>OU383777.1:20649497-23520434 GCA_910950805.1 Acrocephalus scirpaceus scirpaceus
AGGTTCTTACTAGAAATTGCATTTGGAATGATCAGAGAACATCAGTGTCCACCTGCCAATGGCTTGTTTGTCATCTTTTTACATTTACAAGTGCAGTATTTATCAAACATTATATCTCTGAACATACAATGCATGGAAGCTTTCAAATATTAAAATGAATGTTCCAATGGCGCAGAAGCTACCCTTTTATATCTGCTAAAGTGTTTAATATACAGTAATTACGTGGAATTTAAAAAATATATAATAATTAGAGTCCTTACACTCACAGGACTTCAGTGGTATGAAATAGTGATGTTTAGACAAGCAAACACTTACTAAAATGTACAGTAATTTTGCTAAATATCTTAACTATGTTAATTTTTAACGTTTGCATAAGGCATAAGCATTGACTCTGTAGCTTCTATTTTTTTTTTAATGGAGAACATTACTGTGGCTGTTGAATTTTTTCTCAGGGAAGAAATTAGCTTTGGGGAATATTTCAATATTTTTTCCTTTTTTGATTATCAGAAGACATATGATTACATGTGATGTCCAGAAGGCATTATTATGTCTTTGTATGTCTCTGATATTCTGTATTACTTTGCTATGATAAGATAAAAGTTTTTTGGTGGTTTATTCCACACACAGTTTCAGTCAATCATATTTGCACACATATAATCCGTCACTTTAAAATTCTGTTTTTATTGTCAGATCCTTTAAGAACCTGTAACTTCTGATAGTTTCCAGCTCTTAGTTATCTCACTTTTTAGCATTGACAAGAAAGAAAAATAAAATTAGAAAGAAAATGAAATAATGGAAGAACTCTGGTGGCAGAAATGTGAGTTAGCTTTGGCAGAATGCTGGGAAGATAATTCGTTGTCAGAGCGTGATGGTGGAAGGAAACTCCCAGTTTTGTTGCCTGTGTATTCAGAAAGGCCTGGCTGCTGCAGAGTCAAAGGGTTTTGAAAGAATGAAAATTAGGGTACTTTTCACCCCCAAAGGCATTATCAGAAAACCCTCACAGTGTGGTACTAAGAAAATAAAAACTTGAAATGATGGCTAACTTGAAGGGTTTTCACTGAGAAGAAAGGAGACAGTTGTGATTTTAAAGTACACTGAGAGCCACGATTGAGAGTTTAAAGAGTTTTTTGATAACATAGCACTACTATTCTGTTGAAACTTTGAGATTCAGAATGTTCTGAGGTAAACTTTTCCTTTATTGCTTTATTTAAGTTGATTTCAATGTTTGGTTAATTGGTGCAAATAAAAACTTTTATATTCACACTCCCTTCATTCGTGTAATCAGTGCCATCAAAATCTTTAGTGTTTTCCAGAATTACAAATAATAAATTTCAGAATCTTCTGAAATATATAACTTTAGAATCCCCAATTAAAGGGGTATATGTAATTGGCTTAGCTGTTATGTAGGCATATGTAGCTAGTTAAACCTTACTTTGTATTTCTCGTTGTCTGAATTTTAGTTTCTCTTTTTGAATAGTAGTGAAAATATGAGTAGACATAGATTATTTATTTGAGGGAGGAGGTATTGTTTGTGGGATCATTTATAAAGTCTTAGTAGCCTAAAGCATAAACCCACAAATATAGCATGTAAATTCCTTTACTCTGAACAGAACTGCACTTTTGTTTCTGTTTCATGGACCTCTATATAAGTGATAATGATCATCTGATATAATATGATCTAAATTTTGGAATAAAGCCCAGAGTCAGTATTATGAAGAAATTAAATGTCTGAATCAACTCCGCCCATAGATTAGGAACAAAGACTTTTTCAAACATTTGATTGTTTTATAAATTGTATTGATATATAAAAGAAAGCTCTTTTGGTCCACTTAAAAAATACATTTTGCTTTTTAAGACTGAACTGGTACAGAGATATATTAATGTAAAAATACCTAGAGACAACATTTTAAACTGTGGATTCCCTTAGATCTCTTCTCAGAAACTTTCTTTACACACTCCTATAAATGGTAGCAAAGAGTTCACTGTTTCCTTAGAAATCAGAGGTAAGGTTTACAGGCTTCAGCATCTTCTCTTGCAGGTTGATTTGTCCTGAATCAGGATACAAAGGTAAAATGCATCACATGGTCTGACTAGTGATCTGGGCTTTTTTTTTCAGAAGACAAGTACATATCATGTAATTTTAAGGGCATTGACTGAGTTGCATTGACCTCACAAGTGACACCAAAACTACAGCCATTTCCTCATCTCATCCCTTTTGGTATCAATATTACATATACCCTTGTAATGGGGATCATCAGTAATCCATATCATGAAGTCAAGAAAGAAGGGTGACCATGACTCGACTTGTGATTCATTCAAAGCTGTCCATCATGAAATGTGGTGTAGACAGTCTAGATATGAACATCCAATATTTAAAGAAACAACCTTAAATGTTTCATCTGAAATGCTGAAATTAGGGCAGGCTGTATGTTGGCAAAGTGAGATTACAACATTATAGTTTATCTTTAAAAAAATTCAGGAGTGTCTGGTTCATGTGTTGCAAACTTCCACAGACAAAATGCTTGCTAAAGAATCCACTTACAGGCTGAAATATGTTCCAGAGGGTGATGCTCATGTGGAAATCAGTCTTTCAGACAGAATAGTCTGTCACTGACTAGGTCCTTGCTATGGCGTCATCAGCTGCTTTGGATAAGGCTCCCTGGTTTTTTTTTCTGGATTCACCTCTTAAGTGAGATCATGAAATTCTCCCATTTTGCAAGGCTGATTTTGGACTACTTGGGAACTGATGTTTAAGCATGCTGCATGTCTACAAAAACAGAGCCCTGCTTATTGAGCTACATCACAATTATATGGAAAGTACTAACCTGAATTTCACCCTCATGCAACAAATTAAATTGAATTCTGTAGATCTTGCCACACTGGTAAATCTTTTCCAACATTTTTAGCCACTCTCTGTGAAATGGATGTGAATAAGGCACTGAAAGCAAAAACGAAACAAAGTACTGCAGTTAAAAATTACATAATGTGTTGTGTTAAAAATCCTCAAATTCATTTTTCTGCCCTGTTGGTCCACAATGAAGAAGCACATATGGTGAGGAAAGCCACTTGCTGTTGGGAGACCTCTGCATTCCCTCTGCACAGGGAGGAACAATTTAGCCTCATCCCTCACTCTCTTCTGTTAATCTGGCACAAATCAAATGCAAGAGACAGAGCATGAATGTGGATAAGTGAGAAGATTCAATTTCCTGTCTCATGTGGCTAAACGTTTCTTGTTAAGTGTCAGGTTTAGAGCTGAGTAAACAGTGGAATAATATATTTATTGTTCCATTTATACAATTCGACTTGTGATTCAGTAAGCATTCTCCCTCTTTTCTTACATTTCTGTTACAGCTACAAAAACTGCAGTTTTGCTTGGAGTAAGTACATGGAGACTAAATGGGCTTTCAACCCCCTTTAACATTCCTGCTTTTTTGTAGATTTTGTATTTTCATATGAATGGAGGAAAATTACGAGTAATATGGATAAAAAGTAGATAAATGCAAACTATCTGCAACACAATATCAAATAAAAGAAGGTTTCTGTATGTATAACCAATAGAAAAATTACTTGTGAAGAGAAAAATTATTTACTACCTCTTTCCTCAATATTATGGGGCAAGAACCCATCACCTGAGAGCAAATCACTTTTTGGCTAGCCTTTAAACATGCCTTGGAAATATTCAAGGAGTAAAAGCCAGGGGCTGCCAGTGATGAGGGTGAACAACACTGGCAAAGGAAGGCTAAGAATGGTGGCAGAAATAGCAACTCATTGGTAGGAAAATGACAAGAGAAAGGGTCTGCAAAATTTTCTAAATATTGTATCGGATTTATGTCCTTTTTGCCTCTTAAAGGTAGGAACACAGCAAATATAAACTCTAGAGTTCCTATTTACAGCCCAAAAGAAGCAAAAAACGTATTGTTGCAGGGGTGGGGGGAGAGGCTGTGGGGAAGGACAGGAAATTATTTTTAATCTTCTAAGTGTTCCCATACTTTCTGTCTCCTATTATATCCTCCATTCTAAGGTACCCTTAGCCTTCACCTGAACTATCTCAGGGCATTAATAATGACTTCATTCAGCACTCCTGTTGGCAAAAATTAGGCCACCCAGTCAGGGAAGGCAGTGAAGGCAGGATGCCGTGTCAGGCAACCCATCAGATAATAACAATCTAAAAATGCCTTCCGAGATAAAAGCAGAAGAGGTTACAAGGTAGGACACAGGGAAACAAAGTAAGTGTCCTGAGCTAAGGGCTCATTCTGAAAGGGTCTCGAGAGGACAGTGGCTAGGATCACTTGTGCTATTAGAGGATTTGTGTTAGCTGGTAAATAACAAGGCATTCCTTTTCATAGATATTTTATGCACTATGTATTATTTTACCTCTTAGTGAAGCTCAATAGATGGAATATGATGAGCTTAATAGCTATATAACACCAGCAAAAATATATTTTAGTTAGGGTTGTCATGGGTCATCTGTTACTTCCATACAAAATATTGCCTAGTACTATAACAGTCTGTCACAAACACAATTTACACAAACTACTACTGCATAAAAAAAAATACTGCTAAATTTGACTGGACTGTTCCTACTTCAGGCCAGATTATTTATACAGTTATAAAGCTAAATAATGTGTAAAATAACTATATACCTCTTACGGCACCATGTTTATTCGTTTGCTATTCTTGAGGATTTTTAAAGCATGAAAAAACAAATCCATTCCTTTTGGAAAATTAATATTGTAAATGCCTGAAATACAGGCCAGATTTACTAACCATTGATAAAATAACAGCAACAACTAATTGGTTCTCCAGATTTATATCAATGATTGAAGGAAATACAATAAAATTGGGAAGTCTAACAAAGGGATTGGTGAGGTCCTGCCAGATAGAATAAAGTATAGAAAGCATATGCATTTGTATAGAAAAAAATATTTAGAGTTCACATATTACCAGCCCTAGTTATCTTATTTCCACCATAAATTAAAAAAAAAAAAAAAATTGGTTCAGCTTTTATATAGAAGTGGAGTTCCTAAACTGACAGCTAAAGAAGAGACAAGCAAGCTGAGGTGTGAGCTACACCTGACAAGATAGGATGTTATCCCTTTACTGCAAAAAATCCCCCTATGAATAGACCAATATGTGAAAATCTTTAGATGAAGACAATGGCTTTTCTCATCAAACAGCTAGAAGAAACATTTCCAGTGAGCTGGGTTTTTTTTGACCAAATCAAACAGAAGTCTGTGGTCCTTAAGCCTATTTACTTTAATTTTCTAGGACATCTTAGTAAGTCCAATATCTTACAGATGGAAGTTGTTGTTAACTGCCATTTCGATCATTAACAGTAGTATTCTTAGGCCATCTCTATAAAGAATTGCCGACATATCTGGAGAGCAGAAAATAAAGTTAACCAACCCACACTCACATACCAAACCTGACTAATATAGTTGCACTGGCAAAATCCCAATGTGTGGTTATGCCAAAAGAGGAAAGCTAATGTTAGTTTTGCATCTGTCGTTGAGTGAGGTGATGTAACTGTGCTGGCAGGAGAGTATCTCTTTTTGGCATACATTGAGCAGATTTGACAGCGCAGCCCCAGCAGACTGGCCAGTGGTGGAGGCTTTTTAGTTTAGACAAGCATTAAATTTTGCATTGAAAAATGAGTGATCTGGCAAGATAAAGTATTTAAGTCAGAATAGTCCAAGAAAGCAGTTAAGGGAACCAACAAGGCTCTTTAGTCTGGCCACCATTTTGCAGGCTGCAGGCTGTATTCCAGCCCATTGAGCCCATTTACTAAAAGCAAAGCAAATTGATCATCTCATTAGTTTAAAAGAAAAAAGAGTGTTGATCCCTGAATTTAGATGCATTGGAACCATAACTAACAAATCTGGTGGTGGTTCTTTTTTTTTTTTTATGACAGAAAATCACTCTCTCGTGACTGGCAATTGCATGGCCATGTTCTCTTTGACATGCAACTGCTCTTTGTAATTTTGTTATATAATGGCAGATATTAATTATACTTTAAGAGTAGAAAAAACAAGAACTGTCTTTTAAAATTTGTTGTAAGGAAAAGGAAGGAAAACTCTCTTTTAGGTCTTTCATTGAATTGAGTTGGTTTTTCTCCAGAGATGGAATGTCCTATTTAATCATTACAGCAGCTGGGCAACAACAATCTGGATATATAGGAATATAAACCAAAGGGATTTTCTGTTTAAAACATTGGCAACATCTTAAAACATACAATCTGTTGAATTCTGAGTTGGCTTTGAGCAATGGATATGCGCTACTGAACAAAAGACTTCATATTAATAAGTAATGTTTATAAAATTCTTTGAGGACTTGAAATTCTTAATTTATGTAAAGTATTCAATTAAGATATACCATAAAAATAAAGATAATTAATCAAACTGATCAGAATGCCATGTACTTTACACAGATTTCACCATATTTCATTAGCTTGCTTTGAATACTAATTTATAATAGCAATTCTTGAAATAATTGTTATTTATGTTTCTCAAATATTCATAATTAGCAAATTGGATACAATTAAAGCAAATTTAAATACGGTCCTTATCTCAGTCTTCTTTATTTGTTCAAGAAGACAGAAGGAAGGTCAAAATGTCAAGCATATACCACAGAGACAAAGAAAGAAAAGTATTAATAAAGTCATTAGATTGTTCAGTAACACCACTCATTTTTTTAATTTCAGACAATTCAGCAACATGTGTTAATTACTACTACTACTACTACTACTACTACTACAGGACTTGTGAAGTAATACCTTATTATAACTATTACTATTATCTAATTTGTGGTGGCACCTTTTCTTCTTCCGTTTTCAGATAAGTGACTAGGTAGTACTCAATTTTAAGAACACTTTTGAAAGCTAAAAACATTTAACTATATAAACAAGTCAATTTATCTCACTTTGGTCCCTGGAAAAATCATTGAGCAAGTCCTCTCAGTACAAATTCCTGGTATCATGAAGGAGAAGAAATTGACTGAAAATAGTCAACATATCTAACCCACCTGATTGCCCTCTTCAATGAGATGTAGGCGACTGTGGATGAGGAGAAAGCTGGAGATGTCATTTACCTTGATTTTAGCATGACTTTTTACACTGTGTCCTGCAATATTTTGGTACCTAAGTTTAGAATGTTATAGTCTTGGTGCGTGTGCATCTGATAGGTAAGAGTCAGTTTGGATAAAAGGGATCAGAGGGTCATGGATCTATTCTATGGATCATTTGTCATGCTCTATTTGAAGGACACAGGAGCTCTGTTCTGGGACCTGTTTAACATCTTTCCCAATGGCCAAATAGTAGATGGTGACAAATTGGGGTATAATTGCTGATTTGCTAAAGGAAAGGGTTGTCATACAAAGACACTTAGACTGGATGGAGGAATGAGCCAACAGGAAACCACATCAAATTAACAAGGCATGATGCAAAGTTTGGCACATGGAAAGCTAGAGATTTTGCAAGGGTACGGGGTGAAAACTGATTGGGTAGAAATTCTGTAGAGAAAGCCATGGAAGCCTCACAGACATCAAACTGAGCATGAGTTGACAGACCCACGGTCACAAATAGGGCCATCAGCCTCCTAGACTCTGTTAACAAAAGCAGATATGTAAATTGAGGGAAAGGATTACCTCTCTCTACCTGGTCCTCATTAGGAGACATCTGAAATACTGAAATACTCCCAGTACCTCCTAAGATGCAGAGCAATAGACTTAAGCAAGTTCAGCACATGGACCATCATGATTGTTGATGGCTGGAGCCCTTGCGCTGTGAGGAGAGACTGATGAAGCTGGGCTTGTTCAGCCTGGAGCAGAGACAGCTTTGGACAGACTGAACAGCAGCCCCTTGTGCCTCTATCTTGATCACTGAGTGAATGGAGCTAGTCCCTTCACAGTAGGGGTGGTAGGACAGCAGGAATCCATGAATATAAATTCAAACAAAAGTAATTTAGTCTGGCAAAATGAAAAATGTTTTTCCCTCTGAAGGCAGTGAGGTTTAAGAGGTTGCTCAGAGAGGTTGTGCAGTCTCTCTTCATCCTGGGGGTTTGAGAGACCTGACTGGATAAAGACCTTGGACACCAGGTCTGACTGTACAGCTGACCCTGCTTTGAGGAGAGTGTTGGACTAGAGACCCAAGGTCCCTTCCACCCTGAACTAACTATACTTATAAATGAAACAAAGTCTTTTTTGGAAAAAAATGAAATCAAATTATTCAGTTAAACTGATTTGGATTCTTGTAAGGTTTTATGGATTTTCAGCTCAAGGGAAAAAGCAGATCTTTATTTGGTACAAAGCCTCTTTTAGCACTGAGAAGTCTCAAACAAAGGATGAGCCATTTCCCTCCCAGCAGTGATTCTGACATCATCATATAACACAGTAGATCAGAGCATTGCAGATGTTAAAAAGCTAAGAGGTGATTTTACACTAACTTCTCATGACTCAGGCCAACACATTCCCATGTTTAGAGTTCAAATTTGAACAGCTGGAAACTGATTTCAGGAAACTGAAATCTCTTGGTAGCTATACTTCACATTCTGGTTGAATCTAGGTCTGTTCTGCCCTTGTAGACAGCATCTTTTCAGGCTGACAACAAATCCCTCCTAGTCTTGTAGCAGATGATAGCAGTACTGTACAGGAAGTATTTCAGAACTCCAAAGGGAAGCACACTGGCTTGTCTTCTCTGTACACTGTTACCACAGCAAGAACAGATGGATGTCTGAACATCCCAGTGTGCCAGATTCACCTTGTATGATTAACTGCATTTGTGAAAGTTTGGGTCACTCATATTTCCTCTGAGTATACTACAGCCAAGGCATGCTAGAGTCGTCTCTGAATCAGTCTCAAGCCCAACTTGTTGTGGGTTCTGCAGTGCAATTTATGCATGTTTACTGCTACATACCTTATAGACATAAGTTTCTACTGGCATTGCTTCCAGACGAGTTAAAATGTTAGGGTTTTTATTTCAGGGTTAATATTCTTGACAGGTAGGAATGACAGAGAAAAAGCAAATGTTGGATGCTGATATCAGACATATTCTAATGCTGAATCTAGTATGCAGCATTATATATTTTAATTACCTATTTTACCTATTATGCAGTATTACCTACTGTAACAGGTACCTGAGATTGTAGTTGCTGAGGGTTTGAATATGTAAATAATAATAACATTTAAGAATTGTGGAAGGACTACACTGTATTCACTCTTATTATCTGGGATAAACTAACTGAAACCTCACCAGAGAAGGTAGCAGTTAAATTGAAAAAAAACCCAACCAAACAAACAAAAAACCCCAAACCAAACAAAAAGCCAAAACCCGACAACCCAGCCCAAAAACCCCTATGTTCAATTTATCCTGAACATACAAATAGCAAAAAGAAGGTCAAAGTTAGAAGGATAGTTTGCATGGGCAGGGCTGAGGGATGGAGGGGGAAGGTGTATATGTCATCACTCTTCCACCTTCTTGCTCTCCTGAGTTCCTCTTCTGAGATAGCACAGAGATGGTCCTCTAAGATAAATTGCACACTTCTGTGGGAGTCAGCAGAATCCTGCTTTCCTTAAGAATCCTCCAGGCAGACAAAGAAGAAATTCAAAGCTTATCAGAGTAGCACAGACCAAATCATGTTTAGCATGCAACACAGGTTCATTCAAAAGTCTTATTTGAAAGCACTTATTTTGAAAGTCTATTACAGTGGACTTTGAAAGGGCTGTGGGTTACTTGTAGCACAGAATGTATCGTGTTTAGCATGCAACATACCTACCCTCTGTGCTGAAGCTAAGAACCTGGTGCCTGCTACTAAAATCCAGTTCAGGTTAGTGCATGTTTTTTCCTGCTCCAGAGTGTGTTAGGGAATTCAAAAGGGACTTCTAGAGTGAATAAATCTAACAGAAAATCTGTACTGGAGTAATGTCACAATCAATTACAGAACAAAATAAATCAGAATGACACCAAGGCAAGTAAACACTTGAGACCTTTAGAGACTAATAGCAACAGAAAGGAAATAGTTTTATAATATGCAGATTTTAAAGTCTATATTGCAGTTTAGTTAATTTATTTTTGCTAAAATATCCAAGAGAAAATTAATGAAAAAAAATTTTATTAGTTTATAAGTTTTCATCAGTTCATCACTTGGAGTAATATGGTGTAAATTCATTGAAGCCAAGGAAGCAGCCATCAGTGGATTCATCTGGCTGCCATTAAATTTATTCTGACATAAGGAATGAACACAGCAAACATCTCTAGATACGACTAGTACTTGAGTACAGCCGCTGAAGATTTCTGTTCACAAATTGCAATTGAAATGCTTGCTAAGGGCTGCAGGGACATGTTTCATTGTTTGTTTTTCTTTTTGTCATTCCGTTTTAGCTGCTTCCTTGCTCATTACATTGTTCCCATTAGCATAATGTATTGATTGTGTTTGCACAGCTTTTCCTGCCAAAGGCTGCCCTTCAGTAGTACAGCCATTGGGGGTAACCAGCTGTTACTTATTGAAGCTTCCATCATTTTGTATGACAGAGTAACTTAATTATGCCCTGCTTGAAGATGCTAAATAAAATTATCTTCTGAGCAAGTGTACTTCACTTAATATTTGTCTCTATCAGGTACTTAAACTCTGACACTTAAGCTATGTACACTAAATAAGCAAACATATTTTAAAACAAAACCTGGTAGCAAGTTAATTATTACAGAGTTAGAGGCTGTTTTACAGTATTTCTAGACAAAGTTATCTCTTTAGCTCAGGTATTATGCATATTTAAGAGACTTTGGGAAAAAAAAGAAACTAAATGTAGTTAATAGCATAATAAACCAGCACTTAGGGTTAACATTTTTCTATGCTTTATGAGCATAGGTAATAGATCTTCAGTAAGCATCGGGAATTTTAAAATGACAGAATTGTAATACTCTATGTATTTCAAACCTGGACAAGAAAAATTTTCTACTCAGTGATACATCCTAGTTATAAGAATGCGTCAGTCAACATCAATGGCCTTTGTGTTATACAGAACATTTAGTTCTTATTTTAATCCTGGTATTTGAATTAAATTCAGACAATATATGTTTATTTTTGTTGACAACATCTTTCCTTAGTTCCTATAAGGCAGTTTTCTTACTTTCCCTTTTTCATCACTATACAATTATGCATGAGAAAGTGACAATTTGGGTTGCCAACTGGGTCCTTGAGCGTTAAGTGTTCTGAAATGCAGCTCTCATGTTTTCAAAGGGATTATAATTGAAAATGTTTCAATCGACATGAACTAATTTTAAATAGTCCACCTGCCACATTTGATAGTTTTTTAGCTTTAGGGTAAATTCAAGCTGCATTCAAAGTAGATACCTGAAGACTTAATTAATAATAAACCACTTATATATATATTAAAAAAAAAACTTTTGTAAAAGTGATAAAAGTTAAAAAGTAAAATTATTCTCTAAATTCTGCTGCATCTTGTCTAGATAGGCTATGCAAGTTAGAGAATGTATTTGACAAAAGAGAATTTTAATTTTGATATATTTGAAAGTAATATGAAAGTAATTTGAAAGCTCTTTGGAAATCTTATAATAAAGGAGTATTTTTTACCTAATAAAGTTGGAAATAAGGTTTTACAGGGCACCCAGCTATTGCTCAATAAATATGTATGGGGGGGATGTTGTTACTCGAAAAAAGACTGCAGTCTTTATTGCCATGCCAATGTGGAGTTTTGGAATATATTTTTTAGTATCTGGAGCTTATGATGGCTGTGGTAACAATTGTCCATCAGCCGGGAGAGTACTGCCGAACTTCTTTCAGCTTAAGTCTCTAAATACGTGGTAAGGATCTAACAAACCTGTAAAAGCACTCTGGAACAAAGTAACTGGGACCTTATTTCAAACAATAAGCAGTTAATGGGTGCAGATAGACTGAGTTTAGAGGAGAATTCATTTTAAAAAAAAAGGAAATGAGGACACATTAGAAAATGTGTGAATACAACCTCAGCTGGATCCAAGACTAAGGGAGAAGGAATATCAGACATCAACATCAAGGACTTGGAATATTGGCTTTTTAACATAATTTTCCCTACTTTCTAGTTGTCTTTTGAAGGCTAAGTCTGTTGGCCTTAGGAACCAGAGGAGAAGGGACCAAGTGTGTATCACTGGGGAAAAGTGTTTGATACTCAAAAGTTTAAGTATATACAGATTTAGCTATATTTTAAATGAGACTTTTCTGTAATAATTAAATAATATGAAAAGAAAAGCTACTATGATTGTAACTGGATAAGTAATAAGATTTGCTATGGTTTTCAGCAGACTGTTAAGATTTTAATTAGACAAACAATAAATTCTTTGTTTAACATTTTGTCAATAAGATCTTAAGTGTAACACAATATACTATAAAATACTACTTGTACATTATATTGAAGATTCAATTAATATATAAATAAGAATTCATTTAATTAATCTCATTTCTCAGTATTTCCATGAAGCGCAGTCTTATTCCATTACATTTTTATGTTTTGTTTTGTTTTTTTAACTTGTATTTGGAAGTTCTTTTAGCTTACCTTTGCAAAACATCAGTACTAAATTTCTATTTGATCTTTCAGACCTCAGTATTCCTAAATATCAGGACTGCCATACACATTACAACAGACATAATAGAGATTAGTCTTTGGTCAATTACTGAAAACTGTGACTCTCTTTGCAGTAAGGTTGATGAAAGATATGGCTCACATGGACTTTAAAAACCATAATACTGCAATAAATTGTGTGCTGTGGTATATGCAAGTTATATGATAGTGTGATATATGGGAAGAAAAATGAGTTATATTATGAGGATATAGGAGAAGAAAAAAAATTACATAGTGATGTTTTAAATTAATTTGAAAGTCTGCAAGACAGTTCTTGGGATTTTCCATGACATCAATATCCTGAGGATGGACCACAGTGAAGAATCAGACTTTAGTTTATTACTAGTTTAATATAACATTGTAATAAATGTTGCAGATGTAGTAAAGCTGAACATTGCTTTCCCTTCAAAAATGTTGCTTATTTCCAATGAGCAGAATGTTTGATAATGCAACGCTTGTTTGTCTAATCTTCTCCAACTTTTGCCAAAAAGCAGCATAATTTCTGGTGCCAGTGCTCTGTAATGTTATCTTTAAAACTGCCTATGGGGGTTTTACATCAACAAAAAGGCTTTTTGAAATTAATAATTTTGGAGAAACGAAAGCAATCTGAAACTGGCAGATTTAAACAAGTAAAGGGAAAAGAAGAAAAAACAAGGAATTAAACCAATCAAAAAAATGTATTTTTCTAGGATATTATGCTAAGAGATTACATTTGCCAATAGAAATGACAATGGACATTATTGTCTGCCATGTTAAGAAAGTACCATGTTGCTAGGAATCATGTATTCCTAGAATCATAGAAAAGTTTGGGTTGGAAAGGACCTTTAACGATCATGTAGTCCCAATTCCCCTGCCATAGGCAAGGACACATTTCATTGTGCCAGATTGCTCAGGGCCCCATCCAGCCTGGTCTTGAACTCTTCCAGGGATGAGACAGTTACCACATCTTTGGGCAACTTGTGCCAGTGTCTCACCCTCATTGCAAAAAATTTTTTCCTTCTGTTCAGTCTAAATCTATCTTCTTTCAGGATAAGACACTTTCCCTTGTCCTGTCACTCTCTGTCTCTCTTACAACCATCCCCTCACCCCACTCCCTCTTTACAGATTGAAAAGGTACAAAAAAAATCTCCTTGGACCCTCCCTTCTTTCTCCTCTCCCCCCTCCCCCTCCCCAGCCCCCTCTCCCTCCCCTTATAAATATTGCAAGTAAGGTCAAAATTAGACTTAAGAGGAAAATCTGAAGTGAAATAGTTACCATAATTCAGTTTCAGAAATGCATGTATGTACATATTCCACCAAGACACCTCCAAGATTTTATAGCTCCTCTCATATCCAAGTTTTAATGGAAGTTTGTAATTTTTAAATGTGGCACACATTTAATTTGAAATCAGTTATTAGAGCTTTCCTTTCTCATAGGAAAAGAAAGTTTTCTGAAAGAAGTAGAAATTTTAAAATAAAAATAAAGATTATATGTCCTCTCAGGATTTGTTTTTTTCTGCTGTGTGACAAATCATAGCCTAAATTTACCTCTTGAGATAATTATCTTGTGAATGTTGTACTTTCATGTTTGTGAGAAGGCTTTCACTTTTCTTCTTTAAGCCTCATTTTAATTGCTAGTTTGGAATGTTTTTAAAAGGCTAAAAGATATTTAAGTACTGTAGCTTCCCATGTTTTCTAACTGAACTAATGCTTGAAGAAGACTCATTCACTGAAGTTTATCTTATACCTGGAAAATAATCTTGTTATATGAGCAAAACAATGACTGACTTGTACCTGTTATGTTTTCCTTCAAAAAATTTTCTTCTCACAGGTAAGATAGAAAAGTATGTTTTGCAGTGAAAGCAATAAAAACCTGTAGGTGTCAGTTTATGGGGTTCTGCAGAGAAGTATGAATCCTTTGGTTAGTTTTTTGGCACGTTGCCAGCGTTGTTACCTTCTGTTTACATTCTCCTGATTTCAAATATATTTCATATATATTTGTCTGTATCTAGTCTTTTCCTCCTTGCTTTTTGGTGTGGAATCCACTGCATGGCATTTCTTTCTAATTTGTGAACAGGACTGTGAGACATAATTTTTGTCAGCCAGTCAACTCTTCAGCAAGCAGCAACACACACAAAAGCAATTGTAGTGCATGGCATGTGCATTACTTTAAAAGAAGAAAAGGACTGTGTTTTTTCTAACCTTCTATGTTCTGCAGCACAGGGAAGATGGCTATGAATGCTTTCCGTGTTCTCCTGTAAATAAAAAGACTCATGCTGTCTCCACCACAAAGAGGGCCCATTTTGCAGTCTTTCCCAATATGAGGGATGCCTGTAGATAGATGATATGTATCTTCATTTTACGATGTATCATTTATCTCCTGGATAGAAATGATCTGGTAAAGGTTTCTAGCAGCTGAGAATGAAGGGAAGAGTGGAAGGAGGGAATGAGATCAAAAAAACCTATTGGGAAACAAAGCTTGCTGCAGTTCTGTCCTTGTAATATGAAACTGGCTGAAGCAGCTGAGAAGATTCACATAAGAGACATATAGAATTTGATAACAAGGATAAAGGAAAAATTAAATCATAATTCAATCTTTTGCTCTATTACTAGCAATGTGGGACATGTTCAAGAGTGCCTGTGTTGATCTGTCTCAGCAGGATGGTTCAAACTCCAGTGTTTGAAACCATGGCTATTGCTCTATCCTGTGGAGAAAGAGGCTTCTAAAGGGCAAATTGTATAGAATTAGCCAATGAGAGTCATTAGACCAGCTGTGTCTTTTCAAACATTCACTTCTCTTTGGACTGCAAGTAACTGGGTCGAGTCTATGCTAGGCACACTCATAGTTTGAGATGTACCAAGACTTCCCTCAGTGGTTTAGCACTTTACTCACTGCTGGACTTTTTCATCTGTGTTACAACTACCAGGAGTTAGAGAGTTTGTGCCAAAGTGGAAAACAGATTAAATTTACTCAAGACATCACAATAGCCATATGTCCCACCTTTCCAGCATATACTATTAAAACTAGATTAGGGAACAGACTGAGTAATAGTCTGTTCTCAATCTGGCTTATTAAAACTGAGTGGAAGAGAAAAATAAGTAGTATGAGAAGATCAACAATTCTAGAGAGACTCTGAATGTTATCTTACATCTTACAAAGTAAGGGAGGACTCAAAACAAGGAAGCAGTCTGGACAAGGTTGTGACATTACTACTTTTTTTTTTTTCCTTTAGTGAAAGTAGTTGCTTTGTGTTGAAATTCGCCTCAGCAAACATCAAACTTAGGGGACACTGCTGGGGACTTGGGGGATATTTTATTTCAAAGCAGTGAAACCTAACTGAGAGGCAGTCATTCAGCTACCTACACTAGGACAATTCAGTGCAAACACTTTCTTTGATGCCTAGAAATTTTTTCAGGTTACCAAGGAGGCAATTCAGTTTAAAGTACTTTGAAACTGGAGAACTCATTAGAGTATCTGTGTTTTACTAAAAGAGCATGTTTCATTGGCCCAATATTTCCTATGTAACATTTTAGGTTTCAAAGCAGAAACACATAGTCTACAATCAATGGCCATTATATGTTCTCTCAGGATTTGTTTTCTTCTGCTGTTTATCTTCTGCCATTATCTATTTTAGCTGCTGAGTTAGGATAATCTCAAAGCTTTACTACCAAGCTTGTAGGACCCTTCTGATGAGGAAAGGGTCCAGGTCACTTGTGGGATAGATAAATCATGTGTCTAAACAGGGATCTAAATATTTTGAACAAGGGACTGTCTATTGTGACAAATCCTTTATCAGTTGTAGAGGTTATAATTGTTCATGAAAAGTTTTGTATCAGTTCTGGGGTGGGGTTGGGATGGAGAATGGAGACAGAAAGGTATTTAGGCCTCAAGTATTTCCCACAGTTTAAAGGGTGCTTTTCCTTGCACTACCATGATTTTAGTTTTCTAACATATCCTCTGACTGCCAAGAACAAGGAGAATAGATATAGTTATCTTTGTTACATTTGTGAAAGGCATTATGGGACAAAAAGTTTGTAGTTCAGAAGGGATTTTGGTGTGAGGAGTGCTGAAATTCATTTCTGCGTAGCTATGAATCATTGTAAAAAAAGAGACCTTTATTCTCCTGTAACTTTGAGTGAGCTACCACTGTGAGACACACTAAAAATTATTCAGACTTCATATCTTATTAAACTGAACTACTTTTGTTGCTCCTTGATTTTTAGAGCATCTAATTCTGTAAAATTTACAGGTAGTTATGTTCCCAGAATAATAAAAGTACCCAGAATGCACAACCATAAAACATCATTGCCCTCTTGTCAGGAATAAAGCAAGGTAAGAGTCAGAGAAAAGTCAAACCAAGTGTGTGTGGTATCCTTTTGTTAGACTTGGGCTTCATTGGGCTGCAAGGATAGGGATTCCAAAGACAGGAGGAATTAAATGCAAGAGATATTCCTGTCCTAGAAACAGACTCTCAGCCTGCAAATGACCACTTAAAAAAAGTAGTAGGGCTTGTTGAGCTAGGACAAGGGGTAATGGTTTTAAAATAAAAGAGGGTTGA
This sequence comes from Acrocephalus scirpaceus scirpaceus, assembly GCA_910950805.1. Taxonomy (NCBI): domain Eukaryota; kingdom Metazoa; phylum Chordata; class Aves; order Passeriformes; family Sylviidae; genus Acrocephalus; species Acrocephalus scirpaceus. Next base: position 20,666,641 of record OU383777.1, read on the forward strand.
TTCAGACTAGTACAAAGGATTTTATGATGAAGATGGTGAAGCACTGGAACAGTTTAGCCAGAGAGGTGGTAAATGCCCCGTGTATGGAAACATTCAAGGTTAGGTGCTCTGAACAACCTGATCTAGTTGAAGATCCTTCTTCTGAAGATCCTCTCTGCTCACTGCAGCGGGGCTGAACTAGAGGACCTTTAAAAGTCACTTCCAACCCAAACTCTTCTATGATTACAGTAGGAAAAGGAATCAAACTCAAACTGTCATGGACAACTCAGCCTCCAGCTGAGTATGCAATTGCATTAGCCTATGCAGTCAGATAGATGTACACACACAATGTGTACATCTAAGGATATGTTCAAAGCCCTTCCCTCGAGGTCTAGCAAGTGTCATGAAACCCTTCTTTCTCACTAGCTTTATTAAAGAGTAAGTAGTAAGGGAGATCCATGAAAAAGAGGATGCCTAAGTTTGAAGCTCTTTAAAGACTATTTGAAAACTGTCCTGTCAGAAAAAATATTCACTATTTGAAAACTGTTCTGTCAGAAAACTCCCAGTTCACCCTAGTGTTGATATTTCAATAATTTTAGTGGCTGGTTCAAAAACACAGCAATCATTAGAATTAAATCTCATTGCATATGAACTGTAATCAGCAGTATGAAACTAATTGTGATTTGGATTTTTTTAAATAGGCTGTTGTGCTGGTCATCAGTTAAGTCCACAGAAAATAAATTAGATGTAATGACATATGTTATGAAAAATACTTTTGCAGAAACACATGGGATCTTAATTTTTCAATGTATGATGAGATTCAGAATTGTTTCACTTAGGTAGCTTAGTTGAATGTAAACCTTCAAGCTGACATTGACACACTAAGAGAAACCTCTTAGTATTTTTAAGACCTTGGCACTGTGGCACCTCTTATTGCTAGAAAGATCATTGAGATCTACTATAATTTATAGATTTGTTAATGCTACTAATAAAGTAATGCATATATTTTATCCTGTGACATTTGGAGCGTTATCCTTTTTATCATGTTACTCTTACACTGAACCATGAGAGAAAGACAAGTCTTAGAACTTGAGTACTTTGATAAGAAATAAAACCCCCAAAATATATTTAAATGCCAGGCACTGCTACAGAATGCATGGGTGAGGCTTAGGTAGCACTTAACTGCCATGACTTGGATTTTAAAAAATGGTAAGTCTTCAAAAAAAATTTTATGTTTAATGCAACTTTCATACACAATACAGTTTTTAAAATTTATTGCTTACAATGATTTCAGTTGTGAAAATCCCATTAGGAAATATACTCATGTTTAGGAACCAAAATACTTTTGCTTTTGGATGCCATTTAATTCAATGCTTAACCCTAAAAGCCACTGCTATATCAGTTTGTCTGGAGATCAATCAGTTTGGTTCAGGGAGAAACAGAGGTGTTGGTGCTGTCTGCATATGAACATGCATCTGCACAGAGGTCCTTCCACAGGAGTCTGAATAAACTTCTATATTAATATGACCATGTAATGTTTTCATTAGAAATGTTCATGCACTGCTTTCAGGCACACCACTGTCATTTTGGAGATTGAAAGGAATGAAATTATTTCACTGGTGTGAGAAAAGATTATATTATTTCCTCAAGAATTGAGTTGATGTATGATTGAAATGAAGGAAGATGTTGCTTTGGTAACTTTCCTCAGCACAACAGAAAGACAGTCTGGACTGTCTTTTCAGGCTGGAGCTGTCTCTGAAAGCAGGTTGAGCTTTTAACAGATTTTGAAGAATTTTTAGTGTTGAAGAGTAGATTGGGCTATCCTTTTTATGATAGTATTTGGCATAGTATTTGTATTTCTGTGCAATTATACAGCTGCTTTATAAGGTTGTTCAGAATCCATATTTTTTTCTTACCTAAGATTGCTTTAAGTGAGAGAGCATGGTTTATTTGTGATCTCTAAGGAGAAAGTGGAAATCTAATGGAAAAACTTTGTAGGCTGAAAGACATTAAAAATGTTTGACTATAATAGTGCACAACAATTTATTATATCTCTACTTTTCTGCCAAGGGCCAAGTCACCCCAGGGCACTTAATAAAAAATGATGATCCGAAGCTGACATTGCAGACAGACTTACCACCTTATCTTCAGGTTAATGTGATAGTGTTAGCCAGTGCTTAAAATCATGCCTGACAACAATGTCACTGAATCATCTGCCAACACACTGAGCATGTTTTACTTCAGTATCTTTTTCAGTATAACAAGGATTACTGAGAGATTTCCTACTTAATACAGAACTGTTAACTAATGTTTTGTTCACAATATGGCTAATAAAAAATAATTTCCTAAGAAAAAATAAATGTTGATCAGAACTACAATTAGTATTGCTAATATAATTGCTAATATAATTGCTAATATTGCTGGATACTTCTTCAAATAGAAATTTCTGTCTCCTGTTCTTATGGCATGATCATTGTAATTTTCTTTAATGGTGTTATGGAAAACCAGAATTACCTTCTTTTTGTAGGTGATATCAAAAAAAAAAAAAACAGACTCGCTCTGAAATGCCAGATTTTTCTTTTTTATCTATAGGGAACTGAGGTCTACTGTGAGGTAATTTCATGGTTCTTCAATTTTCTGATTTCTTAGTTAGGATCATGACATATTAATAACTTTATTGTGTGACAGCAGAGCATTTTGATTACAATTCAAAAGTAGGACGGAAAACAAACAAACAAAAACCCCCAACTCTCCAACACACTCAGGAATATTCAAGCATCACTATGGAAAAGTAATTTTTTTCCAGCTCGAAACTCACAGACTATATAAAAGATTCCATTAGATTCTGCATTATGCTGCTGTCAGTTGAGCCATGCTGCACACACTGTTGAATCACCATGTGGCATATTGGTGTAGAGGCTTCTGTCTGTTAAAATAGATGACACAAGGCTAACTCTATTGTCGTTCCTGTTTTCTTGTCCAGACGTACTGTTTTTTTTCTAAAAATGTGTTTGCTGCAGCATCTTTATTACTTTTGTGAGAATGAAGTTTCATGAATATTATGTTGTTTCTACTACCTACTCTTAAGGTTATAAACCCAACAGGAAACAGCCATACTCAGCTATAATTAAAAACAACCAAAGCCAAGGTTCCTTTTCATGTTCCCTTTCTACCTAGTACTTTTAAGATAACTATTTTGTTTTCCTTCTTATATTAAATCAATATAACAATGATATTTATGTTGTTGTTTCTTTCCTTTCCCAGATGTACATCCAGACAACAACACTCACTATCTCCATGAGTTTAAGTGCTTCTGTGTCTCTGGGCATGCTCTACATGCCCAAGGTTTATATTATCATTTTTCATCCAGAGCAGAATGTTCAAAAACGGAAGCGGAGCTTCAAGGCTGTAGTGACAGCTGCCACAATGCAAAGCAAACTGACACAAAAAGGAAACGACAGACCAAATGGTGAAGTCAAGACTGAACTGTGTGAAAGTCTTGAAACCAACAGTAAGTCATCTGTAGACTTGGTCAAGAGTGGCAGCACATCTTAATAGATGTACGTTCACAAGAATGCACTTCCTTTTAATAATAAACTTAATTATTTTTGTTGCTTGTTCTGCATGAATCCAGAGATGTGTCAGAATTCATGTACTGCTGAATGCAGGAATGTCTAGGGTTGTCTCAAAGAAATTGATTTTCACAGGAGGCTAGTAGAAAAAAAAAGCACAAGCAGATTTTGAAACTCCACATCTTTTAAAAATCGTTTGTTTTAGCTAGTGCTATTTTGATGTGTTGTACATTGCTGTACCAGTAGTATGTCCTGACAGTTCATGAAGTGTATTTATGGTCATCATTGTATATTCAAAACTCAAAGCCTGTTGAAAAAAATCTATAATGAAACCAGCTAACATTGTTTTTATTTTGCAGTCAGATATGGAAGTGAAAATAATACATTTTACCTTTCTACCTTAATATTTGTTGGATTGTTCATTTATGGCAACTCATGAGTAACATTTCCCAGTAAAATGCTTCCCATTCTGGTTTTTGTTCTGATCTCACTCATCTTGGTACAAAATCATAATTCGAATGAAGCTTAATCATTACATATTCTGATACACCATAGGTTTTAACGGGAAAAAAATTCTTTCCCATGTCAGGAAAGTTCTTGAATCTTGCTACATCTCTAAGTTGCTCTGGTATAGAAGAAAACAGAGATTACAGCTCCCATTCCACCACATGACACATCATCTTATAAACTGGACTTCGTAATAACAATAATAATCAAATATGAGCAAAGACATTAACCTTATACCCAGTGCTTAGAAATGGAGAATTGTTTTTTGTTGAGAAGTTAGATGTCACATTAAATGGGCAGCAGCTGTGACAGCTAAATTTTTTAGTCATTTTACTGCAAACGACATGGTTTATTTTTAATTTTTATTGCTTTTGGACGATATTGGTGTTTAAATAGTACTGTTTGGTAAAGCACATTGAGACAAGGCAGTACCAAGTTTGCATTAAAATATTATACTTATTTCTGAAAAATGAACCCCCTAGTGAAATCTATCAGAATTTGCCAGATTGAAGACTATATGAAAGTAGTCCATAACTCCACCATACCATAGTTGCTGATGCACGGAGGATACTGAGTACAAACTCTTTCACTGGAAAAAACTCATGACCCTTTAAAATGTGTGAAACTGCTAGAGTGAGCTATGGGATTATACAGCTTCAGATTATGACATGTAACAAAGGACAAACAAGAAAGGCATAGAAATTCTTTGTGGATCAAATAATAGAATAGGAATACGAAAGACTCAGTAATCTTGCAACTCTTCAGAAGGCACCAAAAGAAAACGGAAAAGAGACATGGATTTTGATGAGTGTGCAAAATGATAAACTTCCAAGGAGAGGATATAGCAGGGTTTTCACAGTAGGATGAGCAAGAGTGTTAATAAGAAAGTTTTGGGTATCTGATGTTTATCTACTGTACTTAATTAAGAAATTCTGTGACTGGTATTCCTTGAACTATGATTATGCATAATTCATAGAAACAGATGCTACTGGAAGCAAGCTTGTTTCTCCAGTAGTGCGTATATGCAGGGTAATGCTTAGTTACTGTGCTCTAAACAGGACTTTAACAGTAACACATCTACATAATTCTGAGCTCACTAGGAGTATATCCTGACTCCACCATAATGCTTCATATGCAAAAATTCAGTCATTTGCACTCCAGAAAGCTCTCCCTATGTAATTGAGCTCTAGGCCTCAAGATGGGTTTCTCTCTTCCCTGAAATAGTTATTGTCAAAGCTTTAGAAGGTTCCTGTGAATTTTAAGTGCACAATGCAGCATAAGTCCTTTTTACTGTGTCACTTGTAACAACTTCTCAACACCACAAAATTTCTTCTTGCACTAACTCTATGTGAAATAGGTCTTTCTTTTCAGTGATAGCATATGAAATGAATTGCAAAATATCGGTCTGCAAATATAGTCCTGGTATACCAGAAGTGGGCAATGAGTGTTTCTCCCCATTTACCAAGCACAAATACTAGTAATGATAGCAAAGTTCATATCTAGAAACAGGATGAGATAGTCACATTATCCCTTTTGCTTCCCATCCAGAGACAATTCTGCTCTATCTAGTTTTTCCTGTTCCATGTAACACACGTTATTCTATGTTGTCTTCCACATGAATATGTTGATGGGTTTATTTGTGGGAATACGTCCATATTCAGTGGAAAGCAAGATGTTTCTGGGAAACAGGATAAAAAACCCATTCAGGTGCAGTTACAGAAGGCAATGACAAGTACATTAAATGAACATAGGTCCGATCATAATAATCATTCTACATTGCTTTACATCCTCTTTTATTTCTTCTTCTTTTTGTCTCATTCCAACAGCAAAGTAGTAACTGGAGCTATAAAGAGTGTTTATTCTCAGATATATTTTGAGCCAAGTCCATTACTTTTTCTGGCCATCTAGGCTTGCCAAATGTGGTCCATGTTATTGTGAAATGCTAACAGTCTTAAAGAGCAGCACACCAGCTGCTGAAGATTTCAGGTCCCCAAACATGAACTCTAGACTTATTCCACAGAACTATAAAGACACATGCAATATTTATAAAGTAAAAAACCCACAAACATTATTTGGAGATGAGATGTGTTTTAATATATTTCAAACTATTCTCTATATTAAATTCCTGTGCTATAATTTTTTAAAATACCAACACTCAGAACTCAACTAGATAATTTTTGTTTCTTGATCAGCTCTAGATTAATTCTATCAAAACTATTTAATTCTCAGATACACAACAAAATTACAGCAATTTAACAAATTACTTTATATCAGCTGAGATGTGGTAACTACTATTTTTGTATTTTGTATTGTATTCTTGCAAATGTCCTCACATAATTCAGCTTACTGAGTTGTGATAAATCTGATTATGTTACATTGCCGTGGGCTAAAAACATGCACATGTAAAATTATCACAGAACTCAACTCAGCTCATACAGGATAATGTGATAATCTAACTTAACCTGATCATGTATCTGACCCTACTTTCAGGCAAAGGGGAAAAAATAAGCTCTGATCTTTCTGTCCTTTTGTTCCCAAGTATCCAGACTTTTCAGATGTGCATTTATCTGTTATTTATTAGCTGAGAAAAAAAGTCCTTCTATGCTTGAATATCTTGGTGCCATTTCATCAGTCCCGCTTTATTTTGAGTAGAAACTTAGCAGGCCAAAAGAAAAAAATAGAATCCTCTCAGAAATCCAGCTGTGGGAGCATGAGAGTTCAGACAAGAGCAGTACATCCCATCCGAAAGATCTGAAAGCTGTAGATGAGGCTATATTTGCTTCAAGTGTCCCAATACATGCAAGTAAAGCTATTTCATGCTGGTGCTCGAATATTGTGATCAACTATGAGAAAGACTTGCTTTGTGTGCCAAAAGCAGTCCTTTCATTAATTAACTTTTTCCAGACACAAAGTACTGGAACTACCTGTGCAAGTGAAAGATTACATTTTCCAGCTATTTTTGGATTATTCAGCCTTATATATACATTCTTAGGGAAAAGGATTATAGTAATATATGAATTAAATGGTCTGGTTCTGTTGTCTTAAAAAAAATGGCAAATGCAGTATTAGATTCAAGCTGTTCAGAACATCTGAAAAACCATGACAAAAATCCAGAAGTAAACTTATTTATACTAACCATTATTAATTTGCATCAATTTTAGTGATCCTTTCTTTAGTTTAATCTATGATGCAGAAGACAGAAACTGTCATTTTTCAGTTTCTGTAGTCTGTTCTTCACAAATCATCAGATTGATGGGCTGAATTTAGGAGTTAGCATAAAGAATGCTTTTCCTATCTATCTCAGCTGTTCTCACCAGACTCTATATAGAAAAAAGAAAAAAATTGAAGAAAGGTATGGAAATAGAAAATTTGAATCTATAGACCAGGCAACCTTTTTGCCATCCTGTTATTTTCATCTTGCCAGTTGCAATCTTCACTATCATAAGCAGAACATATCTGTAGCAGATGGAATATAAGACATATTTAGAAAGTCAAATTCCTCTTTATGCAGTGTAACATAGACCTTATTACGGAGAAATAAAGAGACTCAGGCCCCCAGCAGTCTGTTTTTCCATGTACCAATTGTTTTAATATTAGAGAACTAACTATGAGACCTTATGTAATCACTTTCCTTTTCCAACCATTGCATTAACATTGAGTGATATAACTTGAGTCATATTTTTATAGCATATTTTTTATATTTCTGAATAGCAAAGATGTATGGGCTAGAACCTGAAACAGAGTTTCATAAATGATTCCTACTCGTTCAGTTTTGCAATAGTAGAGCTGTTTAATTCTCTCAACATATTGCCTCATTCTGAACAAGGAGTATCAACTTTGATCAGAAGACATGATCAGCTGACCATCAACATAAGGAGACCTTAATTTTCTCCAAATAATATGTTCTGTAGGGACTATCTGCTCAGTTTCTCTAATTTGGAGAGGGTTAGGCTTTGTTCCTTTCAAGGAGCATAAGTCTCCTAGATGAACAAACCACCACTAGCTGCAAAATTGTCTTCTAACAGTAGAAGAGAAAGAAAAATCCAATCTCTAAAGTAAGAAATGTCTATATGAAATTCAGGCAAAATAATACCAGGTGTTGAAATTCTGTTGTGGATATGCTGAAGCCACTCATCATTTTTCCTTTTTATTGACCTCTGCTTTCCCAAGTCATAAACAATATAAGTGGTCATGAACACAGAAATCGAGATCCAGTTTATACACTGCTTATATACATCCTTATTTACATCCTTTATTCCATGAACATGGGCCATATTGTTTGGAAATATAGTAGGACACTGAGTTCAAATGTTAAATATGTGTTTTTTTCCTCCTCTCTTGATGCTAAAAATCCTGAACTTTCTTTTTTTGTTGTTGTTTGTTTTTGGTTTTTTTTTTTTGATTTACAGCCTCCTCTACCAAGACAACTTATGTCAGTTACAGCAATCAGACAAACTGAGCAGGGATGAAATTCACTGGAAGATCTGCAGGACTGGATCTTGCAAACATAGACTTTACCACCACCAGAATTCAGTCTTGAAAATATCAGTAGACTACATTCAAATCGATAGTCAGTCTCCTAAAGAACAAAGATTAAACAAAAGCAAAAGGCAAAAAAAGACAGGGGAAGGAAAAGTCCAGTTTTATAATATAGAGACAGAGTGTCAAGCTTCTGAACTGTTCACTCACAAAAGGAAGCAAATCACGAAAAGAAAACAAATGTTAGCTTGTGAAAAAAATGCTGTTGAAATAAATCATGTCTGATGTTATATTTGTAAGTACTTTTTTGTGATTGTGACAATTTCCTTTCCTGTCCTACATTGTTCAAATTGTAAAAGAAGATGAGTTTGTTTCTTGTGACGGCTGACTGAATTAAGTCCTGGGTTATGCTAAAATAAATGCAATGGTCAATGCATGCTAATTTTTATACAAAATAATTTATTTCTAATAATAAAGGAATGTTTTGCAAATGTTGAGACTTGTTTTGTTACAGTTTTAAGGAAAAAGAGTCCTTATACTGTTGTCTATTGTTTGTTTAGAATGTGCAGTAAAGGTGGGTGTACAAATAAAATAACCATGGCATCAGAAGAATGCAGTGTAAACTCTAAGCATGTGTGTATGTGTGCGTGTATGTGTGCACCTGTGTGTGTACATACGTGCATGCCTGCCTGCATGCGTGTGTGTGTGTACTTGGCAGTGTGTGAATTTATTTGTTCAAAGCTTTGTGACTATATTTTCTAATGGAAGGATTTTTTCCCTCTTCTCACCCTCAAAGTAAGTTCGTTTTATATGTTTGTAAAGTAAAGGAGTCCTGATAGTAATTATTTTGTATGATTGTATTATATTTTTGAGTCTCAACTAATAATTTTGATCCTTTTCGTTTCTGGAACTTACAGTTTGTAAAAATTTATGACAGCTAGACTGGATTAAGCTAAAAGTCTATTCAGCCTAGTATCCTGTCTCTGACAGGAGAATGTAGCAGATGCATATCTCAATAAAGGTGACTTTGAAATAACAGAAGAGAAATCAATGGAGAATTTGGAAAGCAGTAGCCTAGTGAATATATGTACTATTGCCTTATAAACACTTACAAATCGAAGAAATAAATGCCAATCTACAATATAATCTTCTTCACATCTTCTAATTCCCATCACTGTGTGAGGTTAGAAACAACTATGCAAAGAGAAAGACAAAATCACATTTGTATCTATTGTGTTAACGAACCCCTCCAAATAATTTAGAAAATACAGATAGGGACTGTCCCCTTTGTTACTATTCTTGTGATGGATGTTCTGTAAGACAGTTCTGCTCCATCCAGTACTTACCATTCACCAGGTCAATGGGTCTTCACATGCAGCTGATCAATAAATGTTATGTCTCCTGACTTAGCCTGGATGGCTCCTTGTGATTTTATCCTCACAGCAGATGTATTTTTATAACATATCTTAAGGGAGCTGTGATGGATCCTAAATTACATGAATGAAAGTTGAAGTATCTGAAAATTAATCTCTTTCTATTACAATGCCAATATTTAAAATTCAGCGTAGCTGGCAACTGTATGACTGTGAGTTTCCACTTTCAAAGTATTTGATAAAGCACGATGTTTTCCAGAAATTTCATGTCTGAAATATTATCTAATGATTGCTTTGGTATAGTATGGTATTGCAGGCTTGGTATGAGTAATATTTTGTGTGAAATTTCCTTTTTAGACTATGCCACAAGCACATCAAAGCCAAAACTATAAACTAATATACGCCTACTTTTCAGCATATAGATGATGCATGTAATGCAGTGAAACCTGAAAAAAAATCACAAATAACACAGTTTTAATTCTATTTTGTTTGCCAATATCTCGTAAAATTGAAGTTTTCTTGTGAAAATACATTGATAAGCTCAATATTTAACAAGACAGGCTTTCATGTCTAGGATAGATTTCCTAAAAGAGAAAGAAAATCTGTTTTAACTGAAAAAGCAATATTTTGACAGTTTCTTTTCAAGAAGCCTTTGAAAAGTTTAATTTTCAATACACAACAAAAAAAGTTTCAAATACCTTGAAATATTTATGCCTGGTTAACTTAAGCATAACTCTATGCATTTGAAAAAGCAGTACATGGGAATTGCATTTAAAGCACATTTCATATACACATAAACATATGCTACATATATATAAAGATTAGTATATGATATATAAATATCTTCAAGTTTCACAGTAGTCTAAAGAGAATGTTACTGTGAACAGATTTGCTGGGATCAATATACATTCCTTTTGGTTGAACAGTAGGTTAAAAATGGAATATAAATTAGTTTGTGCTTTTTCTGTGTCTCTGAAATATGGAGTATATTAAGGCTATAAGTCCCACTGGCATTAATATAACTAACCAGATAAATGAGCACACAGTATGAATTACAGAACAGCACTAGTCTACAGGTTTCACTTCAATAAGGTGGTTATGTGCAGTTCGTGAAAATGCACAGAATAGTCCACTCAGATTTCACAGTCATTCAGTAGCTTGAAGAGATCTTGAAGTTTAAACTTTCGTTTAGGTACAGTAATTTTTTTCCATCTAAAATTATAAATGTCTTTACAAAGGTAGAGTTTAGTTCTGTTCATGGAAAAGCAGGCTATTCAATTGCTATTACTGATAATTTATGTGTGATTATGATGAAGCAACTCCATCAGGGCACACAACTTTGTTTTACTGACAGCAGAAAAAAGTCCTTAATGTTGTTTTGTGACTGCAAGATAGATACAATGAGATCTGAATGACTCTGTATCAGATCAATGAACTAGGAATCAAACAGAACCAATAGACAATATTTTAACTGTTCTATAGAAAGAGTAGTGAGCCACTGCATCTAAAATCCCCTTTTCCAGAAAAGCCCAAATAAAAATTTCCACAGAAGGGTTTTTAACTAATAACATTACCTCTCTTCCAATTAATAGATAATTTTTATTACTAAACAAGGAAACAAATAAAGTAAAGCATTACTAAGAGATAGAGTTTGTAAATCTTTTTTATTGGAATACAACTTATTCATGTACACATCTAATTCAAAGCAGAATGTGAAGGCAGAAGATATAAAATAGAGCAGGGAGCAGTAGGCTTTGGTTTGAAAATGTACATAAATGATCCAGTATATTTCACCCTCACATCAGCCATTAAATAAAATGATAGCTTGTTATGCTTTCAATTAACTTATGTGCCATGTAGCATAATTAGGAAATTCTGGTTGAATTTTGAAGAGCAAAATTCAATGTCAGAAGAAGGAGACATTACTTTTCCCAGTTTTGGTAGTATCTAATCTAATGGCACCTTTAGCACTTGTGATACTGCAATTATTTGTATCCAGAAAATACCTTTTACATGTGTGTTTCATTTGCTTTGGATTATTACCTCTTGCAGTCTAAATGTGAAAAGGTCTTTTTCTCAGCAAGAAGTCATTTATTTCAGACTTTCTCCTGTAATTTCAGTAGCTAATAGGAGAGCAAGGTATGTGTATCACTAATCCTTATTCTGCTTCCTGGGAAAGTAAATTATTGTTATTAATGGGTTACAGCAAGTACAAGAAGGAACCAATCTTACCTGTGGACTGCATCCTATACTTCTGAATAAATGTAAATTGTACTGTCTCCTACTTAGCTTAAAATTTAGCTGCTTTCTTGGCTTAAATTTACTAGTAAGATCATGAGAACTGAAAAATATTTTGGTGGAAATAACCTGTTGCATCTGTGCAATGAAAATGAGCTGGCTGATGTGAAAGACAAATTATTCTGGAAACATTTCGTTATAATAACTGAAAGGAAATTGGAAACCTTACTAATGATTATATTAAAAGTCAGGAACTTAATACAGTGGCAGGGAAGAGAAAACAGCATTGTCGCCAAAGCTGAAACAATGTTGGAAGTAGAGTAAGATGCACAGTATCCTTAATGACAAACCAAGCTCCTGTTTGTATTAAACAAATACCTTGTCTCAGTACAAGTGGAGTAATATGACATGCAGAGGAGTATGGACATGAAAGAAAAAAAAGAGCAGCGACAGAGTCACAGTGTCTAAAACATTCCATAAGCAGCACAAAATATTTGAAAGTGCCACTGTTGAAGGACTGTATCAGCTCCAGACACTGACCTCTGTAAAGAGCACACTACACCCCCAGAGTGGGTGTTCATCTTATATACTCCACAGAACTGCAGTGAGAAAACATGACAAAATTATCAGTGGAAGCCATCAGGGTTAATGTTGGATGAGGTAGCAAATAACAAAATAGACTAATTTTTCTTTAAAATTTAAGGAAATATAATGATGGTGCCCAAGGAATATGCACAACTTCTATGAAGGCCTGCAAATACAAGTATGTTAACATTTTTTTCACAAAGTGTAAGCTGTGATCAAATGTTACAACATAGAAAATAAGCAATTGTCCTTCCACAAATGAATGTTACCTCATTCTCTTTTGTCAATGATTGATTCAGTGCCAGGATTTCAGAAAAGCTCTGGAGATTTCCTGATCCATCATAACCTTCCTGAGAAGGAATCGGATCACATTTTCTAAAATAAAGGGAAAACTTCGCTGTAAAACTGAAATTTTTTTACCTAACTTTAAATTTCCAGGTCACCAATATATTGAACAACACTGCAAGTGCACTAACTTCATCGTCATCTCAGAGGAAGGAAAAATATAAATTGCATGGCTGCTATCACTTCATGCTTCGTGCACAGGTGTCTTTGACCTTCTTTGAATAAGTGACAAGCCAAAGTTAAGCATTATTCTGCAAAATTTTACTGTAAGACTGGTATCATTAAGAAATGCTAATACACTGCTAGTTTGAAAGCCTTTTTTTGCTTCCTGTTTACCTGATACAGCATTTGCTATGTTTCTGGAAGCCTACTGTACTCCCCAAATTAGCTGCAGTGTCTTTACTGTCTGTGATCACTATCACATCAATATCAAAGAAGTATGACCTTTAATAAAATAAACTATATTCATTTAACTTAAAAGTTTAATTTTCTCCTAATCTTGCTTGAAAGTTGATGAACTTTTCAACAGATATAGTTTGATTTATGACTGGTCACAATCTTCAATACAGCTTCTAGTTTCTGTCTTACTCTGTTTAGAGCTTTTTATTCAAGTACTGGCTTTGGTATCATGGAAGAAAACACATCAATAGAGTAAACAACACATGTCAAGGAAAGGACAAATTAGAGGAATAAGAGGGTGAAAACTGCTTAAAGGAGGTAACACAACTCCAGACAATGGATTTCTTTCTTTTGAGGAACAAAGTAACCATCCATATCTAAAGACAGATTTCATAGGCTGCAGCTGGAAGTCTTCCTCAGTGGCTGTTTGCTTGGAAAATCTTATCAACCGGATAAAACTTTGAATGGGTTTTTTTTGATGGAATTTAAATAAAATAATAAAAAAAAAAGAAAGAGAGTGAACAGGTGAAAATGAATTCTGGAGATTCATAAGATATATTGAACTGCCAAATTTTTGAGAACTTGCCTGTTATAAGAAGAGCAAAAATTAAATAATTAAAATAGTAAATCAGACATGAACCTATCAATATTTCTATTTATCTATCAATTTCTTTACATCTCTCATATATTACAGGCTGTAAAGAGTACCTCAATATTACTTGTCTACTCTTTTTAAATCAGAAGTTTGGTTCTTACTGTATGCATAATTCTGGAAGGATACAGAGCAGTAAATATAACTGTATGCATATAATCTGTCCTAGCTCCACATAGTTTTTCATCAGAAGTGCTAAAGATTTCTGAAAAAAATATGTTATTTATTTCTTCATTTCTATGGTTCATACACTTACCTGAAAATACAGAAGGAGTTGCAATCATTTTGATATAGAGGTTATCATTTCTGGTGAGAGCTTCCATCCTTTGTCATTGTTTGCAGCGTGACACTGAACAAGGAATGACAGAAAGATTAGTTTTATACAAAATTCAGGATATTTTTCACTGAATGACAGCTATGGAGCACATAATTTGCAAGATAAAATAAAAATAATGTGATTATTTCAAATGCCAGACTGAGGGTACTTTATAAATTACTGTCTAAAGCACTGAAAGTTTAGGATAGATGTCTGAAAGTATGTTCTAGAGATAGTTTCAAATGTCTGTTTCAGAACCTGTTGTTTCACTTAAGAAAAATGAGCTGTTACTTCAAGAGACAGACCACACATAAAACCAGGAAAGAGAGAAACAATAGCACTGGCATCACCATAAACATTGCAGGTGAAAGAAAGGAGCTACTTGGTTTTTTAGAAAGTCTACTTAATTCAGTGAATTTTATACTTATGTATATTGCTTTGCCACGAAACCAGAAATGAGGTAGCATAGATAATATGCTCATGACCATGCTTTCTGCTTGCTCTACACACAGAGCAGAGCTACACATACTTAAAGTCCCATGACTTCCTCTATGGCTTTTTTCTTGAAAGAATCATGCTCATGAACCCCTTGTAATAAGTTTCATTGAAATACATCACGCTTTCCTTTAGAGAACAAGAAAGGACAGCTGTTTGCATGCAGAAAACCCTGTGTGTCCATTTGAGGGAAGTAATATTATTGAGGCAGGTGCTTGTGCTTTTCCGTCACTACATCCTACTGTATCCTATCTTTGGCACCAAGACACCTGACACAGCTCACGACTTACGTTTGATGAGGGTTTGCTTGAAAGCCAGGTTTTCCCTAAGCAGCACTAATGATGGCAGAATGTTTTTTGTGGTAGGAAAACATCACTGAAACTATTCCCCATGTGGGTGAATTTCCCATAGATATGGAGTCAGCGATCAGAGCAAGATTTTTTCTGGAGAGCAAAAGTGTAATGTCAGCTTTCCTGCCTGGAACAGTGGAGTTGAACTACCAGCTGCCAGGGCCAAAGGGCTGGCGTGCTGCCGATGCAAATGAGACTCACAGCTCTCCAGCGTGGGGAAACCACACAAGTCATCTGAAAACATTTGCATAACATGGGACTTGCAGCAAATCCTGACCCAACATGTAGATGTTACTTTTTATTAGGTAAAGTGACATAACAGGTAGATCCTGGATTTTCTTTCAGTGGGATAATGAAATTTCCAATAGATAAGCCTCTCTAACCTCACAGGGGAGTTTATGAAGTTAATTCTACAATAAATGACCTCACAATTACTTGTAGACACTAAACTGGAGAGACCGTTATCAGGTCATTGAGGTTCAGAAATGTCTTCACTCCTATCTGTTTTCCACTGAAAGCTGAATTGGACACCATCAGATTTGCAATACACAGCCGGGATAGCAAACTTTACATTGGGCAGACTGGGTCATGCTCTCATAAAGGAAGGCAAAAATATGAAAATGTAGGTTGACTGACATACCAGGTATCCCTGTTCTCTATTCTGATATAAAATGCAACTATGTTTTGACATGCCAAGAGATCAAAGTATTCAGTAATCCAGGTCTTTGCTTAAAAATGATATGAATCTACAGAGGTACTATCCTGAAAAAAAAAATAAAAGGCATAAAGTCTCCTGCAATAAGATAAAACAAATTATCCAACATTCTGTGAAATGATTAGAATATCCTACAAGGAATTGCTGGCTGTTGGCATTTTGTACATGGTAATTTCCATATTTTATTTAAAATACTGCTGAACCTGATGAATATTTTAATCATAATAAAATAGCAACTTTTTTTTCTACTGTAGTTCTACTCCTTACTTATAAACTTTTAGCTTATGTCAGCAAGTGGCATTACTGACACTAACAGAAGCCCATAAGCATAGGCAGAAGTGGATCCATATGGAGCTGAAAAATTTCAGGCAGGTACTTCCCTGTATGTAAGGATCATGATAAAGCAGCATGAGCAAGTCAGCTCTCAGAGACCTCCAAGAGAAGATAAGTTTAGAGATACCAGAAGCTGGTTCTTGCTTTCTGCATAAGAATCTCCATCACCACTTGAAAATGTCTTGTTCTGGCAACAAGTACCTAGTCTGCATGTTCAGAAGCTGACCAAAACACATAAATCCTCAGAATCTGTTGTAGAAAATACAGTCTATAAGAACTTGAAAAGGAGCTTCAAATGAAGTATGTACTGTTCACACCATTGAAATATATCTTTTAACTTTTTGATATGGATGCTCATGGTTGGAATACTTTGGCAGGATGATATATTCTTCTTATTAGAACTCATTATTATTATTATTATTATTATTATTATTATTACTAAAATTAAAATTAAAATTAGTCTGTATTCCATCAGCACTTTTTACACATTATTCTGTATTTCATCAGCAGTATCTGAAGAAGGTACTTGGGCTTACAGAAAGTGCATCTAGAGAAGCACTATTGGTGAGTTATTCTTAAAAATAATTGTAGCAGTACTGAGACTCTCAGATCATTTCCCATTATTCATCACTGCTGTAGTGTGTCGATTTCAATTCACTTTCTGAGGCTAATCTGTGATTTTACTTGATTTTGGAAGCATTTCTGCCTGCAACTGAGGCACAACAGATTTGTAAAACTCCCTGTGCATGATTCGTAGAAAACAGGAAAGAAGTGATTGGCAAACATCAGCTCCATTCTGCAACAGTGCTCTCTGCTTAGCTTGTTTGGGATCTGAAACTCAAGACCACTCAGGACTAAAGAATGTCTCCAAAGAAATACTATGGTATTATTAGTATGGTTGGGCTAGAGGTGTCTGTCTGCCTGCCTGTTTCTTTAGAACAACCTAGGCTTGTCAGGCCACAGTGATCAGCAGACTTTTATTAACTGACCATGTCACAGTAGCTTGTATTTGGATAATGTAAACCACTAACATTTAACCACAGTATGCAACAGGAAGCTTAGGGACTGAAGACTTTTCATCCTTCAGGAACTTATTCCTATTCAGAGCTCCAGCCTCCCCCAGGGAGCCATTCAATGTAATTGTTTTTTGGATGGCTTCAGTGATTTTGCTTTAATAGAAATGCCCGCTAGGATGCTCCATGTACTTATAATTTTTCCCATGAAAAATTCTTTGTGGTTTATGCCTGAAGTTTTCTCTTTTTTTAAGAAAATTATTTCTAGAAGCTAAGAAAACTTGAAACTTTTGATTCTATGTATATGTTACCTTTTTGATTATGATTTACTGAGAATTCCTCTAGAATAGGAATATGTAGATGGGAATGTATAGATGGGAATATGTTTCCCAGAAAGCAACTATATTTATCATTTATGAACAATTGAATTCTTCTCTCTGTGGAGCTAATCCAAGGCTTTCTGTAAGACACTGGTGCGTTCTGAGAGATGAGGGCATCTAGTTCTCCCTGAAATGTCCAGGATACAAATTTAATAGGAAGGGTATAATTTCCAGGTCACTAAATTACCAATGACTAAAAAAATAAACTTGGCTGCTACAATAGCTTGCCTGCCACATCCAGATCCTGAAGTGATATTTTCTGAAGAGCTGGGAAATAGAAAGAGAATGAATACCTGGGAACTGTGATGGAGGTTATGACTTGTGCAGAGTGCCTGGCACCTGTAGCAGGGCCACAGAGTTGCTGCTGTTTTGAGGTAAATGCATAAACCAATTTAGGTGTTACAGTGTTGCAATCAAAGGATCACACTGGAAATTAAAAACCACTAAAGCCCAGTTCAAACCAGCCTAAAACTTGTTTTTAAATGGCTCTGAACTAGAGTGAATCTCTCCAATGAACACAAACTGAAGCTAAACCTGCAGTATTCCTTCCAGTATTATAGTCCAGCTAAAAACATGATGAATCCAAAGGCAGATGGCTTGGATGCTTTGTCTGTGTGTATATGCACTTCTGTTCCATAAGAAAAACCTTTCTCACAAGCAAAAATTTGCATAGATGTTCCTTTATCAAGCCTGTGGTTTTAATATGTAATAAATGAACTAGTTGAGCAATTCAAATCTTACCAAGAAACTGTAAAATAGTGTTCAATTCTCAAGTAGTTAAACTTTTTCAGTTATACTGACAAAATTGAAATATCTTTCAATTCTCAAATAGTTAAACTTTTTCAGGTACACTGACAGAATTGAAATATCTTTTGTTCAGTAAAAATAGATACTTGTAGATTGAGAGGCATCCAGAGAGCAAATCTGGTGCAAACAGATATTTCCATTGTGAATACAGTTATCTTTAATTTATGTAGAACTTGTCTGAGAAAAAAAAAATCCCTTTGGAACAGAATAAGATATTCTTTCAGTAAATGGAGAAGCTTAAGGATAAGAAAATGATACTATAATTAAGCTGAATGACAAAATGATGGCTAAGAATATAAAGCTTATGAAACATAGATAAGAAAGTCTTACATTTGACAAGAATTTTGATTATAAAACAAAAATCCAAACATTGATTCAATTTGCAGGCCTAAAATGTGTGTTAAAGTATCACGACTGTGTTTATAATGACAAACTAAAAGTACCATTGGACATAAAAGTTACATGAAATGTATAAATTACAAAAATGCATAATGAACTAAAAAAAACCCCCAAACTTACCCATTATGCATAGAGTTTTTCTTTATGAAGGTGATTATCTGCAATTAGATCTGAAATCTTACAGCTGTTACACAATGAATTACCCAACTTCTCAACAACATCTTTGTTTTAATTTTGTTTAAAATGTTTATAAAAAGTCTGTCTAAATGTTTCTTTAACAACAAAGATGAAAACAAGCATATAAAATAATGATAATTATAATAGCACAACCACAAACTTGTTAGCAATCTACATTTACTTAGAGATATTTGCTGCTAAATATTTTCTTAAAAGCTTCATTTTAGCATTTTTTTCTGTTCAGCTATATTAAAATTCATGGTAAAATAGAATACTCTATATACTTTCCAA
Source organism: Acrocephalus scirpaceus scirpaceus (assembly GCA_910950805.1). NCBI lineage: Eukaryota > Metazoa > Chordata > Aves > Passeriformes > Sylviidae > Acrocephalus > Acrocephalus scirpaceus. Next base: position 20,686,046 of record OU383777.1, read on the forward strand.
CATCATGTAATTCACTTTTCTGAATTATCTTAGAAAACTAGGGACCTAGAAGTTCTAGAAAGCATCAATTTGAACACAAGGCAAAGAGGACAGAACCAAGATCTTTTCAGTGGTGACCAATGCGAGAGGCAGAAGCGATGAGCACAAACTGAAACATGGCAGCTCCCTCTGAGCACCAGGAAACACTTTTTTTTAATGGGAGGATGACCAAGCACTGGTGCAAGTTGCCCAGGAAGGTTGTGAAGCCTCAGAGATCTTCTAGCGCCGTGTCCCTGCCAGCTAGCCAAGGGTGGCCTTCCTTAGGCAAAGGAAGAATCAGATCATCTCCAGAGGTGCCTGCTAACCTCAGCTATTCAGTGATTCTGTGAAACATTACACATTAAATTCTTACAAACCTCTTTCAACATAAAACCAAACTTTTAAAAGCCAAACAACTAACTACATAGACAGCTACTGGGAAAAATCAATGTAGTTTCACATGTACAAATGTGATGGGCTTATTCCTTGGAAGAAAATCTTGTAAATATCTTTAAGCTTAGAAAATATTTGGATAATTTTGGAAAATATTCTGTTAAAGCTTCATTTGTTTTCTCTGAAAGATATAAACAGAAGAACAAATATCTGGCAGTTTTAGACTGATTTAAGTCTCTGGACTTTACCTCAGTTTATTTTTCAAGATTTTGCTAGGGAATGTTGTGATGAAAGAATAAATTCATCACAAGTATGGAAGAGAATTTTTCTTACAAGGTAGGAAAGTAGCATATATTCTGAAGGAATTCATGTCTAAAACCAATATTAAAATCCCACCAATAAAAATTCATATCAGCAGTATTTCTGGCTGTTGATAAGCATAAAAGCACAAGGTTATATACAGCTAATATCAGTAACAGACTGACTTCAAATTGTTCAGTTTAAAAGCTGGGGATGTAATAGACCTTGATCCTGGGGGATTTTACCAAAATAAATTGGAGTACCCAATGAAACTTTCTTTTCTTTACATGCCAATTCTTCTTCATATGCCAATTCTATTTATTTATTTATTTACCTATTAATCTGAACAATAAAATCTTTAGAAACCTTGAAGGATCATAATCTGAATAGCTTTCATATGTGGAAGAAAAGCCTTTGAGAATGAAATCAGCTAATCTGCTGATAGTGGATAAAAGTGACCATGAAAAGCAGTAAATGTGTTAAGGAAAATAATGAATATTGTCAACTAGTTATATCTATATATACATAACTTCAAAGAAGCACGTTGTTCCACTGAAAGCAGTAGGAGTTCCATACTTACCTGTATGCTTGTACATTTTACTGTACTACACAAACAGATTCCTCATGAAGAGCATGCTCATGTATTTGAGATGTCCACAATGCTAAGGGAAGAAAGGCACAGTGCAACTGGATCTTGGACCTATCACAGAGATTAGAATACTACCATGGGTCTTAAAAGACTTATGCTAACTTAGCTTTATTGACGATTCCATCTGTTGTAAAGACCTAGAAATCCTTGTGGAGCTATCTGCTGAATTTTTACCTTAGAATGGACAGAGTAATTTTTCTTTATTCTACATGGATGTAACCAAGGCAAAAACATAAAAGCTGTAAGGCATTCTAAAACTATATAGCAAGTGGGGCCATATAAATATGCTTCTAACTGTCAAGGAAACTCACTTAAAAGAGGCAGCAGAATTAGTTCTCTATTGGATATAATAGCTGAAATCAAAAGCTTGCCCTAAACAGGAGAAATTGCGTTATATTTTCCAGTACCATAGAAGATATGCTTGAGTACTCAAATTATATGTGAAAGCTTGAACTTGATAGAAATTCAATTATTTGTTGAAGGTTCTTTATTATGTTGGTTGCAGTGATAATACTTATTTCTCTATTGAATACCAATCCCTCTCTCCTTTCTCCTCTGGGAAGGTAGGTATTTGTGATTTCTCTTTGGTGATAGGAAGTGGGTCAGGTTTATTTCCAAGCTTTTTGACATGTGTTCTGTGAACATTTAGGAAGGTGTTCTCTATTATAGCTGATGCTTTGAAACTAAGAAACATTAATATGTTCATTTAAAAAACTCAGATAATTACCTGTCTAGCTGGCATACAACATGCAGTTGAATTTGTACATTTCAATGCCTCAAACACTCAATACCTAAGAATATTAAAGATATCATAAATTTAAATGAGAAATAGTAATAATGTTTATCACCTATTTTAAAATTATTAGGTTAAAGTCTTGTATAAAATGTTAAAGGATTCAGTCATTTCCTATGACTGCAAGACTATTGAGTTGATATAACTTTAACTTGCTTGTTCTACAATATATCACCTCTTAATTACTCTGTTCTTAATTCAATTCCTCTTTTGGCAGAAGAGCTGAACATCTGGGAATACAAAAATTTCTTTTTCTTGTAAACCTAAGTAGCTGTCAGTGAGAGCATGATACTAAAAGGCTACAAGAGATAATTCATCCAAATCAAACACCAACAAAAATTCCATGTAGAATCTTTTTCACATGGGCAAGACACTTCATAATCTTGAAAATAATCACAGCTAAGAAATAAAGGTAAAATAAACATATTATAATTTGCAACAAACTATTCATGCAAGTCTGTAAGCATTGATTAACCATGCAATTGCTTATAATGAATAACCATGAAATTGTATATAATAAGACTCACTTTAGGCTTTTTTCTCTGCAGAAGAATCTAGACACTGAGATCAGTTGCACAGATTCCTCAAGAACAGGAGTAGGAGAGTGTCACTGATTGGGCCTTGTAAAAACCAGGGTCTTGTGGGGGAACATGACTACATTAACTATTAGGAAATGCATAAGACAAGAGGGTCACCAAAATCCTTATATGGCAGCATGGGACCTTTCAGCTGCCAGTGATTTACAGCTCTGGCCTCTCATCAGACACACATTTTTAGGAATCTAAGATATGGAAATCTAGTTAACAATAATCTTTCTGGGAGACATGAGAGGAAGATGTCAATGCTGAGGCACATAATGAAGTACAGATCCTGTCTTTAGGAGCACTCCATTCCCCTGTGCCTCTTCACACAGTGTAACAATGCCTAGGCTATGGAGAGCTATGAATATGAGGCTAGGGAGGAGACAGAAGAAAGCATTATAGCTTCTGAAGTGCCTCACTATGAAGAAAATAATGATAAATTTGCTGGGTTTCAGAGAGGAAATACTCTATGGAATGCCTCAGGTTAAACAAAAGCAGCCACAGATGTAACAAAAAACCAGCTCTATGGAGCATCCTTTTGCACCCCTACTGGGATATTGAGAAAATCAAACATTCCCATGAAGTGCCTGTACACCAATGTGTGCAGTATGGGTAACAAACAGGAGGAGCTAGAGAGCTGTGTGCAGTCACAGGGCTTGGATCCCATTGTGTTTACAGACAAGCGGTGGAATAGCTCCTGCACCTGGAATGTTGCCATGAAGGACTAAAGCCTCTAAAGAAGAGACAGACTATGAAGGCTTAGTGGTGGACTTGTCCTCCATGTGAGGCAACATTTGAAATATCAAGCTCTGTCTTGGCATGTCTGATGAATGAGCTGAGACCTAACACGTTAAGATAAAAGGACAGACTAGTAAGGGTGAATTTTTTATGGGTATATTCTACAGGCTGCCTGAGCAGGAGGAGGAGATGGATGAGGCCTTCTGCAGGCAGCTTGAGGCAGCCTCAAAGTAACAGTTCTTGTGGGGGGCTTTAACTACCCTGGCACCTGCTGGAGAATCTACACAGCAAAGCACAACCATCCAGGAGGATCCTGGAAAGCACTGATGACAGCTTTCTGACACAGGTGGTGGAGGATCCCACAAGCAATGGTGTACTGCTCAACCTCATGCTAACAAACAGGGAAGGTCCTGTTTGAGATGTAAAGTTTGGGGGAATCCTAGGTTTTAATGACCATGATATTGTGGCGTTCAGTACTGGACAAGGAGGAAGAAAGGTAGTAAGATGTAACCATGAACTTCAGGACAGTTAACTTTGACGTCATCAGGGATCTTCTAGGAAGAATCCTATGGGGAGAGGTAGTGTAGGGAAGCTACATCCAAGAGCATTGGTTGATATTGATTGATAAGGTTCACTTTCTCCAAGCTCAAGAATAATGCATTTTGATAAGCAAAAAGTCAGGCTAAGGAGTCAAGAGAATATAGTAATGACTAACTCAGCAGTTAATCCTCTTTGGGGCACATGGTGTGACTCTTGGGGATGGTCCCATGCAGGGACAGAAGCCGGACACAATGATCCCTGTGAGACCCTTCCAAATCAGCATGTTCTTTAATCTGGTATGTGTGCTAGGGAGTAACTAACTGTTTTATACTTGTGAATTGTTTTATACAATGACAAACAGTGGTTTCATGCAGAGGAATGTTGCAAGTAATTTTTTGTCATCTCAGAAACTATTTTCTCAATATATCCTGTATTGTCTTCTGCTTCCTATTCAGCTTGTTAACTGTTTTGGGATAGAAAATCTTCTGCACTTGTCCAGTATCAACCATACTTAACATTTTAGCTCTCAGGTTCAGTCCCTCAGTACTATTTCCATGCCAAAAAGAAATGGATACTATTAGGTCATAAATCCCTACAAGCTCTTTGTCTTCTTACACAACTAGAATTGGAACACAGATGAAGGCCAAGACAGAGTCATTTGAACTGGCATCAATCCAAAACTAATATAGGAATCAAAGGAAGACATCACTGATCCAAAATACATCTGATGAGAAGTATATATCAAGGGAAAGATAGAATATGGTTCACAATATGGATAATACTCTTTGGTGAAATGCAATACAAAGTCCCTGAACATGAACCTCACAAGAGAAATCTATTCAAAAAGTTTTATTCTAATGTGAAAAAGGTAGTTAGGTCATGGAATATGTAATATCTGTATCATGTAAGTTATGTTTAGTCAGAATTACAGAGAACTATATTAATCAAAAAAAGGCATCATTTTAATCAGCATCTTAGATAATGCTCATCTGGATATGTTAGACTGATAACTGAAAAATCTGAGTGATGTGGACACTTTGCATATGTTAAGAGAAAAAAGAGAAGTTCTATTAAAAAATCAAAATAATTTAAAATTACATTTCTTTTACATACTGAAAAAAATGACAAAACTAATGTCACTGAAAATTAATCAGAAGCTCAAAGAACATATGTGCACTGAATCTCTACTACAGAAATGGACTGTTCCTGCAAAAATTTAGATCCCTCTTTTCATGGCTATTTGAATAGAACAATGTGAAATAAGAAAAACAAATATCAAAATCAAGTCACTCCATCCCAATTTCTGAAACATCAAGTCTGATTGTTATATTTGTAAAAGAAACTGAAGGCGGTTTTCAAGTTAGCCAGACAAAACTTCTTTCTGTTTTCTCTGATACCTGTAAATGGGAAAGCTAATATATTTTGTTGAGAAAATAGCAAATCCATGTGCAGAATAGTAATTCATATATAACGTCCTTTATATAGAGGGTTATGAGATATGGTAGATGAAAACAAAGAGCTGTGTAAAGAGATTTCTGAAACTGATTTGTTGTAGTCACACCATGTTATGAAATGAAAGTTGGAGGATAACAATGTCTCTATCAGTTCAACACATGCCTTTCTAAATCATGTAAACTAAACTTCTCATGCTTTAATTTTTTTCTCCTGCTGCAAACTCAGATATGCTTCTTCTTTAGCTTCTCCCTGAGAGAGAGATGAGAGAAGTTATGAATAAAGACATATATATACATATATATGCATATATATGTATACATATATACAAATTCAAATCTTGTTTTCAGGTGTCAGATTGAGTAGTAACCTGATATTGACTTCAATTCTTCTGTTTCTGTGCAATAGGATGAATTTCAAACATGAGGGAGCAATCTGAAATTAGCAAGCTGGGAGGAAAATGTGGAAGGAAGGGAAAATATGTATTCCATGTGTGGTAGATTAGATCTACACGGAAGTGATTAAAAGGGAGTTATTGAACGGAAAACATAACTAGTACAACAGGGTAGGCCAGAAATCTGAATTGAAACAGGGTAGCGTGTTGAAGGTGATAAGTAGATTCAATTGCGGTAAAAATAACAAAGTAGAAAAGTATTAAAACAGATTTAATATTTCAATTATATCACAAGTCTCAGTAACAGTATGGAAACAAAAATGGATTATGTGTAGGAGCAACAAAACTAGGATGCTGCTATTTTTTGGGTTATACAGTAAAAAGAGATGGTTAGTCAGCCCAATAAGAAGAATTTTAGTGATTAAAATTAAATGATATTCTATAATCATAAGTCTAAATGTTATAGAGCATGGATCCTATCAACAGGACAAATGGCTGGTTGAGTTCTATCATCAGCACTATTTGCTGTTAAATTAATAGATTAATGGATTATCCATCAAGAAAGGGTCATGTAGTCTGACCTTCTGTGAAGGAAAGAACATTCCTAAATTAATTCCAGTTTGAACTAGGACAAGTCCTCTGGAAAAATGAAATAAAATCTTATCTCAGTTTAAAAAATCTGTGTGATCATAAATCTAGCACCCCTCTCAGTAATATGTTCCAAAGGTTAATATCTTTACTATTAAAAAAAAAAAGAAGTTTTTTTTTCTCCTAACCTAAATATATTTATATTCTACTTTCTGCTTAGATGTGCTGGCATACCGACATCTCTGGTCTCTTTGTAACTACTTATGGGTTGTAATGAGGTTGCCTTTTAACCTCCTTGTGAAGCTAAAGCCTAGAGTCTTTCACAGTGTGTCTTTTAGTTATTCTTTTAATCATTCCTGCAATTCTGCCATGAACAAAGTATCATCTTGACTATTCTTGAATAGAGGCATCAGACACAACAGAAGCTGTGGAAGTCATTGTCTCAGTGACAAATGCACAGGCTATACTTGAACTGCTAAAAATGTGCTGTCCAGGAGTGATTCCAGGCTTCCAAGCCAAGGGTTGCAGATTCTCCTGTGATAAATTTTTTTATCTATGAGTGATAAAAACTTCGTCATGGAGTGCTGTTACACTGCACTGTATTGGACTAAAGTATCTTCTGGATTTCCTGGATACAATCTTGGCGTCAGGGTGAAGCTCCAGTGAAATGCTGGAAAGTGGCTTCAGCTCCGGTTAGGCAGCAGCAGGCGGACCGGCCACCACCCCCCGGTGGGTCAGAGCTACACAAGAGCTGTCGGTGAGGCTACGAGGAAGGGAGGAAAAGGAGACTTCGTGGCAAGCTGGAGTTTATTGTAGCCTGCTCATCGTGCAGGCGAGGCCACAGGAGTCTGAACAAGAGGGGCGGGGTTATTGCTTATAAGGGACCAGGGAAAGGGGCGGACACAAGAGCGAAAACCAATCAGGGGAGTGGGGATGGCACACAGACAATGAATAGGAAACGAGGGGTGGGGGATTTCCCAGCCTGTTCCAATCAGGGACTGACTTCCCCCGAGCTTTCTGGAAAGAGGGGAGAGTCCTTCCCAGGGATTGACAGGCACAGCTGCTGCACAAACAAGTGCAGGGGGAAACCACCAGGAGGAAGGGATAGGGGAACATGGACTAAACCATTACAGAAACAATTAATATTAACAATAAATAAAAAATAGAAAACGTGCCGCTACACTCCAGTGCTTGAAAATTAGTATTGTTTCATTGGCTTTCAGAAGTGATATTTTTGTGTTTTAGGTATAATATTAAGCATATGTGGAATATAGGTACCTATTTTCCTTTCATGAAGGAAATCTGAAGAATCAGAGTTGGCCTTATAGGCTAAGGCAGGGTGAAGTAGGCAGAATTTTGTGCAGTTCCATTCTTCTCCTATGCAGAATAGTCTCTGGAGCAAAGTAATGAGAGTTCTACATAGATTATATGCAAAAGCAACTAATTGGTTTGCTTCAAAAGAGAATTCAGGAATGAATGAAGTTACATATAGAGTGGACCAAGGAATCAGACCCCTGGGAACTAAGACATTTGACATGGAAAAACTGGATTGGATTGGATTCCCAATCTCCTATCATTTATGCCAGTTCTTGTGTGTACAAGAATGGTATTGGTCTGTTTGCCCAGACAGAAGCTCCACTAAAAGTTTGAAATAATAGTGCTTCTCTAACCAGCATCTCACACAGGTCTACTGCCAGTAGACCCTAGAGAACAGTTTACAGTCTTCTATTGAGACAACTGATATTCTTTGTTAAAGCTTATAGCTATTTGTCTAATGGAAAAATTGGCCGAGAACATTTTCCAGCTGTTGTTAAACGGATGGGTCCAGAGTGTTAGCCTCAGTTTTTCTCAAGTAAGGTAAGACAGAAGAGCAGCTGCATTATACTTTTTCTCATTTTATTACCAATAATGAACACAAGTGTTATTTTTGAGCTGAAAATTATCTACCTTATTCATAATTAATACTCTTAAGCCTTCCTGTTTAAAGGTAGAACATGCTGAAAGTAGAATCAAATCCCTGAGCTCCATATATTTTAAGAATATATAATAATAACATTTATTTTGCTTTTATCACAGAATATTTATATTTATTTTATTGTCTCTTAACATAACATTTCAATCTTTTAAGCAGTTCAGACACGTTATTACGTCTTCTGGTAAATAGTCAGATACTCAAGGCTATAAGAGTCTACTATAGTTCATTGAGATATCAAATAAAGAAACCAAACACATAAAATACCAGTTTACAGAAGTAAAATACTCTAGCCACTTGAAAATTTAAGTTCATGGGGTTCTATGTCAACTTATGTGACAAGAGCTGATGTATATGCCAAGGATGCCACAATCCAGCTGTACTGATGGATCAGAAAGTTGCTTTTCCTTCCCCTTCATCAAAGGCTAAAATAATTTTGTGATAAACCTTCTACTGCTTCCTATCTGATGAACTCAGAAGAGAAGCATTCAGAGGAGGTCTTGTCTTTCAAACAAAGAAAAAAATTGACAGCAATGTGTCATAGCTGCAGGATTTTGGGTTGCAAGAAATCCATTAACTATGCACATCAAATAAAGAATTTCATCATTTTGTACATCTAGAATGAAATGACCTCCAGCATGACTGTCTGTCTCCAGAGCAGGAATTTTTTCCTTCTGTGGGAGCTTTTGTGTGTTCTCTCACCTGTACAGCAATGAAAGTATATATCTGAGGCTTGGATTTCAATTTAGACTACTTACAGACATCTGCTTGTTTGCTTTTAAACCTGATGTTCATCACTTCAGGGTAAATTGGCTCATCTGCTCGTTTATTACTGCTTTTTAATTTTGCTTACTAAAAAAAAACGGGCTCTCAGTTTTAAGGGCTTCTGCATTATCAGCAGGTTTTATTTGTTTCCTGTAGTACGGCTCTGTAGGTCATTTATGTTATTTGAAAGTAACACTGGCCCAAAGAGCTACACCTAGTAAGTTCAATTACCACTGAACCAAGTTAGATACAATTTCTATTTTTTGCCCTGTTTGCATTTTCTAACTTGGACCTTCAAGCCATCTTTCCATTTGTCTGTCCATGCTTTGCCAGAAATGAACAGTAGAGCTGTGATGCTATTAAGTTTTCAGAAAATGATGCATCAGAAGTATTTCCCTACTGATGGAATGAAACCTTTCACCCATATATTTCAGATAATTGGGTAATTAATGATGATAAAAGACATTAATATACTTTTATGTCATCAGTTTAGTAAGTTTTATTCCCTTAGTTACTAGTGATCATCTCTTCTGGTTTAATAGTGAGTTTTTTGCCTCGGGGCTTGAAAAAACAATGTTTTGCAGTATTTTCCCCTTTCTGGTATTAAACTCTGAGTTTTTAGTAATTTTATGTGTTTTTAGCATTTGATTTAAATATATTAAAAGCACTTTCTTGTTTTGAACCCTTGGCTAGAAAGAACTGAAATTTCAAAGCATTAGCTGTTCAATGTCATACTCTTTGATGAAAATATGCCAAAAGACAGATCCTGTGCTCACATAGTAAGAATGGGTTATTTCCATACAATTTTATATTCTTTTTATTCTTTTTTTCTCTTCTTGCACTCCTTACATTCCATAAATTATGTCATGCTATGTGACTGAGTGAAAGCTTTCGCTTAAATGTACTGTAAGACACGTAAAGTATACATATACCCATAGATAAGGGTCACATACAATTTCATAATGGATGCTTTATTCCTCACTTGACCTCCTGGGGAGCTGATAAGGAGCTTTGCAGAAGAAAAATGCAGATTTTTTTGTATTCAAATGTCTCATATGGACATTAGATATACATAAAATCCTGTATCAAAGGGTCTGTTTCTTCTACCTTATTCCTCTCTTAAAACACAGCTCTGCGCTAAAAACATATGTTCGTCCATTACTTTTTTTCTTCCTCTTAAGGAGAAAATACTTCAGCCCTGCTTAGTAAGACTATTTAAATAAAAGGTTTTATGACAAATCCACTCACTGCAATTTGGCAGAGGTCTTTCCTGCAATCTTCCTAGCTTAGAAATAAATTTACCCAGTCATATATAGGTTCCTAGAATAAATTTATTTCTTTTAGTTTAAATACTGTCCAAAGCCTTGGAACCTACCAAAAGGTTTGGGTCCTGTGAGGGGGTTTTGTCATTATTTTTTATTTTGTGTATTTTTTTGTTTGGGTTATATATATATATGTATCCTGTTGAAGGTTTTTCATGCTTTTACTTTCCTTCTTGCTCAGCCTGATGACTTTTTCACACCATTTTCCCTTTACAGAGCACATCCCTTTGCCTTGAAGTATGATACAATTGTGTCTGCCCTCCATAGATTTCTCCTTGTCAGTTGGTGCAAATACTGATCATTGCTCCATGTTACCTGGCTAGGTTTCTTTCTCAGGATGACAAAATACAACAAAATCCATTCCACTAAGGAATCCAGAGTGTATGAGGCACTATGCCCTGTTCAGACCATCCTTTTTGTTCCTCCTGGACTGAACTCTGATCCTCGAGCCCAGCCAGTTCCAGATGCTCACTGTCACAGCACCACACCATGCAGGAAGGAGGTGGCTCCCTCAGCCTCCCTCATGGTGCCAAATGCCTGCACAGGGCAATTTATGGTGTTTGCATGCATATGAGTGAGTTGCTGAGACCCAGTCAGAGGGGAAAACTGGCGCAGGATGAGATCTCGGTAAATGCCTCCTCTGCTTCATGCAGCTTAGACAGGACCCATTCCATTCCCATCAGCATGCAAAATCTTTTCTTGGGGCAGGCATAGCTCTTAGTGAGTTAGAGGTGGGGCTTATACAGTAGCTTAAATGTTAGTCCACATTCCAGCTTTAAAGCAGTTTAAATACAAAGCAGTAAGGTAACACAAGACGGAGCAAGTCTCCATTCCACCTGTTGAAATGAGGATGCTGATGCTTCAGAGCCCAGGGAGAGAGCCTGCAGGAGGAACCTACTGTAAAATGACCAGCTATAGGCTGTATACTGTTGCTTACTGCTTGCCCAAACTCTATAAACCAGATGAAGTATACCAATGATATTTACATGTGAACAGAAAATTCTAGGTCTGCTTTTCCACTTGCTCTGTATGAGAGCCCTCTGTTCTCCCTATAATGCAATTCTCATGCTTATTAAGAAGTAACCAAGCATATTCATCTGACAGAACAAATGCCTTCTTCATTGTCTACCAATGTTCTTGCTACAATATCTTAGAATGTTGTTTATAATTTTGCTTTCATTCATATAACACAAGAAATATTATTTTTAAGAGGTATTTTATTTTTTAGCATCTGTAGTTTACAAGATTTCTGTGATAAATCAGTCACTTAAATTGACCTGTCTTACATCCAATACAGCTGAGGCTGGTACTTAGTTCTATGAAGATGCTAATGATGCAAAGATGGAAGAAAATCTCATGAATCATGTTATAATGTATCTAGCACTGTGGGAAGTAGGCTTCCTGTTGCACATTCTCTCATTGTAACATTTTGTCTCATCTTCTGTCAAAAAGACATGCTGGCAAAAACATCTTGTCCTAAAACCTATCCTAATCAAACAGCAAGGCAAGAAATCTCAAGTCAGTGAGCCAGTAATAGGTCTGCAGAAGCTGGAAACTTGTCAGAAGCCTCCCCCTTCCTGAGCACCACTGAGACTGCTCATGGGTCAGAGCAGCCATCTGAGGAAAGGGGTGCTGCCAGCTCACCAGTCAGTTCCTACAGATCATCAATAGCAAGGGAGCTCTGTGGTGGCAACTAAAGCTTCCCTTGGCACTACAATGAATAGAGAGAATAGAACAACTGTAGGACTGTCACTCACTTATGGTGTGACTGATGTGTGACTGTGACACATCAGCAACTACAGGACGTAACATATTAACTCTACATCTGCCCAGATGAACTTACAGTTAGGTGTGACCTGATTTTACAGACAAATATATGGGAATACACTTATGTGATTATTTGTGTATGGTCTGTATACTAACTGCATCCTGGCCTGTATCAGAAATAGTGTGGCCAGGACCAGGGAAGGGATTCTCTCACTCTATGTGGCTCTGCTGAGGCCATGCCTTGAGTATGCAGCCAGTTCCAGGCCCCTCACTTTCCTCACGGCAGGAAAGACATTGAGGTGCTGAAGCCTGTCCAGAGAAGGGCAACAGAGCTGGTGAAAAGTTTGGACACAAGTCCTATGAGGAGTAGCTGAGGGAGCTGGAAGTGGTTTGCCTGGAGAAGGCTCTTACTGCTCCCTGCAATTCCCTGAAAGGAGGGGTTGGCCTCTTCCCCCAGAAGACCAGCAATAGTACAAAAAGATGTAGTCTTAAAGCTCCAACAGAGGAGGTTTAGGTTGGACATTAGGAAGAATTTCCTCACAGAAAGGTAATTACACATTTGAATGGACTACCCAGGGTGGTGGTGGAGTCACCATCTCCACAGGAGTTTAAGGAATGACTGGACATGGTGCTTAGTGCCATTGTTTAATTGACATGGTCATGGGAGATCATAGATTGGACTCAGTGATCTCAGAGCTTTTGCCAACCAAATTGATTCTGTGATTCTGTGGTTTGTGATTCATGTGTCAGAGTCATCTTCTGTCTTACTCTCTGCTCCTGGACTCCTGTCCATCACTCAAGATGACATGCAAAACTTATTCTTCTATGATTTGGAGGCTTTATCACATCCACCTGGGACCGCCAACTTTCTCTTCCATTTTTCCTGCTTCTTGCAGCCTTCCCCCTCCCCCCCCCCCCCCCCCCCCCATAGTTTATTTAATAATATGGGTTGAATTAAATTGAGGTATTTTTATAAGGTAAGTTTTTGTCTCTTCTGTACCTTGCTACTGTGTGCCTTGTTGTTTCAGATCCTACAACACAGTCTGAATAATACTATTTCCTACTGATTAAGTGGGATTTTGATGTGTTGCAAAGACTCTTAGGGAATGCAAGTCTACATGCAGTCCATCATAAGCAGCATGGACAGTTTGGACTGAGCAGAAGTTAATGTGTTTAGGGGAATGTGTAGTTGCAGAATTAGTGTTTCATACAAAACATTCAGCAGGAGTGGCCAACAGGACCTATAAACCCCTTTCGAGCTCATAGTCAGCTCACTGTGTTAGACAAGTATGGCTTAATTCCCTCCCCTATTCCCTGTAAGTGGGAAAATTGAATTTTCTGATTGAATATCCTGTTTCCCTGAAGATTGTTATAATAGCCAACATGCAGTATGAAAAGAAGAATACAGACAGATAGCTATAGACTTTTTTTCTGCAGGTGAGAATAGCTTGCCCTGAGGTGGATAATAGAGTTTCTATCCTTACCTGTTTGCCCTCCTGAAGTAGCTTTAGAACTGCCACAGTTAAGTGAACTGGAATTTTGTTCATGAATTTAGAGATTAGGAGAAGTGGAGTTTCTGAGGCCAGATTGGTGCAGCACACCTATTTTGGTAGATTTTAAAATGCTTGGCTATAAACTTCTTGGCACCTGTTTCATAGGCAGCTCTGTCAACAAACAGGATCCAGGAAATCCAATACCAATTTGATGCAAATAAGCAAATACTTCTTTACTGGGGGCACTGGGGACACGAGGGATAGCTCCTCTGAAATGTGTCCTGCTCAACAAACAAAACCCACCACTTTCATATACTTTTTCTGCTAAATCATCATTACATAAGTTCTTTTACATACTATGCATACTATCCCCATTCTTTACCCTTTACATTGATTAGTTCCAATAATTAATAACTTCATCAATATTCTTATCCTAAAACAATAATTGGCTATTTCTTCTTAGGTCTACAGATTGGAATACTTGATATAAAATCAAGGTGGGAAGGGTAATGGGTTTCCAGGCAGCATAACCAGTGAACATGGTGATCCTCATAGTTTCTTAACTGAAACATAAAGGTCCAGTAACTTCTTGGCAAGGCTTCTAAGGTTACACATTCCAAACACAATACTCCTGATATTTCTATGCCTGATACTTCACAGTTTTCTACTTATAATCATAGCTTATGATCATAAATCAGTTTTTATTATTTGATTGATTGTTTGATCAAAATATTTATAACAGCTCTGTCAGCCGACAGAGTAATGAACAGAGGTGAGTTGCAGTCCAGTCTTCAGAAAGCAAACTTTCAGTGTCACGAGGTGAAGCTCTAGCTTCCCTCATGGGCTCTTCTGGAAGGCAGGAGATCTCATTGTACTCCAGGGCCAGTTTTGTTTTGAAGCATATATTATTTAGCTTGTTTATTGGTGGCTCTGACCTTGAAAATGCTGAAATTTCTAATTACAGTTGATTTCTTTTCAGATATCCTTGTCCTTTTTTATACGGTGAAAATTGCTCTTACGTGAGTGACTGCATGAAACTGTGTTACACAGTTTTGATCAGGGTCCCAACCCACATTCATACACATGAAATAATAAAAATAATGACTTTTATTAATTTGGGTCACCTCTAATTACATTTTGACTCTCTCTACTTTATGAAACAAAATGTAAATGGTTTTTATTTTCTTAACAAATTTTATGAATTGTATACATTTTAGGAGAATAGTTTATAAGGTTTTAGCTTCTTATGCTTCTTTATTGTTCTGAATGCTAGCTTTTACACACTTTCATAAGGTACCAAAATATTTGTAGCATGAATGATGCTTCAGGTTCAGAAGGGTTAGAACACAATCAATCCCATGTTTCTTCATATTTTTTTCCCAGTTCACATTTTGAAGGGTAGTGCTAATGACATTTTTACTTAGAAAATAAATAGTTCCTAAACAAAGACAATGGCAATAAATAGGAGAGGATAGGCAGTCAGTTTAAAACCAAACACATAAATGTTTGCAATTGTTTCAATAAAAGTTTTGAATATTTTAAATTATACAGGGATCTCAGATTGAACATTGAGATTGCTGAAAGTATTTGAAATTTGTGTTCCTAAATATGCTTTTTATTTCATCACAGTAGCTACCTGTTGCACTGTAGCAGATATTTAGTTCATGCGAGATGATATGTCACTGTTAGTTTCATAGTAGTAACTGATCAAAAATTTATTATGGTCACACATACTTTTCAAGTATATTTGTGCCCATTGAATGAGAAGGTGTAATAGCATATAAAAATCTGCCTTTTATTTGAACTTTAATAATTTTTAATATTGATGAAACAGAAATTTTTAACCTGAAAAGAAGTATCAGAGTTCACAGGAGAAAGTTAAAAAAAAAATTTTGGCCACTGACCTCAATTCTTGTACCAAAAAAAAAAAAAAAAAAATACTTGTATGTTTTTCATTACAAGTTTTTTATGAGAAAATGGACTATGCAGGCAGCTAAACCCATGATTTCTTGTGTGCTGTATCTGGAAATGCCAGGATCAATGTTCATTGTCCCAAGTGACCAGATATAGTCCCTGACCAGGGAAATTATGGGATGGGAGAAAAAGCTGAAGGCTCTACTCCAAGGGCTCTGCTCTTTCCTGTGTATCAGCAGCAAACACGGTATTCAGCATCAAAGGTCATTGTTTTCAAAGGAAGAACCAGACAACCCTGAAAAGGTGAACAGATTAGGAACAGAGTTCTAATGGCACAAAGGGGCTGAAGCTTGCTTTGTCCCCTCTACGTCTCAGGATAATTACTTGTGCCTGGAAGTCAGTGAGCCCATATCTGGTGCACTTGTAACTGTGGAGCCAAGTGTGAAATGTCGAAGGATGGGAGGTTGGAGTTCATTAAATTACCTCCCAGTTTATCATCTGCTCTACAGCTCTGTGAGGCAGTTCAGTTTCTTTGACAGTCTGACCTTTGTGCTAAAATAGGTTGGCCTGCCATGGAGATAGTCTTCTGGGGCTTTTGAGGCCAGAAATATTTTGTGCTTAGTAAGACACTTTAGGATCATTGAAGTTAAAACTTCCATTTGTAGTCATTCAGATTACTTTTAGCTGTCATTTACCTCTGGCACTTATCCTTGCTTGCCCAGCCTTGCTGATTTCTTTCTTGATTTTTTAAAATGCATTTCTTGTCCAGATAACCTCCTGAAGAACAATCAGGATCAGACATGGAAAAGTGTTATGCCTTTAGGCAGTTTCTTTTTTACTTCTTTTCCCAGTTATCTGGGAATCAATCAAGATGTGCACTCCCTCCCTACCCTTTCAATAGAGCGTTCAGTAACCCCTCCAGTACCTTACCGAAGAGGTTAATTCACCATTTGCAAACTCAAGAGTAAGATTTTATATGTGTAACATATATCTGGTTTCTGAGATAAATAGATCTATATACATATACATATACCATTTTTTAAGGCTCCATCTGTTTCTTTGCTTGCTTTTTAAAAAAAGCCTTGGCAAATACCTTTGTTCTATGCTACATCTTTACAATAAGAGACTTCACCAGGAAAGGCAGAAAAAAGGAGAAAAACCCACAAAAACTTGCAAAATAAGGAGCACACAGTACAGGACATAAAAAATAAGAGCAACAATAATAAAAGTGTTTCACGTCATTCCTAACTGCATCAAGTGTCAGAAATAGAAAGCAGTCCAAACACATTTAGAAATAATTAATGGGAACTCTCTAGTAAATTAACATAATAAATAACATTATAATTACAGGAATTATACGTACAATTAGTAAGAAACAATCAACATTAACATGAGACATTTGTTACTGCATTTGTGTTTACATAATTCACAGTTGCATCACTCACTGAAAGTTATGCCAAGACAAATGGCAGCTAACCAGTATTAGAAAATATCAAATCAGTATTGGGATACTAGGCAGCTACAGTGATGTTGAATGATTGGGTTTTCCTTCGTGAATGGTTAATTTGCCAAAGGACACCCTATCAAACAAAAAGTTTAGGTTGTCTCAAAGTTGCTGGCATTGAAGCTGTAGTACTTCATGCTTCTCATACAACATTTCAGAAGGCAGCACATTTGCTCAATTTAGGATTAAAAAAAAGTTCCCTTTTTAATCAATACTTCAAACAACACCACCTACCTCACCCAAACATGTCCCACTGTGTCTTGCTCCTCTTTTTCTGTGCAGGGATTGAGTTAGTGGCTCCAACATCTCTGTTGGATCTATGGAGGCACTGCTTTTCTGCTTTCTGTAAATAATCTGAATGTATAAAATTGGAACTCAGTTTTTCTACTTGTTTGTTCTAACCACGAGAATAGTTAACTGCTCCTTGTGAGACCTCTCACTCATACCTAATTTGAAATTTTCTGAAAGGGATGACAAGCTGTTCACCTGAAACAAAGGATCTAAGTTCAAATTTGTTCTTTCTCTGCTGTAGGAGAAGGAGCAGAATATAATTTTTCTTACATTCTCTGTATTCTAGTAAAATGGGTTAAGTTTTATGAGACATAAAACCCATAATAATCTCTTCATGGAGTTTTATCTATTCTGGGGAATACTTAAATAGTCATTCTGATACTTGTAGGAAGCTGGCTGGACCCTTGTATATATTACTGGTATTTAAATAAAATTCTCATTTCCCGTGTCTCAGCAACACATTTTATTTATTCAATTTTCATTCAGTTCTCTAGTTATGTTTTTCATCCATTCTGCCTTTTTATCTGTACAGAAGTGATTAGTCTGATCACTGAAAATCTTTTTTATTTCTCCATATAATCATAATAGATAAACAATTCTCTTTTACCTTTTCTGACATATAAAGCTTTTGCTTGGGTTGAAAGTAATTATCAGTGGATTTTTATTAAAGGTAGTCGATTCTGCTAGCACTATTGAAAGATTTGTTAATTAAATTCCATGCATTCCTGTGTTCATCCTAAATTCAAAACAACCTGAAGTTATTAGTGTTTAGAGCAGGTTTGCAGATTTCTGTAGACCTCTATTATCCTATTAAGCCTTCTACCAATAAATCACTTGGAGGAGATGGGGATGGAGGTGGGGAGTAGAGATCAAAAATAAGGGAGTAGGAAATTTAAGATTAATATGTCTCAGGATTTCTGCATCAGACAAGGTGTGGAAATGTCTACTCTGGTGTCAGTATTTCAGCAAAAGCTAGTGTGGAAGTCCTTTGTTTTCAAGTTTCAATTTTAATAAATTTACAGCAAACAATTGACTTAAGAATGAGAGAATGCTCAGTTGCATTTTAGGAGCATTGTATCTGTTCTCATTTTCACCACAATGAGGGGACTATATACAATAGATACTTATAATGGCCTGCCATATCTGCATAGTTCAAAAATGAGATCAAGCATATGTGGCACAGAAATGCCACAGAGGGCACACATAAATGGTTCAGGATTCAAAATAAAAAGATTGTTATTCCACTGAATGTACATTCTTATTACAAGAATCTTGCATACTTCTCTGTAATCATAATATGAACCACCACTTTGTTAAAGTATTTTGTTTCATGCCTTTGGGTCAGCTAAAGCTCACCCAATATGCCTGGTGAGGAAATAAAATGGGTTGCAAATTTGTGTTTCAATGTGTAGGTATTATGCTTCTTTGTATAAAAAGGTAATGCACTTTTTATTAAATAAAAATAGAGACAGGGGTTGCAAACAAGCTCAAATCCTTCTTAAAAATGGGGAATAGAACACAGTTCATTCTCCAAAAAATGCTTTTATCACTGGGTCAGAGAATCGATTGTCCTTATGAGTGTTCATTCTTCCTCTGATTCCTGTTAATCCTCTAATATGCCAAGCAAAGATGAACTGCTTATTGTTCAACAATAAAAATATATTTTAACTTAATCATTTTAGACTGACCTTACTGAGTCAAAAATGTGAATTTAATTCCTGTCAAGAACAGAAAAAATTTGGATGCATTATACAACTACCTATCTGAATCTCCTAACTGTTGAACTGTTGGCTAAAATCGCTTGGCCTTGATTTGAAGGGAACACTTGACCTCTGTTTTTGTCAGAGGAGACTTGGGCTACACCCTTCATGGGAGGCCTGAGTAATGTAAGGGCTGAGTAAAGTGAAGAGTCTCTATAGCTCAGAGATGCACAGAGAGGGGGAGCGTTTGGGCAGTTCCATTAGCCAAGTAGGTTAACTTGGACCTCCCTTGTGCCACCTCAGCTTCTCCTGTCAAATGGTTGCAATAGGAGTTGGTAGGATTCTGACCACACACCAAAGCAGGTGGGGAAGATAGAGCATTTTCTGCCGGGGAGAAGGTGCAGTCCTCCTTTACCCCTCTGCAGAAAGGCAGAGTGGAGTCATTCTGGCACAAACATTATTATGCTCCAGCTCAAGCCATGAGCTGGACCATATTAGAAGATGTTCTTCAGCTATTGCTCACCATGTTGACTCTGCAGGACTTTTTTTTCTGAAATACATGATTCTTCCTCTGTACTGTACAAAGTGTGTAGCTCAGGGCTCTGGGTTTGGCTTTTGTTCTCTCATCTAATTTCCTTTCTAAATTCAAATTTTAGTTTTCTTCAGAAGATGTGGGAGTTGGGCTTTTAAGTGCAATTTTTGCATCAGGTGTGCAACAGTGTGTTACCCATGAGAAGAGTAAAGCTGCTATGAACACCTTTAAAGAGCAAGTATTGCTCATCGAATCAAAGAATGGTTTGAGTAGGAAAAGACCTTAAACATCATCTACTTCCAACTTTCTGCCATGGGAGGGGGCACCTTCTATGAGACAAGGTTGCTCAAAGCCCCACCCAGCCTTGAGCCCAGCCTTGAGCCCTTCCACTCTGGAGCCTGCCCAGCTTCTCTAGTCAATGTAATTTCAATGTGATTACTTCTCTGGTATATAAGGAACAAAAAATCAGATGGTAATTCTGAAAAATTCACAGGTCTAATGGCAATTGCTATGACATTACAGTATGACATGTTACATGTTACGTGTCCATACTCTACTGGTATTATTTATCATTTAATCTATACTAGCACTTTCTATATTTCAATATGACAGACAATTGTCTAGACCTTATCTAAAGGTCTAGACAATAGAGAAAAAAGCCCCATATAATTTCTTCTTTTCCCTCGGATTCTTACACATTTTCAGACGAGTCTTTTTTTTTAAATTTATTGTTGTTAATGCAGTCAGCTTTTTTCTCATTTTCTCTTATAACTTCAAACATAACATTTTCCTTACCCCTGTTTAAGCTCTGAAATTGTATTTTCCCACTTCATGGCATGTAAAAGTGAGCACACCATTGTCTACATAATTATATCTTAATGGATATACTAAAAAGATATTAATAACTGACAAATAGAAATACTCCATGTTGTTATCTTCTACAACACAGACAAGCTTTGACACTGAAATTTACTTGTTTCCTGCTGGGGTTTTTTTTTGCCAATAGAATATGTTATTCAAGGGAGGAAAAAAAAAAAACCCAAAAAAACCCCCTGTTCTTAAGACTCTACAGTCATGTCATGTGTCTCCAACCTTTTCTAAATCAGTGGGAGTCTTGAATATGAAAAATCTACAGCTCCTACTGAATTTTAAAATGTTAAGTCAGTGCTTTTTCCATATTGGTCTTGCCTGAAACATTTACAGTAACATGTTATTTTCTCTGCCAGAAATCAAATGTATTCCATACAGCACAATGAGGAACTAAGTGTGCTGATTTCAAACTTAAAAGAAATTGTTCCATTTGACACTTTGAAATATTATTTTGTATGTATAAACCAGCAGAATATGGTATGCATAAACACAACACTATCTTTGCCAAAAAATAATCATAAGCTTTGAAACACCACAGCAATAATTCTTTTCAGGTTTCTGTGATTAGAGGTCTCCTAAGCATTCATGGAAAAGAAAAAAGATATTATAGTTTGGATGATAAATAATAATAGGTTCAATCTAGAATTGCCAAAAAGAAATAGACTTTTTTATTTCTTGATATATATTTTAGATATTATGAAGTTGATGTTTATTCAGCTGTGCCTGAAAAAACAAATATTGCTATTGCACTTCTGCAGCAACTAACAATATGCCTTCATTAAAAACCAAGCTATTTTGTCTTTGGTTTAGAACTGTGTAGGGAGATACAGATCCAAACTGTGTTGCAAAGCTACAGTCCCAGAGGCATTTACCAGGTCACTATTATGTGTGGGAGGATAATTTCTTTCTGTATATTAGCAAAGCTGTATGGACTGGGGACCTTGACAAGTCGCTCTTGTTTCTGTCCTTTCATTTTTAAAATGAACTCTTGGAAATAATCAATCTAAGTATAGGAAGGACATGAAGACAATACAGGGCAGGGGTCTAAAATGTCCCTTCACAAAATTGACATCAAGATTTTCACTTATGTATATTTTATTGATTTTTAGAGCTTGTATGTTGATGGAGGATATACACACAGAAAAACAAGTGCCTTTTAAATACTGCTGATACTGACAGAAAAGAACAGCAACATAGATAAATATTGATTAATTTCTGTTTTCTATCCAGCTATCATTAAGGAAACTTTCCTGGTTCCAAAATTACATAATAGTAGAAATTAATAGTCATAACTTCCAGAGAATCGACTACACTGTATGCATTTTGTGTAACTACTATGGTTGCCATGATGTGCAAAATTCACTAAAATGTCTTTTTGCTGGGTAATGGATGATTCTTTCTTTTAAGAATTCGAAATTATATGTCAAAAGTACTAATTGTAAAATGGTTTCCTATGAGAAATTAGTTTCTTTCTAGTGTTACCAAGGCTTTTCATGTTTCAAGCTTGTTCTGTAATAAATGAAGTCCTGAAAATAAACAAATATTAAATCTATAATATGTATTAAATTATTAAATATTCAAAACCAACTTAATGTTGCTGAAATCTGTATAGGTGTATAAATGCTAAAAGGTGTATAAAATGACCCCATCCTTTATTAACAAGAAAAACGTGCCACCATAATTTGCAGGTGGGCTACAATATATCAAAGTAATTAGGTTTTGTATAATTCAAACTGTAAATAAAAAAGGACAGTTGTTATGATTGCATTTCTGCTTCACAACATCAGGCGACCCCGCAACCATTGCAGGAATTGTTCCCACCTGAGGAAACTGAGGAAATATTTATGTAAGGATATGTGGTCTGTGAAACCATCTGCTTCAGTAAGACTGGCAGATCAAGGAATTTTTACTTTGAATGGGTTAATAAGTGAAAGTAATAAAATCGCAAACCATAATGGAAACTGTTCAGCTGCCATTTGATGGACCATAGGCTTGGAGAAGGCCAGTCTGAACTTTATAACTGATAAGAATCTGGCTTTATGACTGATAAGAAGGCAGAAATAAGATGAATGCAAAGACTTGGATATTTAAGGGAGCCTGTGGCACTAGACAAAATTTATTGAGAAATTTTTAAGGTTTAGTAACTAGTGAGGAACAATAGAGAGAAGCAAATATTAAAGGAGATGATCACGAAAACAGTTACCAGTCTGCTCAATAGCTTCAGCCATCAAATCTTCTGTCTGAACCCATTCTTAATGATCTTTCTATGGTCACTTTTCAACTCATGTGTGAGTGCTGCAGGTTCTAAGAGGTTGGAACACTTGAGAAGTAGCAGCAACAAGAGTAAGACCCTGGAGAAAGCCCATGCATCCATGGTGACAGCAACTGGAAGGACTGAGGAGCTCAGAGTCAGCAGCTGGGAGGCACCTGGGTCATACAGTTCCACGTGTTTGCTGTGGAGCAGCTGGAGGTTGGCAGTGACTGGTGCCAGTGCCAGAAACTGGAGTCAAACCTTCGGCCACAGGGCACCCATGGTGCCAGGCAGCTGGAGCAAAGGAGGATCCCAGCACCAGGTAGAGTATGGATAGGACCCATGTACATGGAGGCCAGCAGCCACAGGGACCACTGCCTACAGAGCTGCCCCTGAGCTGGTGTGTGTGGGCCAGATGGAAAGCAGATGATCTCAGGACCTTGCAGAGGGTCCACAGTAATACTGGGGGGAAACAAGGGTGGAGACTAAGACAAGTGGGAGAGTTCATGGGTGTTTGCCAGACATCACCAAGCTGGACCAGCCAGTGGTTGGGAGATCAGTGGAGCAGGTTAGAATGTCTATAAAAGCAATAACAGTAGCAAACGGACAGAGGATGCTCAAGGGATCTGTGAATGTGTGTGCATGTGTGTGTGTAAATTCAGAGCACAGGGGCATTTGTGTGAGCTTCAGGCCTGATTGTCTGAAGGACTGAAGAACAGAAATGGGCTCTGTGAGGTTGTGTGCTACATCAGTTCTGGTAACTGGCAAGTACCTATGGGTGTTGTTAAATGCCACTGTTACCTGGCAATGAGGTAGACAGCTCCGTCAGTGTCCTCAGCTCATGGCTGGGAGGGACACTCAGCCCTGCTGCTGTCTGGACTTGTAAATGGGAATGCAGCACCTGTGCCCATTGTCCAGCTCTGGATAACCCTCAGCTTGAGGGCACACAGGCTGGGCACCAACACCTGGGGAGGTGGAATCCCTTGGTCCTCTGCTGGCCCTTACAGCATCTCTTGGCAGCTTGAACATCCATGGAAATGCAGATGATCTGTAAGCATAATCACCACTTTCTCATCAAAACACCTAGTCTGTCAATTTTGTAAGAAATTCCACTGTTAAGAGGAGCAGAAGCTGATCTCATACCACCATTTGCAAAAGCACTTACCAGATAAAATACCAGACATGTATGCATGCAGTGGATTATAACAGACTTGAAGGTGTTAGATTGGTTACACCAGATTTTGAAAATGCTGACTGTTTTTTTACACATATCTACAGCAATAGCCAGGAAAGATTCTGTATGTTTGTCCAAACTGACATCAAAGTGACTATATTGTTTTGGCCCTTGTAGCATATGCGTAACTTTGAAATTTAGTCTGACATTAATGAAAGCACATTTTTTTACTTTATGAAGGAAGTCAGTTATAACAAATTTCAGAATTGCAGAATTAAATAATTACATTTGGTTTCTTTGTCACTGAGAAAATTGATGATGTTGACACTTAAAACTAGCTAAGAGTTAAATTTTTAAATTTAAACACAAAATTATTTGTGTTTAAAATATAAATGATGGTTGTTTAGTATATATACTCAGATTGCAAGAGTGGATGTGAAAATTTATGTACACCATGAAGAGGAAATTGTTTCATTCTTGAAGTACACATACATATGGGGTAGTGATGGATATATTCAATCTCATTCAAGCACCTTACTACTTTATGAAAAGCAAAATGTTTCGCTCTTGCAGTAGTTTTAAAGTGGTTGAATATTGTACTATTGGAACTTTGATTAAACAAGACTGATGCCAATTTATAGGTCTTTAGTCTACTGTACTGAGATCAATAAAATAGTACTGATATGCCAATAAATGATTTAAATGCCCTGAGAGCAGGGTGTTTTTGTGGCTTGAACCAAGCAGTATGAGATTCACACTATCACAGAAATAAGAGTAATGATCTCAATTGAGATATTAAAAGCACAGCTCTCTGTATTTCTGTACCATGACACCCAGGTGTGGACTTTATTAAAATGCTAACAATAGCCTGCAGTAACTCCACAATAAAATGTAGTGTTAGATTTCTTCTGTGTGTGGAATTAGAAGACAGAGAGACTTTTAAAATGCATTTGTATAAAAGTGGGGGGTTTTTTATAGCTCAGAATTAAAGTGTAACACTGTGGACCTTCTCTGCACACCATTTTTTTTTTTATTTTTAAGGAAAAAGAGTTGGATTGAGCAAAATCTGCTGTGTCTTTGTAAAAATAAAAATATATTAAATCTATAAAGAAGAAATGCTATAAACAGTTTTAATGCTCTTTGGAGGTGGACATACTTACAGGAAACAGCCTAGGTAAGGTGATGCATGTATATATTTATAGCAATGACACTGCAACAAGCTGCAATATCTAAAATTTCTCATAAGGGCTTTGCATTTGTAACTGTGTATCAGAAAATGAAAAATGAAACATAGAGTACTACTTCCATTGAGAGCTAGACATTTAAAATAGAATAGGGAGGATTCTGGCTCTTTAATATTGCTAGTATTTGAGGGTTTTTCACTGTTTATGAAATTTATTTTCTTCAGGTAAATACATTTTCCTTCAGTTGCTCAGTCTTCACTTAATTTATTCATACTGTAGGAAACATATCTGATGTGCAATTATCTTTTTATGTGCCTTCAAAGTGTTAGTCAAAATAACAGTTGCTGTGTCATAGATCTCTCTGATATAGGCGAAAGAGGAGAAAAGGAAAACCTTGGATACAACAAAATCAATAAATGATTTGCAGTACTGGCAGCTAGGTGACACATGAGGGTCAAGAACAAAAGAAAAGAAGGTTTTACTGCAGGCATTCTAGTTGGTAGTCACTTAGTGACACTTTTTTTTAAGCTGTCCTTTTGCCTATGGTATAGTTAGAACATGGATATATAGTCTAATTTTTTTCCTGACAATTAGAACAGTATATATGAAGTGGAAAAGGAAAATTCACTGTACAACACTTTGAGGTCACTTCTGAGAGATTAACAAGTCTTCACTATTTGATGATCACTTTGGAGAGAAACCAGTCAGATAAAACAAAGGAAACCCCAACAAAACAAAGAGAAAATCCTATTTAATTTATGACATGCAGTAAATATTTTTATGTTACAAACTTTAATTAAATCTTCTTTCTGTTAAAAAAAAGCAGAAAATTATGTTCTAGTAATTCTTATTGCTATCTAAGAGTATAACTTGAAGTTTAAGGCATGTTCATAAGAACTCTCAGCTGCAGTAGCACTGTGTTAATGATACTGTGCTGCCTGATTTTCCACCCAATCCATTCTGTGGGAGAAACAGACAGGTCAGGAGTTCATGTTTCTGAATATATTTCAGGCACATGTATAGTACTGACTCTTGTGATTTTTAAGGTGGAACTAGGCAGAGGAGAAGAAAAAATGCAGCCAGATTAGGCCATGTTTAATATGGTGAGCTGACCTCTGTCCTGTCCAAGGAAAACTGTTACAAAACCAATATTATACAAATATTTAAAATCACAGTATAAAGGATCATAGTGTTAAAAAGCAATAGGCATGCCTTGTTTCTAAAGTAGAGTCTACCTGTTCAGAACTGTAGCTGTGACTACATTATACAGCATATCCCAAGTGCACAATGAGAAGAGACTGCCCTGAGCATCACATTATGATGTCCCTGAATTTTCTTCCAAAGGAAACAGAGAATGGCAATAGAGAGGGTGTGATGGTTTGCTGTGATGTATCTCCCAGGATGGACAAAGGTTGAGGACTACAGTTCAGAGGTGTTGACCAGGACACATACTACTCATCCATGGATGCAGGAAGGATTCTTCCTGTGAGATGCAATTTCTGTTTTGATTTGGTTGGTCTGTTTGTTTGGTGATCTATTTGGGGTTCTTGTGGTTTGTTTTTTTGGTGTTTTTTTTTGTTTGTTTTGTTTTGTTTTTGTTTTTTGGTTTTGGGGTTTTTTTTGTGTGTGTGTGTATGGTGTTAATTAATTTTTCTGTATTGATTGTATATGAACACTCAATACGTTGGAGAAATATATATTTTTTAAAATGTCTAATTTTTTTTACTTCCTCAGAATATTACAGTAAACAAATTATTGTCATCTAGCACTGTCAACAAGAAGGAAAAAATAAGAGCTCTCTCAGCTTCTCACCAGAAATTGGTTTGATAATAATGCAAAAAAAAAAAAAAAAAAGTACAACAGCAAAACAGAAGAAAAAAATTTCTCTGCATTGCCAAAAGCATCAAATGCATGCACTTCACATTCTTTTAAAAATATGCTCTCTTTATGCTTTCTCTGCAT
Organism: Acrocephalus scirpaceus scirpaceus; assembly: GCA_910950805.1. Lineage (NCBI taxonomy): Eukaryota > Metazoa > Chordata > Aves > Passeriformes > Sylviidae > Acrocephalus > Acrocephalus scirpaceus. The sequence goes on from OU383777.1 coordinate 20,713,193, forward strand.
TTTCAGACTTCTGTATCAATGTTAAGTAATGAAAGGGCTACAAGGCTTGATGTTATGTTGCTACTTATCCTATCACTACAAGGTCAGAAGAGAGGCAGTTTCTGCTTTTTACACAGAACCCAGATATGTAGGAAACCTTACACAGAGCTTTGATTTCACCTTGAACCCAAGGTTCTTATTCAACCAAAGATAGATAGATAGATAGATAGACAGATAGATATTGTATCTTTATGATTCAGCTCCTTCTGATACTCCCAAAATTTAAATATATCTCTATGTTGTCTTATGTGGGTTTAGGATTCTCCATCCATTAACATTGATATCCATTTTATGCATCATATACTGAATTAAATTTTAAAAGTTACTTCTATGTATGTTCAAAAAATTTTAACTTGGAATTTCTGATTTCTGGTTCTAATTTGTTGATTGCTTACTGGTCTGTAGATGGTGAGGACAGGCATCCTTTGTATTCATAAAGTTTCTGAAAATTAATACCACTGCCTTCATACTCCATTTATTGAGGTAAAGTTGACAGCAGTTTCATGATTTTCTAAAGAGGCCAAGGTCATAGAACATGTGGGGAGTAGAAATCAGATTTCCTATACTATTCAGAGAGTGGCTTCTAGTTTAGATATGCCAAGCAAAGAGGGTAATTCCCTCCCCAATGATTGTATGGCAAACTTTAATATTCTGCAGAACCAAAACTAGTCATATAATTTTTAGAAATTATTTAGAATAAACTGTTTCCAAACCCTTTTTTAAATATCTTTTTTTGGAACACTATAACTTCTTAAATTAAATGTAAGACTGGTAATTTACAAGATCTAGGCACTAAGAAGGATTTTAACTATTTCATAGAGTTAAAAGCGTAGGACACCTGGATATTTTAATAATGATTTCTGGTATGTTGCTAGCTAAAAAGTGATCGTTTTTTACCTTGATTATAGCCTGTCTAGGCTCAAATTTTAGATTTCACCATAGAGAGAAGGAATATGGACCAAGGACCATGAAATCATGGTTTGGAATAAGATACAGCTAAAAAAGTCAAGAAAATGATCCAAATTTTGTCACTGAAAAGATGATTTCTCTGACAATCTTAAAGAAAAATTGTTTTCATCCTCTGATTGGGATTTCATTGTGATCATAGCTTGCTGAGTCAGTCAAGGGAATGTAATTCTTGAGACACTGTTGCCTACTCTCTCTGTAAACTTTAGGATAGTCTATTTAGTCTAAAATCTGTAAAGTTCTATAGGGATAAGAAAATAATGACAGAAAAAAGAAAGGAAGGAAGGAAGGAAGGAAGGAAGGGAGGGAGGAAGGAAAGGAAGGAAAGGAAGGAAAGGAAGGAAGGAAAGGAAGGAAGGAAGGAAGGAAGGAAGGGAGGGAGGAAGGAAAGGAAGGAAAGGAAGGAAAGGAAGGAAGGAAGGAAGGAAGGAAGGAAGGAAGGAAGGAAGGAAGGAAGGAAGGAAGGAAGGAAGGAAGGAAGGAAGGAAGGAAGGAAGGAAGGAAGGAAGGAAGGAAGGAAGGAAGGAAGGAAGGAAGGAAGGAAAAAAGAAAGAAAGAAAGAAAGAAAGAAAGAAAGAAAGAAAGAAAGAAAGAAAGAAAGAAAGAAAGAAAGAAAGAAAGAAAGAAAGAGAAAGAAAGAAAGAAAGAAAGAAAAAGAAAGAAAGAAAAAAAGAAAGAAAGAAAGAAAGAAAGAAAGAAAGAAAGAAAGAAAGAAAGAAAGAAAGAAAGAAAGAAAGAAAGAAAGAAAGAAAGAAAGAAAGAAAGAAAGAAAGAAAGAAAGAAAGACAAACTGGTTATTTCAAGTCCGTTCTGCAGGAAAAGAAGGAAAAAATAGTCCTGACTCCTACAAGAACCAAGCTGAAACCATGAAACAAAAAATTCGATTATACTCATGTGTATTATTATGTTTACTGACAGCACAGGTGATCACATACTCCCAGGAGGCCATGTAGAGAAACACTAAGGGGGACACTTAGGGGGAAATCCATTCACAGTGGTGAATGATAGAAAGGTCTACCAGGAATACAAAAAACTATTCTGACCCAAATTTTGTTCAAATATTTTAACTCAAAAACTTGAATCCTCTCTTTCTTGGGTGAGAAAAAAAATATAAATACAATTTTAAATAATTCACAGTGCCTTTCATGCACTTCAGTGAGAGGCAGTATGATTATATACTAAGACCAGAGTTATGATTTTAGGAAGGATGTGAATATGCCAGTGAATCTAATGACCGCACAGTATGCATTAGTAACTTTTCCTTCTCGATATTTTATTTCCTTTAGTGTGTAATTTCCAAACTTTTTCAATTAAGATTTCCTATATTTATTTAGATCATAGCAAGAAGTATTAAAGAGTTAATCACAAATCTGTCACTTAAGGATCCCCAACAGAAATGTCCCTGCTCATTACCTCATCTGTTACAATTATATTTTGAGATATATCAGTGAGATAATTTTCAGTCCCTTTGATGTGTTACTGATGTAACCCTAATTTAATCTTATTAATAAAAATGTTATGTAGAATTAAAATGCCTTAGAGGAGAAGGTGTGTCAAAGCAATAGAATTATGAATGTGTAATTTTGCAAAAAAAAAAATAATCCTACCAAAAAACTGAGACCTACCTTTCATGAAATCATGCTGGCTTTAAGACTTTATTTGTACAGTGCAAAACCAAGCATTTGGCTATTTTACACAGGAGTAACACCAAACTGCTGTCCTCTGGTTTATCCTCTTTTATCTTTTTATAGTATTAAGCATATGTTACTAGGCTTTTATTCCTTAACATTGTTCTGGTTTGCTAAGACTTGCTAAAACTGAGTTGTGCAAAGAGCTCCCAAGGTAATTGCTTCATGATTCTTTACTAAAGTATCAGGGATTTTTGACTTAATGGGATGAAATCTTAATACTGTATCACTTCTTCCTTATATACATAAGCATATTGTATAACTATCCTTTTTCTTTTGTCTGAAAACAGAAATCAACATTCAACTTGTGGGCTTTTCCCATACTGTTTTCCAATGACTAAAAACTTTTATTCTGCCAGTGAAAAGCTTTCGGTGTTGTATTTGTCATTTTATTGGCAAACAGAATTTGCTGACAGAAACAGAAGGGAGAAAAAGGGCAAAAAGGGAAAGCAGAGGAACTACTGTTTTGAATTTTAATGTTACTAATACCACTTCTAAGTCCTGAGGACAATTTTGGATTTGTAAAAACAATTTGGAGGCTGAAAATGTATCTCAATAATCAAAGCCATCATGACTTTAAGAAAGACAGGTTTGGTCTTTTATGGTTTCCTAGAACAGATATCAACACTGAGGAAGCTATATAGTAATAATTAGACTAGGTAAACCTCTGTTACCTAAGGTAACCCATGTATGCTGCTATTAAGGAATCCCTTAGTAAGACTCTAGTCTTTTTAAGATTCTAGTTACCCTGACGAGTATAACTAGAAAATGGAAAGAGAAAGGCATCTATAGAGAATGAATCACAGGATCTGAACCCCTCTCTGGTGGTGTCAACCTTATTTTGTATAGTACTGAATGATTCTAGCACAGGTGACTCAAGTACCAAAAATTATATGGGTAAAACATCTAAGAAACACATAAGGAGACATTTATACCAAATGGGTATTGTGTAACATATGTTAGTGCAGACTTTTTAAATACCACAGATAAACATAATTAAAGAAAAAATTGGTTTGATATATTTTTAATTTAACCACTTAAATGAAATATGTATTGATATATCAAAAATATTGTTACATAATACTGAGAGTTTGATATGATGCCTTAAATCAATGAAGTTTATGTTTTGCAGCATGAAGATGCTAAGTCATTCAGGCACCTTTTCAAGCATATTTGGTAGTATAATTTTCTGTTCCTGAAGGGCTTTAGGGCCTTCAAGAGGTTTTATGCCAACTGTTGCATATGATATGGTTTTCTTGCCTAGATCCCTCTTGATATTTATTTATTGTTTGAAACCACTATTTTAAAATGTAATTACTTTGTTCTCTAAAACCAGAATTATTGTATAAAATGTGTGGAAAAACTAAATAAAAATAAAATTATAAGAATTACACCTTTGTACCAGGAGCAGATGGCAAAAATGAAAAATAAATATGGACAGTATATATATTTACATATACTATATAGATCTATATATACGTAGTTTTATAACATAAAAAGAATGTCAGATTCAGACTTGTTTTATAACTGCATCAGTATCTATTATTTTGTATTCCCAAGAGTATCAAATGTTTTTGTCACAGGGATCACACTCTCTTTTACTTTTGTAAAAAGTAAAAGTATTACCCCTAAATATACAGGTAATAATGCTTATTCATTTCAAATCCAACCTACTTCAAAACATTAGGAAAATAAGTGGTATTTAGGTAAACAGGTTCAGATCTTTTTTGATTAACAGAGGAAAGGGAAGAAGCAGTAACTGTGGAATGATCTTTTTTGTTGCCTTCCTTTTGCTTCCTGTTGAACGAAAAGGTTTCAAGCATAGAAGGCAAATTAGGGGTTTGGACATCAGAAGTTAAAGGGTGTTTAGATAGTGACTGATAAATCAGGGCCTTCAATTCAACCTCTAGACCCTATGGCTTAACTCAGTTCTGTAGCAAGAATTAAAAATAAAGCATAAAATTCAGATTTAAATGACTGTCAATAAGTGAAATAGTGTATTTGTTACCTGTTCTTCAATTAATTTCCTATTTTGTTCCAAGAATGTTATAATATCTGTGTGCTTTGAGTTACATAAGTCCCAGAAATCATGATTTCACTTATATCAAAGTATGGCACACTTCTTTCTGCAGAGCATGGTCACTCTTCTATCAGTACAAATCATACTCTGCTTTCTGCATTGCAGAGTCAAATCCTGAGTACTTTATAAATTTTACTAAATATAACTTGTGCACATCTCTATAACAGAGATGTACACTTGATAAAAATTTTAAGAACACTAGTCATAATAACATTATCTTGCTGTACTAGCAAAAAAGCTTAAATGAAGAATAGATACAAAAGTCTTCTGTGTATGAATTTTCTTACCTAATGATGATTGGATAGATCATCAGGTCAATCTGGTAGACAAGTACCAGATAATAATTCAAATTGTCTATCTGGTTCATGGAGATACACACCACAATTATTAACTACCATATATATATATATATATATATATATATGTAAAAATCACTAACTGACTTCACCTCCACAATTTGGACAATAAGATAGACTGCTTAGTGTATTTTAGGATGTTGAAGTGAGAAAATCAAATCTGTGAAATTATCTTCCCAGCCATGGCCTCTGTGCAGTGATGAGCAGACTGAAGTGTCCAGTAGTGTTGCATTGAACTCTAGACCCATCTGAAAGCTTGCTGGCCACTTTCTGCATTAGAAAATGTTGCTCTGGAATACAGATATTTGGTGGTAGAGGCAAGTTTTTTGTGCATCCCAAGAACATGGAGTGGAAAGAGATGAAAAGCCCACTAGCAGATCCTTAACAATGAATATTCAAGTGAGGAAAGCCTGAATGAAATCATATAAGGATTTTGAGACCAGTGAATGTACATAAAGAGGTATTTCATTAACAAATGGGAAGAAAAAAAATTTAAAAATAAATATGTTTCATTACTTAAACATAATTATTTTTGCAGTGCAAAAGGGCTTAGATAAGTTTTTATAGAAAGCCAGTCTTCATGTAATCATAATTTCTGCCATGAGGATAAATGGATTTTTAGGAGCTATTTCACAGTAGCTGTGTACAACTTAAGAAATTTTACTGTGTATCCTTATAGCTAGGTAATCTTTTATTCTTGGAATAGATTAAAATTACATTTTCTGAATCACATCTAAAAATTAGAACCTTCATACCATTCTATGAGGCTGCAGGTTCAAGTGTTAGCTGCTTTATCAAAAATAATCACCCTAATTTATTTTATTTTAAATGCAATACAGCACATTCAAAATATATTTGTTTTAGTGTCATCAGATAGAAGAATAAAAGTGACTACAAGACTTATGAGATCAGTTCTGCTTTCCTTACTCAGACAAAATTTGCATTGCTTTTCAAAGGACTGCGAAAGATAGAAAGTAGGCTTAGGCTAAGTAGCAATGTGTAACATGGTTGGACATACTAGGAAAGTTAGATACATTTTTCCAGTCATTCCCAAGAGGAGGTCATATGCCCATTTATTTCAAGTGATGAAAAACCCTTATACAGTTAGTTTTCTGTGATGGCACTGATGAGCATTTGGTCTACATCATTCCTTCTTTGGAGTTCCCACCTAGATGCTACTCCAATTTGTATATAAATCCCAGCTGAAATACCTATTATTATTCTTATAAAGACATACAGCAATTTTAAAAACCCTTTATAAATAAATAAATATTTGAAGAGCTTTTCCTATTGGTTCTTTCAAATAATGCCATTAATCCTTTAATACATACTGAATTTCATGCTCATAGTTCCAGCATGCAGAGAGATATCCATGAAAACCAATCCTAATATATTTTCTCAAGGTGGATTTCCCAGTACCTTACTTGAATAAAAATGTTATCTATCCTAAGTGAATCTAAATCTATTAGTGCATATGAAATTTCCTACTTAGAGAACATTAGGTAATTCTGATGTTTAAAAATCAATGAGAAAGGCAGGGGAAAGAAAGTAGGTTTGTGTTGGTTCCTTTATCATAATACTTCAGAACATGTATCTACAAGTTTCTGCAGAACTTCTCTTGCTGTTTTCCAAAGATATCTATGTTACTAATGACAGCTAACAAAAGGGTCTAATATTTAGTGTGTAGAATCCAGGCTAGTACCTGCTAATGTTTGTACTAGAAAAACCGAAGGCACATGAACATTACAAGGAGCTTTTACAGAATGATTGCTGAAATCAAAATAATACTTTTTATTTGAATTATGCACCTATAAAACAGAGAAAACCCATCGCCAGTTTCCAAGGTGGAAATAATTGATATTTAAATACATCAAAAGATTACACCTATTGAACTAAAAAACTCTTACATTACTAAATTACTGTAAGAACTTCAAGTTTCTAATTTCAAATTAGAACATGAGAGTAGGACATTTGTTGTGATTTTTTCCAATAAGATTTTAAAGACATTTTTGGCATGAGACCTGTGGAACCTCCACTAGATCTTTTCCTGCAGTATCAGCAACATATCTGAACTTCAGAAAGGGAATTTTATTTATCCTCATTCTGTGGCAACAATAGTTCTCTACTGATATTTAGAAACTGAATTATATAATTTCTACTCATATCGCAAAACCCCAGCAGTTCAATATATTTTTAGAACTATATGTATGTGTATCAAAATGGCATCATATGGTCACAAATGTATGACTTTTTTCAGAAGTTATGCAGATCTAAAGTACTCCAGGTTTTTGTATGCTTAGTGTCATAGAAACATTTGTCATAAAATGTTTTGTAATATAAGTTCTTCCTCCCTCACCTGGTCTATCTCATAAAATAATATGCAAAAAGTTTCAAGCTTGCACATGAAAAACTTAGTTGGAACAATTGTAATTAGTATCCTGTATTAATTAATGAACAACATTTCAAATTGGTACCTAGAGGACACATAGCTAAAATATACATATTAAAAGAGACAGAACATAGGAAATACATTAACTTTAGAGCAGCAATTAATGCTTTCTTATTGAAGGTAAAATAAAAAATTAACCTGTTAATATTATACATATGAAATCAAAACTTACAATGTTCTTCATATTTAAATTTAAGAGATTAATTCCCCTTGAGATTAGAAGATCCAAAGGAAAAAAAAAAAAGAAAAAAAATTAAACACTTGGGGCAAAAGAGTTATTCCACTCTTTAAAAGATTCTCAGACTTCAAAAAGAGAAACAGGAGAGTGAAGAAGCCATTATACATGGAAAGGAGGAATTAAGTTCAGTAGTAAAAGTATTTTGACCCTGCCAATTAATACACGTGGATAACCTGAAAATTCAGTAGGAAAACCAAAATTATTTTTAGATGGCAAAAAAGGGCAAAGATGATGGACAGAAAGTAGAAATATCTAGATATATAGAAAACACAAATCAAATCTCTTTGAAAATAATATCTATTTGTTTGTATGATGTCTTTTTTTAATAGTTGCAACATTCCAGAGTTAGAAATTATCTTTTCCTATTCATGGGATCTCTGGTGTGTTTAAAAGAATTCACTTGATGTGATGAAATTCATTGTTATACAGGTAATATTTTTAGGCTTTATAATTGTGGAATGTGTGGAGTGAAATTCTAGTTCCTCTAAGGAGAGTGGAAGAACTTGCTTCTTATGAGTTTACTTGGTGAAGACTTTAACTTTGTGAGTGTAGACTCTCCATTTAATTCCCTCTCTTTCTGCTGATATTTTTTGAAAAGGGATCAATACAAAATTGTCTTTATCATAGGAACAAGGACTGGCTGGTTCTAGAAACAGATGTCAAAGACAGGGTGTCACAGCAATTGTCAGAATGAAGTTCTGTCTTTTCCTTTGGCTTTAAAAAAGGAAAAAAAGTTCCCTTTGTAGAAGAGACTTGCCATTCTTGCTTTGCAGGCATGTTCTGTCCTCCTCAAGGTGAATACTTCCCAAGACTTTTGTAGAAGATGTAACTGAAGGATATAGAACATTCTCATTAGAACCTTAAAAGTTCATCAGTTAGTCATAGATCTTATTGTCTTGTCTCGGAGGTACAAATGCAGAACTCATTTTAAAAGAGTTCTAAAATGTTTCTTGTTGTTTGCACGATTTTGTGAGACTGAAATTTAAAAATAGAATACTCATATATAGCCAGGTTTGCACAGAATAACACAATAGGATGTCCTGGTTTAGGGCAAATTTGGGAGGAAACTTCCAAAGGGGTCCCTCTAGAAAGCAGATTCAAGCGGCCTGTTCCCCAACTGGTTTGGGAAAAGATTTCCTTGGACAAAAGTAGAAAAAACTGTTTATTTAACAAGCAAAGTATTCACAAGCATAAAAAATTAATAATATTAAAAATGAAACCTCTCGCTGTTCTGAAGAGATGGCAAATTCAGAAAGTCCTTGTCATGGGGTGTAGCTTGGCTCATCAGTCCCCTCGGTGCTGGAAAATGCCATCCTGGGCCCCGGTGGGCCACAGGTGTGAGCTCCTGGTGTTTTTCTGGGTTTTCAGTCCAGAGCAGGGCTGATCAGTTCCAAGAAAAAGAAAAGCCACAGTCTGGGGCACTTCTCTGCCTCAGCTAGGTAAAGTAATAAACTTAAAGCAAAGGAGAGCTCTCTCTTGCGGTTTCTGCTGCAGACAACACAGTCTATGAGAGGGAAAGGAGGGAGCAAGCGCAGTTTCTCAAAACAAACTGCTCACTTCTTCTCCCCACCTTCGCTCTCAGAACCAGTCTTTAAGGTGCAGAATTTAATATCCAGCATAAACAGAACAGATGATTTGGGATACAAGCATCATAAAGTCACCCCAGGACATAGAGTTATTCTGTATGAAAACAATTATCAGAATTAAGCTCCCATATAGAACGAGTTTTCTGAATCAGACCCCACTATTGCTGATTATTTGGACTCATTTGCTATGTTAGATCATGTAACATAGCATCATTTTACAGGTCTGATAGCTCATCATTAGAGTTAATTTAATACAAAATGCTTTTTTGTCAAGTCTGGAGTCAAGTGTTTGCAATGTGGAAAACTAAAAACACTACACCTTTATTATACTGGCGTGGCTTTAGGAGATGGGTGTTTATAATGCTGTTGTAAATATATGATGTTATAATCAGCATAATTACCAGGAAAATCAATGCAAATGGAAGCTGTTTATAGAGTCATCAAAAGAACATAGCACAACTGTTAAATTAATTAGTATAATTATTTCTAGAGTAGGAGGAGTAATAAACTTGTGCACCTTCTCCATCCTCCAGTCTCAAATAACAAGCTGAAAACAGCTGCTTGAGATTTTCTACACAATACCATTTTAAAAGGTTCCTTTTATTATTTTTATCCGTTTACATAGAAAATGAAAAAAAAAATTGTTGGCACTTTTCAAAACATATTAGTACCATATACTAATAATATACTGTATATATATTAAAATGTATTCTATATATATTCTGTATTTTATTTGTATTTTTTATAGATGTGTAAAAAATATCTGGAAAATGCTTTCATATCTCACAGACACTACCTACTTGTAAGGGCAATGGGCAGCTATGTTAAAAAAAGTCATAGAATGGTTTAGTTTGGGAGGGACCTTAAAGAACATTTAGTTCCAATCCCTTGTGCCTTGGGCAGTAACACCTGTCACTGGACCAGGCTGCTACACAACCTTTTAAAAAAATCCCTCTCCAGCTCTCTTGTAGCCCCCTTTAGGTACTGGCAGGCATCTTTAAGCTCTCACTGGATCTATGTTTTAGACATATTTCACACCAAAGTGAAAATTGTTATTAAACTCTGGTATTCCTAGGAAATCCATGATATAAGGTTTTGTGGATCATATTTTTCCAGTTAGAAACTAATGGTGTCCACATTTACTTTTTTGCACCCTAGCAGATATTTTAAACATGCCTCTCATTATTTTTGTGACACATATTCCCAAATCCTGTTTTCTTGGACAAGTAGATGAGGAATAAGCTACCCCAAAGGCTGTAAATGAGACAGCCATTCACTTCCTCTGTAGTCTGATGCAATAGATTCCAATTAACCTAACCCTTGCCCTAAGGTCCTCAGGTATCTGCCCTCAAGGCATTCGATCCCTTATGTCTGCTCAAATTCTTTTTTCCTCATGTAAACACTGAAGACCTTTCTTGTCATTGTTGCTGTTATTAATTAGACACCCATCTGTGATTTCTTAAATCTTTTACTAAACTTATTTTATTTGAACCAATGAAGCACAATTCTCCTTCTATTCAATTAGTTGTTTTTAATTGATCCAACTGAAGCAAGTTCCTAACCAGTTAGCTAATTTCTTCAATTAATGAAACCAGCTGTCTCACAGTCATGTTATTGATCATTTTCAGGCCTAAGCATCTGTTATTCCAGGCGTTTTAATGGTCATTTCCAATTGCCTCAGATATCATTACACACAATCATTGCACTGTCTTTTAACTAATTTAATTAATCCCAGGCATTTTCACTTCTCTTATTACTCTAACACTCCAGCCTGTTATTCTTTAAAAAGAAGTATCCTTCCTTGGCTAGGAAATAAAAAAGTACTGATTCTCATTTCTCATGTATTTTTTGCAGAACACGTTGATGACCCAATGCCTAGAAAATCCTTTCCTTAGTAGGGAGTTACTGCACTTCAGTGTTAAACCAATGCTTCATTCTTTCTGCCTTCCAACCTTTACAGCTTTACTTAAAGTACAATATTTTTAGGATACACACTCTGCCGGTAATAAATTTTGAAAACAACAATTGTTCTTTGATTACTACTAGTGTCCAAAATATTCTGATGAATAATGTTCTACTAGCTGGAACATCTATGAATTTAGGAGACAAGAATACAGACACCTTCTGCTCATGAAGCTCAATTATTCTGATCACTGGTCCATAAAAGAGGATAGAAAAAGTAAGTTTATATTTAATAACTTTCAGCAGTTTGAGACCAAGACTACCTAACTGTAAATCTCCTTTAGTCAGTGTTCGCTTAGCCAAAGAATGAAAAAAAGAAAAAGGAACTGCAAGAGCAGATTCAGTTATTATGAATGCTTAACCTCACCTGCAAAGTCAAAAGGATAAAATGGAGGAATGGACTGTTGTGCGAATCTGGTATCTTGCACAGAGGTATTTTTCAGGATTGTTATATCAAGAGCATTGTGGGCCTGTATCTTGATTTTTTTCTTTTGAATTAGGATTCAGGATTAATCATGGATTAAAGTTGCCATTACTTTTTAGAATAATGTAAAGCCCAAAGCTTCTTTCAGCAGGCACTAGAGTATTGAAAGCAAAGATTAAACTCAAACTCTACATGTTACTTAAGAACACATAGCATTTTAATTACTTGAATAATCCTTGTAAACTGCATAGGACTGCAAATGCAGTAGAGAAAAACATATTTACTGACTACTATATAAATCAGAACTTGAGAGCACTGTCCCAAGAACATAGTGCAGTACTCAATATCCTTTTTTAATCAGCCACTGGTTATCCAGAATTTGCAAAATAGATTGATAGATTCTGGTAGCCAAATATAATTATCTGGATTTTTGACGCTTATCAAGTATTTTAGATGACAGAAGATATAATAGAAACAAAAATAGACTCAATTTTTTTCTCATTAAAAAAAATGGAACAAAGAATTAATTTTGCTGCATTTGTCATAATGTACTAGAAGAATTACACTGTTAATGCCTTATTTCTATCAAAGAAACACAACAGACAGTTTGAAGAATCAAAATAATAAGTATTTTCTTAAAAAAGAAAAAGACCAAAGTTTTCTATGTAATAGCAACAGGGTAGTACTTAGTGCTGCAGACAGTGTATATGCTAGACAATGCCTTTTTTCATCCTATTTAATCTTCTGACCATTGGGATAATCCAGCAAGGTGCTGAGTACTCTTTGGCATGTGCTGAGTGCTCCAAGCACCATTACAGTACAAATAGGTTCTTTCTTCCACAGCATTTTGCAAATTTGAGCTTTTGCACTTATGGACATCCCAAGGCACATCACTGACATTGTACTCTTCGTTACAGCCTTTAAAAGAGTCATTGCAGACACTGCTCCCCTGCAAGACAGTAGAATGATCAATGAACTCAACTTCAGGAGCAACATCGGAGTACGATCCATTTATAGTAACTTTGCCACAAAACCAAGGACACACTAGAGATGTTTGCTAATGAATTCTTTCTCATGAGATGAAGGGGAAAAGAGGAAAAATAAGCAAAAACTATAATTGAGCTTAGTTTTTTGAATTTTCACTTTTACTTCCTTTCATTCTTCCTTTTATGGCTTTATTTTCATCAATTTGAATGTAAATTTTAACTCTGAAAAAAAAGAGTCTTAAATACTTAAAATAAATTCCTTCTGTTCTCTGAGCATATGCTGAAAAGTATGCACCTGTATATGAAAGCCAGCATCATGCTACTGGATTTCAAATGTTAAACTAATACAACTTCAACTGAAATCAAAAATGGAAAGTGATAAGAAAAAAATGTTTAGCATTCTTCTTATAAACTGTAGTTTCAAGTGAGAAGTGTCAAGGGTCAAAGGAACTAAGGATTTGTCAGAAAGCCTCTGCATAGAAGAAATTGTGAACACTTCAGCAAAATTCTGTTGTTCAATCACTTTTGCGAATGCCTCTTGCTGATGCTCTAAAACGTGTCTGCTCGCAGTGTGATATCCCCTAAGTATAAGCTAATATTATTTTTCCAGTTCCATAGTTGCAGTTGACCATATTAAAAAGCTATAATGATTAATTCTACTAGCATTCCTTGCTGTTGAAAAGGACTAACATGATCCTTTGAACTGAATATGTCTGTAGCATGCAGGCTTCCATCTTACACTTCATGAGGTAAGACATTAAAATACAGATAAAGATTAAACCAGACTGATTTCATGCATCAATTAATATAGAATTATGCAATAATTTTTAATGTAAGTATGCAATAATACTGAGTATTTATACTTTAAATTTCACAGATATATTCAGTTAAGGGAAAAGACAGCTGAATATTTTTCAGGTAAATGTCATATCAATGTAGTTAAAAAATATGTAAATATTTTAGTGTTTAGTGTCACTATTTGCAGCACACATCTATTTCTCTTTCCCATGATAGCCTCTACATTGTGTCCTTCAGTGAATCCAATGCCTAGTGAAGCAAAAGACTTTTGTCTTACGAATTTTAAATTTCTGGTGTATAGGTCACTCATGTTGAGTGATGGTATTTTTTACTCTTTGAGTCACTTGTCTGCCATCCCAAATCAGCTGACAGCATTGCCTTGGGTAGAAAGCTCTTTGGTATTCCATGATGTACAATAGCAAACACAATGGTAGATGGCAAACTTGTTAAAACCTTGCGGTTAACCTTTCCTGTTAACTACAATACTGTAAAGCCTTTATGGCCATAGGAATTGCACAGCCTTTGCTGACACTGAAGCAGGCAATGGTTATTGCTGAAGGCATCTGACCTAACAAAGCTTCTCTGGGAATAACAGAACAACTAGGATGCTGAATAAAAGAATGTATTTTCTTATTGCTTTATGGAGGATATTTTATCCAATAGTCTTAGCAGCCTTTGAGAATATTTTGTATATCCATTTTGTTTTTCTTGCACCAGTTTCAATATTATCAAATACAAATAATTTCATGCCTCAGTGTTCGAAAACATTTTGCATTGGATCCTATTCTATAAATCATAACTAAAAAACTAACAATAAATGCTAAATTTGTCCCCAAAACAGGCAAAAAAAAAAAAAAATCAAAAAACTGGTGTTCTTTTCAATGAAGTGGTCTCATTTCTGTGTAGAAGAATAATATTTTTTTGTGTTAGTTACTAGTAGTTGAAGTTTCTGAGTATTAGAAAAAGAACCATATATATGCCAAAATTAAACAAAGGCTGTTTTTTCTTCACAAGATAGTCTCTAAAATTTACAATGAAACAACTGAAAAATGGAAAAGTTAATAAATGTTAATTTATAACTGCTGTGTAGTTCTCAAAATGAATTGTGCACACAATATAACAAAGCAATTGCATACTTACAAAAAATCAAAATTTAATTTATATGTTTTAATAAATTCCATTATGCTATTTGTAAACTGTTTTGTGTTTCTGGTCACAAAATTTCCAATTATTTGTTTGCTGGATAATGTTCAAAGAATGAACTTAAAACTCTTAGAAATTGTTTTTAGAATTGAAATTCTGAATATCAAAATAGTAGAATACATTCTATGTGATATTATAATGGAAGAGGAACAAGGTACGTTGTTTATATAGTCTGTCATACTATATGATAGTGATGTTTATTGTTTTACAAAACAAAATGTTAAGAAAGAACAGAGTCAAGCAATTTGTTCTGATTTCAGAAATATTTCCCAGATGGACATGATGCCGATAAAATTTTAAATAACTAATAAAAAATGTGTAAGTGTGTATTTAATTTTTGAAAAATCCAAACAACTATTAGTGGTTAGTCTAGTGACTATTTATTTCAGATTATTCACTCAGACACACAGGAAAGTTCTTCATAGCAAGACAGTCACTAGTTTCTTATATTGACAGAGAACAAGAACATTTGTACAAGCTTCTGAGTTTTTGTCCATTTTTGCTTCTTCCTTTTCTTATTTTTATATTTTTTTTTCTAGAAGTCAATAAATCATATTGTCCTAGAAAACATATGGCTTTTCTTTATACCTCACCTCTTGTCTGCCTGACTGTAACATAAGCACATTTATACTTTGTTCTGGCAAAACTTGTAGAAATACTGCAGGCAGCTCTCATTCATTTTGTGGAAAAAAGCCATGGACACTGGTATGAAAACACCATTGTGAGACTCCCAAGCCTGTTTCTTTCTGCCTGTTTTGATCTTTGATAACTTTTCATCCATCACTAAGATCACAGAAGATTATGGCAAAGAATTTCAGAACATTTTCAAAAAAAAAGGAAGCTTTGAAAAGCTTGTTTTCTTAATTGGAAAACTGATGCACAAAACATATTTTTTTCTTATTTTATGTCAATTCCAATTAATTATTTTCTGAACAGCCCAATAGGAGCTGCGTTAATAGATACATATATAGAGCAGTTGTTCTTCTAAGTATCTTAGCTATTCATCTCATGGTATGAGCAATTTCATGTTGTTTTAAGTTTTTAGTATCTAATATGAAGACTAATGTTAAATATGTTTTCTGAAGAATTTATTCTTCATATAACACATATGAGATGTTTACATGAATTCTAGGAAGAGAATTTCCATAAGTTTTTGTCTTTTCAAAATGTTATAACTAGATATGCTTATCCAAGTTATCATTACCATGTGCAAATTCTGATGGACATGGGATCTCTGCTATGGATGTGATTCATGGCTTTTAACCTTGTAAAGTTGTCATTGGTTCTAGTAATGGCATACTTTGAATTTCTGGCATTAAATGTGTTGCAGGCTGAAATTTTGGTCTATTCACTTTTTAATGACTGATTGAAAATTTGATGAATAAACCTAAGTATAACATAATGAAAATTATATACTGATGATTCTTAAATTAAGTAGAAAACCTGCAATCTAAACTATATGCATGAATTGAAAGGTAAAATTCAAGTTAAAGATCTTAACCTGTTTCCTTAGAAAATTTAGTAATTAATTCTTCAAGTATTAGGACTGACAAAAGAAGTAGAGGGACCTCAGGGACCTAGTGCTAATCCTGTAATCTTGACAATGCCTACTGCCTTAAAACAATGCCTAACTGTGGAAGTGTGTAAACTGCACAAGATTTGCGATATTTTAAATACTCAAGATGCTAAAATGTTCTCCTTCTGTATTTGCACAGCACTGATTTCACACTGGCAATAATAGGAATCTCCTGTTTGTCTAAAACCAAATTGTTCTTTCAGTGTAAAAAGACATCCTATCAGGACTAAACTTCAAGTAGCTGTTTTCTGAAATTGCTTGATATATGCTTTTAGATAAACACATAAGGTAAGTGTGGTATTTGTTTTCTTGAAGTGAGTAGTTAATAGCATCAAAGATGTACAAGATACTCAAATATTGGTCTCTCATATTCCTGTTACTGTCCAAAGGAGAGAAAAATAGGAAAAAACCAAAAAAACTAAAGCTCAAATAAATCTATTTCCTTTGTTTCAAAATTCAGGGCTTCTCATCCACCATTTCTATTTAAAAATGACAATTTTATGTCCCACTTTTATGAAGATCTCCTACACTGACATGGTCTATCAGGTATTGTTCTGATTGTTGAAGTACATGTGAAACAAACACAGCAATACTTCTCTTCAGGGCTCTGACTTTCTTGGGCAATATATTTTTTGATTCTTTGAGGTTTGTCTCTAACAATCTTTCTTCTACTTCGAGGTTTCTCTATTTTCTATTGAAATAGAAAATACAGAAATAAAATTAGCTTTGCAATCTCCACTTTTTTTAATTGAATAATATACTGAAGTTTATTAAATTGCAGAATAGTCTTAAACATGTTTTGCATTACTGCCTGAAGCTTCTTTGCTCCATTTAAGATTTATTAATGTTTTGATTTTATTTACCATTAGAGCAATCTAGGTAGTGATGTCTGTCCATATTCTCAGGCTAGGATTAAGTTCTGCCAGTGAATACGTAAAATTTTGAATGCATTAAGAACTCGACCTTAATTTATTTTGAAATTTCCATTTTCTGGATATTTCAGTGTTTGCTTCACATTAATAATAAACAAAATTTGTTTATCTTGACAACATTGACTTCTGAAAATACTATTGAGATTCTATAATACAATAGAATATTTTTACACAGATCCTACACCAGTAAGCAGCTTTGCTTTCTTGTTATCTCTTTATACCCATTTGCCCTTGCCATGTTGCTTGTTTGAAATAAATATATAAGGCAAGTGTTAAATAGTGAGCTGGGATACATCTCTATATTTTGTGACAGCTCAAGATTCAGCATTTCTTGTGTAGCTTGTCTGATCAGTTGTGCCTCACTAAGATCCAGACTGCTTATGATATTTTGCTAATAATATCTGAGTTAGCAACATAATCTCATATGTCTGCACTACAGAATTGTTTGTGGTACAAAGATATCCTCAGTGCTGGCTGGTGAATGGAATAAAAAGGCTAAATCCTAAGTAGTAGTTATTGTAAAGGCAATAGGATGGAAGGCAAGAACATTCTAATTTTAACAATTCATATAGGATTAGAATAATTCATTAAAAAAAAGGGTTACTGTATTATTTTTGTAGCTAAAAAGGGTTTCCAAACCTTTCTGAATCCAATTAAAATAATATTTTGCACTACACATATCTACATGTAATTTGAGAATGCTAACATACCATATAGAAGAGAAAGGTAAATAAAGGAAGATAGGTTGTCTTCCAGTTCATTAGAAAGTCTGTAGTAGAAGATCAATATTCACTAAATGGAGCACAGGAAAGGTAAAGGAAAAATCTGTCTCAAAACATCTAGCTTAAAAATATTGACTATGTTTCAATAGCAGCTGCAAACACAGTGTTGTATAAGCCAGATAGTGTAGTAAAATCTTATGAAATTTAGTGAAAGCTGATGTTCTTCTGCAGAGTTTTAAAAACCACTATTAATTTTCATGATATAATGAAATTTCAATGATTATGAGGGTACTACAGAAGAATTATCAGTATGTCTTTGGTATATAAATTGGAAGGAAGTAGAAAGCAGGTTTTTGAACCAATTTGATTCCACCATAAAAGTTTCATCATTTGATTCCCAGACTTGGGACATGGTTTTATGCATGTCAAAATCTTCCCTGTAGATATACTAATCTGAAAGGCATCAGTGGCAAAAGTCCAGTTTATTCCACTGAATTAATGATTTTATCCTTAAAGTTCAGTCTAAAATTAAATATCTTTGGGGGTTTGCTTTGGGTTTTTTTTTTGTTCTAAGTCAGACCACATTAAATCCAAGTCGGATGTCATAAAGCTATGCCCTAAAGCTAAGCAGAAGATAGTGGTTGAATGAGGGAATTCCTGTGTGAGGTTTTATTGTCTTGATACAGTAGACCAGAATAGAACCAGAAAACTATTTTATTGACTTGGGAAAACTGCAAACTATTTGTGCTGGGTTTTATGAAGCTTTTACAGTAAAATATTTCCATGGATTTCTTGAAATGTTTTGATTTATCATCATAAATAAAAACCTAGAATTATCTTTCAGAAATAAAGTATGAAATCGGTTTTCATTTAATTACTGCTAGCAAACTATCACTCACCATATTAATAGTATTATCTTCTTCAAATAATGCTAGGTAATGTGATTTAAATGGTTACTATTTTAAAAAGAGCAGCAGTTGCCATACAATGTAATGCAAGTCATAAGCAAATGAATGAAACACTAAACCTTGAAGCCTAAATCTGGGACAAAATTGCATTATTGGCAACTGCACATGAACGATCAGGACATACATTTTTGAATCTGAGGAAGAAAAAAATCTATGTATTGAAAAGTCAGTAGCTGCAAGCATTGACATTAAATGTTAAATTAAATTTAAATTAACTAATGATCCATCCAGAGTGGATTTAAAATCAAGACAGGTCAATTTCCAAGAATTGTCCCATGTAGCGTATATCATCTAAAATATTAGACATTTTAAATTCTAATTCTCAGGGGAAGGTAGAACTGCTGCTTTAAATAGCACTCACATCACATCTTTAGCCATCGCATTATTGAGTCAGCTGCTTATCTGTCTTCCTTCCAAAGTAGACAAAGCAATACATGTACTTCTAGGTCTTGATTCATACTTTCCTAATCTATGTGTCTTTGATAAGACCTTTTGAAGGTAGCTTCTTGAGGGACTGGAATAACTTACATTGTGGCATTAGGAACAAAAAATGTGTGAATTTAACAGCAAAGTCTAGGTGAGATGAATCATACCTCAAGAGTAGCCATATTTTAAAAGGTGCTTATTTTTACTTTTAAAAAGTGATTCTAAACAAGATTTGATAATAACTGATAGCATATTCCCAGTATTTCAAAAACAACTTTTTTTGTGATTTCAGATCTCCACTGGGAATAATCTATCCTGTATTTAAGCAGAATCATTTTGTGGTATTTATTATGGTCTCAAAAACAGTTAGTGGACAAACTTGACCAATTTTTGAGTTGTCAAGGATGTCATGGTTTAACATGAGCTGACAACTAAGAAACACCCGGACATTCACTCATTCCCCCTGGTAGACCACAGTAGCTATTATGAGGAGAATTAACTCTATCCCATTCAAAAACCAGCACAAGGCACAAGATCCTTAAGGTTTTTAGAAAAAAAATTGTGATTAATCCGTGTTTTGGTCCTATTTTTCACCTAGCATAAACCACTGAGATCTGTCTAGCAGGTCTTTAGATATGGATCATAAATCCTAGGTAGTAGTATATTCCTGTCATTGCAAGAATGATTGCATTTTTAGAGTAATTAAAAGAAGATGTCCTGTTTCTCCAGGAATATTAGTTCACAGTGCACTTTTTCTCCTTATATATATTTGAGGAACAGGTGACATATTTCAAATGTTGTCTACGACTTAATTTTTGTCATCACAGATTGTTATATAAAATCAGGAAAGAAGAGTAAGAGCACAGCAACAACAAAAAGGTACTAGAGTAATTCTATAGCAGCTGGTAGATTATAAAAGTATGTGATTTAGTTGTTTGCCTTTTCTACTGATCTTTGGCAGACATAAAATTATAAACCAAGGAAAAGCAAAATTGCAGATTTTTCTGTGGATCTTGACACTCAAAGTAACAAAAATTGTTAAATGAGATGTTTGGAAGAATATGCTTAGTTTAAAAGACAATGAAAACATATTTTTACTTTATTATAATAATTAAAAAGTTTAGAAAGTTAAGAGAAGTGAGAAATTTTAAAAATGGAATCGATAAAAGGAAAATTACAAAATTATTTGTGAGTGGAACTTTTTTTTTTAACCAGAAAGTACAAAATAAACCCAGAAAATCTTCATTTTTGCTTAGTTATAGTTTCAAGTTTGGGGTTTTTTAGGTTTTTAGGACTTTTTTTGAGGAGGTGTCTGTAACACATACAGAAAAAAATAACTTTTAATGTGGAATAAGAAGAGAGATGGTAGAAAATTCCACAACAGGAGGCAATGTTGAATACATAGTAAGTTTAGAAAAGGTTCATGTTTTCTCTTTCTTTACAGTGTCAGCATTGGGGGGTTATCCTTTAAGATAAGTAGCCAAATAAAGATAAACAGTGCTACTTCATTATTTATCCTTAGTATGAGCAATCTTCTTCTGTCAATTCGTTCTTCTCCTTTTTTCCATCCATTTTCATTAGCTACTGGTCAATTGTTATTGGTTTCCTTTGTTCCTGACAGTGTTTCTTATTGCAAGTTTTCTGCTTCCTGCTGATTTTGATTCAGTTCTCACACTGAGAGATAACACTTATACTGGACACGAGACATGCCAAAAGCTTTCATTTGACACAGAAAACACACTTCTGAAAATGTATTTTTATAGTCCACTATCCTTCTTCACGGTGGTTCTTAGATGACTGGGAAAAGAAAATAGGCCACAGAAATTTATCTTATATAGAGCTATATGATATCATTAAAACAAAATATTACTGATACATGAGATGAATTATCAAATAAAACACAAATGCATAGTTCCAATCTCATTTCATCCTAAGTGCTAAACAATTTTCAATTCAATATTCATTTAGTAAATATAAATATACAAATAACCAAACTACATTTTGGCTACTGCATCAAAGAAGAACTTAAAAACTCTATGATAGAGATCATGAAACAACTTTATCTGCTGAATACTGAGAATCGCATCTAATCTACTTATGGAAAGTTCCTCTATGGTTGCTGGAGAGCAAAAAAGATTTACAAGGCACTTTAAACTAAATGCACAAAGTAGATGGGGTTACCTATCTCTTTGTCTTTGTTGATTCTATAGGGAGTTTTAAGTTGGTGTCTTATAGTACATGTATTCAGCAATATAAAATGCTGTGTGATACATAGGCTAGTCCTAACTTTGTTAGACATTGGTTTAACGCTTCACACTGCAGCCATCTGCAAGGTGGATGCAATACGATTTTGTCTCATCTGCAAAGCTGTCTCAGGAGATCTTTTAGGTGAATTCTTCCAGTCTTATTTACGAGTAATTACCCTCACACCTAAAAAATGTTCAACTTCTACTTTTTAAAAATTCATGATGGTCTTGTGAAACAATTACTGTTAAGCACGTATATGCCAACTGTGGTTGGCATTCAGTTATCAATCTGCAATGTTTACATGGGTTCAACATTTGGTCTTTTGAAGCATAGTGAAGGAAACCAGCTAAGATTGCCAGGATAACATAAAGGGTTGTAGCAGCTGCAATGATCATATTTCTCTCCAGACATAAGGAAGCATATTTTGTGTGCTGATCTCTAGAGAGATTGCACAATAGAAGCAGGTAAACATTTGTATGATGAGAAGAATTTCAGAATCTTTCTGAAATTACAATTGAAAATATCTTTCAACATGTATTCATGTAGGCTTTCTTGGAACAAAGATGTCTCCTTAACTTCCATAGCACAATCGGTAAATAATTCATTGAAGTTAAAAGCCACTAACCTTATTATTCCTCCTGTCCATTTCAACTTCCTGTATAATTTCACAATAAAATGAATCATAGAGCTGAAGATTCCTCATTGCAATATTTTTGCAACTTTCAGTCTGTGTATATATCATAGTATGAGTATGCTGTGCAATTTCTAGAATTTTTTAAGAGGAATTATTTAGGGAAATAATTTAGAAAATATTTAAAACAAGAAACAGTTTTGCTAAATTCTCTACAAGTTCTCTTTTTCTTTTTTAATCTTACCTTTCAGACCATAGCTTTCTTTGTTTAATTCCCATTTTCCCCTCTCATTTTCTTTTTAAATTAATGACTTCATTAATTTACTGATGGAAAAAAATTTCCCCCAAGTAAAAAATCAAAATTTCAAACTCAAGTTCAAACTGTTCTTTAAACAGATCATTGGACATCAATTCTTATTGAATAATAGCTTCCCATATACTTTACTTCAAGATGTTAAGTGTGTTTTCTATTGGACAGTTTAAAGAATTAGCATGATAGGGATTGTTAAACACTATTAGTAGCCTGTCTCTGCCAAACCACAGAGATAAGCAAGTTTTTCTTGATGAAGATCTGACCTTTCCTTAACTTGGGAAAGTACAGGACTGGTTTTCTTCCATGCTTTACATCATTAGCCACAGAGAAGGATGCTCTTATGTCCAAGTGATGCTCATTTTCCAAACTGTGCTTCACATAAATGGCATTCCATATAAGCTACCTGCTCAATGCCAAAATGTTCAACCTAGAATATTCTGTCATAAGAAAAATCAATATTTTTGATTTTTATATTTTTGATTGAAAAGTTCTGTTTCGTTTCCTAGTTTGTCATTCGGTCTTATTCTTTACTTGTCTATGCTGCCTGATAGGATTGCAGAGACAACATTCAGCACAACTAACCCGGCTGAGTATAAAGATTTTATAATCTGCTTTTGCCAAGAAAGACACCTGGCTATGCTTTTCTTTCAACAGCTGTTTAATATTACTCCCCAACCAAAGTAAGCCATAGCCATAGCTTTACTGAGGAACTCTGGAGGAAATCTGTCAGGCACAGTGAGCTCGCTCTCATATCTCAGAGAGTTTCAAGACTTTCACGGAGACAGGAGACGAAGTAGGTAGAAACATATTAAAAAGAATTTTGTCATTGAAGAATGATGTAGGATTGGATCAAGGCAGGAAGAAGGAGCAAAGGAAGATCAATGTTTGTGACAATTTTTAATTTGAAACTATGGTGTGGTGATTCATTTTTCTTAAATGATTGTTCTGTTTACCCCCAAAATGTATAAGTTCTAATCTCTCCCGAAAATCTATTCATTTTAACCCCTGTCCACCACCTCATCCTCAATGTTTTACCTAACCCTTCCTACCTTCTGTTCCCATTAGTTCATAAGATGTGTTCTCCTCCCCTATCAGTATCCCATTGGTCCAAGCCTTAGATCCACCCTCTGGCGGGACCTCTCTTTTAGGCTGAACCACGAGGTTTGCTGTCTCTCTGTTCTCTGGATCTGCCACCCTCTCTGCCTCTGCCTCTGTCTGGGGCCTGGCTCTGGGCCCGGGCCTGGGCCTGGCTCTGGCCTTGGCCTTCTTGCCTCTTGCCTCTCCTTTGGGAGCCGTGCTCCACCCCCTCAGTGTGGGACCCCGAATAAACCCCATCTAATCAATACCCTCAGAAGCTGTGTCATGTCTTGCCTGCCTGCATGCTGCCATTAGCTGGCACAACCAAGACATGGCTCCCCAAGAAGCTCCAGTAAGGCTTTTATACCTGCCCTTCCTTCTGGGACCCAAAGATGTGTTGCCCCCAGCCCCCTGCAGCTGCTGGCCAGGCCTGAAAAGAGCAGGGCAGGGAACACAACACTATGGTATTTGGTATTTGAAATTTTTCATCTAGTATAGTCTCTCTCTCTTTTTAAAGGCAGAAATCACTTATTGAACACCTTCTTCTCCATAAAGTAATAATTTACATCAGTCTTGAGCTGTACAAAATACATCCTAAAGATCTTCCCCTAGTAGCTCTATTTGTGAAGCTCTAAAGGGTGGTAAAAAGTGATTTATTTGACTAATACTGAGTACATTCTGGTTTTAGATGGTTAACAATTACTTGATACAAACCTCCCTTCAAATTTTGCATAAGATTAAGGGGTTTTGTAAGGGTAGTGTGAACTACTGACCATATTTTAACTCTATTCAAAACTTTAAAAGAAATATTGACATATTTTCAGGGGATATTTTCACATCCCTAAGAATACATAAAGCAATAGACTTGGCTGCCTGGATCTGCTAATAAAATGCCATAATATGCCAATATTTACCCTCATCTTCATCAATTAGTTCTAGGCAGTTTCACACTGAATATCTTCAGTTCAGACAACCCTTTGAAGGCTGTTCTGGACACATATTGGTCAGACATATAAATAGGTGTTTTAGGTATTTCAGTTACTGTTTGCCTGGCAAGTGACAATAAAATGAATATCTCCTGGGTGGGGAGGGGGTCACACAGTAAAATCTTTAAATGAGAGCATTCGAAATATGTTTGGACACAGCCTTTGAAAATTGATGTGATAACAGTGAACATTGGGATCACGTCCACTCTTAATTAATTGTGTACTCCAGTTTAATTTTTTACCTTTATGCTGATCAAAGCTTGAGATATACATGCAGTTTGAAAATGGTGTGACAGACCAATTGGAAATAAAATGAGCTATATGCTTTCTATGACATAACACAATAAGCTTGTAAAAGGGAAAAAATATGTTAAATTAAATCACTTTTTTCATTATAAGTAAGTGTTACGGTTTTTTTTTTTGGTGGTAGTAAGGGGAAAATACATTTTATGGATGGCAACACTATTACTACTATTACTATTATTACTACTACAATTATTTCCCTTCACAGCGTAGATTATACATTTTGTTTCATGGTGATAAATTTCAAATTTTATTGTTGAGTAAATAATTTCATTGCTCAGGGGAGGTATTAAAATTGGCAGTTTCTTCTAAGCAGTTTCTCTTCCACTTAGGAAAATCAGATACACCTAGCAGAAATAAAAAAATATGATGCACATTTTATATTTATTATTCCTTTTATTATTTACAATGATATTAATAGTGATAATTTTGAATAAGTTTGCAATGCAATTCCATTTTTTTCCTGTAACAGTAATGTGAAGTAAAATCCAAGGTCTTCTTTATGAAACTGTAGTCATTTTTTCACGCTGATAGTGCTCAAAGTTTTCATTTTTCCTGTTTTCCTCTGAATGCTTATTGGATAGCTTCATTTAGATAATAATAAAAAAAATTATTGGCCTTATGTATATTTAAGTAATATAAGTATTCAACGGAAATAAGCATATTTATGGACTATACAACTACCTGACTCTTATTGACTCGTGAATACTATGAATTTGACACTCAGAAATTAATATTCTCTAGAGAAAGAAATGTATTTCACCTTTAGTCACGAAGAAAGTTTTTTTCTTTGTTTTGTTTTACAAAGTGTTTAACAAGGTTATTGGTGCTTTAATTCACCTTATATGCTACTGAATAGGTGTAGATGTATTTATAATTATGCAAATAATATATAAATAAATCCACATTATAAAGGTTATAAGGATTAAGTGAGACATAATAGGTCAGAGAAAGCATGGCTTTTCTATAAATTATTTCTATTTTATACAATCTTTTAAGAAAGTTTTCTTGCTGAACATTTCCATATCGAGAGACTAGATTTTAGTAAAATTCTCTTTTGGAGGCCAACTGGAATTTGTCTGTGCTGCTACACATTTTGAAGAAGGCTTGTTTCTTCTGTGATATAGATGTACAAGCAGTTTGGATACAAATTAATATTTTCTCTTCTCTGTGTATAGAAATGAAGTTGATTAGGTTTGGATTTAAGCATTTCTAACCTTTAGGTTAGATGCACCTGTCAATGAACTGCAATCTGCTATAACCTTGGGTCCTAAATTTAAAGGCCACACTTCTTATGCATAGTATAGGAAACAAGGTGTCTACAAGTAAAATTCACAAAAAGCTAACAGCAGTTCACAAAATGAGAATGCCAAGATATGGCAACACTTTAAGACAGGTATCAAGAACACTTTGCCAAGATATGGGAGCACTTTAAGACAGGTATCAAGAACACTTGGTATTATACATTCACAATAAAGTATCCTCTTCAGGAAAAATATATCCAGTTCCAGTTCAGCTGTCTCATAAATCCTTTGCTCCACAAAAACTTTTTATTTTACTCTGCAGTCCACAGTTCAAAGCATTAGGAGATAGGAATATGTTACCAAGAATTTGTGCCTGCTGATTTTGGTGTTCTGATTTGATGAGAGGGTTGAAATCAGGTCTGTTTTAATTGCAAATAAGTATTCTAATCTTTGCAGTACTGGATCATCTTTTGTGAGCTTGTCTTGAAGAAATTTTATTGTGTATAAATTATTAAGTATTCACTGGCATAGGAATGGAAAGAGAGGTTTCCAGTATCCTATGGGAGTACCCTAATCGTCAAGATATTGGATATCCTAGTGTGAACTCCTCTCGGTATACAATTGAACCTATTTCTCTTTGTATAAATAATTAAACCAGATTTTGAAGCAGAAACTTGTAACCTGACTTTTCTGTATCCCAAAGGAGAACACCAAACAACAAGCTGTACAACCAGGTTTGTAGTTTCTCCTCTTTCTCAATCCCATTGAATGTTCAATTATTTAATAGGGAGGGAAAGAGTCTCAGCTGGAAAAAATTCTAATCATACTAATTAATAGTCTAGATTGTAGTCTAGATGTAAAGTTATTGCTTTCGAATTTTAACTTTTTTAAAATTCAGCTGTCTTTATAAATTGGACAAAATAGGAATTTTACAATCCTAAATGATGGAATCTGTTTATTTCAGTTTCCTCTAAATAAAATCTCATATAGCTCAGGACTGAGCTAGTAGGAGGGAGGAAAGAGTGGAAAAGACCTTGAGCTCTCCCATGGGAATGTCTAAACCCACAGTGATTCTGAAATTGTAGAATACCATCTTCAGGGCCCACAAGTCAAATTTAAGTAGCAGAAAGGAAGTAAGAAAATGTAAGCAGAAACTTATTTTAAAATACTGTTTTTTAAGATCAGGTGTTGTATTCAATACCTCTAAATATAGGTATTGAAAGTATGCTTCAAAAATATCAGATTCTTCATTGATTTGTGTCTATAAATTGTAGATGACTATATGTGTATCTCAGTAAGAGTGCCTAATATACAAACAGGATGTTTGTACAGTAAAACATAAATTCTGTACATGAATATAGATGAAAAAAGAAGGCATTAGCAAGTTCAAATAAAGAGAAGGAAGTACTCAAAACTCTAGTTTTAAACAATTGAGACTGATACGTGATTTTCCAAAGCAAGCCAAGTTGACTGGCAGCTTTATATGTATCAAACTCATATTTAATTGTCTAAGGTGCAAAATTTACCAATCCACTCTTTGTAAAATGTAAAATATGAAAGATAGAATTTTATACATAGGTGAGAAGAGAAATTATAGCTATAGCTGGCTGAATTACTGTTTCTAACTGTGCTTTGGTCAGAAAAATGCCAGTAGTATAAATTGCATAAATAAAAGGGAATTTCATATCAAAGTGAGTTAGGGTCTACTGAAGTCAAGATCTTTGAGATAAAGTGACTTTTTTGTACTCTGTCAAAAGAAGAGAAAACATAAACTACATTCCTTTAGTGAAAGTACAGAAGAATCAAGTTTCATTTTATATTTATTATTCCTTTTATTATTATTGTTCCAATGGAACCCAGCCAGAAAAAGATTTTGATTTGACCTGAAAGAAGCAGACAGTTTCAAGAGGAGATTGTACAAGTGTGCTGGTTTGAAAGCAAAACCAGCGAGAGACTCCAAGTCAGAAACACAATTTAATAAGAGGAAAAGAAAAGAAGTAAAATAAAATAAATGCAATACTACAAAAAAACCACTGACAGAGTCAGAATACAACCTGGCACCCTGTTAGGGTGGTAGTAGCTGTCCAGATGAAATGGTCTTGTTGAAGCAGTGGTCTTGTAGAAAGGTCTGGAAGCTCTTGTCCTCTGGAAGTCCAGTAGGTAAGGGCCCCCTGTGCTGTCCCAAATCCCAGGTTATATCCAGGTGGGAATGTTTGGCTCCTTCCCCTGGGCGGAGCATCTCACAATGGGATGATCTCATTCTATGAGTCATGCAGTGGGTCCTTGATGGCCCATTAAACAGAGATAACTCCCAGAGGGAGTTATCTATGAGTCACGTGGCAAGGCATTGATGGGCCCAATTACAGAAGATAAGGGAAACACTGCCCCACCTGGTTTCAACAGCTCATCAAGATGGTGATAGGGTGTCGCTGTTGAGGTGGTCACGACATAAAGCAGATCACACATGCAGTCCCAAGTGGCAACTGTTTATCATCAAACATGGCCGACCTTTTATACACTTTCCGGTTGTTTATGCTTCTTCTAGCCCAACTATTGGCCACAATAAATCAACGTAACACTATGGGTGAGAAGTTACAGTGACTTCTAAAAATACTTCATGCAGCTGGGAACTTCTCTCCTTATCTTTTTTCTGCTCTCTTCTTCTCTTGGTGTCCTTGGTAACAGCCTTGAAGAAGGTTCCTTATCTTCTTGCTTCTCAGCTTCTTCTTGCTCCTTTAGCTAACAGGCCTGCTGTTAGCCCCTTCCACAACAGAATACATACTTTGGGCATGTCTTACATTGTAACCTAGGACAACAAGTGGACTTCAGACAATTCCAACAATTCTGGAAAACAAATAGAAGTTGGGAAATTAACTATTGATTATAATTACCAGTAATTAAAATATTTATTATTAAGTGTGCATCCTAACATGAGTTAGTGTTTCCTGAATTAGGTTTAGACACATATAATAGAACCATAGATTCAGATGCTCAGTCACTGAGCTTTCCTTAGAAAGGAATACTGCTATGGCAGTTTGTTTATGTCACCTTGCATTGCATCAGAATTT
The DNA here is from genome assembly GCA_910950805.1 of Acrocephalus scirpaceus scirpaceus. NCBI lineage: Eukaryota > Metazoa > Chordata > Aves > Passeriformes > Sylviidae > Acrocephalus > Acrocephalus scirpaceus. The sequence goes on from OU383777.1 coordinate 20,742,461, forward strand.
TGGCTATTTCAGGTTCTGTCCAGATTCCCAATGAGTTCTCTGAATGTTTTGTTGTACAGATCTTGTTAGAAACTTTAACAAGATAAAATGCCAGTGGGGAAAAAAATACTTTGAAAGAAACATGTCTCTCTGTGGTGGTGTGTCTTTGTTAAATTGTTGTGAAGTTATTTTCGCAATATCATCCCTGTTTCCCCCCTGATATGTTTGATATCACGCAGGTTATCTCCTTCCTCACCCAGTTATCATTCACTCCCTAGACCTGCCTTTTACCCCATTTACATAAATGTCAATCCTCTCTAATCCCTACTCCTTGTTCTAGAAAGTTCTCTGTCAGTCCTTGTCCCAACCCCCTGCCTAAACCTCTCCCGGGAATTCCCCTATTCCTCGAAGCCCCATTGGTCCATGTGATCCTTTTCATTTCCATTGTCTTTCCTATAGGTTGTCATATTGTGAGCCTCCCCCTAATCTCCCCCCTGTATCCCTGACTAGTTGAAGAATTGTACCTTCCCCTTGTACCTCCCCTGTTTAACAGTTTGTGCATAGCTTTGTTCTTCGGCTTTTTTGTCACTGCCCCCTTGGGGAATAAACTTGTTTGAGAGGCACATGAGAGGCTCCTCCCTGTTCTTTGCCCCGCTACCGGATGCCTCACCACTGGCTACCCTTGAGAGCAGCCCTGCTGCTGCCAGAATCAGCAGCCCCGCTCTCTGCCACCCGAGCCTGATCTGGCCCGGGCGGCGGCCACTTTGGGCTCAGTCTGGGGAGTGAGAGCTAGCTTGGGGACTTCTCCGGCAATGGTGTCAACTCTCTAGCTAAAATAATAAAAATACACATGCCAAATATTAGGATGGAGGAGGAGATTCTCCAGATACTGCAGTCTGTGATGAAAACCACGATGAAGCACACTGTCCCTCTGCAGTCTGTTGAGGTCTGTGATGGACCAGATACCCACCTGCAGCCCATGGAGGTCCCCAGTGGAGTAGGGATTCACCTGCAGCCTGTAGGACACCTCACATGAGAGCAGTGGATGCCCAAAGGAGATTGTGACCCTGTGGGAAGCTCACACTGGAGCAGGCTCCTGCAGAACCTGTGGATGGATGGAGAAAGGAGACCACAATGAGCATGTTTTCTGGCAGGACTTGTGAGCCTGCAGGAGACCCACAATGGAGCAGTTCATGAGGAACTGGAGCCAGAGAAAGGGACCTGCACTGGAGAAGTCCATGGAGGATGGTCTCCTGTGAGAGGTGCCCATTACAGTAACTGGTGAATGACCTCCATGTCCTTATCTTGACCAATTAGCCTTTTGTTATATTTTCTCTCCCCTGTCCAGCTGTGGAAGGGAGTGATAGAGAGGCTTTGGTGAGCACCTGACATCCAGTCAGTGTCAACCTACCACATCCAGTAAGAGCAAGGATCTGTGGTCCGTAGCACATAGGATTCACTAAAGAAATCATGGGCCTTTCCATGTTTGTTTGTTTGGAGTTTTTAAAATGGAATTTTCAGACATGTAAATCCAAATAAAAAAATTCTATTTTCTTTTTAGAGGTAATCCAAATATTTAATGGTTTAACCTGTAGGACATATCAGTTTGTTTCCATATTGAGGTGAAATTTCTCTAGCTCTTTTTGTTGCAATTTTTGACTTTTAATGACTGATCTGGGCCATTAAAACAACTTTTGGAAAACATGAATCAGCCAAGTGCAACACCATCAAATTCATAAATCACATTGCCTTGCCACTGCAAATTCTGCTCTGCTGCTGCTGTAACCAGGGAGCATATAATTTTCAGTAAGTTACAAGGAAATAGGGTTATGTAAAGGAAGAAAACTGTTGTTTACTTGAAGAAATTATATTTAAGCCTCTCTGCCTTTCTTTCTGGCCTCACATAATCAGACCTACTGGAGTCAGTGAATAATATGCCACAATTAAATATTTTGTTATATTTCTATATTTTAGATGCTTCCAGAAGTAAATGATGTAGTTTTATGAGAATATATTTGCATCTCAACTGTGCAAATTTCAATTCACATTATATAAGTACTTTGGAATTGTGCATGTGAGTTCACTGCAAAGGTTGCATAATCTAAAACCAAAGGAGCAGCTGGGTGAAAGGTTAGTATCTTGTGAGGACTGAATGTTCAGTAAAGTACTGAAGTACTGTAAAGTTGCTTTTTTACCTGTGGGAGATTCTGTCATTCAACTTGTATTTCTAACAATAACTTTACAGCAAATTTATGACTTCATTCTCAAAATACAACGGAAATTCTTATTCAAGTATGCTGTATAGGAACTCTCAAACAGTGTAAAGTCAGAGCTAACAATCCTTCAGACTGAAGAAGCTGTGTCTAAAAGGAGCTTAAAAACAATTCAGCATAAATTGATTTTGAAACATTTTGAAATTTGAAAATGAAGAAGAGTGCAACATGGATGGAGATACTAACATATAGTTAGTTCCAGGGGGCTCACTAATGGTTGAAATGCTGGAGGTAGACATGAAATTCATTATTAAATACATAAGGAAAGATGACCAATACAGAGTAAAAAAGAACAGCCTGGCCTAGCTCTAAACTACTTAGTTTGGGTTTTGACTAACACTGTGGTAGTATTCCCATGGGGATCAATGGGAAATGGGGTACAATAACTTTATAAAAACTCCATGAAGAACAGATACTCTTCAATACTCAAACTACTTTATTCAGAATACCTAGGGTACTTCTGAACAACCTCAGTCTTGAAAAAGCTAATTTAAAAGTAAAGTAAATCTTCTGATTTGCTTATTCTGTTAATTTACAGTGGTGTTTTTTCTTTACTAGAATATTTTTCAGCTGTTTGAGATCAAACTATGCTGTTAATTTTCTTCTCATTTTTTCATATTTACTTTGAGACTGGGTATTATCTATATGTCTTCCTCACTTAACTGTTGCTACAAACTGTTACACAAATTTTGTGGCAGAGTATAACACAATGAAAATATCATAGCTCTTAAGAGGCAGACTGAAGTATTTAAAAGCCAAAATCTAAGTGCAGATAGCATGTAGAAGAGTCACTATTAGAAGAGACTCTTTGATAATGGTACTCCCTAGATGATGTCTGTACACATGCTTGTGTTTGTTCATTGTATCGTAAGCCTAAAAACTTTTAGGAGTGCAAGAATCAGCAGCTGCCAGAATAAAGACTTTCATCTCTGTTTGGGCTCATCTTTGGATATGGACATTGCCTTCAGTTATCCATGCTTGTCACACTTGCTCTATAAGTTTCTGATGTTCTCTGCAAATACATCACAGTGTGCATATTCAAAATATGCAAAAGGTCCACCATGAGTGCTGTCTACCTAAGTCACATTTCTAGCTCAGGACAGGCTATGGCTGAACTATCCTGGCTTCCTGCCCATTTTTTGGAAAGCTGATTTGGAAGGGATATTACTATAAAAGTTCTAAAGATTTGAAAGTCTTGTCTACAGATGGGATTGATAAGTTTTTAGTCTGTTTCTGTAACTGCTGTCGTCTTCCAAGGAGCTTAGGTTAAGTCTGTGTTTTGAATATGAATATATCAACAATACTAACAGGTAAGTGAGGTTATAGAAAGCCTAACATTCTCTTGTTAAAAGGCAGATATGCATATCATGTCACCTAGCTTTAGACACATTTCAGCTGTCCAAATTGAGCTTCTATTTATAGTCAATGGCAAAAATACTGACAAACTCTTGTCATCAAAAAAGATGTACCTCAGGAATATGCAAACTATGTCTCTATGTGGCCAACTCAAGAAAGTCCTTAAAGTAGGAGTAATAGCACAAGCCTATGTATATATTTGCAGTGGTCCTATGGACTGGTAGGCAACCCAAGTCCTTGTCTATGGGATATGATTAACCACAAAAGTTGATATTATCTGCGGAAATGAAAAAAGAAATTGTTAAGTCCCAGAGCACATGTATGAACTAATCCTAGATCTCTCCTGCATCTTGATTGATGGAACAGATGGTGAATATCTCATGGGCTGAGAAATTAAGCTTTTACAGTCAGGAAAACTGATCCCCTTGCATCCTGAAATGTATATTTCCTTTTGTTAATGCTGAAACAAATATTTTTTCCCTGTTACATGATAAATTTAGGAGTCAAGAGGCTTCCAACATTTTATTGATGGTCTGTTAAATGGTGTATTTAGGTACATAAGATCATGATGTCTCTATACCCTTATCTCTCTTTCATAGCATCATAGAACTCTTTGGTTTGAAGGACACCCTAAAGTTCATTTAGTTCCAACCCACCTGCCATGAACAGGGACACCTTCCACTAGACCAGGTTGCTCAGAGTACTGTCAAACCTCATATTAAACAATTTTGAAGATGGAGCAACTTCTCTGGGCAACCTGTTCTAGTGTATCACCATTATTGTAAAAAATGTCTTCGTTAAATTTAATCCACCTCCTTCAGAACAAATCCATTGTACCTTGTTCTGTCACTATAGGTCCTTGTAAAAACTCTTTCTCCTCCTTTTTTATAATTCCCTTTATATATTGAAAGCTCACAAAATTCTCTCTATACAGCTTTCTCCTCTCCAAGATGAACAATGCCAACTCTCTCAACCTTTCTTCACAGGTGAGGTGCTCTATTTCTCTGATAATTTTCTGGCTCTCCTCTGAAGCCATTCCAACAGGTACACTTTTCTAAACTGGGGACCTCAGTTGGAAGCATTATTCCAGCTGGGATTTTATAAGAGTGGGGTAGAGGGATAGCAGAGCACATAGAGGGAGAGACTAAAGTCCTGTTGTCTGATTATACAGGTTTTTATAGGGAAACAGGACACTTTTGGCAGAGGTCTCATCTTACTGTGGCTTGTAGGTGCTACTGAAATACAAATAAAATACAAGTTAATAACATTTTTATATTTTGTTCAAGATATTTCATCAACCCAGCAAGTGACACGTGAGGCAGTGCAACAGTTTTAAGGTATATTTATGCAAGAAATTAGTGATCTCATTAACATAATCACTGCAGCCACCTTTTTCTGCACAGCTGTGTCATCAGAGTCTCTAGTTATATAGATTGTAGCAGCAATAATAGGTAACTGCTGACAGAGAGAAAAGGACTCATAAAAGCGAGTGGTTAGATGCTTAACAGGAAATACGGATGCCTGAAGTTACATTTCTGCCTCTTATCTGGTAAAATATCACAGGCAAATGTTTGATTTATAACTTGAACTTCTCTGAATTTTTAAAAAAATTTTTCTCTTGACTTTGATATTTTTTCCCTCTCCTAGAATTATGTATTTGAATGTTCAAAGCCTGTAATAATAAAGTATATTTTTAAAAATACTTCAAAACATGTCAACAAAAATAAATAAAGTTTGTATGGAAATTTTGACCTTAAACTAGTGTCATTTCCTTGTAGTCTAGTTTCTTTTTTTGAACTGAAAATGTTTCAGTCTTCTTCTCTTGAGCTTTTAGTTCTGGCTGTTGTCAGAAGACATACTCAGGACAGGTACAGGGACATGACTTCTGCATTAAGGAAGGCTGCTTTTGAAGTGTAGCCACCTTTTTACAAGGTCCAGCTGCTCCTCATTATGTGAGGACATTGTTTAGGTTAGATTATTGAGTCCTTCCCTATGAGCATTAGGCAGAAGAAAACTCTCTACTGGCTGCTTCCCAAGATAATATTTTACTGTGCCAAGGAGATGACAGAGACCTTATGTGGTGGGATGAAGTGGAATCACGACTATCTTCAGAGTTAATAGGAGTTTTACCATTTTCCTGACTAGAAATAACATTTCATTGAGAGATTTTCAGGGCAATTTTTTTCCCTGATACCTTGATATTTTAAGCAACAATCTGTCTTTTTTCTGCACTTCTTCCTGTGAGACACACATTTTATTACACTTAGTATAACAATAAACAGAAATATGTTAATGGCTACTTTAACATCATCAGGCTGGCTGAGCCACTGCAGTGAAAAGGACCTGGGTGTGCTTGTGGGCAGCAGGATGAGCAGGAGCCAGTAGTGCCTTGGTAACAAAGGTGCTCAACAGCCCCTGAGCTAGTAGGACTTTTCAATAGGTCAAATTAAGAAATGTTATTCTGCCTTACTTGGAATTGATCAGGGTTTTTTTTGTCTGAAGAAATAAAAATATAGAGGGACAGTAAATAGCAGCCTTCTGATACCTACTAGTAGGTAGCCAAAGAGATAGAGACAAGATTTCTACTAAGAGATGAAAGAATGAGAGACAGGGGACATTATTTGAAACAGAAGAGGTTCTGAGAGCCTAGCTGGGAAAAAACAAACCAAACCAAGAAAACTGAAACAAAACAAAATCACTATCAGATTTAATAAGCTTTTGTGCCCAGAAAATCTGAGTTCTTTGAGTAACTCAAGGCTCTTCTGAAAAAAAAGTTCTAAATCTCTTGTCTGAATTTAAAGTTGTCTCTGTTTTGAGAAGGAAGGTGGATTGGGTGACTTGTCAAGGCTCCTTCCAATATGAATGATTCAGTGATTCTACAATTTTTATGACTGTTCAGTAAGACCAATTTGACTCAGTAGCATGAAATGTCACATTGTACTGGTATTCTGAATGATTATCAAAACATAAGCTGAAGGAAATCAATGAAAGTTGTACACGTTTATCTTCAGGAATAGCTGAGTCTAATAAAGCAGCATTTATCAATAAGCTCCAGGCAACATGGCATTTTTTAATATAAATGTTTTATCTATTCTGTCACCTTTTCCTGGGATGTTTCAATTGAACTAGAACTGAGAATTTGATTTTCATTTCCTCTTCTCAAAAAGATTACCTATGGCTTCCTTCAAGTTTAAGATCATTTCTTATGGTCTATTTAGATGTAAGGCAAGTCATTCTTGACATTATAGAAACTAAATTAAATTTTAGCTGTCAGTAGTCTTTGAAGTGTCAGTTTTACTAATACCTCCATGTGTTTGTAGAATAGGTTTTTTGATTAATTTTGAAATTCAAAGTAAAGCTATATCAATGCCAAATTCTACTGTGATTTTGTACTTCTATATGCTTATGGTGTTCAGATAAATACTTAGCATATGTACATTGCAAGACTGAAATCCAGCCTTTTGTTCTTTTATGGACTCTGCATAAAGCAGAGTGAGACACATAAGTTTGCAAGCACAAAGAGCTGAGCTAATATCTAGACCCAGCACCTGAGGCCATGCTATGAGTTGTCAGCTATCACATCTGAACTGGGAAATAAATTGACATTGCTTGAAGTTCTTTCCCTAAGCCACTCTGAATCACAGTACCTCAATTTTATGTCCCAGACCTCATCTACTTTGCTCTGAATTTGTGTCTCTGGATGCCCTCTGGACCTGGATCATCACTTGCCATATTTGCATCTGTTAATAGACCTGTTACCAACATCTGGCACTGCCTGTTGTGCCCGTACCCCATGGGACTGCACTTCTTATAGGGACACAGGACAAGCTGGCTTTGACCTGTCCTCCTGGAGCTGCTGGCTCTTGCTTACTTAAGTAACAGGTAAGTTTATATCCTGAGTAGTGTCTAAAAGAGCCCATGAGGCCAGTTCTCAACAGTTATCACAGTGCAGATGACTCACGGCTAAACAAATAAAAATAGAACATATTTCTGGTATCAGGAGGTTTCTTCATTTTTTCTATCAGAGACTGTGTCAAATATTTCTGACACTGAGTCATAAGAGAATGTCTAGGAAAAAGTATAGGACAAGGCAAGCAGATAGCTACAGTCTTTCTGACACAACCTTTTAAAATTTGTGTCTGAACTGCTTGAGACAAAGGTTTCTCTGAAACTCCTCAATGAATTTGTACAATCAGTTTTTGAACCCGTGCAAACTTTTCATGTTTACCATGTCTTGTTGTAATGAACTCTAGATTTCACCTTTTGTTTTGAATCTGCCATGGAAAATATGGTTTGGTTGTTGCCTACTTTTTGAGAATCTGGGAGTAAATAATTTCTCTCCTTCTCTGTGCAAATCAGACTTTGATACATCCTGCTTTTGACAAACAAGGCCAAGGATCTGTGTGACTTCTATTTGCATGAAACTCACACCATAGCTGAAGTTATTCTGCTTCCTTTCTGTTAAACCCACCACAGTTATACCTTTCCAGTAATATTCTTTACTTTCAGAGATTAACTATCAAATATTTATATCTGTTATTAATTTAGCTACTGGCATAATGATGTTTCATATTTTATTCTCTGTCTTTCTCTATTAACTGCACAATATTTGGGAATTTTTGCTTACTTTTTTGTTTTTCTTTATTGATACTGAACAGTCTCCAAAGAATTATTATAACTTTTCTCTTTTGGTTTTCCAAAGGAGGCAATATCTAGTTCAGAGTAATCTTTCCTCATACAATTTACTTGTAATTTATCAACACTGAATGTCATCTGATTAGCGTGATAATTATTAAGAAATCTATCTACAGCTTCTCATGGCCATCATCAAACTTTATAAAGTTGTTATTCCCAAAATTTGCTAGTCCATTTATGACTTTTGTAAATAAAATATACTTTTCTGTTCTATGAAATACTTCTTGAGACAAGTTTTACAGAAAAGATTACTAAAATTTTCCTTAAGATCAGTTTTTATGGGTGAAGGAAAATTAACAATGAGAACTGGTGCAAACCTAAATGGAGAACAAATGCAGTAGGCCAATAACAGACTGTTTTAATTGGTGTTTTATGGACTAAAGTAAGAGAAGTAAGAAATTAAAATATTTAAAATTATGGTAAATGGGCTCATTCATAGAAACACATATTTAAATATCTCCTACCACGTGAAGTACTAACAATTATTGAGATGCTTCTCAAATACAGTATCCAAAGTGACTTTGTTAGTAAAAAACTTATCATCACATTCTGAATTTGAACAATTCCCACATACTCTAATAACTAGCAAGTGTTTCCACAAGGGGACATTCAGTATCCTAGTTAAATAGAAGATACTGTTAAAAAATACCTTGAGAATATCTTAATCCTCAAGTGGTCCAATTAATGTGGTAATTACATGATTAAAGAAAAAGAAAACAGCTTAGTGAAAATAATCATGATAAATACATATCCCATTTAAGAAGTTTTGCATTGCTTTATTTGCGAAGTACATAGAGGATAACGTGAAATCATCTAAGTGTAGGAAGATGTGTAGAGAAATTAAATGTCATTTGCAAATGTGGAAAGACAATTCTGTTGTGATACCAGAAGGAAGTGAAGATCAAGTTGGTTTGTACTTATAGCTAAAAACAGCTTCAGAGAATCACAGAATCATAGAATTATAGAAAGGCTAAGTTTGAAAGGGACCTTAAAGATCATTTAGTTCCAATTCCCCTGGCATGGGTAGGGATGCCACCCACTTAATCCGGTTGCTCAGGGCCTCATCCAACCTTTGAGCACTTCCATGGATGGGACTTCTGCAAGTTCTCTGGGCAATCTGTTTCTGTGCCTCACTACCCTCTGAGTAATTCATCCATCTTAACATATAATTCAAGCCTCTTTTAGTTTAAGACCATGGCCTCTTGTGCTGCCACTGTCTGCCCATGTAAAAATCACTCCTCCCTTTTCTTAAGAGCCCACTTTAAGTACTGGAAGACCACAATGAGGTCTCTCAGATCTTTCTCTTCTCCAGGCTGAAGAAGTCCAACTCTCTCATCATCATAGAACTGCTCCTGTGTTTTAATTGTTTGCAAGACACAACATCTTTTTAATTATCTTTTTCTAGTAGTTTTTAGCCATCTTCTTTTAGACTTTTTTTTCTTAGGCATGCAAAACAGATGAGTTTTTAACATATATTTCTTACTTTTCTATCTTTGCAATTATGTGGGCTAAAAACAGTTTAACGAGAATGTTAACTTCATCGATGAATAGCATCCAGGGTTTTTACAAGTTCAGAATAATGTCACTTGTTTGTGGAGTTAACATATAATGCAGTACTGATGCACATTATGATCCCTGTACTTTGTAATTTGCAACTGCTAGAGCAACCCACAGAGGGACTGAAGACAGAGCACGATTTTCTATGTTTCTGAGGCTATCTTAGGAAAAGAACTACTCTGAAAACTTATTTCTCTTAAAAGGTCTTTCATTGAAATTGAACAGCTTGCTGCTACTCCACCATCAGTTTGAATTCCTCTCCATGCAGGTAGTTACCTACAATAATGGATGCATTTGTTTACAACTGTTTGTTTATCCTGAGTCACTACCTGGAATGTCTTTGTGATGCAAAGTTTGCTAATACAGATATCTATTTTCCATTTATTTTCACTCTGTGGTGAATGTCTCAGGTGAAACTTAACGAACTAACTTTTTTTTAGAGATTTTTTAATTTTTGTAGTTTATTAATTTTTTACTTCCTTCTCTCTCAGTTTGTAAGTTCCTGTTTCCAAATGTTTTCTCTGACTTCTTAGGTGCATATATGTGTATATTGGGTATAATTTGTCCTCATATAAACCCATACATTTTTGATCTGCCCTCTTTTTCAAAGCATAAATCACTGGAGAAAAATCTCTACATTTTCTGCTTGGAGCTAGTTCTATTGCATTACATTTCCTACTCAGTCAATATACCTTTCATATTCCTTTCAATAGGTCTCTCAAGTGAGTAGAAAATGTTGTTGATATTATAACACCTGTGTTATACACTGAGCAAAGAATAAAACATTTCTGTGGTTCCCAGCTGCCACTATAAAAGTGAAACTACAGAGGAAAATATACTTTAGCAACCTGCCTGTCTCAAAAATTTAAAATACATGAAACATACCAGAGAATCAGAACAGCCCAACTGAATAAATGATATCTTTCATAATTGAGATCTTAATGTGTAGGTGATCTTCAAAAAAAAAGTACCAGAACACTTAAAGATAACACAAGAAAGCTAAATAACAGCTCTTTTATGGCACCAAAGGGGGCTTTAAGCCTTGATTGCAAAGCTCATTTTTCCATGTATAGGTCTATATGTCACTGCCTTACATTCACAGTGCGCTCTATTCAGCTGTCCCTTCTCATAAACAGACATGCACAGAAGCTCTCTATTTCGAGATGATTCATCTGTGCCATCTCACACAGAATCTCATCACCACTTTATTTCCTGTGAACAATTTGTCATGTTTGCTCTTAGGTGAACTGTGATTCATGGATGTCAGCAATTCTTTTTCTTCTTTTTCAGTTTAGCACTCTGTTACTTGCACCTTCCAAAAGTGCAGCTATGACACAGTTTGTTCAGGCAGAGCAGTTTACTGCTGTAGGGTACAGGTATACTGGGAAATATGGATCAAGAATTTTACCTCTTTTCAGAAGAAATAAATAAAGTCCAAGAAAGTAGAGAAAACTGGACTTAGGTTAATAAATTTTCTTTCCTGAAAATCCAGGTTTGTGAGTATGTGATTAGTAGAGCAGTGCTAAAGCTATTTGCTGATGGAATTACTTAGGACTGAAACTTCTATTAAATAAAAATGAGGCTTTTTATTCAATACAATAAAAGCATTTTTAAAGTGAGGAGAATATTATAATAAAAATGTGTTATTAATCAATCATGTCTGTTACTCTAAATGCATTTGATTACTCTTTGTATGGCCAGAACAGAAAGGTGATATTCTGAAAAAAATATAAGCCTCCTAGGAATATACAAATGAATGGAATAAAAGCCAATTAATTCTATTTATAAATTTCTTTGCACTCCCCATGAGGCACTAATGGTCATTATTTATGTCTTCTCATCATTCCGTCTCAGATCTCTAGAAAACTGAGAGCCTTTTTGTCTCTGTAACAGAGATTTGAAAGCAGGATAAGAACAAGATTCTGACTCTAAAAGAACTAAAAATCTTGTTAAATTGCCTCTTCTGAATAATTTTTTCCAGATGAAAAGAGATGTTGTGATGCAAATTGACTTTGCATTATATGATCATTATCCAGTGTGATTGTGGTCATGCTCTAAACAATGAGGGTCTGCCTCTCAACTGAAGTAACTTTTGGACAGGCTCTCAGGATAAAACCTACTTGTTTTACTGCAATTACTGTGTACAGATAAGTGCTCATAACATCCTCTCACTGCCCTTAGTTAAACTAGGAGTAGATACTGCAGAAGGTTTTCTTTGTGTAATATATATAGCTTACTCAATGGCAGAGAGGAATTATGCCATAAAAGGACAGTGAGCAGCACTGTTCAGCATTATCTTCAGTTGCAGCATTCCATTAGTAATTGCCTGCTTCCTAAGATCTAGTTAGATCTTACCTCAAAAGTGTCTCCTTGGAATTCACTAAAGGAGATTTTTTTTCTGACTGATTATTATGTTTATCCTAATGATTTGCCCCTGCAGGAAGGCTTTCTAGTATATTCTGAGAGGGGATTTTTTTTTCCTTAATGTATGTCTTAAGACATCCAGACATGAAGATAAAACAAGCATTGCCAAATATGTGTTGATCTGTACAGAGAAACATTAAAGACTTGAAGCCATAACAAGGAGTGAAATAGGCTGCCTGATCAGTCACTTAAGCCTTCTAACTCTGAAGAAAATGTTTAACTTAAATATTGAAAATTTCCTACTTTCTTTTGCTGGCTAGACTTGCAACTCTTTATGCCTACACTTTTCTACTATATAGAAAATAAAAATGGAATGCATGTGCTTAGCCCTTCATCATTAAAATGGGAATTTGCATGTGAGGGCTTGCTTCAATACTAAAACAAAGCATTTTTCCCTTTGTTCCAGGCATCAGGACTGTTGAATTGTCTTTTTGTATAAATGGCCTAAAGCATCTCATTGATCAAAAAATATATAATACAAAGATGAGTAGGGTTGTAAGAATACTCTGACTATTCAATTAAAAATACTCAGAAATCTTTTTAAAGACTATAATTGCAGTCAGTTTTGCAAAGGAGAAACAGAACAAAAAATACACAGAAACAGAACAAAGAAAATAGCACCACTGATAACAGCCTATGCATATTTTTTCTTTGGCATATTATGTGAAATGAAACATAAAATGATGAAAAATGATGCTTAGAGTAGGACTGTATAATATGTCTATCTTCTCTTTTCTTTAGAAATTTATACAAAAAATCATCACATTTACTTACACTAGGTTGTCTAAATGGTAGCACTGAAGTTGAATCTAAAATATTGAAATATTAAAATATCACTATATATTTTTGAAACTATTCAAGTGATTTTTGACAGAGGATTCTGTATTTAGTGCTACAACTTTCAGATACTGTTGCTTGAACTCTTGTATGATTTATTTTCAGGTTTTAGAGAATCAAGTAATGTATAAACAGTGCTTGCACTTTCTTTTGCTTTTAATGCTGTTGTCATGCATAATAATAACTCATCACTCATTAACACCTTCAGAAAAAATATTTTGCAGACTGCTTGGGACAATTTTACACAAAATTTCAAACTCCAGCAAAGTCTGAGCTAAGTTCCCAAATGAATTTTAAAAGTAGGATCTCAGGAAAAAGTGATACTTACAAAACCAAATCTAAGCAAGAGATCATGAATGCTTTTTTATTCTGAGGTTTTGGTATTTCCTTTTAACTTTGTTGCACCACAGATATTAAGCTTGGTAGCATGAATGTCTCAGCATTTCTGCATTTTCAGAATATAGAAAGAATATAGAAAGACACCTTACCTATACAGACAGATACATAAGAGAAATAAAATGTAGAAAATTTTGAATATTTTGATTTGGGCTATGTTTTACTCCAAGTTATTAAGTACGTCATGATAAATGGGGAAGAGTGAAAGATAGAACAAACTGAAAGTTAATCATTGAGGTCCAGTGAGTTTTATATACCCAGTTAAAATTCCTAGGTGACAGTGTCATGATGTTTTAATAGACTTTTGAAGACAGGTGGTTTAAGGTTATCGTTAATAAAAAAGGATGGATCTGGTAACTGACTACAAAATATAGTCACTTTAGTTGGGCTGATATGCAACTTTGTTATGTGAATTATCTCAGTATTTGGGCAATTTCTATTATTAAGAATTCACAGAATGTCTCTTAAGTGTTTGGAGTCTCAGTCAGGTGAGGCTGTTGAAGAGCCATGAAGATTGATATAGTAAAAAACTTTGGAGTGCAGAAAATCTAATTGTCCATTGACATTTGAATTAACTGACAAAGGGACCAGGGAGATGAATTATTTCACTACTACTGCTTCAAAGATGTCCAGGTTCATAATGATCATGAGTGCAGAAACATGGCTAATTCATAGTCCTGTGACATTTGGCTTCATTTGATATCCGGGATTCAACAGAGAGAAGTGCTTCAGTAGGCTGAATTTAGTACCATTGAGTTATATTTCAATGTATATTATTTTAGAACAAGAAACGGAAGGACAAAAGGCTTATGACCCAGATCTGTAAAAGTGAAAATATCTCCTCTTTTGCCCCAAACTCCTTCCTGCTATCGAATAAACACATTTTGTGTTATTAATAAAATGACATGTTTGTGCCAAATGTTTAGGCAGACAAGATGTCTCTATCAAAAACTGTATCTTAAGCTGAATTAAGTGGATGAACATCCTGGTCTTGTCTCAAATTCAATTCTTCAACACAGCACTGCTATGCAACCCCTCTGTTTTATGCTACCAGCCTCTAGTAAACCCATAAGAAATGCTGAAATTTTTACTAAAGAAGGATACTGATAAAGTAGCAAGGAAGTTTTATTTATTGTGCCAATTCTATTGTTTCAGTAACTTCTGTCAAATCCAGGATGAATAGAATCCTTTTTGTCCTTTCTTTCAGCTGTTTTCTTTTAAACCATAGTAATCCACTCCATAAAGATCAGTTAGTTTATTGTCATCCAAAGACAGAATCGACTTTTGATCCACAACAATTCATTTCAGTCTGGTTCCAAAGTTAAGCTTGTTTCTCATGAACTTGTGAGTTTGGAGAATCATAGAAATTAAGGTTAGGTGATTAGCAACACGCTTCTTATTTTATCTTTCACTCTGACTAAATGACTCATTAAATACTTTGGGCCCCATCACTGCATAGCACTTAAACACCTCACATTTAAGAAAGCCAGACTGTCTAAGATAGTGAACTTAAAATCAAATGAATATTTATATTTTACAGAGTGTGATGATTATCTACCAGCTTAATTTATGTGTATACTGAAATGAATATGCAAAATTATGCTGGGCAATTGATATCACAGAATCATAGAATGATTTGGGTTGGAAGGGACCTTAAAGGTCATCTGGGTCCAGCCTTCCTGACATAGCAGGGATACCTTCCATTAGACTGGGTTACTCAGAGCATCATCCAACTTGACCGTGAACACTTTCAGAGATGGGGCGTCCAAAACTTCTCTGGGTAACCAGTGCCTCACCACCCCCACAGCAAAGAATTTCTTTCTGATATCAAATCTCACTCTACTCGGTTTGAAGCCACTCCCCCTTGTCCTGTCTCTACATGCTCTTGTAGAAAGTTTTCTTGTTGGCTTTCTTCAGGTACTGGAAGGACGCAATTAGGTCAACTTGTAGCTTTCCCTTCTACAGGCTGAAGAGAGTTTTAGTCTTTGTCAGAAAGACGCTTATCAACTTGGTGGCTTTCCTCTGGACTTGCACCAACAGTTCAATGTCCCTCCCCTGTTGAGGACCCTGGAGGTGGATACAGCTCTGGGCTACATACATGAGCATATTAATATTAAATAAACCAATTATATTTTACTAAGATATCATATTTCTAAACAGAATTTAGCCAAAGAAAATCTTCTTGAGATTATTGAGGAAATTATTGAGGAAATACATGGCAAGACAAAGATTGACTCTATTTTGATTAAAAGTAGATATGATGTTAGCTGGTTGAATATTAGAAAAGAATATTTATCAGATAAAATATATGGGACCTCAGTGATCACACATAAATTTCCTGGATAAACTATAGCTGGGAATGGTTTATTTAAAAAATGGCCTAGTATATCTTTAACCTTATGGTTTTAGAATATATACTTAAATTGCAATCTTTAGTATTAAAAAAATTATATATGTATATATATACATATAAAAATATATATAATATGTAATTTAAAAAGCATGGCCCAGTCTTTTCTGTATTTTGATATCTATTCCATTCTTAGTTCTTCCATGTAGGTTGCTACCACTTTAAAGTATTATGGACCTGCTGAACAAATCTATTGAACATCAGTAAAATCACGTAGTCGAGGTTTACTACCAACTGTCGAAGAGGGGATGTGGCAAGTTATTAGCATTCTGATACAGCACTTCTCTGGCAAACTGTCATGAGAACAATGAGGCAGAACGTCTATTGTAAGGATAATTAGAATAATGAAAATATGAAATAATACAGATGTAATTGCCTTCGATTATAATTCTTAAAATTAACTTATAATTTGTCTCATTCTCATTGAGCAGTGTAAAATATTTAAGGATATGGGAAAAAGAAAAAGAATTCATAGCTATATTTTGTAGTATTTAGTTGGATTGGCATGAAATTTCTAACCCAAGCTGGCACCATGAAATTTCTTTTATCAACTTTGTTGTTAATGTCTAATACACATATGATGTGTAAAAAGCCAGTGTGCAAGCAATGAAATAATTATATAGAGTAATATAGTAATTATGGGAAAGTTAGAACATTTGAAGATAAAATATTATTTCAATCTGAAGATACTTGCTGTAAATTTTAAAGGAAAGTGTTGTTAATTTCTGGGACATAGCCCTGTGTTTCAGTTTTCCCAAAAATTTTTCTTTGAATTCAACTTTCTGAATTAATTACTTCATAATTTTATTTTCTGCATGATAATATGTATAATGAAGCTGTATAATAAAATCACCAAAATAGCAGAAATTGAGGCTGAACAAAATTAGAAGAGTTCTTACTCCCTCCTCCTTTGCAAATGTTTGGTCAGCTTAATCTGTGCCATTTTTGAACAGACACCTGTACAACCTGTTCTGAGGAAGAGGATCTGAGGGAGTTGTCACAGCCTCCCAAGAAAGGGCTATAGTACTGCGCAGTCTTCCCTGCTGCACATCCCAACACAGATCTTCTCTTCTGTTATTTAATGCCTGATCTGAAATGAGTTTTGAGAAGGGAATAAACGCCTCAAAAGCTATGTTTTATATATATGTACTCTTTAGCTGAACCTCTCCTTTGAACTTGCATTGTCCCACATTTGAAATGCAAAAATTATCAGTTCTGAATGTAGTAAAATCACTGTTTTATACTCAACATCTCTACTTGTGAACCCAAGAATAGTGTTTGCCAATTAATGCTGCAGCCTATTACTCTGGAAAATCCCGTTCGCTGCTGATTTTAAATATCCTGTCTTATGTGGCTACTGCTAATGTTATCAAGGGTAACAGGAAGAACATGTTTTGATTTAGATTTTCATTTTGCTTGCAATAAATTTTTTTAGTGGAAATATTCATCCAAAACAGTATTATTTTTTTCCCAGGTATTTATTAGATGACATTGCAATTTCTTTAGCCTTTTAAAGCAGTAAACCTATCTAGGTAAGGTATTTTAAGAAAATAGGTTTTTCTTTAATTTTAAAGCATATGTACAATATAGCATATAATGCAAAGAAGATAAATTTTATCAGTTTCTGTGCAATAATATTGATTTATTAATATAGTGTCTTTTCAAAGTTGCAGTTAGGAAGGAAAAGAAATTTTATTTCATGTTTTGTGGAAAGTTTTTCTCATTCAAACAGTGGATATATTTGATGAAACCTGTAATGTTTTCTAGTACTATTTTAGCTACTTTAATCCAAACTAGAAACAATCCTCTTCTGTGCTAACATCTTCCTCTGAATCAAAACTCCAAAGATTTAATACCAACATTTGATTGTGGCCCCCTCTTAAATGGTATAAGAGTCATAGTGTAATGAAGAAATGCTATCTTCACAAGATAAAGAGGTACACGATTCAAAAACTCTTTATTAAAATAAATAGCTAAAATGAAAAGAAAGCTCCTGAGGAAAATATTTTGAGTTTCTCTTCACAGTGGTCAAGAAGTAAAGTCATGGATAGAAAAATTTAAAAGTGGAGGCATTGATTGGGACGGTAACTTTTTGGAGCCATTTCGCTGTAAAAACCTCATATCTCATTAAGTTAAAATAGCAATTATTTTGTCAAAAAAACCCCTTCTGCCATTTACATTTAAAGGACAGGGTTTATAGAATGAGTCAGCTACCTCTCTATGCCAGACTCATCTATTTTAGTTCTTTGTTTACGACTGACTCATTCATATTCAAACACAGAATAGAAGATCTCAGTTTTTAAATTAAACCATGCAGAGAGGACAAGTGCCTCCAACTAGCTACTTTTTCACCTGATGTTGTAAGTGGTGTCACAACTGAGCTTTTAGTAGCAGTGACAGAGCACTGTGCAGAAGAGGTGGTGGCTGTCTCCTTGGGGACTGCAGCTGATTGTCACCTGACTAATTGAAATTCCTCTGTAATGCCAGCTGCTGCTGGGCTGCTGTGGAGCTGATCGTCCTCTTCACTCCTCGGTCTAGCAGCTCCTGGATGTCTCAGCCTGCGTCCAAGCGAAGCAAGCTTGGCAGCCACGTCCCCCGGTCAGCGGGAGGGCCCTGAGCGGCAGCAGTCAGTCCCCAGCCCCGCGTCTGGCACGGAGCGCCGCCCGTGTGCCCCGACTCAGCGCTGCACCGCCACCCGGACGCCTCACCCCGGCTAGGAACTGTTTATCTCGCACATCCTAAGATGGAATCAATACATGTAGGATGCGCACGAAACGCTAAGAGTGCTTACCTAATTAAGTCCCACATTTTCTTTTATAAATGCCACACAAGCAGTGGCAGGTGAGGAGTCCAACCTAGAAAATAAAGTGACAATTTGAAAAGGAGGTTGAAAATGAGTCATCAGATTCACTGTCTGAGAGTTTGTCTTTTGTTTGTTTTGATTTCATTTCATTACATTTCCTTTTTTTATGACTGCATTCCCTTGCTTGTTGAGCTATAAAAAAAGGACATATTTTGCCTGTTTATACTCTGCTCACTCCAAGATGTTAACTGAGTCATCAATAAGCATTTATCTCAGCACTTCCCAAGCATTAACTCTTCACACTTGTCAGAGAAAACAGGAAAGATTTTCTCTTTTCAAAGCTGAGCTGAAGGTTATTCTTGAAAGCAGCATTCTGTTTAAACATCAGCATTTCATGGAAATTAGTATTGAAAGTTTTACTTTTTAAAATGGCATTTTAATTTCAACCATCTGTAAAGAATAGTTATTGACAATGATGTCAAACCATTTTGGGTTACAAATCTATAACTTCAGCAACTGTTAATAGGAGTTGTAAACTGACTACGTCAATGTAAAATCAGCAAATGTTGTTGAAAATAGTAGTACTTTCATAGGATTTTTAGTGTTAATTTGGTTGTGTGTGTTTGAAACAGCAGTAATGGGAAAGTAAAGGTAAAAGAATTGGAACTTGCATAACTCAGTATCTCAAATTGATCTAAAGTATACATCCAAACTTCAGATACCAGGAGACCATATTTAGTATCTTCCTCTGCCAGGAGGAGAAAGATGAAAGCTCTGTCCTCCATATGAAGACCCTAACAATCAGATTTGGGGCTATAGAGAGGAAATACACACTATTTAAGCAAACACATTTAGGGATTCATTTGACCACAGAGATGAAATAAGCATAAAATTATTTTCTATGATCGTGCTTAGGGCATTTTCTAGAGAAATCATAAACTTTTTGTTTGATGCTAAATACAGAAAGTGATATGTTCTTTAGGAAATGATAATTGGATATAGTGTTACTGAATACAGTATTGAAATATACATATTTGAACTTGGAACAAAAAATTAATATGGTCTAAAAACCTTTTTCAGTCTCTAATTTCCATTTCTTTTCCCATATATTTTTCAGGCTTTTTTTTTTCCCTGAGCTGTAAACTTGTTCCATCAGATTTTCGGTGACAAAGGTATAACTTTGCAGGCAGTCTGTTTAATGTTTACCACCCATATTATTAACAAGATTTGAACTGTCTCACTGCAATTTAAGCTGGTTTTTACTTCCCATCTGCCATGGGAGATTATTTTATTACTTTTTGAAAGCATTCCCTGTTCTTGAAGTTGGAGCATCTTCAGGATTGGAAGTCATCTCTCTGTATATTTCATAAAGCAAGTCTTTCTCTTTCTTTCTTTCTTTCTTTCTTTCTTTCTTTCTTTCTTTCTTTCTTTCTTTCTTTCTTTCTTTCTTTCTTTCTTTCTTTCTTTCTTTCCTTCCTTCCTTCCTTCCTTCCTTCCTTCCTTCCTTCCTTTCTTTCTCTTTCTTTCTCTTTCTTTCTTTCTTTCTTTCTTTCTTTCTTTCTTTCTTTCTTTCTTTCTTTCTTTCTTTCTTTCTTTCTTTCTTTCTTTCTTTCTTTCTTTCTTTCTTTCTTTCTTTCTTTCTTTCTTTCTTTCTTTCTTTCTTTCTTTCCCCTATTTCTGTTTGTCTTGTTTATTTCTTCTCTTTTTAAAAATATTTTTTCCCTGTTCATATACATCTGTGTGATGCTTTTTTAATTTCTCAACAGCATGATACTGTTGACTCATGAACTAAAATATTTTCTGAAGAACTATTAACCAAGCCAGTCATTTCCTGTCCGGTGTTTATGCAGTCAACACTTCCTGAGGACATCTGTGAGCTGTGAACCCTGCTCTACGAACCACCTGCCAGTAAATTATATGTTGTAATGTTCAATACCAATGCCAAAATACTTTTTGGAACTCTACATGGATTGTGGCAGTTTTTTAACCTCTCCATATTAACCCTGAATTGATTTTTAGACAGTGTCATTCTGGACCTAATATTTTTAACAAATTTTTAACAAAAATTTGTTTAACAAAATTTGAAAAAGTATAAGAAAGTGAAGCAAAGTGAGATGAATGCCTTTCCTGCAGATACAAAACACATCCAGAAAAGCAATCATGTTTCAAGTTCTTACTTTTCTAATAGTCCAATTTCAATCCCATAAAAAACATGGTGAGTTTACAGATTCATGAGGACAGGACTATTACAACACCAGTGTCCACTCACTAGTAGGTTCTGGTGCACTCTCCTAAAGTGTGTAACACAACTCAGTGGTGAAATAGCTCCAGAACTTCCATTAAAATAGGGCGTGGAAACTCCTGGGATTTTCTGCATTTTATTTACCATCTTTGTTCTCTGAGAGAGTTCTAGTCAGCTCAGAATTTAGGACAGTAGAACTGCTCAGTCACTCTCTGTATATGTAGTGAGACAGAGCAGTATTTTCTGGCTTGTGATCATGGATGTGGAACTGGATCCACTACCATGTGCCAACTCCATGGCAGTAAACAGTTCTTTGCTAAAAGAAAATCATAAGTAGGAAGAGGCTGATGGATCTTCAGAGTATTCCAGGGGGAATACTGACCTGCATACCTTCTCTGTAGTCTGAGGATACCCAGAGCAAATACTCCAGGCTTTCATTGTTTCAACATGCTGCAAATCAGCTCTTTTTATACTCACTCAAAAAACAGAGAGCATTTCTCGTTTAATGATTTCTTTTGCTCAAGTCTCAGTTTTACACCCAGAAGTTCTTGAAACAGTAGGGAGTGGTAGAATACAAGTTGAACACTGACAAAACCCCATAATAATTGCAACTGCACAAACACAGAAATACAGCCTATCATTTTATCAAGATAGATACAGGACAGGTTTTAACATGCTACCCGAACTGCGTGAGCACAAGATAACAACAAATGCTCTGAGAATACAGGCACAGATGAACCTTGGTTCTGGACATGTGGCTGCAAATCAGAAACAGTCAATATCTGATCATTAGAGGAAAGCAGTGTTGAAAGCTGGGCAGAGCTGGTTTATAGAGTAATGAAGATAACAAAAAACCATACATGCAGCAAATTTAAATTACCCCATATGCTTGTCAAAACAATGGTAATACCATGGAAATGAAATGATGAGGGAAGTGATGATGAATTAAAAAAGGAGAGGAAATATAAATATCTCTAGTATTGCACCTGGTTTAAGGATTCTATGCCTCATCAATGCCACTATTTATCTGCAGCAATTCTTGTTATATTTGCCAGACAAAGAACATTGTCTTTTTCACTTGCGTGCACTCTGTTTTTCTACCTAATTATATATAGTGTGACCTATCACACTACAACTTGGTAAAGAAATAAAGAATTTTTAAAAGTTGATCGTGTGTTTTTGCTCCAGTTTTTATACATGACAAGGTGATTGATACCATAGACCTGAATCAGATGGGTGATGCCCTACAGATATCTAGATCAATAGATATTTCAATAGATTAATACTTCCCCTGTATTTCATATTTGTTTACTGGAATTGAATCCTATCTCTATAACTGATTAACTTCATTGATTTAATGAAACTAGAGGGATTTATTAAATACTATAGACAAGGAGAGAAGTAAAAAATAATCAATATAAGTCAACATGAAAATATTACTTATTCATTATTAAAAGAACCATCCTATGTTTTTTAAGGCTGTAAGCTAAGAAAATTTGTTGGAAAATACAAATCTCTGAAAAATAAAGTTCACAATACTAAAACAATATAGTACAAGAAAGAACAAGAAATAGATTTTGCTGGATGGATATTAATTTGATATATATCATTATCATGTCCACAAAATTCAATAGAGAATAATAATAAAACCTGAAATCACTAACTTGATGAAACTCACTCTTTGTAAAATAAAGTTCCTGCTGCTTATGAAAAACCTGTGCAAGATTTTGCTACTGTAAATTTCAGTCATTTATGCTGTCAGCGAGAAATCTGGCATGTAATACTTCTCTCAAACGCCCTCTCAGGAACATACTGAAATAGAATCAGAGAATCATGCAAATGGAAAAAATACCCTTAAAATCATTGAGTTCAACCATTAACATAACACTAGCAAGTCCATCACTAAACTGTCTTAAATACATAAGACAATATTTTGACACATTTGGTATTAATATGTTTTTAAGATGGGGAGTGGCTATTTGATAATGGCATAGAATTTCTAATAGAAATAAAAATTTTCTTCTCTCATAAATAATCTGTATACACATAAATGCCTCCGCAAAAGAGCAGACATGTGCAAGATACTGATCAACAATGATGAGATACTTTGATTCCTCACCTCCTTTCTTTTCTACAATACTACTTAGAAAACCAGATTAAGTGGAAAATGCTAGTATTTCATACTAACAATGGTCATATAGTCTTGCAGGGGAATAAAGCATAAGTAAATGAAAAATATTGTACAAAGAAATTGTATTTCTCTGTATTGCAGAAGGCAACGATGCACATGTTTATGTTTCAAGAAACTGAGTGGTCATAGCAATCTGAAAGAACACTTTATTCATTGGTACTAGCACAAGGTACTGCCTCCAATATTCACTGGGATCAACCATGAAGCAACAGTAGAACTAAATTGTTCCTCCCAAAATTATGAGAGAGATATTATGTATCTTCATATTATATATTAAATATATATTAAAAATATGAAACGAGATACATCTATATGAGAAACTGGTTACAGATGATCATTTTTTGGACTGTAAAACACCCAAAAGAAGTCCCCAGTCTTTGAGCCAGACCTGATCAGGATAGGAAATGAGCAAACCCCATACTTTAGTAAATCGATAATCTGATGTTTCTAATTCCTTTTCTTTCTTTGATTATTTTGAGAGGATTGGAACTCCAGCAAACACAGCCTGAGTGGTACTAGAGTTTCTGAGGAACTCAATAATCAAAACACATAAACTACTTCAAAGACTATTTTGGTTGCCAAGTTAGCCTTAAAGCTCCAGCCTAAATAAAAAGTGATTTTCTCAGTTGAGGAATATTGCTCATTAGAAATATACTGCTTACATGCCAGACCTGCTTCTGGCCTATCAACTATGAAGTGTGACCACTTCCAACAGAGGCATGTCCACCACCCTTCTAAGTCTCTGCATGATTTGCCCTGCACTTAATGTTTTCCACAAACCATATTCTCATATCCATGTGTCTGAGCTAACATATATTTTAAATTATTTATATTTAGATTGCATTATTTCACTCACTCGTGATTACTATGTGAAGTAAACAAAGTACTGAAATATCAGTTTGAGCTGGTGTTTTTCACAAAACCATTCTTTATCTACCAATCTGCTACATATTTATTTTTATTATCGAGTCTGTTATTGAGGGATCATACAAAAAAATACCTAAAAAAGGAGCTAATTGAAAATTATTGTTACTTTGCATGTTTTCATTTTTTATAAGATTATGTATAAAAATGCACATGTTCAAATTCACCCAAAGCCTTTTTAGATCTTAGCAATATGAATATGTATAGTACTGTAATATGATCTATGAAAAATATGCCATGTCGTTCTGAGGATCCTCAGCTGTTTTCTATTCAGAGAAACATACCTTGACCTTTAACAAGAGCCAGACTAAAACTGATAAACCCCCAGGAGTATATATTGTTTTGCAACACAAATATTGTATTATTTCAGCCTGCCTATCCCAGTAATTCAATTACACTGTCAGAAATAAAAGCTTTGCAACTTCCCTGTTTTAGTTTTTCCACTTCAAGTTGTCCTGACTTTAGCATCATAACAATGGTATGAGAAATGCTAATGACATGTACGTGACAATGGCTAGTTTCATTAAACTCTCACAATAAAATAAAATTTAATACAGCTTGACTACTAATTGAAAAAAAAAATATTACAAAACAGAATAATTTTGCACTGTAGATAATAGTACAAGGCGTAATGGGTAGAAATTGAAAGAGAGGAAATTCAGGCTGGATATTAGGAAGCAGTTTTTCACTGTGAGGATGATAAGACACTGGAACAGGTTGCCCAGGGAAGTTGTGAATGCCTCTATCCTGGAAGTGTTCAAGGTCAGCTTGGACAACGATTTGAGCATCCTGGTCAAGGTGTTCCATGAGAGGTGTCCCTTCCCTTTGTAGGAAATGAGAGTAGATGACATTTAAGATTCCTTCCAAACCTTTACATTTAACCAGTATATGATTTTATAATACAACTTTTGGCTTAGACACCCAAAGGTGCAGACAAGGCTAGACAGTATCTGTAGGGGACTGCCATTTACACAGCTGAAACTGGTTAAAACTGCATGATCTGCCATCCATCAATTCCCAGGTTTTGTTCCTTTGCTGTTAAAATCTGTCCAGGTTTGCAGTTATTTTACTATGGGGAAAAAAAAGACTCTTACTGTACCATTTCTATGTGTCCCTGTATCACTGAGGAGTTGGAAATTTGAAGATGACAATTTTCTTCTCACATTTTTCATCTTGCTACCATTCATCTCTATGAGGATACATACATTCAACCTAATTTTGCTACCATGTTCTTTTGCTTTTGAATCAATGTTTTATTTTCCCCTTCAAGATGATCAATTTTTCAAGCACTCTTGTCCCCGAAAAGCAATTTGTTCCATGTCAGTTCTGCCTGTTTCCTCAGCTCTTTTTCTACCTTATTGTGCTTCCTTGTTTCTATTTCTCCTCAATTATTTTTTCCTTTTACTTCACTCAGCAGCTTGATAGTCCTGGTTAATTAGTGCTATCAGTACACTATTATTATTCACTATTACTCTCCCATAGGGCATCAGCAACACAGTAAAACTGTTATCCCACCTTTTATTTTTCTGCTCCTTGTAACATCAGAAGGAATGGCTTCATAATATCTCTGTCCAGCTACTGTTAATCATATTTTGCAGGTTTCGTGTTTTTTGAGAAGAAATTCTGTCAGTTTTTCATGAGACGAAAAGCATTTTATCTGAATCTTAGGACTCTAAGGACCTAGTTCTGACAGGAATTTTCTTGCTTTTAGATGATAAATTCCCATTGTATCTAATGGGACTTGAGACCATAGTCCTTGATGCTCATACATTTATCTCTCTATAACAACTGTTCATATTCACACCACACAGTCAAAAGCAGTCAGGCAATGACTGGCATCCATCAAGTCCAATCATTCAAAGAATAGAAAGGTGCATCAGCTGGCATGTCTAACATTGATATTCGTACAATAGGAGACAACAGTAGCAGTTTAGAGGTAATTAACCAGTGGTGCTACAATACTGGCAAGATCAAACCTATTAATTTTAATGAAGTTTCTGATTCTTCGTCTACAAACTTTCAAAGGCCTGATTGTCTATAAGGACACTAATGAAGCAGACAGAGTATGTGCTACTGCGTTGTAAAGAGACAGTGCAATGTGATTTCACAAATCAAATTTGTCTATTAAAATGTAAAAAAGAATGAATTTACTGTTTCAGATGATTTCAGCTGCAAGTGACTACAATTCCAATTTTGATAGAGATACACATTTACAGTCAGCCGGGGTGAGAGATCTCATATTGCTGTCATGTTATTTTTCCCTTCCATTTTCATTATTTAGCAGCACAGAAGGCTTGAAGTCAATGATACAATATGAGGAAAAGGGAAGAGTTGTTGGCTATTTAAAGACTAGCAACAAGAATTTACATACTATATAGCAACTCTGATGGAATGATAGTTCCATCATGATGGAATGAATGATGGTTGCAGAAGTAAAAAGATTGTAAGGAAGCACCAAAAGGAAGCACAGATCTAGAAATGTATTGACTGTTACCACAGGTAAACAGTTAAGTTGTTTACTTTTTAAGGAAAAAGTGCAGATTCCTTTTCCAGAATCACGGTGTATTTTATGTTACAGAGATGTCTAGAGATCTCCTAGTCTGACCCTCCCCTCACAGAAGCTCCAATTAGATCAGGTTGCTCATGCACATGTACAGATCAGTTTTTAATTCAGTGATTGAGATGCCACAACAACTTTGGGCAACCTGTTCCAGTGTTTGACCATCCTTATTGAGAAAAAATTTTCCTTTTGTATTCAGTCAGAATTTCTTTGCTCCAATTTTTATCCAGTGCCTCCCTTCCCTGTGCACCTTGGAATAGAGAGTCTGGCTCTGTCTCTCTTCACCCCTCAATGGTTGCCTTGTTTTCTTGAGGTTAAATAAACTCAATTCTCTCATCCTTTGCTTCCAAGTAATGAACTTTCAATCATCTTGTTAGCTTTCCAGTGGACTTGCTCCAATATGACAATGTATTTCTTGTGTGGGAGGGACCACAACTGGACACAATACTCCAGATGGGGTATCACAAGTGTTGAACATATGAAAAGGTTCCCCTCCCTGGAGCTACTAGCAACAGCTTGGCTTCTTTGCTAGAAGAGTTCAACTTATTCAATATGTACATCAGCTCATTTTCCTTGGCACTGCTTTCTATCCAATTTCTACTGTTCATGTGGTAATTTCATCACAGATGCACTTGCCTCTTTAGAACTTCATGAGTTTTCTGTCAAGCAATTTCTCCAGCCTGGTGAAGCTGTTCTGAACCTACAGCATAGTGACCACTCCACCCAGTCAACTTTGCAGTCTCATTGAGAGAGCTCTCCATCATATCACCCAAGTCATCAATGAAGACACTTTATCACAAAGGTTAAAATATTAAAAAGTGGGGTTTTTTCATGGATAAAGAACAATAGAAAAAGAGAAGAGGCTTCATAAGAAGCAGAAGTTTCTCTGTATAACAAATAATTCTGAAGCAGGATCTTTACTTGTCCATTTGTTTATATTGAGAAGTTGTTAGAAGTGTTCAGTCAGCACTGTTCTGATGTGATATGAAAGATAAGAAAGAATCAGTATTATTATTGTGTATAGCTGCTTTAATTTAGGCTAATTTTTTTTTGTGTTGGGCCTTAACAAAATGTATGAAAACTGCAGAGACAAAACCTGATGAAATTCCAGGTGACTTTCATTCTTACACATATGACCAGTGAAATACCAGTACTGTTTAGACTGTGACAGTAACATCATACATCATCTTAATCTCCTTTTATCACCTTCTAAAGAACAACTTACTGAGGAAAGGAAATGATTTTGTGACAGACCATCAACTACTGTTTTTATCCAGTATTCCCAGGATTTTGTCTTCCTGCTTTCCGGCTGGTTGTGCATGAAGATCTGAAAGTTACAGAAACGTCATTTATGTTAGACACCAGTTAATTCCACATTTTTTCTCTCAGCATAAAAGGTGTAACTTCTCTCTAGTTAAATCAAGAAATTTGGTTTCTATGTGGACCAAGGGTTTCAACACAAAAACAGGAAAGAAAAAATATCCTAATGCAACTCATTCTTGGTAAAAATGTGTTTACATTTTTTACATTTAAGGTTAAATGAAATACTTAAGAAAAATAATGAAGAATTATCATATCAGCATTTCTTCCCTTTGCACTATTTCTCACTAATAAGCAAGTGCTTTGACCAAGAGCTATAGTTAGAGATTCAGAGGATTACAGAGCACTGAATTTTCCCAATGCATTTTAGGAAAGCACTAGGTTCCAATGGTCACTGGGACATATGATTAGAGAGTCATATTTCCTAACATGTCTGTACTTTGCTGAGCCATGAAAAGTGAGAGTTTTGTGGGGTTTTTTCTATTGATGTAAGAAAAAAAAATTAAAATCTTATTGTCTGTGCTTTTTTTTACAATGTAGAGCATTTAGCCATGTAATTTATTGTAATACATCCTTGAGTTCAGTGTTCTAAAATATTATAAAAATAATAATTTTTTAAAAAATTAACTTCAGCTTCATATACTCATGTGTGTATATGTATGCACTGGGAATGAAAAAGCAAGAAAGCAAAAATAATTATTGTTATTATTTTTATATTTATTTTAGTATGTTTGACCTGAGAATATTTTGCTGCATGGGCAAAATCCTAAATACACAACTTAAGCAAATACCCCAGTTCAGCAAAAGAGCAGAAATTATTAGAGTGTATTCTTCAAGTCCTTGTGTTCCAGAAGCTCTAATTCAGTACACTCATCTATAAATCATGCTTCTTGAAGGACTAGAACTTTAAGATGTAATATAGCTGATTTAGCAGCAAAAAGATATGAATAGGATAGTAAAAGCAATGTCACACAGCTATACTTCTGTTATGGAAAATATAACCAATGTGGAGAATCTACTTTGCACCTGACTTTTCTGACTTCTCTTGATTTGTTATAAGTAAACTATAGTTGCAACTTTTTCTGTCTTTCTATAAGTGGCAATAAAAGTTGCAGGAGACAGAAAAGCCATTTTTTTTCTCAGAGAAATCTTTTTTTCTCCTAAAGAAAATCCACTGAAAAATTATTTGATTTTAATAATAAAAATTAAAACCATGTTTGTTAGCCCTACACTGTGAAGAATATACAGAGGGTGGTGACATGACCTCTAAGATTACTCATGTTCTGGTTCTGAATATAAACATGAATGACACTTATCTATATCCTCTGTATCTTAATACAAGATAACCCAATGGACACTCTTACATGGAGATTTCAAGACTGAAAATAATAGAGTAAATAAAAGCACTAATCCATGCGACACATCATGTTGTCTTTTCTGTAGCAATCAATGACTTTTGTGAATGTTCTTCAGGTGCAAGTGTTCACGGAAATTCCCTCACTTTCTCTAACTGCTTGCCAGCATTTAAAATGCCTATTTATAAGATATCATTGGCTGTCTTTTTCCACATCTTGTAAGCTGCTTTTGTGTCTGCTGGTGTGACACTGAGTAACTCAGACTTCAACCAAATGAAAAGAAGCTGAGCCATTAACTAAAAGTAAACAAATAAATAAGTAAATAAATAAATTAATAAAATGGAAGCTCTGAAAACTAAACAGGAGGAAAGAAAGAAAGAAATTAGACAAAAATGAAACAGAACCTCAAACAAAAACCAAGAGCAAAAAGATTTATTGTAAATACATGTATATCAGTTCCATATTCACTTATTGCAGGTATAAGTGACTTTTTAAATAGTAATAAATCAAAGACAGAACACTTATAAGTCAGAATCAGTTTTTTTGAGTAAAAACTCTTAATATTAGTGACATTTAGGAGATAATTAATAAAACACCAATTAGGAAAATTAATAGTCTTTCACAAACTTATTATTAAAACATTTCCTTTGGTATAGTATTCCTATAAAAAAATCCAGGAAATAGATTCTTAGAAAAAGTAAAAAAGTGATACAGTAATAATATTTTAATGGCATATTAATAGGCAGTTTAAAGTTTTTGTTTTAATAAATTACCTTTCTACTGCAGTTCCAAGGAAAGGAGTTTCAAGCCAGTGTTAAATGAATACCTGCAGGTGATAGCTTACAGGACACCAAGAAAAAGAGTTCTTTGCCTCTCAGGAAGTGCGATAAGTGTTTATACATTGCAATACTTGTCGTTTTGCTTGTTCATGCACAAATCTTTGATAATCTTGAGATGAACATAAACAAATGATTGCTTCCATGCTTTCTAGACTTTATTTACACAAACCTCTTGTCTGTCTGTGTGGCTGCTGGCCAGGAAGAGCACAAAGATGGCATGTCAGCTTGACTGCTGAGCTGGGGCTGCCCCTGGAGACCAACCCTCCTGGCTGAGCTCCCTGGAGCTGGAGGTCATCTCTGCTGCCCTCAAACACCTCTTCCAGGAGCTAGCACTTCTGACAGTGTGCAGAGGCTTGTTGGCACCCAGAGCACAGCAGAGGCTGCCACATGCCTGCTGCAGATGATGCCAGCAATTGAGAACAGGAGGGGAGTAGATCCCCACTGGCTGAATTTCATGCCCAGGGCAACAAACCTGTTGGTCTGAGACAAACACTTGTAAGAATTCACCTGTATGTAATTAAACTGGTGGCAAGCTAAGGATCTATTTCCAGGTGAATACATGGGGAAGATTTTTAGTGAAATGGTTTTAAAAATAGAGACAACAGATTTTGGAAAATCCCCAGTTCCCTAGTTCAGGGTGCCTGGGATGAGGCTGCTGAAAAATAAGGGTCTTGGGGAATAAGGAAGAATAAGCATCAAGGTTCCTACTCATGAGAAAAGGGTGTAAACAAACTGAAAACTAACAAGCAAAAAAGAAGGATAAGAGAGCTAGTAAAAACAGACGGAAAAGCGAACTTCAAAACTTATTTGTCTTGTTAGCAGGTCTCATGGAAATGTCACGTTTCTCGGCAAGTTTGATCTCAACAAATTCTGGCAGAATAAGGTTGCAGTAAAAGAGGTTCTAGTAGTTTTTCTAGTAAGCAAGACAAAGAATTGAAGAATGGGGTTTGGGGAGTTGAACAATGACCTATACTTACTGTGCCATGAAGCTCCATGGTGTACTAGGCACAATAGTTACCTGAATTTTTCTGAGTCCCTATAGTCTATATGCTGCTTATGAGTGCCTTAAAAACCTGGATAGTTGTTGCAGAAATTCTGACAAAAATTCCATCAATCTTTTAAGTTACGTATTGCATTTAGAAAGAAAAGAAAAGTAAGGTGCAACAAACCATGTATAACTTGTTTAATAAGGGCAGAACATCACACTGTTCATTCTAGCATCTATCTCAGTTTACCTACTGGAGAGATAATGGAAAAGTAGTGTTATAAAAGTGGATGTATTGATGTCTTTAAAAAACTTTAGCATGTTTGCAAGTGATGAGTGCCATAAAAAGTGCATAGGGAAATTCTTATTCTTTCTTCAAACCATAGTTTGGATACTGGGCAACAGAAAAATCCCTAGTCTTAAAAATACAGTATTAATAAAAATACAGCTTTCTATGATGTTAACTGAATGAGAGGCTAGGTGGGAAAATATGTAGGAAATAATGAGACCATTTAAGAGAAAACTATATCAAAGTGTAAGTACATAAAATTATGCTGTTTTTACTTCCATATAAATTACATTTCATAACTTTTAAAAACATTTGGGGCTTGAACTGGATCTGTAAAAGTCCCTTCCAACCTTATGGTCTATGATTCCATGACTGTGATAGCACTGCAGTGTTGATTATATTGTTTCACATTCACACTTACATGTCTTGACAGATATTTGCATTTTTTGGGGAGAACCTAGTAACAGTGTGCTCATCATAACTGAAAGGAGGATTTAGCTGCTGGTAATACCTACCCATATAGATCCACAGGTCCGCTCTAATAATCTCTCATTTGATATTTTCAGTATTGTTTGCATTTTCACAGATTCATACTAGCTGTTTTGTTTAGAGTTTATGAAGTACAGCGAAAGATTTCAAAAAATCTGTTTTGGGGCTAACTTGGATGTTGGTGAAAAAACAGACTTCACATACAAAATTGTCAAAGCAGCAGAGGATTTGAAAGTGCTTAAAAGGAAATCTGGAAAACCAGCATAGCAGTAACAAATAGGGGATACCAGGCACAGCCACATCTCAAATTCTACCCTCATTTGAGCTTAGATTACTGAATCTTGGGCCACGTACTATGCAGAGCACTGAAATATCTTTGGAGAATAAATATATATTTTAACAGAGCATAATAATGATAATATTCACTTTTTTACATATTATCCAAGAAACCGGAAATTTGGGTTTTTCAAATTAATCATGAACTGCATTCCAGAACAGTAATCACAGTATGTTCTACAGTATTCTAGATATAAATAAAAGAAAACAGGATATCTGTACAGGTCCTGTATATAACACATTATAAAAAAGGACTATAAGAGAACAAAAGGAAGTTCTGGATTCTAGGAACTTACTGTTTAAGCATACACTGGCAACCTGACTTCAATTCCTAGGTCTTGCAATGTCTAATATCTTTAATATTTTTGAAAATAGATATATTCAAAGGTCACAAAATAATATCTTTATTACAAAACTATAGCCTCAATACTAAGGGATCAGCCCTCCTCAGTGAAAGTATTAGACAAGATCATTGTCTTGGGAAATCTAGTTTTGAATCCTTTCTGTGCCTAATTTTTTTATCACTTCCTTTCTCAGAGGGAGCACTAAACCAAAAACTGTTGTCCAACATGTCCAGATCTTTCATCCAGCTTGACGAAATCAGCCACATCTCCTGTGCTTTGTGCTGAACTTTTGGCCATGGCTTTTGCTAGGAAAGGACAGAAAAGACCTGATAAACTGCCCATACAAGGAATTATGGCGTGTTTAGATTAGAAAAGACTTTGTCAAGGTGGTTGCTGTTCAGACCAGGATTTTGAAGTCACAGATAAGCTCTAGACAGCTCCAGCTTGAAGAGGTAGCATCTTAGTTTTAACAATTGCTTTGAAAATTAAGCAGCAATTCAAATGTGTAAATAAGCATGACATTTTTTTCTAAATATTGTTACAATTGTATTCAAAGAAATTTTAGTCAAAATTTTCTGTTACCAGTACAGATTACAATGGTAGTTATGCTAATATATCTACCTATATCTATGTCTAAACTGATATCTTTTCTATCTCTAGCTATTATAGAATCTATTTTTCTCTATTTCATTTCTTTTTTTTGTCTCTGTCTGTTGGTATTTACATGTCAGTAGGGAATTCATTCATTGATAATAGTTTTGGATACTCTCCCAAAGTTGCATGAGTAGATATTCAAGGTGAAACAAGTCACCCTACAAATGCTTTACATTTAGAAGAGTGAGAAAAATACCGCCAGAGTTTGATTCATTTGATCCTAAAAAAAACCATCTAAATTTGACTATATAACTTTTGCTTGACTTTTTTCTAATATTATATTCATCCAAGGCCTTTAAAGTGCTTCTAAAAACAAGTGACACACACACACACACGTGCACACACACACACAGAGGCACACACTTATGTACATATCACTATATGGACATACTAGAATTAATTATAACGTCTGAATTATTTTTCTTTTAGGGAGAAAAACACTATTACATTTAAGTATATAGTTATATATGGTCATAAATACAGATAGATTGAAATAAAGTCTATATATGCAACTGAACTTGTTTTTTGCTTGGTTTTGTTTTGTGTTATAGCATGTATGTATGTGCACACAATACATAAAATAGTTGTCAAAACAATGAAAACAGTCTGAGGTACCTCAGCAGCAGCTAATTCCAAATGTGACATTTAAGGTTAAAGTACATTAAAGTACAGCATTCATTTGGTCTATAGGCTACCAAAATCTTACAGCTATACTATTTCTTCAAACAATAGCATGCTGTGCTCATTATATATTGGACAGCATATAAAGTAAGTTCTATAGTTATATACATATTTCTTCTCCCCAGATTCATGCTGTGGAGCATCAAGGACTTCAGCTTATTTTAACTATTATAAATTAGAATCCCGATAATAGTTGAAGTGCAGTTGTGCCTTTCTTGGGTAAGTAAATATTTGTTTATTTCTAAAAATCAATTTTTTAGTGATAGAGGAAGTTTCACATATTGGATAAAATGATTTCTAGATCCTTAACATGAAAAAGGCTGGTGAACACAGCTTCCTTGAAGTAAGCGATAAAATTATTTTATTTGCTTAGTCTTAACTTTGTATTGTGTGTATGTGTTAGAATCACAAAGTTCTACATAACTTTGAAAGCACCTTGTCCTCAAAGTAAAAAAGAATAATATTGGCTTCAATTTTCTTCTGTTTTATTTCTGTTTTCCCATCCAGCAAGCTAGTTGAATAGACTGCTGCATGAGTAAAATAGATGACAGAGGAACACATCACACTCAATGTCCTTGGGCATATTTTGTTGACTTTAAATATTATCTAGCACTTCATGACAGAAAATCATTTCCATTTCAGAACTTTAAAAGCTGAAATAACAGAAGGATATGTAGGCCTATAGCAGTTCACTAAATACACAGTAAGAAAAAATTCAAAATGTGTCCTTGTCTGAAGTCTTTCATGCATCATTTAATAAGCTGAGAAGCTGAATTACAGTTAATAGTAAAATATAAATTTTTTAATTTTAATGGAAAAAACCCCTCTTGTGTTCCCTCTCCTACTGAACTACACAGTAACCTGCTAACTAGGACAGTTCAAATTTTATTGGTCTGACAGAACAAGTACAAGAATCTGCCACTGCATATTGTTCTAAAACTAGCAATTCATTAGTGAATGTGAGTCAGCACTCTTATTATATCAAAGACTTGTGTATATTTGTCTGTTGAGGAAAAAGAAGAATGGAATTCCTGTTCCTTTTTTTCTTTTCAATAAAGTTCTTACAATGTGAGTTATTTTATTCCATCAAAGTTTGCAAGTCTAGCTTTTCTTATCTGACATATGAAGTATGCTGTAAATTGTTACAGACTGCTATGCTTGTAGCTAGTTTATGACAATTAAACAATTTTCAGCCATTATAAATTTTTTTCCTCTTGTTGTCCATTTTCAAATAGAGACTTTAACTCATCTAAATTTAGAAAGTGTCTGCATCCAAGAAAGTCACTTCTGACACCCTACAAAGTCACTCAAGAGAACAGGCTCTTTTAAGGTGTCATCTGATAGATGAATGTAATTCTAAAGTGTTTCCCTGTTCTTATTGACTATAAAGGAACTTCAGATCTCAGTTTTAGACACAGCAGCCTCTATTTTAGGCTCTGCATCAGTCAGATTAATCCTGCTAAAAATGTCCACTTTCCATCTACAGGGTCTGTCAAAAGGAGTCAGTACAAATAAAAGAAAGAAAAACCAGACACTTCCTGAAAACAGAGCTCATGGCACCTACCTGGAATTCTCTGCTCTGCCTGCTGATGGAAACTTTGTGGAAAGCATATGCAGCTTTAGAGTGTCTGTCCTATTACCAGCCAAGACATTCACCAATATTCATGTGACTCGATTTCAATGTTCTGAGTCCTCATAGACAGAACAGTTTAAAGCTTTGCCCTTTTTGACTAATTCAATGAGCAATGAATTCTCAATGTGCCTTTTCTAGATAAAGCTTAACTTATTATAGATTAGAAACAGTGTCATGTGTTTGCATGAAGAGAAAGTCAAATACCAATCAAAATTAATTATTTCTCTAAGATACAATTTCCAAAGTAGTGTTAAGAAATATTGATCTTTTGGAGAACAATAAATAAATTTTGAGAAAAGTAAGATAATATAATCAAATAAGTAATGAATTATGAAGTGCTTTCTGAGCTGCAAAATATCTTTAAAGTCAAGTTTTCCTGACATTTGAACATTTAAATTAAGTATGTTTATGAAGTAAAATACTTAACTTTACATAATTTATTTTGAAGCTACTGCTGCATATTCTTAAACACAAAAATTACCATATACTGACATGCCCTTTTGACTAGGTATAATTTATCTATTTGATGTGTGGGTAGACTGGAAAAAATATACATGAAATCATCTAATACATGAGCAATTTTTCTACAGGATCCAAATAAATCTCTATTACAAAGTATCAGGTTTTTAATAAACTATAGTAAACATTGAGAGATATTTGGATATTTACAGGTGACCATGGGAGAACAGTGAAAATTCTCAGTGAAAATGTCATTTCTCTAACTACCATACCTAATCTACTGCAGTGTAAAGTAAAATGGATACAACATAAAATTAAATTATTCTGAGTGCAAAATAAACCATTTTTATCTCTGCTCAGAATATGTTAAGAATGAGCTGACATTCTGTTACTTTTCATGGAATAAAAAAGAAATTAAAAGAAAAGGAATCTATAAAAACCAGGTATAAAGCAGATTGATTTTTTAAATACTTGGATAGCATTAGATAATTTTCAATGCATCAGAAAATGTGAAAAACAGTGCTACTTCAATGAAGTCATCTCTCCTGCTAAGAACAGCAAACAGGGAAGTGTTTAGCCTGTTGTGGATAATACGCAATAAAAGTTTATCTCAATTGACAGGATGATTTCTCTGTACAGATCACGACATTACTTTTCCTGTGTTTTGAGCCTCTCATGTAATAATCTGAATATAGTTACAGTGGTGGAACTCTTCAACCTTAGCACATCAGCCTCAATTCCTCAATTGTAAACTGTTTCATTCTAGTGTTAAAGAGACTGGCTGTCAAAAAACCTCACTCAAATCTTTATTTCAAATGAAATATAAATAGTCAAATGTATGAGAAGAAAATCCAGTAAGAACAAAAAACCAAAAGTAGTGAAAGATCACGTTGTGGTTTATTTTCTCAACATCCACATTTTTAACCTTCTGAATTCCTGTCACAATACATACATAGAAGTTTTGCAAAATGGCTCTTTCTGTCTGTAATGGAACCAAAAATACTTTGATTACTGCAGGTTTTGTTTCTTTATACTGAGGTTCTGTGTGGATCCTCAAAAGACTTTTTCTGTCTTGCAGTGTTGCCTGTGGGTATTAGTGTGTCTCTTCTCAGTATTTAGCCACTAGTTCTAGTAAAATTTGCTGTAGCTGGTCTTTTTCCTTTGTTTCTGTGACTTATATTCCTCTAAAAAAAAGACTCAACTAGTCAAAGGTTCAGACTGATCTGGTTTTTTTAATGTGTTTTATGAACTTTTTGTCTTAGTTTTGGTTTTGGTTGTTTCTGAGGGTTTTTTTTTGGGGGGGGGGGGCAGTTTGTTTTGTTAGGGTTCTTTTCAACAAAAAAGTATATCATGGTGTTATTAAAAACATTTTATTTACCAAGGGGGAAAGGGGAAAGGACAGACACCCAACCCCTTTGAAAACAGAGAAAAAATACTCACTATTATTACTGATGTCCTAAAAGCACCACTGCTTTCCTTAAAAGCCCAGTGTGCTGATAGCATAAATGTGCATTTAGAGATGTCATTTCTAGAACCTGAAGAGACTTCTCACTCACCAGGAAAATATTTTAAATTATATACACAAACACATAATTTCTTTTCTAAAAGCCTTTGACAGTATCTTGAGGTCCATATAATAAATCTAATTTTATTTCTGGATGACTTTCTACCAAAACTGCAAAGATTGCAGGCCTTGGGACCCTTTTCTGCCTGACTTATTCATCTTAAGATCCTGAGAATCCTTAAGATTCCTGAAGCATCCTCAATTGATTTTATCATATCAACAATATCAAAACATTTTAAATTTGTAATCAGAGTTATTTAGAAAATCACTCAGAGCTGGACTCTCCAGAGATATGACCTACATATAGGTCATAACATATGGTAGAATGGGATGAGTTTCTGAAGCTGTGTCTACTGAAGCTCAAAAAATAGGTAAAGAAGTGATGTCTATCTGTGTCTGGGCTTACTCTTTCCTTCCAAAATAACCATGAAAAGACGAGGGAATAATCGTATAAAAAATGGGATGTTGTATAATCCTTTTCCAGCTGGATCCCTAACACTGGGGACTTCCTTGAGTGAGAAGGCAGCAGAGTCCCATAAGATTAATGGAACACACATCTGTCAGTTGACAGATTCTTTAGTGCTTTACAGCCGTTCTGCACCAGATCTCCAGCAAAAGCTGAGTTCACGTAATTAGTGAGTTCAGGCCCTATGTAAACATGAAATGATGTGATAGAGAAACATATACAGAGAAGTGGTTTGGGTGGTCTGTAGACTGTATCTAGACCCCATTTGATAGCAGGAATGACTATGACTCAGTTAAGACAGGATTGTGGTTGTAATTGGGCTCAGCTGAAGAGGTCACATCCCCTGTAGTCCCACCAAATACCCCCAGGAGTAACTGAGTCGATCTCTGTCCCAGTGATACGTAGTTGTAATTAATTTCTCCCTTTAGCTTGGACTCAACAACAATGGCACTAAATAAGATGAAACAAATTTATCATAACAATTTTAATGTGTTTGTTTCTCAGAGCCTGGCCAATGGGTTTTTAGTTGGGCACAGCTCAACAGTTACAAGTTACACTGTTGGCATATACTACCCTCACACTGACTGACTGATTTGACCAAAGTTGACAAAATGGCGCAATTGACAAGCTAATATATGCATTGAGGGCCAAACAGACCAGTCCTTCAGACTGGAATGGCATTCTGGCTACACATGACCACAATCCACAGTGAACTGGTGGAAGACAAAATTGTTTTGATGAGATTGGGGTTATATAACACTGTGGAAGTTGAATATGGAGGCATATTCATCCTGCCATCTGATGGGAGGCCTTGGTCAGGTATCCCAAAGTACGTGAAGTTCAAACTTCTAAATGTGCCATGGGAAGTGATGAGGGAGAGGGTGAGAGTAGCAAGGAAGAACAGGACACTCTCTGTTGCCTACTTCCCATGCCCTGATGAGCAGCACAGATCTGACATCAGAGGACACCAACAGGGAAGGTCCGGGGCAAAAGTCCACCATGTCTGTGCTGTGGAAACCAGACATACCGAGTGCTAGGGGTAACTAATCATTTAAAAAGATGCCATGGGAGATTTTGTTTCAATGTACAAAATGTAGGAAAGCAATTAGAAAACATCACAGTGTCGTCTGCCATTTTTCACAATGTAAAGGGACTGCAGAAATGGCTCCCGTTGGAGAATGGACTTGTGAAGTGTGCAGGAAAAGCTTTAAAAAAAAAATTGGTGTGGGACAACATAAAAAAATTAGTGCAACCTGTTGTAATTCAGCAACTCTTTGTTTTGATGAGACTTATATGCCCTAAAATTCTTTTCCCATACTGAGTATAGAAAAAATGTTGATCATTCACAAGAAGAGCCAAATATAACGGTATCATAAATGGTTGCATTTCAGTAGAACTGATTACACCACTTGGGATATGTGTGAGACAGTTCTGTATTATAATGAACACTAGTAGCAAAAGGCTGTTTTGCACATATAGTTCTTAAAATAGCATGATGCTTGCTCTTCTCTAAAGAAAAATTGTCATAGTTTAGGAAGTGACTTTTCTCATTGAAAAACACATTCCAGACTATATGGTCCAGAAAATAAATAGTATTACTTTCACATCATTAATAAATTAATAAAAAAATCACTTGATAACTATGAAAACTGAAAAAAATTAAGTCATTATTAAAAATTTGCCTCAGCATGCACTCTATGTTTTCTCCTTATTCCAACTATCTGCCAGTTCTTTGTTTGAGAAATAGTTTGCTTAAGGAACTGATTTAATAATAAAACCAAAATTAAAATCAAGAAAATTTATCTTCTTGTGTTGATTTTGGGTTAATGAGAAAATTTTCTTCACCATGGCTTGCATGGGGTTGTGTTTTGGATTTAAACACCCTGAACACAGGGTTGATAATATAGAGACATTTTTGTTATTGCTGAGCAGGCCTTACACAGAGCCAAGGTAATTTTTTCCTTCTTGTGTAGCCACAGTGCACAAAAGTTGGGAGTGCATGGGAAACTGGGAGGAGACACAACTGTGACAGGTTCTCCCAGCTGACCAAAGGAATATTCCAGACCATATGGCATCATGCTCAGTACATAAAGTGGAGAAAAAGGAGGAAGGAGAGGGTATTTGCAGTGATGGCATTCTCCTTTCCAAGTCACTGTCATGCATGATGGGGCCCCGCTCTCCTGGGGATGGCTGAACACCTGCCTGCCCATGGGAAGTAGTGAAAGTATTCCTTGTTTTGATTTGTTTATGTCCTTAGACTTTGCTTTCCCTGTTGAACTGTCTATATCTCAACCAAAATTTTCAAGATTTTACTCTTCTATATCTCTCCCCAATCCCACTGGCGTGGGAATGAACAAATCACTGCATGGGGCTTGGCTGTTGGATGGTAATAAACCATGATACTTTGCTTGATGCTTAGGCTACATCTTGCAGTAATAGAGAACAGTCTCTACTGTTATTAAATGTGTGTAAGGGTTTCACATTCCTGAAAAATGAAAGCTAAATATTGATATTTTACATCACATTATTCACAGAGTTGATGTGTGGAAACTATTTTTAAAATATTCATACAATCACATACTGTGTTTTTATTTAATCTTACAGGCACCCAGAACTGGCTCAAATTTCAATTCATAGTTCTGGGTCATATTAAGCTTAAATAGATTGTAATAGTACACTGGTAATGAAGATGTTGAATATGCATTGTGCAATTACACGTGTTTGTTTTCTTTTATTATAG
Source organism: Acrocephalus scirpaceus scirpaceus (assembly GCA_910950805.1). Lineage (NCBI taxonomy): Eukaryota > Metazoa > Chordata > Aves > Passeriformes > Sylviidae > Acrocephalus > Acrocephalus scirpaceus. Next base: position 20,783,262 of record OU383777.1, read on the forward strand.
AGAGTGTGAACTAAAATAATTCTTTGGTCTTAAAAGTAAGAGGGTTTCCTATCCTGAAGGTCCTGTGGGACAGATATATCAGAAAACGTATATGACTAACTGTAATTTAACAGTCTCAGAAACAGTTTGAATGAAGTTTATTCACAACAGTCAAGTTGCTGGCTCTAGAAGGAACATTTTACTCATGAAAAAGTTTAACAAATGGTGGTTTAAAGAGTATGCTGGTAGATTCTTCTGTGCCTAAATACAGAGCCAGATATATACTCAAGTTAACAGATGTCAAATTATTTTGTACAGGGATGTTTTACAAGCATTCCAATGACTCTGCCTAAATTTCCATTTACAATCTTTCTCATATATTGAAGTGGAAATTGAGACATCCAGAGACAAATTTATTCATAGCTATTTTCTTCTAGCAATCTAAAATCCAGACAATACATTCTCAGTTAACAAGTAGCCCACTTTCTTCTGAAGAATCCAGGCTTGATTATCTTTCAAAAATATAACTCAATTAGGGAAATTTTATGTTTCAGATGAGTCTCAAAGCTCAGTGGCATAAACTTGTCTTCCACAGGTCCATAAGACACATGACTGAGCAATAAAAAATAGACAGAATAATTGTAAGTTTCATAAATAACTTGAATTCAGGTAGAAAAATAAAACAAACTAGCTGTGTGTGAAATGCATTTTCAAAAATGTGACCTCTAATTATTAGTAAGACCAGCAAATCAAATGAGTCGAAAGTTGTAGCTTGTGCAATTAAAACTGGAAGAATCATGAAGTTTCTTCAAATTTAGGATGTAGATGCATAGTAAATGAGTGTTTGGTCTTTGCACTCAAAAAAAGAGGAAGATATTTAATATGAGAGAAAAAGTTAATTGACTAATGAAAACTCAGGTGAAGCAAAAATAATGTTATTTAGTTCAGCTTAGAAAACGAATTTGGATTTTGCTATCTGAGAATAAGAGATTTAGTCAGAAGCTTTCTGGCTTCTCTAGTTTGAATAGTGTCACAACAAATAATTAGTATGTAAAGGCTTAACAAATACAAAATGAAATATGTAATCTTGGTTTATCAATCATAAAATATTCTAACATAAGTTACTATGGTTTTTGGGGGTTTTTTTTGGATAGATGAGACTTGCAATTTTTGTATTTGGACCAGAGGAGAGCATCTATTTCAATTATTTATGGAAAAAAAGGAGTGAAGATTGGATTATACTTTAATTAAAAAGCAAAGGAAAAACAACCTGAAAAGAAGAAGACAAGGGATTTTGAAGGATCAGTTCAGTGGTATTTCACAAGAACAATTTTTGGACAGATTTGTTTAGTATTTTTACCTAAAACAGAAAGGACACGATTTGCCTCAGAGAATTTGTGATGAAATAAAGTTGGAAAGTGTTGTCTACAAAAAAACAATTAACATATACAGGAGGAACTAACCATTGGAATGACAGGAATTTTAAAATGCAATGCAATTGGTAAACATGCAGGATTATATGCTTCAGGTTTAATAAGATAAACTTCTGTGACATCAGTCTAGGAACTTATCTATAGAAAAACAGACGACAGGACTTCAGTGCTGCCTGTTGATTACAGAATCATTTCCAGCTGCTAACTCGATGTAGCTGTGAAAAAGACAAAAAAAAAAATATCCTAGTAAAGCAGAACAGAGGTTTCCATTGGAGGCAGGAAGATATTGATCCCACTGCAAATCTATGCCAGCTTAGTCTTCTTGCAGAAGAAACTTTTGTTACTCATGCTCATGAAAAGAGAACTCAGAATGGAGCAAACACAGGAAGTCCAAGGAAGACACTCAGAAGCTTGACAGAAGGCTAAAGAATGTGACTTTTTAAATTCAGCTAAGGATTCTAAGAAGTTACCTCATTGCTTAGTATCAAAGTTAATATCAGAAAATTAATATCAAAGTTATTAATATAGAAGAAGTATTTTTAGGTATAAGTGTAGCAAACAAGAAAAACTAAATGTAGTTGCTAACTGTTATCTATTACATGTTATACAGGGCTGAGGAATGCTAGGTAATGTAATCTTAACAGACAGTTGAGGAGAAAAATAACCCAAAAGCCAACAGGCAGTACAGCTGACCTAAAGTGGATTTGGAGAAAAGTATTTACTTCTAGTTACATCTATTTACTGCTTAGCTACTACCTATTTACATGTAGTTCAAAAGATCATATTGAAACAATGGCTAAGAAGTTAAGGCTGAAACTCTTGATCTGGATTCCTGGGCTGTGTAAATACCATTTGGATCTCCAAATCTGCAGACATCTTGATATAGAATAGATTGTAACACATTTTATAAAGGAAGAAAAAAATTGGCTTGTCACATTCAGATTCTCATCATTGAACTCTTACATGACATTTTTAGTCATTTTTCCATCCTGTTGCCAAAACTTAGCTCTGTTATTGTAGCCACATTACCACAGTGAAAGAAACAAGTGACATTTCTGGTGTCCAGTTTAGTTTGGGCTTCTGTAATTCAAGGTCCCTAAATATTAATTATTGAAAGTGGCAGACCTCGTAGAAAAGTGCAACAGTTCTGAAAGTTCTTAATGATAAGTCAGATGTTCAAGAACAGCGTGTTGGGACTGAGAGGAGGCTCAAAACTTGGCACTTATGAGACAGAACTCAGTATGTTAATGACAGGGATACTGAAATGAAGTGACTAGAATAGCAGGACACAATTTCACCCACATTTTTTCGCAGTCTTTTTTTTTTTTTTTTTTTTTTTTTTTTTTTTTTTTTTTTTTTTAAGGAATGAAAGGATAAATTGCTTCCTGATAAGTGTAGTTTTTCATGCAGGCTTTTCTCCCACCTCCCTTTCACATGCTGTTGCATTAATCCTTATCACCACTCATTAGACTGAGACTAATTTTACTGCTTTATTGCTTCATAACTTTATATATCAATGGTTGAAAATATCCCTCGAGCCCGGCTGGAAAGTGGCTTCCAGCTGTTCCCGGCTAGCCCTGGCTCGGGATACTTCCAAACTCGGTTGGTGGCAGCAGGCGGAGCGGCCACCACCCCCCCGGTGGGTCAGAGCTGCACGAGAGATGTCGGTGAGGCTTGACGAAGGTAGGAAGCGAGGAGGCTACTTTGTGGCTAGATGGTTTTTATTGTCACCTGCCTTTCGCAGGGGAGCCACACTTCTCTCTGAGCCTCTCTCGAGAGTGTCCCCGCCCGAGGCGTGGCCACAGCTTATATGGGGTTGGGAGAAGGGGGTGGACACAAGAGGGAAAGCCAATCAGGGAAATATGGGTGTCACACAGACAGCGAATGGGAAACGAGGGGTGGGGGTTCCCCAGCCTGCTCCAATCTGGGACCGAGTGTCTCTGAACATTCTGGAAGGAGAGGAGAGGCTTCTCAGAGAGTGACAGGCTGTGGAGAACAAAGGCAGGGGGAAACCAAATGGGGAGAAATACAGGGGGGAACTTGGGAAAAACCATTACAGAACTTATTAATACTAACAATAAATAAAAAGATAGAAAACACACCGCTACAAATAGTCCATTCAGTTACCTCTCTGTCCTCTCTGCAGTCCTCATCTGCACTTCCCATTTGGAAGCAGAACACTTCAAACAGAAAAGCAAAGCTTTATGAACCAGATTTGCACAAATCTGCTGACTTCCATTTCAACATTGGAAAAAAGGTCAGAGAACACATCCAAACCTTTTCTTCCAAACAGCAGTAATAGGAATATGGATCCAGTTGTTAGCAACTCTTTAAAATAAACAACTCTGTTATTGCAAATCTTTATTTCTAGCTGTAACACACTTCCTGTCTAGGAAGAAAATTCAAACCCTTGGACATCACTGATATTTGTGTAATATGATTTTGTAGTCCTCATTCTTGTTAAAAATATTTCATTGTGCTAAAGATAATAAAAAATTCAGTTAAAGATTTAAATACATATTTTCTACAGCTGGATGGGATACCCTCAGCTAATCCCAAACTGAGTTCTGAATACTTAGCTGGAGATTTTCATGTGGTGAACTGGAGGAAGCACAAAATCTTGTTGAACTCTTTTAATCAGAGGACTTTGAAGAATTCTTAAAGATAAGAAAATATGCTGTTTAGACAGACCTTTTACAATATTTTGATCTGGCTACACGTTCTGGTTTTCTTCTAAGAAAGATAATAAAATCAGTTAATCTGTTTTCAGCATTGAGTAAGGTAGTTTCATTCATACTTTCCCACTTAGAGAGAAAAACTGAAATTGAAGACTCTGGGTATTCTGTGATGTTACTGATAAACCTTAAAATATATACATGTCAGCATTTGTGACATGCATAATTTGTTCTTATCAGGGGAAAACACCACATGTAAATTAATCAAATAACAGTCAAGAATACTTATTCTTGAAATATTTTTTAAACTACCAGTGAAGCAAAAGAATTTCTGTTCCTACAAAATCTTGCTTGGGCTTTATTTTTTTGTTTGCTTGTTTTCCAGGGGGGAAAAAAAAAAATTTCATCCAACCTAGTTTCTCACTAGGGAAGTCAATAAAGCTAAAGCTAATATTACAGATAGCTAGAGGAAAGAGAAAGCCATATATATATATATCAAACAGTTCATAGATAAAACAAATACAAATAATCCAGGTTGTGGTAAAAGGTGATCTAACTTTTTTAATTAGATTTTTAAACTTCCTTATGTAAGTCTTTATGTGATTTACTTTTACATTTGTTTGCAGAGCTCTCTATCTTTTTTGGTTTTCTTCCTGAATTTTTCCCCTTGGCTGCCGTCTTTTTTAAGTCTTTTTAAATCCAATTTAAAACAAACAAAAAAAAACCCATTTAAGACTGAAGCAAGTTCAGGATAGTTTGAGGTTGGAAAAAACTCATTCCTGGTTTATGTTCTCTGTTGCATTTAGTATTAATTACTTGAAATGAGTAATGTTTCTTTCCTGCACCGCAACTTATTAAAGCTTTTCTATAATCGTATTTCTCACTGTGAGAAAGGGTTAATTCATTAGATTTGATCTGAATCCCTACATTTAAATAAAATGAACAAATATTGATCCATTGCTCTATTTATGAAGAAAATGAAAATTAGTTATTACATTCTAATGACTAGTGAAAGCTATTTAGAACTAAATGCATATGTATGCAGGATTTTTTTTAACTTTATACTGTTCAATGTTGCATGTGAATATATGGTATAGATGAGTATAGAACTCAGAAACATAGCCTCTATTTATCTATGTTATCTTCTCATAGTTTACAGCATAAGATTCTTCATGAAAGCTGAAGTAGAATATATGCCTCACAATTGAAATGATCAGTCAGCCAGATAAATATGCAGTGGATACAATAAAACACAATTTCTGATTTTTTTTTAAAGTGAAAAGTGTATCAGAATCTATTACATAATTCAGGGGTGTCGGGGTGTGCGGGGTGGAATTAGCAGCTGAATTACATTTAACTAAAGCAAACAGAGAAGTTAAAATAGCAAATCAAGGTCATATGCATACATCTCCTATTGCACCAAAAGTTTTGTTACAACTATTCAATCATTTATCAATCAGTTTCATATGCAAATGATTATCTGCACAGGTTCACAATTATTACGATGTTGTATTTCTTGATCAGTTTAGAAAAGTTGTAATCAAAACAAAGTCAGCATATTCTTGAAACTCAAAGGTGGACTAGAAATTCAGCTGCTTTTTTAGAGAGTGGTGCTCTTTGATACCAAGAAGTAGTTTTTCAGAGATTAGTGATGTACATGCAGTCAGTTTGGATCCATGAGCTACTGGTTAGTAAGCCCTTTAGGGAAATTCATTTCATTACTGAATATTTAACCACATGTCAGTATCTTCTGAAATGCTGACTTGTTTACATTGAAAAATTAGTCTTTAGTACCACAGATGTCTTTTAGCCTTCAAAATGGTCAATAGCTCTACATGTAGTCCAATCATTTTGTAAGCCTGAATTATGTGAATCTGAGAGGTGTTTGCATGGGATGACACATTTAGGCAAATGGGTTTACAGTCATTGAGATACATCTCTATAACAGATAAGGAATTCCTTAGCTGCACTTGCATAATTTTGAAAGTTCTTTAGAAAGGTCTTCATGAAAGTCAATTCTTTCTTATTAAGAACCTTGTAACAGATCTTTCTTCAGCTAGGAAAGGAAGGATTCATTCACTTTGACTTAACTTTGAGTGCCAAATTAGAAATAGAATGGACAGCAAAAATATATAGTGTCTGTGGGAGAAGCTTGAAATAAAACCTTTCATTTCATAGTCTGATTACGAGTGCAATGGAAGCTTAGGCAAATAAATACTATGACAATGTTTTCAAAAATATTAAAATGATTCAAGGTGGTTTGGTATATTCATATAGGCTATTAAGTCTAGATCAGAATACATCACAAAATCTACTTTGCCCTGTGTTCACATCATTTAAATCCTAAAACCAGGCTTGAATTTTCCTAGACTAAAACCAAACCATGCCAAACCAAACCAAATTAAACCAAACCAAAAAAATGTAAAAAGAGAGTGAAGCTGAACTACAAAACAACTGAACAGTTGCTTAGTTTATGACGGAAATGATTCAGCAGGATGAAGAGAGGAGGGGACAGAAAAAAAAAATTGAACTGAAATATTGCACTCAAAAAGCTTTTAGGAAGCTCTTACTTAATGTGATCTGTGCAACTTAGTGACAAAATTTGCCAGTGTGCTGGAAAATGCAAGAGTCAGAAAAGTATTAGTAAATATATAAAACATTGAACTTGGTAATTACAGAGATTTTTTCAATAAGTCCTTTGATGTTGTCAATGCAAAATTTATTTCTTTATAATTCTCACTGGAATTTCACAAGAGATAGGAAGGAGTTTTCCTCTAATGATCATGCAATACCTCGACTTTTTCTTGAAAGTAGAAAAGGTAAAAGCAACAGGAACAACCGTTTGCTGCTCTGGCCCTGAAACTGGGATTCCCAATATTACTACCTACAGCACAATCAGTTTTATCTCTATTTTGATGTTTCAAATTGTTCCACATTCCAAACCTAATAGTCATATTTCACAAAATAATCTCTGGATCAAATTCAAATGGAAATCAGAAAGAAATTAATATTTTTTGCCTGCACAGAAAATTTCTCACTATTCAAAGATCAAAACTGGAAGAGGAGATTGTCTGATCAGAGTATATAATTTGTTACAGAAATCCTGCTGAAACTTATGATTTCTTACATGATACAGGAGCTTAAAAGACCAATTCTCTCTCTGTTCCCCATGAAACAAGGTCAATATATTTGTATTACACACCTTTTCCTCCTTTCCCTGTTTTCCTCCTTTATTTTTCTTTTCCTTATTTCGGGGGACACAAGAAGCTAACATTCAAGTACTCATATATCAAACTGATGCCACAATTTCTGCAGCACGTTTGCACAGCATTTATGATCTTTTCAGAGTTTAATCTAAAGTGTTACATTCTCAGGGAAGAGTGCTTTGAACCATGAAAGAAAGGTCTAGATACTTGGAATAGCCAGGTGATTTGACTGCCTTCTTGAAATGGACAGTCTACACCCGTTGAAAAGTAAATGTGATCCATAGCCACTCTGAAAAAAATAAGCATAGTTTTGATTTCAATAAGTTTAGGCAACTAGAAGTTACGTGAGTGTACTGTGATTTTCTGCACTGGAAAAGATCAGCACAACCCTCACATTGCTACAAATGATAACATTTCTCATGATTTCAGGGTATGTCATAGAGCCAATTCAATCTCACTAAAATAACATGAATGAATCTGTGCATTTGTTCGTGCATTTTTTTCAGAGACCTGTTATTATCTCTGTTGGTGAGCATCTGATATAATTAGGTACTAATGCACAGTAACTATAAAATTTAGGCTCGCATCAGTGTTATGGCAAACAAACCATAATGAAATCCAAATGAGATTAAATGACATACTTTTAAAAAATCAAACTAAAACAAAATAATTCCCAAAGCTCCAACAAAAAAAGTTCTCAAAGAAATGACAATTTCTAGGGAAATAAATGGAATACAGTGAGAGACAATGTGTAAAAAACCCCAAACCAACAATTCCTATTGGCTTTGAATTCAGTTCCTTTGTTCTTTTGAAATTCCCAGCCATAATAAATGAATAACACTCAGTCCTTTTGAAATCCACAATATTCAGACATTTCTAGTGCAGTGACATTACATTTGTGTGAAGAATACTCTTGAGAATAGTTTAACCTCTGCTGAAATACTTCCATTGTGTTATCTGCATTCATTTATGCTCTTGTGAACTATCTGAAATCTGTTATACAGATATAGAATATATCTTTTAAAGAGTGTTTACAGAGACCAGAGATAAAAACCGCACAAAATCTCAATGCTAGTCTATGTTTAAACAGAGAATAACACAGTTATTCAAAGTTTTTTATCACATTATATTGTTCTCAGCTTATATAGAAAGATTTATTGAATAAAGCACAATAAAAATGGCATTTCTTTTGTAGAAAAAATTATCCTAAAAATATGGCAATTCAAATATCAGGACTTTACTAGACAGTTACCATTCTTTACACCTGGCCTTTCAAGTTATAGAAACATTGGATTAAATAAAAATAAATATAGATAAAATAAATCCCCATTTTATGTAGATTATTAAAAAGAGAAAAATGCATATTAATGTACTTCAGCTTTCTACTAGTAGTATGGATGGAGCTTTTAATGTATAGAAATATCTATATTTTAATGATGGAGTCATTAGCTGAGCTACTTCACTGATGTAATTCCACCTTTGGCAACCCCTTCCAAAATAATGTTGAAAACAGACAAATATCTGATAAATAAGTGCACAAGCAAGGAACAGTACTCTCCATTTCAGAAGTATAGCTCATCAACCCAATAAACTACAAATGTTAAAGGAAGCCAGGCAAAGGAGCTTTCATTCGTCATGCATGAAAGAATATCTCAATTAGTTTAGTGTGGATTTTTGTTTGCCAGTTGTACAAAACTGTATGTGTTTTCTGAGAACATTTATTTTCCTAGAATAAAGCCTTGCTGCCCAAATTATAGACTCCAGAACCAGTGCTTTGGAAACTGTTAGATGGAGCAGAGACTGCAAATTCATCAAAACTAAAGTGTTTGCAGGAGACAGTTCAGTGTTGACAAAGTTGTGACAGAAAGGAGGCAGGTTTCCAGCAGTAATCCATGATGTTAGCTCACCCAACTGCCTTTTATGAAGGCTGCTGGTGGACTTCCAGGCTACCAACTCTTCAGTATCCACATGACATGCTGTTGAGCTGTGAGTCCTGGCTGCCAGGTTGCTCTGCCTAGCCAAGGCTTCAAGGCTCTTGGCTTCCTCTCAGCTTGCCTGGCGCAGAGTTGAGAACCTCCCCAAAACTTGTATTTCCAACTCAAAGTACTCAAAGTACCCAGCTGGCTCAGCAGACAAAACTATGATGGGCTATGATCTGGGTCTACCTTTCCAGGTGTAGACTCAGATACTTTATAACTTCTAGGATCCTTAACATCCCAGCTAGAGAAATTTTCTGTATTGGGTTTGCATGGCCAGGTTTTGATAGTGGGAGTGTTACAGAGGTGGCTTCTGTGAGGAGGTCCAAGAAACTTCCCACATGTTCAGCAGAGCCAATCCCTAGTAGCTCCAAACATGGACATGCCTCTGGTAAAGGCTGGGTCAATTAGAAACGGTGGTAATGCCTCAGTGATAACATATTGAGGAAGGAAAAAAAAAAAGTTATTGTGCAGATGTAATTGTGGACAGAGAAGAGTGGAGTAAGAATATGTGAGAGGAAGAAGTCTACAGATAGCAAGGAGGGGGAGGATCTGAGATTCCTCTGCAGGCTGTGGTGAGGAGCATTGTGAGGCAACTGTGCCCCTGCAGCCCATGGAGGGCCGCAGGGTTGCAGATCCACCTGCAGCCCCTGGAGCAGACTCACGCCAGAGTAGGCAGATCCCCAAAAGAGGGCTGTGAAGCCATGGGAAAGTCGTGTTGGGTCAAGGGCCTGGAAAGGACCTGCAGATCTGTAGAGTGAGGACCCATTCTAGAAAAGGTAAATGTTTTAGACATCACAAAACACCAAAGACATAAAACTGCTTATTGTTGCAGCTGTATAGCTCCGTACTCTCAGAAATATCTTTTTTGATATTTTCCATTGTCTGAACAATAACTTATGACTTTGACACAACTCTAAGTGACATTGAAACATCAAGATTGTATTCAAGATTTTAAAGAAACCAGCTTCTCTAATCAACAGCATATTTTTGCTCTGTAAATTGGTTTTGCAGTACCAATCTTTGCCTTAATGATAAAAGACAAAGAAAAAAAGAAATCAACTTGTGTCCTGTAGTTTCATTGGAATCTTGACTTTTCTTTTATTAAACTTAAATTAATAATCCCATTCTTTGGTGTCTTCAGAGGAGTATCAATTATGTGGTGATGACACACAAGCTCCTCTAACTCAAATTTGTTTCATGGCTTTTTTCAATTAATGAACCTACACACTGTAAAAGCTACATCTGTCTGTTTAAGTAAAAAATAATTTTTCCCTCAAAGCTATACAACTGAAGAAGAAGAAAAAAGCCCCTCTGATCATTTCCAAATGAATCACTGGAAAAAAAAATCAAAGGGAAAGAACAGGCTGATTTTCTCAAGTTACTTATGTATGCAGTTTTTTTATCTTGTACTTCATTGTACCACAATATCATCTAGCTTCTCAGAGAATATTTCCTATCTGCTCTGATTCTGTTCTTTGGCCTACTCTACTTTTAGGAAAAATCTTTATTAGGACCTTTTAGTAATCTTTTTCCCTATCTGACTTCTTTACTTCCTTTTACAATGTGATCTCAAATTAGGAATGGAATCCAAAATATATCTTTCAAAATAATATTGACCTAGCAGATTCAGATCTGTTAGAAAGATTTCTCTTATTTTCTTTTCTTGATGTTGCATGACCCCTTTTTCCCCCCTATAATTTCTTTTACTTTTTGAAGGTATTATAGTTTGAAGTTTTAGGAATGCCTCCTAGTTGGATTACCATTATTCATGTAACACTAGTGCATTAAACATACCTTGTTCTCCTGAATTATAAATGTTAAAGCAAAAAACTGAGTGACAATAAAATCTAGCTGTTTTTTTGCTTATCTTGCATGGCAGTAGCATCATCTGCAAAATAATGAGACAGACTTCTTGCCTGGACTACCTCCAATACTGCTGCCTTCCCTGAGAATTAGAGCAATGCTCATGTTTTCATTTGTTTTTTTCCACTTTATCTGTTTCCACCTCTCACTTCCATCAGTGAGCTATGGTTAAAAAAAATGCTTTGATCTGAGGAATTTCAAGTGAAGTGTTAATTCTGTACAGTAAGAAAAAACATTGTGAAGGAGAGAGATCTTTGGCTGCTCTGTCAAACACTTAAAACCAAGGTATGCCAAAACTAGTGTCAGTTTTAAACCCCTATTTGTTTGAGCCAGAACATTACCAAATCTTAAGGAGCCAGGTATCCTAAGAATTTATCAATGGTTAATATTATCTGACTTATTGGAACTAATTTATGATCCTTGTATGGTTATTTTTTGCTCTGTTGAGCAAGCTAGCCCATGACAATAAAAGAATGAAATGTCTTATTAGGAAAAGTAATCCTTTTGCATTTGTCTCATGTAAAGTACAGAATTCTTTTACTTCTGCCCCCCTCATAATGACTCTGGAAGAAGTAATAGCATTGAGACTCTGTGTTCTTTCATTTCTACTCTAGATATGATGAGAGGCAAACTGAAGTCTACAAAACTATTGCAAAAATAAGGATACCATAGTTATTAGCTTTTTTTTATCTTCAGCTATGAAAGAAACATGCTGGAGAAAGGAAAGGATTTGGTAGACAAAACAGAAGATACCTAAAATTCATTTCAGATGATTCTCTGCAGCAAAAAGCAAAACAGTTGCAGCTTGCTTGAAAGGACAGGTAGACTCAGCTAAGCCGTGGAAAATAGGAAAGACCATAAACCCCTGCCAGGCCAGAGGGCTCACTTGTTCTGTCTTGAATTTTCAACTGACGTCAGTTATCAACATCTAGGGAAATAGGGATTTCGAGAGAGTTATCAAGGATTGCAGCTTTTCAGGGTAAAGAGGGTAAACTGTGAATTAATCACAAGGCATAACTTCTACTATAATAATCAGGTAATAGAAAATTTTTATTCAACATTCATTATTATTCTATTCTCATATATCAAGAACAATTATTTAGCACCTCTAATCATGCTTCTTAGTTAAATCTTTGTTAAATCAAGAGACAGATTTCTTTTAAAAATTTCCATCTTCATGATTATACAATTAAACATCTGGAAAATTGCGAGTATCAAGACTTTTCAAAACACCTTAATAATATTCTTTTTCTTAGTAAGCGAAGGTGTAATAAGAAAGAAAGAAAGAAAGAAAGAAAGAAAGAAAGAAAGAAAGAAAGAAAGAAAGAAAGAAAGAAAGAAAGAAAAAGAAAAGAAAGAAGAATAAGAGAGTAAGAAAGAAAACTTCATAAGTATAATTTGAATCACAATCACTTTTAAATTCAAAAGTCTTAGGAAGCTAATTTATGAGCATTCTTTGTTGCATGGCTTCTTCAAAACAGAAGGTTAGCAAAATATTTTTAGTTATTCACTTTAACACACACATGCAATAGCTTAGGTCCTTCTCTCTGTTGCCTTTTGGTTTAAGACGTCTTCTGAGTCTTCATATTCTGGCTAAAACATGTAAAAGTTGTCACTTGAACTTTCCAAAGCTTAAATTAAAATATTTTTAATTTTTAGAAACCATGTGAACAAATAACCTTTGAGAGAATATTCAAACTTAAAAGTTTTAACCCTTGAAGACAACATTGTTCAGATCCATTGACTGATATTGTATAATTCATTAGTGGCCATGTTTTGTGCCTAATATTATATTATAATAGATTCTCTAAATATGTTACCAGAAGATAAAGCTATGATATATTCTCTGACCTAGTAAAAAAATGCCCTAGTTCTTTATCATTTTCACTGCCTGTCTGTGAGTTTCCTGTGGACTGCTGCTTCCCTTATTCTGTTGTTGCAGAAATACTAAGCAAAAAAATGAGGAGTGACAGCATGTCATAGAAGAACAGAGAAGAATACAGGTGATAGATTGTTATCACTTTCTGCTTCTCAGCAAATGATTAAAAAAAGGCAGATTTTAATCAGATTTTGTTACTTTAACTGAAGGCAGCTTTTGATATATTACTGTTATTAATAATATTTTGTTAATTTGCTTACTTGTCTGTAACATTCAGAAGTGTTTTGCGGATTCGTTGTTGGTGCAATATAATATATCTGTGAAATATTTGTCCCACTTGTTTTTTATACCCGTGATTATTTCTTGCATTGTGTACAAAAAATTCTATGGATATAAAGGTTGCAAGCAATCTTCCAAGTTTCAATTTATAAGTGCTATAGGTATAAAAATATCTGAAATTTTTCAAACATTCATGGAAAAATTGTGTACTGAAGAGATGTATCTAGCTTAACTTTAAACATATGTGATGTATCCATCCAGAGAATAGATAATTAGAGACTATTTTTGTTGAAAAATAGAAATGAATGCTTTTCTTGAGACATTAATCTAATCTATTTTAGCTATTTATTTTATAATGAGATGAACTTTTTATTTTAATTCATCTCCATTTACAGTAAAGGGAACCATAGATGACCAGCCATGCTCTAGAAGTCAGCTGGTTTACATCAGATGAATTTCAGCCTCAAACTCTGGTTTCTCTAGTTTCTAACCAGAATGCATAATTTTTTGATGTGGATGGCTTTGAAAAATATAATTCCACTGCTTTACTACAATCCTCCTATACCCATCATTTTTGATCATATATAACCTGTTGTATTACAGCTAAGGTTTCATTTGCAGCATCTAATCTCCTAGAATCCCAACCACAGTCTTCCTAGCTCAAAATTATCATTGTTTAGACTTGACCTTTTAACAGCAGTCATGTCTATGTGGTAGAAACGCATCCAGGATACTCATAGCCAACATATTCCATAAATTTTCTCCTGTCTTTGCATTTAGACTGTTTTAAGTTACCATGTGAAAAGACAGAGAGGAACAGAGAGAGTAAAGTTTTTCCATACTTGTTTTAATTTGCGTACCTTTAGCTACTGTTACACCTTCTATGGGATAAAATAATTCTATTTCCTTTTTAATTTCATACTGAACATCATATAAAACTTTGAATACCCACATATTGTATGTGCAATATGAGTAATTTTTCTTTGCAAGAAAGCTGGTGGTTGCCTCTTCAGAGACTAGAAAATGAAACTTAGTTATCATAATTGTCTGTGCTGCCTTCATGACACTGACTCATCAGCTGGCATTATCCAGTAGTGAGTGCTGTGGGAGTTAAAATATAAATGGAGAATAAAATAATGGAGGAAACCAGCAAAAATGCAAATTGAAGATTATATTTCATGGGAAGTAATTTCACAGGACTGGAAATGGCTCTACACTTTAAATCTGTAATAACAACTTTACAGCCATATGCTGTGTTGAATTTGTACCTCTAACATCTTGCATTAGGGCTGAAATTTAAGATACTGAAGGCTTGAAATTTGCCTTTTTAAAAAGTCAACATGTTTCCTTAAATTATAATTATATTATTAAGGCTCACAAAGGATTGTGTTAGCTGAATCCTTCTGGAACACAGGGACTTGTATATTTTTTGATCCCTGATTACATTTCCTGAGTAGTCAGTAAGAGTTTATAAACCTCTTGTTCTTTTATGACCAGAAAATACCCAGAGAATAAAATCTCTGCCATTGCCTTAATAAAGTCATAAAATGATGAACAAATAAAACCAGGTCACCAATAATCATCCATAAAAGAAAAAAAATTCAAAAACAAAACAAAACAAACACCATCAAACAAAGTGAAAAAGGGGTTATAAAAAGAGGGAAAGAGATATACAGTGTGAAATACTTAGGCTCCTCTAAGAAGTCATGCATAGGAGGAAAGAGAAGGAAGATAAGAAAAGTAGTGTAAAATAGTTATGGAAAACCACAAAGTAATCACAACAGGGTACCTTGATAATGCTTTGCAATGTTTTCACTGTGATGTTGTATCAATACAAGAGTACATAAGGTCGTGCCAGGATGACACATTGCAAATATGTTGTAATTCTCTGTGACTATTAATTGACTTAATCATCTCTTCATCTCTTCACTGTTGCATACCACTCAGTAAGGTATTCAAAGCAATGAATATATTTTAATATCCTTTAAAATTTTACACTCTGTGTGGTCAATTATTTTTTAGATCACTCTTTATAGAACTAGTTCTGGAATGAATTGCCTTGATGCTTGGGGAAAAAAATGCAGTTCATTTCTTATTTTATAAAGCCATGAACACATGAATAATTAGGGAAGAATCGGCAGAGTAGGGGAAAAGTGCTTGAATGGAGTTTTAAATTTTTTTATCTCAAGGGGCAGCTCTAGGTTCATTAGAGACATTCCTTAGGAAAAAATAGAATTACTGTCATAAAGCATAGCACATTCTTTTAAAATCTCTTATACTTGTTTTAATTTGAATTCATGGCCCTAAGAGAAAAAAAAAGTATTCTTATGAAGCCCACAAAAAAGCTCTCCTGAACAAATTTATCCATGAGAATTTTTGTATCCCCTGAGCATTTAGAAACCAAGAAGTATTTCATTTATTTCAACAAAATAAAGTGACATGGGTCTAAATGGCGACAGATAGTGGAGCCATATGCTCAACAGAGTAAGAATAGCTCAGGCAGAGTATTTCCTGCCAATGACTTACCCATTCTCTCTTTTGCAATGATCTTGGTGGGAAACAGAAGCTGAGTAACATCCAAACTAACAGATGTCTCTCAAGAAGTGGCCTTTTCTATACTTAAGAGATCTGCAGCTCAGAGCACAGTAATCCCTCTGCATCACAGACAAATGTGGCAGCTAATCCCCTTTCTTTGCATGAATATAACAAATGGCACAACCAGTAAATATTCTTTTGTCACTAATCAATAATCTTCTAAATTACATATCATTGCTATTCCAGCTTCAGAATGAGAGGAAGATTTAGCACTTCTTGTCTGCAAATTACCCGTTTAAAACAGTTTTTTGCTTACCTTTTCCCTTCCTAGCAGATGACGTAACTTAGCCATTGCTGCCATAAAATAGGTCTTGTTGATGCAAATGATATCAAGACCAAATTTTCTATTTTTACAACAGCAGAACTTTCTAAATTGATACTTAAGATCCTGAAAAAAAATCCCAACTTTCAAAATTATTAAGATGCAAAATCAAAGTCATTATTTAAGATGTTATTAAGTAGTATGAACAATATGACTTACTTAACATATGTACTTTTAAGTGTTAATAAAAAGTCATCCTTAGAGATATTTATAACAGGTTAATAATTTTTGTTGTGATAGAAGAATAGTTCCTTGGCTGAGAAGATAGTGTGATTTCTAATGACCAGATGAATTCGAGAAGTAGACACAGTGTAAGCATCAAGACAGTGTGAGGGTATATGTTATCGGGCTTTTCGATACCTCTGAGGGTCCAGTTCTGGCCGCAAGTCCCGGATAGAATGACACCTTTTCGGAATCACCCAACCCGAAGCTCAGACGAGGTATCTAGCCTCAGGCAAACTTAGCAAGCAATATCAGTGAATTCAGCTCTTAATGGCAGTGAATTTTCAGCTTGCAGTGATATTCAGCTTTTGCTTGCTAAGTACCCTGGCAGACACAGGGAGAGAGAGGAGAGAGCCGTATGCAGTTGTTTAGATGATTTCCTTTATTTCGGCATCTTCTTTGAAGGGTTGCAGGGACAGCTCTTCCCACTTAACAGGGCAATATTCGGGGTTTATAGAGGGTGGAGGGGTTTTGAAAAGTGGACCAATGGGAGAGTTGGGTACAATTTTGGCCTATAGTCTTACAGAGAGATAAGAGGGGTCCGAAGGTGCCAAGGGGCTTCTTTTTGGCCACTCATCGTGACTTGCATTTCCTTATCTCAGGCCACTGACCGCCAGGGAGGCCTCACAGCCTCTGTGGCTGCAACAGGTATATATATATCAGAAAGAGCTTCCTTTGAGTTACATGATGTAACAATATGTTACATCGCTGGAATACTGGTTTTTACATATGGAACAAATAAAAGAAGAGAGAAATTAACTTTTGGGGGGCCCTTCACATATGTTCTATCAGAGACTTGATATTTATTCTGTTTTTATAATCATTAAAAATGAAAAATTATTATAAGTACAAATTTACAGTAGAAAATCCTTAGCAGGAAAAACTACAACTCAAATTACAATGACAATTCCAATCAGCTACACTTATCCTTCAGTGTAGGTTCCTAAATCCTTTCAATAGTAATGAAAGTGTTGTACACATATAACCGGGAGAATTCAAACCTTATAATTTGTTGATGACTTTTTTATGGTCTTCAACATTTCTGTAAATTTTATTGGGAATGTATAATTATAAAAGCAATTTTCTCTTCAGCAGTAAATACTCCAGTGAAGCAATCCTCTTACATTATGTTGCATTACTATTAGAATAGAAATGCAGCAAATCCAGGCCTGTAATCTGCCAAAGTTGGCTTTAAATATGACTGAAACTGCCAAGATATATTTAATTAACTAACTTGCTATGGATGTTTTATTTTTTCCCCTTTATTGTCCCCTTTATTTTTACATATCTGAGAAACAGGATTTTGCTTCAGTTTATATACCAAAAGCTGAGGTGAATCGTTATCAAATTTCCTTTACACTGATACTGAATTCATTCAACTATGATACTTGATTAAGTGTGTGCTTTTCAAAATAGTCCTCCATGTTTTATGTCACAACAACTATGACTTTGTTTCATGTAGCAATTAATAGCAATAGGAGTTCCTGTTAGACACAAACTATATTTTGAATGTAGAAATAGAAAATCTGTAAATTGCCTTGTCAAGACTCATAAATCACCTGCCATCCAAAGCGTGCAACCCACGTGCATTGTTTTCCTTTTGTGCTTTGAAACATGCTGTGTTTCCTAAAAAAAAGTAAGAAAAAACATTAGACATAACATCCATTTATAGAGTAGATGAAAATTATTGAGTAAGTCATGGACAATGAAACATCAGACATAAACAAGGACAAGAGAAACTGCAGCTGGCTGAACAGGTTGACTGTCAGGTTTAGCATGAACATACCAGGAGCTCAAGAGAATTTTCACTGACTGGGCAATGAACTTTGTCACCATTCAACCTCTGTGTGTAACACACACCTAATTGCATAGTGACACAGTTTGCATGTCACTATTTTAATTGCACTCCAAGTCCACCATTCTGACAGGCAGAAATTATCAGAATGTGAGAATGTGGTAAGGGCATGCTCATTTATTCTGGAAGAAACCCTTTACCACAAGCTTTGAAAGATATAACATACCTCCCTGTGCCAATTATCAGTCCATGTTGGATGTCTTCTTTTAAAGGAAAATATTCAAGATAAAGTTATCCTCAACTGGGCTTAGGTAATAGCAAGAGCACAGTTAAGACTGAATGGCAATTGTGAAAACATTGCCACTGAGTGTGAAAACTCAGTTTACATTTTGATCATTCCCTATTATTCTAATTTCAATATAAATCTGCATCATATAAAAACATTAGCAATTAACATTTACTCTGTGCAGGATACCTGGCTGCAGGAAAGGCAGATGGTAAAGAGCAAAGCCTTAGGGGAATGTTGTGGCACAGGAACTCAGCTGGCATCTGATTTTTACCTCAGATCAATGAAAGTGTGAATTAACAACACATAAATCATCTCATGATAATGTAAAACAAAAACACAACTGCTAGTAAAAAACCACAACAAACAACGAGATGCCAGAGAGGCACCTCAGTCCAATTTCTTTAGGAAATTAATCTTATATCTGCCGTGTGTATACACGTCAGTTGTTAGGACATCAAGTCATCTCATCCACCCTCTCTTTGCATTCTCTTGCCAGCATTAGGGAGAGCAACCCAGCTGCCTGAGCCAAAGGGTGAAATCAGATGCAAATGTCAAAGGAATTACAGATTTTTTTGTTCTGCTGTAAACAGAACTCCACTGAATTTTTGCGGGGCTGCTCAACAAGGACACTTTACAACCACAATCATAGAACTCACTATTTTCTCTTCCCAGGTTGTCCTTGCTTACCATCTTCATTCCCCCTGAAATAAAGGCCAAACTCTGTTTCACTTTTCCCCATTTGCCACAGTTTTATTGACTTTATATCTTGATTTCATATTTATCATATAGTTGTTTACATAAAAGCTTTATGCTTTAAAAAACCTGCACAGATTGTCCGAATTGATTCACTGAATGTTCTCAGAACAAGAACCAATAAACACCTGGTCCTTAGGCACACAGCTGCTGTTACACACAGCTGTTTTAATGAACTGAGTGCAGCTGGACTAACACAGGACAAATGACGTGGTTTGTGGGAGGGGGTAGCAATCAAGGTAAAAAGGCAACTGGCTTGCAAGCTTGGGTTTGGGTATTTTGTGCATGGTGCTGAGCTGACTGGAGTAGAGGGATGTTTAGAGCTGTCAGGAGGGAAATTGCAGTGTCCACCTGCTCAGTGAGAAATTTTTGCTACTATGAGACAGGTCACCACTCCCACTGAGGGAGGCTGTCTTTAGAAAGGACTCAAAGTTTCCCTCTGTCTACTATCCAGAAGAGGCTTGAGAGAGGCTTGTACAAGATTGTACAGATAAGACTGCAATGATGCTTTTCTTGGTCGGAACAGGAATAAATCTTCAGAGTAATTTTGTTTATAGAGTAACTATAGATCATCTGTTATGAAGTACACAATTTGAGCTCTTCTATACTTAAAAATGTAGTACCGTGTAGTAGGATAAGATTTCTACTCTTAAGAGAAAGATGTAGACAACTCCAGAAAGTGATTCATCCTGTTCTAAAATGATTTTGTGAAACCAGTGATGTAACTGTGGAAGCTCATTTCTCTCTTAATGGAGCCTTAGGTCAGATGCTTATTTATTTAACTAAAGTTTGTTAAGAGGAAACTCACTTGAAGAGTGTTTCCTTTATATCAGTGCAATTGTGTTTATACTAGAACTTCATATTCTGACAATTCCTAAGACATAGTTAAGCATAACCATAAACATGAATTTGAAAGATAGAGACTGTCAAAAGGAGTGATTAAAAGAAGGCATTTATATGGGAATAGCTAAAATATGAAAAACTTTAAATAATAGAAAATAACATCTTGCTTGGAAAGAAGTTGTGCTAAATAATTTAAAAAAAAAAATTTACTCTTTAATGACTTACTATAACTTCAGCTTGATAAAAACCCAAAATTTTAAAATGATAAAACTAAGATGTTAAACAGCTTACTTTTTGGTTGCAAAATAAGCTTATATCAATACTCTTTACAAAATAAAAATTGAAATATATTCATTATTTGTGCCAGGTTTAGCTGCTTTCCTCATACTAGATAGTCTTTCATATTTCATGAATGATTGCATTATGGTCTTCATATTGGCTGGTTCTATCACTGTGTTATTCATATTAAAATATATCTTAGTGTTGATGACAATGAATTAAGTCACCATCACTCCATGGTGTTGTCATAGATCAGTAAAACTTGAGGATTTAGCTTATCAGTGGAAAAGATTCCATTGAAAAGAAATATTGGGGACATATGGATTACAATGAAATTTTAGATCTTGTTTTGTACATGAGTGTTGAAAGCTTGAAGCATTTAGGGTTTTTTTTCTGGTTTTGAATTATTTCTCAATTGCTATTGAACATATTTTCATTGCTTTAGTCTCTCTGTAATGGAAAAAAAACAACCTGACAAATTTTTAATGTTCACCCTTATTTAGACAGAAAGTACATTTAAAGCATTTGTCATTTTCTATAAGATATGAGTTTCCTATATTTTAGTGAGAGGCAGTTAAGATATAAATACTATCTTCTTATAGTCATTTGCAAATTATGATTATTAATTTTTCTGAGAAGCAGAGGATAATGTGAGAGAACACAACTGTCATTGCTGATTCTAGTTTTCAAGTTCTTTGGCTTAAAACTCATAGACTAATATGTTTATCAAATAGCAGCAAATTGTTTTTAATAATGTTGATAATACAATAATAAGTTTTCTTCCATTATACTTGATTCTTGTCATTGGAGATATTTGAAGACACTTTATTGTCAGTACTTATTTTAGCATAATAAGAATATAAATGATTACTTGCAATCTGCAGTGGGGCGATTTACCTTTCTGAGCCCTGCTTTATGTTAGGTGTAAATGTGTAGACATTTATTGCATCAGATTTCTTTTTCCTTGAAAAGTCTCTCTTAGAAGCTCATATTCATATTGGCTGCAAATAACACTGTCAAGGGTATCTCTCGTTTATTGATGTATGCAGAGGTATTTCTCTTGACACCAACCTATGGTGAAACAAAATCTATTTTTCAAAATAAGACCTTACCACTTGATTTTAGTTATCCTAATTGGAGTTTTAGGAAGGAAGGGAACTAAAATGTTGAATGACCATGGTATGAGAAAAAAAAATATATAAGTTCTTTCTTTTATGCTGTATTCTATTATGCAAGTTATTCTATCATGCAAGTTGTGCACAGAGCATTGCATGCAACTCATATTGTAAATATACTACTGTATTATTTCTTACACTCCAAATCTGGAGTTTACTGCAACATGACAATAAGATGACAGTGAAAGAAGTCTGATATTGTTTTTGCTGATGTGCCTAAAAACTATGGTCATCAATAAGGATGTATTATCAGATACTGAATCTACGTCGAATTAATATTGTCTAGGTTCAGGTACTCAAATGAGGTTAGAGTAGTGTAGTACAGATATTTAAGAGTCTACATAACAGAAACCAATGGGCAATCTGTGCAACACCATGTGTCTAAGGTCTATTTGAATTATGAGATCCATCTGAATAGTCTATATAAAACTCTATGAACTATGCAGATAAGCATTAACAGGGTTATTGATCTTATGCTCAAGCATCAATAGGCCATGAATATCTCACTTTACACAGGGCTTTTGCCTATGAGAAAAATTTTCTTGATCATTTGGCTGGGTTGATGCAACCTGCTCTGTAGAGACACTTTTATTCTCATTTTATTAAATTTATTGACTTTGGAAATTACTTTTCTTAATCAAAATCAATGTTAGGAATTCTTTAGCAAAATGGACAGTTATTATGCCTATGGTGTTGCAATGAATATAATTTTGAAGTACATAGGAGGTCAATTTTTTTTAGATAGAGTGTAAATTTACAGATTCAGAAAATAAGGCACAAAAAGCCAAGTGTTTCTAAATTGGGTTTGAATAGCCAGATTTTTGTAGTGTAGAGGCTACAAGGGTGGCTTCTGTAAGAAGCTGCCAGAAGCTTCCCCCATGTCTGAACAGTCAATGCCAGCCAGCTCCAAGACAAACCTGCCACTGGCCAAGGTCAGCCTCATTGCTGGGATCACCTCTGGGATAACACATTTGAGAAGGAGAAAAAAGCCCTAGTGCAATGACAACGACTGCAGCCAGAGAAGACAGGAGTGAGAACGTATGAGTGAGAGAGAACTCTAGAGATATCAAGTCTTTCTTCTTTCAGTGAAGAAAGAGGTGGAAATTCCTTACGATCACCCTGCAGGCCATCCTGAGGCAGCTGTGCCCCTGCAGACCAAGGAGTAGAAGAGATTCCCCTGCAGTATGTGAAGAACCCCATGCTGTAACAGGTGGACACCCAAAGGAGGCCGTGACCCTGTGGGAAACATGCTGGAGCAGGGTCAAGGCAGGACCACTGTGCCCGAGGAGAGAGAAGCCCATGCTGGAGGAGGTTTGAGAGCAGGACTTGTGACAGTGTAGGGGATCCACAGTGGAGCAGTATGTAAAGAACTGTAGTCCATGGGAAGAGCTCACACAGGAGAAGTTCACTGATAACTGTCGCAGGTAGGAGGGACACCACACTGCAGCAGGGGGAGAGTTTGAGGAGTCTTTCCCCTAAGAAGGAAGGAAAAATAGAGAACATGTGATGAACTAACCTCAGACCATATTTCCCACCCTCCTCTGCCACTGAGGGGAAGTGATAGAAAAATCAGGAGTAAAGCTCAGCCTGGGAAGAAAGAGAGGTGAAGGTTTTCGTTTTTGTTACACTACTCTGATTTGGTTGGCGATAAATTGAACTCATTTCCCTAAGCTGAGTCCATTTTTCCCCATGTTGGTAATTAGTGGGTGATCTTTCCTTGTCCTGGTCTCAACCCACAGGTCTCTCATTTTATTTTCTCTCCCCTGTACAGCTGACAAGGAGCAGCTTTGGTGGCTGCCTGACATTCAGGCAGGGCCCAGCAAACAATTTCTCTGCACAAATCTGTGGATTTATTTTTTAACCCAGAATACTTGGTTAAAATCAAGATATAATTTTAAATTTTTCCCTATAAAGAGAAGTGCATAGGTTGTAAAAGATTACTGGCAGGAAAAAATTTAGTGTTAACAAAACACAGATAAACCAAAACAAGCAAACCAGTGTTACCCCACCACCTTTCCTCATCTAGTTCTCTTTTATATTTCTGTTTAAGATTTCCCTTTTTAATCTTCACCAATCTTTTTCACAGCTTCTGTATTAAAAGAGGGAAAGATTGACCTATTCCTGAAACCTCCAAATTATTTAATGTATTATTTCACTGCAAAGAAAAAACAAGAACAGCTTCCTGATAATTCCTCTAAGTATTATTGTATATTGTATTCTGAGATATTTGCCCGTCCATGTGTAGGCTATGTTCAGACTTGAAATGATCAATAAAATACTTGATTTCACTTTAGTTTCTGATTTTCTTTAATTAATAAAAAAGATTTTTAAAAATCTGGTACCTTTTATAACAAGCCCTTTCTGTACAGAGTAGCATAGATTCATCTACATCTGATGAAACAGTTTCTCCTATCTGTTCAAGCAAAGGGACTTTTTTTGAAATAAAGTCTAACTTCTGCACAGTGACTTCATTTAAAAATTCCTAGCTTTTTCTTACTTGTTTATTCTTTAATTATGTTTTGATGTTCATAGGCTCTGTTTATCTAAAGACGGTTTTAATTCCTGAAGCCTCATTTTATCCCGTAGCTTCTTAATGGATTTTGAATAAGTCCTTATGCTTTTCCACTTAAGATTTGCTGTGATTATGAAAAACTTCACCTGTTTATGTTACATTTTGTCTAGTAGCAGACTTTCAGATGAGATTGGAAAATTGATCCACTGTGTCACATTTTTCCCTCCATTTTCTACCGATAAAGGTGTTAGTAAATTATTGCTCTGCACACATCCTTGTCTGAAAGATTTGTTTATTCTTCTTAGTTGGTTCAATTAAGGTATTAAGTCAAGCAGCAAATGTAGGACAAGAATTTAAGTCTTTCTCTTCTGAAAAGGACAACTAGTTTCTACTTGTATAAATAATCACCCGCATACTTTTTCTTTTCAGCCTCAGTGTTTGTCATGTCTGAAGTCAATGCAGTGAAATTGCTCATGCTGAGATCAGGTCTGTTTATTTCTGTGCTACCGTCTCTACTTAGCAAGAGGAGAAAGTCACTCTTGGCAATGTTTTGAAGATGTCATATCACCTGTAGGATTTAAAAGCTTTTTTACAGAGATCAACAGGAATATTTTCTAATGAATAGTTAATGTATATGCGTATTTGGTGGGGTTGTTGTTTGGTTTGTTTGACTAATTTATTTCCTTTGGCTATGAATTAATAAAGTCTCATGGTGGTTGGTGTCAGTTGTAGCCTTACAGGTCAATATATCGTATATGTGTGGTAGGTGGCTTAAATATTTAAAATCAAGAGTTTTGGAGACTGCATGATTAAGAAAAATGCCAACTAAATAAGATCAAAAGTTTTTAGACCACAGGGCACTTAGATGTGACAAAGTGGTATTTAACAGCTTTTTTTCTCTCATTATTATTTGTGGAAGAATTTTTCTTTTTTCTCTGAGTGGTATTTTTCCAAAGAAAAGGGTTTTATTTTTCATAGTCTTTATGACTTTGCTTTTTTGTATGTGAAGATTTTGAATCAATAAAGTATCTCATCTTCTGGTTTCCAACAGCCTGTGGAAATCCAATATGAAATTTATTTAACCATTTCTGGCCCTCCGGCAATATTCTTACCTTTTTCAATTCCTGTATAAGTGGTGCTCATCACAAAAGACACAATTTATCTAGCTGTTTGGGTTGTCCAGAGAGGTGGTAGATGCCTCATTCCTGGAAATATTCAAGGTCAGATTGCATCAGGCCTCAGAAAGCTAATCTGTTTGAAGACATTTCTGTTCATTTCGGAGGGGTGGGTATTGTAGTAGATTACATTTAAACTTCCCTTCCAACCCAAAATATTCCATGGTTCAATGATTTTTTTGTCTATTCTTCATCAACACTGAACAGATACTCATACCTTATAACATCACATTCTGCTTACCGTCCTATTTTATTTATATCTTGCTTCACGTCTTTTTCACAAATAATCTAATTTTCTGTGATAGGTTTAGTTTTATGTAGTTGAGACTTCTTGGCTCATGGATTTAAATCCATTGCTGTTAGTCTTATCAACAATACACCAACTATGTTTTTAAATAATGATTTGTTGTTTCCTCAGGACCATTGCTTCTTGTGCCTTGGTCCTGTCCTTCTAATCTCACTTTGCTAGTGTTTTAGGACTCGCCCAGGTAGTCAAAATGCAAATACTGAAGAATAAATGGGAAAGAATTTCATTAAAAGATCTCCAGCTGTTATCAAGAATATCTAAATATCAGTCTTTGTTAATGATTAGTAAAAGTCTAAAAATTGGTGGTTTATTCACAACAGTTTAGAGTCTCAGAATTTTCAAGATTTCCAAACAGAAGCCAGAATGAAAAGCATTATGGTAATCCATCCATGCTACCCCAGAGGTTTCTCTTTATGGATTTCACAGTTTTTATAACTAACTTGTCAATCATAATCTGAACTTTATCTTTTTTTTTATGTTTGCCTCTCCCAAGAAGTACCTTTGCCTAAATGGTTGCTGTAGTAATACTCTGAAATGAGCAATATGAGTAGGTTCCTCATCTTGCTTAAACATGAGACAGGCTAGTAGTTCAAAATGTGATACTTAGCACTGCCAGGGAATGGAGCATTCATTGATGGAGTTCTGATAAATCCACCAGGAGCTGTGTTGGACTGGGTAAGGATACCATCTGGTCCCACCATTTGGTACTCTGTGTTCCTGTTCAAATATTGATGTTGAAAACAAAATAAAGTGTCATTAGGTAACTATCATTCTATGTTATCTCTTTTTTTCATGGAGTTTGATCATCTCTACCAGGAGTGGCTCTACTTTTACCTCTCTGCCAATGGCAGCTTTATTAAATATTACTTTTTCCCTCTCTGTTTTAATTTAATATGTTCTTTTATTTTTTTTCTGAAAACAGTAAATATTCCTTCTTATTTTTATATGATTACTGTCAGATGACAGACTGGTTTGGGCTGGGACAGAGTTAATATTCTTCATAGTAGCTCTGGGACTCTGGTTTTTATTTGTGCTGAAAACTGTGTTGATAACATAGGAATGTTTTTGTTGCTGCTGAATAGTGCTACACATCATCAAGGCCTTTTCTGCTTCACACACCACTCAACCAGCAAGGAAGCTGGGAGTGCACAAGAATTTGGGAGGAGGCACGGCTGGGACAGCTGTTCCCAACAGACGTAAGGGATATTCTCTACCATATGGCATCATGCTCAGCAATAAAAGCTAGGGGAAGAAGGAGGGGTGTTGGCTGTCACAGTGCTTGCCTTCCCAAGCCACCATGATGGTGCTCTGCCTTCCTGGGGATGCCTGAACACCGGCCTGCCCTTGGAAAGTGCTGAATATATTCCATGTTTTGCTTTGATTGTGTGTGAGACTTTTGCCTTACCTACTAGTTTGTCTTTATCTCAACCCATGGGTTTTCTCTTTTTTTTTTTGCCCTTCTGGTTCTCCTCCTCATCTCCATGGGGTGAGGTGGTGGAAAGAAGACAGCTGCATGGTCCATGTTAACCCAAAAGTGGTGATTAACTCTGATACATTCATTGTATTTCTTTCAAGTTTTTGCCTTTCCACCCCCCCTTTATATAATTATTCTTTTAATAATTATTTTTATATTTTTTCTTAAAATTTTCTTCTCTGAAACTTGTTTTATATTGATTTGGTTTATTTTAGAGTTATTTCATTATGCTATGTTATACATTGGGGTTTTTTTCCCTTAAAATTTGGTAGATGATAATACATCATGACTTTTATCAGATTTAGTAACTACCTAAGGGGTACTACTCTCTATATAGTTATATTGCAGAGTTGGTAGCCAACAATTCCTGACTAGTTATTTGTCTTAATATTTCTTATTTTTTCTCTAAGTTGTTCTAGAATCACTCTCATCTCGTCAAAGATTCTGGGAAAAACACTGCTTTTTCATTTGAAAGTAGTTATCTGTACACTATATGGGGTTATTTTGAAAGAAAACTAGAGGTTCACAGTCTGTGAACACAGTCATTTCCTGGGGCAAAATTTTCAGTGTAGATTGATTGCCTGAGTTTTAATTTTCTTGCTTTTCTTTTTCCTGAG
This sequence comes from Acrocephalus scirpaceus scirpaceus, assembly GCA_910950805.1. Taxonomy (NCBI): domain Eukaryota; kingdom Metazoa; phylum Chordata; class Aves; order Passeriformes; family Sylviidae; genus Acrocephalus; species Acrocephalus scirpaceus. The sequence goes on from OU383777.1 coordinate 20,810,913, forward strand.
TATTTTACCATATTTCCAGTTTCCTTTGTTTTTGCCTGCACTGGTATCCCTATGTTTGTGTAAATCCAGCTATTAAGCATAGTAATTGGTTTCTTATCTTTTAATCAGAATAAGACAGCCAGAAAAAAACCCTTAATTTTCATTTATCGTCATCAAGATCTTCATGATGATGCTTGCTATCTGTTTGAATACAGAGCATAAATGAAAAGACATTCAACTTTGTAATCCATCTCACTAACTGTATTAATGATTATGTTGTGTTCTAAGTGATCTCTGTAGGGTGTCTATTATGCATCATAGGATGATATCTGAAAAGATAACAATCAAAGAAAAAGAACAAAACACCAAACATTTGAACAAAATTGAAGAAAAATAATGTAAAAATGGGAAAACAAAAGTAATAGATAATTACTTCAAGCTTAGGATAAATTCCATTGTCTTTTAAATGAAAGCTACCAAGATTCATATGATCGTTCTTGGATTTTTTTCCTTCAGACAAATGATTACCTTCTCTTTAAGATTTAAAAAGCATGATATCTTTGGAATATCATCCATTGTATGTCTTTACAGCGAAAAGCAAACTAAGAAAATGGTGATTCTCAAAAATCATGACAAAAATCTCTAAAATGAAAGTAATCCCTATGAGTTCAATAGAATTGTTCTTAAAACTAAAAATTTGAAAAATATGAGGCTAAAACTCATAGCTAATTATAGTGTACAGTGGACTTTAGGTAATAAGAAAGGTATTTATAACCGAGAGAGTATTGGAAGAGGAAAGATGAACAAAAATTTGGTAAATGTGGCAATGATGCTAACAGAGAGACTGGACAGCAAAGGATAGAGCTACAATGGATGCTAGAGACAAGAGAAGGTTTGAACCCCTTTTTAATGAAAAAGAACCAGTCAGGAAAAAGATGAAAATAGAGCAGGATATGGGAGTGGACATGCACAGGAAAAGAATAGAAGCATCCTAGGTGAGCCTGGGTTGTGAGTCTGAGTGGCAATGTCCATGCTTCTATCACAAGTACAGATTAATACCTAAACATCGGGTATGGAGAGCTTGAAGGAAAAAAAACCCCTCATATTTGACCACATTAGGCTTAAAGTGAGGAGAGGAGAGAAGAAAATCATGTTTTCCCATGAAAACAATTGTACTGATTTGAAAGCAAAAACCAGTGAGAGACTCCAAGTCAGAAATATAATTTAATAGGAGGAATAAAAGAAGAAAAAGAAAAGAAAAGAAAAGAAAAGAAAAGAAAAGAAAAGAAAAGAAAAGAAAAGAAAAGAAAAGAAAAGAAAAGAAAAGAAAAGAAAAGAAAAGAAAAGAAAAGAAAAGAAAAGAAAAGAAAAGAAAAGAAAAGAAAAGAAAAGAAAAGCAATAGTACAAAAGACCACTGACAAAGTCAGAATACAACCTGACACCCTGTTAGTTAGGGTGGTTGTAGCAGTCCAGATGAAGTGGTCTTGTTGAAGCAGTGATCCCATAGAAAGGGCTGGAAGCTCTTGTCCTCTGGGAGTCCAGTGGGTAAGGGGTCCCTGTGCTGTCCCAAACCCCAGGTTATATCCAGGTGGGAATGCTTTGCTCCTCCCCCTGGGCGGAGCATCTCACAATGGGGATGATCTCATTCTGTGAGTCATGCAGTGGGTCCTTGATGGCCCATTAAACAGAGATAGCTCCCGGAGGGAGTTATCTATGAGTCATGCAGCAAGGCATTGGTGGCCCATTAACAGAAGATAAGGGAAACACTGCCCCACCTGGTTTCAACAGCTCATGAAGGTGGTGATAGAATATGTACTTTGGGCACAATTTTACATTGTAACCTAGGACAACAATGTAAGAACCCTAAAGGCTGCAGAGTGGTCATAGAGGAGTACTGAAGGTAAATAAAAAGGCATGGGTTGTCTGTTTCATGAGGCAGAGATCCCCTTTTCAATATGCTGGTATATTGTGCCTAATACCTTTGCCTATGGCAAGAGGCATAACACTGTCACAGAATCAATTAAAATATCTATTAGATATTAAATTAATTTGAATTTAAAGCTCTATGTTTACTTTATGTTAGTTTAAATTAAAAGCCTTACACTTATTTCAAATGTATTGAAGATACTAAAAAATGTTTCTTGTAGCCTGTGGTAAAGCCATTAAAGAACATTCTCACAGTTACTGCCTAGTAATTTTACGGAAAATTCAAATATGCTAATTTCTCTTCTTCCTTTATATCTTTGCTCTAAAAGTGCATTAATTTCATTTGTAGTACTATTTTCACCTTTTGCTAAAACCTTTCATAAGACATTGATATACTGTAACAGAATACCAATATATCAGTACTTATTCACTCACACATAATGAGTGTAATGTTTTACAAACACTTCTTTGAGTTTTCTACATTGTCTGTAAAGCTTAGATGATGTACCAAGACTTGTTTTGCCATTAAAAACTCTTGTCAAGAGTAGAGAAAACCTTCAAGACAAGCAGATGACACTTGCCATTATGATTTAGTGGAATTTTTTTCTTTTCATTCATTCCACCTAAAGAGGTGTTTGCACAGGTAACCACAGTGGTTCCTCGTACAATTTCCCTGTCCCACAGGAGGACAGCAAAGCATTCCAGGAGAAAAGTCTGGCAGGTCAGCACAGCTCTTTCTAGCCTTGTGGTGCTTAGTCCAGGGCCAGGGTTTTGGGTTCACTTAGAGTGTCTTTGATTCTTTGTTTCTCTGTATTTCAGTTCCCAGGGCTATTCTGTCCCTCAACTCTGCTCTCATGAAACCCCACCCTGAGTCCTGTCCAAATCTGAGGCCCTCAGCAGAAGGATTTGAACCTGTTGGAGCAAGTCCAGAGAAGAACCGCCAAGATGATCCAAGGGCTGGAGCACCTGTCCTGTGAAGACAGGCTAGGAGAATTGGGGTTGCTCAGGCTGAAGTAGAGAAGTCTCTGCTGAGAATTTATAGCAGCCTTCCAGTACCTAATGGGGGCTACAAGAGAGAGCTGGAATAGTACTTTTTACAAGAGCATGTAGTGAATTCCTACAGGTAAGACCAGTATATTTTACTAGAGCTTATCTTCAGCCTTTTGTCTGAAGTTGGAAACCTGGGTTTATTACACACACAGGACCTCAGTTTTTAAAGTCATTACTCAAATTAATATCATCACATCTTTTTTGTTATCCAATATATTTTTCACTAAATTTATCAAAATATAAATTCTCTCATGTTGTATGGCTGCATTACAGCTCTATGTTCTGGCATTAAATATAGTTCAAAATGTTCCATATAAATAATGGGAAGAGAACGACAGGGAACTCAGAAAACCATCTGAAAGTTTTTTTTTTTTTTTTTCTGTACAGATTACAGATTCTGATAGGCAGATTTTTTTCTTATTTTCCATCTTTGGAAATTTCACATAAAAGAATCACCATAACATAGAAAATGCAGACAAATTTGGGGGGCTCAAACCTGCCTATAGAATATGTTTACTTAAAACAATGATTTTTTTATTCAGGGAGGAAAAATTTCAGTGCAATATTGTGTAAAAATGGTTATATTATTTGAAGAAGAAATTTAAAAATATACCATACAATAACAATGAAAGAGGTACAAAAATAAATTCAAGGCGGTAGGAATAGTTATTTGTTTGCAGTAAGTATGTTGGGTTTGTGCCTTTTTTTTTTTTATTTCTTATTTTAGTTCCTGTTCAATGTTTACTTTCAATTATTGCTTCCTGCAGAAGACCAGCTTATCCCTGACGATAACTTTGCTGGAACAAATTGAATAATCAGTTTGAAGAGAAAGAAGTTGTTAGACCCAACCTTTTTTCTTCTTCAGAGGCTTCAGAGTAGTGAACTAGAGTTTAAAAATCAGTTTAAAATAACATTAAAATCTGCTGTGATTAACATTTGGAATCTATCTAGATGAAGAGATATGTCTTTCTTCTGTATTAATGAGCTGTGTAACTGTCAAACAACAGTTGATTTGTGCTTAAAGAACTGAAAAATCAAACATGCATACAAAATAGGTGATATGCCCAAATTACAGAGGAAAGCAGTGATAGGGCTCCTGAATCCAACCCTTTTGCCTAATGCAATGCCTTACCTGAACAAACTAACTAAAATGACAGTTGTGCCTAGTATCTTCACTTTAATACTCTTCTTCCTGTCTTCATACATTAGCTGTCATTAATAATTCCTTTTTATTGTAATACATTAAAACATTTTTGTAGAAATATATACAGGCAAATATATAAGCATAATATAGGCAAAAAAGTATCTGATCATAATTGAATACACAGTGGTCTATTATTTTTCTACTCATAAATTTCTGGTGTCTATTAACTAAGTGCAGATAAGTAAAGTTATATTAATGTTTTCAATACAGAAAGCATGGTTCTGTATTTATTTTATTTTATTAATGTACCTATAAAAATCAGTATTTCATGGATTTGGATGGCTCTTTTTTTCACTTTGATTACCCTAGGCCTCAGTTTCTTTTAGGCAAGTTGAAAATTAACACAAATTATTACCTGTATCAAAGATTAATGGAAGGAGTGGTTTTGTACTATGTTTATAAAATCAGGTCTGATTATACTGAGGTCATTGCAATACATGGAATCATAAAGGGATCATGAAACCAAGTTAAATGTAACTGATTTTTTTATTGTATTAAAGTATTGCAACACAGAAAAAAAATACTTTTGGCAATGGAAAATGAGTTTCTTTGCCAGCATTAGCCAAATTTTAGTCACAACTTTTCTAAATTAGCATCCTTGTATACAGTACTAAGAGTCTGCCTTTTTTATTGACAATGTTTTCTCAATAAATTAAAGTTATATAACATCCAAAATTATGTGGAATTATTTGTTGTAGCCTGTTAAATTACAGCTCCCCTATTTGGCATGGCTTATTAAAAATTAATAGTACGGCATTCTCTCTTTTTAGACTTCAGTTCAGTAGTTAAATCATGCCATCAAAAAATGTTTTTAAGTAAAGGTAACATACCACTTCACATATATTTTTAATTCAGAGTATGTTCTTGAATGAAAGGTGAATTAATTATTCATATGATCCTGATGTGAGATTACTTTATTTTCTATCATGGAGATGAACTAGTTCATGGTTTATAATGCCAGTTTCATTTAGTCTGAGCTTTCCCTGCTTGTATATATTTTTTTTACTCACTTTTGCGAGATTAATTCTCAAGCAAATCTGTGATTCATGAACCTTTATGAAGTACAAGAATATGAGAGTACAAATTCCTCCAAGTAGCATATAACTCAGATTACATATATATATATACACACACACACACATACACACATATATATTTATATTTATAGAGCTATATGCAGAAAGTTCCTGAACTGTTAGGCATTGATTAAGAACCTGGATTACTTTTAAAGTGCAGCAATGTAAGGCAGCTGACTCATCAGTTACTCAAAATTAATGGTGCTTTCTAGCTAACTATCTGCTAACTATCTAGTCCAGCTATTTTATTCACTGGAATACAATGGCTCTTGGCTCAGCTTTAAAGTTCAAATGAAGAAGAGTATAAAATACTCCCTTATTTCTCTGAATCACAACTTCTGCAATAAGTACATTTCATTCCCATCCTTTGAATGACTCTTCTAATTCCTGGCTCCCTGATTAAATGCTTCGAATATGTAGACTGAGGTCACATTGGATTTCCAGTTTCTTAGCCTCACAGTTAAGACCCTCCCCATCCTCACCATACCTTGTCACCTGATGTCATCTAACCTACATGATCAGTAGAGCAGTTCTGGAACTGTGGACTTGAGGGAAGAGACTTCTTGGGTTCACCTCATCAAATGTTTTAAATAATATGTGTATATATTCCTAAAAATATATGATCATTTTGCACAGAACTAATAAGATTTTTAATTCAGAGCTCAAACACAATGGCTGGTCTGGACCCACAGTGTTTTCTTTGAATGGCCAGGAACTGAAATGGTGCAAGGAAAGGAGAAAGAAGACAGAGAGACATGTAAGTGTTGAGAAAACACCATGAGAAAATACTCAATCCCAGAGCCATTACTAGGTCTACAGCCTCTAAAAATAGCTACTTCCAGGATGACTTTAGAGAAATACTGCTATGGGCATCATGTGGAAAGAAAACATGTTCATTGCACCCTTTGAAGAGTGAGAAGGGATTGATCTAGGATATAACTCTTAAATGGTAGAGGACATCTTTAGGTTGAATCAATTAGTTTCTTTCAGTGTTTTCTGCTGTATCATATACAGTATTTGTGAGACTTTGAGTGACTGTACTCTATCTCTCCTCAGAATATAAACACTATTCTAAACAATTATCTGTATGATTCACACGTGGGGTACAGGTTGGAAACAAAGCAATATGATACTTGATAGTAGAGACATAGCTAAATAAGCAGCAATAACTAAATAAAAAGCCTGCAAAATGCAGGCAACTTTGTCAAGTACAGAAAATACTGCAATGCTGTATGCCCTTTTGTGGTAATGGCTACCAGATTCACGATTTCCTTTACTAATTCTGACGCCTACCTGCAACCTCTGTTGTGATCCTACTTTTTATAATTTTCTTTGAACCTTCAAAACTGAATTTTGATAATTGTCTGTTACTCTTTTTACTACCAAAATCCCTTTTCCTATTGCTGCTGATCTAGAGGGACACATGAAGTTACTGTTCAAAGCCCCACCCAATATAACCCTACACTTCAAACGATGAGACACCCACACCACATTTCTAGGCAATCTATTCCAGCATATCACTAACTCTCATTGTAAAAATTATTTTGTATGTCCAAACTAAACCTATCCTCTTTCAGTTTAAAACCATTGCTCCTTGTTCTGCCACTGCAGACTTAAAAACCTGTTCTAAGTGCTGAAACTTTGCAACAAGCTTACTCCAGAATCTTCTCCAGGCATCTCCCTCTCTCTCTACCTTTCCTAACTGGAGAAGTATTCCAGCTCTCTGAACACTTTTGTGGCCCTCCTCTGACCCATTCTAATGGGCCTATGTTTTTCCTGTACTGGGGAGCCCAGAGTGAAAACAGTATTCCATGTGGGGACTCACCAAAATGGAATAGAGGGGCAAAATCACCTGCTTTAACCTGCTGGCCATTCTTCTCATGATGCAGTCCATGAAATTATTGGCTTCCTGGGCTGCAAGCGTACATTTTTGGCTCATCCATCAGTATCCCCAAGTTTTTCTCTTCAGGGTTACTACCAACCCATTCATTCTCCAGTCTGTATTAATATTGGACATTGGCCCAGACTAGGTGAAGGATCTTGTACTTGATCTTGTCAAACTCCATGAGATTTCACATAGACTAATTTCTCAAACATGTCAAGATGCCCTTGCATCCGTTCCCTTAAGTGAATGAACTGCACCACTCACCTTGGTGTCATCAACAAACTCACTGACAATGAGTGCACTCAATCCCATTGTCTCTGTCACTACTGAAGGTATTAAGTAGTATCATTTCAGATGATACTTGAGAGACACTTAAGAAGTCCTTGAAAGACACCACTCCTTATATGTTTTGGCTTTGACATCAAGTCATTGACTATAACTCTTTGCATGTGGCCATCCAGCCAGGTCCTTACTCACCTAACAGTTCATCCATCAAAACAACAGCACTCCAATTTAGTGGCAAGAATGTTGTGGGGGACTATATCAAAGGCCTTACACAAGTCCAGGTGACTTTTCTCTTTGATGCAGTCACTTTACTGTGAAAGGTCACTAGACTAATCAGTCGCCATTTTCCATAGTGGCTGTCACCAACCACCTCCCTTTCTTCCATATGTTTTAACTTATCTGCCAGGAGGATCTGTTCTATGTTCTTACTGTTCTTAAAAGCTATTTAAATAAAGGCTTTGGTTCCTTATACGTAAAACCTAATTTTTTTGATTAAATGCAGGTTTTGTGTACTGGAAAAAGGCATGCTGATAGCAAAGGTACAGCTTCAAATATTCACCTAGTGCAACAGTAAGTTCAGCTGAGGTTGACAGGATTTAAAGCCTACTTTGCCTAAGAAAGTAGGCCAGAAAACCAACAGCAGTGACCACCTAATGGAGAAAGAACATAAAAAGATAGGATACTCTTACATTTTTACATCCCAAACAAGATACACAGATACTTCAGTCTGCAGACTGTTATAATTGTCTGAAAATTTCAAATCTGTCACTGTCACAAGATTTGCATGATGCTTGCAACACTCTTTACTGAATATTAAGAGAAAGGCATTAATATGGGACTAGTTAACTGATAAAGGTTCCTGCATAAGAATAAGAAGCCTACATTATTTTTTATATACATTTTTTTTTCTCCACTATCATTCAGTTCATAGCTAGCTGGCATAAAACTTAAATATACCCCTGTGGTCCTAATACTAAAAGTAAATGAGAAATTGCCTTTAAAGGGAAACTAGGGAGAAAAGTCTGCAAACCAAATGACTTTCCTAGTATAATCAACTAACAATTAGCATCACTAAATCAATTACATAATTGTAGGAGGTCATAAAAATGATTATTATTTCTTGTGTTAAAAGGGCAAAAAATTCTGAAAAAACCCCCCAACTAGTTTTGATTGAAGTAATATGCTATGCTATCAGATATAAGCACTTCTGGCATGGTGTGGAGAAGAAAACACAAGAAATTAAAAAGCAGAAAAGTGAGGAAGTAGATTCAGAACTAAGAAAGTGAAGACTTTCTCCTTCTCCCTAATCTTACAGAAATAGAGTACAAAGGTGAAAAATGATTTTAAGCATGATACATACTTCTTCAGAAAACAGTCACACTGAATTTCAGCGAGTTTCTCTAGGTGCAACAAATTCAAAAGCTCTTCTCTTACATTATTTTTCTCTTATCAATGGAGTAGCTCCTCCCAGAGGTCAAAACATATCCCTAGTCTGAGGGAACATTTTCACTCATCAGCAACATATAGTTGTTAAAAGTGTACATGTTACTATTAAAAGCCTACCTATAGGGGTTTTTCCTTGTAATTGAGGTATTTTCATGATTGAAGCAGGTGTTTAGCATGTTCAAGGAAATTATCATAATTTTATTTTCTGTTTCTGCAGTATTAAATGAATGTAAAACAAATGTAACCTTTCATCATTATCTTCCTCCTTAAGAAATTGATGAATTCAGGAAATATTCAGTTTCTGTCTTTTATCTTAGCCATTCCAACAGCAGTTGAGTAATTAAAGCTCTGTTTTCAAAGGAATATACATATTTTAATTATCTAGACTTTCAATCGTATAATTAATTTTTTAAAATAAGCAAGCAACCAGAATTTTTATGTTATATAATCACTGGTTTGGTACCACCTGTATGAACAGATCTTGGAGCCCATGAGAGGCTCCTTAATGGGAAGTGAATAACTGCAATGCTAAACCCTGTTTGTAAAGGGCACTGTCTCATGACCAACTACAAATTCTGTGATTCCCTCAGCAAATCAATAAACATAAAGTTCTTTGGCTCAGTTACTTGTATTTCTGCAGCAGTTATAGCAATGCCAGGAAACAGAAAAAGAATATGGACTAATGTTTGCTTTAGAACATTGAATTTTCTGTCTGATGGAGCCTGAAACTATATATACACAAGTTTCTGCTATGTTCCATGCAGCAAAACCATGAAGGAGGAGGGTATTGACATTACCTATAAATAGGTAAATACACAAACACACATATAGAGCAGAGCATTGAATGTGTCAGTGACTGTCTGTTTTGTGGTTACATATTGTGTGTTCCTATGTACTAGGAATTTAATGTGTGAGTGAAATGGATACTTGTGTCTGTCCTTAACTCAGGCTGTGGAAAGACTCAAAGCTATCTGTCGGGAGAAATAGATCTGCTAATTAAAAGGGGTCAGAGAAGACTACTTAATGCACAACAGCAAAATTGGCTGTGGAAAAAAAAACAAAGCCTGCTGTTCTCTTCTGGCCAGACTCTTCAAGTTTTACTCAAGATGAGCAATGCTTGCTTACCTAAGTGAGTCTATTAAAATCTATTTAGTGCAGGGCCTTGAAAGCAACAATCTTGGAAAATGAAACTTAGTAAAATGTTAAAGGTTTGCCATTAAGGGGTTTGGAGAGAGAAGTGAGTAGTAAAAGTCAGCAGGCAAGGAAAAAATCTGCAGTTGGCTGCAGCTTTATAGATAGATTACCAAGCTGGTCTGAACAGCTGGCAGCAAGGATTGCTTCTGCTGGGAAAATGACTGTGTTACATACCAAAGATGTATTCCCTGCATACGTATGTTTGTTTATACCCAACAGCAATAGGAACCCAATTACTCTTTACCCAATTGTGACTGAAATAAAAGATTCTTTTTTTTGCCTCACAATCTGCAAGATGGAGAACTGTCTATCCAGCAAATTGCACCTCCAAACACTGCCATTGACAGTTACTTCTGGTCTTTCCCAGCTTCCGATATCTAAACCTCATCTTTTTGCCATTCAAATACTTAATGTCTGCAAACAGCTAAGTATCACACTCAATCAGGCTCGTAGATATACAGAGAAGCAATATTTAGAGCATTAAATATTATACAGATTACACTATGCCAGCTGCATAAAACTGAACAGGCAGCGCATTGAGAAGGATGAGATTTGTGCTGGCCATTAATAAAAAATGGGCTTTTAAAAACAGGATGCTCAGTTCTCATTTATCCAGAAAGTGTGACATAACTTTTAATATTTGTCATACTGTCACTATGTTAAAAATTAGGACAATTGGAACTAAAATAAATTAATCAATTTGTATGTCCAAAGCCTGTGTTCAAACTAACTCTGATCTGCTATTTGCCTTGGATGATTACTTTATTGCTTCCAGCTGTCTTTGATACATAAGAAGACTTAAATGTTCCTTTCATGAAGCCTGAAACTGTTTGACAGACCCATTAGCTTCAGCAAGCTTTGTGACTCACTTGCTGACAGCAATTAGGACTCCCAAAGATGTCTGGATAAGCCCAAACCCCAAGAGTTTCATAAGGTGAGAAGAAGATCCTGAGATTTATTTTTGCTAAAATAGGGCTTAAAATCTCCTGGAAAGAAAATCAATCTAAAATAATTAAAACTTCTTTCGCTCTAATGAAAACACTATTCTGTTGCTAAGCACCTGACTTGAACAGAGGAATTTGGAGGGTATCTCCCTTCTCTTTCATCTCCTTCAGGTGAAATTTTCCCATTATTGTTGAATTTGCATTCATTTTTTCAAGTTCTTTTTCAGAGAAAGAGTTACCAATTTATTAGGTTAGATAAAGAGATAGGAAACTGACAGCAAAGACCCTTGTCTGGGCACTGTATCTGTATTCATGTATTTGCTCAGAATGGATACATAACCCCTAACTTAACTCTACTCTTTCTCTTCAATTTGAGCAGAAATAAGGCATAAATCCAGAATTTCCCCTTGAAATCTTTTAGATACAGTATATTCAACTGCAACTTTATTTCCTTTAAAAAAATGCAACTAGTTTTTTACAGGCTGCAGAAAAATGATGTGACAACTATACAGAAAAGATAAACCGAGAAGAAATAGTAATAAAAATGTAATCAAAATATAATTAACTTTAACATTTAAAAAACTGTCCTAGGTTAAAATGTAAGATGTGCCCAAAGTATGTATTGTATCCCCATCTTCATGAGCTGTTGAAACCAGGTGGGGCAGTGTTTCCCTTTTCTCCTGTGAATGGGCCACCAATGCCTTGCCACATGACTCATAGATAACTTCCTCCGGGAGCTATCTCTGTTTAATGGGCCATCAAGGACCCACTGCATGACTCATAGAATGAGATCATCCCATTGTGAGATGCTCTGCCCAGGGGGAGGAGCCAAGCATTCCCACCTGGATATAACCTGGGGTTTGGAACAGCACAGGGACCCCTTACCCACTGGACTCCCAGAGGACAAGAGCTTCCAGACCTTTCTACAGGATCACTGCTTCAGTAAGACCATTTCATCTGGACTGCTACAACCACCCTAACTAACAGGGTGTCAGGTTGTATTCTGACTCTGTCAGTGGTGGGTTTTTTTTTGTACTTTTGCATTTTTTTAAAAAAACTTTTTTCTTTTCCTCTTATTAAATTGTGTTTCTGACTTTGAGTCTCTCACTGGTTTTGCTTTCAAATCAGTACAAAAGCTCAGGTGGAACCTGTTAGTAAATTAAAAGATCATTTTTATAAGGTTTATATTTTGTAGTCAGAAATAATTAACATGAGATGCTGAATTAAACTTAATTTTACCTATCCAAAAATCAATTGTTTAAGTACACTTCCCAAGTCTCTCTTTGCTTTTTGACATACAAGGAAATTGAGTAAGTATTCTTTGGTCTTCTAATGTGTAACCAGACAAACTCCGTCCACTGCATAACAACCCACATAACATTTCTAGTTTCACACAAGATACTCACCCTTCTAATTCTTCATCAATTTCAACATTACTCTTCTGAGACCAAATTTCATGATGTTAGGGTTATTTTAAACAAAACAATGACTTAAACTATTATGCTTGGATTCCTTTCAGCTGCTTCCAAACTGCTGCAATTAAAGCAATGTGTTAGTCAGTAATTGGCTTGAAATATAAACAGACACCAACTTAAAATTGCTCTAAAATAAAACCAAACAAAAGTGGAAAATTAATTGTAATTTATAATTCATTATTGTTGCTAATGCATCTTTTATAGACTAGATTCTCACTGGAGCCATTGACAACAAAATACCTCATTAACCACTGAACATGACCCCTGGGAGTGCTGGTAGTCACAGAGACACCAGCTCCTTTATGTTTTTGTTTCCACCTACAAAATCCTTTGGATATGCAAGTTACTACAGCTGCAAATGTGTGTCACAGCCTTTGTGTCTACACTATTAGAAGCTCCAAATGCTGATCTCTTGCAACCAGACCAAAAGGTGCAGGGAGTGAAGGTATTATTATTTTACAAACATAAGCTTCAAAAGCGACAGTTGGCATCTCAAACAGAAGTCACTAAGCTTTTCATTCTCATTTAGAGGAGGCTAAATTGATTAATAATTACAGGATGATTTATTCTGCTCTAATTTTCAATGGCTGGGTACTCAGGTCATTTAGAATCATTTTAATATATTTTCTCATATAAAGTCCATATCAAGACTTACAAGATATAAAAGTGTATTGTAAGTAAAATCCATTTCCTTGAAAAGGAAACATTCTTGACTAGATACTGATGCCCAGAGAAAAACTTATGCGAAGTAGGGCTGTTAAAAAAAAGAAGCAGTCTGCCTCATCTTTCACTGACAGTCATTCATACCCACCCCTGCTTTTTCTGCTCTCTGTCCTGCAACAACCATTTTACTGTCTATCCAGTGAATTATTCAGGGAACACATCCAGCTGAAAACTATCCCAGCAAAAGCACAATGGCTATTACTCTTTGGGATCAGTCATCCTGGTGTGGTTTGCCACGAAGAAAACCAAATCCCTCTGCTGTTGTTGAGATGAGACTCAAAACAGTAAGGTTTAAAAAAAAAAAAGAGAACAGTAGCAAAATTTGGTCATGATGTTACAGAAAATATTCTGTTTAGGAAGGTGTGATTGCAACTGTATAGAAACATAAGATACTCATGAAGAAAAAAAAATTCAGTTTTAACAATTCCCAAAACCTTAATTCTATGAAAGTCTATTGCTTTCATGGTTGCCTTAATAGGAACATTTTTTAAAAGTTTTTGTTATTGGTATGGGGTGAAAAGTAAATTTCAAATAAAGCAGATAGATAATCTACTTTATAATTTCTGCTTTTGGTTCCTTAACATTAGATTTACAATCTAGTAATAGCCAAAGCAATGCTTTTGCAATGCATGTCCCAAAGACAGTAGCAGGTAACTCAAAAGTGTAATCAAAATTAATCAACACATGATAAATTTTAAATATTAAAGGTTTAGAAAAACTGCTCTAGGCTTATCTGTACTCCAATAATTATTCATGGAAGATTTGTGCTTTATATTATCTGTGAGTGGATAATCTTCAAACAAAAAAAAAAAGAAAAGCAAAATCTTTCAAATAAATTAACATTTATGAATTATTTGTTCAGCTCTATTTTTACCTTACTAATTTAACTTTATTAAAAACATGCAAGCATTTTCAATTTATAAAAGTGAATTGAACTTACAATAGTAATTTATCTGATCTTAATAAATCAGATCAAGTGTTATGATGCAGGAAAATGTCTTTTAACAAGAAACAATAAAATATCAGAAGGAGATCTGTGTTTTAAACTATGCTTTAATCCATTGTATAAATTCACATTCAGTAGACACATTGAGCATATTTTGTAAAGCCCTTAGCAAAGTAGACTTTTTTTTTAAAAGCACTCTTAGCACAGCAGTTATCTGCTTTGATCTAAGAGTTTTAAAATTAGATATTTATTTCTAAACTGATTTTTATGCACTGAAAATTATTATGCATTTCTTATAAGTAACCTATCACCTCCTAAAAGAGGTCCTTAAGACAAAAGAGCAGACATTATTATTTCCATCTGTTCTTATTCAGTAAGACAAGGTTTTTGTAGAAAAAAAATAGCATAAATTCACTGAAAGAAGAGATGAAAAAATATTGTAAAAGTAATTTACATTCAAAACATTTGAGTATATCTTATTTTCATTTTTAACAGCAAGAACTGTTTTGTATATTCATCTTGTAATACACCAGATGCAGAGAGTAGCTAAATTCAAAGACAAAATAGCTTAACCTGCGTTTTTTATAAATTTGATCAAATTCTGAGCTTCTACTGAACAAAATAAGGCTGGGTGAAAATGTTGCAAGAAAGGAAACCAAAACCAGCATCTGCATGGATGCTGAAAGCCAAAGCTAATAAATGCTTAATGACTCTGCCAAAGAATTTGTTGTCTCATAATTTCTCCAGAAGGTGACTTACTTTGAAAGGTATTCATCCAGCTCTTAAATATTTTGAGTGGATTCAAGTCTACAAAGCACCTGCCATCCACCATGAAGAATATTATATATCTCCTCCTTTAGAAGGTTGTTTCATGCAGTTCCTCAGGAGAGTTTTTATATGAGATCAATAATATTTTTGAACTTCTGAGTGATTAAGAAATGTGTCTGAATTGCTCCCAGGGACAGACAAATATAACATTTATGGGAATAAAGAGATGAATATAGTAGAGATGAAATGAAACGGCATCTAGAAAAAAACAGTGTCGAGGCTGGTATGGCTGTATTTCGTCTTCCAGATATTTTGGTTCATTGGAACAAAATCTTGTGCTGCATTCACCTCAACCCCCAGAACATACAGACTCACATGGACTAAACTTTTTTAATCCTTTCTTAAATAGAGTGAAAATACAGAGGAAAATAATTTCAGACACATAACCAGTAGAGCAGGTAAACAGACCATGAGGAATACAGGCTGCCATACCCACAGGCTCACTGCCATCTGTATAAATCCAGCCTCTTCCATCCAGATCCATCTAAGCAACTTTCTTGAAAACAATTTTAGCAGCTTTATGGTTTGAAAGGAGTAAAGTAACAGTATTTTTGGGCGTGATTTAAGGGAACCCTTTCTCCACTGCCAAGATGCCTTGTTCTTAGATAAATGTATAGATATGAAATAGAGTTGATTGAAAACAGGAACAAACAAAATGTGGTCAGGAAATGTTAATACTGAAAACACCACTAATCAAAGGGCTTTGCCCATTCCAGGTGTTGGCCACAATGGTGAGTGATGTTAATAGCAAATACATTGAAGAAGAATGGGATTCAAATTGTCCAGGAGAAAAAGGAGACAGGGAGTGCCACATTATACATGGAAGTTATGGAAAGATAGCAAATAGATGAGGAATAGGAATTTCAGTGCCTGTCCACACTGCTCTTAAAATGAAAACATGGAGTGGCTTCTGGACAGTGTATTTCCTTTCTGTGATCTCCAGGACATTCTAATATCCCGGTGGTAGTATGTTAAAAGCACACTGATAAGCCTGGCCTACACCCGAAGGCTAACAGCTTTTGCACAATAACGATCTGAAACAAATAATTCATTTGATTTTTAAGTGGCTTGATGAATGCTACTCCAAACGTAGTTCAAATAGTTTCTCTGGGTTAAGACATGGTCTCTTAAACAGTTTCTCCTTGAAAATAGTATGGGGACAGCAAGGTCTATGTATCTAGGAACACTAAATAAATTCATGTTACTTTGTGATCAAAGTATGCTATGAGTGCTGAATGCCAACTATTTCAGGGACTCAGCACTGTGTGATCCACCCTCATTACTGTGCCTCACTGCAGAAACCCACAGGGCAGGGTATTAGAACTCACTTGTCTGGACTATTCCACTGTGCTTCATGATACTCCCACAGTGAAGTCCCAAATTTGGAAAGCAGCAAATAAATATTAAAAAAAGAAATTTTAAAAACAAAGCAAAACTATACTTTTAAATAAATTACATAGCAGAAAAATGGCTTCGGATCTTGTTGCTGTAAAAGTAGAGAGACACTAACTAATTTTCCAAGTTTTTTTCTAAATTTCAACAAACATCTACTTTTTCAATTTGCCACATAGATTAGGTTACTAAAGACATAAAAAAGGAAACCTTCAGTGCAGATATAAGTTCTGCCTAATGCTTTGCTCACTAAATCCTGTCTAATTCTAAATTAAATGAGAAGCCACAGTAAATCAAGTCTAGTATTCCTGTCTTCTTCCCTGCAGATATAATTACATGCCCCTTTAAGAGCTCACTCTATCCATTGCCAAAATGGGAAATATTTAGGGGAGTGGGAAAGTGGAAGGCTTCCTTTACAATCACAGCATGTGGTAGAAAAAGCTTAGTGGCTTAGAAGAAAAAGGGAAAAATTACTGTAGGTGGTTATGCAATTCCAACCATATAAATTCTAAATGATTCCTATGCTTGCTAGGCCTTATAAAACAATCTCTTCAGCCATATCCTGTACTTTGAATTCACTTAGGATCCTGCTGGATCGGGGCAACATTTTCAACTAGCACAGCAGCAGATTTCTTGCAAAAGAAATGAAATAATCTCTGATACAGAGAGTCTCTTTCTTGGGAAATTAGAAGGAAAAGTAATTCTGCAGTACCAAGTGTTGGAATAAGTGGTTTAGAGGCTTATGTAATTGTGGCCACAAAATTTCTGAGTGCAAAATGCTCAATTAGGGGAAATTAATATAGTGGCTAAATTTCTATACTGATATCCCCCCCTATTTTTCTCCTTAATTGTTTCATTTCTGTTTGGTCTACAACACAAATTTGAATGTTCTACGCCCCTGAACTGACATTCAGCAGACAGAACAGATCATCATACTCTGAGTAATAATGGCAAAACTGAACAAAAACCCTGGGCTATAAAAAGAATTTTGCCTAGAATGTTTTCTGAAAGTGATGAAAACTGGAATGAGTAGAAAATTGAGACTTTCTTACCTAATCTTGAATTTATGTTTGTGCTGATATTGAATGTTTGACCACAGACATTCAATAACATGACTTGCTGGCTGGTCATTGCAGCTGCAAGCTCTTCTTGGGAGCAGGAGGCCAGGAAAGATGAGCTGTAAAATTATAATGGAAAAAAGTTTTTAAAGGAAGAAGAAATAAAATAATTGGTATTGATTGTTGCACTAAATGTTAATTTGTAGCTTTAAATCATTGCTGTCAGGGTAGTGCTGTGGAAAAAAGGAAGAAATAACACCCCAGATGAATTTATTTAATGATTTTGTCTGGCTAACAAGTATTTTAATCCATTTGTAAACCTGTAGTGTGGTGTGTGCTCTTACATGTACACACAAAAGAAAATATTTCTAAGTGGTATATTTGAGAATAATGGAAATGAATAAACTAAGGAAGAGAAAATGTAAAACGGATAATTACAGGATCTTTTGGATCTCAATTTATCCCAATGTAAACAAGTCAGGGTAGAGAATATATGAAGGAAGGTTGTAGCACGTAGTAAAAAAACCCGAACCAACAACAAATAACCCACAACAAACAGGCAAAACAGCAACATTTTCAAGTGTTACTAACAAAGCCTGGATCCTTTTTCCAAATATGACATAAATGGTGGGGAGAAGCTTGCAATAAGACTTGGGACTCAGAAATCCCATTGTATTAACTTTTCTTCTGTTGTAGTGAAAATCTCAACCTGCTGAAGACCCAAAGAGAGTGTGTTAATGAAAGGCACAAAGGAAGAGATTACCCAGTGCGATGTAATTCCAGAATTCCAGCAACCCAGGGTCTTATGACACGTGGTTATTTGTCAATTCACCATGGCATAATTGCACATCTGAGCCACACAGGTTTTTTCAAATATTTCTAAAAATGTAAATTAGATTTATAACTCTTTTAGGACACCTGGATATTTTATTCTTTTGGACTTGTGAGAAATTCTGTCTCTTTTACCCTTCTTACCTAATATGACTACAGAATGTCACATCAGCCACCTGTTATTTCTAAAAAATGTAGATATTCTGCCTAAAAGAATCCTTAAATCACATTAAAAGCATAATTTACATAAACAACAGAATTGCTGACTAATTCCTTATTCAGATTAATAATCTTGAATTTTACATATCTCCTTAAATGTGAGTCAGTGTAAATGGAAGAGTGTTCTTCAATATTTATGGTTTTGCCAGTGTTTCAGAGGCTCACTGTAAGTTGTCGTAGTTCACTTCACATTAGAACACCACTGAGAAAATTTGTTGAAACAACAACTTCATACTTCATGTATTTCTAGGAAAAAAATCTATTCTCTACTCTTTTCAAAGTCCTAAGTTATAAAGCTAATATAAATAAATCTTGACATAAAGAACAAAATGATGGACATTTTCTTGCTTTGTAGGATGTAGCTTAGCTTAATGGGAAACTTGCCTGTAATTTACCTATATTGACTATTTCTTTCTTCTTTTGTCTCTTATACACAGATGGATACATAATTTTTTGGAAAAAAATCAGCCATCCAGAGTATCATAAAATAGAAGAAGAATCAGAAAA
This sequence comes from Acrocephalus scirpaceus scirpaceus, assembly GCA_910950805.1. Classification (NCBI taxonomy): domain Eukaryota; kingdom Metazoa; phylum Chordata; class Aves; order Passeriformes; family Sylviidae; genus Acrocephalus; species Acrocephalus scirpaceus. Next base: position 20,829,882 of record OU383777.1, read on the forward strand.
TATTTTAAATGAATGATACCCTATCTTGAAGCTACTGCTTATTTTGGTGTGCTACAACACAACTAGAATATACAGATGCAATTTTTGAAAGAATTGACATTAATTTCCTGTTGCATTATTTCTCTAATCATGAAGAAAGAAAGATACTTTTTTGTGGGAAGTCCAGGTAAATGCTGCATGTAGATAAGTGATGCCATTTTAACAGCTGTTACTGCTCCAAAATGTTTTTCATTTCTCCATGGAAGGTGCTCCATCCTGTCAGTGATTTTTTTTCTACCTATGTCTACAAATACAGTACTGTTATGTTTTGAATCATATGCAACTGTTCAGACACCTGTATCTGTATGCTAAGCATAACAAATGTTCAGTATAAAATAAGACCAAATAAATCCAAGGAGTGTATAACTGAATCTTCATTTAATTAAAAAGATCCAATGAAAGAGGAAGTGTTTTCTAATTTTATTCTTGGTATCAAATTCTTCCATTATTTAAGGTGTATCAGTCAGGAGGAGGACTTTTATAATATTAAAATTGTACTCAAATCAAGCAAAAATGCAAAATATAAATTTCTTAGCTAAGCAGAGTTCTATAACAAACAGCTCTCTCAAACTCAGAAATCCAACCATAAGTGCTGTATATGTTAATATCCCATCACCCAGAAGAACACTTTAATATTTATAGTTCTTCAAAAATCCAAACTAGATAAGACCTAGAGGAGAAAAGGTATCTGAGACAAAGAGTTTGGGTGCAAAGCAAAGTATCCCATACAGTATATAACCTCTCTCTCCAGTCTTGATAAAAGTTACCACCTGACTCAGTACCCTTCTTCAGACTTATGGCATTGTTCAGAGCAATCGTGAATCTTATTTTTTACCCTTCCACTTAAAAGTAAAAATAAATAGTTTTCTTTTGGTCAAGCAAATGTCTTAAAACATACTTCAAAATCAGTTGAAAACTAGCAGAAATTGCAAAAATATTGGTTTAAAGTATTTGCTCCCTGCAATTCATTCAAATAATTAGTCCTTTAGGAAATCAGATATCTAAGGTAAAAGCTCAGCAATTAGTCTAACATAAAAGCCAAACAGTGATTTTCAATTGAGCTTTCCTTCATGGTCAGAGAAAAGCCAGAAAAACATCAAAGACAGATGGAATGGATCACACTCTGGAGATACTTATCTCTCTTCATTAATCACAGAGGAGTGCAAAAGACTAAATTAAAGTACCTAAATGTTAGGAAATTGATGTTAGACAAGATGAATAAAAGTCTAAATACAAACATTGTTAGGAAAAATCATGTATGTAAACTTTTTCTAACTGCTTTAATAGGGACCTTTGTCATCCATCTTCTTATGTCATCCCTTTTACTACCTCTACAATCAACTAATTATCTTAACATACTATTTTTTGAAGTCTGATTTTTTTCTAATCTGTTCTATTTCATTTTTCCTGTCTCTAAGTGCATACTGGTGGAAATGGGAAACATGAAAATAAATAATGATGAGATTTTTCATGTTTATTAGTTCTGCACATTATTTTTCTTGTTTGGCTTATTGATTAGTTTATTTACTTTGAATTCTCCTCCAGTCTTGCTTTAATTCTGCTCATAAAACAGACTGAAATTATTTAACTATTATAACTCCAAAATTATATGGTCTAAAATAGTTTTATACTCTGCTCAAACAACTTTTCATATTCCTAAGGAAAGACCAGGTCAGAATTCCATACATCAGAGTAAGGGCAAGATTTCTGAGTATCTACACTGTATGTTTATTTCCATGGTTTATGATTAACCCACTGCACAGCCACAACAAAAAACTGTACCACAAAATGACACACAAGGCTATTTTGTTATGTCATCCTAAAATGTTTGTATTGCTTCCAACATAAAATAACAGCCTTTTTGTAAGAGTAACTTTGTACTAATAAGATCCTTGACTTCAAGGAAATGGGGATATCTGCACTGAAGCCAATCTGTATATTTTAGCCCATCTCATCAACTCTGGAAACAACTCTCATCTTGCTTTAAATGAAGCAAGGAAAACACATTTCCTTTTATTCTGATAACTAATTACCAAATAATTGTTTGGTAGATACAAGAATCTTGTATACTGCTTGTATCCAAGCAGTAATTGCTGTTAAGGATATGCTTTCATAACTGGGAAAATTATATCATTTTTTAGCAGTTTGTCAAAGCAGAATTGAAAAAAAAAGAAAAAAAAATAGTGTCAGGATTATTTTAGAGGAGGCAGCACCTCTAAAACTGTCTTTTAGACAGTTACACATATGTAATAAATGTATTCTTTTATTCAGCATTGCCACGTCTCTTATGATTAGTCTTCAGGTTGCAAAAATGTATTTTTCTACTAATTTTAACATTTTAAGGAGAATGTTTACCCTTGTGGACATAATAAAAAATAAGTCTAAAGAAAAAATGTGTTGGGAAGTATTCACCAAAATCCTGTTATTAGCAACTGGGTTGAGCTATTGTTCCAATATTTTCACTAAGTATGAGGTTACTGATAAATGCACAGAATTTGAATTTATATATATTCAAAATTCATGGTGTTTGGCCTTAAACATTGAAAAAAAAAGGGACTTGATATTTCCAAGATACATATTTAATGCATATTTGTTTAAAGTCAAAGATCAAAATAAAACAAATTATAGGACGTGAAAACACACAGATTGTACTTGAAAGATTAATACGGGTTTTAAAATATAAAAGTTCTACAATAAGTAAATGCTGCAGAATTGTTTATTACAACAAAAAGAGATGGCCTTCAAACACTGAGCCTGTGCAGCTTGTTTTCTTCAGTGATTTGATCTTTTCTACTTCTTTCTTGTGTAAGAGACACAGCACATTTTAATGAGGTAAATGTCAACACAGCACAGTAAGGGATCAGTCCCAAAACCAAATATATTTAATAAAATATAGAACCTCTTAAAAATATTTCTACTACAAAGTTTATTAAGAAATACTATATTTCAATGATTTTTGTAGAAAAAGATTTTTTTTTTTTGTAGTGATAATGTTTTATTTTGGAGTGCGGTTTTACTTTTCAAGTTATTTAAGTTTTAACCATCCAGGGATTAATGTTTCTAAATATGTATAATTAGATTTTAGGAATGGCTAGTGTTTCAGATCTGTGGTCTAAATGCTTTTTAACTCAAACTAGTCAAAAGGCAACAAGATGATTCTCAGAATTTTCTTTTTCTTCCTTTGTTTCAGGAAAGTCTTGCTTTTATGAAAACAACCACAAAGAACCCCACAACAACAAAACAATGCCAAATTTAATCTCAGACAAAATTATAATAGGAATAATAGTGTCCAGAAACAAGGCTATTTTTTAAAAGGGAGCCTGTTCAATATTTGATGAAAGAAGTTATACAACTTAGTATGCCCAAAATAGCAGAGGTATTTCTGAGGATACCCCACTCCTTCCCTCCTGTTCTTGCGCTCACGCAGGACTGCTACTCTCATGGCTCTCAGCTTAACTCTCTGTCCCACCAATTGACATGATGATTAGGATTTAAAATTGAAAAAAAATATAGGTAATAAGCATAAATAATTAAAACAACTGTGTTCATTTTGCAAGAGCTAGCAGAAACTATAATTCCTAGGTAGCTGCAGAAGCTGTTCTGGAAGTAACTATGCCATTGTTCCCAATCATCACTACCAAGGTTTGTTGTCTCTTCTGCTCCCACACAGACATTTGGATTCAAACACTTCTCCCAGATTTAATGTCTTTTCATATATTTTTGTGTTGTTCTTATTTTAGGGTTTCCTCTTTACAGACACTTCTTTTAATATGATTTTTCTTCCTTTGCACTTATCTGGGAAATGGAAATGTTACTATTAAGCACATATTACAATACTGCATATTTCTTTAAAATTTCTTTAATTAGACTGTATATCAGTTTACTGAATGATCATGATTCTGTAAATGGACTGTGCCATTCTGCAATGTTTCATAGAATAACTACTGATTATTGTTTTCAAGAGAAGAAATAATCCTTTTCTTAATAAGTCATCTAAAAAAATTATCTGCTTATCTGTTTCTGTTCATTTCCCAGTTAATCAATTCATTCTTAGTAGAACATTGAGAGCTGAGAGCATTAGGAATGTCAAGATGTCATCACCAGGATTTGGGTGATGTCAAGCCATACACTGAATGGTAAATTTACAACTTCATGCTTCTTTTTGAGAAAGAGAGTTTCCAGTCAAAATTCTCTACAGTTTTTATTCTGCTAATGTTTCAGCCTTATGAGCATAATTTCATTTCTTTATTATGCAGTTAGGGGTATTTTTCTCCATGTAAAATAAACATGAAATATGAAATTTCAGGGATTAAATTCATATCACTATAAAAAGAACAGAGGTGTTCAGAAGTGTTCCCATCCATAATGTTCTTTTTACAAAAATTTACACAGCACTTCACCTCAGAAACAAGCAATGTATGTCACTGATTTAGAAAACTCAAAACTATCTTTTCAAATTCATAGCTCAGAAACGTTATAAGATTTTAAAACTAGTTGTATCCTTGGGCCATCATAGTTGTTTGCATCAGTGTTGCATTAGAATGAAGCTAGGAAGTTAGATCAACTGTTTTTCTGATAAATGCTTTTGGATGGGAAATTCCTACAGCAATGTAGAGCTGTTGGGGTAGCTTTCCAGTACATAATTTCCAGCACCATTAGTGAGAAAGTAGGTCCCAGGCAGAAAAGGTTATTGCCTTACTGCTACATCCTCTGGAGGTACCAGGTAAGTACCTTAAGTGTTGGGACATGCATGCATATTAGAAACCAGGCTTGCAATTTCTCTAAATTATGCTCAAATCATCCTTCCTTGATCACTTAAGAATGGTGAAATGCAAACATGGGTATAGTAGAGCTCCACAAAATGAGCATACTTCAGTTGCAGCTAAAGATCTGGGACCAGATCCAAAAGGTATTAGGCATCAAGGATATCAATAGGAGTTAGGTACTTAAATACCTTTGTGTTTTCTTCTAAAGTTTAAAATGTTTTATCCCTTCCATTTTACTCTGTTGTGTTTCTAACACTGCCTTTATATAACAGATTTTTTTTTAAGATTTATAATTAAATTTATAATTACTTAGTGAACCTAATAACTTTTTCACTTTTACAGCAAACAGCAAAATTTTTCTTAGCTCTGTCATGTCTTTCTTCTGTATTCTTCCTTCTGTTTGGTTTTTTATTGTTCCTTTTGTCTTCCTCATGATCTTTACTATGTATCAAACACAGTCATGGAATACATAACATTTTTTCAAGTTATGACAATTATGACTTAATGTCATCATTTTTGAGGATTAGAATGTTATCAAATTAACAGATTTGTGCTTTGAATCTCCTTGATGTCTGCAACTGAAACCCACATGCAGACATGAAAGTAATTTTCTTGCTTCAAGGTAGGACCAGATCTAATTAACTCAACACTGAAGTACAAGAAATATTCTCTGAGGTGAGGTGAAGTATTAAAGCAGGAAAAAAAGACTAGACGTGAAAATTTTTCAGAACAGCTTACTTTGGAGTACAAAAACATATAGGTAAAGTATTTAATTTTTGTAACTTCTCACTCAGCTTCCCACTATAAAAACCAGAAAAAAAAATGTTTGAATATCACACAGCATAGGAACTGAAATTCAACTTCCCTTGAAATAAGACATTGTCATGGGTAGAGTGGGAGCTTCAGACAAAGTTTATTAGAGAAGCCCTCCTGATGGCTCCTGAGGTGCAGAAAGGACCCCATTGCTTTCTAAACTCCTCCCCAGAGATCAGTCTTGGCACAGCTGTATCCAGTGATTGCACCTCTGTACAGCTTTGTCCTGCATGATTAAGGATGGAAAACCATATATATTTATATAAAAATGAATGATTTCTTATGATAAATGATTAGACAAAAAGATCTTAATCAGAATCTTTTGCTACACAGTATGGAAACTAAATCCACCAGTATATTATAGTGTTCTGTATCAAAGCAATTATATTAAAGCCAGCAACAAAACCCCACAATAATTAGGAAGAGATTGATGTTACTCACTCATACTGACCATAGGCAACTCTTTTTCACTCAGCCTTGAAGAGTAACTTCAGGGGTGTCCTCATGCAAGGGAGGAATTTCCACACACACCAAGAAGTGATACATTAGAAGAACCTGCTCTTTGGAAGTGGAACTGGACTTTTATATTGTAAAGTGATTGACTGTCAGATATTTGTCTCCAGATCAGCTGTGTCAGCTTAGCATTTTTAGATGGGTATTTTACTGTATCTGACACACCTTCACCTCACAATCAAAATTATTAAATTTGGGGTAATGAGTCAGTATGGTTTTAGCATAATTCAACACCAAAAGCAGCACGACACCACACCTCAGTTCACCCCGGAGAGCTTTACAAATAGGGCATTGTTTGTGTTGTTTTACTGCATTACAGGCAGACTGTCTTTCTAAGGCATAAAATATGGACTCATAGGATAAAACACTTAAATTAATTTCTTCTCAATTTCAGCATTTAGGAAATATTTAATATATAATGAACATTTAATATAATAAAGGCAAAATATTTAAACATTGAACTGAGTTCTCTTTTTTATCATTTTATCCTGATTCTTGCTCTATTCCACTGATTAATACAACCACAGGAAAAATAAAATAAAATAGATTCACATATGGTATCTAAGATATAAATTAGTTATGTCTTCTGCCATGGGGCAAATTAATCATTTTTATTTCTTCCTTAGATATTGTGTAGAGGAACAGCACTCTTTTGTTGTTGCAGTGTGAATATATCATAAAAGTGTCTATAAAATCCACAGAGAGCTAGAAGTTACTACTAAATATAAATTGATATACAGTAGAGAAGTTGATTTATAGCTGTTCTCATGCATTGTAGCTGCCAGTAATTTGGCTGTATTTTTTTCAGGACATTTTAAACACTATATAGAAAAATATCTTTTTTGTAGTGCCTATATATTGTTTGTTTGAAGATAAATCACATTTCATTGTATGTTTCATTCTATTTTTTTTTTCTTTTCAAAATGAAGTTTAAGATCTCTTTAACATAACACCTTATCTTTCACATAAGGGTCATATACTGCAGTAAAATACTTCATCACCCAAGGCTACTACATGTTTAAAACAGCATTTTCACAGTCCTCTGAGAAGAAAGTGTTTATATCCAAAGTTTAAATAAACTAAATATCACAGTTTAAGTTGCAAACAGATAATCTAGAATAATGACTTTTAAAAGCCTGTCTTTCCATGGCTAACTTAACAGGTTAGTTTAAAATCCATTGACATAGATAAGTGAAGTTGTTCCATTCATTGTTGTTGAATGTTAAGCAAAAGCCATAGCCCAGCAAGGTATGAGTTTACTGATGATGATGGGAAAAAATAAAAAAATTCAAGTACTTTTAAAACTACCAAAAGTGCACTCAGACAACTATAGACATCTGTTTCCAGTAATGCTGAAAGAGAAACATAATAATTTCCCTTGATTCTTTTGGTAAGAATTTTGTCCCCTTGAGAAAGCACAGCCAAAGAAGAAACAAGAAGCAGAGGACAGAAGGCAAAATCATGCAGTACATTTTCCGTGCTGATTTTCCTTTGCTGCACAGTTTTCTGAACTAGTTAGAGTAAAAAGGTTTCTGGGAAACAGGAAGAATTGTGAGAATAAACAGGAACAAACTGTAGTTATCTCTCAATTTCTGGTCATCTAAATTCTTGTAAAGAAATTTCAGCAGCAAAAACATTTTACAGTAATTTTCATTTATTTCTAAACATTCCCATTATATTTTCTCTGAGTTCTTTAATTAAAAATAATCTTGATTTACTATGAAAGTATTGACTAAGAGCTGAAAAGTTGAACATATTTGAGAAGAGTGTTTTTGAAAATTCTTTGTTTTTTCAGTGTGTAGCTGAAAAGGAGTGGTACCTAAAATGGAAATATAATACTGAACTACAGAATTAAGGAAAACAATTTGAAGAACTCTTTTATGCCAAAATAATTGATAAGCTCCTTTAAATACAAGATATGTCACATGGTTTTTAGAGCAAAAGGATTTAGTAAACTATCTGTGACAAAAATGGCTGATAATTTTGGCCTAGGAGTGAGCAACTGTATAATATTTCATTGATAAATTACAATATTGCAATAGTCATTGAGCTTTGCATATAAGCAGAAGTAGTTTTGCTTTTGCTAAAATGAATGAAGAACGTTTGAGTGCAGATCTTGCAGATCATTTCCACTGAGTGGTTAGAGGTCACCTTCAGAGTTATTTTTGAATAGCTTTAGGTCATAATGAAATAAACCAGTCTTTGTTGGTCATGATTCCCTTCAATTCCTCTTTTGTTTTTTTTAAGAAGCAGAAGCACTTGAGATCACCTAGAAGCCTTTATCGGCCATGATAAAGGCCATATGTTAAGCTGCACAAATCCTTTCCAGCTTTTAGCATTTGGTTCCTGGGCATATCCCCAAGGAAACACTGTAGCAGCTTTGGAGCTGCCTGCAAAATTGTCCTATGACTTCCCTGTGAGGCAGTTGGATGCACTGTTTTCTTGCCTCTCTGAAAACAAGTTTGTTTTCATTTACCTGATCCTCATGAAAATGTAAACATTTTACAGTGGCATTCATTTTATAGACTTCAGAGTGGCTTCTTTATTGTCCCAAATAAAAGGACAATCATTTCTTTATTTGATGTAATGAATGAAGAGAGGTCAGTGAGAGAGTGGCTACATTATTTCATATTAAAATTTTCATTGTATAGAATTTTTCTTTCCCTGTGTTTTTAAGAAATCTAGTTTCTTCTAAGTCCATGATTTTAAAATTTTCAGATAGAATTTTCCTTTTCAATGAGTGTTGAAGTAATAGATATTACTACAAATGATTAAAAGAAACTGATGGAAACTGAAGTAGTTCAGCAAAAGGCTTTGGAGAGAATGAACAAATATATTCTTAATATACGAACAAACTGTAGAAAAAAAACCATAATAAAAATTCCCTTCTCTACATATATTTGCTTTTGTCAGTGTTTTGTTCACATTTCACCTATTGGAATCAATATACCGCATTTTAATGAAATTTTTATAGGAAGATATGGCAATAATTTCATCAGAAAGATTATCTCATCTTCTTCAGACAGTGTCAGCATGTACTACAAAATTTTTCTTTAAGAACAGATTTTTTGTCATATTAATTCTTACTGTATCATTCCCCTTCCAAAAAAAATTTGCTTGATCTACAGTAATCAATCTTCATTTTACAGACAATCAAGGAGAAAGGAATAAGAGCAAGTTACTATCATGTAAATCCTTACAGAATAATTAAAATGAGAAAAAAAAGTCATTGCAATGAAGAATTGATCTTGACCCTCCCCTAAAGTTCAGAAAATTCTGAAAGATACTTTACTTCTGTCATGCTTCTAAAAATTATAAATAATTATGAATTTAGGAATGATACTTATTCCTTTGCTTATGCCTTAATTCTTTCAGGCCTGAAGTAAAAGTGAAAATATTGTAATATATATTAAAAAATATGATTCCTTTAGCAATTTGGAAGATCAGCTATTAGAAAATGGAAGGAATTTTTACAGTAAATCCTATTTCCTTTAGGTTCCAGAATGAGCAGCTTTGTGTGCTCTCCTTGCAAAGAAAGCAGCACCAGCTGCCAGCTCATATCAGTTTGCTAGGAGAGCACTTGTAGCAAACACATTGTGTAGGTAAATGCAATGTGGTCTCTGTGCTCCACTGGCTAGTGACACAAGGGTACAGAACACAACCAAGAAAAAGCAAGATCCTTCTCAGCTGTCTGACTGGAAGAAAGGTTCAACTGGAGCAAAATCTGCAGGTTGCACTTTGTGTATTCATCTGTCTGCATTTTCCTTCTGTATAGACTCTTTCTCTAAAGATTTGCTTTCCTGAGAAATCAAATACACAATATCTTCAGCATGAAAAATGTAAAACATTTACTGGGCTTTTAATAAAATATTTAAAGTATATGTATTCATTCCTGAGCAAATGAAGACGGTCTGTCTTCAGTGAACAGAGTAAGTGGATGGGAAGTGTGGTGGTTGCTGTTACTGAGTTTTGAGATTTCTCTACGTGGAATTATTTTTAAGTGAATTTTAGACACCCTTGCAGGCAATCTAATGACTTTAATTTATACGTCATATATTGAATATTTAGTGTAAAAAATACTTTTAAATGTGTCACCCAGGTTCATCAATCAAATTTAGAATATTAAAACTTTCTTAGATTAGTAAAGAACATGGTCTCAACATCTCCAATTTCTATTTTGGGGATGAGGACTTTAGTTTTCTTTTTTATAAAGATTTTGCAAAGGAAGACTATTAAGTGTTCCAACCTGGAACTTCCTTATGAAAGAACTGTGTAATAGTGTGTGTATGAATTTTTTTATGTGGGTACAGTATTCTTTTTCCATGTTACTCAAGCAGTATTTATCTGAGGCAAAGCCTTTGATAAGTGACAGTTTACTCCTTTGTTTACATAGAACCATCAAGTGTTCCTCATGATCGATGTAGTAGGGAAAGAATTTGCATATTGAATGGTAAATTCACTTCAAAATGCCAAGCTTTTGCATAAAATGTCACTTTGAATTAGCTGGGAATAAGATAAAAATACAAAATTTTATTCCAAAATAAAGAGTTAGGATAATGCCAATATATGGATATGTATTGAGAAGCAAGAAATAGGAAAAGTGTCTCAAGACTGCAATGTAAACTTTTTTTGTTAATCCGTGTGTCGCAGTGTGCACTCCTGGGATGGTCCAAGGACCACGAGCAACGGGGGCTGCGACACTTTCCCCCGGGCTCCTGAGCACCCTCAGTGCTCGCTAGGCGATTGAGGTGTAAGGAACAGGACAGGCTTCACTTGCCACTCCAAGGACTGAGTTTATTAACAGAAACACAAAGAAAACTTAGCTCAAAGGAAGGGTAGAGGCGAAGACCTTGAGTAAAGCAAGACAGTGGGTTTTAAGGGACTGCTTGGGACAGAGTTCAGGGTAGGGATCCAATAGGGAGAGGGGTACAACACAGAAAACCAATACAGAAACCAATAAGGAGACACAGAGGGAGGGGAGCAACCTAAACAACCAATAGGGTATCGAGGATTGGGGGATTGATAGAGAACAGTCTGGAAAAAGGGGCAGGGTTAGGGGAGGATTGACAACTAAGTAAGTAGACACAATAAGGACTAACCCAACTACAAAAGGAAAGAGGGGACGTACAGAGCAAACCATTTTGAGGGACTACAGAAATATACATTAAGAAAAACACACCACCAAATCTGTCCATCCAGTGGATTCACTAGGATGAATTCACTAGGATGAATTCACTAAGTATATCTGTGATGGTTTTTTGTGATTGCTACAATCATTTATGTTTAAAAGTGAACATCTATTTTGAACTGAAAAGTGAAATTTAAAGTAACTATTTTTAAGCTATGTATTCTGTAAAAAAAATATGGTATTTATATTTTTGCAAGACTATTGCAGTAATAACAAAATTCTTCAAAATAGTTTTGGTGATTTCTTTAAGCAAGCTTGTTGAGTTATATCTCAGAATACAAGAAAAGTGTTATTGTGTAATTACCTATCAAGTAATGGTCTAGAAACTACATTTCCAAAGAGGGAAGAAGTATAAGACTAATTAGTTCATTAAAATCTAACCACTATAAATTTGTTCTGAGCATACATTTGTGAGTCTATACTGCAATGAAGAAAATTATTTGACTGTCAGTGGAGAGTTTTTTTCCCAAAGCATTCAGAGAGGATATTTACAACATGCAAAAAAAAAAACTCCAACTCTGAACACCTTTTCTCCTAACTTTGAATGAATTAATCCCATTTAATCTTATATTTCCATAAATAACACCAGATTTGAACCAACACATTCTGAATTTAATTTTCAGTCAAGAAAAAAATAAGCATTTTGGACAGCATCCATTGTAAGATGAGGTTGCTCACTACCTAGAGGTTTCTGGTTCTCTTTACTAAATATAAAAGGTGACCACAGAACTAGCATAAACATATCAGGTGTCTATGTGGAGTATATAGATCAACCACCTGTATTTATTATTTAAATTTATTTGTGTAAATCCCAAGGAGTTAATCCTTAAAGATCAAAAATGTTCATGGATAAGTGAGTAGACTCTTCACAGAAAGATCATATGGTATGTCTTGTTTCCCTGATGTGTTTCTGGTTTCATTTTATCCTGTTTTCATGAGATCCAACTTCAATTTGATCACTGGCATAAGAATCATACACCTGTTAGTCAAGCTAACAGGAAAACTCTTTACACATATTTTTTTACAAGTAAACAGAAATTATGTCTATTAAACAGTATGGTTTGGGTAAAGAATTTGTACAGTAATTTTTCTTACCTGTTATAAAAAAGATATTTTCAGCATAAAAGGAAATGCTAATGATACAGATAATTGGGAGAATAATGACATACATCACAAATGCTTGAAATGTAGAGAGTATTAATGAAATTCATTCTAATTAGAAAACACTAGTATTCAATCAGAGATGTTAATAGGCAGTCTAAGTGCCATCAAGGCTCCCTCTAGAGTCTACTTTTGCTAATCCCTGGCATTATTTAACTATGTTTCAGTGTCATGGGAAGATGTACTGATTTTATATTCATTACATTAAAAATAAAAATAAAAAAGGTATTTAGAAAATGAAAATTAATGTCTTTCTTCAGTAAATTTAAAACACTTCAATAATATAAAATGTGGATCAGTTAATCAGACTTTACAAAAGAAGAAAATTTAGTGGTGTTAAAAACAACACTATACTCTGCCAGCGTTTATTCTTTGGTGCTTTGAGTTTTAAGAGGTTCATTTTACTGTTTGAAAGGAACAGGTCAACACTTCATATGAGTGGAGAACTGAGAATTCTTAATCTAGAATTCATAATGTATTTCGAGTTGATGCAATGAGAATGGCAGTTCTTTCAGCTTTGTCTGCTACACTACATAATTCACCGAGTAATTCACCTTGTGTACGAGAAAAAAACAACAAAAAAGCCAGAAGTAGAGCTGTAGGTAACCTGTAGCTCTGATCCTTACAAAAGATTAGTCTTGGAAGCATTTAAGCTGTGCTGTAAATAAAAAATATGTAAATATACAAAGATTGGAAAATATATGCCAATGTAACATTTAGCTTCTATGGGAAAAAACATGACTCTCAATGAGTATTACTGATGAACTCATGCCTGGTTTGAAGGTAGAGAATACAAAAACTGACACAAAATATAGAATGGATAGTATCATCAAACTGATGAATTTATGTCCTAGAGAGCTTGCTGACATCCACGAAATAAAATGCCGTACTCAGGCAGATACTGAACCTTAATTATATATGTTTTGTTCTTCTCTCCAGCTTCTCCAAAATCTGCACAAAAAAGATGTTGTGGGGAAAAAAACCAAATCAACCCACCAATCAAAAAAGTTGAACCAAAAATCCAACTGAAATTTATGCAACACCCCAAACAGCCTTTAAATAAAAAATCTACTGTGAGAGTCCAGGTTTGAAGGCTGATAAAACCAATGAAGTCAAGCCTTTTTATAAATTCCAGGAAAGGAAAGATATTCTAACAGTATTTTTTTTTTCTCTTTGTTAGAGTATTTACCTAATTCCCTTCAAGTGTAGTTCAGAACCTGCTTTGGTGTTTTAAGTGCACATAATTAATTTTGTTGCATGACCATTTCCCTAGATGTGATCACTTTGTTTAACTCTAATGAAACTTTTATTAAACTTGATATGCCTGAAATCATGCAAACAGTTTATCATTAGCATTTTGCAGTCTTATATTATTGAAACTCACACTTTCACACCTTCATTGCATGGTTGAAGTGTTACATCTTTGATAAGAATGTGGAAAAACCTTTCATAATCAAAGCAGGTTATAGAATGGTAATTGAATGAAAAGGTGAGAACCTCACTCCCCCCCCCCGCCCCAAATCAAAACCAGTCACAACATGGCAAATCAAATCAGTTTGCTATCCATATTCAGAAAAGATTTCTTGCTTTGCATAATATTGATTTCAGCAGTCAATGTGTGATTTTAAATTTGCTCCTTAGTTCTCCTAAGACTTCAATCACAGATGAACATCTATCTTCCACATATAGGTGTACAATTACTTGCAACTTCTAGAACTTTGAAAAAAGAATCAGTAGTAATTTCCTCTTTTGACAACAGTTGTGAAAATTGCAAAAGCTTTGCATTATCCATTGCTGAAGCTGGTATACTGTATAAAACCACATGGAGAGAAGGAAACAGAGAAAGGGATGTTAGTGAAAGAATTCACGAACCAGTGTTCTCTAAAACTGAGTATCAAGGTTCTGGAATAAATGGACTACCAGAATAGTGTCTGGAAAAAGCTGGTTTTATTGAGTTACAGATTAAGTATGATTGTAAGATATCTGTGTATTCAGCAGATAAATAATGGTTTGAATTACTTCAGAATAATATTTTGGTTACATAGACAGAAACAATTATTGAAATAACAAGGTACATTAAAATAAAACAATATTCATAGATAATAGTCATCTATTTATTCTTGTAAACTCTTTCAGTGCATTTAATTTACATTCAAAATAAATATACTTGCTGAAGAATTATGACCATAGTGTACTATTGTTACACTACCATTACTGTTAAATAAACTTGATTTAAACCTGGGTTTATAAAGTCATGGAAGTACAGATTCTTTAAGATGGTAAGATGAAAGTTCTACTAAATATGCTTTTGCATTTGCTCTAGTCTAGTGTTGATTCTTTGCTCCTGTGAAAGATTGATCCAGCATTATGTTTCAGATAGAAAGATGATGTTGTTGTATCCAGTAACATGCCATGCAAGAAAATCCAATTGTTTACAAATGCATTTCCAAGCTGTTGTGATACAGAATACAATTTGCTGTCATTTACCAAAAGCCGTAGGCCAGTCTATTATTTCTGACAAGAAATTTATGATGAGAGATTTTGCCAAGAAACTACCTAAGAATGAATATAAGAGTGAATTAGTATGCAGTTGAACAACAAAGGAGAAATAATGTAAGGCTTCTTGTCACTCAGGACCAGAATCTACCACCCAATAGAAGAGATTCACTGAGGTACTGGACACAAAATACCAAGCATAAGATTTGTTCTTGTCAGCTCAGATATCAGAACCAACAAAAATATGTTATGTAAAATGCTCTGCAAATGACAGAAACAAAAATGGAAGGAAAAAAAGAAAAAAGGGAACCGTTTTCATGTGGGTGAAATAAGGCAAAGGAGTCATGGTGTCTGAATCATTTTCAGAATAGTTTATAATAAAAGATATAAAATGTGTGCTGAATAACTGAAGTACTGGCTCCTGTCTTCACAGTGTATTCTCTGTAGGGACTGCCAGAATGATTTTGAGGTAAACATTCCGATTTTCTGAGAGAGTTTGCAAAAATAAACTCAGGCGTTTTTTGCACCAGCTGGTTTTGGATATATAGGATGAAGGACCTACATCATCAGAGTAGAGGTCTGATGTTAATTGACACCTGTTTCAGATTGAATATTCCTGCTTTCTATTGTGACCTGACATCTATTACCTATTATCTATCTATAATTATTATTATCTGCTTGATATCTTATTTGATTTACTTGTTTGTTATTACAAAGTACACAAATAAAACAACCCAGAATTCAGCCTTGTTTTTTTTTCCATAGAAATGTTTAAGACATTCTTGAGAAATCAAGGAAATAACCACATATAAACTGTTAGAGCTGCATTCACTTTCATATTGCAGTAACATTAAATGAGATGTTCATAACTCTGCAGATATATTTTAATTTAACCCCGATATTTAATTCGCTTATTCAGACAGAGGAACAGGTAGAACTTGCATGTAGTATTTGTTAATTGCAATGGCTTGCATTTTGCCTTCATTTCACAGACTGGAGACATCTTTTGCTTTGCTAAAACTGAGTTTCTGTGAGAAAGTCATGTTTTCTGACAGTTGTTTAGAGAATAGATATTACAGGAACAATAGGCAGGATTGATGTCTCACCACAGCTGGCCAAGAAAATATGGGACCTTACACTTAATGAACTGTTTTGTATATCAGACTGGATTCCACGGGTGTGATCACTGTTTCTTGGGGGAAGAGGAGAAGTATTAAAATGCTAATAAGAGGAACCCAAATGGGAACCTTTTAACTGTATTTTGTTTTGAACACTTCTTTATTAAAAAAAAAAAAATTCTTTGTAGGGCTAGTTCATTACCAGTAAGCTGCATTATTTTGCTTCTTTCCTTTTTAGCATAGCATTCAGAATTGATATTGCAAGGAGGATTGCATATACTACATTATTGAAGGAAAGATGCATTTAATTAGGAAGTTACATTGAATTAAAAAACAAAGTTCTAGTTTTCATTTGCCTGCTTATTCAGGGCTTAGATGTGTTACAGAATTATTTGTTTATGTTTTTTTCTCATAGTGTAAGTTGATAATTAGCCAAAAGGTTATTTAACAAATATCTTCCGCTTATGCAAACATTATGTCCTGGTTTGTAAAAAACATGCTGAATTCCTGTCTGTTGCCTTTTTTAACAGCCCAAACGACACTTCTAAATCAAGGTTTGTCATGGAAAAGAGAAGAAAATATTCACCTTTTTTTCCTTACAAGGAAGTACATATGACATTTGTAATATACAACACATAGAACTACAGAATAACCGCAATAACACCATTCATTCACTGATCTTTGGGCCTTTGCCTCCTTTCTGGTAGCATGTTCATACATACCAGCAGCTGAATGGGTTTTTTTTAAAGAAAAAAACCCAAACAAACTGGACTCACTGATTGCACTTGAATATAAAGACCTTAAAATTATATTATGACTATTAGAAACTTAGTATACCTAAACCTATTTGCTTTGAAAATTTTCACATGAATGTTGGGATGGATGTTAGCAATATTCCTGAATTTTTGAGGTACTGTATATATTTTTAAAATTGTTAAGCTCCTGATATGACCTCCCTGAAGAGTTCATCTGACAATGAATCATGATAATAAATACAATTACATTTGCTGGAGTGTTTTCTCCTCATTGTTTTAGTTCCTTCTTTTTACTGCCTAATTTCTCCTGTCAGGTTATGCTGGCATGGTGTCTTTTCAATTTTCTTTTTCATCTGCAAAGGCTGCCATTAACCTAACCAACACTCCTTAATAATGTGTGATGTTCTTTATTTGTTTGCTCTTTGCTGTAACCTGAGCCAGCTCTTGGCCCTCACCTGGACCAGTCATGGGGATTCCTTTAATACAGGATGATTCGTGGATCGGAAAATGCAGTCCTGTACTTCCCTCCAGTCTTGGCAAGAAGCCCCCTTTTTCACTTGGTTTTCCCACTTGTTAGAGACATGAGGAAGAAAAAATGGAAATCTCAGGCAGATCACAAGTCAGAGCAAGTTTTCATAACTCTGACAAACTCCTGTTTGTTCTGTCTTATTGTTTATGGTCATAAAAAAATCCCCTTCAAAGACCAGCTTCACCTTGTTACAGCCTCCTTTCAGGTACTGGTAGAAAGTGATAATATCTTCCCTGAGCCTCCACTTCTCCAGGCTAAGCAACCTCAACTGCAACTTCCCTCAGCTGCTCTTTGTGAGATTTGTGCTCCAGCCCCTGTAACAGCTCTGTTGCCCTTCTCTGGACTCACTCCAGGACCTCCATGTCCTTGTTGTAGAGGAAGGCCAGAACTGGACAGAGTTCTGGGGGTGTGATCTCACCAGTGCTGAGTACAGGGGGGACAATCACCGCTCTGGTTCTGCTGGCCACACTAGTTCTTACAGGAGCAAGGATGCAATTGTCCTCCTGGGCTCTCTGCTGACTCATACAAATGTCAATATAAAATGATAAAAAAGCAGACCAGGAAATATTTTGAAAAATATTTTTCAAATACATGAAAAGTATTAACTAAACAGGAAGACTGCTAAAAATTCTGTGAGGTCAAGAGACAAAAAAGTTGGAATAGGAATGTTCAAAAGAGATGAGAAAGATAAGAATAGAAGAAATAAAAGCATTTTTTGCATTGGTGTCCACTGCATAGGAGCTATGGGAGGTTGGTCCTGGAAATTTTCTTTTATTGAAGAAAATTAAAGAAATTGGTGCAGACTAACATATTATTAGAAGATATTGTAGATCAAAATGGTAAGATGAATCATAAGAAATTATCAATTTTTCATCCACTGCCCAGAAGACAAAAAAAAGTCAAATTACTAATGTCATGACTTATCACTTAATCAAATAAATTTCAATAGAACAAAATAAGTTAAATATAATATTTCTTTTTTTACAGGGCTGGAAAAATATAGACCAGCCTTCTATATCTGGGAAATTAATACAAAGCATAATAAAGAATAAAGTAAGCTGAAAGATGAATAAATCTGGTAAAAAATACTTTACAATAACGAAGATTCAAGATGAGTCATTTTAAAAAACCTTTTTTTTGCCTCAAATTTCCTAAATTTTTTTGAAGAACACAATGATATTGGAAACACCAATATCATTGTGCCAATATTGTGGAACCATATACTGTAATGTTTAATTTAAGATAAAATCAAAAGTATTTTCAGACTGTAAGGTTTGCTCTTCACTGACTGTGATAGCATAGAGTTAAAATCTTAGCTGCTTGGGGAAAATGCTTTTTAAAATCATGAAGAACAGATTTGGGGGGAGTGTGGAAAGATTGGGCTTGTAGAACTGGAACTGCTAAGGGGAGTGTTAGCTTTGTCTTTGTTAATTCATGCGCGACTGCACGTAGGTATGATTGTTAAATATAATTAAATATAGTTATTGTGTAAATGTAAAGGAATAATGAGAGACAATGTAACCACAGTAAGAAAGTTTGTTTTTTAGAGCTTGGAAATTTATGCTTGGATGGAATCAATAGGATGGATAGAACAATACCAGTTTAATGATTAATACATTTATGTAACCAAAAAGGAGTATAAAACATACCCAACTGGAATATATTGTGGAGACTGATTTGGGTTTGTACCCCAGGCTCCCGAGCTCGCATCAGTAAAAGCACCGCATAAAGCCATGATTCTGTGACTATGTGTTCCGATGTTAACTGTAATGGATAATCTCACACTTCTCTCATGTTGGTCTGTGAATTTCTCTTTCTTGATCTGTGAATTATACCCTTTAAATTTAATTTAATGTTAGTCATTAAATTCCCAGTTAGAAACTGGGAAGTAAAACTTCTCAGGTAATTGCTGTGAGTAAATTTGAAAAGATAACATAAATCTAGGATAATATTTGTCATTGTACAATTACAGGAAATAAATCCCACCATACTTTTCTATGATATTTATAGTGTTCAATATATTTAAAAATAATGTGGGTAGAGTATCACTAGTGAAGTTGTGAATAACAATGGCACAAAACTATCCAGATGTCTAAAGACAAAGGTTGACCATAAAGAGTTGGTACAAAGATTTAATTGTACCTGAGTTTACAAGATTTTAAGAGTGGTAAATAGTAGTAGTTGAAATGTGAATAGTGCACATGGGGGAAAAAATCAAGTAAGACACAAAGCAATCGTAAAGATTTTACTTTGTGATGTACTCTAAATAGAACTACTCCAGTTCAGAATGGTTTTCCTTGACTAATTTTTGATTGTTTAATGAAAAACTGAACAATGTTCTGCAGAAAACCTAGAGATAAGATCAGGAATTATTGAGAATAAAATAGGCAATAAAGCAGAAAACATGACACTCTATAAATCCCTAGACTATCTGCATCTTAAATGCTTTATACAGTTTTGTTTCTTCCCACTGAAATATTTGGTAGAAATAGAAACAGGCATGGTAAAAGTGACAAAAGCCTTATCACTGCTGTGGATTCATTTATGTATTGGAGAAATTAATTAACATTCTTTACTTTGAAGAAAGGATGAATCATAGAATCAAATGGTAATGGCACAAAAATCACAGTTAATAAGAAGCAAATATACAGTGATTATTCACAATTTCTTACAGTGATTATTCACAATTTCTTACACTGATTAAGAATTCATCAAAGGAAACTATTTGGTGCAGGCTAATATAAAAGTAGGTATGTATCGAACCCTTTGCCTTGGGATGTTGATTGTGCCATTGTGCCAAAAGCACGAATGGACTCAGAAAGGAATTATACATATTAGTAGAACAGAATTCTACTGAAGGCTAAACACAGAGATAAATGTAACACTTTGTCTCTTAATCATGGGTGGCTAGAACTTAAGAAGTTGTTGCTGCAAGCTTATCTGTTGTGCTCTCTTGCCAAATGTCCAATATTAGGCCAGAGTATTTGACTCTGGCCACTATCAGGGCCAGAGTATTTGACTGAGTGAATCTACCATTGACATGATTCTTACTTCTTTGTCTATTACTTGAAAGGACATGGTAATTCTAGTAGTACTCGATTCAATCATCATGTTTTGAAACTCTTAAGGAAATATTCCATGATCTGAATTTAAAAAATCTTTAGTGCTAACAAAGGATAATTCCTCCAGAATGAAGTTAATTAGCTCTACTTTCAGCTGTCTGGTGTTTCTTTATTCAGAAATTGTCTGCTGTTTTGAATTAGACTCTGACAAGCCGTCTTGGCTGCTGTTGAGTTGAAAGAAAAGATTACTCTCCTCAACACATTGACAACTGTTCAACTATGCCTTGCTGACAGAGGATATTATTCTTGTAGGTATGCCAAAATGAAGATATTTTTTTTCCATCAGAATTATCCATGTGAAGAAACACTAACATCTCAATGTTTAAATCAACACAAAACTCTTTGTCACAACCAAAATAGTCAGCATACACATATTTATGTTGGAGATCTGGAAGATCAAGAATCTAGGACATACATGACCAGCATAATTTTTGTCTCTTTTCATGCTGCAAAGAAACATCCTTATTCTGGACTATTTTGAGGAAAGCAGGGATGGAGGAAAGAAGGAAGGGAGAAAACATTGTGACACAAAATAGGTACAGCTAAATTGTTGGGTGAATTTATCAATGTAAGTGCCTCATTGAGGGCTTGCTCTATATTTTGTGAAACCTCCATTAAGCTGAGGTTATAAGAAAAAAATTAAATGTAACCTGTAATACAGGTACACACAGTGTTCAATAGCCCCTTCTAAACCAGTATAGTTAAGCATCATGGTTTAGGAATGGTATTCCCAAATTCAGTGCCCCCACCAATGCTCTCCTAAAACAGATGCAGCTCTGTCTCTCTTCCCCTTCCCCTCTTCTTTCCGATGGACAGGATGGACCTGAGAGTTGGAGGCACATAAGGTGAAGATCATGGGCTGAGGTAAGAAAAATTTGCTGGAAAGAGCAATGAGATAAGAAAAGGAATGGTAACAGCAACATTAATAAGAGAAGTATACAAAAAGAGAGAGCTCACCCCAGAGCACGTGACACTAAACAGATACCAGATGGCTCTCTCCACCATGTTTTCAAGACAAAAAAGAATCCCTTCTCTATTGAAGAGAGTCCCTTTCCCCTTCCACAGTGCTGATATGAGGTGCTATAGAACAACATCAGGGTCCCAGCCATGTCTCCCTCCTGGCTACTGCAAAAATTAACCCTGTCCTGGCCAAAACAAGGACATTATGTCAGTACAGCATCAGTGCAGATCACACCTTATAAAAAAGGCTCTATGAAACCATGATTTTTTTTTTTTTTTTTTTAAAAAAAAGCCTTCAGGGCATGACTAAGAAACAAAATGAATGGAGAAAAGATGTTTACACATGGAGTTGATTTTTAAACCCATTTGAGCAAAATCAGGAGGGTAAAATGAAAGGAAAATATATGTAATGACTTAAGAAATACTTTTTATCACAAAAAAAAGAGGAATCTGTGTCCCTCAGTGCCATAGAATAAATTATTTTTGAAATCTAAATAAAATAATAAGCTTTAATTAATATAATAAAAGATTAATATTTTTACTAATGAAAGTTAGTTTATTTTTGTAAGGAGGTCAAATATTTTTATTTTAATGTAAAGGACAGTCAATTAGACATTCCTCTTTATAGAAACTGAATATTCAACATATGAGGATCTGTGAACATGTAATATAAATTTTAATCATTATTCTCATGTTTATGTCTTACTCTCTTTTACTGTATTCTTATCTAAAATTCGTTTCCTTATGGGGAAAAGGAAGATTTCCAGAGAAAGAGGGACTAATCAAAGCTTCATGAAATTGCCTGGGGGAGACAGAAAAAGAGGGAAGGGAGATCTAAGGATTGTGTATTTGTAGATGGAAATACCACATATAGGTAAAGACCTGTACATATAACTCTAAAGTACACGTTACAATAATGGCCTTTACTAGTTCACCTAATTTGACTAGGTTGAATAGGTTAACTGTTCACACACAATTCACAAGGTCAAGTATTTCTGGCAGATCTCTTGATGTGTTCAAAGTGCTAATGAGAGGACCAATGTGGTTCCCTTTTACTGTGAGCAAATCGAAAACCATTTGAATTAGGTATTTAGCAATATTTGATGAGAACATTTCAGAATGAGAGACACAGCCATACTAAAATAATTTTAACTACCTGGTTAATGTCTGTAGGAAATTACAGACAGCATTGTCTGTAGGAAATGTCTGGCAGCAGTCAGAGGGGCCCAAGGTCTCTTTGTAGGTCTTCTCTAAGGAATTGGCTGAATGTAATACATTAAATAAAGACCACAATGCTTTTTATATTTGAAAATAGTTATCTCAGTGCAATAAATACCAATAAAAATCTTTCTCTAAAGCAATTTTAAAACAATAAATATAAGTTTTAGTTTTATGCTCTGTTTAGCAAGCAGCTACAGCAGCAGACATAAACAATATAATCACATTTGCCACCGTATTTTGCATGAGATATAAATTAAAAGTAGACTAATTGATGATTCTTACAGGACGTTTTTTCATTTCTAATATAATAGAAAAGTGGGGAAAATTGAAGTATTTTGCTGTTATTTACTGTATATTTCTTCAATATATTTCATAAACATAAGACATTTATTCCAACTAGATCCTCAAGCATATATAATTCTGCAGCTAAATATTAGCTTTTTAAAAGTATTTACAAACCAATATTCAGCCACTCTATATCATAAACTATATCACAAAATCATACATATGACCAAAAGTCTTTAAAGTTTCTGGGTAAAAAGGACATCAGGAAATAACTCAAAGAAAAATTGTTATCCTAATACCAAATATTCACCTGTGAGATAAAAGATGAAATGAGAATGCTCTCAATAAATAACTTTGAAGTCAGAGAGGAAGTGAAGAAAATTCCAGTTTTATGGCTGTCTTATTGAGCCAACAGCAATTTTATAAAGCCAAATTATAAGCCCAGCATTTCAGAGAATATCTGCTAGTCTGTTATTGATAGATTAGTGTAGTCTCTTGGCATGTTTGTCCATAGAATAGTTACATATTCTTAACAAAATTTTGGCCAATCACTGCAAAATATTGCCTTGCCCTGGTAAAAGGAACAAAGCTTAATGAATATAGTATTGATATAGAAACTGTAATTCAAACTGAAGCTTAATAGGGAAAAAATAGCTATGGTGATATAGCATAAAGTTAAATCAGGGCAAAATATTCAATGGCATCACTGGAATTGATTTCAAATACTTAACATTAATATAAAGATTACAACAATTTAGATATTCATTTCCAGGAATAGATCTAAAAATGGGTGAAATTCCAGCTATAGCTTTGCAACACCTAGTTTTCAGGAGGGACTGGAACTATAGATTCAGATCAACATTGTAAATTCAAGTATAGGAAGACAGACATTGAAGTGCTGGTAGATTGCAGCTTTTGTGGTAGATAAAGTACATTAGCAGCATGAAAAGCAATTTTAGTTAGTTCCAAGACATTGTTACTTTTATCATTCCCCTTTCTTTGAAGTGATTGATCTAAAATCTCTTTTATTTGCACAAGCATAATTTTGACCATTTGTGCTGAGCTAAAGCCAGTTACACTGATATAGCTGGGGACACAATTTAGTTTAAAATTTCCTAAAGGGTAACAAGAGTCCTTAGATTTTTAAACTAATTTATTTCTTATATAGATACATGGTGAGTATAAGCATCTACTCAAAAAATCTACATTACAGAGTTAAAGTGAAAAGAAAGAAACTGCAGATTTTTAGTTCAGGAATGCTGAACACCTCAGGCAGCAGTATTCTACTTTACTGTAATAAGTAGAGTCTGCACTTATTTCTGTGCCAAAGTATGGAGTAGTGAAATACCTATCAGTAGCATGTTTCCAAAGGGTTTTCATTTTTTAAAACAAGCCAAAAAGTTTCAAAAGCTTTCCTAGATACATTTCCATCTTCTTTTTTCTAAATTTGTTTGCCTTTTGCTGTCTATTTCTCTTCATTTTCCCTTTGATGCCTTTTCTATTGCATAATAGAGTAGATTATCTAGGTTTTTCATCTTTGAGAATGTCATTATTTATACAGTACAAAAATAATTCTGGGGGGTTTTCGGTGCTTTATGTAAAAAATTAATAGTATGAACAGACAAAATCCCATTATCTCCAGATTCATTCAAGGTTTTATTAAATATACTTCTCTACAATAAACATTAAAATCTGCTTTTATTTTTCTTCCTTTAAAAACTACATTTGAAAGTTTGAAAACATTACACTGAGCCAATATACCAAATAGTGAATTAGAAAAAATTAATTTATTGCCTCCCATGAAAGAACAACTTCTTTTAACCATCTGTGGGATTTCTTTTTACTGCAGACTGCCATATTGTACTGAGATAAGAATGTGACATAGATTAGAATATAAGTAGAAACTCTCTTTTGCAACATTTAAAATAGGAGAGGATGTAGAGTACAGTTAGGGTTGGAAAGTTTAGTGGGAAAAGAATTCCTGCTTTGGAAGAAATATTTTCTGGGTGACCTAACATGGCTCATCCCTTCTAAGTTTCTGCAGAATAGCAATATAAAGTTGTCTCTGGTGTGCAGAGTTTTTCAACGCTGACACTAATGGTCTACAGATCTTGAGTTGGAGTACAATTCTGAAGCATTTCAGCCACCATAATAAGTACTTTAACCATAAACCCTGGAGGAATCTAGTGTTACCCATGTTAAAACACATGCAGAGCTGTTTTCTTTGAACAGCCATATCTTAAAGGTGGTGCCAGGCCAACTTGAGAGACAGGTCACCTTCAAAAAGTGAAGGCACGTAAAATGTGTCTTTAGATTTTAAAGTTTTGAAAAACTACATTTCTGATATGCTCACTTCTCAGGAACTCACTGCAGCCCTCAGAAAATGCTATGGCTCCCCTTTCTTGGAATGGGAGCCATTCACTTAAAAAAAAGAGCAAAGAAGAAAGCTGAAGCCATAGCTTTGGCACGTCATTCTGCATCAGGTGCATCTGTTCTCAAATTCACAAATCTCCCATCTCCCAGACTCGCAAATGCATTAAGCATGTGAAATAGAGTCTTTGGGGAGATAACACTGTCATTCCCCATGACCACCTTCAGCTGACTTGGAGTACATATTTTGCCTCATGAGTGCTAAAGTAAAAGCTAGACTCTCTTGTTGCTTCCAGTAAATGAACTCAAATGTTTGCAAAGATAGAGAGACTGCATCTTATGCCAGTAACATATGCAGATTAATATATTTCTACAGTACAAAAATTGCATAACGCTGTTTTCTCATTCCTCCTTCCCTAATGATGAATTTACAACAATTAAAACAAAGAGCATTTTATAATTTTGAGTCTGTTTGCTCTAGTTCACTATATTCAAAAGTTATGCCATCCAAAAGACATTCAGAGAATAAAATATCAGGTACAAAATATCTGTTTAAATATACTTAAATCGATTTACTATGTATGCCAAAAAAATAGAGTAATAAAATATTCCCTTGGGACTGCTACTTGACACCTCAATCCCTTAGACTTCTGGATGCACATAGGGCTTTCATGTGACATATTTTAATTTTTAAGCCACAAGTTTAAACAATTTTACCTGTTATCAAATCTGACATGTAACTCTCCCCAATAATCTCATTTTTATGTATTTCTAGGTGCATATAAAACAATATGACATATATGACCTATTATGACCTATTAAAATTACAGTTCCTCTGGCATTAATTAGTAAATGCACCTTGAATTTTAAAAAAATAGAGATTGGAGTAGTTGCTAAAGAAGAACAGGAAAATAAAATGTGCATATGCCATTCCCTAAAGCCAAAAGAAAAGTTCAGTCTGATTTTAAGCTGCTTTAATGGACGTGAATGTCAAAAGGAATAACAACATGCGTGTACTGGAGTGTGGGTTTTCTTATCTGTTTATATATAAAAATACTTACCAAAGGCATGTACATAATTATTTGAATAAGCCTATTGTTCTGAAAGGATTTTATTTTTAAGTCTGCAGTTCACTATGTTCCACTGTGTACTTAAAATAGAATACAAATTATTTGCTGTCTGTACCAGCTTGAAAGTTTAGAAGAAAAAAATCTCAAACATAAAATAGTTATGTATGAATACAACATCATGAGTCCGGGGCCTAATGAAGGAGAATAGAATAAGTGAGGATTGTCTTGGTTCAATTCTGTTGTCATTTTTTTCCTAGTATTATACTAGAAAAAAAATCCCAGGAAAAAGGAATCCAAACACAAAACCAACAGGCAAGCCAGCTTCAAAAAGCAGTTTATGGACCAATAAGAATTAAATAAGGCTCTTGTATCTTTTGAAGTAAAACTGACACCCAGAACAATCTCTTCTAGTCATTGCTGACTGTAAAGAAGCTTGGGGCACCCATGAACTCCTCTTTTCACCTCAGCATTCTCTTGGCAGCCACAATGCTGCACTGTGTTCACACCTGATCAGACCTGCTTAAACCCCAACCCTCTGGATTTTCAAACTAGACAGAAAAATATTTCCATATTTTCATTGTAATCAGCTGTGATAAATAGAAGCCACCTGGTCAAGATTGGTGTAGGTCAACCCCCAGTGTTTCCTTTGCTTTACAGGTGAAGACAACTGACATTTCCATTGCTCAGTCCATGACATCTTCAAATAGCACTTCTAGCATAGATGAGATACCCTAAAAAAGTCTTTTCCTCTCTATTGCCATCAAAGGCACTCTGGCATGATTAGTATAGAAGCAGCTGTCTGAATCTGTTGTAGGTGATAAAAACAGCTTAAACTGTAAATGCTAACAGGCATTTGGTGTAACAGGCAGATAATTTGGTGTATATGTGTGTGTTTATGGGTGAATGTCTGCAACTGAGCTTTTGCATTTTCAAGCAGAAACTTGCTAGCTGCAAACCAGTGTGGACTGGTCACGATTTCTGATAACATTTGAAATGGGGAAAAGTGACACATCCTGAATCCTAGAAATAATAGACACATGAGAGAGGAACACCAGTCAGGAAGCTACGCATGTGCACATACGCTAATTAAGTTGGAAAGCTCAGGGTTTGGGCTTCTGGAAAGAAAGACAGTGTTAAAAATAAGACCTCTTGAGAACTGGTCTCAGAAAAAAAAGAGGGTCTGAAAAAGTGGTGAGTGGTCTGATTCAGGGATACAGAGGAATGCTGCTGTTACATGAATAAAATCATATTTCTTTTCAAAGTATTTGTGCAAATTGACAATCACAAAGAATTACACAAAGGCCTTATCAGTTTTTATCCCAGGAAACAGTGACAGGACAGGAGGAAATAGGCTGCACTAGGGAAGGTTCAGGTGGGACATAAGGAAGAATTTCTTTATAGATAGGGTTGTTAAGCATTGGAATGGACTTCAAAGGAGGTGGTGGAGTAACCATCTCCGGAGGTATTCAAGAAACAACTGAACATGACACTTAGTGCTATGGTCTATTTGACGTGGTGATGACCAGTCAAAGGTTGGATTCGATGACTCTCTGTGATTGGAGCAAAGATACTGGAACTGGAGTATGATCCTGGAGGTCAGAGATGAGTGGAGCTAAATGTTGGGGGATGCCCAGGGACATAGGCTGAAACTGCAACCTGCTGTCCAGACCTGACTGTCATCCTGCCCTCCGTGGGAAGCAGGGATCTCTCTGTGGGGAAGGGAAACTGACAGCTAGTGAACATAGCACTTTTTAGAGCAAGTGTGTGAGATAATCTAACAAGGTAAAAACTGTAAGGTTCTTTAATAAATCTCCACATCCAGAACCACTGCAGATTGTTGATTCTTCTGTCCCAGCCATAATAAAACCTTACATGTCTGAATCTGGGCAAAGTAAATTCCATCTAAATTGAAGTTATGGGAAGACATTGCCTATAATAAAAGAGGTATGAACCTCTCAAGGATGCTGAGTAACCACAGCTCAGCACTCTTTCCAGTCTGACAGCATTCCTTCTTGTCAGCAAATCTCGGATCCTGGGCTGATAGCCTTCTGAGATTGCGGATGTTTCTTTTCTTCCCAAGCTCGGTGCCAGAAGAAGGAGTCAAGATGCGTTGGTTTCTTTATCAGAGCTGTTTATTCTTTCGTGTTCTTAAGTATTTTCTCTTCAGCTGGCGTAGGTGTCACCTACACCACTGCCCAAGGCTATCTGAACGCCTCCTGGGCAGTCGCTATCTCTTATACTACCTACTACGTGTTCTATGTTTTCAATATTATACCAATACCCATCACCTTTATTAAACTGTGTATTTCTACTCTAATCCAATCTAAAAGTGCCACCATCACAGCAGAAGATGGAGGGCAAGAAGAAGAAGAAGCAGAAGGACAGGGACACGCCCAGATTCCTCCATCTTGCCTTCTTGAACCTCCATTAGACCCCTAAATTCTACATCTACACCCGGTGACAAATTAACATTATTCTAATCAAACTCTCATGGCTTGTCTCTGGACCCTTGCCAGGGTCTCGGATCACCCAGGGCACCCAGAGGGATGTCCTGGGTTCCGACAAGCAAGTACCATCAATGGAGTGGTGGGAGACTTAGAATATTTTCTTGAGCAAATGAAAGATGTCATGACATAACAAAGAGCACAATTTTTCCAGTGACAGAAAACAAGCAAAATTGCAAAAATTCATATGTAGGTGTCCAGATTAAAGGCCCCTATTCCCAGCATTAATCCGAGGGTTTATTCAAAAACTACACAAAATGTGTAAATAGCATTGTAGGAAGAGACAGATCTCACACATAAGACGTTACCTGGAAGGTTAGCTGTAGTTCATATTTTTCATCAGTTTCCAAAGAAATGGGAGATGAACAAGATACCTCAAATGGCTGAAATAGAATTCAAGTACTTAATTCCTCAGTTATGACATTATTCCTTCTCTGTGTAACCTACTGCTTCATTCCAATCCAGCTAAAACATTTCATCCTTTACATTTTTAACATTTGCATTTCTTTCACACCTGAAGTCCTGTTTATAAGGCTGTCAAGATATGCTTCAATTTGCACAGTTTTAAACTGGTCCATACCTAAACCCTGTCAATGACTATTTAGAAATTAGTTGGTCCTTGTCCATGATGTTTAATGAGCTTCACCTTGTGGATAATCTCAGTATTTTGAATACATTACAGCCCATATCAAGTGCAAGGACACTGATTTCTGGTATCTACTTAGGAAGTTTTTGAGTAGAAGATATTGAAAGGGCTCCTGGAGATTCAGCTGATAAAGGTCTCTGTCAATTAAGACCCAGTGCAAGTTGAGGGTTACTTCTTCCCAGTGGTCACCCAGGAGAAACTCCCAGGGCCATGGGGTGGACACTGGCTGGGAGGGTGCTTTCTATTGAGGGTCTAATCAAAGCTCCAGGTCCAGCTTCTGCTGTTATGCGTCCATGTTCCTCCTGCTCCTTCTGAGCCACAACCACCTGGAGGACAATATCCCAGCCTTGGGCACATGGAGATACCAAATGCCCTGGGCTGGGCCCAAGGCTGCATTTACTACAAAGACTTCATTGTGTCTCCAACATAAAACACAAAGTCTAGATTTTGCCCTATTGGTGGCTGCAAGTAATCTTAAAATTTCAGAGAGAATTTAAAGCCTTTTTTTTCTTAATGATTTTATTTTTCATACTTATATCTTATTTATTTCTCTTTTAACTCCAGAGGAGTTATTTTTCATATGCTCATTTACTTTCTTACTACTCCAAAATCACATTTTTTGTGAGTATGGCTTTTTAACTTATTATCCCCTAACTTTATCCAAAAGTTTATTGGATTCAGTAAAGAGTGTATTGTCCAAATCAGAAAAAGAAGTAGACTTTCCTTAAAACTCTGGACCTACTGGTTCCTATTACCTAGGGAATTTACCTCAAATGATGGATGCACTTGCTGGAATCCTTGCATTACCTCCATAAATGCTTGGTTGAATGCTCTGTTCACTGAGCTGAGCCAAGTGGGTGAAAAAGAACACATAAAAGAAGTTAAGTGTTCTTAATAGCCAGTGGAGAAAACTTGGGGGCACTTTTCCACAAATATCTTTCTCCTGAATATAGAGAAATTCTATAAAATTTAGCATCCTTTCAGTCTGTCTTGTTTTCTTCGGGACTATTTCCTTTTGCACAAATAATTAACTATTCCCAAAGTAATACAGAGGACCTGCCTTGAATATTTAAATCCTTCCCTCAATGGATTGCTTATACAGAGTAATATAGCTCCAAGAGACGTCACTGGGGGATAACAAATACAATAAAATCCACATTGGAATTAAGAGATTCACTGGGCATAGAAAAACCTCGGGATCTTGGCAGAGGTTATGGATCATACATATCTGGAACTGGAACAAGAAACGGTAAAAAACAGTGACAAATCTTTGTGCAAACAGTGATGGGTTGACAGGTGACAATCAT
Organism: Acrocephalus scirpaceus scirpaceus; assembly: GCA_910950805.1. Taxonomy (NCBI): domain Eukaryota; kingdom Metazoa; phylum Chordata; class Aves; order Passeriformes; family Sylviidae; genus Acrocephalus; species Acrocephalus scirpaceus. The sequence goes on from OU383777.1 coordinate 20,860,745, forward strand.
TACTGAGAAATGAGATTTCTGGGTCATAACATGCAGCTCCATGAAAATATCAGGTCAGTGCAAGACCAGTCAAGAAAACAAATGTATTTTCTGAATTATTATGAAAAAATGACAAACAAAACAGAAAACTTCATTATGCCCTTTTTTGTCAAAATGTATGGTATATGCACATCTGATTATTGTGTATAATTTGTCCTAGTGAAAACATTAAAGCAGCACTAAAAAAGGTCTGGAGGTGTATGGGGAGAAAACAAAAAAAAACAAAGGTCAGGAAAGAGTGTATGTCTTGGCTATAGTTCACCAGGGACACAGAGGTATTGTGGTTATGCTCCATCTAAAACAATACAGCTAATGGGAACTAAGTCAAAGAATGATTTAGATGATAATCAAAAACTGAATTTTGCTTCATTAACTCTAGAATGCATATTACTTTACAGGCCCCTTACTAAAGTCAGTCAAACTCCACCTAAACGTGAACTGACATAAACTTTAAGGTTACCTTTTCCCCTCTCTCAAAGATATGTGGGGAGGGACATCAAGGAAGACTCCATCATAACTTCTGGGATTGGTCAACAACCTGAACTTGTCTTCTCCCTGCTTGGGACATGTATTGGGTAAAAACCTTATTCTATGCACACTGAATGATTATCTCAAGCTAGCTTTCATTGGTGATAGGAGCTTGTCTGTAAATCATTTCAAGATAGTTTTTGCAATCTCTGAACAGCCCATCACAGTCTTCTACTATCAGTTTTTATCAATTATTAATTAATAGCAATAATATAATTTTATTAATTAAATGTTATTAATAAAGTGTTTATTAATAAAGTGTTATTCCATACACTGCTTAATGTGAATCCTTTAAGGGCACTAGCAGAAGCTGGCAGCAGATAACAGAGTTGACAAAACTGACAATATTCCAAATAAAAGTGCAGGTGCATGACCCAGAGTAAATTAGTTGAACCACACCTGAATACAATGGGCTGCTCAGTGGCGTCTATGGAATAGGGTGCTGACAGGCTGGTTGAGTACAAGGGTCTTATCTTCCTTGGCTGTGCTGATAGATTGATCCAATAAAAAGAGTTCAAGGAAAGCTGCCTTTCACATGGCAAGGTGTGATGAAAAATGGTTAAAAGTATCAAATTGTAAAAGAAATTATTGAATAAATTATAGCTTTCTAGCCCAGATAAGAGGCAAATGAAGAAGTTATACAAAGATATATAAACTCATGTATGTCATAAAGTAAATGCATAGGAAATGCATACTTTAAGAGTTAAATAACATCCAACAAGAGAAGATGGTAGCATGTAAGCAATTTTTTTATTCAGTGTATCTTTGGTACAGAATATTGTTGATGCTAAAACACTACATGAGTTCATACAAGGAATGTGTGAATCCACAGAATCAAAGAAAAACAGCTGTGGAGAATTAAAACCAGATTTCCAGCTCCTTCAAAACAGGCCTAGCCATTTCCTGTCATTGAGCATTACACATCACTGGAAGCTGCAGGAGGCAGTGTTATAACCTAATTGTGTTTTCATGTTCTTTCCAATATCTCACATAAATACCTACCAATATCTACTCCATGTTGGAGTTTTGGTATTTATTTGGTTTTTGATGTTAGAAACTGAGTCTCAGAGAGAGAAGTTGAATCCTCCAAGGTAATACCCTCAATCAACATCAGAGATAGGGAAAGAAATAACCATCTTCTGACTGTCATCCTAGTGCTTCATCTTTGAGACAGAAAGAAAGCCTTGATTTTTTAAAGGATCTCTAAAACATGAGTAGATGCACTGAGTTTTTTAAAAAATAAATTAAAAAGTCACTATCACAATCTGTATGAGAAATAATGGGTTTTTAAAAAATAACATGCAGCAGGGGGGAGAAAGTCTGACAGCAAGCATTATGCCTCATACAGTGTCTTGGAGTGTGTGTGTATTCTGCACACAAATACTGCCACGTATTTCTCTCTTGTTTGATTAGGCTCAGCTGGATGCAGTATTCTTGATCAAGGTACAATACAAAGGGATTCTCTTTTCTCTCCCTGGGAGAATAAAAGTGTCCTTTTTTTTTCCTTTTTCTCTTTTCAGCAGGTTCCTAAGTGATCTGAATAAATCCAAAGGTCTTGGATCCCTACAGTCTAGAGATATCAAGCATGTGAGAATTTATCTCAGCATACTATGGTATGAAAGAGGTAGTCATAATTATTCAATAAGATCCCCACATTTCTTCCTTTGTAAACAATGATTTTACATCACTCTTCATAGGAGAAAAGGCCTTCTCATAACCAACAACGTGAAGATAATGACAAGCTATATGAATACAAAATCCTAGTTTCCATAATCTGAATTAAAATGTCTACATTTTTTAAAAACATTTCACTCTGCTGAGCACTGAAAGGTCTGCATTCATGATGATGTAAAAGAGAGCAGAATTTCCTAGAAGTATAAAGGGAAGGAAAAGCACTTTACACTCATTATCCTTTCTGAACACAGACACTTTTGCTTTTGCTTGGGATACCACCAAGAAGGAAGATATTCCAAGAAGGAAAAAAGGATGAAAGACACAGCACTGTCTTCCAGAGGCATCTACTGAAATAAATAATGGAATCATAGAATGGTAAGTGCTGGAAGGGACCTTAAACATCATGTAGTTCCTACCCCCCTGCCACGGACAGGGACACATCCCATCTGATCATGTTGCTCAGGGCCTTGTCCTAACTGGCCTGGAACATTGCCTGGGATGAGGCATCCACACCTCTGAGCAACCTGTTCTAGTGTCTCACCACCTGTACAGTAAAGAATTTCTTCCTAATATCCAGTCTAATTTTCCCCTATTTCAGTTTGTATTCATTATTTCTTGTCCTATCACTATAGTTCCTGAGAAAGAATACCACTCTGCCCCTCCGTAGGACCCCTTCAGATACTGGAAGGTTCCTATGAGGTCTCCACACAAGTTTCTCTTCTCCAGGCTGAACAGCTGTGGTGCTTCTGTTCTTTTCTGGACTTGCTCCAACAGCTCCTTGTCCTTGTTATGTGGGGACACCAGAACTAGGTGCAATAGTCTGGGTGGGGTCTCACAAGGGCAAAGTAGAGGGGGAGAATCACTTCCTTCAACCCACTGGCCATGCTCATGAATGAAGCAGGCTGCACTCTTCTACTGACTTACAATCCAACTGTCATTTAATGATCATGTTTGTATAAAAATATGTGATCACTTAAAATAAGGTGAATCACTGCAATATTACTTGTATAATTCTGCCCATTTTACAATGTATGTGACAATCAGTTTACAACACAAAATGCTGACCCCTTGGCATTATCATGGCACTATCTTCAGTAAAAAATCACAGAGCTTACCTTTTCCTCCCATAATAGCACGAGGCAATCTCTGAATGTCCTCATTGTTGTTACCTTATTTACTATATTGGCTAAGGGCGTAAATCCAAGCACCTAATCTACTGTCTAAATGTTTTAATTCCATTACTTTTGTGGATATTTTTCAATCTGATCAACTCTATTTGCATGGAGATTATTCAGTTAACTCATTCACATTTAGCTCTTACAGTCCCTCTGCTGGGAAGAAAATATTTTTCAGCTACAGCTCTAGTCCTAGTTATTTACAAGTATGCAGAGAGTGAAGCTCTCTGAGTATGAGGAGCATGAAGAGGAAATGATACTGTGGTTTTATTTACATTTTTAAAAATAAGTTTTATTGTGTTCGGGAATATTTACAACTTGTTCACAAATATAAATGCTCATCCATTCCTCTTATTGTGCTTCCATATTTTACCAATCAGTTTAGAAAGATGGGCATGACTCAACATTTTCCTTTCATAAAAACTCCCAACATTCAAAAAACCCTTAACCCCTCCCCAAATAAACAGAAACTTGACCACAAAGATAAAGTCAAAATTTCCTGAGAAAGTTAAACATACATGATATCATAAAATAGAAAAAGAAAAATCCCTACATGCAGAATGCTAATTTTGCTTTATTTTTTCATATTTATGTAGTGGAAATATCTCAATAAAAATAGCAAAAATATTATTTAAATAATAAACTCAGATTTCTCCCATCAGAAAACGTTACCATACTATGTTCCTGTTAGATATTTCTACAGATAAAACTGCTTTTATTCAGTGAAAAACTGTTCTGTTTAAAATATCTCATCAGGACTTTACTGTATCTTCTGTAGAATTAACAATGGAATTGTAGGAAGAGGATGCTTCATTGAGGCCTTGATCTTGTACACCACAAAGACATATAGGAGCCTTCTCTATCTGTGGGAAAAAGATTACCCAAGCCATACAAAAGTCACAACAAAGACTAAAGGGAATTTAAGGCAGAGACTGTCAGAAGAGCAAAAAGTTAGAACCTTACTGTTTGTTTTTTCCTTACTGACCTGAGAGTGGAAATGCTCGTGTACTTTACTACATTCAAGAATTTCTCCTCTGAAGAAGGAAAAGTAATTTTACCAATTTGTACACTCTTTCTCTTAATTTCTAATTTAATTTCTCAATATGTATCTTGATATCTTTTCCTGTACCTTGTAATTTGAACAAAAATATATAATGAATAAAGGCAGATTGCACTCATGTAATTCTCTCATTATTTGTGTTTTTAAGAACTACTGAAAAAGTACACTCTATTTTCAGCTGGTCTTCCGCTATCCCTCTAAATAAGGGCTACACCCAGTGTCAAGTGTACATGAATCCCACCCTCCTTCCGTTCTGAGGTTCAATTCATCCTGCTGAAATGTACTCAGGCACTTTTGTGTAACGGCATTACACAAGTCAGAGAAAATGGAGCTGGTGAATAATGCATTAAATCAAAATTAAAAGAGGAATCTAGGTTGCCAGAAGGCTGAGCTAACCACTGCTTGACCAGCCATTTGGAGCAGACAGAGATCTTGCTGGCTTCTGACAGAGAAATAGGGACTGCAGTAATTGTAGTCTGGCAGCCTGGGAAAAATGCTGAGAGCCAGAACACTTGAGTCTTTCTTAACTGGCAAAGGGGTTTCTGCTCTTTCACACTCAAATTGATTGTGGCGACAGGAAAAAAACAGTTGAAACAGATTCACTCTCATGAAATCTTACGGTATCAAAGAATATCTGATTTCTTGAAGAGTTTCCAGGCAGTTCCATTTGGGAGAGACAAGACATAGTTACGTTTCCTTGTTACAAGGAAATATTTGAAGGAGTTTTTTAACCTACTATATCACACTGCAGCAGCACATTAATTTTAAAGTATTTCTGAACAATTACAGGTTATCTCTGAATGTCTGACTGATGCACCTTGACCTGAATTAGAACTTCTAGTCACAGATTTACAGGCAGGGGATTTGACTCTGATCCAAAACAATCAGTTTGAAAGAAGATGAAGTGTATGGCAGACACACAGGAAGAAAATGAAAAGCTGGGGCAATTCTCCCCAAGCCATCCTCAGGTAGATATAATCACTCCCAATTTTTGACAAATTTTCTTCACTGATACTGTAAGTTGCAATACTGCAAACTAAAAATTTATGTTAAGAGGGAGTAATATCTTGCAAAAAATCTACAATTTTTCATATTCTTTGCAATGAAGCTGGACTCCATAGGAATCTAATACTTCTTGACTTGTTGTCAACATTTTTATTCTTTTTGTGACATTAATACCTGCTACTATATCAACTGCTTAGCTTAAGATAGTTATCCTTTTGTTGGGATTCTGAGTTCTGAATTTTTTATCACTATATGCTAAACTTTGAAACTCACTTTCTGCTTCCTTACATGTAATCTTAATAGTTTATCACAATGCTTTCTTTTTAAAAACCTCATCCATAAGTAAAGAGATTCAATATAAACTATAAATTACATGTCTTCATATAAATGCAAAATTAAATTAACAAAACATATTGTTCCTCCTATCAGTATTTCTGATAGAAATGTTTTTCATAGCAGTAATGTGGAATAACTTCATGTCTACTGGTGAAATTGGAATGGCACAAATTCAGTCTGGGGCTGAGCTTTTAAGCACTCACTATTTCTGCCAATGCTTTTGACTGCACCTGCCTAGCTTTACTGTACAGACCTGATGTGATCTGAGCATGCAGAATTATTTCTTTTCCTTCCCTTTTTTTTAATTCATTGCTAAAACACAGAAGCAATTTCATCTGGGATTAATTTGAAGGATTACTGAGCTTGTTAAATTGAGGTGGACAAATAGACTATATTGATTTCACAACTGAAAGTTAAAAATATAGAAATGTTTTCTCAAAATCCAGAGGTTTGGAAAGAAGAACAATAGTTCATGTGGACACATAAGAATGGAAAGAAATCTTTACTTTGCAGATGAAGATAATTTTGTTCAATTGCAATCTTTTGTTCTTACCTTTTGCAGCAGAAATAAAACTACCACATACCTCCTAAGTGTGTGATGTGAGTGCATATATAGAAAATAATTGTGTTACCAGAGGATTTTTCTTTACCTAGCCATTTGGTCTTATATTTGGTCTTCAGTAGAGATAATTAATGTTAAGTTTTGAGGCAACAAAAATAGTTTAATAGAAAAATATTGTACAAAAAGAAATAGTTAAAGTAGAGTGTGGTGGTGGGTTTTGTGAAGCTGTTTTGGAGTGGTTCATCCCTGCTTTCCCCCCTGATAACTCAGGTACCATCCAAAGGTATCTCCTCCCTGTTCCTTTGCCCCTTTTCCTGACCTTGCCCTGTGTTAACCTGGGGTCAATCCCCTACCTGCCCCACCCATCTGCCCCCCGGTTTAAATGTTAGTGTGGGACTCCACCCTCGCTCTCTCTCCTGTAACACCTGGAAGAATAAAGACCTCTGTAAGAGAGAGCCTTCTCTGAGACCCTTGCTTTGTACCTAGACACCAAGGATATACAGGACCTAGAGAGCAGAAAGCAGCTCTGCTCTCTACCATTACCTGGACTGCTTGCAGTCTGGGAAATGACCACTCCTGACCAGCATGGCCAGGGCGAGAGCTAGCTGCTCCCCCCAACCCCCTGGCATCAGTAGAGAAGCAACTAAAGTTCTTAAAGTAGAGTTGTTTACCCTCAAGAAGTTGGGGGCAAGGTGGGTGGAGGGGTGACAACAACAGTGAAAGTGACATCTGCATGGATGCCTGATTAGGGAATAGCAAAGAAGGTGTAGTCAGACTTCTCTCAGTGGAACCCAGTAAAAGAACAGGAGGCAATGAGCAAGAAAAATTTAAATAAGGATGGGAAAACATAATGGGTTACTTAGAGGTGTTGTTTGGGACTTTGGGAATCTCCTTTCTTACATCTATTCAAAACCTAACTGGATGAATGTCTTGGCAATCTGTGAAGGGTCAGTCTTCCACTCTGAACAGGGAGGCTGGACTAGAGGATCTCCAGAGGTGCCTGCCAACATCAAGTATTCTGAGATTTCTGTGAAAACATCTGAACTATTTTTTCAACTTTCTGACCCCAGGGAGAGTCTTTTGCATGTTCAGAACCACGCCAGCCTGGATTTGTTGAGAAATGCAATGAGAGAAAACTCAGGCTACGACATCGGTGCTATTTTCCTGTGGCTTGTCTGGCTTCATTGTGGCTTTGCTTATTATACTGTTAAAGGATGCTAAAGACACAGCATTGAGATCAGTACTTGCAAGTTCTTTGGCAGTGCTGCCCTGGAAGGCTGCTCTATCACTCCTTTTTACAGACCTTTGTGCATTCCTCACCTTTGAATGGGACAGCCAGGTTTAATATTAAAGCACTTATCTAAATAAGCACCTTTATTACTAGGTTCATGGTTTATTTAGGCACTCATACAGTTGAACAATGACAGCTCAAATGCTTTCTAGCTAGAGTAGATCTCAACATACATGTAAACACCATGGTGCATCTGTCTGTGTTCTCATGCATATTCACACATGTGTTATACTTGGAGATAGCTACCAAACCTCTCCACAGAGGTCTACTGCACAAACACAAGATCTTGAAAAACACTGTAATGTGTTCATGTGTTTTTAAAAACCAAACCAAAACACCCAACCAAAAAACCTATGTAAATTTCTTGCAAAGTATATCTTCCTACAAGCTATAATTCAGAGGTAACATTGCTAAGAGTTTCCCATAGGCATTTGGTAATTCGAGATGATTAAAGAAAGTTCACAAATGTTACAAGGTTTCTTGCAATAATTATTTTTCAATTTCATATGTACAGAAACTAACTATTTTCATGTTTGTCATTGTTATCTGGATAATGACTCACAGAATCACAAAACATGCTGAGTTGAAAGGAATCCACAAGAATCATCAAGTCCAACCCCTGCCCTGCACAGCACCATTCCCTGAGAGCATTGTCCAAATGCTTCCTGAACTCCTTTAGCCTGCTGCTGTGGGCACTTCCCTGGGAGCAGAAGAGACTGACTGGCTACAACCTCCTTTCAGGTAGTTGTACTGAACAATAAGGCCCTCTTGAGCCTCCTTTCTTCCAGGCAAAACAATCCCAGCTCCTTCAGCTGTTCCTTATAAGATTTGTTCTCCAAGCCCTTCCCCAGCTCCATTGCCCTTCCTGGACATACTCCAGCCCCTCAAAGTCTTTGTTGTAGTGAAGGACCCAGAACTGGACACAGGATTCCAGGTGTGGCCTCACCAATACTGAATACAGCAGGACAATCACTGCCCTTGTCCTGCTGGCCTTATTATTTTTCATACATGTAAAAATATGTCTTGGGTTAGGTAATCAAAAAATGTATATTCTATTTCATCTGTTGAAAGGGGTTTTTTTTGTAACTCCAGAGGGGAAAGGGGTGACGTTCTCCATTCCAAGGGAAGCTCTAGCTTTCCCTGGCAGCAACTGTCTTTCAAAACCAAGACAAAATGCCATCGGCCTTCTTGGCCACCAGGGCACAGTGTCAACTGTTGACCAACACCCCCAGGTCTCATTTGGAAGAATGAAAAAATATATCCTCCTTACAATGCCCTAATCATTAAATTTAGAACACTTCCCCACTAGAATGACTTTTTTTGGGACTCGTTACATTATTTCTGGAGTATGGCCCATAGTCAACAGGAGATAGAGAGGGTTCTATCACATAGAATGGTCTGTCACTGGTGATTAAGTCAACTCAGAAAAGTAAAATATGTATGTTTTAATCCTCTTACCCTGGAAAAGCTATATTTGAAGTTAATGTTATAACAGCTAAAGCACTATATAAAAACTGGGAAGGGGCACTGTTTCTCCTTTTCAGCTATGAATGCAGATGAAAAGCATGAGCAGCATGTAGTAGCTCAGTGAAATTGTAAAGGGGCTTATTTTGAGAAAATGGGAAAGGTTATCGATATTGCTGTCATGTGCATAGGCAAAATTGCTTGCAACCTTATTGAAATGTTTCTGTTCTAAACACTTTTAATACATCAATGCTGGTTAGTTCTATGGGTCTTCATAGAACTAACACAGCAACTTTTTATTTTTAAACCACTTTATTCTTCTCTGGCATTACCAACACAGTAAGTCCAAAATCTGTGATTCTACCAATGTACTAATTGCAATAAAACATCTAAAACATTTGTTTTACTGGTGATACGCTTCTGTGAAAGGATTCAGACACCAATATTTCTTCTGTCTGAGTTCTAAATCATTCTCCCAGACACCAATATTCAAGTTATAAAAAATCTATAAACTTCAAAGGAAATCCAGGCAAACAATGGCTAATGAGTGATTGTATGGCTTCTGAACTGTACTAGTGTAATAGCCGACCTAGAACATGGGCACAGGGATTGATGTACTCTGTCTTCTTTATATGTTTTATGGCACAACCTTTCCTTTTTCTTTGCACAAATGCTTATTATTTGTGAATTTCCTGTTCTCTTAAAAAGTTGCATTTTGTTGGTCTGCATTGTTAAACTCTTATATATATCACATGAAATGTATGTTGATTGTTCATTATTATGAAAATATAGGCAGGAAATGCTCTAAATAAAAATAGTGTATATATAAATGGCTAGAGTAATAAACAGCAATACAACAGATATTTGGGCAGAACTGCCATTCAGGTATCAAACAGGTGCCAGTGAATCCGTTATCTGACACAATGATGCCTAAATATGACACAGACCTTAGAAACATTTATTTTGTAAGTTTTACTAAGGTTGTTTTCTAATATGAAGGTGTAATGGGTTAAAATTCAATAACCGGGTGGAAACACCAATTATGTATTGGTTTAAATATCTTTTTTCTGTGAAATATTATTATGAGAACAGGAGGCAAAACAGGCTTAACTTAAGGATAAAAACAGATAGATTTACTAACACACAAAAGGAAAAGGAAAAATGAGAATCAAAAGGAAACTTAAAACACTCTCTTCCCCCCCACAAACAATTTACGTTCCTACATGCAACATAAAGAGGCAAAACTCAGAGCTTCACATCAGTACCATTTATAAAATAAGTCTTTCATTCAGTCTTTGAGATAGAGAAGTATATCTCCTGATGTGTTTGGGTAACTTTCCCACAAGACAAAACAGTCTGCTTGTTCTTTTTCCAGCTTCTACAAAAGCAGCCCACCCAAAAACATCTGCAATATGTAGTCATCCCAAATCACGTAGCCTTCCCATGACTACATTTTCAGGCCATAGATTCACACTGGGGTTTCCCTGTTTAAAAATGCACACTTCCACAAGGAAAGGATTTCTCATCTTAAGGAGCAGAGATATCTTCTCAATTCTTCATGGACACAAAGGGCTTCTTATCTCTCTCTGTCAAAACATCTTGTAAGATCATGTTACAGTTTCTAATTCAACATTCACTCAGTAAATCACAAAAATACCTTTGCTCAAAATCTACAAAGCATCTCCCCAACTATATTGTCTACAATTTAAAAGAAATTTCTAGCAAGTCACAATACAGTCAGTTACCACAACTCATAGGAGGTTTTTATGCCTAAAACTAAGGCAACTTGTCATCTCTCCCACCTGAGAAGTCACTCTTCTTTTACTGACTTTGATTTCTTCATACTGTCCCTTTACATCTCTTTAATTCAGCCTTTTCTCTCTCTCTGAAGAGGATTAGAGTTTTTAAAAAGTCTCAGTCTGTGTACGAAAGAGTTAACATTCTCGCTGGGCCTGCAGACAGTCACGTGGTCTCTGCCCATCGGGCGTCGGGCGCTGCAAACATCTTAAAGCCAAACAGTAAAGTTCAGAAACAGCAGCAAAGATCTCCTACACAGCTGGTCCTTCTTCCCACCCCCTCCTCCACCGCTCGGTCTCAAAGGGGTAAGCACATCCCAGCCAGGGCTTGGTGCTGTTTCCAGAGGGGGGTAGGGGGCTCGGGGGACATCTCCCTCTGCCATGCAGCAGAGTGGGCAGGCTCCAGGGTCGGCTGGAAGTTGATAGTGGCTCCCTCTTTCCCTGCTGGCAGCTGGTGAGGGAAAGAGCTCAGCCTGCCTGGCCAGGCCCTCCCGCGGCAGCGGCCACAGGAGACCCGGCTGGGCCTGGCCGGCAGCCCAGGCCATCCCAGCACTCTCCCACCGCAGGGAGGGAGCCAGGACAGGCTTCTTACCTTTGGCGAGGTGAAGGGCCAAGAGGGCGGTACACGCCAAGTCTCAGCTTTTATATGAGTATTTCCAAAAAGTTGCATCAGTTCTTCTCAGTGGTCAGACTACAGGCCAATAGCTGAGAACTGGTCCCTTACAGGTATCTGCCCCCTTCTGAAGCAATTGTAAGGTCCTGACAGGGCAGTATTCTATATTCTTCTTTAACAAAAAATTTAAATATTGTTAAACCATAACAGAAGGTTAATTATTTTATTGCACAGCTACTAGGTTTCTGATTTTTCACCCAAACTAAAACATAAAAATGTGTGAAAAATGACCAAAGGAAATGTCACATCTTGAAACAGTAAAAAAGAAGAAAAAAAAAGGAAGTGCAACTATTGAAGAAAGGGCAGATAAAGATGCTGCAGGCAGCTGTCAAGTTTAGTTATCTAAGACCTTTCAAGTATATCAGAGCACTCCAAAATCTGTATTTCTGTACATTTCTGTGATCCTGTTATCTTGTTTGGATAACACTTTTATCTGAACTACACATGAGGAGGAAGGCACGGCTGGAACATGCCGAGTGAGGCAATGATCCCAGGGAGCCCTTGTGTCAGGAGCGTCCCCCACAGCCACCCCCATGGCCAGCCCAGGTGGCCACCAGTGACAGCCCGCGGCTGTGGCAGGCACAGGGAAGGGAAGGGAAGGGAAGGGAAGGGAAGGGAAGGGAAGGGAAGGGAAGGGAAGGGAAGGGAAGGGAAGGGAAGGGAAGGGAAGGGAAGGGAAGGGAAGGGAAGGGAAGGGAAGGGAAGGGAAGGGAAGGGAAGGGAAGGGAAGGGAAGGGAAGGGAAGGGAAGGGAAGGGAAGGGAAGGGAAGGGAAGGGAAGGGAAGGGAAGGGAAGGGAAGGGAAGGGAAGGGAAGGGAAGGGAAGGGAAGGGAAGGGAAGGGAAGGGAAGGGAATCACCAGTGCTGGTTCCAGCATTGATCCAACTGATAAATCTGGTTTCACCGTGAATCCAGCTGGATCAGCCCAGCTAATGGGATGTCGAGGGTCTTGGGGCTGCCACCTGCACTTGGCAGGTGGTACCTTTTTATGTATAGGTTTCTCCACCCCAAAGATAGGTTTTACACTTTCTATGCAAGTTAGGTATCATGTGCAGTCTATTCTTGCCAGGCTTTTTGGAAACGGGTCTGAGGGTTTCCAGGGTCCTTGGTGGTCTTAATCCTCCCTTATAGTCCATGCCTGCTTCTTGGCTTCCTGTGCTTGTGTTGTACTGTGTTGTGCTCATCTCCAGGAACTATAACAAGGATGTTTGTCTCAGAAAAGTGCTGCCTTATCTCTGAATGGCCTCCCTTCTCCAACCAAATTTTGTTCTTTCTCATAGCAGGTTGATACCAACAGTCCTTGCTTGTCAAAAACTCTTGTCTCTTGTTGCAAACAGTCCTCAGTTGGTTCCACAGACATACAGTACCAGTGTTTGAGACATGCACAATAGCCCCTTACCTTTTTGGATTTTCAAACCCACCTTCTGGGTACCCCTGAGCAAGACCTCTACCAAGGGGATGTGTATGTGCATGCACTTTGGGTCAGTGTCTGAGCAGTAACAACGGCCCTGGAACCGAGCCCATAACTTTTTAGATTGTGTTGAGGTGCTGATGTGGGCACCCTCATTGTGAATTCTGGCCATGGGTTTTACTTGCAAGATAGAGCTTATCTGTGTTTGCTCCCTGTGTGAAGTTATTTGATGTTCCTCTGTGACTGCAGCCTTTTACATCTCCTGATTCTACACAAGTGATCTCCGATGCCTGTTCTGGACTAGGTGCCTAATTAAGCTGAACTACAATTGTCAAAGGAGACCTGTTCGCTAAAATGTGTTAGGAAACAGAGGTAGCTTTTTCCTTCAATTATAAATAAGAAATCACAGCACTGCTAGTAGGATCGAATTTCCAGTGCTTTATCAAAGCTGAGGGGTACCTGTGCACTACACTGTGTTTTGATAAGAAAGTTTAAAAAAGCAGAAGCAGAAGTTCAGACACAATAACAGCATGCAAGAGACTGTGAATATATATGTACTCATGTTTCTGATGCTTCTCTATGGATATACATATACCTCAATATGAAATGTGTATATTTAGTTATGTACATGTACAAATATCATTTGAGAAAGGAAAAACCACTATTTCTTATCTAAATATTCTTCAGCAATAAACTTTAAGGTAAGCTATGTAAGAATTTTTGCATGTGTGACAGTGACAATTTTTGCTAGCTAAAATTCATCCTGATAACTTAGTATCTTTTAACCATATTATCTCTTTATCCTCGTCCATATATAATATGATACAGAAACCTAAGTAACAAGGAAAATACATTTTTAATAACTGCTGTGTCAGATAATCTGTCGTTAATATACTTTCATGTCCAGACATTGCTGCTAAATAAGGAATGAGCTGACACACACATTCACCAAAAATTCACACGTCAGAATTCCTGGGGACACTAGTTATATTTTACATAATGGATTAATATGTGCAGAGTTTTTTAAAGATTGTGGATTTATAGGTGCTTTCAGTAGATATTCCTTGTCTGATAGAAAATAAAAATAGAACATTGTAGTGTAACATCATTCAGGTGTAGGAATCAATTTCCACCTTTTAAAAAGCATATAACCTTTTTAACAAAGAAATCTTTGAGCCTAGCAACATGAATCACTGAAGTCTCACATATCTAATGACTTGCCAGTTAAGTAACACAGTATTTGCACAGCAGCAATTGTAATATTTGTTTCTTTGTTTCTTCCTGCATCATCAGTGGAATAACAAGTGTTAAGGTACCGTATTGCTTTGGACTGCTTATAGCAGCCATTGCAGCAGAAAGTGTCTGTATTCAGTTTTAGTCTCCAAAACAAGTAGCAGCGTGATAGCAAACTCTCTTTCTACCCTTAGCTTTGTATCATAAATGTTTGAACTTCTTCATGCAAGGAAATTTGCTGCCTGGAAGGATCAGCAAGTGTAGGCTCAGCCACCGATTCTGCTGTCTGGCTTTGCAATACACTTCCTTTAATAGAAAAGAAAATGTGATGTTATTATAACTCTGTGTCATTAAAGATATTCTCACACTGTGGGAGGAAAACACCTGTTTCACCATAGAAAAAAAAGGCAAATTCAGCTGCCTGTAAGATGTAATTTTAAGTGTTCTTTGAGCTATTTCAAACAGCACGAAGAGCACCTGTTCTTGTGCATGTAGGACTGTACTCCATGTGAATTTTGAGTATTACAGTTGTGTTTAATAGACTGGGCCAATCTGGGCTGCTCATTTGCTGTGGTCTCTTACACTTGTGTTAAGAATCTTTTTTATTTCTCTATAGCTGTGAGAAACTCCAATATATATAGACATCATGACTTTACTCTTACAGCTACCTTATGTTTTCTTTAGTCTCTTTGCTAGTTGTGTGAAAGATTTCTAAGGTTATTGTTTAAACAGCTATGCTTGTTCTTGAGAAATATGTAAGTGCACAAAAATCCAGTAAAGGTCTTGGAGGATTATAAGGTCCAAATAAAGTGCTGGATGTAGCAATTCTCCACACATTTTTTGGAGTTGAAATGATATCTTACATCTATGTGACAGTAATAACTTTGTACAGAAATGGACCATTTTTCTTCTAGCTATATTTACAAAGGACTAAGCAAAACTACTGTTTTGTTTCTAAAACATTATTAGACTAAATATGTCAGTGCCTTCTTTCTACTCTTTTTATAAATACCAGATTCAGTGCAGCTTTCCTCAAGGGCTCGGACTGTTGGATTCCAAGTCCTTCTCACCTCCTTGTCTTCGTGAGAAGAGAGCATCCTAAAACTTTACAATAATAGAACAAGCTGTGTAGCCTTCTTGCTAAAATTGTTGTGCTGTTTAGAAAGGAACACAACCTCTCCCACGAGGAAAGGCTGAGAGGGTTGGGGTTGTTCAGCCTGGAGAAGTAGAAGGCTCCAGACAGGCCTTACTGTGACCTTTCAGTACCTGAAGGGGACCTATCAGACAGAGGGAGACAGACTTTTTTAGCAGAGCCTGGTGTGATGGGAGGATTGAAGGAGGGTCAGTTTAGATTACATATAAATTTTTGTAATGAGAGTGGTGAAGCATGGGCACAGGTTGCCCAGAAAAGGAACAGATGTCTCATCCTAGGAAATGTTTAAGGCCAGGTCAGATGGGGCTCTGTGCAATCTGAGCTAGTTAAAGATGTCTCTGTTCATTGCAGAGGGGTTAGACTATGTGACATTTGAAAGGTTCTTTCCAACTCAAGCTATTCTATTACTATGATCTATGGACTGAGAAGAACAAGCATCAGCAGAAATATGATTCTCTACTTTTGTGCGTTCAGTTGACCAAACAGAGTAATGATTCTTGTCCCTGCTACCACAGTTAGCTCTGATGTTTGTCTGACAGTTACTTGGTGCAAAATTCAAGGAAAAGAACAGCTATAGTGCATTTCGTCAGTGGCCTAATCCTAACAATGTGCATTAGAAGGACTACTAAACTGGAATACTTGTGATATAGGGAGGACCACGTAACCAGATTCCTCAGGATATAGCCATTTAGTGAATGTTTGGAAGCAGATTAACAAATACACTAAGCCCTTTCAGTGGAGACTTGAAAATAGAAAATAATTTGGGTTTCATTTAAAACATTATATGAATTTGCAATCAAAATATGGCCAGTCAACAACTGAGTGCTTAAGTATTCATTTTTTTGTTTGTGACTTTTACGTTTTTTAACCATTTTATGCTACTATTAATAGTGATTCCATTCATTGGCTTTTTTGTGACAATATTTGTTTTTCTAACAATCATGAAGTTCTGTAAATTAATTAATTTTATGATGAAGACCTCTGCGTACATGAGTTAGCTCTACCTGTGATTCAGATCCTCACTTATCAAGTGTAGTCTACTTTTGCTATGCAACTATTTCAACACATATCAATTTCTAATAAAAAGGCTTGTTTATGAGCCTAATAAACACAGAAACCATTATGAAATCATGAAATAGCTAATAAACTTTATGAATTTAAAGTCCTGCCTCTGCACAAGAAAGCTAATTAGTGGTTATGTGGATTCCTGAATTAAACTTCCTTCCTTTTTCAGTTCATGTGGTTGTAAAGTTAAACTAAAAATATTCATAGTAATTTTCCCTTTTCTATAAAAGGTGCTGGAGGTTATTATAGTCAATAAATAGCTGTATTGCCTATGCACTCAAAATCTGTTCATATTTCATTTTCACCTATTCTTGTTTCTCACTGTTGCAAACAGTGAGAAATTTCACTGTTTCACATTTCATTTTAGAGTTACACACTAATCTCAGCTTTCTTGATGAAGCTAAATACAAGCACAACTCAAATAATAATTTCCTAGAATTTTGAAGCTAGGCTGTGCCTAATCTTGGGACAGCTATGTAGGGAAATAGGTTAGGACTCTTCATTGCCTGTGTGTGACTAATCTAGAATTAAACACAGGAATGCCTTGTTTTGAACTGAACATAACTATAAGGGAGGGTGGGAAGTTTGAACAATGATAGGTGTCCATACCTTGAATAACTGAGTAAGGAACAATGAGGCCAGCTTCCTATGTTCTACTGACAATAGTTGTGGCTACACATCAGTTAACAGTGAACTGAAAACGTTTATATCATACTGATCCATTGCAGCAAAGGTTAGTGGTCCTATTCCTTAAAAAATGTCTGTTGCTCCTCATTTCCTGAACAAGAAGTATCATATCAATCATTCTTCTTTCCTTTAAATGTTCTTCAAAAGAGTAATGATAGACAAGTTTAGTGACTTCTTTTTTTTAAAATGGAAATGGTTCATGAAGATGATATAATTGTTACAGCTGGTGGAAATTAAAGTGGATTAAGGACTTAATGTGAATTAATTCTGTAACGACTGCTGAAAAAGTTCCTTCCACAATGGCTAGTATTAATAGAAGTGAATATAAAGTACAGAAATAATTATCATTCTCTATTTCAGCTCTGAAGTGAAACTTTACACTGAATCAGCAACTAGCATTGCTGTACAGGGGGAAAAAGAGTTAACAGTTTTTGAATATAAAACCTTTGAAGTAGAAAGTATAAGAAAATCAAGAGTATACTGCCAAAATTATAACTGACAAAAGATGCAATAACTGTGTTTGGAAATACTTACAGGGATTTCTCTGGAAAAATCATTAACTGGAGAACAGAAAAGTAGTAACAGGCTTAAACTGCAGACAGACAGTCTTAGATTGGTTATTAGATGTATTTGACAAAGTACAAGCTCAGGTAAAGGAAGAATCTTCCAAAATAATTAACATTACTTTGTGGACCTCTCAATTTTTTTTTGTCTCACTAGTTGTAATAACATACTGGGGTTTCGGGTTTTTTGTTTGATTGCTTTTTATTTTTTTTACTCCTTATTTGTTTTTCATTTCATTCATTTATCTAAATGACTTATATATCTTATAAGCTGTCAGCTCTGCTTTTTACTTGCTTGCTTTAACCTGAGTTTCCAAACCTTTCTGCTTACTCAACCCAAACCCAGTCTTCATTACCATATGGGCTGCGTGGCCCAACACAGAAGATGAGGAGGTCCATCCCAGTTGCAACATCACTCTGCTTTTAGTGATCCAGCCCTAGATCAAATCCCTTTTCCTTCCATCTTGGTTACAGGTTTCCCTTTGCTCAGATTGAACTGCATCCATAAAAGCCTTTATCACTCTAAATTGTCTTTAAACAAGTAAACTGGACCTGATTGACTAAAAGGGAGAAGTCGACATCCATCATCTCAATAAAGGCCCCACAAATCCTTTAGGCAAATTTCTTCCAGAAGATCAACTTCTGAGTTTTCTTCTAGGGACCTTTAAAGTCCATCCCATGGGGGGTGATAATAATTCTAAACACACAAAAAGCTGGTGGAAGTCAGCCCTTCTGGTGAATCACTGTAGTGGCAGAGCTCCACATGTCTGATAAGGGTTCATTTAGGTACAGGCCTAGGCTAGAATGGTACTTTATATCCTTGCTCCCCACTCTATGAGAGTACACAAGCAGAGAACAGTCATACTTACAAAGCTGGAGGCTAAGGGGCTAAATCTTAAATCCACCATGAAGTTTGATTTCACATCTACTTGAGATTGTTCCACAGTTTTCTGACTACAGAACCTCTTACTGTAAAAGTACAAGCCTGTGGGCTGCAGTGTGGACATTACCAGGCTCTGCTGAACTACAGCACAAGACCTTGGCCTGTTTGAAAATAACCTGAAGAATGACAATGTTACCAAGATGATTGGAAAAGTGAGTTTACCAATCTGGATAGCGCAGAGAACCCTGAAAACTATAAGAAAGTATCACAGATTACAATAAATGATGGTGTTTAGTGATGTCCCAATAAGCTTCTACATTACTTAGTACTTAGCATCTGCTAATACATGAAAGAATTAAACAGGCAAAGTTATAATGGAGCATGTCAACATGTTTATACAGTCTCCTCTGTCTAATGAAAACTTATCAAACAAACATTTTTCATCTTTCAGATCACTTCAGTATCAAAGCTGGATGAATGTTGAGAGAGATTTTAAGTGTTATTTTTCAGGGCAACCAATATCTCTCTCCTAAGTCTGAAATTAATAAGGAAGGCAACATTGAAGAAATTTGGTCTGTGCTGGGGCTGCTGACATGAGAGGAAAAAAAATGTTGCAATATTGCACTCAGAAGAAATCATATGAGAAAACAGATTTTGTAGCTACAAAGCACTAAAGGCCAAGTGAACATAGCTGAATTCTTAATTGCTGCTCAAAAAACTTTTTCACAAGAAAATAAATGACACTAAAAGCCTTCACAGAAAAAGTCTGCTATGAAAGAAGAATAATTCTCTCCTAATAAAAGCTATATTTCATTATTAATCTGCAAGTTTTGAAAAGTCCAAATAAACTTCAGTCTGAAATATATTAGGAATATCCAGCATCAGAGATGAAAATATTTTCTTTTTTGTTATGAACTTATCTACTCTCCATAATTTGACATGTGATTCAACATTAGATAATCCAGAGAAGGTCATCTTAGATATAATAGATTTCAAGGCTCCATTTTAATTTCAAGATGAAAGCAAGGCATCAGAGTAGACACAGTGACAGAGTAGACACAGCCAGCACAGATAAGCCTTGTGTACTCCTTGCACCCTTTGTCTCTTCACCAACAAGATGTCCGAGGCTTCTGTATTTACTTAGAAGCAGAGTTCAAGGGGGACAATACACAGCAATGGATTAAAATCAGTTATGTGATATATACCAATACCAATCCACATGCTGTATTCAGGGATGCTGAGAGATGTGATTCTTGCAAGGCTACTTTCTGACATCTTGGAAAAGGTCATGAAGATCAGGAAAGTTCAAGGGTGACTGGTGTAAACAAATGTTGCATCTGCCTTCAAGAGATACAGGGGATGCCATTCACCTTAATTTCAGCAATGCTTTCAACACTGACTCACACAATATTCTTGAATCCAAGTTAGAGCACGACTGTCATGGGTGAACAACTAAATGTGTAAAAATTGGTTTGATTAGTGTGCTCAGGGGGTTATGGTTAATTGGTTATAATCTGCCTGAAGGCCAGTAACAGTATGCAGTAATGCAGGGATCTGTCCTGGAACTGTCCTGCTTAGCATCTTTATCAGTGGAGGAGATGATGGAGCATGCTCATCAGATCTGCTGATGGTACAAAATTGGAGGAAGCATCTGGTATGTGGGAGGGTAGTGATGCCATCCAAAGGAGCCTAGACAGTCTGGAGGAAAAGGCTATTAGGAAGCTCATAAAATTCAGGAAGGTCAGATGCAAATCACTGGACCAGGGGAGGAGGAGCCCCTGGAAACATGTACAGACTGTGTCTTGACTGACTGGGGAGCAGCTCTGCAAAAAATCCCTGGGGGTCTGGCAGACAGTAAGAATGAAGGACTAGATTATACTCCTCTACTCAGCACACTTTGGACAGTGTCTCCAATATTGCATCCAGTATTGAGCTCCTTCTCTCAGACTAGACAGAGTTCAGTGTAGGGCCACCATAAGGGCGTGGTGTTGGAGTACTTGGCCCATGAGGAGAGGCTGAGGAGGCTGGGCTTGTTCATCCTGGACAAGACACCTTCAGGGGAACTGAGCAGTAGTGCCCTATCACATACTCAGAGATATGTTACTTCAATGTCCACTTTGAATATGTAATTTTACTTTAATATCCTTTAATAAATATAAGGATTTTGTAATCTAAATGTGATAACTTGAGAACACATTTAAGAAAGGAGGAGATAGGGGAAGAAAGTTGTAAATCTAAACCCAGCAAATTCTACTCATTCTACTAGACAAAACCAAGGTTTTGTCATATGGTGATTTATTGGATTAGAGTGTCAATGTGGTAAGTAATAACATTGTTTTGACAGTGAATGTTAAGGTGATTTTGATAAAATATTTATGAGGTTGTGTTTTTTTGACACCAATGATTATGATTGAATATTTTTAAGGTCACCATGACACTAAAGAATTTTAACAAGATATTAATGAAGTCATTGTGGTCTCAAAGATGGACGTAGATAAGGAAATGATGTAAATTAGATGAATTCATGAAAGATAAATACATCAAGAGCTATTAAGCACAAAGATACCAATTCTGACTCAAGAATTCAGACAGTTTAAAGCTGTGAGGTTGTGCCAGAAAAGCATCACTGTCTGATTTACAGATGAAGAGTAGATATTATGATAACTGAAACTTTGTTCTGACCTAATTTGTGAAATCCAATACATAATGTACAAAGATATCATATTTTGAGATAATGTAACTACCTCTAAACCTAAATGAAGAAGTCAGCTAGATGATGAAGGTTGCAAAGACGTATATACAAGCAGTTACTCTATAAGTTCTGTTCTTTAGAGCTTTCCTAAAAATTTTGATTTTAAAATCTGTTAGATATTTTCTTTGGCCAAGCTGAAAAAAATATGAGATCTGGCACTGATAATAAGATTTTGTTTTGGTTTTTCAATTTCTTTCTTTCTTTTTTTTTTTTTTTTTTTTTTTTTTAATTTCAGATAGAGAAATGCCTGGTTTTCATCTTCATTTATGTGACTTTCTGTTGAAATTTCAATGCAACTGGACAGAACCTCAACATAAACTATGGAAAATACTAAATTGAAAAATTTTGAAGCAAAACATCTTCTTTCAATATATACTTTTCACATCTTTTAAAAACCACAATGTCATTTATTCATTGAAAATATTACTCTAAAGGACTCAGTTTCTAAAAGAAAACAAAAAATTCCAGATTGTTGGACTGACCTTATTTTGATGTTTGGTCTTTTTTAGGACTGTAAAAGCTTTATTTGTAATCCACTCTTTAAATAATCCTTCATCACCAGTAGTTTTAAGGAAAAAAAATAACAAGCAAGAGATGATACTTACTGCAAAGCAAAGAGCTTGCCTCCAAGATGCTGGAAAGTAGCTCTGCCAAAAGACATCCAGGGGTCCTGGTTGACAGAAATTCATAGATGAGTCAGCAGTGCCCTGGCAGCCAGGAAGGCCAACCCTATCCTGGGGTGCATCAGGCACATCATCACCAGCCAGGCAAGGGAGAGGATTGTCCTGCTCTGTTCTGCTCTGGGACCTCCAGTGCTCACCTCCAGTGCTGGGGGCAGTTTTGGACACCACAAAATAAGGATATAAACTCCTAGAAAGCATCCAAAGCAGAGCAGCAAAGATGATGAAGGGCCTTAAGGGGCAGCATGCAAGGAGTGGCTGAGGTCACTTGGTCTCCTCAGAGAAGAGACTGTGGGGAAACCTCATTGTCGTCTATAACTTCCTCATGAGGAGAAGAGGAGGGACAAACATGGATCTTTTTGTGGTGATCACCTGCAGGACCTGAAGTAATGGCCTGAAGTTGTGTCAGGAGAAGTTTAGGTTGAATATTAGAAAAAGATTCTTCACCCAGAAGGTGGCTAGGCACTGAACAGGTTCTCCAAAGAAGTGGTCACAACACCCACCTGGCAGAGCTCAAGAAGTGTTTGGGCAATGCTCTCAGGCATAGGGGATGGTGCTGTGCAGGGCCAAGAGTTGGACTGGATCATCCTCGTGGGTCCCTTCCAACTCTGTGTTTTCTGTGATTCTGTGAGGCGTGTTTCCCTCGTCCGCTACAAAGCGGCTTCCCAGCTCGGCCCGGCAGCCCTGGCGGGAAACCGTCCCAGCCTCGGTAGGGCTCCGCAGGACGGACCGGCAGAACCCACCCGGTGGGTAAGCTGTGCTGCTGCACGAGCCATGTGAAGGCGGCTGCGGCGAAGGAGGAGAAAGAGGCTTCTCTGGAGCGTCACAGGAGGAGTTTATTAGCAGGGAAGGGAGAGCTCCAAAAAGCCTGTCTCCCAGGGAGAGCAGGGGCTTAAGAGGGACAGGGGTTCATGGGCGTGTACAAGACATTGAACCAATAGCAGGATACAAGAGGAGGGGTTTGGGAGTGGAGTGACATACAGAGAACCAATCATTGAGGGGAAGTAGGGGATTTCCAGAGTCTGTCCCAATCAGGAGCTGAACCTCTCCGAGCTTTCCAGAAGGAGGAGAGGCCTCCCGGGAGACTGACAGCCTCTGGGGGAAAGGATACATTTGATAGATGGGGAAGGTTGCTAGGGTAACCGGGTTAGGGACTTTCCAGAAGGAATAAACCAACAAGGAGTAAAGAAAAAGGGGGAACCTGGAATAAACCATCTTTTGGACTTCCAAAATACAACTGTAGAAAATGACATCAAATCTGTAAAACGAAGCTTAACACACCACCACAATTCTGTAATATAATAGTATGCAGAATGTAAACTCTTGTCTGTGAGAGATTAATTAATGTGTTCAGGAAACAGTGGGAAAGAATGTCTTTAAAAGTCGTCACTTCTAATGTGTTGTAGTGTGCCTTCATGATTAATATATTGACCCTTCTTAAAATTCTTGAAATTAATAGTAAAGGTTTCACCAATTCAAATGGACAATAGATTTCAGCTTAATCGTCATGTCCTAGTGTCTATGATTTTGGCACAGACAACTCTTGCCTTGGAAATATGTGAGCTTATCCCAGTAGTTGAAATTTATTGCAGAGAAATGTGTTTATATAAAGTACCCTGGGACTAAAAGCAGCCTGACAGCACTAGCACATCATTGTATCTGGGCACTGAAGCCATGCTTAGGAGGGCTGTGCCAAAGCTAAAAACTGTTCTATTCATTGCTCTCCACTGCTACACTGAGCTTTAAAAACAACTTAAATCTCTTGACTTCTGTGAAAACTGAAAAGCATATATTTTTTGAAAAGTCCTGCCCATGCTTACATGCTTTGGCAAATATCCCACTCAGAAAATAGCCTAAAAGAATCCCAGAATCATAAAATTTTAGAGGCTGGAAAGGTCCTCTGGAGATTGTCTAGTCCAATCCTTCTGCAGGTGCAGGATTTTGTTCTGCTTCACAAGGTTCATGCCAGCCCAGTTCTCCAGCTTGTTAGGGTCCCTCTGAACCAGCACAACCATCTGGTCTCTCAGCCACTCATCCCAGTTGTATCATCTGAAAAGCTTCTCTGGGTGTTCTGTGTGCTGATCGAGAGGAAAGGTAATTAATGAAGATGTCAAACATGACTGGAGCCAGTAACAATACACTGCTAGTCTCTTGCCTCCACCTGGGCTTTGTGCTACTGACCACAGCATTGTCAGACTGGCAGTTCAGCCAGCTTTCAGTCCATCTGACTGTACACTACTGTAGCTTGTACTTCCTCACTTTGTCCATGAAGAGGGTGTTACAGAAAAAGGTATCAAAACCCTGTCTGATATCAAGATTAACACTCTCTCCTACTCCTTCCTCTTTGACTAAATTAGTCATTTTGTTACAGAAAACTTCCACATTGATCAAGCACGGCTTCCCCTTTTTACATCAGTGCTAACTACTCCAAATCACTTTCTTCTGCTTAAAATACTTAGAAATTGCGCTCAGGTCAATTTGCTGTATTGCTTTCCCTGAGAGTGAGATGAAGTTTACTAGCACATCTTTTCTCTGGTCCTCCTCTTTTTCTTGAAGGCAGGAATGATAAAAGGAATTTGGGATGAGCATTTAAGTACAAGAAAGAACCAGTACTCCAAAATGTGGAATAGATTTCAAGTTAAATAGTATGTGACTAAACCTGAAGGTTCTGCTTCTCTTTTTCAACTGTGAAGTATTACTAATTTTACCTGGATAATGTCAACATGAATGACACTTCTAATGCACAATTTCAAATATTTTAAATTGAATAAACAATCCAACAAATGTTAAGCATATCTTTTATATATGCAAATGTCCTTTTTTTGATTTTGAAAATTGTAAGAGTAATTAACATCAATGAGAATAGCTTAGTCTTATGAATGTTACTAAGTTCTTTCTTTAAAGAGATTAAATTCTCTCTTAGAAGAATATACCTCACATATAGAGAAGATATATGAATCCTGGACAATTATTCCCCTATGGCAAGAATTCTTATTTCAAAGTAATATTTTGATAATGAAGACAAAGGCAAACATTCTCAGATAATATATATAAACAGTGTAGTGGTGCGTGAGCTGTGCTCACAAGTTTTAGGTTTATATGATTAATGTTATTTAAGTTGGGAAAATGGTTTGTTCCAGACCCCCCTGTTTATGGCTGCATTTGCAGTTGGTTTACCCCTTCCAGAAAGTGCTGTTCCCCTGGAAACCCTCCTGTCCATCCAAGTTTACCCCTTCCCCCGGAGCCTGCCAGTCACTCAGGAAAGCCTCTCCCCCTTCTGGAAAACTCGGGGAGAACCGGCCCCTGATTGGAACAGGTTCTGGAAATCCCCTACTCCCCTCCAGGGATTGGCCCTTTGTGTGTCAATCTACCCCCCAACTCCTCCCTTTGTATCCCCCTATTGGTTGAATGTTTTTGTACACGCCCTTTGGCACCTGTCCTTTTAAGCGGCCGGACATCCGGGCTCTCTGTCTCTCTCTCCCTTCCCGAGGATGCCATGCGATTAAAGTCCTCCTGTAACACCTCAGAAGAGAGCCTCCTTTTCCTCCTTCGCCATAGCTGCAAATTACATCCAGTGCTTGCCTGCCAAGAACCCACCGGGTGGGTTTCTGCGGATCCGTCCAGCGGGCCCTACCGACAGCTGTGCACACTTCTGGCCAGGGGCCGGGCAAGGCTGGGGTTCACTGATCAGTGACCCACGAAGCGTGGCTACAAAACAGAGTAAAAATATCAAGACATTTGTGCCCTACTGGCAGCAACCAGCAACCAGGGGAGGGCAACAAGACAATACAGGGACTAGAACACAACCATTCAAAAGATTGATCTTATCCAGCTTTAGGCATCTAAAACTTAGTTGTATAGTCAAGCAAACTTTCTAGGCTTTAGATGCCAGAAAAAAATATCCCCTTTCACAGGCATATCTGTTTTAAAGTGGCATCTCTAAAGATGCATCACCTTCTAGCTAAAGTTAGAAGACATGAATCCCAACCATTGTGCAAATTTACGGAACTTTTTGCTATTTCCTTAAATTAGATTTAGAGTTACACAGGCAGGAAAATAAACATTTTTTTTTAAAAGACAAGGGGAAAATATTTTAAAATGTATTAAGTACTAGTATAAATATGCTTTCAGATGGAAATGAAAGCTCTTGTTAATACAGTCCTGGATAAGTCATTCAGTCTGTGCCAGCAGATCCAAATACAGGAACAAAGTTAATACCAGAGAATGTAATGGTACCAACTGTGCTTTCAACACTTCTGTATTTACACACAAGCAAATTGAGAGAACTCTACGAAGGTAAAAAGTAAACCTATATATCCATAGCAGGCCACCAAGATCTTAGACTGCCTAAGGAAATATGAAGTTGATGGATGATGTAGATTTTTGATGGCAGATAAATTGTCTACATTTTTATTTCAAATTATGTTTCCTAGGTAAATGAGTACTGTCCTTGACTTGTCCCATCAATCCTGTCAGTGTGATGGAATTGGCCGCATCAGGGACTATCTTGGTGAAATTTTAAAGTCACAAATGAATTGATTGTGCTCTGACATAAATTGCACCTAATGAGTTATGTGCTAGTTGCTTTTGTGGAAAAAACTTTGCCAAGAAGGAGGTTTTATATTAATTCTATATGAAGTTATAAGTTAATTTACCCATGTCTTCTGTCTACCATTTCAGAGTGTGATATAATTAGTAATGTAACTGGGCAATGTTAGCAATGTAACTGAGAACACTGTTAGAAATTCTGAGACTGAGAAAGTGTGGATATGGTGCATACTAGTGCTTTTTTAAACCTTCTTCTGATCTCAGTGCTCTTTTGAATTCAGTCTTAGTAAGCAGGGTACATGTGCTAGAAATCCGAAGGAAGGCACCTTTTAGAGTCACCTTTTAATAGTGTGTTTACAGGTGCATCATATATTCACTCCTACAGAGGATGCAAAAGAAAAAAACCCAAGTAATCAAAGCTAAATTATATAGCAAAGATACCCCAATAGCATTTGACCAGCTGAAGTCCTAAAATGGCATTACGTAACCACAAATTTTGGAGACAGTTGCAAATATTGTTAGGGTGACTGGGTTCAAAAGGTGAGACAATACTCAGTTGAATTCAAAAATCTTGTGAGTCAGCTTTCTTAGCCACCTGCATTGCACAAAGAGATTCAAAAATTGATTCCAAAAGTTGGTTCAAAGTCTTTTCTATTTATACAGTATATTTCAAATCAATCCATCCTGACACGTTATTTCAAATTTTAACTAGCTTTCTCTCTAGGAAGATAAATTTTGGTTTGCAGTGGAATATTTTTAGGCTCTTCTAGAAGTCCCTGAGATTACATCTTTAATCCTTTTTCAATAGTCACAGAAATCAACAAAAGGCTTATCCCAAAGCAAACACAAAATTTGCGTTTCCTTTTACAGCACCTCAGATCAATTTCTTTCTCTCCTGTATTTTCTTCCCTTTTTATTTTTCTGCTGAAGTCCTTTCCCATTGTTGCCTATTCAAGCTTCAGCAGGTAAATCAGCTCTTAGCAGATGTACAAAACATCAGACAAGTTGGAAAAAGGAGAAGAAACTGTAGACCACGAATATAAATTTTCGTGGAGCGTAAGTACATTACCACTGTTGGTCCTCAAATGAGTTGCCTGCTAGACATCCATGTTTCCAGCATCAAACATATTCCCCATTTGAAGTAATTGTCATGATCAGTTCTATTAACTTCCTTTCATTTGGTGACATGAATAGAACGAACTCCTTAATTCTGCATGACGGAGTCTATCTTATGTCTCGTTAATTTTGTGGCCCCTGAACTGAGCTTTGTATTCTATACATTTTCATATATGTATTTTGGGCTTACATGGCAAGGTTTAGGTAGTGGAGGGTCTGCAGGTGTGGTTTCAGTGAGAAGACACCAGAAGCTTCTCCCATGTCCAACAGAGACAGTTCCAATTGGCTTCAATATGGACCTGCTGCTGGCCAAAGCTGAGCCCACCAGCAATGTTGGTAGCAATCTCATGACAACTTATTTAAGAAAAGCTAAATCTGCTGCACAAAAGCAACTGGGAGAGAGGTGTGAGAAAATGTGAGAAAAAACTCTGAAGGCACCAAGGTCAGTGAAGTAGGAGGGCAAGGAAGTGCTCCAGGCACCACAGCAGAGATTTTTCTTCAGACTCTGTTGAAAGACTGTGACACAGGCTGACCATGGGGAAGGAGAAATCCACCTGCAGCCTGTGAAGGGCCCCACACTGGAGCAGTTAGATAAAGCCTTGAAGGAAATTGTGGCCTGTGAAGAGCCTGCACTGTAGCAAGCTTCTGGCAGGACCCCATGGAGAAGGGCCCACACAGAAACCTGTTTTCTGTATGGAAGTGTGGTCCTTCAGGGGAACAAAGCTGGAGCAATCTGTTCCTGAGGGACTGCACCTCATGGAAAGGAACCACAATGGAGCAAGTTTTTTTAAGAACCCACACTGGAGAAGTTTGTGAAGGGATATTTTATGGGAGGCACACCATACTAGAGCAAGGGAAGAGTTTGAAAGGGAAGAAGCAGCAGAGACAATGTGTAAGGAACAGACTGCAATCCCCATTCCCTGTTCCACTTGGCTGCTTGGGGAGAGGAGGGGAAGAAGTGGGGAGTGAAGTTGAGTCTGGGAAGAGGGGAGGGGTGTGTGAAAGATGTTTTTTTAGGTTTTTTCCTATTTCTCGTTATCCTGCTCTGTTTAGTTAGCAATAAATTAAATTAATTTCCCCATGTCAAGTCTATTTTGCCTGTGATGGTGATTAGTAAGTGAGTTTCCCATCCTAATCACAATCCACAGGCTTTTTCATTATGTCTCCTCCCCCTGTTCTTGTTGAGGAGGGGAGTGATACAGCTGCTTTGTGGACACCTGAAGTCCAAAAAGGTCAGCCTATCACAATATACTAAGAGTTAAAAATGCTTTATGGCCACTGATATCCCTGAGTGGAAGAGGTGATTTTATGTGAATTAACCTGTATCACACAGAGAACTAAAGAATGGTTGAAATTGAGAGGGATCTCTGGACATCATGTGGTCCAACCCCTCTGCGTCAGCAGGGTCCCCTGCAGCCAGTTGCTCAAGACCATTTCCAGCTGGCTTTCATGTATCTAAGGGTGGAGACTCCATCCACAACTTTGCTGGGCAAATTATGCTGGTTTTCAGTCACCCTCACAGTAAAAATGTTTTTCCTGGTATTCATAAGGAACATGCTGTTTCAGATTGTGCCCATCAGCTCTTGTCCATCACTGGGCATCACTGAAAAGAGCCTGGCTCCATCTTGATTACACTTGCCCTTCAGGTATTTGTACATATTTATGAGGTGTCCCCTAAACCTTCTCTTTGCTCTGCTAAACAGTTCCATTTCTCACAACTTTCCCTTATGTAAGTGATGCCCCAATCCTTTAGTCACTGTAGTTAGCCTTCATTGGAGTCTCTTGTGTGGTTCAATAATCTCTCTTGTACAGTTTTTTAAGCTGCCATTAAATCTTACAGCAGTTTTCATCTTTTGCTTACATATAGTCCCCAGGCTTTGAAAAGGGGGGAAAAAAAATCCACTAAAGAAATCACTGCCATCATAACCTGATGGTTTGAATCAATAAAAGGCAAGAAGGAATCTTCTTTAGTGTTGGGGGTTAAGTTTCTTTTCTTTTGTTCTTTCTTACCTGTAGAATTTTTCCCGTAAGTTGCTAAGAAACACTAATGACAAGGTAGTTATGGGTTCTTAAGGAAAACAGAGAAGTGGCTAGTCTGGCTCTCTCATTCTCTGCTTTGGAGGAGGGCGGTGAGGTTGCTGTTTGGAAAAGCAGCCACCGCCATAATCCAGCCTGGAAGTTCTTCTTCTTCTGTGGGGTGAGCCTCTGCTCATGAGAGCAGCCACTGAGCCAGGACCTTATTATCACCTACCTGACTAAAAGAGCGACTTACCACCATCTGCTCATGTGCCCATGAACCCTGAGCTCTCCTCTCCCTGCCCTGCTCTGAGCCGGTCTGCCTTTGCCCTGCCCCCACCACTCCTTCGGCAGTGCTCTGGGTTTCTCTACGCTGCAGCCCCACACTGCCCTGCCCTGCCAGGACATCCAACAGTTCCAGCTACCACTGCAGAGCTTCTGATACATCGCATCCACCAGCCCAGGATTTCAGCTCATCCCTGCTGTTCCAGCTACCACTGCAGAGCTTCTGACACATCTCATCCACCAGCCCGGGATTTTTGCTCATCCCTGCTGTTCCAGCTTGATGTTCCTCAGAGTCCTGCAGGGCACTGGGATCAGACCAGGAGCCAGGGGCGCCCCTGCCAGCTGTGACCAGAACTGCATCGATGGGGAAAGTGCACACTGAGTAGGAGTCACTGAGTTCCTGGTGCTGTTTGTTAATGTCAGAGTTGTTGTTTGTTTGCCTTGTTATACACACTAGTAAAGAACTGTTATTCCTATTCTCATATACTTGCCTGAGAGCACCTTAATTTCAAAATTGCAATAATTTGGATGGAAGGGGCTTACATTTTCCATTCCAAGGGCAGCTCCTGCTTTCTTTAAGGCACCTGTCTTTCAAAGCAAGACATTTAGTCTCTTAGGGAACACTCTCCCATGTATCCACATTACAAAGTATATATTACAGTTAATAAATCTCGGTTATTACTATTTTCTGTGCAGTTTATCTTTACAGTCTGATTTGAAGTATGAGATGCATTTTCACTTCTCCTTTTATTTTTCTTTTCTTCTCTTATTTTTGCTCCTATCAATTATCTTTCCCTATCAATACTAGACCAATTCCATTAACTGACTGTTTAAAATACTCCCTTTCTCATTTTACACATTCATCTCAGATTATCTCTCACCACCAACATCACTCTTTGTCTTCATTTGCTGTTAGCAGCTTCCCTGAATTACATTTTTTGAATGAAAACACTTTTTTTCTCTCCTGAAACTCAGACAATCTGTATGTTTCTTCAGGATTTATTCTTTGTTACTCTTAATGGCCAGAGTGCTGAATAAGGACAAATCAATAAAGGGAATCATTGTGTCATAAAATCCTCATCACGAACTCTGGTGTAGATGGTAATTTCAGTCTGATCATTAGCTAGTTTACTCATGATCCATCGAACTTCAAAAGAAAACCTAAATAAAGAACATTTTAGATGTCTTCCATTAAACTAAAGCTAAATTAAAATTTCAGGACTTGGGGTCATTATATGACTACTTGATACTCTTTTGAGGAGTCAGAGTTTATAAACTAATGAATGAGACCTAAATACCGTATACTAGTTTAATCTGTGGCAATTAATCTTCCTCCAGTATTTTTCATGCTCTTTAATAGGAAACTCTATCATATTATTAAGCCTGAATCCTTAAAGTTCACAAGCATTTCACAGCATGATTAAACTGTGAAATGTATTTGAAACTAATTGCTTCTGACAACTGCCATTAGATACATATTTGCAAATACATTTTCTAATTCTTTAATAGCAAAAAGTTCTAATTATCTTTTGAACTTTTGGACTGTCTTGTGAGCAACATGCTAAAAAACCACTTTTGCTTTAACTGTTTAAGCACCATGGAAGAGGACAAGTCACAATAATAAACTAGTGGTGTCAAAGGAAGCAGTGCAGGTCATGCAGTGTGCTGGTTGACACTATATATTGATGTTGACTAGACTTCAAGATGTAGGAAGAAATGACATCTACATTTTTAAAAGAGGTTCATTAAAGAATGACTCAATAAACAAGTCTAATAATACCATTGTTAATGTTGAAAATATAAGATAAACTATTTTGGTTTTTTGCTACTATTTAGAAAACTAATAATTCTGAATACATTATATTCTGATTATTATAAACTTTTTATCACATCATGCAGCAGACCATAGAATTCTTTATGGCAAACATGCACTGCAATTAAATTACCAGATGCTATTTCTCAAATTAATCCATCATACCCTGTAATTTTTGAAGTGAGATTTTTGTGTTTTCCTAATCTGCTAAATTTATGCTGTAGATAACTGACGGTGCATGTTGCAGTGTGCTTTTTAAGTCATATTTATCCATATTTTCATTTTATGGTTTAACACAGCACACCCCTGCTTTTCCCCTGGTTTTTGGTCCAACCCAGGTGTTGCAATCCTTCCCTTGCCCAATTCCACCCATGTTATTTCCCCTAATTCCCCTCTCAAGCTCTGCTGTCATTGGGTAGTCACCTGACTCCGACCCCAACGCCTCCTA
This sequence comes from Acrocephalus scirpaceus scirpaceus, assembly GCA_910950805.1. Taxonomy (NCBI): domain Eukaryota; kingdom Metazoa; phylum Chordata; class Aves; order Passeriformes; family Sylviidae; genus Acrocephalus; species Acrocephalus scirpaceus. The sequence continues at coordinate 20,893,000 of OU383777.1, forward strand.
CCCTCTGTGTGCATAAAAACCATCTGCACGTGGCAGATAGGCATCTTGGGTTCCACCATGCGTTGAATAAACCACCTCTGTTCAACCCCCCAGACCCGTGCTGCTGTTCCATCTGTCCCTGTGCCGAAGATTCGATAACTGGGACCGCAGAACTCACAAGGGGGGTTTGTTGCACCCCGTTCTGTGCTGCTTAACCTGGAGCACCCCTGGGGTACTGAGGTACATCAAGAAAACTCTACATGTGCAGTTACTTTATGAAATTCTCATGTTCAATAGTTAAATTTTGATATACAGTATAAAGCATTGACAAGATGACAACAGTTATCTCTCCACAAAATTTAAAATTCTTAACTAGCAAAAGAAGATGAGGCAAGAAAATGGGGGAAATTATCATTCCTATTTAACTTCTTTGAACTCAAGTTGAGGAGAAAAAATGGCAAGATTTGATACAGTAATAATGAATCCCCTTTTCAGGTGCTTTTCTCTCTGCATTAACTCTAGACAACCTTGATTAGATGCCTTACATTTCATTATTAATCATTTACTGGGATGCATATCACTGGGTGGTTTCTCCTAAACCCCAAAGGTTTTTAGCAAGAATTGGTTCAATATCTGATGCAGCCTAATTCCTTACTCATGAGATTCTGAGTCCTACTTTCTTGCTACACTGTGAGGAAGAAATTGAGTGTCCTTTATCACAATTCTTGCTAAATCTAAAGTACAGAGGGAGTAAACTTTATAATATAAAGTGTAATAGTGCCAAAAGACAACAAAGTGAGCCATTTTGTCAATATGCCCTTTTTAACCCAGTTAGAATAAAAAGAGCATCCATGCTTCCTGATTTTCAGAGACTTTTAGTTAGGCCATGTGAAGCTAATTTTGTTCAGAATACGCAAAGATAACCCCCAACAGGAAGAAATAGTTTTATCTAGACTATTCAAATTTCAGCAGGAAAGATTTATCTCCCCTTCTCTGCACAAGAAATTATTTTAGTAGCAACTGTAATGAACTTTATGAAGACATATTTCATATCCCCATTATACCCTCATTTTCTATGGATTTCCATTCTTTATATAGAGGAACATAATGTTAACATAAGGCTAACTCTAAAACCTGAATCTACTTTAAACTGCTTCTTAGTTTTAGACTTTAATTAAATAAGTTGTTAACATTTTGGATAAAATGTAAATGTCATCACTACTAAAATATTTTTGTCCTATATAAATCTGAATTTATTGTGTTTATGTGTGAATTTTCCAAATAACCAATCACTGATCATTGATTTTAGAATATATTTTGCTGTCTAGAGATTTTTCTAGGGCTACTGGAAATTATTTATTTAGCTTTTTCTGTCTTATTGAATTGCAACATCTACATGCTCCTTTCCTAAGATTTTTTCCTAAACCTCTAATTTATTCTCACATAGTATTTCCATACTACGTTGCTTCAACCTAGAGTGTATTCCTGACTATTTTAACTTATCTCACTTCTATGTCTGACAGTAACATAAAACTGCCCTTTCTCCTTCCATCACAGCCTTGCTTATGTCGCAACTCCATTTATCCTAGCAGTTTTTCTGTGTTATGTTGTTTGTATGACAGACAGGCATATATCCCAGCCGTCAAAGACATTCTTCTTATATTGCTTCAGAAGGTAGCAAAGGTCCTTCAAACAAACATTGCACTTGGGTTAGTCAAAACACCTCAGAAATCCACTACCATATGTGTGTAAAGATATGCTTATGACTCTTAATGGGTTTACTCTCAGGTTTTAAAGATTTCTTGGAAGCTGGCTTGTGTTGTTTTATTTCTTTTTCTTCTTTGTGTTGCATTTGTCTTCTTCATGCAGACACTTAATAGTCTTTTCTTATTACAAAAATAAAAGAATATCTACTTTCTTTCCTTAGTTACTGACTAATAAACATCCATAAACCACAACTGTCTTATAAATTATTAAATCTAAGAAAATCAATCTATTTATATTATTCCACACAGTATGTCTCCACAATTTTTCCAGACTTGATCACTAGAAAAGAACTAATAGTAAATAAAATACAATCCAGAACAGATGATTGGAACCAAAATAATTTTTTTTAGTTCAGAAGCTCCTGACTGGAAAACGTGGTGGCAGTTTGTATCAGTGAGTAACTGTCCTCAAAACAAGCACAGTGTTTTCAAAATATATACTTGTACAAGAGGGAATGAATGATTAGAAAACCAGAGTGAAGGGAAATGATTCAGAGGGGTGGAAAACTGCTTCTTTTAAGTAAGGCTGAGATAGTTGGAGCTGCTCAGCCTGGACAAGAAGGGATTCCAGGAAGATCTTATTTTAGCCTTTCAGTACTTAAAGAAGGCTAATATTAAAAATATAGGACTGTTTACCAAGGCCCAAAATGACAGAACAATGGGAAATGGTTTTAAACTGAAAGAGAATAGGTTTAGATTGGACATAAGAAAACCACTTTTTATGACAAGGGTGACAAGACACTGGACCATGTTGCACAGAGAAGTGATGGATGCCCTGTTACTGGAAGTGTTCGTTGTTGGACAGGGCTTTGAGCAATCTGATCTAGAGAAGTCTCTGCCCACAACAGAGAGACTGGCCCTTGAAGGTCCCTTCAAACCCAAACCATTCTGTGATTCTGAGATAACCTCCTTTTTTCTTTTTTCTTCTTTTTTTTTTTCTTTTTTTTTTTTTTTGTTATTTTTCATAAGTAGAGTCCATTTCTAGAACTAGTATAAGCTCAAAACACACTTAAGCACATACTGTACCCATGTAAATATCTTCAAATCTTTGTGTGTTCCTGTGACTTCTTAAAACAGAATTTTCTTCCTAATTCTTATCTATTTTAGCTTTACCTACTTAATATTCTTGACAAAGCAAGCTACTACTGTAGGTTTTTTTACAGCATCTTGAAGAATTGAACTGATTAAGTCTTTATTTATTACTTATAACTCTTTAGAAACTTTTGCATTACATTTAGCAAATATCATTAAGATATTTTCATAATTCTTTGTTGGTCAACAGAAACAATTGAGCCTCAAAATTATTTCCTACATTTAGGCAGCCAACACAATAAAAGAGTAAGTTTAAACTGCAAGGATCACATCTGTTATTATTGGGTGAAATCTATCTTAAACCTTTTGGTCTTTTATAAAGAGAGAGAAAAGTATGAGAGAGTATGAGAAAAAAGAATATGAGAAAAAAGCTTTTAGATGAGGGAGTGTATCTTTGTAAATGGTTTTTTAAATTGATTACTAATACAGTCCTACACTTGAATTATTTAATTAAATGATACTACTTGTATTAAAGATAGGAGAACAATAGTATCTTTAATAGGACTAAAGTTGAATAGCTGTGCTTTTTAATTTTAGCTTTCATTCTCTTTATTCTGGGGTCAGCATTTGTAGTAGAGTAAGCCAGGTTGCTGATGCATCACTTCTGAAAACTTCTGAAATTTCATTAAGTATTCTTTTATTGCTATTCTGCACAGTAAAACTGCCAATAGAAGAATAAGGAAAAATCATAGAATTAGGAGAAATTAAAACAGAAAACAATGAGCATGAAAATATTTCCAAAGTCTGTTTTGCAAAGCCCATTTCAATCTCTGATAGACTTGTTTTCTCAGCCCACCCTATGGCAGTGGGAATTTGTACTTGTTCAGTAATCTCTGGTCTTGTGCATGTTTCTATACTTATCTGACACAGAAATTTTTAAGCAGGTATTTTCTGTTTAGCCAGTAATAGGAATTTGAGGAAGTAATACCATGTTAAAAAAAGCAACAAAAAACCAAAACCAAAAAACCAAACAAAACCAACAACAAAACAAAAATAACAACTTTAAAAAACTACAAAAAACCCAAACCAAGCCAAAAAACCCCCAAACAAACAAACAAAGACCAAACAGAAAATGGAGGAAGAACTCAAATAATAAGGACTGCTCTATTACCTAATGTCAATTTTTCAATGCTATATAATAATGTTTTAGATATCCAATATCCTAAGATGTGTAAAAATGCAATCAATAAAACCAGCCTCTACATACGACTTAGCTTTTGGGGAAATTACAGAGAAAACTTCAGACGAAGCTAAACCTGTGGGAAAGTCAGGTTGAAGATTTCTGAAGCAGATAGAATTCAGCTTTGAGAAATGAAAGAAGAGCTTACGAAGGACTTCTGAGAGACACTAATGTCAAGACATGCCTGTATGTAGCATATGTAGATGGAAATATTGGTCTAACAGGGATAACACGTAGCAAGCCACTCCACAAAATTGTAAAATCAACCTGAAAAATGACTTGGAGACAAAAATGCAATATGGTACCACACTGATTAGTCAATCATTGTTTACTCACAGTCTCTGTTCTCCAAAATCAAAGCATTATATCTGAGCCTGCACTGAGTGTGTTTGGTTTTTTTCCTATATCTCAGGTCTGCCTCTTACAGATATTAACAGTTAAAATATTCCTGGGGTCTTTTATCTTAGATTTGCAAAGACACAACCAGTCAATAAATAACTGTTTTTTGGAGAGTACTTTTATCTCAGCTAACAGGTGGATGAGTGACTTGCCTGTAAAATAGTTGAATTTAGGTAGTGAAAGAAAATCATGAAATAAAAATAATAATTAATTTTTTTGGTTGGATGGATGATGGATGGATGGATTTTAAAATTTAAAAGTTAATCTTAAATAAAAAGAATATCATCTAAAAGAATGACAATTTTTAAAAATTCTTTCACCACCTACTTTGTTCTACTCCCTGTTATGATTGAATAGAAAAGCTTTTTGACTTAAAATATAAATTTTCATTGCTTGATACAATAAGTATTATTTCTGTCCAAACTGGATAGCAATCTCTGTCTTTTGCTTATGGTCATACTGTATTATTCTGAAGGTAAAAGAAATTAGTAGAAAAGAATGTGGAAAAATATGCCCCATTGTTATTAATGTGGTTTGTTCTATGTGACTATATTTGAACTGTGTTATTTTATACCTGTTATAATAGAAGACAAATAGCATCACAGGATGACCTTATAAAAGTATTTCTCAAGTTTATAAAATTTATTAATCCACCACATTCTCTTTGAAATCACTCTGTAAAATAATTTATTAGACATTGTGAAAATGGTCACAAATGCTAAACTCTGCTGTCACAGATGCTTCCATTACCTAGTCTGACAACTGGCTTTTGTCAGAACATGACCTTTATCCAAAGAACTAAAGCATGCTAATTAGACCTATGAAAGGGAAAGAAATCCTGAATTTAAAAGCTGATGTTTTTACCTCCACAAACTTAATACAGCCTGATTTATGCATTCTCTTAAACTGTATTGCATATAAGTCATGGCTTTTATAAAAATTGTTGTTTAACCATCAGTAAAAATATGTAGGTGAATTTTTCAGTAGGTTTTTTTTTTTTTTTAAACTGTGTTGCAGGTATGTTCCTTCACTCATGATTCAGCATATGACTTTTTGAAATTAATTTATTTCTCCTTTTACACCAAAGTGTCTGAAACAGCTAATATTAATGAATTTGCAATAAACTAGCTGAAATGACAACTTAATAGCTTGTAATTGGCATCTATATATGCCTTCTTCAGGAGCAGAAATTTCTACAAGGCTGAGATATTGATCATTAGCACAATGATCCATGTCACAAGCACCTTAGTTTATCATAAACTCATTTCCTTAATGACATAAGTAAGCATTTTAATTCAGGAGATACTTCAATAAATCAGCACAATACTGCATCTGAACACTATCAGGAAGAACATTACTTTGTTGTATGAAAAGGTGAAATATTTTCAGCTTACACGATGAGAACAGAGGAAAACTGTCATGGCCTTGATAACATGGTAACTAAGTAAACGTCTCAGTTACCTACCCTAAACAAGGATTAGGGTAACTGAGATTTTGGGAAATTTCTCTGATAGTGCAAGCCAAAATCTGTGGGCATTTTATTCTTATTTATTGTTTTATTCTTCAGAAAACTTAGAACTATATAAATTTTTGTATTTAATTAACAAGATAACTGTGCAGAAATAAATATTTTTCTTCAAAAAACTGCTGGTCAGACAGTCCTTTTGTATATTGGCTCTAAGCATTCTGTGGAAAAAAGATGGGTGCAGATAAGCTGTCAGTAAGCATCGAGAGCAGTGAAAAAGAATATCTGCAGAAGGTGAAATCCCTCTGCTCTGAGTCACTGCACACTATAACTATAATATGAGGTAAAAAGTTGTATTATGGTCAGACGTTGAGAAAAGAAGCAGCAGTCAGACTCTGACAACACAGATGGGTACCCAGAGGTGTATGACTGGTCTAAGTGAAGGTTTTTCACTATTAATGCTTTTAAAATATCCATCATCCAAGAGATTCAAAATATGAGCCCTCCCAACAGCAAATATTCAGGCTGAACAAGATAGATAAGTGATGGCATGGGAGAGTGAAAACCACTGCAAGGATGATAGACATGACAGGGGGAAAAATTACCCAAAGATCAGGTCAGAGAGAATTTTTTCCTGTCAGAAAGTGATGATTCTCCCAAAACACTCACATAAGTGTAGAGGTTTTGTGATTGTATCTTTCAGAAAGTAAAACTGATCAAAAGTATCATCAAGAGAAAGAAAAAAACCCACAACCCTTTGGAACAACACTTTTTCAGCCCTTTGGAAAAATGTTAGCATCAGCTTATCCTTTTTCTTTTTTTTTTTTTCTTTTTTTTTTTTTTGCATTTTTTCACTGATACAATGATACAGTATAATTTTCTTTTTTTTCTATCATACTGTATGCTACATAGAAAGAAAACTGTTGGATCTCAAGCAAATTTCCTGTTCCTCTTCACCAGCTCCATATTTTTTCTTTTTTTTTTTTAATGTTGAAATTGTAAATTATTTACATAAGAACAGAAAGAAACAAGTAAACCACTTTTTCCAAGCAGTCCTAAATCATCTGGTCACTGCTGTTGTTAGTATCGCCAAAGTACTCAAGAAATTTTAAGAGAATCATAAAATATTTTGTATATTTCTCTTGCTTGAAAAAGTATTAAACCTTGGCTGTCGCCCTGATTTTCAAAAGCCTTCTGATATTTACATACTTGGAGTTAGAATTCCCACACTTTTCTCAAAACACTATGTGTTTTTCACATTCCTTCTTGGAGGAGGAGAAATTTGACAGACTGTTCAACTAGCCAATGTGATTCGGAGGAGATATGTTATCCTCCAATCCACTCTCATTTTAGAGAGTCTATAAATTGTAGAAACTGTAAATAAAGTTCTCCTTTTTTGCCTTGGGTGACTGAGCGTGTCCAGTGTGCTCCTTCCGTGTCCAGCGTGACACTTGGCTTCAGAGCTAAAATCAGAGCATATGTATTAGATCAGTCTGCCATTAATGTCAAATGCCAATTTCCAAACTGCAGATGAAATCTTGACTTTAAGTGTTGTTGACCAGTCAAGGCCAAAATTTTACTTGAGGATCTCTTATAGATAACCTTCTTGGCATGGATATCTTAGCAGGGGACCCAAATACAGCTAAAAACTTTCATACAATACAGGTTGTGAACCAGTTAAACAGAACTCGTTTAATGGCATTAAGCATGGCAAGTTGTGGAGAGCTGAAAGTCATCGTATTGTTCCCAGTGAAAAGGTCAGTAAGTTTGTCATAAGGACTCTAACAAAAATCTTTGTGAAGCACAATTTAGGAAGAGATATGGTTTGTAGTCTTGCACAGCTGAGAACACAGATTTTCAATTTTCTGAATTATACTATTATTCTTTCCACCAAGTACAATTTGCATTTAGGCTGGCCAGATGCATATGCACCAACTGATGCTTAGAAACTGGAATTTTAATAAAAGAGTTCAGACATGCTTTCCTTGCTGTTGATTACTGTGCACTTTGGTATTCAGACTTAGAGAGGACCTACCTGTTGTCATCCAGAGTGATTTGGTGATTTTGGTGCTTTGCTATAAGTTTTTGTAAAAAATAAAACCATAAATTTTGTAGGTAATAGTTTGACCGAAACTACTTGACCTGAAGACAGAATAATTTATTTCTCAAAATATAAGAAAAAATATCTTCAGTAAATATTTTAAATTCCTGGGGGGAAAAAAACCAAGTTGGAAATCCATTAAAGTAGCACTTCTGTTTTAAAATTAAAATATATATGAGAGACCTTTATTTTCAAATGAGTTTATTTTAAAGAGTTATCTTTTTTCTCTGTATAGCTGATTTTTAGCCAACTTGACAGAAGATCAATTCAATAAATTAAAGAAAAGAGTTGTTAACAACCATAACCTTGTCTTAGAATCATTAGTTCAGGGGTTAAAAAAGGAAAAAACAAAGGGAGAGGCAGAGAAGGGTAAATGCGAAGAGTTTGCAATGATGATGTATGGAATAATAGTGGCCAGGCAAATAAAAAAGTTAGAAATATTCATTATTAGTTAACATAAAACATGTGATCCTTCACCCCTACTCCATCTTCCCCTGTAATTAGTCACACACAGTTATTGCCTGAGATATAGGTGCAATCTGGTTTTGCAATTGGTTATACATATGAGTCAAGATAGAAGACTTGGTTCTAGGATAATAATTTGAAAATCAGTGGGACTTTAAGATGGGTTTATCTTTCTAATCCACTTGGCTTGAAACTTGTTTTACATTATACATCCCAAAAATTTTTAGGTAATAAGTGTTTATTAAGTAAAGGGATTATAGTGGATTATTTCAGGTGAAAAATGTTGGATATCTACAGGATTTAAGTATATTGCTTTTAGTGTTGGATCCTGATTCCAGATTTACTTCTTTGAAGTGAACATTTCTAATAGTTTCTTATATAGTTTGTTAATTGTTTTGATTATGGAAATTTTATTTAACAAAGCTATTAAAAAGAAAAGGTCTGAGTTAATATCTGAGGCTTTGCTTGTCAAGACATAAATGATGCTGCAAGGTAACAGGATGCTTTCAAATCTTTTCATTTAAGTGAGATAAAGCAAACTGACTGGGTTAAAGTACAGATATTTTGCAGTTAGAGCCAGAAGACTTCTATTCATTACTTGATTTATTTCATTTTCTTGGACTTCTTTCTGGGGTTATTGGAAATGAAACATCTGTTTATTCAATAAAACAGTAGTGAGGAAAAAGAACTTAAGGTATCTCTGTACTAAAACAGTTCAGGTGTAACATAAAACCCAACTGGAATTACCAGAATCAACCATCTGGTGTTTTTCTGGACATCTACAAGCAACAGTCTGGAAGTGTTATTTGGCATTGCAGAACTATTTAAAAGATCTTCACAGCTAACTCTAATGAGTGATAATGAGGTCAAGAAAAAAATGAGTCAATGTTAGAGTAGAAAGTTAAAATCAGTTAGAGCAGGGAAAAAAAAAAAAAAGAATTATCTAGGAATTTTTGTTCAATGAGCCACATATTGAAGAAGTGAGGTGCCACTGGCAGTGCCACATTTCTCTTTCTCTGGCTCAGTATTAACTTCATTTCTTGTGCCAACAACTATGTCAGAAAGTCTCAAAGGCAACAGTTCCATAATTAACAAGAAAGTTCTCCCTCAGAAGCAGCCTAGCAGCCTGTTCTTTTCATTTTTGGCAGAAGTAGACTGAATTGCACTGAGTGTTTTCCAAGCGTCATTAAAGGATTGGGCACATAAAATAATTGTGATCAAGAAGTGTAGGAGCTCACAACACATCAGCTAGTCTATAGGGACCATGTGTACTTACCTCACAGTAAAATAGGTAATGGGAAAAAGAGTTTTCTGCTTCATGTAAGTTCCAAGACACCATTACAGTCTGTTACTGTAGGCTACCCATAAAGCAAATTTTGTAATTACATAAAAAAAATTTTTAATCTGCATATTTTAAAAACTTGTCTGGTTTTTAAAACATAAGGTATTATGGTTTAAATGGTTTAATCTCACACAGTTTGAATGTGTGAATGTGAACACAGTAAATTCATGAAAAGCTAGGTAGGTTTACAATCTGAAAGTAAAATGTAAGTGGCTTTGGGCTACGTATGGAAATATGGCTGGAGCTAAGAAAACGCCTTCAGGAAAGGAGAAAGATTTGCTTGTTTACAGAAGACAAACTTATAATAACTGTTTATTCCTGAGTCTTCCCTGGTGCTGTTTGTGCATATCAAGCGCCTGCAAAACATCATCTCTGGCATCTTTGTAAATATGCTGATTCTACTTCAGTTCTTATTTCTTGGTGTCTCATTTCCCAACCAAACAGAAATCACTTAGCAAATATCTTATCTTTGATCTAAACAGAAATTAAAATATATTTTATAAATCTTTGAACTGCAGTTATTTAGCTCTCAACTACAGAAAAATACCTTTTAAGAATATTACTGCCAATCTCCATTATAACAATCAAGGCAAAGCAAATAGATAGTTATTAAACTCCTAAGTACAATATATTGAAATAACAGCCTCAGGAGATGGAAGTTAATGAAAACAAGCAAACAAAAAACCTATTTTATTTTATTTATGTCTTTTTATTGCTCTTTGAAATAACTATATCCTCTCTCAAAAGTATAGGGGGACTATTCTACTGTATTTACAGAAATCAAAATTATTTAGATTTTCTAAACACGTGGTATTTTCAAGTAGGTTTCCTAAATGATAGGGAGGTTGAACATATTTGTGAAACAGAAAACAAACAAAGAAAACTCCTTGTATGCATTCTAAAACTAATTTTAAGCAGAATTTCATTGCATTGCTAAAGTACTGCATATACTGTCTAATTCTCAATGAACAAAGTTCCATTGGGACTGTAGTAGCTCTTGGCAGTTCAGTCACATCGTCACTAGGTCCTGCTTCTGTGCACACTCAAGAGAATTAATTTATGCAGGCATTCCCCAAGTATGTCTTAGATATTGTGCTGTGCACAGAATTTGGTAGCATATTCTGGTTTTTTTCACAGTGTAAGTAGGAGAATCTCTGATTTTCTTTCTAAATAGCTCAAATCATAAAGCTATTAGTAAGAGTGTTGAGAATGCAGACTGAAATCCATTCTCTATGTTAAGGTCCTTGAAACCAGGCATTTTTATTTTACAGAAGTGTCCAAGCTAAACTCTTGCTGAGAGCTTCATTATAATTGCATTATAATGCAATCTCTGCCAAAACAATTTGTCTGGCAGAGATTAATAAAAAAACCCATAATAGTCCTGAGAGCTAGAGCTAGATCTAATAACTATTAAATAACTATTGTAAGTAAAAGAGTTTATCTACTGTCCCAACTGGCCCACTGCAGTAGCACAATGCAGAGAAACCTTGGGGACCCTGAGGAGGAAAAGGGTTGGGCAAGGCAGGTGGGTGCTGTTGGATAAATGCAAACCTGTCTGTGTGTATGTGCATCTGTGTGTGTAAGGTAGCCATCTGAGATTTGTTAGCAAAGGATGTTTAGAAATTTGCAAGTCTGTATCAATGTTGCAAGCATACAATAGTTCAGTTTCTATTTTTCATTTTTCTCATAAGTACATATTTATTTGATTACCTGTTAATTATGGAACAATAATAAATCAATACAACACTTCAGTCTGGGAGGATTACAGGATATAAACTGAACATAATTTCTCTCTGCAAGAACCAACTTCTACAGCCCAGAGTCACTAGTGAGGGCAGCAAACTATGGAATTCCCTGGTTGCCTATGCTGTGGAGTAGTGGTCTAAAAATATATATATATATATTTTTATATATATATATATATTTAGGAAAAAATATATATATATATTCAGGAAATATATATATATATTCAGGAAAAAAATTTAAAATAAAGCTTATTTTAAAGAAAACTGTGATCTTAGATTCATTTTTGAAAGTAGATTAATACTGCAAAATATGAGTTCTGTATGATTTTGATCAATCAATCGTGTCTCAAGATGACAGGATAACTTTTTGCCAATATCAAGTTCGAGCTTTCCACACATAAGCCAGACATTTTGGACATCAGTTTCAAAGCATTATTTTTTTTCCATGAAAATCTTGACACTGATGCATTGATCTGTTTTGCACTGTGAAGAGAAATATTTAGATAAGTCACATCTTATTTCTGTTCCCAGTGGCTGCATGTATGCCCAAAGTTAGTAGGGTAACAGGACATCTTTGTATTCCTCAAGATCTAAAACAGCCTTAAAATCAGGATGATTTTCCTCTTTATTTCATTGTAGGAACTTGGACATTTCTATTTTTGTTCTCTGTACATTTTATTTGTATTCAGTTTACAAGAGAGCTTATATAAATTTTTATTAAATATTTGTGCTGAGTAACAAGAATTATGTGAGCAAAATCTGCCTCAAGAAACAAAAATTTGACTTTGAATAGAAACAAATTATCTAAGCAATTTAAAAGAATACAGATTAAATGACGGGCAAGTTGAAAAACAATGTTACGAAATACAATTAACTGATTTTGACATGCTTAGTAGGAAAAGGCATTCTGAATTGACATTTTACAAACACATTACATGCCTGGTTCCCCTGAGAAAATCTGCTTGAAGTGCATTTGGTCATATTTTTCTTGCATAGACAACTGAACATAGTTCAATAATTAACCACTGGAAATACCTTTAATTCTGGTAGATTTGAGCCACGTGGTGCTATTAGAATTTATCTTTCTTCTACTCTCCTGTAATTTTTGAAAGAAACTAATTTATTTTTTAATCAAGAACTCACTCTCCCCTGTAAAACAATATTAATTAAGATATTTTATTTTTCCTTCTTTTGTGAAATTCTTTGGAGGCAAATGGTTTTTGTAATTTTTCTTTCCTAATCTCCTATATCATATTTCTGAATTCCCACCTCAAAGTGCGGTTAGTACTCATTTGTTATTTGATATTCACCCTAGTATATATTTCCTTGCTTAGACCTATGACCTGTAATTTATTCCATAATATATAACAGTAAACACTAATTACAATTTACGCAGTTCAGCAAACTTAAACCTCTTGCTTTATTAAAGGCATCTAATAATTATGAAAAGATTTTAATTTTGTGACTAATAACAGGATAAATATCTTTTTGTACACCTAACAATGATCCTATATGCTTTCATAATATTCCTATACAGCTAAAAATATTTTCTTTTGTTTGTTAATTTGTTTGGGTTTTTGTTTGTTTGTTTTTTGTTTTGTTTTTTTTTTTTTTTATTGTCATTAGAAACTACAAAAGCCAACTGGAGAAAATGAAGAAAACCTAAAAGACGTCCTTTGCAGGATGATAATAATATTCTTGATGGTATGGATATATTTCTATGTTTTATACAGTTTCCTACTAACTTGTCCACATCAATCATGGGTTATTTTGCAAAAGTCAAGTTGCTAAAAACTGTGTAGCAGATTTTAAATATATATATTCTTTTTATAGATAAGAAGCTACCTGATATGGTTAAATTTCCCTTTTGTCCTTTAGGATACAGATTATGTCACAACCATAAAGTCAGAAAATATCTAGAAAATTTTTGATATATTTTCTTGTACGTAGACCTGTTTCATAATTTTGTTAAAGGACCATTTTGTTTATTTCTTTGTATGTGTAAAGAGAATCCAATCTATACAACTTCAAAAGATTGAAATTCTCCTTAGCAACCAAGATAGAGAGCTTATGTCAATCAGTGCAGTTAGGATTTTTTTAACCATTTAATTCTGCTGAAAAGGTCTCTTTACAATAACATTAATAAAATCTTCATTGCCTCTCTCTGTGCTTTGCATTCCCATTAACAGCAATAAACACATTGCAGGCATGCTGTATTTCTGGCTTCATCTTAAGTGCCAAGTGTTTAAAATTTTGTTTGAGGGCCAGTCAAGATATTTTATTTTCTCTTTAAGAAGGAAAAAATAAAATGCCATAGTGTGTGGTCCTAATTTTGATTTTTTTGTATCCTATCAACTGAAGTCCAGTTTTATTATTTCAGTAATACCCCCCATCTCACTGCACAATAAAAGTATCATGAGGTAGAGGATTTTTGGAAGGTTTTCTTTTGAATTAATGACACCTTACTTAGTTGAGATAATAAAAGTGTTTGCATTAGCAGCAAAATCAGTTTCTGGCTGACAGTCTAGTATCAGCTACTCTTTTTTTTTTTTTTTTTTTTAATCAAGTGGATCCATTTCTTCCAGAGCTGCAGCAATCTCATTCCTGTATGGATAGTTAAGCAAACCTGCCTTTGTGCTATTAGCATTATGCAAATGAGGTTAAAATTCTTAATGCAATGACACTTTGGCTATAAAATGTGCTGTGGAGGGAAGAAAGTTGATAATGAAACAAGTATATTCTCAGAAAAGAGAGAGAAGCAGCTAACTTTCCATTTATTTTTGCATACTTTATAACCATTCTACATAAACTTAGAAACAGGTCTTTGAAGTTATGCATTAGCATAATTACACTATAATATGTTTTCAGATTGTTTTTGTTTTCTTGAATTTCTTATTGTCATACACAAAGTTGAGCTACATTGAAAGTGTGCATTTTGCTAAGGACTAGTCCTCCTCCTTACTCCCCATACTCACATCAAAACAATTTCAGCTCAAAGGATGGGCCTTAAGAGTAGTATATACAGAAGAACCCTTCCTTCCTTCCTTCCTTCCTTCCTTCCTTCCTTCCTTCCTTCCTTCCTTCCTTCCTTCCTTCCTTCCTTCCTTCCTTCCTTCCTTCCTTCCTTCCTTCCTTCCTTCCTTCCTTCCTTCCTTCCTTCCTTCCTTCCTTCCTTCCTTCCTTCCTTCCTTCCTTCCTTCCTTCCTTCCTTCCTTCCTTCCTTCCTTCCTTCCTTCCTTCCTTCCTTCCTTCCTTCCTTCCTTCCTTCCTTCCTTCCTTCCTTCCTTCCTTCCTTCCTTCCTTCCTTCCTTCCTTCCTTCCTTCCTTCCTTCCTTCCTTCCTTCCTTCCCTGCAGGATGCATGTGCTACCTGTGCTGGCTGACTCCGTGCAATTCCTGCTGCAGACCCCATGCTGGAGGAGAGCTCTGACACACTTCCATGAGGCACTATTGTTAGGGAGTCTGTGCAGTGGTGCCACAAGAAAGAATCAGGTCCCAGTTGCCTGCAAGAAATAAAGTGCAAAGAATTTCTCACTGCTTTTCTGTCATTAATCCCATTAGTGCTACTTCCCAGACAAAGTTAGCTTTTACAGTAATATAATTTTTATGGAACAATAATTTTACGCTTATCAATCTGAGGGCTTTACACTCTCACTATAAAGCAGTGAGTATAGGATAATAAGAATTAGTCAAGCACAGCATGTGGTATTATCCTCTGTGCTGACTGACCATGTTGTTCAGATTACATTTGGGCTCTTTATGAACCTTTATAAGGTAAAAGACATTTAGATTTTGCTCTACCTTCGAGCTTCTCCCTCTTTAACAATGAATTACCTTTACTGGATTTACCAAAACTCAATATCAATCCCTCTATGTATTGTCTCAACTCCTGTAAACAGAGCTTAGGAGACTGCTGGCTATCCTAGAACACTGCTTGCTCATGCAGTGTTTGCTGTCTGCCAAAGCTGCTCACCAGTCTTCAGTCCCCTGTTTGTGTCACTTCAAGGAGCTTTTCCTGCCCAGGTATAGCATTTTTAATCTGTCTTTGTACTTTGTGAGATTCCTTGTGGCCCATTCTTCCAGCTTGTGTAGGTCCCTTTGCCCTACCCTCAAACATATGGACTAGTTACCCCAGCATGGTGTTATTTGCAAGTTTGATGAGACTGCACTCTGTCACCTCATCAGTTATGAAGTTGTTACAAAAGACTGGTCCCACAGGGTAGATTTCTGCATTACCCCACTTGCTATTTGTCTCTGGTTAGAGGACAGCTCATTGACCACTACCCTCCGAGTCCAGTCATCCAAACAGATGGGTTATGTAGCTATCTGATCAATCAGCCTTAACCTTGATTGGGCCTTTCTAACCTGGATACAATATTATAGGAGCCAGTGTTGAAAGAGTAACAAAGTTGGGCTAAATGATATCCCTTGCTTTCCCTTCGGTCACATAAAATAAATGATATTCCCTTCTCTCCAATTACAATTCCAATCTGTTTATTGTGGAAGACAATCAGGTTGATCAGAGGTAATTTACTTCTGGTTAAAACAGACTCATCTCTGATTTCGCAGATTGGTGAGTTTCCCCCTTTTACCAAGAATGGATGAAGCATTTGCCTTTCTTCAGTCAGCAGAGACTTGTTCTTTTCCTTAGTTGCAGCCCATGAAATCTACTACATCTGTAAGTCTCCATGTGAATCTGTGGATCAAAAGAATTTACTATACTACTAAAATATTGTCTTGGTTTAGAAAGACAGTTGTCTGCCAGGGGAAGCTAGAGCTTCCCTTGGGATGGAGAATGTAAACTCCCTTCCCTCCAAATTATTATAATTTTACAATTAAGGGCTCTCAGGCAAAGATTTGGGAATAAGAAAAGAAGTTATTTACTAGAAATATTAAAAAACACAAATGTAGTAGCACAAAAAAACAAGCAAGAAAGGAAACAAAAGTCCTGGAAAACCCTGACAGGGTCAGCAATACTACCTGACACCCTGTTGGTCAAGGTGTTGGAAGCAGTCCAAATAAATCCTCCTGGAGTAACAGATGGGGTTCTATGGAGTAGAGATGATCCTGTAGAAAGTCCAGTGGTGGCAATAAGGGGCTTGTCTTCCTCTGGGGTTCCAGTGGAAAAAAACCCAGATGCCTGATGTTCCTGAGTCTCAGTTTTTATCTAGGCAGGAACAGTTGGCTCCCTCCACACTGGGTGGAGCATCTCACAATGGGATGATGTAATGTGTCATGTCAATGGTGAGCCTGCATGGCCCGTTATCAGAAGATATCCCCCAGAGGATGGATGGGTGGTGAAAGAGATAAGAAACACTGCCCCACCTGGTTTTAATGGCTGGCCCATTATCACAAGGCATCCACCCCTCTCCCCGCTGGAGCTACAAGAAATAAAGGAAAAGAAAAAGACCCAAACATTTCACCAGCAGCTTTCAACAGATGAAATAGAATACACACTTTTTTGGTTACATTATCCAAGACAAGTGTAAAGAATATTTTCTCAGAATTGTTAAATCATATCACTTTGCTCAGTAACAGCAGACATAAATTTTAGCCTCTGAAGCTTTGCCTTCCGGTTTTTTTTTTTTTTTTGGTTTTTTTTTTTTTTTTGCATTAGAACTTGAAGTGATCCCCAGAATGGAGCAATGGCTGTGGATTATTATACTGTTTTCCTTGCTAACAGGGAGTATATAAATAACCCTTAATAGGAAATTCATAGTTTATTTCCTGTACTCACTTTCAGTTATTTTATAGTTTTTGGTTACAGGTATCAAAGTATAGATAGCTCTTTGTATCTCAATACAACCCATGGCATAAAAGACTGGTTTCACTGAACCATGAACTGGTATTCTGGAAACAATGTTTCTCAGTAAGTGTCATCACATGTGGCAGAGAGCTTGGCAGAAAAAGAACTTTTAAAACCTCAAACTTTGTTTCTATTCTACATTGGAATGTCCACAAATGTTCTTTTGACACTGGAATTTTGTCAAAAATTGATTTTTTTTCAAAATAATACCTGAGGGGTTTAATTCATCTCTCTTCCTCACTTTTTCTCATTAGATGTGGCCAGGAAGCTCTTCACTACAGAAAACCTTCCTTTGAAAAATTCATTGAAACCAATGTTCCTTTCAGGAAACATTTTGGCTTTTATAAAATTACTTTTAGTCACAGCTGTTCTGGTCAGGTTTGATATTGTAAGAAGAGTCATAATACAGACCTAGACCTTTTAGCATAATGATGGAACTCTTATTTATAATTTGAGTGTCTCAGATAAAAAAAGAAGTAAAAAAAGAAGTAAGAAAAGTAGCTGGACTAAAATTGATAAATCTTTATGTGTTTTTTAACATTAGAGAAGGAAAACAATTATTTGATTGTTATTTGGTGGATTTTTGCAGGGGCTAAATTGATGGGTCAGGTCAAAAAACCATCTCCAAGGCTGCCTTCACAGGGACACTACTAGCAGAGTTAAAGTTATCTTTCCCCTCAGATCTTGTTAGGCCTCATCTGGAGTATTGTGTTCGGTTCTGGTTTTTACAACTGAAGAAAAATGCAGAAAGACTGGATAATGTCCAAAGGAGACTCACAAAGATGATCCAAGAGCTGGAGAACCTGACCTGTGAGGAAACACTGAAGGACCTAGATCTCATGTCAATAGAGAAGACTTATTTCAGCATAGTGTTCCAGGACTCAAAGGGCAGCTACAAAGAGAGGCAGCTACTTGGGTGGGAGGAGTTTCAGCTGCTGCTGTCAGAGATGGAGTGAGAGTAGGGCCTAAAGAATGTCCAGGAACATTTGGGTACAGAAGCACTAGAAGGAGAAGCTGCTGGGCAAAGGCCTTGGACATCTCTGTCCTGGTGCTTGGAAGCGGGAAGCAGGGAAAGCAGGAGAGAAACATCTTCTGTTGCAGCAGTTAAAAATGATTGAAATCGTGATACAAAATTGAAAGCACAAAAGGCTGTTTATTGCAGGTGAAAGAGGTCAGACTGCTGCAGGAACTGCAGCAGCCCTTCTGCTGCACCAGCTGTCCGTGTGGCAGCAGGGCTGGCCAGGTTCTTCCTTGTGCTCGGTGGTGTTCCCTCATGAGAAGTGCTGGCTGCAGCAGCCTGCTAAGAAGTGGCATCGGAGAGCCTCACAGCAACTGGATCCCTCTGCACTCAGTCTGTCCCCACAGTCTCCCTTCTCTCCGTGGAGGGCTGGCTGTCAGCACACCTGTGACTCAGGTTGTAGTGCCCCTGTGGGGACCTGCTCCGGATCCTGGCTTCTTTTGTCGGCGGGCAGACCAGCCAGGTGCACGTTCCTCATGGTTGTTGTCGGCTGTCACAGTGCACAGCAGCCGCTTGAAGGGCTCCTTGCACAGTGGGCAGGTCTCTGTCACTTTGGCCCATTCGCAGATACAGACAAAGCAAAAGCAATGCCGACAGACCTCCACATAGGTGGCATTTTCAAGGTCGCCCAGGCAGATGGGGCATAGGCCATCTGCTGCTGCCATTTCCGATGGCCCTGCTGGTGGTGGCTGGCTCATGCTGCCCCTTGTAGCAGAGTCTCTCCTCCAGGGCTTCCTCAGTACCCCGCACCCAGTCCTGGAGAGGGAGACATGCAAAGTACCTGGGTGCCTGGCTTTCTCTGGTGCTCAGAGGGGAAAAACAAGGAAAGCCCAAGCAAGCTGTGGTATAAGGAAGGTAGGGGTCTCCTGAAGGGGTCCTTTTCTGAGCTTCAAAGCAGCAGCAACAACAGCAGGTGCTCTGTGGGCGAGCTAGCCCAAAGACAGACCCACACCCCTGCCTTCCACCCTTACTGCCCATAGGCAAGCAGCCAACACTGAATGTTGAGGTGCTGAGGAAACCTCCCATCTGTGCACCAGGGAAAGGCAGGCATGAAGAATCCATGTGGTTTCCTAGGCTGGAAAGGCTCCCACTCGGGCCTGGAAGGAGGTTGCACAGAGCCTTTGGAGGTCTGCTCCACGGCAGGAGATAGAGAGGGAGGGAGAACAGGAAGGGAAGGCCTGGACTCCACATCTTCCCAGTGCTCAAGCTAGATGGCTGAGAGCCCTGGGACAGGCTCTGGTGAGCTGTCAGGATGCCCTGGATTGGAGAGCTGCTTTGTCCAGCCCCCTGAAGGCCTCATAAAGTCTGCCAGATATTACTGTGTTTACACAGGGTACCTGAAAGACTCCCCTGAAAAGCAGGGGAAGGCAGAGAGCCTTCAGTGTTGAAAAGCCCCAGCACCCTCCCAGTACTCACAGCTCCAGGACAGCTGCTGTGCAGGACCCATAGGGCCTCACAACTGGGCCGATGGGAGAGGAGATTGGAAGAGGCTGTCTTTGCTCAGTGGCTGGAGCTGCTGCTCTCCAACAAGCCAAAGCTTAAAGAGCAAGACCCTGATCCTTCTGGAGCCTGCTGACCTTGTGTGTGTGCCTGCAGGGGTCAGGGTGCCTGGGGGACGGAGCCTGTGGCTTCTGAGAAGCAAGGTTGGGATGTCACAGTAACACTCCGTAATGTCCCCATGTTCCAAGGAACTGTTTACTGTTGCCATCCAGCCAGGAAAGCAGATGCCCCAAAGAGGAAAACCTGCGGTGCAAGAGGTTTTGGTATCTTCCTGTGACCTTGCAGGTGAGTTTTCACCTCTGCCTTGTCGCTGAAGCCAAAGCAACATATCTCCTGCCCTATTCAGCAATGGGCTCATCTTTCCCCTGGTCTTTGCCACTTAGGCCAGTGGAGAAGCCCTTGTTGCCTGTGGCATCCCTCAGCAGAGTCAGTTTCAAGCAATGTTTGAAGCCTTACTGCCAAGACCCTTCCTTATGCAGCCCAGAAAACCCTTGAACTGCTTTGCTAAAGGGTGGCTTGTGCTAGCTTGTGTTCAGCTCACTGTCCACCCTTCCCGTGCCCTTGCTGAACCAGAATGAACCAGACAGGGGCTGCCTTGCACAACCCCTGTGCAGGACCCGTAGGTTCTTGCAACTGGACAGGTGGGAGCAAGCTGTGGGAGAGAGGAGGTAAAGGTTTTCTGATGGAAAACCTGATGGGCGCTACCCCACTGTTGTTCACTCAGTGCAGATACATTTGGTCTTGTGGTGGGTTTTCACCCCTAATTTATCAGTTCTTGTGATGAAATTCAGTTCCCTGGGCACAAGGGCCTGGCAATAAGCAGTCCAACAATGAGGATGTGGGAGTCAAATAATGAGGATATGGGATGATGGTTCATAAATATTTGCAAAGTGAGGTAGAAGAAGAAAGGAAAATGAAGAAGGCAGACACTTGCACTACTGAATTTACCCTGGTCTTTAAACTAAAGCTGTTCATGCGTGGCAGAATAGTTGAGGTTAGAAGGCTCATATGAAGATGAGCCTTTGCTCAAACAGGGTCACCTAGAGACTGCTGCCTTGTCCCTTTCAACAATAAGCTCCAGCTCATGTATTGCTGTCAGAAAATATCAGCATTAGATTTCTCATTTTCCTGAACTGAATGTTAATGTGCAAAAAAATTCTTATAGATATTAGTGACTATATAGTGACTATATATATTGTTTTATAAGGAGTAACAGCTAACACCTTAGAGATCACACTGTCAAATTTCAAGAATTACCCATTGATTCATTCTATTTAGATAAAGTGAATTATCTTTACTTTTTTATTATTATTTTTATAATGATATAGCATTATAAAATGATATGTCATCATTGGTTTGAATTTCTCTCCTATTCCTACAGAGAAAAGCTCTCTAAACACCCAACACCTTTGTTGTCTTTGCACATGTGAAAACAAAGCAGGGAGCAGAGTAACTTCTATGTCACTGAGTTTAAAGTGTGATCGGGAAATAATTATAGGGCTTATTTGAATAATAAGATTTCATGGTGTGAGAAAATCTCTTCCAATGAACATTCTACCTTAACATTTTCCATGGAAGATTTTATTGTAAGAATCATTCTGACTAATAAAAAAAAGCAGCAGACATAGACATAGTGAGGTTTTTTCATACATCTGTTTTATTGATTTAGTGATTAGCTGCATATTTGACAAAAGCTTTTGAATAGTATGAAATTTTAAATGATTTATTGATGAGATATTTTTAATTTCTGCATTTTAAAATTGTCAATATATCATTTATGCACAAATTCCTTGGTGCAATTCAGATTTCATGAGGGTATTGAAAGTGATGACATTTCCACCCAAATAATACCATCCTTTTCAATTGTTAATCAAGATTTCAATTTCTTGGTGTAACTGATACACACCTTACCCATCAAGAAAACATTTTAAGTGTTTTGGTAAAAATTAAATCAACTGGCTGGCCCTGAGTGTTAAAAGAGGCACTTTTTTTGTCTTTTATTTCTTTTCTTATGTAAGTGTATAATACACTATAATGCCACGCACATTCTGTGCTTTTCTTGCAGATAAGTTTGAAATTTCAATGCTCTCCAAAAGCCATAAGACACCTTTTTCATTATCAAGAAACATTTGAATAATACATTATTCTTTTATCTTGAGTAGGTTTCAAGGGAAAATTTGGTCTCAAACTTCTTCCACCTCTCTGACATGTAGGATGTTACAATCTGCAATAAAAAAAACAGTTTTACCATTTCTGGACTTTGGACTCAGCAAAGTACTGTGGGAATGAATCAGAACTCAAGATAAAATTTATAAGTAAAAATATAACAGTCTTGAAAACAAATGTATAAAACCTTTCTTGCCTTCAAGTCACTCTCCTATCTAAAAAAATCAGAAAGATCATTTGAGGTTTTATATTTTTAAAAGCAATCTCTTTATGGTTGAAGTCCTTACTGTAACAAATCATGTTTAGTACAGACTGAGTTGAAAAGAGAAAGGTGCTAACAGCGGTTTCCTCAAGGGCTCAAGATCTCTTTTCTGAAAATATCTAAATCCCATCAATTTAAAATTCTTTCTAAGCTTTCATTGTGACTTTCTTTAAACATGTTTATTTAATTATTTTCACAGACACCGTTAAAGAATCTGTCCCACTTATCTGGAATATTTTTTAACTTTACAGAAATAAACTATGTAGAAGTTTAAGTCATTCTCCAATTTAATAACCTATTGAATAACCCTAATTATTAAAATTCAAATTTTTTTTAACAAACACAAGTGAATATCACTGTTCCTAACATCCTTGTATGCTGAATGATAACCTTCAGCAGACAGCAATGTCTCTAGAAAAGCTAATAAGGCATGCCACCCTGCAAGGCCAGTCTTCTGAGTAGACACTAAAATGCATCAGTGGTGTCTGGTCATGATCAGCCTGTAGTAAATCTCAGTACATAATCTTCATTTATACTACAGCAACTAGCTTAAGGGACAGCACTGCTCATCTGACATGAGGAAAGGGGTATACCAGCATTAAACATAACTCACTACATAATTAATCTGTTAGATGATACATGATGTGTTAATGGAAAATGTTGAATAAAAATCAATTGTTGAATACTTCATTAGATAGAGTTTTGTGGAACAACAGTACCTTCTGACTGTGATGGTAAGTAGGTGAACAAGGCACTAGTAAAAAATTTGCAAAATATTGTTTCTATGTAACTATATTATGTGGAACATTTCTTCCAAGAATATTCAGCATTAAGAAAGTTGGTGCTAGCTCCACTTTTCACTGAATTGACAGATGAGCATCTGTGTGGCTTGGGTTTTGCAGTTCAAATGTCAATGCTTGCTGGAAGAAATCAACAAATAACTCATAACCTTTACTCAAGTTTAACATTAGCTTGTTATAAAACCATTGTCACCCTGTTACATAGTTTCCCATAGTGGTATATGTAGGGAACTTAAAAATAGGAAATCCTAGATAAAAAAATCAAAGATGGTTCATTCTAACAAACTTGCTAAATTATGGATTCTAATACAAGCAGATGTTATCTTTGAAAAGGTAGCAGAAAATTTCTCAGCATTAATATGTTGTAGGAAAGAGGAATGTAAATAGAAACTTTTAATATTATTTTTTTTTTTTTTTGTTAATCACCTGATTATTGATTCTTAATATGAGCTAACAACAAAACAGGAAACTGCACAGACAAAACAGTGGTCAAGTCATGGACATGTTCTTTGTATGTTGGAATATATAGGGTTTATCTGCCCTCCTATGAGACTACCTTCTTGACTACAATAGTGTCTATATTATCAACCTTAGTATAAAATGTGGCTTTGTATTGGTATCTGACTTTGTATTTAAAATTTGCTATCAAATCTCCAAAAAGTCTTAATTTATCCTTATTATGGGGGCGTGGGGGATACTGAGTCACCTCACAGCTTTACAGAGACACTTTGAAGACACATGCAGCCATTCTTGTTTCTGTGAAGAGGAAAAAAATCATAAAGGTTTTCTGAAACAATGCTTTGACAAGCCTGCTTTTGACATCTATAAATGTTCAACATCTGCAAAAAAAATCCATCCATCTAAAGGAAATGAAAACCATTCTTCTTGGGACAATCATTGTCATAGTTTGCTCTCAATTACATCTAGGAAGATAACTGTTAGACAGATTCTAAATTGCTGAACTGATGAATGTGCAGAAAATGCCTCACACAGAAGTCAGTGTGATTTTATTCTAAGCATAGTACAGTAAAATTGGTGTGATTCTTCTTCATGTCTGCATATCCAAGAAAAACGCTGTGAGTATAATCAAGACCTAGATACAGTAGGTTTTGATGTCATTAAAGCTTCAGTAAGTCAAAATATTTCAAGGATGCTTCTCCTTAAGTTGAACTATAACAACCATGACAACTTCATTGGTTCCCTCTATGCAGAAATGAAGGTTCATGTTCACAATCACAGAGATGTTTTAAAGAGCTTCTGCAATAACAAATTAAGTTAAAGATTGTGGAAGCCCATGAGCCTACGAGGGAGACACCAATGGCAATGCCCTGGAAGGGTATATCATAGGCCCTGGGAATGCCTTACAACATAGCATAAGAAAAAGGGATTCCCCATAGTGCTCTGCAACACCATGTTAATTAACCCTCATTGGCCCATTGGCCTTACCTACCTCTGTTACCCATATACGTCCCAGTCCTAGAAAGTTCTCCATTCCCTGTTTCCCCATTGGCTTTTGTATCTCTGCCTATTCATCCTGACATTCCCAATTGGCTCTTACCCTTTGCCCCATCTACACACAGCACCTTTGCCTTCAGATTATTGGTTCCTGATGCTCTGCTCCACCCCCTTGTACCCTTTACTTAAACCTGGACCCTCCATTGCTCTTTGTCTTTTATCCCTGGGCCCCTTTGGCGTGTGGCCACACTAAACCATGTTGGAACTCCATATAGAAGTCATCATATCACATCCCTTCCTGTCTCTTGTTTGTCAAGCTACCCATGATGTGCGTGTGCGTGGACTGTGTCATTGCTTGTAGGCCAACCCAAACACCCTCCTGTGAAGATGCTTTTGGGAAGGTAGCAGCAACTCACCCTCACCTTTTGTAGCCATGCTGCTACAAAACATGGTATGTGTTGACCCCTTTCATTTTTCCATAAGTACTCATTAGAATATTTAAAGATATGAATTTTGCCATCTCTACTGAAATACAAAGTTGACAGATCTTAAACTTGCAGTAGGTAGAAAACTAATTAAAGCACAAAGAAAAGTAACACAGACACTCAGTATAGGCTCTGAGGACTGGTTAGCTTCACAAATTGGATGCCATTGCTGTACTCTGTTCACACTTGAACACTGAGCTCCATCCTTTTTTTGCTGAGTGCAAATAATTTTTAAATATTATATTTTTCTTTAACTTAATTTATTTCAAATGTGGTAACATAATAAGCAGTGCTTATGGTACTATGGAAGGTTTGTGAACAAGACTGCTATTTACCACAATGTTATTGGCGTTACTTGACTCTACATTTACAAGATTGGGACCATGTAGTGTCAATATAAGAAAAACAAAAACATTGTGGTCCACGTGGTTTTCATTGTTCAGGAACTAGGTAGTCAGTGGCAAGACACAATATGCAACATTTGACATCTTCTATATACCTTAGATGGAGAACAAAATTTCTTTATTCTATCTATGTTAATGTGTATTTTTTTTTCTTTATAATTTCAGTAAAATTAAGCTCCTGTCAACATGAGGTAATGCAGACATTGTGTGCTACAACTGTACTCCCTGTCAGCAACAAATGTTTAGGAAATGCAGGTAGATAATAGAGGAAGTTAACCTGCTTTGAATGGCAGCAAAAAAAGATGACTGAAGACTTCAATATAAAGACATATAAAGCCACTGCATGTATAATAGAACCATAGAACCATAGAATGATTTGGATTGAAAGGGACCTTCAGTGTGATCTGTTCCAACCATTCTGCCATGGGCAGGGACATCTTTCTCTAGACCAGGTTGCTTAAAGCCCAATATAGCCTGGCCTTGAACACTTCCAGGGAATCCAGAACTTCTGTGGGCAACCTGTTACAGTGCCTCATCACTCTCACAGAAAACATTCTTCTTTATATCTATGTCTTATTTAAAAATAACAATAAAACAGAAAATAAGTGAAAACAGATATATTTCTTATTGTAGAAATGCATGTAAAACATGAATTGCATTGCAGGCTTGGATTCATTATATTTTCTTCAACAGATTTATTTTAGTATTCATTTCAATTTTAGTTAAAAATCACGTTGCTATTGCTTTTTTCTACTCATACATTAAGCTTTACTTTATTATGCTTTTATGCTTTACCTAATGTTTTTTACACACGATTTTATCCACTTTCTGTTTGCTTTTACATGTAGCTTTTTGAAATGTTCGTTATACAGATGAAGACTATTCATCTTTTATCCCTTTCAAAAGAAGAGGCATTTATACCTTAGTGGCTGTATAACACAAAAAAATATTTCACCAGCACATCTTTGTACAGAAAATGCTTATTCATGAGAAAAAACCTTTTTTTTTTTTTTTTCCTGTAAAAATCCATCTGCTTTGGGGAACATATTGATTACTTAGGACTGAATTTTTAAGTAAATCAGAGTCAATGTTGAAAGGTTAAAGGGGTCAACATAACTTCAAGACCTTTGTGTATTTGACTGACACCTTGATGTGGAATGATGAATATTTAATCCATTTGGAATACCAGAAAAGACACAGATAAACTAAAATTATGGTTTCAATAGGGGGAAGGAAAAAAAAAAAAGGAAGAGGAGAATTAAAATAATCTTAGGATATGTAAGAACCACAAAACTTTTATGGCATCAAAATAACCATCTGAGAACTCACAAATAAAAGTACTCTGAATATCGTGGGTTTCTACACAAGAAGATAAGAAAAGTCAAAAAATTGCTGCCCACTAATTTAGTGTCAATGTGCTAACATGAGCTAGAAAATGATCTTCCTCTACTTAGACATATAGACTCATTACATACATCAGTAAGTGAAGCAAAGGGGACTTAAAAAGGTCAGAAGGTTTTCAGAAGATTTTTGGGGTTTTTTGTAAATGTTAATTTTTCAAACCCCAAATAATTTTTAAGGAAATATTTATTTTTGTGGATTCTACATTTCAGTTTTGTTCTTAAATTAATTTTGAGAGGCTCAACCATCACATCTTCTCTGTTTGATATAGAAATAGCTTTGGGTTTGGGTCATATAACTATTTAAAATTTTATCTTATTTTTAGTGAGGGTAAAAAAATAAAAACCAATTAATTTGCTTTTAAATTAATAAAGTAAATGTTTTCACCTATCTGAAGGGATGAGGAAAGCTGTTCCACAAAAAGGTAGAACTAAATAATTACTTGAATCATAATGGACAAAATTTGATGTAATAAGAAAATTTTTTCATTTAGTCTGTGGTGAACAAAAAATCACCACTTGATGTGATGTCTGCCTGAGTTTTGGATTAGACCTAGAGAGTTGAGAACTAAAACAAATTTGTTTAGTTGATTTATTTATTATCGATATACTGATGTTTTTCAAAAGGCATAAATGAATGAAGATCACAGATCAGTTCACTACATACAAGAAATCTATGAGCCTTGTAAATAATGAATGAGATCTACGAATGCAATTATTCTTTGTGCAGCTGTTCGCCATGCTCTAGTTATTACTTTCAAACACCTTTTCCACACAGATCTGTAAAGACCATATACAAGCTTACAGGACTTAAGCTTGCTAGGATCTGGATAAATTGTTGCAAAAGACAAGAGTAGGAGAAAAAGGCCAATGCACTTCCTGACTTAGATAGTTAACAACTGGTTATCCACATCTGAACGAGTCGTTGTCACGGCCAGGGAGGGAAATGTTTGAGATTCAGGAGTGACACCTCTCTTCTGAAAACATACATGGGAGAGCCATTTGAAAAGTTACTTTTTTTTTAAAAAGAGGGATGAGGGGGTTTAACTTCTGAAGGGAACCAAACAACTAATTAATTTTAAATGTCTTACTTTTTTAATCTTTCTAATATTAATCTAAAATACCTGAAGTCAAATTTATTTATGGAAATTTGGTCTTCACTGTAGAGAATAAACTTGTTAACTATATTTAAAAGTTTTACATGGCTACCTCTTTTGTATCTGTTTGTACTACCTAGCTATTCACACAGTTATAATTACCTCCTCCATAATTTTTGAATATATTCAGGCTGACCTGCCTGAACTCAATTCCAGTGCACTAATGAAAATGATACTAACAAAAATGTGTTCCCTTTGACTACATCTCATATTTTACTTTTCCATTGAAGGAAAATAGTTGATACTACATTTATCTGTTTCAAAGGGATGATGCTTTGACCCAAGTAAAAATTTTCCTCAGAAGAGTTCATGAAATGTAAAATTAGTTATAACACTTTTGTAGTTTAATCAGAGACAACTGTGGGAATACACAGCTCTTTAAGGGAGGAGTGTTGAAAGGGAAACAATGCTGTTGATGATATAGAATATTATAGTAAAATATCTTTGGGAATTACAACATTTTTAGTAAATTTTAATTTAAAATTACAAGTAGGATCATGGGGTTTTTTCTTTGTATATGTATTTACTTATGTATTTTTCTATAGTTTTCCAATGCTACTTCATGATATCTCTCAATATGTTTCTAACTGTATTGTATCTTTTTTTAATAAACAAAATAAATAATAAATGGCAACAACCTGCAGGATAGTGATTGGATATATTAGGTTCCCTACATCAGACAGCTTTTACTGTTTGATATAATGAAACAGTTTCACTGTTTATAAAACAAGAAATAATATTTTTAGTTTTTCTAATAACCATATTTTTCATAGAACACACTAAAAAATATTTGAGACAGGAAAAATATTGAAGTTGCTATTTTAAAATGGATGTCCTTCCATTATTGTAAAAGGATCAGATCCATATTCCATGACTAGGAAATTATCATTGAACTAAAATATACTGATTTGATCCCTAATCAAAAGGCCAAAGAGGACTATTTTTTTCTTTACGTGGAAAAGAAACATATTTATGTATAAACTCAGACAAATTTCTTCTTTTTTTCCCAGTCAACTAAACAGACAAATAAAATCAAGAAGTCTATACACATTTCCTAATGATTTGCAAGAGGAAGATATTTTTGCAGAAGAACATTTGAATGCTTATCAAACTAACCAGCAGCTTTTTGCTTTGATAACCTTTACAAAATATGGTCAGCAATGTATTTCAAGGGTTTTATAGCCAGGGTCTGCACCAAATGCATTTGTAACAGGAATAAAACAAAACACTCAGATACATGGCACAAAATATAAGCCAGGCACTTCTAGATTTTTCAAATACTCATAAATAGAACTGGTTTTACATTAGTATCCAATTAGCTTAAAAAAACCAAGGATGATGTAAAATTTGAATCTGACCATTAATTAGCCCTGAATGAATTCACTTAACATGAAAGATATTACTGTGGTCAGCATGCTCTATTTACATGTTCTAATGGCCATGCAAAGTAGAACATTAATTTAACTGCAATAGCAGCTATGCCCGTAAATGATATCACAAATTACAGTTGCCTGCATTTAGAAACCCTAATTTGATATATCTTATTGCACTAGTTAGGAACAAGGAGGCAGCTTAATTTTTACGCTTACCATGAAGGAAAGCTATATTCTCAAGCAGTCATTCTCAGCAGTTTGGTGCATAATTTCTGAAGACTCATGAATTTTACTGGTCATCAGAACTTGTGAGTTGAGACTTCTTAATTTTGTGCAAGGGGCTAGTCCATCATTATGCCAAGACTGACAGTCTTCCTAGCAGTTTTGGTAAAAATCTGTTGTCTTCCTATTACATTGTATACTTCCCTGATGATAATGTTATCAGCATTAAAGTTAGCATTCAAGTACAACCAGAGACATTTTCCAAAGAAAGGAAAATCCACCTAAAGGAAGACCTATGCCTAATTATAACATATAACATATATCATCACATAATTATTAGTAGTTTATATACTTGCAAATACATACATATATCCCAGAAAAAGACTTACAAACACTCATGTCTACCACCTCATTCATTCCTGATATTTTAAAAGGAGATTTGAGAAGAAAAAAAAATAGGAGATGACAATATAATTAAAAATAAAAATCTCAAAAGATTGAAGCTACATAAAAGACATGACCATAGTAAACAATAATGAAATCCACTTTACAGGCTACTTTGCCAATGTATTGCTTTATCATTTCTTCAATAATATCATCAAAATACAGTTTGTACACTTCAGAATACTCCAATGAGTGATTCAAACAGAATATTTAGAGGACCATTTATTCAAATAAGTTTGTAGTGCCCCAAAGCTATGTAATAAGCACACTGCTCTTCATATAAGATATAAAGGAACATGAATTTATCCATGTCAGGGCGGAGAAAAGTTTAATTTTACAACACAAAATGTTTTATTTTAAAGGTTGAAAAAAGTGAAATGTTTTTAAAACTCTGTCTATGTCAGAGTACTCCTCAGTTGCAACATGGGTGTATTTCCTACAAAATATTCTGACAGTGTTTAAAGTTGAGGAAGAATTAGTAACTTTGTTTTACAGTCACTCTGTAACATCCTGTACACCTGGGGAGTAGTTTTGAAGCAAACATTATTCTCACTGCCTATAGCCCTGCAGTGAAAACACTGGTCAAAAGCATCCATGTGAAGGATGGAGGTAAAGACAAATAGTCAAGAAGAAGAAAACAGGCATTACTGTGGTTTTCAATGATTAGTTGACTCCCCATGGACTTATCCTTCAGGTGTTTTCTTTTACCTCTGCGCAAATTACCTGTACTTGTCACCAAGGAGTTACCCCTAAAAGGTGGAGCTACTGGGTAACGAGACCTTTGCTGGTCTCATGTTTGAGCCATGGGATTGCTGAGCGGGGTCAGAACTGAGCAGCTGCCTCTGATCCTCAGCTCTCTTGAAGTTCATCAAATCTTCATTTCAGGCATGAGCTCAGATTGCAGATATTATTGCTTCTTCCTAGACAAAAAGGACAGATGAATGGTGGTTGATTTGTTTGGTTTTGTTTTCCATTTTTCTTCCTTCTTTTAAGAACAGCCAGGATGTCCACTGTGGAAAAAGAGTTATATGAAACCTTTGAAAATCCCATTGGTGAAAATTAAAGAGTTTATATTTCAGTATATTTTGTATTTTAAACACATTCCTAATTCAGATTTTTCTTTGCAAGTAGAACCTCATTTGTTCTTGTTCTGCATCTCCTAGGTATAGTAAAACAACTCAATGAAAATCAGCATTTAGGTTTATTTCAGATGTAGGAGAGATATTGTGACTTCTTGTTCAAGAACTTAGCTTTTTTTCCATTTGCTCTGCTAATTATCTGAGCCACAGGTTTAGCTGTCTAAGTCAGAAATCTTGCATGTTTGTGTATAGAAGAGGAAGCAAAAACAGGAGGCAGACATGCATTTGTTCAGGGTGGGGGACCATAGTTTCTTTCTGGAACTGCATTCACTTGGGAAACAGTATCATAACACTGATATCATAGCACATGACCTACCCTGTTTCCTCTTCTGCCCCCACTCTTTAATCCTCTTGAGAATGAATTATGCCTTTGAGGGAATAGATTCAGATTTGAATCAGGATTTTTGTTTGTTTGCATATATTTTAATCTTCAGTGAAATGATCTGTTTTCATCATTGAAAAGCTCATGTACCTTCTACATCACTAATTTACTTTTCCATGAATGCTTTAACAGGGTGGTTCAGGAACCCATCCAGGTAGACTGGGCATGTTGCACTAAGTGTTACACAAAAAAGAAAAGACATTGATGCCTGAGTCTCTCTGGGCTGAAAATGTCGCTTACTGTAGCAAAGGCTTTCTAGATATGTCAGGTGAAGTAGGAACCATTCAGAATGATATACTGACATCTGAAAAGCCAGTTTTTGAATCTCAGCCACTCTGCTATGGATTCCTTTGAGGGATAAAGGAAAAATGTGTTTCTAAACCTATTTTGCCAAGAAAACAAAATCTGTAGCATCGTAATAAGCAGAGCTCTGTGTGGTGGTGAGACCTGCAGTTTATCAGCTCTGCTCACATGAATAAGTATCACTTCAGTCAATGGGAATTCTTATAAAGGCAATCTGCAGGTTTGGAGATAAATCAAGCAGCTAAAGAGGCATTAAAAATGTGCAAGGATGGCAGAAAGATACAAGTAGTTTGGAATATATTTAGCTAGCATATAAAAGAACAGAGCTTGAAGCTGACATGGTTTTAATATAATGACTGCTACAAGCTTCCCTCTTATACCATCACCTCAGTGAGATGGACAGGGAGATTTAAAAAATGGTGTTGAAAATGAAAAGCTTTAGATTTTTTTTATTTGGCTTTGAGTCTGCTCTTGTCATTTATGAGATGGCAGGTAAAGCACAGGGAGCTATTAAAAATATAAGCAAGTCTTGTCCTTTTGAAACGGAGTTGGATTTTGACAGCAGTGTCACTGTTGGAAGTGAATAAGAACTGTGATTTTGTTACAGGTATAAACAGTAAAAATAAAATACCCCAAATAAAACCAGTGGTTCCCTGTATAGTCTAGTAAGAATATTTTAAATGTTATTTAATTATAATGTATCACATGAGTACTAAACTGCACCATTTTTCTCATGTACAACTTATTATATTTAATATTACAATTTCTTGTTTGTTTAGGTAAAAAGGGAGATAAAAAAAGAAATTATTGCTCCAGTATTCCCAGCATGTTCTTACATTTTAACTAGAAAGGAAATATAAATCTTGAAGATGAGGGGAGCTTTATTTTCAACAGTAAACTTCATCTGGTTGGGAACTGTGATCAGACTCAAAGTGAACTGAGTAGACTGCAGTGTTGTAGGGGTGAGTGTCTTTCCAAACCTTGAAAGTGTAAATGTCACAACTGACTAAAGGCATTAGAGAATGCTAGTATGAAAAGCAGTTAACAAAAGTTATTGTTTAGGTTCTAGACAGTATTGTTAAATGTCATAGAGAAATAACATAGGCTAGTGAGCCATATAAATTCCTAGTGCAGCTGTACAGCCTTTTGAAAGTTGAACCAGGATTATTTTCTCCAACTTGCCATCTAGAAAAAAAAAAGTTTTATTTCATTTGTAGTAAACACAAAGGAGACGTATATTAAGACAGATATCTAGAGGGAAACTTCTGAAAATTTAGCTGTAAACCATGCTGCTAGGCCATGCCTAAAAAAAGTCACAGAACTGGTATCCAAACAGAAATGTAAAAAAACCCCAAAGCATGAGCAGTGTATGTTAATTTGCTTTTACTGAGTCTTTCAACACTGTCTTTCATAACATCCTCATGAGCAAACTGGTGTAAAGATTAAGTAAGTGAAAAGTGCAATTGACTGAAAGCTGGCCTGAAAGCCAGGCTTAGAGAGCTGTGACTGGTGGCACAAGGTCTGGTTAGAGGTCAGTTGCTAGTTGTGTAACCACGGGTCCACGTTGGGACCAGTGTTGAACAACAGCTTCATTAATTACTTGGATGATGGTACAGGGATTTGATGATCTTGTAGATGATCTTTAAGGTTGCATTCAACCCAAAATGTTATATTATCCTATGATTTTATGATTCTGTAACCTAATGATTCTATGATGCTATGAATTGTGCTGTCGAGGCAAGGAGGACCACCAATTTTCTCAGGTGCTCTGGAAAGAGTGTTGCCAGCAAGTCAAAGCAGGTAATCCTTCCAATCTACCTCAGAGAGTCTTGGGGGTCTGAATCTTCAGAACTATTCAAAACACATCTGGATATGGTCTTGAGCACCCTGATGTACTTGACCTTGTTTTTAATAGAGGATTGAAGCAGATAATCTCGAGAGGTCCCTGCTGACCTTAACATTTTTGTGATTCTCTGACCACTGTCAGACAAATCCTATTCTAGCACATTCTTCCCTGTGACCAGCATGCCTTTAATGTGTTTACAATCTGTTAAGGCTACAGGAGTTTAAGAGTGGTTTTTTTCAGTATGCATAGGGGTTTTTTTTAAATCACAATAGCTCAGTCTTCACCAAGACTTTCAAAGAATAATAAATACCATAAAATCAGTCTTTTAAGTATGGATGAGTATTTCCTTCTGATATTAGTGATAAATGTTTTCTAGGAGTTGTAAACATCACTCTTCTGTGCAGTACAGCAAGGGTTAATGGATGTATCTCCAGTCCTAGAAGCCCAGGAGCTGTTCTTTCCCCTAACACTGGGCAGAATCACACTGAATAGGATGATAAAGATGTAAGATTGCTCACTATTGCTGAAACATTTCAGAAAGAGTAGTTTCTGTCTGTGGTGTCCTCTAAGCTATCAATTCAAGTGAGGTTTGCTGAGGACAAATTCCAGACATAAATTAATGAACACTGATAAGTGAAGAACCACTAAAAGGATGAAGAGGTGCTGAGAGGTACTTCAGAAGTATGCTCTAAGGCAAGTGGACTTAAGAAGATGTGAAGTTTTCTGTTCCTACAATCATTAAATCAAACCTGAAGTATCTATATTATCTTTGATTCTTGTGCTTTGGAAAGCAAAGTAAATTCCCTCATAAATGTTAATTCATTAAAAAAACCAACACTTTTATTGTTTAGATCATTTTATTTCACTATACATGGACAAAAGTTGAATATATGAGTATATTCCTACAACAAAGCCAGTCACAAAGGAAACGAATAAATTATTTTATAACATTATAATATGGATTTTTTTTGTGTGTCTGTGGGCAAATGCAGTGCATCTTGGTTACATATGCATTATTTCAGATTTTCTATGCCAAACTGATAGAAAGAGAAATGTCCATTAATAAGACAAAACATTTTGAATTATTTTTTGTTGCACTCAGAGTTCAATAACATCCACTAGAACATCACAGTACTTTTGCTTTCAAAGTATTTCTTCTTTTTGTTCTTTATAAAACAAAGTTATCATATAAAAGTTCTGCAGAATAAAGATCAGCCTCCAATGAGGTGGAATTCTACACAACAAACCACAGCAACTTACTGACTTTTGGTTTCCCCTAACTGAATTTATATTCATTCCATTTTTGACCTTTCCTCATATTCTACTGTTCTTAGAGTTCTTTTTTAAAAGTTCCTTATTTTAACACAAGATAAATTATTATCATAGTACATTAAAAGTACTGTAAAAATTAATTTTAAAATATTTAGGCTAATTATTGCAAGAGTGGAAAACAAGAAAATTTTCCGTTGATACAAGAAAATATTTAATTGCTGCATGCAGCTTAAAAAAAATGGATTTTGTCAGACTCCATTGTTAGGTCTAGGACCTTATTTTACATAAAAGAGGAATATAAAGGGATTTAAAACTTTAGCCAGAACAAATTGAAATAAAACTTCAGTAAACAACATGTATAAGCTAAGTGCCTACTTCAGGAATTTTATGAAAAATTAGGATGATCATTAGGTCATAAGTTACGTTCATAATACAAATGAATGGTCTTGTGCTACCTTCTTGAGAGACTGAAAGAGGAAAAAAAAGGTGAATTTGCTGGTGCTATTCCAAGCACATCACAGAATTCGGATTCAATGGGATTACTGGGCAAGTAGCTGATGAAAGATGAAACACATGACAACAAAGTGTGTACATACGAGTCTAAGCTTCTATTTGGGCCGTTTTCTGCTCCCATCTGAAATTAATTAAAGCACTGTCCTGGGTTACAATGTAAGTTGTGCCCAAAGTATGTATTCTATCCCCATCTTCATGAGCTGTTGAAACCAGGTGAGGCAGTGTTTCCCTCATCTTCTGTTAATGGGCTCAACAATGCCTTGCTGCATGACTCAAAGACAACTCCCTCCGGGAGCTATCTCTGTTTAATGGGCCATCAAGGACCCACTGCATGACTCACAGAATGAGATCATCCCATTGTGAGATGCTCCAGCCAGGGGGAGGAGCCGAGCATTCCCACCTGGATATAATCTGGGGTTTGGGACAGCACCGGGAGCCCTT
Source organism: Acrocephalus scirpaceus scirpaceus (assembly GCA_910950805.1). Classification (NCBI taxonomy): domain Eukaryota; kingdom Metazoa; phylum Chordata; class Aves; order Passeriformes; family Sylviidae; genus Acrocephalus; species Acrocephalus scirpaceus. Next base: position 20,928,921 of record OU383777.1, read on the forward strand.
ACCCACTGGATTTCCAAAGGACAAGAGTTACCAGACCTTTCTATGGGATCACTGCTTCAACAAGATCATTTCACCTGGACAGCTACTACCACCCTAACAGGATGTGAGGTTGTATTCTGACTCTGTCAGTGGTTTTTTGTACTATTGCACTTATTTTATTGCTTTTCTTTTCCTCTTATTAAATTGTGTTTCTGACTTTGAGTCTCTCACTGGTTTTGCGTTCAAAGCAGCACAGACATACTGGGGATATTCTGTTATTTTAGTGAGCTTCTTTTTATTGTGTCATGTAAGATGAGGAAAAACCAAATATTTATTTCCACCCCTCTCATTTCAAATTTGGTCAGTGGAAGTCAGAACAACATGTTTGTGCCATCAAGAAAATTGGAAATATTCAGTCCAAAAGGGAAGTGTCCAAAGTGCAGCTGGTTTTTATTGCTTTTCATTTTCTATCTTACCTCTTCCCATTCACAAATTTCCTGCTTTTCTTTCTATTGTCCACAGATTTATCCAAGAAATGCAGCCTCTACCTATTCCCTCAACTGTGTTAGAATTCCTCAACAACATGCATGAAATTTGTAACCTTGCATTATTAAAAGTGGTAAGACTAAACGCTGCCTATGTACATATATGCTCTATTTGATTTCCGCTCCTCTTCCTCCCTTTATATGCTTGCTAGCCACTGTTGGTCATTTGTATTTCCTTCCCTAGAAGAAGAGGTATTAGTGATAGAAGTTATTATTTTAATCTTTCACAGTATTAAGAGAGAGGATCATATCCACGATTGTTGCAAAACTAATTAGCTTTTGGTCAGGAAAGCTCCAGATGTCTGAGCAGCAGGTGTCAGGAACCTTTCCTTGTTTTGCAGCTGAGTTGTTCCCCTCGGGAAATTGAGAACTCCCTGGGAGATGTTATTTCATATTGGACACAGTGTCACAAGTTGTTGCCAAGGCTTTCTCTTCCTGCACTGTCATTTTTGGATGCTGCAGTCCTTAAGCTGTGCGAAATCCCTGTTTACTTTCCTGTCTCTTAGAACAAAGTTCAATATAGACACTATTGCATTAAAGAACGGTAGGAACTGACAGACGTGGCCTAAATTTTCACATAGTCACCAGTATTCAGAAATGCCTATACTCCTCTGAGTAAGATGAAATCTGAGGAATGTCCTCCCCTTTCTCCTCTCCACAGCTGCTTCTGTCCTCCAGGGAATGGCATGTCAACCTCATGCAGGCTCCTTTCCAGCAGCCACTCAGCTGCTGCTTCCCCTGCTCCCTAATGAATGTCTTTCTCAGTTTCTACAGCAGCCAATTCCAACCTTATCCCTGAACAGCAGAGTGAAAATCACAGCAGGGCAAAGCTGAAGCCAGCTGCTGCTGGCATCAAGGCTATCCAGGCAACGGGACATGGAGAAAGATAGAAAATGCTGTCTGTGTTTAGGGCAGCTGCTCCTTGCTGGCATGCAGTGTAGTAGGACCAGGGCATGTTGTACACTCAGTGATGACTATGGGATACTCAGTCTATCCCAGCCTGAGCAGCCCTTTTACAGCTGTCAGCACTGTTGAAATTGCTTGGGTTTTTTTAAGCCTGTGAATAAAGGTAAAGGGTATTGAATTTATTCCATCATCCAAGACTGTGTTTCACTGCCATCTGGAAGGAAACCCCCTGACTTTTCACAATGGAAAAATTATTTTTCAATGAATCCTTAACCCTACAACTCCCCATCACCATGTTCTAACTTCTTTGTCGCATGTATTCCAGGTATTGTGCTAACCATCTTCAAATCTCCACCTCGGGCAGGGTTGGCCTATTTAGCTCTCAGTTTTTATATTAGGGCTGGATTCTCTAATCCAATTTTTTTCTTTAAAGGTTATTAGACTCAGGAAGTTTATGAGTCATTTCTTATCTTACTTACATACACTTCTTTTCATCTCTGTGGACATAAGAGCATTTCAATATAACCACTTGGTCAAAATGGAAAACAACTTGAAAAGCAAAGTAAAATTTTATATAAATATATATATATATATATTTATATATATATGTATGTATTCATGCAGCAATGTAAAACAAGGTAAAAGAAATACAGAGAACCACAGAATCAGAGAATGGTTGGGGCTGTAAGGAACCTCCGGAGATCATCTAGTCCAGCCTCCTCTAAAACAGGTTCACTTGGAGCAGTTTGAATGGGATCATGTCCAGGAAGGTTTTAAGTATTTCCAGAGAAGCAGACTCCAAAACCTCTCTGGGCAGCCTGTTCCAGTGCTCTCTCATCCTCAAAGTAAAGTTTTTCCTCATATTCAGATGGACCCTCCTGTGTTTCAGTTTGTTATCACTGTGCCTTGTTCTGTCAGTGGTCACCACTGAAAAGAGCCTAGATGCATTGTCTTGACACCTCCCTGAAGACATCTGTGTGCATTTTTGAGGTTCCCACTCAGTTTTCTCTTCTCCAGACTGAGCAAGTCCAGCTCTCTCAGCCTTTCCTCACGAAAGAGGTTCTCCAGTGTCCTGCTCATCTTTATAGCCTTTCACCAGACCCTCTCCAGTAGTTCCTTGTCTTTTTTGAACTGGAGAGCCCAGAACTGTGTACAGTATTCCAGACGTGGCCTTATTCGGGCAGAGTAGAGTAGAGTGGCGGGATCTCCTCCCTCATCTTGTTGGCCACAGTGAACCCCAGGATATCACTGGCCTCCTTGGGCACCAGGCCATGCTGTTGGATCATGGTTAAATTGTTTTCCACCAGGACTCCCTGCTCCACAGAGCTGCTTTCTGGCTGATCAACCTGTACTGGTGCATGGGGTTTTTCTTTCCCAGGTGCAGGACCCTGCATTTGTGTTCCTTCAACTTGACTGTGTACCTCTCCACCCAATTCTCCAGTCCTGTCCACATCTGTCTGAATGGTCTACCAACCACTCCACCCAATTTTTAATCATCAGCAGACTTGCTGGGGGTCCACGTCATCCAGGTCATTGATGACTAAGTTGAATACAGCTGGATCCAGAACTCGGCCTGGAGAAAACCACTGGCTACCAGATTCCAACTGGACTCTGAGCGACTGATTCCAACCTTCTGAGCTGTGCCATTCAGCCAGTTTTCAATCTACCTCACTGTCCACTCATCCAATCTCACTCCCTGAGCTTGCCTATGGAGATGTTATGTGAGACTGTCAGAAGTCTTGCAGGAGTTCAGGCAGACAATGTCCACTGCTCTCCCTTCATGTACCCAGACTTTCATGCCTTCATAGAAGGCTGTAAGATTCATCAAACATGATTTCCCCTTGCTGGATCCATGTTGAATACTCCTGGACAACCTTCTTTCCCCCCATATGCTTAAAGATGACATCCACAACAAGTTGTTCTATCACTTTTCCAGGGATTGGGGTGGGGCTGACTGCTCTATATTTTCCTGAATCCTCCTTCTCTCCCTTTTTGAAACCTGAAGTGACATTAGCTTTCCTCCACTTCCCAGGCAAGTCCCCTGTGCTCCTTAACCTTTCAAAGGTGATGGAATGTGGTTTAGCAATAACATTTGCAATCTTCCTCAGCACTTGTGTGTGTATCCTGTCAGCACCCATGGATTTGTTGGTGTCAAGATTGCACAAATGATCTTGAACTCAATCCTCCTTGACCAAGAGAAAGCCTTCTTTTCTCCAGACTTTCTTGTCTCCAAGGTCTTGGATTCCTGACTGTTGTCCTTGCAGTAAAGAGTGAAGAAAAGAAGGCATTCAGTAACTGCACCTTCTCTGTTTCCTCCATCATCAGGGCACCTATCTCATTCATCATCAGGCCATTATTTTCCCATATTCCTTTGGCTGCTTCCTTTTGCTTCAAGTTGTACTTGGAAAAGCCCTTTTTGTGGTCTTTGACATTGCTGGAAATATTTAATTCCAAATAGCCTTCTGCATTACATCCCTGAAAACATTATTGTGTTCCTCCCAAGTGGCCTGTCCTCTTTTCCACATTCCCTATACCTCATAACCCATAAACTTCATAAATGCATAAGAACAGAAAAAATAACTGTCAGGGTTTAACCCCAGCCAGAAATTAAATGCCACCCAGCTACTCACCCACTCTCCTTCAGTCAGGCTGGGAAGAGAAAATGAGGGAAAAGCGTGAAAACTCATAGGTTGAGATAAAGACAGTTTAATAGCTAAAGCAAAATCTACACACACAAAACTAGGAATTCATTCACCACACCCCACAGGCAGACAGCTGTTCAGCCATCTCCAGGAAAGCAGGGCCCCATCATGTGCAACGGTTACTTGGGAAGACAAACACCATCACTTTAAACATCCTTCCCCCACCTTTATATGCCATGTGGTCTGGAATATCCCTTGGGTCAGTTGGGGTCAGGCTGCCCGTCCCAACTCCTTGTGCACCCCCAGCCTCCCTGCTGGTGGGGTTGGTTGAGCAGCAGAAAAGGCTTTGACTCAGTGTAAGCACATCTCAGATACCATGAAAATATCTCTGTGTTATCAGCACTGTTTTGATCACAGATCCAAGCCACAGACTCATACTAGCTGATAAGAAGAAAATTACACAGCCACAACCAGCACAATAGCAAACCTACTTTTTGGACCAAATGAAGAATGATTTACAACACTATTTTTGATTATTTTGATGATAAAAAGGTGGGAATTAGGATATATAGCATAAATTTAAAATACATATGTTGCACTCATTGATGCTACTGAATGCTTGTAATGATACAAAGGTACAGTCCTATTCCAAATGGATGTTCTTTGATTTATGAGTCTGAAGGAGAATAGTACTGAACACAAATAAAAAGCATTGAAATCTGTTAAAATTAAGTTTAGTCTCCTAAACTTCTTTACTTGAAGAATAAACTCGTGTCTTAGGGCTAAGTGTCAAACAGATGTGAAAGTCCCCAGGCGTAAACTGGGAATTCTGGAGTTTTTGCAAACGATAAACATTGGTCATAATTATTCCTGCTTCACATAAAATCTAAGAGCTACTCTAAGTAAACATTTGCTGTCATGGTTCATTGTCTGTCTGTGCTTTCAGGAGTTGGAGGAAGGGTGAAATAAAAATAAACATATTTAGGGATATCTGGCTGATTATGAGAAGAAAATATAATACCAAAAATAGAGGTAAAAAACCTATAAACAAGTAAGTGTTCTATTGCAGCACATTAGATAGGTTTTTTTAAAAAAACATAAAAAACTTGCAATATTTTAACACTCAATAAATTGTTTTTAGAAAACACTAAATTGTGCATGAGCTACAACATGGCTCATTATGACATGAAGTTGTAAAGCTTTTTTATTTTTTCACAAAGGCTGCAGTCCTGTCTATTCTAAATTTTAGAAGGCTGTAGGAGAGTAGTCAACTGTAGTCCATGTGTTGGGAGGCTAGTGTCTATTGGAGAAACTCAGGGGATGAGTCCCAAGCCTTGTTTGACATCTCTGTAAGTGACTGATGAGAGGGAAAAATGCAGCACTAATAAATTAAGACAACATTGAATAAGGAGGAGTTTTGAATACCAATGAAGGAAAAAAGGTACACAAAAAGTATAGGGTTTCTAGCACTATGCTCTGGTTTCTTCTGGCTCTGAGGCAAAATGTGTTTCACTAAGTCTTGATATTTGCTGCAAAATGCTGCCGAGAGAAGGGATAAAAGAGGACAAAAACTATAAGAACTACAGTAAGGGACATATACATGGAGAAAAAGATGTTATAGATGGGAGTAAAATGATTTATGGGCACAATCACATAAGGTAAGAAATGCTCTGAACAACTCATTTGCAAGAGGCCTGGATTGGAAGCAGCAGAAGGGTGAAAGGAGAAAGCGCCTCTATTAGTACATTTGCGCCCTTTGTCTCTCCCTCTCTACTATGCATCAGGTGGAACGGAGGGCAGTGATCATTAAAGTCTCCACATGGAAACATAAATAGATAATCACTAGTTTTTCTATATTGTTGATTATGGGAACAGGGAGTGATAAAGATGTAGGCACACAATGGTTGTATAAAAGATGTTAAATAGCTACGTCACGTAGGAGTGGGAGCTGCACTAGTGGGAACCTAAATAAATTGTGAAATACAAAAGCATATTGACTATGAATCAGCAATGTATTCACTGCAATTTGGGAGAGCATTGACTGCTTTTCTCCCTATTGCAGCCAAATGCAACAGGGCAAACTGCCATCTGATTTTTTTAGGGCTTATTCAATACCTGTGAAGCCAAATGGAGTCAGCAACTTTCAGCAGCTTTGGAGGAAGTCATTTGATGAAGTCACAAGCAGATAAAACCAAGGCTCCAGACAAAAATTCATTATCCATTGAATGCTATGCAACCTCCCCTTGAACTCAGCTAATTTCCCTCAGGTTTGTTCTCTGAACTTGGCAGTTTTCACATCTATCAGCCAGCACACTGCGCCTTTCCACGGTAATATCATAATGTTGGCTCCTTTATCAGTCTTAGATTATGAAGTTATCTACTTCCAAAATTACTGCACCTAAGAACATTGTCCATTTTAATTCCTGTATAATTTCCTATCTGGTAATTGTGGCCATAGTCATGTTAATCACTTCTCATTCTTTTCATATACTACGTTTTTGCATTCATTGTCATGATTCTATAACTAAATACAATACTTCTATTAAAAAAATCCTAGAATTATATTAATTTCTCAATGCCTAATGCAGTTATTTCTATTTCTCATTCCTAGTTTAGCTTATCAAAACTGTTTCATTAAAGATAAAAGTAACTCCTGCATACTGAATACCATTTAAAAGTAAAACTGAAGCTATATAGATCATTTGATGCTTCCAATTTTAAGACTTTTTCTGAATAAAAATACTAGGACACTAAAAAGATAGCAAATTCTCTGAGAATCTCAAGGGATTCTGTCTGAGCAAAGTAGGGTAAGTGTGAAAAGTAACCTTGACAAAGATGACTGGTCTGATGCTCATAAAAGTAATTCATGTTTATCTCCCAAAGCATTAGAAACAACTTTCTCCTAAACATCTTCAAAACAGCCAACTCAGTTACTCTTGCAGCCAAGCTTTTCACTACCTCCCTTAGTGCTAGACTTTCAGACTTTTTGTCTCCAATCAATCACCTGGCTGTAGAACAGAGAATTCAGGTCACCAATATGTGGTTTCATGGTTTGTGGTTTAACACATAAGTGGCTAATTCATGCTTTGATAGTTTGTCAGAAAATAACTGGAAAAGAAATTTCCTGGGGTTCACCACCTAATGTGGTTTTACGTGAAGGAATTACAGTGACACCCAGAAGACAAATTAAAAAGACTAGACGAATTATAAATGGTGCAGAGAAGAGCTGAAATAGAATACCTCAGATTTTTCACTGGGCATGCTTATCCTACAAAAAATCCTTTTTGAAAATATCAGTTTTTGTGCAGTGGGAAAAGACATTAACTTTTCAAGACAGGAAAGAAGATACAAAAATTCTTCTTGTGCAGGGGCGAATCCATGTGAGTAGCCTGAAACTACTTTCCTGTAAGGTGGTCGGCTAAGAAAATCCTACATTCCTAGCAATTTTTCTGCATCTCTAGCAGCTCAGGAATAATTCTGCCACTGTTTTCAGTCTAGCAAAAAGAGCTGAAATCTGTAGGATCTGCAACAGACAAGACTATTCTCACTAAAGTAATTATCTCTTAAAGAGAGGTGTATTATTATTTTCTAAATGAAAACACTTTCAAGGAAAAATACCTAATTGGCTATTTTCATTTATAATCGGCTATTTCATTCATCATTTTATTAATGATGAAAATAAATTTTAAGTGGAGTTGGGGTTTCTTTTTTCATTTTAAAGAAGAAATAAAAATTCAAAGAAAGAGCAAATAACATAATTAGTATTCCATGTTTCTTTTCTTTTGATTTGGCTCAAAGATTTTCAGCTGAGCTTCCATGATATGATGAATTTTTAGCTGAACATTGCAGAACATTTTTTAGTATTTTATTTAATAGAAAATCTGTTTCAGATAAAAGATATTGTTTAGTGTAAGAATAACGTTTCAGACTACAGGAACCAAATCATATTTAACTAATCAAACTTAAACTGGTCTTTGATTAAACAGTTACCTGAAGATTTATCATTGCTGAAGTCTAGGTTTATCCATATAACTATAAATATCCTTATTCTCTTAGACTGTAGCCAGTGAATCTAGAAAAAACTGCATTAGTTATTATCAAATTTTTCTCTTTATTAAAAACCCAACACACAATGCAATCATATGCCAGCTGTCTGTATTTCAAAGTGCTAACACATCATGCCTAAACATTCTCAACTGAGAGGCTCACATCACAAATGTATGTGCTGGCCTGTTTAATTTTGTAAACATGTTTGAACTTATTATATCAGCAAAACATCAAGCTGTAACTTCCCAAAACAAAAGACAAGACTTAAGCGCCCTAGAACAAATGAAACATGTAACTTTTCCCTCCCAAACCCTCATCTCCCTGGGAAAAGTAAGAAGATAATTTATTTTTGGCTGCCAGCCAAAAAACTAAGCCAAAATTCATCATATGCAAAGCTTTATTAGTATTGAAATATGTGTGATAAAAAAATAATAGCAGACCGAGGGAAAAAAACCCCACAACATTGGACTTCTATTTCCTTCATTTGAAATCTTACTGCATTGAAGAATGAAAATAAGGGAGATTCATATAGGAATAATAATACTCCACTTTTGAACAAGTCCAATTTTAGATGGTTTTACGAGATGATTTATAAATTTAGTGTGACTATATTAAATTCATGACTAAAAGAAAATATTTTCACTTAGAGCGCATTGGATTAAAGTGCAACATTTGTCAAAAAGTGAGTCATCAACAGACAGCAGACACAAAGAACTTACATTAAAAAAAATTAATAATAAATCTTGTGCTCTATGGATCAAACCAATCTCTAGTTTCTAGAGCCAGAGTCTTATGCCTTTCTGTGTGATCTGATAACGGCTGTTGGCACTGGCAAAATACATATTCTGAACTAGATGGATTTGGGATTTGATCCTTATGATAATTCCTGAGGTTTGGTATTTTAGCTTCCATCTGTATGCATTTTTTTCACTATGCAGCCAAGACCTTAAATACAGATAGCCAGACATTAAGTTAGATAGTTCAGAACAATCATTTCAGTGCACAAAGAGAGGTTCAGGGCTCTATGAACAGAATTGGTGTCTATAATACATATCAGACCACTCTCATTTGCAGATAAAGAGTGTACACACACTCAGAGTTGCAGAACCTTCCTTCCCTCTTCCATGGAGGTAGATGTGTGAATGGGGACACAAAGGAAAGTGAGCAGTAAGGAGCAGTGCTGCTGCTTCTCTATTTGTCAGGTATGTATACTTACACACTCATGCACACAACTGGAGTAACCAGGCTAGGAAGTTTTTTATTACTCCACATGCCTTGCTGCCAACAGTTTTTCTGCCAACATATTTACTATAACCTTAATGCTCCCACATTAGCTCTGTATTTCATTGCTGAGATTTGGTGCAAGGAAAGAGATGAACATTGTCAGGCATGACTGTGTGTTCTCAGATGAACAGAGATGTGAATTCTGTTTGCATTTGAAAAATTAACACACCTTAGCAGCATTTGCCTCTGAAAAGGTAAAATAGTTTTAGGGGTTTTATAAGTATGCTTGTAGCCAATTTACGGACTTACACCTTCAGTACGACTTCACTGGACAGTCTGTCCCCGACTTCAAGTAGTGTTACACTAGCAGATTTGGACATGAACAAAACCCATTTAGGTCTTAAGTGATGTAACTGAAAAAGTTCACTGAAGCTTTTCGTCCAATAGTGAAGAGAGCAAGCGTTCCTTGCATTACATGGGAAATAAGACACATTCCTGTGGTACTCTCCACTCTCTTTCTCCATCTCAGAATAAATACAAGAGTACCTGAAGACTGTACCCATGGAAACCCTACCACAATGTAAGGCAAGATCATTTATTTTGATTTTTTTCTGATATTTCTTGGATTTTTTTTACTTATAGTTGGGTACAGTGATGTTTTAAGCAATGTGGTAGGTTTTATTTCTTCCAGAAATAATTATTTTGAGGATTACAAATGTATTACAATACTGTAAAGGGGTAAGGATTTCCAATATGCTATTGTTGCCTTTTGCCCAAGCTGGAAACGAAACTTGAGATAATTTTAGTAAGGAGGTAATATAAAAGGGGATCTTTAATGAAGGCCTTCAGGGGCAGTTATGGAAAGATGTCTACAAAAGACCTCTACCATTACAGGGATGAGTACACATTTATAGGTTTCAGGAAATTAGCGTAATTGATAAAAAGAACCAATTAGGAGAACAGGTGGTGATGCAATTTCCTCCGAGGTCAAGCTGGTTCTCTGGAGTCTCCCCTTTGGTATTAGTTGTAACTTGTCCTTGAGAATGTACCTCAAAGAGTTGTTCTCAGCCTTGGTTCCCAGGAACAACCAAGATAGCACAGAGCCTCGAACCCCCTGGAGCTTGGAGCTCTGGAATTTGTTTTGTCTTCCTGCTTAGGGAAAGGCCATGGAAAAGTAATGGGAAAACTAGCTAACACAGTAGGCTACAGAGCTGCAAATACATGTGTGGAGAATACAAAGAACATATAAAAGAAAGAAAAAGGCAAAACCCAAACAGCATCACCATACATAAAAATTTAAGATTCCATTTCAGACTATTTATTCAAATACAAAAAATTGCTCTCTTAATTCAACTTCTTAAAGAAACATCTTTTTTGGTGTTCAGAAGAAAATCAGGTAAGTGATTTAAGAGTTATAATTGTTCAAAGTCCATGGAAACAGAATTTTTTCAGCTTTGAGGCTCAGAAAAATACTTGTTACATGAAGTCTCAAATTCACAAGTATTTTTTGCTTCTATTCCTAAAGAATGCACCAAGAAAACTTAAAAAAAAAAAAAAAAAAAAAAAAAAAAAAAAAAAGAAGCTAATCCTGCTAGGCCTTAGGCACTCAAGCCAAATAACCTGGATGGAGGAGATTAAAAGTGGTTGGTTATTAAAAAGTTCACAGGAAACAAGAATTGCTGAAATGAATGTCGCCCAAAGCACTGTTAAACTAATGCTTTACGTGTGCATGCAGCCTAAGAAAAGATCAAAACTTCTGAGACTAACTTGTAGGTAACCAGCATTGAAAGCCTAGCACAGCAGACCTCGGATTCAAAGCCAGCTTTTGAAGCTGTGAAAATAGCTCTCTGCTGAGGTTGGCTCTGCCATAGAAACACACTAGGAAATATACTATTAGTATCTCACACAACCAGGTTAAACCTGTTTTAGCTGCACCTAGACAAGATATAATCAAATCTTTAGTTGATCATAAATAAACCATTAATCTGAAATAACATGTCACAAGAGAGGAATAACATTAGCTAACTTAAAATGTTTCTACAGTAAATCTTTGTGCTTTTAGTAGCTACCTGATGTTGAATTTGTAGTCAAGTCTAGACAAATAGGGATAATTAATCCAGATTATTTTAAAAGTCTGCTTTAGAATGAAATGAATCACAACTCTGAAAGTGCATTTTCCTTTCTATTTGCCAGGGAGCACATCCTCATCGATTATGTCTGCATGTGGCTCACTTATTCTCATCTACACTATCCAGGAGCTGCAAACTGCCAGACCATATGAGAGAATACACAGAACTAATAAACTCCAGACTTGGACATATTTTTCATCTAATACCTTTTGACAGATACATTTTGCTTTGTCTCTTGAAGAAGTATACAGAGAATCTGCAGTCAGATTTATTTATAGTGCAACCAACATAATTGCTGTTTCGAGTGGTATTTGTATATTGATTTTCAAATTCATTGTCCTACTTGACCTAACCATCTTGATGTCCCCTTTGATCAAAAGAAAGAAATAAGTGCAATAGAAACTTACTTCCACAGATGTTAGACATGCTTCCAAAAGTCTCTGCTCTCTGTTGAGAGCTTAGTCAAATAACTCATATCAGAATATCACATTTTAGATAACTATATTAGGGGAAGATTAATTTCTTCACTGTTTTTTGGGTTCATTTTGTTTATTTGTTCTGGGGTATTGCTGTTTGTTTATAGGGTCAGGAGTTTTTTTGGTGGTTTTTGGGGGGTTTTTTTGGTGTTTTTTGGTGGGGGTTTTTTTTGGTTTTTTTTTTTTTTATTTTTTTTATTTGTAGTATCTGTTTTTGTCTTCTCAGAATCACAAAATCACAGAATCATTTGGGTTGGATCTCTAAGATCCTCCAGTCCAACCTTTGACTGAGCCCCACCTTGTCAGCTAGACCACAGCACTGAGTGCCACAATCAGTTGTGTCTTGAACACTTCCAGGAACAGTGACTCCACCACTGCCTTGAGCAGTCCATGCCAATGTTTTACAGGCCTTTCCATAAAGAAATTTCTGCCAATGTCCAACCTGAAGCTCCCTTGGTGCAGCTTGAGGCCATTTCATCTTGACCTCTCACTTGTTGCCTGGAAGAGGCTGATGCCCACCCTACTAAAACCTCCTTTCAGGGAGTTGTAGAGAGCAATAAGGTCTCCAGTTTTGGGGGTTTGGAGCATACAAATTCCTTAGGCACACAAAGTGACAAAGAAAGAATTTATTTGTTAGTAGCATTTCTTCAAGAGTTTTATGAATTTATCGGTCTTCCTCATTTAAATATGTGGACTATATGTTGTATCTGTAAACTTTTGTTCCTGTTGTCAACAATACAATAGCAAATTTGAACATTTTCTATCCTTTAAAACAGTGTATTAGCACTTGAGCACTGAAAAAAAAATCTGATGATTAACATTCCAGTGTTTAAGGACCTAGGAAGCCTGCAGAGAGCTCTGATTGTGCTTTTCTCATTTTTCTTGAAGCTGATCACTGTCCCTGGCTGGAGGGGAAAAAAAGGAGTGAAAGGGCTTCAAGGCATTAAACAAAGGTGAGGAAATGATTTTCTGCTCTCCTTATTTGTACCACATCAGTTTCCTACACAAGAAGCAGATAATGGCTCCACATCAAGAGATTCAACAGGCATATAAATGCTTAAGCTTTCAGTGACTGTGAAAAGCAAAGGACATTAAATGGAAAACAACCAGCTGTATTGAAGTTAACATTTCAAACATCTTGCTAAGATTATTGGTTAATAAGAGTCCAGCAGCAGCATGCCTAATGGCTGAAACAGCCCAAGCAAACTACTTCTGGCATTATAAAAGGACTTTACAAATTGCTATTCATGTTATTCATCAACACTGGTTTTCTTTACGTTAATTTAAACTATAAGAACTGGGCAATTACAAAGAATATTTCATTACAAAGAAATGCCTTAAAACATTACACTTATAAGAAATAACCAGAGAGGATTTAAAAATTTGCATCAAAATCATTTTCTCCAAACATGTGCCAAATATTTAGACAAATTCATTTATGTTAGTGAAACTTCATTTGAATAAAAGAACATGAATGAAATACTGTAAAAATATCAAAATATTATCCTTTCATATTTATGGAATGAAATGTTTCTGTCTAAAAAAAAGAAAACTGGGAACTTTAGGAATCCATAATTTTTCTGTCTTATGTTAAACAACTACTTTAGAACAAATGGAGTGAAGCCTCAGAGAGGCCTGCTTTTTACCATAAATTACAGAAGCACAACAGATGAAACAGTCAGATGTGCTTATGGTTAGCTAGGTGAATCACTCTCTCGTTTTGAGTGTTCTACAACACTGATTGGTTTGGGGTTTTTTATATTACCTAGAGAAGCAGCCAAAGAAAAAATTGTCTTCAAAAAATGAGAGCCTTGTAGAGATCAAATGAAGAAGTTTGAAATTGAAAGTTGACAAATACAGAATTGATCATTTTCATTCTGCTCTAATTCCTAATTTCTGCTTGTGAAAAAAGAACATTAATATATTAGGGAATATTTTTAGTATCTTTTCAAACCTGCAGCTAATTTATCCTTCTGTGTACTTTTGAAAAATAAATTCATATCTTTCAGTTGTATCTGAAATTTTTTCCAGATGATCCATGTATTTATTCTAATGCATGTCTATTACTCACTGAAAACAGGGAGTAAAACAGAGTCTGATATTATCTGCATGTGTTTTAACAGTTATTGAGATTATTATGCTGTAAATTAATGCCCAATTTCAGAAAAATTAAACCGGATATTTTGAAAAGTACCTCTAGAGTCCATTCAGGAACTAGTCAATAAAGATTTGTAAAAGCATATAGAGAAAGAAAAATTGGAAAGGGAAAGTACAAAGTATAGTAAGTTGTTAGGAGAGAAATTGATTACAGCAGTAGCCCACAGCAGAAATATATTCTAACATGCAGTTTGCAAAGTTTAAGCTGTATATCAACATCATTTATTCTTTTTATTTACACTTATCCTGGAACTTTTGGAGTACATCTTGATCTTGAAAAGCTGCCTCAGATACTTTCATGCAATATCATCTGTGTGCTTTATTAACTTTCTCAAATCTTTTCAGTTTATCAATGAGCATATTAGAGGGAAGTCAGAACTCTGGCCTCTAGAGTCAGCACAATATACCTCCCGTCTACTTATATAATTGTTAATTTTCTTTACTCTTTGTTATAGACTTTTTGTCAGATTTCAGTCCACAGACCATGTTCTCTATGGAATAATTTATAAGAATTTTTCAAGTGAAACGTGATGGAGTCAGTGTCTCTTTAATTGCATGTGTTTTTATCTCTGAAAGCTCTTCTAAGATCAAGAGATATTAGGAAATTAAATTTATTATTCAATGTGTCAAATGGTTCATTGGGATGTTAAAGAAAATAATATATGCATAAGATGTCAAAAATTATAATACATCTTAAAAAATTCACAAAATACAGTGTCTAATTCTTGTGAGTTCATTGCTCTCCAGACACTGGTCCTGCGTATACTGAAATTCTTTAGCCTAAATTGACTTCCATAGAAGTGAAAGTGCTAAGCATCATACAATATTGGGCTTTTCACATTTGACTCCTTTTCTTTTGTATTTTAATGCAGGAAATCACTTAATCACATATTAAATGAAAGGACCACCCAAGCAGTCTCATTAAAGTTGAGATTCCCACTTTCAAATATTGAGTTACACATATGGGTTAAGGTTCTGATCTTTACCTAAGATATATCAGTATTGTTTCTTTTAATTCAACAGAACGATGCCAGTTCAGGTCATCTAATGATGTGCAAACTCACACTTTTTTACTAGGGATATGAGCTCAACTTAAGATGTTTTACTTTGAGAATAATTCTATTCCTCTTTTCCAGAAATGAGTTCATACATTTGAAAGTTTTTACCATTTTTAAAATTATTCCTTTTACTTGTATTTTTTTTTTTGGTTTTTTAGCCTTTGGAAGTGCAATATAATACAATAAAGGTTTACTTCCAATAAAAAACATAAGTATTCATATTGATAATTTCCATTACATTTTCACAGAGCGTTGTGCTTAGTTTGGCATATACAATGGGTAGATTGGACCTGATCCTAACACACAGCATGTGTCACTTAGGCCATAATGTAGGACTTTGACCTGGATAACATCCTAACAAAATTTGGACACATAAATACAAGAGTGTCATCAGATGGAAAGGGATTTAGCATTTAGCTGTTGGTTGTGCTTCCATGCCCACATCATTGCTTCTCCTCCACCTTCTTTCCCAATGTGAAGTGAAAGGTATTATTATACTCAACTGATAGTTTAGCTAATAAAAGGTGTTAGGCTGAATAATTCAATTTTGGACGGGAATAGGAAAAAATTCACAAGCAGTACTACACTTGACATACTAATTAAGATAGTGTGTCCCAGCCATATGTGCAAGTATTTTGCCATCTTTTGTTAAAAACCAGAGTCAAGTAAGTCCACTTAACATCTGTTAGCTTTAGCTTATTAAAGGAATTTTTGCATGGAGAGAAGAAGGGTTCTCTATCACCATTCTTGTGTACCCTGACAGGACCAGGAGCATTATCTTGTTGTCTTGCTCTGAGAAGTTTTTCCAGATACTTGATGGTTGCACAGCTTGGGGACCCAAATGAAAATTGGGGTCAAGGACATTAAATATGTGAATGAACAATGAATTTAAGCACAGATTCAGGCTTAAATATCTGATTGTTATGGGTGAATGACAAAAAAGGAGAAAACATCAAACTAAAATTTTCCCTCATCATCCCTTTGTTTGAATAAACTATATAGCTTGCAATTTGCAATAGTAGTTTGTTCCTGCTTGATTTACACTACAGGAGGGTTGATGGCCTGAAAAACTGCCAAACAATGGCAAAGAAAACCCCTTTAACTCACAAAGTCCTTTCCTGTTTTTTCCCCCTGACTCCCCTTTAACTAGCGATCTTAAGATTATTGGTCTCAGAACAGTGCATCAAGTTGTTGTAGAAAATGTTCCAAAGTTATTTAGCTATATGTTTTTTACTCTCCCATATATTTCTACAGCCCAGAAAAATGTACTGGTACTTGTGCATGAAGACTGAGGACAATCATCCAAAAACTAGAATCCAGGAGACAGAGAGTAAATCTTGCGGAATCGTTTTGATTTATTCTATGCAAGATGTCAACACTGAACTTCACAGAATTGGAGCTTAATTCAAACAAAAGAGTTTCATTGCTACATGAAGTTGATTAATGTTGTTTGCTCTGTGAGTTATGATTTATAGATAGTTAGCATAGGTAGATTTTAAGTGTTGAATTTGCATTGTTGAAAAGTATCATAGCTGGAAAGATAAATCAAGTAAGGTTACAACCTAACAAAATTACTGTGAAACAATAACATCTATGTGATGTACAGACCATAAAGCAAAATCTTCAATTTTGCTCTAGGAACTGCCAATCTTTGAGAGCACTTAGACAAATATTTTCACACATGGGAGAGAGAAGGAAAGGGATCATTTCCAGTGTTCACTGTTGACACCTAATATTTATTCTGCTTTTTACGCACTGCCATCTTTGAGACTTGATTTTTCCCAGTTTTCATGACAGCAAGTGTTTGTGGAATACACAATTCCATGGAACATTTAGCCATCAACAAACCTTATTTTGATCCATTTACAGAGAACTGATATTGCTGTAAGAGCACTAAAGGCAATGTGTAAAAATTTAAATGAAAATTGTTCTTCTGAAGCCACAAAAACTGCTCCCTGATGTCCAGTAGTTTTTATGAGCCTTGCAAATAGATGCCAGGACTGTTAACAGACTGTGATGACATAAGAAACATGTTGTATAATACATTAATTTTAAATAAAAGCAATAATATTATTAATTTTAATAATGAAACATAATACATTGCTAATTGATAACACATTAGTTTTTATAGGAAATGGAAGTGTTGAGAACAAATCAAGTGTATGCTATTCTGTTGTATGGTAACTTCTGCTAAGAACATGACAGGGAAGTCTATAAAAAAAGGCTTTCAATCACAATAAAAACATCAATACGGCTTCTGCAAAGGTTGTGAAATGTAAAATATCTTTTTTCAAGTCATCTGCTTTTGTCGTATTTAAGAAAGAAATACTGTTAATTCTGAAGTTCTTTGAATACTTCCATTGATATAATAAATAAGCATTCCCTCAGTTTTAAATGGGAACAGTTTTAAACTATTAACAAGACCATGTGTTCAAAAGGAAGACTTTGCAGTAAGTCAGACTGGAATTGCATACAGACAAAACCTTTTCAAATTGAGGTTTATGGCAGCAAGTCCCTTGAAGCAGCCTAAAGCCTAATAAAATGATTGATTGGTTTGAATTAACCCCCTCTGAAGTACCAACTTAGCTTTCATGTTTAAGTTTTTATAACCAAGTAGAATAAATGCATGTGTAGAAAAACGTAGCAAAGGTTATGAAATTCAAATTGCAGGTGCCATTACAGTTAGATGAACCAATCTTGCAGAGCTTGCAAGGTAATATTTTTAAAATAAAGTCTATGATTTCATACTTTCTCTTTATTTGGGATTGAAAAGAGTGAGAGCACTGAGAAATGAAGGCTCCCTGGCTATGCAACAACTTCTTCTTTCCTCAAGTTATCAAAATTTACATGTGTCCTTTCACATTATAGGATCTCTTCCACTTAACACACTTGGTGATTTTATACACTAAGATTCCTTTCATTGAACAGTACAGCACTAATGACTGTAGAATCTGAACACGTTTTGCAGTTGAATACATTAAGCCTGTTCTTCTGCACAAAAATGCCATGACAGCCATTTAAAACCCAAAGATATTCATCAGAGAGAGAAAGAAAGGCTAAAGAAGGACTTTTAGCATAGCATTGCCATGCAGAGGTCACTTGTGTAATTCAGTTAGTCCTAGCACTGCACTCCTCCCAGACCCTCATTCAGGGATTGCAATGGACAGAACCTGAGGCATTGCCTCTGCACCCACCACTGCAGATGTGTGTAAAAACATACAGTTGGAGAGAACTGTGGGTATAAACCTATAACATATAATGCAGTAAATATATAGTTAATCAAACCCATCTACAGCTGGAAAAGTACTTGCTGGTTAACTTCTCCCTTCACCTTCTTAGGGATATGGATCTCTCCTTCCTGATACTTTACCATATAATTTTTCTTCACAAATTTAGCTTCATTTCTCCTCTGTCTCTTTCACTGAAGTAGCATATTATTGTGTTTCAGTTAAAAAGTCTTATATTTCAGCTTTATTATCCTGAATGGAGTAAAGCATTGATAAAGTTAGTTTGCAAGGGTAGTTGAGGATTTTGCACACTATGGTCACAAGAATTACTTGGGAGGTGTTTTTGTCCCTTATTTTTCTGCCTACTGAAAATACAGAAGCAGTTTTACAGGCTAAGGTAAAAATAAGATGCTTGTGTTAGTATGATATAGCAGCTAAACTAGGATTTTCAGGGTTACAGCTTCTGATTTAAACATTTAATATCTATCTAAGACCCAGTTCACCAGTCTGATTTATTTATTTATTTATTTTTAAATCTGGCCCTAGGAGAGATTATAATATACAGCTTGCAAGAAATTTAGTGTAGTTATTGATGGGTATAAGTTGCTAATTTTCCTTGACATAATCCTGTTGCTCAACATCAAAGGCAGCAAATAAATGAAAAACTTGCAGAAAAAAAAGATGAATGAGAGTGCCACTGCATCAATCTTGTTTGCAGCCAACTGAGCTCCACACAGACAGGAAAACTCGTTTTAGGATTTGGCTTCTGCCAAATATAAAAAAAACCCCATATATTCATCTGGATCCCACATAAGAACTTGCGATTTGCTGCTTCATCTGATTTGGAGTTTTTGGTAATGGTTATATTTTCCTTACCCTTCCTGTCAGATCTTAATTGTATGGTTGTTACAGGGATAAATGTTAATTAGGAATGTTGTCTGCTATCCTCATTTCCCTCTTCCCCTCATCCTGTTCTGCTTAATCACATTTTAACTCTGCTTTAATTATTGCTTTACTATTTGGCACTGCTTCATTCCTAAAAAAAAAAAAAAAAAACAACCAAAAAACAACCAACCGAAACTCATACCTTTCCTAAATAAATCAGACTTAACCTTCCCTTAATAAAGTAATACTATCAAATAAAAATAATCTAACTTTGAAAAATGCATACAGTTTCTGCTATTGTATCCATATTTTATGGGTTTTTAAGCGGTACAGTCACAGTTTGCTATTTTACTTTCCTATTTTTCTTTGGCAGAACTTTGTATCTCACTTTCCCATACTCATATCCCAAGTATAACTCAACAATCTTTATGTACCAGCAGGTGCAGTCAGTTTTAGGGCCACCAGGTGTAAATGGCCTGCTGTACAAAACATTCATGCCATTGCTGCAACTATCCTTGCAAGCTAGGACATTAGCAGGCCTTCAGAGAGTCTTGTAAATCATTTTGCTGCACGTTTTGATGCAGTAAAACCCAACAGTACAATTATAGAGAGTGGCTGTGAGCTCTGATTTTTAAAATAAGGCCAGATTGTTTGCTGTGTATTTGCTGTGTAAAGAAAAAGACTGAAGAAATTTACAGCTAGAGTGGGAAGACTGAGTTTTCAAATGACCATCCAAGTAAGAGGTGACAGGAAGCAAGGCACAGCTTTCTAACACAAACCCACAGTGCTAACTGGTAAGGTGAGCCTTCCCGAGCAAATGAAGTGGGTGAGTTGGAATCAAATTTATGTATTGAAGTCTGATTTCATGTGCTTGGCTCAGTTCTAAAATTAATCTCTTACACTGTTGCCTGTTTAGGAAATCCTTTTTTTCTGCTTAACAGCTTCTACCTGTCAAATGACAGCTAAGACCCAGTAGCCTCCAGTAAAAGTGTCTTCTCCAGCCAAATCCCCTGTTTCAGCTGAGGCAGAGAGCACAACCTGAATTACTATTTATTGTTGTTAGTTTACTTTTTAGTACCTGAGATTTATATCTAAGGAAGACATTTTCCTTTTCTTCATTGTAGTTTTTTTTCTGTCAGGGGATGACAAGAACTTCCTTATGTATGTAAATAATCTTGATGGGGAAGGCAACACACAGTAGCAGTGATGTGTGACTTGTCCCCACAACCTTGTATCTGGGATTAATGCCTGACTTCATGGTTTAAGATGAAAAAGGACATACACATATAGCTAGGACTTCCAAATTTAACTCCCTAAAGCATCAAAATATTTTTAGAACATGTTCTCTACCACTCCTCTGGTGGTAAGTCTGTTAATGGGAGAGGCTGGCTATGTGCTGACGTTGAATTAAGGGGAAATTCTGACATTTCAGTAACTGTTCCAGAACATCAGTCCAACATCTCAACCCCAAAACTGTGTTCCCATCCTGAAGAAAATGTCTTGAATGTTTCCATGCTTTCATGGTGTTGTGAGTTCTTTCCTGCAGATACAAACAACTTGCAACATAAATCTGGCATTGGTCAGTATAACTTGGTGTATATCCTAAGCATCATTTTACTGGGTAAGTTTTTATATGAGAAAGAAACAGGATGAATGCATAGATGTATATGACCCTGAAACAATAGTCAAACAAATTGATCAGGCCCACCCTGATACAATGTCCTTTAGTCAGCATTTTAAGCATTAGTGGAAACTTACTCCCAGGAAAATACCAACTATTTTGTACTTCCACTGTAGTGTTAAAATTTGTTTGAGCTGCCCAGAGTTCAGTGTTTTTGCTGTGAAGTTAGCTTTTACCACAATCTCACACATCTGCTTGCCAGCCTCTCGGTAGCACAAGCTAGCTTTCTGTGTCTAGTGAAAGAGGCCCTAATTAACCTCCCCTCATTGTAGACTGACATGATGCACGACACACTGTAACTGCTGAAAAGATATGATGAGTTGCTTGTTCCACAGTTCATGATAAAACACTGACTGATGGCAATTAGGCCTGCCTGGGGGTTGTTGTTTCAGTTTAGGCTGGTGCGCTCGTGACCATGAATAAACATCTCTTCTGAACAGTTGATGCTGGTGGCACAGCTCTGTTTCATTACCAAGCAGGCTGCCTGAGACAAATGTATTGATACATTCAAATCCTGCAAGTATTTTTACTTTAGTCTTTCTATGTGCTACTGTGTCTGGGATAGTGAGAGATAATATGGAAAAAGTTTTCAAAGAAAAAACTTTAAAATATATATATATATATATATATATATTTAAAAATAAAGATATGTGCACTGAGAAGGAATAATAAATATTTAGTGACCCTTTATGGAATTTTCATCTAGAAAACTAAGAATATGCTACTTGATGTTATGTAATATCTGGGTTTGAAATTAGCTGATCTTTTTTATTTCTAATCTTGTCAGTATTCTAATCCTATATTAGTGTTAAACTACTTCAGTATCATGCATCTCCATGATACAAACTCAAATTTAAATATTTATCTTGTGCATCTGTTCCCTTATACTTTTTTACAGGTTTTTTTCTTTCTTTTTCTTTGGCATCTGGTGTTCAGCTTTGCAGTTCACTGTTTTTCCATCTCTTTACTTACAAACCCTGACTTTTCCTTCCTTTTGAAATGAAACCAGTGCTCCAGTTTTCCACTGCAATTTTCCTTTGTTGCTCCTCTCCTTCCATGAACAGTTGTTTCATACCTCAGTTAGAAGTTCTCAGTACCAAAGTAGGTAAAATACCATTTAAGGACTGAACAGAAAAAATGTGCTGTTATCTAAATTCTTATATGGTCCTAAGATATTTAAGAAACAAAGCAGTTTTGAAACACTGAAAAAAAAATTACTTTCATAAGAAAATGGAAAAAAGTTCAGCAGAATTTTTTTCTTGACTTTTCTTGCACCCTGAGACTTTAAGCATAATATTTCCATATGAAGGTACATTTTCATATGTATATGTATATGTGTTTTAGCAAGCTTTAGGAAAATGAAACTTCAAATCTCAGTGTCAAATGATAAATGAAAAAGAGTGATTATGATTTGTAGTTGTAAGACTGGAAGCAGATGGACAGCCATGTGGTATATTTCACATTGTTCATTGCAACACACTCTCTACCAGCATTTGTTTTGGCAACAGCACATAAGACACATTAATAATATTTGGAATATTTCACAAGACATGAAAACAGAGGTATTGACTATGAGGAAAAAACTGTCCTTTACGGGTACTCCTGGAGATCTTGTCTCCAGGGATTGTATCAAAACTGTGGCTTAAAATCTTGGAGGAAAAAATGAAGAGCAACTAGTTCTAAACATCTTCCCAGTACTATTTCCTTCTTTGATTAACTGAATCAACTGCCTTACTTATATGAAATATATTCCTTTTGTTTTTCTCTAAACTCTCTGAATGTATCAAAATAGGTCCAGATATTGCAGAATAAATGGGTGCTGCTTACCCAGAAGTGGAAAGCAGAAGTAGGAAATCAAAAATCATCAAACTGACAAACTGAACGGAACTGGGATCTGAGGTAAGGAGTTGTCACTTTTAAGTTGTCATGTTTCCTGCTAAAGCAAAACAGAGGAAAGGAAAAAGGTTCTTCTGGGATACAGCAAGAACGCGCCACATAGTAAAATTTGTGTTATCTATAGGTTGCTATACATAAAGATTTAGATTTGAAATGTTTTCTACATTGAAAATTCAATAACCTTGTGACAGGACAAAACCTAACCAAGGAACAGCTCAAATAAAATGAGGTCTTTATCTGTCACCTCCAACTGATTTGGTGATTCTGGTGTGCACTCAAAAGACAAGGCAGCATAAATAATTATCATAAGGGACTTTTACCTGAAAGTCCTTCTAGATGAGATATGAACCACATCTGCCCTTCTGTAATAGTTTGGACATGCACTGGAAAGAACTGAACATAAGTTGTTAACCCCAATGGGAGGGTCCTGGTAACACATTTTGGGCTGAAGATCAGAAGACAACGTTGCTTCAGGAAGCTACTGCTAAAGGACTTTATAAAAAGTGCAAGTTAACCAGACTGGGAATAGGTAACCAGCAGGATTATGTGAGTGCTGTCGACCATTTAACTCAAAAAACAAGAATACAAGAAGCAGTAGTTCCTCAGTGGGGACACGTTGACAGGGATCCCCAGCTGCAATACCCTGAGGACAGCAGCTCTGAGGTGGGATGGTCACACATAGAGCGAGACACTGCCCCAGCTCAGGCACCCAAGGAGGCTGCCTGATTCCTGTGCTCCAGGGTGAGAGGCAGACACACCTTGTGTGTCCTGGTGTGTGTCCTGTGTGTGGCAGGACAGATCTCTAGACTGCTACACACATTCCCCTTAGAAAGTGAGCTGTAAGCTTTATGTCACTGGCTTGACTGGTTCTGCTCTTGCAATTACTCCCACTCTACTCCCACCCCTCCAAGGACAAGCCTACATAATAACATCTTGACTGATTTATTTTTTGACTTCCCCTAATCTTTTACCTGCAGAGTAAGGAGGATTTAGAGAAGAGAATACAGATGTAGTTTTAAGTATTGCCATGCTGATAGAGAGCTCAGTGCTGGAAATGGGACCACCAGCCTCTCCTAACTTAGCATTCAGTGTCATATCCTATGCATTTCCACACAGAAGAGAGGACTCAGGGATCACTGAAGCTTCTACAATATCTATTTAATAAAACAACAAAAAAATCTTTTTTTACATCTTTAGTGTCAGAAGTTGCTTTGAAACGGAAGGGGGACTCAGCTTCCAGGTGTAACTTGGTTTAATTCTTCAGGTTTCCTGAAGGTCCAGAGATGTGGTGTGCCATTTGAGAGCTCATAGAAATGTATTGGAGTGAAAGAAAAGGCCCTAGCTAAAGTGATCTGAATTTTGGAATTTACACTGCAAGAAGAAATTTAGTTTCTTAAAATATTTTTTGTTGTGTATGGAAACAACATAGAACAATTCTCTCTTCTAATTTAATTACTAGTAAGTAATTACAAAATTTCTTCAAACTTACCTTGTTCACATTTTTTTGTATTCATCTGCTCACTACAAGCAGCAAATGTCTATATTATGTTTTACATTATTTGTTGCATTATCAAATTGTGATAATAGGCTCCCTGGGATAGAAGCTTTGTCACTTTATGTCACTTAGTGTTTTGGGAAGCAGATGGTCGACTTGTCAGATTGTCACTTCCTCTGAATCACCGGTGATGTCTCTTTAGAGTGAGGCCCATTTAAAGAGAGAATTCACCACTTACAGGTGATACCTTCACTGTGAGTATGTGATAATGGCATAACAAAAAATGATTTTTTTTTTCTCTGTGGTATTGCAAGAGCAAGAATATATGGTCCAAATAAAAATTGTCTTAATAAGAATTTTGTTTACTTGAAACCCTTTTTCTTGCTGGTGATCACAATGAAATGTGGTTGTTAGTCTATACACAATTTCTCTAAGTCTAGTTTCATTTAACAAGTAAAGTAACCTTGTTGTTTATTTTATTTGTAAATTGTTTCAGAAGAAATCTCCCACTGTCATCTACAAGTCATAGGAAGTAGTCAAATGAATGCAATATGATACTGAAATTTTAAAAGTAATTAGCACCAATGGTTTGATCTTTCCACATTACACTGTAACATTAATATATTAAATCTAAATCTAAATTAGATGTCAATTCAAATTTAATCAGTATAGGGCTTCATCTGATTTCTTCAATAGCTTCTAGTTATATAAGTAGTTATAGCATTCTGCTGCTCTTCCTTATTAGCATAAACAAATTAAATTCATCTTTCAGAAAACAGTCCTGTCACTGAGATCATAGGAAAGAGCCAAAAAAGATGTAATGTAATCACACTGACTTCCAAAACAAAAAAAATTGTTTGAAATTTAAATACTCAAAATATACTTATGATGCATTGCATATATAATATGATGTAATCATATATTGAATATAATGTTGCTATTTTACTTTTTTTACTTGGTTGTTGCCTGAGAAAAAAGATTGACAAGTGAAAATATATTTGATTTACATAAATATTTTATTAGCTTATGTAAGTACTTGCTAATTTTTTTCTTAATTGCAGCACAATTTGGTTTTATCATCATCTTTCAAGTCAATTGCCAATAGGAAGGAATCAAAAATATATTGCACAATGTAACAAATTTAAACATTTAATAAAGTGTAAAGAGGGAAGGTTTCAAAATATGTGTTTTAAAATTCTCACTATTCTTCTCTATTTTCCATTCTGTGTGTCTGACAGGATCTTGTATGTTGTTTGCTACTTGTAGTGTTTATTATAGTTCACCCAATTGTTAAGAACAGTTTTTTTGATTTTTTTTGCAACTGTTCATAATACAAGAAAATTGGATTTTTTTTCTGCCTGTTCTTTCAGAATTTGACCAGTTTCAGGATGAATGTTTGCAGGAACAAGCTTTGATTATAATGGCTCCATCTATCTTTTATTAAAAAACCCCAACCAACCAACCCAAAACCCAAACAGAACCAAAAATACCCCAAACCCCAGGATGTAGAAGCAAGATTTATAGGAATGAACAATACTTTGCTCTGCATGTCAGTCTTGAAAATGTAATAGGACAAATTATCTTTAAAAAGACAAGGAGCAAAGTAGTTGGGATTGTTGGGAAAGGTCTAAGCAACATATTTAAGTGAATTTAATTTCAATTTCTAAGTAGTTGGTTCTATAAAGAAGACCCTGAGTAATTTTGCTTGCTAAGGTTTAAATTTGACACACTACCCTGTATTAATATGCAGGGCACTAAAGTCCAGTGAGACAACTTTGCAGTAATGAAATAAATCTGCATGTGAAAATTCCTCTTAGAGCTGGAGGAGATGTAGGAAACAGCTAAAACAGATTTTGGAGGTGAGCAATCCATATGCATTTAAAGTTTCTGCTACCAAAATGTTACAAACAGCATTTTGTTAGCAGAAACTCTAAATACACCTCAATCATTATGTGAAAGTAACACCTCAGATGTAAAGCAAAGTAAAACATAAAACCCCTGAAGCAATTTTTAAGCATGAAGTACTATTAAATGAATTAGAATCATTCATCTGTGTATAAAACCCATCGTTCTGTTTATCACTAAGTCATTTTGTTTTAAGTCAGGGGCACACATTTGCCTGGAGAATTGCAGTGAACACAGAGCGTCTGATTTAACAACCCTAAAGTGACCAACTCTCAGATATGACTCTGGATTGCACAGGTAAGGAGGCTGCTTGCTCAATGAGGAGGAGAGCAGAGTTTGGACAAAGATATATTTTAAAACACAGGTTTGCTGCTGTTCTCTGTGGTTTTTATAAAAGAGGAAACCGTTCAGTTCTGTTTCTAACATTGAGGCCAAAATTAAAAGAACCCCCTTCCACAAGATCATCAACCCAATCTTCCACAGTAGCTGTGATTCTACATCAGTCCAGCATAAAACTGTCTTGCATCTCTAGGTCAGCAATCTACCTTCTAGAAAGTGACAAAGCATTAATTATGCAAAGTAATATTTTCAAACCAATTCTGTCATTAGCCATTAGACCTAGAAATATGAAAGCCATGTATGGTCATATTTTTTACTCAATTTTTCCAGGTGCCAGTAATAGGACAAATAATACCAAAAGTAAGTATCAGATATGCAGATATGCTGACCTGAGAGGGCCACTCAGAAACTCTTTGCTGTGAATATATTAAATTCTTTTTGTATTTGGCCTTCTAAACATCTTGAGGTAATAAATGTACAGTGCATCTGACTCTTGCCATAGCCATGTAATTTAAGATGCAATTGACCTTAATCTGAATCAGATTCCTAAAACAAATTCCTGTTTCAGTCCACTGGTTAAGGAGGATGGTAAAGGAAGTCTAGGAGATACCGGTAAATCCAGGTTTATTTTTGTGAGATCCTGAGACATCTCAGTTGACACAAAGTACTTTTGAGGCTCTTGTCATCATATGATCGAGGACTGCAGTGCCAAGAGGTTAATCTCCAAGGTGGGCATAAACAAACCCTTCCTGCACAATTATGTCACTCTTTCCTGATGTTGGTTTCCACAGCAGCTTGCAACTTTTCAAAATCCCACATATTAATAGGGGAAAAAATCCAGACAATAAACCAAACAAAATCAAAAGTGTCTCTCTTAAAATTTCTTCCCCTTATTTGAGAGCTTCTGCCATAATTATTTCACTTGAAACCCTCACTACTGTATACAGATTTAGAACATATATATGTTCTAAATGGTGTTCAGTAGAGTGAACAGAAATGAACAAAATTATGTTATCTGTAGGCACTTCAGGAATTTATGCAGTAAAAAAAAACCAACCTGTTTTGGGTCTAATTCTTTTCTAGTAATTTGGAATATGTCTGGCATTTTCAAGTGCTGATGTTCAGAGATGCTTTCAAGGAAGAGTTTGCAGTGGCCTGTCCCCAGAAGATAATAGTCAATTTTGTGACTGCTGGTGTATAAACATAGTTTAGATTGTTAAGATTGGTTTTCCCCCTGGCCCATTACTTTAATTTGCTGACAGCATTACATCCGTCATTTTATTGCTAGTCATTCTTTATTGTAATTTTTAGATTTGACTGTCCTGAACATTTTGTACCATCTACAGAATCTACAGTTCACAACAATTTTCAAACTAATTAAAGGGAATAGGAGGAAAATTAATAAAAACAGCCTTTACCTACAGCTGTTGAATAACAACTGGTTCATTGGCAATAATTACTTTGAAAAAACCAATAATTCTATCCAGTCGTTGCTGTTTTATGAAGTTCCTGCAAGCCCTGCTGACACAGATGCTTTTTATGGTTTGGTTTTTTTCCCTTCTTTTTAAAAGAGGAGGTAATTTTCTATAGATCAAAGTGTCCACACAAGAACCAATTCACTATGTAACATAGACGTAACCTTACTTAAATCTCTTATTTCCATGTCTCTACGATTCTTACAGGAATTCAGCTGTACTTGGACTCTGCTAAGGAGCTATTTATGGTCCAGTGAGATAATATAACCTCATTCTGTGTACACAGTTTAAAATCTGATTTTATTTCTTAATGTGCATAATTCCATTAAGTATATTCTAAGATTCCCACAGGATTTTCAAATCAATGTTGTTTTAGTATTGATTTCATTTGGTTTTGCATGATTTTATACATATACAGGTGGAGAAGATACAGCACAAGCAAGTTTCAAGAGCATATTAGAGATCTTTCATTTTTATTTATAAGTTATAACATTAATATTTATGTATAGTGACATCTTTATGGCTATTAACATACACTTCTTCCTGTTGGTACTAGTGAGATGGCTTAGTCCAAAATGAAGCACATGTTTTTTTCCCCAAAAGTAAGAGAACACATAAAAAAAGCTCTATATTCTGTGCCTGAAGAAATACATACAGTAAAGTAACATTTGCAACATATTAAGTGTTAATATTAGGAAAATTGAATCAGACAGGCACTCAGTAAACATAAAAATTTAAAAGAAAGCAGAAAAATATGATTTTAAAAGATAAATTTGTGGCCCCAATCTCTAGATTGGCTAGAGAGTCTGCAAAATTAAAATGAATTAAATCAACCTTGGAATAAATACTGCTGCTACTT
This sequence comes from Acrocephalus scirpaceus scirpaceus, assembly GCA_910950805.1. Classification (NCBI taxonomy): domain Eukaryota; kingdom Metazoa; phylum Chordata; class Aves; order Passeriformes; family Sylviidae; genus Acrocephalus; species Acrocephalus scirpaceus. The sequence goes on from OU383777.1 coordinate 20,957,846, forward strand.
AAATTCAGATATAAAAATTGTTACGTGCTCAGAGAATGATCTTTAGAAAAAGCCAACCATATTCTGTGTTGTTAGAGGTACAGTTTGAGAAATCGAGAGAGGAAATGAAAGATCTTTTATTCACAACTTTGGTGAAAATCCAATAGCAAAATTGTCAAAGATTTTAGATGATTTTCATTCAGAGATTTAGGAGATCCTGAAATGCTTTTGAAATCTAAATTAAGACATTATATGAATCATCCTAGGTCTTCATGCATGTTTTAATTCATGGTGATCATCAAATTCCTAATAATGAGACACACAGGGGGAAAAAAGTTGTTAAAAAAAATGTACCATCTGTCTTTGAATGTACTCCCACCAGGTGGAAATCATGAAATACATATCCTAAGAAGGAAATTGGACAACATTCACTAAGAAAAAATATTTTAAAATCATCAAGTGCAAAGAACTTGTACCTAAATTCAGCAAAATACGTATTTTAAGACCTGGATTGTTGATTTTTTTAATAAATTGAGATATATTTAATTTAAAAAATCATTTCCACTTTTCCCCTTTTTGACCAAAATAACCATTTGAGACCATTCTGAGACACTTCATCTTAAGGCTGATCATCTCAAAATACTATGGCATGTTCTTTTGGGCAGCCAGTGATGCAAAGCATATCCTTTTCTTTCTGAAATTGGTTCTTGAAATCCTAAATATTATTCTCCTTCCTAGACAAATCACATATATTCTAATTAATCAACTTCTATTTCATCTAATACATGAGTCAATCTTTGTTCATTCCCTTTATCAAGTAATGAAAAAGAAAAGAAACAATTTCACTGCTGGAGTTTATTGATACATTTGAACTTCCTATTGTCCTAAAACTGATGTAAGATTCAGACTCATGGGGTTTACTCACATTCATCCAGAAAAGCTAATCTTCCCTTAAACTGATTCCAAATTATCTTTCACCTACTACCAGTCAGACCTCTCCCTTCCTAATTCTCTCTCCTCTCTTTCATTTTCCTTCTCAGCTCTCCTGCTTTCTTCAGTTGCTTATTTTGAAATCTTTGGTGACCCTAACATCTTTATGACCTTCCATAACATATATATTTTTAATAGCCTTTTGAAATTTTATGTCTCCACTCCAGAGTCTGCATATTGTCTGGGAGGTCTATGCCCTTAAAGAATCCAAAAGGAGACAGCCCAATATTCAAAATGCCAATTTAACGTCCTACTTTTCGATGAAGCAATTTACTTATGGGCCTCCACATTTACATATTCTGAAATTAGATAAGAAATATGAAAAATGTTGATGTTCACTAAAATAAAATTTCTCAATATTTGTATTATAAACACAAATACCATTTACACCGTTTAATCCACTGCTTATCAGAATACAGCACCTTTAGGGTGTTACCTAAAAAATTCCTATCCCTTCTGGCTATTAATTTTAACCTTCTCTATTGCCTTTCTGTCAAATACACTTTCTGACACACTGATGACAGTAGATAGTTATGTTACTCCCTGCTCATTGCCTTGAAAATCCATGTTCATGGAGAGTGGTAAATTTTTGTCAAACAATACTGATGAATGCTGTACTGTTTTTTATATTGTGTGCATAATAAAGAGCCAGAGTATGCTTGAACTGAAAAATATGTGTCTTTCTGTTCCCTTCCCTTCTCTGAATGCTTTTAGAGGATTGAAAAGTCTCTTCAAATAAAGAAAAAAAGCTTCAGGGATGTTTTAATCTGTTTCCACAGATAATAGCTGACACAAAATTGCTGTGCCAGACAGTATCACAGGAATAAATTTATAAGCAGTAAAACAATATCTCAAGGAATCCAAGACTGCACATTATTAGCATATAAATTACACAAATGAAGTAAACATGCTATTTCTGGGTCTAAGAAAACCTTCTGTTCTTAATATTCTCACATTTAAAATTAAATTGAACAAAAATATCATCTTCAAGGTCAGTACTGTTGATACCTTATGTAACGGAAAACACAGGAAATTTAACCACTGAAAAATGAAATATTTTTAAGTGCTTTCATGTATTAATACACTGGGCTTTCTCAGTGCATGCAATATGCAGTGTTCTTAAATTATTTGTGCATGTCAAACTGTAGCAGTAATCTATTTAGGAAAAAACCCCCTCATTTCAAAGAGACATTTAAAAATGAGTTCAGAAGTCTGTAAAGAAAATGACACCTCTTCAATGCACCCTTCACAGAATGATGGCTGGAACATCTGTTCCTCTGCAAATTTTCCTTAGCAATGATAAAGAAAATGTTTCATCAAGCCAGAAAGATCAAAAACCAAAGGATCCTGGGAAGGCCAACACTATCTTTTTTACACACCTAAAGGAGAATTCAAAAGGGAATTGAATCCTAAATTAGATGCAAAAATAGCTGGTACTTGACTAAATTTATTTGCTTTTAGGTCAATTTATTCAACTCTCACTGAGTACAACTGAGTATGTTATAATTTATGGAGAGGTTAGGGAATGGGTTAGATATTACATATCATTCTTTTCATCTGTCTATTCTCTACACATTTAGTCTCACGTGTCTAGATCTGACTCCTTCCCTTGGTAGATCTGACAGAAAAGAATCTGCTTTTGTAAACAACATTAGTAAAATAAACTCTACTTTGCTGCCTCCAGAGTTTTCTTAGAATTGCATAGCAAAGTATTTCCCAGTGTCACAAAATACTTTCTGCATTCTGAGCCCTCGAGTGAGCACATCAAATCAATAATTGCTAAAGCATATGCTTAATTAGGCTAAAAAGCATATGCATTTAGAAACTGCTGCATGAATTCTTTAAAAACGTGTTTGCCTTCCTCCTGTCTCTTCCCTACCCTATTTTCTGAGGCACAAAAAAATTTCATTTTAAAATTAACCCATGCGTCTGAGTCTAAATATATTCATTATTTTAATCATAGCATTTTTGCTTCTCTGCAGTAAGGACAGAGTCAGCTATTTTTGTTCAATGCTTTTATAGCACCTGATACAACAGTAGATGGAAAGTTCTGAGTTCTGGCCTTCAAATCCATCACAGTAGGTTGCAAAAGAAAGAAAGAGAGCATATAGGGATTATCAGCTTGTCATATTTTCCGAAACAAGAAGAGGTTATCAAATGAAATCAACAGATTCTAAACACCAAAAGGAATTGGATCCTCTAGCAAAAGTTCTCATGGACCAGTTCTGATCTGGTTTCAGAATTTTCCAAATGTTTCCAGACACTGAGGAAAAAAAATATCAGTTAGTCATATCTATGAGTGTATTCCAAAATTTACCTCAAGAAATCACCATAGAAGCACTACTCCCAAAACATGGTCTAAATTATGTAGGTTGGGGATTTTTTATTCCATTGTCTCAGAGTCTGAAAATCACAGAAACAAATCTGAGTTTCTCTCTAATTCTATATTATGTTGTTAGGTAAGGGAGAATTCAGCTTCACGTGACCTGCTTCATCATATCACCTCAGTTTATTTCTAGAGTATGCATCTTATTTTGTGGGGTTCTAAGGGTAAGAACCAGATGTTTTGAGTCTTCAAGCAACTATTGTTTTAAGATTTCTACTATAATTATTTGCTCTTGTGGCATACAGCTTACAATTATCACAGCTTTATTGCTCAGGCCCAGTGCTAGCTGCTGGGGGATGTGGAGTGCAATACACCACACACTGCTTATCAGCTTGAATTGATCTTCAGGTTATTGTTGACCAACAGTGTTCTAGCTGTTCTTACATGAGTTTTAGCAAAACTGAAGGTGTCTAGCTTGTGATCATTCTACCATGTTGAATCAAATGTCTTTATGAAATTATTAAAGCAACAAATGACCCTGCTCTCTCAGTCTGCTTGTGGTCTGCCCTAGAGGTTGGATTTGCTGAATCATCACTGCATCTCTGCAGTTCTTCCCCCGATAGTTCCTCAAGTAATTGTATCATGTCTTGTAGCAAAATACACTTACATTGATAAAGCAAACCATTGGTTCTCCCAGTTTCTCTGAAATCCATTTCCAATTAACTTTCCATTAGCAACAATTTCATAGAATCAACTCATAACTGGTAATTAAACTCTGAGAGCAATGAGGAATATTCTGATTATGTATATTATACATCTATGTCTTCAGGCTTACACTTGAACTTTGAATATATGTATTGATAAAAATTAAGTTGTATACTGAGACAGTTTTAGATGGAGATCCTTGAAACAATGACTCCCACGACTGACTTTTATATCTTTCTGTTGAATCTGCTTTGAAGTTGGCCCTAATTTTAGCAACATTTTTGGCCAGATGGCCTTCAGAGCCCTTTTCCAGGTTAAAAAATTCTGTGTTGTCTTTATAGAGCTTCTGGGCAAGAGTGTCACAAATCATCATTGTAAATAAAGCATCATAGAAGGAATAAACTGTCTTCCACTATTCATGGCAGACTGGTGAGAGTACAAATATCTCCAGCAAAAAACTATTGATAACAATAAGTGTAAACACTGTCAACAACCTGAATCTTGACATTTTTTCAGGCTTTACACAGACCCTTTTTTTTTTTCCTTTGGAAAGCTTTCTTATCAATGTGAAGGGGTTCTGACTGAGTAGTCTTTTGAATAGGCTTACTCACTTGATTCTTCATGCTAAACCATTTTCTGACAACCGACAAAAAATTCTAGTTTGGTGTTTTGTGCCTTAGAGGAACCAAATTGCAACAGCTCTCAAGAAAGGATAGAGTGTCTTTGAAGATGATATAACAATAAATTATAGTTGTAATTGATATCCCACTCTTCACTGACTAAAAAGTGGAACATAAGGAATTTTATAGAGTTGTGCTGCAACTCAAACCAGGAAATTTGTTTAATGAAGCAGCAACTAGACAGAACTGGACAAAATGTTTTTTGTCTGAAAATGTCAATTCATCAAGTACCAAGTACTTTTAGAAACTTTTCACTTTTTGAAGAAACCTTATTTGGTAAAGACAAATCCCTTTTCAGAAACTCCAACACTAATAAAAAATAAAGACATATATATCTGTCTTTTTCTCATATTCTTCTTCCTATATAAACTTAAAATGTTCTTAAAATCCAGTAAACACTAGATACTAGTTTGAAGATGCCTTCCTTCATGACAATAGGATGGATTAAAATTAAAACCTCTTTTATCAACCAAGGAAAACAAATTGAATGCAGTAATTTGATTTAAATAATCCCCTCTCATAAAGACTACATATAAAACTGTCAGATGTGACTGTCACACAATCAATTTACCCATTCTTGTAGAAACATTAGCTCCAAAAGTTAATTCCTTTTTTCCCTTGATAGAAAGAAAACCTAAATTTGATCTCCTAAATATCATCTCCCTAAATCCAGCTGCCTCTATTCCTGAGACATATTAGACTTGGCTTTGCAGATATGCACCACCCACAATGCAGAAACAATGGCAATATGTTTACACTGCAATTAAAATTTTTTGCAATATAATTATAGGATTTGAGCAAAACATTGGAATGTTTATTGGTCAAATATCTTGATTTAGGCAAAAAAAGAGAAAGATGGAAACCATATTAAAATCTTTGGAAGTGTCTAAACCCTTTATTTTCTTTAATTTTTCATATTTGTGGACTTTTCTCCCTTATCTGAGGCATTAATTACCCTACTGCTGGTTACTCATGATATCTCCCTCATTGTCAACATTTCTATATGAAATAAACTAGGAACATATCTTGTTGAAAAACGTGGAAAAAAGTCTTTCCTGACTGATAAAAAGATTTTTTTGTTGCCTTTACGTCTTTGAAGTTTACTATGCACATGCCTCAGCCAATGGGAAGCTCTGCCATTTTTATTTTAGATGGTATCAGACCAGAATTTTCTGAGATGCTTACCCTATGTCTCCTGCTTACCTGTTGCCTATAGATAGAGGAACTCTAAAAGTGAGGTTGACTCCAGATCTGGACATTAGCTGTTATATTGTCCCTATCAGTAAGGAATCTATGCACTGATTCTGCATATGCTTTACTCACATGCCTTTTTAAGATTGACTGTTCTGTACAGAAGCATTGATTTTCAATGGAAAATGTCAGAAACTTTTTAATTTCCTTTTGAAAGTCCATTAACAAGGTTTTCCTAAGTTTATTTAATTAATATGCATAATTTCAAAGAATCCTTGAAAAGAACTTAATACCATTTCCAAATAAAAGTGATGATGTGCAGAATTACACTGTGAAAACTTAGAATAGCTTTGTTTCCTTAATAAATATGCTTTAATCTTTCCAATTTAAAAAAAAAATAGAAAAGACAACATTAATGGAACATCTGTTCTTGGACAGTTTTAATTCTTTTTTGTTCTTGGACAATTTCAGTTCTTATTTTCTTCTCCATTGTGCCAAGGCAAGTTCTCTTTCACACAGGAATTTGAGCCAAGTACTGTACTTATTTTCACAAAAGAGGTAAATCAATACTAAGCCCATTTTCTTCACAGGAATTATATTGATTTGTACCAATTGAGGATCTAGATCATTGTGTTGATTACTGGTGGTCCTCAGAGCTCTCCATTCATGACCTCTCCTTCAAACTTGAGTATAGCTGATCTTCTCTGTGATTTAGTAATACAAAAGGTATAAGTCAACCAGGATATTTTGACATTTATTCACAGTCCAAACATTACACCTAATGCTGCAAATATTAATAGTTAGGAGAAGATTCAATCCTTAAATCGCTTAAAAGATTTTTGTTGTTGTTGTTTTAGTAGAAAGGCCATAAGGAAACTTCAACAGAATTAGTCATTCACCTGGCATGGAAAGCTTAAGGTTATTAAAATCTCCATCTAGTTTTGCTGGTCAGTTATGCTTTTATATATGCTAGGTTATTGAAACAAGCACATGCATTCAAAAAGAGGCTTTTATATATATAAATATTGTTATGCATGACTGTCTATTCAAGGAAAAAAAATCCATTTTTGTTCAAGATGGTATCATGTTAAAGAAAAATAAATTAATGCTGACTCAATTTGGTATTTTTTCCCCCTGGCCTTGGAAAATATATTATCCCTGTTAAATATTATTTATATCCTTAAACTGATTTGCTAAATATGCCATATAAGTGTAAATTTTTCCTCTTAAGTTCTTTTTAGTGGAAAATTCTGAAAATAACATCTACTTTATAATTCACACATTTCTTCAGAAGTGAAAGTTGGGAGGAAAAGCCTGCTCAAGCAGCAGGAAATTGCATGGAAATATGATGCCTCATGGTTGAAAGACAATACAATTTTTTTCCCCTTCTATACTTTGATACAATTGAAATTGAGTTTGTGGATGGCAACTTCCCTTACAAAATGTAAGTACTTGTGTTGCTATTTTAATATCAAACATATTTCATTGTCTTAGTGATATAGCAGCGATCACCACTGAAACTAGCAGTGTCCAAGGAGTCATAACTTGTTCAGAAAAACAATTTCCAACTTCATTTGACTTCTGACCTTAATGTAAAAATAAAGCAGTTGTGTCTTTGGAGTAATGTTCAATACAAGAGTGGTGGGACGACCTTGGCTGCCTGCCAGACACCCACTGAACCTTTCTCTCACTCCCCTCCTCAGCAGGACAGGGTGAGAAAATAAGATGAAAAACCTCATGAGTTGAGGAAAAGGGGGAACACTCAACAAGTACTGCAATAGGCAAACCAGACTTGATTCAGGGAACTTTAATTAATTTAATTAATTGTTGTCAACTAATAGCTGCTGGAGTCACAGGCAAAAGGATGGTTTTCCATGTCCTCCATCAAAAGTCTCTACCCAAATTTTCTAAAATATTTTTGATTGTATATTTATTCCTCTATTCCTCTCTTCATGGATAAGGATGAGTTATGCTCTCTTTTTGTCACCAAGTCCCATGCTTTAGATTCTACTAACCTTTCAGAAAATAATTTATCCCTAATTAAAATTTTGTGATGTACAAAAAACCATGGCTCATGATTTCATTTCTTCCTTTTTGCTGCAACCCTCAGACACTTAGTAGATCAGAACACATCCCCCTTCCTTACCATGCAAATAAAATCCTCTTGGGAGTTTTTTCTGACTTCATTCTTCTTGAAAAAACAGTTGCCTTTCATATCAATGGGTCACATGAATGAATCAGGTGCAAATAAATTAAGAAATATGTTAAATATCTTTAATCATGTCCTAACATTTGTTCCTGTGTTTTCATGACATTTGCTTTAGAATTCATACATCTTAAATCTTAAGTTGGTTTGATTCACTGTTTTCTCTACTCTGTTTGTTTTGTGAGCTGATTATTAGCAACCATCCACACAATCCAGGCAATAGTTTATACATCTGTGTGTGCTACATGATGGCTGCTGCCTAACTAGTGAAAGGTTCTCCTGGAGGTTCTCACTGAGTTTTAGTGACCAAGACCATTCCTTCCTTGCTTCTCTTCCTGGTGTGCAGCTCCACACAACAATCTTTTTTTTCCCAAATGCTATTCTAGAGAAGAGCATTTTTATTTTTTCTGCCCAGGTTTCTACTTTCTTCTTTGAAATAGCATTTTATTTGGTTTGTGTGGATGAAGTGTCTTCTCTTCCAAGAAACTGGTATTCTTTCTCTGAATTTTGAATGAGAGCATTAATATCTACTTATCAGGGTTTTAAGCACAATAGCTTTGAGATTTAATGTTCCATAATCTAGTCTGAAAAGAAAAGGAAAAAAAAAGTTTCATCACAGAATTTCGTTAAAATGTAGAAAGTTTTAAAAACTTGTATCTGCACATTTCCATATATTTAAAGCATGAAAATACTTTTCCCACACTATACTTGTCTGCTTTTTTAGTATATCAAGTAAGCTCATGACTTAGAAGTCTTATCATGTGAATAGTTCAATTATTTTATACCAACAAAAAAGAGCACGTAAGCAAGAGATTTACAGTAGCATATAAAATAAGATAAATTTTGTTCAATGCAAATACCAGAAAATAAGAGGTTTTAAACCTAACAGAATTTGTAATACATAAATAAATTAAATAGCATCATCATGTATACTGCTATAGGTTTCTATATATTAACTAAAAGATTCACATGTCTGTCAGCTCCTAACTTGCTTTAAGAAATTGATGGAATAATCTCGGACAGCAGGCAGTGATTAATAAATTATGATCATTCAGGTTATATTAGGACAAGGTTTCTTGCAATCACTCATCAAGAGCATTAATTTGCAAAACAAGTTTTTAAAAAGTATCATCAAATAAATGGAAAGCCTCGAAATTTGTGGAATATTAGTCTTTGACATAAATTTGATTAGAGAATTCAAGACAATAATTCTTTTAATATTAAAAAAGTTACAGTGTGTGTTGATTAAATTATAATATTTTTCATTATAAAATTTTTCATTGTCTTCAGCTCCCCAATAAATTTAAACAGATTAGGAAATCAGTGAATGGCATAAACTTCTTTAAAGGTCATTTAATGAATCTGAGAAGCTGAATCTATGCTAGTATATCATCATGTAACAGCTCCAAATCCTAAGTCAAAAACCTGAATTAGAGAAATGAGGAAATAAATGTGAGTAAAATTATTTTTTACATTCTTCTTAAGGAAACCACCTATAAACCTAAAAGAATTGTTCTTTTTGGCTGGTGTCTAGTGAGTGAAAAGAAGTTATTTTTAAAAGTTAGCTTAAGCTTGAATAAAAAGTGATAACTAAAAATTATCCCTTTGATGTCTTAATATGAATCCATTGGAAAGAAAAATACTATTTTAATTCAAAAAGCTGATGACAGGAAATATTTGATTACTTGTTCTGAAAATTGACAGAGTTGCTGGCAGGTATTGAATAGTAGCAAGATTTTCAAAATTGCAAAAGGCAAAAATTTCTTAAATAGTCTGTATTATTTAATAGAAAATTATAATATTTTGTCTTCTGTTTTTAACAAATACATGGAATTGAGTTTTTGAGGATATCTTCTATAAAGTGCTCCAAGGTATCCATAGAAAAAAATTATCTTTAAAAAAGAATTTATATGTGCTAGAGTAATACCTACAGATTTTCAATTTATTGAACTTTTATTGCATTTTAAATTTTTTAAAATAAATTTTCTTCATGTGAGTAGGAAAATAATGAAACACTTACTGAAATAGCTGTTCTGGAATACACTTTCTGAATCACTTGATATCTGAATTTTTGCTTCCTCTTATGTTTTTTATTCTGTAATTCTGTTGCTTTGCTGAAAAGATGTAAAACACAGAGAAGATTTTTTTTTCTCTTCTTAATATAAAATTTCTTTATTTTAGGGGTTTTTTTGCCATTTTCTGAAGGAGAGTTCTGAAAGAAACTATCAAATCAATGAAGACTGGTCACAAACAGAGAATATCTGTCTACTGGGCAAAGGTCAAAGAAGAAGATTGGGCCCTGTGTATGGGTAAAGATTCCCAGGATCAAAGATATAAGAGGATGAATCTTAAGCATCTAGGCACATTGGTTTTCCTACAATGTTTAGAATAAATTCTAAAATACTCGTGAAGCTAAATCTAATTTTTAACTCTCTAGAGTTAAATCACACAGCCCACACCAAATGAACCACTTGAAGTGATACACAGAAAAGACAAAAAGCAATGAGACACCAAAGGATCTTTTCCAGACTATTCTAGTGTAATTTTAAATTTTATTCATGTTAATAAAGCCTAAAAATAGAGTTTGCTTTTCTATTTGCAGAACACACACACTGTAGAAAGCTGCAAGGCTAACAGGGAACAGAGTTATAATTAAAGATTATAGACAAAATAAATTTTTGGATAAAAAGCATTCAGTTTGGTAAGAGCAAATAAAAATTTCTCCTAATGTTATAGGATTTTTCTACAGATAGAAGATAGAGAAAGACAAGCAAGTACATTGTATATAGAAAAAAACACCTATAAGGGATAGACTGTGAACTGCACAAGTATAAATAACACAACCTTGAAAAAAACAGACACCATCCCAAGACATAGAAACAGTGCTGTCTGTAAGATATCTGCAGTCATTCTTCTTTGCTGCTTGAGCAGTAAAGGCATCCAGAGTCCAGCTTTTGAGTGTAGTAGTTCACAGCATTTGGTGCAACTAAATAAAGTTCACAGAAAATAGAAATATTGATAGCATGAGCCATGAGGAAATGTTGAGATAATTCACTTTGCTTATACTTGAGAAGCAAAATCTCAGGGATGATCTTACAATTAACTACACATTTGAAAAATGCCATTTTGTGGTATAAGTAGAAAAAAAGAAGAGCAACAGACAAGGAAAACAAAGCAATAGAGATTTACACTAAAATTCTGAAAGCAAAACATTGGTAGCTCTGGGTTGTTACAGCGATGAATGGAAAAGAAGGCACACAGGCAGTTCTTGATGATCAGAAGGCTTTACTGTTTTGAGTCTTCTCTTTTATAACATGAAGTGCTGAAAGGGCAGTGATTGGTCAGAGAAGGACTGCGTGTCTTCTCCTTTAGCAAAGCAACAGGTGACAGAGATTGTTTTGGAAAATTTGTGTGAGAAGAGCAAAGCTCTCTTTAGTATGTACAAAATAATAAAGACATTTGTAGCGGGTTTTACTTATTGTTAATAATCATTTGTTCTGTAATAGTTTTTCCCAAGTTCCCCCTGTACTTCTCCCCATTTAGTACAATCTCCTGCCTGGGAAATTCCCTTTGTTCCCCTCTGTTGCAATATGTTGGCAATCATCCATTGCTCTCCTCCCAGTGCCTGCCCCCCTCCGGGAAGCCTCTCCCCCTCATTCCAGAGACTTCGGAGGGACTCAGTCCTGGATTGGAGCAGGCTGGGAATGCCCCACCCCTCGTCTTCCAGTGGTTGTCTGTGTGCCATCCCCATTCCCCTGACTGGTTTTCCCTCTTGTGTCCACCCCTCTTTCCAGTCCCTTATAATCACTGACCCCGCCCCCAGCTCGCTCTCTGCCTCTCAGCCTCTGCCTGGGGCTGGGGCCTCGCTCAGGGCCCGGGCCTGGGCCTGGGCCTGGCTCTGGCCTTGGCCCTCTTAGCTCTCTCTCTCTCCTGGACGCGTGAGTGCCTGCACCATGGGGTGCATGTGACAATAAACTCTTATCTTGCCACGAGGCCTCCTTCTTCTTACCTTCGTCGAGCCTCACTAACAGCTCTCGTGCAGCTTCTGAACTACCAAGGAGGTAGTGGCCGGTCTGCTAGCCACTGCCCAACCAGACTCGAAACAATTCCCAGCCAGGGCAGCCGGAATTAGCTGGAAGACCATCTCCAGCGGGCACGGGGAATTATTTCAGACATTGTTATGAGAATGGGTATCTGTTCCCATGGGGAACAGCTAGCAGTAAAAATCCAAAGCCCAAGAAAATACTGGGTCACACTGTTTTGGGGAAAAAAAGGGAAATTTCCATCATAGTAAATTTTCAGGAACAGACTGGACAAATGAGATTTATCTTGTTATTCCTGGGTTTGTAATTGTGAGTGGACCACTGGGCCTCCCGCTGCCTCTTCCAGGTCTGCACACTTTGACTGCTTCTCCATGTTTTGTAGGTGTCTCTGAAATGAAATTTTATTCTGCTGTGACTACATCACAGCAAGCTCTGGTTAAAAAGCATGAGACAGATTCGTAACTGGAATAAATGAAAAATAAATAAAAATAAATAAAAATAAAGCACCTTTCTAGAAGCAACCAAAACTGAAGTACTCTTTGATGAAATAGTGTCTCTGACAAACAGGACTGATGTCAAGGTAGATGTGCTGAGTGTTTTAGCAGTTTTGATCTAATGAAAATCTAGTTAAGTCCTGTTCTACTGTTATTTTTCTCTGTTTCTTGTCTGAAGTGAATTAATTTTTTATCTTTAACAAAGAATACTTTTAATATTATTACATTTGAAATACCTATAGATGATTACACTGCCTAAGCAGACAACCCTTTATTTCTTTCACCCTTTCCAGCAAAATTAAGGAAATGTAGTACATATTTACTGCTTTCTCTTCTGCCCACGTCTGTTTATATTTGCACACTATTTTGAGTTTAAGATTTAACCACTACCCAAAAGAATTTGAATTTAGAAATCTACAAATTCAGATGATCAGCAATGAAATACATGTTCTCAAATCCAGCGAGGTTCACATGTAAGAGGTTGTTATTAACCAGTAAGCTGCCATTTTCAGTTAATCATCCAATAGATGCGACGTTGTCTTGGTTTAGGGCAAATTTGGGAGGAGACTTCTGAAAGCAAACTTAAATGTCCCCCCCCTTACAACTGGTCTGGGAAAAAGAACTTTTTTAGAGAAAAGTGGTAAAAACTATTTATTTAACAAACAAAGTGCCTAAAAGCACAAAGAATGAATAATTTGAAACAATAAAACCTTTTGTTGCTCTAAAGTGAGATGGTAAACTGAGAAAGTCTCTGCCATGGGCAGCTTGGCTCTCAGTCTCTTATCAGGCCTCCAGAGGTCCAGGCCCTGGTGGGCTGCAGGTGTGAGAGCTCTTGGTGCTCCTCTGGGTTTTTCAGTGTGGAGCAGGTTTAAAGTCTTAAGGAAAAAATTAAAAAAAAAAAAAAATCTGTCAAGGGAACTTCTCTGCCCTAGCTAGCTAAAACTAACTAAAAGTACAGGAGATCTCTGAGCACAGTCTGTCTGAGACTCCATTGAACACACAGTCCCAAGAAGAGAAAAAGAATGCATGTGAGTCAAGCAGTTTTCTCAAAACAACCTCTCAGAGGTTGTTTACCTCTCAGAATCAGTCTTAAAAGTACAGAACACAATATACATAATAGATCATTTGGAGATACAAGCATCATAAAGTCACCCTAAGACACACGTATATAATGTTTATTATTATTATTATTTTGAAATAAATATATATAATTAATATATATATTTATTTAATTCTTAGGCTATAGGGAATCTTGCACTACTATAGAAAACATTATGTGCTGAATTGCACTCACAAGCAAATTCTAAGGAAACAAAATTAGAGAAGATGATTTATTTTTACTTCAGAAGTCTACAGTGTATAGCATGCCTAACAGCAGGATAACTACAAAACTCCTTTTATAGTGCACAGAGAGAGATGGACACTTTTCCAGTGTGACTTTAGGTAGATGAGCTGAATCACTCTTGAAGAATATATTTCTCTCCTTGGTACTCAAGAGGGATGTAGTTGGACAGATTTTGATGCTCAATTTTTAAGAATGTAAGGTAAGGTAAGATGAATTTCTATGTCTCATCTATATCCTGGAAAATAATTTGATCTATGATGGTGGCTTTGCAATGAATTTGAAAAGAAAAATTTACACTTGGAATCAGAACTCTTTTAGAATAGGTCAGTGCTTTTCCATAAAGCTGAAACAAACATACTAAGAATGTTACATAATTCCAATTCCTGCTGTAATTATGACACACATACATAGAAAAAAAATGTTCTCTCCATCTGTCAATTAAAACAAACTTTCTTGGTCATTTTGTGTGTACCACTTAACAATCATCTTAGTAAAAGTTTTCATCCTCATCTAATCTGACTAATGTTTTGGTTTAATACTTATTCTGCTCACTGATACAGCAACAATGCAGTTTCTGTACTGACTCAAATTCACTAGAATTTAAAATCTGGAATCTTTAAAGTCATTTTGTCTAGAATAGGTCTGTGGACAAGGAAAAAAAACCCCAAACTTCGTTCTTATTAAAGAATGTAAAAAATAGAGGTAGGAAAGGATAGAGAATAAAGCTGAAAATGTTTTTCAGAGAGGGTCTCATGCATTTTTCTCCCTGAGATTACCAGTCTTTTTTCATGATGGTCTTAATATAGTGCCTCCCAATGTCTCTATTAAAGAGCTATTTTTAAGATTTAGCTATTTCCTTAAGAGACTAAATGCGAGTCTAAGCAGTTTTGAAATGCAGCTGTGGAGTTTTAAATAATTATGAAAACTTTCCTATTAATAATAATAAGAAGAAATAAGAAGTAAAAGAATAATTCTAAAATTTTCTATGTTCTGTCATTCATACTCAGTCCAAGAATCTACTCTGTGCACAACCTATCCACAGTATGTATGATAGGTGGCAAAAATCTCTATCATGCATGGAAAGAAAAATATGCTGGAATTTTTCCTACATTTTTTTCACACGTATATCATCCTAAAATGTGGTAACAGTATGGGGCATCAAAGTAATCTTAAGGTAAAAATTAAGTAAATTGCAATGCTGAAATTAGTAGAAAAAGTAATGATTTGTATTGTTGTAGATGAAACCAGATTTTTTTCATCATCTGTGTGTCTTTCCCAAATAAGAAAATGTGATTTTTACCCTAAACTGAAACTGGGGACAAAGCTTGAATTTAGTGGAAGAAGGTTGGTTTTATTTTTTATTTTAAATCCTAACAGTACCAAGAAATCACAACACTGAAACATATTCAAATATCTTGCTGCTTTTAAGCAAAACAATTAACCTTAATTTAGGAAAATGTCCACTCCCTGCACTCTGAGCCACTTTGGGATAAGTTGGATGTGAAAACCTGCCCAGTTCTGCCTACCTGGTTTTAAATATTTCACAGTCACTGATGGGTTTTTGTCTGAAACTCTAAAATCCAAATGAACATAAGGAATATCATAGAAGAACAGATTCTCCTTCCTAAGCAGTGCTGTTTAAAATATGTTCATTTTTCTTCAGAATGAATCATATTCAGAAAAATCTGGCCTCCTGCTGTCTTTATTTAATTTCTCAGGGGGTCTTTATACATAGGGATGATAAAGAAGGTAGAAGGTTTTAGATTCAGAAAAGAAGAAACTATTTTATCTTCTTCTGTAGAATAAGTGAAAAATCTAAGCCAGCTGCAGTACAGGACTTATTTCCATTTCAGATTTGCAATGAAAATTGAGAAGAAATGTTATATTTCTTAAAAATAATGAGTGGGAATATCTTTTGATATTTGCGTACAGTTTTACTTATCAGAAAAATCCTGAGAATCATTTTAATGTTTCTCCTTCAATGAAATGCAGAAGGGCTATATTTTAGCTCAATTTTCTCTGCTCTCTCTATATATTTAAATAATGAAGATCAGATTATTTAACACAAGGATATAAAGTATCAGTTGCTTCATTTAAGAAGCTACTACTAGCTGAAAGAGACTTTTGTATCAACCAGAAATGTAGTCCTTTCTCCTCATTTTCTGAAAGAGTAATTTTTCTCTCTGAAGATAGCCTTTTGTGTCAGCAGGATGTCCTAAGACTTATTTGAGCATTATCAGTTTTATTGTGCTATTATGCTTTCCTACTGTTATTTTTTTTTCACTTTTGATAGTCTCATGTGGTCTGCTTTTTCACCTTCTTTGTGACTGTTTTTGAGATGATTACGTAGATATGATTATTTCTTGATTCTCCTTCATTAAAAAAAATTAGTTTCATTGTTCTTTGGCTTATTTGTTTCTTTTTCCTTGGAATTTCAGTATCTGTCTGGTACACATGGACCCAACCATGGATAGCAATAAGTAAAATTCATATGTCCATTGGCCTTTTTTAGTAAGTAAAACACTTTCTCCCTCTTCAAATGATGTGGTTTTGACTATTTCTAGGCCAATCAAAATTACTTATATTTCCAAATACCCACTCTTTTACTGGTCTGGACTTTTTACATCATGAGCATATTCCATGAAATTATTCTGTTTCCAGTCACTTCTTTCAATAGTTCTGAAACTGATGTCTCTATCTTTCAATTAAATTTTAATCATCACTTTAATATGTTTTAGAATCTCTACATTGAATATGGCCTGTACTATTTAAAACAGTCATCAGTACCTATCTCTTTGTCTTTTCAATATAACTTATAATCAGTTAGGCCACTGACTTTCAGAGCAAAGGTTAGGATGGTAAGTTTAGTTGTAGTTCATACTTTTTGCTATAGATATGATCTGAAAAGAAAGAGACATCTTATATTGTTACATGGTTAATTAATATGAATCAAAGGAAAATATCAGTTAGAAATAAAACTTGCCTCATGCTAGAATTCCTGTGAGATTTCTAAGACAGGAAATGAAGCATTATTCTCTGGAGTTAGTGTATTGGAATGGAGATTATTTGATATTCTCTTTATTGATCTAGGCAGCAGTAAAAAGTCAATTTTGATTAAATTTTTTAATTACAACTAAATCATAACATGTGAAACACACACATACATAAATCCACAAATGCAAAATTAGATAGACAACATATGGCAAGTGATCTGGAAAGAGACATTTGTGTTTAAGAAAATACAATGCACTTTTGTTTAATAGATCTTAATCCCGAAGATTGGAGAAAAGATAGAACAAAATGAGTGAAGAGGAAAGTAAAAGTTTGGAAAATGGCAAATTACAAGAAAAAGAAATGCATTGGTCATAACAAACTAAAGATTGGTATTGAAAACACATTTATAATCTGAATGTGGCTCTAATCTTAATCCATGAGGTATTGCATTTCATACAGCCTTGCTGCAAAATTATCTGAAAAAATATATGAAGTTACCATTATTTTAATATAAAGTCTAAAACTAAACCAAATCTAACAAAAAGAAAAACTACATCAAAGAATAGAAAAAGTTATATAAGAAAGGGAATAACAGAGACAGCATTAAAGGCTATGTAGACTTCTTTATATCCCAGGAAATAAAAAAATCACTAGAGGCTTAATTACCCATCTGTCTCATCCTTTTCTCTTAAGTACTTCTGAGAAACCAATCATTACTGTATCCAAGAACCATGCAAGTCTCTATATAGTCTATCAGTACTTTCAAAAAAAGTCTTAAGAGAAGAAAAATGTGCTAGGAAGACCTTCCTGGCACTGTTTTGTGTAAATCTAAGAGAGGATGTTTCCTATAAGGAGGGATAGCAGAACTGATACCTCTCTTATTACAGTCTCTGCTGGAGATTCTTTAGAGCCCCACAAAAACTTGGCATACATTTGTTGTGGTTCTTTGACTGCTTGTATTATATACTTGGAGTTCTTCCTCTAATAAACCCACCAATGTTTAGAGCCTAAACAGTTTTTAATACAGGCCATGATTTACAACATGCTTTACAGGATGCAGTATGAAACACTTAGAAAGCAAACTATCAGCAAACTCTTTCTGGATTTATAGTACTGTATTAATAATTCAGTGACTAATTTTTTTTCCCATAATTTCTGGCATATGGTAGTTGTCATTCATCGTATGTGATGTAACATTGAATTTCATTTATTTATAGTAAAATTCATCGAATCCCATCATGCCAGAATCCATTTGCATTATAAACTGTAGAACACAGACTAGCCTCTTAAAGGTACTCAAACACTCAATGATTGAAATGCTAGAGTTTAAGTTTTGACAAATTTAATATCACCAACAATTGAAAAAACCCTGACATGTATTAGCATTATTTTTTCTCAACATCTTTCTGTAATTATGAAGTTTATGTCTATCCTAGGTATAAACCCTTCATATTAACCATTAGTCCACAGCTATACATTCCTGTGTTACAAGTAGCTAAAACAAACATTCATACCACTTGTTCAGGCTGCCAAAAGCACTTCAGAGGCCTGCTCAGTTTTAGTAAGAAACTGAAAATTCTTTTCATCCTTGCTGTATATTGTGCCCTACTAGTCATTATACACTTGTCCAGCACTTTCTTGTTCCTCTCTTTTCCTGTATTATCTTCCTTTGCTTTTTTGTACTTTCTTTTATAGGCTGGAAAATTTTATTTGAAAATTATTTGGTTTATTTCTACTCATGTTTTCCCCAGAATTTAAGTCCTTATAACAGCAGTGATTCACACTCCATCTGTTCTCACAGCTCATTTGCTAGTTTTTGTTTCTGACATTCATCTATGTCATCTATTTTGTCTGCTTGCTCATTTTGGCACCTCTTGTGTCTCTTGATAACATACTCCACACTACCAAGGTTTTACATGGTCAGATAATGGATTCAGTTTTGTATTTGAACAATGATCAGTCTCTTGTAATCTCTACTATATCAGCACCTTGTCATGTTCTTCATCTGTTAAAACTGTGTTTCCATCCTGTTTTTAAACAACTACATTAGTTAAAAATGTGATTCAAGTGAGACCAATCTAGAAAGCTCCAAATCTATTGTATTGTTCTCTGATACTAAAGCCCACTGATTTCAAGGATGAACTAAACCGAATTGAATGAGTTCACTGATCTTTCTCAAAGCATGTGTCTCAATTCCATTCCAGTCAGTAATCTATTTTCCCACTTTAACACTGAGATGCTCTTTAATCTGTAAAGCATACATTTTTAACACAGCTTTACCTAGCTTTTTCTCTTACAGCTAGCATTCTTCAGTGTCATCGTTCATGTACAATGTACTGTGGTACAGTATTAGAACTGGCTGATCCTGAGATAGTTTGAAACAAGCAGCAATGGCTGGATTTGTTCTTTGTGGTTTTTGTCAAAAAGAGTTCAAATTACAAGTTTTCTAATCAAATGTTTGTCTTTTTGTGATACGGAAAGCTCTTCCCTGAAGATAGTGTAGTCAGAAGAGGGGTGTAGAATTCCATGCTTTTAGAGTGCATCTCCAGAACAGTGAGGTACAGTTATTGTAGCAGTCATTGCACATTAATTTAGTTTATATCAGAGAGGAGGATGGGCTTTCTAAACTGTTAATGCAATTTTTTCTCACTCCAGCTTCTAAGGAACAGGGAGATCTCACTATATAAATCTGGCTTCCTTAAATGACACAGATGAACATACTACTCTGATTGGTGTCTGGGCATTACAGATTTTAGTTATTATTGTTTCTGACATTCCGAATTACACTACATACTCAGATGAGCACATTGGCTGAAAATTTGGCTAATTACACATACCATTCACACTTAAGTAGCCCAACAACTTCCAAACCTCACTGGATCAAGATGTTACTTATAGAAGTGGTAACATTAACAGAATAAGGGATTTTCAATCCTTTGCGAGGATGGTTCAAGCTGGTGATTCTGAAAGTTAGACATTTTTAATTACTGCTCTTAACTACAAAGCATTTCCAGAGAATCAAGAATTATGAATTCATTAATATTTTCAGGCATTTATTATTCATTGATAATCAAATGTCTATAAATACCTGAACTATCAGCAGGCAGTATTCAGCATTAGTGTACAGCGTGATTTGGATCTACGGCTGGGAATCATAGCAAAGAACTAGGAATCTACTGCCACGGCATCCTCACTTTCTCTTTCTTTAAAATCAATAAAAGCCCTTTTTATCATTTTACTACTTACAAAAAATCCCACCAGTATTATTTCTGTATTTTCTCCAATCATAGAACAAACAGCTGACCTTTTGACTCACAGCATAGCATCCTGTTCTTAGACAACAGAAGATAATTTCTTTCCCATACTAAAATGTTTGTTTGACATTACCCAACATGAATATAAATTACAAAGTAAATGTTACATGGTAAAGATATCAAACTAGTTGCTCCTAACTTATTTTAACTACTGAAGGCAGGATGATTTATGTGCTTTCTGTGCTAAGAAGGACTACAAAGTTTGGAGTAGTTTATGGAAGAGGTGATTATTTAGGGATGAAATTGTACATGTGGAAATGAAGACTCATTCTTTTCTATAATCAGTGAGCACAGCATTGAATGATCTGGAGGTAACAACCCACAAAAGGCATTCTAGTGTGGGAAAGATTCATGTCATTTTATGAAGAGGAGAGAATGTATTCTGAGACACTTAAATTCCTTTGTCTGTTTGAAAGTTATTGCATCCAGTTGCTTTTTTATGATGAAAGATACAGATTTAATTTCAGCATTCTACTTATTGTATCAATCAACATGCTTAGATTAAGTAGTGAGCTTAGTATTCTTTTAAATCCTTTAAAAGGTAGCTAATCTTCTATTGTCCTGCATTTATATATTAAAAAATAGTACATTTCTGTGTACTTTTCTAACATCCTGAATCATAAACATGTATATTTACAGGTAAATAGAATGTATATATCTGTTTATATTCCTAATTTTAATCTCTTTATGTGGCTTACAGAGCGTAAATATATATATACTACACCTATACACAGATACATTTGCCATCAGTTCTGATCTCTTTACCTTTTCCTAGTTATGCATGTCTTCAAAAATATATTAAAAAGTAAAAAATAGCAACTGCTTTAGCTAAAGTACACATGTATATGAAATTCAAAACGTGTACTTGGAGACCATCAGGAAAATAATCAAATATGTAAAGTATGTTAAAAGGAAGAAAATTAGATGCAACTGATAGCTTTTTTAGAAAACAAGAAGTAAAGCAAATGTTTCAATAACAGAATTCACCAAATTTCTATTCCCCCCATCTGACTTTAGGAAGACAGGACTATTAGGTTGCTATTTGATCACCAGTAGTGCCTTCTACACCAGATAGTTTTATACGTCTGTTTATGAACTTAAGTTCTTACAAATGCATGAAGTTTATGTGGTACATATTTACCAGTGAAACCTAAAGATCCAAATATTTCTTGTGAAATATTTTTTGGACTACTGCTTAATTCCTAAACTATTCCAAACTGAAAATTATTTTGGAGCAGGGAGTATCAACAATAGCCAGATTTACCACAGTGCAATTGTTGTGGCCATACATTCATGGTGTAAGAATGTTTTTGGGATTACTTGTTCAAAATGAGGACCAAGCAGGCAAGTTGCTAAGCTTGATCATAATAGTTAAATTCACAATCCCAAGTGAGGTGGTTACAATAAATAGCATTCAACCTGGAATCACACTAGTTTCAGAACGGGAGCTATAAGTCTACAAAAGAAAATGTACAAAAGAAAATGTGTACTGAATGCTCTGGACACTGCTAGGTGTCCATTCAACTGCCACAGAACAGGTGAAGGAGATGAGAATAAAGGTAACATCTACATCTGCATGCAAGACTGCAAATGTATTTTATCAGATAACACTGTAACACAAAATAAACCTCTCTTTTTTATACTCAGAGACACACTCTTACTTATTTAATTTAACACTCTCTGTTCAGTAGCAGCCCATCTCAAACAAGAATGAAGAAAATGTCCTTTACATCCCAGCCTAGTTTACCTCTTGGACTTTAGGGCATTTTTCTGGAAGACAAGAATGTGTGTTGGACCATTCTTCTTTTGAAGTTGAGACTTTTATCTGTTGAGACTTTTCCAAATACACTGATGCTAGTAAAATTAATTACTGATAAAATTAGAGAACATGACTACCACTACTTTCCTCCTCTGATTTAATTAAATATCTTTGCACATATGTGTGTAAACACTTGAAGGGGATCCACGGCCTTAATCTGTATAGTCTTTGCTAAGTAAAATCAGTTTGAACATGGTATAATTGTGTTTATTTCATCTAGTTTCTCTGAAGGAAGTAAGTCAAACAATAAACCGCATTCTTATTCCTGATTTGGATGACAGGATGCATTGCAAGCTCTACTTTGAACAAGTTCATCTTCATGTAGTTGATCTACAACTGGCAAAAAGTTTTGTCCTCCGGCAAGAATGTTTTTATGCATCTTAGGACACTATTTAGACCATTATATCTAAGTATTCATGCTGAATTCATGCATGTATGTTAAGCAACATTTTTCTGTCTAAGTACAAATCTTTTCATAGGAAAAAATCTGTCAATGTAGTAAGAAACAAGTTCCCCAGGCAATGAAAAGGTCATGTTAAAAAAATATTAACAATATTCTTGATCTTGAGAGTTTGATTTTTCCACTGTGAATTAATATACAAAATGTTGTAGAATTGAATATATGGGGATTTACATACTTTTTAATATTTAACAGACCACTTTACATGCTTTCTGCATGCATAATACAAGGCTATTTTTTTGGAAAAGTCCAATATATTACTGACTTTCTCTTTTTTCTATTTCCTTTAGTGTAAATCATGCTTCATCTAAGTAAACACACAGACTTGTTTGTCTAAAACCCCATGGATGCCTCAAGAACATGAGTTTGAACTTCACTAACAGTCATTGATGTCAATAGTTTAGCTGCAAGGCCTGGTCAGTGATGTGGTGTTACAACAGAAACACTGGACAAGTACCCATCAATTCTTCAAACTATAATAATGAGCAAGGAAGACACTAAAAGTGCTACCTGAATTTTCCTACCCTTATTTATTGTAAAGAAGACAGCTTGGTATAGCTGCACTCACTTTTAAAGTATTGCAGAATCTTTAGGAAGGTGAATTTCTATTATTCATACTACTGAAATAATTTAGCCTGAATGCAAGCATAGCAGACGTCAACTCCTTGTAGAGGTGCAAACAGGCTGAAGGAGATGAAAGTTATTGTCACCCAGTCAGTGCTTTGCCCTCAGGATGTGCCACAAGTTCCTTGTTACCATAGTTCTGAATGCATTTACTACTGCCTCAGCTTTCAATTCATGGAGTTGTTATTCTACATTAGAATCACTGGATAATTCAAGAGCAACTTGAAGTTGTCTCTAGGATAACTGCTGGCTCAAAGGAAGGTCATTTTTGAGATGATATAGCTCAGAGCTATGTAGCTGGGCCTTTAAAACCCTGAAGGATGGAAAAATCTGCACAAATTCTCTGTGTGACCTTCCACCGCCTATCTGGCCTCACAGGAAAAGAAATCCCCTTATATCAGACTGAACTTGCCTTTGTTTCATACCTATTTTCTTTCACCTTCCTGCTGCATACAGTGTGGAGAATCTGCTCTGACAGGTAGGGGAGGAGGTTGCTGGGCTCTTCTCTCAGCTGACAAACCCAGTCCCCTCAACCTCTCCTCATAGTTGAAAGTGCCTTGGTCGCTGACTCTCCTGTCCTGGTGACCCTATACTGAACTTGATCCAATTTATCCACATCTTTCTAGTACTGAGGTAGGGATGGGAGTGCAAAACTCTACATGTAGTCTAGCAGATGTTGATCAGAGGAAATAATCACTTCCCTTGACCTTCTGACTGTTCTCCCATTAATATGGCCCAGTATTGACCTCCTTTGCTTCCAGATGAAGGATTCATGCAGACATGCTACCTGCTGCTCATTCCCAGCCTGCTGTCAGTCAGGACCCCTGGGGCCTTTCTGAAAGCTGATCCCCAGACAGGCAGTTCCCAGTCTGTGTTTTTGCTAGCGATTGCACAAAACCATGGTTTAGAACTCTGTAAGTATTTAGGTAGTATTGCTGTACATAGCATATGAATTAGCTGCAAAAGAGATGAGATTGTTGCTCAGCTGGCTGCTGACAATCAAAAAAAAAAAAAAAAAGGCATCTGGTAACAAAGCTGAATAAGAAACAGTGTGAGATTTCTATGAGCAGCCAGTATCTGGATGAGCAAAGTAGGTTACATAGTAGATTTTTTTTAAGTCCCAACACCAGTTCATAATAACTGGACTATTCTCTTTGACTTCTTCCAACGTAAAAAAAATGCAAAGATCTGTGAGAATGTCCAGGAAATTACTCATTTGCTTGGAATTTGCTTTCTTTTCTCCATAGTATGCAGCTGCTCATTCTTATAACGTTTGCAGTTCAATCAGTCACACAAACCAATACATTGCACTACTAACCAATATGATCCATATAGAAACATATTCTCTATTCAGACTGAATAGTAACATTATCCATCAAATGATGATCTGTGAAGTTACAATCACTACCTTTAAAACTTCAAATAAAAACCCCAATAATTATAAGAGGTGAAAAAGAGCTACAGGTAAAAACAAAAGCCACAAGGTCATTCACATCTAAAAACCATGGGGCTTGAAATTTGAAGTAACAGGAGGTAATTTGCTTTGGTGAAAAACTTTTATAGTCTGACAGAATTTCATTCACCAAGATGGTAGAAAGCAAGTCTTTCAGGTTATATCCTGATAAAAATAGAATAAAAACAGGAATGAATTTGTGTTAGAACTAGATGGAGAATAATCACAGCAAGCCACAGGCTGAATTTTTATACTAAAAGTGCAGCAGTTTTCCACAAACACAGCATAATTAATTGGTCAAGTTTGTTAAACTAATTATTATGAATGATACTGGATTCCATATGTGCAAAAATCAGTTAAAAGAAAATAAGAAAAAAGTAAAAAAGAATTAATTTTTGCTGACTTCTGAAAGAAAAAATGCAAGTTTCTTATTTTTAGAAAGACAGAACAATATTTCATCATATGCAAAAGACTGAAACATCAGGAAAACAACTGATAACCACAGATAGTCCATCTTGTTCCAGCTTATTTTGTGATTTTTGGTAAACCATATAATCTTATATCTTTTTCCTTTTCTGTAGAAATGGAAATAATAGGTCCATCCTGTCTATTTGGATTTGATATTCAGAGTGGCACAACATTTGCTTATACCATGCTTCAATAGTGCATCTAACAATATAGGGCTAAAAGTCCTGGGATATGGACAATAACCAAATAATTGTTGATAATCATGATTATCAACATCTTTTAGAAAGAAAAAAAGTTTTGTATAGCTCATAAAATTAAGCAGTTAAGGCATATAGCTTGATAAACTCCTTAGAACTCCCTTGGAGAGGAGAGAAAATTACTTCAAGGAGAACAGGTTCCAGGGATTCTGATCAAAGCTTTCGTTGCCACAAGGCATGAACTGTCATGTGGTAAAGGTACTTGTGTAGTAATTATGACAGCAAGCCAGCTGACCCCTGGGTAGATAAGAATAATCCTATGTAAATCTATTGCACTGAATAACACATGTCTACAGTATTAAAATGTTCATTTAAGTTTGCTCATCTGGAATTGCCTGACTGCATAAAATTTGCTTTCTTATGTACCTTATATAATGATGTCAAGTTTGATTTTCTGCCTCATACTTATGATTTAAGGTTTCATTACAAGAATTCAGTTTCTGCTCTATTGAATAATCAAAGCTAAGAAAAACTGAGATAAAAGATTTAGTACAAGAGGAAAAAAGATGTGAACGTGAAGCTAACAAGATTTGAAGTGTTGACATTGGGCAGACTGCTAAAAGAATCACTATACTTGTTTCTTGCAAAACAAAGCAACTGCATTGACTATTTTATGGTCTTCCATCACCACAACATTGAAGTTCTTTAACATTCTGATAGATAAAATAAAACAGTATGGGTTGGTTGTTCAGCAGATTTTATTATACACAATTGTTAGCTAGAAAAACTCAGTCTTGCATAAACAGTCTTGCTGCTGCCAAAGGTCTGTGACAGAGGAGGGAAACTGGAGTTCTCCAAAGGCACTAGTAAAATTCACAATCCTTGTGCTGTCCTTTTTCT
This sequence comes from Acrocephalus scirpaceus scirpaceus, assembly GCA_910950805.1. Lineage (NCBI taxonomy): Eukaryota > Metazoa > Chordata > Aves > Passeriformes > Sylviidae > Acrocephalus > Acrocephalus scirpaceus. Next base: position 20,984,034 of record OU383777.1, read on the forward strand.
TTGTTCTGTATGTTGGTGAGAAGGACCAGCTGCTTCTCTAGAGAGAGGGCAGTAGCTTCAATCATACATCCCTTGCAGATCTCAAATGAGTGCCTTTATGACCCCTTTACCCACTTAATGAGTTATATTCTGGACATGAGGGAGGAAATGAGAGGATATCTGAGTGTGCATAACAAAAATCATGACTGACAATTTGCATTATACAGCTCCTCATAAAATCAAAGAATCACTTAGGCTGGCAAAGACTGCCAAGAACACAGAATCAGAGAATCATAGAATCGCAGAATAGTTTGAGTTGGAAGGGACCTTAGAGATCATCTGGTTCCAATCCTCTGCAACAGATAGGGGCACCTTCCACTAGACTAGGCTACTCAAAGCCCCATCCAGCCTGGTCTTGGACACCTTCATGGATAGGGAGTCAACACTGTCTGACAAACCTGCCAGAAGTGTCTCCCAAACCTTAGAGTAAAGAATTTCATTCTAACACCTAACCCTGCTCTCTGTTGGTTTGAGGCCATTCCCACTTGTTTTGTCACTCCATGCCTTTGTCTCCAGGAGGGATTCAGGTGAGGAGCTGGGAGCCCAGAAACACTGTTCCCCAATTCCTATGCCCTAGTCCAAGATTTGACCAATCACGATGATTTGACCAATCACAACTTTGTCAACTTGATCACAGCACTAAGTGCCATGACCAGTTGTCTCACCACCACTCCCTGGGCAATCCATTCCAATGCTTAAAAACCCTTTCCAAGAAATTCTGAAATTCAGTTCTTCCTCTACAGTTATGGAAGATTAGATCCTCTCCATCATGTATTTGACTCAGAAATTTTTGTTATCCAGATAATACAGTTACATCATGGCAGCCAGATAAATCTTACAGATAAGACTAAGTGTGCATAAAGGTTTCTAAGTTTACAGAAAATCCATGCCCCTTTCTGGCTACCCTCAGACAGTGAATGGTATTAAAATCTCACATTTTCACGGAACATTGTGGTTTTCTAGGCATTATGTTAATACGAATTCAGACTCCAAAAAGCTACTTGTAGTCAGGCTTTACCAGATTCTTTTTTATGTAAAAGGTTTGGAAAAAAATGACAGAAGAAAAGAAAGTAGGGAAAGCATTTCATTTTTTTCTCAGCTCATCAAAAGCTAGATATTCCAGTACTGCCAGGTAGAGAGGACAAAGGAAGCAAGTAGAAAACTACACATGCCAGTAAAGAGACATTCGATTCATAGATATTTGAGTGCCAACATATGTGATACTGTTTTCTACAGGACTGATCATGGTAGCTGTAGAGGCCAGAAATTACATGGGTATAATATAAATCCAAAGGACAAAGAGGAATAATTGGCATCACAATAGATGTATTCATGTTGGGTTTGGTTTATAATTGTAAAAGTGTTTAAGGTTTGTTCTCACTGGAAGGCCCTATGGGAAAGGTGCAGCTGCAGGTTGGATGGTTGGAAATCGTTTGAGGGCTGAGAGGCCTTTGGGAGTGAGGAGAGAGTCAGCTGGGAGTGAGGCTGGAGAGACAGGTGGACAGAGTGAGAGCAGAAAGGTGATTGGATGGTAGAACACGTGGACAGAGTGTGAGCAGAAAGGTGATTGGATGGTAGAAGTGTAGACAGAGTGTGAGCAAAAAGGTGATTGGATAGCAGAATGCATGGACAGCAGCACTGCAGCTGGGCCAGCCAATGGGAGCCTTCCTTCTGCTGAGTTCTGTTAGGTCTCGGTTTGGTTTCAGTTATGTCAGGTAGAGAAGAAAGGTGTATAAAGGGTGAGATTTTTACAATAAAATGATCTCCTTGGATGCATAAGGGGGTCCTTGTGGCTTTGTTCTCCATTGCTATGTATTCACATCTAGAAAAGTTTTGCTACTACCCAACCTGAAATGTTAAATTTAACAGCAGCTGTATGGTCATGGAGTCTCAGCAGCTGCCTCTACTGAATATATTTTTTATCAAATTGAATAAATGGTAAGGAGAAATTCTGACTTCTAATTTACTACAGTAACTGCTTCCTTAAAGGTGTTTCTTACACAGTGAGACAATCCATCAATTTTTGGGTTTGAACAACTAATGTTAGTAAAGATTGCTATCATAATAGCTACATTTGATTTTCCCATGTGTTCTACAATCATAATGATGTGATTGCAAAATGCTAAGATTGGGATAATTCTGTAATGAGGAAGAAATCCCATAAGAAATCCCATACTTTCCCATCTGTAATTCTTTTATAAATGTCTATATTGCAAGAAAACCACTTGTAAAATGTGCTTTATGTTATTAATGACTAGCTATATTACTATATAGCAATATGCCAAGAAAGCAAAGAAGCAAAATCAATCCATGAACCGAAAAAAGTTTATACCTTCCTCAAGCTGCCTTCAGCATACAAAGAGAAATAAGACTGGGTTTCAGCAACTCAAATTGATCATTATCTGCCTGTACCTTCATTTACTCCTCTGTCTGCCTATGAAAACCTGGATTTTTTGTTTTAATTTTCTTATTCAGATATTGCCTTCAAGTGATGGTCCTATTTCAGTGTTGTTAATTTAAATGTATATACTTCCCTTGAATTTGTAAACCTAGGAAGCTTTTTAAACAAATAAACCTTTATGACTTAGATCTTAGATATAATGGGATTTTTTTTTCTATCTTGCACCTATTAAAGTTTTGGAACCTAAGGAACTTTCCTTCAGAGCTGATGCCAAAGTAAATTTTTTTTCAAATTATTTTAACCAAAATATAATTAAGTCATATCAAATAATCTAACCATGAATTACTGTCTGGAATTTGTTAATGGGCCACTATCAAGATTCTATGCCCCTCAAAATTCAAAACTTCAGTTAAAGTTAGTATAAGTCAAGAGTGGTTTTTAATACTTTAAAAACATTAAAGCAAATATTAAATAACTCCAAAAGGTATTAAGTAACCCCCTCCCTGAAAAAAGTATCTTTCTTTAAAAACTCAGAAAGTAGTAATCATTCTAACATTGGCTGGTATAAGTAGTATGAAAAAAAGCATAATTTTTATCTCTGTTAACTTATTAATTTTAATATTCTCACAGCAATGCCAGCACTGAATATGTTCTCACAAAGTTTCTATTTCTTTGTATATTATCTATGCCTGAGACCATAATATTTTTGGGTTTTTTAGTTGTTATTTAAAATAATGCTAATCTATCCAGTTTTGTTTTATTTTATGTTTAGAAAAAAAAAATCTGTTTTCAGACTTATATTGACTGAAAATTTTTACCTACTGCTTTGTTCTTCAATAGATACAATTAAATTATTGGATAGTCAAAATTCCCAGTGTGATAACACTGTAACAATGCTCATCCTAATATTCTTACATAAATTGCTTGAAGGATAAAATAATATTAATTTACAGAGTACGTTTATCAAAAATACACAGCTTAAGATATACTGTATTTGTATCTGCTGCTCCGAATAAGTTGTTGGCACCACCTTCTTGTTGATGTCTTGAATCTTGCAGATTCAGGGATTCAACTTGAAGAAAAATACAAACTCAAACAGAACAACAGCAGATTTTGTTATTTTCTAATCTACTTTGTTCCTGATCCATGTGTTTGAAAAACTTCACCATTACACTTTCTCCTAAGCTTGATTGCCCAGAGCAACTAGATTTTTTTAGACCATAAATATTTTAAACCATAAATTCTTTATTTATTGATTAATAATTAGGGACCAGATCATTTATTAATTCAAGCTGCGTATTCAAGCCCTTAAAAACATTCTTGTCATTAGTTATAAACCCTAAGTAGACAGCAAAGTACACATCCAGATGTGGCTGATTCAGTTCAATTAGGAATTTCTCTTATTTGATGTCAGTAAACCTTTACAAAAAGCAATCAATATTAATAGTAAATTCTATTAATATGTATTTCATTTTCCAGGCAGACTACACTGATAAAGTGCAGTAGTATATGAAGCATTTAGAATAGGAAAATCCCAGTCACAAGGGACTACTGAAGCATACCTTCTTGTTAACATATGATTACTGAAATATTTGTTTTCCATTTTGTTTTACTGTTTTCACAGGTTTAACATACATGGTTCAATGTACATTAAAATCTTAGTTCTTTTTCCCAGAGCAGGAGTTAAGGACCAGGAAACTTCTTAACTTGGTGTGGCCCTCAGACTACTATCAGCTTTCATGCAGGAATTGATGAAGTGGCTACATGTAGCCCAAAGGTAACCAAAAAAAGACCTCAGGACCTTGGGATAGTTGATAATGGAATTTGGGGAACAAGTTATATTTTCCTCTATACTTCCAGTTGAAAGCAGAAACACTGGAAGAAATAGACTGGCGCACTCTCTTAATGCATTATACTGGTTTGAAAGCAAAACCAGTGAGAGACTTTAAGTCAGAAATACAATTTAATAGGAGGAGGAAAAAAAGAAGTAAAATAAAATTAAAGAAATGCAATAGCACAAAAGACTGCTGACAAAGTCAGAATACAACCTGACATCCTGTTATTTAGGGTGGTGGTAGCAGTCCAGATGAAGTGGTCTTGTTGAAACAGAGATCCCATAGAAAGGTCTGGTAGCTCTTGTACTTTGGGAATCCAGTGGGTAAGGGCTCCCTGTGCTGTCCCAAACCCCCAGATTATATCCAGGTGGGAATGCTCGGCTCCTCCCCCTGGGTGGAGCATTTCACAATGGGATGATCTCATTCTGTGAGTCATGCAGCTGGTCCTTGATGGCCCATTAAACAGAGATATGAGTCATGCAGCAAGGCATTGTTGAGCCCATTAACAGAAGATAAGGGAAACACTGCCCCACCAGATTTCAACAGCTCATGAAGATGGTGATAGAATACATACTTTGGGCACAATTTACATTGTAACCTAGGACATGCATGGATTCATAACTGCTGTCACCATTAAAATGTTGGGGTTTTGACAATGGAATGAATGGCCTATGCAGCACCAGGCTTGCTGGCATTAAATGGGACACAACTTTCTCAGGGAGGGAGGAGATTCTTTGCTCAGGAACTAGAAGGGCTCACTGGCAGTGCTTTAAACTATATGTTAGTTTATGTGAGGGAGAGGAACAACTTCAGGCTTGCCCCTGGAAAGCTGTGGAATGAGATGCAAAGTTAAAGGGGACTGGGTGCTATAACGAGTCCTCTGCCTGTCAGCTGTACTGGCCCCACCAGAGAACACTTGCAGTCTCATGAAGATGATCCAGGGTTTCCTGAGATAACAGAAGCTAACAGGAAACACCAGAGAAACACCTCAAAAGAATTAAGGGGTGTTCCTCTACAAAGGTGACACAGACAACAGTCCAGCTGAGGAGCCTTTAGACCAATGTACTCAGCATTGGCAACAGACAGGAGGAACTGGAAGCCAGCATGTTGCTAAAAAGTTATGGCCTTGTTGTTATTACTGGAACTGTGTGAGATGAGTCCCGTGGCATGAGTACAATATCAATGGCTACAGACTGTTCAAAAGACACGGGGAAGGAGGAAATGTTGGAGAGGTATATCAAGAGGTCAACTGAATGTGAAAATTTGTCTCTGGAGAGTAGCCATGAGCAGGTTGAAATCCTGTGACTAAGAATTAGAGACTGAGTTAACAAGGAGAACCAGGCTGCTCAAAGTCCCATCTAACCGTACCTTGAACACTTCCAATGGTGTGACACCCCAAGCTTCTCTGGACAACCTATACTAGTGTTTCACCCTTGTCACAGCAAAGAATTTCCTATCTAAATCTCCTCTCCGTTTAAAATATTTATTCCTTGTACTGTCACTTCAAGACCTAAAAGCCTTTCTCTGTCTTTCATATAAGCCCCCTTTAAATAGTTGAAAGCCACAATAAGTTTTCACCAGAGCCTTCTCTTCTCCAGACTTAACACAACTCTCAGCCTGACTTCATAGGAGAATGTCTCTATTTTACTTGGGGGCCCAAAACTAGGTGAAGTGCTCATGCTGAGATTATCTGGCAATTATTTAGAGGGCGTTAATTACTTCCAGCTACTCATCTTAGCTTTTTCTAATATTCTCTGAGCAGGTATTCTTCACCTGGTGGCACTGATAAATGCATGTTTCCCCAGACTCTATGTGTTACATCTCCTAAGATTTTTCATGTAGTGATAAATTTTATGTCCCCTACTTTTTTTTAACTAAAGAACAAGGAAAGCAGTGGTAGGTTTGGAGATAGACATAAACTAATTCATTATGTTCTAAATAATTGTTGGTTTAATCTATACTATCTCATTCTAAGCATAACCTAGATCACATTCAGAAGTGATACTACAACCTTTACCAAACATAAAAAACCGAGTATGCATAGTGCTGGGAAAGCAGAGTTTACTAAGATAAACATCAGGGAATAATAAGAAGAAATCACAGCTGTATAAACTTCAGTTCTAGCAAAGTACATAATTCACCTTTCCAGCAAAAGGGAAAAAAGCTGTGATTGCTTTATACATTTTCAGAGCTGATCATGAAATAGATCTTATTCCTAACTGAGAAAGAAAATCCTTGAGACATTCACAGAGCTGAAGCTACTTTTAAGACATAAGATCTCTTGCCTTTTGGTAACTCTATGACACATAGATAGCATTGTTCTTGTTAAAGACAGCATTTTGCAAGTAACAATATATCTAAACCAGTGACATCTGTGGTTTTCTTTAGTATCTCCACCAAGTGCATTATAGAAAAATAGCACATTTAGATAAATGCTGACGCTTAGAACATACATTTAATTTGAGTTAATTGTTGTTTAAAACCAATCACCTTGGAAGTTTGTATCATCAGCATAAAATCTATTAACTGCTTTTTGTTGTGCAGGACATAATCTGAAATTCATACAGTTCAATATAGCACAGGAGTACAGGGTACAATATGTTCTCATAGTATAAAGACCTGCTGTGAATATCTATTAAATGTATCTTGCCATGCTGGTTTTGGTTTTGCATATGTAAATAAATAACTCTCTCTTTTTTTCCACCATACCATAAAATTTTGTGTTTCAGTTGTGCAAAATTACGTAAGAAAATCTGCTACCCTTTTTGACATGTGGAGCCTTTCCTTTAATAATGAACAACTGTTTATCATTATTGAACAAATGCTTTTGTTTGACACAAACTTCAATACTTTAGTTTTCAGGCTTTTAAAACAAATTTAAAATGAAAAGTCTATTTAAAAACTTTAAAATTTTCCAAATTCTGTACAAGGTAATATGTGCATTGCCCATGCCCTAAGTGCTTTTTTGGCATACGTCAGATTGTTTAGTCAGTTCCTAAATCCAGAGTGAAAAATAAGTGTTTAAAGCCAACATAAGAAGTATTCCTCACTTTCTGATTGATATTAATTTTTCTCCTTTGTCAGTTCCAAATCGTCCAATAAACAGAAGTCATATTTGGATAGAATAATTTTCTTTAATTTTCCTGTAAGAAACATTAGATGTTTTCACCCTGAAAAAAACTGATTTCTAGGCATGGGCTATGCTTGATAGATTCCCTCTTCATGTGCAATGAGAGAGTTAAAGAGCAAAAATGGTTGAAATAAGAGATAAAATTTTATCTGCTCTTGATTGAAGATTGCAAATATAAGGACTTGGTAGTAAAAATACATAAGAAAATTCAACGAAAAAGATAACATATTTTAACAATATTTTTATTTTGATAGAGGGGTGAGAGATTCATATGTGATAATTTACTTAATGGGGTTAGACAGTATATTGAAATTATTTAATAGAAAAGTTGAACTAGAACAGAGCAGTATAGCTGATTTTGAAAGATGCTAGAGAATCTCTGTACTACCCTGTGTTAATTTTCTACCACAAAAACAGATTTTAACAGATTTTTATCCCAGATCAATTTCTTTTCCTTTTCTTCAAATATGCCTAATTTCTTTCAAGTACTGTGGAATTCACTCCCACTGCTCAAGACTGCAGTAAAAACTTGTCATTCCAAACTACAGCATCTCTCTCCTGAGAGACATATTTTTATGAACCTGTAGCTGATGGGCTGTAACAGGCAATAATAGATACATTTTTTTGAAGTTTCACATTTGGAACATAGGGCATAGAATTTCATTGGCCTCTTGCATTGCTGCTCATAGGTACCTATTATGACAGAAAACCATGTTATATAAATGTACATTTATGAAGCTAAGTACTGCAGAGAGTTCTAATTTTACCTCCTGTTGTTGGACTGATATGGTGAAGTTTTACTCTTCTAGGGATTAGAAACCTTTTTTCCTAACCTTCAGGCTAGCATATTTACTGTTTGGGGGGGTTTTTTCAGTTTGGGGATAGTATTTATAATAACCAATACCACTCTTTAGAATTTGTGATGTCTTGATATTTACCTTCATGGTTTTGGAGAGTATGTTTCTTTTGGCAGGCTAGATGAGCCAAAGTTTTTTTCAGCTTCTTTTCATTTGATAAGTTTTCCAATGCTACTAATATAGTAATTTCCCTTGTATTTGATGTCATTTTTGTTTTACTCAAAAGAATATGTATTCCGGCTGAAGCTTGCACAATCACAATTTAATCACATCTCCATTTGTCTACTGGAAATAGTTTGAATGATATAACTTCGAATTTCATCTGCTTTTTTAGATGTTCTTCTTTGCCAAATTGCCTTTATAATTGCAATAATTCTATCATGTCTTCCACGATAAGACAGAAAAGTCAAAACCATATTATTCTTCTGTTAGAGATAAGAAATGAAAAATTAAGTTACTTTGAATCATTCTTGTCCAGCTTCAAAAGTGTATATAGTTCTGAGCATATACACAAATACAACTATATTCAATGCCTGAAAACATATTCTCAGGAGAAAAATAACAGACATTAGTATTCAATTGTACTTTTATGTTTTAGACAAGTTGTCAGATTCTGATTTATTTTATGGAATATTAAGCTGATGCTAATGCTAAAGAATAAGATTTCAATTTTATTCTGATCTCATAACCTAGTTTTAGAAATGTAAGAGGTTTCATATATATGTTTATGTCTAGATAGCTTGTATGATAGTATTATCCAATAGAAAATAGTTTCACACAAAACACTTTATAGCAATTATAAAAAAACAAAATAAAGCATCACCTTGGATGTGTACGCTATTCATTTTGAAAGGAGCAAAAAGACTGTATTATAGCATATATGGAGCCCTGAAGGGCAGGTGGGTTCAGGAAGGCTTGATGTGCTTAAAGAAGTAAATCTTAAAGGTATAGGATATCTCCAAGTGCCAAAAGACTGTCCATTGGAGAAGGCAATTGGCCTGGGTGAATAGAGCTTTGTCTGGAACTTCACACAACAGGGAGAGTTAATGGACTTTTAAAAAAAGGGGCAGATAAGTGATTTAGAAGGACTACAAGGATGATGTGAAGCTGTGCACAAAAAAAAATTAAAAGGTCCAAAGCCCAACTAGATCTTAATCTGGCTTTTGCTGTAAAACAATAAAAATATTTCTACAAATACATGAATAACAAAAAGTGGGTTAAGGAGAAGCTCTATTCCTTATTGGGTGTGGGGAGGAACATTGACAAAGGATAAGAAAAAGGCTGAGGTACATAATGATTTCTTTATCTCAGTTTTTTTCTCAGGGTACCAAATCCATTGAGTTGGAAGATGGATGAAGAGCAGAATGAAACCCCAATAATCCAAAGGAAAGTGTCAGAGACCTACTGCACCACTTTGACATGGACAAATCTATGCAGAAAGACAGGAGATCACTGAGAAACTTGGGAGAATTGCTCTCCAAGCCAATCTCCATCATTTACCAGAAGTTCTGAATAACTGCAGAGGTGTCAGTTCACTGGAAGTTACAAATGTGAGAACAAGAAAGACATTGAGGTATTGGAATTTGTTCAGACAAAGGCAGCAAAACTGACGAACAGCCAAATTCTTAGCAAGTACTATGAGAAGTGTCTGAGGGAGCTGGGATTGTTTAGCTCTTGTTGGAGCTGTCCAATACAACTAGATTGTAGCCAAGTGAGGGTTTGTCTCTTCTCCTAAGTAAGAAATGACAGTACAAGAGGAAATAGCCTCAAGTTGTGCTAGGGGAGGTTAAGAATGGATAATAGAAAAAATTTCTTCATGGAAAGGGTTGTCAAGCATTGGAACAGGCTTCGCAGGGAAGTGGTTAATCACTGTCCCTGGAGGTATTTAAAAGATATGTAGGTATAGTGCTTATGGACATGGTTTAGTGGTGTACTTGTCAGTGATGGGTTAATGGTTGGACTTTGTGATCTTAAAGCTGTTTTTCAGCCTCAGTGATTCCAGAATTCTGTGGTATGTGACACAGATTTATTGTAGTATTCCTCTGAAATTTCCACCTAGCAATTCTGCATCAATATTCCTATGCTACTCAGAAGGTATTTAAATTAAGCCATGGAAGAAAATTTGCTATCATATGAAAAAGTGTTCTTATTTAGAAGATTTAAGATACCAATTCATAGACTCTGACTGTTGAACTTCAATGCCTTTCTTATTTTAAAAGAAAGTAATAGCAGAAGTCCAGATGACACAAATACTGAATCATTGAAAAAAAAAAAAACCCCAAAAAACAACTGGGAGTCCATAGTGATAATTGTATAAGCATTTGGGAAAATACAGAACATTTCTCCAACTATGCTGATCAAAGAAAAACTGTTTTCAGGTTTGCCCTGTGCTATATGCATAAGTGTTTAGCAGGAATAAAACAGTAAAAAAACCCACAAAAAAAGTGGTGGTTTTTATTTGAACTAAAAATAAATGTCAGTATTGGAAAATTAACCATTAATTATTTGAGCACTGGAACATTCTTTTTCCCCAAAAGAATAATAGGGGTCAAATATTACTTAGCGTATTTCTCATTTTGCTGTGCATCTTGCTCTAGTTCTTCAGATCTGCAATAACAATCCTCCACAAAACGCCATGTAGAAAAAGACAGGGAGAAGAAATGGGCTATGCTGAGAAAGAGGATTTCTGTACCTCTGCCAAAAGATACTTTAATTACAATCCCAGCAGAAATCCTTGCAAGCATTATGTCTCTGTTCCTGCTGTTAGCAGGCTGTCCTTATGGTAGAAATGCTTTATTGTTAATAAAATTTTCACAGAAGAAAGTCTATTTCCATTAAATTCTTGACTCAAATTTTAAAAGACAAAAATTGAAAAATATTTTTTATTGATGTCTTTTACACATGTGTACTAGGGGATTTTTATATTAAAAAACCTTTTCTATTATTGTCAGTCAAGTTAAAACCTTTTAAGTATTCCAGAGAGTTTCATTTTTTCATTTCAGCTTTATTTATGGAAAGTAAAAATTATAGTCATTATTTCTTATGCAGAGGACAAAACATTCTAAAGTCTTGAAAATTTCCTGTAAACGAGAAAAGGTTCTATTTTTTACTGAGTACAAACATGTTCAGTGTAACACAATAAAACACTATTTTATTTCTATAAAATTCCCCTCATCGGTAAGTCATTTTACCTTTTATTTCCCTTTGATTTTTATGGGAAACTTGGTCATATATTCTAGAAAATAAACTATTTTTTTATTATACTATAAGATACCCCTCATGGTTATAATGACTGTAAAAACTATTTACCATATGCATGAATATTCTTCTTGGATAGAGCCAACAAATCTGTAAAAAAAACGAATTTCCAAAACAGTTTTTTCAAATAATGCATATAATTTTCTGTCTGCAGTAATCCTATAAAATTCTCTGTTAAGATCAGAAAAATATTTTAATCAATTTGTTTGAGAGTACAATTTTTTCTTTATTCAAAATTTTTGTTGATTTATTTTTTCTTTTTTTTTCCTTTATGAGTGAAACAGCAGTGCTAAAAACACAACCTAAAAATGGATCTCAGTCCTCTTTACCAGTATTATGGCAGAGCACAGAACGCCTGGACAGAGAGAGGTTGGAGGACAGAGAGCTTTCTGAACAAAATAAAAAGTAACTCTATATTATATATATATTATAAAGTGTATATATATATGTGTGTGAAAAATATTATTTTACTGGCCATTGAAATTTAGTTCATGCACTTGAGCTGCAGAAGAAAAAGATGCCCAGATGCTATGAACATGAAAAGGAAATTGCATGCTATTATATGCAATCAATAGCAGTTTTATACTTAGTAAAGAAATTAGAAAGTAGCTCGAAGTTATTTTCATTCCACCAGTAATTTCATTTCAGCAATTCAACCTGAACAAAGCTTGATCTTTAAATAAGCATGCTCCAAAAACAATTAAAAAATTAAATCAATGAGACTTGCAGCCATGAACAAAAACAGCTCAAGGATATTCAGATGCATAGACAAATAGACTTTTTCTTTCCACCAAATGAGGAGGTAGAAGTAGACTACAAGGGAAGGCATGAGGAGCAAATAGGAAGGCATGGGGTGGGAAGAAAAGTAAGTGGAGAAAGTGAGCAGAAGCAGAAAATTCCAATGGATACCACCTTGATTTATCTCTATATACACCCACTGCTGCAGCACCACTTCCAAGAGAACTGGTTCTTCTTCTGGACACAATCATAGGCAAATCAGTCCTGCAGTGGTGTGGCACTTTGCCTCTCAGAAATATCATACTCTAGCCAAGGACTTTGTCAGTGCCTAGAGCTGCCTAGTCTCGCAATCACTGACATGTGGCAGTTCAGAATGTATCTCTATTAGCTGCATGTGAGAAAATGAAAGAATCATTAATGAGATATCATCTGTGAATGGCCCATAGAGTGAAAGGTGTCAGCAAAATTACTACATAGAAGCAGAGGAAAATTACCTTCCTTCTTCCGCTTTCACTGATCTAAAAGAGTATTTATAGCTGCATCATCCATATGTTCTGTTTTGATTTTCTGGGATAGCAAGTCACATGTATTAAAATGTGGATAAAATAAAAATGTAAATTAAAGAAACAAACAAAGCCAGTTAATTAAGAAATGCTAAACTTTAGCCAAGTTTTCACAGTATTGAGACTTTTCCAGGGGCTGTGTAAGGACAGACTGGTCCAAAGGGAATCATATCTTTAGTAAAGTCTTGGATCTGATGGCAGCTGCAGATCAGCTAGCAGACCTCTGACATTGCACTTTCTCTTCCTTTGCATCTTCTTCAATGTTAAAGCAATCAGCCTAGATGAACTGAATTTTTGATACAATTTATTCTTTTTCTATTCAATTTTTGAAGGAAAACTTTGCAAACTATCCTAAAAAGTATTAAGAAAATAACTCAAAAGAAAAAGAGAACAATCCCTGCCCACTGCACTTCTGCCGAGTGCCTTGGAACAGAAACCGTCACCAGTGCTACAGGACATTTTTTCCTCTCACTGTATATAAAAAAAAAATACAGTAGTAGAATACCATACTCACTTAGGAAGAAAAAAAAAGATTGCAGGTACTGGAGAAAGAGCACTTATAGAAACTCTCTCTTTGATGGCAGTTAAAGAATTAACAATCAATTATACTATATTTGTATTTGTACTGTATTTTACTATATAAAAATACTAATTGTACTATAACTGCAAAGATTCAGCCTTCTCCTGCCTTTGAAAAAGATGGTAAGGATCACAGAAGAGACAAAAGTGGGTTCCATATAGAAACCCAGCCTTTTTCAGTGCATTCCTCTGAAAATGTTCTTAAACATTCAGAAAAAAGTGATAAAGTGTAAAAATATACAGGATGTGACCTTACTGAAAGTGACCTAGTGTTTTTATTCCACCAGAGTTTTAACAGTAATCAAAACTGTTCAGAGATGTTCTCCAGAGCCAGAGGAATGTGATATGAAAGACGCATTTGAACTTGGAACTGGCATATTTAAAAATAATAAAAAACACCCAATGTATATATGACATATACTTGTTTGGAGTTTAGTTTTGGCTTTTATGTTTTCTACCCACAAGAAAATGCCTTTCATAAAAAAACACTTGGCTTTGAACAAAACCAGACTGCCCTGGAAATGTCATAAGGAAACACAAGTGAACAGTTATGTTGTTTTCGCTTTGCTTGGGTTCTCTTGTTTGTTTATTCAGGAAACAATCAAATTAGATAAGAAAGTGATCCTATTGATCACGCTGCAATATTAGTTTGTACATTCACAAGTACCTCTTAAGCTCTCTCTCACTTCCTGAATGTAATATTTCTGTACAAAAGCTACCATAGGCCTGTAAGGAATTTCAATGTGGTCTAAATTTTGGGTTTCTGGACTGAAGTGACATTTGTGTAAGTTTATAAATTGTTTTGGCCTCCTTCACAACACAGAAATCCATTTGCTAATCCTCCAGAAAATATAATTTCCAATATATCTTCTTTAAATAATTATTCAGAATTAAACCAGATAAGTTGTTACAACCCCCCCACAGAAGGCAAGGGTAACACAAGTTCTTGTTACTAGATCCCTTGGAGTGGGATGGAATGTAATGACACTGAATGATCAGTTTCTGAATATACTTATGTAGGGTTTAATAGAGAACACCTTGGTTAGAAGGAAAACCAGTATGTAGCCATTTTGGTTATTATTATCTACAGTAACAACAAAATGAAAGCATTGCAGTATGAAGCAAAACAACATCACCCAAGGACATGCACAAGGGAAAAGAAGGAAAAGAAAGGAGTGTCAAGATCTCACCACCTATAGGCCCGGCAACAAAACTTGTGCAATCTTGGTTGAGGTGGTGGTCACAGACCAGATCCATTGGGTGGTGGGAAAGTTCAAAAAAAGTGGTGGGAGAAATCCTTGGAACACCAAATCTATTGGGTTTTTATTCACTCAGGGTTATATTCGCCCAGGTACCTTCCCTGGGGTGGGGAGTTTCACACTGAGCGATGTGATGTTGTGGATCACGACGTCTTGGCAGCCTTCTATTTGCCCTATGTTGCATTAATCTGTCCAATACTAATTGATTGGAAACCCTTATTTGTTTTAACTCTGAACATGCAGCACATTACAGTCCACAAATTACACTTGTGATAAGAGAAAGACTCAAATTACAGATTCCAAGGTAGTTAAAGAAAGATAGACAGTACTGCAGAGTGCTGCTCTAATTGTGTTGTTGTTCTTGTTGTTGTTGTTGTATAAGATCAATATAATCGCTTTTTCCCCAGCGACTTCACTGACATTTTGGAATGTATCTCTTAGGAACACTTCAAGTTTTATATTGACATCAAACTACCTGAACCAAGTCTCCCTGTGCTACTTAAGCTCCACTTATTTGTTATAAATTTTTATGTTTCAGTTTTAATTAACTACGTATTACCTGATATTTATATAATGTTATTACACTATATATAGCATAATATAGATACTTCTTCTTGTAAAACTACCTTACAAATAAGTGATGCTTACAAAATCAGCACAGAATATCCAACTGCTTAACATCTAATTTTATTTTTAGAGCCATACCAATTATGACCTGCTATTAGAACAAAATTATTAGCTTTTGATATTTACCACTAAGTATTTTCTGAATGATCAGTATTGGTTTTGTCTATCACCTTTGATGTGAGGTGGTGGTGTTGTAATCACTGGAGCACAGCGTCATTGCCATAATTAGTATTACTCAATTTAAGTTGCTTGTGTCAGAGGACACACAGTCATTAAAATATCTATTCTTAAAATACTCCAAATTCTCCAATGCAATAAAAGAATGTACCTTTGATGAACACACAGGCAAAAAATACTATACTTGCAAAGATTACAAGAAAATAAAACAGGAAGGGACAGAAGTGATTTGACCAGGGGCATTAGAGTGTCCAAACCATCAGATTGCTCTTCCCTACCAGAGCAGTTTTCTCTCTTTCCAGATTTTTTTTCCACTCTACTTCCTGCCATCTTATGTTAGGAAAGATGCTATGCCCCTGTCTTGTAAAACCTCATTTCATCCTCAGACTTTACTTTATCCTATGTTATGAATGAGGCATGGATTCCATAGGAAAAAGGAACCAATTTAAGTCATCAGAGATTGCTACACGGGACCTATGCATGCAGGATATTTAAAAAATTATTTAAAATGTCAAGATTATCTATTTTTGACATAGCTTCCAGACTGTTTTAGAAAAACAATTATGACTTCCTCTCTCCACAAAAATGCAATTGTACAGCACAATACTGATTTTCCTGCCATTTGTCATTGAACTTCCTTGAGTATTGCAGGGATAATACAGCAACTAGTCAACGTAATAACTGAATATCTTTCTTTCTTTAGGGTTAGACAGTAAAGGAATGACTGGAGAATTTCCCGTTTCCTTCCTTAAAATGTATTTTCGTATACTCTTGGCTCTAATCCAGATTTTGATCACAGTATTATACAAAGAGGGACTACAGACTATAGACAGTATTTGTGTCACTCTCCCCCTAAAACTGATCTCTTTGGATCTCAAAGCACACACATTGAGGATGAATTAAAAGTCACAGGAGGCTATGACAGAAGTAATAAATATCAGATAGTATCTTCTATCAGTTTCATCTCTCTTCTAAAATAATGTGAAAAAAAAGTTTTATTGAAAACTACACACAACTAAGACAATAAACAAGCATTCTATTCCCCATTAAGTAGCCTCTAACCTTGATGAGAAACCCAATCCAAGTGAATACTAAGATGCCTTTAATTTACAGACCTCCATCCTGCCACTTTACCCTATTGTGTTCTTGTTGTAGAACTGTTTTGTCTAGCTATTCGTTTCAATTTTTATTATTTTACAGCTTCACTAAATTTCAAGATAGCAAAATTTAAAAGTCCTTGAATGAAATTTTGATATAGAAATTATGCTGTTAACACAAGAAAATACTTTAGGAATTATAAATTGAATGGAAGTTTTTTCCCCTTTTTCTTACTTGCTTTTGACTGAATTAGCCATTACTAATTCAAGAAATTTAGATGTTTGTCTCTCTTATTTTATACACACATTATGATTTTTAAAAAAGATAGAGAAACTTAAATCCTTCTAAAATTCTAGTTCTTTTTGTTCCTGTTTGTGTATCACACTTTAGTTCATACTCTCACAACCGCATGCTGATATACAAAATATTTTCTCATTTTTAACTTTGCCAATCAGTTTATCCTGCCCTCTTGTATTATTAGTTTCAGGATGCACAGAAATGTATCATTTACTAACCTTTTCTCTAGAGGCATCTTGGTTTTTTGTTTTCAGTATAAATCAAAACTAAAAACCCACTTATTTTTGTTTTGGTTTCAGACTTAGAGAATTTGGTATTGAAGATTATGTCACAAAATGATTTCTTAAAATGTTCTTTCAGATACCTTACCATGAGAAAAACTCCATGTTAGTCAAGAAGATGGGATAGAAATTGAAGGAACAAAGAAATTTTCCATTTGACATCTCAAATTAAAATTTAAATACTACAAAAGGCTGTTAAAAAAAGTTCTAGCAATGCAAAGTATAAAAAGAGTCTGTATTTTCCTTTATTTCTGAAAGTATGGTTGACATATTTTTGTTATTGACGTCATCAAACTTTTCAGAAACAGAAAAGCATTGCATGCCTTAAAAAGGAAATTAAATTTTTGGACATATTTTCCACAGAAATGTATTTATTAAACCTCTATTTATACTTTGACTAGGAGTAGCAGAGGCTATCACTTTTTTCATTGCTTTGCTTTTTAAGAAAATTTAGGTGTCAAATAAGACAGTTTTAAATGAAATATTCCCTATGTTCTGTCCTTGACTTCTGAATTCTGCTTCTGAAGCAGTATTGAAACTTCATCTGAGCCTCCATGAGGAATTAGTCCTGTTGCATTGTTTGCAGTCTCTAGCTTCTTCAATTAACCCTTAAATAACTCCCATGTTTGTAAGGAGCCTCAGCTGTACACTATGACTCTCAGGAGATGTGTGAAACACACATCTGCCTGCAACTCTAGAATGTACAATGTTTTAGCGAATTATTATTTAAATTTAAAGAAGGACCTACATGTTTTTCTTGACTTTGTCTTTTTTGCTTTTGACTCACTGTAAATTGTTCCATGTAATGAACTGACAGATCATCCTAACGTGGAAATTGCAGGATTGAAATTTATTTCTGCAGTAAAAAACAACAGATCTGTAAAACATTTTTTAAAACCATGTGTCCATGGTGGCTTTACCACCTGTTTACTGCTGTTTAGAGAACATCTAATAGCTTTCTATATATGCACATTAGCAATTTTTTGTTCTCTAAATCATTATGAGTTATAAAATACACATAGTGGCTGGAAGAACTCTGCTAGTATCTCTTCCAGTTTAGGAATGCTTTATATTTTTATACAAAACTGTGTGTTGGCATGTATCCCTTGAAGTATGGTGAGTGACAATCAAGTTACCAGAACAACTTGACTCTGTGGTCATCCAGTGAGGACCGCTGCAATTAATAGTTCTCCAAGGAAAGAACTCTAAAATGGTGTAGCCTTGTAAAGGAAACACAAAGGATGGAATTGTACTGGTTTTACACCCTGGTCACTCAAACCTAGGCCTAAATCAAGATTCTTTTGCTCTAGGTAGATGGAAAGAAGATCCCAACCACTTATTCTCAAGAGGTAGAAACTACACAAAAGTTTACAGGCAAACTAGAAATTAGAGAACATTGGCAAAAGAGTAAATGCAACATATCACTTATCACAGCACAGACTTGGCCCACTGAACATAGAAAATTCATAATCCATTTGATGTTACGTTCTGTGAGAAGAGAATTAGAAAATGGAAAAGAAAGGGAGAAAAACAGAAAGACATGAAAGATACAGAAAAATAGGCACAGCTACCAGCTGGGTTCCAACAATGGAAAACTCTGAGGTGAAGATAGGGTTAAAGGACAATATGCCTGGCTCATGGTGAACCTTCTTAAACCTTTTTGGCCCTTCCTGGGCCTCTCTCCCAGGTGGGACTCTTGTTCTCTCGGCCACGTATGGAGTGGGATAGGTGACATTGGGTGCCATGAGTGACAGACTGTGGGGCTGGGGGTATGGGGGGCAGGGCACAACCTCACCAGAGCAAGGCCAGAGCCACCCCCTACCACACATTCCAAGCCTCTGAGATGTCTCGAACCAGATCACATTTTCCAGTCTCTGACAACACCTTAGAATTAATTCAGTACTTCTAGACTTTAAAAAGAAATTACTCTAGAGTCTGTCCTATAAAAGGAAAATTAGAAGTAATCAACTTGCACTGGCAAGCTCAAAACCTGCAAAACAATAACGCTTTAGTGTGTAAGGAAAGTAATATATAATTGGTATGTACCACACACTTGTCATTGACTGGCAAAAAACTAGTAATAAGTGCATCTGGTAGAATATTTAGGAGAATGCCTGACTATACATTTTTAAAAACACATTTCATTCTAAGTAAAACATCATAAAATCAACATACAGCCTAATTTTACACAGACTATCAATTTCTGAATCAAAACAGACATATTTTGTTGTAAATGGAAGGAAGTTCTTCCAAATCTTGCTGTAGCTAAGCAGAAGATAAAAAGTGTCCTTCTAGTCTTGCTTCTTGTATTAGAAATTTCATTATTTTGTTGTCTTGGGGTGACTTTATGATGCTTGTATCCCCAATCATCTGTTCTGTCTGTGTTGGATATTGTGTTCTGTACCTTTTTAAGACTGGTTCTAAGAGCAGAGCAGGGAAAAGAAAAGTGCCAAGTTTGTTTTGAGAAAAACTGCCTGACTCCTACACATTCTTTTCCCCTGGACTGTGTTGTCTGCAGCACGGACAGACTGTGGGACAGAGATCCTCCATGCTTTTAGTTAGTTTTAGCTAGCTAGGGCAGAGAAGTTCCCTGGACTGCTTTTTCCTTTTTCTTGTGACTGTTTAAACCTGCTCTGGACTGAAAACCCAGAGGAGCACCAGGAGCTCACACCTGCAGCCCACCAGGGCCTGGACCTCGGCGTTTTGTCAGCACCGGAGGAGCTGATGGGGGACTGAGAGAGCCGAGCTGCACCCGGGGCAGGGACTTTCTAAATTTGCCATCTCGCTTCAGAACAAGAGGTTTTATTGTTTCATATTATTCATTCTTTATGCTTGTGGGCACTTTGTTTGTTAAATAAATAGTTTTTTCCACTTTTCTCTGAGGAAGCTCTTTCCTGGATTGGTTGGGGGGAGGGGCCATTTGGGTTTGCTTTACCAGAGGGACCCAATTCGGGGGATTTCCTCCCAAATTTGCCCTAAACCAGGAAATTTGTCCAGAATGACTCTGATTGACTTATGCAGATATTTAGTAAGGCTCATTCCTTGAAAATTGTAAGCGACATTAAAGCAACAGTACACTTAGAAAATGAGAATCTATATTCAAAAACTGAACTGCAACTGTTTGATAGGTACTCCTCTTTAAAAGAAATTTCTGGAAATGACTCAAATTGTGTTCAGCTTTACACCAAACCCACCTTTCACAAGATTTTGAAAACCATTCTAAAGACAATAATAAAACTTAATATAGGAGCAAAAATAAATGTTTATGACATTAAGTCTCTGACCGAGGTCTTTTAAGATCTTCATTTCACCTCACATTCACTCTTTTCTGAGCTAATATACAATTCTCTTTTCAAAATAGTTTTTCACTTTTGGGTTTTTTTTATTTGCAACAAAGAAAGATTTGTCTAATGCTGGTGTATACCTTACTACCCTAAGAATAAACAAGAATAATATACTCTAAATTGATGGGAACCATTTTGTCCCGTGAAAAAAATCCTATAAAAGCATATGGGCTTGGAATTTACAGACATAATATAAAGTTACCACTGTACTGATCTTACATAATACAGAATCACAGAATCACTAGGTTGGAAGAGACCTCCAAGATCATCGGGTCCAACCCATGCCCTAACACCTCAACTAAACCATGGCACCAAGTGCCATATCCAGTCTATTTTTAACACATCCAGGGATGGTGACTCTACCACCTCCCCAGGCAGACACTTCCAGTACTTTATCACCCTTTCTTTAAAAAACTTTTTCCTAATATTCAACTTATATTTCCCTTGGTGCAGATATTTATAGATCTTAAATATGCCAGTCTTATGCATCTGATATTCATGTAATCTGAGAAAATGTCATCAGTTATAACTAGGAAGTATATATAACTGCTTGTTTGATCTGTGATGGTGTTCTATATTTTTACATTAAAGTTTTTATGTCTTGGGCTTTTTTCCCTTAGAATGATATTCTCAATTTATAATAATATAACTTAGAATGAAACCTATTGCATTCTGCTGCAATTTGAAGCTGGACAAACTAGAAAAAATATACAATCTCTGAACAACATTAAGAATATATTTAAATGTATATATATGCACTTTACATATCCTTCAGATCTGTACTACTGGTGTAAAAGTAAAGAGCATTTTCTTTTCTTTTCTTGCAAGAATTTAGTTAATATACTTTCAACTATCTTGATGAGTAAAGAAAAAACCATACATATTTTAGAATCCACAACTTCTAAGCTGTTGGGGGTTTTATGCTATTTATCAGTACCATCACAGAAACAGTTTCAAGAATACCTTTGTATGATCAAAGCCGTACAATTATTAACAGCAAGATAAGAAAGACTTAGTACACCTTGTATAAATTATCTCACTGCAGATAATTTAATTTTGAGTTTTATCTTTTTTGTATTACTCTTATCTCTCTTCTCGCTTCATATGTTCTTTGATTTATTTAAGTGTCCTTCACAAATGTCCAGTAACATAGAAATCCTTGCTTTTGAACTTTGGGGTTAATAGTCTTATGTTAGTCTGTTGATACTTAAGATGTAGAGGAGGGATCCTGTACAGCTGAAACCAGCTGGGTCCTAGCCATATATATGAGAGCATACTGTGTGATGATGACATGCAGGCTGATCCTTTCCATTTACATCACCTTAGAAAGTAGAAGGGATGAACCTAATAACCTCTAGGAGAATGTCATCATTTGAAGCAATAAAAATCTGCACATTCAGAATCATACAGCCAAGCTTATCACCTCAGGTAATTTTGCATGTACTTTGCATCATTTTACTGAGATGTTGCTACTTGTTAATGGTAGCGAGACCTTAATGAAAATCCCTCAGTCGTCATCTTTCAGCTTGTAGTGGTTCTGAAATGGAGACTATGGAGAAGAAATGTGTGGGGCAATAAATTAATCCAGGGGCCACTTTATTCTGTAGCTACATTTTTTGCACAAAAAGTACTTCTCACAGCCAACAGGGACTCTAGCACCTCAGTATTCATTAATACCAAAAATAAAACACAGATTTATTTCCAACCTTCCTTGCTATAACCTTGAAAGCATGAGCAGTGCCTGTAACCAATGGAAGGTAACAGAGTGTAACCAAATGTCTTCCTGAGCTGAAGAATATTTGAAATTATATCTCTGAGAGCAATGAATTTCCCATTTATCTCACTCAGGGCTTCACAGACTTCATAATCCCATATCTACAGATCATGTCATTTTTTCATAATATTGTAGAATACCAGGCTTTGTTGTAGACAGTCACCTAACATTTTGGGATTTTTTCTGATTTTTTCCCCCTGTTCATTTGGGGGTATCTGTTCACCTGTTTCTCCAGAAAGAGGAGTCAATCAGATTTTGTCAAGGATTTTCTCTCTTCTTAACTGCTCAAAGAAACTTCTAAGAAATAAAACAGTCACCAAAAATCTCTCAGGAAGCTTTATGCCTACCCAGAGAGGAGTCCAGTCCCCTCAGCCCACAGCCACAAGGGACAATCCAGTTAAGAACTTACTGCCTGGTGTAAATTGATTGTGAGCTCCATCACTGACCATGAAGCCAATTTACTATCAGCTAAATACCAAGTCCTCACAAGCTCTGACAAGTGTTTTTTAAATGAATATTATTGTACAGCAACCTCTATAGTCCCTTTGCACATGGAGTATAAGATCAGTCAAGGTAATAAAATCTTCTACAAATGTCTATTAAAAATAACCTAGAGAGTTATTTCCTCTTGTCCTCTCTTTACCTTACCAAATAGACAAAATCTCTGACTGCTCTTCAAAGATTCTTCCAAACCTTCTGCCTATTAGATTCTGCAGGTATTTTTCTCCATTTTCTTCATGTTCCTATATTTCTAGCTAGAACTATTTCATTAGCAGAGAGCATTTTGCACAACTCATTCTGTGAATACCAACAATGTGTCTGTTGACAGTGTGTCTAAATTTCATCACTGTATTGCTAGTGTCAGATTGATATCTGGATCTGTCCTGAATTCTTGATTGATTCAATAAATTGGTCAGTATGGGCATAATATGAAGACATTAGTTTTCTTTTTGCCTCACTAATCTAAACTTTTTTTGATAATTTCTTTTGAATATTTAACTTTGTTTTAGGCTTATTTTTTCAGAGAAGTATTTATATTGAACATTTAAACTATATGACAGAATCAAATAAAAGGACAGTATAGTCTGCACATTAAGTTGATGGTTTTTAAAATTTGCATCTAAGAAAATACAAACTGGTATCTTACCTGTAAACATTTCTTCATAATATGATACAGTAGACCGAAAATTCAGAAGCTTTGGCCCATATAATTTTATTCCACTTCTCTCCACAGGAGCATTGCTAGGGTTGATGTTTCAAAGCACTGTAAAGAAAAACAATGATGCAATTCAAAGCACTAGATAGCAAACAGCTGAAATTAGCTCTTTTTCCAAAACAATGGGGGGCATGCTTTTCTCTCTGCCTAGCTCATCATTTATGGAAGAATAGTTTTCATGGCAATTCAAGCAGATTATACATTACAAATAGGACTACTATCCACATAAATTTTGCAAAACTGTTTCACTTGGAAAATAAATCTTAAAAATGGGCACACCATAGAGATCAGATACTTGAAGGAAAATTTATTTAAACTTCAGATGTAAAGTCTAACAGAGAAAACTGTCCAAACCTTTAATGAAGAACTGTCCTGGTTGCCACCCATTCTTATGAAGCATATATAAAATGTGGTACCCATAAGGAAGGCAGCATCATTTTCCTTTGAAGAATCATAAGCTCATACAAAATTCCAGTACCTTCATCTCTGACATTGCAAACCCATCAACATTCTGCTGTTTTGACATCCCGCATCTGCAACGACAGCCTAAAAGCAAGTTCTGTAAAACAGAAAACTTTTGTGCCAAAATAATGCATTTCACCTTGGAAGAAAAATCTTTTAATCTGACTGTGGGATAAAAAGATACATCTCAACTGAAGTCCTCAAGTACTTCCCATCTTCACATGAAATGCAAGTCCCCTGGTGCCTGTGAAGGGAGCAAGAGCTGAGCTGATAATGATCTCCCTTTCAGGACAGCCTGAGATGTTGTATTCTGTCTCTGAAATATGACCTGTCCCAGAACTGCAAGATCTGCCTGTTCTGGTAGTCATTGAAAACTGACAAGTTTTCAAGATACTGCAAGTACACCCATAAGTAACACTTGTAACAGTAATACACCACTTTCAGTGTTTACATGACATTCATCTTCACATAAATATAAGAATGACATTAAAAACAGTAGTGTAACTAGAAAAAAAAAATTAAAACCTCTACAAATTAAAAAAAACTCCAACACATCCAAACTTTCGATTTTTCTTTCCATTTGACCTAAAAAAGTACACCATTAATTTTTTTGAGAAAATGCAAATATATTTTTACCAAAATATAGCAGTTTGTCAGTAATATTAATAGACTTCTATTTTGTTACCTTGTCTTTACAAAGTTCTTAAATAAAATAAAATTCTTAAATAAAATTTATTTTTAAACTTAATTATAATTAAGTTGGTACAAACTTATTTTTAAATTACAGATATATGTTACAGACATGGAATATTACATTATTGATAATGATAGCTATATAAGGAAGTGAGCAGATATATAAAAAAATACTAATTTAAGAATAAACTTCTGCAGTATAAAATCATTTTTTTCTTCTTTCTCATCCTTCCAGAATCTTTAAGCTTCAGATTTCTACTAAGCCTCTCACTGAAAATTCATGGCAACTCAACAAAACAATTTGTCTTCATTGTGCTTATGATTCTGTTATAAAACCACAGAGTACAAAGGTCTTAATCTTCCTTTTGAAATTAATTGGGGATTTTAGTTGAATCCATTCTGGCTTGGTTAGGGAAATTAACTGGTTTTTATCCTTCTGGTAAAAAACAAACAAACTAAAAAAAAAAAAACCAACTTAAAACACATATAAAATCCTATTTAATTTTTTTATTTCTTGCAGCTGATACTTTTTGATAAAAATACAGGTTATTAATTCACAGCTAAAAATCCCATACTCAGTATCCTAGTTCACTACAGCTTCCTGCTAAAAGTATCAATGGCCAGCACTTGGAAACCTAGGAGTTAGTCTTAGAGCACATACTCTGCTGAGGTTATACCCAGGCATCAAAATGCACCACTAAGAGCTGCCTATTTCTGCTCCATTCTGACATGATAACATCAATTAATAGCCCCAAAACCATGAGAACTGAGCTCCATTGTCTTGCTTAGTCTTACTCCTCTGTTTTCAGCCTGATGTGTCTGAAGCTTCTTTGATCTAAAATTGATCTTGTTTTCATGAAACAGGCAGAAAAACGTTATGCAAGCAAAAAGCACTTATGCTTACTCCCTCAGGCCATTCAATTAAACTTCTTCATTCTCAAAATCATCCAAAAAATCATCCAACACATAATCATTTCCCAAATGTGAAGGAAGAGTTCAATCAGTTTGAAACTGGGGTTCAAGAAAAAAATTCCTGAAATTTCATCTTTGTAGTGGGGCCTCCTGAATTTCTGTCAATGTCCTGCAAATCCTCCCATCTCCCACATCTCCTCCCAGCCATGTAGCACCTCTCCTTTTTGCTCTATTTGCCACTTGACTTTTTACTATACCTTTGCATTCAAGCCCCAAGCTTTTGGGTGAAATTTCCTTAGAGCAGGAATAAAAAAACTGACTGTGTCTCCTGGGCTAAATCTCCTGTGCTCTGCCGTGCCACTCTTCCCCAAATTCACTGGAGGAACACAAGGAAAGGGATATTGAGAAAAAGGAGATGAAAGGAGACACCTGCTTGAGGGAAACAGGAGCAGAATGGAGGTAACCCTTTAAATGAGGAAGGGCTGCTCTGAGTGTGGTCAGGCATGCAGTGATGTCTTTGAGGAGGGGACTTATTTCACAGTCTGATGAGAGAATTCATGAGGAGACTGTCATTGCATTCTGCAGCTTCCATCTCATGACAGTCTCCCTATCTTCCCCATGTCTGTACTTCTCATACTGTCCATATAACATTGTGCTCTTCAGGCTTTATTTGAAAACTTTTTACCAGAGTTCACTGGGGATATGGTGCTTTGTGTCAAGAGGTGCTTAACTTACCAATAAAAACAACAGTTTCTTGATGCTCTTGGCATAAGTTGGAAACTGTAAGAAAATATCTCTCCTTCCAGAGTAGATTTGGCAGCACCAAGATAGGGCTGGTAGAGGTAACTTATAGTGTTGCTCTGTCCATCTCTTTAAGCTTCAAATAACACTAACATCAGGCTGGCAAAAGACATAATGAATGTCACAGAAAGCACTACATCCAAGTAATATAGATCACAAAATGTTTACCAACTTTCTTGAGTCCTTTTTTTGGTTAGCCATTTGTAATTTGGTGGGCTTTATTCCTTGTAATTACTCAGGGAAATATGCAGTTCCAAGTTTATCTTCTTTTATTTATGACCTTTTTACCTCAGGTGGGAGGATGCGCTGACTACTACTTAAATATTTTGACTATTTACTTGCTGACAGAGATATAGTTTTTATTTAATTTTCTACATATATAAATATAAAAATAAAATCAGAAAATACAAGCAAATTTATCTGAAACTTTTCTTAGCATCATAATCCCCTACTGCTAAGTTAATCTCTTCTAATAGGCATAGTTTAGATTTAAGAAAACACCACCTATCTGTCCTCTACAGCTGTGATAAATTAACATTTCAATGCATTAATATTTCAACCTGAGCCATAAAACTTCTCAGGTACTTATTAAAAATTAAATGTTGGAGTTTTTAATATAAAAATAGTATAATTTCCTAAGGTGGCAAAAAATAGTAACAACTAATACTTTTTCTTATTTTTAAAGAAAAATCCTAATGCCATTTTTCCCCCTTCCCCTCCCCCACTGCTTCCAGAATTTCATAGTCCATTTCTTTTCTGATTCCTATTACAGCTTTCTACTATCAAAATTACTGTATTCAAACAAGGTCTTTAAATGTATTCAGATATTTTCTGAAAAGAAAAGTCCCATTTCAAAGAATATAGAAATCAAATCAAATGGGCTCAGACTTTTCAGGTTAGAATACAATTTACAGAAAATAAAAGGTAATTTTAAAAACACTGTGGCCAAAATAAATGACAGTAAAATTGAAAGCATAGAAATATGTGATGTTAAAAAAATATATAAGCATATCTAAATCATAATTTCCAAGGGAATAGCCATCTTAAATCTTTTTTTTTAAAAGCAATTATCACAGAATCAGTATTCAAGAAAGATCATTGCTAAGTATTTTAAAAGAGATGTGCTACAGAGAACTGGAAAAAAACCTCACAAAAACCTCAAGGGCCCTATGTATGCACAATATGTCACATTGAATATGATCTTAAAAGACATTCCTCTTTTAAATAGATACTTTTCTCATTTCCTTCTTATTTGAATTTTCACAGGCTTTTATTATCTGTAAATAAAAAAAAATTAAAGAAATTATACATTGATGTTCTATTGATTTCCATACTTACTGATGAAGAAACACATACAAATTTTTATACTTTATGGTTAGTGTACAGAGAAACATTAACTCAAACAAACAAATATACGTGGGCAACAGTTTCTGATAACTGCACTAGGACTGCTGCAGAGTAACAAACATATTTTGGTAAGCAATGAATTTGAGGAAACACTTATGTGAAATGTGAAAATATAGGGGGTTTTGTCCCATATTTGTAAAAATATGGCCAAACTCATGTTCCCAGACATTTATTTCATATCCCATTTTCAAATTTTTCTTTTTATATATATGTATATGCACACACAGAGATACATACATATAGATATATATGTATATATATGAAGACTGCAGGTATATAAAGAAGGATTCTCCCTCTTTTCACTAGTGCTTTTCATGTGTCACTCAAACTCAGCAAAGACAACACTTTTTTTCCCAGCTTAGCTTTTATACAAATCCAGGGCAAAGCATGTTGCCCTACTTTGCCTACTGCAAACTCCACAGTGATACTTGCTCCTCCAACAGATTTTTTAAACAAATGCAAAAAATTTGAAATAAAACCAAATATAGAGTATGGATACAGTGAGTCTATTCGGGGTCTGTAAAATGAGTAAAATCAGTTACAAATATTCTTGTTGAATATCACAAAACATGGCTTGATTAAGAATATACTTATTAAAATAATCAAATAAATTTGGTTTTTTCCTCAGAAGAAATAGGGAGAGAATACAAATTACTCTGAGAAAGACCTCTGTATTGTCTCTACATTAAGGGTGAGAGTGAGAGTGGGAAAGGCTTAAGAAATGGAAACAGGTATTCAGCTCCAGCACCATTCTTTTGCTCAGATCTGTTAATATAAAAGTGCAGTAAAAAACTTTTCACTTGGGTTGCTAAAAATATATAAAATATCTGATACACAAAATTACATTTGTCACCACACATGGATTAAAAACAAACAAACAAACCCCAAAAAGCAAACCCAAAAAATCCAGAAACAAACAAAACCAAACAAAACAGGTTACATATAGGCACATTGTTGATTAGATTGTTCTCATAGCTTAGTCCAGTAAAACAAAGCAGACTTGACAAGCTTTAACTGCAGAGTCACAAAACCAATACAAAGCTTATGGACAGCTGTGAGCAATGATAATATATTACAGTATCTTGGGGTTACAATTTCTAGTGCAAAATGATAGTGAAAAGTTAAGTAAAGAACTTAAACTGCAGGAAATTTATAAAGCCAAAACATAGCTTCTGCTTTGGAATTTGGTCTTACATTTCTGCTTTTGTAAAAACTATTTCTCATTTCCAATTTAATTTACAGAAGAATAACTGCCTTGTTCTTGACACTAGTCTAAGTCTCTACAGTCTTTATAGAGGTTTTTTCAATCAGACTGCCACATTCTCTGCAGAAAGGAAGTACTCTTAAAATGTAATAGGATGTGATAGCAATGGCCCTTCTGTTCAGAGAGGCAGCCCTTTTCTAGACAGAAAATATATCTATTTTTGGAAATCCATTTGTATTTTAGAATATTTGCCAATGTACTCAAAAGAACCTTAGAAATACATTTGAAAAACTAAGTAGTATCTAGGGAAAGAAAAATCTATGCTATTTCATCTCTTAGGCCATTTCCTACTCTGAGGTAGTAGATTGGAACTGACCTCAATGCAAAGCACACACAAAATATGATAAGCTCCACTGTAGAGCTTCATGTGACATAATTATTAGTACGTGAAATTACAATGTAAATGTCAACATATCCTCCCCTGTAATCAGACTTCCCTATGCTCTAGAAATATGCATTTTTTTCCTGCTTATGATATTGCTTTTAAATCCTAATTAATATCTAGATTCCCATTTAATTGAATTCAGTTATGACTGTCTATATGCTAATTATTTTGTAGTTGCTGACTATCTGTTTTGGTGCAGGAGTTTCCCTTCTGTATTTAATTATTTACAGACAAATGGACTTTCTTTTACCTTTAATCTCCCTCCCTTCCATTTCTTTGTTTTAGTTTGCAAAATCTGTACTAATATCAAGTGACTGAGGTAAAACTTTACCTTCTTACAGAGTGAGCACATAGTTCTTTAAAATTGAATAAAAAGAATAATTTATATAGAATAATTATATATATAATTTTTATATACATATATATGTTATTTTTCAAATTGTTAAATTATAAATATTCTATCTATATTGTATTGTTTGCTGCCAATTTTGTGATCTATTGATGAGCTTCATAGACTTTTGTATCTTTACCAAGTGTTTTAATGTTAGCATTTTCAAAAGAATTAAACAGGCATATCTCCATTTCTTGAAGGGATAAGTGTTTATTTTGGGGTTAACAACAGTAATAATGCATCTTTGCATCTTCACTAAGATGTACAGAGTTCATTCATAATTACATGTATTCCCGCATTTCTTTTCATTTCTATATGTTCATCTCTTAAATGAAGAAATTTTAGGATGACAATGCAACAATGGGAAAAAGAAATGCAGCTTCAGGTTTGTTTAGTCAGTGTTAATTGTGGTGCAGATAGTACAAAAAGGCCTATATATAAATTAGAGGAAAACACAAAATCTATTTTTATTCACATAGAGTCTAAGTCCTAATTCACTTCATCTTGTCTCTATTCCACCTTGCCATATCACCCACTGCCTCTGGGTGTGCACCCTGCCTGGTTAGATATCCATGAACAGAGGAAACCAGAACAAAATTTCACTATTAGCTACCTGGTTCTTTCATATAAAAGAAATTTAGGTATATGGTTGGGCAGAGATTACTATTATCATTGCCATAAATAGGTGCTGGTCCAAAAGATAAAGTAACAGACATGCTAAAAAGCTAATGAAGAAACTGTTCCCTCATTCTTGAATAGGATCATTTACCCCTGTAATGTAATTCCACCCCTGTGGAATTCCTCCCTCCCTCCCTCTCTCTTTCTCCCTCTCTGTCTGGAGTATAAATGTACCTCTAGGTAGATAAACATAAATAAAGATGCTATCCTAATTAAATGCCTAAAGTAAGATGCGAGTAAGTTGCCTAAAATCTTTATTCATTCCCCAATTTCTCTTGGCCTCACTAATTTCAAATGTTCAATTTAAATGTTTATATAAGGACCTGAGGATTTTTTTTTATTATCTCATATGCTGCCCTTCACAATTGATCCTAGATTTAATTTGAGACTCCTGGACTGCTGTCATGAAAATCATGATAGCAAGTATGGCTCAAGGATTTTGACAGTTATGAGAAAAACAATAAATGAAGCTCAAAATAACAAAATGGTCAGGAGGATCACTCTGGCTACCAGATCTTCTGCCTACATCCATGAAGCAATATGGTTGTTCTCCAGCAGAAAATATGGCTTTTATTTTAAATATTTATATTTTTCAATCAGACAATATATTTTAAGGAAAATGTTGAAAAAACATGTAAAATATTTTTTTCCCTGCAATTATATACTCATATCTTCTGTCTTTAACATCGGGTCACTCATGGTCCTGTCAAAGTCAATGGAGAGGAACAAAGCCATCTACAAGGCAAAATAAAAACCAAACTGCATGTCCTTGTCATCAACCTTGTATTTGCAGGATTAAAATGTTTATTCAACTGCATCTTTTCTCTCCTAACTTTTAAAACTGAATAAAACCTCTGTTTAATTAGATAGCTCACATTTATTTGTAACTTCAGGTTATCTAATAGAATAAAATGACTTGGTATTTTTATGTTACCCAATTTTATGTCACTTAAGATAATTTGTTTGTGGATTTTAATTGTCCAGTGGTTTATGTGATGCACCTTAATTATTAGTAGAGTCTAGGCATCACAGAAATTTAATTTATTCTTAGTAATACCTTTTCTTGCACAATGTAGTGGAATTGCATAGACTTCAGTAGGTGATGGTGAGGAAACAACCTTCAGGAAGATATCAGCAAGAAAGAGAAGAATAAAGCATGACATGGGATTTCAGTCATCTAACACATCCACTGACTTACATCTCCATTGCTTCTGCAGGCTTGATTTTGAGTTAACACACGACTTTGTTTTCTAGTAAATGGACAGATGTGAATCCGAGGTCTCCAAAGAAGCATCTGCCCACTAAACATAAAGCACTCAAAGCACCTCTTCCTGTTGGAGAGAGACTCATTGCATGGTGCATTGTTCAGCCCCAAACAACCAAACAGCAATTTGGCCCAAATGTGAGCTTTCCATAATTTACTCTCTCCACACCCCCACCAGCTGGAGAAAGAATTCAGCCCACAGGCAAGTCCCACTGGTGAGTGGCAGCAGCCCTTAGATGTTGTATAACCAGAAGGGCTACTTAAGCATTACCTAAAGTACAAATTCAAGTTGTTTGTATACAGTGATGATGACTGTCTACAGTAGTGAAACAATGTCAAGATGTACTAAGAGATTGAAGCATGATAAGAGACAGAAAAGGCTTCATGATTAGTTTAGACAAAGAACTTGACAGAATAAACAAAACAATGCATGTGGTATATAAGATATATTCTGACATCAATCTTTCTCATTGTATTACATCCAGTGAAGCTGACAGACAAGGTTCTTAAATATGCTTACAGGAAGAATTATTTTATACTCCATATGATTAAATTTTGTAAATTTCTTCTAAAATCTACCATGGAAGGAAAATCCTACAGAGAATAAAAGCAAATGTTTGTATAAATCATAAAAATACCTACAGTGACATTTGACACACAGCCTTAGTTGGTCATTATTTAGTTCTGTGCCACTGCATTGGAATTGTGCCACTCCATGGCCTTCCCTATTACAGAAGTTAGTTGCACTACAAGTAATTTTTCAACTCAATTAATACTTTTATTTTACCTTTATCTAAATTTATTTTATATCTGCTTTGTGTTGATGAAAAATATACATATATATATTCAAGTTGATGTCCTTAATTTTATATTAATTTTAAAAGATTAGGAATTATTACTGAAGTTACAAGAATTATTCTAGAAAGAATTTTTTTGTTTTACTTTGAACACTGATAATCAGTCATTCTCTAAGGCAGGTTCAAGGTCTAAAAATGCAGCATCCTTGTTATGAACTTATTATGAATTCTATATGCTGGATCCTTCAGCACTGAGGCCAATAGGAAAAAATCTCCCACAGACTTCACATGGGAATATGGTCATGTCATCCAAATGTTTTGCTTCATTATTATTCACAAAGCACAAATTTAAACACTTATACAAACCCTAAAGTTTAACTAAGTTAAACTTAGTTAAAGTTTGGCTAATTATGTAAAAAGATTAAATGTAAATTTGTGGGAAAAGGTAATAGAGAGTCAGAAATAAATCTCTCTTTTCTTTGATTCTTTCCAGAACATTCCTCTTTCAGTGTTAATGAATTTTTCCATGGGACTCAAAGATGAGATTTAAGCATCATACAGTAACAAATTTCAGTTAAATATTTGCCAAACTGTTGTGATCTGAAGATTACTAGATATTCTATGAATAAGCACAGACACTATTTAGCACCACTTCTCATTTAATCAACTCTTCTTATAGTTTCAGATTATGCTTATGTTTGTGCTAACATTTACAGCCACAATCCTTATAAAAGAAAGGAGGAAGGGGGTAAAATCAGTTGCTGATTTTTTTTTTCCCCCTCAGGGAATGGAAACTCCTCCTTCTGATTTGCACATTATCTTTAATTAGTTTCCTTTCTTTAGGTTAGTCCCTGCTCGGCTGACTCAGCACAACTAAGTCCTTTAGTGATGATCTTCCTTACTGGTACTCTGAGCCTCAACAACAGCTTCCACCTAGTTGGCAAAAGGAGGATGTGGTGACAGACTTAATGCTTTGTGTCAACAGAATAAACAGCAGGCTGATCTTGAGAGCTTTATCAGATTAACCCTGGTGTAGCAGCTTCAATAAGATATATTAATATCTCTGCATGACCAGCTGTACCTAGAAAATATTAAGCTATATAATTTTTTCCATTTTCATCCAAATATATTTTGATTGCTATCTGGAGAAAAATCAGCTGTGAAAACAAATGGCAACATGCTAGTTCCCAATATTATTTGTCCTTACAAAAATTATGCAGTAATTAAAAATAAATAGATTAATTAAGCCTCATATACAGGAAGCCTTACTCATACAGAGATGATTTTGGGTTCATTGGCAATGTCATGCATAGACTTTCCAGAATTGTGCTCTAGTTGCAATTACCGTGCATATCCGTAAAGATGTCACATTATTAAAGTCTATTGGATAGAGATTCAGCTGGTAAATAGTGAAGTTGGCAGTGAATTCAATTCCACTGATTTACACCAGCAAAGGCTCTGACCTGATGTCTTTCAAAGCTTTTATGAAAACAAAAACTTCCCCCCAAAACTTCTCCTGTGATACAGTTTCTGTGTACTTTAATGCTAGATTAATTTTACCAAGCTTGAACATTACTTATTAGCCACTGTCTACTTGAAATGAATCAAGATCTGTGATTAAAACATGGCCTAATGCAGTGTTTAGTCATATAGGTGCACAGTTTAGGGGAGCCATTCACTGTAGTCAACAAAGAGACAGATAACTTCTGTCTCTGTCTATATTAAGGTGGAGTAAATCAGTTTTTACAACATGTATTGCCTTCCCTTCATTGCCTTTGGAGGCTTGCACTAAAAATCTAATTTTCAGTGCCTTAAATTACATTATATGAATCTTGGTAATATGGAAAAACATTAATACCATAGTGTACATATGTTGTACTTTATATGGCACATGAATCTGTATATACTTATTCACTGGTGTGAATATGCTGTTAAGTACATTGCTGAATCACAGAATCACAGAACATACTGTGTTGGAAGACACCCACAAACATCATCAAGTCCAGCTCTTGGCCCTGCACAGCACCATCCCCAGGAGTCACACCATTTGTCCAAACATTTCTTGAGCTCTGTCAGGCTGGTGCTGTGACCACTTCCTTGGGGAGCCTGTTCCAGTGCCCAGCAACTCTCTGGATGAAGAACCTTTTTCTAATATCCAACCTAAACCTCCCCTGACACAACTTCAGGCCCCTCACTTAGGTCCTGTCATTGGGCCCCAGAGAGAAGAGATCCATGTGTGCAGGCTGAAAGTCAGTAGATTGCAAGGTAAACTGCAAATATCCAGGGAGGAACAATATTTACTCACATTTCAGAATCGGAATAATGAATCTGCCATGTTTCTATTTTTCTTAGTTCTTATGCTCCTTACATTCAGAGTACTATGAAACCAATCTCTATGCATTAGTGGTTTCAAATATGTACCTAGACCAGCATCCAAATATTGAATTGTTTAAAATTATTCTTTGCACAATATTTCAGATTATCTCATCTCTTCTCACCCCTTTAGAGGTCTTTTCTGGAACAAAAAAAAAAAACACTTCCATGAATGGACAATGAAATTTACATCCTGCAAATGTATCTTTTTATTAAAGGAGAAAAGAATCTCTTTCAACTAAGACAAAGCTTGGGAGTCCTTATTAGCATCAGATCAAATCTTGTTTTTCCTACCACCTTGTGCATAGTGAGAATTCAGATAGCAGTAGTGATTGAAAAGGCAGGAGCCCATGCAATGGTTTTATGTGCAATAAAGCATAAAGCCATTTAGTCTTCTCTGTAAGTCATACTTGTGCTTCACAGGGACTACTTAACAACACTGTAGGAAGTATTTTTTAGCAACTGAAATAAAGTCTTGGAATTTATAATATGGCATTGATCAATTGATACTACGCAATTTTTGAAGAATAACTTCTGTCTTCTTGAGATATCTCTTACGCATGATTTTTTTGCTGAAGGAAGAATAAGCACAGTCTTTAAATACAACAAAGTTGTTTTCTCAGTGTCCATTACAGCTTGACTATTATGGACATGAGAAAATCCATGAGTCAACTACTTTTTCACCTATTTTTAGGAATTGTACAAAAATTGTTCTTTAAGGTTTGTTGTTGGTTTTTTTTTTTTTTTTAAATTATAGATGAGTTAAAGGTATTGTAATAGTTTTTTTCCAAGGATTTCTCTAAGAATTTCATACTGCCCTTGATCTCTTGTTGAAAATTAACAGACCTCTAAAATGTTGAGACCTACATCTTTCCCTGAAATTCTTTATAAAAATGCCTTTCAATCTTGTGCATCCTTCATCTGTTTTCTAGTCTGGTCAAGAGCTGATGAAATCTATATCTTGTTATTATTCTTATTCTTTTTTCTTTATACATGACCGTAGTTATACAGATATATGAATGCCTAGCATGTTAGCTCATTAAACTTGTATTTATACCTCTATCTGAAAAAAGAAAACACTATCAGAATGCTGAAAACTGACTTCTATCTCTTCACCACATGAACAGTACACATGTTGATGATGTAATTGCTTATTACAAAAACCCCACTTCTAAATAGATTTTTAATATATGCCAGGTTTTGAGATCATCATCTGAACTGGGCTCACTGACGTTTCTGCATTTTCTTAGAGAAAATATAGATACCATTGGCGGATATGTTCAGCAAGCTTATACAGGCTGCTAGAAGTGTTCCTTTACCCATATCTAGATTCTTAAGTCAGGTCACAACAACCCCTATGGGCTTGGGGCAGGGTAGCTGGAAGACTTCCTGGTGGAAAAGGACTTAGGGTCCACAATCAGCTGAACACAACCCAGGTGGTTGAGAAGGCCAATGGCATCTCATTTATATCAACAATATTGTGGCCAGCAGGACAGGGCAGTGATTGTCCCCCTGTGCTCAGCACTGGTGAGGCCACACTTTGAATCCTGCATTCAGTTTTGGGTCCCTCAAAAGAAGAAAGATATTGAGATGTTGCAACATGTCCAGAAAAGGGTAAAGGAGCTGGTGAAGTGTCCGGAGCCCAAGTCTAATTGGGAGTGGCTGAGGGAACTAGGATTATTTAGCTGGGAAAAAAAGGATTCTCAAGGGAAGGGAGGAGGGGGCCTTATTACTGTCTACAACTGCCTAAAAGTGGACATTAAAAGTGCAAAGTGGACATTAATCTCTTCTATGAAGTAACAATTGCCAGGATGGGAGAAAATGGCTTCAAGTTAATCAGCAAAGGTTTAGAATGGATACTAAGAAAGTTTTCTTCATGGAAAAGGTTGTAAAGCATTGGAAGAGGCAGCCCAGGGAAGTAGTTGAAACTACTGAAAGTACTGAAAAGATGCTTAAATGTGGTGCTTGGGAACATGGTGAATAATGTTAGGTTTATGGATGTTTCAAGCACAGTACTGATGCAGTGATACACAGTATCTATACATATGTATAGTACAATATATAGTATCCATATGTATCTATATAGATACACATAGCTACACATACGTAGCTATATGTGATCTTACCCACCTTCACCATAGACAAGAGACAAATTATTTCAAGAAACTTCTGGGTTAAATAATCATCATTTAAAACATTGTGCCTGAGAATGAAATGAACATGAGTTACTTCCTGTGCTTACCAGAGAAAACTAGAACCCTAAGAGCATTTCAGGCATACGACACCAAATATTAGATTGCAGATCTTCCATGGTCTTTGTGCTGTTAATCATTAATGGAAGGGTTGGGGCTTCATTATCAGAATCTATATACACAAATGAAGTATGTAGAAAAATTCAGATGTCTGTCAGGAGGCACAGGTGTTACAGTGACATTAATAAAGCAAACAGCACTATTCTTGGTCTCCAGCACTGCACGTAATCATTTACATTAGCTGTTGGAGTCTGGCATGCTCCCAAACTGTGCCAATTAGTGTTCTCCCAGACATTACTCAGCCACAAGGCAGAGACCGTTTCCAACAGGGAGTATAATTGAGGCCATTATTAGCACATTGTGTACTATCGTATATTTTTCTCAAGGTCAAAGAGTAGACCCGAGCCCATTTTGTTTACAAACAAAGTTATAGCATAGCATGGCATAGCAGCTGACATGATGAGCAGTGGGACATCTACATGGATTAATAAGGAGCACTGAGAGAGGATGAAGTTATTTGCACAACTGGAGTTCCCACTGAAATGACTTTTGGGTCAGGTTTTGTCAGTTGATAAAACACATTATTTTACACATTTTAATAACTTCCTTCTTACTAGACATTATTTTATTTTCCTAATTCCTGTAAGTACTGGCAACAAAAATATCTAAAAATAAGTGCCCTATAATGAAGTAAGATTTCAGTTCTTGATAGGCAAAGAAATAGTTCAGGAGGAAAAGGTAGGAAACTCACTTTCAAAGGGAAAGAAGAAAGTTAAATTTATTTCTAACTATGGAAACTCATACACAACTTTGTTTGTATTACTTAATGAATATTACTTTAAAAATACAATAATGAATTAATTTCTCCCTTAAAGAGGACATAGTTTGAAGTTTCCCAGATTTCTGACATCTTTCTTATATCATTTGTTACAGCAGCTTTCCTGATATAGCCGCTGCATTTAAATATATTGAGGAAAGAAGATGTAGAGATTCTGAGGCAGCTATTT
The DNA here is from genome assembly GCA_910950805.1 of Acrocephalus scirpaceus scirpaceus. Lineage (NCBI taxonomy): Eukaryota > Metazoa > Chordata > Aves > Passeriformes > Sylviidae > Acrocephalus > Acrocephalus scirpaceus. Next base: position 21,022,193 of record OU383777.1, read on the forward strand.
TGCATGTGACTCCTTAATGTCATACTCCAAAGGGAAGTACATTTTCAAGGTCTGAGAAATGAAAATTCTATCATAAATTCCCACACATAAAGAAAATGTTTATGTTCAGATCTCCCTTTCCATTTTTTATTTCTCACTCAAACAGCTCAAATCACTTCTTCCCAATAGTCTGTGCAGTAACTCGTCACTGTTTTCAAGGTGTCATTATTTCACCATATGCTCTTTTATCTAAGAAATGCCAATTACCAGATGTACTTCTCTTTGAGGAGAGCACAAAATGTAGGTGGCAACATCCTACTCCCACAGTGGATTTTAGGTTGCTAAAAGACTCCTTCTTTTTGGGATACTAAATTGCCCTGCTGGAAATTGATTTCACCCTTTTGTGAAGCATAAAAAACTGAATTCTATTTATAAGTTTCTATATATTTATTTATTTGTTATTATTTATTATTATTTTATAGTATTATACCATGGTGCCATACAATTACTATATATTCATTATTGTCTATAAATTATTTTTATTGAAAGCATATTTTATTAAATGAATTTATATCATTTTTTTAAATTTTTCAGAATAAGATATAGTTTTAAGCTCTCCAGTCTGAATCAAATCAGTCTCTATTACTTTCAGAGGGCCTCAATCACAATCTGAATAGTGATGAACATTCCTTGAGTTTATTTCTCTCTAAAGCTACACCATAGCATTGTATTTCATCTTTCTCTTTGAAGTACTCCTAAAACAGTAGCTTTAAAGTAACAAATAACAGGAATTATCCAGTTGATTGATAAAGATAAACATAATATAAACATTTAGATATACTCTAAAAACCATACTTGCAAACACAATTGCATTTAAATCAGATACCATGACATCTACTTATTCAGTGGCTCAGTGAAGCACCTTGTGCATAATGTGCTTCCCAGTTTGCACAAACGACAATCCTTCCACTTTGTTAGTGGTAGTATATTTGCATAGGAGAGCTAGAAAATCAAGGTGACTTTTGCAGCATGCATACAAAACATGTAATTTTAAACTCCTCAACCATTCTGAATTATGTCACTACTTTCAGCATAGCTGTGGAGCATGTGTGGTACTTATGGAAGATAATGGACATGGCACTGCTTTGACTAGGCTGATTTTCTTTATGTACTTGACAAAACAAAAATCATACAAAGATTTCATTTTTATATTCTCAGAATAATTTGAAAATTTCCGAATTTCATGTGAGACCTTTCAAGCCTGGAAAAATCAATTTAACAAATTTTAGAACCAGCTAAAGAATTTTAAGGATCAATATGTCAGAGACAAATGTTATTTACCAATAAAGACATAAATGTAATGTTTTCCAGTACCATGCCAATTCATTTTTATATTATAGATAGACAGACAGATGTATACACATACACAGGGACGTATAGCATATTTGGCATATTATGTAGCAGATATGCCTGAAAATTAAAGCATGAAGTTGTATTCAAATATTACACTAAATGATATTTACTTACATGAAAAGAATAAAACACAGAAGGATAAAATTTAGCTTGGAAGAGATCTAGAGGTCTTCTAGGAGTTACGCTTTAGGAGTTCAACACCTTGCTCAAGGTAAGGCTAGCTGGATAAGGTTGCTCAGGACCATGTCCAGTCAAGGTTGGATAATGTCCAGGGACACAGATTTCACAACCTCTCCAGGTAACTTCTTCTAATGTTTGGCTACCTTCTGTAGAAACATTATCCTCAGAAGGAAATATTAAGAATAATGTTGCAAGTAGGTAGAAGTTACTGTTAATTTTACATATTGTAAACAAACATATTTTTACCTAACTTCAGAAAAAATTGTATTTTAATAGTAGCAGAAGAAAAAGAAAAGACATTAAAAATATTCTACCAAAGAGAACCTAAATGCTGAAGGGGATACATGGCATGGCAAATCTGAAAATATTTTCCTCAACAAAATGCCACACACCCCATGAAAAGACATAAAGTAATACTCTTAATTTTCTGTTCACCATCTAGGTAAATGAAGACAGCGAAAACCTTGAATGAGAACTTGTTATGAGTAGAAAAAGGACAAATGTGAAATTTTTATTTGGTTTCTCATCTTTTCTTAGAAGAAGATGAAGGGCAAGTCTCACTAAAAATTTGAGAACAGAAGAAACAAAATGTTTCCGTTGATTTATGAATTGCTTTGAAAATGTACTAGTTCCTCATTTTTTATCAGTCACTTTTTAACTAGAATACTCAGAAACTAATGTGTATTTCAAACTACAAATTCAGTCACACCATTCAAGGTGTAAAACTTTCAGGACACCAAGATTTAAGCTGTAATATCTTATGTTTAAAAAATTAATGATGATTTATATTTATCCATCAAATCTGATCATAACTGATGCCTTCAATGAAAGAGGGAAATATGGTATGTCTCTTCATAACTATAACTGTGACTATAATTTTAAAGAAAGTGGGTCTCCTTAAGCCATTTTTTCCATTAGTACTGACTGTACTAGCTCAATATAAATACAGAAAGCACTAGAAAGTTGAAAAATATGTGAATTTCCTCCTGAAAACTACCATACTACTTTGTGAATGAGGTTTGGCTTTTCTTTGTTTTCAATGAACATGTGTTGTCACCTCGGAAGTCAGAGGCTTGATTACCAGGGTAGTTGAAGGCAAAACTTCTGCAGATGTTGGACATTTCTCCATTTAGACAATGATCCTTCCAAAACTTTTGATCAGTACTGTTCATCTTACAGAGAAGGTTCATAAGGAGTGAAGATCATTACAGAGGTGTTATACCAGTGCTTAGACCCAGAGCTGTCATCTTGCTCACTTGCAACACCTTTTCTTAGGTATATTAAATTATTCCAGCACTACAAATCCCAGGAAGTGGCCACAGGACTTGAGAAATGCACCATTAAAAACACTGGTAAATAGGCAAAAATATTAATCTACTTGTCCTATCTGTTTCTCTCCTTTTCAATGCTTGGGGGTTAGCTTTTATTTTTCTCCTGTAATTACAAAATGGTAGTTTTTCTTCAGCAGAACCTTGTCCACTAAGAAGGATCTATGGTTGCCTGTCATTTCATATATACTGTTCTAATGATATTTTCCCTCAGTGTAAGGAGCTGGCTGCTCAGTGAGCAGTGCCACTGTGTTTATGTCAGGTTTAGACAGAGAACACTGTTAAATGTGAAACTGGCTGACTGACAAGACATCTGGCAGACCCAGAACTACAACAGTCTCTTTTGCCCTAAGTGGGACACAGCAAAAAGCATTGTGAATTACTAAGGAGGCCATATGGTCTGTCTGCCTTAAAATGCAATGCCAAATATTTTGCCGTGTCTGTGCATGTGTGTGGCCTAATTTAACTGTAACATTTGGGCTCTTTTTTCATGCATCTATTCTGTGTCCTTTATAATCAAACCGTCTCCCTTTGTATGTATCTTTCTGACATTCAAAAAAGGGTCACAAAGCTCACCAATCTTCCTGTGTACAAGTTTGGGGTTTTTGATGATCCTTGCTACCTTTTGCTCTTTTGTCACTTGAAACCTGACATTAGATGTAAGTCTTGACTGTGTGAGCCAATGTTATTCAAATCAAAAGAGACCTCCTTATTATATATACAATTTAAGTATCAGACATGAAGTCTGAGGGCTGCATCTGCCTGTCACCCTTATCCAGACAGAATAGAGGTGCTGGGATGTGCTTCTGTATGTATGTATATAACCTGGAGCAATACACGTCCCCAGCAGAACACCCACACAAAATCTTCTGAGTTTGATCCTACACCAGTCACGCTTCATGAGCATACATATTGCTTTATAATAGTCCTTCTCTTCAGCAGCATTTAAATCATCAGCAGAAATGTCTTGGCTGCAAGCATTCACAGAATTCTTTCCACTTCAAGAATTACAAGACAGAAAAGGGAACAAAGGGATGGTTCTGAAAGGAGGTTCAGACACTCACAGAAATATCCTAAAGAGGCATTGCCATGCCCAGAAAAAGCAATCTGTCCTTCTGACACATAACACAAAAGATCAGACATGCCAAGTGAAGCAGACACAGCAAGGCTGAGAAAGATGGCCTTTTCTTTTGTTTCTACAACCTAGGTGAGGCAGGTTTTACATGCCAGTAAGCCACTTTGCTGCTGTTTGAGGATACGGTTTCAAACCTCAGGATGTGACAAATTGTATTCATTAAAGAGAACACTCAGAGCCATGAGAATTTTTAGAATTCACATATAGACACACAAAAAGGGTTTGCTAAAAATTTTAAAATTACGAGTCTTAAAAATCTGAAAATTTAGGCGTGCTGTGCTTGAAGAAGAGTACTTTTATTCTAAAGGGAACACTGGGAGAGATTTTAACCATATATTCCAAAAAATCAAGATAGCAAAATTTAAACCTAAAATACTGCAGCTGTCTTTTAATTCATTTCATATTGCACTCTCATCCATCTCTAAGTAGTTCTGTTTTGCCATTCTGCTATTTCATTTTTCATCCCATGTTTATTTGTTTTCCAGATAATTTTTTACTTTCTGCTTCATTATCCATAGGACTCCTAAGTGCAGCATAAATGGCAGAATTTGAGTATAATTTTCAAACCCGTTGTGGGAAAGTAATTAAGCAAAATATGCTTACAAAATATGCTACATTCCTAACAGTATAACAAACAAATAAACTATACAAACATTAACAACACATTGATATTGGAGAGTGGCACTTCTGTTTAATGGGAGAGAGCAGACCTTACCACAAAACCCTTGTGTTTGAACCATGAGACTACCAAAGTTGGTCCTTAAAGGCACGACAAGCATCAGAGAACACAAGCAGAACTAAATGATACTGTAGGTAGGTTCCTTTGGAAAGTGCTGTTTACCAAGTCAGTTTCCAGGATGTGTGTGTAACCTAGGGAGGTGCCACTGGAAGCAGGAAATTATTTTAGCCAAAGAGAGGATTCTTTTCAACATTTCCACAGGAACGTTAATCTTTATAAGACATTACAGATTTCTTTGTTTATTTATTTGTTCCTATAGTCAGAGTTATGAACAATATTAAACAGAATGGAAATAGAAAAAAACCCTTCTGGAATCAGGCATTGAAAGGACATTTTATATCATAAAGTCCTAATTTTCTTCTATCTCATGTGACCAAAGGATATGAATCTTTTTCTACAGACCCATATCAGATTACTTTTCAGGACTGGTAAGGTTTATTTCCCCTTATTATCCTTTTGGAATATCTCATTCCTCCAAAACATATACATTTTCTTATAATTTTCAGCCCATAAGTATTCTGGGTACATATTTGTACATTTTTTTTTAAGATTATATACCTCTTTTGCTTCCCTGGAGTTTGCCTACCCAGTGTATTCATGCGGAGAAATCATTTTTGCTGTCACTATTTTGTTAAGCTAAACAAGCAATCATTCTACTAGCAATATTTCAATGCTGGTATTGCTGGTATTTTTGGTAGTCTTATCAAGAGGTGTTATTTCTTTCAAAAGAAACTGAAACTCCAACATTCAAACTAGGGGGACAAATGCATTGATGGTTTATCTAGTCTTTTCTCAAAATCTTAAGACCTCTCACTTCAATCTGCTAAAGTTTAGATGTCAATTTGCTTCAAATTTAACAAAAAAAAATTGTCCAGTGTAGCAATTACTATACATATGTTATTTAGCATTTATATGTGCATAATTAGATACACATAGATATGTGAATGTTTAAATATACATATACACTGCTACAAAGGTATGCATATGTATCCATAGTTACCTACCCATATATAAACTCTCTCATCTAAATTTTCCTGTTGTCACCGACAAGGAATGACTAGCAAACACTTACCAAAAGGGTCAATGCCATGCCAGTGCTAGAGCAGCTTCACAGCAAGGGCCAATGTGAAATACCTTGTTGTAGCTTCTCAAGGACAGCTTCTGCCAAGAAAAGTGATGCATTTTTTGCATGAAGATGGATCCTGTGTAAAGTCCCTGGAGAGTCATGCAGCAGGTTGCAGAATATTAGAAAAGTTATGTGTAAGCACATGTTCACAGTAATCCTTTGATGGTTGTTCTATCTTGGAAAAATTACAAAGGACTCTTCATACAAATATTTCTACGGAGGGTTCTGCCATGATTGTTCTGTATGTTATGGTGACAGAAAATTTCAATCAAGGAACATTCTTTTGAGTCTAATTTTATTCAATTAAGTTTGACAAATGGGATTAAGAATTTTGCAGAAGACTTAGGCTTTTTTTTTTTGCTGTAATACTGATTTCCCTGGGCAGAACCACTTATTAGCAGTAGCTCCATGGACACCACAATATCTTTAGAGGTACTCTAATTTTTCTACCAAACAATTTACCCTGTTTGACTAGCATTTTAACACTGCTAGTCTTACTTCTGGTCAAGCTTTTCCAGACTTTTCCAAACTTCTTTTCTAAATAATAGAGCGGAGAGAAAAATTTATACCACACAGCACAGAGGAAAGACTGCTTGTATAAGCTAATATTTCCTATTTTTAATCATTTTTCTACACAGCATAACATATTAATTGTACTACTTCTATAACATGGCATGGTTCCTCTGGTACTAAAGTTTTCCAGTTGTAAAAGCTGAGACAATGCCTTGCAGCAACCTTTTTATAAAGAGCAGCTGGCCTCCAGAACAGGGTAAATTTGGTAGAGCAGATGACCAAGGAAACATACTTTGCTGGTAGAGTGCTGCTGTCAATGACACAGTTCTATGTCCAAACTCAACTGTGCAATTTAGCAAAGCTATGCTGGTCTATTAATGCATCTATTCCTGGCAGAAATGAAAAAATACCGAAAAACTGATCAGAACATGCTCCTTCACCTTCCTCCTTTAAAAAACAAAACAAAACAAAGAAACAACCAAACTAGAAAAACTCTGTAGGTACTGACAGGCAGTTTGTTGGCTGAATTTAACAGGAAGGAATCCTAAATTTAATCAGTTCTGCCCTCATTACTACATTCACTGAAAATTACCATAGTTGGCTTCAGGGGACAGGAGGATAATTTTTCCAGCCAAGGAAAGAAGTAAAGCACCCACTGACACCCCCAAAATGATAACCTTGCAATATGATTATATGAGAAAAGAAACCATCTCAAAAATAAGACAGAAAAATTCTGTGGTTCTGAAAAGAAGCAAAACTAAACACAGAAGAAGAGAAAAAATATGGGGATTTATGTATCATTTCTCAGTTCTAACAGCAAATCCTTTGCAGAAATACCTATTATGAACTCCTATGTATATTTTTTTATAATTCTCCATATGCCTTATATTCCTTTATGTTAACATTCACACACACAATTAGGCACGCCATTAAAAAAGGCACTTACCAAACAGATATTTTTTGTATCACTTTCCAACAAGCTGGAATGCCTGAAGCACTGCACTCTATTTGGTAGACACATAATAGCATGTTTTGATTTTTACCTGAAGCAGATAACCCGAAGATTTAAAATGCCTTTAGGACCAATCTATTGTTGAAATGTGCTGTAAAATAGGAAAATTTAGGAAGAGTCATGCCAAATAAAGGCAAGGAATTCTGATATAATTATAATATTAAATCATAAAATTTGTCTTTGGATTCTTCTATGGATCTTGAAAAAACCAAAGTAGTTTCAGAGTTAAGGCTGAAAATAAGTTTTGAATTTCATAGTAGTACACATTCACATTAAGGTAGCTTGAAGAGTCCTTGGTTGTTAGAGAGATGTCTTCAAGGGCAAAGTGATGATAAATAAGAAAGAGGGTGCCTTGAAGGAAAAGAGTGGATAAGATTTTTTCCGAAGGAAGTATTCATGGACTTAAGTATATATGTACAAATACAAGGTATTTGGGCAATAAATAACTCAGATGAGATACCAGAGGTGATTGCTTTGAGCTGTACAAATTGGATTTAGATGCCATATGCCCCAAAATATAAGAGACTTCAGATGTTATTTCTGGGGTCAATTTCATCAGTAAGAGCAGATGAGCTAAATGACAGATGGCCTCAGTTAGGGATGGTAACATAGTCCATATGAGAAAGTTTAACTAGAAGTATTTCCTTGAGGAAACATTATATTGAAGAAATAGAGCAAAGATGAAGGAAAGTGTTGCTAAGTTACTCTGAAGATTATTCAAACAAGCAAAAAGAAAGCTTTTTCTTCGTAAAAATTGTAGTGTTATTGTAAAAATATCTTTCATGCACACTTTGATAAAGCTGTTTGTTTCTGTCTTACCATGGCGAATGTATCACCTGCTACTAGACACTACCTAACCACTCAGTTTTATGTTTCCGTGCCCATGGGATGACCTGGTGCTCTGCCTTCCCAGAAAGGACTACCCTGGCTACTCCTGTCCCCATAGCAGCACATGATTAATTGTAATTTCCCATTATTATGGTCCATGATTACTGCACTACTCTGAGCCACTGCTTCCAGAGCTTATTTGTATAAGTTATACATATACCTCCTCTGTATGAGTGATACACCACCTCAGGGACAGTTGCCAGACAACCCTTACAGGCTAAAACTGTGTTCAGGCAGTCAAGATTTCACAAGTCCTGGAGAACACAGAATGTCCTGTGGTGGTACTGATATGCTTTTGGTCTGCAGCTCACTCAGGCTGCTATGAAGTGCAACACAAATATACTCAAGTGAGTAAGTTTTCCTGAAAGATTTTTTCAGTGGGGCCAGACCAACAATTTTGTCAACATGGTCTGATGCCACTGAAATTACACACAATCTTGTGCATAGGTGATACAGTCATCACCAATGATCACCATCATTAATATAGTGGCAGAAAAGCTGTGCTAATGATATGCACTTGCAGTCAAATACAACATGAATTCCTTCAGCTTGACTCCTCCTGTTCCCAATTCTGTTGGACTGTTCTAGTGCTCTTGTCAGTGACCTCTCTGTACCTAGAACAATTCCTTATTAATTATTACTTGTCAATTTTTGCTATAGGAGTAAGCTGATTCTTCTCATATGAATTTATTCTGGGATTTCTCAATCAAGACAAATCTTGGACCAAGATATGCTATCAAGGGATACTTATTAAAGGGGTACCTATTACTGCTTCCATGCAAAGCCCTCTGCCTTATGAGGTGATCAGAGATTCCTCTCATGAAATCAAGTCATCATCACACATGATGGGGTTCTGCTCTCCTAGGGATGGCTGAACTCCTGCCTGCCCATAGGAGGCAGTGAATGAAATCCTTGTTTTGTTTTACTTTTGTGCCCAGCTTTTGCTTTCCCTATTGAACTGTCTTTATCTCAACCCATGAGTTCTCTAGCTTTTACCTTTCCACTTCTCTCCTTGGTCCCACTCATGGGGTAATGAGAGAGCAGCTGTCTGGAGCTTTTTTGTTTGCTGCTGGCTTAGGTTAAACCATGACCTGTCCCTAGGAATTTCTCTCTATTCTATTTTATGTGTCTCTTTAGGTAATTATTTTAAGAATCACCTCATGACTGTGATTGTGAAAGATCTCCTGGTTCTGTGGCTCAAACCTGGATAAACAACCTTGATAAATGCCTTTGGTTATTTCACTATTTGTATTTTAGTTTTGCCCCAAAAAATTCAAATTCAAGGAACTCAATTTCAAAGGAAATTCAAAAGTGAAGACAGTGAAAAATAAGACACGATGCCCAATGTCATAACTAGGGAAGGAAAATGCTCTCTGATTTCGGTGATCTTTGAGCATCTTCTGTATATTTGACATAAGTTGTTGTTTTAATTAATTATCTGAATTAAAAGCTGAACGCTAGCAGATTCAATTCTAAAACAGAGCAAAAGTGGGAGGCATTACAGATATTAGGATAAAGAGAAAAAAGACAACAAAATGACAAGACAGTTTTTAATTCTAAGATGTCTGCAGGTAACAAACAGAAATTCATTCAATCATTCTAAATGCAAGCTGATGTGGCAGAGAAAAAATATACTCAGATAAAAGTATTGAGTAGAAGGAAATAACATATTTGTAGACCAATAAAGCAGAACATTCTTTAAGGAAACAGTGGACAACAAAATAGATGTCTTATAATCTAATACACTGAAGAAAAGATGGCCAATTTGAGGCTAGATTTGCAGCTACAGAAAATGTCTGGTTCATGTTTTTCAAAATGGTTTATCTATCATTTCTTGTCATTGTCAGATGAACAGGACTGTCTTATTCCATAATGAGAAGAAATTGAAAAGAGAATTTTTGGTTAAATACTTAGTATATTTATGCCGGGAAGATACTTACTTATATAATATGTAATGTTTTATAATAAGTATTTCACAAAAGGTGTTACAAAATATGGAATAATACAGAACTATATGATTTGATATAAAGTAATAGAATGAAATATGCACTCTACATACAGTGGAGCATCAAATCATGCACACAATTACCTTTTAATGCTACATAATAACTCTTGTGATTTAACTTCTCAGTCTAGAAAATACCTGTTTAGTACACTGGTTGCACTGAAGAAATTTAACAGGTGAATTTTCTCAAAGTTCTCAAGAATTTTGCTGTATTATATTGTGGTGGTACATCCCCTTCCCACCCCCCAGGCTGCACTGTGGTCTGAGACACATACTGAAAATTGAAACAATAAATGTCTAGGGAAACAGTGAGCAATTTGAGATACCATAAATGAGAAGGAAAGCAGCCTTGCCAGAAAAAAAAAATTAGATTTAGACATAATTCCTGGAGAAATTAGGATGATTAACATATGGAAAATAAGGCCACAACTGTGTAAGTAATTATTTTATTTTACTGGAATGTGAGTGGTTTGAAGGGAAGTAGTCCTAGCCAATGACCTGATGAAATCTGAAAACTAGAAGGGGAAAACTGTTTCAAACCTCATTTCTGATAAGACAGTGAGAGTATTTAGAAAACAGAATGATTGCTATTCAATAGCTGTCACTTCAGAAAGTGAGATGTGGGGAATAAATTAGATGTAGTTAAGACCTTAGATGTCACTATGTTTATGGGAATCTAGCATATAATCTGAAAGCTATCACATAGTCTGAGAAAAGAGGAGAAATGAATTGCACAGTGGTGCGACATCACTTATAAAATCACTAAAAAAGAAGTTGAGAAAGCCAGTTTATATTAGAAACCCAAACTTCAACAAATTTGATGTATATTTTTCATATTCTAAGAATATTCCTATACTAAGCAGCATTTACTCCAGAATATTGTAATTTGTATTTAATTTCAATGGAAGTTTTTAAATCTATCAATCCCTTTAGAAGCAAACAATGAGCTAAAGAGAATAATTCAGATATTATTTTTTGTAGACAGGACTAGAAAACTGCAATAAAAGAAGTTGTCTTAAGTTTAATAAGGGACCTACCATACACTAAAAATATGTGTTTTCAAAAAAGTAGATGCATCATTTTGCTAGAAAATCAGGTACTTTCAAGTTATACTATATAACTTGATGCATTAAATTCAGTACCAGCAGTCTGTTAGTTACTAAGTTAACTAAGTCTATTTTTTCTAATCAGCAGTGAGATATAAGGAGGGACATGAGAGAGAAGGCAAAGGAAAAAGAAGCTACACAAGGAAGCTTCTGGCAAGGAAGCCAATGTCAGAGCAGCTTCTACTGCCAGCTCAGAAAATGTTTTTGTGACTAACCATACAACACTATGTAAGCTGTTGAATGATCTGGAAAGAGGCCTTAATTACTTGCTAACCTTCATCACAAATAAAGAATAGTCGGATATGTCTTGCAGGAAAACACAAGATATATAAAGGCAATACAAAATTAGTTATCTGTAGTATGATGCTGAGTGCTAACCATGCTGGCTCTGATCCTGAAAAGCATTTAAGCATGTAATTGATTTTAATCATGCAGGTCTCCTTTCTTGTTTAACATGGCTTCAGATCTCAAGCTCATATCTTTCAATACTTTATGGAATCAAGTTCTTAACATCTCCCAGTAAGTGATGGTGAAGACATAACATGCTTTTGTTTACATTAAAACAAATAGGTCTGGCAATGATGCAAACTCAAGATTATTATGAGACTTTCATTAAATGCAATTGCATTCAGATCACATTCAAAGAACTTTAGGCAAATATCAAACTAGAATTTGGGATAAAGTTGCATGGAACCTGAAGGCTCTCAGGTTTTCAAATCATTGTGTCTGGTAAGTCATCTGTAAAAAAAAAATGAAGTCTTCAGGAAGAAAAAAACCTCATCTTCCCTTTTTGTGAATACTTTCATACATGCCAGCTGAAATGATTATGTATTTGAAATTGCATTTGTTAGCCCAGGCATCATCTTTAACATTTTTTTATTTCTCCTTATGAATGTATAAGATCTACATCCTCAAGCATCTTGTAGTCTGTCATGGGTTCAGTGAGTCCTACCTATAAGACTCACAGTTACAAAATGATGGCTTCAGTTTCATACCTACCTACAAACATTGTTTATTACCTCTCAGAGAAAAAGGGGCTGGGATAATCTCTCTTCAACAACTTCAAAGCCTTCCTCTTCCAACACAGTTCCTTGGGAAAAAGGATTTTAAAATGCTACACTCTTGAGTGTTGAATGTATGTATGTATGTTTACATGTGTGCATTGACTGATTTTCTTTTCTCTTTTTTCTTATTTTTTTTATTTTTTATCTTGTTTTCAATGCAACATATGACGTTATATCAGATGTTTTTAGCTTAAAAAGTAGAAGATCATATATACTTAGAAGTCAGTAAGGTTTTAGCAGTAAAAAATAAAATACTTTGCGAAAGGGAAAGATAAAATAGTTGAAAATGTCAAAAATTGCTTTGTTTTGTTTTTTAATAACAAAAATATTAAAAAAAAACCAGAAAACAAAACACCAAATCAAACAAAACCAAAACAAATTAAAACAAAAACTTTCCTGAGATTGGCAGCTGTCTTTCTACACTTTGAACAAGGTTTAATACAGAAAAATATTGCATGCCTTTGAAGAACATTTAGTCATATTTAAAATGTAAAGCAAATGTACTTCAATGAAAAATCTACTAAAAGGTCAGTGGTCAATAACAAGATCTTTGAGGTTCAGTAATGCAACTTTTTTCAGAAGATGCTAAGACAATAATATGTTGCAGTTCTTATGTATTCTAGTAGTTTAGATAATTTGAAAATGATATGCAACTCTACAAATCACATATTGCAACAGAACTAGCAAATAGACATGGCAAGGAAGACAAATTTCAAACCCTTTTCCAAGTACACTTGCTCCACTCTTCTGTCTTTACAGATATTTTGATCAGATACCTCTGTCAGATTGCTATGAATGTTTTTGCCATGTCAGGAAGATGGACATAATCGATTGACTGTCTCAGCTTAACCCTCACTTTCAGATACTCTGGGTGACGTAGGAAATATTTTCTATAATTTCAACAGTCTGTCTTTCTGCCTCATTTTTAATCACTAAAATATCTCATTTCTTGTTCTGTGAGGTAGCCAAGCCAAGCAAAAGCAAGATGACATTCATTTCTTTCTTCCTACTTGGAGAAATGAGGAAATTTTAAGCACTGAAGATGATTTTTCCTCCATCTCCTAGTGGACTTAAATCAATGTCTTTGAAGAACTGACAGGATTCAGATAATTTTGGGCATAGTTTGTTCCTGATTACCATGTAACAAAATGTACCTCTGATTCAGTTGTTTTTACATGTTCTCATTGAGTTCAGGTAAATATGTTCATCTCATTAAAATTTTATTGGTTTTCTCAAAAATTTCACCTCAAACTGCAGCTCTAAGCAATGTACAATGTACTTTCTACAGCTCACTTGTTCTTGTAAACAATAGCTAAAATGGATGTAATGGACTCATTTGGCCCTTGAAAGGAACCCTGCAGTGGAGCTTTTAACTCCATACAGCATCACTGATGTATACAGACAGTTCTGGGCAAAAAGCAGAATTTGATATGTTGAATATAATGGATGTCCGTTGGTATCCTGTGCTGAGATGTGACCACACAAATCCTACTCTCAGCAGCAGCTTCCAGGTGCTCTCAGTTATATGCAATGTTAAACTGCCATCCCAAGCCAAAATTTCAGACTCCTTCTAAGCAGCAACCAAGACTATGGAAAAATGCTGCTCAGCTGCTGCCAGCTGGGGTCCTGAGGCAGCTGTTCAGGGACCTCACACAGAAAATCTTTTATATATAAAAATGCCACTATTTTAAACAATGAACTTAATATATAAAATCAAACTTTTCCTCCATTCCTTCAGCTAGTTCACCACACTGTCAACCAGTTCAAGGAGAAGGAAATAATGTCAGATATAAAGAGGGAGTAGTAGACACTGTCTTCTAACAACTCATTTGGCTTTTAATACTATGGTGTTAGTTAAATTAGCCCTTATTTAGAGCAACACTAATGGTAATATTGAGAACAATACACACTAATATCAGTTCAAGTATCCAAAAATGGTCTGCAAGTCTTACTCTCTGAAGAAAATAACTATTTCATATTGAGAGTGTTAGCTTAAAAATTTAAAAATTATGGTTCTGTTATTGGAGAGTTTAGATCCAAGAAAAAATTGATCTTTATTTGAGAAGTTATATAATACCAATCAGATAAATTTAAAAATTTTGGTAACCTTTAGTCCAGTTCCCAAGGACTTCATGTTTTTTTTATTCATATTGCATATACTTGCTCATAGAACAAAGTATGTTTATCTTGTCCTAAAATCTATTTTTTCTTTGGGAAATCAACAGTATATCAGCAAATACCAGTAGTTTTTTGTACAAATCTGGTGAAATAGGATATAAGAAGACAACCCATGCATTAATTTTTTTTTGTTTTATCCTTCTATTTATATAGACTAATTTTTTTTTTGACAGAGGCAGTGTCCTTATTTAACAAAAATTTTTAAAAAATGGTACACATATTACTTAGCAATTTTTAAAATACTTTAAAGGACAATAAGCATGAGCACAAGTGTTCAAGATATATCCCATGGCACAGTATGAACACAGTGTGTTAATAACTGTGCACTTAGTAATGGAGGCAGAACTGAATTCTTAATTTATCTTATTCCTATATTTTCTATCAGAATTGAGAGCTCTTTTCATGCCACCTATGTGGGCTTTTTAAGCACATCTGAGATATTTAGATGTCCCAGCATCCCTGTGACTATCAGGTCAGTTAAGCTGCTCCTTAAATTTTATCTTTGGGTTTCTATTTGCTCCTTGGGCTTCCTTCCAGCTAACAGCTCTTTGGGGAGCATTTCCCTTAAATACTCAGGATAGAACCCAAAATTTACTCTAAGGATTTCTCCTTTATCTTTTTCCTTAGGCCTTCTGGTAACATAGATAAAAGCAGTAATCTAATTTATGGGTTTTCTACAGGCTCACAGGGAGGAAGACTATAATAGGATATTAATGCTTTCCTCATATGCAAATACAATGAAATGAGAAGATTGATTTTCTTTCTTTAGTCCTTTTTTTTTTCTTTTTTTAATTTCCCATGTATTCTGTAGGAAGAAAGCTATTTGATACTATACTTCTGTGTGTTTCAGAGCTATGACTCACCTGAGACAGAACTCTTTAAAAAGATTCTTACTCATAAGACTGTTGTTTATACCTAGTGAAATCTCTAGATGTGAGGTACACGTAAGAAAGAAAAGCTTTAGGGTGGACCAAAGAGATTTTTAAAATTTTATTTATATCTTTTTTGTTTGTTCAGAGCTAAAAAAATAGTACTTACTTTAGTACTTATGCTACCATTTTCCATAACAACTATTGCTATGGCAAGATGCTAAAACGGTTAATGATGAAGAAACAGAAAACACACAATATATAAAGACATAAAACCCCTTAAAATGTTGCAATTAGGAACAGACCAGACAATAAAATCCCTTTTTGTTGCATCTTTCTGTAAATGTATGTGCATTTTACTTTTTCTTTCTCAGGAAAAGCTGGTCACTAATCTTAATTACATTCCTTAAAAAGACTGTTATGGAAAAGCAGAGTGTATTAAATGAAGCAGACTACAAAATTCTTCCATAGGAACAAAGAAGAATTATCCACAGTTCATCAAAATGTTCTTCTCTGTACCATATTATGTTGTAATGATTAAAATAAATTTCAGTATGTGCTTGATAGCACCTTGGAGGTCATGTTAAGGGCAATAGTACAAAAGGAATTCTGATAGCCAAATTAGGAGAAAGTATAATCTCATAGATAAGAAGATTGTTTCCATATACCTTTTATTCATCAGTGTAAAACTGGGTTCAAACCCAAAATCATCTCTATGTTCTTTTCAATTTTTTTGTTTTCTTTCTGCATCAAAAATTTTGGCAATGCCTGAGTGAGCATCATGCAGTAAACTTTTACAACTGTCCATGTTTTTAATTACATAATACTGGATTGTTAAATGGCCTTTAGTATTACTGTTGTCTGTTCTGTGTGCAGCATGGATGTGAGCTACTTGTATATTGTTCTCCTCAGCAGGTTTCTAATCAATTCTCATTCATCTTAACTATGCAGACCATGGGCTAGAAAAACCAGACTTCATTCCTTATGATTGAATTAATGATTATGATTAAATTAAAGTTTGTCAAAATTCTTTCATAGTGTAAAAGGGAAACTGAGATTTCTATTTCACTGCAGTTATACATCACAGGAGCAGTTGTCTGTGGTTGAAATCCATTTAGGAGAGCTTATTTCCTATACCCTGGCCCCACTGGCTTTGGGACAAACAAATGGGGGTAGAATGGGGGAGGACAGAGAGGTGTAAGTGCAGATAACAGGACATGAGGAAGAAACAGGGATAACAGAGGCTCTGAATGGAGGTTTCTGTTTTCTTTCCTTCCAACATCTCACTCCAACCACTTCCCCTGTCCTCAATTGCCCTAGGACATGTAGAAGAAGATATAAATTCTGGGAACTGCCCAGGAAATGCTACATCAGTGAAAATATTGCCTCTTTTCTGCCTGTGCCTTGAAGGCAACTCTGGCTGATAGGCAAGTCTGGGCTTTTTGGGCATTATGGTACAGATTATGTACAGATGTTACTGTAAAATCTAAAACCACTATTTGAGGCAGAATACTAATGAGTATTTTAATAAAAGACTATTTGCTAGAGTGACTATAAAACTTCATCCTCACATTTTTTCCTCTAGTTAGGATGAACAACCCTAGTGAATCTGTGCGCTCTGGCTTCACACAGACTCCAGTGTTTTTCCAAGAGTTTTTCCTTCTAAACTAATATAGAAGCTGTTTATTTAGTGTTTTGGAAAACAGTATACACCTTTCAACATGTTGCATTACTAATATCATCACCAGCATATATCTGATAAAAAGTACTTCCTATTTCTTTGGCCACAATAGTATATATTAATGACAATTTTGGAACTCCAAAGTTACAAACACCTAAAAACTTTTATTAATAGAGAAGTTCAGTTAAGGTGATTGTCTAGGTTTTGAAAGACAGCTGTCTGCCAGGGAAAAGCTAGAGCTTCCCTTTGAATTGAGAATGTAAACCCCCTTCCCTCCAATTATTATAATTTTGCAATTAGGGGCTTTCAGGGAAAGATATGGGAATAGGAGTAACAGTTCTTTACTAGGAATATAAAGAAAAAAGAATACAAATCTGGTAGTACAAAAAAAACCCCAAGGAAGCAAAAAAAATGTCCTGATAAAACCTGACAGGGTCAGGGATATGACCTGACACCCTGCTGGTCAGGGTGTTGGAAGCAGTCCAAATAAATCCTCCTGGAGTAACAGATGGGGTTCTGTGGAGTAGAGATGATGGAGTAGAAAAAGTCCAGTGGTGGCGAGATGGGTCTGGTCTTCCTCCTGGAGCCCAATGGAAAGGCTGAATTTCCAGAATGCCAGCTGTTTCTGAGTCTCAGTTTTTATCCAGGTAGGAACAATTGGCTCCCTCCACACTGGGTGGAGCATCTCACAATGGGATGATGTAATGTGTCATGTCGCTGGTGAGCCTTAATGGCCCATTATCAGAAGATACCCCCGGAGGATGGATGGGTGGTGAAAGAGATAAGAAACACTGCCCCACCTGGCTTTAACAGCTGGTCCATTATCAGAAGGCATCCGCCCCCCTCCCCCCTGGAGTTATAAGAGATATAGAAAAAACTGCTTTCAACAGATGAAATAAAATACACATTTTTTTGGTTACCTAACCCAAGACAGTGATTTATTTTCAATACCCTCACCAGCACTTGACATCTTCGACTGGAAATCTCCAGAGCATTAATATTTTTTCAGTGAGTTATCCTCATCATAACCTGGGAGGCTACCAAAGTTGACAAACATGAATGGAGGGTATCTGTGTGCTCAGCACAGATTCAGAAAATGCTCAGCAAAGCATTCAGAATTCAGGAGAGAAACCTTGTGTAAAACTAATTAAAAGCTCCAAAAATCATCCACAAACTATATAGACAAACCTTTAATGACTGAAGGTAACCTGGGGTTTAGTCTGAAATAACATATACTGATTTTGTTACATTTTCAGAACTCTCTGAAGTTGAAAAAACTTTTGAGAGTTGATTTTTGTTTGTTTGTTTGTGGCTTATTCAGAACAGTCATAAATGGATGGTAACACAGAAATTTACCAGAGAGCTGACAGCTCTTTAAAGACATTTTTCCTAGGGTAAATTTCTTGATCCACATGTGTCAAAAAATCAGACTTTTTTTTCTCCTGTGAGACTTTTACCATGATCTGTTTCCTTGAAAAGTGGAGATCTCGGGCTAGTTATAACTTAATATTCATAATTAATTCTTCCTAATAACATGTTCTTGTATTTACTAAAGCACTCTCAAAGCCATATGTAGAAAAATTCTAAATCTTGTTTATGCAAAATAACCCACTTCCTTTCTCAGGGGCAAGTAGACTGTTCTGAAAGTTTAACAGAATTGTTGTGTATCTCATATGGAAATTAATGCTTGAAAATAGAAATCTATTTCTCTATAGAATAACTGAAACTCACTCATTACTTCCCTATAAAATTCAAAAAATATCATAAGCAGCTTCACAGTAAAAGTTAAATCCAACGTTATTAATAGGATGCATAGCATTTTATTTCTAAAATTTTAAATTCAATTTTGTTTTCATTTGTTACTAACTTAAGTCTGTAAATTCTATCTCAGGAGTAAATACTGACAAGCATAATAAAAGCAACAGCATCTCATGTGTAAGTTTAATATTAAAATTATCTTTTAAAATTAATCTTTTATTGCATTAACTCTGTGCATCTTCTAAATATTAAAGTATGAGGAGCTGCACAAATCCAAGTAGGTTGTGCTATAATTTAACAGGCACAAAGGGCAAAAAAATTAGAAAAAGTATTTAAATTTTTATGTTTCTATTATAAATATTTCTTTAGCTACCTCTGAGCCCCTACTTACATTCCCTTCTTTATTATGTTACTCTTCAAGGTTTCCAGAACATTTACTCCACTCATTTGATCAATATTCTACTCCCACATACTAAAAACTAGAAGGTTTTTACTCAATCACAGCCCTTTTTCAATATTTTATCTTCAGATAATTCCAAGTATCCAAGCATACTGTCACTATAATTAATTAAGCACAAAAGTTATTAATTGATATGGGATTTACCTTCCTGATAGCAACCACTGAAAGCTTCTGTTAGTGTCCTCTCACAAATACATCTGAAAACTGGCTTTCCAAAAGAAATTACAATATGGAGAGCAGAGAAGGTATGGCCATACAAGCAACAGCCTGTAGTGAATTCCAGATGGATGCAGAAAAACCTTTAAGTCCCCAGCTCTTATTGCTGCTGCGACAAAGAGGCTGCTGGTCCAGTCAGCACGATCAGAAGAATAAGATACAGAAACAGTTTTTATGATTGAAAAGGAAAAATGAGATTACCCTCATTTAGTAAGACCAAAATGTCTTACTATAGGTCTGATGCTGGACATTTACTTTTTCTGTTGTACAATAATTTAATGGTGGTTGATAAAGATGACAAAACAAATGAGATGGTTTTGCATGCAAGGTAAAGAAGAATTCATAATCCTGTCTATTCCCCTTTCTGCTTTTTACAGTTAATTAAAATAATCCTGCAGCTGTGGGAAGAAGAGTCATAGGGACATTAGCAGGTGGAATAAGAGGAATGCAACTCTAGGACTCTGTGGTTAGTGATATTACTCAGGAATTGCAAATTCTTGCTTTGACTTTCTAGTCTTAAAACAATGAAACTGTGAATGACAGAAGGACTAAATGCTGACATTTCTCAACTTTCTGTTGTCTTTCAAACTTAACTGTAAATCTCCCACAAAATACAGTGCAGCAGTCAGTCCACTTATCCCCATGCTCTGCAGAATGCAGTATTTTAACCACATAGAGGATATATTCTTTGTGTGTCTTTTAAAAAGCAGAGGGCCTGCTAACGACCACCAAAAAAGACTCAATTGTCTTTCAGAAGTGGGAAGGTTTCTTTCAAAAGAAAACTTCAGAAACTAATTTCTTTCACTGCCCTGCTCCTCTTGGAACTTCAGGCATGAGATGCTGTAAGATAGAAAAAGATATCACTTTTGTTTTTAGAAAATTATTTAAGCATGAGCCTTGACTGTCAAGATACTACACTTGAATGGCATGAAATGTATTTCATCAGCAAACATAAAGATCTTAGCCAAAACAAGCTAAGTCAGAGACATTTCATTCAATTAATCTGGCTTACTATCTGACTGCTCTTGACAGCAATTGACAATAAAAATAGTATGAAATGTTTATTAAAAAATCTCTACAAAGCTTTTACAACTTTGCAAAAATATTTCTGTTCTGTCCGTCATGGCTTTCAAGTTCATGATACTTTCCAAGATTTCTCTCAGCCCTACAACATCAGTGATAAGCAGTTGATAATGAAGAAAGCTCTTTTATTTTTTAGCTGCTCTGTCAAATTATATTTAATCTTTATTGACCAAAAGGTCTTCAGCCACTAGTAGAAAATTTGCTTGTGAAGTTATCACACCAATGTTAAGCTCAAAGGTATTTCTAAAGTACAGATCTGAGTTCATGGAATGCCTCCTGTTTGTTTTGGAAACTGAATGGAAGCTATGTCATCAGTGAGTCCACCTGGCCACAGGCAATGATAGTCACTAGTAAAAGCCACTGCCTGTTTCTGTTGATGGATCAGGAAAACTAAATATGCTGTGCCACAGAAAAGTATATCTAATGGGAATGGACTTTGTGAAGCTAAAGCAGGAATAGGATTCTTAAAAATAAGATCCTCTTTGGTTCAATTATCATGCTTGTTGAAAAAGCAGCATTCCCCATAAAAACACAGAAATACTCCCTGGCTTTCCCATAATGATCTCAATTTGTGATGCCCAGTACAGAGCTGCAAGGTCACATTTATACTATTAGAAATATCTTCGGGCCACTACATGTGGAATCAGAATTACATAACTTTTGTTAAGTGAGCTACCTTATAAAATCGGTATAAATGACTGTGAGTCTAATAGCTTCTCTAAATATAATATTTCAAAAAAAGAAAAAAGAAAAAAAAAATACATTATCTTGTGAAAGTGATAACAACAAACAAAATAC
Organism: Acrocephalus scirpaceus scirpaceus; assembly: GCA_910950805.1. NCBI lineage: Eukaryota > Metazoa > Chordata > Aves > Passeriformes > Sylviidae > Acrocephalus > Acrocephalus scirpaceus. The sequence continues at coordinate 21,043,724 of OU383777.1, forward strand.
ATAAACTCTAATATGATTCAGATGACTTACAAATGCAGCTCAACTATAGTCTTTTTAAAATACTTCTGAAGATAAATAAGTCACAAGATGCCCAAAATTATGTCAAAACTCTCATAACAACTGCATGAGTCTTATCATTGAAAGTCTATTAAAAGTGATTTCAAAAGAGGCAGAAGGATGCTAATAAGAGCCCCAGGTTGTTTCATAACATTCATACAAAAACTGGCAAACCTGTCACACTGATCAGCCCCAAAAGCTATTAGCAAGTCGTTTCCATCTGGAATCATGAGATTACTGTTACCTGAAACAGTCAGACTGTGCAACTTATAATATTTGTGTGACAGAGACCATAGCTCTAGGTCTCAGTCTGTCTTGTGCATGGTCTCTGTACATCCTTATACAAATGACAGCCAAAATCCCAGGCATCAGTGTCAGACTTCCATTCAAAATAATATTATATTAGAAATAAAAATACATTTAAAATGTTCTCAGGTAAAATGGAACAAATAATATTCATACATAAACCAAACTGAAATTTTTGATCTTTGTATAAGTAGTTTTTCTGCCCAGTAAAAACATTGCCATAAGCATTTTCTTAATGAGCAAATAATTTCAAGACACTGTTGCTGCCAATATGATATATCTGCAGTCACCTAACAAGGATGCATAACAATACTAAAGAATCATGCAAATTCCACTGTAATGTAGCATACATAGCAAGGCTTGTAGAACAAGACTCGACAAGTGTCAAAGACTATTATTATTAGACAGGGATTCACAACTGAGTCTTGTTAACATATGCAAAATCCTACAACCTTAGGCAAAAGTTATCTACATATAACTTTTTAAATATACAAACTATTGAATTACATGGCTTACTGTGGCAAAAAATGTTGTCCAAGGTTATTCCTCATGAGAATGTATACTAGATTTTTAAAGGGTTTTTTCCTAGCTAAACTGGCTACTGGCATTTTGAAAAGGAGATTCATCTATCAGAAGACTAACAGATTTTTCCCTTAAATAAGAAAGTTTTTGTAAATACTCCTGTAAGGTTTTAAGCAACTAAAATACACAGTTTTATGAGATGACACCTTATAAGAACTAAATGATAAAGCAAAGGTCATTCTTAATACTGAAAAAGGTACAGTTTAACCACTTAATATTTTCAATGCTAGAAGTTTAAAGAAAAAGCCCTTGTCTCTAGAATTATTTTATTCGTTTTAAAATGATCATGTGTTATTCAAAGCTATAAGAATTCAAGACATAGCTATATAATATGCAACATTTAATAGTAACATGAAAATGGAGGATCCATAAACGATACTGAAATTTGTATTCAAACAGAAAAAGGGTTATGTCCCTTATTAAAGTGGGGTAAATAATCCTATTCCCCTAAAGTTCTGGATGACTCAATATCTCAATTACATTTCTAGTCTAAAAATGGCAGCAATACAAAATCTTGAAGGGCAAACAAAAAACATAAAAAGTTACTTCATTTTAAACTATATTTCTCATTTAAAACCCATTTCTCATATTTACCCATATAAATCAAATACGTTAATTTTTTCATGATCACTAAATTAATTTTGAGTGGGATATGTGCTTCCAATGAATTCTGTACACACATTTTCCCTTGAGATCTACCACCCAAATACTGCACGTCAACAAGTGAGAACATTTTATGGAGTTAGTAAGTAAAGTAATAAATCTCTATGCCATTTACCATGTGAGATGAAAAAAATAATGGCTTATGGTGATGCTGAAAAAAAAATCCATAAACTATCTATAATTCAGCAATAGAACAGCAGGAATAGCTAAAGCAAGATTTTTAAAAAAACAACCCATTCAATACTTTCCTGTTTAAGATGGAGGAGGCGTATAAAAGACAGAAAGAAAAGGAAGAAGTTAATCTTCAGAAAAAAATCTATGTGTGACAGATGGGAACTTTTTAAATGTGAGAAAACTTGTGAGGCAGAAAGTAAATTCATCTCCCATGTTGAAGGAATGAGGAATGTTGCAAAAGGAAAAAAAAAAGTTATTTGAAGCTCTTGTACTTTTACAGTTTCTGTAGTAAAAGAAAGTTTGAGAAAATGTGATGGCTATATTTCAAGTTGTTAAGCATATGTTGGGTGAACTTTTCAACCTTAAAATAATGTTCTAAAACTCAGAAAACTACTCAATTTGTAACTCCCACAAACATGGCTCACCAAAACACCCACATCTTGTTTTTCTATCAGGGTAGTTACAGCTCCTGTTCTGATGGAAAACCCAGGGATTTAAACTATTTCTTAATGACAGAACTTTGGTTAATGGTGTTTTAGTAGCCAAGATGGCTCATTGTGGGGTTTTTTAGAGTGCTTTAGGAGAGTATTTTTGTTCTCCAAAATCTTATTGCCTGTAGAAGTTTGCAGCAATGCTTGGAGAAAAATAGAAAAGTAAAGTAATCAGAGTATCGAGTATACTACAATTTTAATTACAGAAGAACTGTGGTTAAAAAGAAATAGAATTAATTCAAAAGTTTCTTGAAATTAGATTTTAGTGTGTCTTGGCTTTAATCTTATGTAGTCAGAATATATCCATTGACGTGGTGGGTTTTTTATTATGCTCTGTTATAGAATCACTGAATGCTTTGGGCTGGAATGGACCTTAAAGATCACATAGTCCCAACCCTCTGCCTCTACACTTTCCAGTAGACCGGATTGCTCAAAGCCCCATCTAGCCTGGCGTCTACGCCAATGATCAAAACAGAGAAAACAGAAAGGCATGTGAGGGTTGATGTCTCAGTCACGTGTTGGAACACTGAAAGCAAAAGACCCCAAACTATGAACATGAGTACTGTTGCATGGAATTGCAATGGTCATGACTGCAATTATTCCTCAGATACATAACCAAAGTACAGAGAGCTCTAATGAAACAGGCAACATTTGTTCACATGGTACAAATTGAGAAAAGACATAAGATGATGATAAGTTAGATATATATCCTTAACAGGGACCTGTGATACGTGCTGCACTTCCAGTACACAAACAAGCTCACTTAGTGTTTCCTACTTGTCAAAAAAATTCCTTCTGTTATAGAGGTTACTGAACTTCCATGGATGAGAAATGTGGAGGTTTTGTATCTCCAGAAACAGCAAAAGCACTAATGTATGAAAGATTTTCAAGAAATATTCTGCAACTGAAAATAAGTTACTGCTTTTACTGAAGTGAAGTTGTGCTCAACAAAACAAATATAGAACAAAGTGAAGTGGAATGTTGCATTTGGGGCATAGTATTTACACTAACACCAGTGTAATGCACGAATATTTTACTGTAGAAAACTGCATCTGCATTGTCCAAGTTTATTGCACCAGTATTGTTGCAATGAAAAACATCAGCTTAAAAAAATAGGGTAAAGAAAACGGTGAAGACCAGAAAAGATAATTGTCAATGTTTAGCAGAGCAGGTTGTTTAATGATCAGTGAAGCAGCACTCCAAAAGAATGGAAAAATCAGTGATGGATGGTTTTGAAAGACTGTAGAAGAAAATCAGAAATGAAAAATTAGTGGACATGGCTGCTAAAGATTTTGTATCCTAGCAGGAATACTTGTAATTCCCAGTAGATCACAGAGTTTTCTAATGGCCCATTATTGTCTCAATCAAACTTAAGACACTGGTATCCTAAATAACTCTCTGTCTAAAAAATACTAGAATAGGGGAAATGAAGTTCTCATAGAGCCCATGACAGGTCCTGAAAGGGAAGGGGGTAAAAAGAAGCAGAAGAAATGAAGAATTTTTTCCAGGACTGGGAGAATGAAAGATCTTAGGAAAGGGAGTGGGAAAACACGCACGACTTCTTATAGGAGGAAGACCTAGAAAATTTTGCAATAAAGTGATCCAGATGCCCAAATTCAGAGGCAAAGAGGCAAAAAAAGAAATTGAGTATAAGTTGGACTGAGGATTCTGGAAAATGCTGCATAGACTCAGAAAATACAAGGAGGAAAATGTCCAGTAACAGCCTTGCATAAAAGAGTGGAGGGGAAGTGGGGGGGGGAAAGAGGGGTTAAACCTGTAACCATGAAAGCAAACATGAGAATTCAAAGGATCCTATCAATAAAGTATGGGAGGCAAGCACATAAGGAGTCATTGGGAAAGTAATAGACCAGCAGGCAAGGTGTGTACTGTGCATGCCTAGCAGGAGCAGCAGACTGCTGTCTTACCATTGTCACTGGTTAATGACTTGGCTGTACAGCTGTCCTCAGCTCTTGGTGAGAGACCCTACTGATCACAGATTTTATAACTGGAAATGCTAGACTTATTGCCATGTTTGACACCTCAGAAAAATCTACTGCTCTGGAAATCATGGGCCAGGGATTTGGAAGTAAAAATTAAGGACATGATCCAGTTCCAAAGGATTTTCAGAAACATATTTCAAAGTGCAATTCCCCAAAATTAACAGTGTAAAAAACAGATAATCTTATTTTCTTAATTATGTACAATAAAAAAACCAGCTCAAGTCAAAAGATACTCTGAAATTTTACAGTGCAGAAAGAACTTGATACAGAGCTCATAAAGAAAATTCTGTAGATTTATTTCAGCTTTTTACTTTCTTAGTCATCATTATGCTGAAAATAAATAAAATACTACTGTGTCCCTTTCAATGCTACATGGACTTGTCTTGCCTCCACGCAGTGCATCACAGCACAAAAAAGTGGACCCTTTAAATTTCTAAGAATATTTTTATTATTTAATTGTGAACTGTACAGTAATCTTAGGATCTGAGCTTGCCTGATATCAATTACTGCTCTGACTTCTTTTCTTAACGCACATATTAGTCTTCCTTCTATTCCTCCTAGAATTTCTTCCTTGAAAACCTCAGGTTGAGTTACAGAGGAGTAGCAGCCATAAGCAAAAAAAAAAAACAAACAACAAAAAAACCCCAAACAAAAACAAACAAACAAAAAATTCCCAACAATAAACTCACAGTTAGGGGGAAAAAAAAACCAAACAAACAAAAAACCAACCAAAACAAAAACAAGCCACCCAGAAATTTTCTCCCACGCACTTTTTTCTAAGCTGCCAGAAAGGAGGGCTAGATTGTTCCCATATAGCAATTGATTTTCTTCACATACAATAAAAGTTTCTGCAGTTGGTTATCCATGAATTCTACAACAGAATACTTTTCCACACTAAAATACTAAAGTTTTGCTAAAACTTGAACACAAAGGAAATTTATTGTATCCTTGGTTTAAAAATAAAATAATCAAACACTCATTAGATAAGATGCAGGCATTTGTTACTGAGCCTTGTTAAAAGCTCTTGTTAAAGGATACTATTTTAAAATAACAACATTTTCTTCTGAATTTAATTTCATTCGTTATTTTTATTATTCATTATTTATTTTATTTTATTTCCATTTTTTTCCAACATTTTCATATTTATTCTGGACTCTCATAAATGAAAAATTTGAAGGTGAATTCTTCTTATGTTCCAAAATAATGTTAGCATTTTAATTTGTCTTTATAAACAGAAAATGCCTTTTCAATCAGACAAAGTGCACTAGATCAGCCAGCGGGCTCTGTTTTATTTCTACAGAAAATATTTAACATCCTCAGCCAATACATCAGTGTATTTACAAAAATTCTCACTTTGCTATTTGGTATGAATAAGCTTAAATAAACAAAAAATCTAGTAATATATATTAGCTTTCTAGGATGTGTCCACATATTGATAATTGATTACTTATGGATTAGTCAGTATGATTAGAAATAAAGATTAGGAAACTGAGACAAGAGAAAATGTGGTCTGCATGATAATTTTGAAAATGTTTCAGGGGTGTTTGAGACCTATGCAATTTACTTTCAAACTACTTTTGACCGTAATTAAACTGGAGTGATATTTATGATAAATAGGAAACTCTGATTCCTAGAAGAATATGAAGGATATTTTGACAAAGGCAAGATTTCTAAGAGCTACTTAGTTTCCTTAATTTCTGCATTTTAATTTGGGTTTAGTATAGCCAGGAAATTGTATATAAGCTCACAAGATACTTCCACATTCACCCTGGGAAATAGAAAGTGTTATAAATTTCTCTTGCTTTCCTTAGAAATTGAGAGCAGACATCTACTCACTGGATCCAGGTGTCTATGTGCAGTGCTTCTCATTCTAGAAAGGTAATGCCTGCTTTTAACAATTTTGTTCAGCAACTTAAGCAGTGAATATTTACTAACTAGATCCCTGGCTTTTTTAAGGAGCAAAACTTCAAGAAATTAAATGAAATATTTTTCTATCTTTTTCCTCTGCACAACCCTATTAGAAACTGTGAGAGACTGAAATGACGAAGATCAGTGGCTCAAAAAATTGGCCACTTGCAAGAGCAGCAGGTGCTTTGCTAAAGCTAGGTTTGCATCCCCAACAGAAGTGGGGGAGGAGGAGAGTTTTTGGATGTATGATAGCAAAAAATCTGACCTGCAGAAGAATAGCCCAGGTGCAGAGGGGTTGAGCATCCACCACAGAATAACCATACCAACACTTGTTTAGCAGCAAGCTGCAGTTTTGAACCAGATAAGGGAAAAGGCTGATAGGAAGCAGATCCTGATAGGAAGGATAATGCTTTGTATCATGCCAATGTCCTCCCTTACACAACTGGCTCACATGAAAAAATCCTCCATCCCCATATCCTGAGGAAGGTGTTGGGAAATTCTGTAGCAGTGCATTCTTTTGACTTAATTGTTATGTTTACATTTATATTGTTCGTGCTGTTCAAATGGATTGTTCCTTGTTACCCCCTGTTCACCCCCAGTTTGGTTTAACCCCAAGTTGCTTACCCAGTTTCAGTTATCTGTCAATCATTTGTTCCCCTACCCCCGAGTCCTGTCACTCTCAGTGAGGCCTCTCCCCAGTTCCAGAAGGTTCTGGGGAGATCAGGCCCTGATTGGGCCAGGCTCGAGGGAACTCCCTCCTCCCTCATGTGGTTTGTCCCCTGAACTGTCCCTCATCCCCCTGACCACTCCCCGATTTCCTGCGATTGCTCCCCTGCCTGACCCTTCCCTCAGCTCCTCCCTCGCATAAAAGTGGCTCCCCCGAGAGGATCGCTGCTCTGCTGGGGCAGTCTCTCAAGAGTCCAGACCCCTCAATAAAGTCTCCTGTGGCACCCCACCAGAGCCTCCCTTCATTCCTCCACTGTGGCCACTACCAAGGCCAGGCTTGGAGGTAGCTCTAAACCCACCGAGTGGACCCTGCTGGCCAGCCTGCAGGGTCCTACCGAGGTCTGCGTCAGCATCGGCCAGGGTAGCCGGAGCAGGCTCAAGGAGCCACTGAGATCAGACACCACCGCAAAATTCATATTCACAAATAGGCCTGAAATCCTTCATGCCCCTTCTGATGGGGCATAACTGGCTGAACTACGCTGGCATGTCTTAGAATGGGTCATAAAGCACCAAATAAACCCCAAGTGCTCCCAGACTAATTTCTGGGGCCTTACATCAGACAGTGTAAAACTTCCCCACCGAGGGGAGGTACCTGAAGGTAATTTACCCATTGAACTTTGCGTGTCATGGGCTTCCCGCTCCATCAAGAGATAAAGATTGTGACCATCACTTTGGACATATTGTTGCATTTCTACAGATAAAACCAAAACAGCTACATAACTCCCTTCTGTAACAACCAATTCTTTTAAAAAATAAGCCTGCTACAGATAAATATTTTTATAAATCCTGGTCATTCAGTGCTGCTTCACTCTAATTGACCCCAAGGGATCTATTAACAAGAACCTCAGCTACCCTTGCCTTTGGGGCAATTCATTACACAAGCCCCAGCCAGAATTTTTTCTTTCTGTTTACAATTCTTCCACACCCACATATTTAGTTCTCCAGCATAAACTGCGTAAACTGGAGGTTGAGTGGATGTGCTTGTTACCACATTCATAGTTTGTATAAACCCTTTACAGTTTCAGGCACACACTCATAAAAGAAATTGAAGCTCTCAAATTATTAACCTAACAATGATTTCAGTTCCAGTTCATCAATAAAATTCATATTTTGTAATGGAGCTACTTATTTAGCCAGTGGAAAATGTTAATACAGGCACAAATTTTGTACATTTTAACTGTGGGTGGCATCCTAGCACTTGCCTGAGATCCAGAAGTGTAGCTTCGGAAAGTTAAAGGATTTGGTAAACTTGGAAGAAAACCAATTGACATTACTTTTCTGTACAAAGTGTTTTGAGGGTTTTTTTAAAGACAAAACTAGTACTGTAGATCTTACAATTAAAAATAGTTTAGGGTGAGAAATATTTAAAGAAACTTAACAGGCTACAGTACTTAGATGGGAAGGAAATAGATGCTCTTCAAAGTGATACCCAAGTGATATATATCACTGCTATGTGGTCTATGTGTTACACCCATTTTGTGTGCAGTTCTACAGTAAAAATTGCATTAATAGTAAGAGTTACAAAATATATGAAATTGAGTGTGAGTTTGCTGCCTTCCCTATATTAAAGCAATAAAAGCATAATGGTAAAATTTCAATATTACTTCTACACAAAAGCAATTTGAACAATTATTGCAAGATTGCTTTCAGAGAAACTGTTGCAGCAGAAGTTCATTTTGCATGAATTATAGAGCTGTAGTGGTAGTCCACATTGACTATAAATTAGGCCCCTTCTTTCTAATTAAATAGGAAAAGAGGAAAGAAATGATACCACACAACCCCCTTGAATACTTTGCTGAGCCCACAGCCCTTAGTATTAGAGGGAAGGCCAAAATTCAACAAGGTACATTTATATGTGCAATTTAACCGTATTTCACCCCTGAGTTTGCATTTCTGTCTTTCTAGTTTCACAGAGAGCAACATCCCATAACAGAGGGGATGAAGGATGAAGGATGAAGCAACATCCTATAACAGAGGAAAGAAAAAAGGCAGTGGTGCAGCTCTCTCAAAACACATTGTAATCCAAACTAAACAGCAATATCTAAAACACACCTGCAGAATTGGTTAGGGTTAGGCTTTAGGGTTAGGCTTTAGGGTTAGGGTCAGGGTTAGGGTTAGGGTTAGGGGGTTAGGGTTAGGTTTGGGTTAGGGTTAGGTTTGGGATAGGGTTAGGGTTTAGGAATAGGGTTAGTGTTAGGGTAACGGTTAGGGTTAGGGGTTAGGGTTAGGTTTGGGTAAGGGCAGGGTTTAGGGTTAGGGTTAGGGTTAGGGTTGGGCTTTAGAGTGAGTGTTTAGGGTTAGGGTTAAAGTTTAGCGTTAGGGTTGGGGTTCGGGGTTTGGCTTAGGGTTAGGGTTAGGGTTAGTGTTTAGCGTTAGGGGATAGGGTTAGGGGTAGGGGTAGGGGTTAGGTTAGGGTTAGGGTTAGGGTTTAAGGTTACGGTATAGGGTTAGGGTTAGGGTAAGAGTTAGGGTTAGGCTTTGGCTTAGGCTTAGTGGTTAGGGTTAGGGTTTTGGGTTAGGGTTAGGGTTAGGGTTTAAGCTTTAGGGTTAGGGTTAGGGTTAGGTTAGGGGTAGGGGTAGGGGTAGGGGTAGGGGTTAGGGTTAGGGTTAGGGTTAGGGTTAGTTTTGGGTTAGGGTTAGGGTTAGGCTTAGGCTTAGGGTGAGGGTTAGAGTAAGGTTTGTGTTAAGTTTAGGGTTAGGTTTAGGGTTAGGGGTTAGGTTTATGTTTGGGTTAGGGTTAGGGTAAGGGTTAGCGTTAGGGTCTATGGTTAGGGTTATGGTTTGGGTTTAGGGTTAGGCTTAGGCTTAGGCTTAGGCTTAGGGTTAGGGGAAAGGGTTAGAGTTAGGGTTTAGGGTTAGGGGTAAGGGTAAGGGTTAGGGTAAGGGTTTAGGGTTAGGGTTTGGTTTAGGGTTAGGGTTAGGGTTTGGACTTAGGGTTAGTGTTCGGGTTAGGGTTATGTTTAGGGTTTAGGGTTAGGTCTAGTGTTAGGGTTATGGGTTAGCGTTACGGTATAGGGTTAAGGTTAGGGTTAGCATTAGGTGTAAGGGTTAGGGTAAGGCTTAGGTTTAGTCTTAGGGTTAGGGGTTAGTGTTAGTGGTTAGGGTTAGAGTTATGGTTTAGGGATAGGGTTATGTTTAGGGGTTACGGATAGGGTTAAGTTTTACGGTTAGGTTAGGGTTAGGGTTAGGGTTTGGGATAGGGTTAGGGTTAGGTTTAGGGTTAGTGTTACGATTAGGGTTAGGGGTTTGGGTTCAGGTTAGGGTTAGGGTTTAGGGTAAGGGTTAGCATTTAGGTGAGGGTTAGGGTTAGGGTTTAAGTTTAGGCTTATGCTTAGGGCAAGGGCTAGGGTTACGGTTAGGGTTAGGGGTTAGAGTTAGGGTTAGGGGTTAGGGTTTGGCTTGGGCTTAGGGTTAGAGTTAGGGTTATGGTTTAGGGTTAGGGTAAGGGTTAGGGTAAGGGTTAGGGTTTAGGGTTAGGGTTATGTTAGGGGTTTAGGGTTAGGCTTAGACTTAGGGTTAGGGTAATAGGGTTAGGATTAGGGGTTAGGGATAGGGTTAGGGGTACAGGTTAGGATTAGGTTTAAGGTTAGGGTTACGGTTAGGGTTTGAGGTTTGGGTTAGGGTTAAGGTTAGAGTTTGGGTAAGGGTTGGGTTCGGGTTAGGATTAGGGTTAGGGTTAGGGTATGGGTTAGGGTTAGGGTTTAGGCTTAGGTTTAGGCTTAGGCTTTGTATTAGGGGTTAGGGTTATGGTTAGGGTTCGGAGTTAGGGTAAGGGTTGGGTTTGGGTTAGGATTAGGGTTAGGGTTAGGGTTAGGGGTTACGGTTATGGTTAGGTTTAGGATTAGGGTTTGGGGTTAGGGGTTAGGGTTAGGATTTAGGCTTACGGTAAGGGTTAGGGCGAGGGTTAGGGTTACGCTTATTCTTAGGGTTTGGGGAAAGGCTTAGGGTTAGGGGTTAGTGTAAGGGTTAGGGTTAGGGTTAGGGTTAGGGTAAGGGTAAGTGTTAGTGTTAGGCGTTAGTGTTAGGTTTGCGTTAGGTTTATGGTTAAGGTTGGGTTTTAGGTTAGGGTTAGGGTTAGGATTGGGCTTTAGAATTAGTGTTTAGGGTTAGGCTTTAAATTTAGGGTTAGGGTTAGGGGGTTGGGTTAGGGTTAGGGTTAGCGTTAGTAGTTAGGTTTAGGGTAAGGCTTAGGTTTAGGCTTAGGGTTAAGTGTTAGGGTTAGGGTTAGTGTTAGGAGTTAGGGTTAGGGTAAGGGTTAGGGTTAGGGTTAGGGTTAGGGATAGGGATAGGGATAGGGATAGGGATAGCTTGGCATAGGTGTCTAGTACCCAGCCCAAACTGAGTGAGTCAATTCTTATTTTCAGAGCTATTTGGAGCTGTTCAGTTCTGAAACATGCTAATATTTGCTGGCATTGTTATGTCTTATGTTGAAATGCAGCTTTTAAGAAGCATTGAAGATCCTTAATTTAGACAAGTTGCCTTTTTCTGTATCCACTGCGCAACCGTGCTTGTTTGAACTTTCAGGATAAAAGAAGAATAGGGAAGGGAAAAAGAAAGAAGTGAGGTAGATTTTTTTCTACTGGAACCACAGCCCGCTGTTGTTGTTTTTTGACATTTCCCTTTATCCTCATTTAAGAAGTCTGTATTCTACTAAACCACAGTGGTCTTTCTTTTTGATCAGCTTACTAAGACTGAGTAAGACAATATATTTCAAAAAAAGTCCAGTTAACTAGCAATTAAGGAATCTTTGATTAATCTCCACTGCTGTGATACCTGATTAACTAGTTTTGAAGACTGAAGCAGCTCTTTTTAGTGTATATTATTTTTCTCTAATGGTTGATTTTGTTATGTGGCATGAAACATATATAGAATACATCAGGGTTAATTTGCATTTAAATCCCTTGAAGAGATCCTCATAAAATTTTATAATATTTTTTCTGCATTTGGAATTGTTTCTAAACATAAAAAAAGACATTTCTTTACCCGCAGAACAATAATTGTGTTCATTTTCTTTCTACCATGCAATTAAAACAGGTTATTACCAAATCAATATCCATTTCACAAAATGCATTCTTCCAATGTCTCTTTTGTCCTCCTCATCTAACAAGTCTAACCTGTGTATTTATTCTGCTGGTGCGTCTGCAGTAAAAAAGCAGAAGTCTAAACCAAACCAAAGCTCAGGCACAATCTCTTAAGCACAGACACTAGTTGAAAATGAACAGAGTGTACAGCAATCTGCCTCAACAAATGCTGTGCGCTAAGATCTTTGCAGCCTTTACAGGGATGTTAGGATGAAATACTTACATACAGAACTTTATCATTTTAGTAGTAATATGGAAATATGAGCAAGAATTTGAACTTGTAATCAAACTCGGTATGAACTCTACTACCCATTTTGTTATTCCACAGAGCTTTTTACAGGAAATCTGCAATTTTTCCATCTCATATTTATTTCTCTCTGTAGCATTGTGCTTTCTACATTCTCGTGGTTCATCGTCCCCCCTCCCCCCCGGGCTTCACACAGATAGGGGGTCTCTGAGCCCCTGCAAAATGCAAGACAGAGCCACCCAGGAAATTGGATATCTTGGGAAAAGCCACCCCCCTCCCCAAAAGGGATTTGACCCCTCGAATGCCTGTCCATCCTGGGCCACTCCCCTCACCCCAGCTACTGGCTGGGTCTCTGCCCTTGCCCTCTCCCCTCCCCAGGTGAAAGCAGCGTGCTTGCCATGTGCTCTGTTCTGTAATGCACTTTCTACGGACATAGGACCTCCTCTGAAGCTGGAATAAAAGCCCATTACAGGACCAGGTTTCTGTCTGCTGTTTGTCAAAGCCTTTTGATAAGAGTCACGCTGGACTTGCCCTGCTCCAGAACAGAGGTTCCTCCAAACCGAGGACCAGCCTGCTTCTCTGAATCCTTCTGTTCCTGGCAAAAAGATACAGTTGCCACTGCAGGGCCTAGAAACTCTGATAGAGGTAACAGTAACTTTTTACATCTCTCCTTTGCTTGAAATCAGCCATCTTACTGCAAAAGTTAAAGAATGTTATGCAACCCTTTGGTAAAAAGGACAATAATTGTTCATGGTGAATACTTGTCCCTGTATACCCTTCCTCCTTTTCTTTCTCCCTATCATCTCTCTTGTGAGGAGTCCTGGAATAAAGATTTTGAGAAGAATGCTTGAAAGGCACTGAGACAAGGGTACATGGACCTGTAGTGATGAAGTACAGGTATCTATGAGAAATGTTATGAAAGACGCATGGGAGGAAGATCTGCAATGGAAGAAAAATCATGCTGGGAAAGTCAAATGAGATAAACTAAAAATTAGGTAAATGCCAGTGTGAAAGTACAAATGTGAACCTTCTGTTCACAGAGGGAAAAGGGAGAGCAAAGCTGAGTCTAAGGAGTAGGGCTTGGTCAAGTCTTTTGACACAGTAAGTAATTTTGTAGTAGTATTTATAATAGCTCAACGTAAAAGGAGATAGAAAGGAAGAAATGTAAACAATCAAACAGAAATATACATAAGATTTTCAGTGGAAACAGAAAAGAGTGGATAATCTCAAAATACATTCTAGACAAGAAATAAAAAAAGAGATAAAATTCTGGGCATTTTCTTATTTTTCTTTACCTACTGATTTCAGTTATTTCAGACTTCATGATGTGTGAGGACAAAATGGTTAAAATCCTAACTAGTAAACACTGAAAATTCAGAATTCAAGCACCAGCTAAGGATAAAATAAATTGCATAGAAATTTCCAAAACATGATAATAGACTGATTAAGACTAAGAGAAGACTAAGACTAAGAGAAATACAGCAAAGCCGATATAATCATGGTATAATGAACATTTTTACTCAGCACTTGTGGTTTTTTGTGGTCATTTTGGTTCTTCATAAAGAGTTGCATTGATCAAGTTAGGTAATAGATCCTGCAAGTTTTCAATGTATGCTTACATAAACTCTTCGTACTGTCATTTAAAATATTTCATTAGTCTGCATAAGCAAATGTTGCTGTACCAACTATGTGTGAGCATTGATCTTCTTTCCTTACTTTAAGGGAAGCCATTTATTAACATTTTTAATGAGAAACTATGAGCTTACAGAAGCCCAAACTACTCTTTGATTGTTTACCAGTGCTGTAAAAACAGGTCATAGGTCCTTAATATGATGAAAAATATTTCCTTCAGAGTGATAAAACTGGTGCTTGTTTTGCTTAGGTGGCAAATATTACAGGAAAACAGATAATTTCTCATCCCTAGAGTTTTTATTATAAGCCATTACCCAAATCTTCTTCCTTTGATGCATTTCTGATATTTATATTCAGCATCTTCATCTCCTTTGAGATGTTTTCCCTGTTTACCCAGAGGAGAAAACACAAAACTTCTGTTGCAAATTTAAAAATCTCTTTGTTGATTAAAAATTATCTTCCCATCTTCAGAATACATACCTTGTGCTGTGCATATGCACATTTAGATAATTTCACAGCAACAAAGATGTGATCATCAAGGATATATTTCTTCCACTTTGTTATTTGATTTTTTTAAACTTAGAAAATATCAGAACATTTAAACAAAAGATTTTCCTGAGTGAACATATCAGGTGTCATAAAAGAAATCAAGGGGTTTTTTTTTTTTCAGATAAAGAAGTGCAGAAAGCCATGAACACAGGAAGAATGGTCCTTCATTGCTAGAGATGCTGATTCTAATATAGAGTCTGCGGTTCTGTCATGTAAATATTAGCTACACTAGAGAAGGAATTACCTGTATGTTTTCAGACATGATTCCACAGGCTATGTCTTCATCTGTAAGCACAGTGCAAGTTCTTTTGCAACTCTGAAAATCTTTTTTTAACAATAAGAAATTTGTTTTCTGTCCAGATTTATTGAGGACTTGGAGGTACCCAGCTCATATCCTCTTCCTCAGTTTCTGTGTTTGGCCATTACTAATGAAATCTGCTATCATAAAGAAGCATGTGGCCTTCTGTCAGAGCTCAAGTGGACAAAGACTAGAAGACTGGTTTGGTACAATCAGTTCTTGAAAATGTCTGAAAAGAAAATAGACAGCTTCACTTTCATGCAGGGCTGTGTAATGATCTTAAGGATCAGCACAAATCCACTCCACCAGTGTGGTATTGCAGAAGTACAGAAAAAATGTTTTTATTCATCTTTGTTGAAGATTCTGCATAATACAGAGGAAGGAAATAAAATGAAAAGTCCTATTCACTGGAAAAAGAAACTGTCACAATTCTTGAAAAATGGTTTAGCAGGGAAAGAATGAAAAACCAACTTGATTTGAGACTTTAATAGTATTAAGTAATGCTTTCAGTTTCTAAAAAGTATCAGTTCTGTGGCCTTAGTCTCACTTGGAGAAAGGGATAATCAATAAGTAAGTAACAAGACTGAGACAGAACATGATGAATGCCAGTAACCAGAAAATTATATACTAAGACACTGAACTGTGTTCAGTGTAACTCATCTGAGATCAGAAAGGCAAGTGTTCTGAATGATTCTGACTTGCAAAATGCCACAGGAAGTCTTGTATTTTTTGGTTTTGATATATTTACATGTTCAAATCACAAATAAAAGCAAGAAAAATTTGTATAGACCATTGTACAGCTTTGGAAAACCTAGGCTGACGACATACATTAATCAATACAGGGAAAAGATGTGTACGTTTCTAATCCAGCTCAAGAAATATTATAATAAGCCTCTTGTAATTACATTTGATAGGCTATATGATCACAAAATAGTACAGGTTGGAAGGAGCTCTGGACTGCACCCTTCAAGAAGGGTGGTACAGATACCTTGTGTGTTCTGTCTTTAAAATTGTGCTGGCAAGATCTCTGGGTTGTCTCACAGCAACAGGAAGTTTGAATTGCAGCAACAAAGCAAAAGCTTGGGTCTTACTTACAATGCACTCTCAAATTGCCAGTCAATCTCTAGTTAGAAGATCTCTGTATTTGGTACCTGTTGCAGCAGTAGTCCTTGGTTACTCAATAATTTTTGAAAACTACAATGGAGACACACCTCCATTCAGTAAAGGTGAGACTTTCATTCATGATGTCAAGAATAGGTGCATATATCAGTACTCTATTGTCCTGCAAAGACAGCAGTGGCACAGGTAGGCAATGCCTTGGAATACAGAACTTTATGATTCATTGTAAGAGCTTGTACTACATTTTTTATATCACCTCTTTTACTACACTTTAAGTAAAGATGAAGTTAATCTTAACTTCTAAGCATGTTTTCTTTTTAAAAAAGTAATAAAAAAAGTCTTTGGTAACTTTCAAGCACCAGTTTTTTATGTGAGTGTCATTATAAATTTGGGCCACATTATTGAATGTTCTGAATTGGTAGTTCCACCTGCATTTTCAAATGTAAAAAAATATAAAAAAGTGTATCATTTACCCATCTGACTGTATGAATACCATTTGCAGCCTAAGATACATTTGCAATAAACTTTTAAAGCCAGAAAACTCTTTAACTATTTTGAAGTCTTCTCAATTAAATTTTCCCAGTCAAAGAGAAGATGACACAAAACTACATTTAGCTGTTTCCTAAAGATAAAACTTGCATGCATTAGTCTTGAAATTCCTTCAAGTAATTTACTGAAATTGCAACGTACAAGAACACAAAGATTAAGTTATAAATCTTTTTCAGGGAGGAGTTTTCATGGCATAGGGTAGGCTGTGACTTATTTTTGTTCATTTGGCATGAATGCTCCTACATGGCACTAGTTTACAGTGTTTGGTGAGAAGCTGAACAAAGCCACTTTGGAGTATTCACCTAACATGCTATAAAATTGCACTTGCAGAGCCAGTCTGATTTTTACTGTGCATCTGTTTCCAGCTGATCCCTCCATTGACTCTCAAGTTGGGTATTTGTTTGCTGACAATGTGGAAATGTTAATATTCTGTTAATTATTACATTTTCATTTGATAATAGCTTTTAATGCATATCAATTGCTAAGCTGGAGATTAAATTAGAGAACTTTGTCATACTAAGTTCACAGGAGGAGAGGGATTTGTAATATTAACAAATTGTGAGCATGATGACATCCGCTACTCTGTGATGAGACCAATTTGTAAACCATCTGCCACTGAAGAGCTTAGCTACATGCAGTTATAATGGAGATATTTTGGCTTCAACACTAAATGAGCAGGATAATAGCTATTTGGTGAGTTAAATGGTTAATACAGATATCCTGGTGGAATTAAGTACCCTTGGATAAGATAACAGAGGGTAGTAATGTTTTGTTAAATGTAAGTATTGGTGGATGAGCCAGTTTAAAATATACCAATTCCATCATAACAGAAAAAATTGATTTTTCTGTTTTACTTTCATATTATCCTTTCCAGTGCAGTCCAGAGTTTTCTGTCTAGTGATTAAAAATGTATGCAGCAAGACTTTTTCCTCAAGACAGAAAAACAAGATATTATTACAAGGTGTAGCATACTGTGTCTGTAAGTAACAGCTTGTGTGAAAATTACAGTCATTAGAATGCAATTGTAAATAATTTTTATTTCTATTTAATTTAAATTAAGTCTGCTTCAGAATACATGTGTCGTAGTGGGTTGCCAAGAACACTGGTAAAGTTTTGGCCTATCTTTTCTGCAGGCTTTTTGATAGAATGAAAGGAGTGCTTTCTAGCATCACCATTATGAACTGTTTTATTTTCAAAACATATTGAAAAAATATTAATAGCATAGAAAAGGCTTTATAATTTTTGACAGATATGTTTACTTCCCTGTCTTCTTATCTTAGCATTGAGTCCATAAATCAGACACATGACAACAATCCAAGCCCAATTCTGTTACTGTCTAATTGGATATATTTCAAGGATGTATATTCTGCAATACAGGAAATTTTGATTAACTAGAAATATTATTATCTGAAGTTATATGAAAGTTTATCTGAATTTGGTTGTTGGTGTCATAGAATGGTTTGATTTGGAAGGGACCTTAAAGGTCATTCAGTTCCAAACCCCCTGCCATGGGCAGGGAACAATTTTCACTAGAGCAGGCTGCTAAAAATCTCATCCAACATGGCCTTGAACACTTCCAGGAAACACAGAATCCACACCATAAAATATGTTTATGAACATTCCATGCATAGTACAAGCTTTAGTCCAGAGCTCAGATATTTTCAGAAAGTCTAACAGGACACAGATTTATAAGAAGTTAAACTTCATTATTTTCATCAGTCGTTTTTGTCTGCTTATTCTGGTTTTTTCAATTTATCTTCATTCATAGTAAGTCTGAAGGCAGTAAAAGTGACTGATTTAAAGTAACTTAAGCCACAAATTTCTTTATAACAAAATATGACAGTGCTTTCCTGTTAGAAGTTGGAACAGGGAAGATAACAGGCAAAAAATCTTGGTCTGTGATGGTTTTCTCTTGAATGATAATCAAAGTTTTTTCTTTATCGTGAAAACTCCTTATTAAGATTCTGTCATTGACTGGCAGAGTTATAATAATTCCCTTCTGTCTGACATGTCCTGATCCACTGCCTGCTGAACTAAAAGAAACTCATAATTAATTACTGTAGGACAAGAATCCTAAATCCTTACTCTCATCAGCTAAGCCTTCTGTTTTTGCCTTGGCTCAAATCCCAGCTAGAAATTTATGATACCTTAGCTTCTTTTTGTAGGTGCCATGAATCATAGCAGCTTATGAGTGAAGAAATATTGGGGCGGTGTTCCTGTGTAGGTTAGTACTTGATATATTTGTACAACTAATCCAGTAGAAAAGCTACTGAATATATGTACGTAAGAAAAAAACCTGTCAACTTGATTTGATGTCACTCTTCAGAAGTGCTTCCTGTGCATGTCCATGTTTGGACTAATTCCATGCTGCCCATGACCTGCAGAGTGAGGCCTATCAACATAAATATCTGAGGCAGGGGAATCTCATTTCCAGAGCTGATAAATGAAATGCTACTCATTAGTAACTTTTTCAACAGTTAAAACAACAAGAAGAAAACCACAGGTTATAGAAAAATAATGATCAGAATGAAAAAATGTAAACTAAAATAATCTTTTCCAAATGCAATTCAGTGACACAATAGGGCAGTTAATTAGGTATGCAAATTTTCCACCAATTATAGTAAAAAGTAAAATCTCTCAGATAAAGACTTTCAGAAGTCCATGGGAAAATTTGCAAAGATTTCTACTAAGTGAATGTCCTGATGTAGGGTAAAATGTCTGATAGTGTTGTACTTCCTGAAAGCTGTTTGCATCCTGAACAGGTGGCAAATTCTTCATTTAGTTTATCTGGTAGCCCTGTGACCCTTTACAAATATTAAATTATTTTCAGAACAAAATGAAAAGTAGTGCTTTATGCGTGATATTGGAAAGAATGTGAGAATATATCCATAATGGAAAAAGTGCCATTAAAAACTATAATTTTAATTTGTAAGTATTGTTACAGACTAGTATCATCCCTGTCACCATCTGTTATTGGTTACCCAACACTTCCCAAACTTTACCTAATTTTTAAAATGCTATTTGGTTACCCAAATACTTTGAAAATACTAATATACTTACTTTCTTCTCCATTACTCTCACATGAGATATCAAATGATAATGTAAGAGAAAATGTAAGAGAAATTATTCAACTGAACTAATATGATGAAGGCTACAGAGATACTAGTCAGATTTTAGTATGCTATAGTTTTCTCTCTAGAACAGTGAATGAGACATAATTATAGCTCAAAAAGCCCTATATCACCTTCTGGAGAACACAAAAACTTTTGCTCAGAAAAAATGCTGTGAAACTGAATGCTATTGCTAGTATTGTATAAGAGATAATAGCATCAGTGCTCTGAAATTATTAACCAATTTTCATTGCCAGTGTATCATTCTGTTTAGATCTGTTTAGATCTATTTAGTTCAGTATGTCCTCTCACTATGAGTAGGGAGGGGGTAAACAGGAGTGATTTTGTTACAAAAATTTAGACAGTCTAGGGCTACAACATGTTTTGTTGTTAAAAATGAAGACTCAGAAGTCTCCTGAGGGGATGTGTTCTGTCCTGATGGGAAACTTTTATTTAGTTTGGATAATAAAACAATATATTTAAATGATAAGTCTGAGTTACATGCTCAAAATGGAAAGTATCTTTTCAGCTTTTAAGGGAATCCAATTTTGAAAAGCAAAATAAATCAAAAATGTCATTGTATTGTGCTAATATGTTTAGGTATTTCTGCAAATTTACTTAGTCCCTCACAACATATAAGCCAGTACAAATTTTAGGTATATTAAATCTGTGCTAGCTATTATAATACATGAGAAAATGCAACTGTGAATCAGTATTTCATGTATGAATTCACAGTGAATTGTTCTGGAATTGGATTTGGGACCTATGGTCTCTGATATTTTTAGCAATAATATATGAGAAAACACCAATTCATTGTCAACTA
The DNA here is from genome assembly GCA_910950805.1 of Acrocephalus scirpaceus scirpaceus. Classification (NCBI taxonomy): domain Eukaryota; kingdom Metazoa; phylum Chordata; class Aves; order Passeriformes; family Sylviidae; genus Acrocephalus; species Acrocephalus scirpaceus. The sequence continues at coordinate 21,064,039 of OU383777.1, forward strand.
AGTTTGATTTGAAACAAGGATTGGGGGAGCGCTAAGTGGATAAGTGATTCTAAGCTTTCAAATTTCATTTAAGAATTAGTGAAAAAGAAAAAGAAATATTTTATTGCAAAGAGGCTAATGTCCTTCCATCAGGCGAAAAAAATAGTGTGGCTGTAAGCAAAAGTTAGGTGATTCCGTGTGGCTGGATAGAGTTGGGCAAACATGTTCTATGGTCCAAATCAAGAAGGAAAACTTTTCCAATTTTTATAGAATAAAACTCCCAAGAGGTTAGTGCCCTTCCTTTGAAAGAAAGGCAAAGATTGAGAATAAAGCATCTGACTCCCATTAGTATCAACAATTGCAACAAGAAAGGTGGAAAAGTGAAAAGAATGGGTAGGGTGCACAGCAGCAAAGGATACTAGGATCTTTTTATATCATAGGATTACAGAATGGCTTGGGTTGGAAGAGACCTTAAAAACCACATAGTTCCAATATCCCCCTATTGTGAGCAGGGACAACTTCCCCTAGACCAAGTTGCTCAAAGCCCCATTCAACCTGGCCTTTAACACTTCCAGGGATGGGGCATCCACAACTTTTTTGGGAAAAATGTTCCAGTTCCTGTCCACCCCCAGAGTAAAGAATCTCTTTCTTATACACAATTTAATCCTACTCTCCTTCAGTATGAAGCCATTCCCTGTTGTCCTGTCACTACATGCTCTTGGATAAAGTCTCTCTCCATCTTTCCTATAAGCTCCCTTCAGGTACTGGAAGGCTGCAATTAGTTCACCCTTAAGCCTTCCTTTCTCCAGGCCAAACAATCCCAATTGTCTCAGCAGAGGTTCTCCATCCTTCTAAATATCTTGGTGGCCTCCTCTGGACTCAGTTCTCCAGGTCGGTGTCATTCCTGAGCTGGGCACCCTAGAGGTGATTGCAGCACTGCAGGTGGGGTGTCACCAGAGCAGAGGGACAGAATCACTTCCCTTGCCCTGCTGGCCATGCTGCTTTGGATGTAACCCATGATACAATTGGGTTTTGGGCTGCAAGTGCACGTTGCTGGGTCATGTCTGGCCTCACATCCACCAGCACCCACCAGCCCCTTCTCAGCAGGCTGACTGACATGGCTTTTCAAATATCATGGAGAGTGATTTGACATCTACATACAGACAATTCCCTCAGGATTCTGGGATGCATCTTGTGATGTCCAGTAGACTGATGTGCATTCAGATTCCTCAGGGGTCATGAACCTGACTTTTACTTACAGTGGGAAGCACTTTGTTGTATCCAGGATTCCTTGTAATCATGTGACATTGAGTACCTGAAGATACATGTGTTGTAAACAAGGTACAGTACTCCTCACTAGCACTGTACAAAATCATCCTGTGACCTTTCCTTCCATCTAGAAAAAACAGCCAGTTTTGTCAAAATCTACATAATCTTGCAGAATATGTCAATTTTAATAAGTTTTTGTGGCAGTTAAACACTTGAGGGAAAGGAAAAACCTCGATAAGATCAAAACAGAGGCTTTTGCAGTTTCCTGTTTCAGACTTAAGCAGAATGGAATTATTCTGATCTATACAGGTGTTACATTTGATATGATAATTTTAGTTTCTTTTCTGAAAATAATGCTGGTCTTGTTTTTAAAAGCCTAAGCTGACCTTTAATGTTCAGGAGGGAGAGGGGGACTGGTTTAGTTTTGTTTTCTTTTTCAGAGACCAACCAGAATAAAAACAACAAAGCATTGAAAAGTAGAAATTATTCCTAAGGAAAAATTGGGCTCTGAGCACTTATATTACCTGGTTCCTTAGCCCATCTGAGGGTTATCATTCAAATGAATTTTATGGAATATTTCATTATTCAGTTTCTTTGTTGACTACACACAACATGCAGTGCTTAAACTCATGTAACAGTCTTCTCAACTGACTTTTAAAGCTCATTGTTGTCTCACTAATAATGTTAACCATAGAAATACATCCTATTTCTAGTTAGCTGATTTGTTTTGGGTCCTTCTCAGCAGTGGCCAAGAGCTTCTTTCCTATATTTTTTATTGGTTTTAATCCACAACTTGTACTTCAAAAATAGTTCAAAACCCCAGTTTTCTTTGAAGAAAATGACAGAAATGTAACACTTCTATCTTGCTCACAGTAACGTAAATCTTTGCTAAGAAAACAGCATCCAATTCCACCACTATTCCAGATTAAATAATTTTTTTTTCACTGTGCTTTACTGTGTTCTGGAAGACTAGTTTTCCTGAGATGTCTTTTTCTGCTTCAGGCAAATTGCTATATAAAAGTGTTTGCCACTTGTGTGAGCATATGCCTATTTATATTTGCTTTGGATAATTCAATGTCTTTGCACTTTCAGCTCTTGACCTTATCTTTCAAAATACCTACAAAGATGATAACCTGGCAGAGTTTTGTATGTATGTTTAATAGAAACTGGAATGAGGTCAAAAATTTCTTTTATGTAGTCCATCAATTATTCTTATAAAAGCAGTGGTCATGGTCAGAATTCTGAAGAAGAAGGTAATTTCAGTTGAAGTGAGGTTTTCTCCAGAACCATCATTCAGTTTTGGTTTGCTTATACCTCACACATTTCATTTTAACATCAAGCAAATCCATAATTTTTGATATTACTTACTAAGGTGAATGAATGGAGCCTGGTTCTTCCTTAAAGACTATGTGAAACTCCTACATACATCTTTCTCCCAAAACATCTGTGAAGAACAGAAAGTGGGTTAGGTTTTATATTCTCTCAAAATGCATTTCAACATAGATTTAGAGGTTACACAGTTGATTTGCTTTGATTTAGGACAAATGTGTCTGTTTTTTCATCTAGTTCTGCCCTGACATATAAATACATCAGAGCACTTTTCATAGTACTTTAAAAGGAGACATCAGTTGTGTGATATTCACCCTCTAGCAGACCCATCACTTGTTGCATTCCCTAACAGTCTGACATATCAAGTGCTTCCCATAGGTTGCCACTACCTTCAGCTGCCAGGTCCACCCCAGCCTGAAGCAGCCCACTCAGGAAGCTTTCAGATGCCTATGGTTCTCACCACAGGCAACATTGGCAGCCTTCTTGGGAGGGCAGTAGATGCAGGTGGTTGCTATTATAAACATCATATAAGAGGTTTATCATCACTTGATCCTACACTAAAAGATACTGAAAACCCACACTGTCTATTCTCTAATTTGTGTCTAAGGCAAATGGGAAGTAAGTTTCTACTTGAGAACAGATATGAACTTGAGCTCAATATAAGGTGAATACACTGGATGACAAGAATATGGTTTTCATCTTCACAGGGAAGCAGTTCAGTCATTTCACTCTTTTAATTTTTGTGTATTCTCCTTTGCTGGAGGACCCTCTAGAGTCCCTTCAATGAACACAGTTTCCATTAGTGTCTGCCTGGCTCTGCACAAATCTATAGGTTATGAAGGAGTAATTTAATCTTTAAAATGTTCATTCCACATCTCAGAGTTGGGACAGACCCTTTTTTAGTATATTGGATACATAGGTCAGATGATATAAAACTTCCTTTATCCAATCTATGTCACTGGAGCCAAACTGTTGCTTCTCTACCACATTATGATTAGATGCCAAGACCACAGTGTGAGTGAGTCATGAATTAAAACCCACTAAACTCACTGGGTTCCTGCTCTGGCTATAAAGCCCATATTCTTTCTTATGCAACATTAATTTAATTCTGTTACTGAAATAAGACAGAGACCTTTGACTTTCAACTTTGTCTCATATGGATTTAAATTTTTGAAAAACAGTTAGGGATATGGGCACAGATTACAAGAATCATGAGAAAAATTTTAGAGGGACTAGAGCTGATATTTTTTGACTTAATGACATGGTCTCATTCAGTTTCATTTCGTCTCAATTTTAGTGACTAATGTTAAATACATTTAGTCAGGAAGTTTTTATTCAAGAAGGTATTTTAGAAAAAGATAGAATCAAGTAGATTGGAGGTAGAGTCTTCATGACACATCAGTGCTACTTAAGTGTAGGAATGTTGCAAAAGTATAGTATCCCTTATTTCAATAGCTGAAAGCAAAACCAAAGGCTGCATCACTACATTAACTGAAAATAAATTTATCATTACACACAAAACCTGAAGGATTTCCAGTGAACTGTTTATTAGTGGTAGCTATAGAAATATACTCAGTGTATTTAACAAGAGAAAAAATATTTTATTAATATTTAAGAAACAGTTCAAATCAGGAGCTCTATTTCCAATTTTTTACAGCTGGGAATCTGACCCATTACAACATTATCTAATAGTTCCTTAGAAATTAAGGCCGGGAGAGACAACTAGATAACTACTGTGACCTCTTATTTTTGGCTGGTGCTACATTTCATCCAGTTATCTTCATATCAAGCCTGATGATTTATGTCCTAACTACAGCATAACTTGAGTAAAGCATATCATTCTGTATATCACTTATTCTCAAACCCAAGATACTAAGAGATGGATATTCTACCAATGCATTTGACAGTTCATTCTAGGGCTTAATTACCTTTTCAATTAATGAGGATAATTTTATTTTCAAATTCAAATGAGTCTGTGTTCATGATCCAGTCACTGATTCTTATTATGGCTTTACAAATACAGTAAGTGACATTTTCCATACATTAAGATACACAAAAATTGTAAAAGAATAATTGTAAAATCAAGCTACTTAAGTTAAAAGAGCTTTTTAAACTCTTTTACGAAATTTTTGATTCTTCTTCATTCTTTAAATTTACGTTAAATTTGAGAATACTGGAAATTCACACAGTCTTCCAGTATCAGAAAAATACTGCAGTCAGATAAATACTGCAGTCCTCTTTATGCATCTTCCCTTTTAAACCCCTTTCTATTGCTTTAAAATCTGCCTTCTCTCTTCTACCACAGTGTTGTCATATTGGGAACTGATACTATATTCTTCATTAGAGTAACCAGTTTCCAGATATGGTCATCTGGTATCCTTAATATCTTTTCTGGTTACTAAATACAGTATAGCTATACCTTGCAACATTTCAATGTTTGCTTTTTTTATATGCTGCAAATAAAAAGATTCTAAATTTTTCTGCTGCCATGATCACAAGACATGTTTATATTAGTAGTGATTTTAAGTTTACTTTCAAAAATTTGATGAAGACATTGAACAGCATATGCTCAAGTCCAATCCTTACAGAATATCATCAGAAGTTTTCTTATGAGTCCTCTGGTTTTGAGAGAAACTTGTTGTCTTGGTAAGAGAGAAACTCTGAAATATTGAAGTTCAAGCCTGCACATAATGTGGTCATTAATGAGGAAGCCGCAGATTGATTCTCTGTTCTCTCTTTCATGTTTGATCTCTCATTATGCTCTCTCCCTAATCGTCTGTGGTTTAGCAATGTAAATATGATCTCTTGCTAGAATTCAGTTCCAGGTCATGACACCTGGATTTAAGTGTCTCCCTAAGTGTTTGAACTTACAAGATCACTACTAGATATGTGACTAGCTCACACAGAGACATAGAGATGTCTAAAATTAAATGAGACAATAACTTCAGTGAGAGTCTCTACACTCTCTCCATAGGCAGTGACTGGACAATTATCTTAAAGAAAGTTCTAGAATATCAGAAGTCAGTGATTCTGCAGGGATGCTTCTCTTTCTTCATGCATAATATAATTTACTAGCTACACAGCAAAGTTATGTTGGATGAATCCTCCCTTTGTAGTTTAGAATCTAAGAAAGAAAATTCATCACTGAGGGTTTTGGAGCTTTTTCCATGTTACGAAATTTTTAGTGAAACACCACATTAGTGAACGAAACTCAAAATCAGCCATGTATGGTTAGTGTAGCATTTTAATACCTGTGTTTGGGGTTTTTTTTAACTATTAGTTTAATGTACTAACACTAGCACTTCATTCCTGCTTGCCCTTGAAATAATTGAACAGATTTTCCAAAGGGAAATGAATAGATTTTCCAAAGTAATCTTGAAAGTATTATAGTGTCACATTATGAACAGTCATCTTACTATACTTATGTTTACAATGTAGACATGAGAAAGAGATAACTTCTATAGTATGATACAGAGTTCTAATGATTAATCCATTGTTTTGTCCATACATGATTTCTTTTTACATTACAGCTAAACCTCTGTTACAGTGGCTTCAGAGGAAGCCATTGAAAGGCTGTTTGTATGCACTACAACACAAAAATGGAGACCTAGGGAGCTTTGACAAATGTACCCCATGGCAAACTGTAAATAATAACTGGCTCATCAGAAAGGTTTAAGTCTTGTCTCTTCCTCTAACAGTTCATATAGCTTTTCTCATTATTTTATAGATGCCTTCCTTTCCAGATGTGAAAATTTAAATTGTATCCTTAAACTATCAAACACTTCAGTGAATCAATCAGAAGCCAAGCTATTATGTCTATGACTTGACTTTAACCATAGCAAAGTGAGTATTCAATAATACCATTCTAAAACATCAGAAAAAGGTCCATGAGAAAGATGTAAAATTACTCATAATACTTGAAGAGTAGATAACAATCCCATTCTAAAGAATCTCAATCTTTTAAACTTTATCAGGATTTTTTCTCATGTATTTTATCAAGATAGACTTTTATTAGTATAGAAAAGAAAATAGTTTTCAGTGTTGGTAACAAATAACAGTAAAAATTGGAGTCCAAGAGTGTTAAGAATGACATATTTGTAAATTCAGTGATAATTAACCAAATTTTGTTTATTTCATACAATATCCAGTTTCAGATATTCATCCAGTTAATAAATTCTTTATCCATTCCAGGACCATTAGATATTAGCTAAAGATATTATAAATTCACTGGTGATAGAAACATGCTGTCTGAATGATTGCCTAATTTTCTGCCTAGTAGAATGTTACAACCTGACCCTGAAGGCAAGGGTGACTGAGGTTCTTGTTTAATAGACCCCTTGGGGTGAGTTAGAGTGAAAGGACACTGAATGACCAGTATTTATAAATATATATTTATATATGTATATGTATATGTGTGTGTGTGTGTGTGTGTGTGTGTGTGTGTGTATTTCGGGTTGATTTAAAAAAAATTGGTTGCAATGGAAAGGAGGGATGTAGCTTTTTTGGTTATTCTCTAGAGTAATATAACAATATAAGAGTATAAAGATATCACTTAAGAAAATATACAAGGAAAAGAAAGCAAGAAAGGGAAAGGATCAAAGTAGACAGTAGGGAGGATAGATATTGCCACCTGTGAATCCAACAGAGACTCAATTGTTGTCTTTATCTGTCAGGGGTGGGGGAAGCCCATAAAATATTGAGTTCAGTGTGTTATTTATTACACATCCAGGTTCGGGGGGAATGCCCAGGTCTGATGCAACACTGTGGATCTTTTACAATGCTGTGGATCATGCACATTCCTCTGGTTGAAGGCCCCAGAAAGGGTGTGGGGGTAGTTTGGGGGTTTTTTGATGTTTAAGGTCTCTTCTATGACATGACTGCTGCTTCTCATGCCAGTGTAGTTGAGCCTGTTATGGCACATCAGAAGGAATGAATACCCTCAGGCATATGTGTGAATGTCCTGGACAGTTTTACACCTGAGCCAGTTGTGTGAGGGAGGACACTGGCAAAATAAGAAGCATCATCCCACATAGCAGAATCTCTTATGGGCCTTTTCCTTCATCTGGCTCAAAACCCAGCTTGTTACTAAACCCCTGTCTAATGTGGGACAGAGATTCTAGCCCCCCCCCCAAAAAAAAAAACCCACTCCTCCTCCCACCCTCTGGTTGGGGGCTGCAAAGCTGGCCTCAACAATGCACCTGATGCTTTTGAAAATGGCCAATTGTGTGAGCCATTAACTCTTCAGCATTTCAGTTTCTCACATAGTACAATCTTCATAAAGCCCAGTGTGATATGGACAAATAATTGTTTTTCAAAAGCTGTTTAGTGGGATTTTTAGAAATTATTTGCAAGTAAAGATAAACTTTTGACTTGCCATATCTTGATCTTTCATCTAAAACTCATCTAGCCAAACCCCTTAACTTGTCAGCAATCTTATAAGACAACAATGAAACACTACCCATCACTTTCACCTGTGCACATCTGACAGAGTAATTTGATCTATTTTAAATTAAGATGTGTAACACAGCATAATGTACCTAAAAATGGGGTTAAATCTTACTGAATGAGTCATTAACACTGCATTATATAGATGGCTGTTAATATCTCTCTGTGTGTTAATTCTCTACTTCATTTAGCATGCATTCCCCATCCCCTGCCTAATTGATGTTTATACTCAATGATTTTGAGGTTTAAAGACCAATGTAACTTTAGGTCACGTCACACACAGTAAAAGTATATACACAAATGACATGGCAATTGCAGAAATAACTTTTACTCCTGTAGAAGCCTTACAGCCTTACCCTCTTTGTGGGTTTGCGTTATTTTTTTTCCCATCTGAACTCAAACCTGGGATCTTGAATTCAGAGATCTGACAGATTCATATTCTCTTAACGTATGTATGCATATACTGGTTCACATGGTCTCCTATCAGTGGCATTTTGTTCAATGTCAACAGATTGTCAGCCAGCAGGAGTGGCATGCAGACAGATGAAGACCTGCATATTTTCTTAGCACTCAGGGCATGTTCTTTTACAGCTCAGGCCTTAGGTAATGAACAGCATGGGTCACTGACCACTGCCAGCAGAAGAAAGAATTTTCTAAATCTTTAGACATGAAGTGCAGTCAAGATATCCTTGTCTTCCTACTTAGAGAAATATTGTGAAAAATATTGTGCATTGTGAGGCTTTGGTAAATTTCAGATAAATCCTTGACTTTGCTAGGTGGAGTAGCACCAGACACCAATGGCTAGGAGATTTTTACTTCACAAAACACTAGGCCATTGGCTTGTTAAAATCGATGCCTTGAAAAATATTCCTTGTTTTCCTCCTAAGTAGGAAGGCTTTTTAAAGGCTCTTTTAAAACTAGAGTTTAAAAAGCTCTTTTAACTTAAGTAGCTTGATTTTACAATTATTCTTTTACAATGATTTCTAAATTTCACTGCAGAAATAACTATGTTAGGAGAACATTGCATGTGCAGCTATAACCATTGCTACAGCTCCCCCAAACAGATGTGTCCCAGTCGCCAACAAAATGCTCATTATTCTTTCTGCACACATTTCAAACATGCACTTAATATGTCGATAAGAGGGGATTATTTTACATTTTTTAATGATTTAGGAGAATACAATATCATTTAGAACCTGGGTGCCAACTTTCATATTTCATTCTTTAACTGATAGGGTTCAGCTCTACACTGTACATTTTCATGGAAAGATTTCTTGCTACATGTAGTCTTTGCAGTTCTTAAGGATACAAGAGTCTTTATTTACTCTCATTTCTGCTATTGCAGAATTAATTCCAATTATCTGAAATCCCAATATTTCTTTCAGGAAGAATGATAAAAAAATACAAAGAAAAAATGTACAATAACTTCAAACACTGTTTGCCTTTAATTTAATTATTATAATTTGGGAAAGAAATCACAGCAGAAGTTATGGAAATTATAGTAATTACTACACAATGTAAGAAATTTTTTTTTTGAGAAACATAATTTTTTAGTATTAATTTGTTAATAATGTCTTTGGTCTTTTAAAGAATATACAAAAAATAAGCCATATTGTTTCAAGAAAAGATTGTGCTGTGAAAACCTCCACACAAAAAAGAAAGAGGATAGGAAAGAAATGGAATAGAACTGCCCATCTGCTGGTGAAATACATTACTTCTTGGACCACTTGGAAACTGAACTGGAGCTGCTGAAAATTGTAAAATTCCTTTTCAAATAATCTTTGAAATTAAAAAGGCAGCAACTTGAGGTCCACTATGTTATTAAAAGAGACAATCCTTTCTAAATTTGGATTCATAAGAGCTATTACTTTTGCTTGCAAACATGACAAGGAATAGTCTCATTTTTTTTAATCTAGAAAATTGCAATACATAAGCTTATTTTTCAAGACAATGCAAGAAAATTGGCTTGGCTTGAAGATGTGAAAGCTGCATGCACCAGTGCTCAATGCTTTGTCTTTGGTAGGCACTAGCCACTGCCAAGAAGGCAACACAGTTTCTACATTGATATTTAATTTTGATCTGTATATCACATATACATAGTTAATTTATTGAAGCATGTAAAGCCGCTGAAGCAAAGCAAGTTTGTGCTTTGTTCACTTTTTGTTGTGCCAAAAAGTTATGTTACAAATTATCATGCAATACTCTGGTCCCTTTAGACTCAGGAAAGAAATTCTTCTAAAAGAGATGACCGGCCATACATTAAGTTGTCTAATTAGGTTAGGCAACAGTGTGTAAGGTAGATAAATCTTCCCTTTTTCTTTCTTGGGAAAGTGAAAATCTGTCCCATGTCACTTGCAAATTGCAAAGAAGTAAACACTTCTGAACAGTATTCGGAATTCAGCAATATGTAAATAAAGGCCATTAGTTAAAGTGCTTAAAGTTGTCTTGAAAGCTGAAAAAAAATCTATATGTTAGCACTTAAAAGCAGTCTGGTTTTCCAGGGAATTGGTAGTTTTGAACATCAGAGCACTTCTCTATGCATGACAATATTGATTTATGGTTAGCTCCTTCTTTAAGCACGGTGGTGAAAATTCTCAGGACCATGATACTGAGAACAACTCTTATTTAATGTTATTCATAGCAAAATTGGACTACTTTGCAGAGAAAGATGCTTAAATGAGCAAGTTTCATTTATTCAAATTCCAAACAGACATTTTCATTTCAGCATGAATTTTAGTCCTTCTCAGATAAATATCTATGCATATCTTAAAGCACTAGCGACTCATTCCTAAAAGCTTGTGGCAACAGGTCTTTTCCAGTTGCACTTGAATATAGCAAAACATAAGAAATAGTCCTCCATTCAAAAATGCCAAACAAGCTTGAGAACAAAAACGCATTCTTTAAATTATACATAGAGTGATCACTGAAGACTCACCAATAAAATTTAATTGAGGATTTGCAAATGATGAAGGAAAAAGAGCTGAAAAAATTCTGGATTCCAAAGTAGTGAAAAAAAAGTAGCATTCACCATCTGTGGTCCTTGACAACAAGCAGATTGTCAACAGAACCATACAGTAAAAACATAATTGCTTTTACAAGCTTAAACCATCTGTAAAAACAGAGTGCTTAAAATGCTAACTGAAATGGTTTAAAAAAAAAGAAAAAGCACAAACTGCATTACCATTCTGGTATACTAAGGCAATATTAAACAGCCAGCACAAATTCAATAAAGCAGAGCAATTCAGGCAGTGAAAATCAACATCCAAGACAACCTCATGGGTTTATCTTGAGTGATCATCTCTTGTGAACTAGCAAACAGCCAGAAATCTTCAAAATGTTGCTCACTTCACTTGAACATCTCTTCTGGAAATCCTTAAGCCCCACATGGGTTTGGGCCTTGGCTTAAGACAATTTAAAGGGAAACACTCTAAAATGAGTTCTCTCCCTTTGTTTTGTCCAATCTCTTCCACTAATAAGGGGAAATATGAGTAGATGTAAGTGGAAAAAAATAATAATTTACTAACAAGTGCAAGTGTAACAGGCAAAAAAATAGCAGTAAATAATCTGTAGATTCAAAATTGTTAAATCTCACAAACTTGGAAGAAAGAGACTCCCAAAATGGCAGAAATACCCCTTCCAGGATGGCGGCCCCCACTGTTGACCAGGAGTGGGGACACAGAAGGAAGATGGTGTGTTCCTTCACCACAGCGGCCTTTGAGGGTGACCACAGGGTCTGGGAGGTGAAGAGGAAGGATGGTGGCTACCCCTCCCAAGAAGGTGGGAGCTCATGGGGCAGTTCTAGCTGCAGGTGAGAAGTGCTGGCACGAGTGGAGTCAGTTCTGCCACCCGCTGCTTCCTCCTGCTGCCCGCTGGACTCCGCCGGTGTTGGGCTGATGTCCTCGGAACTGCGGCTGTGTTGGAGGGGAAAGGACCGGTCTCTCAGCACTGATGCCATGACATGCCATGAGTGGGCCATGACACTGAAGTTTGGAACAAAGCTTTGACATTTTTGCTTTCTTCTGTGTTTCAAATATCATCAGTTTTTAACATTTTTAACAACTGTGAATGGATATGTAACTAGGCACTTAAAAAGGCAGTGCATCAACAATGGTAAGTGGTTAAAAAAAACCATTAAGAACTCCATGACACAAACATACAACAGAAGCTAAAGCTCAGAGACTTTTCTGGAGAGGACACTGAGTTCATCCCCACTGCACATTTAAACAGCCTGAGGTGCTCTCCAGTTTATGGTCATTTTTTTCCTGGAAGAAGACAGGACAGACCCTGACTTGCTGCAGTGTTCTGCCCATAGCTGCTCCTCTGGTCACTGCCCTAACCCACAGAGGTCCCAGGGTCACTGCACAGCTTTTTACACCATGTGGCTCTTTCTCTGCAGTGGCTTAGATACAACAGATCTGAGTTTTACTTCTGAATTCTTTTGTATATGTGGAGTTATACATCCAACTAGGCTTTGTTATCTTGAGGGCTGCTATTTTGTAGGTGCTGCATGACAGCCTTTACCAAGCATGAAGAAAAAAACCTGAAAGCCAAAAAATTCTTCTAGTCACCTCTCTCATCTTTGTGTCTTTGGAATAGATAAGTAAATTAGAGAAGCCAAATAAATTCCACAATAATATATCCTTTCTCATAAAATAAATACAAAAATACTTGTGAAGGTATGAAAGAACATGGAAAAGAATAAAATTAGATAAGAGCAAAGCAGCTTTTCTATGAAAGCATACCGGGATAATTTCCCAGTGTAATCTCCCAGCTGTCACCACCTTTTGACCATTTTTTACTTTCTGCATTAGAGATAATGTCTGCAATGGTGCTCCTGTTTCCAACATTTGCCATAGAATGACAGTGCTTTTGCTTTTCTTAATTATTTATAAAAATTTAATTAACTCATAAAATAACTACCTAAGAGGAAGACATTTTCTTTCTGCATTAATTTAAAATCTTAATCTAGCAGGACTGCTGTGCTCCAGAGCTAAGATTTTATGCTGAGGCAGTATATTTAATGTAAATAATTTTTTTTCTCACCTCTGGCATTTAACAATCTTTCTTTATTGACATTAGTGATTCTGACATTTCAGAGTAATTACTAAACTTTTCACTTCTCTCCATGTTCCCTGTGACTTAATTCACTGCTTTCTTAAAAGATTTTTCCTGTCTGCTTTTGTGTAATCATCCCATGAGTGCTACACCCCTCCTTCTCCTTACAATTGCTTCAGCTGCTCAGTTCCTCAAGGACAGAGAATGCAGAATTACTTGGAACTAGTATCAGAAAATGTTTGTGATTTGCTGGCTAAAGGACCTACTACCACAAACAAAGAATTTTTATCATCTCTACACATACACTAAACAGAACATGCGCAACTTACTCTCACCTCTAGAACCTGGGAGGAAATGAGATTCTGTGAACTTCTGCCATGTAATATTTCCAAAATTTCTTCAAACTCTTTCAGAACTCTTCCAATACACACACAACAAATTTCAGCAGGAGAGAAAATATACATTCCTGTACTGGTGAATTTAAAAAACAAAGAAACTTCCAAAACTTTAAAAAGCTCTTAATTCAATTCTTATTGATTTAGAATATCTCTTTCAGGGAATTAGTGGGTTTGATATAAATTATTTTCACTTTAATTCATTGTTAGCATTTCTTTTTTTTTTTTTTTTTTTTTTTTAGTCACCATTAGGCTTTTCACCTTGTAGCAGTCTTTTAGAGGTTAATGTGTTCTCTTCTGGGCTGATACAAGACCAGTAAGGCTGCATATTAACAAGATTAAAAAATCAGACAACTGTTCTTTTTGATAAATGGCTGATTCTGATTTTTGCACATATAAATGGTATTTGATTGTGCAAAATCTAATAAAATTTGATGCCAATTTTGCAAACTGTCCCTTTGTTTTATCTACATGTAGGTGATTAGATACTTTCACTGGGTCATATACTCAGGCAATTCCATAAGAATTGATTAATCTACAACAATTAACAATTACATTAGTACAATTTTCAAAAGAGGGAGAGGAAAAATAAATCAACACAGTTTGCTGAGTACTATTCAAATGCAGAATTTTAAATTACTAAATATTCAGATTAAGCAGAGGAAATATCAAGGTTTGATTATTCTGTCTTCCTCTGATTTGCCTTGTGATATAAGTAAATCCTATGTAATGCACTACCGCTCTATTTTACCTCACATAAAGAAAACCCCACAAACCCTTCAGAAGACTCTTCTGAGGCTTAAGCAAAATTTCTAAGAGATTCTTGCATTAAAAAAAAAAGGGGGCAACAAATTTTGCCATCCTGTTTCAATCAGGATTCTTAACTCCCTTTCATTTTCTAGAAATTTTCTACACATTAATTATATAACAGTATGTGTATGTCTCTATATACAGAAAGTATTCTATACATCAGTCTCTGAAAACTACACTCTAAATCAAACTTCCTAATCTGATTAAGTAGAAATATATTTGCCTTCAGAAGTTTGGCCTTTTTGCAGGGGATTCAGATTTTGAAAAGAAAAAATTAAAAGACCAATAGACAACTTTTAAGCAGGAGAAAACAACCACATAAATCAGACAAAATAATTCACAAAATCATTCCATTAAAAAGTTAGAACAAGCTTCTCCTATAGTTAGGAATGAAAATATAATATAGAGAAACTTCCTGGGGTTATGTTGGAGTTCAAAATGTACTTAGGGTGAATCCAGAGCTCTGGTATTTGTGCTTCAGTGCTTAGCCTCTCTTTTAGCAACATTACTGCTTTGAAGTTAGGATTGATGGTTCAAGTGTGTGTGAAGAACGCAAAAATATTACCATGTAAGGCCTTTTCTCCTCTGTATACAATACATTTCCTCCTCTGTATACAATAACATTTCTAGCTGCAGTGGTAGGTATTTCAGGAGACTGGTGAGAAGATACACATCTGTGGAAAAGATTAAACTCCTGTTGAGATCCAAGGCCATAGTGAACAAACACTGGTGTCAGCAGTGTTCTCTACTCTTGTTAAGATCTATCAGTCAAGAATGAGTAGTTAGTCAGAGAGAATCCAATTGTGGAAACTCTATCAAGGCTAAGGGCAATGTTGAATAACCTCCTTTTACTTGCAGTACTTGTTTTATCACACCTCTGAGGGAAGAACGCAGCAAAGTCCTAAATGAGAACTACTTCAGCTTCCCAAGTAGTCTTTTATGACAAGTGATACAGCCTTCAAGGGGCAAAGCTGCCTGTAATATCTATTGAAGTAGAATTCTAGATGTCATATTTCTAGCAGCCTGTTCAGTTCCCTATAAATTAGTTATTCATTTGCAAGCTAAAGTATTAGTGCAAAAGCTACATCCACATATTTGGTATTTTATTTTTGTTTTATAGTGTATTTAAAATGCCCACATCATCTGTTTTCACTCCTGTTTCACTCTGTTTCTGTCCCTCCTTCTCATATATATATGAACTTAATGCCTCAAGACAATATGATTTTATTGTCTTGAGGCATTAAGTTTCACAAATTGCTTAATTGAGAAATAATATACAATCACTGTACAGTGGTAGTGTGTGTTTCCCAGAGGAAATGAAATGATTCCTGATGAGATAGGAAATATGGAAGTGAACAGGTGTAATAGACCAACATGGGCATGGTCATTGTCATTAATAATGTTAATTTTCCAAAGAAGTCTACTTTTTCATAATGATGGATAAAGATAGAAAGAGGATGACATACAATGCTTTTCTTACGTCAGGGAATTTTAAAACTAGTGATCTGATTTTATCTGCATAAACAAAGAGAACATGTTGCATTTGTTCCATAAGCATGCCAGGCAGTGCAAGAGAAGACAATGTATTAGTCCTATCAGCAACTACAATTTGCTTGTTTTCTGATGTTACAGTCTTCTGTAACTTTACATTGTGAACATCACAGAAGTGTCATATATGGCTTTCTAACCTGTTTAGGGAGATATAAATGTTATAAATACATGAAATACATAAAATTTGTGTGCATTTGTATGAACAAATCAAATAATTGATGCAAAATTCATGCAAAAAAATCTGAGTATGTAGAAGAGTGAAAACAAGCTTATTAATACTGAAGTAAGAGCTTTAATGAATTTAAGCTCTTTATGCCCTCCTGAGTTCAAAATAATTATTTGATGAGTAAAAAAAGTGAGACATGAAACAGATATGGTCTGCAAATACTAAGGACATTGATCTTGAACTTAACCTCAGTCTCCTTGCCTATACAGTCTTAGCAGCTGTGAGATGGGTAATAAATCTTCAATCTATCTGCCTTGTGAAAACACAAGGACTTCACAGGCAGCCTATACTGCACCATGGCAGCGTACCTACTCGTCAAATGCCACAGGACATTTCTGGCTGTTTTTTCCCACAAAGTCATCTTCACTCCAGACATTGGTCTCTAGTTGAACCTTGAGTCATGCTGCAAAATTTACTGTCTGGTCAGTCAGAGAAATTGATTTTGAGGGCAGTGTTGTGATATTCCTCAAAAAACCACAGGTATATCTGTTGAAGTTGATTTGAGAAGTCACACACCCACACAACACTTAAGGAAATCAGTGGAATTCTTCTGAAAATAAAGCATATCATTTTTAACTTAAGATTTAGCAAAACAATTAGAGCATTTTGAAAATTTGACACTCAAATATCTTCTTTAAAATCAACAAAATACTAAACATCAGAGCAGGGAATAGAATCCATATTCCATAACCTTCTAACTGTATGTCTCAGCAGTCATGATAGTTCTTCAGTTTTAGAGATTGTTATTAAAAACACTGGCCAAAAGTTTTGGCATAATTTTCAGCTGTGAAATCAAAGGGTTACCTTTAGAATCTAAATTCTTCTATTTCTTAAACATATCTATTCAACTTCTTCACTAAGTCACTGGTTACCTGGTTCAATGACATTTAGTCATGGATAGATTAGGTTATAATTAAGTTCAGACATATTTACTGAATGAACTATATGCAGCAAGTTGATGCTTCCACTGTTTGAGCTCATTTAGGCAAAATCTTACAAAAAATATTCAATAAAAATTGGTGAGTGTGAAGTCAAAATAACCAATAATACTGGCAGGGGTTGAAACACAACAGAATATTTTCTTGAGATAGATTTCACAGCTGGGGCATTTTTGGGAAGTGATCTTACAGTGATTTAATACTACATGAATAAATCCCCCAAAGTTACAATAGGAATCAGACAGAAATACAAGTTGCCCTGTTACTTAATAGCCATCATTAAAAGGTTTCCCTAAGTGTTTGAGCCAAAGTCCAGGAAGTAAAGCTTGGAATGAGCACTGCCCTGGTAAAGTGATTCTTCAGTCTTGCTGACTCAAGAAAACATAACTCCAGTCTACATGAAGTGTCTGAAATTGTCCCTGAAAAGCTTGTCACTGAAGAGCAGCCTTGTCAGAAAGCTTATATATACTCAGTTACTTGAAATTTCAGGCCACTATCAGTTGCTCAACAAATGCCAAGATCATACAACCTATTTCTCTTGACATTCACTGCCCAAATACCCAAGAGATTTGCAGCCAGAATTCGTTCAGGAATTTGGTTTTGTTTTGTTTCTTCTGTCACCAGTGATAAAAACTAAGCATCTATTTCACTGGGAGTTTTAATGGCAACCAGAGAAAACACATGCATGAAAGAGAAAGAAACAGAAAGTAGGGGAATATGCTCCAAAAAATTGATTCTTTGACATGCCATCATAGATTTTTCAACTTAGGAAAGAAGTGGGAAACAGAGTAGGTACTTTTCAATACTTGGCCTTGTAGCAGACTATTCAACAACAAAAAAAATTACATGCCAGTATACATATTAAACAAATTACTATTGGGTCTAATTCGTTGCCATCCTCTGCATGTACTGAACTAGAACAGTTAAAGAGTTTTGTACATGACCAGAGTGAGGTTTTGAAGCCTATGTCAGAAAACATTTTTTTCAGCAACAAGATTCAGGCTGATAAAGAACTTCTCGCCTCAGACGACTGCTACAACAGATGGAATTGAAGTCCCTCTCTAATCTTCTGCTCCTTCATTAGTTTGTCTCCATTGTCATAGAGCTTAAGCAATTTCTTCTGAACTAATGTATTGCTCTTTAATGAATGGTATCTTGAATCACATGTGACCAGAAGTGACAGTTCAGTAAACTAATCATCATGCATCTCCAGCGCTATTTTGTTAACAGAAATAGATGTGTAAGAGCTGCACAAAAAAAAAACAAACAAAAAAACCAAAAAAAACCCACAAAAAAAAAACCCAACCAAAAAACAAAACAAACAAACAAACACACAAAAAAACAACAGAAGGGTCAAAAAGACAGACCTTGTAAAACCCTTGACAACTCTGAATCAGGTTGGCATAAATTAATCCCATCTTGCTGTTACCAGGGTTCGGAGACTCTTAATTTGCCCTTATCCACATTGCTGTAATAAGACTTATTTTTGGGTTAAGGGATATCAGAATTGCATAAACCTCATGTAATAATAAAGATGGGATGAAACATCACCTTTTGAGAAGGAAGAAAAAGAAAGGGCAATTTCATTATGAGAAACTCACTTCTAGCCTAAGCAATAAGTCTATCCAAGTTTTTACAAAAAGCTCTTTTTTAAAGGACCTCTTCTCTTTCTTTATATCAATTTTTCTTGTAAAACTGTGTTTCTACATGGATAGCTCAAATTTTGCTTACCTGTCTTTTGTCTACTTTGTGTCAAAGTAGAATCTCTAAACCACTAAAAAAATTAAAATGAGCAGAAGAAACAGGTCCTGTTGTTCCTGACTGTTTTCATTGATACATTGATAGAAATGTACAATTAGTTATTAAGGTGGATACCTTACAGCACTAGATTTCTTCCTCTTTAACATTTTCTGTTCCTTTAATGCACTGCAGTTAATAAAGTTTTATGAAGACCTGATAACCACAGAGGAACAGGAAATAATGAGAAAGGTCCTGTACAATGATGCTTATAAAACTCAGACAGTTGCTAAAAAAATAATTCCTGCAACGATCAAAATGGTTTAAACTGACCCCAAATAATAAAGTTTTCTGTTGCATTTTTAAGACTAAATCCAGACCTGTAGAAAAATATTATTATGATTTAGTCTTGGAAGTATAACTTGAAAAATATTATTTAAAAATATATGAAAATAGTTGGTATCACATTAAAAGAAGAATATATGATGGCTGGTATACAAGATTAGAATGTAAAGTGTAAAATAAAAACAACTATGGCACTATGAGTGCTTTCAGCATTTTCTGACTTGTATTTTTTGAATATGCTTCATTGGTACAGCAAGTCATAGAAAACATTAGTTCTTCTAAATACTTTCTCTTACATAATTGTTCCATTGTTGAAAATATACCAGCTGTGATGTCAGTTCTCTTTTTTTTAAGACTAGATATTTTCTGTCTGGCAATACAAACATTTCACTTTAACCAGATATGAATATGAGTGAATTTATCTTGGTTTGAATTAAAGATGATTTCATTTTCTTTCCTTTTCTGTAAGTATTAGAATTAATATCATTTATACCGGTGACTCAGCCATGAAACTGTGCCTATTGAATCAATAAGTAAAAATCAAAAACCTAGAACCAAAAATAAAATTACAAATGAAATATTAAACTAATTTTTAAAACCTTCATAAGTGCATAAAATTTACATTGCTGCAATATTACCTCTTATTGGTAAGTGCAAAAAAGAGTCAAAACTGTTCCTCAGAAGAATTTAGGCTGTTAAATCCCATGAGCAAGTTTAACAGATAGCATATAGAAGTACACCTCTAGAGACACTAGTGTTTAGAGACAGCAGTGAACTCTCATTGAAATTAACCTGATGTAATTGAATTTTTTTAAAAAGAAACAGAGAAACAGGCAAGTAGCCTTTTGACTTGTGAGTTCATGACTTTCAGACTTCAAGTCAGGTGGCTCAGCACATGCACTGGTGAATACTTCAAGTTTGTATGCAAAGAACACACTGGATCAGCACTAGCAGGGTTGTTAACATCCTTTCCTCTTGCATAGGTGACCAGGAACTAGACCTGTGATTGTGTGATAAGTCAGGTGGCAGAAGAATATGATTTTGTTCTGCTGTCACATCAATCACTGTACTCTTACTATCTTAATATTAGATATTGCATGGCTCCTCTCCTTCTACCTGCAGTTTAGGTAGTCAGTACACACTTGATTAAACCCTACAAAGAAGCAAGGTGGGAGAGCAATGACCACTCTACTCTCTCTGAACTGTTTGATGCTGGTACATACATAACTTCCCACAACTATCCCAGAGACATGGTTTAAAGTATCTTAGTGTTAGAAGGCTAACAAATACAAAAATTCTTCCAAAACTGATTGTGGCTAAGAATTTTGATAACATTTAAGTATTACATAGTCATATGTAATGACTACATATGGCAGTCATATTCAGGTATTTAAACCCATTTTGGTTCTATTTTCTTCTTTTGTTTTTTCTCTGTGTTGTTGTGGTTTAATCCCAGCCAGCAGCCAAGCCCCACACAACAAGCAGCCCATCCATGCACCCACCAGCAGGACTGGGAAGATAATCAAAAGGATAAAAGGCAAAGAACTCATGGGTTGAGATAAAGACAATGTAAAAGGTGTGAAAAGAAAAAGGAACACTTCTCCAAGATCAATATGATTGAAGTAAGCCATTTTAATAGATTTTCCAGCTTCTTTTATACAATTCTTAGCTTTAATCATGCATTACATGCTACTTTACAATTGGTTACCCCTAAA
Organism: Acrocephalus scirpaceus scirpaceus; assembly: GCA_910950805.1. NCBI lineage: Eukaryota > Metazoa > Chordata > Aves > Passeriformes > Sylviidae > Acrocephalus > Acrocephalus scirpaceus. Next base: position 21,084,833 of record OU383777.1, read on the forward strand.
AGCATGCATTAGCCTTTTAGTCCCTATTGGTTAATTATTCTTACATGCACAGCAAAATTATGTATATTGTTTTTTCTGGCTTTCTTCTGATTCCCACATTTCTGAAGTTGTTTACCATCCTTTGTTCCTCTTTATACGTGACTTTCTGCATCTTCTTCTTCCTGGTGCGTGATTGCTTTCTCCTTGAAATGCTTACAGGCCTATCCTTTCACATAGGCTGGATTGCTCACTTGCCCCCATCTTTGGAGGAACTCATCCTCCACATAAAAGGTAAAGCAAAACAAGGAATTCATTCACCACTTCCCATGGGCAGGTGGGTGTTCAACAATCTCTAGGAGAGCAGGGCCCTGTCACAGGTAACAGTGACTTGGAAAGACAAATGCCATCACTCCAAATGTCCCTCCTTCTTCCTTCTTCCTCTCACTTTATATACCGAGCATGATGCCCTATTGTCTGGAATATACCTTAGGTCAGTTTGGGTCACCTGTCCCAGCTGTGTCTCTTCCAGACTTCCAAGCATCCCTAATTTCCTTGCCAGTCTGACAGTACAAAAAGCAGAAAAGACCTTGGCTCTATGCAAGCCCTTTTGCAATAACAAAAGATCTCTGTAATATCAACTTGTTCAGCAAAAATCCAAAACACAGCCCCATACCAGCCACTGTGAAGAAAGCCAACTACTCTTCTGCCAAAACCAGCAGAAGAGCCCTTTCTGGGTTCATTCTGTGTTACAAATTTCAGCTACAGTTTTGCAGCACATTGTAGCACAGGTTTACAGTCTGAGCTTAGACTAGTCCCTGTTGCAGAAACTCCAGACAAGCCACATTGTCTTAATTTTAATTCATTATAAAAAGAGGCTTATTGGGAAGAAAAAACAGTGGAGGAAAGAAGGATAAATGGATACATCTGAATTGAAAGAAAGTGAAAAAAAATCCAGAAACAAGGTACATATAAAATATATCAATTAATGAAAAAAAAATTTTTTTGCTTTCATAGTTTAAGTTTCCCTTGACCGTGTTTGATATAGCTACAACACTATTATAGGCATCTCTCAGCCCACAAAAAATTTCTGAATTCCACTGTTATTTCCTAGGGAGTTGCCCTTGAGAGAAACAGCTTTTACTTGAAAAACTGAACAAAACTCCCTACCATTGTTGAAGCTATTCCATTTACAGCTTCTCACTTTACCAAAGTGTGTCTTGGATTCATTATCCTTTGGTTATTATGCAGACAAAACCAGAATGCGTGTTTCCTGAAATACAAAGGCTTGTAGAAAATAGTTTGCAAAGATGAAATAGGCATGACTATACTGGGTTCTATGCAAAGACATGAACTCCCTATGCATATACTTTATTCTAGGACAATGCAAATCAACTCTGCTCTAAGAAGTGTGTGATCAAATATTTTCCGCGATGTTATTTCCCTGACAATCACAAACACCTATCATATTCTGGTGTATTTGGTCAAAAAATATTTCTCTACTTATTCTACCATGGGGATATACTGAGACAAAAACACTGACCTGGAAGGAAGAGCCCCCCTGCTAAAATACAGTGCAGTCTGTGTGGAGGGAGGTGTTTCCATTACATAAAAGCATTCCTTTTTACTTTTACTTTTTATCTCAGTGTGCCTATTTCACCCAATGAAACAAAACAAGAAAAAAACCACCAAAAAAACATGAGGAGCAGGAGTAGAAATGTCATATTTCAGAAACCTGTACAACTCATTGTACAGAAGACAATGTACTTTGACTATATTAGCTACTGATGGTAGTTAACCTGTTCATTTTCTTCTCAAACTGCCTGTTAACTTTCTGCTGCTTCCCACTTCTGCTCATCCAGGCATTAAAAATCCAATTTTATTCCCAGACTTCAATTTCTCAGAAGCACTTATACCTTCTACTATCAGTTTATCTAGGATATTTATTTTGCAGGGTATTTATGAGACGACTTGTCTATTAGAGTCTGTAAGATATACTTATAATCATTACTTTAATCTCTAGCTTCAGTTACAGGCTAGTGTCCTGAGTAACCCGAAAAATGTGTATTGCAGTTCATATCTGTGCTGTGCCAAGTTGCCCAATGCTGTTACAGCCTCTTTCAGACCTGGAGGCCAGCAGTGGAGCTGGGGTGTCTGGCCGTGGGCTAGCGAGGCGGCGGTGTCAGGGTTCCTTTGAGAGCTGGGGGACACTCATGCAGAGCCTCTTTATCTTTTCTTGCTGAGCTACTGAGAAGCTGAGGCAGCACAAGGCAGAAGCTCTCCTTTGCCTTTTTTTCCCCTGGGCTTTGGAACACCTTCTTTGGCAGCAATTGCTGGACGTGACCCCCATCTCTGGAGCCAGAATAGTGGGGGCCAGGATTGGCAGATTTCAGTGCCTGGTGAGTCTGTTTTCTTTCCCCCACAATGCAGCAGCAAACCCCAAACTGCAGCATGGGCACCAACCAGCCTTGTCCAGCTGTTCAAAGAGAAGAGAGAAATTCACACCACAGGTTTGGAGCTGCTCTGGAAAGCACCAGAACCTCCTATTTGCTACCAGAACTTCTCTGTAAGCTCCCAGCTTCCTAGGTTTTTTTCTAGGGGAAAGGTTGTGCCAGCGAGTTTTCTCCTCTGTGTTGGCTTTATCCTTTGGACCATACAGTCTTTTACAGGACCTGCCATACAGGGGCTTTTCCACCATTTTTTCTCTTTGTTCCTGGGCAGTCCACAGGATTCAGCACCTTTCTGTCTAATGATTATTTACTGTTGTCTTACCTATTGCAGGTTCATTTTTTAGTAAACTATTATTTTATCACTTATTGATTCTCACAAGTTTCTCTCCTTGTTGGTGAAAAGGAAATGGTTAAAATTAAAAGGGAAGATAACTAATTTTGGAGTGTCCACCATTTACATTGTGTTTAACTGAGACAACTGGGTGCTCAGAATAAGGGATGAATTTCAAATTGCATTCATTTGTGCAGCATTTTAAACATTTCTTCTCCCCAGGTATGACATTTTACTGCAGATAACAGAAAAAAAAAATCTTTTGGAATCCTGCTTTTCCGGGAGAATTTGGAGCATGGCAAGAAACCAACAATTTTTCATTATCTGTACAAATTAAATGCTTCTACAGTGAGGATATTATAGAAAAAAAATTTAAATCAGCTTTCCAGAAAAAAAAATTGGGGTTTTAAAGATAATTATTGCTAAAACCCATTTTATAGTTTTCAAATAAATGTGAAATTGATAGTGTGATTCAAATGCAAAATAAAAAATGTTATGTGAAATAATTGTGGAGATTCAGCTGCTAGTTATGAAATTGTTGGGCAGAGGCTGAAATAGTTAAATCAGGCTGATTTTAGCTGCAGTTACTAATTACTTTGCCAAAACATGAACCTATTGTTTTTTCCTTCTTGATGAGTATCTTGAAATCTATTTTATTTCATCTTCATTTCTATGGGCCACTCCAGAGGGGAGTGTTTTACATAAGGGTCTCAAAGAGATATCTAGAAGCCCCCTTTTTTTCTTTCTTTCTTTTTTTTTTTTTTTTCTTTTTTTCCTTTTTTTTTTTTTTTTTTTTTAGTGGTAGCAGCTACAATTTGTGAGGACTCATTATCTAATACATCCAACACATGCCACTTTCTGTTACAGATGTTTGGCTGCCATGGTGACAAGTACTATAAAAAAGTAAAACTAGTTCAGTAAAGATTTTTGGTGCTACTAGATGCTTCATTTTCTGCATAGTTTCAGGTAACTTCCTTCTGTTTAGGCTTTCTTACTTTTGAAAATAGTATTTTGAGCATTACATAATGACCAAGAAAAGTAGGGAAGACTTGAGTATCTGGTATTAGTTCTGCTATTACCTGTTTGTGCCCTATTTCTCCCTTGCTGTGTTTAGAGGTCTTAGGTGCTGACAGAACTAAGATCCTGTATGACTGTCAGCTCAGGGACTGTAGGAGAAATCCTTCAAACTCAGTCAGAACTTTGCAGGCAATATTGGAGAGTAAAAAGATACTATCTCATGTTTTTTTAATTTACTTTGTCTGAAAACAAACAGATTCTTGCATGCTCAGAATTTCTAGCTACTAAAATTCTATCACTAACCACTATCATCAGCTTTTTAGGCCGTTTGCAAAGAGAAAGAAAGATGACATTCTTAGGAATAAATACCAGTAGTGGGATTCACATCATGATTCAAAGTACTTGTTATTCAGTTCTCCCTAAAACAGATGCCTTAGGTAAGACCCAGTTTTAAACACAGGGGCTTACTGCCATTGTAGATAGTCAGTGTGGAAGATATGCATCTGGCTGACAGATATGAGACAGGACTTACTTGAGATGGAGGACTGTAAGAGAAACAACTATTTCTTTGAGCCTGCAGTCACTTTGTATATATGGATTGTGCCTTGTTCCAATGGGTTTGTCAAGTATTTCATTTATTCTCTTTCTTTCTTACCTCTCCACTAGTTAGACTAAGAGTTGAAGAGACAATCAGATACTCTAGTACTGTGCATGGCATACTATTATACAAAGAGTTAAACATGTCAGAATGTAAAATAAGCACAACTGATATTGTGTCAAATAGAAGGAAAAGTATGGCAGACTAAGAACTTTCCTGGGAAGAAATTGAAGCATAAACATAGATATATTCTCCTTGAGTTCCTTCATGGCAAAAAATTTAAATAAAGTGTATTGGATGTTGCCAATATTGTTTTCTGAAGGCAAAAACTTCAATACAAAATAAGTATATGAAAAAACCAAGATTGTGTCTGAAGTCTGAAAAACACTGCAAGAATATACCCAGTTAGAGTAGTATAGAGCAGGCCTGGCTGTTGAGGTCAGGAACACACAAATAATCATTATCATGGTTAAAGTATAGGGTCTGGTTATCCAGACTCTTATATTTGCTAATAAAGTAAAATGCTTCGTTTAACAATCTTATGATTGTTGAAAAAACACAGAGATGTCACAGACAACTTCCAAACAGGTAAATGACATCAAATGGTAAAGGCTAGATATCTTTTGCAGCCAATCAGCTGAACTGCTTTGAAAGATCCATGGCTTCATTATCTGTAATGGGATTCCAAATCTTGCTCATGTGTAAAGGGGTATAGTTAATTATCTTAATCTCAAAATGTGCTTGCAGTAGAGAGAGTCTTAATAGAAGCAAAGAGAAAGGAAGAAAAGATATAACAAGATAGAGTGGTCTGAATTTATTTAGTTGTCTTTCTTTGGCCAGCTGCTATAACCTGGAGCATTTTAGGTTATATGATCCATCAGCTTTGGCTGATGAACAGAGGAACTTGATAGGTATATTCCTGTCTGAATCTGCAACTGAAGGCCAAGTGTGATCCTAACAGCCATTCCAAAAGTCACTAGGAAATTTGTGAGGGAACCTGTATCAAATTCTTACAGACAAGATAAAGACGTGATAGTAAAACAGTTATTGAGGGGATAGGGAATAGGGAAAAAGTCTTTCAAAAGAAAACTCTCAAAGTTGTTTATTTGTAAAGGAAATGAAGATGCATATCCCATTAAGTAACTCTTTTAATATATGTGAAAATTCACATAGCTGGATTGGGCACTTAATTCACAGAAAACCCAGCCTCTCATTCAGTTGTTTATGAGCCCAAGAGTCACTTTTTAAATCACTTGAAATCATTTCTACAGAAGAGTTGACTGCAAATTGCATAGAGAAAAAAAAAGAAAAATAATTAAGTTTAAAAGGATGTTTACATAGCAGGTTTTAGGTTCCTCTGCAAAAACGAAACAGAGCGTGCAGCCTGGTACTACCAACACATATGGAAAAAGCAGCTACACTAGTTCCAGGAGAGTCAACATCACATGGCAGATTGGTGCTGTGATGGTGCTTTGGTCAGATTTAAATCAGTCCCCAGTCAGCATTTTATAGAATATATATATTCTATAAAATATAGAATATATATATTCTATATAGAATTCTATAGTTATATAGAATCACAGATTCTGAGTTGGAAGGGACCCAGAAGGATCATCAAGTCCAGCTCTTAAGAGAATGGCCCATGCAGGGATTGAACCCAGGACCCTGATGTTGTTAGCACCGTGCTCAGACCAAGTGAGCAATAGCAAATGGTCTGCAGGCGTTCCATAGGAAACCCCACTGTAGGGGCAGTGCCATGGTGCCAGGCAGGCCTGCTGCTCTCTGGGCAGGGGCAGCAGAACACGGTCCCCATGGCATTGGGCAGGGCAGAGCTCAGCTGCCAGGGCCCATCCCTCATCCCAGCCAGGAACAGGGCAGCTGGGACACTGGGGCAGCCCCAGCCTGCACCTCCCTGGGGACGGGGACAGACAAAGCTGCCATCCTGCATGGGGGGACCTGGCTTGCTGTGCCCATAGCTGGGCAGGGCAGGGGTGTAAGGACCTAAAGACTCCCTGCTTGTGGGGCCACTGGGGCAGGGACTGACAGCCCCAGAGGGTTGGAACTGGCCCCTGGCCTTGCATAGGGGAGGGGGAAGATACAAGGACCACAGAGCCATTAAGGGCCCCTCAGGGCCTGACAAGGAGGAGGCAGAGATCCTCCGCAAGATGATGGTGAAATACTTCACTTAAGATCTCTAATGCCCATATTTTTGTAAATGCAATGACAAATGGCGAACCATGCCTTTTAACAGCCTTCACATGTGAATTGAAATGAGTTTTAAATAAACTAAGTACGTTATCTATCCTAAATACCTTTCTTGGTGTTTTCCCTTAATTTAATACATACCTATAAAAATTGCAAGGAAGAGCTCTAGAGGATCAAATACTGTGAAAACATCTGAACTGCAAGAATTCTTTGGGATGTTGCAGGAAGAGCACCACATCCCTATGCACAGTCATGCAAACAAAGATTGCATCAGTGAGGCAGAAAGTGATAAACTTTCTCTTTTTTTGATTAAACCTAGACAACTGTAGGGAAAAGGAATATGAATTCCTAAATATATGTCATAATTTCTGACATACTACTACATACTACACTGCATATTACTGATGTCCTTAAATTATGAATAGGGGTTATATTTCAGATTTAATAGAGTATTGGGTAGCTAATGGACCTGTCATCCAGGTTCTTCAAGAAGTAAAAGAAAACCAGAAAACACACAAAGAAAACAATGAAGTATATTGTTTCAGAGAAGACATAAAATACCATTTGTCTTAAATAGAAACATCTTTAGCAATGGATGTCTCTCATGATGTCAACTGCTGTGAAGCAAACTGTCATGAAATAAATTGTAGGGAAGTCTATGTAAGGAATTGAGGTTAGCAGCTATGTGTTTCTTTTCTGTAATCTGTTATATTTCCACCTCCCTTTGGAAAATACAAAGGGAAAGGTAGATTTTGATTATAAAGGGAATTAAAGGATGAATGTTTCCAAAGGAACAGAAAATTATAAAAAGAGACCAAGAACATGAAATTTAAGATTTTCATTTCTTGGGCAGGTATTGATAAACAGTAGTTAGTGCTTGAATTAGCTACTGACTCATAATCCAATTCTGTGTGGAGAGTATGATTATTGCTTGACATATTTAGAAAGCATAAAATGTAAAGCTTAGACATTAGCTCATCTTTTTTAGTTTGTGATAAATTCATGTTGTAAATTCAGGTTACTTTAGATGTATTATGCACATGAAATGCAAATAGAACAGCAGAAAGAGTTCTCATTTCAAAACATGAAGGAAATGATGCTTCATTGTTGCACTCTCATTAAAACACTGCTTGTGTTGTAGTATAATGGCTCTATAAAACTATCATGTCATAGTTCTAACAAAATAGAGCAATACATTCTCCCTCCCCCCAAACCCAGGACAAATAGCTTTATGTCTTAAAGGATTCAATACTTATTTATTCATCCATAACAACACTGATTATTACAATAACAAGTTTAGTTTTCCATCCAAAGTTTGTGTATGCATGGACATGGCTATTCACTAAGTCTGAAAAACTATACTTTTGCATCTTTAAAATAATATTACACCAAAACCAAGAAGTCCATGTATTGATACATGGTGCATAGTGAAACACTGAGATTATAATACAATGGCAACTATGTTAAATGTCTGACCCTACGCCATGACTGACGTAAGTTCACATCCAACTGAATCAATGCAAGCTGTGCCTTCAAGGAGCCTGAGCTGATCAGGGACAAACTTGGTGACAGAACAGCCCTGTCTGCTCTTCTCTGACGAATAAACTGGAAATAATTTCTATTTATTTTTTGTGTAGAGGAAAATATTTCATTGATCTTCTGGGCACTTAAAAAGCTTTCTGTGCCTTATCTTATAACTGTGAAACAAAAATAGGATAGGAATTTTTGGTTCTCCTAAGGTAGCAAATATGCAAAACAATTAGGGCTACAATCCAAAAAGAACTTTAAAGTTTCCTTTCAGCCTTGGGATATAAAACCAGTGGAAACTCTGGCCTCAAATGGTAAAATGAAAGACAAACCACATATATATAATAATAAACCACAAATATATAATAACTATATAATAATAAATAGCAACATTAGAAATATTTTTTTAAAATGTTACTTTTCCAGATCTATTTAGAAAAGAAGACAGAACAGGCAAATACATTCAAGAAGTAATTCTGCAAAGAGAAATATCAATCTTCCATTCCTGTGCATTCATTCTTATGTATTTCATGTTCCGATTACTGGGGATTCATGCATCTTGTATTAGTTTAACTGCATCCTATCACAGCTGTTTTCTAAAGAATGCGTAATAATTTGTTTAATATAAACAGAAATAGGCATTAGCTGAACATAGTTGTTGCATTTAAAAATGGAAAACTAAAAAAATCATGCATATTTTTTAAGATTGATTTTAAACAACATCAGGCTGTTTTACCAGCTCAAGCATGCCTCGTATATCCTCATATATCCTCATATATCAAATATCCTCATCTGATACTTGTTTCAGAGCATGTGAGAATACAAATGCAATGTGATGCTTGTGTGATTCAGTACTGTTGGTAGTAGACATACCTACATCACCAATCTCCGGTGCTTCAACAAGTAATTGATGGGATTTAGAATAGTGATCACAGTTTGTTGCTTTTTAAATATACTTTTCATAAAGTGTCCCAGATGAGCCCTTTTGGGAAGAGTGACTTGACTAAAAGTATCTCTGAGCTTACCCAGCATGGCAGCTTCTAAATATTCTGATATTCATACATATGTATTGTTTTATCTTAACTAACTGAAGTCATGCTGGCTCAGAACCTTTCTAGGACATCCCTTTGCATTCTCATACAGGGAAGTTTTAAAAGAAGAGCTAAACCAAGACTTTTTATCACACCCCGGGGGATCATAGGAAGACCTTGTTTCCTTTTCTAGCAGCTTGGCTGTTTTACCAGTTGCCAATAAAAAAAAGGTAGAAAGAAATCAGGAACAACTTGCTTTTCAAAAGCTGAGACACAAGTAAAAATGAAAAATAGATGCAACAGGCTTTTGATCTTAACTTGGCACAAACCCTTTCAACATGTTTTAGGAACAAGATGAAAGCTTTTGATTTTGCTGTGTCATTTTAAAATTGGAAAATTGTGTACATTGTGACAAAATGTGCACATAAAATATTACAGTTGAGCCCTGAATGGGCACAAGCATGTAGCACACATGCACAAAAACAAATCTATAAATCTTTGCATTATTTGTTTCCAGACTCAGATAAAAACCAAGTGGAATTATTTTTCTTGTTTTCTGTCTCAGATTCTTCACATGTTCTTTGTTTAGATTTCTGTAAGTAATGAATGCAGTCAGAGCAGGTGGAGAATAAATGTTGAATGTGGTGCCAACTACACAGAGCAGTCGTGACTAGATTTAGCAACGTTTAGTATAACTGAAGTTCTGAAGCCCTGCTGCTCAATAAGCATTTTTCATACATCTTCTCATCAGTTTATACTGAGAAAACCAAACATGTGAATAAGTGTACTTTTAAGAAAATGTCACCTTTCTCTAAATGAAATGATTTTTCCCTAAACAAACAAAAAATAAATATGTTTAAAAGAAGTTTTATGATCTGGGAGGTATATGCTGTTTTGTAATGTTCCACTAGCAAAACAGAAGTCTGTTGCATTTCTCTTCACTTTTTTTTTTTCTTTTTTTTTTTTTTTTTTTTGGTTTCCCCAGGCAATAATAGTGAGATATTCTCTATTGGACAATGCGGGCTTCCTATAAGTAGAATTAAGACTCCATCTCGGTGTCAGAAAGAAGGCTTCCACTACAGTATAACAAAGTATGATGAAGTTGTTGGTCAAAATGCAAAAACTGACTTTAGGTTCTCCATGGCTAAATTCATTCACAGCTACAGCTGGATGTGTAATACCATGGGCTCTACTGTTTGTGAGGCTGCAGCAAACCATAGATTTGGCAAATTAGGAGCAAGAAAGATACAAAACATAACCAACTCCATTGACCAAAATTGGGAATTAATATCATCGTAGTTCATAGACCTGTCATGCTTTAAAAGTAAAATAGTGCTGAGAAATAAATGATACTAAAGACTAAGGACTAGATGAAGCCACAAATTTTCCACTAAACCACTAAATATCCTCCAGAGGAAATGAACCATGCTGTGGCACCTCAGGATCTGGTGTCTGCAGTACTTCAGCAAATAGTAACCATTTAACCTTTTAACCATTGACTACTAAGAGTCAGCCAGCACTCTATAGGGACTCATTTCCAGAAAATCTTTGAGTCTGACTGGATGTGTGGAGAGTTTGAAACCACTAATAAGATTTTTGCCCCAAACTAACAGGAGAAATAATGTGGTGATTTTTTTTTAATCCACCTTGGCTTTCTGTGACAAGACATTTCCTTCAGATTGCCTTAGGATGACAAGCCTTAGCATGAAGAAGACACTGGAAAAGATTTCATATTAAGGAGATGAGAACTGTTTTAATCAATTCAGCTTCACTTTTTCTTCCTTAAGTAGTGCATGAGAAAAGCCATACACTTAAACTGAGAAATATTACAGTACTTGTGGTAAGGTTAAAATATGCTATCTGCATTACTTTTCTGTGTAAGCCTGCATCAAATAAAGACCCAAACTGTGTGATAATCTCAAGTAGTAGAATTGCATTTGTTGGAATGGTGAGAATTCTTACCATAAGCTTAAAAAGAAACCAGCACTGATTGATAAGCATATTTATATGAAAAACTCCCACTCAAGTTATACATCATTAAGGGTCTACACCTTGATATATTAAAAGATGATGTTATTGTTGATTCCCAATCAAATCATGCTGTCAGCATTACATTCTTTTTTAAAGGATATGTTTGTGTTTTGCCTTAAAAATCCCTTTGAAATAATTTAGCTTGCAGTTTTTTCTTGTTATTGCATTATTTAGCCACAGGGAGAAATAGAACATTGTTATTTCAGCTATGCCTCTTTAATAGACTTCTTAACTTGAAAGAGAAACTTATTGGGTTTTTTCCTGTTTTTTAAATGAAAGGAAAGCTATGTTTTAGGAAATGAACAAATTAAACTAAAATGTAAACATGCAGTGAAAGGCAATATCATGCAGCGTTTGATGGAACTGCAAATTAAGCTGAAATCAAGCATTAATTTAATCACTGGAGTAAACATTTGGAGCTGTTCAAATGTATATGTTGTCTTTACTAATAAATTGTCAATAAAATTTCTCTAGTGTTTTTGTTACATGATTTAATAAAATTGTGAACCCTGATACAATTATAGAGGACAGAACTTTATTAGCTGGGAAGCAAATGAGGTGCCCCAGGTTGGTAGAGATACATAAAAAGATATTAAACCAGCAGGATCTAGGAAAAAATCAAAACATTTCAAAGTCTATGTAAACTGGTAATATCACAACATCTGTATTCAGCGTCCTACTTTATTAGAGGCCTTTCAAAAAGTTATTTCAGATTACCCCTGTTGGTTTTATCTAAGTCTGGGAACACAGAAGAGTACCCCAAATACAAACGCTCACGTAGGCATTTAAACGTAAACCGTCCAAGATCAGGCTTTAAGAAAGTAAGCTTAATGGCCCTGAGGACAATTCTGCAAAAAAGGACAGTAAAAGCAAATTTTCAGTACTCCACTGCAGACACACACAGATACACTTATACACATCGCCTTGGTTTTCGAAACCTTCCGATGTTTACATTCTTAGAGTCAAGAGTTCCCACACTTTTTACCAAAACACGATGTGTTTGCATATTCCTTCTTGGAGGAGGAGAAAATTGACTGTTCACCTGGCCAGTGTGGCTTAAAGGAGGGATGTCATCCTCCAATCCACTCTCACTTTAGAGAATCTATACATTCTGAAAAATTGCAAATAAAGCTCTCTTTTTTGCCTTAGGTGACTGAGCATGTAGTGTGTGCTCATTTCATGTCACAATGTGACATACACACAGTCTCATACTGATACATATACTCATATACGGTCAGCTTTCCATTTTGGGGTTCTTTTCTAAATATTTTTAAATTAACAACACCCTTGTCTCCAAATTGTCATTTATTTACCACTATTTTAATATTTTCTTCAGAAGATTACACTGATCCATGTTGCTGAAATCTGCTGTAACTGGATTTTAGTCTAGATTTGAATTTAGCATAGGAAATATTATTTTAATCTTTTCACTCTTGAAGTTCTCTGGTAAAAGAAATATAATCATATATATAAACTCAGTAAACTTTTACAAAATTAGTAAATTAATCTAAAAATATCTACTGCCTAGGTCTTAGTCCATGCTGCACATTTTCAATCGCTATCTTTTTCTAATATTTAAAGAAAAAAATTCTGGTTTTTCTCTGCTTCTCAAAGCCTTTTAGAAACCTATCTGGTAGTAATTTTATCCAGCTTCCTAGTCAGACACATAATCTGTTTACCACATAAATCAAATAATTGCAAAAGAGCCTTAGGGAATGAATGACACTTTATGAAAGTGTAGTTGCTTTGGATGGAAATCTGAAAAAAATAAGCTCATGGTTAAATGCATAAGTTGTATTTTTGTTTGTCTGAGTTCTACTGCAGTCAGTGAGAAAAACTCACATAAATTTTAAAGGTAGCCATACATTTATATATTATGGAAGATGTTTAGCTAGAAATGGCACTCAGTTCATATATATTCTTTCAAACCAGTTATTTCCTAGCTGAGCCTTATCCCTCAGAGAGAAGAGGCTTTTCAAGGACAGCTTATAGCTGTGATAAAAAAAATAGGACTTCACTTCCTGTGAAGTCCTGTTAGTGAAACTCAGTTCCTCTTTAGAAACATCTAATCAGATGCTGTCTGGTGCTTGAACTTCCTCACTCTCACTAGTTCATTCTTAACACTTTTTTAACAAATTCACTTTGGGATTGGTGTGAGAAAAAACTTCACTGTGCTTTCTTTCTAACACTTCTGTTTGTTTGTTTGTTTGTTTTAGTTATTTTAGGCTGAAACAGAAGGAATTTTTTTTAAAAAAATATAAAAATAGCTTATTAAGCACTTATTACCAAAAACTAATTTTTTTCAAGAAATAGAACTAAAGTGAACTTCAGCTGGATTCCAGACTTTCAGTTTTCCCGAGGTATTTCTTTCCTCACAATTTTCAAATAATTCTTTTTGCATATTTAAATCTGTATCAAAAGATTGCTGCTTTACCTTCTCTCTCACACCAGTACATTCAACTCCAGTTGTTCCAGGCTGACAATTGTAAGTATATTAACTCGAGTCTTTTTGTTGAGTGTGGATACAAGCCATTAAAAATGTGTATGGTAGTGCACTGTTATTAAAAATTGAGAATGAACATGAACAGGGGAAAAAAATATATTCTCAAAACCTGAAGTTAGAAGAATGTCATGCACAGATTAATGACCTTGTAGATACAATGACCTGTGGATTGACAGACTGCAGTGCCAGATGTGGAGCCAAACATAAATGCTGGCCTTCACAACTGAGTTTTTCTGTAAATGTCAGTGTCAGTTGATTCCTTCCTCTGACCAGAAAAACAAATGTGTTCAGTCTGCAAATTAGAAAATTGCAGCAGCTACTGTTCAGCAGCAGCATTTATAAGAGCTCTGAGGCTAGAAATCAGATTGTTTTAGGCTTCTAGTTAGATGTGCCTGTCAAAGTAAATGTGTTTTAAAATACTTATCAGAGAAGATGAGAGGCTTGTCCAGAAGACAGGGAATTGCTACTTAAAATATGTACTTCTTTTTTATTTGATATCAGGCTGGAGCGTTCCACAACATTACTTTCCCCCTTTCTTTACTGACATCATAGGCCTGCTTTGACTATTTCTTCTTTACAATTTCTTATTTTGTAATCTTCTCTTTAGAGAAGTGGTGTCATTTGTACATTGTATCATTCAGTCTTGCATGAAAATTCTGCATCTAGATACATTCAGAATTAACAGGTTTGCTTTGTAGCTCGCTGAAATTTTTCATTATTCTGCTTAAGTTTTATTTCATGCATTTAATAATGGAAGGGAAGGATAAAGGAAGAAAGGATGGAGAAGGGAAGAGGGAAAAGGGAAAGGGAGGGAAGGAGAGATGGAGGGAGGGAGCAGCTCCAATTGTGTATATAGACTGTGGAGTGAGAGGTTGAAAAGCAGTACTATGAAAAGGGACATGGGGGTCCTGGTCAATGGCAAGTTGAACATGAGTCAGCAGTGCCCTGGCAGCCAGGAGGGCCAACCCTGTCCTGGAGTGCATCAGGCACAGCATCACCAGCCAGGCAAGGGAGGGGATTGTCCTGCTCTGCTCTGCACTGGGCAAGCCTCACCTCCAGTGCTGGGGGGAGTTCTGGGTGCCACAATATACAAAGGGCATAAAAGTATTAGAGTGTCCAAAGAAGGCCACGAGAATGGTGAAGGGTATGGAGAGGGAGCTTATAGGAGCAGCTGAGGTCATCTGGTCTGTTCAACCTAGAGAGGAGACTGAGGGGAGACCTCATTGTGGTCTTCAGCATCCTCACAAGAGAAAGCAAAGGGGCAGACACTGATCCCTTCACTCTTGTGACCAGTGGCAGGACAGTGGCCAGAGGAGGTTTAGGTTGGATATTAAGCAAAAGGTTCTTCACCCAGAGGATGGTTGGGCATCGGGACAGGCTCCCCAGGGAAGTGGGCACAGCACCAAGCCTGAGAGTTCAAGAAACATCTGGACAACACTCTAAGGCACATAGCGTCCTGTGCAAGGCCTGAGACATGGGCTCAAGGATCCTGGAGTGTCCCTTCCAACCCAGAATATTCTATAATTCTATTAAAAGAGGATAAGATAGAAACTATTGTTTCTTCAGATGATCTAGGGGAGGAAAAAAAACCACAGAAAATTTCAATAATGTTTAACGATAAAAGTATTTTACAATTTTTTTCCAAGAGCAGATCAACCATTTGTTTCCTTTCTTATAGAAATATTTTTTGAGAGAATATTCACTTTTTCTGCCTTTACAGATAAAAGTTCAGGAGAGTTCCAATAAAGAATGATTTCTGTACATGCAGCTAAAATTTTTTGTAATGAATTAGACTCTTGAGAACAAGCACCACAAAGATTTATTTTATATTTTATTTTATTTTATTTTATTTCCTCAGTGGCTTTTTTATTTTAATTTATATGTCTATGTGTCATTTTCTTGACACACAGTAATATTCTAGTCTCAGTAAAAAGAAGCTGAAGCTGAGTATTATTTTCACACTAGGTACTGCTGACTATATAGAGCAAGATTTCCCTTTGTTATACAGGCATGTCACAACTTCAATATGTAAGATGTAAATTGCATGCGTTTCATACGTTGGATATTGTTTAGCATGAATATGGGGAGAATACATGTTGCTAATGCTAGTTTTATGCCTAAATCTATATTTAGTAGAAATAACTATCTACCTTGAAAAAGATACAAGATTTATTTAATCCATGTGTGTTTTTTAACATATATTTTATATTCTCTCTTATAGAATCTTTGTTTAAAAGTATTTAAATGGAATTATATTATTAGTGCTATCAGTTTTATTTGTTTGGCCAGTTTCCCAGCAAAATAGTGAAATGTCAAAAGTGCTGTAGAAGTTGGCATATTTGGGGTGACACAACATTAAAATGGTAATGCTAATGGAGGTCAATGGTGAGGTACACAAGGAAAGTTTACAAGTATCTGCTGACTTACTTATTAATTCTAGGGCATACTCAGGCACTTTTTGGGTCATTGTTCTTATCTGATGGTTTTAAGCAAAACTGCAGATTAATTTGGATACTTTCCTATTTTCTATATATGAACAATATGACCTAAGATAATGAAGTCAATGAATGTTAGACAACCTATTATTATTAACCTAATATTTAAACATAGATCCCACAATAAATGTCTGTTTGTTTAAATGGCATTGCCTCCCAAAATATGATGAAATCCCAAATCTGAGATACTCCTTCTTTATGCCCCTGCATTTGTACTAAATTTCTAAAATGAGTATTCTGCAAGCACAATCACTACAGGAAGCTATTCCAGGATCTAATAAACCTCAGTGTCAAGATATTTCCCCTGACTCTTTAAATATTTTCATTACCTCAGTTTAGTCCCATTGCCACTAAATATGTCCCAAACTGTTTTTGTCTGCTTTGTTGTTCCAAAATTCAAATCCTGAACTCAATTTCACGGTTATGTTTGTGACAAATATAGTGGGACCAGGAGTTTTTAACAAGGTCAGGAGTCCAGGCTATGCACAATCTGAACAAGGAGACAAGTTCTTTCAGCTGTTAAAAGAGAAATCTCAGGAGTCTTATGCACAGAACAATTTATATTCCTGCATATAAACTGGGAATTATGAACTAGTGGCCACAGTGAATGGAAGGTCAAACTGCAATTTTGAAGCATAAAAGGACAGCCTCTGTAAGGAGCCAATGACTTCCAACTTGCAGGAATCTTTTTCATAAAGGTATAAATTATTTTATAGCTTACATGAAAATTCTTCAGGAGAAATGAAAATTTTCCTAATATCCCATTAAGAGAAAACTGCATGTGAAGACATGGCCAATTGGTTCATGAATGCAGAAATCAATAAGGGTACACTACTTGTGTGCCCTTTTTGTGACGTGTATTTTGTTCATGAATCCCAAAACTCTGCTATCTTTTCAGACTTTACCGTTTCTTCATATTTGCCTCATTGTTCATTTATTTTCAAAGAGAAATGTGTGAAAACATATTGTGTAGATGTTCTCAACTATTTTGTTCTTTATTTTATAAAGAGAGAAATATGTACTCATGTGCTTAAGGGCAAAATATCAAGTTGCATAGAATTCATTCCTTTCTTTGTAAAAGCAATTCTCTACTGAGCATTCATTTGGCATTAATTAGCAATACTGTACACTTATTTGAATTCTGGATGCTGGAACAGCTGAATAATCCATATGTTTGAGACTGTGAGGTGGGTAAACATAACTAAAGTGAACTGTTGCTCAGACTTACATATTTTCTGTGAAATTACATTCTTTCTCTGGGCTTCTTTTATATATTCTCATGCAGAAAATTAAATTATTTCCATGAAGTATTATCTGAAATGCGTTCTTTATTAATTTCTTTGAGAACAAATACAATATTTAGTAGACAAAGCCCATCATGTCCTCTTTTTGGTATAGGCGGAAATGATGTTTTAAAATTTTAATTAAGATGCAGATTTTCCCAATATAATCTTATGTTCTTCCTCTTCCATTGCAATTATATTAATGGCATGTTCAGATTCTAGGTCTTTTATTCTCCCTGCCTGCACTGTTTAGACCAGGTTGATTTGAGAATTCAATAACAGGTGATGGATGCTGTATTCCAAGAACATTTGATAAGACATTTTGTTCCTTAGTGAGACATTTTGTCTTATTTATGTGCTTTACAAAGTAATATCTTGATGCTTCTAGTACTGCTCTTATCAGAAAAACAAATGTATGATGATTCAGTACACGTTCTTGCCATTTTCAAACTGAATCTACAACCTTAATCAGATGAAGAAAAAAGTACTTTTTCCTCATCATGAATGTTATGTGATTGAAAAAGATTCTATGTTCATGGATCAGCTTTGTTAATGGACTTCCTTGAGCAGTCTTACCTTGTTACTGCTTAGATGTATTACTAATGCATCATGGAACTTTCTTATCACTATATTATTTGCTATAGACTTGCAACTATATAATAATCCATTTAAGAAATTATTCAAAATATTCTGTATTGTAATGTTTTTGCAATTTAAGTTATCGATTGCATTATCTTTACCAGCAAAAGGAGGAATTATTTGGTTGGTAAACACCTTGAAGATTGCTCATTATTTATAGAAATGATGAGTATTACAAATTTGGGTTCTGATAGAGATGCACATCCCTGTGATGAAAAATTACTTTGCTCCTCTAGTATATACCAAAGGTTCTGATGGAAGATGAGTACATGATTGATAAACATACATTTTGAACATGCTAAGTGTCACTCATTCTCCTTGAAATTCTGTGAAAACACCATTTGTCTTATCTGTGCTCTACTAGGGAGCTCATCCATTTCACAGATTCTTATGTTAACTATTTAACATGTTAAGGATATTACTATATTAATAATTAATAATTAATTAATTATATTACTATATTAATATTACTAATTATTAATAATAATTAATTATATTACTATATTAATATTTTCTCCCAAGTGGAATTGATGAACCATACTTTACATATCAGTATTTGCCTAGTTAAGTTCACTTATTCTATTCTTCAGTTGATGTCAAAAAGAGATATTTTCTTTTTGTCAGAAGGCACAAACAGAAATCAATGGAGGATCTCAAACAGCTGAAAATGTAGCTATCTGCAGTGGCTGAGAGCACAGAGAGTCTTCAGAATGTAGCCAAATTCAGCAGCAGCAGGAATAAAAAACTATATGGATTAATCAGAAGTATAATTTTTTACAGAAAGTTTCTTAGGGATTGATCAGTAACAGGAAGTAGTGTGGGATCGGTATATACTCACTTTCAGATCCTCAGAAGTATCCTTCACAATTTTTTTTTTTCTCTTTACATCAGATTCAAAAAACTACATACTTTTTTTTAGGTATAACTAAGTTGTCTGGATTTTACTGTTGCCTTTGAGATGGCAGGTTGTAACGAAAAATATGAATGTTAGTCATAGGTGTAGACATTAAGAAGCAGAGGATTTGCAGAAATCATAAAAAATAGATTTCTACTTCTAGAACAGATTAATGAGATCCCAGCAAGAACTAAATGTTGTTACTAAAGGAAATGTCATTCCCATAATTAAGTTATACTTTAAAGAGGCAAACACAAGAGTACTGCAGCATCTAAGGTTAAATATCCACTATCAGATGAAAAATTGCTATAGAATTTAATTGTAGTTTAGTTTCAAACCTAGAAGACAGTCTTCACAGTGTGTCTGCATTTGAGATGGTCATTGCAGTCAGCAGACACCAAGTTAGTACAGTTAATGGTCCCTAGAGTCCACCAAATATCTGGTTTTCCATCTCAATCTCATCCTGACTTCACAGACTTTATATACTAGAACACCACGGATTATAGTGGACTATTAGGGAGTGATACACAGGTAGAAAATGTTGAATCCTTCATAACTATGACTATGTTGGAGTCCTAACAACTTTCTCTGACATCTAAAGCGAAGTCCAAGGAATTATCTCCGTCTATGTATTTTCATTCATGCATAAAGAGATGCACAAACTGACAAAAAGTTATTTTCTTTTGAAGATGGAATAATTTAATTCATGCTACTTTTGAAACTGACTGTCGTTGAGATAAAGAAATGAAGGATAGATACATAACTTCTGTCTCTTATTAGAAGAAATGTGGAGAATGGGTGCATATGATTGCAAATAAGTCCAATTTCTATTTCTTTGTGAAAGTGTACTGCTTGTTGCCCTGTCAGCCACATTAATGCGATTAAAAAATATGTATTAAGTATACACTTTGATAGAACCCTTTCCAAGTTCTCTTAAATATCACTGAGACTTCAGAAATGTGAATCACTTAGGGTATGACTTGTGATGATAAATTCAGAGTATGGTTTTATAGTTTTTATTATTGTAGCATCTGTCTCCAGATGCCTGAAAAATATTAATACAGAGAGCATTAGCTTGAAAATATTAGATCAGTAGATCTTCCTTTAAACTTGACTGAAATGATGACTTTCTTGTTATTTTTAAATCTTTATTTTAATATTATAGATTCATAAATATATATTTATGTCCAATAGTACAACCAAATTAAGAATGTCTTGCTAGTATGTGGAGTGTGCCTACTGAACGATGACTTTAACCTCCTTTTGATCACTGTATAAGGACAATTCTGCAGTAATGAAAATACCATAACACCATTGATCTTGACAGATCATTACAAATTTCTTTCAGCTTTGAATGTCATGCACATATATAGTAGTAGGTGACTTGAATACAGCCATATGGGAAGTTCTGAAATTTTGGCATTGGTTTTGAGGATGTTCATCTTGTTTCTTGTGTTCTGTTAGGTATATTCCAATGCTGTTGCTTCTGATGTGTTAAATTTAATATTTTTAAAAGTGCAGTTTCTAAGGGTGTGATTTTGTCACCTGTTTAGTACTGTAACATTTTATGCTTTCTTTCTAAATTGGCTTATATTGTCATTGTAGTTTGTATTGTTATTTTGTGTGGGCTTCTTGTGAAAGCTAAGAAGTAACATTCTGTATTTCAAAAGTACAGAGAGACAAAAAAGTCAGAAATAGTAAGATCTTTATAGAAAAAAAAATATTTCACGTATTCCTTTTGCTGTTTCTTTGAGAATTAATGGACTTTTAGAAAAATATAATTTTTCAAAAATACTGCCTTTCTTTGATAGGAAGTTGTATCCCTAAAATCCTTTTTTTGCCAGCACTATTTAAATTGAATAAATGATGATGTTTATGGTACCCATCAAAGTGAAATTTCAGATCAGTACAAAACATCACACCCTGCTCAAGAAACAAAATAGAAAAGAGGAAAGGTCAATTAGGAAAGGATAAATCTTGGGAAATTACAATTGAAGCAATGATCTATCTTTCCTATACACCTGAAGTGATGCTGGAAAATAGATCTATTTTGCTTATGATCAAAATTATGCCTGATCTCTGCACATAGACTTAGGAGACAGAGGGCTTGTTTTTTATCTGGAAACATTGTTTTCAACTTGAAAGGAACTCAGGAGCTTGAAAATTTCATATAGTTTCAATATATTTTACTGTATTAAGCATTAAACATGCGAAGTGTCATCAGAATTCTGTTTCTTTCTCAGAATTGGACAGCATGGAATTGTTTACTTTGAAATATATTGAATGAAAGAATTGGAGTTAAATAGAATTAAATAAATGGCTATTATGAAATGCAGATTTTAATAGTAGCCATCACACGCCATTTCTATTAAGATCTGCCCTCAAAGTCCTGAAAGTAAATCCCTTACCAAATGAAATTAATTTACTCTGTTTTTTCCACAAAACAATATGTCCTTAAGGTTTTGTGTCAGCATCATGGTATAAAGCTAAATGGAGTAATCCATTGCTCAGGCTTATTTTTCCCTTATTTTGTTTTGTTTTGTTTTGTTTGTTTGTTTGTTTTTGTTTTTTGTTTTTAGTTTTTAGTTTTATATTTTAAATATCTTTCTAGAAATGCCTGTTTACT
Organism: Acrocephalus scirpaceus scirpaceus; assembly: GCA_910950805.1. NCBI lineage: Eukaryota > Metazoa > Chordata > Aves > Passeriformes > Sylviidae > Acrocephalus > Acrocephalus scirpaceus. Next base: position 21,106,440 of record OU383777.1, read on the forward strand.
GAGAAAGCTGTTATAGGCCATGCTTACAGCATTTTTCTAGCTGAAGGAAACTAAATAAAATGATTAATCCCAAAACTAAGATAGTGTGCAGTTTAGTTTTTGGAAAGGCTCTTGGTTTAGTTTGGTTTAATTCTTTCCTTAACCCAAAGATTGTTTAGGAAAAATTACAGAAATAAAAGCAAGAATCCAAAGTTTGGAGAATTACTATTACAACAGGCTTACAAAATCAGGCTATGTACTAAATATAATGTTTTCTGACCCCTGGTATTGATTCAACAGCAATTAAAAATGTTGCAAAGAACTTTTTGCTTCTCTTTCAAGGCAGGTGGGATACCTTTTCCTCTACAGGCAGGTTGTATACAGGCAGCTTCTAGTGTAGCAGAAAACTGGAATACCCTCAAGATCAGGTCAGAGCAGAAGCAGTTTTAGTCCAGCTGTAGGAAAGTCCACAGAGCAGCAGCAGCTTAACAGGCTCTGCTGATATGGACTCTGCCCAAATGGGGCAGCTACAGAGCTTACAAACCCTCAGGCTGTGCAAGCTGTTCTGCACCTAAACTGTGTCACCTTAGCAGGACTATGGTAAATAACAAACCAAATGAAATTCTTTAGGTAAGAAGACAACACACCCATGTACAAGTACACCCTTTTAGAAATACAATTTTATTAATTAGATTGGGCTGAGTGGCAAAAGCATCAGCTGGAAATGTCTCTTTACTAATGATGATATGTAACAACTTAGTGTTTTTCCACAACTAGAATCCTTTATGATAGTTATGATTTATGAAAGAAAAAAAAATTGGGAAACCTGAGTCTCTTCAGTAACAGACCTTTTTTGAACTCCTATACTGGATCAGGGTCATGAAGAGTCTGAAGCAGGTGAGCTCCTTAGAGAAGAGATCAGTGCCGAGCCAGGGAGATCCAGAAGATCCAGAGGCAAAACTTAAGTGGCCAAGGAGATTGAAATATAAATACATACATTATGAGAGTGATGATCCCTATGTTCCAAAAGCAGTTAGCCAAGGAGTTAATGAATTGCAGTTAACTGGTATATCAATTTTGCCAGTCATTCTTTAAACTCTTTAAGGGGCTAAGTCAGCCCTTTTCTGGAGTCTGAGTTTGCCTTTAGTGACAAAGTGACTTCAAACACAATTTAATTCATCTTCCAAGGTCTGCAATGGCTTTCACAATTGCAGAAGTATATCTTGACAAGTTATTGTAGCTCGAGGGGAGGTTGTAGAAAGTAAACTTTCTTCTCCAAAGCAGACTGGGATTCCCTTTAAGGTAGGCACTCCTTACTTCAATTCCAGTCCGTACCGCTTAGACAATCCTTCTGGCAGGGTTACTCTGGACTTGGGGGACAAGAGATATAGTCTGCATTTCCCTGCATCAGCCAAACTACACTGCAATTCTCATTTTTCTTTTTCTTTCAGATACTTTTGTCTTACATTAGTACCTTTGGGATAGTTGAAAAAAACAGTTTTGAAATGAAAGTAATTTCCAGGCATTATATGCGAATGGCAAACTTTCAAAACTAATGCAGAAACAATGATTATTTCCCTGCACTTGACAATGAAAAGAATCCACAGTAAAATGTGAAATTAGATTCCAAGCTTTAGTTATAAAAGAGCACACAGAAGCACGTGTCTCCTTTTTAAATCAGAAATAGCAATAATAAATTCTTCTGCGAAATGCCAAAAAAAGAGGATTTTTTTATATAGCAAATACACAGAAATTCAGAAACATCTGACCTTTTTTGGGTTATTACTAAGTCACATATGAAAGTGAAAAGACTATATCAACTACGTTACAGTAAATTGACTCTTCAGCATGCATCAGAAAAAGCAGCTTTGGAGATATAAATTTTGTGTAAGAAAAATACTGTGCACCATCTAAGAAGTGATCTGTGAATGACACCTCCATACCTTTCAGATCAATATGTGCAAGAAAAAAATTTTAAAAATCTAGATATAACCAGTAAGGTTCTTTAATTCTAATAAGCTAACTGACTTGTGAACTAATTAAAAAAATATGAGTGAATAGTTCTCACCTCCCATCTATTTTCTGAGCCAGCACTATATCAGAGTTTCCTGTAGACCAACCCAGTGACTAGCCACAAAATTGTTTCTAACCAAAATCTCTCATTTACTTTTCCCTTTCTGCTCATGCATGGGAGCTACTGCAAAGACTATGTCAAAATTGGCTGTGATATGACATGCTGTTGTACTAGTGTATATTGTTCAAAGGAATCGAAGAAATTTATGTTTCCATGGTGTGTAGTTCTGGATCTATGAATGAGATACCTATATCTTGTTATAGGCAGTAGCAATCAAATGAAAGAATCTGAATGTACTTCATAACTAGCTTTACATTATCTGATGATGATACAAAATTAGAGCACAACATCCAGGTACACAGAGATATTTTAAAAACCACAAATCATTTGGAAAAAAATGGCCAATACAGTCACCAAACAGATGTTTTGAGGACCAACACTATGCTGGTTTTATGGGAAAAGGAAAAAATGGCTTTATAGATACAAAAATAGGAGACAGGAAAAAACCCAGTAATACCTGGTGCTGGACTGCTAATGGCAGTCAGGGCTTTGTTGCATTCAGTGCAACCACGATCACATAAATGAGGTGGTATTTGTTGCATGGAATTTGGGTTTAGGTTGCAGAAGGATAAAATGTCTTATAACCATTAATGTGGAACATATATGTGGTTATCTAGTTAGCTTCATATTCATCTTCTACAGAATATTAATTGTTATTTATGTGTAAAAGGTTAAATATATAAACCTCTAAAGCATACTTTGCAATACTTTTCTCTCTACTGCTGACTGTAATACTGGTAACATTCCTGCAACAAGCAACACTAAAGATTTCAGAAATCTGACTGGAAATAATCAGTACTGCTTAAATGTCTTTTTTTCTCCTTGTGAACACAGTGGACACAAAAGCAAAGCCATAAAAGACTTCTGCAGGCAGATTGAATGAATTGAGGCTATCAACAAAGGATTGCTAAGAAAATCTAGTGGGCAATAAAATGTCTTTGCTTTTCAATTTATCAAATTAAGAATTGACAAAAAATGTGTAATATTATATTTGCAGATATTCAATTCTCCTATCTATGTAACGTAAGTTGTAAAGAGATGAGAGGTGCATCAAATAAAACAGCTATATCCATGGACTTGCTCAAAATGAGGGAATGGAAGAATAAATTTTAATTTGAGTTCTTGTGAGTCTTTTCCAGGTTTAGTGATTTAACTGGCACTTTGATGAATAAACACTTATTCATTAAGATTTCATGTGCCATTTTAAATCCTATTGGTATCTCTTTTTTGGCTGAACAAGAGCCCTACAAAGAGTTCCAAATAGGATTATCGGATTTGGATTTTAAGAATTGGATGCGCTACATCTGAGTTTAGAGCTCAGTTTAGAGGTTTAGGACTTTGTTAAAGTACACCAGCAAGAAGTACAAATTCAGCTGGGACAACACAGCTAACTACTCTTCTCCTTCCTTCAGCTTCTGTTACTGAAGAAGGCCAGGTTTCACTGCATTAAGTGTAGAATTCTCTCACTAACTTTAATAAGGTTATTTCAGGAATGCCAGCCTTGAGCAATGAAAGAAATATCTAGCCACACAAAGGTTTGTTCATTTTACTGTCTCATTAGAAGATGCCCAACTGTTTATCACAGCAACACAAAATGCAATCGGAGATACCTGCCTATTTTAAAGAGGAACCAGTCTGAATTGGGTAAGTAAGCATCAACAAATATCAAAGTACTCAACGTGGATACCACAAATTCTGCTGAAAAAAAGTTTTAAAGAAATATTTTCTGATAATTTTTAATTAGTTTGCTTTTGAAACAAATGCACCTTTCAAAGATTCTGAATCACTATTAAAATAGAAATTAGCTCTATCTAGTTCAACCAAAAAGATTTACAAACCTGAAAAAAAAAATCTAAACTGCCTTTAAGAAAAAAAAATAATAAAACACACAAGGCTTCCTGACAGGCTGGACTGGCCTGGTCCTGTCCAGCATTCCTTGGGCCTCTCCCATGGACCCATGGCCTGGGACCTATTTTAGTCCCCAGGTTCATTAACCCCTCACCACAGACCCACTGGACACTGATCTCAGGCTGTCTCCAGCTGGCCTGCTCCATGGTACCCTGGGGATCACCTGCCACTCCTGGCTCCTCAGCTGCACCCTGCGCCAGGCTATGGCATGAGCAGAAATTTCTTCACCAAACAATGGAACACTGAAATGATGTTGTGCTCTTTGAAATTAGTAGATGATCTCTAAAACAAAGTTTACGCTGAAGGTAATGAATTCCTGAAGCTTATTGCCACAGGACACAAGTACCTTCAGTTTCCTCAGAATCAAAAAATTCACACAGTCTTTTAACAAATACTAATGAGATGAGGCAGAATTGTGCCTACTGTCATCCCTAATTGCTATTTCCTCCCCCAGATAGTATAGTATGGTATGGTGGAAACAGATCACAGAAAATACCAAAGTTTGTGTAACCTCCCTAAACAATACCATGTTTTCCAACGGCAAAAAGGAACTACTGGGTTGGATAGCACCATTTTTTATGTTCTAAAGATTTTAGCCCAAACATATCATTCATAATAAAAGCCAGGAAATAAAAGAATGAAAAGCTGAGCAGAGATAACCTTTGGAGAAGCAAAGGTTGTGACTGTGCTTCAAGTGAGAGTGTTTGTTTGTTTTCCATCTCAACAGATCTTGTCATCCCAGAATGTTTCCCTGTACTTTGGAACAAGAAAGAATGCTTCTCCTCTGATCCATGATCAAGCCTGTAAAGTAAAATGGGAAACAGTTCAATGAAAGAGTCGACTCTAAAATGTTAGCAGAAGAAAGTTCAGTGACCTTTTACTGCTAGGAATCCGCTTTCCTTGTGGGAGGGAACAGGAAAGTTGATTCCTAGGGATAAAAGACTGAACATGGAAGAAAGTAAAAAAACCCCACATTGAAAAATACCCAGATGCACCAAACTCTCAGATTAATTGGCACTCGCTAACATAATTATGGACTTCCAATGATGTTTGCCACAAATGTTTGTCCCAATTTAAAGGCAAATCAGAAATTAAACTTTTGAATAGGACAATTCACTTAAAGGTGCAAGTGGATTCAGTACTGCCTCCTGCAATGTGCCTGTATCATACCACTCACATACAGTGAGAGACGTATTTCCATTTGTTCACCTTAGAGCATTAGCAATATTAACCACCAAGTGCAGTGAATGTCTGTGTTCAAGAAAATAAAGAGCCCACATGGCTGGGAGGATTCCAGCATTAATTGAAACAAGGCGCTCATTCAGGGACACCGACCTCAGTAAATGAAAGATATGGGCAGAGATTGTTGCCATACTTACAAGTACAGTCTGGGGATTTGTTGGAGATATCCTGGACTCTCACTATTAACAAACAAGATTTTCTACAGAATACTTTTATTTTTACTAAATGTTTGAAAACTTCTTGTGAAATCATGTCTTTACTTCTGAACTCACAAGGCATTATTTGCTAGAGAATTTCTTATCAAGTTTGGCATGACATTCTTCAATGGATGTTTTTTCTCTGCAAGCTTTTATTACAGTGGGAGTACTAACACTTAAAATACCAGCATTGTTTACCCTGCCTTTCCTGCCTTGGTGAGTGCCAAGTGCTAACAAAGCACAATTTATGAAATCCTCTTCTCAAAGAAACTATATCCTCCCTTCAGAGAATAATTCAGACTTTCTGTATGAAAGCATTAGTGCTAGCTTAGTTCTAAATAAAGGTATTTATAAAGCCATTTTTCTTGTCTGTAATTCAAGTATCTCATCTTCAACCAATTGCTTCACAAAACACACCACAAATGTTTGTGCTTTAGGAATAAGTGCATGAAGAAGGCAAAAAGGAAATCTGAATTTGATTTATTACTTTTTCTTTTCTGGTTCACAGGCATTTTTCCTGTCATTTACCTTCTGGCTACTAGTGTCTCACTGTGATAATAAACTACAAAGAGAGATGTTAAATGGCTTACTCCTCATATGAATGACAGAATAAAAAAGTTTAAAAAGAAATACCCTGTTTACACAATTATATATCCTGAAAAGCAGTTGACAAATGATCTAATAGAGTCATCAGTAATGCTACTCTAATGATTCTTTTATAAGGTGTCAGTAAATGACTAGTGCTAAACACTTTAGAGGTGTGACTAAAATAAAAAAATTAAATATTTAAAATATTTATTGATATTTTGCATAAATATTATAAACAATAGGGCCCTACCACTATTTATCTACCATTTATTGATAATTTAGCTCTCTTTATTATTTCAGTCTTTGAAATTGACATATAAATGTCTGTAGTTACAAAACTGTGTCCCAGACCCTATTAAAAAGATCAAGTTTAAAACCTCTGCTGACAGGGGAAATAAGGCCAGCTAAACATCAGCTCTGGACATGAGGAGAACAGGCTTCAGGCTGCTCATGGAATTAGTTAGTAAGGACCTGTGAAAAATGTTTTTGCGGGTCCTGAGGTCCACTAGTGCTATTCACTTCTTAAACATCACCTCCTGAGGGCAGGTGATGATTAAAAGAACAGAAATTCCCAGATGTTGCAAGTGAAGCAGGCATGGCAGAAGGCCTGCTTGGCTGAACAAGATTCTTCTCTTGGAAGTAACCCAAAAAAGGAAGGTATATACCCAGTGGAAACAAAGTCAGGTGACATGGGAAGAATACAGAGATACTGTTTGCCACTGTAAGAAGAAAAATTGTGTGGCCAAAGCTCAGCAGGAATTGATGCTGGACAGAAATCTGAGGGATCATAAAAAGATTTTTTTTCAAATAAATTAATGGCAATAGGCACTGTAAAAGTTATATCAGCCCATTACAGGACAAGGATGGTCACCTCACAACCAGGGACAAGGACAAGGCAGAGTCATGACAATAAAAAGAGCTGGAAATTATGTCACCAGCAGGATAACAAGTGGAACACTCCGAGCTGTTAGCATTCCTCCACCACTGTGTATGGCCAGAGAGTGCACAAGATACAGTGGGAATGACTCCAGCTGCCAAGTCTCCTCTAGATCGTATAAGTGACCTTAATACAAATCTTGATCTGAGAACAGTCTCTAACTAAGTTTTCATAAACCACCTGCACTTTCTTGAAAAAATCTCAAGCTTCAGATTCTGTCAAATCACCATTTTCCCAGGAAAATCTAGTTTAATAAAAGAATAATCTTCCTTACTGTAAGTGTGACAGTTTTATAAGCTGCTATTCACTTGGAACAGTCTAGAATATCATTGCTCTTCATCAGGATCCCATGCTGGGGATCCCCTGTGAAGCACTTTTAGAAGTACTGTATGTCTGATCCATCAGAGAACATGCAGGAGAACATTTTAGCTCTAAAATAATAATTATATATTTTTAAAAAACCTGTAAAGAATGTTTAGCCTTTTTAGTGGACTGTGTTGGTTATGCTGTGTGGAAATGTAATTCTTTCCTAGTTACTCAGAGTTGACTGGAAATGAGATAGAGTTTTTTTCTCCTTAATTTTCTCTTCAAGCTCAGTCACATGCTCCCTGAACTCCATGTGTCACTTGTCCCTCTTTCTCACTGTCCTTCCTCTACCATACACTAGAAACACCGACATGTATATGTATGCATAACTTCCATCTTCACATACCCCTCCTCCTTCCTCTCCTACCTACAAATTATTAGCTGAACACGTCCTTCAAAAATTATTACTGTTATAACTCCTCTTAAATGCCACCCTTATCTTTACAAAACAATATATGTTCCTGCATATGAAAAAGAATCCTAATTTCTTTGCCTGTTCTTACCAACATTCACCCTTCCACTCTAAAATTAGAGAAGCTGAAGTAAATTATTTTTGACAGTTGATGACCACATACCTTGCAGTGTATTTTCAAACTCAATTTGAACCAACTTTCCCATTGCTAAATATTTATTTTTTATTTCAAAAATAAATTTAGTTCACAATACTAAAACTTCTATTTTGAACATGCAATCACATTTATTTGCTTCAAGATGACATTTCTGAGGCATCTTATTAGCCTGAGGGTCTTGTATAGGATTGGGTCTGGGATACCAGGGCACACCTTGTCCCCATACAAATAGGGGCAAAGGCGTTGTGTGATTGCTGTTGAGTGATTTTACTGCTTACACTGCTGACAGTCAGCAGGCATGATTCATCAGAGAGAAGCTTTCAATTTTAGTGAATGTACATGGCTTTTGAAAATATGCAGTTTGTGGCCAGGCAAATAACAAAAAATTTAGCTCAACAATGATTACATAAGTTATCAATAATAAGTTTAGCAATATTCATTATGCAAAAAGATTTATGTATGCTTATGTATGCATCCTAAAGTATGCTTATGACTGCATCCTAAAGTGAACTGCTATTTTTGAACTATATTAAATTACTGAAATTCTGTGACAATCTGATGAAAAATGTATTGCATGTATTTGCAACGAGTTAGTGTACTGGGTGACACTAACAAATAAATGCTGTTCCATAAAAATATTCTATAACTGCAATGATAAAAATGCAAGACTGTCAGAGACTGCAAAGCAGAGATAGATATAGTAGTCAGCTTTCACAGGCAGCACTCCCTAAACCAAAGGGAACTGCCTTTGGAATATTCACAGTATGGTGAATAAAATGGAATGGGGCTCTGCAAAAGAAAAGACCACAGATTACATCTTTCTGCTCCTACAATATGAGTGGATGTAGATGAGTTTTTCACACAGATTTAGCCAGCATTTCAAACAGTAAGCATTATAAATGTGCTACTGTGATAAACTTGAACTCATCACCAAGGGAGCAAGAATTCTTATTCCATTGATGTAAATACTGTTGTTCTTTTTACCAGCTCCAAAGTTCTGCTTTTCACCATTTTTCTTTTTTTTTTCCCTTTTGTTACTAGGCAACTTAAGCAAAACTGTTTCACACCAAGAGAGCACCTTATCATTTATTTGAATGGGAAATATTTGTGAACAGAAATAACAGATTTTGCTCTGATATTTTGACAAGTAACATATAAATAAACATTTTAAGAATTAAGAAAATATTGATGATTTTTTTTTTCCTCTTATATAGAATCAAAAACTTATAGCTAAGTCTTTTTGCTAGTCTCTAAGTTGGGATCTCCAAATCACCTCTTCCAGGTCACTGTCAACATATCAGCCAGTTTTCAGCGGAGCAGTCTGGCTTACTGTGAAAACTCTTGGAAAATTTCATAGAATCTCCAAAAGACAAAATGGTTAAGTTGGGAAGGGACCACAGTGGGTCATCTGGGTCCAACCTCCCTGCTCAGACAGGGTCATTCCAGAGCATATGGCAAAGGATTGTGTCCAGATGGTTCTTTAATATCTCCAGTGAGAGAGACTCCACAGACTCTGTGGGCAACCTGTTCCTGTGCTCAGTCACCCACACAGTAAAGAAGTTCTTCCTCATATTTAGATGGAACTTCCTGTGCATCAGTTTCTGCCCATTGCCTGTTGAAATTTCATGCATTTAAAATGTAATGTCATTAAAGCCAGCTGAATCCAAGACACAATCATCATCCTCCGCTATGACCTAAATGTGTTAAAGGCCAAGGGTAATTTTGCTATTCCTTAACATATAAAGTGCCTGCTGGCATTAGTTTGGTGAGGAGTTCAGAATACTTCTGCTGTAAAAACATCCAGTTTGATGACTGGTTTTTATAGGTTAAGTCACAAGACTTGCAGTGAAGGAAAGAATAAGTATAATAAAATATTACAGAAGAAAAAATTAAAATACAGGGTGAAGTTATGGAGAGAAACAGCATTTTGAGGTTTATCTCACAATACAGGACCACTTAATTATGGTACTTGAATGAATCTGGCAGAGAGCCTAAGAGTTCTCAGTAATAGTGCTGCAGCTCTGTAATACAATGGCCCAGGGTAGCTATTTTACACTTCAGATATTGATTATGATGCCGTTCACTCAGCCTTTATTCATCCTAAAATATGCTTAAGCAATAACTAAGCCTGCAGCAAGAATCAACAAGAAATATAAAGTGCTCTACAAAGCATCACCATAAGGCTGGCTTCACTAATTTATTGACCAGGTTATCCTTTTTAGGAGGGGTCTCCCAGACAGCCCATTATTCCGCTGTACAGAAGCAAATGACAGTGGACCTTTTCCTGACCATACAAAGAAATCTAGTTTATGCTGTTGATTTGGATCAAAAATCAAAACTGAAATAAATCAAAGCAAACTGGTAGTACTGCGTAGGAAATACAAGGTAGGCCATTTTCCCACTCCAAAACTCAGCTGTAGGAGCAGTTAGCTTTCAGAAAAGATCTTCAATATCATTATAAGCCATCTCTTTTCTCTTTGGCATCTCTTCAACAACCCTCCTCTGCAGGAAAGGTGTGACTTCTTAGGACATCCAGTAGATTTAGCAAGTCCAGGGCATGTCATGGGTTAGCTGTGGTATAATTGATGCAACCTTCTCCTCCCACCATCTATCTGGATCTTTAATTTCTAAATTTCCTATAAGATTTTAACTTTGTCCTGAACCCAGTGCTCCAGTCCTCCTATAGCTCATAACCCTTTCATACATATTTTACTGTGCATAAATCCATTATTGACCAATTGACTCACAAAATTGTACAATAGGTGAACACATACGTATGGGTGATTATGAAAGTTGGTCTAGTGCTGTTTGAAGGAAACCATGCAGAGAAATGTAGCAATAGCTTTGTCTTTCAGTAAAATTGCCCAGATCAAGGAATTGAATTTACATTTCCATTTGTTTCTTGTTTAATTTCACACTCTCATTTTACATTACAGCCACAGCCAAGATTTTTTTAACAATATAAGTACTTCTGCCATTATTTTTTTCACTAAAAAGCAGAAAGAAAACTTTTTTTTTGCAAAGACATTTCTTTTGCAAAATGAAAATTGATACAGTACCAAGAAGTGAGGTTCTATTTTCTATTTTTTACTTTTCAGAATGTCCCATTTATGTGGCTTGTCTCAGAGAAGATGGATAACAGTCTTTTATAAATAATCTCGAAAAATAACCCAGCAGTTTCCAAACCTCCCACACCTAGTAATTTTGGAGGGGCTTATATAATAATATTAATTGGGACAATATACAAGTGCGCTGGAAACATTTGTGCTGTAAAGATGATCTGTAAGGTCTTTGATGTATTAGAAAGACAGACCTTGTTAAAGCACACAAACTTTTAACTATTTTCTGTCTAGGTTTCATGAAAGAATACATCAAGGCCTGCTTGAGCTGTCAAATGATTAAAATCTGAAAGACACTACATCTAATACCTGTTGTGCTTCTTGGAGATATCTGAAAAAGAAGAAACTTAAGGAGAAGTTGCAAACTGAAGGGCTGTGACCACAGTTGATGAAACTAGATGAGTGACTTTTGGAAAGCTCAGAGAAAACCAGAGAGACACCAGACGGACCAGATCTCAGAGGAAACAGAGCTGCTCAGGTCACAAACTGTCTGCAAGATTTTGATTCCTGAACAAAGGAATGCAGTTTCCTGTTCTTTGTTCTTACTACACTCTTACTTTACTCTTACTTCTTACTTCAAGTACACTTTGTTCCCATTCTTTTGTTATCACAGAGAAATACAAGCAACAAAGAACTGACTCTGCCATCTTCTTGCCCTTATAATCAAACACATCAATGAGGATTCAAATAATGGCAAAGCACACAAGCCCAAGAACAGTAAATGAGCAATTATATGTACTTGTTCCTTAAAGACTAAAAGAACATGAAAGACGTAATCTAAATTAGAAACTATATCTCTTAGGCTTGTCAAAAAGGGATTTGGAGTGTTGTTACTAGAAGGGCTTGGAAAAAACATGGAAAAGAAATATGCAAAAAGATGACTTGAAAGGTAAAAGCCACTTAAGCCTATTATCTTTCTTTAAAAATTAAAAAAAAAAAATTAAAAAAAAAACCCATCAAAAAAACCACGTGAAATTAAGTTGGTAACCAGTAATTGTCACTGACCTTGCCTTGTCAGTTTCCAATAATCCTGGGTTCATTGTCATGCAAGTGAGAAATCATGAAATTTCTCTCTGATATTGCAATTAATGGGAAACAGCACCCAAGAGACAAGCTGTTATGTAAACAATGATCTAACCAGAGATCTCTCTTTGAAATAGCAATAGAATCAAAATTAAGGTAAGATAAGTCCACTGGGTTTATAAAAGATTTTGTCATTGTGGCTCTACAACATGAATTTCCACAGTGAAGTTCAAGTTCCATGAAGATTTGCTAAAATACAGGATTTTAATTTCTCTCTACAGCTCCACAACCTCTCCATATAGTGAGTTATAGAGGATTAAGTTAATGACATATCTCCTAATAATGTAATGAAGTATTAAGAAATATTTAAGTAATGAAGATATAGTGTGGATATTTTGGAGGCCAAAACTCAAGTGATTGTCATATATTGGTTAAGAAATCCTGAGGAATGTGGGTGCACTTGTTTTGGTGGAACCACAAAAGTGAAGGATGATGGGTCAAATCCTCAAGTAAGCAATGTAAGACAAAGTTTGAAAAAGGTCTTTCTTGTCCCACTTAAATCTATAGTAGTAGGTATAGTTAGGTTGGAATAGTTCTTTCAGTGGTGATATAAAGCTCAATTATTTCAGAACCATCAGAAGCATCATGCATGACAAAATTAAGGTTTTTGATCTGGGAAACAGAAAACAGTATTTTTTCAGCAGCACTTTGCAATTTTTTTTCTTGCTATGTCTTTTTCTTCTTACTATCTTGGTTTGATTTGCAATTTTAATACATCTTGTGCAGAAGTAGCTATATTGGCAGAGGGGTTCATCCAAGAAAAACTAGAGATGTTAAATAATTCCGTATTTTCCCATCTGATTTCATATTCAAGCTTTCTACATAAAGGGATTCCATTTTCTATCAGCCAGGTAGTTCAAAGTTCTTCTGAAAAATCACAAATAATTTGAAAGCCATCTTCTATTGCAACTTACATAGGCAGAATTTCCAAGATCTTAAATAAGAATTTGATTGAGAAGACAGTCATACATAGGAATTTAATTCCTTCCAACTCTCAGGAACTTGGTTGTTTTTAGAGAAAGAAAAAAATTGTACTCATTTGTCTTAGAGGGCTAGTAATAAAATAGATATTCAGATCTAATCAGACGGTTCAAACCCAGACCTCTTCTGTCTAGGAAGGAAATAACAGATGTTTTATGACTACTCTGTGCCTTATGTAGAATCAACGTCATTGTCCTTGCACATTGCCCCTTTCATTGTGTAGAAAAGATGTGAAGACCTGAACAACAAAAGTTATTCCTAAATGTGATTTATGCGGGTCAGGGTTAAAATAAATTATGTGTAAAATTTTACATTGACTTACAGTACTTTGAGCATTAAAGACTCAAAGGGATCCATCTAAAATCTAGACATCATTTTTGGAGACTTTAAAGTTTTAGAGTTCTCAAGTATTTCTTTGCTTCTGAAGAGGTGCTGAGCCTTTACTCAGACCCTCCAAGGCAGGTGTGCTGAGTTCTATTCTCTAAACATTAGAAAAATTGAAAAATTTTGTAGCTAAGGCTACACATCTTTCATAATTAAAAAAACCCATTAATTTTGCTAATTTTAACATTTCATAGAAGACTAACTTGCTCTCTGCAATTAATAACAGACCTTGCTTCATGTACATGAATTAGGAAGCAAGTTAGAAGTTTCTACATTTAAGCATTTTCTGCCAGTGACCAGTAGTCAAATGGTCTTACAGATAATCAAAGTACATTTCACCTGTCATATCAAGTTTTCACCAACACAAAGGCCACCCTGATTTAACAAGCAAGTTTAAAGTTCTTTCTTTCAACCAAATGCAGCTTTATCCCTCCATTCATATTCTTCTACTCATAGTAACATACTGGGTACTAATTCTTCAGACACATACATTTCAGGCTGTCACATGTGCTCTCCTTCTGGAAACCTATATTTAGTCATCAGGCCATAATGTTCATCACTGTCATATTTGAAAGAACACAGGAAGTAAATTTATCACAACCTCATGAATGTAACTAATTCCTTACATATAGTAGAGAATAAAAAATCTGTTTAAGCTTTTCCTGTGTGATGATGAATTTATACACTTTACTGCTCAAAATTCTTCAGACAAGGCTTTTTACTTATCATTACTTCAATAAATAAAATAAAACAAAACAGCAAACATACGGGCCAGTGGTGGGATGCCAGTAATCTGAAAGCATTGCTTTTCTTCTGAAAAACCTATCAGCCTAAATTTTCAGTATCTGGAGGGAAAGATGCTATATCATAGCACAGCTCTAGAAATGCCTTAATTCCAATAGTAACTCTGGAAAAAGTAGGGGGAGGGGATGGGGAGGAGCATGGGAAGGGATGAAGCCTAATAATTTCTTTAAAAAGGAAGACCAGAACAATACAATAGTGTCTTAAGGCAGATGAAATACTGACAGATGTCTTGTTTATCTACTAATAGTGGTAACTTTATAATCAGTTCTTAAAATTTTCTTTTTCTTTTTTTAAATTTGCTACATAGAATTCATGTCTATATTTACTGTAAGAAGAGAATTGAATTATCTGAAATATCTGCACGTTCTTAGCCTCAAAGTTCTCTCTCATGTGCCCCAAATCTGCCAGCAAAACTCTTCCACTGCTGCTGTCTCCTAACATAGTTGACACTAATGGTCCGGTCAATTTCTCCTGCAAACAACCTCGTATAAATAAATTAGCAAGCAGTGGGTTCACTTGGAGCTGGAAAGGGACAGCAGCAGAATCCAGGTCTGTCAAGTTGCAGAGGGAGACTTGCCCCAGCAGCTCCTGCGCAGTGCAGTGCAGCAGTGTGACCCTTGCCTGCTCTGTGACCAAGTGTGCTGGAACCAGCTGGTCAGTCCAGCAGTTAGCTGCTCCTCATACTCTGGAGGGGAAAGAGTCATTCCACTGGGGCCCAGCTGTCATTGGATCCCAATTGGAAGGTAGAGATATGGCCTTACCTGCTCCTCTGACCTGTCACCCCCTCTCTGCCATCTGCCCATTCATCCTGACAGCTTGGGAGAGAAGGGCTGAATAAATATAGAAGAATATATAATAATGTAGTAGTAGCCTAGTCAAGTGACTGGGTTTGGAAATCCTATCTCTGTGCAGCTCAAATTCTTCATGTCAGAAAACCAGCAGCTAATTATTACTACATAAGACTTTCTAATATGCCCTTACAGGAGAATCAGCCCGGCCAGATCTGCCAAGTATGATTCTGGAACTTTAGGATAAAATCCATATAAGCCAAAGTGACCTCTACTTTGAGCATCTCCCAGTAGATAGCTTTTTTAGGTCAGGAAGAGCACCTACATCAATTCTTAGATTTTTCAATTCCAAAGAACTATAGGTTATTGGTTCTACATGCAGAAATGTAAAAAGCAGACTTTAAATGAATGCACTGGAGATTTAACAATCTCTGAGCATTGTGGTCTTAAGTTTCCTTTGCCCTGATATCTTAGTACATAGCCATTAGTTACTGGGTGATACAAACTTACTTGACATTTGATGCTTCTGAGTGGCAATAAAAATAGCAGCCTTTTGGTTCAGAAGATCAGGTGTCTGCACTGGTGAGTCAGGGGATGACACATGCCAGTCAGCTGAAGGACTGGAGGTGGGAGCCTAATTGAGTTGTGCCCAACTGTGTGAATTGCATTGACAATCAAACACCTAAAAATGTATGGCTCTGACGGGGTATGAGGGGAAAAAATGGTGGCTGGGATGACTTAGTGAGGACAAGTACACCAACCAAAATCAGTGTCCAAGAGGGGGAGGGATGGGAGTTCTTCTCTCCCTCTGTCACTAAAAATCAAATTGTAGATGTGGTGTCTGTGTGAGGTTGGGATTCCAGTAGCTGTCTTGAGGTTAGTGTCTAAACTGTCTAATTAGACTGGACAGGGAGGAGAGGAAGGGAGACTGGGACAGAAAGGCAGAAGGATAATAGCTTCCTAGGAAAGTTGGCTAGTACTTACTAGTATTTATGCTTTAAGATAAATGGGAATATTTTGGGTAAGGATAAGTTTCTCCGCAGTGTTTGATAGTCTGCAGAAATACACAGGAAGATAGCACAGCTAAAGCTCTTGTCTCTGGTTTTCTTGCCTCCTGTTTGAGACTGGTAAGGAAAATGTTAAGGTTATCATCTCTAGTAAGGTTGTATTTATAATCAGGACTGGGACAATGTTACTCTAATTCCAGCACTGAAGGCAGAAAAACTGATCAGCACAAATTAGGAGAAGCAATTACCCTCACGAGGAGCAGCATCTATTTAGATGGGGGAATTAAATACAGAAAACATAATCTAAAAATACTTCAGATACATTATAGAGCTCATTGAAAGTGCCTAAACCTTATAGCTAGGTCTGTGCTTAGATTTCTTGAAATATGCCTGTGTGCCTTTGCTCTTGTAATCATCCCAACCTGATCTCAGGTATTACCATTGCTGGGCACGATTTGGACATGAATCAGGTACCACAGGGATGCAAAACATATGATTATATATGACTATTATTATCTTCCTTGTTATATTATGCAGAAATACATTACACTGATTTTCTATCTTTACATGAGAAGGATTAAACTCAGTGATGAACAAAAGAAAAAAACTCACATGCAATCTTTTCCCATTAAATATAGTCACATTCTTTAGACTTTTCACACTCCCCTTTCCAAGCAAAAAATGATGTCTGAAAATCCAAAACAGTCCAAAGTTTTGAATTTTATGTATCTCTTTTCTTGCCACTAATCCTGGGAAAAGGCAATAAATTATGAATGCAATGTTTAACCAGGAGCTAGATTACTTAAATAGAAAAAAGTTCAAAACTATTAAAATTAAAGGTTGAGCTCCATTTAAAAAATAAATTGTAAGCTTTTACAAAAATTAATTGTTGGTATTTTTCTCTACTTGATCAAGCTTAACAGATCTTAAGAATAAACTGAAAAGGAAAATAAAATATATCAAAGATTCGTAATGAAATTCATCACTTTGGTGAATATTTATATTAACAATTTGAATATATTCAAATTAATACTCAATGGCAATATGCATATTTTAACAACATTCTTTGGTTTTTTTCCAAACTAAAATTCGATTCTGCAGGTTTTAGGCATACACTTGAAAATACTCAACCACCCAATTTTGTTGGGTGGTTGAGTATTTATATTTAGGTAGACATGCTGAATTCAGTAGTGTCCTTGTGTAACTTGTTTTGCCAGAGGAATGTTAGCTTTAACACAGGGAAAAGGTTTTTCACTGCAGAATCATTAACCAGAGCTTAAATTCTCAGCCCAGTGTGTCTGTTTCTTAAACAAATATATTGCCCAACAAAAGAAGTAAATGAGAAGAGGCCCTGCAAATCAAAGTTGCTGCTCTTCATCTTTTGTGTGGGAGGACTGCCAAATGAGTGTAATTCAACAGCCCATTTGCATCAGCCCAGCTTAAATATCCACTGAGGGAGGCAGGAGTTTGGCAAGCTGTGTCAGCAGGTTACCTTGCCATTGTGAAAAAGCAAAGCAACAGCATGCTAGACATAATGAGACAAATGTTGTGCATTCAGGTCCCCAAAGTCTTTTCTTGCTAAAGGAGAAGAAAAGGTTGGCCTGCATTAATTCTCTAGATATGCTTCGTGTTTACATGGCCCAGTCAATTACATTTTTGTCACTGACACGTTAAAGGTGCATTTATGAATACAGTAAGTCAATCCTGTGAAACAATTCAAGTCTTATTTCTTGTATGTCATGGAACAGAACACGTTAAGAGGCATCATTGTCTGTGATTTATACCATGACTGGAGCAAAAATGTCTTGGTTCATTTAATGGAAATCAGCTATGCCTTGTTGCAGGTTCCACATGGCATGTATGAAGAGGCCAGGAAAGAAGTGACAAGGAGGCAGAGGCAAATGAGACAAAAAATACATGGTTCTGCAGAACAACTTCTCCACATCAAAAGAGGAGCTCTTGAGCAACACTAAAAAAGGAAATGGTGACTTCTACAAGCTTATGAGTTTGTAGAAGTTATGATCTGTAAAAGTTTGTTTGCAAAGCCTAGAGCATTCCCTAAGAGTTGCCATAGACAGCAAATCTGGGGCAAGGGAACAGCCTGACAAGCACCTCACAGAAGTGCCAAGAGAATGACATGAGAAGGAGTAGGTTCAGTTCTAGTAGCCTGCTGTTGCTGCTGACAGCACTTATGAGAGAAGTTAGCAAGGTGCACAGGAACACCTGGCAAGGCCTGGAAGGCAGACCAGGAAGGCTGTGGAGAGAGTGCAGACAGTGTTTTGCTACATCTGGTTCAATGAAATAGCCTGTCCCCTCTCCTTCCTTACCAATTCAGACTCTTCTTTTGCACTGATACACTGACAGTTGCTGCCATCTGTCTAAAGGAATATGACAGCAACCTCAATATTTTATTTAGCTGACACAATGGATTCACACATACATAGGGAGTCATATCATTAGCACTGCTTTCTCTACCACTGTAAGTGGTCTTAGGTCCCTTCCTCTGCTGGAGCTGAAAGAGTAACCCTAAGGCTGATCTAAATTACTGCTCTCCAGAGTTGTCATGGTAACAGGAACTGGCTGAGCAACCCAGGCATTTTATCTTTTCCTTGAACATATTCTGAACGTTACATTCGGAACAGGGATTGCAGCTGTGCCATCCCCATGGGCTTCCTTTCTCTTGTAGAGCATCATCAGGTTCCCAGCTAAATCAGACTTCTGTCTGCTTCTGCCAAAAAGGTTTCCAGAATCTGCCGAATTACTTTAGTGGTCAGAACTGTCATTCTACACTTGGTATATCGACAGAAACATTACGTTTCAAAACATCCCTTCACTGGAACTTGCTAAACAACTTGTGGAATTTTAAAAATACATCTTCTCATAAAATTCAACTTGTGTCAAAACAAGTTTTTGTGTTTCCTTTCCAGAAGTATTCAAATTATTCACTCACTAAAAAGTGTTTTAAAAGATACCTAAAAATAAATTGTAAGCATTTAAAAAAAATAATTATTGGTATTTTTCTCGGTAATCGGTCAGGAAGGGAAACCTTTTGGCAATAATAAAAACAAAATAATCAGAATTCAGGAACCTTATTTCTGGAGCCTCCTGTTCTTATCATAGAGACATTCTTTGCATGAACTTTAATATTTATTGATATTGTGCAACCTATGTGTTCCTTCACTTGGAATTTGTCTGTCTTTAAAGAAAGATGAGCATGATTATCTAGATAGTCAGTTGAGATATTAGAATGGTACTGAATCTGGCAAAAGGAGAACACAGAGCCAAAAGATTCTTCTTAAAGAGAAAAGAGCTGCCTGTGGCTTTGCCTTGGATTCTTCATGCCTAAAGGTTAGAAGGCATGAATATCTTCTGTAAGAGCTTTGTGGATGAGGCTCTGCTGATCATAAAAAAACCTGTGTTGGATTAGCCTTTAGAGTCTGGGTGGATCAGTGGAGATGGGGTTTAATTTTGCCCATTTAACAGATCATTGAAACAGATGGTAGAGACCTGAACGGCATATGACTGCAGCTAATGGAGCATTGCCTGTGCAGCTCTACTCCAGATTCTGATCTGATGATTAAGATATTTGCTGCCTGAAGTGGATGAGTGGAGAAGAGCCCTATACGGTGCTACCCAATATACAGTTTTTAAAGTCAGGGGAGCTGGAGCTTGTGACAGGCTGCCCAGCTCACTTTTGCACAGAATACCTCATTTATGGAGAAATAGTTTGGACCGCATTCCTAACACTAGGATTTGATTCCCTTATCATATGTACTGTTTGTAATATTAGTGAATTCTTCCCATTCATCTAACACATTTCAGCTCCACATTCAAGGATTTGAGTGTGTGAATCCTTCCAAATAAAGAGCAATAATCTAAGAAAATAACCTAACAGGGTATTTTCCTCCTTTATACCAGTAGTAATATAGCTTTTGATTTCTGTTTCAGCAATGACTTTCCTATCATGGCTGCTGCTCCAAAAAAAAAAAAATTATCAGGAAAAAAATAAAGAATATGAACAGTCTTAGGATCATTAAGGCTCATACTCAAATATTTACTGTGCTCAAAATAAATCCAGAATAGCCAGAAAATATTTAGAATCAAAGCACTGAGCAAATTAATTCAGCTAGGGAGAGCAAAGAGCAATGATACAATGCATGTTTACAGTTGGGGATATAAATTTTGTCATTCTTATTCCACTGTATTAAATATTTGAAAATATTTTCAAATTGCACATCAAGAATTGTCTGTAGAGAACAGCAATGAATATTCTCCAAGGGCAAAACAAAGAAAATTTCACACTCCCTGGAGAAAACTGTTGCACAAAAATGCAAGTGAAGGATTTTATGTGTATAGCCCTTCCAGAGAGAGGAGGAGGAAGAGGACTCACACAAAGATACTTCTCACAGTCTAATCTCATAAATGCAGTGGCTGGAAGGAAAAATGTCATTACTCACACTTGCTTTCCATCAGTATGCTCCTTCTCATAGCTAAGCACAACAGCCCTCTATTTTTGTGTGCAAAAGAAATAGTACTGTCAAACTTCTGCTGTGCAGAAAATACTACCAGAGCAGTTTGCTTTTATTGGTTTGTGGGTTGGGAGGCTTGTTTAATTAGTTGCATTGCAATTTATTAAATGATAAAATCATGTCTTCCAAGTTTTGAGAGGATTTTCATAACAAAAAAAGAATAATTTTCACTTGAAGACAATTTTAAGTGGCTTACTTACAGACTGAAGTAGAAATTCTAATTGCTACATCTATCCAAACACTCTCCATTTTCTCTCTATCCAAAGTCCATTTTCCCTCTAGTCCTCTAATAAAGGAAACAGATCTATTTGCCATCTGATGACTGCCATTTCTCTTGTTTTTCCAGGAATCTAGGCTTTCTAATATAGTAGTCTACAATGCAAAAACAATCTTCTAGAGGATAACATAGAAAAGATGTCTTGTCACAGTCTCTTGGGAACTTACATGAAGATCCTTCAGGGACTAGAACTTCTAAGATAGTACACAGCAGAAGCAGGATTCTTTTGGGTTTTCTGTTTAGGAAAGGATATACTCTAGGTACTCATACAGGATGCAACAAATACATGCTCAGAGATATATATACATATATATGCACAAACATATGAATGTGTATAAATTTCCATATGTGTATATAAGTGCATATATATTGGGTTAAAATCTGTCTTTATGCAAACTAAATTAAACGGGATGGACATTTCTGAGCTCCTTTATGACTTTTTATGCATATGCAGTTCTCATTCACATACTTAGTGAAGTAAAACACTTTGTAATATAGCAGCCAGGAAGAGTTTCTGCAAACTACATTAAATTAATCTGTGGTTTCTTCTCTGTAATTCCAGTTAATTTTTCATAGTGTAAGTACTTGTTAGTGTAAGTAGTGTTAGCACTTAAAGCCCTTCTGATTTCCAATGTGGTTTGGAAAGATTTTGACATATAAGAAATATTTATCTCTGCACTCCAGATACACATACCACAGGGAGAGAGGCCTGACACCTCAGGTAAGGTGACAGTTCTCAGAGATATGTACATTTATCTGACAATCCATCATCTTCTTTTCAAACTCTTTTTTTTTTTTTTTATGATGGTCTCAATCAATTGAGACAAGATGTTTTGATGGCAGCCTTTTACTGGACAATTTCCTACTTGCCTATTTCAGTGCTTTCCTTAGATAATGACTCCCATATCTGTTTCATAATCCAGTTCCTCCTCTGACTTGGAAAAAAGGTAATTAGTATGAATATTTTCTGTTCAAAGTTATGCTGTGCTCAAAATTTAAACAATACAAAACAAAAGGTTAAGCAATAACTGAAATAGACATTTAACTTATCTATTTTCCTGCTTCTTCCTGAGGAACACTCAAAGTCAATATAAGAGCATTTTACTCTGACCTCAGTATGCTCTGACACCTGTTTTGACTATAGTATCTTGAACATGTGGGTTCTTTGTAACCCCAAAAAATCTTCCATTTCCAAGCTGGTACCCAACCTCTACTGCTGTAGAGACAGTCTATTGCCCAGTGAATAGTTGTACAAAAGCTGGGGAGACTGGCCTTTTGGATCGTTACAATGACCAGGATGATAGAGTTTAGAGCATGTTTTGCATATTGGAAACATATGTTCAATACTAAATCCCAACACAGAGCAAGAACATAGAAAAGGGTCTCCCTAATAATGTGTTGTGTCTCTTAACTAGAGTTTCTTCTGATTCCCTACTCTCTATCCCCTTAGACTCTACACTGGATTTTGAGAAACTTTTCTAAAATATGATAAAAAACCCTCCCAAAAATTCTCTGTCAACTCAGCACTGAACACCCAGTGCCTCCCAAAGTTTTAAAGATCCAATTTATTGGTTCATTGCCTGACCAACTGGCTCATAAGAAGATGTGAAAGGGAGGGAATATGAAAAGTGTTTTTCCCTAAAGCAGCTTTCTATCATTTTCTAAAGGATTCTCTAACCAGGGACTACAGTAAGAAAAGTATCTACAGTCCACAGGGAAAAAATATAGCAGGACTTTCAAAGTGATTTCTGAAACTTTTTTTCTAATAACATCACATTACTTCTCCAACTCTGTTCACTCTACCACATGGAATACGCAATTTCCTGCAAATTTACTGGTAGCTTTGCAGGCTGGAAGTATAGCAAACAATGGAACTGATGTGTTGCTTCAAGTAGGATTTTCTTCTAAAGATGCTTTTATTTGGCTTAATTTCAAAATACTCAGGAAACTTCAATGTAGTGATGGGTTTACTTTCAATGGAAATAAAAAGAATCTGTGCAACTCATTGTTACAGCAAAAAAATTTGCAGAGTTTGAATTTTGCTCAAAATGCTTTTCTTTCTGACAGATTTCAGTTTGAAGACTGGAATCAAAATTTAGCCAAAGTTGCAGCTTCCTGTTCTTCCAAATCTACAGAAAAGCTCAGGTCACGCAGTCCTCAGAAAGTGCAGTGCACAAATACAGAGATCTTTAACAAATAATACCCTTTTCTCCAGCTGAGCTGAAAGGAGCTATCAATCACCCAGGAAGCCTGATACACCTGTTCACTGCCCAGGAATATCAAGGGCCAGAACATCTCTATCCTGTAGCAGTAGAACAGCTACTTTTTAAAAGTACTGCTCTTCAACTCTCTTCCCATACCATGCCAGGTTTCCATAACTGTTTGGGCTGGAGCAATGTAGAGCCAAGAAGTACATTGTGAGGCTGGAAAAGAGGAATAAAGACTGTCACCTTCAAAAAGCAGGAAGACTGTATGTGGAATAGCAATCAACAAGGGTGATATGATGACCTCTGAGCTGTTTGGATAATGTCTTGGGAGCCAGCACTGCATGGAAGTAAATTTTAGAATACAAACAATAGAATGAGATTTCTTGATGAGCCTTCTGGGTACACTGGAGGCATGGAATCTAATTCCACTGGTGCTTTAAGCATCAAAGCTCAAATACTCTAAATGATCAGGAGCCTAAAATAGTTATTTTTATTACCATATTTTAATTCATTCTAATATTAACAGTATTTGCATACAGAATATCAAAAGAAATAGGCCATTGTAAATCTACACCTATACTTTTTAATTGGCAAAATTCTTCTGAACTGTGAGCTTAAAAATGCAACTAGAGCTATTTTTTAGATTATGCATTTTCTTATTTACTTACTTCTAGAATAGAATGGAAAAACTCCAGGGTCATTTATTTTAAGCCACAATTTCTGACAGGTTGTGAATTAACTTAGATTGCAAAGTCACCTTGAAAAGTTCATCCAACTAGTTTTGTAGAAAAAGAAATAAGGAATTAAATACTCAAAAAAAAATCAGTGCTTTGAGTAATTTTTTCTTCAATATGACCATAAGAAACCTCTGGAGTTCTTACATACTGTTGTGTGTCTGTACCTTTGCCCTCTCTGACCCCTTCAAAACATTACAGAATATTGTAATGACTATTATGTCATTATAATACTAATGACTAACTGGGTAGGATTGTCCTGTCTAAACATTGATATCTAGAGAACTTAAGCAGATTTGGCAAATATGATATAGCAGATGTAGACTTTGACAGCATTTGATATTATGATTGTGACATAGGGAGGATGTCATACAAAACTTCCACAGCACTTTCCTGAACAGATGGGAACGTGTCCAAAAGTAACTTCCTTATATGAAATCTCAGGGAGTGGGAGATGTGACACAGGGAATAAATGCTGACAAAGAGAAAACAGGTACATGTGTATATATATAAGTAAATCTAAGTAGAATAAAATCTTCATGTCACTTGCACTAAATACAGTAATCACGTCTGACTTGGTACATTCAGTAAAGATTTAATTCCAAAGAATTATTCCTCTGCGAATAATACAAAAGTGAAATAGTTTAGGGGTTTTTTTTAGAATACAATCTAACAGAATAAGTGTAACATCATTGCGAAAATTTTAAATCAACATAATATTTCAGAAAAAAACTCCATCAAATAAACTATTTGATTAAAAAACCAAAACCCTCACATTTTAAAAGTTTCCACCTAAATATAAATATTAAAAGTTTGTCTTTGGTGCCGTATGCATTTGGTGGATGTAGTGCAAAAATAGAGATGAGCATCTAAAGTCTCTTAAACCACATCATGCTCTATTATATTCTGAGAGGCACTATTAAAATATACTTTTGGTATACTATATCCATATTGACTACTTTGTGTATAAATATATACACTAAGTCAGCACATACTTCTTGTATTTTGAAAATTCCAGTTAAAGGTATGTATGTGCTGAATAACACATTTCAAAAGAAATTTATTGAAGGAGTTGGAGGAAAGGATGGAGAGAAATATAGCAGGCAAAAGAGGAAGAAAAAGCTACTTTTTTGCTGAGGGATTTTTGAAAGCATTCATTTCTGAATCCATTCCTCTTGAAGTTAATGATAAAACTCTTATGGATTTTGGTGTCAAAAAGACAAGTTCCCAGACCTTTTGAAATTTTCTTCCTATCAGTATAAGTCTCTCCCTACTGAAGAGTTGCTTCTATGACTTCATGCTTAACAGAACAAAAGAAAACTCTATTCTTTTGAGACTATGAGAGCAGAGGCAGAAGGAGTGAAAGAATAACAACAGAGCAAGAAATAAAGAGCTAGAATTTCTTTTACTGAGCAGCTGAAGCCAATGGAGCAACATGTGCCACATAAGGACAAAACTCAGGAAGTTTGTTAGTTGTTTGTGTCCTCTGGAAACATATTCATCACATTATTTCATAGCCACTGCCCTCATTATATACGGGGTCCAACAGTATAATTATAAAACAAGAAAAAATATTACACATAGATAGGCAATCCCTCAGATCCTTTTAGTTCTCAGGTTCTAGGAAGAGTTGATGTATTGTTGCAGCTTCCGCTTTTATACAAACAAGGCTGATGTAATTATTCCTTAGGAATGATTTAGGGGGTTTGGGTATCTTACCTGTTTTTATCACTTTGTTACTGCTTTCATCCTAAAATTTATTTTAGCTTGTTATTTTATGAATATATCGTAATGAAAACTGCAAATTTATAATAAGGGGCTTCTGATAACAGGATATCATTTTCATCAACCCTACAACTTCTGTGATGACTTTGAAAGTAAATAGTCTCTTGCATGAACTTTCTAATTAACAGTTAAAAAGAAACTGAATGTATTCAATAAACTCCATGACTTGAATATCTCAGCATTTAAGCATCCCTTTTCTAGAACTGGCTTCTTAAAGAATAAATTTCCTGAGAAATCCCACTGTGTTGGTGTTTTCTGTGTTTCCCATACATGTTCTGAAAGTTTCCATTTTACTCACTTTTTAGCTACATCAAAACTGAGTACTGTAACCTAGCATCAATCTTGCCAGACCTTTGCAATCCCACAGCCTTTTGGGGTCATCAAACAAAGGAATTACGTCTAAGCACCAAAGGATAAGGAAATATGGTCAGCAAAGCAGAAGTCAGAGACAGATAACCAAACCCAGTTTCAGGGTGATGGAGGTTCCCTGGCCAACTGTGATACTGATACTGCTGTGTCAGGCTACAGGTTTAGAGCTCTTCATTGGCCAACTGCTCCCATTAGTCTATGACAAAGCATTCAGTAACCTTAACAATTAAAGGATGGTTAATTGGCTCAAGTGACCTTGCAGCTGGGAATGGCAAGGCCTGGAGAATAACAGTGTGGAAAAACACTTATATTGTGCCTTCTGCTGTTGATCCTCTGACTGTTTTGAGGAGTAGGATCGCTGTGTAGAGATAACACAGGTGTTTACAGAGACTTGGAGGCACTCCTACAAACCTGCTTGAGCTTCCAGTCTTGGGAGAGAGAATATCAAAGCTCAGAGATCATAAAAGAGCACAAGGGAGATCACAGCACGGGCTACATGGGCCCCTAATAAATGCATGCAAACAGCAGCCTCACCACTGCTAGGATGGCTCGGATGGCCAGGATGGGATCAGCATGATGGTGCCATCATTCCCACTTGTGTGTCTCTACCTGGGTATTGCCAATTAGTGAGGTAATGAAATTAATTTACTCTTTGCATTTCAACCATGGTTTTGTAGTAGTTCTGGGTGCCCGCCTGTGCCAACTCACACAACTAGTATAACCATTTCAAAATTGCATAGAATAACCCAAAAGAGCTAAAGATTTTGTTTCTTGTCCTTACTACCACCAATATAAATTTTCAAAGTTTATATTTCTACAATTATAATTTAAGTTTTATAGTATAAGTTTTATTAGTAGACATCTGAGGTATGGCAACAATTCCTCCTACTTAGAAAGTCAATATAATTATTCTCTCATACTTTTATAACTTATAGCCCAGTACCCATTGACTTTTAATACTTACTACATAATAACGTTATTTTACTTTAGAAGTGCTTACCACAAAATAGTGTATACTAACCACAAAGAGTGTCAGAAATACAGCTGCATGTGATTTTGTTTTGTAACAGAGATTGCCAATGATAACAAGAATACACAGCTGTTGAAAACAACAGCCTTCTCAAGACAAAAATTACTTCATTATTACTCCATTCAGTAAGGCTGGCAGGGGTCTTTCAAAGGAAGTGCTTTCATTTAGTTAGCATCTGGGGAAAAAATAAACTTGGACACTTTTCTGAAAGGTTGTTTCCCAACATCACCTCCCCCCCTTCTGATACCTTCTATGAAAGGTATTATTTTAGTTAGGCAGTGGATCATTGTCAGGATTCCTAGTGTCACATAAAAGGGATATGCTAAAATGGATGAGAAATTCCATTGAAGCAAACCATTGTTTTGGAAATCACTTTTATAGGGTCATTATTTCTGGAATCACAGTTCTCAAATGAATAGGACTGTTCAAAGTATATGCAGTGAATAATCTAGATACCTGCTGATTCTCATTCAGCAAACTGATCCTTATGAAGAAAGGCTGAAAGAGAATACAGGCTAGAATCTCAGCTTTTATTGCTGCCTCATGGATGAGTTAAAGATGAATATGCAACATATTCAGCATATCCTACAGTGATTTAAATGTTTTTGATAATATTATTCCCATTTCAGGAAAGAGAGCAATTAAATCCTACAAGAGAAGAAAAACAACCTTTCTTTCTTTCTTTCTTTCTTTCTTTCTTTCTTTCTTTCTTTCTTTTCTTTCTTTTCTTTCTTTTCTTTCTTTTCTTTCTTTTCTTTCTTTTCTTTCTTTTCTTTCTCTCTCTTTTTCTCTTTTCTCTTTTTCTCTCTTTCTCTCTTTCTCTTTTTTCTCTCTTTCTCTCTTTCTCTTTTCCCTCTTTCTCTCTTCCTCCCTTCCTCCCTTCCTCCCTTCCTTCTCTCACTAGTAATCTATGGAATATAATAAACATTCAGGCAACTTCTCTCTAGGAGCTCCCAGCTGATGTGGGACACCAAAGGAACAGTGGAGTTTTAACCAAGCAAGAAAAGATGACTCTGGGATTCCTGGCAAATGTTGTTATTCCCATGGGACACAAGGAGACCAACCTCACCTTAGAAAGACAGATTAGTGATGCTTTCTGCTTATGTTCAACATACAGACTTGTTAATTTATGACTGCTGACTGATCATTATAACTCCCATAGTGCTGAGTCCTTGCTCTAGATACTCTTCTACATCACCAGACTTGCAGATCAAAGCAGCTAAGGGAAAACTATCTTAGAGCATGTTCAGACCTCTGTCTATGAAGGACTCCAATGTTTATGGTGAGATGACTGCCATGTGGATAAAAGGAGATTCCAGGTAGTTAAATTTTCTGTTCTACACCTCCAGAGACAAGAAAAGGTATTAAGGTTTTGTTCTCTGCGTGTGTTACTTTTCTGTTTTTCCTTGAAAAGCAATTGTTAGAGGAAATTCAGCCAAGACTTTATTCCTTCAAAGTTAAAGGCAGAGCTTAAATTTAAAAGCTGACTATACACTAACTTTGACAGAAGAAAAAATACAGATCAGTTAGCAATCAATAGAAGAGTCTGGCCTTCTGCATTTGAATCCTGTAAGGCACTGTTCCCAGAGAGAGCTCCCAGGTTTGTTAAAACATCTCCCTCCCTCTGTTCCTTCTTCCTTTGAAGTAAATTTTTTTCTCCCGCTGTTAGTGCTGTCACTGCTAAATTATATATGCCCTCATGTTCTAAAAACTGCATCAGGCACAGTAGTCAAGCACCATTTTCTTCTGTAGCTAACAGCTGTATGAAACTCAGGTTTTCCTGAGTTTGCAGGTAATTCTGCCTCCCTTAATGCCTCACCTTTTTATTATGTATCCTCCAAAGAAAAGGAATATCCTCCACTCAGTGTGTTGGAATAAAGTAGACTTGTTCCAATTCCGCAGTATTAGCCCCCAGCATGTCTTCCACAACACAGATTTTCCATGGTTCAGAATCAAATTTAGGAAAATCAAACCAATTACTCAAGGTACAATTACACTGTAAAATTAGGACTAGCTCCTGAAATGCTTAAATCTGCTGGAATTTCCAGCTTCTCTTTCAAAATATAAGTATCTTCATTAGCTGAGGTCTCAATAATATAAAATACTAAAAAAAAAAAAGAAAAAGCAGAAAACAAAAGTGTGCTGAACTGGAAAGGAAGAGTCATCTTACTTTTGCCTAAATATGATCTCAAGGTAACCAGCTAAAGTCCACAGCAAAGAGTGTAACTTTGACTAAATGAAGCAGACCTGCAATCTTAGAAATAAAAAAGTGTTGTCTTGGTTTGTTTCTTTTTCTATTTTGGTCTGTTCTTTCCATAGTCGTTCACAAAATAACACAATCAAATAAATACAATGTTTGTTTGTCTATAATCATGTAACAAATGAGTGAAAAACAAGATAAAGGAAATATATTCCTGTCTTCTGCAGGAAGATAATAGACTTGTACTGAAACCAACCAGAATATTTTTAACAATTCTCTTCTAGATTGATGCAGTTTTCTACTTCAAAGTTAAGCAACTAAACCTAAAGTCACCTCACAATAAAGGAGAAATCTGAAGTCTTTTAGAGGTCGTTTACTGGACACTGGGCAATTCAAGGAAAAGTTCTTTGAAAAGAGATTAAATGGGAAGTGTCAATATCCATCTCTAGATCTGCTAGTAAGGAGCCAAAAAGCCATTTTGTTGCAAAAAAAAACCCTAGAAGTGCCTTTTTTATCAGATCCAAATTCCACCAAAGTCAAAGGTTTATACATTGTTCCAAGTAGGTTCTATATCAAGGCCAAAGTTAAGGGAAAGGATGCAGTCAGGACAGACATAAATGCAAAGTTCTCATACTGGGGTAAGTGCTGTTTTGGGTGTACAGACTGTACTACTGCCCATCAATACTGGAAAAATGGATGCAACCTTTTCCAAAATACAGCCCTAATTTGACTGAATAAAACAGCCTTTTCCTGCTAACTTCCCAGACAAATAGAGGTCTTTCTTTACCTGCAAACTCTCAGTCATGCTGCAATGAGCCCAGACATCATGAGTCACTCTTCTTTGAGCTCTAATCTCTACTCCTAGTGACAAATAAGCCTCAAAAATCGATTCGGTTCTGACTCCTTATATCTTTGGGGATTTTTTTTTTAATATTAAGTAAATTCATTGCATGTTTTAGGTACAAAATTAGAGGATATAAAATTGTGACCATAATTAAATGAAATGCCAAACAGCTTGGAATGCACCTGTAATGGTGTTACCATCTGGTAATAAAAATGTAAGATAACTCCCAGACCTTTAGAGCCTTTTTAATGTTACTCTTCTAGGCTTATGGCAGCCTAGTTCTCACCTTTTATAGGCTACTACAAATTGTAAAGCAACGCAGTGCATATCTCTTCTACAAGTCAGAAGAACATACATACATTATAAATGCCTTGAACTAAAGTAAATGGATCTACAGTAATGACTTGATATAAAGTGTCTTCCCCAAGGGGCTGTTATCTTCCCACATTCATTTTATTATTGTCCAAGATGTACTAAACAGAAATATTAGTTATACATCACCTATATACCTATCTAGTTAGGGACTTCCTTCACCACTAAGTTTTGTGGAAATAACTATTCCACTAGTTTTATTAGTTTGAAGCCTTCCTCCAAAAGAGTAAAAGGAGGTCTGCCAAAACAGAACTGCCTTCCAGAGTGTCAGAGTTAAATATTTGAGAGAAATTAATATTTCAAATTCTAACCAATATCCTTGCTTAATATGAAAAAAAATATTTTTTCTGTAACTACCTCTGTTATGGGATCCTCCATATTCTGAAAAAATACCTCCACTTTGATTTTTGTTGTAGTTTCAACAGTCTTAGAGATCACCATCAACTGAAATACTTTCTTCCTGAAAAATTTCACTGAAAATTTTAAGTTATATTGGACAATGCTGTAACAGAAAACTGGTAATCCTAATTAACCTGCAGATTTGCTACTGTTTTAACTACTTTAATTGAGGATAGAACTTTGCTTAAGAATGGAAATAATTACATGACCAAAAGTGGCACAATTCCTGCTTTGTGAACATCTATATCGGAAGAAGAACATTCTTGTAAAAGAATTACTCCTTTTCAGAGTTCAGTGCACACTTAGCATGGCACATTTTACCATCATGGTCACAAATGTACAAGGGGCATATGGAAAGATGACCTTAGAAATTCAATGAGTTTTTTCTGTATTGTCCTCCTAGCCTTGCTGCTTAATTTGCTTATCTATGTTACATATGGTCTTTTACATAACCAGTAAGAAAGACAAGCTAGTTCTAAAATCAGATATAATTAATGGAAAAGCATCAGTTTCAATCCAAAAGTACCATTTATAACTTCAGTACCAAAAGCTGCTTTAATTTCCCTTGGGATTTGAGTAGCCTTCAATTGTATTAACAGTTCTTCAAATAAGCAAAGGAAATTAAGAAAAAAAAAGTGAAATCTGGTACTTGCATTGAATGCAAGGGTGGATTTTATTTTTATGAGAGGTAATTACAATGTTCATGAAGTGGGAGAGACGTGTGAAAAGAGTGCTACAGCAAAGCTCAATACTGCAAACCCTGCCAAAAGATCCCTCCACCTGTTAATCATTCTGACAGATATTTATTTCTAGTTTGGGCCAAAGGAAGTAAGATGCTACACTGTGTTTGAGTTTGATATAACATTGTTTTAGACACTGCAAGATGTGTCAGTACAAATAAGAAAGCTGTAAGTAATAAAAGCCTCAAATAATAATATATGCACTCTCTCTGTCATCATTATGCACCATCATTTATGGATGTCACCATGCATTCTTCTGAGTCCTCTGGCATGTGTCCATTAGGGCCAGTTACTGTCAAGCAAGCATTCTGCTTCGTTGGTACCAGTGATCCTTTCATTGCTCATCAGAGAAACCTACAGAAAGATTCAAAGATAATGGATATCTTGGAAGCTGACTGAAAAATAAATCTAAAAAAAAAAATGTCCTTTCAGACATTTTTCTAAATTAATTTCAGAATTTGAAATATAAGTGTGGACTTCCTTTTCAAAATTCCAGAAAATAGTATTAATCAGAGAAAAGCTGAAACCCAGACCCACCATATAGGTTCAGGGTGCATGAGAGGGAGTGCACTTGAAAAGTGGATTTCAGGAAGGTTATCAGAACTTTTGGCTTGAATTGCAGTGCATAAACTCCTAAAAAATCAATACGGAGCGACAGTAGTTAAGCTCTGCATTCCGTGCTGTAACTTCTTCTCTGAATGTTTCCAGTTCTTAAAGTTAGCAGGTACTTTCCTCTGTTCAATGGCTTGAGAGAGAGCAAAGGTGTCAAGTGAATCTCCAGCCTTTACCCCTAATGTACAGTACAGCTGTGCATGGTTTTAGGAGCATCCAGAGAAGTGTAATATAAAGAGAAGACGTTGTAGGACAAAATTGCTATTGTCTACCACTGCAAAGGCTTTGCAAAGCAAATTACCCACAGACTGGACTTGCTGTATTTTAACTGACACTAGGCTAGAGTGCAAAAGCATTTATTATATCATTAATCTCCATTGGAAGCAAACATTTCTCTGCATCAGAACAGTGGTGAAAATACAAACACACATCTTTGCAATTCAGACCTAAAGTGACTTTCAATGTAATCTAGTCTGATTGACAAAGTCAATAAGAGTTACTGACAGACCAATCACACGAATTAATTTTTGATTAATTTTTGTACAGGCAAAAGAAGTTTTCTTAAATTAGATGAACAAGGCCATCCTGTCATAACAAGCAACATTTGGAGGTCTGCATTTCAAGTGCGGTGTCAATATGAGAATTCTTCGTTATATTATTCATTAGCTCACAAAAACAGTAGGAAGAATTATCTAAAGTAAAAAAATCTATATTTTATGATTCCTCCATCCAGGTTTGACACTTATGAAAAACTTATTTCAGTTTTCAAGTGGAAAGCTAAGCTACAGCTCCATAGGTGCCTCGCTTCTATTTGAACTTTATGCTTGTACTCTGTTGTGGTTGCATCTCTAAAAAAGTGCGAATCACAGCGTGTATTAAACAAGTCTGAATCAATGCTGTGAATAGAGATTCAATCTTTTCTTTCCAAATTCTGTTAATAAGATTTCTAGATTAATTCTGGCTGACATTACCTGTCCTAAAGTTAGCAGTGTAGTCTAAGCTCATTATCTGTCTTTCCTCCATGGTCAATGCAGCAGGAGAGATGCACAGATACCTCCACAGGCACATTTTTATGGCTTTCCACTGTCACCTGTCTGAGGTGGCTTATTGTCAGCAGAAGTGAAGCCCACCTGCTTAGCAGTTGTCAGAGGTGTCAGTGAAAGGTTTTTGGTCTGACAGCCATGAAGCTCTGCAGAGCCCAGCTACACAGCCTTGCACTCCAGCCTTCCACCTCTGAAACCAGGAACACAGAAAAAGAACTTGGAGTCAATTTTTCACTTACTTTACACCCTTGCAAGTCCATATGTCTTAGCTAAAGAGCAACTTCTGACCTGTTTGGAAAATTCAGAAGATGGAAGAAAAAGAGAGTTTAAAGTGCAAGGTTAAAACTAAGAAAATCTGAAAATGCAATATATCAAGCTGGTTTTATGATTTGCAGCAGAATACAATTTTACTTGCTTTAAAATGTATTTAACTAAGCCTTAGTTAGTAACAAATGGAAATAATTCTTAATTTTTTCTGCAGCTTTTCTATGCAATTTTTTTTTCATTTTTTCCAAATATCAGCATCATGGTTTATTAAAAGAGCTCCATCTTCTGGCAGCTGATAAAGACAATGCATCATAGATGAAGAAAGGTTTAAAATCATTTGCAGAATATAATGAAAAATTGATCCTGAATAACCAATGTCTGCAGCTGCATTCCACAGAGACTTTGTGACATTTTGATTTTATACTAATTTGTTACTTGTTAACCTTGATTTCTAACCTTTTGGCAGGAAACTTACTCATTAAAATAAAAGGGTGACATATTAGAACAATCCTGAAGAAGGGAAGCAAATGTATAAGCAAAAAAAGTACTGAAAATTTATTTCAGCTTTTCAAAAATAGCTGAATAAACATGAAAAGCATATTCTTTCACATTTTGTCTGCCTGTCTTACTAGCAACTCAATATTTAGAAAAGGTAGTCAATGCCAAAAGAGGAAGAAAGCATCCTGTACTTTATCATTTTTAACACTCATCTCATCACTGATTTTATTACTAAGGTGCTTAGCCTCACTTGTTTTTGCATTTTTCTTAAGAGGGTGTGTTGAAGGAAATGTAAGCTGAATCCCAGGGCTCTTTTCCCATGTTCTGCCAACAATGGCACATCTGCTTGATTTTACAGCACCACAGATCTGAAGAGAAATCAATTTGGGAGATTAATTACCCCTCTTTAGAGTGTTTATGAACAGAACAGTTGCATTAGCAGGTTGAAGATTTTCTTAGTA
Source organism: Acrocephalus scirpaceus scirpaceus (assembly GCA_910950805.1). Taxonomy (NCBI): domain Eukaryota; kingdom Metazoa; phylum Chordata; class Aves; order Passeriformes; family Sylviidae; genus Acrocephalus; species Acrocephalus scirpaceus. The sequence goes on from OU383777.1 coordinate 21,140,893, forward strand.
AAAAGTCTTTACATAAAGAACAACTGAAATGGTGACTAAAAAACCAACTTCCATACTTTTGATCATCTCTGTGTGAAAAGAAATAACATGGAAATGGAGAGAGATCTGACTGTGGAATCAGTTGTTGTTTATATATCTCTGTAATACTGATTCTGTGGAATAACTTCCAAAACAAAGTTTAAATATTTTTAAGTTTGAAATGGGATATCTGTGATATTTCTTCTTGCTGGAAATCCAAAAACAAGCAATGAAATAGGAATACTCTTTTATTTTATAGCCATTTCATAATTAGTAATTAACTGCACATTCTGACAAATAGAATAAAAATTGTTTTTCAGTGAAGTAATTACTGACTATTCACTCTGAAAGAATATTAGAAAAACAGATGGGGGAAAAATATTGTGTATATAATTCATCAGATTTTCTTCCCTGTATTTTTATTACCTTTGTATTAATTAATATTTGAAGCTCTATTTATTATAGATTTACTTTAGAAAATCAGCTCCTCCCCAATGACACCTCTAAAATCATACTTAGACCTATTAATATATCGCAGATAAACTGGCAATAAGGAAAACAAATTCAGATGGAGGTTTTTAAAAATCCAAGCAGTAAAGTCTTTCATTCAGTTCTCATGCACCAGTAAGCTTCATGAAAATGAACCTGAGCAAAACTGACTTGGCTATTCCTGTGTACATCAAAGATGTAAAGAAAAATATACACATTCTTTTATGTACTTAAAATCTTTCAGATGAAACAAGTGTGTTTAAAGAAAAGGGATATTATGTAAGGGAATTTCTGTCAGATATTGGTCATTTTCTCTTTCAAAAGAAATTTGGTTTGGTTTCATGAAGGTCTGAAAACTTAATATCAGTGAAGTATGTAATCATCTGGAAAATACTGCTGTAATGAAGAAAAGACATATTGTTCTAATAAAAACTAAGGCCTAGGGTACTTGCAGCATGTAAGAAAGATCATGGTCAGGAAAACTAGATTCCAGTCTTTTCTCTCTTGGGTAATCACAGGCATGTATTTCATTTTCCCTGTTTCAGTTTTTTCCCCTTGAAAAATGTGATAACATCATTTGCCCCTCTAAAGAGAATTCTACTTAAAAAAACATATTAGAGAGGTCTGCCTGACTTAGTAACTAGAATATCTGGCAGACCTAAGACATCTGGCCATCATTCCTTACTTGAAGCTGCCCTGCTGTAAGGTTTCTTCCTGCTGCTCTCCAGCCTGTTTACACTGCCCTGGACTGAGGCATTGTCTCCTTCAATATGCCTTGAATGGTGTCTAGTAGTACTGTGGAGCCACCTGGGACCAGAGGGATATGCTTTATATTAATTGTAATTCAAATGATGGACCAAAATAAATAAATCATAGTGAAATTTCAATCATTTATCTATAAATTATTGAAATAATTTTTAGTCAGAAGAGTGGGGGAGTTGAAGTAGTCACATGGCTAAAAATCAGAAAAGAGGACATTTTATGGCATACCTAAAAAATGCCAAATACAAGAGAAACCTTGTTTCAGGGAATATTAAGTTACTACAATATAGAAAAGAAAGAGATAATGATACTGACTTTTTTTCATAAATCACATTTCATTAGATGTGTCTTTAGCTATTTATAAAAATATTTTCACAGGTAGAGGGAACAGCAAGCTCTCAACTTATTAAATACATCATTTTTTTCATGCAAATTATCCTCATAAAATATTGTGCTGTGTCTTAACATCTCATATCAGTTCTAAATCATTGCCTCTAAATTTGGAAATGACTGTGGTAATGTCAATTTTCCTTAGTTTCCCATAACACAGTTGTTTAATGCACTACTGGCACTGATTCCTCTTTATGGAGCTGTTAAGGTGGCAGGGGAGAGCCAGTGCTGGGCCTAGACAGAGGAGAGCTCTTCCAAGGCTATCTTCTGAAGGAGAAGCTCTTCTGAAGGAGAAGCTCTGTCCCAAGGTTATTCTCCATCCAGAACCTGGGAACCATCAGCTCATCACGGACTTATGTATCTCAGATAAAATCGACAAACAATTATAAATTAAAATAACATACATGGAGTGACACACAACCCTTCTTTAACTTTAGAGGTACTTATACAAGCCTGCGGCAGCCAATGTAGAATGAGTTACCCTACAGAATAAACAGGCTAAATCATCAAATGGGATTGGCTTTTAAGGTTTCATACATAACAGGCTTTCCCAGATTCTTCTGTGGCACTCAGGTGTCACTGGCTACTAGGGTCTTAAAAGCAGATACGTGAGTGTCCTCTCTGGACAGAAAAAACTATTGCATGAAGGATTAAAAATTGAAAGTTTGAGTATCATATTTTATAAAACTCCCATACTAAGGCTTTCTTCAATAATAGACAGCTCCGAATTTGTACATCTTTGATAGGTCAGTTGGAAATCCTAGAGAGAGACTGACGTGGTCATGTGTTACATTACTCTGAAGTTTTGTGTCACCATATCCCACCTTCCTTTTTTGAGGTGCTGTGAAGTGGATGTTTACAGCTCTCAACGTTCAGGAGCAAAGATGGAAGAGGACAAAAATATCACCCCAGCCAAAAAACAACTAAACAGCTGTCCAGAATAGTCATTAAAGAGCAAGACCTCTATGCACGTCTGGAATCACACATACTCTTCTGCGTCCTTCAGAAACAATGTAACAGATCCACCTACTGAAATTCAGCATCTCTTTTCCATATTATTTATTTAATTTTTATTATTGAAGCAGCATAATAAAGACAAGTTTAACACAGAAGCCTCAGGGACCTATTTCACAGTGTATCAAGCAATTATGTATTGAAGGAGATGAGTATCCTTAATGTAACTTCCCACCCAGGGCCTGCAAAAGAAACTGCTGGAAGTTAGAAAATAATAAAAATAAGAAAATTAGGAAGGAAAATAATTATAAAGGACTATCCAAGACTTCCTTACTCTAAAGTTCTTTTCTTTGCATTTATAAGAGATTTGAACTCTTTGAAAAAAGACTAACAAAGATCAGGCAGAAAGGAGGGGATGAGAGAGAGGGTTGTCATTTTTATTAAATAGAAAAGACTTATGAAGGATTAACTCTACTGTTCAGTATGCATATTAAAATATACTTGTATAAGATAATTTAGTTTATTTTAGCTTTCCATTCTCTACATATGTCTTTGAGAGAGGCGCTGTATACCAAAGATAAACAGATTAGAAATACACAGATACTGAAAATAAAATTGTGCATATTTGAGAAAATAAATGTAAGGTTGACATCAAGAGAAAATATTAATTTGTCATTAAATGTGTAATTGTAACTAGCCACAGATTTGGCAGGTAAAGAAAACATCCACACAGCGGAATTTCTTGCCAGAAAATAAAGAAGCTAAACTGAAGAAGATAAATTGCACCCCATCAGCAAGCTGGCCAGGTATAGCATGAGCTTATGCTCTCTGGCCAGCAGGAACTCAGGGCCAGCCCACAAATTTGTTCTATTTCTGACAATGGTACAACCCTCAAAGAAATCAGAATGCAATAAACAAATAAATAGACAAATAAACAAACAAATAAATGTTAGAGTTACTGTCAGAAAACCAAGCCCTGGCATTTTGTTAAAAGGACATTTTACTGCTCAGCAGAAGGCAGACGTGCTGCTGTCTTACACAGCCTTGACAGACCTTATAGTGCTTTGAACACCAGTTTCAAGGAGAAAAAATATTACTTATTTATAACAGCACAACTTCCTATTAATGTCTGTACACAGGAGGCACAGGAAAGGGTGGTGCCTGCTGGTTTCTGCTCAGCTGTAAGGTTCCAAGCCCTTTGGAATGGAAGACGCTGCTTTCAAAACTGTTGTTACCCTTGTCTCAGAGCTGAGGAATCATCCCTACTTAACACTTAAAAGTGCAGAAGGTTAACAGATTAAAAACAAAAAAGATCAAAAGAGGAAAATAATCATGATCACCCACAATAAACTACAGAGCCCCAGCTATATGGGAGCATTATGTGGCTTTCCAAGGGAAATAAAATGTGGTGTGGAGCCCTGTACTACTTTCTAAGCTCCCACGTAATACTAGACTCAGGAACACTGAGATGCTGAATTTTGTTTTCTCTAACAGTTGAGGAAGTTAGGGTTGACCTTGGTGCCATGAACTGTAACCACCAAAAGGAAGCCTCCAGATATTTTTTTACAGATCATTCAACTAAAAGACCAGTAAAGAATATTCCCCTTTTTAAGTGTGACGAGCAATATACATTACTAGAATATGAGCTAATTTAGACAAAGATGCTGTGTTAACTTGCAACATAGGGTTTGCTTTTGCTACTGTTGTATTAGCAAAGCCATGCAGCATAGAGGACGGACTTCCATCTGCTCACTCTGTCTCTATACAGAATTCCAATTTATATTTTCATTAGTAAGGAACTACAGTGTTTGAGTCAGATAAGGAGACTGGCACTGATCTCCCTGCTACTATTTTATCCTATATATTGTTGCTGTGTTTTCAAAACCTCAGGCATGGATTTCATCCATAGTTTCACCAGAAATTCCATCAAAATGCAGGTCAGAAAAGGGAAAATTGAATGTATGGTCTATTAGTACTATTTTTCTCTGGACATGCATTATTTCTACTTCATGACTGTGATGTCCACAGCAGAAAACAGAGAAATCCATATCAAACTTCAGGAGTCTACTGGCTGCTATCAGACTGCACATGCTTTTGTGCACCGTAATATAAGCTGAACACAGCTGAGCAGGTCAGCAGGCCTAGAGGAGACATCAGAAGCCAAATTGTCACCAGTCTGTGTCAGTAGAGAATACCCAGATGATTTCTCTGCAGGTGAAATTAAAATGAACTTATCTAAATTTTTAACAGATTTTTGCGGAAGACGGAAGAAAAAGCAAATTTACAGTAAGTATAACATGCTACATGGCAAATATTTGAGCTAAGCCAGGTTAGTGACTGAATTTATTAGGGAAAGATTTCATTAAAGGAAAAAAAAAACCATAACTGTTGTTGTAACTCCTGCAGTGAAACTATTGGAGCTTACATATTTCATTGTAGAACTGAGGGCAAAATTCTGTTATACTTTCATATTGCATCATCCTTAACCATGCAAGATTTCCTTTTTTCTTCACCACAAACTTTCAACCATAATAATCCATTAAAAGTGGGACAGGCTTCTGCAGTGTCTGATGAGAAAAAAAACAACAGAAATGCATTGTGACTAATTAAAGGTCACTATTGTCTTCTCTCTGTTAGCCTACGCTAACTTTATTCAAAATTCATATTAAATTTTTGAGTTAAGAGGAGGCTTAGGTCTGCCAGCTTCCTAGAGTTTACCTTGGTTCACTTCTTTCTTTTTTCTTCCTTAGACTATAAATGCACTTTCAGGAAGCCTATTTTACACTAACATCCTCCTAATAAATGAACCTAAAACAAGCAACTGTTTCTCAGATAAAACCCTTTCAGTAAAAAGATAACAAAGCAAAAGGAGCAGAGGTAGCAAAAGTGCTTGCCTTTTACTTAACTGAAAGTAGTATCTACTAAGTTTGATGACCTCATCTTCCTCCAAGACCCCTTTATTATCTGTGGATTAGTTTTTATATTGAGTAAAATTATGCTCTTGGAAATAATCATGCAAACTGTATTTACACTGAAGTTTTTGCAAGTATCCTTATTTCAAATCCTTCTAATATGCTGAGCCTCCTCTCCAGAGTCTACAAGCATCAAGCAAGTCTTGAGACACAAAGAAGGAGATCAAATTTTCTCTCTGTAAAAACAAGATGAGGCAGTTTGCCCCAGCAAAGACATCGCAAAAACCTACTCACCATACAAACTACAAATACAGGATTCATATTTTGGGAGAAGGAAGCTCCAGTGCCCTTTGTGCAACATTTCTTGCCAGATACAGCCCTGAGAAACAAAGTCTGCTTGAGAGATAGATGTATTAAACAAAGTCATCTTGATCCTTGCCTGGGCTGGCATCCCAAGCAGTAGGAAACATCCGCATAAGCCTTAGGCCAGATTTTTCCTGTTAGTATAGGCAGGATACACAGGATATACGTTCTTATTTGTAGCCCCTTCCATTCTGGGAGCCGCAGGCAGACTTCTACTGCCACCAATCTGCCCAGGATCTGAATTTTGTGATATTCTGTGATTGTAATCCATGAAAAAGTAGGACTAAATTCTGCTCCTAAAGTATTTCCAATAAATAGAATTCTCAGCTTCAGGTGCACTGATAGATAGCATACAGCTTTCCTTTCTGAGTGTCTCTAGTGTTCCTTTTCCTTTCCAAGATTTATCAGTATCCCAGCCTACTCACATTTAACATTTTTATCCAGTCACTGCCAAAACTTCCCTTCATATAAGATGCTTCCAGTCATTGGTGCACCAAACCTTTCACTAATCTTCTTTCATCCATTTAAAATTCTCTTTCAGGGCACAAATTATGTTTATTGATTTTAGGAGTAGTTTTTCAGCATCCTCTGCTCTGAACCCCTCTGCTAGTTTTATTGTTTGATATTGCAAGTTCACCAGATTATACGGTGATTCTTTAAAATGTCACAAGTTAATCAGGGTCAACATTAAATGACAGATTTCGAGAAGGTCTGAATATTGGAGAAATATTTCTTGTATTCAAAGGAGGTTATTTATTCCTGAAATTAAAATCCAAAACCATGAGATAAAAAGGGAACTGCATGAGGAAAGGACAACGTATTTCAGGCAGAATAAGAAAGAAGTTTTGCTGGTTTGCAGGTAGCTGAAATCTGCTGGTGCTGACAGTCTGTCTACCTAAATGTTTCAAACACAGACGTCACTACTCATTTCAGAGGAGTTTCAGAGGAGATTTCAGTTTACACAATGTCTAGTCCCCCTGGTGACTGCTACTTGATACTAATTCAGAGCAAAATTGCATATCACTCTTCTTTGCTGCTGCATGCCATTCTGAATTCGGTTGTATTTCTGTGGCAGGTGAGTAAGTCCTGTTTACCTACATCTCCATGGATTTGTGATACCTAATTACTGCTTTAAAAGCTTTCCTAGATCACTGATTTAATAAAAAAAGCCCTTCAGTCCTCCTAAGAATCATAATACAGTGCTCTTAATAACATCTTCAGTTTGAAAGCCCTACATTTCCTCTGAGTAGAGCTGAAAAGAAAGAAATTATCATTATGCTTGCTTTTTTTGCTTGTTTGTTGGGGGTTTTTTAAAGCGTGTAGATCAGTCAATTCAACCATCACTACAAAATATATCAGGCATAAACTCAGTTCCTCCTAATACCAGTCTGTTACCAAAATAGGTCTCTGACAGAAAAAAATGTATTCTCTATGAAGTCTATATATGGGCCACAGAAGCACTTAAAGTCACTGTAATCTGGGTCTTTACAAACTGGAGATACGCATTTGTATTATTTTTGTTTCTATTTTGCATGCTGAAACATCTCTGCAGATGGGAAAATAGAAAATCCTGAAGTACTTCAAGTGGAGTACAAAGAAATCCAAAACTAGATTTTGGCTCTAAAGTTTTACCAGTACTCTCATGCTAGATCTCATAGGCCCACTGAAAACGTTAAGAATTAATTTCTGAGATTTTTACTGGGCTGCTGGGGAAAGAGTGGAAGAAAAAAGAAAAAAACCACATATTTTTCTGGGCTCTACCAGAATGAGGAGCGTTATCAGCAATAGAAAATACTTGTGTATACTGCAAGAATTCTGTTCATGGAAAGAGACTAGACACCACCACATTGGAGGAACCTTGAGCTGCTCTGTAAGAGATATTTCCGGTCCTTTTTTTTCATTAATCCATCAAGTCCTCAGCTGCTACTTCTTAGAAACATATGCAGTTTCACGTTATGCCCTTCCAAATTCACCAATAGGAGGCTTTTTTTAATCTCCAGAATCATGAACAGTCACATTTCTTTATTAAAAAATCAATTTTTTTCCATAACTTGCAGTCCTATGGCTCACTCTAGATTATTATGATCTGTATTTTAATGTCTTACATCAGTGAAAACAGAATTAAGGCATTTATTACATCTATCATTTGTTCCTATTTAGGAGCATAGTCCACGTCTCATTTAAAAAATTGGCTATTTATCTTCAAATATTTAGAGCCAGAAATCATTATATATTTTCCCCAAAAAGTATTTTGGAAAAATAAAATGAGATTTTTTTTTGTATTAATTGAAAATTGATTTCAATTAACATAAAATAGAATAGATTTTTTTTTTCAAAATCAATGCCCATGTCTATTTCTTCTAAATATAAAGTTATATCTATAAAAAAATCACCACCTCACAAATTCAGTTATAAGAAAGTCAATTCATTTTCTGGGCTGTCACTCTACTTTCTGTTGCTCTTCTTTATCAGACACATTGAAAGAAACCTTGTTTCTTAAATAAACCCCATGATGTCAGTGACTTGATTGCCATCTCTGTGGACTTCCCACAATGGCCTTTTGCTCTAGCTGTTAAAGACCTTTTCTTAATGTTTAACTTAAGAGTTTCCTTTTCTACCTTTAGTTCATCATTCCTTATCATGCCATCTTATGAGACAATGTAATTCCTTTAACTTATTTTTGTCATTATTTTGATGGTGTTGATAAATTTGTGATCATGTTTCTCGAGTCTTCTCCTTCCTAAACTATAAAATGTTGTTATTTCCCCTATGTTTATCCTTGGACTGGATTATTCTTGTTGGATCTCATTATATTTTCTAACTCCCCCTGCTCATGCCTGCAGTTTGTCAAGAATGCCCAGTGACATGCCAAGTTCCTTCATACTGTTCTGGTGCATGAGAAAGATACATGAGCTTTTCATTTTGTAAAAAACTCATATTGAATATTGAATTCAATAGATTTAATATTGAATCTATGGAAGTTTATAATGTTTGGGTGTATTCTCACTTGCTGTCCCCAGGGTGGCAAGAACAGGACTTACAGCCAAGGTCCATTTGGCAGGAGGGCAGGGCAGGCTCTGCCTGGGGGGTCCTGCCCTGTTTGCCTCCAGGCAGGAACAGGGCAAAGCAGGGGTGCAGTGAGCCACAGCCCCAGCTCCAGGTGCCCTGACAAGGTGTGTGATTATTACTTTTTTGCCCTAAAATCACCTTGTTTCTACCTTTTGCAGTGTGTTCCACAGAACTTTTTTGTTGTTGTTGTTGAGTATTGTAGGTTATTTTGCAATTGGTTTTTGTGTCTCAGTATTTTCCTTACCGGTTGGTACTGATTTTCAGACAAACTTTCTCTTTTGTCACAAACAAGACAGGGTACTGGAGGAGACACACAAGACTCAGAAATGAAGTAAGGAATTGTGCTAAGCTAGAAACTTCAGTCTCTCAAATCAAAAGAAGAGTTTTTAAAAATGTTAATATTGTAAACTCTTGTAAAGAGGAGTGATAGATCAAAACGTATTATCATACAGGTATACCAAATAAATCACTTTTTACAAAAGTTCCACCTCTATTAAATTATCTTCTACCAAGGGAAAAGAGCTTCATTGATAAAAAAATTTGTTCTGCTGAGGAGTATCAAACTGGTAGAAAAAAAGATCCAGCAAGTGCTTGGAAAACTATAAAATAAACCCCTTATAGTTATGATTGACTAGGTATCTCTGGTGTCATCACTGTTAGGACTACAGCATACCATACTTTAGTCATCTAAAGTAATTTGAAGAAAAAAAATCCATACAAAGAAGCAAGCCAGAAATGGGAAATGAACAATGACAGTAAGCAAGAACTGGGCATGTTTCTGAGTATTGTGCTATCTTTGTACCACAATAGATGCTATCTGCAAACATAATTGTGATTCAAGTTGCACTTTATTCTGCAAAGTTCAATTCCTTTTACTTCAGTAATCCTATTTCCCTTCCTAACCCTGCTAAAGTTCTTTGATTTGCTATAGATATCAAATCCATGCCCCAGTATTTTGGTCTGGTTAGTATACATCATATAATATGCTATTTTACAACTGATGGACAGAAGTCCTTTACTGAATTCATTTTACAAGATAAATCAGGATATTGAGCTCAAGGGAATGCTATCATTTGACAAAACCACTTTAGTAAATCCATCTAGCTCATTAGATGCCAAATATGATCTCTTCTGAAAACAGGTTTAGATAAATGGTCATGTGCTGGGCCTCAATCCCATGGCAGAGCCCAGTGCCCATGTATCAGTGGCTGTATCTATAAATCTATATATCTATCCATATAGTGCCAGTGGCATGTTCACAGAACCTTTCCCATCTCCTCATCACCTTTCCTTATTGTTTTCTTCTTCTTTTTGCATATTCAGTTGGTAAGGGGTTAACACGACTAACACTGAAACCATGTGAATGTGTGCAAACAGAATAAAAGATTAAGATGATCATCTTTCCATATATTTCTCTGTGTGTTCCCTATCAAGGATGGATTTTCTGGGGGAAGGAGAAATGTGGAGGTCATATAGAACAAACTCATAGTGCTGTGCAGAAGAGGGTGACATTCAGTAGTGTGTGGGTTATGTATATGTTTGCTCACTGCTGCATTTTTTTTCTTAAATTTAACTTATTGGAATTGAATTACAGTGACCTTTCTCTAAGTCCTTTCTGACTCTCCTCAGTATGTAATATATGTGTGCGTATATATATACAGACAGATAAATATTTCAGTTCTAATAACTAGGAGGACAGAATCATAGCCACTTACACAATTCCATTCCATGCGTGTCAATTTAGAAATACAAACAGTATGCATCTTTTTTTTTCCTTTTTCAATTTTTTTTTTTTTTGGAATATGAAACGAGACAAAGGAAACACATTTCCACACTGCCATCCACTGATAAACTCACTAGGACTGTTATTAGCCAGATTCCATTTGCTGCCTGTGTGGCATGCTGCTGGGAGAGCTGACAGCCAGAGGAGAAATGATGGTTTAGGGTCAAATTCTGCCCTGCTACCCAGGAGGAACCCTCCAAGTAACTCTAGTGACTTTGAAAGCAGAGTACGTGCGTTGCCACAAAATTCCAACGTGCATCAGGATACAATTTAATCATTGAGCAGAGCATCTCCCTTCAGTAGATATAAAATTAATGTTTTCTGTGAATATTTTAGAAAACACTGTAATTTTCAACCATGTTAGGCCAGCTACAGTGACTGCTGAAGCCCACTACAGTCCTAAAAGAAGCCAGCTTGAACTCTCCCTGGTATCAGTTATGTTCTTATGTTGAAGGCTTTCAAGTGTTTCTTTCCTTATTTCACAGACTGAATGTGAATTCTGAATCAGAATGTCTGATTCACATTACCAGTCTTACTATGAAAGCCGAAGTAAGAATAAAAATATTATATAGCTGTTGAATAAAAGAAAGTGAATCAAAAGAGGAAGCAACACTGCTCTTAGGTCTGCTCTCTCTTGAAGTTCTTCCTTTTGTTCATTCATTTTTGGCACCATTTCAAATAAAAGGAAATAAATGTAAAAGTTGTCTCTCTAGTAAAAATCTCATTTATAGGGTAACCACGTACATGTTTGTTTCTCTACATTTTCTCTTCTATAGTTCTTAATTATTCAGCCTAACAATCTCTGTTTAAATACATTTGTTTCAGACAGTAGCAAAACCAGACCACTACATTAACTTGCATTCCTAGTAGAGTTTTTTCCTCTTCATTTATAGCCTGTTTATTTTCCATGCCAAGATTAATCTGCTTGCAATCATTATTATAAGCAAACATCAACATCCCTGTGGGGCACTGTTATAATGAGGATCAAGAAATTCCACTTAAAAAACTGGAAGGAGAGGAAATGGGAGGTATTAGCACCACATTTTAATTTTAAGGATACTCCTCTGCCAGTCAAAGGAAATCAACCAATGTTACTTTTTGTTTCCAAAAATGCATAAAAATTAACTGTAAGTAAAGCCCTTTTTTACAAAGGAATACCCAACAGATTTAATTATGAGAGAAGACTGTGACACTTATGGAATAAATTTGACACTATATTCAAAATTTTTATGTATCCTTCCTACACGAGAGATTGCTGAGATGGCCCCACTGCCACAGAAGAGTCAGAAATTAATGTCATAATCACAGCAATTAGAACATAGTGTCTGGATTTTGACAGTTCAGGCAGAGGCAGAAGAGTCTGTTAACGACTATTTACTGAGAGGGGGAAAAAAAGGCAAAACCAAAATATCCACACAAAAAACCCACTTCAAAACAAAAGAAATCTCAACCAGAATCAGAGCAATCCTGTAGAGCTTATTGTACATCTGCAGAGGGATTGATTCCTCTAAGTGGCTCAGCTTCATGACCTGTAGCGTAATCAGTAACCCTGGCTGCTGAATTTAGGCTTAGTAAATCTTTTCAGAAAGAGTTGTTTAAATATTGAGTTAATTTTCGTCATCAAATCAAAATACATGCTTGGATGACAAGTTGAAAATTTCTTGCAGTGTTTCTTGTGAGAGAACAAAAATTCTCCCCTGGCACAAAGGGGCCGCAGAGAACTTTTCCTTTGGACTTGAGCTGGTAACAGGGAGCAAGTGCTTTTTTGCTCTCTCTTTGTTTTACTGTTTGTTTCACCTGATAAGGTCAATTTTTTTCAGGGAAAAGGAAACTGCATTACTGAATATAAAATTTGTAATAGGACAAAATTATATCTCTTATTATCTGAATGACGTAATAATTCCTAATGCTTTATGGTATATCATGAGTGTCATCCGCCATTCGTGCTGTGTTGTTATTCTGAATAAAAGGACATGTACAGGAACAAGTCTGTACTATAAATGCATTTTAAAGTGTTTAAGGGAAATTGAAAGAGGTGTGAGTATAAGAGACTGTATTGTCTGTTCTATTCCACCCATTTTTCAGCATCAGGCAGAAATATGGCTATATATCCAATTCTTACATAATCTTTCAGCAAGTTTCCTGCTCTGTGTGGAGATCTGTTGGAAGGCTACAATGGCAAAATCCTACTGGTTAACAGCCTTTTAATATCTATTATCAACTAGCACAGATCATTTCAGGTCCAAGGTTAAAGTATGCTATGCAAAGTCTGCTACAGAGCAGGCTCAGAAATCAGGGAGAGAACAGGGGACCTTTTATTCTTCCTTTTTTTATCTCCTTCTGGGTACAATGGGGAAGAAAGGATCAAGAGATCTGACACAAAATAGTGTCATTAGTCAAGATTTCTCTTCAATTTTCATGTTGCAAAGTACTGCCACTCTTTCAGCTTCTGCTGTTCACTGGGAAAGGACTGAGTATAATTTGGCATCATTTAGGGTATATTTTAAAAGGTTTTTCTTCTATGGTGGCAAGTCTGGATAATCAAATGGGCATCATGGCTGAAACATCCTGCTTTGAAGTTCATGGGATAGGATTTCTTCACCTGATTGGAGAAATGAGAACATGCTACTCAGCATGTTATTGTGCACAAGCTCTGCAGCTCTTCATCATTCAGCAGTTTCAGTTTACAGCAGCTGCAGACCCTACTTTCTGTTTAACATAGGACAAAATTTCATTTTCAGTGGTCAATACACACATATTCACGAAATAAATAAGGGGTTGTGGTGAACAAACATCTGGGGAATAAGCATCTCAGGACAATATGTTCAAATTAATTCTGGAAGGAGAGTTAATAAAATTAAAATTTCATCCTCTCCTTTATGTGTTGTATTCATTTAGAAGTAGGATTTATGTCACTTAGCTGTGTGCCTAGTTTGGACTTGTCATTGTGCTCTAGCCTGTGGAGATAAATGAGCACACCCAGAGGGAATTAATCCCATTCTGTATTAGAAATCTATTTCTGGCTATAATGACCCACACTGAAAATATCTTCACTGACTGAAGAGCTGTCTATATAATCACCTTAGGCTGAACATGTAATTTTCCCACAACTAAAGCTAGGTGAGATATATCCTATTAAAGTGTCAATGAGGTTATGTTCATACCATTTTCTGGGCTAAAAGAAAATGGTTATCCACAAAACTCATATGTAGATTTCTGTGTTATCAACAAATAACTTGTTTTTAATTAAAGTTCTCAATAGTTGTCAAGGAAGTATCAAGCCACCTACTTTCATGCTCTCCTCCACTTTGGAGGTGTGCAGCCCTCCATCATCAATAGCCATTGTTCTGTGACAAAGCAAATTTATAAAAATTACTGCTCTGGATTCTTAAAATGTAACCTATACAGTGAGGAATCATAGTAAACAAAATATGGACTCTTGAAGGATGGCAGGTAACACAATTTTGTTGTTAAAGGTGGTCTTTAATTACCCTCCTGTACCTCCTTTTTTATAGTCATTATGGACAAAGTCTATAACACTTGCTTTCAGAAATAAAAGCCAGGCAAAATTAAACTCTTAATTTTCCCTTTAGTTCACTTCATCACCTGTAGAAGTACAAAGCACAATATAAATCTATTGATTGTTTATTTAGGAAAAAAAAAAGTGGGAAAAAAAGTACTCTGCCACTAAATTCTCAAAGTAACATACAGTAATTTCTAGCTGTCAAGCAAATCCAGAGATATATTTTTCAAGTGTTATGCAATTCTGTATGCAAGCAGTTTGTGATGGTATTTCAAGGTACTTTTTCTTATTGCCAAACACAAAACAAGCTTCTTTCATTTTCTCTAATCTAGTCTTATATAGAATATCCTCTTAAATGGGACTAACACTATCTGAGATATATTTACATTTTTACCAGAAGATTAAAAATTCAATTTCAAAGTCAAAAGATTTTTTGAAATTATCTCAGACAGTGTTTTCCAAAACCATCCCAGAGAGATCATGATTCTATTTTTATGCAGGTCTTCTGTCAAATCATTTACACCATCACTATAAGATTTCGTGCTGAAAAGGAAGGCAGGAGTCCTTTTTTGTCTATGACAGCTACACCAAAAACCTGCTTTTTTAGCTAAAAAATGTGAAATGTTTGTCATGTTATTGGCATGAATGCACCAGTTAACACAGCTCTGCAAAGATGATAACACAAGATATGAACAATTTCTTTTTCTGTTATGTTTTCTTGTTACCCCTAGGTAATATATGTTAGGTAATGCTTTCTGTGTCTGATCTAAATGGTATTTAGAGTTACTACAGTAGACATTTAAGAATAAATTGTAATGATTCATGTTCACATGACTAGAAATACCCAGTTTAGTTTGGTTTTCAGTGCATGAGAGAGCCATGGATATGGCAACAAAGAGGAGGGGACCAAGAACTGAGGCTTTGAGATTCCTGAAATGAAATATGGCAGAGAAACATTCTTTAACATTTAAAACTGCAAAAAAGCGCCAAACATGATTAGAGTGTTATTTTCTCCTTCTGTGCCTACTTGCACACCATGTGTACAAGACTTACTGCAGTGAGAGACTACACCAAGGGCTGAATATCTTCTCTTACTCTTTTAACCTGATGTATCTGTTAAAATACTTACTATGTTAATTCCAGAAGACAGAGAACTCTCAGAAGAATGCTCATGCATATTTCAAGCCTTCTTCTGTCAAGAGGTGCATCCTCTCTTCTAAAATTATGTGCCCTGAGCTACAAAAGTGCAATTTCCATTTACTTTGTCTGAGGTGTGTTAAAGGGGTATAATACTCTATAGTGCAGAATGGGCATGCACTGTATCTCATATATTCTTGCTTTTTCATAGAAAAATGACACACAGTAAATGTTTTCTGTTGACTGAGGATAGTGAGAGCAAACTAGGTGGCATAAAAAAAGAGTGTGAACACATGCTGCTGCAGCTTGAAGAAGCTGATTCAATCAATTCCTTCCTTTTTCTTTTATTTCCTGCTCATTATGTAAGAAGCAGACATATGACATAGATAAGCACAGTGTGAACACTTGTATTAATAGGTTTTCCTCAAAGTATGCTTCCAAAAATATTAATCTGCTAAAATTATATGTGAATAGGGTAAATCCCTTTAACAAACTAAAATCCTGTAGAGTTTGACTCAAAATCCTACCATAGGTGATATTCACAAGTTTTAAAAGGCATATAACTGACATGAACAAAGTGATATCAACTTATACCTGCTGAGCAATAATATGATCTCAGTGGATAAGGCATACCTATGTGTTATCAAATAATGAACAGAAAGACACCTCAGTAGAAATCCCTCAGTGGTCAGAGGAGGCTGAGCACACTTGCAAAGTCTTTTTACTAAAAAAAAAAAAAAAAAAAAAAAAAAAAAAAAAAAAGCTGCAATTAGAACAGAGGAGACTATGCTTAGTATAAAGTTGTGTCACTAGACTTTGCCACAAAGTTCATTGTTTATTTGTAGCCGTGTGATGCAGGCATCACAGAGTTTAATAAAGATTAGAATTTAATTACTATTTCAGTGTTTACATGCTGTATTAATTTTAGCCCATAGACAATCTGAATGTGAAAGAGTTTTGTCACTGTGTCAGATCAAAAAACTCTGTATTGTAATATGTGCTCCAGTCTTTTGCACCAAATAGAGAAACTGATCATTGTATCAGAGCCTAAAAGAAAGGTAAAACTATGATCTTTGGGAAACAGAAACATTTTCATTGAGTGCCTCAATGTTAAAGCATAGATATATATTAAAAAATAGCTTTTCTATTTGACTTTAATGAATTCTACCTTTCAGCTTTATTTACCTTTCAGGTTTTTTTTATTTGAAGAAAATCTCATAATATTTTATAAGATAAAAAGGCAGATGTAGATGTAAAATATTATTAATATTTCTAATTATTTCATTATTCATGTTAATTTGGACATTCCTTGACAATATTAAATCTTAAATCAAATGACTGACAGTGAAAAAAAGAACCTGGTCTTTGTTCCGTGAGGCAAAAAATAAAATCTTCTCCTCATTTCCAGGTGATTTTTTGGTCACAGCTGACAGTATCAATGACTGGTTTCAATTTGAAGATTAGGAATTGCAGGTGGAGACCATGACCTGAAAACTGAGAACACGAAAGAAATTTCTTGCATTTCACCACAGCTGGTGGTCAACTCAACAATCCAAAATGAGAGTTATAATAATCTAGAGAAAAAAATAATAAAAAGGTTAAAAAAAAAATCACTCTAGGTACAAGAACTAAAAGGATTTAGTGTGAGATGTGTAGATGGAAAGAAATCTAAAGAGAAGATCAGCAAGAATGCTGACACTTGGCAGAAGCATATTGATGTGAGTGAAACTTCATATTTAGCAATATTTTTTCAGTATATCACTGGAATGTTTCTAAAGTTACTTATTGCTCACCATGACTGAGAATATGCATTGTAGCTGGAAGGGCTGAAGAGAAAGGTAACTAACTGCAAGAAGTGTCCTGACTGTCCTTTACACCACTGTGAATGACTGCCAGCGTCCCCCAGAGAGGGTGCGTGGAGGTTTACACAGACCTGCAGGAGATGCTTACAGCAGTGAAGGCCAATGTTTTTTCTAGAGGAGTAAGGACAGGATAATGCAAATAAAAAGGTGGTTCAATCGTGTGAAAAGTTGGAGATGTCTTACCACTGGGAGAATTTATTTAAGGATTAATTCTCTAAACTGTCGAAATCTATGTAAGTAGCTGAGAAAATACATAGAAAAGACAAATGTTCCAGTACTAAATTGCTGAAGAAAGTTGTAAAAAAGTCATGTGGTGTCCATACATTATTTCACTACAAAGGGAGAAGAAAATCAGGCAATCAAAGACACAGGAAATAGATGGACTGCAAGAGAAGGAAAATGATAAGATTTATAGGCTAAAAGGTGCTAGGAATAAAATCTTTTATAGATCGAAATCTAATATACTTTGAAAATTTGGTGAGGACAGTAAAAAGCTAAGAAAACCTGTGCACTCTTGCAAGGAACAAAACAGAAGAATCTGAATTTCTGCCATAGAACATAAAAAATATTTTATAAGCAGCAGACAGATAAGAATTATAAAACACAGCTTCTGAAAGATCTCTATTATTAAAGAGGTAGAAATAAAAGTGCTGAAAAAACATTAAGTAAATAATGTTCCAGAGAAAAGGGATTGAGCAGATCAAACTATGTCAAGCTCTGGAAAATCTCATGAAAAAATTTGATCCAAGGTCCAAAATTAACTTTAAATAATGCTGCTCTAGCAGTTCCTATGATAATTCATTTACAATATGCAGAGGATTAAAATACTCCTAAGAACACAGGATGGAACATAGATTTCCTATACTGCACTGGACTATTCAATTCTTTGTTCTTCACTTTTTTTGAGCATCTGGTGTGCTCTGAGGATCTCTGACCACTGGTTAATCCAGGTACTCTGGTTATGAAATAGGCGCAGTTTTCTCAAAAGCTGAACTGCTTCTGTACATAAGAAGGAGTCATAGAAGTACTGCCACAGAAGCTCACAGACCTGAGGAACTCTGAAGTTCAAAATGTTGCTGCTAAAAGTGACAAGTTTTGGGGCATAAGCTTTTTTAATTACTGTGTTGCATGGTCTGGCAGCATGTCCCTATTCTACCAAGAATCTATCCTAGGTACCAAAGAAAACTCTCTGAATATTATCTGGACTCAGCAAGATTTTAAAAACAGTTTGTTGAGACCTTCAGTTTCACAAATCTCTTTACGAGACATTGACCTAAGTCAATCAGAACAGTTTGTGGAGAGAAAGAGTTTGAGATAGAAAGAAGACAAAACAAATCAGATGATTAATAGCACATTTTGTTAGGTTAAGGAAATGGGTCCTGCTCCTCAAATATCCTATCTTTCTACTCCTGGCCTATTGCTAATGGAACCCTTTGATAATTTATTTTTCAAAACAGAGACAAGAATGATATATATTTATGAGTATGGTGCTCCTTTCTAAATTCATTTACAAGTGTGTATATACAAATTTGAAGATATGTAAACAACTGCATGTTTACCTCAGGTGAAGATAATACATATTTAATGTATTTTAGAGCAAAATAAGTTTTTCAAGCCAGTGCCACAGCTGAATCTAATCCTTGCTGACAGACTGTATTTTCACAATTATTTTTAAAGGTCTGTTTCTCTTCATTTTATTAGTGCATGATAAAGTCAAGCCCTAAGGCATCCAATTTCTGAGTTAAATGATAAAATATAGTAGTTTCTGAAGAGGACTAAATTAAAAAGATAGAAATTTTGTTGGGAAATAAAACCTCCACACAGTGAATTTTTTAGAGACTTGGGCTCTTACAAGGAGTATATAATAACTCTAAGGTGACAGCATTTTATTGACAGCCCATGTGTTTTAGTTCCATTTCTATGCCTTTCAGTTGTACTAGGTACATGTTATGACAGAATGTGGGACACAATATTAACCCCTCTGATGCTGTGCTATTTACTGTCAGCTAAGAGACTTGGTAGGAAACCTACTGAAAGGTAGAAAGGCAACAATCTGGCAAACCTGCAACAGCTCTGCCAAGGGTGAGAGGATGCACCCTATCAGTCAAAACCTCTTCATGTTGGAGTTGCAACAACAGGGACAGAAATCTAAACAGAAAAGGTCTCTATCATTTTGAAATATATATCTTTCTGTCTAATAAAAAAATGAAATAATAATTGTTCCAGTTATAGAGGTAGGAGGAGAAGTTTAGCACTAACTAAACCTATGTGATTTGTTTACATAAAAAGGACTGACAGCATTATTAGTAATGCTCTAAAATATAGCAATAGAAATGAAATTAAGTCATAAAAATATATGTTTAAAGCTTTAGCTAGACCTTGTAAGCCAGATGATGCAAGCTTTAACATATTTTTTTCCTACATGTTACTGCTACATTTCCTAACAGGAGCTGCAATATTTTACAGTATAATAGGCAGAGATTATAATAAAATGGTAAAGAACAGAGTTTAAAATGCTAATTTCATAGTCTCACGCTTTGTGTGAAGTGAGGACCTACATATGATATGCTTATGATGAGAGCTTCCTGACAGCAAGAAAGATTTGTCTATTTTTTTCAGAGGTAATTAAGAAACAAAGGAATAAATCAAACAACATTAGTACTATGAAACATTTCAAGGCCCTAGTCTGAAGAGAGCAACTTCTTCCAAAATATAATTATTATTTATGACTAATCTCTCTCCAAAAGAGCATAGCTAGGATCGTTGATTCTCTTTAGAACTTATCAGTTAATGTCTCAAAGGAAGACATTTAAGCCAAGAGCAAACAGGAATGATGCTGAGGTGGAAATGACGTAGAAGAATTCAAACCAAAAGGGCTAAACAAAAAAATATAACCAAGGAAAAAAGGAGAGTGTGCAAAATTTTCATATTTGTTCTCACTTTCCAACAAAAAAATGTAATATAACACCAGTCTTAAAGTCTGCTTGCTTTTACCTTTTAAAAACATGTCTATTGATTCTATGCTTAGATTTTATTCTGAGGAAATTTTTTCATTTGTCATGCTACAGAACTGATTGCATATAACCTGGTTAAAGGATACACATTCACATTCCCCCTTGCACTCATCTCATAGATACTGAGGTTCTTCAGGTAGGACAGGGAAGAGAATTGGAGAAATGAGAACTCGTGGGTTGAAATTAAGGCAGTTTAATAGGGAACACAACTGTCACAGGCACAAGCAAAGCAAAACAAGGAATGTTCAGCCATATCCAGGAAAGCAGGAGACATAATGGCGACTGAGGAAGAAAGATGTCACCACTCCAAAAGTCCCACCCTTCCTTCCCCTCTCTTTATATGCTGAGCATGTTGCCATACGATCTGGAATGCCCCTTGGGTTGGTTTGGGTCAGAAGTCTTGGCTGTATCTCCTCCCACCTTCTTGTTCACCCCCAGCCTCCTTGCTAGTGGGTGGTACACATAGCAGAAAGGCCCTTGACACTGTGCAAGCACTGCTCAGCAATACCAAAGACATCTCTGTATGATCAACACTGTTTTTGGCACAAATAAAAACCACACCCCCATACCAGCCACTGCAAAGAAAATTAACTCTACCCCAGTCAAAATAAGCACAGATAAATAATTTTGAAATTAATCACAGGAATAATAGGCCATTGAAACAGAATTCAGTAGGGTTTTCATTTTAAAATGAAACGAGAGAATTGGGATTTGGGACATGTTCTCATCCTGATTCCTCAGCTGAATGGTGCCGTGGGAGTCCAGATGTTCCAAGTGTATGAGCAGATCTTCAGGGTGCTCTAGGCCACACAACCTGTTGAATTTAGCAAAACTGGAACAGCCACTGACCTGACAAAGGTCCCCAAGGCTGAGCCCCATCCCCGCTAAGCTATTGCTGAGCAGCAAGTCAGGCTGTTCCACAAGGAGGGCAAACTTCAGCTGAGGCTATGCACAGCACAGGCATCACTGCATCCCCACCAGCAGATCCCAGACCCACAGTGTTTGAGCAGGGTGAGCGCAGAAGGGATGCCCACAACAGTGGGTTCCACCCACCATCCAGATACTCAGTCTAGTATCAGTCCAGGAAATCTAATCAGCAGCTGGGGAATGATGTGGGACAGGGCTGGAGGCAGATGAGGTGAGACTCGGGGCCCGGGCTTGAGCTGGACTGAGACTTCTGGCCGTGGCAAGAGTGGGTGAGTAGGGGTCCAACGAGAGGCTTGATAGGGCACTAGAAATATTACATAATGAGACTTGGGAAGCCCAGAAGAGGGGGGTTTCACTATTAGCAGGAGGAAAATGCTTTCAGCAGGGTCTCTAAATGGTCCTCCAATGTCTGTAGCAAAACATCCCAGTGTCATTAGTATTAGAATTACCTTGGGTAACCAACTGTGAAGGAAAAGTAAATGACTGTAGACAGACCCATAAAAACAAAGAAATAATTAAATAGGTCCTTGTGGATGAGGAGCTTTTCAGAAAACAGAGCAATGGTTGAGCCTATTTATCATTTGGTAGATGGTGTTCTGACTTTACGTGAAGAATTAAAGCTGCTTATTACCTCTCCCATTTTCAGTATTGATCCTGGTGTTGTAAAAAATAGTGCTTGGATTATGATGCCAACTGGTTCCTGGGAAAGTAGACAGTACACAAACCATAAATTTCACATTTCCTTCTTGATGCAACAGCATTGCCCATCTTGCCTGTTTCACTCATGGTTAGTGTTAGTTAAATTTAAAACTACTAAAAGCCTAGAAATATAGATTAAAAGAGACCATCCTGCTCTCTGATTCTAGCCCCCTTGGTTTCTTTTCTATAACACTATTAATAAATTACTTAGTTTAGTGTTTGAAGTAATTGGTGGTTTTGAGATCACTTGTTTTTTCAAAGGCTATTCCAAGCTATTTTTCTGCATGGCCTGTAGTCAGGATGTGAAATTGTCAACAATATTAACTCTTACAATCAAATGTTCCTGACATATTTTTAAAATAAATGGCTAATTTTATGACTGGCAATATAATGTTATTTATTTTATAAACAAAATGTGATCAATATTTGAATCTGTGACAAGGACAGACCATTAAACAACAGATAACAAGGTCCCATACTGTCAGGCAGGGATTGATGATCAGATCATCACCATTTCCTCAGAAGTAGCACTAAGCCTCTTTCAAAGGTGTTTATTAAGCAGGTTGAAAAAATGATCTGATCAAAACTAACATCTTCACTTTACATCCACATAGCACTGAAGTTTTGTAAGTAATCGTGGTAGAGAGAATCTCCACCTGACAGAAATATCAAGAATAGTGAGAGTTTTCTGCCTATAAGTTTTGCATCATTCTCCATTCCTTTCCCCAACTATTCTCCAGTCTGTGGCAGAGATATGGTAATACTTGTACAGTAATGGAAAAACATTTAAAATAATCCTGTTTCCTCCAGCTCTGCATTTTTCAAGTATCTGACCATTGCCACTCTCTATTTATTTTATATTTCATTTATCTTTACGCTATTGTGGCTACAACACTACTCCCAACAGTGAAAGGTCACTAGGACAGCCTTAGTACTAGCACTAGGGCTCTTCTGTGACAGTTGGTTACAAGACCCAGGAATACTCTCAGTATGTGAATGCTCAAGTGATAGAATTGCTGTGTAAATTTGGGTAACCTCAAGCTACTCTTATTCATAAGAAAGATAAAAAACTGGCTCTTGGCTCGCTAGTATTACAGAAATAGAAATCTACCTTGGGCCACTGTTCATCAGAACTCAAGGGAATTTGTTAAGTTAGTTGCTCTGGTCTTTTCTTGTCCAAGTATTAGTTAATACAACTATACTGCATTTTTGAAAAGTAAAATCCCCATAGAGAAAGGATAGATTCCTGTACTTCAATTGACAGCTTTAACTTTAGATGTTGTGAGCTGGATCCATATCTCTCTGAACACCTGCACTTATTTCTCTGTCAGGAAATCTCATAAAGTAAAAAAACTCAAGAAGAAATCACTAGGCTACTCAGAAGGGCTTTTAATAACCTACATTTGCTCCTTAATAAATTCCTGTTTCCCCTGAGTGAAATCACAATTTTACATTATGAGAACCTGTAAATTACATTTTAAAAATCTGAGGTGAAATTCTGAGGAGATAGTTTTTTCTTTCTTATATAAATTTTCACTGAAAGAGAGATGCCAAAATCAGTATATTCTTCTAAGAGATCTGACTCTTTGGGTTTTATTTTTATAAAATTTTATTTTGCGGTCATGAAAGTTTCTGATTTTTTTACTGAGTCTGCTCCATCTGACTATAGAATTTGAAAAAAAAAGTTTCTTTTCCCTATATGTGATACTGTTGCAATTACCAATTCCTTTACATCAGTTATCTCATTATTGTGAGATATTAATTATCTTATATTGTGAGATGTCCTACTGATTTTAGAAGGATTAGTTATGTCAGTAATATTAAATGACTGCATTTGTGACTATAGAGAATTTAAAAGGATGTTTGCATTGATTTACATTGGTTTCTGTATGCTTTTATGCACTTCTGCAGTTAACTTTATGCGCTTCTTGCATTTTATGATATTTCGTTGCATATTTCATTTACAGCAAAGTCTACTGACAATATTTTTTCAAAGCATTGGTGTATGGATTTAGGTGATTCATGAGGGGCAAAAATACTATATTCCTAGACCTAGGTAGTTACAGAGAAAAGTTTGAACCTCTGAGATATAATACTTATGGTAACTTGAAGCAGTAAAAGCAATTTATTTCCTTAACCAACCATTCAGCCAGTTTTCTAAGTAGGAAAGACCCAACTCGCTTTGCGGAATGCAGTCTCAGTACTGAATGCAGTCTCAGAAATTCTAGATTGCAGAGATTAGACAGAATTTTATTGAGATCAAGTTAAAAATTAAGAGAAAAGAAACATGAGATACCTGAGAATTATGCTAGTAAATTAAATTCATTGAGAGTATTCCCTGGTCTTGAAACCAGGTGGTGTACAAAAGCTTGTTTCTACACTAGTAACCCCTCTTATCCTTGGAAATTAGATGGTTGCACCGCACTATTGGCAGTCCTCACTGGAACCTTTCAATTCCAGCATTAATCCCAGGAATTCTTTGAGTAAGTTACTCATGACATATTAAAAAACATCCTGCCAAAAACACTAGCTGAAAAGATAAAAGCTTCCTAGCATTGGCAGTTGTGTTCCAACAATCAGAAGCATCATTACATACTACATAAAGAGCTAGAAGTTTTTGTCAAGTATTAGGATCGTATGAAATATGCACATATAAAAGTTTAGATGTACATAAAATAAACACATAAAAAATAAAGGCTGTAACAGCCACATAATGTGGCAACAGCTCCTCTGGCTTCCTATGTACATTACAGTCTCAAACACTATGTTAATTCATCCTGCTTCAAGTTTACACCATTGCTTTATATTGGGTTGATCTAATGCTGTTTACTTATTCGCTATTGATCTCACACCACTCTTCTGCTCCAAGTTACAGCTGAGGAGTCCCCTGGCCAGGGAAACTGCTGCATTTTCACTGGAGCAAACCTACAGAGCACACACAAAACAGAGGCAAAGTACAACAAAGTTCACATGTTCCTTTAGTCACATATACTCTGATGTTGTTTATGGCCATTCTTCAACAAAATCCTCTAACTCACCATGTTAGATCAGAGTACTCTCAAACTAGTTCATCATTCAGCAGAGCAGCACCTTACATGGACAAGGCTGGAGAATATGGAGCTGAAGGCCTGTAGCTATTAGCAGGTTCCAAGCAGAATCTGTGATAACACAAAATAATGGGGAATTTCTCCTGTCTAGGTAAGCTCTGTTGGTGTAATGTTAGCAAATACTTTCATGCATAGAGTCTAGCTGGACTAGACAAATAAAACTTTTTAAAGCTGCAAAATAAAAATGCAGCTCCAACCAAATCGAAACTGCCTGGCTACTTTCAGCTGACTTACTCCATTATGCCCAGCCTTTGGAATATATTTTGAGTGCACAGATCATGACTTATGCAGGGGACTTATTGCAGAGACTATCAAACAGTTCTTGGTAATAGAAAATAGAAAGAACACTATGGCTCTTGTTGGCCAAACCCAGCCATGATCATCGCCTGTTGCTGTTTACAGTTGATTAACTGGAATTGTTGAAAACTTTGTGAACAAACTGCTTCACAAGTTACAGGCTAGTTTAATGTCATGGATCCCAAAGAGAGAAAAACCATCCTCATATTTTGAAGCATTTTTCATCTTGAGGACAGAATATCAGGTCTGGGGAATTTATAAATTGCCAGGTGAAACAGACAAATTGATTTCCAGAAAAGTGTTTTGAGCAAGAGCCGTTCGATTTGTCAAATTTGGTATTTCTCTCTGCTGACAGAAAAAATGTCAGGTGTACTAGAACAGAGCAAAGTTCCTCAAGTAATGTTTGCATGCATGTCTCAAGAATAAAAGAGTTTTGTTGTTACCCTGGCTCTCTGACATATAACTGCACAGCAGGGCCAAGCATGCAAGTTAGTACTGAGAATGTGAGTCAGAAGCAATTGTATAAAAGATTGCAAGTAATTTCTTGCCCTGTTTGTGCCACAAATTGTCCAAAGACTTCTATGATTTTGTGAATATCAATTACACATCTCTGCCCACACACTCAAGTAATCTCACGATCACACTCATTTCACTGCTGTGGCCAGCATTAAAAGATCATTTCTTGTCCTCTGAGGCATCGCCATATATATGTTGTTTTGCTAAGCAACATATCTGCTTTGTCTTTGTTCAGAGCCTGCTATCATTTTTCAGAAAAATCCAATGCAGTTTTTAAAAACCTGAAGTGATCACTTCATGCAAGAAATTAAATCAGTACAGAAAGCAGTAAAAGAATTCCATCCCTCAGTATTTTCACGTCACATCAGGACATGCTACTGTGAATAGGCTGCATCATTTGAAAAAGTACACTGATGTGGAAAAAACTTAATTCCAGTTTAGAATTCCATACAGTCACAATTGGTTTATATTTTGTATTCTTATCCACCCTCTTTTCCCTTATGGTTTTAATCCCAGCTGGGGATGCAGTGATGCCTGTGCTGTGCGTAGCCTCAGCTGAAGTTTGCCCTCCCTGTGGAACAGCCTGACTTGCTGCTCAGCAACAGCTTAGCAGGGATGGGGCTCAGCCTTGGGGACCTTTGTCAGGTCAGTGGCTGTTCCAGTTTTGCTAAGCTAAATTCAACAGGTTGTGTGGCCTAGAGCACCCTGAAGATCTGCTCATACCCTTAGAGCATCCCAGTTCAGCCACATTGTGAGGCCTGAAGGATTGGGATGAGAACATGTCCCAAATCCCAATCCTTTCATTTCATTTTAAGATGAAAACTCTACTGAATTCTGTTTCAATGGCATTTTCTACCCCCCACTGCAGTGGAGTGGGGAGGAAAGTCAAAAGTAAAACTAGAAGGTTGAGATAAGAACAGTTTAATAATAAAACCAAAGTAAAATACAATAATAATGGTAAATAATAATGACAATAAAAACGGAAAGAAAAGAATAAAGAAGTTATTTATACACAATAAAATTCCTCCACCCACTGATTGATGCCAGACCCCATTCCTGAAGCTAGCTCAACCCCATTTCCAGGTAACTCCCCCAGTTTATTTATTTGGCATGATATTCTATGGTGTGGAATATCCCTTCAGCCAGTGTTACCCACACCATTCTCATTCCAAGTCTAAACTACAGCACTGTATCAGCTAGTGAGGAGAAATTAACTCTACTCTAGCTGAAACTAGGGCATTCTAGTAATTTACACAGTTTTGCTTCTTTTAACTTCTGTTAAAGAAGTTAAAAGAAGCATCATCTGTTAAATCTGTCATCTGTTAAAACATGGTAAAAATCAATTTCACTAAAATAACAGGAATCCTATGTGAAAAGGAAGAAGGAGAGACAACTGTTAATATTCATCCTTTCCTGGTTAACTCACATACATATTCTAACAGCTTAATACCCTGCTCTTCTCTGCAAGGGAAAAAATAGCAAAAAAATTAGGTGTAAATCTTCTTTGCTCACACAACTTTAAAAGCATGACAATATTTAAGGAATGTAGTACTCAAGTTGTTTATCCAGCCAGCAAAAGAAATGGGTTTTTTTTGCTCAGCCAAATGCTTAAAGGTTCTACCCTCATCACTTTTATAACTCACACTCTAATAGCTTATGAATCTGAACAAAATACTTTCTCAAGGGGAGCCCTGAGTTTCCCTAGACCAGTGAGAATTTTCAAACATAAATCTTTTCTGTGAAGGAAACTCTCAGATGTTGTTAGATAGTTTTTAATGAAAACCTGCTACCTTCCAAGCCTCATTCTTTTGTTGAGATTTAAAAATATATTGCACTATTTCTAAATTAGTCACACTTGAAACAATCTCCGGGGGTTTCCTTGCAGGTCTCTCAGGTTGCATCACAGAAATGTTCACTTTATTAAAGGTGAATGGATAGGAGAAACTGACAAATTTGTCAAGCCTGAACTGGAACATAAAGACAGCTTGTTTGATGCAGTAAATCATGTGAAAACTATTTCCAAGGAGTCTCTTGACAAGCTGTCAGGACAGTGGTCGGACAAGCACCAGGTAGCATTACTCAGGACTGGAACAGTGACCACAGTGAGGAAACATGTCACTTCAACTCTGTATTCCACTTCTTGAGAACCAATTGTCATATGACAGAAAATATCCTTTCTGTCAGATAGATTCTATGTGCTAGGGCTCTAGAAACTAGCTGATTTAAAAGGTGCATATTCCCTAAGTGTAACTTCAGGCACAAAAGCTTAGACTAGGCAGGTTCCCCTTTTGTCAGCCAGTGGGGAGAGACAGGCTCTTCCAGTGACTCCTTCAGAGATCACAGGTGAGGTTCCTTCCATGAGTTCACTGTAAAATGCCTCATCTCCTGGGCTCTTCTCAGCCCACTTCTCCAGTTGAGGTCTTCCTGAAGAGTAGGTAGCACAGCAATCAGCTGTTCCTCCCAGTTTTGCACCGTAGTTAAACTTGCTAAGTTTAATAACAATATTAATAAGTATATGCAAATAATTTGACCATCTCATTTAAGAAAATACTATTTCTGTTAGCAGAAGCTATAAGCTCCAAATTTGGTGTGCTATTGTGCTCCTTCATGATTGACTGCTTTCTTAAAGATGCAGAAGTCAATATCAGGAAGTTTTATCTATCTTGTCCAGGCCACTAAAATGTTTTGGGCAAAAAATATATTGCCTGCTGGTTCATTCCACTAACAAGTGTCCTTCTGCAGAACTTTGTCCTGATGACCACAGTTGGAACAGCCAAGAGATGAATGTGTTTTATATTTTCTCAGACCAATTTTTGTTTTTCCTGACTGTTTTTCTGTTCTTACAGTTAGAAAAGACAATGGCAGTTACTGATTCTTACTTTCTGAGGATGTTTCTCTTCTTTGTGAACAATTTTCAGTAGTATTTTAAAAAAGTGTAATTAATACTTCACTGATTTAAAGGAAAAGCATTATGTGAGACTCATGGCCTCACCTGATAAGCTCTGATGTTTCACAACACCTACTAACATCCTTTGGCTTTCATAAGAGCCTTATAAAATTTTAAAATCTACTGTAGGAATATTCCTCTTTAGTTATCAAAAAACTTAAAGGGCTAATTGTCAGCCTCTACCTTGTTTCAGAGCTCTTAACCACGTTAGTTTATTCCCTAAGAGATATTGTATAGCTTACAATAAATCATAGATGTCCGGTCAGATAGTAAAATGCTAATTGTATCTTTTATTGGTTTTATAGCCTTTTTTCTTGTCCTGTTGCTTTGCTACCTTGTTTTCCATTTCAGTTCCTCATAACAACTTTCTCTGATTTTCTATGTAGAAATGCCTATGACAGTTAAATAATTCATATAAGAATTGTTCATGACTTCCCATAAATATCCATTAATCTCTGCAATGTCACTCTATATAGAGAGACCACATCAATTCTCAGATCACTGCATGCAGCACCTGTTGATACCAGAGGAAGCTGTGCTCTATCATACATTATCATTTGAGGTGGTACTGGTAAAATTTCCATTTTATCAGTACCATCCAACAAACATTTCCAGAACAATCTGGTTCCTGAAATGGATATAAGAAAGGAATATTTTTAATATTCTGAGTAGTGTATTACTTTCTTTTGCAAGCACATCATGTGGGAAATCACTCTGCATTTCAGTGGTTATTAAGTTTAGAGTAAGATTATGGTAGCAAATAGAACTACCTATCAATCAATATCTTGCTGTTAGCTTGCCTACAAACTTCATGATTGCCATCTCTGAATCTTTTTACCTGTGAGATGTGCCAAATTGTACTGCCCTAAGAAAACTCTATAGAAAGAAAGTTCTTTCCATGGAGGCCAGAGACCCTGCCTAAAGATTTTCTTTTCTTCTTCTGATCCCAAGAATCTAATGTAACTGCTATGAAGAATGACAGTGAGAAAAAAGGCAGGGTAGGTAGTGATGGCATTTTCAAGAGTTAAAGAGATGTACAAAGTAATTATCCTTAATCACTACTGCAATTCTTTTTTGCCTTTTTTATTTTTGTTTGTGATTTCTACCATCATTTAAAAAAATATACTAGCTGTGAGATATTTGAATCCTCTGAAATTGCAATTAGCTATTTTTCCAATGAAGGTGATATTGTACACTCTTTATTATGATCTTTTTTATATACCTTGTTAACCACAATTCATGCCTTTTGACTTTTTCTCCCTCTTAACTTTTTCTCACAAGTGGGCACTGGCTTCTGTCAGACCAACAAGAAAATAGACAGATGACTCACTAAGAAATTGGACTGCTGACCGTGGCAAAGCTTAATTTGCTGCTGTTAAAACTACCTCTCATCAAGCTGACCTTATTACATTGCTGGCTTTCTCTTGTGCTAGTTGAAACCACTTACTGTCAGTGGCAGATGTTCTTCTCAGGACAATGCAGTGTTAGTTCCTGATAAATCTCCCACTTGCTAGAGTAAAAAAACTAATAAATAAGAAAAAAATTTGTCCATCCAGAAAGCTAAAAATGCCATCCTCACTGCTGTAGATGCTTCAGATACAGCTTCACATTTGAGATGTGTAGGGTTTGATCAATTGCAATGTTCTGCAAACTGAATGAGACAAAAGATTTGCATGAAAATAGCGAAGAAATACTCATATTCACCAAGGTTGAGATAAATGTGATCTACATGACCCTTCCTAAGTCTTCCTGGAAACATGTCCTGTTTTCTTTGAAAACACTATCTTGGACATCCTCTCTACTGTTATAAATAACAACATTAATAAGTATATGCAAATAATTTGACCATCTTGTTTAAGAAAATACTATTTCTGTTAGCAGAAGCTAACAAATTTGGTGTGCTATTGTGCTCCTTCATGCTTGACTCCTTTCTTAAAGATGCAGAAGTCAGTATCAGGAAGTTTTATCTATATTCAATGTCACAATGCAGCATCCAACTGCAATTTGTCAAAATGATTAGATGCTTGGTTGAGCAACTAGTCTTAGTCAATTCAGTTGAATGCAACTGTAATTATGATATATCAGAAAACGCTGTTTACAATGTTTATTTCTTTTTGCTACTAATCAAATTATCAAAGAAATTTTAAAATTTCTTTTTGAAACTTCTTAGGACTTTGTAGATATTTATGTTATCTAAAAAATGACAATTAAACTAGTAACATTAAAACACACAAACCACAAAAGTGAATAACATTGTCAATATACAAAAAGAACAAAGAACTAATGTCACATGAAAATGGGGCAATGAACAATCAAGCAAGATTGTTTAAAATAAAATTGAATGAAAGCTCTTAAGTTCATATTAATCACATCCAATCAAATACAATGAACATATACTAGGTCATAAAAAAGCAACAAATTGTAAATATTTCACAGTCTGCATATGAACAGATTTCCATCCTTGTCTAGTGATTACCTTGAGTTCACATAAATAACTGAGAATAATGCTAACTGAGAATAATACAGCCTTAAGAAATGAATAAAGTTAAAGTAAATAAAGATTTCAAGCCAAATCTTAAAGAATCATAGAAGAATAGAGTTAAAACAACCTTCAGTAGGTATCTTACTTATCTATCCATCTTCTCTGAGACCAGTCATCCAGCTAAACTAAATATTTTATTAACCCTGCCAAAAAAAATCCATTCAGTAATGCAGATCTCAGAAAAATTATTCCATGTCTCAGCATTAATTTTATTTTGGTCAGAAAGTCTGTCCTATTGTCAAATACAAATTATTCATAACAGAATTTAAGGTTATTACTTCTTCTCCTCTGTACCCACACCCACACACAATTATTCTTTTTATTAAAAAATATTTATCTTTTTATACACACATAACTCCACATTAGAAAAAATTTAGGCTAAATAACCCCAACTCTTTCCATTCATCTTTGGTGGTCACGTTTCCTAAGCCCTTCCTTATTCACACTGCTGTCTTTCAGAATGCCTCCAACAAATTTACGGTTTTTCTTCTTCAAGCTTTTTGACAGAAACATGACATATTACTTCAGCTTATCAGAACTCCTGAACAGGAGGGACCCATTGTTTCTCCTTGTGTATTTACATTGTGACTATTTCTGCTTAAAAGTAGTATCTTGTCCCTTGGCTTGTCTCTTTTGACTGCAAAAGGTTTGTCCCTTTTGACTGCCTCTTATTTTTTAACCATTTTCTTCAATTCAACAAAATACTTTCGTAGGACAATGAAGAATCAACATTATCAGTATCTGCCATTATTTAAGAGTCTTCAATTTACCATATTTCCTAGGTGTGCTATAGTTTACAGAGTAGGGCAACAAGACCATTGCCAAGGTTGTAAGAACATACCTGCATATTCTCATAATTCTGCAGGGCTTGAGATTTCTGTGGAAATGGAGATCATGTAGTACCTCTCAAGAGCTCAGCAGTCCGTTACATAAAGTAATAAAGTCTTGACATAGCTGAAAAATCCTGATTTCCACAAGATTCCATGTGGCTTTAAGTCCCATTGAAGTCCATAAGAATATAAAACATCAAGTACAACTCAGCTGCATTCTAAAAAGTGTGAGCAGTAGTGGATGAAATCACAAGCACTTTTGAGTTATGCTGTTCTGGTTCTGACCAGGAAAGGGCTAATTTTTTGCAGTAGCTGGAAAAAAGCGTGGTTGGGACATATGGTGGTGTATATTCTATACCACCTCATGTCATGCCAGGAGCAAGGGAAAGGGACTCTTCCAAGGAGAAGAGGTTTCTGCTAGTCAAAAAAAACCATGGCGGAGGGAGCCCACTGGTACTGTCTGCTATTGGGTTTTTTCCCTCCATGTGAATAGTTTCTTTCGTTGTACTTTCTGTCATTAGTGTTGTTGCTGTTACTGTTCATTTTCTTGTTTCATTGCTGTTTCCACCAAAATGTTCTTTTCGCAACTTCTGATCTTTGACTTTTGTGTCTCCAATTCTCCTCTCCATCTCACTGCAGAGGAGGGAAAGGGGAAAACGGTAGAGTGACAGAGAATGAAGCGTGGTTTGGAGAGTCTTGGTGGGGGCACTGAATTGGAGAGTACCATTCCTAAGCCATGGCATTAAAAAATTCTAGAAGTAAAGATTAATGCAAACTCATCACTAAACTGTTAGACACTAACACAGAGATCATTTTTTCTTGTGCTTCCCTCTTATTCAGTTGCTAAGGGAGACTTTCATTTCTGTCATGATCAAAAAACAAATGGCATATTTTGCCTCAGTTTGAATATTTTGGCTGTTTCCAAATGTAAAACAAGGTTTATGTTTACCATGTTTTGGAAAATGCTGTCTCTGTTTTTCCATAAGAAAGAAGATTTAAAAAATAATCATCTAACCCAAGAAAATAGACAAACATATTTGGAAGACTGAAGATAAACATCTTCCAAGTAAGAAACGTTTTAAAATAAGGTGGTCTGTTATTCCTGGTGGTCTGGCAGAGCAACTTCTGTTCAGTTTTTCATAGAACTCTGCAGCTAAAATGGTTAAGAGCACTGGACACCCAATGCTTTAGCTGCAGGGTACTGAAAAGCACTTAAGACCCTTTGAGTTAAAACCTGAATTAAGGATCTCTTAGAAAAAATTCAGAGTATCTCTGACTAGGTGAACATGACTTGTCTGACTACATAAAGTCATTCTGTTTAAGCCACAGGTTTTTCCTCCTTTGTTTTAATTTTAATTTCATTTTCCTTTTATTTTACTGAAAGCCAAAAGAAATTTATCATTAAAAAATGCCATGATGCAAAGCTGAATTGAGAGCTAAATATGAACAGGGAAAAAACGGGAAAAAAATGGAAAAATCCCACTGTAGTCAATGAAGACAGAATTATCAGAATTGAGCCCTAATAGCTAAAGGATTTTCAAGAAAGAGAATAAACGGGCTTGGTGATTTGGGGGTATTTTATATATCCCAAAAGGTCCATATTTTAATAAATTATAATTCATTTTATGTACAGAAGTTTTCTCCAGATGTCTGGAAAGCTGGCATCATCATCGCACAATGAAAGCTAAATAACTTAATAGGAATAGGCCTCCCAGTAACATCTCTCCACAAGTCTCCTTCAGCTTCTTGACATATTTTTTTGGTTTCAATGTAAGTAGCTCACTTCATATTTAATTAAATCCAATTCTAATTTTTTCAGTGTATTTTGACTACAAACCTGGTGGGGTGAAGACGGGCTCTTTTGTTCATTGTTAAACACGATGATTTCAGTTCATAATGGCACCTATAGATTGTCACAGTGAGGAAAGTGATGCCTGTGATAATAACCATAGTTAGACTTTCATTCTTGAAATGGAAGAACTTGAATTTTCCTGGTAAACTGGTTCATAAAGAAATCTATTTAAAGAATATTTTCTGAAGAAAAAACCCTCATGTTTTAGTACATGTCATAGAAAAGAAATTCCTTAATTGAAAATAACAGAAGAAGAAACACTTTACTATTTTACAAGTAATAAATATCTTTTTATAGAAATAGTTCTGTTTATCTGAACTCACACAATTGCATCCTTTAATAAGCTGTTTTAATGAGTTTTTTGAAAATATATTCCTGGATTCCTGTCCACTGTTGTCTACAACTGATGCACACATAACCAAAACTCACATACAATGAATGGATATACAAATGCTCCAATATTAAAAGATTAAACACTCCAGTGATGCCACTTTGTTTTTAATTACCTTGTAGTTATAAATGTTCTGCTTTTCTCACAAAATATCTTAGTACATCTCTGGTTTTATTTCTGTGTCTCCAACAAAAGAAAAAACCCAGTGCTTCTGAAGAGTAGGGCTTTCTTTTTATCTTACTCCCAGGATGTGTGTCACACTAACACATCAACTCTTTGGGAAACTATATAAATCAGATTTATTTTTTGCAGAAGCCTTCTTAGCCAGTGTAAGCTTATAAGCATCCATGAAAGAAGCACAAACTTCTGTAACTAGTCAGATAGCTGAGGCTTTAGAATAAAGACCAGTATTTCAACATTCTTAGAGCTAGTGAGTATTTCAACTGAAATACAGAAAAGCTACTATGCAAAGAGATAATAAATTTCCACTGTTGATTTCTACAGAAGATACCTTATTAGAAAATAAATTAGATTCCTTATTAGAAAATAAAATCCTATTGCTAAGAAAATTATCTAAGAATACAACCACCAAACAAACATACTTAATGAGTGTATTAAATTTAGAAAATTGTCTCATTTTAAACAAAGAAGCATACTTAATACCTGCAAACAGAAATCTAATCTGCAGTATCTGTGATGATTCAATAAATAGGAAACCTTTGGGACCAATGAAAAGACTGACATTGAATTCAAACAACTTTGTGTCAGCTTCCAAAATTTACACTAACTGTAATAACTACAACATATTCTCTTAGCATTTATCTTAATAATGCTCAAAACCCCAATAAGTTTTGAAGTCACCAGCTGGTACAAGAATCCTTTGCAACAGACTCCACATATCACATATTACCTTCTTTTACAAGCAAACTTGGAAGATTTCATATACACTTTAGAGCTGTTGAACTACAGAATTGCCACAAGCAGATGTGTCTCCAGGATCACATTAGTAGAGACGTTCTTCATTCCCTTGCCTACATTCAATCTCTTGCTTTTCCCTGGACCCTCTCCCATTTCCTTTTCCTTATCTCCTAGATACAAAAGAAAAATGTCTCCTGCTCAAAATGAGTCTTTTTTCACCCAATACTCCATTAGTGAGTTATTTAAAGCTGGCTTCTTCTGATCAGGGAGCCAGTCACGAATCTGTTCAGTGACTGAGCTACTGAAATATCAGTAGTAGTCTGTGAAAGTGTTCCATGCCATCATGACTTATACAAATCATAACCTATACAATTTGCTCTAATAAAAAGATTTATCCTCCTCTGCAAATCTTACTTCCTAAATTTTCATAAGATACTCATTAAACACTTATAAGCTCTATTTATTTTTACACCCACATAAGTTATATCCATGTAAGTGAGCTTCAATCACAGAGAACACTAATATAAGATGAACAACAAAGAATTACTTATTTTAGTACTTCATATATACTTAATTTCAAAATACTCTAATTCTGGTCTCTGCATTTCAGATTTCCCAGCAGTTACAACAAGTCATGGATCTGACTGTTCTTTACAGAAGGAAAATCCTTTAAGCACAGTACTTTGTAATGAGAAGCATGCTATAGTCATATGATTTCTTACTGAGTGACTACACATTAACAAGTTCTATAAAGATGCAATTAATCAAAATTCTTTCCTGGAAATCATCTAGATATTCTTAAACATTTATACTGTAATAATTTCTGTAATTTTAATAAATCTGGATTTTTGACTTCTCTTAGCCTATCAATTCTAGAAAGCAACACATAATTTCAGATGTACTGCAAAGGATCTCTGCCTGAATTTGGCCAATATCCATAAAAGTTCAAGTAAAAATCAAGTGCTATCATCAAAGCAAAACAATGTTAAAGGAGTAGAAAGGGCTGCATTTAGGCTGTGAAATGTCTCATGCTGAACTTGGAAAACATTATACCAAGGCAGCCGATAATAAAAAACAGCCTGTACTCCTACAAGAGAATTCTTTTACTACTGTTTACTAAGATATCTGAGGAAAATAAGATTAAAGAGATAGAATTTTCAATATTGCTTAAGGACTTGACTGACACTGCAATGTGTGTTTGGAAAAACATACTTGAAAAACTTGCCCAGTTTGGGGTGGGTTTTTTTTGTTTTTAGGGTCTTTGGGGTTGGTTTTCTGGTCTTTTGTTCTTTTTCTTTAAAAAACCCCACGAACTCAAGGTTAGTTTCTGAAACCCTTATCTAGTTCTTGCTTCATTAAGAGAACAGTCTTCAGAAGCTCCTGTGACTAGGTATTGATTTAACGTATAAGGCTCCTATTCTTGAAAGCTTTGATTCAATGTCTCACATTACATACAATTTTGATGCATAGGGGGACCTTTTGGTCTTGCTCAAGTGTGTGGAAAGCTTTTATTATTTCCAGTGAGATCAGAACTTCTGTTGCATTTGGGGATTTTCAAGAATTCCTAAACTGGTTAAGAGCATGTTTAACTTATCTGTGGACCCCATGCCAAAACATGGGTTCAAGAAATAAGGCTACAATCTTACTTATTAATGGACTTTGGTTTTGTAGCGTTAAGTGGTTTATTAAAAACCACAAAGCAAACCAACATTAAGATCAGAATTATGGTTTTGGTGAATTTCTTTACCTCTGCAGAGGTACTATTTTCTATTATGATGCATATAAATTGCAGCACATTTCAAGATTACTGCAAGTAGTATGAGAATACAAATATTTATTGGTACATTAAAAATCACCTTCTGATGTAATTCATCTAACTTCTCATAAAATTTCTTGAATTAAAACTAGTAACTGAAGGAGAAGGTAATGACCACAAAAAGAAAGGTTAAAATTAAAGAAAAACAGACTTCAGGCTAAATTTCTGGCAGACGCAATTGTTTTGTCGACACATAAAACCAGGGTATTTTTTATCAGAATCAAAATTTTGCTTTTATACAGCTTTTTCACAGTTTTTCTCTTTTGATTATATACAGGACATAAAATACTCCAAGTCTTCTAGGTTTAAGATTACTTTATAGAAAAAATAAAATAGTAAATTTAGGAAAAGTAACTGGAAACAGAAGAAGAAGCAGCAAAAGAAGAGAGAAGTAAAAGGAGAAGATCAAGTAACTATTTACATTACTCTGGAGTGCAACTTGATGTTTCCAAATTATTTTAATTTAATTCATCTATAATGTATAAACTTTCCTTGATTTCACTTCACCATAATTTCAATTGCTAAACAGATCTTTTACAGATGTGACAAAAAAAGAAACTGAACAGAAAAGAGAAATGCATCAGTGGGTTAAAGCACAATTTCCTTGCTGTATTGTTTCAAATTATCATTTTTTTTACTGAATGACACGAGGGTCTAAAAATGTTCAATTCCTGAATGTATCCTTTACCACTTGACCAACTTTTTTTTCTGATGAATTTTTCCTATTGTTTTCTATATTGAAAACTATTGTTTTCAAAAAGCAGATTTAAAAATATAGGTCATAACAGAATACAGACAATATTCCATCAGAAATTCTTGCCTAACAGAACTTAATAGCCTAAAGATAAGTTTGATTTCTCAAAATCTTTTGATGGAAACAAAGGATGTGGGCAAGTCACACTAACCTTCTCAGCCTATTCGCTATAGCTGGCTTTTCAAATAGCAGATCATTAGTCCTCCATGTAAGCAGCTGTGCTTAAATTCCCAGCTCTGTCTTAGCTCTGACTGTGGGTTACTTTTATCACGCCTGTACAACAAAGTCTTAATTTTTGTTCACAATCAAGCATGGTACATCAATACCCAATGGAAGGTACAGGAATAAAATTTATTGAGAACTATGATGATCAAAGAAAATAAGCCTGTTCCAGAAAAGGTTGTCAACGATGAAAATGAGTAGAAAGCATAGATGTCCCTCCAGAGGCTTCCTGAACATGGATGGATCCAAGCTTCATTTTTTGAATTGGATTTGAATTCTAAGTGTAACTATAAAACACTCCAGAGATGTAACTAAAAGAGTTCCAAAATAAGAGGAGGGTTGTGAAGGAAATTATTTGAAGGTAGAGAAAGGAGAAAATTGTTTCCAATGGGACTTTTTAAAAATCACTAAGTGATGTGAAACAAGAAAAAGAAAGCTGTCCCAGATATTCAGGACTGCAGAGATGGGAAAGGAAAGAGAGAGCATAGACTGGCAGCAGACGTATCTCTGAGGTACTGCAGACAAAAGGCTGAAGTCTCTGAAGGAAGAAGCATCACTGTTGCAATGCTGAGCCACGAATGCTATAATTTTGACTTGACAAGCACTGCAAATGGGATCTTGGCATGTGTCAGTGGGATCCTGGCTTGTGTCAACTTGCAGCATCCAAACACCAGCAAGCCTCAGGGACCCCGTGTCGCTGTCAACGATGAATACTGGTTTCCAAAGCCTTTTAAACAACAGACGCCAGCAAGCAGCAGGGTGTTCTTTTCCCCCGTGTTTTTCAACTTTCTGCAGGTGACAGCTTTTAAGTTCGCCTGAACACGGCCGTGGCATCCACGTTTTACCGGCTACTCCGCATGGGTCCGGCCCCTGCCGGCACTGAACATCCCGGCCCGGGGGGGCTGGGAGCGCCGATTCCCCAGCTGGAGCGGGGCCCGGGGAACAGCCGCGAGGGGCCGGCACGGCTCCTGCAGGGAGGGCCGCACCGGCACGGGGCTCGGGGACACCGGGGACACCAGGGACACGGGGACAGCACGGCCACGGACAGCCCACGCTTTGCCGTCCCGCCTTTCCCTCACCCGCCCCCGCCCGTCCCTGCGCCCGACCCGTGCCATCCTCCTGAAGAGAGTATGACTACCATTCAAAACCAGTATTAAAAATTAAAGAAAAACAGACTTCAGACTAGATTTCTGGCAGACTCAATTATTGTTTTGTTGACACATAAAACTGGGGTATTCTGTTATCAAAATTCTGCTTATTTTATTCCTCTTTTGATTGTATACAGGACAGAGCATAAAAACCTCCAATTCTTCTAGGTTTAAGATTATAGAATGAATTTAATAGTAATTTTTTTTAAAAAAAAGTAACTGGAAGAAGAAACAGCAAAAAAGGAAAGAAGAGGAGAAGAGCAAGTAAATATTTTAATTAACTGGCGTGCAACTTGGTGTTTCCAAAAAATTTTAATTTAATTCACCCGTAATGTATAAGCTTTCCATGGTTTCACTTCACCGTAGTTTTAACTGCTAAACAGATCTTTTACAGAGATGAAAAAACAGAAGCAGAGGAGAAAAGAGAAGAGCCTCAGCCGTTTCAAGCCCGTCCCCGCTCCCTGTCCGGGTCCCTACAGGACGGGCGTGCCCGACACCGCCGCTGTGCGTGCGCGCGCCGCCCATGCATGCGCAGTGCACGGGCGGCGCGCGGGGCGGGCGGAAGTGGCGCAGGCGGCGGCGAGGCGGGACAGGGACGAACAGGGATCGGCGGCGCAGGGGGAGCGCGGGTGTGCGGGCCCGGCTTTGCTTCCCTCCATCCCGCAGCTGCCCTGCACACGGGCTCTACTCCGGGAACTGACTCTCCTCAGAGTGCTCCACGGCTTTGGAAGTTTCTTTCCGGGCACTGAGTAAACCGAAAGGGCAGTTTCGTTGGTAATACGCCTGTGCTGATGGTCTTGGTTTTAAAGGTCTCAGCTTGTTGTAACTGGTGGATTGTCTTTCTGAGGCGATTAGTTCATATCCTGTGAGGTGTAGGCTCTGCAGAATAGCCCTGTCCTCTTGAGGCCGCTGCTTTGCAGTGGGTTGCTGCTTTCTAGAGCTGAAGTACTCTTGAGTTAATGGCTGTGTAAGAATCCCTTTTCCTCAGGTAATGTTTGATTGTAGTGTCTTTTGCACGATGTCAGATGAGTAAATTTTTATTTGAAATAAAGGAAATTTGTTTGCTTAAGAAACCTAATTGTATTCGAATGAAACTGTCACCTGTGTAATTGAGAGTAGGAAGAGCCGAGGACATCCTTCCTAAGAAAGATAAATGCCCAAAGATCTGCAGCAAGAGCAAGCTGAAGCCTTGCAGCTAAGGGAATGTGTCATGCTTCCGACTTGATTTCTCCTATTTTCGTTAATCTGACATGTTCACACCTCATGAGAATTCTCAAGGAACTAATAAATTACAAAATTAGACTTTTGAAAAAATTCTAGACAGAGTACACACTTTGTTCACTGATGGTCTTGATTTCATTAAGACAAAAGCTTTGTCTTGTGACAGCAGGTTGGGTTTGTGGTAGTTCTGTACTGCCTATTCTGTTCAAGCCGCAAATGCTCATTTTTATGACAAAGTGTTGCATAAAATATGTTAGGAATGTATGACTGTGTCTACAAATGTGTGTGCTTTTATAATGAAGCATGACTTGTTCCGTAATTATTTTAACTCTTTTACAATTAGCTTGAATATTGCACTGACTAGTATTTGTTTTTACAGGGGCTACAAGTCACTGTGACTGACCACATGAATAAGATGCTGATGCTCTTGGCTATTCCTTTATTCTTCATGAGACTTCAGTGAGGTTTCCTTCCGAAGTCCACACAGTCATGTATTTTATTCTCTTCTGTTTCCCAAAATGACATTCTCTTCATGTCATTTTTGTGTATGACTAAAGTATTTCTTGGTAATAGAGAAAGGACTAAATCTTCTAGTTAGTAGACAGAGCAGCACATGAGAGTTAAGACCATAGCCATCCTCAGTGTTATATTTCACTTGAGTGATGCATATCACATTCTCTTTGGGGCTGTTAAATTATGGGTTACATCGTATATACAGTGTATAGTCTACTTTAAACATCCTTTCATATAATTCTTCGTTAAAATTGTTAAGCTCTTTGGTTGCTTACTCTCCATATTTTTGTCAAATTAATTACTGGAAGGCAAAAGGATTTGTAGTTCACGGTCTTCTTCCTTCTGCTGTGTGTATGTGTTGTGTCTCACTCCTCTTCAAGGTGTGTCCCATGCTGCTGTCTGCTTTTCTTGCAGTCTCTGTTGGTTTTGTTTGGGATTCTTATTGGTTTTTTTATGTATAGCTCTGTTTACACCATTTGCAGGCTTCTTCAGGTCAAGTTGGAACGATTCTTGTCAGTGTTAGTCAGGCTTTTGAGAACAACCTAGGTATTTGACAGACTTATTTATTTTCACTTAGTTGCTCTCCAGAAGAATTGGGAACACATGGACAGCACTAACAATATCTTCATGTAGATTTTGAAATCCAGTGCTCTGTTGGTGTGTTTTGGAAAATTTGTAACTCTTAGAACTGGATACTCATATCTTTGGTTTTTAATTGGTGAGAACAAGAATCTGAAAGCTTCAGAGAATAGCAGTTAGAACACATGACCTTAGTTTTATATATATAGGAGTTTAAGATCTGTAAAAACACCCCACCCCATTTGTTTTCTACTGGAATGTTATTTACCTAAATTTAAATTAAAACAAAACCCTCTATATTGTTAAGACATTTTTATGGGAAGACAAAAAAAAAACCAAGAAAAATCTATTTTTAATTGCTCAAGTTGTGTAACAGAGAGAAACAGGAAAAAAAATTGTTACTCTATTACGCTGCATATGTCCCTGGCTCATTATACTGTTGCTGGGTGAAGATCAATATTGCTGATTAACTTTGAAGTTGACTCTTTCTAGGTGGAATAGATCAGCTTCTCAGTCTGCTAGGATAAAGTGTGAAGTAGATACTTTGAACTGAAAAGCTGTGTAAATCTCCTAGTTGCTCTTTTCACTAGAGACTTGAAATCCTTGTAAGCCAGTGACAATGCTGTCATGGTATATGTTTGAGAACATACAGTTAAAGACATTGTTCTTAGCCTCAGTTAGTAACAACTTACAGAAATTCTAATACCTCACTAGTCAAAGCAGGAACAGCATCTGCACCTTTGTAGAGTCTTTTACTTCTCCTTCAGCTCAAGCAGAAATTGAAACCTGTCTGGTGCTGTACCTCCCAGCTCTGTGCTGTCACAGGTTGACCCTGGCTGGAAGCCAGATGCCTGCCAAAGCTGCTCTTATCATTCCCCTTGAGAGGACAGGGAAGAGAAAATACAACTAAAACCTTGCAGGCTGAGACAGGGAGATCACTCACCATTTACATGGACAAAGAAGACTCAAACAAAGTAATTTAACTTACTGGTCATCAAATCAGGGTAGGATAATGACAAATAAGAACAAAGCTAAAGACCTTTCCCTCACCTCTCCCATTTTCTGGGCTTAGCTCCACTCCAATTTCTCTACCAATTTCTCCCCCTGAGCGGTGCAGGGGACAGAGAATGGGGATTGTGTCAGTTCATAATGCTTTATTTCTGCAAATATAAGTTGGAAGCTAGGAAAAAACAAAAGCTAGTCATCCTATGTGTGCAGCTGAGACATCCTCGAACCAAAGTATTTTATTGATATGTCATGAGTGACTGTGAGTTCTTGCTTATATCTGTTAGACAAGAGTAACAGCACTGGGGAATTTCCTGGAAAATGGGAAAGGATAAAGAAGGGTCGCTCACAACAAGAGAAATAGACATGAGTTATTAGTGAAATCTGATATCTTTGGATACTGGAGTAACAATAAGGTGGATTTTTGATTTTTCTGAAGAATAAGGTACTTTTAAAAAGAATGTGCATAATTTTGCCCTCTGCACCTGTATGTGTTGACTTATGTTTGTAACTTATTCACTGTCTTTCCATTTTGCAATGGTTTCCCAATTCCATCTCATTATAACTGAATATTTTGTAGGAATTCAGTCTGCTTAGCACTGCAAAAGCTCTTCTGAACTGTAACTGAAATCTAGATTAAGCTTTTACTGAGTAGAATACCAAGTTTTTGTGTCCCTTCAAAACTACAGGAAATACTTTCTTTCCTGTTCTTTACTATCAAATAAAAATTGCTAAAACTGTTTGAAATTAGTGCTGTGGCAGTAATACTGCCATCTGTATTTTCAGAAAACAGAAAGCATTTTTTGCTTAGTTTATTAAAACTTACTGGAAACAGGAGATTGAAAATGTTGTGGCTTTTCTGTAGATACCCCCTTGAAATAAAAATTATATTGCAAATAACTAAGATACCCCCCAGAAGAAATGAACTGACAATGTTATGAGAAAATACAGCAATAGCTACCTATTGCTAGATCACTTTTTTCTATTTCTCTTATGTGTAACTTCACTGCAATAGACTACTCTTCCTCTCCCCTATTTTCAGCATTATAACACTGTCACTATTAATTTATTTCATTGACTTTTAGCATAGTGAGGGCAGACCATAGATGACAATCATACGTTTCTTAGCTTGTTCCAAGTGCCTTCCATGCTTAGCATCTGTAGATACCCATCTTATTTTCTTTGTTATTTCTTTCATTACTTGATTCATTGAGAAAGTTTTCCAATCTGTATATAGGCATTTTTGTTAATTTTAAGTTAAAATGACGTGTATTTTAATTTCTTGCAATCAAATTTTCTTATAAGAAAAAAACTGAATATGGAGACTGTTTGTCCATGACTTAGTGGTGGGGAAGGAGTCATTCAAAGTCTTTGCATGGTTTTTATCTGCATTTCTGTACATAAAATATTAACACTGATTACATTACCCTTTGCATTGATACTTAGCTCTGTTTATTTATATGTAAAATAATGTTTTATTACCATTTGTGGTGTTCTGGAATGTTTGAAAAATGAAGTAATTTGGATGGTTCTTTATTGCCAAGGAAATGCTACTTTCTTCTTGCTACTTATGATACTAAGAGATAAGGGTAATCCGTCTGAAAATTCTTGGTTTTACATAATTAACTCTCTTGTTATGAAATAGGTAAATACTCCCCTTCTGAGTAAGGTACAACTTCTAGTAACGCTTAATTTGAACA
Source organism: Acrocephalus scirpaceus scirpaceus (assembly GCA_910950805.1). Taxonomy (NCBI): domain Eukaryota; kingdom Metazoa; phylum Chordata; class Aves; order Passeriformes; family Sylviidae; genus Acrocephalus; species Acrocephalus scirpaceus. The sequence continues at coordinate 21,185,153 of OU383777.1, forward strand.
AAAACGCAGCTTCAGGACTCTTTATGATTTTTGTTTAGATAAAGCAGCCATGCCTGTTCAATTGCTGAAGATCGTTAAAGGACAATCTGAGGTTCCACTGCCAAGCCATTTGCAGAAGGAGAATTTGCAACATCTGCAAGAAGGCTGTGATCACACCAACAAATACATTCAGGTAAACTGACCGGTAAAAAAATATTGTCTTGCTTTGAAATAGCTTCTATTACAGTAGCAAGGCACTTCTGTGTTCCAGCTCATTTGGTGACTTTCTGTGTCTTTGTGTTCATCTGTTGCATATCCTTAAGCAGTGGAAAATTATAACCTTTTTGAATCTCATTGCATGTTACGATTACCTTCATTTATTCACAGTCTTGTCCCTTTCTCTTATGTTATCAGGTTAAAATTTTGTAGGCGTTTCTCTTTTTGGAGTTTATAAGCTGTGGACCAATTTAAAAACACATTAATATGCAGAATGCTTTGCTGAAAATGGAGGGATTGGGGGTGGTTAAGTGGTATTTTGTTTTAAAAAAATAGTAATAATAACTTCAATCCTATTAAAGATCAGATTTCAGAGTAACTGAAAAACTTCTGAAGTAGTTCTCCTCTTTGGTATGAAATGATATAATATCCAGTTTTATGAAAAGTGTTGTTTGTAGCAACAACCAGCATCAAGACGCAATTAGGTTTTTTATCATTACCAAGTGTGGACTTACATTTGACAGTAATCCCAAATATATTTTGGATTGTAAGTACACTCCTGCTTTACTAGTGAAATGCAGAAAGAACCTTTTTCATGCCTAAAACAAGTATTCTCTGTAAAATGCAGTGTCAGTTCTTCAGTGTAAACTTTTTATCCTGTTTAACTTTTTTTGTCTGTGGCTCTGAGAATTGTTTTAGGCATCCCTGATGCTTATGTGTCAGGAAACCAGCATTAACCGGGCTTTCTTTCAGTCTGTTAATTAAAAAAAAAAGAGGAAAAAATTAAGCAATCTTGTTATGTAGAAAACCTAAGTGGTCTTGAATAATTCAAAAAATGGCAGAAACATTTAAAAAATGAACTGCTCTAATGTTTTTCTGTACCCAAAAGAAACATTTTTGCTACTGCAGCTGTATATTCTCAGTTCCAGAGAATATACATATTCTTCTGCTGCTTATGTGACCCTGTGTTTGAGTCCATTCATGAGAAGGAAACTGGCAGAAGACTATCCATATTGCTAGAGAGAGGATAATTTTCTGCTGCTCTCTCTTGCTGCACTGGTTCCTTGTGGTGTCAAATTGTGGATGACAGGAGTGGTGTACTTTGGCATAGTGAAGGAGCAGAACTGCCCTGTTAGGAAGCAGGCAGCAGTTGAGTTGTGTAGGAGGTGATTTGATTGAGAATGAGCCTCCCTCAGGTCTTGTAAAGGAACAAATGGAAACATCAATAACTACTGCTGCTAGCAAACAGGGTTTATTCCTCAGGGTGTAGTTTCCTGTTCCCGTTCACCTGCATGATATATAAACTTCCCTGCTTTGAAGAGCTATGTCTGCAAGCAGCTCTGACATGGAAGAACAGAGATTCTTGTTCAGAAGAAAGTGGTGAAGGAGACAAAAATGCTTTATAAATTAGAAAATGTTTCTGCCAAAAAAAATGTTTCATTCAGAAAGTAGAGCAATTATTACCAGACTATGATTTAAAGCATATGTGCAGTGCTGTAGCTAATTCTGGAAGGGAAAGTGTGTAGAATGTCTTTCTCAGACGTCTGCCTTGTGTTAAAAGAACTTCATGCTGCTGCTGACATGGATTAGTAGGTGACTAAACCAGCTTGGCATAAACAACACAACTGAGAGCTGATAAAGCTGGTACTAATGCACCATTAAATGTGAAGGAAAATCCAGTTCTGCATGCAGAGCTTGAAGTGAACCTTAGAATGCACTGATGTTAGGTTGTCTTAGTGGTGGCACACTGTCACTCTAGACCTGCCCAAATAGGGATCTGCTTTGACAAGGAGGGAAGGGCAGAGGAGGATTTTTATGAAATGCATTCTGGCAAAAGCAACAAAAAAAAAATTTGGAATGCTTCTGTCTGATTTGTGTGGTTCAGTCCTTTCATTCTTGTGTTTTTATCCTCCTGGCACCTCTTTGAAAACTGCAAGTTTCAAATTTGTGGAAAAACAGCATAAGCAATGTTTGTACCTCCTCAGTCATCGTATCTATTAACTAAACACGATGCCTTCTCCTGTCAGTTCATCATCCTCTGGATTTTACTGTTGCAGATCTGAACCAAACCCGAAAATAAGCTGCCAAATCATCTATAGAACTAAACTGAGGGAGCAAGGCCTTCTAAGGAAGGGGACACATGCAGTAGAAGAATTTTACGTGGTCAGTTTGAGAGTGCGTCTAGTGGCATATGGAACGAGGAGGGTTTTGGAATGAAGAAGTTTGCTTCTGAACTCAGTAACAAGTGTAAGATTTGTGAAGGAAGAGACAATTTGAGCAAGGTTTGCCAAGGTAGTTTCTTTTGAAGTTTGAAGCTCAAGAGTTTCAGGCATGTGGAGAAGGCAGTGGGGCAGTGTGAGGAAATGGGTAGTAGCTGGAGAAGAGAACTGTAGTGTAGGTGTTTGGGATACAAAGGAAAGTGGAGGGGCCTGACCATTATAGCAAAGAATGTGATCCCAGAATTTGAAAGCTTTTTGGAAGATACTAGGATATAAAAGGAAAAAATAAAAAGTAAAGATGGTCAAAAAGTAGTCACTATTGCATCAATGAATCCCACTTTTAAGTAGTGTGCTGGTGCAGATTGAAATTTCTTACTAAGAAAAAAATACATATGTAAATATTGAGTGTTCCTGAGCTGACTGTTTCATTGCAAAGACTTTATTACAAGAAAAATTTAGTAGTCTTTTATTTACCTGTGAGTACAAGTCAAGACAATCTCAGCAAAAACAGTTATATATATGTATATAGTGAAATTCTAAACAAAGCTGTAATTTTGAAAATGAGAAACCTTTCTGATTTTAACAGGTAAGTTCCTGCTTCTCACAGAGGATACTAATGAGTTTTGTAAGGAAACTTAATTATCAAATTATTTTGGAAATCAGTATCTGTAAATAATACTGAGGTTTTTTAGAGTGTTATTATTTCTCTATAAAACAGATAGTAAAATGTCACTGAATTTGATTGGGATTACTCCTCAGTTAGTACATAAGACAAATTTTACTCTGAAAGGCCTCTAGAGTAGCAATTCACTGCTGCATATTTTATCCTGATTTGGTTTAAGAAGCATTTGCTAGCATTGAAGTCAGTCTTTCCACTGAATATGTGTACTGTAAAATCACTTTGATTTACCTGACTGTTCTCTTAATGTTGCATTTATAGATATATTGCCCTACTCTTTCTACAAGGAACCTTTTAGTCTATTTTGTGCTGTTTGTGTAGGGTTTTTTTAAGCGTTTTACAGAGCCTACTTTCAGTATTTTTATTTTTCTTTATTGAACCATCTTTTGTGGTTTTATCATTGAGAAGGTTATAGTGCTTTATCTGCCTTACTGTGAAAGAATGCACTTGACTGACATTTTTGGTACTGTTGATGATACCATCTTAATAACTAGATGTGTTGGTTCCAAAGAGATGTTAACGTCACTGAAGTTGCTGATATTTTCTTTGTTATAAATTCAGCATCACAATAAAAAGAGTATTTTGAATTAATTGTTAAATCATAGCATCTTTTGGAGCATTTGTATTATTGCCAAATAATTAGGACATGACAGTTTCAAAACTTTGTAATACTTTCCTCACAGCTGTATTTTTTTTCACAGAAGTTTATTTATCTTCATATGTGTCTATTATATATTCACTTCAATTTTGTTCTGATACTTATGTTGTAATCCTTTCCCAATATTTTTGGAGAAATTGCTAAATCTTTCAAGATTTTGATGACTACCTCTTCAGATGCCTTTCAAATTTTGTGCTAAAACTCTAGTCTTTTTTGTTATTTTTGTAACTAATAAAAGTTATATGTATAGTTCCATAACTGTGGTCTTACTGTTTATCATCTAGTCAGTAGCATCTAAACGGTATTGACATGTAATACTTACTTTGTTACATCTCAAGAACATTGCTTTTTAATACTGTCTATAGCAGTTTGGTTTTGGTTTTTTGTTAAGAAAGTAGATGGCAATTTGTGCTAGTTCCTTAAATTCTGCCTTTTTTAATCTTACAGATGTTTTAGCTGTATTTCAGATGTTTATCAGTATTTCAGTAACTGAGAGGCATACAATCTTAGTTCACAACATTTTATTTTTTGCTTTTTAGGGAATAGTTACTCTTTCCTACCCATTAACAAAACTCGGAGATGGAACAGACTTTTTCAAGATTGTTCTTCAAGGTACTACATTTAAGTATACATTTTAAATTTATCATTGCTGTCATCACTAGTTCCTGCTTTTATATAGTGTTCAGTAGAATGTTAGATTTAAAATACTCCCTAAAACTGTTCATTTTCTACCAAAGAAAAAGTTTATCTTAAGCTTACACCAGGTGAGGTGATGGGAGCAATGCAGTGTTTATATTTCAGTTGACTTCTTGTTGCATAACTTTTTAAAAAAAGACTGTCCTGGAAATGTTTTAGCTATATGTATAGCTTTAATATTGTATTTTCAAACTGCTTATCATAAGAAGGACCAAGAAAATTGCACACAGAACAGTTACCACATAATATATATAGCATATACTACATAAGGGCACATTTAATTTAGGTCAGTATTTTGATTAGCAGCAAAATATTTGTGTTTCATTCTGTTTTAGTTTAAGCATTTAGAAAAGGAAATTTCACCTGACTACTCAAGTATTTGAATACCAGTAGCTAGATTAGCACTTCGAAGGACCTAAGTTTTTCATCATGTAATAAATGATATGAAAAAATAATATGTTCCCTTTTAAGTCTTAAACTTATCATCCCTTCCAGTCAGGAAGGTGGAGGAGGTAATTGTCAGGGCTCTGTTGGATTCAAGGAACTTTCCATTTCCTTCCATTTCATTCTCAGCTTATTCCTTAGAGTGGCTAGAGAATCATGGCATGCTCCCTCTGAGCCTCCTGACTCCTGTGCCTGAGCAGCAGGCCTGGGCTGTGCAGGTCCTGCCTGGTGACACTGCTTGGGGCTGGTGTTAGAAGAAGTGAATGAAATTTTTGGGACCTTAGTCAGTCTCCCCACTGGCTCCGATATTCTCAGAGGGGTGCTTAACCTCCCTGAGTCTTGCTGATTTCAGTGACTGTTCAGGAGAGGAGAGTTTTATGCACATTCTCCATGGACACATACATTTGCATTTCTAAATCATTGGAACAGTAAAAAGTAGAAAACTCTTAAAGTAACAACATGAATTCTGCTTCAGTCCCCATGGAAGGCTATTAATTAATATTTCTATGTCCTAGAATATCTTCAGTTTATAATAGATTTTACAATAGGATTTGTGTTACTGTGATTGGGTCATATTTCCTCTCTAACACTATACATTGAATTATCCAAGTGGAAATATTTTTCATTTCTGTTTAATTGTACACTGGTGTGCAACAGGCAGATTTCAATCCTCTTATGAAAAATATTCTGAGCAATATACCTGCAGTTAGCATATTTCCTGTTTGTACATTAATTGAAAAGTGTTAGGCTCTGTAGATCAACTTGTTTTGTAAATCTTTCTACTGCTGTTTTGTTTTGGAGAAGGTATAATGATTGGAATCACTTTTGCTTTTTTTCCCCTCTAGATTCAGATAAATTGTCTTCCCAGATCAACAGCATCAATGTTTTAATATATGGAAAAATGGCAGAGGATTGTGCAAAAATTATACGCCATGGGGTAAAAAAACCACCAAAACATACATACATATATATTCTTGCTTTTCACAGATGTATGTTGACTTCTTTTCTTGTCTTAGTCTACCTGTCCCTAAAATTAGAACTAGTCTAGTCAGTCCTTTCCAATCTATAAATATGAACTAGGAACAAAAAAAAAGGACTTGCTTATGTAAATTCTTTCTCACACTAATACTGAAATAAAGCAATTCATTTTATCCATGCTGTTTACCTAGCAAGCAAAGGATCATGAATGTGGATAATAGAGAAGTCACCTATTTGAATTCATATTTTGAATGTTTTGCCATTTGATAAGATATAATTTAGAATTAAATTCACTTAAAAGAGAGTTACACTAAAAGATTTTAAAAAAAATTGAAAATTCAAAACTGCATACAGGAGGTTTTTTTACTGACTTGGTGCTGGTGTCTTGCTTAGTCAGAGATAAAAATTTGGTTTGATTAGCTCCAGGTAAAATACTTAGACAGGTCAGACTGTGAGTTTGTGAGACAGTGTGTTACCCCTAAAGAAGGAAAACAAGATAAAACCAGTTACCGCAGTCTTTTTATAAGATTGCCTGTCAGTTTACTGACATTTCAATATTAGCCAAATGTAAAATTAAAATTAGTATATGATGCATTATGAGCTCATGTTAGTGCTTTTTCATTTGTGATAAAAATTCACGTAAATCATAGAGTGGTTTGGGCTGGAAGGCATCTTTAAGGATCAGCCAGTTACAACCCTGCCACCATAGGGAGGGATGTATGGGCAGGGACTTATTTCACCTCGTTAGATTGCTCCAAAGCCCTATCCAACTGTACACTTCCAATGATGGAGCATTCACAACTTCTCTGAAGAAATTACAGATTTCTCAATTCCTTGGAATTTTGAATTTTGATGGGTAAGCTAGGGTGGAAAGTTCCTGAATTAATTTGCTGAATACGCAAGCTGCAGAATCTTTTTAAATTTAATGAAAAATTCAGTTTTCTTCTGATAAAAATACAAATCTTGAACAAGGTATTGAGCAGCAATTAGAAGATAAAAAGATCATTACTAAAGAGCTGGGTAGGAAACTACAACCCACAGGCAACAACCCTTAGACAGCTAAGGTGCACTAAAACCCCAGTTTGTTCTTCCCCAGTGAACTGAACCTTCATGGTGCTTCCCTCATGTCTCAAATGAGATTTTAATTTTGGAAGAATACGAATATGAGGAAACAATGATTTCTGAAGCTAGCAGAATTTGAAAAAAAATCCCGTTTTTTAGCTATTAAAGAATTACTTCAGTAAGGTCCAGTTCTGTTTATTTGCTGTATACCATTTCAGATTTCAGTGGTTTTTTTAATTTCCATACCATTCTTGGCATACTTAAGAACTTTAGCTAAGTAGCCAGGTGGACAAGCTGGCGATTTCCAAAAACGTGAGTAACCATGTTGTCTCCTGAGTAGATTTGTAACAAAATAACCATCAGGAAAAATATTGTCTTTCCTGTATTTCACGCTTTTTGAATGAGAGAAAGAGAATTTCTTTTTGCCATTTAAAAATGTTGTTTGAATCTTATAGTTTATAAAATACACTTCTGTTGACATGAAAATCCACCAATTTATGTAAATAGCTTTGATTCCCAAGCCAATTATCAACTTAGCTAAAGGTGAAATGGAAACTAATCTATTTTGAAAACTAATATAACATTAAATTTCAAAGCACTTTGCAAATATTATGAAATTTTTTTGCATGTTTAGAAACTGCAAGTCACAATCTGTCAAAGTTGACTGTGAATTTGTAAAAAATCTGAGAATGTATCTGTTCTTTCTGCCTGTAGAACTAGATTTTAAGGTCAGTGCTGTCATTTTCTCTTGGAAATTGTATAGTCCTTTCACAGTTTGAGAGAAGGTTTGTTTATTTTTTTTAATGTGATGCTACGTATGGCATATGTACTACATGACAGTAAGCACTAGTGACCTAATATTACTCAAAATTTTTTCATTTATTATCAGCCTGTTAAAAGGCTGAGTCTGTGTAATTCTGAAGTTCCTTCTGACACAGGAGAGCAAGACGAGAGAAGTTACCTGTACAGAGCTTCAATCCTGACTCAGCAGCAACATCCCAGAATCTTGTGCAGTCTACATTCTAATAAAATGCTGAAATGGGAATACTGTATAAGCAAGGCATAGCTTTTTAGTTAAAGGTTTATTTTACTGTTGGAGGAACATTCTGAGTAGCATCAGCTAACAGTGAAAGACACATACTAACATCTGATTTTGGCAAAATTCATGGAGTTTCCTGAAGTTTATATTTGTGTGTTTCTGTATCTGGAAGGAACGAAACAACTTTCTTGTATGTTAGTAGGACAGTGTGTTAGAGATGAAAAGAATACTGAGTGTTCTAATTGACATGTTTTGACTTAGCTTTGAGTATGGCTCACTTCTAGGTTTATATATTACTTTTAAGTCAAAGTATACATTGTGACACTACCTGAAAATCACCATGTTCTAAGTAGTTTCATAGCGAATTAAACTGCCTGATTAAATTTATGTTTTCTACAGAAATTTTCTCCCCAATGTTTTAGTAACTACATATATCACTGCCACTTAATGTAGAAGCCTTTCCTTTTCTTGCACAAAACATTAAGATTTTGGATCTTAAATCCTTTAGCGTAGCATTGTCAGATTGCTGAAATAGCAAAAAAAGCGCTGTCAAAGGGCTGTATTTGGCTAAAACTGTCAACTTTAATCAGAAAACTCTTTTATTTGTTGTAATCAAATAAACACATGAAGTAAAGTTATTCAGTAAAAGTTTATGGAAGTGCTTTTGGTTGAAGCTTGAATAGAAGTAGAGTTCCAAGTCTAATATGTTTCTTGGAATGGAGCACATTGGCACAACCCTGCTAAAGACTTCTGATAACAAGGCAGCTGACTATAAAGGAGCTTTATGTTGTATCAGATATCTTTTTTAATCACCTCTGACTACCTAGAGATATTTTAACATATTTTCTGTCTTCTCCTCCTTCTTAATTTTTTTTTTTCCTTTTTGATTTGGTGAAGTTGCTGCTAAAAATAAGAGCTGCTGCTGGGACTTGAATCATGCACCCTTTAAATCCTCTTTTTATTGTTTATCTGGTGCTGTCTGAGGAATTTTGTACCCAAGTGAAAATAGAGTTACTATTCCTTTCTGTGCCAGAATCTCAGGAGTGATGCCAGAAAAGTTTCTAAGGTCTCTTTTGCTACCAGAAACCTACCTGTTGATTGACCTACCTGTTTAACCCACAAGGAAGATGTTGGTCCAGCCAAAACAGAGTTTATAGGACAGTTTCTTAAAAGTACAGCTGTAATTGAATGAGAAAGAAGCTCTAAGAAAAAATGTTTTATTGCTACTGGTCTGATGTGTGATTTCTACCTTAGTTAAGCTAACCAGAAAGGAGTCAGTCTTTAGTGTATTCAAAGAGGAATGATTCTTTTGCTTTATTCAGTGTGAATCTTCCTTCTAGGCTTTGTCAAAAATAGCACTCAGCTACGGTACCATCACAAGTGTGAAAATTTTAGCAGAATTAAAGGAAAAGCTTTCTGGAATTTGTTGTAAATATAAATTCCATGGGTAGAAGAACTAAATTGGGAAAGTTAAAGACAGTTTGTACAATTTGTTCAGGATTTTTGTTTCTTCAATATCTTGAGACTTAGGGTGAAATTTCACATCGCATAGTCTTAAAATAGAGCATGTGTTAGAGTCTGTGTAATTTTCTGTTTATTGCTCTATCCCCATAGGAAACCTTCATAGTTACAGGATTTAAGGTGATAAAATTGCCTACAGCAAGAGAGGATGATAGACATAGTTGTCACCTGGAAGTGTCTGAAGAAGCTGGATCAGCCATTTATGTACGTTGTTGCCCAACTTTTTTTTTTTTTTTTTAATTTCCAAAATGCATACATTAACATTTTGCTTTATAATAGAAAAAACCAATAAAATCTATTGGAAACTGAAATGATACAGATTTTTTTGCCATAGTTATCAGAAAACATGATGCATTTGTGTGTGTGTATGCACATGTTATTTTAAAATAAACCTAACCAAATTATTTTCCAGATAAATTTCTACTTGTTGAGTGCAAGAATTTTACTTTAGTTGACTTTAGATAGATTCCTAGAGCTGTTTAAACTACTCTTGTGCAGAACACATTTCAATAATGCAGACAAGGTAGAGAGTGCAAGAGTGATTTCAGGTTTATAATTTTTAGTTTTCTCTGGTCTATGAGTTTGTGTACTGTTTTTGCTCAGATCATTAGTTGTTGCCTTTCAAATACATGGATTGCTATAATCTAAATTTTATACAGAGAATTGTACCCTTTTGTCCTGAGTAAAATATTTGTTCTTTTGTACTATTCTCACATCATTTCTGTTTAGTTTTATCTGTATAGCTGTCTAATTAAATCCTAAATTTAAAAAAAAAAACACCTTTTTTTTCATTTCAGAAAAGCACTTTTGTTTTGGAATTGACCTCTGTAGGTAACCAAAACTTGGCACACAGCTCAGTGAGAAACAAAGTTATTTAAAATGATAGTGCAGACTGTTTCATGACATTCATTATCTGTTGATGATGATGATACATAGGTAGAAAGAGTATTTTTCATTGAAGATCATGGATAGCAAAACCACCCTTAGCCTGAATAGGTGTGTGTAAACTAAGTGTCTGAATTTCAGAAGATTCACGAGACCTTCAACTGAGTACTGGACCTCATGACATACAGTCTAATCCCAAAGACACTTTGCAGCTCCATGAATCCTGGGTTGTGCTGAGGTGTTCATCTTATCACTGACCACAGAATGGAATTTGTGGCACTTCGTTTGGTGACATGCATATTGGATGCCTAACATTAATACAAATGAGCAGACTTTGTGTGTGCTTCACTTCCTCAATCATAACTTCTCACTCAGCTGTTTAAAAGTAAAATCAGCTTCAGGAATGCAGCTGAGGTGGAGAGCAAAAGCAGGTCCCCAGCAGGAGCCAGCAGTGTGAGGCAGGGCACAGCTGTGACACGGGGCTCTGTGTCCAGCAGCCAGGCTGGGCTGTGCCATCGGGATGGTGGCTGAGCCCTGTGTTCCTCACAGAGGGTGACAGTTTGTTGGCTTCTCAGCAGATCACCACGATTAGTTCTTTAAAAGACCTTACATTGAAAATAAGTCTGGCTTACAAGTAAGGCTCAAAAAGCTTAGCAACTATCTTTAAATGATATTAATCCCATTCTGGTCAATTTTTTCCCCCAAAGGAGAGTAACAAGTCACTGAGAATACATCTGCTCTAAGCATTGACATGTACATACATCTTTATGTACAAAACCTTAAACCCACTTAAGCAAGTATAGTTTTAAATTTGTGGTGTCCAACTTTCAAATGCTACTCTGCTAATGTGACCTAATTTATTCGTCTAGGTGACTTTTAAAAATGTGTGTATTTTTTTGAAGAAGCTTTTGACTGAATGTAATTGGAATGTAATGTAATGTAATACTGAATGTATTACTTTCTTTTCTTCTGTAGCTAAAATTTTACTAGATTCAGATATGATTCTTGCAGCAAAAATGTAGGGCTGGTTTGTATTTCTATATAGTGTTGTATTTGCTTTAAAGTTTTCAAATGTTGTTATATTTGCAGTACCTTTAATTTTGTAATCAGAAAGTTTGTTATTTTTTCGCCACAGATTTGCACTAAACCAGGAACAACTGCTGCTTCAGAAACTGCATCTGTGGTGAGTTTGTATTTGGGGTATTTCTAAATTGCATGAGATTAGCTGCACGTAAATAAGAGGAATTCATTTTTGTTCCTGTTTAATTTACTTCCATACTCTTATCCTAGCAGTCATTTAGCTTTTACTTCTGCAAATAATATACCTGGAATACAAAATAAAATATGAAAAAAGTAATACATTTTCTATACTTGCAGTATAGTTCCCATCTCAATCTCCAAACGAACTTCATGTTGGTTTAGGAAATTTGAACTAGAAAGATAGCCATTGGTCTGAATAAGATTATATGCTTGTGTTATAAAAAGAAAAAAGGAAATATGAAACTTCCTTGCATTTAAAATCAGACCTCCAATACTGGTCTTAACATTTGTTTTGATTTCTGTTTGGAACAAGCCCTTATGTGTCTAAATTAAAATTCTACAAGAGATAGTATTTTAAAGGCAGAGGAACAGGTTTATGAAATTACAATGTTTTTATCATGATGCTAAAGATTCAGTACCAATGCTGATAGAGCTTGTTTTCAATTTTTATTTATGGTTTCATTTTTTCAGTGTAGTACTTGAAAACCTAAGCTATCAATCAGTTTGAGAGAACTCATATTCTAAAAGAGTCTAATCAGCATATATTACAGCCTTAAGATGAGAGGGGAATAGTCCTTAAACTGCAAAAAGTAGCCCTTAATTTCTTTAATCCTCTAGCAATTGCGGTGTTTTAATCAGAAGATGTGCACAGTGGCTGTGAGAAGTAGCCTCCCCACCAGCCCAAGAGAAGGATTCTGTGCTGTGACACTGCCAAGCAGAAATACAAAGCTATTTATGTATGTGCTTTAAAAAGTCCTCTGGATGGACATATTAAAATGGACCAGTAAAAAATTGTCTTTCATTGTTCTTTATTGTAATGACTTTTACCTGGTTCATGTATTGAAACTGACTTCAATTAACTGGTTGGCTTATTGTAAGAAAGATGCAATCACAGAAATTAGAAGTCTTGTGTGCTTTCTGAGTCTCAAGTGAATAAGATACAGAGAAATAGATAATCTTTATTTCTTTTTTTAAGATGAAATAAATGTCTGAGGATGAATGATGTTAAAAGACAGAATTCTGTGTGAATGTTTGAATAATTTTTTCTTCTATTCCCTCTTTGTATCATGCCTTTTCAGTCTGTTGCTCCAAAATACGTGTATACTCCTCTGAATCATCTTAAAGATGGAACTATAGTGAACTTGTATGGTGTTGTGAAATTCTTCAAGCCTCCATATATTAGCAAAGGAACTGGTATGTACTATATTCAAGAGATTTGAAGTTTCCTTCACCCAAAACTGTTCAATGTTTGTTAAAAATCAACCAGAACAACAATTTCACATGATGCTTTGACCAGCTAATACCAAGGAAACAGAACAACAGATAGATAAGACATTTCAGTCAGTTTAGGTAAACTGGTGGAGATAGCAAATGAGGAAAGTTCTAAAAGGAGATTTGTCATTTTAACAAGCTACTTTAACAAGGCTTTGGGGAACTGAGGACTTGGAACATCTTAATTATATAAACACTGATTACTGGAAATCATTAGGACATATAGGATATATGTATATTAGGATATATGTAAAAACAGTAAAGTTTAAATGCACCAACTTTCAAAAGAGCATGTCTCTGACACAGCTAGGAGAAATTTTTTTCTACTGAGTTGTCGAGTTAATCACTTCAATTTCTTAAGTAATAGAAATTTAATAGGGAAAATAGCTACTTATTTAGCAACTAGTCCTTGCCTACGTGTCATTAATAACTTCCTAATATGTCTTCACTGTATATTTCGAGTTGATGTTATTAAAATAACACAACAGTATCCGTGGAGAACAGGGACACTGTCACACTGTGACATGAAATGAGCATGCACCCCACGCTCAGTCGCTTAAGGCAAAAAAAGAGACTTTTATTTACAGTTTTTCAGAATTAATAAATTCTCTAAAGTGAGAGTGGTTTGGAGGATGAAATCCCTCCTTTGAACCACACTGGCCAGGTGAACAGTCAATTTTCTCCTCCTCCAAGAAAGAATGTAGAAAACACATAATGTTTTAGTAAAAAGTGTGGGAACTCTTGACTCCAAGAATGTAAACATAAGGCTACGAAAACTAGGGGCGACAGGGACACAATCTGATATTTCTTATTTATTAAGATAGTTGTAATTCACTTGCTATTCATTTATAATGAAAATCTCTAAAACAGTTTTAATTAGTCTGTGGTTTTGAGTAAAAATAGTCACTAATCAGTCAAATATTTCAGTGTTGGTTTTTGATTTTTTTGCACAATCCAGAGTGATGTTTGCTAGAGAGGGTACACAGCGGTCGATGATTGTTCTGCATTGTCAGGGCATCAAGTAGCTCTTGTCAGAAAATTCTGTGGTTGCTTTAGATCTGGCCCAATCCTGCAGCAATACATTCTCTGTCTGATACTACAATAGTAAAATCATATAGCTTTAAGCTGATGCCCACTGGATGCATAGAAAGTGAGGCCACTGTACTTTATCCACATGGGTCTTTCTTCCTATAGATAAGCTCTGAGGTATAAGATGCTGCTCATTCTTAGACATATTAAAGCTTAAGGCTGAGGCTTTGCACTGTGTTCCCACTGAAGGGGGATACCACTGGGCTGGTACCTAATTTAGTCTTGCTGGTTTATATAATCTATAATTTAAAGTTCATAATTTCCATTGCCATTATTGCATTAGGTGAGTTTTAAAACACCGATGAATGAAAGGAGTTTTCAGTATGTTCATAATCATTTATTACAGAGAAAGTTGTTTTAGTTAAGCAGGCTTTTGCTCAGGGCATATAGATTGAAACGTCTGTATATGAAAACTTTATGAGTTCTGAAAACTGTCCAAGAAAGTGCTTTGGGTCTTGCTTGATACAAGAGACAGACAGGATTTTGTCTGCTAGAAGCTGTTGGAGGTGTTCAAAACTATATTCTAACTTTCCTTCCCCAATAGTTTTAAGAGTCTTAAGGTATTTTAAATTCTTAGCAAAGATGATATTCTCCTCTTTCCCCTCCTTTAATCTTAAGGATATCTCAAGTACTTAACCTTGAGATTTAAAAGAGAAGTAAATAGAAGAAAAAAGAGCCTCTGTCTTTGTAGTGTCCAATTACAGAGATTATGTGATTCACTAGGAAAGTTTTAGGACATTACAACGTGACAACTACTGCTTCCCCAACCCTTTTGTTCATGTAGATATTGATGAGTGTTTTCCATAAATCAGGGAAAAATGAAGAAGAATCCATGTGCTGGTTGACAGTGTCATAGAATTAATCTCCTATTTTCCTCCATCTAGCATTTTATCATAGATGCATACAGTATATTTGTATATCACATGTTCAGTTAAAATCTCATTTTATCATGCCTAGACATGCTTGTAGATTTTAACTATTTCATTTTTATGAAATATTTCGTAGAATCAAAATTAATAAAGGATAGCAGTTTTGGAAAAGACACTTCTAAAAAGCTTGACCACATCCAGGTCAACAGTTCTATGTGCCCAAAATGCAGATTGAGATTCAAAAATTTCTTAAAAAAATTCTGAAGCCCTAAGTTTTATTTTTATTTTCAGTTTTTATTTTATCTTGAGCCAAGTTCATTAAACAGCCCAGAATTTAAGTTATGTCGCTGAAAGAACAAACTCTAGTTTAAACTATACCATTTGGTCAACTTGAATTACAGTAGTCAATTTTTAGCAAGTAATGTCAAACAAACTTCACAGTACAAAGGAAACCCATCACAGAATGTTGTGGTATCCATTTGTGAGGAAGTTGCAGAAGTAAAGGTAGCAATTTCATTTCTGGACCCCTAGAGATTAGAAAAATGTTCTCCCTTCCGTTCACAGTGGTTTATATGCATTTCTTTTTTAAATAACAATCTTTTCTTATCTTAAAGTATAGAAGATAAATAAAAGATAAAAATATATTTAAAGGAATTAATAGAAATAATAAATAGTTAATAGAAATCTCAAGACAGTTGCTTTGATCTACAGTTTACAAATGATGGCACTGAAACATCTGTTTAGCCAGATGCTTTTGGAAGTTACCAAATTGTATCTCTAAAGTGTATCACCATGTTAGAAATAACAAGCTCTAGTAAAACAGTTTGATTCTTCACAGGTTTTGGTTTGGGCTGCAATATATGTTTGTATGTACATATATATATACACACATAGGAGTGTGTATACATTTGCATTATTTTTTCCTGTCTTGTTGAAATATAAATGGTAAATTAGCTGGGTCAGCTGCTTGGTGTTAGTGCAGACACTTGTGTATTGAATGGCCTCAGTAATTCTTGAAAACAGTATTAAATGTTTCATTTAGTTTTGAAGAGAGAATAATTTGCTGCAATAATCTCTGCCTTTTTTGTGTGTATTGAAATAAACAGAAAGCAATCTTTAATTAGGGTCCCTGACTGCTAACAACATTGCCCAAAAGCTTTTTATCTCTTGGAAGGGAGAACTTAGTGGTTAAGGGTAGTGGATTTTCCACTAAATGTTATTGAGGAATAAATATATAATTGCCCAAAAGGGGGTGTGTAATTAGATCGATGCTTTCCACCTTAACAATTATACAAGCATATTTGTCAGGAACTGCTGAAGTCCTCAGTAAAACTACAATAAATGTTTAATCAGTAAATACTAAACAACTTGTTGGTCCTACAGTATCAATAACTATTAATCTGGAAAGCTTTTTTAGCAATTCTGGTTTTCTTAGGATGACTGAAAAATGAGTTTCTATGTGAAGCTGTGGGTTTGCGGTTTTTGTGCTTGCTTTTTATCTATCTGTACACACTGTGGAGAAATGGTGGCTTTCTGCTCATGCTAATAACCAGCATAATAGAGATTTCCATAAAAGAGTGGAAATGCTATGCCATTATGAAAGGAAAGTTGTAACCTAAAGAATGAACCTAGACTGTCATGATAGTGGAGGCAACTTTACATTTTCAGTAACTGTCACAGGGTTGTGAGAGATTCCTATTTCCATCTATTTAAAGGACCTTGAAGCTTGACAATCAGGATTCTCCATGTAGGCAGTGCAACCTTCTACTGGTTACCAAATAGTTGTGGATTTTTTAATGAAATAAAGAAATCATTAACTAGTTATAGAAATTGTATTTTTAAAGAACAATAAGGACTAATCAGAAAGAATATAAAAGGCATGCAGGCCATTGCTCTGTACTTTCATTTAAATTAAACACAAGTTATGTCTCCTTGTTTTTGTAACACCAATTCTAGGATGTTACAAGCATCCTTACAGGTAGCTGTCAATGGCAGGTGGTTCCTCACATGATGTTTTTTAAGCCTAAGTGAGAATACCTCTTCATAATAATTAAATATATTTTTTAAAGAAAGCAGGTGCAGTTTGAAGTTCTGTGTAGTGTCAGCCGAAACTCAATGCTTTTACTGAGACAATCTAGTATGAAAGTAAAAAGCTTTCTTCTGTAGCATATAAATTGCTTAACTGTGAGTCCATTGTGTCATATTTTAAGACAAGTTATTGCAAGTAAAATCTACCAATGGTAAAAATTCTCTTTTAAAGAAAATCAGTAGATTTTTTAAATCAGTGGATTTAATTTCTCTAATAAGGGAAAATTGACTCCAATATGTAAACTTTCATTATTTATTAGCTTGGTAATGAAGGGATTTTGTTTCGTTTGAAAGTATATTGAGAAAAATCAGAAGTATGACCAATGACATTATATTGTTTTGTTTAACTCTGGGACATTTTTTAATTCTATTCAGAGTTTGACTCACTATTTTTTCAGAAAAGTGAATTCATGCATTGATCTATAATGCTACTGTAGAAAATAGGAAACAAATTTCGCATTTCAGGTGGAAAAGAAAAGACAGGTGGCTTTTTATTTTTAACCTTCAGAAAGGACTTTGCTGAATGAGGATTTCATTGTAAAAAATCAGTCTTTGTACTTTGTTCTCAAAGACCTCTATTGTAATTAGATTTGTAGAAGTGATGTTTTGAGGTGATAGTAAGGAATGGAAGACTAATGTCAGAGGCAGAGAACCTCTATGATGCAGAAAGTGTTCTCTGGCTATGTAAAGCAAGTGTACTATTTTATACTGCTTTGACTAGGATGATTATCAGTCTTACATGATTATGCTAATTATACAGAAAATTGAGGCAGTGTGTTAACTTCTACCACTAAACAGGCAGCTGCACATGTATGAAGCTGACTAGGTTGTATAATCACAGCATCAAAGAAGAACAACAATTTTGATGTGGAATGTTTTTGTTATTTCCCCTTGATCCTGATGTTGGATTATATCAGTGCACTGTAGCATGTTATTCTGCATCCCCAAAGGATATTGTAAATCTATGAACCATGTGAGGTTTTTTCTTAATTGCTCATTTTGCTCATATTTGCAACGGATCTTTTAAGCTAACCTCTAGAATTCATACCCCAAAAAAATACATCTCTCTTAGGATTACTGTAGTAAATACTTGCAGTTTTGTCAGCCAGTGACTGGAGTTTATTCTTGACACTCCTAGCATAGAATGTCAAAATAAACTCTGTATGGACCTCGTGCCTTTGGTGGAAGTGTGGAAAAGAGTAATCTCAGCAACTTCTAAATGCAAAAGATGATAATTTATCATGATTGAGTCTGTGTAAAAATCTTGGGAAGGAAGAAGAGTACTAGTTTAATAGAAATATAGAAGGTTTTTGTATCTGTAGGAAAGTTTTATTTCTCAGCCTTCGGTGGATTTCTTTCATCATTTCATTCACTCAAACCATTAGGGAATTTAAACTTCTAAGTTTAAATGATAGCAAAATTTAAGGGTATATGTGCTTGAAACAGAAGAATATTTCTTTTGAAGCACATATTTTAATCCAGTCTTACTTACCTGTCTTCATGTTTAGGGAATCTATTCAGAGAGTTTACATATAACAATCATCTTTTTATGACTGCCTTCCTATAGCTTTTTTAGATAAGGCAAATCTGTATGTTTTACTAGACTGACAGCCTTCTCTTTCAAAGCTGTCTTGCAACAACTTACATGTCTGCATCTTTATAATGTGCATGATGGGGATTTTATTCATTTCAGAACTACGACACCGTTGTTCAGTTCCTAGCTATATAAACTGGCATAGTGTCATTATCACTTGTTTCCTGATAGGATTACAGCTAAGGGAAGTTGGGGGTTTTGATAATTTAGATTTTTTTTCACTTATGTTTGGGTTTTTCTTTTTATGAGATAAGAAGATGTCTGTCAGGGCAAAACAAATTTGATTGGGGAATTTAATTCATTGCCAGTTAACATAAGCATATAATCACTTATTCAGATATTGAGAAAAAAGAAATATTTGAACACCTCTCCTCCACCTTTCCCAAGTTCAGCTTCACTTCAAGCACCCCTCTGTCCTCGTTGCAAGTCTCCTCTGGCTGTGGTTACAGGTGTCTCTTGGAGGGACAGTGGGAGGTACAGGAGATCAGGGTCAGGATATAGCCTTTATTTCTACTGCTACATGGTTTCTAAGGTAGTTTACCAGCTGCCATGTTGTGAAAGACCAAATGTACTTCTACTCTGTTTTACATTTGTGAGGTATCACAGCATACGTGTTCTGTAAGCTGAAATGAAAAGTACAGGTTTCGTTTATGTCATCCACAAATACTGCTCTATTCTGAGCTGGTATGCATTGTCATCTTTGTATCTTGTTTTGATTTTACTTTTTAGATCATTATTAGAAGTGAAATTTTATGAAGTTTAATTTCAGAAAGGCATATTTCGTATTTTTACTCTACTTTCTAAGTACCATTGTGTGACTCTATTCTTGTGGTATATATATATATCTTGCACATTTTGTTCAAGTGAAGGATGTGTAATTTATGCATTAATTTGCTTGTAGAACTTACAGAACTCATTCCCTTTTCAGAAAGCTGTGCAAAATAAATCTTAGAAAATGATTTTATAAAATTGTAGATATGCTCCTCATTTTGTAGACCACATAATTGAAACATGAAAGAATAGCATGCCTGTTGCAGACAGAAGAAAAAGGTTTGTGTGTTCTTGCACACAGAGCTGTGCTTAATCACACATTTCATTTTCACTTATTTGGGCTAATTATTGGCAAGATAGGCCACACTTCAGTTATTATGATACTGTAAAAAAGTTAACTTTCAAAAAGTTGCACAGATCATAGCAGAAAAAAATTGGTCATCAGGGTGTTCCTCCCAAATTTAATATCTGTGTATTAATAATTCCATAATGCCTGTTACTCATCCAGACACTTTTATGTTTTTACAGATTATTGCTCAGTTGTAACACTTGTGGACCCATCAAATGTGAAGTTAACGTGCAGTCTTTTTAATGGAAACCTAGATTCTCTACCAAAAATTTACAAAGTTGGAGATATTGTTCGATTTCATAGAATAAAGGTATGTACTAGGATGTGGGGGGTTTATGTGCTTGCTTTTCCACAGTGAGAGGACCATAGGAATACTTTAATTCTACATGTACAGAAGTTAACTCTTGGAGACATTGGATAAATCAGCTGATTGGTAAAACAGCTATGGTTATGGTATAGACCAAAACTGAAACTATGATATTTTTTCAACAACGATTTTATTAAACTACTTGACAAAAAATCATGTGGTACTTCTACATGGATAGAGTTTAATATGGATAGAGTTTAACTGGTATAAATTGGCACAATTTATTCCTCTTCAAACTGATAGAATTGAGGAGTTTCTTTAGGTCTTCTGTTGTGGAGCAGTTTTGGTCAGCTGGAGAATCATTCCAGTAAAGGGAATCTGTCTGGGCTTGTTAGTGTTACAGTGTGCTCCTGCTGCTGCTTCAGTGGTATCCTGCATTACTCCCTATTTATCTGTATCAAAGGGCATGCAGGAAACTATTTATAGCTTTGATACTGCTTCTGCTGGATGTTTTTCTCATGCCTGCTGCAGCTGTACTGGGAAGAGGAACCACCCTACAGGGACTGAATGGACATCTTGTAATACTGGACCATACTTAAAAAGGTGCATGATAGGACCAAAGATGTGATATTACCATTAATTTACAACATAACCATAGATAATTTTGTATTTTTGTGTGAAATAATTATAGCAGAAATTAATAAATGTGATGAAAGAGGCCAGTGGGGGAAAAAAAAAACCACCAAAAAAGCCCCCCCAATTTGCATATCTGAACACTCTTGAGAGTGTTCTAGGAAACTTGAGAGATCTAGGAAGTTTAGGATTATACAAAAGGATGATAAAAGGCATAAATATGGTTAGTACTAAGCATGTACATTTTGATATGCTGTAGCAGGAGAATAAAGAAGAAAACCCCATGACAATAAATGTAAAAAGTGGTAAGATTTATCCAGTATTTGAGTTTCATACCGCTGTCTTAAGTTATTCCTCTATTTACAATTGAGAGAGAAATTAGCTAAGCTATTCTGGGTTAGTATAAGGTTTCTCTAAGGTTATCTGTTTGTATAACAAGAGTGGAATTAAATTGTATTTATATTTTGAAGCTTGTGTTGCTGATCAGTATTTGAGATGTGTTATCAGTCTTGGAAGTTCATGAATTTGACTTCAGATAGGAAAGTCTTACGCTAAATTTTAATATTTTCTCTGAATCCATCAAGGTGAATGTTATAGATTCATTTCAGAAATTCAGTGGAAATAAAAATTTGTTTATTGCTTTTGAAAACAGAGTACATATTTTATACATGTGAAAAAGGAGAAAGTAAAAAGGAGCTTCGTACTCTCTTTTGCAAAATGAAAGAATTGAAAAGTTATATGGCTGTGGTAGGTCAGTATTGAATTTCTAAGTACACATTAAGAAAATAAACAAGAATACTGTCAAGAAATTTATGTATGCACCCTCTTTTATGCAAACATAGTACTGTCCAACTTCTACTATTTATTATTATCACAAACTTACTAAGGAAACCTACTGATGTTACAGAGGTAAGGGACCTCACTGTTCCTATTTGGCATCACATTTTTGAGGAGATCATCTTAGAATCCTTATCAGTTGGTACTTGATCATTCTCTAAGATGATGTTCCAATATTTAAAGAGAGGGCCTATCAATTCCCTTCTCATATACACGTTTTTTTCAGTACAGTTGAGCTGTTCTAAGTAGTTTCCAGTCCTAACAGACCTCCAGCTGCTCACAATCTATGTCTCTTCAGATGCATGAGCTGAGAGCTTGTTTAATTACTTTCTAAGTGAAAATTACTTTCTAAGGAAAATTTTAAGTGTCTTAGTAATAGAACTGGAAAATTATCTAGTCTTAATTATATTTCTGTTAATATTTCTTGAAGTGCATCTTTATGCGCATCATCTTATGATGATTTCTCATGAATTATAGAATTTAGTGATTTACAGTACTGTACTGGGCTTTCAGCCACAATCAGTGCTCTTCAGAGATTGTGAAAGGCGAGCCCCCCATCTGCCAATATAAAAGCCAGGCCTGTGATCTATTTATCTAGTCTCCTTCTATCTTCCTAGCAAAAGAGTTTTCTTAGGTGGATTTTCCTTGGACCTTATTGTTAATTGTTCACTGTGAATGCTCTTAGTATCTTAGAAATAATGCCTAATGGTACACTGTTAAAGAGCAGAAATAGGCAATCTGCTGGTACTGGCTGAGTCTGCAATATTTTATCCTCCCTTGCCTTAGGAGTTTTGGCAGGTATTCTGCCTTTCTTGAAAATGCCTCAAACCCTTCCATGATGATAGAATTGTTAATTTTCTCATTGGCTTTTCTCTAGTATTCTTTATTACCTCTGAGTGATTCACAAACAAGAACTTATTTCCTCACTTCCAGTGAAGAGAATTAGTATTTGATTTCTATTTTAAAGTTAGAGAATTGAAAAATGTGAAGTACATTCTTGTTTTGGTGTTGATTTTGTTCAGTGTACTCTAGTTGTTTAATGCAGTCAGGATGTCCAGGATGTGTTCTGGTGCATCTTTTTCCCCAATACACAGCATTGCAGAGCTGTGTGATGCGTGTGCAATACTTGGAGAATGAAGATTGAGACAGTGACCTCTGATTATAAACTTCACTTGTATGGCTTCCTTGGCATAATGCAAACTCTGTAGCAGTTACAAAGCCTTAATTCTCTAGCTTTTTGTTACAGTAATACTGATGGTGTTCTCCACTCTTACTTTCATTAACCTTAAGTTCTTCTGTACATAGGCACCAGTTGCTGTAACAAATAAGATAGGACTTACAAGGTTGTCATCCTCTTTCTTTGACAGTATGATTGCATCACCATTGCACTTCTCAAGTTGTGCACTGTGTAGGAAAATGTTCTGTAGAAAAATAGTGTCATGGGGGTTATGGAACATGGTATCATAACATAAATGCACCATGAGCTGAACTGAGTTTGCAGAGACATCAGTAACTGCCATCTACTAACCTTGGGATAATTATGGATTATAATCCTATTGTTTTAGCTTTGTGGTTAGATCACAGAGTCAGAGAATTGGAAGATTAGAAGTTACCTCCAAGCTCAGCAAATCCAACCTTTGACCAATGCAACATCCTAGATCTCTAGAATAAAAAAATGAAGAAAAACACCAGGAAAATCAATTTCTTTGCATGTTATTAATTGCATATTCATCTGATTCAAACTCTTTAGGTTTACAATGTAAAAGCATGGTCTCTTTGAGCAAAAGGATTTAATAGCCACAATACAGATGGTTATTCCTTTCATGCATCAGTAGATTGACAAGTGTAAGATGTATGTTTTGCTAGTGAGCAAGGTGTTTATCCGCAGAGGAGGGGGAATCTGAATGTCAAATCTATGGAGCGTGGCTTCATAACAACATAGAAGTATCACACTCCCTTTTCTGTTACCCTTACTAGTTCTGTTCTGTCTCTTTTCTTGTGTATCACTCTTCCAAATCTAGTAATATTTAACATAGCATTTGTTCCACTGTGTCACTTATTTGATCATAAAACAATCTGCTCTTATTTCCAGAAGCAATCTTACTAGCACTTAGCTAGCAGTTTCCTATTCTCTCCTTTAGTTTAATCCAGTTTGTCCAATGAAAGTTGATTTCTTTCCTTCTTTCTACTTGATGCAATATGGAAGGTACTGAGAGAAAGACACAGCAGAAGTATCTGCTCACTTCTTATTCCTGGGCAGCTCTAGCTGTAGCTGTCAGGTTGGTAAGGATGAAGGGGGAAAGTCTGGGGCTTGGATATGGCACACTGAATGAATATTAAACTTTGTCTGAATATAGGTCCTGGACTCCTAGTGTCTTCTGAGCAAAAGTGGTCCAAATACATAAACTTGGCCAAAATTAGGTTTGAGACTTTCTGCTAAAAAAGATGTTGGAAGAGCATGTTGTCTGTTGCACTGCTACCCAGTTTTCTAATTCTTTTTCTGAAGAGTGGAAGGAATTAAAATTTCTTTAGTAAGCAGTTAGGAGATTCTTTTTACTATGGGAAAAAATGACAATTTTTTTCTCAGAAATATCAGTATTACTATTGCTTTTGGCTTTTCTTCAAAAATTCTGTAAGGCACGCAACTCACTTTGAACAGAATTTAAATTTAAATTAAAAACAGGTATTTTTCCTATAGTAAATAATGTCAGGAAATACTGACTCTAGGCAGTGATAGAGTATCTCTGTAATTTGAAGTCTTAGCAATTTGCACATATGATTTTCATACCAGTACCTTTGGTCAAGTTACTGGATCTGGTTTTAAATATGTAGAAAATACTCCAAAATAGTAATTTTTACTCTATTAGATATTCCTTAAATAAACTATGCAACTTTCTCTGAGGAATATTTCTAAAGCAGTATCACAGTGCTTGCTGGCTTTTTAAATTATTAAACCAGACATTATTTCAACTGGCTTAAGTATATAAACTTTTTGCATACAAATTTTTCCACAAAATACTTACATCTTCAGGTGAATTGAATTGGTAAATAAAATACAATATATTGCTCATTTTCTTCTTTAATTTGTGTTTCCATTGCTGCAGATGTTTCTGACAATCTTTTTTTGCAGGCAGCAATTCAGGAATGCTAGAGAATAAGCTATCATTTATGGTCCTAATATCTAGATGTGTTTATCATGTCTTCAAAAAAAATCATTTTACTTCCAGGTGACTATCTTTGTTAATTTTGTTTTTGAAGGTGCCTGCAGATAGTTTTGGTAGTTCAGTTTTCTTTTTGTGAAATTTAAACATTCAAAATGGTTTAATTT
The DNA here is from genome assembly GCA_910950805.1 of Acrocephalus scirpaceus scirpaceus. Lineage (NCBI taxonomy): Eukaryota > Metazoa > Chordata > Aves > Passeriformes > Sylviidae > Acrocephalus > Acrocephalus scirpaceus. The sequence goes on from OU383777.1 coordinate 21,209,926, forward strand.
ATATTTCAAATTACTTTTCTATTTCATTAGTATCTCTCTGTTCATACAGCTGGAGGTACAAATAAACCAGGATCACATTATTAAAATATGACACAATATAATCAGCATCCTGTATTATCCAAATTTGTTTAGATTATTTACTTAAGATGAGAAAACATTTACAAAATACAGTGGAACGTCCTAGATGTATTCTGGGTTTTTTTTTCTCTGACAGGATACTTTCCTTCATACAAATATTATCAGTGACAATCATAAAAATAATAAAATCTTCCATTTTGGTATAAACCCCTGTATATTAGCTTGGTATATGTTGTTTCCCTAGGCATTTTTTGATATTCTAAGATGATCTGTGACTGCAGTGGTTTCATAATAGTCCTTTGCTTCTATAATTTAACAATCAGTTTTGATGGAAAACTACCGTGGAGATGCTATTATTCCAGCTTTATACACTACTTACTATCACACTTTTCCATTTAGTGAGACAAATAACACCATCTTCAGTTTAAAAAAAAAAAAAAAGTTGTATTTTACTGTGCTGAAAATCTGTTAATAAATATTTCAAGATCAGCTTCTTTTCAATAACCATATTCAGGATAGTGTTGTACCCCATAGAAACCACTAGAGTTTATTGTCCATGCAGTTTGTTAAGGTGACATTTCACCTATTGTTCTTTAGTTTACAAAAACTACGCCAAGGACTCCTGTGATATGTATTGGAATTTACTTGCTTGCTTAGAGCAAGCTGAATAAACTTTATCTGCTCTGTTTTTGTCCTAGAGGATATTTTTATTTAGCAACCATTATTTATTGAAATTACTTAAAATTCTCAGGGAATTTTTAAAGAGATAACCGTCTGCCCTGCTTCCCTGTTAACCCCCTGCATCATACTCCCCCACCAATTTTTAAAAAAATGCGTCCATGTCTTCTAGAAATGACACAAAATTTACTGAAGGGGAATTGTTGTCATATGGAAAAGTCCCAGATTGACTCTTTTATAAGTTTAATTCAGTTTCAAAATCCTTTGGAAAATACAACATGCTTACAGTATCAATGCTTAACTTGATCTGAGATCTACGTAAATGTCATAATGAAACAACATTTGTCCATAGATTTTGTTGATTTTACACTCCAGTGACCCTTTTATCACTTTAGCAATGATTTGCTTTTAAAGGACAAGCCCAGAGAATTTCTGTTGACCATCATCTCTTCTATGGGTCTAACATAAGTAATTTTCCAGCTGTGAAATACTTTATTCTGTAATCCATTCTACATTTTCTTCTCCTGTTTCTTCTGTTGTTCACTAAATAATATTGTTGAATTCTGTTTACGTTTAAGAGAACTCAGTGGCTTTTCCACCTACCTATGCCCAAGGACATCTGGTTTTGCTAAAAATCATTGGTAATTTTCTCATCATAACAGTTGAGATCTACCTTCTTACATATTGTAATTATTGTTATTATTATTATTATTATTATTATTATTATTATTATTGCCTCTTCCAACATTGTCTGATTTCAAATTCACTAAATGAGAGTACTGGGAGGTGTCAGAAGTACAGTATGTCAGCCTCCTGAATGCTCAAAGCGTGACATAAAGCATTTGGTAAAAGAGGAAAATAACTTATGGTGGAATATTGGTGGAAGGCCAGGGAGACAAAGTACTTTCTTTCTGGTTTTGTGAAAGGCTTAGAGCCTTCACAGAAGACTAGGACAGAATTTTTACTAAGAAAGAAATCAAGATATTTTTATGATGATTTGAAAGAACTAGTGAAGAAATAAATGAATACGTAAATTAGAACTTCAAACACTTCTACAAACATTTGAAATGTCAGACAAGATTCGAAAAATACTCTTGAAGTGTATTTTGATACACTTCAGGATGAATAGGTAAAAGTGATGAGAGTTTTCATCCCCTCTGGATGTTACATGTTTAGAGAAGCTATGGAATAAAAATACCAGTGATAACATTTAAAGTAAATCTGTGTGTTTATATTAGATAACATCTTAGAGGGGAACATATTTTTCCAGATCATAGATAATGGGGAGAAAATTGATTATAAAACTATGTATTTTCCTTATTTGTCCTTTGACTTTTCTTGTATTTTTAATATGTAAACATAAAGGTGAAAAGATTGAAGCTTTTCAGTGTTTCACTGAAGAAAAACTACATCCTGAGTTGATGTGCTCCATTGGCCAGGTCTGAAGAATGCTTAAGTAAATCAAAGTTTATCTTAGAGATGACCCTTAATGCATTTATGCATTATGTCAGAGTATCAGGGATTAAAGGAGTTCCTGTCACCAAGATTGAAGTGTTTTGTTTATGAATTTCCAAGGTCAATGAATGCCTGATTTGTGTGCTTTTTAAATTTCACCATGTTTATAAAATACAGGCCTAAATCGTTGGCAGTGTTTTGCTGTTTAGAACCTTTGACACATATTGCATGGTCTGCACTTTCAAATCAGAGTTTTTGAACCATTTGAAAATTGAGCCCTGGGAATCCCATGCTAGGCTGTCTCACAAACGTGATGTTCATGTGTGTTATCGCTTACTTGGTAACCCGACATTAATTAAAAAGGGATGGATCAAAACACTGTTTCAGTTCTCTGGATAATGAGTCATGCAGTGCTTTGATATAGATAAATCTATAATTGCAGGGAGCAATAAGACTAGACTAGACCCCTGAAGGAATGCTTCAGACTTAAAATACTGTTTCATGTGACAGCAGATACATGGCTAAATCAGCAGGATTTGGGAGACCTGCCATGAGCAAGGCAATAGACATTGAATAATTGTGATAGCTGTATTGATAATTCAAAGAATGAAAGCTCATCACTGTTTGCTTTATGGAAAAAAAATACCTTCCTGAACTGATATATTTTTTTTTCAGTTCTGTTATATTGGGAAACAGGGCTACTGTGAGGGGCCAAAAATAGGAATCCGTAATAACTTTGCCAGTACTCTGCTGTGTAACCCCTAAAAATGAATTTCTCTTGTGTCTTAGTTTCCCCATTTATAAAGGCAATCCTAATATGTTCCCCACACAAATATTTTGACATGTGCAAATAAAATACTCTGCAAAGGTGCTGTAGGTATAAATGTTACAGGTGGTTATTAGTCTGCCTCTTCACAAATTTCTTGTGTAAAATTTTATTTCCGCTGAAACGTTTTGTTTTCTTGTTAATACTAATTTTACCGGTTTGTTTTTATTTTGACTCTGTTCTCCCAATAGAACCAGGAACAGATATGGTCAATGGTCCATTTTCCATGCACATGATAAAGCAGGAATATATTTACTCTTCCATGCAGTGCAAAGTTTTTTTTCTCATTCATATTTTATTACAGATCAGGGAATACAATGGACAGATGCAGGGAATTACCAGTGGGGGATTTGCAGCCTTAACATTTGATGGAACTGTAGGAGCTCCAGTAGTTCCTCGAAGTTCTAGCAGAGTGTACACTTTCCTGGATGAAGAACAGAAAACAGTAGAAGAATTGCGTATTTGGGCAGCCAGTAATATTTCCATGTCTGGACCAGCAGCAAAATTATCTGGTGTTCAGCCAATGCTGTTCTTTGACCTCACTTGCCAGCTGGTAGGAAAAGCAAAAGTGGATGGATCTTCTTTTCTTCTAAAGGTAGATATCCTTTTTAAAAATATTTTGTTAGGTTTATTAAGACATTGTGATACATTTTTCAATAAAACAGACATATTAATATAAATAATATTATGTAGATAAATATTTTTAGTGTAAGCAAATATGAGATCCTTGACTATTTTGTTTCTGTGAAAACAAAACAGGAAGCCCAGTTGTCTTTGAAGTTGATCACCTTATTTGGTTTTTAGAGAGGTTTATTAAGATGGCATTATATAGATCATCATTTCACAAAGATTTGTAGATAAATATCACAAGATTTCTTAACCTTAAAAATTATTGTTAATTTTAAATTTTATCCTTGTTTTCTAGTTAGCAGCATTTACTGCTTGTTTTGCTAGATTTGCTGGATACAATTAGTGCAGTAGATTGCACTGCCTGCAAAAGAAGGAATGGATTATGTTATGATGGATTTCAGGTAGCTTCTTTTAGTTATACATAAGCACTTCGGGCATCAGTACTCACTGAAAATACAAAATGGAAAATACCATGGAGCAAGGGACCAGATTCTAAAGGTTATCCTTAACATTAGCTAAATAAAAATGAGGTCTACATAATATTCCCAGTTTTAGTTCAGGTGTATTCAGTCTGGTGTTATTCCAAAACTGCTCTATATTTGTTTTTTAGTTGATTGTTAAAACATGAGTAATGATCAAGCTGTTATTTTCCACTTTATGACTTCATAAAATTATATATTGGTTCTGCTGTGTTAAACTGTGTTGTTACAATATTTTTAGAAATAGCACTTGGCATTATTCCTTCATTGAAGCAGCAAAGATTTTTCTCATACAGAACAATGCATTACTACACAGAAACAAACCTTAAGTGCATTCTATAACATATTCTGCAACTGCTACAAATATTTCCATTTAATTATGTCTTGTGAAATAGATGTCAAATAAAACCCTTGTAAATTTTCATGACTTTGTGGTCTGTAATTAAGTTGTTCATTAATAAGTGTATCTTCAGCATTGAAGGACCTTTTTGCAAGTACAGGGACAAGTGCTTTCTTAAATTATTATTTTTTTTCACACTTTTATGTGTTGTAAGTCATTTTTGTCACTTTTGTATAGTAAAGGTGATTACTTGGGGAAATCTTAGGATAGACGTAGGAAGGTAAAAGTTTGAGGTCAAATAATGGTAGATCAATTTTTAGCATAAAATATTAAATACTTAAATATGTATTGAAATACATTGGACAAGCTTAAAAATGCTACATTAATATTCTGTTGCTAATTTCCTCCATTTTTCAACAGTAGCAAAATCCATTTCTGATATCAAATACTGGTTGTGATAGAAAAGAAACCTTTCTAAAAACTTAGAGACAGATCTCTGATTCTTTTCTTGATTTGCTAAATAAATAAAAAAATCAACCAATTCAATACCAGCTCAAATTGAGTGATTATTATTGTATTATTTTGATTATGCTTTTTATAATAATGATTTACATTTATTTTATTCCAAATATATCAGTTAAATTAATGGTTGATTATACTATGAAAAATCATGATTATTTTAAGCATTGATCTCATGTGGAGATTGAACCTAGTGGAGAGTGCTTCAAAGACAACTAAAACAAATTTCAGCAATTTTGTGCATCACCTGTAGCATAACTTTTAATTTACACTTGATAAATTAATTCCTATTTACTCAGCAGCAGAGTTGGACATGTCATAAAGATGGTATCACTGACCTGTAAATGTTTATCATTTTCTGAGAATTTTCTTATTCAGATTGGTAGAGACTAAAGAATACACACTAGAAATTATTCTGTCATTTATGCCTTTCCATAAGAGTTTTATTATTATTCTTTTCTTCCTTTCTGTCAGTTAAATTGTATACATTAAGGTAAGTACAATGAGCATATTCTGCTGAAGATAGAAGCAGGTATTTTGTCCCTCCCATTTCAGCGTTTTCCAACCATGGTGATGAAATGTTATCACTAACATTTCTTTGGCTCCAGCCTGTTGATGACTAGTAATAGAACAATTTGTTGTTTCTTACTCAGAATTAACTTAACCAGTTTTGAATTTTATTCCAGTACTCATTTTTCAAACCAGGACAGTTTAAAACCAGGATGTTTTCATGTTTTGTGTAAAGTAGAGCTGCCAAGCTCCTGAGGTAGGGAGCTTTATCTATTTTCATGTTTTTGCAAGAAAAAAACCCGGACTCTACTTTTGAAAGAATTTTTTGTTTCAAAGAAACTTCACTAGCTTAAAAATTCCTGTAAAAAGTGCCCTGGTGCCAGCCCTGTTAGTTCCTCTGGCGAAGGACATTTTAAAACTAAGTCACCATCCTTTTGCCTGAACAGGGAACATGCAGGTTATTTTAATCCGTTGTCAGATCATGCCTCCAGTGTAGAATTACCGAAGTGTCCCAAGTAAAGCCCGTTGAAAAATAATGGAAAACTTGACAAACTTAAGATTCTTTATTTTGTCAGAGTGACTAAATTTGTGATTTATGTGCACTAAATCTGTTTTCAAGCTGAGTTCTGGAAAAGATGTGATAATTCAAGCAATAGACAACCTCTCTTTCAAAGGTGGTTTTAAGTATTTCATGGTGCAGGATCAGAAGATAACAGGCTTTTTCTAATCTGTGGCAGCATATACCACCTCATTATCTGGGTCCTTCAGAATATATTCTTATTTGGCAACATAATTCGATGTCATGGGTCATTTTCTCTGTGAACAGTTTTCCCTTTTATCTCTTGATTTTGGATGTGCATTCCATTCTTAGTGCATTTATACATGGCTTTGCTGATTCTTAGATCTTTTCCTATGAGTCTGTTGATCCAAAGCAGTTAAGCATAAGGGGTAGAAATCCTTTAAAAATTAGGCTTTAATGCCTTTTTCTTGCCCTCTGCAGTGCCTGGCTCATGGGACAAAGCACCTTGGTATCACAAACTGTCTGAAAATCAGAAAAGAGGTTCTTCTGTTGAACCTATATGTATGAAATCCTGTGAAAAGTACCATTTCAGAAGTATAGTCCAAATGCTCCTAGATTTTTGTTTTACTATGCCAATATATCAGACCATTATTTTTGAGTCTTTGACAAGAGTATATCTTCAGAAACTCAGGAAACTATTTTACAGAATAATGTTTGAGTTAAGAAGTAAGATTTTGGTTTCAAGGTGTTAAGCTTGTCAGTAACTTACCTTTTCACAACACTTCAATAGCTGAAAAATAACTACTGTTATTTCAGTACGTGGAGTTTATCAAGGATTTAGCTTTAGGCAAGCAAGTTTTAGAATCCTTGTTAATAAATATAAGTTGAGTACTGATGTTTTTCTGATACGTTCTGGATAACTAGCAGTATATGCTGATATAGGAGATCATCAGTAATTAAGTCAATATATGCTGTGTACTTAGTCTTCGCATACTGTAGCTGGAGTGGTTAAAAACCCCCTATAGCAGGATTAAAATATTAGGTGCAGACAGTTCTGCATATAATGAATTCTGATAGTTGTAACTGCTGACCCTAAGATTGTCTCAGCTGCTTAGAGCATGGTGCTGAGAGTACCAAGGTTAAGGGTTCAATCCCCATGTGGACCATTCACTTATGAGTTAGACTTGATGATCTTTGTGGGTCCCTTCCAGCTCAGAATATTGTGTCATTCTGTGCTGGATAAATGACTGAGGTTTTGGTTGAGCTTTTCTTCTTCTTTTTTTATTTAAATATTAACAACTGCCAAGTCTTAGCACTTGATTATGTTCTCTGTAGAGGTTATTTTATGCTCTTTAAATAGTAACAACTTAAAAAATCCTATAAGGTCTAATTCAAGTATTTTAAGGACTTTTAGACTGAGATTCCAACTCAGCTCTTTTATTGTTAATAATTTTTAATTGAACAAAATAATAAAAAAAGGTTATATAAAGTCTGAATCTAAAGTATTCTAAGCACACTGAAATAGTTCATTTGCATTGCAGGTTTGGGATGGCACTAAATGTCCCTACCCCACATGGAAGGTGCCTGTGGAAGCAAAAGACCTGGAAGGAGACAAAGTTCTTCTTCATCAGCTGAGAGATCTAGCGGTGGACATTCTAGTCTATGACAATCATGTACAGCTGGCAGAATCACTTAAGGTAATGTGCAGTTTGGTATTTCACTCTCTGTTTGTAGCCTATTTTCTGCTTAGAAATCACTTCAGAGAATGCATCAGTTCAGTTCTGCTGTGATTAGTTTCATGTGTTTCTTTATCTTTCGCTGTATTTCCCATACCTTTTATTTGAATGAAAACTTCTTCAACATGTGTTAAACAGGCTCATTACCTGAAAATTGCCATAAAAATATTCCTTCAATTAAGCACTTTCCAGACACTTTAATATAATAGATAATACAACAAAAATAATGCACTCAGAAAATGTGTTCTATGCTTTAGAATTATTTTTAAATGATACAATGCAGTGTTAAACCTGTAGTTCTGTTAAAGACCCTTAATTCTAAAGTCAATAGAAGACTTTCTGTTCTATAAGCTTCTGCAGTTTGTAGTGCAGTCTTCATTTAGTAGGTCAGTAATGTTGATTATGCTTAGAAAGAGAAAACAACAACATAATTAAACATTAGATCTTCAGCAATACTGCCATCTTGCTTCTGAATACAGGAACTTGGCAAAGAATGCATCTTTCATTTCATGCCTTGCCATCTATACTCAAGATCATTTTTAAGAAAACATTTACCAGAAAATAAAGATAAGTGATGACCGTTTTTTATGCTTGGTCTATCAGCAGACATGAAATCATTTTGATAAATTCATAAGTAAATTCCAGATAGCAAAACAAGTGTAAGGATTTGTGTAAGAATTCATAACAAAACTGACAGAAGTATTTCATTACTTACAAGTTCTCTTCCAGATTTTTTCTCTTGCTTTTCTCTTGCTGGTGTAAAAAACTGATGTTCTACTGAAATGTTATGCTTTGAGTATAAAGGAAAGAAGTATTTTAATATTAATAAAACATATTTTCTTGAGTAGCTGATAATACTTGCTTTATTATTCTCCCCCATTTATATTCAGGAATTGAATCACGTATGTATGTGAGTATGTAATATGGGGGATGTCTTCCACATGTCTTCCCAATTGGTCCTATCAATTTTTTACTTCCTATCCACTTGCTCTTTCACATTTCTGAAGCGTTTTTACCTTTGCTGGGTACTGCACTGTAGTAGAAGCTTTTATAATTTCAAAGGAAATTGTTAAGGACCACCCCCCTTGATCTCTTGTGGAAGTTTTTCTCCTTCTGACGATGTCCAAAGTTGCAGTAGTTTCAGTCATGCAAGCTGTAGAAGTTTCAAATTAGATAATTTTTGTACACTACTTTTTACATGGTTGTCTCAGCAGAGTTATCAAAGAAAAAGGGTTGCTATGCTGACAATTAAATTTTAGAAATATTTATTAATTTCAGATTGCAACATGTAGAATGAATTGTATTTCACAGAATAATTTATATATATATGTGTGTGTATATAGTATATATATAAAGAGAGAGAGGGAGAGAGAGAGAGAGAGAATGAAATCGGGGGGAAAATCCCTAAAATGGAGGAGTTTTATTAAAGGCTTTTAAATATTAGTGGAAATCATGTCATATCATAAAAAAGTATAATTGAAATATATGTGATATTTTATTGAGTTCAGGGTCTTGTTATGTAAAGTTTTTTTAAAAAAATTCATTTACATAGCAGTATAGAACTGGCAAGTGTTTAGCATATCCACATGCACTCTCCCAAGTGTGATTAGATATTTTGTAAGATATTTTGTCAGTTTGGGGTTTCAGAAAAAGTGCACTATTTTTCAATCTTCTCTTCTACACTTAGCACCAGCTTAGAGTGGCCTTTTTTAATGTAAATTTTTACAGAATTGTTAGGTTACACTCACCTGCTGTTGTATACCATTTGCAATGACAGTTGCAGCTTGGAAATGATGTTTTACGTAGGAACAATCTGTTTTGCACAACCTTGATAACAAGAAGGGCAAATTTAAAAAAATATGCCTGAAACACACATTCTTATTTTAAAATTTTATCAGTAGGCACATGTTCAGACAAGGAAGCTCTGAGTAAGTACTATATGCCAGAGAAAGTGGGTAATATATTACAGGGAACTTCCAGCAAATCCTGGGGCACAGTGTCAGGGATATGGCTGCAAAAGTTTGTTAAAAACATCTTGTTTGGATCATCTGTCCAGAGAACACTGAAGATATGATCACTTTATCTCATTTTCTAAGACAAATAATACTTAAAATTTTCAATTGAGAGAACTTTAGTTAAAGGTATGTTGCAGGTATGCTGCAGTTGATACTGTAAGTAGACTTTTTTCCCCTATATTTACTGACCTCCCTTTCCTGCTGGGCAAGATTGTGGCTTTTCAGCATTTGGTGCCTTAACAGAACACAAAAAGAATTTTCAGAAATCTCATCTTTGAAGCAGATTATTACTTGGCGCATAAGGACATGGCAAGACCTACAACTAAGCAAAGAAAATGGTGTTCACTACTTTTGCTTGAATTTCCCTCTTCCTCTGGCAGTGTACCTGGAGTAGATGAGGCTTTCTCAGAAACTGAGAGGAACCCCAGCCTAGAACTGTCTGGAATACAATTGTTCCACATTATTGAGCCTTATGCCAGTTTTCCAGAACTTCTCAGGGTTCACTGACTTTGCCATGCAGTTTGGGAATAGGTCTGTGACATGAGTTTCTCCATCTGGGGCATTTTGCTTAGGTTGGAAGTGTCAAGGTGAGTGAGTGTCAGTGGTCAGCACAGCAGGAGTCCAGATGCCCACAGCTGGTCAGAGATTTCCTTATTTCTGTGTTTCACTGAATATGTGATCCAGTGCATTCCTGTTCTGACTTGATACCATCAATTCTGTGTTGCCATGCATTTTATGGATAATGCAATTAAAACAATTAACCTTGAGCATACATAGGAGTCCTAGTCCATAGTTTCACAGTATTTGCTTTGTGATACATACCTTCAGATGTAGATTTTGTATATTTTCAGCTGTTTCTCCCACCATATCATGTCATGATAGTAGTTTGGACTAAGAAATTTGCTTTACTAATGCCAGAGTCACATTTTCAACATAAAACTCAAATGAGATGGCTGCAATATCTAGCTTCGTATTTTTCAGACCTAAGTAATATTCCCTCGACATGTGAGTTGTATTCTCCCCATTTCTGTCTTTTTACTCATTGAAAAGGGAAAAAACCCAAAAGATACTGCTCTTGAGTCCTTCAAACTCTTAAATGGATTTCAGTTGGTATTTCTTATTGCCCAAGATAGTGCCCAAATGCCATGTATATTCTTTGTCTCATTTGCAGAAATTGTGCACTATTTACTCAGTAAAATTAGACTCTTGATGCAATAAAAAGGATGAAAAAGAAATCTCACTGAATATAATCAACCATAAATATAGGCTAAAAATGAGTACAGGTGAATTTATTAGGTGATTCCTGTAGATAAAGACAGCTTCCTGTGTGCCTTTTTGGACAAACATGGATATTTACCTGCAGTGGCAAATGCTGTTATGAATTCACTGAACTCCAGTGTGATTGTGAACACAACCCTATATGTTTTGAAATAATCATGAGAGTTTCCTGTGCTAAAAAGTTGATCTAGTTAACTAGTTATAGGGAACGGCATATATGACTTCTGCATTTCAATTCTCTCTAGCCTTAATGTGTATTCTTTAAATAGTCATATTTGAATTAGACTGAAAATAGAGTATTAGTATATTTTATATTACTAATATAAATGTTTTTATTTTATGAATAAATTTCATTTATTCATAAAGAAATGTTTTTATTCAATGCAAGATTTGTTTTTATTCACTTTAATTTCACTTTAAAATTAACTTCCTCTAAACGAGGTAGGTCATAAACAGAACTGTAAAGTCCAGTAAGGAGCTGGGTTTGTACTAGATTTTAGTGATGGCTCTGTAAATCATGGTGTTTGCTTTAATGTAGATCACAATTTCTTCTGAATCAGGTATATAAAGAGCCCAGTCTGCAGGCATTCTGTAAACAGCAGAAATACAGTAACATTTTTATCCATAGCATCCACTTTTGCTCTCTTGTGTTACAGTAAGCAAGGCTGCCTCCCAAAGGAATCCACAGAAACAGCATTCTGTCCACCCAGGCATCTCTGGGCTCACATTCAGAACCTTACAGACCTTTTCAGTATTTGGCAATACTGATTATTATGCACCTCTTTTTTTGTAGTTCAAAGTGATATTAAAATATATTAAAAAAATAAAATGTTCAGAAATGTTTAGAAGATTATTTTACAGTGATTATAAACCTTGCAAAGTCAGTGTTGTACTAAAACGTGTAGTTCAGTTGACTTTTGTGTGAATTTCAGCGCACAAGTTTGTAAGGCAGACGCAGCATTTTATATTCCTGGCTTCTGAGCTCTCCTGTCCCATATTTAATTTTTTGTGTTTATACATAGAGAAAATATTTTTTATATATATACTACTTTATAAAACGAAGAAATTTGTCAATTAATTAAACTCCACTTTTTCCTGCTTATATGCAATTACTCTTGGCAGTAGGGAAGTAGTTTGACACTGCTTTATTGACATAAGCTTGTTCCATAAATGGAACTTAGGTAAGAACTTTTATAACAACTTTCTCCAAAAGTATTTGTCATAGTCATTAGATTAGTCTAGTGATATGAGTGTCCTTTGCTTTTTTGGACATTCATAATTAGAGTGAAATCAGCATCTGGAAATGAAGAAAAAAAAAAAAAAAAGTCTTTGGATAAGCCTCTTAACTGCCATCTAAATGCACAAGCTGTCCTGGTGGTGCTTTGAATGAGCAAAATGAGCAGCCTACTAACAGTGCAGATCAATTAAAAGTCTGGTAAGAGCTCCATGCCAGAAGCAAAATAGGTGTGGGCTGAAGTGCACTTTTTATGTCCCTGCTGCCTCAATATGCTGCCTTTTTCATGTGTGATTATTGTTTAAAAGAGCAGTTTGATACCAGCATTATGTAGTCATAAAATAAAATAAATAGTTTGCTCCTCCATACAGAGGAGAATTCTAGACACAAGTTCCTGTTCCATCTGCTTTTATGCATATATACATGTGTTTAAAAGTGTTGCACTATGATATGACCAATCCAATCTAATAGGAACACTTTTTCAGTTTCTACTGGTTAAAGTTGAATCTGAAGCTGAAATATGACTTAATAAACTGCTATAATACTACTTTTAATTAAAGTAAATCTAAAATAATTTGTCATTTCTATCAGGCTATTTAAAAGATGATTAGAATTAATATAAAGCTTGGTTGTTGAGTGTGTGTCGCTTGCCAGCTATTATCTCAATCTCAGATTATATATTTTAAAAAATATTTGGTAACTGTGTAATTGAGTCTCCATTTTATCTGCCTTTAGAACATTGGGCTTGGTTTTGGTTGTTTGGTTGGGTGTGTGGCTTTCTTTGGGGGATAATGGGAGTGTTATTTTGAAATAAAAGCAAAGTTATAAAGATGTGTTCTGTGTTCACCACACCATAACTTCCTTTTTAGTAGGTGCTTGTGTAAGTTAGCCTAAGTCTGTTTGTGTAACTTAACAAAACTCTTTCAGAAAACACAAAATCATTCTAAGCAAAACAGGAAGCATATTCTCCATGTACCTGAGGAGATCTAATAGATAGGAAAAGTGCCAAGATCTTTCAGTTTCTAATGCATATTGTCTTTTGTCCTTATGCTTAGAAACTGTTATCTGTAATGTAAGAATAAGATATGATGGAGAAATCTGAGTAAGCAGATACATTTGTATGTACATGTAAACATAGTAAGCCATGCACAATGATGAGCAGGAGGTCTATTGCTAAATGTGATCGTTCCCAGGACAAATCACAGGATGTCAGTCTCTGTGGGGCTGTGTTGGGAATATAGAAGGCAAATTGTGCCCTTGGGAAAGAAATGTATTGACTCTGTCAATACAGATCTGTCTTCTGAAGTCTGTTTGAGAATTAGATTGACTAAGAAGGCTTATTCTGGTTCTGAATCACCCTTTGCTGCCAGTAATGTTTTCTGATAAAGCAAAACAAACAGATCACATGGAGAGGTTTTGCGGTTCCATAGCTGAAAATACTTAAAACCCAGATGGAAACAACTGTAAGAAGTCTGCTCTAGTTGACTCTGCTTTGGGCACAAGAACTGAAGGAGATAATCACCAGAGGTCCCTGCCAACTTCAGCTGTTCGGTGATTCAGTTAAAACAGGGAAGAAGCTTCATGAGTGCTAGAATTTTCCATGTAAATAACTAACTTTGTGTTATTAAAGTGGTGGTTTTTTCTTTCCTTTCAGATTGGAAGTTTTCTGAGAATCTACAGTATTCATACAAAACAAGCAAGTGCTGACAATGAAGATGTCTCACATATAGAATTTCATCTTCATGGTGGCACCTGTTATGGTCGAGGAATAGGAGTCTTGCCCGAAAGTAACCCAGATGTTAAGGAACTAAAAGCGTAAGTACTGTGTGTAGGTGTTTGTATTTCTCTGGATCATTCTTGAAAACTCTAGGCTCATATAACAGCTGTACAGTTTAGAATTGTAAATGTATCTAAGAATCAGAAACTTGAGAACAGAATTTGTCTTTAGCACCAATAAGATGAGGAGTATTTGGAGGGATAGGTAAGTAAAGGCCATTTTTTTCAAATTTAAAATACAGTAGGTATCAAGAATTTTATTTTAATTAGCTTAATTCTAATAATGCACATTTTAAACATGTGCATGTGTGCTACTTGAAAGTGATGAGATTTAAAAAGGTTCAAAATGAAGCAGATAATTTCCATTCTTTACTGTCTTGGTTTGGAAAGACAGGTGTCTTCCAGGGGAAGCCGGAGCCTTCCTTGGAATGGAGAATGTTAACTTTCTCCCTCCGAATTATTGTAATGTTGAAATCAAGGGGCTTTCAGGCAAAGATATGGAAGTAAGAATAACAGTTCTTTACTAGGAAGATTAAAAATAAAAACGTAGTAGTACAAAAAAGCAAACAAACAAACAAGAAAACACTGACAGAGTCAGAATACAACCTAACACTCTGTTGCTCAGGGTGTTAATAGCAGTCCAGTTAAGTCCTCCTGGAGTGACAGATGCGGTTCTGTTGGAGCAGAGATGATTGTGTATATGGGTTAAGTTTTTCTCTGAGGGTCCAGTGGTGGTGAGATGGGTCCAGTCTTCCTTTGGGAATCCAGTGGAAACAGGTTGTCCTGGTGTTCTGAATTGCAGGTTTTATCCAGGTAGGAATGCTGGGCTCCTCCCACTGGGTGGAGCATCTCACAATGAGATGATTTTGTCAGTCATGCAGTAAGCCTTAATGGCCCATTAACAGGAGGGAGGATGGGTCATGGAAGAGATAAGGAACGCTGCTCCACCTGGTTTTAACAGCTGGCCCATTAACAGAAGACACCCACCCCCTCCCCCCAGAGTTATGTGGAATGGGTCATAGAAGAGATAAAGAAAAAGCAGCTCCTCAGCCATTTTCATCAGATGGCAATAGAATACATACTTTTGGTTACATGTTGCATTGCAACCCAAGACATTGACTAAGCTGTCTTATAAGGAATTAGAACCATTTAGGTTGGAAAAGACCTTTAAGCTCATCAAGTCCAAATGTAAGCCATGTCCAAGCGCCCCAGTAAACTATGTCTCTAAGTGCCATGTCTACATGACTTTAAAGTACCTCCAGGGATGATGACTCCACCACTTGCCTGAGCTACTTTTTCCAATGCTTGATAACCCTTTCCGTGAAGAAATTTTTCTTAATATCTAATGTGAACCTCAGGCACAACTTGAAGCCATTTCTTCTCCTTCTGTCACTTGTTGCCTGGGAGAAGAAGCTGACCCCACCTAAACACAACCTCCTGTCACGTTGTTGTAGAGATAAGTGATAATGTCCCCCCTGAGCTTCCTGTGCTCCAAGCTAAACCTTCCCAGCTCCCTCAGCTGCTCCTCACAGGACTTGAGCTCCAAACCCTTCACCAGCTCCTTTTCTGCTGCGCCTCTTTCCAGCCGCTCTGCCCCAGCCTGTAGCGCTGCATGGAGTTGTTATGACCCAAGTGCACTTTACCTTGTTGAACGTCATCCACTTGGCCTTGGCCATCAGTCCAGCCTCTGCAGAGCCTTCCTACACTCCAACAGATCTACACTCCTGCTCAACTTGGGGTCATCTGCAGACTTACTGAGGGTGCTGTGCCCTCAGTCACCTTGTTGTTGTCATTGGTAGAGATATTAAGCAGAACTGGCCCCAGTTCGGAGAACTGGAGAACACCATTTGGGAGTGGCCACCAGCTGGAGGTAACTCCATTCACCACCACTCTCTGGGCCTAGCCATCCAGCCAGTTTTTTACCCAGCAAATATGCACCCTTCCCAGCCATGACAGCCAGTTTCTCTGGGAGAATGCTGTGGGAAATAGGGTCAAAGGCTTTACTAAGATCCAGGTAAACTACAACCACAGCTATTTCCTCATCCACTAAGCAGGAAGCAGGTCAATTTGTCATAAAAGGAGATGAAGTTGGTCAAGCAGGATGTGTCTCATCCCCTGAATATCCTTCATGTGCTACATGATGGCCTCCAGGGTGATCTGCTCCATGACCTCCAGCACTGAGCTCAGGGTGACAGGCCTGAATCATTCTCTGAATTGCCCCTCTGACTCTTCTTGTAGATAACCATCTGCAGTAATACTCAGTCTACTGGGGCGTCCTCACTTATCCAGGACTGCTGATAAAGTGATAGAAAGTGGCTTTTTGAGCACTTCTGCCAGCTCCCTCAGTATCCATGGGTGGGTCCCAGCCAGCCCCTTAAACCTGTGTTTGTATAAGTAGTGTAGCAGATCAGTGACCATTTCCTCTTAGATTATGGAGGTTTCATTCTGCTCCTCATCCCCGTCTTCCAGCTCAGGAGACTGGATACTTAGAGAATAATTGGTCTTACTCAAAGATGGAGGTAAAGAAGGCATGAAGTACATTGGCCTTTTCCTCATTCTTTGTCACTGTTTCCCCCCACATCCAATAAAGGATGGAGATTCTCCTTAGTCCTCCTTTTGTCAATGGTATATTTGGAGAAGCTGTTTTTGTTGTCTCATACAGCATATTAAGTTCTAGTTAGATTTCAGCACTTATAATTTTCTTTCTGCATAACATCCTTGTAATCCTCCTGAGTGATCTGT
Organism: Acrocephalus scirpaceus scirpaceus; assembly: GCA_910950805.1. Classification (NCBI taxonomy): domain Eukaryota; kingdom Metazoa; phylum Chordata; class Aves; order Passeriformes; family Sylviidae; genus Acrocephalus; species Acrocephalus scirpaceus. The sequence goes on from OU383777.1 coordinate 21,226,742, forward strand.
CCCTTCTTCCAAAGGTTATAAACTCTCTTTTTCTTCCTTAGGAAAGGCTAAGTAAGCAAATTCCACATTCCATTATCAGGAATTCTGTTTCCAGTAGTACATATTTCTTTTGGCACTATTTTGTGTTTAATGGTCCAGAAGTGATTTGGAAAGTGTCTCATTTGCATCATTAATATCATCTCCTGAAACTTCTGGCTCAGTTGAGTTTTATGTCTCTGCTGGAACATTTATGTCTGAACATTATACCTGTGTATTGATAATACATAGGTTTCATGTAAATGTCTGTGTAATCCTGTACATATATGAGTGTGTGTATGGCGATATATAAAAGATCTCTCTAGGTTATAATATATTTAGCCATTTATCTTTAGATTCTTAGAATCTGTGGATCTGACAGACAGTCAGAATATGGAAAGCATGTGTTCAATGGACGTGGACAGCACTTTTGGCAATGTTACAGGTAAGAGCAACTGAAAGCTGATTTACTCTTTATTCTAATATCTATGGTCAAGATAAGGTCATGGTTGCTGCCTCTCTATGTGTGTAATGCTACTTTCACATTCAAAGCCTTGGAGAATTCTTTCCATTTATTAGACTGGAAATTTACATTATTCTTTTTGTCTCCCAGCACAAGCATTTCATATTACATGGAAAGATGCTTTTGTAGGAGCTAGTGAATAAATTCTTAAACACAGATGGTTCTTTATCATACTGTATTAGATCACAAGGCAGAGTTATGTACATGCCTCCCTCTAAAGGGTGATTCTGCAGGGACAGGCTCTGAAAATGCTACTTAACAGCTGCCTTTTGAGGAGCCCTTCTTAAACCATTGGATGAAAAGTTGTGGCAGTGGCAGAGGTGTAAGGTGCACTTCCATGGAACAGTCATATCTTATAGATAGTTCTACAGACTCCATATTATTTTCTGAATCGTATTTTTAGCCCAGGATAAGAATAACTAAAAGGGAATTTAAAGCTAGCTGGACATAGTCTGTATCTTTGCTTCTAGCTTTTAAAAATCTGTGTTACTCAGACATTATTAACATAAAAACCTAGAACATTTCTAAAAGGATGCAAAAGTCAAGAAAAAAGAAATGCTTCATGTCCAGTCAGTAACTGAAAATTTAGAAAAAAATTTGCACTTATTTACTGTTCTCTCTCTGTGTAGTAGAGGTTGTTCAGAGAGGGGACCAGGCAGTCCGTATTGGTCCTAGAATAATGTATTTATGTTGTTGTCTAGAAGGATTACAGGGGATGAATATAATTTATGTCAGCAGATCATTCACAGTATACTTCTGAAAAGTGTTCACTTTGATAAGCATTCCTATTTAATGTATATGCTAACTTCCTCTCTAATATATTAACTCTTGATATGCAATGTATGTCTCCTGCTTACTTTTTCTGCTTTTTTGTTTGTTTGTTTGTTGTATTGTTTTCATACATTATTGGGATTTTCATTTTAATTTGTTTAGCTTTTGGTTTTGTGTGTGTATCTACCTGTCTGTCTACCTACCTGTTTGTATGTGTCCACATGATAAAAAAGAAAAGAAGGAAGGAAAATAATTAGGAAATTCTTCTTGATTTTAGATCTTGAATTGCACTTACAGAGATGTCAGCAGTTATCTGTTACAGGTAGGTAACATTTTGACCTTAAGATGAATTTTAATTTTGCTAAAGAACAAAAGTAGTTTTGAAACATTCTCTTAAAGGTTATTATAGGAAGAGCTATTTGAAGAGTATAAATTCCAAGAGTATAAATGCATGTATGTTGTATTGGGTTTATTTATTGTTTAAAGGAATAGAGCATTTGTATATTTATATATTCTACTTTCATTTGGTTTTTCTACATGTTGTGTTTCTGTACCCTCACATACACCATGCTCCTGCAGCCGGATGTGATTTATCTTACTAACTGTAATAACAAGTTGTATTGATAAAACTAAAGCTGCAGCTGGGAAGGGAAGGAAAGAAAAGTTGGGAATTAAGGAAAAGTACATACCTGTGATTGCCATTTCCAGTATTATGAATATTATGGTGATTAATAGTATGCATGGTGCTTTTTCATCTCTCTGTGTATTGTTTTGCAGTATTAACAGATCATCAGGATTTGAGTAACACAGAACTGAAAACCATAACAAACAGCACAGCTCCTCAACAGTATCGCATTAGAGCAAAGCTGAGAACTTACAAACCCCAAAAGCTCCATCAGTCTGTTAAACTTCATTGTTCCAAATGCAACTCTTTGTAAGTGTTTCACACAGTATAAGTAACTAAGAATTGCTCTGTATGTTTTGGGATACCTAGATGTTCAGTGTGTTTTTCAATTTTTTTTTTTTTTTTGTGTAAGATGAGCTGAATGTAAATGTATATCATTTTGTGCAAAGATCTGAAACTCACTAATAATAAGTAGGAAATTTTAAAATCATCAGATGAGTTCCATTTACAGAATCCTTTGAATGCTTTCAAAACAATATTTTTTTTTTATTTACAAATGCAACAGTACAGTTTTTTCAATACCCTAGTTGTATAGAGGTATCTTAAGTGTTTCTTTATTGCAGTTTTAAAATAGGATATGCAAAGAGGTATAATAGTCTCCAAATGAATTAATAACATATCTTTGACTAAAGTGCGTTTTCCACACAAGGCATCTTTTCTGGATCTAGAAATACCAGGGAAATCACACAACTTCAGGGCATTCCCTTGGGCCCTGTCACTGGTCACCACAGATAAGAGATCAGTGCCTGCCCCTCCTCTTCCTTAATGAGGAAGTTGTAACTGCAGTGAGGTCTTCTCTCAGTCTCCTTCATGCTGAACCGACCAAGTTTGCCCAACCTCAGATGCCCCTTACACGGCTTCCCCTCAAGGCTCTTCACTGTTGCCCTGCTTTGGACACTCTCAGAAACCTTTTGCAACCTAATTGATTCTGTAATATTTGTGTAATTTGGATAGCCTGCATTATTGCTTCTCTGTGTATGACAAGTGGAAATGCACAAATGGTGCACTCCAGTAGGATAGGATAGAAACTGTGTGGTGCAGAGTTGCAGATTTTCCCATGACAGTATTTACGTGAAGCTATTCTGGTCCTGTCCTTTTTTTCTTTTTTCTCCCTCAGTTTATGATAAGTCAAACAGACGAAGACATGAAACTTGAAATTGTATAAGTTTATGTAGTCTTTTCACTCTAATGAAATGGTATGCAGTTTGTGGCCCTTTTAAGGCCCAACTGAAATCACAAAAAGCTGATAGATTTGGTTTTCCATGGATTTTCATTTGTAGCCACTAGGTTGCCTCTCCTCCTAGGTAAGTTACCTTATTACTTAGCAGATTTATTAACAAGGAAAGTCATAATATACTATACAACTCTAATGTTTAAACTGATAAAACAATGAGGATACTTTTCCTGTATGTATTTTAACTCTTATTACTATGTTCTAATATTTATTTGGAGTACTGGCATCCTTGTTGGTAGATTGCCTAAGGAGAAGCTATTGTAACATACTTACTCAGTTTGGAAATGGTTTTAGGCAAGAAGTTCCAGACAGAGATGACTTTGACTTCATTCTACGTGGCTCTGCTGGTACTGCCCCAAACCCAGAATTATACAATACATCCTGGTATGAATCTGTGACGTGGACTACACAAGACCAGAAACAGAGGGAAATAGCCATCCATTTTGTGAAACGTGATGAAATGCTTCAACATCCTGAAGACACCTTGCTTATGATAGAAGGTAAGGTAAATTGCAAATATATAAATTCTTACAGCACTGTGTCCATTCTGTGTATGTACAAAGTAAAGGTATGTTGAAGTTGTATTCAGTGTAAGTAGTGATATTCATAAAGGCATCTTCAAAGAAGACAAAAGAAAAACTGAGCTGGAACTGTAAGTTACTGTTGTGCAAACACGAGATGGTAGTCTGTGAAGGTCTTGCTTCTGTCTATTTTAAAATGCCAATATTGTTTATCGTTGATTATGCTAAAATTAACATCTGAGTATGTTTCATTTTTTTCCTAGCTGTGCTTACTGGTTTTTCAGTTCTGATTTAAAAACTTGCCAAGTCTTCTAAACAAGCCTGTTTTTAGTATTGATGTGGCAAGTTTTGAAAGGCTTCTGGTAATACAAGCCTCCAATTAAGTTCGTCAGCCTCTGGATGTCAGTGTTGTTTCAGATTAATAGAGCTTCTCTCAGTGTGAGCTTTTTTAGTTTGATATGGTCTTTATCAGATTTTCTCAGGAAAGAGAAATAGCCACTGACCTTTAAAACAAAGCAATTTAGCAAGAATACTATTGAGGAATTTTTATATAATAAAAATAGTAAATTGCATATAGCACCATTCAGAGTTCAAAACAAAGTCTTCAGTTGTTCTCAAGTAGTGATGTGAATAAGCAAATGTAAGTCAGGTGGTGCTTTGTGAGAGGGTCAGTGACAAAACCCCTTCTGTTTTCTGCTTTTTTATAATGGATTGGTTCTGGTAGTTGCATTATTTCTGATGTGTTCCCAACTGACTTCAATCTAACCCTTTCTTTTGGAAAAGAAGAGAATCTATTTCTTCTCCATTTTCCTAGAACAGCTGAGCAATATAACTCGGTAAATCTATTTTCAAGTATTAAAGTATCAGCAGCTAAGTATGTTTGTGTACGGATATGTGCATATAAAAGGTCAATTTGGTTGCTTTGATTTTTTTTTCCAAGAAAATGGCTAGTAAAATCACAGGAGTAGTTATATGAAAGTGATATTAACTAAATACAACCTCTTGGTTACAGTGTTAGCTATGAGGAAGGTATTAAGGCATCTGCTTTGATAAATGTCTGCCTTTGTTTCTTAAGTGAATCTGTTGTTGAGTAAAAGTGAGAAGGTATTGGGCTGGTTTTTGAGTTTTCAGTAGTGGATATCAATTGTTATTGAAGGCCCTGAAATCAGCTGAGAGACGTAAGTTGTTCAATTTATTTCTGACTACTGTTTAAGAAAGCATGTTTTTTTGGTTTTTACTAGGTGGAACACTGAAAGAAATCTGGAAGCTTTCTAAAAGATTTAAATGTGTTATTCCTGTGAGATCTACAGAAGATGATCTTGAATTATTAGATCTTTCAGCTCCTTTTCTTCTACAAGGGAATGTAAAATATTATGGGTAGGTTAAAAGTATTTGTTGATACTTCACTAGTTGCAGTAATAGATAGTATTTTCTTCACTAATTCACACTGCAGTGCTTTAACTTACCCAAAGATTCTTTGAGGTAATACATAGCATGATCCACAGTACTGACATCAGGGGTGAAATGCTGTATCATTTGGTACCTGGTATCAAAGGTCTGACTGCAGTTTGGCTCTTGATCTGTAAATCTTAAGCCCTTAATTACACAGCACTCCAGTTTCAGTCTTGTCTGTGGTGCATGGGTAGGGCAGCATGCTGTAGAAATGGAAATGCACTTGCAGTACCTAAATACCTCTTCTAGTCCACATCTTCCATTTTCTGGTCTCACTTAGACTAAAGTCAAAACATATATTGTTTATAAAACTGTATGCTGAGGGGTTTTATATATATAGATATACAACATAACAGATAATATTTCAGCCGAGATCCAGAAAATAATCTCAGCCTGTCAATCTACAGCTCATTCTCTCTCTTAGTGTTGGGAAGGCTTGAGGTTTGTAAGCACTAAGGGATTTTGGACAGCCTTTCCTTACCATTTGTAACTTACTGTGATCCACAGCACTGCAAAGTGCCTTATCTGTTTGTGGATGTCATTCACTGTAGAGATGATTTCACCAGGTTTCTGAATTCCATGGTTCCAAAGCTGTGGAATACAGTACCCATACCTAGGTCTGGTATTTGTGATCTGCCATGCAATGCCATGTTCCTGCTCAGTGAGAGCTGTCAGCAGTGTGTTTCCCCAGTAGTGCCCAGCAGCATGCAGCTACTGAGCTCAGAAATACCAATCTCCCCCATGCAAGCTACTGAGTCCTCTCAGAAGTTCAGGCAGAACACAGTGCAGTGGGGTGCTATGCTAGGTCTGCAGGCAATAAAAAAATTTCTGTGCAGAAATACTCCATGTTTCATGTGAACCCCAAAGTTTCCCATAAGGGCTATCCATAAAATGAATACAGGTAATTGCTTCTCTCTGTCACATATAGTTTTGACCTTTTCAGATATTGCTGTCTACAGCTTTTTTTAAATAAAGGCAGTATATGGATACTCCTACTGGGGCAGGATCTTCACCAATACAAAGTATTTCTGCTTGCACTTTCATAATCCGTATATTTCCCCAGCTACATGCAACTCACCTTCAGACATTATTCTCTCTTCTAATGGTTGTAAAAGTAAATGGTTTATAAGATATTCAATGATTACTTATAGGATATTTAGGAAGGAACCTTACAAGTATGCTGACATTTCAGAGCTATATTTCATGCACATTTTTATCAGTGGCATATACTTAGCAAAGTCTAGAAAAGATCCTGTATGGCAGAATGAATTATATGTGTGTGCATTTGCATGTATATTCATTTATGTACAAAAATAAACACAGACACACTACATATAAAAAGTAAAATTCGCAGTTAAGTTACTTTATTGGCGTTTGAGTGGGTTTTTCAAAGGAAAAAAGTGACTTCACTTTATATCACTTAAGCAGAAGTAGTTTTATTGATTTTTATGACATGCTTTGCATATAATTCTAAAGGATAAATGTTTATTTCAGGTTCTAACTATAACATACTAATACAGAAGCTTAATTTGGAACAAATAGTTTTGTTCTGTAATTTCATTCCTTGAGGCAAATGGGAGCAACTTCGAAAACAGTTCTTCAATATTTCCATCCACTTGCCGCATTAGCTTACTATGTCACGTGTAAAATTTATAATAATTGGTGTAAATACACCAGGAATAAAATGGATTGTTTTAACAACTCTTAGTTAATATTCTCAATGTATGCAAAGCCAAATTTCTCCTGTAACTCTGTAATGGGTTTAGAGTTTGCTACAAGTTCAGATTCATTCCTGCTTTTACAAATGAGAAGTACTGGCACATGAACATATGTTTAGCAATGTAGTGATCTTAGAATCATAGAATGGTTTGGGTTGAAAGGGGCCTCTCATGATCATCTAATCCAACCCCCTGCTTAGACACAGACACTTTGCACTACACCAGGTTGCTCAGCTCCATCCAGTATCATCTTGAACACTTTCAGGTATAGGGAATCCACAGTGTTTCTGGGCAACCTGTTCCAGTGCCTCAGTTCCTTTGTGAAGTGTTTCTTCTTTCTGCACAATCTACATCTACCCTCTTTCAGTTTAAAAATGTTGCTCCTTGTTCTTCACTACTGATGAAAAGTCTCTCTGATTAAAAGTCTTTCTTATAAGCCCCTTTTATATATTGGGAGGCCACAGTAGGATCTGCCCGGAGCCCTCTGTTTTCCAGGCTGAGCAACCCCAGCTCTCTCAGCCTTGATGTACAGTTTGATTCCTGTCTAATCACTGAAGTGATCTTTTCCAGATTTATTTCTCCTCATGGATAGTTCAAAACCAGCATTAAGGGTTTTATTCTGCTCTAAAGCTGGTGTGTCTGGTAAAACAGTTACTTCAAGCAGCAGTAGAAATACTTCAGCACTTCCAGTGTGCAAGAAAATCAAGAGTTTTGGGGGTTTTTTGTGTAGAACACTTCTGGTACAAATACATCAGTGTTTGATCAGTCTCAATATCATGTTTCAAATTCTAGGTGCAAGCAGTGTTCAACTCCAAAGCCTATGAAAAATTTAAGTTCCCTTGCAGCAGAACAGCAGCCATCATGGGAACCAACTGAAATAGCACAAGGTCAGCTGACATGATACTGTCCTGAAATACTTTTATGCCTTGATTCTGAAATGTTGATGTTAAATAGTTTGATTTGCTGTTCTGAGTTGCAGTTTTGTACAGAAAACATGTAATTAAATTAATTCACCTTATACCAGTTGAAATAACATATTTAGTTTTGGAACTATTGCAGTATGAATTAAAGGATTTTATATGTTGACTAGTTTCTTCTACCATTGGTAATAGTAGTAACACAGTAGTACAGATGTCATGCATTTTTGGTTGTAGATGTTACTTTTAAACTGTGGACATACTTGCAGTCCTAGAAGTTATTCTTGCTTTTCCTTTTGTATATAGTTTTCTGACCTGAACTAAAGACAGTCTTATTTAATGACTCATACAAGTTAGACTTTTATCTTCTGCAAGCGTCATGTTTGAGAGGGTCTGCAAGAAATAATATTCAAATGAAAGGAATTATACCACAATAATTATGTATATTCTGTGCTTCATATGTTCCTTGTGTTACTATATGCAGTCAACATGTTAAAATGATGTAAATGGAGTTTAAAACTTTCCAACACATTAAGGAAAAAGAATATTTGCATGTTTATCAATTCATGTTCTAATGTATTAAATTGGAATATCTAGCAGTATATAAGTTTGGTAAACACTTTCTAAAAGCATAAAACTATACAGCAATACAGTGAATATCTTAAATTTTCATAATTGTATCCTATTTAAAAATGGTAAAGTAATATATAACTGGCAGTAATTGACATTTAATTCTCAAAATGAAAACAATATCAATTAATGCTTTGTGACAGTTACATTATTTTATATATATTATTCTTCTATCAGCTGTATTTTCAGGCTAAATTATAAACCTGCAAGTATATCAGATTAGCTGAAGATAAAATGACTACCCGTTTAAGTAGCTGTACCCAGAAAAGACTGTTGCAGAGCTGTAGTAACTTCGACTGTTTTAGTTATTTTATGTTTGCAGCATAACAGCATAACAGTTACTTCTGCCAGTGAGAGAGTGACTGTAGTCATTTACTTACACTGGAATTCTTTCAGAACTGCCAGCAGAGTTTTTTTCTGAACAAGTCTGGTAGCTTTTACTACATCATATCAAATAAACTGTTCTCCTCAGAAGATAGTTTTCAGGTGGAATTCTTATTACCACTGAATTAAGAGCACCTTTCCATTAATCTTCCATGGATAAAGGAACACAGGAGTAGGAGGATCCAACTAAGGTGGGATCTAAGATCCAAGTATATATTAGCTTTTTCTTTACTATCATGGGAATAAATACTTAAAAATCTTCATGTGTTTTTCTAGGCTCATCTATTAAATTGTTTCTAGGAAAATTGCAATGTGGTCTCAAGAGATAAATGACATTTTACTGTCAGGCATCAGAGCCTCTATGTTTTGATCTTTGAATTTATAATTCTAATGACAGTATGCAAAGTCAGTTACTATTAAAAGAGGGATATTGTCAGCTCGAGTTGTTATAGTTTGCCTTACCTATTCTCTGAGAGAAATATCAATTTTTCTTTTCTTCAGTTTTAGGTATTGAACTGCTCCAATATGTTTTTGTTATGAAGTTTACACTGGTTGATGAAACAGGAGCACTAAATGCATACCTTTTTGATTATGTAAGTAAATCTAGGTAAAGATAGACTCTGCAGATGATGTGAGTTTGGATTATATTTGTTTATAAAATGGCAAATTTATGTGCACAAATATTCATTCTATGTTACCTGCAGTGTTTTGTGGGAATAATTACAATGCTATAAGGTTGTTAATACTGTACAGTATTAACAGTCTAGAATATTAAAGCATAAAGACAAAACTGAAGCGTGAAGATAGGTTATTTCTTATTCCCATAAACTTTTATATATTCCTATGGCTGAATTTCTCTTTTACTGGCAATGTTAAATTATGCAGCGTGAATGCTGTGTGAATGATACGAATGTTTCAGGATTTATGCAGCAAACTTCTGCATCAGTTTAAAATCTCATTACCTCTTTTTTTAACTCTCAGTAGAAGCTCTCCATTCAGTAATGCTTGATTTTTTTGTTTCACATGATCATGAAACAAGGAGGCCCTCTTTTCCTAGGCAGCTGTATCTGTACAGATAGTTATCTTGGATTTCAGGAGCAGTTTATGCAACTACTTTACTAATCTTGGAATTAACCTGTCTTCAGTTTTCACTGAAGCAACTTAAGACCACTCCTGCTACCTGGGGCACTGAAGACTGGATGATTTTCCTGTCATGTGGGTGTGACAAAATGGGACGGAAAAAGAATTTAGAGGGATTTTTTTTCTGCACAGCAGTGTTGGTTAATATTTATATATCTGCACATTTTCTGCCATTATATTAAATTACTTTGAATGGGACTTATAAGAGAATACTCCTCCGTGTTTAATTTTAAGACTTTAAGTAAAAATAATATTGGAAAAATGTGGTTTTTTGTAAAATACATGATGTAGCAAAGGAAATCAAAGACTAATATCCTCATTTCAACCAGTCATCTTTTCCTTCTACTGTCCTTTCTCCTTTTTATAACAAGAAACTAAACTGCAGAAGGAAGGTGGGGGAAAAGATTTAAACTGTCTCTTGATGCAGAATTCCAAAAATTTTTATTTCAGGATGGCTCACTTTCTTATCAGATACTGCTCAGTACCACAGTTTAGCTGTAGGAAAATACCCATAGTTTCTTCTGAAGTGCCAGCTGCTCGCATTCCTGCTGGTGGTACTTCAAAGACAAGCCAAGAGTTTCCAAGCTTAGCTCCAGTCCTTCAGCATCACCTGAGAAGGAACTGGACTGCTTTGAAGTGCAGCTTTACATTAGCTTCCAGTTGCACTTCCACAGGAACACAGTGCTTTTCTTTCCTCCCCTCCTTACAGGAAAAGTCAATGAAGGAAAAAAATGAAAAAGTTCTGTAGTCAGAAGAAGACTGAAGAGAGAGAAGAGAAAGGTTTTTTTGTCATTTTTGCTGCTGGATTATCCACTAACTTCTGATCATTGCCATTAAACATGTCATACAAAAATTATACAGAGGCAGATTATTCTGTAGTTATATCTTTAAAAAAAATGAGAAATTACTACCAAAAATCTTAGCTCATGCTGAGAAGTTATAAGATAATGAGCCTTTAGAGATCTAGGTAACAAACAGGTAACAAACTTGGAAAGAATAAACTCAGAGTTTTTTCAGTCATGCTTACTGTATCTGGTTTAGTAATACATAGAAGATGTTTATTTAACATTTTTATGTTCCATTTATTATCTTCTGTCTGCATTCAGAAGTGTACCCCACAGTATAAGCCTTTTCTCTATAGTTTCTAAAACTGCCAAAAAATGAAACGCTCACTAAGAGAGTTCCACAGATCTAAAGCCAGGTTGCCCCTTGTTTTCAAGTAATTTTGTTCCTCTCTCAAGATGTGAGGGACTGTTGAGCGGGGCTGAGCATCCTCTCTGGCCATAACATTGCCTGATATTGTCTGGTTATGGAGGTTTATGAGGAATATCTGCCAATATTCCAACGTGTGCTTTCTGGGTGGCTGTAGTCCCTAAATACTCAAGGATACTGAAAAACAGACTTAATTCGGTCAGACAGTTTGGGTTTTTTCTGTGTCCAGACAGTTTTTTGAAATAATACAATTCTTCTGTTACCTGATTTTAAGTTCCTAAGAGAACATGCAATCAAGGTTCTGGCTAATGATTTCTTACACCTCTTTCAACACCTCATATTCTTCTGTTCTCTTTCAGGAGAAGTTTTTCCAAATTCCTGCCTCTGAAATCTTAACTAGTAATTTTCTTCAGCAGAAGATGCAGATGACCATGAATACACTCTGTCCTCCAGGAAGAAAATTAGGTCAGCCTGCTGTTATTTTAAAGGGGGGTGGGAAGGCAAGGGGTCTTTTAATCTGCTATTGCATATGCAAAGTCTTATAATTCAACTGATGCACAGGCAAAACTGAATACAGAAAAATGCTGGAGCCTGAAAGCAATGTTTGTATTAATTTGTTCTGACGCATATCTTTCATATTAATTCTACCGTTGAGAAAGAAAAGAGGTGGTTCAGTAAATTCTCATGTAGCATTCAGTGGTGTGTGAATACAGTCATGCCTGTACAGGCAGGCACTAACATGCCATCTGTATTCATATGGAAGTTAACCAGAATACCCTCATACTGAATGTCACAGCATGTTAGGAAAAACAGAAAGGAAATTCAGCGTATGGCATGTGCTTTGGGTGATATCCTGCTTTTGATTGCACATGCTTACTTAGAGCATCCCTTGCCATGGGAAATATCCGTGGAAATTGAGCAAATGTTAATTCCAAATCCATTTATAGAGATTTTTGTGCAGTGTATGTATTGTGGCAGAAAGTAGCTCTGTCTAAACTACACATGTCCAAGGTAGATGGACGTGTGATGCAGCTCCAACCTCCAGAGCATACTCCAAGTACGTGGCTGTCAGTAATCATTGCAATCACCCTGGAGTCTTTGCCATACTTAAGAAAGGTTGTCCTGTAATAAAGATTGTAAAGGATTTTCTGTTTGAGGCCAGTGAAATTGTCTCATTGAGACACATGGAAATGAATTTTTATTATTGGAAAATCTTTACATACATGTATTTTATACTGTGGCCCCACTACTGTGTCCAAGTGTTTTGTGGAGTGCTGGTGCAAGCAGGAAAAGTCTTGGAAGACTGTCACTGAACACCATTTCAGATCTTGTAGAAAACTTTAAAGATACCAGTTGGAATTTCACAGTTAACAATTAATTTTTCTTATTATTAACTATTGTATACATTTAGATATCCTAGTTAAGATCTTGCTCAAGTTATACTTGCCTCCTATAAAAATTAGAAATGAATATTGAACAGTAATTTGGATTTTGTTGATAGGTGACTTGCCGTGGCTGGAATGCTTCATCAGGTCCTATAATGTCAAAGAAGCAAAGAAAAATCAAGTTTATTACCAAATTTTCGACACTACAGTTGCTGAAGATGTTGTGTAGTCATGTCTTGCTAATTGGAAATAATACAGTGAGAATCCGTTTCGGGGAGGGGCTGGGATCAGAAACTGTATTTAAAAAAATAATCTTTGTTCCTTTCTTAGGAATTCAACCCATTTTTATGAATTTTTAGTTTATGTATAAATGGGAATGGGAATTATACTTTGATATGTTTGCAATTTTCCTGGCATATGACTTTGTGATTTAAGGGCAAGTGGAGGTTCTGAGCTTTTCACTGGAAGCTGCTTGGCTTAGGTTGATGGAAGCAATCTACTTTCCATCTATCCTTCAAAAAGGCAATGATGAGGTTACTCTAAATCCATGCATTTTACTGAGAAAAATGTAGTCAGGATGATACTGTGTGTGCTGATTTTTGTATTAAATTATGTCAACAGAGGTAGAAAGAGCCCTTCAGTAAACTCAGACTACTTTGTGCAAGCCAGTGTTAACTGTTCTCAGTTTGACAGGGAGATTGGTTTTTAGAGTCTTCTTTGATTTTGTAGTGATATGTACATTTAGACAAACTCCTCCTGTTAGTAACACTCAGGTAACTGCTACGTGGACCAGTTACTGCAGATTCTGATGAGGTTGTGAACATGACCATGTAGTGATTATCACTAAAATTAAGTCAAGACATGAAAATAAGGTAGTGTAAAGCTGTAAAATGAATATTGACATTGGATAGATGGTAATGATTCTGGGGTGGCCATGTAGGGGGTACCAAAGTTGTATGTTTATTAGCCGAGTCTGTGTTTTCAAAGGTTCAACCTGCCTTTTCCATTTTACATAATCAGATTATGTGCCTAAATTGAGAGATAGAGAACTGATCTGGTGCTAGTCCACGGCTGGACTAGAAAACTATGTGGTGGTTTTACTTTGCATTCAGAAGTCTCTAGGAGAAGTTCAGGTCATGTTTCTGTAAGGATAATTAATGTAGAAATGCCTGTCAAATCAAATGCTTTCCTTCAGAGCAAAATTACTTAGTATTTACAGCAGCTGTTTTTAAAGAATTTCAGAAGCAAGATGGAATATTTGTAAGTAGATTATTATTTTGATAGTAGATGACATTTTACTTTTTTGATTTTTGAGGGCTGTTTAATAGATTATGCAGTTTGTCTTAAAATTACATCAAATATCCTCTGGTAATTTTCTTGTACTGTAAAATGTTATACTGGGTTTATATGTCGTAAACCAGAATATTATTCTTTATTGATCAGTGTATAGGAACAGCCAATGTTAAAAGTGACATATTTCCTTTAAAAATTTCTAAAAAACAAAAATATTTTGAAATTGAACTAGCACTTCATCAAATTCTACTGACTTAAGTTTTCTTGAACTTTTGCATAAATGCATCAACAAAAAATAGTTACAACAAATGAATATTATCAAACTTTAGACACTAGCCATACCAAAATGTTTTTACAAGTTAGAAGTTAAATTGAAGGCAATCTTAAAAATACTGATATTGTACATTTTTTTCTACATAAGTCTTCATCAAATAAAAATAAAAAGATGTTTTGAACTTTAGTGTAAAATAAATCAATTTCACCACATGCTCCAAATGAATGTATAGTTTGTTGAATTAAAATGTACATGCTTAATTCTTTTTCTAAATATTATGCATAGAAATAAATGAATAATTATATATTTATTCATACTAAAAATCGCTGTATAGAAAGGAGTTACTGGACAGACATTTAAAAATGGCTCTCATTGGTAGCCTTTGTATGGAGCAGTGGAAATCACTGAGGTGGGACTTGAACCTTAGTTACCTGTCCTGGTCAGTGCTGAGAGCTCTGAATGTGTGACTGGTGGGTGAAATCCTGAGATTGTTGTGTCCTAAATGTGCAGCACCAGCAGGCTCTGGTTTCTGAAAGATGAGCATCTCAGGCAGCAATGACTTTTAGCCATTACTTACAATTTTCTTAATTACAAATAAAAGTCTTATTTCCTTTGGTGAGTTTCTTGACCAGGTGTGTGACATCAGTTTCTAAAACATTAATAAAATTTCAAATGTCTACTCTAGTAATTTTTAATTTACAGAAATATATATTTAAAGACACTCAAAATCTGAGCCAGTAGGAGGTCGGGTTGTTACTGGTACACTAAGATCCAGTGAAAACTCCAGGCATGAGTTGCTGGTTTCACATCTTTCTTCCTCCACATACAGCCCAGCACACAGGAAAACTGAATCAAAGCATCACCTTCCTGTTAGAAAGGGAAAATATTCATGGAATGTGAGGTACATCACACACAGCAACATCATCAAAGGGGAAGAATATCTGAATATAAAAGGAGGAGCTGTGAGGGAAAATAATAGAGCTATGAATGTCCAGTAAAGAAACATGAACCTATTAGTTGGTCCAGTTCCATGGATAAGTGCAAAAAAAGTGATAAAATTGTAATTAAAAAGAAAAAAGGTATTTTTAGGAAAAAAAAGAAAACAACATAGATTTAGAATAATGTTTTTTAGGGGTGCCTGTGTAATTTGGCTCCTTCAAGTCTGTGTTTTAAGGGAATTTAAAAACTTAAGGACTTTGGAAGTCTTTCCAAATTGAGTTGAGTTTAAGCTCTTGGACATGTCATACTTTTGAAACTCCAGCTGGAAATACAGAATGTAAATAAATAACCTGTTGCAGAAACAAGGAGGCATTCCTGGTAGGTGGCCTGCTGTTCAGTAGTGATTGAACTTTCTCGTCAGCTTTTGCAGTTATGGGATCCAGAGATTTACAGACAAGGATTTGAAATGCTTAGCTTAATGCTAATCCTTGGGCTACTGAGCAGCAGGAAGTGGGATAGTAAGAAGGACAGTGTAGCCCAGAGGATACAAGCTGAGGTTTGCAGCAGGAGAGTTTATTGTCTTAACAGGGATGAGTGCCTAGCTTTGAAATACCACAGTGTTTTAGATCACAAGAATTTATGCACATTAAGTTACTTTTCGGCTAAGCCATTGCATTAAGATGTAAAATTGGCAGGAACTTGGATACTACTGTAGAGGGCAAGGCCAAATATTTAAATGGGGTTGTGAAAAAATTAAGCAAATATATGTTCAAGTTCTTCAGATGATATATATTGTCAAGTTCTTCAGGTGCAATGGGACCACAGCAAAAAAATTTTATTCAGTGGAGGAGAGAAAAAAAGATCCAAATAAGAATTTACTTCAAGTGTTATTCAACGTGTACAGTGAATGTTAAGAATTGGAAACAAAAAATCAGCATAAAATAGATACAGAAGGAAAGAACAATTCCAGAGGACAGTAATGAAAACAAGAAGTGAGAGAGAGTCTTTATGAGACAGTTTGCTGCAGCTTCCTGTTCACAGCATTTCCTATACATGAAGTTCCCAATAAGAACTGTGGCTTGGGAAAACGTTCATCTGATGATGGAATGTCAGATCCGAAGTGCTTAAAAAATGTACAGCAGAATTATGCCACAATTAATGAATTCATATTTGTGGTAAAGCTATGGGTGGACTTCACCCAGAACAATGTTCTAGAATGTATTTTTCCGTGTTTTCTGCTGCAACTCGGATGCATGCCTACAGGAGTATCTCCATAAAACTGTTTGGGTACCATTTGTTTACATAAGCAGAGCAGACTGAAAGTCAAGGAATAAATCTACATTTAGTAGATATTTGTTTTAATTTGAATTTTTTACAAGGATGTATGCTGAATGGGGAAACGTGCCAGCAAAGAGAAAGGGTTTGGGTTTTGGTTTTGGTTTTTTTTTTTTTATATCAGCTGTTCTGTTACACAAAGCTTTAAGCATAATTTCATAATTTCATTGTGTATCTTCTACTCTGCATATGTGCAGCCTGTGGACTGATATTGCTAAATTGACACTGACAAAAAAATACAGTTTTGTACAAGCTACACATTTAGAATTGAGTCCATATTCAGCTGTAATTTCAAAGGCCAGCTATCAGATAGCTTTGAATTATGGTGGTATTACTTCACTGAAAGGAATTCTCTGGATAATGGCAGTTTATAAATGCTACTTGAATTTTTTGGTTAAAAGAGCAGCAAAACTGAAATCTGCTGCTAGAACAGATTTAATTACAGATTTTATTTCTTCTGTCTACAAATGAGGCCTTAAGCAACTCAAAGTCCCTCTGAAGCAATGTTTGAAGTGACAAATATGATCAGTCCCTGCCAGAGTGTATGTTAACCAAAGGAGCTCTTTATTGTTTTCAACAGGGAGTGGGTAAGGGGCTTTCACCACCCAACTGTCTTAAAGACTGTCACTCTGACATACATTCATTAGCTACTCCACACCCATCCATTTGCTATTCTTGGAGGATACACTTTTCCTAACATCTTTACTATGCTAAAGGAGTAAAATCCCATTAATAGAAACAGAAAGATTGCATTTGACATAAGCCCAGGATACAGAGATGTCAAAGGCCATCTAAACATGCTGCCCTGTGGTCTCCATCATGCAGAGGTGCCCTGGTACCTGTAGTGTCATGGTGTCCTGGTTCTGGGCAGGACAGAGGTAATTTTTTTCTGTAGCCAGGAGTGGGCATGGCTGGGATGCAGAGTTTATTCTGTACCACTTCATGTCACTGCCAGGGGTGGGGGAAAGGGACTCTATTCTGAGAAGAAGTTCCTTGCAGTGGAGTAAGCATGGCAGAGCAGGCCCTCCGGTCTAATATTGGGGGTTTTCATGTGCATAATTTCTTTCCTTGTACCCTCTTTCATTAGTATTCTTGCTGTTATTGTTCATTTTCTTGTTTCATTGCTGTTTCCAGTAAATTGTTCTTATCTCAGGTTGTGACCTTTGCCTTTTTTGTCTCCAATTCTCTTCCCCATTCTGCTACAGGGGACAAGAGAGGGGAAATTGGAGGAGTGAGAGAAAGAGCAGAGCATGGTTTGGGGAGTTTTGGTGGGGGCACTGAATTGGGAACTGCCATTCCTAAAGCATGACATGTGTGTAAGGTCTCACTGCCCAGAAAACTGCATTTGACTTAAAGGGAAACAACTGCTTCCAGTATTTGCTGTTTTGTTGAAAGTAAACCAGACAGCCTTAAAAGTAAGGAGAAAGGTGAAGAATTGCTTTTTCCCTACAGGTCAGTCAATGCATTTGTTTAGCAACGTGCTGTGGCTTGGGTCCTTTGCAGACTGCAGGAAAGAGAAGCAGAAAAGAAAACTTCAAAAGCTTTGTTTGAAGGGTTGGGAAAGGTCAGAAGTTACACATGAAGGAACAATGAGGAACGAGGAGTGAACCTTAAATATCTAACATGGCAGCTCTATAAATCAGATACTGTACCTTGCAAATCCTAATGCAGATCTGTTGACTGCTGTGCTCTATATAATTTGATAATAAATAATATTTTGAGTATTATTCCAATCTGTTGTAACTGATTAACTAGACTAATTCATAATTATATTTCTAAACAAGTTTAATTCCTCTGGGTCCAGTTACTGGAAATTGTTTTATCTTTTAAAAACTGCACAGAGAAAGAATCGGCAAAATTACAATATTTGTCTTTCACCAAGTGCCAAGACCTACCGATATCAGATCATTTTTTCTGGCAAAGATGGTGTTCCACAATGATACCTTCTAAGTGTACCTTTTCACAGCAAGCTTATCAAGGCAGTTTAAAAATAGCAATAATTTTCAAAACTCATTTAGCTCTTCTGTAAGGCCTAGAAAGATGTGAATGTCTGGCCTACTTTTCAGTCTGGATACAGAGGTAACTGATGTGATGTGATGGAGCAGGGAATCCTGAACGCTTTTTCTTAGGGGCTATGGCAAAGGTACTCGAGCCTCATCTTAAATATCGAGGTCATTGGCTCATATGTGTCAGGAAAGCACAGAGCTGTACCAAATACTCCTGTCAAGAGCACATGCAACAAAGCAAATCAGAATTGGAAATCAATTATAATTGAAACTGACACATGGAAAAATGGGACAGTGATATAGTCTGCTTTCAGTAAATTAGCTTTGGTAAAGAATTTTCATCTGAAACTTAAACCAAATAGTAAATAAAAACTTAATCTAATGAAAAGCACAAGAAGACTACTTGCTCAAATAGAGCAGAGGCCCCTGAGGAGGTGCTGTATTGAAAAAGGGATTTTTTCTTATAGATACCGTACAACTGCTTTATACCATAGCATAACTGATCAAGGTATACATAACAAATTCAGTGGAAATCAATTTTCATGTATGCTATATGTTTTCTATATGTATTCAATATTGTATTCAATATATTCATATACATAATTATATGGATGCCGCTCTTTGGGAACCATACCTTTATTGAGCTAAGAGCATTGGAGTGCACTATCCCCAGGACTCTTCAAAGCTGAGCCCAGATTCCAAACCTGACAGCTGTCAATGATGGATGAGTCTGTACCTGGCAATGCCAGTGAACACCAAGCTGGCAAAGCCCAGCCCCAGCGGAACGCGGTGTGGTGTGCTGTGACCCGCAAGGAGGGGCTCCTCTGATGCTGCAACAGCTGCACTTCCCAGCTTCAAAAGGAACTCAGATTGCTGCCACCTCCTCTACAATTTCCATACCTAATAAATCATCTATCCAGCTCTGAGTGTCAGTGCCTTTCTTACTGGGATCCCTAAAGAACTGGCACCTCCTCGGTATAAAACACCATCAATTTTCAAAGAATATATCAGTACTCTCCTGTTGGCCCTCCAATTAATTTTCAAAGGTTAGATATTAAAAAATACAACAGTTGGTCTAGATCTAAAAGAGAGCACTGAGAAGTTCAAAATAGAAACAGCAAATTGAATCACAGTTTACAATAACTGTGTCTGAACAGTTTCAAAACACATATGGACAAGGTGTGCATCTGTGCCCTGTACAACCTTTAACTTTGCAGGCTCAGGAGCAGATGCTTGCAGTAAGACACTAATGTCTGGCCATTGCTGCCTGAGATGTCCTGGTCTTAGTTAAAGAGAAGAGCATGACAACTGACAACATAATAACTTGGAAAGTTGTTAATCCAAAAATTCTGGCAAGTTCACTGATGGAGCAGAGTCAGACCCTTTATGAGATGTGGGATTTTGATAAACAAATAAATTTTGTTATGATGCATAAATGGTTCGATTTCCCAAATTAAGAGCAGGAATAACATGGGACAGAAATATGCAGTGTGCTACCCTTCTGTCTCCAGTTGTCTGACCAACACATAATATTTAACACTCAGGGTTGTATCCGTTCCTGTACTAGACACAGACATCTTCACTGATAGTTGGTAATAGAGGTCTTGGGCATTTGAATCAAGAGAACTTAACACTTAAGGCCTAATTGTACAAACCACCCAAGTGTTCCATGTAGTGTGGAACCACATCCATATTTTTAAGGTTAAATCAACCCCTTAGAAATTGGACAATCAGTTGCAACTCTTTCCCAGCTGTGCTTCAAGCAGTGGCACTATTATCTATTGAGTCATCTAGTATAAAGAGACGTGCAAGTGGATGGAAAAGGCTTCAAAAAATCAAGCAAATGAGTATCACATCTCTTCTTTTAATTGTACTGGAAGTATTGCAGCCTGAAGATGTACATGCTCATTGAAAGAAAGTGCAAAGGAAGGAATTGGGAGATTTTTCACAGATTTCTCTTATTCTGGATATTACTGTTATCTGCAGATACTGAAAAATAAGTGTGTTCTTTGTAAATAAGGTCTTCATGACAGACCCCCTAGCCTGAGCCTCTTACTCGTCCTCTGTTTTGTAATGGGAATCTCCTTGGCATATATCTGGAGGATGTTTAAGCTTTTCATGTTTACCCTTATTGTTCTGGCAGTATCAGGATGCTTTTAAAGGGAAATCCACTTAAATATACACAAATTGAAGATGATGACTGAAAATTTGTTCTAGAGAAGAGACAAGCATAGATGCAAGCAGAGTAAGTCTTCCCTGAGTCCTGAACTGCTGTCCAAGAAAATGATTACATTTATGTTTTTGCATGAGGTTTGCCATAGGCTCACTCATTTGGCTAGCCATGTGTCCACTTAGGCAAAATCCAAGCCTCAGCCTGCGCAAACGTATTATCTTATTAGAAGTACATCTGAATTATTTCCTTTTTATATCGATGGGCAGAAAATATCTGACTAATACATAATTTTTAAGCCAGTCTAGGCAGGAACCACAGCCAGACTTGGGAATCATATGTGTTATGTCCCTCCCCAGACAGGCATATGGAGCAGTCTTCGTTGTAAGCTGTGTCTGCTTATGATGAGATGCAACTCATAAATTAAACAGATGAATGGAGGGTATGTGAATAAAAAACCATGACTTTTTCCTTACCTGCTCTTTTTTAGACAGGGTTGCCCTGAGAACATACAGAGAAAGGTTTCATCTTTTATTAAAACTTGGGTTCATTCCTCACCAAAACCTGTTGGATTATTTCTTACTTCCAGAAGTCATTAAAGGCCTGGCAGCTGTTCCTTAACATCTTGTTCTGGAAATCATTTCTGAATTTTGAGAATTTCACCATCAAAAAATGCTAAGAGCCTAACTGAGAATTTTCAATTTTTAAATGATACTGAGTTAGAGGGAAGCAGCTCTCTCTCCACACAAGTTGTTACTGTACTGGCAGCAAATCCACTTCCAGATTTACATTTGTACCCAGCTGTGTTCTACACCCCCTCTCCAAAAGTTTATCATCTCTGGATTTGAGCATGGCAGCTCTTCAAACAAATTTTAAATGTCCTGGCCTAAAATAAAAGATTTCCTTAAAAATTAATGTTAGAAAGTAATCATTTAGTCTGCACTATGCCACAAATATACCTGTGAAAAGAGTCACATGACAAATTGGGTTATCAGAGCTAAGAAGAAGTAGCAATAAGTGATAGAAATGGTGGATGTGACTTTTTGAACTGGATTTGCTGATGAGCATTTACTGACAGGTAGCCACAGAAAAAGACCAAGTGGACAGGACAAGCCTTGACTAGTGTTTCACAAAGTATTTGTACTTAATTTTTTAAAAGCTGTTGTACTAGAGGACATCTGGAAATCAGTTCAAGTTTCAGAATTGCCTCTGTTAATTTCAGACTATCTTTTTAATACAATATCCTTAGATAATATTAGCCCTTCTTTTCAGACTGTAAAAAAGAGGGTATTGTACAGAGGTGCACAAGATAGACACTGCCCTTACTCTGAGCCACACGAATCTGAAGGATCAGACCTAGCTTAGATCTGTACTAACCATGCCAAGATGGATTTCAGTCAGTTCTGAACACTGGCAGCACAGGTTTACATTTTCCTATGAAATACCCCCAGTGAAAGACTCAGTCCTTAGTCCTTACTGACTAAACATCCTAGAGGTTTAAACTGTGCAGAACAGAGAAAGCAAAGGGGTTGGAGGAAAAGAGAATGGTATATTTTACATGCTTGCAATTCACCTCCCAAAAGAACTTGTAATTGCAGGTGACCATAGCCACAGAAGTGAGGAGAATCACATGTTTTTGAAATCAGTGGGTTTGTTGCTCTTTATTTTGTTGCATTTTTCAACTATTCAGAAGAGTTTCTAGCAAATCTCTGGTACTTGGTTGTCAAGTAAGTTTAGCTTGGATATGTTTTCATGTTTCCAAATTAAAATTTAAAAAATCTGTCCTTTCTTGCAGAGCAACTTAAAACTTTTTCCATGTCACAAGTTTTAGCCATGTCTGAACTATAAAGTCCTTACATTCCAGTATTGCAATTAGTACATTGATAGGTAAATAAACATACATGCTTCCTAACACAGATCGATGACTTCTGTACGTGGAAAAGCACAAATGGGGTGAGTTCCAATCCAAAATGTTAACAACCAGTTAAAAGGGCACAACAGTTGCAGTGACCTCAAAATACCTGTGGCAAAACTCTTACTCAAAGAGTACCTTTGGCTATTTTCTGAAACACAGGGGCACATTAAGAATTAGAGGGTGGAGCAATTCTTTGCAGGCAGCCCCCTATTCCTTCAAGAAGAGAGAAATGGACGTAAGTTCTACTGCAGGTTGTTGACACAGCAAAAATCTAGGCTGGGATGTGGAAAATCAGTCTTAAAGTTGTTTTATAAAATTAAAAATTTCAAGTCTAAATGCAAGCATTTTGCAGAAATGCATCCTGTTCAAAGCCTTCTGCTGGAACATAGACTATGCTCAGCTAGAGGCTTGCCAGCTGCCTGGCAGCAGCAGATGCTGAAGAGCCTTGTTTTTCAGGCATTATTGCTCTAGGGCTGTGTCACCATGTGGACGGCTCTGGGCCTCCAGGGCTCTCAGGTCATCTGCTTCCCATCATGGAGTCTGGAAATCAGATCCTGGATCTGAAATCCTTGTGTGAAGGGCAGGCTTCCCTTCCCACTCCATAGCAGGAAGCTGTCCACTCAGAGCATCTGCATTAAAATTCACTTCAAGATTGGTTTTCACTTCACTTGGGTTAAAGTCATTGTTTCAGAATTACCAACACATCTGAAAAACTCAATTTGCTTATAATAAATAGGTACTTGTACCAGACTAGTCTCAAAAAGAGATTTTTAAAAGAACATTTTAGCCCTTCTTCCACTCCCATGCAGGACTAAACATTTCTTACCGATGTTTGCTTTGGGCAGATGCAGCTGACCTTGCTGCCCACGGCAAAGCCAAGGAAAGGACTTGGGCAGTGACTTCTGTGGGGAGAAGTTTTGCAGCACGGCAGCGGCTGGCAGGTACACATGGCTGTGGACCATTTACTTCTTTAAGCCTATCCCACCACTGCAGAGCCAAGATGAGCCTCATCCACACAACTTCGTATTTCTGTCGGGAAAGACTGAAATAGCCGCCTCATAATGCCATGAAAGCTGTGTGGCAGGAAGTCTGCAATATGGATTTAAGTTTGTAACAAAGTTAATTTTGTAAGTAATAAGTACTAAGCAATAATTAGCTAATTTAAAAAGTCACAAGGATGAGGGAAGCACATAATAAAGTATAAAGTGCTGAATAACATTTTAATAATCAATGAATATTGCACGTCTGTTTCTTAATAAACCAGGATGAACTTATATATGGATTCCATTAATGTGCTGTAAAGCTTGGCATATTATAAGACATTGTTTACAGAGAAAAAGCAGCCTTAATATCTCTCCCAATCTGTCACTAACAGAAGAGATTAAATCACTAAACGAAGATCTTGCTTGGGGAGCTTTGCTGGCTATCTAACCAACAACATTCATGACTGCCTCACATCTGAATAATTTGAGACATTTTTTGTGAGACAAATACTGCACATTTGGTAGTGATAATAAAAAAAAATATGTCTGTTAACAATTTTCATAAGCTCTTATTTCAGACCACACAATGCAAATTTATCATATATTATCAGAAAAAAACACAGATTGACATGGATATTTTGGGAAAGTAGCAAAAAGCAGAAACATGACAAGATAAAGTCATGCCAGCCATTTGTATTTACTTGAATTGTGTCAAACCTTCCATCAAGTTAGTAATAAGCATGCAGGTCATTAAACAGCTTAATTGAATTTGAGTGACATCTGCTTTTGAACAGTTAGATGGCACAGCATATTTTCATAATGAAAGAATTTCCTTAATTTCCATCTTCTTTCACTGAAGGGTTATTAAGTAGTTCAGCCATTAAAGTGCTTATTTATTAGTGAAGCCCAGATGGCCAACCACTATAAGTGTAAATAATAGCTGAGCCATGTCAGACCTTAATTAAGAGATTGCAAATTAGAGGAACATCATTCAGATCACAGGGGTTAACATTACACTTTGCTGCTATTAAAATTCCATAATGGTTTGTGCAGAGAAAAAAAAACCAGCACCCTAAATATGACTCATCCAGAATGCAATCTAAGGTAAGGAAAGGTAAGGGAAATGTGTGATATCCCTCGTGTGACCGCTGTATGAAAGCTCTGTCATTGATTCTGTTGAACTTGGAACCCCTGAATAGTCTTTCCTTCATGTATTTGCAAGGTGCTATTACTCCTGTATTTCACAAAATCTTGATGGGAATTGAGGGTATTCAGAAGCTGAAGGATTAGGAGAGAAGTCTGTCATACACATTAAGTCATAAGTATGTCTTGTTTTCTCACTCTGAAAGGAAATGAGTATGTAATAGCAACACAAAATTTTTTGTCTAAATGTAACAAGCAGCTAAGGATTGCAACACAGTGTGAGGCAGATACCTTTCTTCTCTGAGTAAACTGGTAAATTTGACATGTACCAGCTCCTGTGGGACTGTTTTCTTGGGTAAACATAAAAGTAAAGACCCAGAGCCCTGGGTCTCAGAGCTCCTAGGACCCATGTTAGCAGTTTTTCTGTCACAAATTTGCTGCTTTACACAGGGTGAAGAAAGGAGTTCTGATTTAGGCTGTAATGGATTTGAATTTTCTGATGATCCACAGGTATTACTCCAGCCAGTTTTCTGCCTGCTTTGCACAAAACTGGTGGAAAAGACCTCAAAAGACCAAATGTATTGACAATGGATCATGGCAAAATTAAGCTCTTTATAAATACAGATTTATGGTTCCCACGAGGTGCATTTTACGGCAGCTGGGTTTTACTGTGGCTCAGCTTCTGTTTTCATTGTTTCTAAGCTGGGTACTTGGGCAAAACTATCACAGCTTAAATAGCAAAGGCAAGATTTGTTTGATGTTTACAGTTCCCAATGAAATTTAGCCTCTCAGAACCATAAGAATAATTTCCTTAACAAAACATAATTCTAAACCAAGAAGAGAACTGTTGCAACCCAGGCATTCAATTCTGCTGTTTAAGTAACTGTAGATACTAATTAGATCCATTGTCCAGGCCAGTGCTCAAACATTGACAATCAATTTAAGCTTAATGTTCCACATAACTTTTCTCAGTGTAAAGACTGTGAAAAATCCATAACATATTTCATTTCTCCTTAAAACATTTAGGAATTTTCTGGATGCTGCCATCAACAAAGCAACCAGAAGACACCAACTTTTAGTTGAATGCAGTCATGGCACAAGCCCATGATTCCTTTTGTCCCCTGCACTGCGTCCTTAGTCTGTGCAGTGCCACAGGGAATTATTTATTTGGCAATGCACAAGGGGTGATATCATTCTGAAGTTCACCTCATTCCTTCTGGCTTTAACTCTTTTTAGTCCCGAAGGCCACAAGCAATGAAGATTGCTTTGCTGACCAGGTTGGTGTAACCCACTGCAACCACGCCACCTCACTGTGGGAGGCACTAAACCAATAGAGCTATGATTTTAGGCCATCAGTTGGGACTCTCAATATTTTGCTCCTGTGGATTGAAGAAGCTGCTGGTTACACAGCCTTTCTAGCATGAAATAGGAGGTGATAGTCACACTGGATGCAATAAAGATGAGAAAAGTAAACAGATCAAGGACAGACTGGCTGGTGAAATGGTAAAAGATGCAGTCACTACATTGCCGATGCTGCTGAAGTCAATAGGTGCATTTTGCTTTCAGTTTCAGGGAGAGTGAGATTTCACCAAAAGCTTCCCTGTGCTTAATTCCTGATGGGTTTCTACAACGACAGTTAATTGCTTAGCATTTCCTACTTCCAGGCTATTCCTGACTAATTAGAAATATGAACTCTCTGGCACAGCATACCCTTAAACCACTAAACCACATCAAAGGACATTATTCATCAGTGCTGTTTCCTATACTCTTCCTCAGCTTTGTCAGATGAGAGACATTGTCTTCATGCTCAATCTGAACTTCTTCATTCTGTCTCCCCACATCCTGTTGCTGATCCCCAAATAGAGGAGATCAACAGCTCTGCCCCCCTGAGGAAGTTGTGGACTGAGAAGCCTCCTCTTCTCCAAACTGAACCAGCTAAGTGACCACAGCTGCTCCTTGTGAGTCTCAGCCTATTCCAATATAGTTTAAAATTGGGTCTTATCATGAAAAAGAAGATAATAATCTTATTGAGATTTTGCTCTCTTTTTTCTTCAGACTTTAGTGTATTAATTCTGTAGTTAATAAACTAAATGGATGTCCACCTATTCAATCTTACTTTAAAAGTCCTGCTTTGTAATATACTATAGGTCTGGCTTCTTATATCAATAACTATTCTCACTATTTTGTCCTTGCTAATCGGCTATCCTTAAAAGATCAGCACTGCAAGCTATGTGTATATTTATATATTTGCACACTGTCTTCAGCTGTTGGCCAGTGTGTAATTTGAAATCTGGAGCATCGTAATCAGTCTCAGTAAGGTTATGCCCTTTATTGTGGCTGAAAAATTAAATTCCAAAGTATGAAGTGAAACCCAACAAAAGAGTGCCAACAACAACCAAAACATAATCGCAGGTTTTAAAATATTTGATGAATGACAAAAAGAAAAAGAAACACAGGACAGTGTATATCCAGAATCCAATGTTACTAATTCTGCCAGGTTTATTTCTCATATTCCAGGAATAGGTTGGTAATTACTGTGATCTGAATTCCTATTCCAGCTTTATAAAGATTCAAAGGAAGCAAAGGAAAAGCTGAGAATCGTAGATGTCAGCAGTGACAGGTGGAGACCTGAAGTGCTCTGTACCCTGTACCCTGTACCCTGTACCCTGTACCCTGTACCCTGCCTGGTAGCCAGTTCTCATGGAAAAGAGAACAGACACGTAACCTGTGAATGGCTCTGGCTGAGATGGTAATTTCCCTCCCAGAGCCCCCACAGTGCTGTGCTTTGTATTGGGACCTAGAAAGGTGTGGATAACACCCCAGTTCCTGGCTACTGTTGAGCAGTGCTGGTACAGCATCCGTGCTCTCACTCCAACATTCGGTTGCTGAAACCTTTCTTCCCAAGAAGAGGTCAGATGTTGTCTGCAGATGGTAAGTAGAGAATAAAATCTTTTGGTTTTCCTCTTTCATACACATGTGCAATCTTCACTTTTTCTTTAGTAAATTACCTTTTTCTCAAACTACATTTTCTTTTTGCATCATATTTGCTCCCTCTGTCCTGCTGAGGAGGGGAATGATAGAGCAGCTTAGTGGGTGTCCAAGCAGGATAAAACCCACCACAACCTGTTAGTGCAGCACCATCTTGTTATTGTTCTTAAAATAGTCAGTTTCCTTCTGACAACTTTACATGTGTATGTTTTACCAATTGACAGAGTGAGTATTGCCAAAGGTAAAGACAGGGTTCTTAATAACCATATTTTCAGAATTAGAAGAAACTTACTAGTGGAAGTAAAAATTCTGGACTCTTCAGTAGATTCTATAGAGCAAGGTTAATAGCCCGTTCTACAACTGTGGGCCTGCAAAATACAAAGAATGTGAAACATTTAAAATATACTGATTTCTAACCAAGCTCAAACATAAACTTCTTCATCCAGTTTTGAAATCCAAGTGTCTTACTCCTTCTGCCTACACTGCACATGAAGGGGACAATTTTGATTTCTGGGATAAGAAGGCTTTCGTGCCACCACAGCTGGGCCTGCCCATTAAAAAAATCTTTTAAAATGTATTGGATAACAACAGAGAAGTCTATTATTGTAAACATTATTTCTATTTTTAAATAAATCTATTCTAATGTTTCTTATAATTTCATACTTCTAATCCTAAGACAAGGGAAGAAGGGGACTTTCATCTATGTTCACAATACATTTATTATTTTTATTGCTGTTGTACCCAGGAGTCTCAATTAGTATGGATATTCCTAAATACCAGTTAAGCAAATGCAAGCAGAAAATATTATCTAAATCACTTTTCATATCTGGTAAACCCACTAATTTTCTTCTTAGGCCATACCTCTTCTGGAGGATGCATAATCTGTTACGGTACTTCACAAGTTTTCTTGCAAATACCTGACATATTACAATTCATGAGAATGAACTCTAAAGCTTTATTCTGCAGGGAAGTGGTGGTTTGAGGGCTTTGGGGTGGTTTTTTGTGATGAAAAGATTGCTCTCTGTGTATGCTAATCTTACACTGTTCTCAAAGCCTTGGATATCAAATACTTTTTGAGGGCTGACCCAGCATCTGCAGTTCTTGTAGTATTTGCATTCTGACACTATTATGCTGTCTAAATGATGATTATGAAACAGATGCTTCTTTTATCTTTTTTTTATTGAAAGACTTTATAAGCCCTCCAACCAGAAAAGAAAAGTCTATAAGAAGTTTGGTTTTTTCTAGGGAAAAATTTCCTTAATGAGCTGTTTCTATTGTGCTTCTTAAAGACTCTCATTATATTTGTAAATGAATTTACAACCTAGATGTCTGAGTACAATTCACAAATTACACACTAAATGTAGTAAATACTGTACAAATGTATCAGCAAGTGCAATTTATCACTGCAATCCAATTAAATGGGCTGATTTTTCCTTTAACACTTAAGGAATCGTACAAGATTGGTCCTCTAGGACTTGCAGCAATACCTTATCTTTTGCAGGGGAGGGAGCTATTCCCTACAAATTTTAGGATGTAGATCTGTAAAGTCAGTGTGCTAAGGAGAAATATGCGGCAAGTGCAGCTATGCTGGGTAAGTTAGGGGTACCTGAGAAACATTTTGTGCTGTCTCCAAGATTAAAACAGATAAATGAGATGATAATAACAGAGGAAATTGTCTTTCCTGCCGGCCTTCACCTTAGCAATATGTTCCAACCACTTGCTTTGCTCTATATCCCCACCTAATCTAGGGAGAAAGGAATATCTATCTGTGGTTTCAGGTCTGTTTATAGGTAAAGATGTCTGCACACATTTGCTGACATTAATACCAAACTCTTTTTTCTGTCTATATAAACAAAATATAATGTTAAAACATTATATAATTCTTTTGCAACATCTTGGCTATTTGTTGGCATCTGGGAGATTTCCATCCCAGCTTTGTGCCTTCTCAGCTGGTATGGCCCCAAAGGGAAATTGCACTAAGGGGGCCCTTAAACTATGAGTTGGAAAGTCACAAAGGGCTGAAGGAGAATCTGTTTGTGTATTGGTAATGTCCTCATCTGCAGCATCAGTGGCACACAACTCTTTGGGCCCATCTCAGGTGTTTCCTGTAGGGCAGGCAGCCAGTGCCTTCTGTGCAAGTCAGAATGTGGCACCCCTGGTTGTGCTCTGTGGGTACACCAGCCTATGTGGTACATGGGTGAACAATATCTGAGTAAAAATGGATTCCTGTTTTATCCATACATAGCCCCAAACTTGTTTTTAAAATTGGAGAAGTATGTGTTAAAAAAAAAATATGGAAATATTAATAGTGACAGCTGGAATTATCTCTGCATCTGCTCATTTAGTTCCCAATTCAAATTTCCATGCAGGCTCTATTTATGCTGCATAACAGTTAACAGTATAAATTGATGCAATTTCAACACAGCCTAAACCACACGGATAAAACATATATAGAAACATATTCACAACATTAACAAGCAACATCAGTCAATCACTTGCACTATAAATTGAAAATCACAACAGGATAGATTGTATCAGCTAAACACTTTCTGAAAAGCCCTGATCACCCTCTGGGTGGGAGGCAGGGGAATGGAAAATAACTTCTTGGTGTTTATAACATCACACCAACCTTGTCTTGCCTTCTTAAGGTTGTGTTCATTAGTATAACATGTACACAGGGAACTGACTATTCCCTCACACTTGCTTCTTTCTACAAAAGGTCAAGAAAAAACTCAAATGTGACTCAAGCTCATAGAACCACTGCAATTTCGAAACACTGTTGAAACTGGCAGGCCTGAAATGTAACTTCCTCTGTTCTCATTTTTGCTTTGTAATGTTACAGAAATTTTACTGGGTTTTTTTGTTGTTTTTATTAGTTTTGTTTGGGGAGGGGGTTTTGTTGCTGTTGAGGGGGTTTGTTTGGTTGGTTTTGGTTGGTTGGTTTGGCTTTTTTTATAAATTAATCTCTTTTTTTATTATTTTCTCTTTAGGTTCCAAAGGGAAAATGAGTGTCAGAAGCCTACCAGTTTATCTCAGCAAGCCAAATTGGACACAAATTGGAGGGAAATAATTGTGATAAAGAACAGATTCACTTTCACACTGACTGATGGTTGTTATGGAAAGAACAAGTTCTACAGTAACAGTCATAATTTTGAATGGCATCCTCCTCCTCTCAGTCGTTTTTCTCTCTTGGGCAATTGTACTTATAGATGTTAAAAGGCTTTTTATTTCTGTGCAAATTCTCCACCTGCAAAAACAGCTACAAACACCAGTATAAACTGCCTACAGAATCCTCTATAGAACAACATTGTTGAAGAGAAACATGAAAATTATGCTCATTACTACACAGGGTACAGAAATAGCCATCCCTTGCTTCTGTATTGGACTCTAATATTTTTCACCACTTAATAATACTCATTACCTATATAGAAATAATTTTGATGTAATCTTCCGTTTTAAGGCCATTACTGAGAAAAAAACCCTGTTATATTATTGTAAGACAGATTAATGATTACTATTTTCATAGTAAAACTTATATTTTTACTATAAAAATTACATTTTATGTTATAAAATGTACCATTTTGGTACAGTATTTTTTTGCACCTATTGTTGTAATTCACTCAGTTTCATGTTTAATATACTTTAACAAATTCTTCTGCATTTCACTTTTGCATTGGAGTTTCTTTTGGCTCAGGAAAAGGAGCTTCAGGGCTTCAAAGACATGGATCCTTTTTGCTTGATATTCATATGAAGCTCTATTTATTCTCTTCTGTCAATTGAAGCAGTAACAGCAATAGAATAAATAATCATTGATTAATAACTAAATATCATTGCAAAACCTCATCCTTTTGGCTAAACTTGAACATTTTGGCTCTGGTTTCACTCATGGTTATTTTTCTCAGTAAAAAAAGGAAAAATAGCCTGGAGACAGTGAAACAAACAAGTGTCAGATCTAATGTCTGATCAGTCAAATCCTTTCCTTTTTTGTATGGTTTTTCTGGATCTGGGAAATGCCTATTTAGAATGACAAGGTCAGTCTGAGTTCAATCTAGAAACAAATACCTGAATCTGTGAATGGACCCTCAGGAGAACACCAGGACCTCAGCAGACCTTTATCATTCCCAGGATTTCAAGACTGCCAGGACTGCAGCTCCCCATTTCAGAGCTGACAAGGTTTCTCAAACACTCCATCCCATATGATTTCTCTTTCCCATCCACATTAAGGCTTATATTTTCAGTACTGCTCAAAAAAGGCTCCCTCCTTCCAGTGGATGGATAGGCAGTAAACTGCTCAGTCACTGCTCAGTCAGCAGCAGGTTTCTCTG
This sequence comes from Acrocephalus scirpaceus scirpaceus, assembly GCA_910950805.1. Taxonomy (NCBI): domain Eukaryota; kingdom Metazoa; phylum Chordata; class Aves; order Passeriformes; family Sylviidae; genus Acrocephalus; species Acrocephalus scirpaceus. The sequence continues at coordinate 21,258,700 of OU383777.1, forward strand.
GCACAGGTGTTGACCTTGGTGCTTGAGATCACTTCTCAGTGATCTCAGTGATCACTTCTCAGTGAGTAGGGAATGGAATATGCAGGAATGCCCTGGGGAGCAGAGATGGGGGCTATGTTCACTTGCTTCCCAGAAAAGTCCTAGCCCTAGGATGTCAAGTAGGCAGGAGTCAGGTGTCTGAATGACTCTAAGCAGGGAACTCATGGTAGGTTGTTACTTCCCCATGGACGCTACTAGTCTCTAACCTGTAATTCAAAAGATGAGTGTTTAAGCCCTCATTTCTGGAGGCACTCTTTCTTCCTTTGTGTTCCTGAAATTCCCACATTTCTGACTACACAAAGGAAGAAAAAAGCTGCACTGGTCTGGAAATGGTCATCATCTGGCCAGGAACTTTAACCATTAGAATACAATTGCAAAATTGTCTGCTACTACTACTACAGTATCATCAACTTCCATTGGTTTGAAGTCATTTAATGCATTGCTGTCAACTTCAGAGCTACTAAAATCTCTTGTCCCTTCAATAATTATTTCTCTTTGCTGCTTCATTATTTCAGCCATCCATTATAGTTGCCTCTCATTCATACTGCAGGCTTCTCACTCATCTCTCAAATACCTGTTGTTGTCTTCTGTTCGTTACAGCTATGGATTGCTATGCTGCAGCAAATTTGAATAGTTCACTTGATATCTCATTGTTAAACACATAAGTTGCAGCTCATCAGTTTAATTTTTATGCTGCTACAGCAGGATTGCTGAGTTTTCAATGGCAGTAACAGTAGCATCCTTAGAAGATTTTCAGAGATGGTTATTGCTAATGGTGCTCAAACTTCATCAGTTTTGCAATGAAGTGAGTATATTTCTTTTGAACTGACAAAGCACATGAAACATTTCTCTTGTAAAAGCACATGTCAGCAGACATGGTTAAAACTTCTCACTCTAATTCTGACAAAGCTGCTGTGATTCAAAAAGCCCATGTGGATTAATTGGTCTGATCCCAGGGAAAGAAAAGAACACATTACTCCTCTCTTCACATTTTACTAGAATTTTTATGTCAGATTTCTTTTCCTTAGTTCTCTTTTCAATCATAACAAAATCATGATTTCAGGCAAAAAATTCAACAGTATAACCACTGCAAATAGGAGCATCTTCCAGGAGCCCTCAAACATCCTTGATCGCTTGTTAAGAGAGAGGTTATCTCTTTTCAACTTCTTGTAGCCTTGGGGGAAAAAAACACAGGTAGGATGGAAAGAAAGACTTTTTCTGCAGGTGTATTCTGTTCACTCACAATTGTTCTCTATTATGATCTGACTACTGAGAAATGCCTCTACCCAAATTAAGGTGCAAATGAGACCATATGGTGAAGTCAATCATACAGAATTTATTTAACTATAAAATGTGATGGGGAGAGAGAGAGAAATAGAAAGGGGTGGGAGAGGAGAGGGGGCAAAGAGAGCTATCAAGCAAAAGATAGTCAGGACCTGTGGATCCAACAGTGTCTTATTGGTCCTTCTTCACCCTGGGCTTCTTGATGGTGGGGATCCTGAGGTCATTCAACACTTTCTGCTATTTATATAAATATACAAATTTATATATTTGAGCAAACAAAGGAATTAATTCTCATTGGTTATACAGTTCTCTTATTATATTGGCTAAAATATTCCCTTACTTCTAATGCTAAACAGTCCCATGTTCAGTATTTCCCTTCTTTTGAGTTGGTGGGTTGTGAGTCAGTGAGTTTCTGGAATCAGTGGGTGGTGAGTTGGTGGTCACAATCTCCCCCCACCAGAATTACTGGTCGGGCTAATTTCAGCACAGTTTCTGAGTTAGGTTTCCTTGTGTCCCATAAATTCTGCCATTATCAGTGATACATTCCTCTCCCCCAGCTTTGTTAACCTCCCCCTTGGTCTGAGACAACACCTGGGCAACTTTACCTTCTCTCAAGCTCCTGTCATGGTGGCTTAACTTGCAGTCCCTGTTTCAGGTATGCATGTAGGCTTACTCTGGGGGGTTTCTGTGGTCTTTGATATTCAAAGGTGCCATCTGTCCCATAAACTGGGGTGATCTTGGTTTAACCTGTGATATGTGTACCAGCAGTTGCTTCTTTACATGGTTTGCCACAGTGACAATTTTTGTCTGCATGTGTTACCCAGGATGTGCTAGGCAGACCTCAACAGAGCCAGCACCATCCTGCCACTCCATTCTGTGCTTATCCCATGGCAAAATCCTTCTGCATCCTAAACAGTGTTTGAGACAGGTAACTGTGGTCTCTAAGTGCTTACCCTCCTCTCGGTCATTTCCTTTAAGCAAACTTAACATCTCAATCGAAAGCAAAAATCCTGTTTTCTGAGGCTGTTTCCGTAGATGCTGGGAGATCTTTGCTGGAGAATTTTATAAACCTGCCTCACAAGTATCTGCTGGAGACAGTTGTTACTTAACCCATAAAATTGCTGGAGAATGATGTTTCTTTGAAGATCTTCAGTCCCCAGATCTAGAGAAGAGGATACTTCAGTGATATCCCACCATGGCAGTTTAAGACAAGAGTGCTGTGTCTAGTCTTCCCTTACACTGTCTTGATATTAAGATGTCAGATATAGCAATATTCTGGTAACAGGAGACAAAAAAAGAGCTGCTACCTCACTTGTTATGATTATATGTGGCAGGGGAAATCAGCAAGAAAAACTAGGAATTTGGGTGTCTCAGTTATACAGAACCATATGCCACCACCCATGAGTGACATAACATGTCACAGCAGAAATATAATAGACATTATTCTGAAGAGGCAATGCAGCATTCATAATTTTGTGTATGTTTGTGTGGGGTATGCAGCTTCCTTAAAAAAGTAAGCACTAGGGAACATGCTAATGAAATGACATTACCATTCTTAAAAGTCCTGCCTCTTTGAGCTGGCTTGTCCAACTTGACAGTGACTCTCTAGGATAACAAATTACTGCAGAACCTGCACAGCTGGCACCAGGATTTATCACCAAATATAATTTTAGAAATTTGCTGTGAAGCACATAAGTAAAAAAGCACAAGTGTTCTGAAAAATATGAATTCAAATATAATCAGTAATAGCTTCATCTGAAATACTTTGTTACATGAAGGCACAATATATTTGCCCTCTGGCTCTTCTGTGAATACAAAATTAACATAATAGAATTCTTGTATTAATAAGCATAGATAATTTTCTTAATTGTTGTCTACTTGCCTTGATACTCTATCAAGCTATTAGTCCATGTCAGTCTGATATAATAGGCATTCCAGAACAAGGGGATAGAAACACATCAAAAAGTGGTAATCAGAAAAAACAATGTGTTAGATTGAAAGTGTAGTCACTTATTTAACAGGCTGGTCCATAAAATATTAGCAAGGCTCCCCTTATTTTACCCAGGATGCAACTTCATGGAAGCGCTGTAAGAGATGTTAGCATTCAGATTTTAAACACCTCTTGCTGTAGCCAAGGTCCTGCTGCTTCTCCTTCGTGCGGAAAGCCATGGCCCCTCCCCTCTCCTTCACTTTATGAATACCAATCATTTACGTCCAACAAAAAGATTTTTAGCAGCATATATGGCTGAGATCGAGAGGCATTTCGCTCAGAAGGGGCAAGACCTTATATCTGACAGCTCACAAGCCATTTCAGTGTGACCTCACTGTACGAAGCAGATGCAGGGTTAAAGGAGTTACTGCTAAGGGAGCCTTTGCAGTTCTAGCAGGGCACGTGGAACAGCCCACACACCTGTGCTGCAGTGCTCACCAGCATCACCTCCTCTAATTTCCCCTGCAGTCCTTCCTCCCCTGTCTCTGGTGACTAACAATTGGTATCGTTACCAGCAGACACACAGAGAAATTTCCTGACAATGTATGTCAGGAGCAGGATACCCAAGACAAGACGTGTGTGGGTGTGGGGGTGTGGGGGTGTGTGTTTGTGAGAGAGATAGGGGAGGACTCCAAATATCCAAATACAGCCCTGTCAGGAGCCTAGAGTGCCTCGAGTTCCCACTCTTACACCTTCACCCTTCTCGGGCACAGCTTGTTGATTGCAGAGAGAAGAAACATCTCCAGCAGAATAAGATTTCAGCAAAACAATAAAAGGGAACCTCCTCTTTCCTTGTCCTGTTGTAATACATTTTAAGCTTCTGCCTGAGAGCTTCCAAGGGAAACAGGTGTCAACATTTCATAGTGATCAAAACAACAGATAATTTCCTTAATGCTTTATCCATAAACTTTTCAAGAAAATGATCTAAAAATTCAGCAAATAATCCTACTCTATTTTGCCAGTTTCTAGAAAAAGGAAAAACTCTGGAATTGAATTTGAGAGAAGCATTGATTACAATTGTCATTACCTGTTCAGTCCCTCAAGAAGTATTGCTTAGTTTTTCCTGGGATTCTTAAACAAATAATATATCTAATTCATAATATTTCCTTATAGCAGATAGAAGAAATGGCTGGTGTTTCTAAAGCTGTTCTCCAGCTGTCTTGTTCACTGTTCATTTGAATGAACTGCATGCAGTGCAAGAACTGTGTGCTTGGAAGTGCATGCAGGTCCAAATAGCATTGGAATGTTGTGTGTCTGATACTTTGTAGGTGTTTAGTGTCAACCCATGGGCCTAGAAATACCAAGAAAATTAGAAGACCAGAAATAGTGATGCTCCTGTAAATGAGAAAATAGTGGCCAGTTGAAGAACTTGCTCAAGGGCACACTAAAAAAGTTCTCAGAGCCAGCTACTGAGCATGTATTTCCCAAGATCTTACATGTAAAAGCATCCTTCCTCTTCCACCTGTCTGAGAAATGGGAGGTAACTGGCTCTGCTGGGTAATTACATGTCAGAGTAAAGGAATTTGAAATGAGACACCCTTCAAGGCTCTTTTCCTTTCCTATGCTGTAAACACAAAATCTCTAGGTGAGATCATTACTGAACACAGGACAGAGTATTACCATTATGCTGATGATGCAAGATCTTTTCCTGGCCTTGTAGCTGCAGGGCCTGGTTCATGGGAAGTTTTGAAAGACAGGTGACTGAAGGCATCAGGAGTTATTAGTGTGCAGACCTGAGAAGATAGACCTGTGTTCTTGGTGGAGGTCACATGCCTCAAGAGGGTACTCAGAAGTCTGCAGCCTATTGCCACACTGCACACACTGACAGAGCCTTTGTTACTGTTTTATTCAGTTGCATCATTCCCAGACCCCATCACAGGGCTCTCAACAGGGCAGCTGACATCATTGCAGCTGTACATTATCTCAATGTGATGGGCTATTGTGACACATTATGTCCACCAGCAATTTTTTTTTTCATCAGCTGCTGCTTATTATTCCTAAATCTTTCATCAGGCTGTACTTTAGCTATATTTAAAAGATCTTCACTGAGCTCTAAATTGGCGTGACTCTGTGCTCATACACCACCCACTGCTGAAAGTTTCTACCACTGAAATGAAGTCAGCTGGATAGCTTAATTCTGTTATGACAGCCCTCCCAAATAAAATTCCTTCTACATCACATCTGTTCCCATTACCCATCCCAGTGTTATGAATTTAGACTGAAAATATGCCTCTACTTTCTTGGTTTTAACATTAACATACAACACAACATAGAAAGTGTGGCATATACTTTAATAAATATATGACAGAACACGTGTTTGTGTGAAACAGTACATGTGCATATGTGCACTTACAACATACAGGTTATAAAAATGTAATTAATATTACCTTTGAATGCACAATATGTAAAGAAATCTATTTCAGGATATCAGTGTCTTGCATTTTTTTATTCCCATAATAATTTTACAAGCACACTATGAAATACTGGGTAACTTTTCTATTTGCCTCTTCTGTGTGCACAACGGCATTCCAAATACTGTTCAAGACTATAGACTCTTGCACTCTACAGATGTCACAGAACATGCAAACATTTTATTGTACAATGCACATACTGTAACTTGTGCCTCACAGTGTATTCCCTCATTTATAAGGGCTTGATGAAGATGTTTAGATTTCATTTGATTTTATTTATTTTTGATAGCATAGCAGGAATAGTGTGAAGGGGATAATCTTGATGGATTTGCTATGACAGATTTGGTGCTTATAAAATCTTCTACCCCACAGAAATCGGTTTTCCTGCAATGATGGCTCATGGGAAGCTCGAATCACTTCCATTAGCAATGATGCATTGGTAACATTACTGTATTCAGATACGAAGAACTCAGCTTAAGAGTTTTACAGTGAACATAGAGAAAGGAGGGTGTTTTCTTGGATAGACTCAGAGCAGCTGCTGTGCATTACTTTCCAGCACAAAGATACCTGCAATATTTATATTTTCCCTTCCATTTTGCCAGCCTTCTTTCAGAGCTGCTCAGTCAACACCCTGTATTTTTCAGGGAAGAAAGCTACTCTCATCACCAAGAACCCTCCAGGGCCCTCTGACAAGAAACCCCTTCCCCCACACATGGCTTCTGAGTCTCACATCTGTCTGTCTGAAGTCATTAATCCAGACTTCTATGGAGGCGGGATTCTCACGCTAACAAGCTGGCAGCTTGGGTTGTGCTCTGGTTTCTGGCTCTGGCTAAAGCCTTCCTTGCAAGAGGTTAGAAAGAGCAGCCCTTCATTTTAAGCAATGTTCCAGTGAGTGACTTGAGCTGAACGATGAGTGCTTTTCAGACAGGCTCAGCCTGAAAACAGAAGGATCTTCACAAACATAATGGCACAGCCTTTTCCTATTTAAAATATTAATTGAATACATTTTGAAAATTCTTCACATTAATCACTGCTGCTATTCCTTACCTTTATAATGTGGGAGGGGATGTGGCAGAAGCCTTAGCTCACAGTGACATACAATTCAACCAGGTTCATATATGATACATGTGTTCCACATGAAATGCATGTGTGTTTCACTCTACAGGAAGCTAACATTTTGCCAACACTCAAATGAAATACAATTCACAGTGGATGCTAAGGAAAAAAAAAAGTATTATCAAAAGATATAATATTGATTTCACAATTAGATTTAAAAACTCTTTCATTCTAGAACTAAAGGTAGAGATAAAAATAATTGCCATTAGCTTTCTTTGAAACCATAGTAATTTGAAAGGGGACTCAAGATTATTTTACTTGGAAATTTAAATTACTATTTTTTAAAACAATCAAAATAACTTCTTCCAGCCAATAATATATTTTTCTTCCAGAAAACATATGGCTTTCTCTGCTGTTCAGGCTTCCATGGAATTAAGTTCTTTGGGAAGTCAATAACACATTTCTAAAGCTCTTTACAGAGATCAGACTGAATCCTTGACCTTTTTTTTCTGGTCTCCTTGTGCTATGAACTACACATATTAAAAAGCAGCTAAAACAAGGCAAGTGAGTTTTCCCTAATTTAAGAAAGTTGCTGATTGCCAAACAGCATCTAGCATGGCTCTATGACACCCCTCAGGAGGAAAGAGGGCTGCAGATGACAGGCCAGAGCACTATTTCTGTGAGCATCCCTGAACCTCAAAGCAGTTTTTAGAGTCAAAGCTCTAGAGTCAAAGTAGCTGAAAGGAAATTTACTTTAACTGTCTGTTTCTTTGCTGGCCTGGTGAGCAAAGAACAGCCACAGCCAAAAATGTGTCCCACTGTACAAGTAATTTACTTACCACTCAAGTGAAGACATTTCTGCTACGGGAAATGACCAGGCTCTCAGTGTCAAGATATTTTCAGTCTTGTAAGAAGTATCCTAGAATTTATTACTGGGCACAAATAACAAGTGCCTCCAAATGATATTTTATTTGACAGACATGTTCTGGTACCAAAGGTCATTGCTTAAATCAGGATATTTGCTAATGATTTTAAGAGAAGAATATACCAACTCATGCAACTGAGGATTACACCTATACAGAGATAAGTGCTGATGCTATTTATGTAGAAAAAGCACAGACTAATTTAACATCATCACAGGCAGCTTTTACCAACACCCTCAGATGCCTTCTGTAGTCCTGGACATCTGTGATTCATAAGACCAGTGACAAAAGACCTGGCACCCCTGACTGCTTCTTCTCCTTAATGACCTGCTGACATTACCAGTGACTTTATATTATGTCCTCATTAACAGATGCTGCCAAGTTGGAAAAATGCTATCGAAGGCAAGGATTTCAGCCTTTGAAACAAATATGGAAATTTTCTAATACAGAATATCTACAAGAAGTTGCAGAAATGTTTCTCACAAGGTCATAACATAAAAATGCACAAAAAGTAACCCTCCAGCTGCTGAGATGCAGTTAGCTGATCTCCTTATTCCCTGTCATCCTTCCAAAGCTATCAATTCATCATGGGATACAGAAGTGGGAGAGAGGAAAAAGAAAAAAAATAGGAAAAAGACCAAAAAAACCAAAACAACAACAACAAACCACACAAAACCAAAACCAAACAAAAACAAAACAACAAAAAACAAAAACAAAAAACTCAAACCAAAACAGAAAAGAGAACCCTAAGCCAAAATATGACATTTGACAAGTAAGGGCATGATAAAAATTAATTGTCTGCAACTTTAACAGACTCTGAATCTGTCCTTAACAGAGAACAAATAAGCCATGAAAGAGAGAATGTGTATGACATTTATCATCGTTTTAAATAACTCTTCTCCCTAGGGTGTTGTGTTTACCTATGAAAACAATACATACAGTGGGCTAGTCTTCAGGGAAAATACGAACTGTAGAAGAGAACTCGTATGAGCAACAGCAAAGCATAAAATCTTGTGCTTAACCTGAATGTATAAATATTCAAAAAACAGGGAATATCCAAATTCCTGCAGGATGACTTGAGCAATGAAAAGGAAATATACTTTTACAATTTCAATAGGCCTCCGTCAAAGTGTTCAATGGCTCTTGGAATAAAGCCAAGAACAAGTTAATGATACCAAAGGAAATTGTTAAAAGATAAAAAGTAAATGCAAACATGGTTCAAATGTAAGGATACTTTGGTGGGAGAGAGGTGGGCAAATCTCATGTTTCCTGCGTATATGTATATATTTTTTGTTCTCATTGAAAGCAGGTTTGACTGAAAACAAGTATCATGGTTTAACCACAGCTGTCAACTTAGTATCACACAGCCCCTGACTCACTTTCCACCTCTCCTTCCCCAGTGGGATGGGAAAGAAGATCACAAAAAGGTACAGCCTGTGGGTTGAGATGAGAGCATTTTATTAATTAAAATAAAGTAAAATATAATAATAGTAACAACAGTAATAATAATGATATAAAAACCACGAGAGGAATAAAACCCAAGAGAAACAAGTGATGCACAAGACAACCGCTCACCAATGCCCAGCCCATCCTCAAGCAGCTCCCAGGCTCCCTGGCAACTTCTCCCAGTTTATCTACAGGGATGATGTTCTGTGGTATGGAACATCCTTCTCGCCAGTTCAGGTCACCTGTCCTGGCCATGTTCCTTCCCAGCTTCCTACGCAGCTCCTCACCAGCAGAGCACGAGCCAACTGAAAAGTCCTTGACTTAGGGTAAGCAGCAATATGCAACAATTAAAACATCAATGTGTTAAAACATTCTTCTTGTACTGAATCCAAAACACAGCAGTGCACCAGCTTCTAGGAAAAGAATTAACTCCATCCTAGCCAAAACCAGGACAAGAAAATTAACTCTATCCCTGCCAAAATCAGGACAAGAAAGAAAAATATATCTATTGCTATAGATAGCACAAAAGTAAGAAAAACAGTTGCATCCAGTCAATTAGCCCACATTAAAGGCATCCCTGAGTGCACATGGAAAAGAGTAAGCCCTCAAAAACTATTTCTGAAAAGTCATATAGCATAGGATATATAGCCTCAAACATCAATAAAGGGAAGAAGTGTGGTTTATTAAACAACGAGTTTAATTTCAAGCATATTCTGTAATGAGAAAGAACAGAACGTTTGCTAGAGGGGAAAAAGAAAATAAACAGAAAAAAGAAACAAAACTCATGACTCCAAAACACTCCTCTAAACATTCAAAGGATAATGGTACAATGAGCAATAAGCAGCATGAGTTTATAAGGAACATGTCGTGCCAAGGAAACGTGATTGGTTTTTTGATAGAACTACAAAAATCCTGGATGAGAGATACACAGCATGATTTTAATAAAGGATTTAATACAGTGTCTTACTAAATCTCCCAAAATGAATCCAAATTGCTTTGGATGTAAACACTGTCATGTAAATTGAAAACAGGTTGTAGGATCTCAAACACTGGCTGATGAGAAATGGCAGCAAATTGCACTAAGTTGTGGGGAAGTAAGCAGTGGGTTGGCATACTGCAAGGTATGAAGTGGTTTCTTAATTTAATAACTTCATTAATAAGCTCAAAGAAAAGGTAAACAATACGTAAATTACCTTGGCCGATGAAACTACTAAGAGTAATGTTAAAGTGGCAGAAAATAAAAAACTAAGGTTTAAATTAAAAAAAGAAAAAAAAAAAAAGTACCAAGCTACTGCATTGGAGAAGGGAGAGCACAGGGCAGAAAAATCCAAGCATCTTCTACAGTCAAAGCAATAGCCTACACTTAGCCTAGAAATGAAGCCTAGCAATGAAGGCAATAATATATGTTATTTATGATACATATGATTGCCACATATTTAGTAGTTTAATGTGGCATGGGAAAGGAGAAAATCATCTGCCTGTAAAAAACCGTAAGGTTTTGTTAACTATTAAATACATTTTAGCACACCAAAGTACAGAAAAATCTTGAAATTCACACCTAAGGGAGAGACAGGGACCATAACACCAGGAGATAACAACAAGGGCTAGGGACAAATAATCTCAAGATGTCTGCTTTTTGATTTCAAGGGACAAGGCAGTGTCTATGCTATAGCGTCTCCCTTCTCCATTTTTTCTTTAAGCTCTTCTTCTTTTCCTCATATTTTCTCAAGAGAATCCCTTCTTCCTCACTCACTTTTTTTCTGCCAACCTTCTTGATTTCTCTCTTTGTCTTTCAGAGTCTTTCTCAGCTCCCCATCCTCTCATTTTCTTTATTTCTCTTCATAGCTGCACAAGGCTGCTTAAAACCAGCTCCTGAGATGCCACTCAACTACTTCTGCCACTCCAAGATACATGTGATCATCCACTCTTGGCTGGACTGCAGGCTGGATGAAAGGAAGTGCTGCTGTGCTGGGCAATCTTGGTCATCCCAAGGACAGCAGTTCTGCTAAAACCTTTTGAAATTCTTTGGAATTTCTCAACATGGTTGCAACTGGAAATGGTGGAGCTCTCATTCTTCCATTAGTTTCTCCATAACAGCTGTGAAACCTTTGTTATGGCCTCAAAGACCTTCCACAGTTCATGGAGCTTAATTAAGAAGTTACCACAGTTCAATCTTAATTTCCCTTGAACTTCAGGTTTGCATTAAACAACAAACTAGGGCAAGTAGTGACTCACAGGAGCAACGTTCATGCTGAGTATCTATATCACAATGGCAGTCTGACTTGAAACCTTGAATACCTGTTTATGCTTTTTACGGTTTATAGCTCCAATTCAAATGAGTTGAAATAGTCAAACTCTATTAAATACAGAAAAAATATTTTGTATAAAGCAGCTAGCAAAATCAAACAAAATCTCAAACAAACAAACTAACAAATATCTAAGAATTCTCTGAAATGCAATGATCAGAAGAATTTCACCATGGTGGATGCTTAAAGAAAAATCTCTCAGGCTGAACATGACCCAACACTTTCAAAGTCCCTAAAGGTTTAAACTGTGTCCATATGATTCTTATTGCCTTTTGACACTTCTTGCCAATTACAGAATGAAAAACTCAGATAAGCTTTTAAGAAGGAAAGGTTTTATTTTTTTTTTCACTGATCTAAATTTCACAGCCAGGTAAAGGAAAAAAGAAGTCTTTGCATCTCACCTTTAGTACTGAGACCTTTACTGTTTGAGCACTTTCTGTACAGAAACTTGTGAAGATGATCATAAGGGTAAAAGGAATGATGCTAACAGAAGAGACTGAAATAGAATGAATTTTTGTGGATGGACATCACACATTGGCTTCACCCTCATTGTCTTAAACTATGTTCTGTCAAGGATATCCACTAATAATAGATACTCTTTCCCACAGCTCTACATCATATAACTTACTCCTCAAGTCATTCACCTTAAAAAAAGAATTCATGACCTCTCAATCCAACGATCACTGTTGGTAAATATTCAGTAAATCATTCTTCCTTTTGGATAAAAAAAAGGACAGAAAAGCAGCAATGCAAGTATCAACCACATCACAGTCTTCCATGTAACATATATACTTGAGGGTTTTTTATTACTAATTCTAATTGAATAGTTGCTGAAACTTCTCTTTTAAAACATGGGTAACTTATCAAACAAATCTATTTGGACCCTGTGACATGAGCACTGACATTTATTCTTTAAAAAAAAATTCAAACTTCAGCAAATGAGAAAGGTTAAAGGGAAAAGCATTATAATTTAAAGTGTGAAACAAGACAGGAAGAGCAATCTATACTCATGAGCTATCAGAAGGTTTCCTAATAGATGTCAATAAATGCACAAAATACTAATTACAAGAAACTTATTATCATTTAACTTCAAATTCTTTTTGAATTTAAATTTCAAAATTTTCAGCATTTGTTTATTGTTATAGAGCCTGACCCAACCATATAAGAAACTGAATTCAACAACAAAATTCCTCCTGTTGATTAGAGTATGTTTATCTGCCAGAAGTAAAAAATTACATCACAGTAATTATGCTCTCTTCAAACTCAGATTACTATGACAGAATACACAACAAAATCCAGTGAGATGTAGGAAGACAAGATAAACAAATCTACCTTTTTATGGACAAAAAAGTTTTCCTATTAAATCTGCCTAAACGAGAAAGAAGAAACGAGTGTAAGATAGCTGAGCACACTGTAGTTCAAAACCAAAAAGAGAGAAGCTGGTTTGGGAAATATATTCTTTCTTCTTCAGTGATGAACCGTTGAACATTGCTAACTGTCTTCTGGGCTGCACCCAAAGTGTGGCCAGCAGGTTGAGGGAGGGGATTCTGCCCCTCTGTCCTGCTCTGGTGAGACCCCACCTGGAGTGCTGTGTTCAGCTCTGGGACACCAACATGACAAGAACATGGGCTTGTTGGGACTACACCAGAAGAGGGCCACAAAGATAATTAGAGGGCTGGAGGACCTCTCCTGCCAAGACAGGCTGGAGAAGAAAAGGCTCTGGGGAGACGTTAAAGCAGTCTTCCAGTACCTAAAGAGAGCTGGAGAGAGACACAAGGGCATGCAGTGATAGGACAAAGGGGAGTGGCTCCAAAATGAAAGAGGGTAGTTTTAGATTATCTATTAGGAAGAAATGCTTTACTGTGAGGGTGGTGAGGAATAAGTTCCCCAGAGAAGCTGTGGATGCCCCGTCCCCAGAAGTGTTCAAGGCCAGGTTACATGGGACTCTGGGCATCCTGGCTATGGAATGTACATGGCAGGAGGGCTGGAACCAGATGATCTTGAAGGCCCCTTCCCACACAAACCATTCTGTGATTCTATGAACCCTGAGGAGAGGCAAAAAGAACAGCAATAATCCCTTTTTACTGAAACACAATAACATGTTTGGTATTACTTATTCAGATAATGAATACTGGAGATGTCAAAAAACCCAGCAGTGCAGGCATTGAAAGCCTATTGATTTTTTTATCATAGATGAAATATCATAGAACACCAACAGAAGAGAATGAAGGTATTTGGAAACTTTTCAATTTTTTTTTTTTTTTTCATGTAGGAACATGCTTATTTGTGTTCCTTTTATAGATTCTGGCTGCAAAAAACATCTATGAATTTTAGTTCCCCCATTTAACAGAGAAAAATGTTTTGGGTGTTTCTGAGTTGTTTTTTTTCTTTAAGCATATTTTAAATATAGAAGTCAGCTTGTGGTTTTCAAGATCATTTCTAGGCTGATGCATGAATTGGTAGAAAGACTGTCAAAACATGTACAGCTTCTTCAGCAGACTTGTGAAAGCCTGAATGAACTGTAGGCTGTATCAGAAAATAATGGAGTAGGAGCTTTATCCTAAAGGAATATCTTATAAAAAGTAAGAGAATTATTTTAAAGACGTGGGGTGAATGCACCATCAGCCTCAAAAAACCCCACAATGAACTCCATCCCTAAAAAATCCTAAACAAACAAAAACTCAGAAATTATATGGACTGCAGCAAAATTTCAAATAAATATTGTGGACCAAAGATATTTGAAAAATGCAATTTTCAGACACTAAATTCCAGTACTTAGCAGAGCAGCAAAAGTAATCAGGAGACTATCATAATGGCAAATCAACTGTTTTTAAAGCCAGCAGAAGACCTTTTTAGCTCGGCTGAATACAATCGACAAAATCCAAATTATGTGCTGTTCTTTACAACAAACAAAATACTTAATAAACTAAAAGAAATGTGGCAAAGATAATAGTTTTTAAGACTTTTCTTTGTGTTCAGAAATAATTTTTCTCCATTACAAAGCAGGTGAAATGCCTACACTGGAAAACCCATGCATAACTCAGTTCTTATCTCACCATTACAGGATCAGTGATGTCAACCAAACACTGCTTAACCTTCTTCTTGGTGATCCATATTTCTTGCAGAAGTATGTAGAAGGGCAGTATGTCTGCTAGCTCCTGTCTGCTCCTTTCATATAAACGCCAGCAGCAACAATCCCCAGTACCCTTTAAGAACAAGCAGTGAATTTATCATATCTGTTTGTAATGCCCTTTGGGACTCTTCAAGAAAGGCATTGTAAATGTAAGCTCATTATCATCATTAACTCCTTTAATACACCAGCTGAGCTCAGGAGGAACGAATGGGAGAAAAATGTAAGGGAAAAAAAGGTTAAATACATTTGCCACTCTCTTCTTTTCCTTGTAGGTTTTAACACTTCCTAGTTAGTTTTTAACATTCATAGATACCTTTATTAGAATGAACTTATTATTTATTAGGAATTCTTAAAATTAGCTTGGTCATTTTTTTTCATGAGATTATATTTACACTGCTAAGGAAAAAGAAAATGGCTTGACCTGTATTTAGGGATATGCAACACAGCAGTACCTAACATACTACACACTTCCATAAGCTTAGAAACTTAAGCTTATGGTTTCCACAGTTACACCTCATCTACATGTGTGAGAGAATGGTTTGAGAAAAGGAAACACTCTCTGTCCTGCTTGTGTTTTCTGGGTAACTGTCATGGACATTTTTCAAAGGAAAAATAGCACAACACCTTCTCAAACCGCTTTATGGGAAAAATATTAAACTTTTAAACTAGTTGGGCATACTTTACGCAAAAGCTCTACAAAATGGCAACTAGCAGGGGCGATGGAGAATCCTTAAGGGTATTTACAGAGTTACTGCATGCAAATTCGGCAAGCTGTCACCTGAATGAAATAAAAATCAGACAAACAAGAAGAAAGAACTATGAAGTTTATCTGACTGTACAAAAGCAAGAAAGAAAACCATACACAAATGTCCATAGCAGGAAAGATCTGTGGAGAGGCTTCTGATGCTATTCCGCTGCGGGATGATGTGTGAACACCACGTCCTTTGCTCAGCCTGCTGCTTCGTTTTGCGCTCTCCCAAGGGAACACGCGCTCCTTTCTCCCCGTCCGTGGCCTCTGCCCCTACAGCAAGGTGCTCTCACGGCTCCTCTGCCGTCCCTGTGCCGACAGCTTCCCCCACCGCCTCCCGGCCAGCCCCGCTCCCACGGCCCGTGCCGGGGCGAGACTCCCGGTCCCAGAGCCGGGCGCTCTGCCCGCCTGCCGCTCCTCTCGGTCCCGCGGGCACCCGCGGCCCGAGGAGGGCAGCCAGACGCTGAGACCGGGACGCGCCCGTGGGCTGCGGAGAGCCACCGGCGGGCATCCGTCAGCGGGCGGCGGGCATCCGTCAGCGGGCACCGCACACCCGCCCGGGGCCGCATCCCCGCAAGGCTGGCGCGGAGCCGCCCGGCCCGGCCCGGCCCGGCCCCACACCCGCCCCTCGCCCCGGCGGGCGGTGCCTCGGCCCCGCGGCGCCGCCGGGCGGCGCTTGCGCACTGCGGCCCCCGCGCCGCCCGCCCTCCTCTCCGGCGCGCCCCGAGAGCCGCGGCGGAGCCGCTCCGAACCCAGCGAGCGGCACCGGGCTGAGCGGGGCCGGAGCCGCGGGCAGCCGGCAGCAGGAGGAGAGCCCGCCGTACACCAACCCCTGCCTGCGCGGCGGGTCGTGGCTGCCGCCCCGTTTCACCTGGTGCCCGCACGACTCGGGAGGCAAGAGCAGCCCCGAGGGGTCCGTCCCGGGGTTTGCCCGCCCGGCGCCGGCAGCATCTTTGCCGTCCCGGCCGTGCTCGCCGTGCCCTGCCCGCGTGCGAGTGCTTGGGGGTGCAGAGATCGATCCCGGCAAGAGTTTTGCAAAGCTCTGAAACATCTTGAGCTGCGCGCAACAACGTGTGTTCTCCGAGGTGCTGGAGATGAGGAGTTAGTGTTCGCGACTGCCCGGAGAGGGGAGGTGTCTGCCTCAAGGACCTTTCCTGACCCGTAGAGCCACTGGCTGCCCGCGGCGGCGAGAGGACGCAAATGGGCAGCACGAGACCGGTGCGGCTGCTGGCGAGGAGGCAGCGGTCCCGGGAAAGGGCGGAGCGCCGGGGGGGGGTTCTCCCGGCGCTGCACTTGCTACATTAACTCGGCGCGGCGGAGACGGCGACACAACTTTCCGGGTCTGCCCCGGGCGTCAGCGACAAGAGGCTCCTCGCCGCTCCGCTCGTCGCGCCCCCAGCGCCGGCCGCTGGCCGCGGCGGACCCCGGCGGCAGCGGCGTCGGGGTTGCTCCTGACCCGGCCCCGGGCGGGCAGGCTGTCCCGGGGAGCCGGGTGGGCATGTCTCCCGCTCCCAGCCCCGCGAAGCGAGGCGGCCGCCGGGTCTGAAGGAGAGCGGGTGAGCCCCGCCGCCTCCCGGCCATGCGGCCCCTCCGCGCTCCCCTCGCCCTGCTCTGCCAGGTGCTGGGTGCGTGGGCTGCCTGCGCCCTGGCCCCGGACCCGGTCGCAGCGTTCGGCCCGCCGGCGCCCCCGCAGCGCGCCCGCTCGCCGCCGGCCGCGACGCTCCTCGCCCCGGGCCGGCGGGCGGCCGCGACGCTCCCCGGGCGCGGAGCCCTCCCTCGCGGGGCCGGCACCGCACCCGGCGGAGCGGCGGGGCCGGGCGGCAGCTGCGCGCCCCGCGGGACGGCGGGGAGCGGCCGACGGCGGGCGCGGAGCAGCGAGCCCGGAGCGGGCGCGGCGGCGGGGCGGGGCGGAGCCGGCGGCCCCCGCTGGCTGCCCCTGAACGGCTCGGCCGGCGGCGAGGGCAGCGCCGGGGGCCGCGGGAACGCCACGGGGCGCCGCGCCCGGCTCCGCAACCCCTTCTACCCGCTGACCGAGGAGTCGTACGGCGCCTACGCCGTCATGTGCCTCTCCGTGGTGATCTTCGGCATCGGCATCATGGGCAACATGGCAGTGATGTGCATCGTCTGCCACAACTACTACATGCGGAGCATCTCCAACTCCCTGCTGGCCAACCTGGCCTTCTGGGACTTCCTCATCGTCTTCTTTTGCCTGCCGCTGGTTATCTTCCAGGAGCTCACTAAGAAGTGGCTTCTAGAAGACTTCTCCTGCAAAATCGTCCCGTACATCGAGGTAATGTCCGCGAGTGGGGGTACGCGGACCCCCCCGAGCTCCTCTCCCCGCCGCTTCCCCGCCGCAAGCCTGACCCGTGTGCGGGGCCGGCGCTGCTCGCCGTCATTGCCGCCGGCCCGGGGACGTCCCGGTGTGCCTTGGTTCGGGTTTCCCGGGTGCTCTTGCGACGGAGCGGGGCCCCCGTTCCGGCCCCGCGGGGACCGGGGCTGGCAGTGGCCACACCGGGTCCAGCGGCACCGGCGTTTCTGTGTCTCTCGCTGGGTGCGTCCGGCGCTTCCTGCCACTCGCGCGATTTCTGCCAAACTTTCCTTGTTCCCTGAGACCCTGAAAAAGAAGTGATCCTCTCAGAATTAGATTTCAAGTTTTTTGCTTTGTTTATTTTAGTAAAGTGAAGATGAGTCAGGAAAGCGTATGAAGGGCTTGAGGGGATCGCTTGTGAGGAGGTGATTGTAAAAAGGACCATCAATGGGATTGTCTGGGCTCTTAACTTATATTTCAGCGTTCAAATCTCACGTTTCTTTAGCTGCCCTTTTTTTTTTTTTTTTTTTTTTTTTTTCGAAAGCCACCAGCTCCGTTTTAACTGCAGCTTCTTGGCAGTTGTTCAGAGACTCCCTCAAAGATGCTCTCAGACAGCTGGCCACAGTCCTGCCGGCAGTGCTCAGGTTGTCCGCTTTATTTATTTACTGGAACTGAACACTGAGGCTTGCTGCTAGGGTGGTAGCCTGGAGTTCTGGCTGGCTCTCCTGTATTCCCAAAACCTTATGTCCAACATTATTCTGTAACTGAGAACTGAGGAAACAACTGGTGGTTCTCTTGTCCTAAGAACAAGCTATTAGAAAAAAAATCCAAACAAAAAAGCAACCCTCTACCCCCCTCCCAAAAAACCTTCAAATACCCAACCTGTTATTAATACGGAGAGTATCAGTTTCAGCAGCTGTGTACATTAGCACACAGTAACACAGAATTAACTGTCAAATGATACTACAGTATTTTAAAGTGTTAAGAAAGATGTGTGACCTGTGTAGCCATAAAATTGCCACTGCTTCTTTCGTCCGTTTAGTTTGTTACTGGTGGTATTGGACAAAGGGTGGAGCTGTGCTACGCTTAGTTGCATTCTAGGTCAGTACTATACCACTGCATTTAAAAAACTCAGAGTACACTTAATTGATTTGCATTTAAGAAGACATGATGCAGTAAATATGTATTTATTGAAAAAATGATAGCACTTGAATCCTTTAAAATTCCTGAAATGGATTCTGGGGCTGTTGTGTTAACCAATAAAATAAGTAGTAGTATTTTAAGAGTAACCATTTCAATTAAAATAGATAGTGTAGTTTGTATTTCAAGGACTGTCATGTGACATTTCATGCTTCCTAACCCTTTTTTGGTCCATCCACATGCAAAGTTGAAATAATTCTTTGTAATGTCGCATCTAATTAAAGATCTGTAGTTTAAATGATTTTGTGTTCCACAAAACTGTGGAACATTCCACTGCTTGAATGTCAGTCTTTACCTATACAAATGTATAGGTAAACTGTGAACACTGTTCCACAAAATTACTTGCTTATGCTTTGCAACTTTGGGCACAAAAGAGTTTGTCAAAATGGAAGTAGTTTTGCTGAAATGTAGTTGCTGAAATTCAAAACTGTAATCCTGAAAAATATTCAGCTGCTGCTATACTCTATTATGATTTAATGTTACCTTATTTTTTCACTTTAAAGTTCTCTGGATGTCTAGAGTTGGTCTTATTCAAGAACTGGCACCAGTCCAGTCAGGATGAACTGGTAGCTTGGTCCCTGTGTTAGGCTTAATTACTACAGGTGTCTAATAGTAAAGCATTTTCCTTGTCCTTGAGGAAGTATAATTAACTTAGTTCTAAGGTACAAATATAAAGAGGTATGGCCTTCGGGTTCTGTGTTGCTCCCAGAACTGTATATTTTTTGTTCAGTGGTCATTAAATATAATACTCATGTATGAAAAGTATATTCATCACCCTGAGAGGAGCAAGTAAAAGGCTGGATTTCCCACTCTGTAAAGTATAGCAATGAGTGACAGATATTGAACACTAGTGGATCATGACTCTCTACAGTTCACCTGGTGCCTGGAAAGAAGGACACTGTCCTATAAATCAGGATTTG
This sequence comes from Acrocephalus scirpaceus scirpaceus, assembly GCA_910950805.1. Classification (NCBI taxonomy): domain Eukaryota; kingdom Metazoa; phylum Chordata; class Aves; order Passeriformes; family Sylviidae; genus Acrocephalus; species Acrocephalus scirpaceus. The sequence continues at coordinate 21,278,464 of OU383777.1, forward strand.
ACGCTGCTGAGGCAGAGAAGGCAGAGCAAAGGTTCACCACTTTCCAAGTGTTGTTCTAACCTCATAGGCATTGCGTAGTGACACTGACACCACCAGGAGCAATGCAGATGTGTAGCATGTCATGAAATCCATCCCATGTGCAGCTGCTGCTCCTCACTCTGTCAAGGATTGTTTACAGCAGTGCATTCATCTGACAGCTGAACAACACTCTCTTTTCCTTTGTAACTCACCTGGGCAGGCCCATCTCCACACAGTGGGAAAGGGTGGTCTTCTTAGCTCCTTGAGAGGAAAGCTTAGATGGCTATCTTCAGGAGAGGTTTCTAGACCTTTGTAGAGTACAAATAGAATCATCTTCCTGAAGATGGACACATTTTAACCTCTCGTCTGTGTTTTCTAAAAGTTTGTAAAGTGTTTAGTTCTTTTGAGTGTCTCTTGGTTCCATCTCTTTTCATCTCTTTTTTTGTTTGTTTGTTTTTGCACATGCTGTTTAGAGAGCTACATGTCTCACCTGGGTTTGTAGATCCAGAAATATCTCAAGCATCAAAAACCCTTACTGCCCTAAGTCTTCTCACCTTTTACTCTCAGAACTAGAGAAAAGGGGATGGCTGGTTATCTGCAGCAAGTGTTGCAGTGATTACAGCATTTTACATAATTCAAGCATGCTTTGTGTTGTTTGAAGGTTTCAAGTGATCCCAAGGACATACCTTGAGTTTTCTTAGTTCAGCCTCTTGTGGCCAATTGGTTTTTTTTTATTTGTGCTGTTTAATGGATATTGTGCAGAATTCCAACAAAGCATCTGTTGCTACTGATAGCACATATGCACACACAGTCTGGGGAAAATGTTTTATGTCTTCCTGCACATTTGTATAGGTAAAGACTGACATTCAAGCAGTGGAATGTCTCCACAAATTTAATTTAAAGGGCAGTTTACCTAATAAAGATCTTCTGTGACAAGAACATTAAGTAGTCATTTCAGACATATATTGTATCACAGTATGGCCACTTCTAAGTACTAGTTTTGAGTATACTGAAAAGGAATTGAGAAGGGAATTAAAAACAACTGATGCAGCTACTCTGCCTGTAAGGATGTGTGGAGGTGTGCTTCTCTGTTGTTTTAATACTCTGCTCAATTTTTGCTACTTTTCTGCATGGTTCAGAAGTCTAGGTTTTGGCATGCATGTCTGAAGTGTCTACCTGCACACTGTGTTTATTTTGTCTTTCATATACTTTTGTCAGTATTACTTAGAGTCAGGAGACACGAGGTAAATGACAATAGAAAGACAATGACTTTGGCTAATTCCTGCTGATGTGGAAATGCTTTTGGTTTTGCTCAAAGCACACATAGTCTTTTGAACAATATAGTTCCAGTTTCCCCTACTTACAGATTTATTCTAGGCCATAATGGAAAGAAATATAAATGTAGACAAAATATGTACTGTTACAGTGCTTTTAAATATTTTACAACTGTTAGTCTTGTGAAGTTGCAGGGGGTTTGTTTATTTTATTTTAATGCTGAAAGCCAGTAATGAAGAGATTAAATGAGTTGTTTAAGGCCCAGAGCAACTTGCACAAGATGACAGATGGATTCTGTCAGGTAGGACTAGAAACCTTCTTTCAGGCTTAAGAAGGAACTTCGCGTGAGTTGTGTGCATTTTGCTTTTGGAGGTTACACTAGAAGCTTTATGTGTTTGAAGGGGTCTCATTCTATGCCAACTGATTGAATCAAGCTACTTATAGCCAAGTAAGGATTTAGAATTGAGGAATGGTCTAGCATGAAGGTTTGCAGAGGCTGATTTACCATCCTGTGAAGTCTAGCACAGAGCAAGAAGTTGCTGAGTTCAGTGAATGGTACACAGCCCTGCATTCAGTGCTAGTAAACATGAGGCCCTCTGCCTTTCCCATACACCTCACAAAGAACACTACAAAGTTTGTGGTGTCCTCAACTGGACCATATCATACATACAAGACTGGCGTGATTCTGGAGCAGGCTGACAGTAAAAGCCTTTCTGATGCCCAATCTCTGCTTGTGCTTTTGGCAATGAATTTGTGGCATCACTCCTGTTTCTGGTGGGCAAGTTCCAGCTCAGGAAAGCTATCACAATTAGTATTCTTAGTGGAAAGCATAAGGATTGATTGGACAGAAATACGAATTACTCTCTTTCCCTGGAGCTGATCCTCCAGGGCAATTTGAGGTGAGGCTTTTTCCCATTTCTCTCTTTGACTTGACAGAGGTGTGTAAGAAGCACAGAAGAAGTGGCCATTCTCTCTGCCTGTTCCAAAGCTGTCAGAAGAGATCCCTGTTTTAAGTTTCACTTTAGGGAAGCAAATACATTTTTTATGGGAGTTTATAAAAGCTGTGTATTATCTGTCTTTTCTGTGTCTTTTGATGTGCGGCATTTTCTTTATGTCTCTTCTTTGACTCTAGTCAGAACTGTGCTCCTGAACCTCCAGTGAGTCTGGGTCATAGGCAAAGACACTCAGAGATGTTTGCAGTTTCAGAGCTTCATCCTGAAAGTTTTCTAGGGCAATGGCTAGATGAATCTTTAACTGAGCAGAATATCTTCAGTCCTTATCACATAATAAATAATTATTTAAAGTGGAAGTGTTAACATATCTCTACCCTTTCGGTATTAATGGCACGATGATAATAGCTGCCATGTTGGTTGTTCTGTCAGCCTTTCTTTCCTCTGCAAATCCTTAGGATCTTCTAAGTTTTTGCTTTTGGCTAAACTATATGTGGCATTTCAGCATGGAAATGAATTTGTCAGAGTAGGTTTAAAATTTGGTCAGTAATATTTAAGTTACATATGCGTGGAGAGGAAAAGGCAGAATCTGTGATCCCAGCACAATTGACTCTGCTCTGAATGACTCTAGCGCATCATTACTCCATATGACAGGATTTTTCCTGCAAAAAGAGCAAAAGGTAGATTTCTAGCAGTAGTTCCATATTGCTACTATTAAAAATTAGTGCAGGAGTCCCTTGTGTAGTGTGATGAGAATTTGATCCTCAGTAGAGAGTGACACAGAAGAAAGAAAAAAAATTAAATTTACCTATTTGGTAGCATGGTAGATTGCAAACAGGAAGATGAACAAAAATGAAATCCCTTTGTGTTTTGTGATATTTCCAAGCCCCTGGATAAGCATGTGGTGTACTAGTGAGTATTTCCAGCACCCTGATGGTCTGTTGGCTTTTGCTTCCAGCAGAACTCAAGAGTGGTGCATGGAAGTGGATTCTGATTCTAAGCAGTATATCTTAGGATATACAGAAGTATATCTTAGGATATACTGAAGAATAAATATTACATAAAGCACGTGTGCTTTGTATCTCCTTGGTGTGAATGTGGATAGTACTTCAAAGGAAACCAAAAGTATTGTACCTGTTATTCCATGTGTGTAGGATCATCTCCATTACAGTAGATTTCAGAATTGTCGTCTTGTCTTTTAGATAGGTGATGTAGATTTTTATTTGGGATGCATAAGGTAATTGCTAATGTCAGAGCTGTACCCTGGCCCCAGATCTTCTTAGCCACTGAATTATTCTTGCCACACCACAGTACTGTTTTCACTGAGTGACTCTTCTCTAATGCATAAAGCCATTAATGTTTAATAGCACTTCTTGTTAGAAATACAGATATATTTTTGTTCTTTAATAATAATGACTGTTTTTCTTGAGGTTTTTTTTTGGGGGGGGGCTTGGGGGTTTTTTGGGTTTATTTGTTTGCTTTTTTGGGAGAGTGGGGTGAGACTTCTTTATTAAAAGAACAGAAATCTAGATAAATGCTACATAATTGTTTGCAAATGGGTTGATCTTTCATTTTGCAGTAGTCTGTTCTTATTACTGGACTCTACTGTAAATGTAGAGTAGCACAAAAAAAGGTATTGCAGTCTGTGCTGAATTTATTTATTTATTTATCTTAGGCAAAACTGACAAATCTACAGGAGTCCCCCTGGTACGTTCAATTAGCATGTTTGAAGGCTTTGAAGTCTAATGTGGATATGGAACAGCCATAAGAAAATGATAAACTATAATGGCCTGAGGAATAAAAGATAATTTATTTGGTACAGCAGGAATGGATATACAGAGTCTACAAGGTGATAGCTCAGAGGTGGCTTGGATAGCAGTCATCAACCTCTTCTGTAGTTCAGCTTTTCCATTACAATGGGAAAAATGTTTTGAATACCCATCTTGTCTTGTAACAAAGGAAAGAAGAGTGCCATGTAATTATATTTTTATATATAAATATTCTGTCTTAGAAAATCCAGCCTCTGCTGGTAGAAGGGTCCACTTCTTACAACACCTTTAACTTATTCAGTATAAACTTAGTCTACATTGTTTCCACTCACTTCTCCATGAGAATGGTCACTCTCATTTCCAGCCTGGGGTTGCTCATAGCTGGTTGATTTCCATTCTTTTACATTCACTGTCTTTTGGCTTAAGTAACTTTTGTATCTCATAATAGATTTTTTTTGTAGATAGCAGCAATATCAATTCTTGCTCTTCGTCTTACTGGGTGGAATGACCTAAACTTTCTTTTATATTAACTTACAGAATTTGGTCTTTTCACCCAAGTCACCTTTTCTGATTGTGTTTCTGGTTTTGATTACTTTTGACTAGAAATTAGTGGGACAAAATTGAGTCTTATTGCCACAGCCATAACTCACTGTAATACATCTGCACTACTCTTCTGGTCAGCCAGAGGCTCTGCTCCTGGAGGCCAGGGCCAAGAGCTGTGAGACCACAGTCAGGAGAAGTAGGGCAGGCCAGAAAAGGCCTGGGAACATTTTGGTAATTGTTAAAGTTTGTGAAAGGGGAACCTGTATGTTGGAAGGATGGACAGGAGAACAGAAATTATGCTAAGCATTTCATGAGTTAGCTGTTATATTCTGTGGCCTCTGTTCCCCAAATAAGTTTTGACACAATTGACTAACAGCTGTTAAGCTAATGACCAAAAGTTTATGCAGTGTCTTGAAGAGGCATCACAGTGCCCACTAACCCTGTCTAGGCTTTTTAAAGAGCAACAATGTTTAAAGAGCATTATTTGTAACAATAGCATCTTCCTCTGTGTGTGTATGCTGTAGCTCACCATCCCTTTAACAGCAGTTCTCTGCCCAAATGGTGTGGGTATCTCCTCAAAGCAGGGGTTCCTTCACCACTGCCTCAAAGCAGACTGATGGTCATTCAGTTTGAAATCTGGGGGCTTTTCTGATTTCATGTAGTAAGAGAAAATTACTACATTAAAATTATGTCATCCTGAATATCTAGAGACTGCAGGATAATCTTCAGTGGACAGTATGGAAATAAACCAGACAACTAAGTGATGATCAAAAACTACTGAGCCTGAGTTGCCCTTACCTTGCCTCATTTCCTACCACGTTGGTGGAATTAAGATTGCAACAGCATGTCAGCTGTTACAACAAGAAGAGCGCCATTAAACTCCATGCAGCCTCACACCACTTTACGATTTGTTAATTTGTGCTTTCCCTTCTCCCTGTCACATTAATGATCTTAATTCCATAGTTATTTCAAGGCAATATAACACTAGAAAGGAGAACGTCTCTGAATTTTTTTCACACATTCAGCTTAACTCTAATTATTAGTATGAGTGGTATGAAGAAACACACCTAAACTGAAATTGTGTGAACATGCAGAATGCATGTCCCAGTTCTCACCATAGGTTTTGAGCAGCACCCATTGATTTCTCTGGCTATTACTCATAGTCTGCTGTGCGGAGTAAGTAATCCAGCCCTTGAATTGCTCTACTGCATTTAAGCAAGTCAGCTGGAGTGAATCCATGATCATCTGCTTGAGTATTTTTGTTTGGTTTTTGCAAGCTTTTCCATGGCATCACTTACTCCGCTAAACTACAGAAAATAGGAAACTCTTACTTGTTCCAGGGAAACACGGGCTTTGTTTAGCTCATTTCATCAGTAAATCCATGGGAGGGTTTTCCAAGTCACCTTCCAGTATTCTTAGTTGTTTCCTCTTGCTCTGTTTCCCTGTTTTAAGCCTCCAAGTTGTTGGTCAATTAATGTGACAGGAACCCCGTAGGTTATGTTTGTTCATGGCAGACATGTCTTCTTTCATTAGTCCAGCCCTAAGAGCTGCAGAGTTTTAATGTCTCAGCCACTGTGTAGCAGTCTGTTTGCAATGAAATGCTGAAGGAGTACAAGTGCCTGCGTTGGGGTGGGGGGAGGCTCATGCCAGAGCTGAAAGGGAACATCTTAATGTACAGAGACTCAGGTTTTCTTCTGTTTTGCTGATTTTTATTTCAATCCCTGTTCATTTCCAGATCTCGGTTATTTCCCTGTCTCATAATTGTAGCAAGCTGAGTCCTGACCCATTTGTTATTCATGTTGCATGTTAAGGCTAAAGGTTTTGCTGTCACTAAGAGATTTGAAGACTGCACACACATTTAAATGTTTTGGAAACAAAGTTACTAATCTTGAATTTAAAAAATCTGCCTCTGAGCTGTGATACAGGAAAATCATATTTCACTAGCGAAGTTTATCACTGTTCATTAAGATTTCCCTGTAACTATTTTTCTTTAAATGTTTTTATTTTCTGCTGTATTTACCAAGCTTTCTTTGAATCTTGTCAGACAATTTGACTTCCAAATCAATGGTTGTCTATTAAAAATGTTTACAGTAGTGCCTTGTCATTATTAAATATTTCTGCAACTTAATTAGTAAGAGATTGCATCTTACTTGTTCCATCTTTTAGGAAGCTGCTTCCAAGTATTCTCCAACTAAGCCAGCATGTTACAGTTCTAATCCCAAGTGCCTAATACTTTTCAGTGATAGTCAGTTTTAGCAATTTGATATGACCATTAAATGTTGAAGGCCAAAATTAACAATACTTTTATATAATTGTGCATAATTGTGCTATTTATCTTTGCAGAACTTTTTTCAGACATGCACAAACAGTATTATTTCAATATTGTGGTGGAAATCAGAAAGTTTCTTAAAGTCGGCCTATATGAAATTTGAATATACCGTTGCACATCAAATTTTGATAAGCAAAATGATAGTGAACTGCCTAATATTACTTTAGATTTCCCAGTTACTTGCACAGATATGGTTCATTCATTATAAAAGTAAGCATTCTTTCATTTATTAGCAATATTAACTTTTTTTTCCTTCTGCATCAACACATTTTCAGCATAACGCATGCAAACTCAAGAAAATAAGTGAATTAAAATTCAACAGGGCACTTAGTCTTTCTCCAATTGAAGTTAATGGGCGTTCTGCTTTAAATTTGAACTGAAGTTGAATTTATTGTTAATAGAATTAGGCCAAAATGTATATAGTCTTCTTGCAAATTTATTTTAGTAAATTGAATTATAAACAGGATAAAATGATAGGAAATGATGTTTCATGACAGCACAAGATTTGTTCATGCATAGAATAATGATTATTAAAGCTAGAGAACATAAGCATTGCTCTGTACTTGTTCCTCACAGTGTATAATTAACAACTCTCTCCAATCCATCTTTAAATCATTTAAAGAATGAAACTTCTTCCATTTCTCCTGGCCTACAGTACGCTCTCCCACAGAATGTTTCCTATAAAATTAAACCTGTGTTTCCCTTGAATTTTTTCTAAATGAAATATTGACTATAATTTATATAAATCCTAACTACTATGGTGAAGATTAGTTTTGCACAGACTCCGGAAGTCTGAGGATTTCAAATACAGTTTCTTTGAACTCATGGTAGGGGATGACTTTATGCGCCTACATGCCATCAAAATTTCACTTAAAAGCCCAAGTCTGCAAAAATAGTTGTTGAATCCTTCTCAATTCAGTAGATGGCTCATCCCCAGAGTTTCTAAGTTTAGTAGATATGGAGGGTTTAATGTTTTGATCCCCTGCATGCATGATGAACTTGTTATGTGGTCATAACTTCTGCTGGATGAAGGCTCTCCTCTCTCTCCCACTTTGACTTAAAATTCCAATCCCTGTGGTGGAACCAATCTTTCTGAAAAACACCCCTTAGGAAAAAAGTGGTGGAGGAAGCAGTTTAGTTTTAAATTTTATTCAATTCCTCTATATTTTTTTTTCCACTCAGTGTTGCACAGATGCTTGCTTGCTTGGAGAGGTTGACACCAAGCTGGAATAAGAATTTGTGGGTGAAAAAATAGAAGCATGTGCTCTTTTTGGAAGGCATGCTGGGTGGTAGCTCAGCAAACACTGGAAGCTAAGTGCCGTCTGTGATGCTTCTTTTGATGGTGTTCAGCACCATGGTGCTCAACTGCTTCTTTTCCTCCCCCCTTCCCCCCTTTTTTTTTGCCTTTTCCTTTTTCTCCCCCACATTTCTTTTTCCTCCCCCAGACTGCACCTGTGTTAACCTGTGTTGCCTTTCCTCCTTCCCAGGTGGCCTCTCTGGGAGTCACCACATTCACACTGTGTGCTCTCTGCATTGACCGCTTCCGTGCCGCCACCAACGTGCAGATGTACTACGAGATGATCGAGAACTGCACCTCGACCACGGCCAAGCTGGCTGTCATCTGGGTGGGTGCCCTGCTGCTGGCCCTGCCGGAGGTGGTGCTGCGCCAGCTGGCCAGGGACGACCCCGAGTACAGCGGCAGCCCCCCGGGCGAGCGCTGTGTGGTGAAGATCTCCACGGCGCTGCCCGACACCATCTACGTGCTGGCTCTCACCTACGATGGGGCACGGCTCTGGTGGTACTTTGGCTGCTATTTTTGTTTGCCTACCCTGTTCACTATTACCTGCTCCCTGGTGACAGCAAGGAAAATCAGGAGGGCAGAAAAAGCCTGCACGAGGGGGAACAAGCGGCAAATTCAGCTGGAAAGTCAGATGAACTGCACAGTGGTGGCTTTGACCATTTTATATGGATTTTGCATCATTCCTGAAAACATTTGCAACATTGTGACTGCCTACATGTCCACAGGGGTCTCTCGACAGACTATGGACCTACTCCATCTCATTAGTCAGTTCCTTTTATTCTTTAAGTCCTGTGTTACTCCAGTTCTCTTGTTCTGTCTCTGTAAACCTTTCAGCCGGGCCTTTATGGAGTGTTGCTGTTGCTGCTGTGATGAATGCATCCAGAAGTCTTCCACAGTGACAAGTGATGACAATGACAATGAGTACACCACAGAACTGGAGCTCTCCCCGTTCAGTACCATCCGTCGCGAAATGTCAACTTTTGCTTCTGTGGGGACTCACTGTTAATTGGCCTTAGGACTTTATTTCCTGTATCTTTTTCCTTTTTCTTTTTTTACTTCATATTTTTCTTTTGAAGCAAAATGCAGGAAAAAAAAAATCACTGTTAAAAACTACTCCTGAAACCAATCTGTATTAACAGTCGTGCTTTGGAAAATAAGTTGTTTGGTTATTAAAAGGAAAAAAAGAGAGAGAGAAGGAGAGCCAGCGCTCAGTTTTGAATCATGAGATTTTGTATGGTGCTAGGATTTCATTGGTTGAGGTGGAAGACCCATATCAATCCACTTTTTTTTAAAATTCTGTAGTATTTTTTTCTATAATCACTGTAAAACGATTATATAGACATTGTGGGCTTTGCAAAGTGTTTTCATGTAAAAGATGTGGTGGAAAGTATTTGAAGGTAGTTTTAATCCAGTTACTGTACATTATTTTAAGAGAACTTGGGCTTCAGAAAATTTATAAAGTAGTGTAAAAATAAATGAGGTTTTATTCTTTAAATTGATTGTCAATCTGCATTTAACAAAGACACCTATGAGTAGTATTAAATTAATTTAATAAGTAAGAAAAATCTTTGCATATCGTAATTTAGGTGGCCATATTTAATTAACATTTGGGTACTTACACTTGGAGGATATAATTACAGTGTTTAAGGAAGATGGTTATAACGGTATTAGATTTATAGGAGTGGGCTTTTTAAGTGTTATATTATGAAGGTTCAATGTGCCTCATTGAAAATTTTCTTCTTAACTTGCAGGTATACAAAATCTTGAGTTATTTTATACTTCTTACAAAAAACCACTCACTTTATCACTGAATTTTGTCTCATGCAGTTTCAAAATCAAGATTCTTTCCAGTACACTGTTGATTTTACATTCAGTTTATGTCCTCCATCTCTGTATATATAGCTCCTACTGGCTTCAGTGAGAGTCTCATGGCAGAGAAAGGCATTTTTTTGCCAGAAGTTTGCTGACAATAAATGTGAGGGACTGAAACGTGGAGAGTGAATTCCTTCTTTTTTAAAAGGTATAAACACACTTGAACACTTGGGGCTTGACCCAGAGCCCATGGTAGTCAATGGAGAGATTTCCATCAATTTCAGAGAGCTTTGAATCAGACTGGCATCTCCTATTTGTTCTGGGATATGTAGAATGAATATTAATCACAGGGGCTCTGTATGCTGGTTTAGAGCCATGCTGCTCTCACAGAGACTGCTATTCACAGCAGCTCACAGCTCTGAAGCTGGTTTTGAGAGCCACTGTGTGTTTTGCTGATGGCTTCTTGCTGTCCACAGAGTTGTTAAGATGAGGGTATATCAACACTGCCAGCAACAGTATGATATAGTAAAATACAAAGTTGTTATAAGCAAGCCAGGTTGGAGACTGGAAAGGATTCTTCTGCTTATTCTTACCAGCAGAGCTTATTTCCCTACTATTGGCTGAAGCAGAGATTCTCTTCTTGGCAGGCAAGTCGGCTCATATTTACACTGGGCAGCAGGCTGAAGTGTAGACACATGCTGAGGAACTGATTTTTTTATAGATAGCTTGTACTTTAATACTAATTAAATAAATAATGCAGCTATATTGAGCAGAAGGAAAACCTCATGCATTCATGCTTTGAAATGAACAGTAAATGTAACGGATGTAGTCTTACCTCCCTCGTGATGCCTGCCTCTATATATGTTAAAGAGCTGGAAAGGACTCTATTTTTTCTTTGTAAATTCCAGACTTAATGTGTTTTATCTTGGTATCTGCTTGAGCAAGCAGCATTTCTTCTTTTTCTTTACCATTTTAACCTATAATAATTTCAACTGAAAAAAAACAGTTGAAATTAATTAATATGAATATGAATCTAAACATATATGCACATGAGTTCTTCCTCTGACTTTTGAATCAGATACTGGGCCCTAGCAAGGCAGTCTGCTTTAACCACAGGCATTTGTTTATTCTTAGAACTTGAAAAATGACCACTCCTGAAGATGGAAACTGTCCCTTCCTTATAAAACCTTTCATTGACCTGGCTTTGCTTGATTACATTCAATAAAGTATGAAATGGATTAAAGAGAAATAATGAAAACAAAGTCTTCCTCACTTTGGTGCCTGTGTTTCCTCAAACACATATTCCCATCTCTGCATTTTGATTTTTACTATTCTTTTTTACATGCCAATATTTATAAAGAATGGGAATAAGTCTTCCTTTTTTGTTCTTGCCGAGAGAGTTGCTTCCCTCTGCCTTTTCTGTTACAACAGGGGCTCAAGGATTTGGAAAAGAGCAGCAGAATGGGAGGAAGCACTTTAAAAGAAGCAAATGGAAAAAATAGAGAACTTACTTGGAAATAATAAATGATCACATTTTGCTATTTTAGGTGTAAGATTGCACCAGGACACAAAATGTCCTCGTTGTTTTGGATATAAGGTGCTTCAGCACTGGGCATGTGTCAGCTCTGCTGAGGACTGTTGCTAGCTCACAGGTTACATGTTCTGTGTCCCAGAGAGGTGCAGTTTGCTTCTGCATTTAAACATTTCCACAATACGTGTATGGTAATCCTGGAAAAATAACCAACCAACCAATCAACAAAGCCAAACAAAAACCCAGCAAAACCAGACCAAATGAACAAAAACCCCAGCAGCAACAACAAACCCACACCCAGCAAAAAAAAATAACCCCCACATAAAAAGATGTAATAAGTCATTGAAGAAGATAGGATCTGAAGATCAGTAATGCTATGTTTGTAAATACATCTTTCTACTTGTGTGGCAGAGCATTCTCCAGCGTTGTATTCAGTGGGGCTTCTTTGTACCTTGTGTAACCTTGCCTTTCCTGCTGCAGAATGAACATTTTTCACAGCTCTTTCTCTGCCTTGCCATGGATAACTGTAGCAATTTGACGTGCAAGACACCCTTTTATTCTAATTTGTTCTCTAAATTGGTTAAACTAATATCATACTAGCAATTTGTATTGTTGCAGCCATCCAAATGTCATGATAAATGATTCCTTATGTTAAAGATGCTGTACTGCATTGCATTTCTTCCAAATTTTGGGGTTGATGCTCTGAACTCTTCAAATTTTCTTGAGGTTTTTTTTCTTACTTTCTTTAATATTCTTCAATATTAAATAATAATTCTATATTATTCTAATAATTAATAAGCTGCTTATGTCTAGTTTGAATCCAATTCTATTAGACATTTGACTATTAACAAGAGGGCATTTGATGACTGAAGATTTGCTTATTGCAAAGATTTATTTTTTTTGCCTAAACTAAAGAAACTTGCAGAGCATGGTGATCAACACAGAAGAGTGATGAAATGGAAAATCAGATTGTAAGGTAGGAAAACCTTATACCTTTCAGGTATGTAAGCCTTTAATATATTAGCACTAATTGTCCCAGCCCTGGTTTCATTGAGAAATTAAAAACCATGAAACTCTAGTATGTATTTCAGCATCTCCAATGAAAATGCTTCATGGCCTGTATCAAAATGTAATTGTGTAGGCCAAAGTACAAATGGTAAATTATTGAGTAATATCTCTCAGAAGATATGTCTTATTTTACCACTTCCAAGATAAATTCCTAAGTTCAACCTTAAATAAATTATATGTTTAAATGATGTCAGTGACTTGGTCAGCTCCTGTTCTGTCATTGAGACCCTGATGTAAGCTTCCACAGCTGCTGCTCCAGCAGCTCTGGGAATGGCTCCTAAAGACACTGCAGAGGTTTCTAAGCATGTTGTAGTGAATCTCTTCATAAGAAATTGTGCCATGTGTAGGCTCCATGGTGAGACTGTTCTATTGTGCTCATGGCACTCAGAAGCAAACTAGATTCTATGAAATGTGAACTACTACTGAAATTCTGAGTAGCTTACCCAAATTCATTAAACAACATGAGTATTCAAAACCTTCAAAAATCTGTGAGCCATTGTCTTAGACACAGTGTAAATACATGCAACTTGCCCTGTGGGTGCTTAACTGCTGTTGATGTGCTCAGATACATCGCTGAGCTGCTTCTGGGCTTCTTTTGCCAGGTGGCATTAACAGAACTCCAAAACCACTTAAATCATCCCCTTGTTATTGTGCTGGAACTAAGACTGCAGGCAAAACCTGCTCAAAATTAGTCTGTCTCCTTAGCTGGGTTCTGTCTTGTCTGTGCATGGAGAGCACGTCTAAGGTTACAGGTTGTCAGCAGATACAGGCTTAGCACAGTAGCATCAGCATGTATATTTTTGTGCATGTTCTGATGAATCAAAAATTTAGGTTCTGTTATTTCTAGAATGGAAAAGCAAGATCCAAAACCCTGCTCTGCCTAAGTTATAGGTGAGACTTGAAATTTGGTGGTTCAACATGCCATCAGAAAGGCATAGCTGCTGTAGTAATAGACACACTAGTGTTATTACAGAGGGGAGAACCTATAAGAAGTAAACTGCCTGCAGAAAGCTGACTCACCTTAGTTCCTTAAGAACCTAGACCTAATGACTTGGCCAAATTGCAAAGGCAAACAGGAACCTTGAAGTGGATCTGCAATGTCCTGACTTCTTCTGTCTGCATGCTGAAACGATCCTTCTTTCCTTGTATCACTGAGAAATGTGATTAGGAGGAGTTATAACTTTCTTCCTCCTTTCTTTTTCTATGAAAAGCTCAGCCAAAGTCAATGTGAGATGATATAAATCATTAAAACTTAATGGTATCCTACATGTACTGTCTCAGTCTTCAGGAACTGTATTTTTTCACTTCTGTTTTGAATTTGATTGAGTCATTTAACACCTATCCTTGACAGATGTCAAATTTTCTAAAGGTTATGTTTTGTAATGAATAAGAAACAATGAAAAGGACACAGACTGAGATACTCCAGGGCATCCAAGCATCTCTGCTACAGAAACACTGACTCATGTTGAGAGCTAAAGGTTCACCAGTCAGGAGAGCTGTGTTTAATCATGCACTGCATTTAACCCCTAAAATCCAGGCTACTTGCTTTCCCTATGATATAATTTGGCTGGTTCAGTTTTTGAGTTTCAGGCAGTAAAAGCTGTGACAAAGACTCCCTGGCATTTCAAAATGACAACACAGAAAACCAGTGCTCGGTTTCTACTGGTGACACATTCCCTATGTAGTGTTACCTGGATGCCAGAATCCATATGCCTGGATGTCCTAGCCTCTTCCAAGGAAGAGGTCCAAGATTTCTGTCCTTGTGCAAGTGTTGTGTGTCACAGCTTCTTATTACTGAAGAGCAGAAGATATTATCCTGACTAACATGTTTGTGGGATTTTTCTTCAAGTAGAAATCAGGCCTGTCAGAGTTACAGGATTCTCAGTTTATTTAATATAAGTGCTAGTGGCAGCATTATTACCACAGGTAGTAGGTAATTTTAGCTAAAGGCAAAGATTTTCTTGTTCTTTTTTAATATATGTGTATTTTATCCTTTATATTTTATCTTTTATTTTTCTGTGATCACAGAAGTGGTGGGTTTTTTTCCTAAACAAAATGCAAAAATTCCACAAGCACTCATTCTTTTGTTTAGTTAGAGAAATTCCATCATTGGCTTACATCAGGCTTACATCTTCGTTTGTATCCACAGTGAATTTAGCCCATTGTTCTTTGAGAAAGGAAACCAAAATACTCAATTAGAAACATAGTCATGACTAACTTGATCTTGAAGAGAGAAGATTTGAATAACTTCACAGTCTGGGATGGTAACATAATTTTTTTTAAAAATAATTATGATCTTACCAGACTAAACTTTTGAAAGATGGGAGATACATACAGTTCAACAACAGCATTGTGGTTGAATTTCATAATTGTCACTAGGGACTCCACAATACATACAGTCTGGAATAAAATTGTCTAATAGTAGCTGGATATGCATGTGATAGTCCCTACTGAAGACAATACAAATATTTAAGTAAACAAATAAATTTTAGCCTCTTAGCTATTATACCAGAGAATTAATTCTTCCCTAAAATGTGCTTCCCATATGATTTAATATACATGTGTGTGCTAGATGAATCTTAGTGTTTTTAGTATTGTACAGGGAACACAAAAGCTTAAGAAAGAAGGTGTCCTATCTGTAATTGTAGCCAGCAGTTATACTTACATTTGTTCTTAAATTCTTTCCTCCTATTTTGAAGCAATTTCTACTGACTGTTCTTATCAGTCTCTTCAGTGTCTTATTCCATTTGCTAATTCTCCCCTGAGCAAAGGAAAATCCTTTTGTTTTTCTGAAGATCAATTCTTTTAAATTGAGCATGTAAGTAAGTCTCATTCATTTTGCACCATCTATCCACTGGAAGACTTAAAGCTAAACAGTCCTTCTCCCTATGGAAAGTATTCACAAATAAGGAAGCTGCAGTCTATCTTTCTCTAACTTAGCAGAAATAAAAATATCTCATCAATCTGTACAAGGCCAGAGTATCCACACTGTAGTATGTATTTCTGACTTAAAACTGGCTTACCTACCTGCAAATCATGATACAACAGACAACAACGGTCTCTCCTTGCCAAAACATGGGAGGTTTCTACAAGAAACTGGCTCAGGTATCTTTATTTCATATAGTGAATCTCTATGGAGTCTTTTTTATCTATAAAAAATCTATCTAGATTGTTAGATGTGACCTCTGTGTGACCTCTGAGTAAACTATTTCTCATTTAGGACTTCCCAGGTATCGTTCATGAGCCTTAAGTTAAGGCTTGTATGATTAAGCTGGAGGCTACATTAGTTGTTGACCTATGATACCAGACATGCCTGTGTGCAAACAGCACTGCTGGAAGCTGCATCTGGAAGGTAAAAGGACAGGGATCCCCCATAGGCAAGGCAGTGCATCTGCATCCAGCCTCCTGGTGGTCCATGACAATTTGGTGATAAGTCTGTCAAAAGCTGGGACTAGTTTTGAGAGGTTTGCATAGCACTGCTTTTGCAAAGGCTTTATGTGGTAGCCAGTCTCTTAAACTATCAACTCCTCCCTAAGACATCCTTGTTTCATCTGGAGGAAGACTTGCTTTTGGCTTTTAACAATAGAAGAGGAAGAAAGCGGGTGTAAGAAAAGGACAGAATTCTGCTCAGATGTGAATAACCTTGACTTCTGTCTTTGGGGATCGAATTCTGTAATTATGGTGGTTTCTTAGCTTCCCCAGGTTAAAACAAATTGGACACTGAATACTCTAATATAGACCTTCCCACTGGTGCTGAGGATGGAGCCAGTGACCCAGGTAAAACGAAGACCCCCTGAGAGAACATCTGACTTTTTTTTCTTCAAACACACAGGCCTGTTTGAGAGATGAGTCCATTTGGATAAGACAGCATGTAGGTCAGCCTGCTTTTGTTGATATCTCCCCTTAGTGATGAAAGGGTTAACAGTGCTAGCATTTAGTCTAGCAGAGCCTGGTTTCAGATGAATAGGGGCAGTTTGTGCCTTCTCAGTGCCTCTTTCTGGCTGTCCTCATCCTGCACAAGGCAGCACTGTATGTTGATATCCTGAAGGTCCTACTGCCTATAGGGCTTGACTGTTTTTTAACCTTTCTTTGGTAAATAAAAGGAAAGAAATAAAGTAATTGTTAACTGTTTGAGGACCTTGCTTTGTTTCCTCCTGGACACCCACTGCAGTATATATCAGAATTTGCAAATATATCCATGCCTAACAACTATACTCAGAAGAAACTGTAGAGACTTGAATTCTACAAATCATATAAAAAAACCCTGCAGAATTGTGGGTTTACATTGAATTTGACGGAAGGCAGTCTGTCAAGTGAAAACACACCAAAAATCTACCTTTTTCTACTTTCAATGCACCACTCCCCAGTTATAGAATAATATTTATTTTACTGTCAGTCATGGCATTACTGCTTAAGAATTCTTAAAATGTCTTATTCTTCCTGTTTATTTTCCTGTGTCATCTTTCATTCTATTCTCCATCTCTGTTGTTCTTTTCAGATGGAGAATTTTGATTGTTTGTGCTGTCCTCTATACATCTCAAAGTGACCTCTGTTTAATCAGAGCTTGAGTTCAGTGAGTAAAAAGTGAGTTAAAGAGGGTAAGCACTTCTAGTTCACTATGTGGCCGTGTACCTGTGTAGTTTGGGCCTTAATTCAATATACAAGCCAGAAAGTAAATGAGCCTGCCAGTTAACCAAAAGCTATCAGAATCTGGTAAAATGATCATTTATGTGGGCTTCTCTGCTACCACTCAGCAGCCAGCTGCAGAAGTCCTGCCTTGGGATGGACCTGCCAAATCAGAGATGGGCGTCCCTAGGAACTAATCTTGAATAGAGTGAAAATTAAAATATGAAGTATTTTAAATGAAATACGCTGTGTTCAGCAGAGTAGCATTTCAAACACCAAAGTCTATTCTATCAGAGCTTACCTGACCTGCTTTACTCCCAAGCCACTGGCAGGCTGTCAAGCTCTTGGCCACACTGAAGGAGAAAAATCTATTTTGTTGATTCTGGCATCTAACTCAAATATTAGTGTCAACCTAAAAGTATTAAAAGATGAGATTCCTTATGGACAAAAGTAAATTCTTATGGGCAAAAGTAATTCTTTCTTGACACATTTCTAACAATCACTAGCTCAGCAAGGACATTGTGAGGTAAGATTTATGTTGGTCTCTAGAGAAAGCTTCTTTAATCAAATTAAGAAAGATGAATTTAAATCAAGATTTGAGCTTATATCTATAACATGCTAACTAAATTATTGTGTGTTATATAGGCAATACCAGAAATACCTCTTGCTTTACATTAGAGCTAAATACGTATACTGATATAAAAATGTAAGGACAAAAAGAAATAAACTAGGCTAAACTGCTTAACAAGCCCTCATAATTTCATCCAGTTCCTTCAAAAATGTATAAAAATCCTGGTTCAGTTTTGGATACCAGAAGCAGACCTAATTGTTCAGTCATGATGGAGACTCCTGCAATTCTATTTGCCTCTAATGCTAATTATGCTCATTAAGAAAACAGCAATCCTATGACTTCAACAAATCTTTCATAATTTTGATAGTACATGTTCAAATAGATCTAGTTATTTAAATGGAATTGGCTCTGGAATGGCTGAACACAAGATTAGATCTCTTTTACACTCAATTTCTGAAGCTGAACAGTTTTCTAACCTCAGGATCTATAAGCTCGTTACTGGATATTTACATAGGGTTTAATGACAATACAAGATAATTACCAGTAGTTCCTTTCTCAGCTGAAGCTCTTTTAGTGTTTCCTCCTCCTCCCACATAGTCAATCCTCTTAAAAATGCATGAAAACTATGCACATTGCTCCATTTAGCATGTGCCTTTTATGTGCTCTCAGGACAGCACAGTATTGTTATTTAGGCAAAGTATTCAATATGACTTTCAAACCATCAACTAAAGATAGTCCTGATTTTTCTCCTCACCCGTTTTCTGTGTGTAGGGTTTTCTTTTTCTACTTCCAATATTTACTTTTTAGATGAAGTTCAAGAGTAACTTTTCTTTAGTTTGTTACAGGAAATTGTTTGCTGAAAAGACACATTAACTAGGAAAAAAAAAAAGCTCTAGTTGTCAAAGAACAAGTTAATATGAATTCATCAGGGGCATTTGACGTTTTTTTAGAACATTATACAGTCTATTGCCTGCCTAAAGATAAAATTTACTACATTTCAGCTATGATTTATGCTAATACTAGAGATGAGTGCCAGAGGCTGATTTCAGGTGTCCACTGTAGGGGTATTTCTCCAAGAATGTTACGATGTAAAAATATGCTGTAGGGTTATTATTCCAAGATTCCTCTGATGTAAGAGAAACTTCATTTACTGAGGGATTGGCACCAAAAGCTCTTTGCAGACTGGTAAAACCTCTGCTGCATGCCCTGCCAGTACTGGGTGTTGCATTGTATAGCCTTGCCAGGCAACACAGGGTTGTGGCTCCTGCTGATGGCAATGCTTCTTGCAGATACAGCAAAGCACTTCTGTCAAACCACAAAATACTGTGTTTCCATGGGGTGAATATGATAAACCACAGCAAGGGCAAAAATCTCAGTTGTGCCCTTCAATCTGCATGATTATTAGGGTTTTCTGCTGAGAGCCAATTCCAGCCCCCAAACACATGGAGATTTATTTTGGGGAAAGAAAAGGGAACACTCCTGACTGAAAAAGCTGAGTAATTCTGCAGTTGTTATACTTCAGCAGTTCTGAAATCTTGGTGGAAATATGCACTCAATCCTCTTTCACTTTGATTCCTGTAATCTCCTTGAGCTATACTGATTCAGACAGGAGGTGTCTACAGAAAAGCAGGTGCCTTGTCACAGTCACAAAGAGCAGCCATAGAAAAAGTGAATACATTCTCCATCAACGAGACCCCAGGTCTCAGAGGAGAAAAAGTGATGCAAGTGATCAGGAGGAGATTGGTGCTGTGGTTTTCTGTCAACCTTCATTTACATCATAAACCCACCATCTTCCAAAAGGAGCAGCAGGGCTGGCAGCCTGCTCAGCCCCATAGTGATGGGGCTGGGGAGCACTGGCTGTGCTGCTGAGGGAGGGATGGTTCACACCTTGCCACCATCTCTGCAACACTTGGCTCTAGACAGTGCTGTTTGTATCTCACTTTTAAGAGTGCTAAAAGGTTTTCTCTCCTCTTTGTGGGGGTAAGCAAATGCAGTGTAAGTACGTGTGCATCTGCTGAAGCACCAGTATTCTTTGGTTGCCATTTGTTGTTCTCGTTATAAAGAACGATCTTTCTGTTAACCTAATCTAAGTGATCCCTTGAACACTGCAAGACTATATGTCATTTTTAAGCTACTATATAGCGATGGCCTTAGGGAAATTCTACAGATGCCTTGCCACAATCCATTTCTTCCCCATGAGGAGCTACCAGACTAGTTGCTTGGATTCATTTGCCACAGCTGTTAGCTTCTTTGACCTCAAAGCTACGAAGGTATGGTGCCAGTGGAATAAAGAACAGGCTGCCTTTTAAATTACTGATAATAGGAATTATTTTCTAAAGTAAAAAGAGATAGGAAACAGTGTTCTTACAGCCAAATGGAACTACTCCTGTGAGTATTTTGCCTTCACCTTTTGAATTTTTTTCCTTTCCTTTTTCTGTTAACCTGTAGACATAGATAAAAGAGCAACATGATATTAATGTGCTTATTAGTCTGGAATAATTTAAGACAGACTAATATCTCCCTGACATAAAATTGTCAGCTCAGTTCTGTCATGGCATCAGTCATTGCAAGCTATTAAATTTCTTTAGCAGAGCTACTAGTTAGGCTCCTCATTTTATTTATTTCTGCAGGTCAAACATATCCCATTTCCATTTTGACCAGTTATTCTCATATAGTTGTGCTTATTTATTTGAAGTTATTTATAGGTGATATTTTCCCAAGCTAAAAGCTCAGCATGCAAGAGATTATGAATATTAAAATATAATTTGTCTAAAAACCAACAGTAACAAATCTAGGTCAAAGATGTTGCCTTAGGCAAAGTCCACACAAATTCTTTTGCATCACTGAATATTACAGGTTCTGTCTTTCTGTTTAAAAATGCTCATACCTCATCATGCAGGTGCCTTTCTATGCAACAGACATACCATTTAAAATCATTTCAAGAACTAAGCGAGCAAATCCTGGGCTATGTGTTGCAGAGAAAAACATAGTGTACATCAATCTAATGAGTGGTCTTTGAGATTTGGGGTTGTATTTGCTGCTTTTCTCCTTTTGAGGAAAAGACTTGCCCCTAAACATAAGGTGATTGGTATAAACAAAGAACTAGGGAAATTTGAGGAGCTCCTCACATTCTTACTTGTTGAAGGTGTTCATTCATGTAAAAATCCACTAAATGCTCTACTCTGTCATTTCACTTTTATATCTATTCTGCTGCATAAAGTCCTGGTTTCCTGGTCAATTTCCTGTGTTTATATCATGCTATTTGTAGTCCCTTCTCTGGAGTGAATTATTTCTCTCCTAATAGAGGCTTGTTTTCTTCTGGGTCCTTGGAGAGCGTGGTTTTCTGTCAACCTTCAGCCTAACTCTGGCTGAAGTTAGGTTAGCCTTCTGCAAGAGGTATTGGCTTTGAGCAGTAAGAATGGGGGCACATACACACCAGGTGGCTTAACAACCAAGGCTCATTGTGTCACAGTCTGCAAAGACCCTGTAGGCACACCTAATGAGCATAAAATGGATAATTTCAGAGCCTGGTGATAATGATAATAATGTGGAAAAAGAAGAACTGAGGTTAAGACTTTTTCAGATGATATTGATCAAGGAGTGTGTTGCATTAAGGATATAGGAATTTAGCAGAAAATAAACTCCCTTGCATTCCACCTAATCCCCAGAGGTCAGAGGGACTGGGTGCAGCTGGGTTTAACCTCTGATTATATCCAATTTAGCAATATAACTCTGGCCAAGGCCAAAAGAAGAACTTGCATGGGCACAGATGCACAAATACGCAGTTTATCAATCCAGTACTGTAGGTTTGATCACATTCAGCAAGGACTTTCCACCATCTAGATTAACAAACAGTGTGGTTTGTTGAGGAACTGGAAAGTAGATTCAAGGTCACTGGTGATTGCTTCACATAGGTGTGCTGAAAAGTTATTGCTACAAAGAGAAAATCTTTCTGTTCCCAGCATCCTCCTAACTTGTAAGAATATGTCCATGCCCTCATATTTTATTATGGAGTTGAAACTTTTCTTGGTAGCATGTATTCTGTAGTAATTCACAATACAATTAACTCCCTATTTTAAATGGATAGAATGACTAAAAAGCAGATGAAAGGGATACAGAAAGTGTAGTTTAGTATTTTTTACCAATGTAGTGATATTTTTATGTTGTGGAGCTTTACAGTGTTGAATGGTTCTCTCTTTGCTGAAAGGTAGGGAGAGACAATAATCTTCTTGGGTCTGAATTATGTGTTACTGCCTACTTAAATAAGCAGTAGTGAAGTTCTGCAGGTTACTACCATGACTTCAACTTGACAATGAAAATAAAAGAACTGCAGGGCTTACAAATATCAACAAACATTTTTAAGCATCAGTTTCAACATGTGTCTTACAAAGTGTCATGTTGTGTGTCACCAGATGGCACACATTCCCACATGTTTAATTTTCATCCCTTGAAGAGTCATTGATTTCCCGTGGCTGAAAATGCTTTTGAGTGCTTATAAGGAAATCTATAAAATCATAGAAATAATTTAGAATGGAAAAGACCTTTGAGATCACTGAGCCCTACAGTAAACTTAACACTACTAAGTGCATCATTAAATATATAGATTTATAATAAATTTATATAAAAATAAAACATGTTTATATTTATTTGGTAATTATTAGGCATGTACTGCAGAAGTGGCCCAAACAAATACAACTTTCGGTTCTGTGTTTAATTTCTTCTTCTTCACTTCCCATACAAGAATTCTAGCTCAGGGCTTAACGAGAGCTCATTCTGCTGTTTCCCATAGCTTTCAACATACACCTTCTAACTTTCTGGGGTTTTGATGCTACCTTTGCATGACGTTTTCATCCTTGGATACTAATTTAGTCTTTTTAAATTTAGCCTCACATGTGCCAAGCTAATGTACCTTAACACCACACAAAGTGCTACTACAATCAGATATATCTCAGCACAGATATGGAAGATTCTTACACTACCTATGATTTTTAAACATAGACATACACATATGGCTAATACATGAGTAGGCTAGAGCAGACTACAGGTTAAGTCTTATCTTTGAAGTAGATTATGTGAAGATGAAGAAAGGAATTTTCTTTGTGAGGAAGTTCCTTAAGTTTCTTTGTGGGGAAGCTGAAGCCATGGGATGTAAAGAAGATGACTGGAGTAGGTAGCTGAACAATCCTCACATCTAAACAGAATCACTGTTGTTTGCTCATATGGCTTCTGATTTAAGACAGGCATAGAAGATGCAAAAGACAAATTAGGACGTCTCCAAAAATATCATCTCTGTGACCTAATGCATGAATCAAAGGCACAATGTTGGTAGTGACTAATACTAGAGTGAATGAACTTGCAAAAGCAATAGGTTAGTTCAACAATAATCAATACAATGGAAAAACATCTATTATGCTGTCTAATGAATTGAAAGTGTATGAGGGTGATGAGTATGTCACTGGGCTATTGAATGGCTTCATCCCATTCTGTGGCTCCCACTTTATGCTGGCCCTTTGGTTTGTCATAAATTGGGTGTTGCACATATTGTGTGGCAGAGAAGAACTGCTCTCACTTGCTTTTCGACAGTGTTTGGCTGGCTATTGTGCTACAAAGAATGTTTTCCTTTCAAATAGCACGTTTAGATAGCTATTCAGAGCAACATAAAACCATCCATAAAATGTTTCGTACTGCAGATATTGCAACAGATGAAGGGCATGTTTTAAGAAATTTGAATACTGATTATGAATGTTTGAACTTGACTATGAATTTCTTAATTTTAAGTTTTTTTGTTATTCTAAGTCCTGATGAAAACAAAATTACATCTGTTTCTTTATAAGCCCATTTGCTAATACACCTGCCAAGCCTTCTTTTTTCTCTTTTATTATTATGGTTTTTTCCTCATTAAAACTGAAGTAAACAGCAATAATTATGTTGATATACTTCTTTTGATACATTAAAAGCTGTAGTTTGGATAGTAGATGTGACTTTCTAACATATACATGCTTTCCAAGCTGCAACCACTCTATAGCTACACCCATAACCATTATTTACTAAAGCATATATAAACTTTAACATCCCAAAGAACTCATATTTTAATAAATGAAACATCATCATGCAACAGAATAAGGTTGCATGTGATAATGTTTTATTATATTAGACCTTTTGTGCAGAGGATAAACATGTAGTATCTAAGCATTTCAGATGTTGATACAAATGCAGGAGAGCTAGATCTGATGAAAAACACTCTTCTTTAAAACCTTGCCTGAATAATTTTTTTTAATGTGATAAAAAGCAAACCATACTTAGATAAGCAATATGTTGATAATACTAGAAGGATATAAATGCAGGTAAGAGAGTATTTCCTTTTACCTCATACAGGTGTAATGATGTATTTACTTTTATATGCTCACCTATTTTTTGCATGTGTAATTCCTGTTATAGACTCTCATTCACAAATTATTTAAGTGCATGTTTGATTACCATTAAAAATGAGTTAAATATTTTAAAGTGCTTTTCTTAAGTTAAGTCAGATAAAAATATTCCTTTGATAGAAAATTAAAACTTAAACATCTTTGTGGTTTGAGTGTTTGTTCCTCTCCTGATTGTTGATTGCATGGATCCCCTTCTCCCACAGCCGCAGCAGAACTTCTGCTCACCTTAATGAGGCAAGATCAAGGCCAAAATTTTTACCAGGATGAATGCATTCCTTATGAGTTTACCTGTTTTGCCTACCACACAAAAATTTATAGCAGTTCAAGTTATTAAACCCATTGATATTTGGCAATTGTTATGCCAAGCAGGAAGATGCAAATGGAAGGTTTCTTCCATTCCATAAGAGCTGCCAGAAATCCATGTGCTCTGCTGGATTTTCAGAGTAGGGAATTTCCCACCCAGGCCAATAAGTCACAAATGACAGCAATCAGCTGTGACACAAATGGATTGTGTATATGTTTTCTTAGCAGAGTTTATTTGTACCTATCCTCTACTCCCAAAATTCTGAATGCAGAAGACTTTACTACTTCAATTCACTTAACCAAAGTGCCTGATATTTTCAGACAAAAATAACTCTAGATGCACAGACATTTACAACAACAAAAGATCAGTACACAAGTTTTTTTAAGTAATGATTTTTAAAAAAATTATTCATAGACAATAAAAAAATGCAATTTCCCTGAGAAAAACTTTGAATGGGAAAATAATTAAAAGTATATAATTTCCTTTCATGGAGGTTTTCATTATAAGTGGAAACAAAATTTTACACAATCATGAAGAATATACCATGCTTTAAAAACATTCTGACTTTGAAAAGAGGTCTAAAGAAATAATGTCCAAGAACTGATCACACAGACTCATTTCTTTCTCAACAATAATTTGTAGGCGACATTATCTGCTATAATATGACAGATAAAATTATTTCAGTTTGGGCTTTGTATATTTAAAATAGTATTTCTTAAAAAGTATCTTGAAGTTCATCAGCATTAGACATCTTGTGACTCTGATTGACCCTTCTTGTACATAAAGCATTTTCTTATTGATGATAATACGATTTTTGTTTCACCCTTGGAGCATACTATTAATGTTAATATTTGCATTAATTTTGTCCATATTATTACTATTTAATATTGTTAAAAATTATGCTATAATGATACCATAATATTCATAAATGTGTGGTGATATGCAGTAATATTATAGAAAAACAGCAGTAGTAAGAATGATAATTGATAAATAACTTACAGCATTTCTACAATAATTAAAGTCTACAATCAGAAATGAAGTCTTATCAGATTCTAGAAGCTCTTAGAAAACTACAGTCTTTCTCCCACAAAACACATATATAAATCCTTCTAAGACAGGGAAAAATATGCCAATCCACAGAATTCCTAATCTATGCAAAATGTAAATTCTTTCAACTACAGGCTTGTTAGGAAAAAAAAAACCCAAAAACCAAAAAAAACTCTGATGTGATTAATTTTGTCGCTTTCCTCATCTTTACAAAATCTGGTTTTCCTAAATGACATTAATCCTGCTCTGAGGATGAGGCAGCACACCACAGGGGAATTGCTCCTCAGAGCCTTACTGGAGTATTTATTTCTCCTGGGCAGCCACTGCTGGTTTCGTACAGTCTCTCTCTCTCCCTGTAATGCTTACTGAACAATTCTGGTTGCTTTCCTAGTATCTCTTCATGCCAAAGATAACTGCAAACAACCATATCACACAAGTGTCACCTTAGGAGTAAATATAAAAGCCTTTAATTTGAATTATAGGGAATTTTTAAAAGCCTCACAAAGTATTCCATGTCTCCAGGCAACTAAGAAAAAAAAAGCTCACAGATTCCCTAATTGGAATACTAGAATTATTTAAAGTGAATACAGCTCCTGGGTTTGTCCTGCCTCAGAATATATTCCTTTGAAAACCTCAGTCAAGGGTGTTAATAATTTAAATACTATGCTCCTTTTTCTATCTCTTTTAATTCTGTGAAATAAAAGATATCAAATATCAAAACCAGTGACAAAGGCCTGATGCATTGTGGACACAGGGGCCTGCTTGACTTTTAACCTTGCTATTTAACATTTCCTATATGCACAGCACATGAAGAGGGTCGCTTTTGCCTATTAAAGCTGACTCCAATGACTGAATGAGGAGAGGCAGGAGAAAGGGTGTTCTACCTGTCTCAGGTCATTAGCTGCTCTCTACTTCACCTCAATCAGAGCTCAGCTTTTAAAGGAATTGCCTTTACAGTGAGCTCCTTTGAGAGCACTGGGGATTAGCAACATGCACAGGTATCCTTATGTGCAGGATGTCCTGCAGGGAGAGCACTCCACATCGTGGGGTGGAGAAGCCAACATGTACGGCTCATGTACTGGGGCCATGTGTTGTGCTGATGACTTGCAGAGGACCTCCAACAGAGCAAGGTTAAAACTGAATTGTCTTGCTTCTCTAACAACTCAGGCCAATAGGGAATCCCAAACCACAGCTTCAAATCTTGACTGTCCAAAAATCTTGGTAAACTTCATCCCTGGATGATATGATTTGGGGCTGCAGATTTCTGCAGCCCACAGCATTGATGTGAATAAGAAGCACTGGGTTTCATTTGTATGTCAGCCTGCAGAGTCAGCTCTAACTCAGGCAAGAATTTCTAAATTGTGTTTGTTACAACCCAGCTGCTGTCCTTGGAAAGAAAATGTGTTCCTATGATACTCATGATCTCTCTCCCTCCGCTCCCCCTTGTCCTCAGCCCATCTCTTCTTTCTGTGCCTGTACCAGCTGGTTAGGACAGCCTCAAGGTACAGCTTAGAAAAGTAGTCTCAGATGAAACAAAGTAAACATTTTCATACCTATGGGAATACTGTATGCCTTCTCCAGGAGCTCTCTCGGCACTAGTAACCATATGTTATGCTGTTATGTTTTCAGAACAATCCTGGTCACAATTATCTTCCAAATGTCTCCTTGAGATGATTAGGGAATACCATTCACTGATCATTCCCAGATGCCTTGCACAGGTTTCTGCTCTGAAAACTAAGATAGTTACTAGCACTGAATAGAGGCTATTCTGTATCAGCTGGCATCATTGCCAGGGTGTGGTCATCTTTGGTGTCTTACTTGACTCATATTTAGTGAAGAAGGCTTGCTAGTTGAGCTGTTAAGGAGGCAGCTACATCAATAGAACCAAAGCTCTTGGGGCAATATTTAGCTTTGTGGTCATAGGTCATGAGCTATGGAACTGTAGCTGAAGGAGAAACATCTTTTACTCCAGCTTCTGAAGTTTTTACAAAAGTACAGATGAAAATGAATAAATATCTGTAGTATCTTCTATGGCTTTTGCTTTTCTTATGACTCATTCAATCATGCCTGTACAAAGCAATGCCTGGCAGTCTAACATAGGGTTATGGGATGTAATTGTATTTTCTCCTCCTAGGTATTTTCGATGACTCTAGAGGGAAGATCATTAGATAAAAGAGGAGTGGCATTATGCTGTTTTACGGCAGAAACAAGAGAGACTGTATTTGTAAAAGTGGGAGAGAATGAGAATTCTTTCACCATTGGGAATGTGAATGTCTCTCAGCCTTGTGCATATGTAATCCAAGAGCAATGGAGAGAAGGATCTTCAGAGACCTTACACAGCTGGTTGTTCTTCCACACTAAAGCCCTCTGGAGATTTTAGTTCAGAGCCAGTTCCACAACATCTGGATTAGTTTGAAATTCACTTGGATTCATTTTATCAGCCTTAACAGGTTGCCTGGGAAGGATTGGGAGCCTTAGTCATTGAGGTCTTTACCACAGCTTATACAAAATACGTGTTCAGGACTAATCAAGGTGTAATAGTGTCTGTCTTGGTCCAACCACTGGACATCTGACCATTTGTTATCTATTTCAGCACCATTTTTCTAATTTTCTGTGAATATAAGAATATAATGAATGAAAATAAGTCTCTGACTAAAGTCTGAACAGAAACTCCTTTCTTATTCATTCTAAAATCCAAACAGAGTCTAATGGATTTTTATATACAATCACACAGTATATTAATAGCAGACCATTTTTAGAACACATTGAGATTTTGTGGTATCAAGTCAGAGAGATCTGAATTACTGGAAGAAAAATACTTCAGTATTTTTTTCCTCTTCACTCTGCTTATATATTAAAGTGTATACAGGTGGAAAAGCAAGATAATTGCATACATTTAAAAAGCACAGTAAAAATAGCCAGTCACGAAGGTTCAAAATACTAGTAATTAATCTGGACACTCCCTTGCTCGCTTGTTTGATATATGGACATACTCTTTTAGAATACCCTCTCCTAGCAAGTGACTTTAAACATTAATTATCTAAGCACCAGGTCTGCCTTACAAGACACTGAATTGAAAACATCAGCATTGTCAGCGAAAAGATGTGGGATAGAGACTGTGTTGAGGTTCACAGACATTTATTGTAACAGTAGGGAGTTTAAAAAGTTTCTGAATGAAAAGATTCTGAACACAGTTGAGGATTCTCCCTGTTGTGAAAGTTACAACTACTTTTGGCACAGCTCCCCATCTTGGAATAGACTTAAGTCTTTGAAAGCCAAGTAAATATGCCACAAAGTCAACAGTCACATTATGGTTAAACAATTGGAGAGCATGCATATGTCTGGTTTTTTTTATCTGTCTTTTGTGCAAATATTCTGTATTAAGAATTATTAGAATTTGAAAGTGTGATCAAAAATTTTGAAGATAAAACAATAAATAAAAAATTACACGTCTCATTTAGTGTGAAGCAGTAGTTTCTGTAGCAAGTTTTGCCCTTGAAGGAAGAAAATTGCATTTTAGAGGAGAGATTTTAAAATAACATTCACTCATTGCACTACAATAATGAAAAAGAGAACAGTGGAAACTTTTATTTGGTACAACTAACAGGATCAGACTGGGTTCAGCAATTTCAGCGTATGTTCATTAAAGTCTCTGGAAAGACACCTTGGGAGTCTGCCTCTTAGAAAGACCTATATTACTGACAGTTTTGGGAAAAACAGTTATGGAGAACTTACAGGCTCTGACTTATATGTGAGCTGTATGCACATGTTCTTACTATCCATCATAATGACAAACCTATCCTGTTGTGGAATCAAAACCATGGTAGGTGTAGGATGAAAGGCACTGGTGTGGTATATACTTACTTTGCTGACTCATATTTATATTAAAATATTAATAAACTAACTCCATATTGCCAGGCTACCTGCCAGATCAAGTATTATCAGTCTGTATCTCTAACTTTATGCCAGAACAGGCTTTTTCTCTGTTTTTCTAATTGGCATAGAATGAATGTAAAAGAGCATAGTTAGCAAAATTGTTATACGCAGAGAACATCTGCCCATCCACTATCCAAAACAAAGGCGTGTTGCTGCGTGTGGTAGACCCAGTTCTAAATCACATAGGACCACAGCCTCACAAATGCCATCTGGTAGTCTCCACAAGTTACAATCATTATTACTGAAGGACTTCAGAAATGACCAGGGGAGCTAGAAAAGCCCCAAAAAGCCTGTGGAAAGGGCCCAAGCTCTTTGAGATTCTTTGTGTACTAATAGCTTATAATATGATTTCTATCCACTCTGGTGTGTTCCAGGCCAATAATACATTTTTTGCAGTCTGAAGTTGTATAACTATCTCTGACTGAGTGATCTGGTATAGAGAGAGCTTGGTATGCCTTTATGAAATCCACTTGGATTTCAGGGAAGTACTCAATCAAGCATAGCAGAGTTGCATGACTCACTAAAGTGAGTGTAATAGAAAAAGGTGAAAGTCTCAGTTGCCCATGAGTCCTGTTTTTATTATATGGTTTGAAGCCCATTTGCACAAAGGTAGAAACTATCAAAAGTAAATTATTTGGAGGAAAATTCTTAATGCTGACCTCTAAAATTTGACTGCTAAAAGTCACAGACCACAAAACCATTTAACTCACAGATATGGTACTTGATGTTAAGAAGATGAGTGTTAGAATATGCGGATGTATATAATATACATTCATATATATTATACATGAATGTGTTACAAAGAGATTAGCTAGTGGTGCTAAGATTCAAGGCCAGCATGCTGAATAGCCCTATATTTAGATTTATTTTGTTATATTGATTACCACACCAATGATGAAAAATCATATATAGCATTTAAATATTTTAATTTTTTTTTATATTTGTTGACACTAATAGTAGAAGAATGTTTATCAAGACAGATTTTTGTCTTGTTTCTCCATTTCTTGCTTCATTACAATGATGTTGCCAGTTAGATAAAATAAAAACATAGCTTACGCATTCTAGGCCAGAATTGTTTTAAATTATGACTACAAAAGCTGGCATTGGTTAATGTACTAGGAGACAGATGATAACCTGAATTATGGATAGCAAAAGTCTAAATAGTCTAAAAGCCTAATAGTCTCTTTTTTAAAAAAGATTTTAAAAAATTGTTTCCTTAAGAGGTAGCAAGAGAAAAATTCCTTGTTATTTTAATTATCTGTTAAAACAAAATTGACTGTGTATCTTCAAAGAAAAACTTTCAGTTGGAAATGAAAACTCCTAAGTTTAGAAGAAAGTTTAACCAATGTGTGTCAGCACTGGAATAAATATTGCCCTGTAGGGCTACTATAGAGACACAGCGTTGCTGGAGGGAGAATTATTGAAGTTAAAAAGTTCTCCTTTACGCACCAGTCCTGTGAAAGAGAAGTGTGAAAATAGAATGCTTTTAAAATGAAAAGTCCTGACAAAATACTCAAGTATGTGGAAGGTGGCATAGGAGTAATTCAGAAGTAGACAAGGCAACATCATTTTAACGAGTCATTAAATATCATATTTGAACGCCATAGCACCAAGGAATTTAAGTTCCCAGTGCTGCTAACATCTTAATATATTCAGCACTGCATAACTGGCTTTTCTTTGCTGTGTGTCATGGCTGAGAATACAACATTGGCATTAAGCAAATAATGGGAGTGTTGCTGTGGGCTTCTGTGAGAGCGGGCCTTCGTTCAATGTGTTAAGACATCATCCCAGTAATTTTCCTCTTGCCATCTTCAATTTGGTGTAATACATTATCATAATAAAGGGAGCTGGGAGCAGCAAGACTTGATTAAGCGTCAAAATGCTCTCAGAAACTCAAAGAAATTAGAGTTTCAATGACAGTTCTTTGGTTTTCAAAGCAGACAGTATTTCTTACAGGACAAAAGAAAGATGGACAAGAAACAAGATGGGATCATGTAATTTAAAAATAAAAATACGCAATAAGGTCCTTGAATTCCTGGTAAGCACCTCAGGACTGGGAAGGATTGAAATACCCATTTGTTCCCATTTGTACTGTTGGGTCTTTGGTCAAGACTCTCAAAAGTGTGCAGGGACTGGGTGTCAAGCTCCTGTTTATTTCAGTATTGCATTAGTTGAAGGCAAGAGTTGGGGCCTTCACAAGCTCATACCTTGACTTATACATATTAAAAATAATCTTTTGCTCCAAAATTTTTCAGATCTCTTGGATGTGAAAATAATTATTTGTAATAATATTTTTGAAAATTACCCTATTATTTTATCTCCATTTTGCTTTTGAAAAAATAAAGCTATATAGCAACAGTGACTTGCTGAAAGTTACATTCTGTTTTTATTTCTTTTTTTACCATTGCCTCTCCTGAGGAATAGTAATATCCTCTATCTTCAAGTACCACTGGCAGGGTAAATTAATTAATATTTGCAAAGAGCTTTGGAATCTTAAGCTGAAAGGTGCTAGATAAGTGTAAAGAATTATACTGTAAATTATGCATAAGCATTGTGAATGCTGCTTTTTCAGATCTGTCTGCTACAAAGATCACTCAGTAGTTCAGACATCTAAAACATGGATGAAGTAGGACTGTTTAAGAATTGATTAGTATACCTTTGGGGGTAAAAGAGTGGCAGTCTGCAGCAATGCAGGAGACAACAGCTCCTATATCATGAGGAAAATGACATTTTGATACCATAAGAAGTTCCTTACACCTTTGAAGTTGCATCTTATTTCAAAGTTAGTTGGTATTTTTTATTTTTCATATAATTATGAAAGTGGTTTCATGTCAATTAGTGGTTTTTTTAAAGTGAAAGCAACCTAGATGGAACAGATAAAAATTCAAGGAAAACACTCTCACTTCTCTGTTGCTATCAGCTGCAATTTGGGCTGATTTTCCCAGCCCTCCTGAAAGGGGCTTAGGAAGTTTCTTGAATAACTGTTAACAGTTGTGTTGCTTTAAAATTAGGGCTGAAAGTGAGTTATAAAATATTCTATTCTTCAGAGGCACAGAGAAACGACACTGCTTATGAGACAGAAATGACAAAAGAAGGACCAAATGTTCGTCTGGGCAATTCATAATGGAGATTTGTACTATGGAAGTGGTCAAAGAGCTCTGGGTAGGAGGAACAGGTTTTGTCTAAGCCCAGGTCTGTGCAATTAGCAAACTGTTTCTAGAGAACCACTGACTACACTGACTACAGATTAGACCAGACAGCCCAATCAGGCTGACTATAGACTGATTTCTGTGCCTCTGTTGGCACTAGCTGGTACTAAAATAGGATTAAAGGGTCCTGGTGTGGGATTTTAATGCCGTAGCAGGAAGCAAGGAACAGCAGGTCTATCAATTATTCCAGTAGCAATACACATTTGAGTAAATAATCATCAAAACCTGAAAATACGACACAAGAACAAAGAAGTTGAAGAAGTTTGCTAGTATTCTCTTTTCCAGTGCACTGGGTGAGTGAAAATGCCCAGTTGGTCCTTGAAATACATCTTTCTTATTGAAATATCTATAATATATAGTAAAAATTAAATTGTAAAACATTTGCCACCAAAAACAAGAAAAAAAGAAAATTCTCCAGTTTAAAAGAAGGCACAGCAGAGCTGTCGTGTTCCCTTGACAACCTCAGTCTTTCCTCTACTGGCCATGAACTTTCTTCACCTCCCCAATTACCACATCAGCTCCTGCGCCTTCAGGGCTTCCATCTCCTGCCAGCTGAGTGGCACAAATTTGGTGCTTCTAGCACAGTCCTAATGGCTGTATTCAAACTATTAACAAAAGGTGACCTACCATGCAAGCAGCAGAATGTGTGCAGTCTTGGAGGGTTCTGGTGGTCTCAGCTGCAGCTAAAGCCTAGGTTTGAGTAGGGAAATTAAATTTGTGAAGCTAAACTTTACAGTGGGGAAGAAATATGAAAGTCAGAAATCCAAAGCAAAAGACAGAACATTTTAGCAAGCATGTCAGGTTGAAACAAAATCTTTGCACAGGAGTAATAGTTAGGTGGGAAAGGAGGAAACAACAGAAAATAATTCCACTGAGAATGTTGAAAAGAAAAAGCCCTGAACAGAATGGTGAGGAAGAACCACAGGAGTAAAAATCTTGTGCTTTCCTTTTGAATGCTATATTCTTCATGTAATGATGTGTCACTTTATAATTTGAAAAAGACCATGTGTCTTGTCAGCTCTTTTATTTCAAAAGCAAAGAGAAAAAGTCTCAGAAATGTGACCCAGTCTGTGAGGCTGCAGCACCTCTGTGGCCTGCATGGAAGAGATCACTGAGCTGAGAGTGAATTTCTCGTTATGCCCTGCTGTGCCCAATAGCTTTCCACCAGCCTTACATCAACACTGGCAGTGTGTAACAACCCTTCAAATTTTTCATCTCCTACTGTGGTGAGGTAACTTCCTCAAAGGATTTTAAAGCCAGCCTAGAAAATGAAAAGCAGCCCGAGTCCTGGGTCAACCTTTCATGCAAACCTTGTGTGATCTCCTTGGCAGAGGTGAGTACAGGTTGTAAAATCATCTTGTAAGGAAATTTTGAACACAGCAGCACTTCCAACTCAGGAGACTCAAATTAGTGCCTTAATAAGAAGTTAGGTTCTTTCTTTCAGAGATGCCAAGTAAAGACTAGGTGGTGGAGCATTATATTCCTGACAACAGGGCCAGTGATATTTATTAAAGGGATGATGTCCACTTCTTTGAGTCAAATTCAAAGTATCAAACCTTAGCCAATAATTAAATGTTTTCAGTGTGAATATTTTAAAAGTAAAAAAGAAAAAATGTGCAATATCTTTTGCCATGGCCTTTCCAAAAGAGAAAATAATTTGTCCTAGAATCAAATGGGCATATTATGCTAAAAATTTGCATAATGAGAGTGACCTGAAGGACTTTAAAAGGGAAACAATGACTACGCAGGAAGTTCTTTCAAAAGTCTTTGGAAAGAAATTGGGACAGAAAGAACTATTCCCTTTTATTTTTATTTCCCTTCATGAATGGGATGTTTTGGATTAAATCTAACTGGACTAGAGTAGACCACATTCTAGGCAGAAATTACTATTTCACATAGCAACTGTATCATCTACAATAAAAATCAGTTGAAAAATTACAATTATTACTGGCATGCTTTATTATGATGCCAGATTTTTTTTAAAAAAAATTATACATAGAAAATTACTTACATTGGTGAATTTGCTAAGAATTTATCGGCAGATGCGGAAAGAGTGAGAAAGATAGCTTTTCTGTTGTGGCAGATACTTCACTGGCCTTAAACTGCAATTTGTTATTGGAGATATGGATGTGAACTGGAAAATCACATTCCCTTGCCACTAATTTACACAGGAATTTAAAATCAATTTTTCATGCAATGCCAAATTCCTTTTTGTGCTCATAAGCTATTAGGCCATATGCCACACATTATTTTGCCAGGTGTTAACATGGTACAGACAAATACATGCCCCCTAAAATATCTGAGGGATTTTGAGAGAAAAAAGTGAAGAAAGAATGTAGGATGAAAAAAACCAACCTTTGAAAATTGTTTATAAAGACTTGACTAGACTTTAAAAAATGTTCTTGTGACTTCAGTAAGAATCACCATATTTATCTTAATCCACAGACTAAAGAAGATACAGTAGATGTATAGTGTTGATGAAAGATCTAATTTGACCTAATTTGTCCGAAAAGTTTTCAACTTGTCCATCTTTAAATACTTGAAGTGAGAAGTGTAGATGAAAAACATAGTCCAATAGATTGCATTGGCACAGTTAAGTGGTATAGTCTCTTCTCCTATCTTGTGGGTTTACCTATTTAGTATTACTGATGATTCATTTAGGAGCAGGAGGGAAACTAATTAAATAGGTCTGCTATATGTTAGAAATTAAGTGCAATTCAGAAGCTTATGTCCAGTCCTAAAGAGTGATTATCAGTTTCCCAGATTTTATATCATTTCTATATGGCGATGTCAAGAAAACTATTGTTTCAATTCCCCTCTGCCTTTAGATCAAATAAAACTATACACTTAAATCCACAGGCAGTGATATAAAAGTGCCACACCTCTATTATTTCCTCTTAACCATTTGATCATATGAAATGCATATTTGCATGAGGACTTGTAAAGATACTAAGATGAGCACAATAGCATATCATTAAAATATGAAAATAGATAAACATATCCTTCGTGCGTACAACTGATAACAGAAACAAAACCCATCGGCAGAGGTGTTAAATAGTTCACTCATTTGAACAGATTTTCATCCTGCTTTAGTACCATTCTCCAGCCCTTGCCTAATCTGAAATTATTGTAGTCATTAGCATATAATAATTTAGTTGGAGCATGCTGTGTTTGTCTGCCACTAAAAAGCCAGAGAATTACTCCAGGAGTAAATAATTATTAGGACACTGATTCCCTGTTCACTTAGTAATGTCTGCTGTCAGGTTTGAATCACTTTGTCTCCAGGCAAGTATTAGCAGTTAAAGGTAATATTCACAGCACTATCTGAGATGCAAGCAATAAATGCTTAACAGTGGGGACTCTCTTCAGCTCAGACCTCTGCTAATTATTCTGTGCATGTGCCTGCCCAGTCTCACCAGGTTCCCCCTTCTTTCCTCACTATTAGTTCAGCAGGGTTACTTTCAGTGCCATTATGAAGGCTAAAGGACACTAAATATCTCCTTTATATCATTGGCCATACTGGTGTATTATCAGCTGCTTCAATGCTCTTTAGGCTGTGATGCTGGGCAAAGTTCTGGGCAAATTGCTTCAGCTCAAGCAGAGGTTATGCCTATGATGCCATTTTTTCTGTATGAAATTGTGTATTGCACTCCATTCTGGGGCCTTCTGGGTTTGCTTCTGGGAGTATCCATTGAAAAGGAGTTTCACAGTCTGTCAACCTGACTGGGTTTTTATCCTTGTGAGCGCTGCTTCACAAAAGCTCCTCTGTGGGGTCCAAATGAGTACTGCTATAATGAGTAACAAGTTGCACTGCCAGACCCTACAAATTAGAGCAATAGCACAGAAAAGTGCTTTACAAAAATAGTTATTACATTATGTGTTTTGCTCCTGCACAGAAATTGCAGGTGAAGGTTGATGCAGCAGATGGTATTAAACAATAGTTATCAGATAATAGAGAAATCAACAATGGCCTTTATTTACTAGGAGTCACAGAGGAGAGGATACATTAAAATCTGAGTGTGAGTTCAAGCCAATTTTTACATGGAATTTGGCAGTGTTTTACATGATAAGAGGCTACCACTGCAAGTGAGCCCAAGACGACAGTTCTTTCCACAGGCTCAGCATGGGCAGTGGCATGGATCAGCCCCTTTATCAGTTCTGCCTTCTTGCTCTGCCTTCTCATGTGGGAGGTCCAGTTCAGACCTGGGAGCAGATGGTATCGCAGGCACTTTGACTATATCTGCAAGGAAAATGGGCATCACAAAAACTGTGTGAAATTAGATAAGGGCACCACCAGGTAGACAGGGACAGAATGGATATACAACCTGGCCAAGATTAGATCAGTTAAGTTAGCAGATTATTATCAATCAGTGGAAGTGATTTTCCTGAGAATTCAAGAAAGCATGAGAGGACAACTCACTTCAAATCCTCTTTTCTTTTTCTAGCACTGAGAGTAGCAGCAGAAGTGCTATTTCTGTGGTGTGAGGTTCAGATCTTTCTACAGCTGGCAACTTAGAGAAGAAAAATATGGCAAGATTCTCAATCACTTCTTACTCAAACCTGAATAGCTATTGCCAACCATTGTTTCTACCTTTAATCTCTCAATCTAATTAAAATTCTATTAAATAATAGATGATTTTAGAGAAATAATAATTTACCAGAGAGAATCCCATTGCTTTCAAAGAAAACTTGGTACTTTGCAGTGCAGTTTTGATCTCAAATATGCGCTTCATGAATTATAAATATATTATTTATTGGCCAATAGGACAACTGATTTTGAATAGGATTTCAGGAGGATCACTAGAAAAAAGAGAACTAGATAATGTCAAAGTTCTCTGCAAAGAATGAAAAATATTTTTCCCATATTTCATGTTTCAAATTATGATAAAAATAACTGTATGTCACATTATATAGCCTTTATTCATAAGGCCAAACTTTTCTGGGAAGCCTCTGTGCTTTGACATTGGTAGGGTCACCATGGGTATATGTCAAGGTACAATTTGTGCTGCAGTATTTACCACTGAATTTTCCCACTGCATTTAATATAATTAGGTTTAGTGTTGCAATATCTTTATATCAGCAAAATGTCACAGGGACTTAGATCCCCATGCCCTTATGTACTGCAAATAGAACAGATATATTGGCACTTGTTTTAAAAGTAAGATACAATCAGCTGTGATGGCAAATACTAACATCTGAGTTGAGCCTTAGAACCATGCATCAGCATGATTAGTCTGGACAAGATATTCATGAAGTTCAATAACTTTCTTTAGTAAAAAAACCTTTTGGTATGTCATTACTTTCAGGCATTATTGTTGAGAAAAAAAAATTCCATTCTTTAATATATACTGCTGTTGAATTATTGACATTTAGAATTCAACTACAAAAATTTAGGGATCAGTCAATGTCAATGCCTGAATTAAATTTAAAGTTGCATTTTTTGTTGTTCAGTACCTTCTATTCTCAGAGAACATTCAACAAATAGGGTACCCATTGTTGATGTCCCATTTCTGTCACTACAAAAAATTGTCTAAGCAACAGCAGGTTCCACAACTAAGAAAATGTATTTCCTGAAGTTGATGGGGTAGAAATTCTAAAATATAAAGTTCTGTGTTTCAGGAGATAAGACATCCATCAGCTGGCATTCTGATAGGCGATTTTTCTGTGTGTGGTTTCTTGTTGTTCTCTGGTATTGCCTATACTGCTGAGCTGTGTTGACTTTATGGACCTGAACAAAGCGTTCTTCTGTTCTGCTTTGAGAATTCCTTTGTTCTTTGGATTATCTTATGCTTGTCTTAGATGTCCCATATCTGATATTGCACCTATCACCAAACTGCTTTGTTACCTCTGGGACGCCCTTAAAGATTTTACTTGTGATGGTCATGTTAAGTATCCTTCTGAAGGGACATGCTCTAAACAGTACAAAATAGTACAATTTGTTTCATGTAAAAACTGACTGCGGGGGCTGGTCAATGACCAAACCGAGATTCAGTTTCCATCTTTCTTTTTGAAACCAGTACTTTAGTCCTTCATTGGACAAATTATTCAGCCATATGTGCCTACTCATTGTCTCTCATTCCTCATGGAGGAAAGCTACTTTTTCCACTTTCTACATTATTCAAACAACTTTTGTTCTTTGTCTTCTGTTCTCTTGTTTTTATATTTTTGAGGGGGCGGTAGGGTTTTGGTTTGTTTGTGTTTGGGATTGTTTTTTGTTTTGTTTTATTTTGCTTTGTTGTAACTGGTATCCAGAGTAAGGAAGTACATTACATCTCTGTGCTTTAATAGATTCAGTAGCACTCTGCAAAAAACCTTGCTCAGATGACCTGCACAGGCCAAGAGCAAATCAACATTAATCGGCAAAAGAGTCTGCTCCTGCAACCTGAATATTTTTGACTTCAGAAATACTAAGCATTTAAGAAACACTCCCTGAGAAGACACTTGCTAAAACTAGGAGTGGAAAGGCGATGGAGTGAGGTGTGATTTTTGAAAGACTGTTACTTGATCTCAGTCTGTATGTTAGCATAGATAAGAGGGAAGAGATATTCATAAAATGAACATGCAGCTGAGAAATCCTTTGTGTGAACCCAGTTGCTAACTGGGTTTCAGAAGTAATTTTTTGTGAAGCTGAAAAATAAGAACCTTGCAAAGGGCAGTTTTCTTTTGTATGGGTTGACTATTCAATAAGGCAGAAGCAGTTTGAGGAACAAGAACTGGTTCTTGGCAGTGAAAATTTTCAGAGGCAGAGATAATTTTGTGTATGAGTAGGGGGAAAATAGAGAATAGCAGGGAAAAAGAAACTAGATGAGATCTTTGGTGCACTATGAGGAAAGGATAAGTAATAATGCAAATGTTAGTATGGTAGGGACATTTTAACAAGTAAATTCAAAATATTGGGAGGGATAAGTATTCGTTAGTTTTGCACTGACATTTGAAAAAGCCTCAGGCAGAGGGTTTGTCTGAACACGAGGATGCTACTGGTTGCTCCTTGCATGTTATTCAGAACATCTTTCTTCCTTAAATATTTGACTGTGTAGTTTTGAGGGGAAGGAAATATTACCTTTTGACTTCAGTCTATTTTACAACCTCAATCCAGAGCACACTTGCTAGGGAAAATCTGAAAATTTTGTATGGTTGTGGGCCATACAGGAATTAGTTGGAAATTCTATAATGCAAGCATTGTAAGTAATCAAATAAAGTACTTCTGGTATTCCAATGATAAATTTGAAGTAGGGTCCTGAAAAATACTACATTTTACCACCATGTAGCAAACTTTCACTGAAGACTTGCAGGGTGCTGCAAAACATACATAACTTTTATATGCAAAAGTTGACATTGAAAAGGATCCAAATAATTTTGGGATTTAAGATTAAAATATGGAATATTCTTAAAAGGGAGCAAGTTTCTAAAATCAATGAGGAGAATCAGTAAAGACATATGGAAATAAATTCACACTGAGTAATCAAATTCAAGAACACATTTAAACTGTACTCATCAGGGAGTGTGTAGAGGTTAAAGTACATATAAACCAGGGATAAGTCAGAAATCATTAAAAAAAGCAGCTCCGGTATTGGGTTGTATGAATGGGATTATCACAGTAAGTCAAGTTTGCTGGGAATGCCTGTATAATAGTGCTGCTTTGGCTTTATGTGAAATAACATCCACATTTTGGGATGCTGTATTTCAAAAAGAATAGAAATCTGCAGAAAATCAAAAGAGTAGAAAGCTTCTTAAGATACTTAAAATCTTGATCCGTGAGGATGGGATAAGTGAACAAAGGTATATGAAAATGTGAATACCCTAAAAATTAATTGCAAGCTCCCCAAAATACAAATTTTACAATTTTAGAAGGAAGACTTATGTCACAAAACAGTATGTCTCATTAGGAGAGACTAAAGGGAGTTGTGCCCTAGCATGGGAGAATTTTATTAAATAATAGAGGATGCCTAGCCATTATTTCTGGCAGAAGAATCAATCACAGGGAAACTGACTAAAGTATCTGGAGGAAGTACATTACACGTCTGTGCCTTAATAGATTCACTGGCACACTGCAAAAAACTTTGCTCAGGTGACCTGCAGAGGTTAGGAGCACTAAGCACACCCTCAGAACCATGCTCTACTCAAAAATACACAGGCTCTCTCTTGTCTTTCAAAACTTCCTTGGAAGAGTATACATCTCCACTGCATTATAAAAATCAGTATTACTAAAACTTTGGAGAATGATTACTCTGAGAATTCTTTCATGTTCCTTCCAGAAGGCAGCTGTCATGGAACTGAATGGAAAGAACTAGTGTTAAGGAGCAAAATTTAGTGTACAGATAAGTAAAGCATGTGGCTAAGAGAGAGGATATGTGTTTCCGTTGCTCTTTAAAGTCGGTTCCCATTATTGGGGTAAAACATTTTTGAAAAAATACTGAATCACTGTTAGGAGAATGCTTTAAAAATATCAAAGAGCCAAAATTAACCAAACCCTCTTCAGTGAAGGAAGTGGGTATCCCCAAAGAGAAAGTCAGAGTTATACATTCCAAATATGCAGATACCTTTCTGTATATCTTTAGACTCACCTTTGAGTTTTCATATTCTTTAACTGAAGGTGACAATACAGCTACACTGTCACGCAAGTATATAAAAATCATGCAGGTCCTTGTTCAGGGTTTCGTGTTTTGACTTCCCTTGGAGGGAAGCTTAAATGTGGGAGAATGTTCAGGAATACTCTCTTCCTCAAGAGGAGGCTGGGCTGTGCCTGTACATACTGTCTTTTCTGTCCTTATAAAAGGATCACAAAAGTATTTACCCAAAAGGAAGTTTGCCACACATATCCCTGAATCCAGACCATGCTATGATCTGCCATTTTTCCAGAGTACTGTCTCTGCTCCATGCAGAAAGGCTCAGCCTAAAGGCCCACCTTCAACAAAATCTTCAGATTTTTATTTCCTAACTCCTCTTTAATTTTTCTATTCAACAGTATGTGAAATTAGGGCTTTAAATGTGAGTTAAGGGACCATGTATCTTCACTTTGTACCTGAATGGCAATGTAGTTCTTAACTTTCAGGTACACAAGGCTTTTATTGCACTGATCTGTTTGAGTTTTTCTTCTTAACTATCAGGCATCTTTTCTGAATTAATTCTGGAATATTCTGAAAATTGAAAGATTTCTTCAAAGATCCTGCAAGAAGTAACTCTTTTATTCTATATATTGGTAGACTACAATTCATTTTCTCGTTGGATTTTCAAAGTATTTTCATATCACTGAGTAGAGATTCTATAAGGATTTTAATTCAAAGTATAATATTTTACTGCTTTTTATACTATCAAGGATTCTTCTCTAGAAGAGATCAGTTCTCTTGTCATTTACAGTATGTATGAGAAAATGAGTGAAAGGGTTGCGTATTTTAATATTATTTAATAAATAAAATTTGTGGACAGAAATTTCATCCTAAATTAAAAAATAAAAATAGAAGTTCAGAATTCATAAAAATTGGTGTTAATATTTAAGAATAACAAAATTACTTTCCAATAAAGGGTGTCACTGAGTTATTTAGAAAGAGTAACCCAGTAAAATATTTCAAGCCAAAAGTATTTATTACCTTTAGTGTCTGACTGACATACAGGAAGGTTGATGTGTATTTGAATGTAAAAATCAAGATGTGAGAAGAAAGGAGTTCAAATATCAAAGCTATTCCATAAGCAAAAAAATAAATATATTTTTCTCCTCAAAATATTTATTTCATTAAGGTAGCACAAAAGTAGTATCTTCTTTTAGATAATGAATGTTTTTATAGTCTTCAAAACAATTTTTAGTAGTCAGACTTGTGAGCATCAACTGTGTCACTGAAGTTGAGTCGATAATAATGTAATTCTCCAGTTTAGTCAGCTACCCAAGTCCCAGTGTTTCATTACTTTTACTAAATTATAGGTTTGCAGATAGAGACAAAGCTATCTCTCAAATCTAATTTACTTCTGAACTAATAGATAACTAAGGACTTAGACACTTGTATGACAACATCCAAATTTTCAAATCTCTAATCATTACTAAGGGTATTTTTCCCAACTGCCCTGTGGATAGGAAAATAATATCCTTAGCAAGTAAGGAATCAGGCAAAGTAAGAGACATACCCAAATTTATGAAGGAAGCCAGATACCTTGGAATAATAAAATATACACCCTTTCTGCAGGTTGCTCTTTCTTCCTTAGAAAATTTTGTTGTGTTCCTATGAACACACTGTACAAAAGAGTATTTAAATACTTGATTTTTAATTCCACAGTAGCTATCATGCCTGTTTTACCTTTCACCCCCACCCCATCTCTGGCTACAAATGCTTTGGGTTTCTGTTTATTGAATATTTCTTAGCTATTAAGATTCCATTTTCAAACTTGTTGGTCTAAGAACCACAGAGACTTCACCTCAAATATTACATTCACTTCTGGGCCCCTCACTACAAGAAAGACATTGAGGTGCTGGAGAGTGTCTAGAGAAGGACAATGAAGGGTCTACAGAAGAAGTACAAAGAGGAGCAGCTGAGGAAGCTGTGGGTGTATGGCCTGGAGAAAAGGAGGCTCAAGGGAGACCTTATCACTCTAAATGTACCTGAAAGGAGGCTGTAGTGAGGTGGAGGTCAGTCTCTTCTCTCAAGTTACAAGTGACAGGTTGAGAGGAAAACAGCCTCAAGTTGCTCCAGAGAAGCTTTAGATTCATTCTTAGGAAATATTTCTTCATGGAAAGGGTTGTCAAATACTGGAACAGGCTTCCCAGAGAAGTGGTAGAGTCACCATCCCTGGAGGTATTTAAAAGACGTGCAGACATGATGTTTAGGGACATGGTGGACATGTTTAGTCACTGGTGGACTTCACAATGCCAGGTTAACAGCTGGACTCCATGACCATAAGAGTTTTTTCTAGCCAAAATGATTCTATAATTCTATTACTTTCTTTGTCCACTAATGTAGCTTTAAAAAGGTGTGTCCTAGTAATTTAGTTGGTATAGTTTTGATGCTAAAAATTACATAGTGCCATTTTCTGTATGTAATTTTGGAAAAATTGTGTTAGATGATAGTTCTTTTCCTTGCTGCAACATCTATCAGCAAGAAATACATACATGTCACAGGAATAATCAG
Organism: Acrocephalus scirpaceus scirpaceus; assembly: GCA_910950805.1. Classification (NCBI taxonomy): domain Eukaryota; kingdom Metazoa; phylum Chordata; class Aves; order Passeriformes; family Sylviidae; genus Acrocephalus; species Acrocephalus scirpaceus. Next base: position 21,322,294 of record OU383777.1, read on the forward strand.
ACAGTCAAGGCATGGCTGAATGCCTCATGCTGAAAAGTTATTTTTATAAATACTGCCACCTGGAAGATAAGTCAATTGAAACTATCACAGCTGATCTCCCAATCCAACTAATCCATCATTTTTTCTGGTCGATTATATTCTTACATTCTTTTAAAGTATCAACTGGTTATTGTGCAGATGCACCTGCCTGAAGTGATGTTTTGTTTGGAGATGAACTAAAGCACATTATCATGGGGCGAAATCTGATTAAAAGATGACTGTACACAAGTTTCCAGTATTCTCTATTCACTACATGACTCAGTCTCCTAGTAATTTAGGGTAGTTTTCTTTGGCTAAGGGCACCAGAGAACATTGCCAGACTCCAAAACCTTCACACCAAATTTCCACCTACCACCTAGTGTAGCTGCTTCATTCTGCTTTGAAAAAGAAAGACATACAATAAAACAAAGCTGTCTTACAGTCATGAAATATTTTACCTCTGAGAGGGAAAGTCTCATTCTAGACTGGAATCAAAAAAGCTGAAGATATGAAATCCCATGAGCTATGAGGAAAATAACCAGCTGTCTTTCCTATATATTTAATTTTCTACATTCACTTCTGTATTTCTAAAATGACACAATAGAAATAAATGAGCAAGTGAGTTTTGTGATAAAAACAGAAGCATAGTTTCTAAAAGCATTTTATAAAAAAGAGACTACATTACAATTACTTTTTAAAATCTCATTAACTCTTTGATAACAATTTTCCATTGCTATTTCTAATCCCTATGCTATCACATTTTTGATCTGAAACAGTAGTGCTGAAGAAAGAATCATAATTAATGAGCACGAAATAAAGTATCCTGCCTTTGAATAATTGTATAACACAAGCAGTTGTAGATTACACAAAACTACAAGTTCAGTTTGATAAAAACATGACCAGGAAAAAAATATTTAATGGGGTTATTTGTTAGAGAAATAAATATCAGGTGTCAGATAACTCCTGGAAATAAATAAGTGTGTAAGAGAGGTGTAAAATTCTAGACACCATTTTAGGCTACTTACCCATGTCATTATTACTGGCCAGGAAATTCTAAGCTGGGATGTCCTGAATGTTATTTAATTTTTTTTTTTTTAATAGTTTGCCTTGTCTTTGAAAGAAGACTAAGTGAGAATTAGGTACAGATGGAATGCGAAGTTTAATATAATTCTAAGTGTCAAGAAAAGATTTTACAGGAATGTGGGCATAATAGAAATTTTTACTAAGATTTCTCCTTTGTTACTTCAGGGTCAGGGTCATTCTCACCCACTCAGTGGGAATATCCTGATTTCTAAAAGCCATGTAGGTGGTTGCAATATTTTAAGCCTCATAAGTAAGCCTTTAAAATCATCTGTTAAATCAACAAAAGACATTAATTCTGAAACCTAGGATCTCTTCCTAGCACCAGTTATGAAAGTCTGTCGTACACCAATGCTTCATCAGTGCTTCTATCCATAAAACTCCATGGATGGATTGCAGATTTCTTAGTGTGGAATGGATCTGAGCTGTGGTTCACTGAATTGCTTTCGCCAAGGTTGTTTTGCAGTGCAAAATAATCTATATTCCTTTTCTGTTCAGCCATAGAAGTCCAGACCATAAAATGAAAAAACTGTGAAGCTATATTTGTGATTGAAAAAAATTATTTGGGACACCTTTGTAACTAACTTTCTCTAATAGACATGTAAGGGGCTGTCAAAGTTACTATTCTCCATATATTGACTAAATATCAGTTCACCTATTTACACCTTTAATCCTCTCTTTGGCTCCTTGATGAAACTCATGCTGATGATGATGCACCTGAATAACTTGACAGTACAGTTACCTCTTGATTATTTGTAGGTAGGTTAGTTGGTTTGTAAACAAAAAAGGCAAAGAGACTGATTTTTCTAGCATGACATATTAGCTTGGACACTGTGCTGTACTAATGCGCCTACACCATTTCCAGATCTCAGCTGGCTCCACCACAGGGCTGTCTATAAGTTGAGCTATGTATTTGTGGAACTAGGATGGTATTGTGGAGATGTCTGTGATGGTTTGGGACAATCTGTGCAGCCTAGGAAACAGTAATGCCATATGGGTCTTACTTTTTCCAGGGTAATTTGATCCTGAATAAGAGAGAATCACAGAATCAGCGAATTGCTGAGGTTGGAAAGTGCTCCAAAATGTTTAAGTCCAACCTTTGACCAAACACCACCATGCCAATAGAAGCATAGCACTACATACCATGTCCATTCATTTAATGAAGTCTTCCAGGGATAATGACTCCACCACCTCTCTGGACAGTCTGTTCCAACATTTAACCACCCTTCCAGTGAGGAAATTCTTATGGATGTCCAACCTGAACCTTCCCTGCTGCTGCCTGAGGCCATGTCCTCTGGTCATGCCATTTGTTACCTGGGAGGAGAGGGTGACCCACACTTAGCTATATCTTCTACTCAGGGAGTTGTAGAGAGTGATGAGGTTTCCCCTGAACCTCCTTTTCTTCAGGCTAAACACCCGCATTTCCTTCAGGAGCTCCTCATTAGATTTGTGCTCCAGACCCTTCACCGAATTCATTGCCCTTCTCTGGACATGCTCCAGCATCTCAATATCTTTCTTACAGTGAAGGGCTCTGAACTGGGCACAGGACTCGAGATGTGGTTTCACCAGTGCTGAGTACCTAGGGACAATCCCTTCCCTAGTCCTGTTGGCCACATTTTTTTTAATCCAAGCCAGGATGTCATTCTTGAGCACTTCAGTTGCCAGTGCTGGTCAGCCCCAAAGAACAATCTCAAAGGCTATTCAAAATTGGGTTGTTTGAATGTTTAGTTCAGTTTGACTTGTGCACAGCTATGACTAGCTGCTGCAACTGGTTAGTTTAAAGCCAGAGTAAGTACTAGTATCCCATACCTCAACCACTGATTTCCTATAACGTGTTTTCTATTTTCCTAATGCAACATTCTTTAAATGCCCATGTTCAAAAAAAGTGCCAAAAAATACAGCGATGTGATATAGGAGGGAAAAGACTATTTTACTATAAGCTGTGATGAAAAATCTTCTCTCCTTAATGGTTCTCAACAGACATGTTCATCTCAGTGGACCTTTTTATTGCTTTTATCTGGTTGTGGCAGTTTCTAAGTCTCTAAGGTAAGTTTCATCATGATCTTAGAAGAGTTTCAGCACAGAAAAGATAATATGATGCTTACAAATTCAATACCATAGAATTATTAATAATTATTTAAAAATTGGAATATTCTCACAAGCACTATCTTTAAAGACATGCATTATCATCCTTTTTTTTTCAGTGAGGGAATGGAAGCCTATCCAGATTGAAGCAGATCAGCTAAAAGCCTTCAGTAAGATGAACTCAATCCTGACCTCAGAACCAGTTTATCCCATCTGTAGATGTCTTCAACACAAGAGTAAATTTAATTTAGACAGTGAAGGACAGTTTGAACTCTTTGCTTCATTGACAGCTTACTCAGACTTTCACTTAAATATCAGTGTTTTTACAACTATAACAAAAGAATCTCTTCATCAACAAAACTATTTCTAATTAGTCCTTATTCACTATATTTGAAATATGAATTGAATTTTCCTATAGTTGTGTCTGAAAAAAAAAGCAGGGTGCACTAGAATAAAACTGTTATGAGAGGAAAGGCAGGTCCTTACCAAGCCTTTCTCAGCTTCCATTGAAAATATTAGCATTTTTAAACTACATCTTGAAGCATTAAATGCAGTCTCACTCAGAAATTTCAAAATGAAACCCGGGGGATGCGGTTAATCTTTCTTGTTATGTATGAATTTCAAAGAATGGATTAAATTTTTAAAAACCCTACAGTTTGCAAAATCAATGATTTACCTCGAAAAACTAAGCAAATAAATAAGCTACCAAACCATAATATTCAACTACTACTGTACTAACATTATAACCTGCCTTGCAAAAGTCATCTGCCTCTTCTGATTAGTTATCTACTGAAAGACAAAATCATTCTCACTCAAAAAGAAAGTGAAAACTGGAGAGAATGTTAAAACTTCCTTCAGGTTATACTAAGATGAGCAGCTGACAGAACAACAGAAACAATGTTTTCATACGAATTTTTGTAAAAAAATTTCATTGAAAGTTTTTCAGCATTTCTTTATGACAATCTGAAATCAAAATATTCATTTTTTAGAAAAATAAGAGGAAGCAAAACAAAACAAAATACCCATAATCAAAGCAGGAAGCCTACACACTTTTCTTGTTTATTTGTAAAAGAGGGAGGTAAGGAATTAAATGAAATCAAAATTCCTTTTTTCTCTATAGTATAAAAAGGACATACTTGGATTAACACAATTTTGACAGGGCATTCCCCAATCATCTCTATTTATGTGGAAGGTTAGCACATTTCATTGCTGTTGTTCTGTTTAGTCCTCCATGGATATTAAGCCAGAGGCATGTAAAGGTAATGTTATTTGGATCAGCAATGCAGCTGCTAAAATGATTTTTTCACTTATTAAAGCATAATGTAACCTTTAATTGGCACTCAGTTTTCTGTGCACTGCTATGCAGGTGTATTGCAGTGATGCCAGAATGATCTTTGCTTTTTTATTTCCTTCATATATATTCGTAGCTCTGTAGACTATTGTTGTATAGTTACATAGTTCCTAGCTAGCTCCAGTACTTCTCCCTACCTTTTCCCTACCCTCATAGGCAGAAAGAAAAAACACATTCCAGAGGCTCAAAAGCCCCTATCCTACCTTGCTTCTTCCTGGTAGCCAAGGTTGAAACCAGCTCTTTGAGACACACTTTCATAAACATTGCTTAGTTCCTACCTAAAGGGGGGCTACAGGAGAGGTGAAACCAAAAGGAGGGAGTTACCTCATCACTAGTGCTTCTAATTGGAGATTCTTGTAAATTATGTTAATTTGTTAAACTTGTAAAACTGTATTTACCCTATGTGGTTGGGCATTTTTACATATCTGCCCCTTGGAGGCATCCAATAAAGACCAACCTTTATGCTATCTGCTAGACTAACACTTGAAAGTGTATTGTTTTATTTCTAGCTTCTTTAAGGCATCAGCAGGATAGTAAAGGTGCTTGTGAATGTGGTGTTTAAGTGACCTGAAACATATCTTAGAAGTTAAAACTTTCCAGTAGTGTAGGTATTCTACCAAAGTATACTTCCTTTAGGTTGCATGGTCCAGGTATTTCATGGTTTTCTTCGCCTTTTAAAGATTTTATGCAACATATTTTAACAGAAAGGTATTTAATGAGAAGGTATGAATGCAATATTTGGCCAGGAGTTCCTGGATGTATGATGGAATACAATATAAATATGAATTGGTCATTTGAATTCATGAACACTACAGAAATATTTACCTCTGTCTGTACTTCTCTGTAATACAACACACAACAGGTCCCTCCGTCTCTGTCAAAATGACTGTGACTATACCAGTCTCTTCTGAGTCTCAGAACATTTGTGCATTACTCTGAATGATTCAAATAAAGTATCTATGTCATTAACTGCTCAATAGTATCTTGTGCATTCCATTTTCCTATTCATGTACTGTAATAGAATAGCTGGGGCTTTTATGAAAACTAAACAATTTTGAAGGTACAGCCATGCATGCAGGACACTGTTTAATACCAGGACATAAAAAGGCAATTTACTCAATTTTTAAATTGATCTTGACACTTATAGCACACATTTAGCCCGCATATTATCTATAAGTAGGGAAATAATTGAATACCCCAGGTAAGTGGGTTAATGTACTTTCATGAATATGGATGACCATATTTTGCTTATTCTTTCACAGTCTACATAGCTTTTGTTGAATGTCTTTTGATTGCAGGCTATTGAAAAGTTGCATTTTCCTACACTCCATTAGAAATCAATAAATCATATGCTGGAGAGTGCTTCTCTACCTCTATAGGCCAATATGTTGTCAGTGGTGCATCTGGGACCAAATGTTTAGAATAAAGGTACAATAAATTTTCCAGCAGAGAGGAATTATGGAAGACTAATAAACAAAGGGAATTGTCATAAGTTAGGGGCTAGCTTCTGCCTTGAAGCCAGCTGAACTTACATTGCTTTCAAAATACTTTTTGTATTTTTTTAACCTTAACTATTGTAGAACAGGGTGGTTTTATTATCTAAGTAAATGTCTAGCCTTTAGAGACTATTATTAACATCATAATACCTTACAGCTGGCTTTTTAATGTATGCTCATTAGTAACAGAGTTTAATGGTCCATTAGAATGACAGGGATCACCAGAACCCCACAGTATTGTAGGCACATTCAGTCTCTCGGCACAAACCTCCTTGACATCTTATGCAGAGAATGTATTAGAAAAATATGATACCATTTGGCTTGGGTTTTGGTTCATGCACTGATAGTAATTATTTTTCAGTTAAAGGCAACAAGTTATTTTGTTTTCAATAGCCTTTTTGGGTTAGCTTTTCAATGAGTCGTTGAAGTTGGAAATAATAATCTCTTTTTTTTTCAGTTTCTGCATAGCATAATTCTTAGGAGGTGAAATAAGTATCTTTATGCCCATATTTCCAACTTTCCAGAGTAAACAGAGGAAGCAAATGGTGCAACCATGTTTTCTACTTTCAAGATTCAACTGAACGTTTCCGTAATCTCTGCAGAGTCAGAATCATAGGCAGAAAGCAGAGCCATGAAGGAGAACAGCCTTCATGAAGTCCAGTTCTGTGAATGCTAAGGATCATTCTTTGTTTTCCTTACTATCTTCTGGTTTTCTCAAGGTTGTCTGAAAAGATTTTCTGTCTTTGGTTTTTCTGTTTTAGGACAAATGCTGAGAGAAATTGTATGACTGGAAAGAGTAAAAATGTGCACAGAGGAAATAGAAGTCCTTGGTTTTTGTGAAGATGCCCAGGTGGAATACTTCACAAGTATTCTTGTGTTAGCCTGAAGCTCGTGTCTACCACAGGATGGCCATATAGCTGACTATGCAGCATGCTCTAGAAGGCATGCTAGGAATGTCATAGGTTATGACCTGAACCCCTAGATTACAGTCTGGTACAACCAAGAATAAGAATCTACACTTGATCTTTGTTTTATGACAAAAATGAATGGATGATTAATGGAATTTTTCTTAAGGTAGTAATCCATCATGAGTATCTGTGTACACCTTTCATTTTGTGATCACCTATTTCTGTTGGAGACTGAAGAGTACACTGACTGGTGTCACAAAAGGGGATAAGAATTTACATGCTGGTACATGTGAAACATTTAAAAATATAAACCCTATTATCTAAGAAAATGACAATATATGCAAATTATTGATTTTTTTTTTCTTTCAGTTGTTAAATCCAGATTATCTGGACCTTGATCCAAAGATCCAGGTCGGAGCTGTGATTATGGTGCTTTGGAATCTTTGTGGCAAGTGATATGCTATCTGTGCACACATGCTGATAAAAGAAACTTTCTGTGAGTTTCTGTAAAAAAAGTTTGCTTCAGAGGCACCCTTGCAAGTTTTAGTGGGATTGATAAGGGACATGTATGGGATGCCCAGCACAGAGAGAATCAGGCATTAAGACATGCATGTGACTTCCCAGAGGTCACACCTTTTAAAATTAAGTGCAGCAGAGACCTCTGGGTGCTTTTTCCAGTGCTGAAGGGTTTATCCCAAAGCACACACTTACAACAATGATGATGTGAGTCAAATTTAGAAAAATTTGAGGTATAATCCCCTGCCCCCAAATTTGGATCCTGTATTCTATAACTGATAACTTATATACTTCTTTTTTTGGCTCTTTCAGCCTAATTACTGTTTTTTGCTAACTTCTTGGTTTGTACCACAAGCTGTATATATATAATGCCTCCTCACTATGGAAAAAGACAAGAGTCTTCTTGTGTTTAAGAATTTATGAATCAAAAACGCTTCCACTGAAATCTCTTTTTTCTCAATGGGCTTGTAATGCATAACACAGAAAAACTAGCAAAGAATCAGTGGGTCTTTTCTACATTATGTTGCTTATTAATAGAGTAACAACAAAATAATTATTCCAAGTACTGTGACTTTTATGGCATAATGGCAATTAGAAATCATGATTAAGTTCAGAAATCTCCTTTTTAAGACCTATATGTGCACCTAGTAACAAACAGTAGCCATTCTAAATTTTTTGGGAACTTTTTTGAGAGGTAACTGCTTGAGAAGAGAAATCTGGAAACCAAGGACATTAAGAAGAAGCTAAGACACAAAGAAACTGTGGTGCTAAACTACAGTCTGTCAGTCGCAAATTGGAAACATATAGACCACCAGTATTTACTGATGATTTTTCCTCAAGTTTAAGTCTTAAAAATTAAGTATCTGCATCAAATATGTGCTTCCTGTGCAGCTGTTAGATAGCTAAGTTGGACAAGAGATAAGAAGCTCTGGAGAGGGAGTCATATGTCCCATTTTAGATGTTTGTCCACCACACACCATTTTCTTTAAAAGGAGCCCAAGGTTAAAAAATAAGATTGAAATTTAGCTCAGACTTAGGCAAAATAAGTCCCAGTTTTAGTTACTACCCATATCCTTGGAAATGTGACTATCCCAAAGTTGGTAGAATTCAAGCAGGTCACAGAGCAGTGCTGGGAGGTTTACAGAAACCTTCCTCTAGGCACACCTTAGTGTGCAGCGCAACAAAGATGAGGCCACCTAATACATATTAGCTTCAGAATACGGATTTTGTACTTTTTTTTCTGTGTAGTGCTTGTCAACCCTCACAGCTTCCATTTTTCTGCAGTTCCAGCTAGACTATGGCTGTATTCATACAATTAAGAAATCATCTCTAGGACGGGTTCAAAGTCATATTTGTTTCCCATCTGCATTATCTATCTGCAAAGAAAACTGCAGGGCTGGCTTGAAGCTGACCCAGCTGGAGTGTCCCTGGAAGAAAACTGTAGATAAATCAGGAGCTTTAGAGCACACAGAAAAGCAATTTTCTTTCCCATACACAGATAGATTTGGAACAGCTGGGGAGACTGCTGCTGCAGCACTGTGCAGAGTAGTGACTGTGGAGGGCTGTGCAGAAGCACTCTTGACATTTTGCCTGAAAATGCACCAATTCTACCTGCCATGAAGGCAGATGGGATTTACAGGCAACAGATTTCAGGCTGATTGCAAGCTGCCTGTAAATCCATATGATCTAGAGTGCTCCCCTACTTGTCCAGTGTCTATATGGCTCAGACATATTTGACAATTTTCATTCTTTCTCCTTTTATTCATATATCATAAACTTATCTGGAAATTAAATTACTTTGCTCCTCTTTTGCACTGGAAAACATAAGGATGTTCTTGAGATTTATGTATCTGACTTTGGGACATGTACACCTCTCTCAGCCTCCTGCAAAAACCTAAGTGACAGTTTCATGCTTAGCCTTGTCAGTTCTTGCTTTTCACCCTTAGACTAACTTAGAATGGAGGAAATATCAGAAGTGTGTATAGCAACATGTTTTTGAATCAAAAGTTTGACATCCACAAATCTCAGCAGTAGATGTATTTGGGATTGAGATCTGAGCCTCTGTTAACACAGCGAAGCCAAGAAGCACAATGGAGATGAGATACTTTTCGTTTTACTGTTGGATGAACTTCTCTGTGTCAGGGGGAAAAATAGAGCAGAAGTCTGTGTTTGTCTCGTAATAATATGAGGGTGCCTGTCTTTGCCTGGCATTCTCGGCTTGGGATAGATAAATTACTGAAGAGCCCTGAGAGAGCAATTCACAGCTCTTTTAACAATGAAGACAGACCTGGAAGCTGATATACAAATGTGCTCTCCTGTCAGGACTTAAAGAGCATTTCAGAACACACTTTGTGACTAATGTGGTAATGGAAGAGCCTCCTCACTGTCATTTTGTATCAATGAGGGTGGCTGCAGACAAGTGATGTGTGCCTTTTGTATAAAACACCAGCCTGTTGATCAACATCTTTCCCAGAAAAACTCTTCAGGGTGAAGCTTTAATTGGCACTGTCTCAAAATGTGTCTTGCTGCCTTTCTCATTCAATAAAGCTGCAAAAAGCGCTAAAAAAATTTAGAGTAGCAGAAAGTCACATTATCAAAAACATGGCATCATAGAAGGCTGTAAATGCAAAAGAAATCAACCATGATCAATGCAAACCTGAGTATTTAATGCAACATTTTTAATCTACTGCTTCTGGGGCACTAAATAGATCTGTCTATATCTGCTATCGCTTTCACCACTTTCATATCCTGTTTTTCCTTACATCGCATATAAGCAATATTTTCTTTTGAGGCATTTTCCTTCAGTTTCAATTTAAAGACCAAATAAATTTCAAATAATTTTCTATTCGATTAAATTTTTAATTTTAAAGAACTGTGGCCAAAGAATGTGATTGCTGTTATGTCTTGAAAGATCAGTGAAGCATCCCTGGATTTTATAGATGTGCTGCATCCAGGTCATTGCTTGAGAGCAAATTCATGTCTTTGCAAATATTGATTCTTCAGAATTTTCAAAGTCCCTGAAACTCAAGGTGACCTGGTGCACCAGAGATGTAGGTCAATAAATTTCAGAATGCCTGAGGAGAGTGCCTTGTGTAAATTCCCTGTTGGTAAAATTCCTCTCCTATATCTTAATGTCTTCATAGGCCAGATGGCAGTTTACTTTCTAGGAGCCTATTAAGAAGAATGATAAAAAAGCTTATATTATGTGAAAGAATGGTGTGTGTAATAGGTAGAATGTACCTTTCATTAAATAAAAAATACATGTAGCCATCTATTGGCTGAATTCAGAGCTCAGGACAGAAAATACTATAGGAATTTGGTTTGAATTATCCTACTGTTTTTGGGTACCACATTCTGTAAATTCCAGCACCTTCATTTTTTCTGACTACCGAACACAGGGACACAGTCATTAGTGAAGAAATGGAACTCATTTCATCTCCCTTGCAGATACCTGTACTCATGCTGTTTGACCTCCAGGTAGATTTAGAGGTAAACTTCTACTGGAAATCATTTTTCAAAATATTTCATTCCAAAAATTTAATCATTGCATGTTTCTGCTTACTCTTTGTTTTTGGGTGTTTGGTGGGGGGAGGGGTGTTTGGTTTTGGCTTTTTTTCCTTGGTTTTGGTGTTGTTTCTGTTTGGGGTTTTTTGATTGTTTGTTTGTTCTGCTTGGGGCTTTTTGTTTGTTTTTTGGGGATTTTTTGTTTGTTCTGCCTGGGGTTTTTACGTTTTTTGCTTGGGGTTGTTGTTTTATCTTCCACAGAACAAAACCAGACACTAGTTTTTAAATTGTAAAAAACCACCACACTATATTCCCTCCCCAACTCTCCACCAAATTTGGGAATTACTTTATAGCAAAAAAAGGTAAACTGACTAGCCATGTTATTTACTCTCACTCAGCAAACGTATTTGGGAATTTATCCTGATGAAAGCATCCTATTAAGCCACTAGACATGAGTGTATCAACAGAGGAAAGTGCCACTCAGAGTATTCTGAATTTAATTCATGCCTTCTTCAGCACTTCTATTATATATCCAATGGCTTAGAGTTTCAAAAGTGATCCTGCCTGTTTATTTTCTTGTGCTGTCCTGTTAAAAGTAGACAAGTATCTGGAGCATTCAGTGGTGTTGGATGGCAGTCTGCATGCTGATTGTACAGCAGGAGCACTCCAGGAGCACCACATAAAGGTAGTGTGGTGATCTGCTTTTGCTGGTGTACACAGAAAAAAGAGTCACTTCTAGAAAGACTGTTTTTGATACTAAGTGTTATGTATCCTGAATTCAAGCAAGTATAGCCAAGACTACACCAATCCATGACATAGCAGTGAGCTAATCTTTAACAAAAGCTTCTGAGAGCTTTGAATCTCCTTGTATATTTATATATCCAATGGACAATAAATTTAAAAAGTTGATTACTTTTTGTCTCTGGAATGAAGGTTTTTTCTGTTTAAATGACATTACAATGAGCCACTTATCAATTTACTCTTTCACAGACTGGTAGCAAATAGAGCTGAATGAATGGCAGTGGCAAAGACTGCCTTTGAAACAACTTATTTTTACATGGAGTATTCAATTAATAAGAAATGAAAAGACTGAATATTCTGACTTTAGTAACAGAAGTAGAACTGCATATTTTTATATGGATAACTGTGTAGTTTTCTTCTGTGCAGAAAAAAAGTTTACAACTGATTTTTGGTCCAAACATATCTACCTACAACCTTACACCTGCAGGAGGAATTGCTCTAGTTAAAACCCCTAGATTTTGACTGAATATTGTGGAAATTGACATCTCCATGGTATAAATAAGACCCTCAATCATTTCAAACCAAAATCTCAATGTTCAAAGTTTTGTTTCTATTCTCAGAGAATAAAAAAGTAGACTAAAATGTTTAGTTTATTCTTGGGTTTCCAGATCTAATATTATGTTTTGAAATTAAAAGGCTTCTTACTGCCAAATGAGGAAACTACATCTCAGAGATTCATGAAATATATTTTAACCTGCCCCGATTCCAATGAGCAATCTGCTGAAAATAGTTCAGACACAGCTTTTGTAGGATGATAATTTGGATGCTTTCACATCTGAATTGGGAATCCAGACTACTGATGCATCCCCCAAAGAATACACACTCATGTCAGAAGCTATAAGGCTATCATTCTTACTCAGTTTACATAGGACTGAATTGCAATATGTAACATCTACCCTGGGGTGACATCTTTGCAGGCAAAGGCAATGAGTTTGGCCCTCAGTTCCTGACTGTGGGAAATGTGACTAGTAATTCAGCATATTTCATAATAATTAGAGGTACATAAAGTAAACAATTGCTTTGACCTAAATGCTTAACAGAAGCAGAACACACTTAAAAGGATAACTTTTCTGTCTCAACAAGGCAGAAAATAAAAAGAATTCTGAGCATTCATAATCCTCTTGATTTGCAATTCCATTAGGGAATTAATCTATTAGCTAAATAACTAAATGTATTGTGTGCCAAATTTTGCATAGGTTATGACAGCAAATGGGCCAGTAAACCACTTATGCTCTTGGTTACACTGATATAATTGCAGCAGTAGGTTGGTATCCTGAGTTTGCACACCAAGCCATGTGTGGGGTAGAGTTTGTGTTTTCAATGGCTGTGCGCTGCCCATTGGCAAAGATTTCCACCATTGTAAGCAGGAGCAGAAATAAGTCATTAATTTGAATACTAATGCTTGCAACACTATGCAAGAACAGAAATATAAAACCTAAACCAAACTCCAAACAAACAAAAACACCAAACCAACCCAAACAGACAGAAATATCCAATCTAGCCTAGGTGCAAGAATAAGGCAAAGTAACTACTTGCCTTGGGCAGCAGCACGTAAAAAAGTGCCCATGTCCTACATAGATTGTGCTATGGGAATACTGCAGCTGCTGGCAGAGGTGAAAGGAATATGGGTGAGGGAGATTAACGTGTTACTTGCATGGCTGCCCTCTACCTCATGACTATGTATTGCATTGCATTGAGCTTGCAATTCTGGACCACCAGGGCTGGCTGCCTCTCTCTCTGATCCCATTCTGCTCCATTCCTCTACTGCACCTTTTTCCCTGGCAGGAGTAACCCAGTGACCTGACCCCTCCACATCCAGCATAGAAAATTCAATTTTGTAACACTCCTGAGAATGCCTGTTATCCTTGAGGGGTTCTAAAAATACAATGCAGTTGCTGAAATTATGTTTGTTCATAAGATGTCCTAGAAAGTCCTTAAAGAGTAGTAAAAGCTACCAAATAACCAAATCATCTTTAAAAGGCAACAAAAAACTTTTGAACATTTCAGCCAGTCCATCTAATTTTAAAAAGAAGATTGAAATACTTTTACATTTATTTTGTAATTTAAAAATCCCAAGGATTTTTTTTATTAGCTGTTAAATAACAGCTAATAAATTTTACATGTAGTAAGGACTTGGGCACTTATCCTCATTGTGATGCTATGATTAAAACAGTTTAAGAATATTCCAGAGTGTCTATTTAACAGTTTGCTGATGTAGCAAAACATTTTAAGGCTTGAAAAGAAGGAAACAATCCAGACTGCTTAACTTCCCTTTTCATCATCTCTTGAAAAGAATGCATCAAAGAGTGGTGGAGTGATTCTAGATGCCAATAAAATAACATTCCATTGTTCTTCATGGAAATTAGTGGGCATGACAATGTATGTCATTACTGCTACTGGAAGCCATTGGAGAAATCATTATTGAATTTTAATGAATGAGCTAACTGCTTGAGATTGTCAAACATATAATTATTGGAGAAAAATTAATTCTGGCATTCTGTAATTACTACTTCAAATATTGCAAGATTTACCAAAGGGACAATATGAAATAAGTCCTCTAAAAAGCCCCCAAAGGACATACTAGGACACACTTTATATATGCAATATGTTTGATTTTAGTTGTATGGATGTCATGGAAACCTAGTACACAGACATATTTTGAGAATGAATATTCACCTTACATCTGTAGCTCTTGTAAGACAATGTGAGCAAACACAGTGAATTCTGCATCAAGATTTCTTAACATCACATCTTAATGCTCCAAATTTGCTGTTATACATAAAGAACTCCAATTTTATAGTTGCTACAATCCTTTGCAGGCTAAATTCCACCCCATAATTTCCCCATGTGCATATTTCTGTTAATTAAAGACATATTAATAGTGCGGTGCTTGGTTCCAAAGCAGAAAAACAGGTTTTTGGAGGGTGCTCTGACCTGCAGTGAAGGCAGTAGGGAAGAGAAGTAGGATGAGGGTCAGGCTGAGGAGGAGCAGGGCATCACATGGGGCAGCAAAGGCTGATGCCCAGGTGCCAGTGCTGGCAGTGCCAGCGCCCTGCAATGTGGCACTCTGGCTGAGAAGCAAAGTTTGCCAAAATACTACAGAGATTATTGTCATACTACTGCTTTAGAAATACTAAAGCACAACTTTATCTGAGAAGCCTCATACTATAATCTCTGCAAAAGTGATTCCATGCATGCTCCTCTGGAGTCAGGGAAGGTGAGGTCCTAGAGGAGAGGACCAACGAGCGGTGGGAACTTCAGGGAGGAGAATATCCTACAAGAGAATTCGGGGCCAAGGGTACACAAGGGTACACATAAGCACAGCCTCGAGCATGCTGGCCTGGCTGAGGTGTGTTCAGGGACGTGTGGTGCCGTGCTGTGCCCAGTGCACTGCCAGGCCCATCACACACAGCTCATTGGCATTTGGAGGATGTATTAACTGGCTAAAATACAACCTGTTTTTTTCACCAGACCATCATCTTGGCACTAAAAAGGATGACTTTCATTCCCATAGCTATTTCCTTCTGGCCTGCCATTATAGTGCTGTGTTTGTGGTCTTTTAGCCCATGGCTCTTCAGGGTGGTACCGTGGCCTTTAAGTGCACCCTCACACCCTTTTGGCTGCTTTCCTGGCATTTCTGTCTGAATTCCACAAAAGAGCTGAAGGCCTGGGGTTTGAATGGATTGAATATAAAGCCATGGATGGAGGAAATCTGCTTTAGGACACTTCTACCCTCTCTTTAATGTCAGGCACTATATCTGGTTATGTGTCTAAATACACTTAAATGCTGTGGTGTCCTGCAAGCACAAAAAGGGGATTGGCGCATGAAGACATCTTTCTTTGCAGTGAATGGGCCTTGGGATTTGAAAATCTGACCAGAACTGGGCAGCTTTGCCTTGTTTTTCGTCCAAAACCACTCTTTTTGAATTTGATTGCTCATGTCATGCTGCTTTTAGAGGTTTCATCTGTCATATCTTAAAGTTGACAAGAGCAACTGAAAATTAAACATTAATTCATCACAAGTAGTTGATGTGACTGGAAGAAATTCGATTTCTAAAGCACCAAAAAGAGAAAACTCTCTATGTAATTGTTTGGATCAAGTTATGTCAGCAGTTTTAGATCAGAATATACTGAGTACATCCTTTAAAGTAAAATATATTTCTGTGAAGGTGGTATTAATACTGTGATAAGGCCTTGTGTAGCTGTAAGAGTAGTAACAGGTGCATATTTATTCCATTACACCTGTGTTACTGCACTCTGAGTTTTTGTCTGGTGATCTGTGTGACTGTAAGGAGTTAACCCAAAAATATATATTTATACATGGCATGAAACTGGTGATCCAGATGTAAGAAGACAATGTTACCCTTTGTTACAGAAACTGCCATCTCATTACTTTATTCCCATGTATTTCTGGTGACATATCAGTAATTGGATGCATAAGCTGTCAGACACCAGTGTTCCCAAGCTACTTTTCAACTTGGTGTTTCATAGAATGTCAAGGGTTTTCTCTCTGCTTTAATAAAATATGGTCTTATATACAACACCATTTCACTCCATTCAGTGTCATGCTAATATTAGTCACTAAATCTGAATTGAAAGTGAGTAACACAGTCTTCCTATTTTGAAGGCATAATGAGCTCAGTTCATGTTCTCTTTAGTGCCAAATAACAACATTCAGATGTTTATAATTTGGGAAATATTAGAAAAATAGTCTTGAAAACAACAAAATTGCAAACTGTCCCTGAAAACACTAAAATCTTATAGCATTTTCCTTCTAAATAAGGAAAAAATTAAAGCAAATGAGTTCTAAAACTGTTAGGTTCTCTTGCTGTTCCACTGCATATAAGAAGAACAATGCTTTTGTTATGAATTAAGTAAGAATGAGGCCATTTGAAAGAAAAGCTGATTGTGTTTTCAAACCATGGAGCTCCTTCATAGTGGATATCTCTCAGGAGATGGGTATTTACAACTGATGTAAAGTGACCTCAGCTTTTTGCTCATTCGTCTTGAAGTTTGTTTTGCAGCATGAATAATCAAAAGTGAAAAGTGATAATCCCAGGAGGAGATTCTCATTTCAGTATAATACACTATCAGTGGTTTTTTAGCACCTTAGAAATAGTCAGTTTTGAAAACATTGGGACACTGATGAATTTGGAGCACTATCTGCAAGCTCTGATTCACTGACCACTCAAAAATTCCTTGGAAAAATCCTGCCATACACTGTCCCAGGTAGAGAATGGAATCTGTAATTCACCACAGGTCACACAATGTCATTAAATCATTTTTGTGTTCAGACCAAGCCTTGTGCTTATCTTACTTGTAATCTCCAAAAAAAGTAGCCATATTCTACATCCACTTGTTCAGTTTACTCAGAAGTTTACTACAATTTCATTTATAAGTAAGAACAAACCAGCAGTTCTGTGGAAAACTTGGAGAAACTTGACATAGAAGAAGACAGCTTTCTTTCTTGGTCTCAACCATATCTATCAGAGACATTTCAGCTTTAAAGTGAAACTGTGATTATGTTCATGGAAATTTTATACATTAGACAGAATATTTTTCTATGAAATGAGATACCAGTGTCATTATTTTTAGTTTGGGAAAGTGCTGAAAAAGTGTGAAATGGGGAAAAAGGAAGTTTGGAGCTCTTTCCATAAATTTTCACCACTGGGTGAATAAGAATGTTATCTACCTCAAGGACACTTCAGAATATTTTATCTTCCAACATTAATTTCAAATGAGTAGTTCCTTTTTCATTTGTTTAAGAAGCATGAATGAAATATCCAAGAACTTTAGGTATATCTCATTAGTTTTGAGCTTTGGTGAAGGATATCACCCAAAGGAACTTCACACAACCAAGAATTGCTTTCTTTAGTTGCACAATATGTAATGCACGAGTAGCAGGTACTTGCAGCTTTCTCAATCCTCACCAAAAGGGAGTATCTTCAGAGCAAGAATATTGGCATGTTCCCATAGCTATGCATGAGCTAGACCTCTTCTTACTTCTGCCAGCAGCCCACTCGATGCCTTTCTCACTACGAAAACAGTATTACACACCAAAGAAAGAATTGCTCTTGTTCTTTTTTCCAGGCAATATCAACTTTAATTGGATTAAAAACAGACAAAGAGGTGGATGGCCTTGGAGTGTATTAGCAATGTCATTTGTCATTATTCTGATGGAATAGTTATTTACTTATTGCTGAGGCTTTGACTACAGCTCAGGAAATTGTATACCAAAAATACACTTTTGGGGCCAATGATTCATACCAATACCCAGCTTCAGCTACAAGAAAACACCAAAGTCTCAACTGTTGCATTATCCTCATTCATCACAGTTGAATGTAATAACTTCAGAGCTTGTAACTTTAGTGAATCTAACAAATTAATGTCACAGCATCATTCTCTTCCACACTACTGTTAAGTAGTTCACCTTTTCGTTTCAAATCATCTTCCAGCTGTTCAAAAATCATCTACTTCTCCTCTGGTAATGCCCTCCCCATGCCAGCCTCAGCATTCCAGCTTGATAGCTCTATTTTTATAACAGGGTGCAATTTTAACCATAACTGATTCTTCTTTATGCATTATTTACTAACCACACGTCACTGACACACACACACTCTAAAGGAAAGAATTCTGTTCTGTGCTAGAGAATTTGTCACTTTCAATGCTGATCCAGCAAATTACCTCTCACCATTTCCCATGTGAGCAGATTATGGAAGAATTTTTCCCTTGTTAAATCTCAAGACTAGAATGTTCATTAAATCATGCAGGAAATTCCCATTCAAATGCTGAAATACTGGTATTGTTGAATGGAATCTGTGAGTTTGGCCAATGCTCCTTTTATGTATTTGTTTAAGCCTAACCACTAAAATCACTTATAAAACCACTCAAGTATCTTGGGTTACAATTGTCCTAGTTTTACTGATAGTCATTCCCCTTAAAAAGAGATGGTAATATACAACACAGAGAAGTTTGGGCTTCTGTTCTTGTCAAAGAAATCAAGACAGGGAAGTAGAAAGCTAGATGATATGGGGAGTTCCTCCTACATGTCTTTGGAGTACGTGGCAGAAGACTCTTATCCTTTCCCTTCTCTGGCCCTCTGGCTCCAGTTTAATTTTAGATGTAGGGATATTTTTAGGAAAACTATGAAATCCTCCATATTTGATTCTAGCAGTGACTCCTGCAGAGGTAAGCTATGGGGTAGAAGTAACTATCTGATAAATACAGGGACAATTGGAAGAGAGATAATTTCCCTCCCTCCTCTTCCCTCATTGTAGTATCCCCTCACAACAAAGGGGTCCTGTCCTTTCCTCCCCTTTTTGTTCTTCTTTGCTATGAGATATCCAAAAGGGATAATACTGTTTAACCTCTTTCAGGCTACATTATTAGGGGAAGCTTGGCTTTCTATGATGCAGAATAGCAGAAAGCAACATTACACAAAAGTGGCATGGAATCCTTGTGCTGGGGCTATGATACTTCTAGTGTGATTGCCTGTAGAAAATTGGTCAGTGACCTACAGAAAAGTTTTGTAAGGAATGTTTGAAAACTCTGTGCACCTAGGTCACTGCTGATGGACTGAAAGACAGAATGGAGAAGGAAAATAAATGAAACTCCGGACTACGTGACTCTATACAGCACCTGAAGCATTTGCAATCTGATTGAGTTCTCATGAACAGTGTCCAGTTACCTGGTACCTGCCAGCTAACCCATGCCACAGCTGTAGGTTGTCATCCCAACTGCTTCATGGTGCTGTCCCTCTCCATATTCCTGACCTAGACTGACCTTGTCCCAGCCATTGTCATCATAGCAAAAAGAAATAAAAATAATAAAACAAGGTGTTGCAAAGGAATGCCAGTGGTTTGCTTCTGCCCTTATGCCCTCATGCCCTCAAGATGTTGTAATATAAAAGGTCCTGTTCACCTGTCTTCACCTTGCATGAAAATACTCTTGACACAGAGTTTACATTCTGGGGAATGAACATCTCTTTTAAAAAATTATCTCTTCTTGATAACATAGATACTTTGACAAGGAACAAAAATCAGTCTTGTAAAATGTATTGTATAGCTCCCATCAGCATTACTACAGCATATGAAGATACATTTTTCTTAGACTTACTGGGAAAGAAATAAGAAAAAAAATATCATTCTGAAGCTTTTTATTACAATAACAAAAAATAATATCTCTGTTGGAAAGATGTTCAAGCATGTACCTGAGGACAGGATTTGCCCTGCTGAGTTTTAATTTTTGGAGCTGACTTAGACCCAGACAAGTAATGCCTTCCAGTGCAAAACACAATTATTTAAAGGAATTTATGACAGCTGAATATGCATCCAGGCCAGGAAACAACAGGACCCTTGGTTGTTTAATTTGTTTCTTAAGAGTAATTTAAAATTAAATTAAATTGTTTGCTACAATATTTATTACTCTGATTATTCTAGACTATGATTTTCCTCTTTTCACTCCTTTAAAAATCCCTAGTGCTTTTCTACTGTCTTTTGGCATTTTACTTTAACACTGTTATTTCAAAATAAACATCTCCAGTCTTCCACTTCATCAGTTTCAATTATCCAAAATATTGCAGGGCTAGTTTGTTGGCCTAAGGCATTATGAATTATTTGAGAATACCACCACATTTTTATATAAGCTGAAAAAAAAATACAGTGACAGGTAATTAGCAATTTAGCACGGATTCCTTTTTTATTCTTCAACACTCCCATGTCCCTGGCCTACTTCTTCCAAGCTGGAAGTGCTAAAACCAGATGATATGTCTATTACTGCATTTAAACCAGAAAAACTTATGCACCAGGGATTAAATGCATGGCCCCTCTGAGCGAAGCAGTAGTTACAAAGCGGGTGCTGGGGGTTATAGCTAGAGTTTTTTTCACCACCATTCAGCACCAGAAAACAATGAGAAAAGTAATGTGGAAAGAAGAGGTGTATGAGATAGAAAACATCTCTGAAGGTGACACACTACACTTGTAAAAGTCCTTTAATGCACCAGTGAAGCCAGTGTGGCCATAATTCTAAATTTTGTAGAAAAACAACCAAAGACTTATCCCAGTAACATGTGAAAAGAGAGTCACTTAGGTTAGTCTTCATCTCAGTTTTATTCCAAATTCCCTAACCCTAATCCATGCACATTTTATTCCTCCATTTAAGCAGTAGGGTGGGAATCTTGCAAATGTGTGCTATTGGATTATATCAGATTTTATTTTTAACCTTCACTCCATTTTGTGACAAAGACATTTCTCAACAGAGCTGAGAGTATTCCAACAAAGGAAGATTTTATATATTTATATATATATATACACATATAGATAGATAGATAGATAAAATCATTTAGTCTTCATCTTTCCATAAAATATCTTGCCTTTGACTCCTGCTTTCTCTTTGATGTAAAAGGGTTTCATATTCTCTCCATCAAGAAACCTCCCTCTGCCATCTCCATTTGCATTCTTTGATCTCATCCTTCTACCAACCCACAGTCTTCTCACACCCATAATCTGCCACACATCCTCTGATATTTTGTCTCTTGCTTACTTTTTGCTGCTGCACTTCTCAAGGCTAGCAAGCCTTTTCCCCAAACATCCTGATGTGATGTTATGCATCTCCACTGTCTAGCTTTTCTTTCTCTCCATCAAATGATGACACCAGCTGTAGGACAGCATGAGCTGCCCTCAGAAAGGACCATTTTGACCCTCTTGTTTACAGAGGGATTCTGACACAAACTGGTGGCTTACCAGTACATGCCAGAAACTGAGATGCTTGCCTTTTTCAGTGAGAGCTGGGTATCCCAAGCAATTCCCAGTAGTTCTTTCTCTGTGTTTTCTCATTCTAACATTCACCTTTCTAAAAATATCTTTATACACAATGGAAAGATTTGTAAAGAATGTTAGTTGTTTTTACATGCAGAGGGAGAAAAGTTTTATAAGTGTAAACAAATGCTTTTGCATACTCAAAATGTTCATGTGTGGTTTTACAGAAATATAAACTATTGACACCTCACTGTGCACTTGGTGATATTCCTTCATCTGGGATTTTTTCAGTTTGATTAAGCACACAAGTGAGTTGTCAATGAGGTCACTGTATACAGCTGTGAATTTCACTATACATTTAATGTAACTATGTTAATATTTACTGATCTTCTTTTCTGATTTAGCATGAGTTTTAATTTATTTTAAGTGTTTGCTCCATGCAGGATGCTCTTCATCCATTTATTACATCAATTATGCATGGCCAGCCAATGGTTTAAACCAAAGTGGGTAAGCAGTTTACAGTTTTTAAGAAGATTTAAATGATGGCATACTGCGTTGTGACTTGTGTAATGCTGATTTCCTCTTGGAAAGTAAAAGAACAGAGAGCATCAATACATTCACAGCTACATGTTAAAAACCATGCTCAGATTGTCAGAAAAAAGCATAGACTAAGGCTCAGGTAATGGATTTCATAAGTTCTTTTTTTCCTGAAAAATCTGCTGCAAAGGAACTCAAATGAACTCAAAGTTATGTTGTGTGCACTTCTTAAATGGATTACTTGAGCTCAACAGTCTTTTTGAAGTGCTAAAACCCTTAAAAGTTGCAATTCATTGAAAGAATTATGTGGGGCTCTACTTCATGTTTCAGTAAAGTGAAATGTCTGTTGCATGATGCCAATTCTTTCTGATGGGAATAACAGTTTAGAAGGTCAGTAACATTTGACCTTTTTTAACTTTTTGCTTAGAAGCTGGATGTGGAGATATTGAAGAGCTTCTTATGAATCATTCCATTGGTATCACCCAGAACTACTCACAAAGGTTAGGAAATTTAGACTAACCAACACTCATACTTGCATGGCTTTTCTGACCAAACTCTGGTACTGTAGTCATAATCAATGGTCCTTTTGAAAACTCAGAGCATTCCCCAAAAACCAAAATGGAAGATGTCACAGAAAACAGGGACTCAAGAGATAATAAAGGAAGATGAGCACAGACAAATGCTACCAGTTTGTTCCTCCTCTTGCTATTCAGCTGTTCCTCAAGGAGGAATAACTTAGCTTAGAATTCTTCTTTTGAGAAAAAGAAAACAAAGAAACAATCTGGAAACCCAATGTTATGGGAAAAACCCCCAAACAAACCAAAAAGTATTATCTGAATGCTTATTTGAGTATAAATCTCTTCAAATAAGTATGAGTGAGGCAAATTCTGAGCCTCATATTAACCACTGTAATTCCCTTGAAAGCAATGACAATAGTTTTGGTTTAACCCCAGCCAGCAACCACCAAGCCCCACAGAGCTGCTCACGCAGTCTGCTGCCAGCAGAATGGGGTAGAGAATCAGAAGAGTAAGAGTGAGAAAACTTATGGAGAGAGAGAAAGACGCTTTAACAGGTAAAGCAAAAACCACTAACACAAGCAAAGCAAAACCCCTCTTCCCGTGGGCAGAAAGGTGTTCAGCTATCCCCAGGAAACCAAGGCTCCATCATGCATAAAAGTGAGTTGAAACGATAAATGCCACCACTTGAAATGTATTCCCCTCCCTTCTTATTGCCCCAGCTTCATATGTTAAGCATGACACCACATGGTCTGGAGTATCCCTTGGGTCAGTTGTTGTCAGCTGTCCTGGCTGTGTCCCCTCCCAACTCCTTGTGTACTCCAAGTTCGCTGCTGATGGGGTGGAGGGTGAGGCAAAAAAGGCTTTGACTCTGTGTAAGCACTGCTCAGCACTAAGGAAAGCACCCTTATGTTATCATCCCTGTTTTCAGCACAAATCGAAACCACAGCCCCATCCTAGCTGCTATGAAGAAAATTACCCAGTCAAAACCAGCACCCAATTTAAATAAGCTAAAACTCCCAAGAAATTTCTTCCCTTTCCCATTTCCAAAGAAGAATACTACTTGAAAAATTTTGTTTTCTCTTCTCCCACTACACACAAAAGTACTTCTCATTTTCTTAGAATTCCAAAACTGGAAAGAAAATGTGTCTTAAATGTTCTCTTCAAAATCTCCTTAGCTTGCCCATCTTTACGAAAGGGAAAGTTTATGTCTTTCATCCGCTCCTTCAGAAGCTAATTTGGTGACTTACTCAGGAAACCTGTAAGCACTGAGGAAAGAGGGTGATGATCTTGTGTGCATGGCAAATGACATGCAAGGACTTAGGTGCTTGGTTCCTTACTAGGTCAGTCCTCTGTGTCTACATTTTCTGTAATATTTTCTATGGTTCCTGGAGTTGTTTGCTTTTTATCTTCTTTAAGCCACATAACAAAAATATCTGTTTCTGTGTAATATTTTCGTACAACGCAGCATCCACCACAATGCCTTACTAGAAAGGAAGAAAGGTTGTCAGATAAAGCTGGTTTTTATCTTTTCCTTCATAATTCTTGTGCTTTACAAACAAATTCACAAGGAGAGAGCCAAGAATATATTCTTTTTTTATCTTTTGGAAATACATTATGGAGAACTTTCTTCTCATAAGTCTTCATTTTCTCCACCATGTTCAGACTTCTCATTGACTATGCAACTACATTGGGTGCAAGAAATGTTGAACTGAAATCTTACCTCTCTCATGGATTTAGTAATGGCCCTGCAACGTGATGTCACCAAGAGCTTTTATAAAGACTTCTCCTTCAGCCTATAGGTAGAGATAAGGACTTCATACTTTCCTTATACGTTTTTCAACAGAAGTAGTACTCAGTTTTTATTTAAATGTCTACACTGTCATCCATGTCCTTGCTTTCCCAGAACAGTGCCCTACAGCAACAGGATTTTAAACTACATAGAAGTGGGGGACAGAGATAAGAGAAGGGGAGAGTGAGGAGCTGACTTTACAGCATATGAAACCCCTGACACAGGAGATAATAAAAAATTTTGGGGTCAAAAAAATAGCTCAAGAGCAAGGAAGGCATGTATCTGTGGCTTAATCACTTAAATCCCCATCAAAATCCATTGATTCCCAGAATGCCACTTTTCCTGGATGCATTATGCATTTTTTATTAGACATTCATCAGATGAAATGTAAACCAATCAAAGGAATGTGCTGTAGTCACCTCTGCCATGGACCACCTTGCTCTTCAGGTTTTGTTCTCCCAGTTGCACCATTCTTATGTTCCCTCACTTTGACCCTCTGACTTTTTTACATTTTTGATGCCCTGTTTTAATAGGCATTGACAAGGGGGATAATCCAGCCCTGCTTCTACACCTGTGATTGCAGCACTCAGCTGTGAGCGTCAGCTGAAAGATACCCTAAGCCAACCATACTAAAGAAATGCTAAGGAGAGAACCTGAATTTATCTAAGTTTTGCACCGAGTTAGACCTATCAGTGATTTTTCCCTCTTGGGCTGACATGTGGGTGACTCATTTACTGCCTTACTGGGCTAAATGGGAGCTAGGCACTGAGAGGCTCTGTTTTTTCAAATGGAGGACTGTTCTTGGCAATAACAGCAACCTGGCAGTACCTTGCATTAACAGTTACCTAACTGTAACCCAGGCAACCTGAGAACATTGGTAGCCCACTAATTAGTAAATAATAAGCAGCTCTAGCCCTTTCAGGAATACCAGAGAGGTTAATCGTGGCTTGAATAAATAAAAGACTTCATATATTGGGTGCTAAACTTCAGGTTAAGTGAATGTGGGACTGAGGGTTTGTCTGTTAGGAGATTCATCCACAGTGAGACAGGATGGGAATAGATGCTGTTCTGTCTTGCCCACACTGAAATGCCCTGCAAATTCACCCTCTGAGCTCTACATCCTTTATTGGTTCTCCCCATAACTCAATGCCTGGTGGAGGTACCTGTAGCAGGAGTCTTATTTCAGCTTAGCCCCTTCAGACTCAGCATGTGAGCAGGTGGACCAGGGGATGCTTCCAAATGGGAAACAATTTGGAGTTACAGTCTAATTAATCCATAGCCATTGCTGCTTTTGTCTTATTTCCCAGTATTAGGAGGAAATGTTACATGTAACTTATAAGGAAGCTTGTTGAATATGGACTAATATTTGGTCTCATAAACTTCTCTTAATCAAACGTAAATCAATAAATTCTTAAACTAATTATGGTGTGATTTATGTGGGATTTGTCCCTCCCAGATCTGCTCCCCTCTAGAATATACCTGAAAGTTTTGACTAGTTAGGCTATAGTGAGTCAGTTGAAGTTTTCCTCTGCTGCT
Source organism: Acrocephalus scirpaceus scirpaceus (assembly GCA_910950805.1). Classification (NCBI taxonomy): domain Eukaryota; kingdom Metazoa; phylum Chordata; class Aves; order Passeriformes; family Sylviidae; genus Acrocephalus; species Acrocephalus scirpaceus. The sequence continues at coordinate 21,348,188 of OU383777.1, forward strand.
TAAAATGTTTTTGTTTTGTTTTCAAAATACACTATAGAAATATTCCTAATGTCCACTACTAAACAGAGACCTTATGCTTTCCAGTGTTTCAGCATTTTTAAAGATGCTGAGGAAAAATATCCCTCTAAATCAAAAAAGCTCTGGTATTCAGTTCTGGTTTTTGTTTGGTTTGGGTTGGTTTTGGGGGGATTTTTTGTTGTTCTTTTGGGGATTTTCTTTTTTTTTCGTACTGCCATGTTGTAATGCAATTACTTCAGACTTGGGACAACAGGGCTGTTTTTCTGAGATGTTGGTAAACTGATGATGTCAAGTGAATATTAATTGGGCACTGAAGCATAACTCTTTAATTGCCTCATGGAGTCAATGGAAATCTTGTAAATGGTCATAAACTGCAATGGAGGGAGTGGCATCTGCTTCCTCTCTTGTTATATTCTTGTTATTGTCATATCCCTTCCCTTCCCCATTTCCATGATTTCCAAAGTTACTCATTGAAGTTGAGCAGAAGATATATGGTCAGTAAGCAGCAAACGAAATTTGGGTCTCCTTCACTGCAATCATTGTGTGTGTGTGTTGGTTTTTTCTGTCTGTTTCCTATTGCCTTGCTAATGAGGCAGTGCCCAAGCAGTGCCCCTCACAAATGAGAGCTGGCCTGAGGCAGCTGCTTTGCCAAGTCCTCGTGCCTCTTTAGGTCACTGTTGCATTTCTTGTCTGCCCTTTAGGGTTCCTTTCTCCAGACATCCCAGACTGACTGTACACTGTGTGCCCCTTAGATCATCTTTTGTGTCTGAGAATATAAAACACTCTTAAATCAAATTAACTCTAAGATGCTGCTTGCACTAGAAGCAGCGTTTCCTTGTCTTCCTTTTTCTTTCATAAAATGAAATTATCATAATAAGAATCAGAACAGTATAGAACCAGCCCTTACTTCTTCATCATAATTATGGTTATTAATGCATTTGGGTTGAGAAAACAAACGATTTATACATCTGTGACTTAAGCATGAGCTGTGGAGCAGGATTCGGAAGCCAGTTTAAGGAGGACTGGAGAAAACCCCTAGGTCACTATCTGACCTCAAGCTGCTCTCCGGGATTTGTATACACAAATCAGATTTGTAAATGTCCATATTTAAATTTGGAAACTTTATTTCTCTTGTTGTTGCATTGATTTTTATGAAAAAAAAAAAAACCCAAACAAATTGGAATGGGTCAGCTTTTGCTTTTCATGTCCAACTAGAGACAACACTTCACTGAAAAAGGAAAATCATGCTTCAGACATTTCTTCATAGTGCAGGCCTGTGACCTGTAATCACTAAATTATGGTGCATGAAGAGGAAACTCACAGATTCTGTTATAAATGCAAGACTCAAGGAGCTAGACAGCAAGCAGAAGCAGGAGTCTGGATTCTGCTTCCTGGACTGCTTCTGTGTTTGGGCAACTGTGGAATATAACTTTCCTGAATATTTTTAAAAGTAGATGCCAGAACTCTCTTCTGTATGGGGCCTACAGATATCACAGAGCTACTACTCACTGCTACTGCTCACTTTTCTCTGTGGCCGCGTAACTTCTGTGCTGTAATTCAGCTCCAAGAAAAAGTAGAGTGATCTCTTTATGTATTTCAGATTTCAGCAGGTGGCTAAGGCACTCTTCTGAGCAGGGCTTAGCTCAAATCTCTTTGGCTGACATGAATAGAAACTCCCCATAGTTTCATCACCTTTTCCAGACTTAAGTATATTTCTGATCTATTTCTCATGCATTCCATTACTTTTCAAAAAGTTGAATGTGGGTATGTGTAACGCATAAACTACCATCTTTAACTTTTATTATTTTGTCTGTTTTTCTCCTGACATAGTTTACTGTTCTGTAAAAAGTCATTATATACTGAATTGGGTTTTGCATCTATATTTGATCATTCATGTTTAGGAATCAAGCTTATCCAATACAGTGTTCAGAAATTTCAGATAAACTTGCTTAGGAGTAGCACTGCACCTGACAGTATCCTTGACCACAGTTCAGCTGTCACACAAGTAATGCTTCAACTGATTTGTAATGCTAACGCTTGATGGATTCTGTTTAGAAATTTTGTCATGGCATTCCTGATATGGAAGTTGGTATGAAAACTTCTACTGTAAGTTCATTTAAATTGTAGCATATAAAAGTGTTGTTATAAAGAGTTATGGGCTAAACTGAAATAAATATGGGCGTGTAAGGTTAAAGTTCTGGAGAAGCATTTTTAAACAGAGTTTTTGGTTGGTTGTTTTTTTTTATCTTAGAAAAGGAAGAAATGAAAAATTCCAGAACAAAATAAAGAAGATTCAGGGTCACATGTTGTCTGGCATGTGAACTACCTGTGTGTTTCATGCTCTTGTCTAGCTGTGTGCTAGAGCATTTGATTTCAACCAGGATTCCTTCTGCACCCACGTGACTCTTATGAGACTTAGGCTACAAAAGAACAAAAAAATAATATTCAAACAACTTTGAATGGCTCCCAAAAGTTGTAAAGTAGGTAAAATCTACAGTTTGATTTACTACGACTGTTAGAGAAGCCAGATTGTGATCCATTCTTTTTAACGCTGTTGTAACAGATGAGTATGAAAGTCAGTGACCTACCTAATCCAGCCTCAGGATCCAGGATATCGCACCAAGTTTTGGAATGGTGTGGTTTGCAAAAGCTTTTGCATTTTGTTAAGTCATCATCATAACTTCTTAAGGGGAGAATTACATCAGATGTGCTTAAGAGTATGTTCTGATGAATTAACAATTGGTGTGATTCCCCATGAGCATAAAAAGCAGCAAAATGTATTTTCCATCTTGGCAAACAAGCCCAGCATTTTGTAGAATGGGGACTTCAAAGCCCTCACTGCAAGTTTTTTTAAGATTGGTTTTGCACATGAAGTTCCACAGAAGAGACATATTTTCACATATCATCAGATGTAATACTTTGAAACAGTGGCTTAATAAATATTTATAAAAGGATAAAAAAGAGTGCTGCAGCTTTGTCATCTTTCACTCTTTAAATTGTGTGCCATCCTGTGCTATAATCCACAGTTTTTCAACAATTCCATATAGGAGGATTGATATAAAAAATACATACTCAAACAGTTGCAGTATTATATGTATGGTTTCAAGAAAGTGATTCTGGTAATGTTGCTTTCTCTTGCTTATTTTCCTCAAAAGCAGTGTTATTTCACAGGTTTTGCTATCTGATTTTTTGTGTTTCCATTCCAAGGGAAGCTCTAGCTTTTACCTGGCAGACAACTGTCTTTCAAACCCAAGACAGATTTTGGTGCCCAATGGTGGGGCACGAGGGCATAGAGAGAAAAGGGAGTAACAGTTCTTAGGTGAGTCTAACTGCGAAGGAGTGGCAGAAACATCTGATTGTGACCGGCCCAGAGACCCCATGTATTCTGGGCATTGACTTCCTCAGGAATGGATATTACAAAGACACTAAGGGACTCAGGTGGGCTTTTGGAATAGCTGCTGTGGAGGCAGAGGGCATTAAGAAATTGAACACCTTGCCTGGTCTGTCAGAGAACCCATCTGCAGTAGGACACCTGAAGGTAGAAGAACAACGAGTGCCAGTTGCCACCTCGACGGTGCACCGCCAGCAGCATTGGACCAATCGAGATGCCGTGATCCCCATCCACAAGATGATTCGGGAGCTGGAGAGCCAAGGGGAGGTCAGCAAAACCCACTCACCCTTCAACAGCCCCATCTGGCCTGTGCGCAAGTCTGATGGAGAATGGAGACTGACTGTGGACTATCGTGCATTGAACGAAATTACTTCACTGCTGAGCGCTGCTGTGCCGGACATGCTGGAACTCCAGTACGAGCTCCAAGGTGGCAAAATGGTACGCCACTATTGACATTTCTAATGCATTTTTCTCCGTTCCTTTGGCAGCAGAATGCAGGCCTCAGTTTGCATTCACATGGAGGGGTGTGCAATACACCTGGAACCGACTGCCCCAGGGGTGGAAGAACAGTCCCACCATCTGCCATGGACTGATCCAGACTGCACTGGAAAAGGGTGAGGCTCCGGAACATCTGCAGTACATTGATGACATCATTGTGTGGGGAAACATGGCAATGGAACTGTTTGAGAAAGGAGAGAAGATCATTCAGATTCTCCTGGAAGCCAGCTTTGCCATCAAGAAGAGCAAAGTCAAGGGACTTGCTCGAGAGATCCAGTTCCTGGGAGTAAAGTGGGGAAATGGACAGCGTCAGATTCCCACTGAGGTCATTAATAAGATCACCGCAATGTCTCCACCAACCAGCAAGAAGGAAACACAAGCTTTCCTAGGCACCATAGGCTTTTAGAGAATCCACATTCCTGAGTATAGCCAGATCATGAGCCCTCTCTACCTGGTTACCCACAAGAAGAATGATTTCCACTGGGGCCCTGAACAGCAGCAAGCCTTTGCCCAGATCAAGCAGATCACTCATGCAGTAGCCCTTGACCCAGTGAGGATGGAACCAGAGGTGAAGAACGTGCTCTACTCAGCAGCCAGGAACAACAGCCTGTCCTGGAGCCCTTCGCAGAAAGCACCTGGGGAGACTTGGGGTCAACCACTGGGATTCTGGAGCCGAAGTTACAGAGGGTCCAAAGCCAACTACTCTCCCACAGAGAAGGAAATTCTAGCAGCCTATGAAGGAGTTCAAGCTGCCTTGGAGGTGATTAGCACAGAAGCACAATTCCTCCTGGCACCTCGACTGCCTGTGCTAGGGTGGATGTTCAAAGGAAAGGTTCCCTCTACACACCACACCACCGATGCCACATGGAGCAAATGGATTGTCCTCATCACTCAGTGCGCCCATACTGGAAACCCAAATTGCCCTGGGATTTTGGAAGTAATTACCGATTGGCCGGAAGGTGAAAGCTTTGGTCTTACTGACGAAGAGGAGCAGGAACAAGTGACACAGGCTGAAGAGGTTCCACCGTATAATCAACTGCCAGCAGAAGAAACATGTATGCTCTTTTCACTGATGGTTCCTGTCACATTGTAGGGATGAACCAGAAGTGGAAAGCAGCCGTATGGAGCCCCACACGACAGGTTGCACAAGCCACTGAAGGAGAAGGTGGGTCGAGTCAACTTGCTGAACTCAAAGCCATTCAGTTAGCCCTGGACATTGCTGAAAGAGCGAAGTGGCCAAAGCTCTACCTCTACACTGATTCGTGGATGGTGGCCAATGCTCTGTTGGGTTTGGCTGGAAACGTGGAAAAAAGCCAGCTGGCAGCATAGGTGAAAACCAATCTGGGCTGCTGATAAATGGAAAGACATTGCCACTCAGGTAGAGAAGATGCCTGTGAAAGTCCGCCATGTAGATGCCCATGTCCCCAAGAGCAGAGCTAATGAGGAGCACCAAAAAAATGAACAGGTAGATTGGGCTGCAAAGATAGAGGATAGACTTAGATTAGCAACACAAGGGAGAGTTGTTCCTAGCTCAATGGGCCCATGATGCCTCAGGTCATCAGGGCAGAGATGCCACCTATAAGTAGGCATGAGACCGAAGGGATGGATCTAACCATGGACAGTATTTCTCAGGTTATCCATGACTGTGAGACACGCACTGCAATCAAGCAGGCCAAGCAGGTGAAGCCCCTGTGGTATGGGGGACAGTGGTCTAAATATAAGTATGGGGAAGCCTGGCAGATTGACTACATCACTCTTCCCCAAAACCAGTAAGGCAAGCGCTATGTGCTGACCATGGTAGAAGCAACCACAGGATGACTGGAGACCTACCCTGTGCCCCATGCTACTGCCCGGAACACCATCCTGGGCCTTGAAAAACAAGTCCTGTGGGGACATGGCACCCCTGAGAGAATCGAGTCAGACAATGGGACCCATTTCAAGAACAGCCTTATAAACACCTGGGCCAAAGAACATGGTATTGAATGGATATACCACATCCCTTATCATGCACTAGCTGCTGGGAAAGTTGAACAGTGCAGTGGACTATTAAAGACTACCCTGAAAGCACTTGGCAGGGGGACCTTCAAAAATTGGGAAATGAACTTAGCAAAGGCCACCTGGATGGTCAACACTCAAGGCTCCATCAATTGAGCTGGTCCTGCTCAGTCTGAACCCTTGCACACAGTGGATGGGGATAAAGTCCCTGTGGTACACATAAAAGATATTTTAGGAAAGACTGTTTGGATTAACCCTACCTCAGGCAAAGGCAGACCCATCTGTGAGATTGTTTTTGCTCAAGGACCTGGTTCCACTTGGTGGGTAATGCAGAAAGATGGAGAAACCAATTGTATACCACAGGGAAACTTAATCCTAAGTGAGAATTGGGTGTAAGGGTTCAATGTGTAGTGTAGAGTTTATTGATTTAGGTATGATACAGATGGTAATAGAATAAGGGGTGGATAATGTCTTGGGTTATGTAACCAAAAAAAAGTGTGTATTTTATTTCATCTGTTCAAAGCAGTTAGGAAAATGTTTTTCTCTATCTCTTGTAACTCCAGGGGGGAGGGGACTGGATGCCTTCCGATAATGGGTCAGTCATTAAAGCCAGGTGGGGCTTTATAAGTGTTTCTTATCTCTACCACCACCCGTCCATTCTCTAGGGAAATATCTTCTGATAATGGGCCATTAAGGCTCACCAATGACATGACCCATTACATCATCCCACTGTGAGATGCTCCACCCAGGGTGGGGGAGCCAACTGTTCCTATCTAGATAAAAAATGAGACTCAGGAACAGCAGGCATCTGGTTTTTCACCAGAGGAAGACTGGACCCATCTTGCTGCCACTGGACCTTTCTGCTGGACCATCTCTGCTTCACAGAACCATATCTGTGACTCCAGGAGGATTTATTTGGACTGCTTCCAACACCCTGACCAACAGGGTGTCAGGTCGTATCCCTGACCCTGTCAGGGTTTACTAGGACTTTTTGTTTGCTTGCTTGCTCGTCTTTGTACTACTGCATTTGTATTCCTTTTTCTTTATATTCCTAGTAAAGAACTGTTACTCCTATTCCCATATCTTTGCCTGAAAGCCCCTAATTGCAAAATTGTAATAATTTGGCGGGGAGGGGGGTTACATTCTCCATTCCAAGGGAAGCTCTAGCTTTTCCCTGGCGGAAAACTGTCTTTCAAAATCAAGACAGTTTCATATATTTTGAAGAGGAAGAATGGGAATCAAACCTAAGAATTAAGAAAAACTAGTTTAACAGAATTTTGTTGCTCAGCTTGCTCATATCAATTATACAAACTCATTGGATTGTTTATGCAGTCTGTAAGAGCTAACAGCAGTGTCCTTCTAGATCTATAATGTGTGAAGCTTCTCTGAAAGAGCTAGACTATGCAGGAAAATCAGGTTTACTTCTTACCACATTAGGTATAATGTTTATTTATAGAAACAGAGAAACTGAGGTTTGTGTTCCTTCCACAGAAATCAAGCACAATTTTAAAGACAGGAACAATTGACAGGATCAATTAGCTGGTTTAAGAAAGGATCAGTTAGATTCAGCATCATACCACCTAGCTGTAATTAAACCCTGCTGACACTGATATTTATATGTGTCAAACTGGCATGATGCTGAACTGCATTTGGTTTTTACTTGTTTTACAAAACCACTCAAGCTGACTGTCCAAGTCTGGATGTAATAATATTCTTGACAAATCTGAAGGGAAAAATTCACAAACCCATAAATGGAATTTTGTTTTGTTTATAAATGCACCACTAAAGATTGAAAGTATGTTTTGGGTTGCCTCTGTCTTGTTAATTTGGAGTGATAACGGCAAAAACCTTTTCCTGTCTTTAGAAATCTGTAAACCCCCCCCTTTCTTGAGAAGTACAAGTCCTACCCCTCACCTTCATTGTATATTTCTTAAAAATCCATTCTTCTTTCATCTGATGCTCCTAACCTCTCTTCTTACTTTGCATGTGGGCACTATGGGTGTGACAGATGTCATGCAATACCCACCCAAATCAGTGGAGTGCCTCTCACAGGGGATGCAGTTGCCCAAGCACAGACCCCTTGTGCCAGGTGAGATGCTGTAGGGTACCCTGCAAGCCTACAGCCACTGCCCCAGGAGGGTAGGAGCCTCCAGTGGATTCATTTGAACTGAGATTGGCTCAGTTGGTCAGAGCATGGTGTTAACCACATCAAGGTTGTGGGTTTGATCCTGCGTGGGCCATTGACTTAAGAGCTGGACCTTGATGATCTTTGTGAGTCCCTTCCAACTCAGAGCCTTCTGTCATTCTGTGATTTTGCTACTGCAATCCCCCATCTTTGGGTACTGAGGTTTACACTAGCTGCCTGTCTTGACACTACTGACCTCACCCCTCTGATCAGTAAATGGCTTTCGGGGGCAGAATTAAAATATCTTACCTGTATATGCAGGTCTACTGCACACTTTTTTGAAACACCACTGAATTTAGTGGAGTTTATATATTTATGCAGCCAAAAAAAATTTGTTAAAATTGATATATCCTGTAAATCCCCAGAATCTCTTTGGCTCAGCTCATGAAGCTGTATGTTTCAGAGAACTGCTTCAGATCTGTGTCAAGGCTCCTAATTATGAAAGCCTCATATAATCACAAAACTGTATAAATTTCAGATAAAATGATGCATTCTCTTTCTGGAGGGTTTTTAACCTAAATCCCATGTTTGTGAATAGAGATTTACAAGTCAGCAACCTTGATAAGCCTTTGAAAGTTTTCTGAAACTTGTCATTCTACTTGTCATTCTTGGCCAGAAAGAACTTCATTCAGTCATTTTTACTTTCTTTAACTTAATATCTTCCCTATTTCAGACAGTCTCTAGTGTCCAGTTTTGTGTTTCAAAAGAAGACCAGAGACTGATGATGTAACCAGCCCTGTAGATGTTGATGTTCTTGGCAGACTTGAGCTGAGCTTCTGCTGCAGGTAGGAGTAGGTGGGACAACTCTCAAAATGGCCCTAAAGGCAGAAATGGGGGAGGTGGTGATGCCTTCCAAGGTGAAAAGAAGAGGTGACAGAATTGTATTCAAAGCTCTAAACATCAGCAGGAAAGGCAGATAATGTTCCCTCAGAGACTGCCTATGGAGACATTCAGGAAAGTTCAGATAGATTAACTAAAGCTATAAAGATAAATCTCATAAGTAGAAGACAGAAATTAAGGGCAGGTTTGTTGAGCTGAAAAAGCGTGTGGGAAGGCAGGAGACTTGGATTCTGTTTCTGCCTTTGGCACTGACCTTCTGCACAACCACCCTAGCTGGATTTTGTCACAATTCTTTCATTCAAATGGAATATTTGCCTACTCTGAAAACAGTTTGAGATCTATCTAATATTATTATTGACTTGTTATTTTATGGATACTCTATTCCGAAGTAGAACTTGTTCAGTGCCTTGGAAATTTATGAGATGTTCTTGCCTCATATGAGGCAGGAAGGACAGGAAAACTGTTTCTAAAGGAGATGTTTACTTCTGGTTTAGTGTCTGGGCCCCGTTTATAGATAATGAATACTTTTGTGATTCAGTTCATCTCCTCTGAAAGCAGATGCCTTAAAGCTATCGCATCAGTCATATCCTAAAATTGCTTTTTTTCCCCCCATTGACCATAAAGAACACCTCAAAGGGCCAGCTTACAGCTGACATTGCACATTAGGTGAAATTAATTCCACCTTCTGAATTAAATTTACCAAGCATGTCAAGACACTGCTAGTTCACATGGCACCAGAATTAATGTATTTTTCAGGAAAATTTTGCTTCCCTTTCTATTAACTCCCTGATTTTCTCCAAAAATGGGTCAAGATGGGTAGCTGTTCATCTCAACTGTTTTAAAATTGAACAATATTTGCCTTTTGAGCAGTGTTTGCCTTTTGAAATTTGTTTAATTATGTGATCAACCTCTTCTTTCTGGCTCTCATGCAAACATATTAGTTTACCTACTGATTGATTTCTACATGTTTTGCTTATTTGTAAACCCAGGTAATGGTGGACTTTAGATATCAGAAGTAATATGGGAAATACTATCATTTTAAAAAAGTATGTTTTATTTCTTCTTTAGCTTATTGGACACTATTAAAATGGACCAATAAAAAGTGCTTCATCACTATATTCAAGCCATATACCAGGAGGTCCCTACATTGCTGTGTTTGAAACACTAGAACATATTACTATGTTGTTGAGAATGCTGGTTGTGAGAAGGTACTTTCAAAACTATCAAATCTCCTCATGGTCTCATGGACAGATAAGTCATCTTATTCTGGGTAGTCTCTTCTCCCCATGCTGTTACAACATATGCCTAAGTTTTGTTAGCAGTGCTTTTGGCTGCAGTGCAGGACTCATGGTCACATGCCTGCAAACATATGTTTTCCACTAATTCTGTGTTCCTTTACTCACTTCTGCTGACATCTCAAAGCTCAACTTTAAATGGGACATGGAGGCTTGTCCTATGCATTTTAGTTATCACTTGTGTTGTGTTGTGTCCTCACTGAACAGGATTAGCGATGTTGCCAGAGGGAGATGCCAGTTTCTACCCTGGACAATCAGGAATACTTTAAGAGAAGAAGAAATTTTTCAGAAGTGCTGGAAGATTTTTGTGCTCTGCAGTTCATCAGATTCCGATAATTATGCCATTAGTAGTGTTGGGTTTTATGCTGTTTGAAATGAGATCATAGAGCTGACTTATTTTGTCAGTTATGGTCTCAATATTGTATTATAGGTACGGAAACTTTTTTTTTAAAGTATTTTGCAGCATATGCTATTGAAAAGGTTGCATTGCAGAGGTTCTGAAGCATGGAAAGAGCAAAGCCGGCAGCCAAGCTTTCCAAAAAGAAAAGGTTAGCTGAAATTGCAATTTCCTGTCACTGAAATATCTTGCCAAGAAGTCACAGACTAAGCACTACAACACATGACCAAGTGAAAAAGCGATTATGAGGGTTATAATGGCAGCCCTGAATCTATAACGTATAATGCATTCATCCCAAGATGCATTTGCGCATCTGTTAAGGTATTTTTACTAGTAGTATAAGAGCTTTCAAAACCATTTTCTGAATTGTTTAGCTCATTTGCAGTGCTTAATTGGTATTTTATAATTTTGTCCTTATTAATTTTTGACATTAAGCCATGACACAATGCATGAATCTATTGTAGTGACAGTTGTTCCAGCTTCTGTTTGTGATTCATCCCTTTGAGCCCTGTCATAATTTCTGCATATTTCTTTATGCCCTCCTCTGCCTTTGCAGAGTCCCTGACACTCTGTTGGCCCTAACTAGGCACAACAATGTGTCTGAGTTTGGGATTTTTTCCCTAGAGGAACATATAATCCAGAATGTTGACTTACATCCTTTGATGAGAAATAATTTCTTTTTGTTTCTGTTTTTCCTCTTTTTATATGAGCAGCATTCTGCACCAATTTGTCTTTGATCTCTGTAACACTCAAGTAACACCCAGACAGTTCCTATCTGAGTGTATTTTTTCCCTTCCAAATTTATAAAAAATAAAAACAGGTTTTTCTTGATCTCCAGCAGTGGGAGTGAAAAGAGATTCTGCTCCAGTGATCCATTTCCACCCTCACCTATCTAGGTGCTGCTCATGCTGACTTAAATGATGGCTGAAGCTGTTCTTTTGCCATCTGAATTTTAATTGCTTCTTCAACCCAACACATCTTCCTGCTGTATTTACAGGGAACATCAAGCCCTACCTGCTGCATTTGGCTTTTCGACACAAAACCTATCTCAATTTCAAAATTAGTCTTTCTCTTTGTATGTGTATTTAAGGTTTATTTTTTGAAATACAATAATTCCAAATTGCCAAATGCTTCCCACAGCAATCTATACCAATGACACACAAGAATATAATGGATGGGAAAAGCTGAGTTGTTAGAGTGACACTTGTTTGGCTCCTGTAGAAGGTACTCTATATACAGTGGAAATTAGTGGAGATCCTGTCAGCATGATTAAGTCATTTGTAAGTAGGGAGAAAAATAAAGCTGTATAATTCTTCATTTATCATCTTGCTGAGCTGTTTCCTCCCACAGCAGTGATACCACCAGCACAAAGCCCTTCAGACAGATCTTTATCCTCACCAGAACAATGCTCTCTGAGCTTGTTGCTAACCCCTTGTTTCTGTCTCCTCTGAGGTACAGCATTTTTTTTTCACCCCAGTCAATGTAGATTATGTTCACTGCTTCACACCTCTCAGCTTTATGAATTATTTCCTTTAAAAATAGCTCCAGCAGATATGTCAGCCATGATTTATTCTGTATGATATTATAACAAATTGCTTTCATGAGCAGATACTTTGCCAGACATTTTGTGGCCTCTAGGTCTGAGTCTCTCTGTGTTTATCCCAGTGTGAAGCGAGCACCACTGAATTCCTGTACCACTGATAGGCACAGGGGTAAAACTAGCACCTTTGTAAAAAGAACAAGATCTAAAGCTACCTTTTTGAAAGGTGATAAGTAGTTTGGAGAATAAAATTTGAGGATGCATGAAATAAAACTTCAAGGAATCATGATATGACAAAGGACAAAAAGCCAAGTGTGTATTTTTTTGGTGGAGTAAAGAAATACTAGCCAGTCCATCACTTAAATTATGCAGTGAAGGACACGGTTCCTGCATAAGATACTGGAGAACGTAATTGCAAAATCCTACTGCTGTTCCCAGCTGTTAATATTACAGAGCCCCCACACCTTCTCCTTTTCCAGCATTGAAACCCTTGCTGACCTTGACAAGAGCAGGTTTGTACTCTGACAAGAACTGCTTTGAACTGTTTGAGTCTAATTTACCTTCTTTATTTCACTGCACTGGAAAGTAAATAAATACTTAGAGGTCTAAATAAAGCACCACACTTACCAGATTAACAAAAATGATTGATGATTGATTGATTGATTGATTGAGGCATTATTTCCCAATAGCAATGGACTTGTGGAAAGTTGTGCAGGCTGAAAGAGATCAATTCAAATGTTAAACACACAAGGACAGGACCAATTCATAGGAATAAATGTAGTGGTAAACAAGAACAGAGAGCAGACAGAGAAGTGTATGAATGTCATGAGAGTGCCCTTCAGTGTATGAGGGGTTTGAATGTCAAAGAGAAGAGCAACAACAAAGGTGGTGGCATGTGACAATGCAGCTCTGCCAGCCCCTACAGAGAGTGCCATCAAGTTCATTGTGTTGTGAGGAAGCGTCTTTGCATTGGGTGATGTGTGGGTCATGATTGCATCATGGTGCCATAATGCACCTTCTGAGTAACCAGCCTCTCCAATCTTTGCACCTGAGGGAACAGAAGAGGAGGTGGGAAGGGAAGAGTGTGAGAATGAATGGGATGACAGAAGTTTCCCTTGGCCTTCCTCATAAGTTTGTTCCCCAGTGAAAGCTCTTAGCTGCCAGACAATATTAAGATTACCAAAGCAACGTGTTATTCTGCTGTGCAGAGGGTGAGGGGATGCAGAAGACCTAGGGGTCTGATTCAGTAAAGTCATCTCTACCCTTAGAAGTCTGCATTTCTCACAATAAATTGCTGAGCAAAATACAAATAATTATCAAATTGTTCATTAAAGACATTTTAATACATATTTATTAGTCTTTACATTCATTAGTATCTGTCATTCTTTATCAGTGTTTGAATTATGCTCTCATGTCCCAAGGTGTAAAATATATTTTTAAGGAAATTTCCCAAGTTTGCTTCTTATTACATCGTTATACAATTACAGTACCCTTTTTTGCTCAAAAATTGTCCAATCAATATACAGGTTATAGCCCAATAACCTTTGTGTGAGTCGTTATTATCCTTATAATCTTGCAATTTCAGTTGCTCAAATGTGCTCCTCCTTTCCTCTCTGTGACTAACAGCAGTTTCCTCTGAAACCTGCTCAGTTGCTTCCCTCTGTGTATTTCTTTATCATGACAGAAAATGTGCCTGTCCTGACCACTGGCACAAAGTTGCTGTCTGTGAGCTCTCCGTGCTGTGACTGAGGGATCAGTCATCCCCCCACCCTGGCTACCATGTCAGGAACACCCTCCCAAGCCCCCCAACACTTCTCAACTCCACAGCTGGGAAGTGGAAATGCTGTGATATTATTTGACGTGCTGGCATAGCACCTCACTGATTTTACACCATCAACCTCTGCCCCATAGCACCAGGAAATTGTTTCAGGAAAAACCCTAAAAATTTCCAGAAGAGCATTTACAGTAAATGCAAAATCCTACCCATTCATCCATCAAGTCACTTATGATATGAGGAGGGGTTATTGCTCTGCTGGCTAACCTGTCACTCTGTGAGAATGTATCTGTGCTTGAATAGTTTTACCCATATAGTTTGCTGTCTTTATTCCTCTTTTCTCCCTGAATCTGTGTTGTGTGAGATCTCTACAGAAACTTTTCCATCTTTTCTCACTGGAATCTTCACGATGATTTCTACTAGTCTCCTATTGTTAGTGTCTTCACTCCTGTATATCTTGATTGAAATAAAAAAAATTAATGGAATTAAAAGAATGGAGACCTACAATAACAGGGGAAGTCAAGTCAATTCCATTGTTTCAATGCACACGAAAATACATGCCAAGTCCCAATACGACTAATATTTTAATGGGTGCTGGTAGAGTACAACATTCTGATGTTAATAGATAGAAACAAATCCTGTCTCACAAAGCTAATTTTGTTTTGAGCAGAATCTAAGGAATTGCCCCCCTTCTCTCTATGCAGCTTTCATGAGTCTGGAATTGGCACAGCCTCAAACTCTACTTCTAGTCCCCAAAACAAGATTTTGAAAGCAACAGAACCTTTTGGTTTTTCATCGTCAAGAAGATCAGGCCATTTCAAGACCCATTCCACAATAAGTTACTGCTAACTGCCAGCTGTTAACAAACTCAGCATTGTCTCTCTTTTGTATAAACAGCTGTGTTACAAGGATGAAAGAAAAAGGAAGAGAGGAAAGGGCTTGCTACAGCCTGATGGTGCCAGTGAACTTTGTGCGCTCTGATTTGTGAAGAATTCAGTTGCTGTGTTTTAATGGAACATGAAACTATTGGAACAATGCAAGCCTTAGATGACCCTCAATACTGTGATAGGATGTCTTGTTGCATGGCAGAGCTTAGGCACTGAGATATTCAGAAAAACCTTATTGGATCCCCAAACTACATACAGACTGTGCAGAGTGCACTGCTAATTGAAATAACTCACTTGACCTTTTAGTACTCCGAGTTTACAAGTTTGTTAATGAAATATGCATCAATACAATTAATATACACAGCGCTTCTTCTGAAACTTTGCAGCAACTGTCCATCAACATATTATAGTAAAAAGGTTCCCTAAGCTGCCTGTATACCTCAATAAACCAGAATTGCTCAGCTCTTATGCAATGCTTAGTTGCCAGGTCAATCCAGTAACAGTCATTGTGACAAAATACATTTACATATGTGCATCAGTGAACAAATTTAATGATGTTGGATAGCACGATAATAAGAAGTTGTGCTAAATGTTTTCCTAGACACTACAAAGAGCTATGTTGGAGATAAAGCATGAAAACACATTGAAAGTATTGAAATTAGGCCTGAAAAAAAGGGTTTTAAAATACAGACCTCCTTTGTGCCACTAGAAATGTGCTTTGCTGGCAAATCTGGACACAAAGCAAAGCATTTTGAGGCACTGTCAAGGGTTTGTTAAAATATGGCTGGACACTGAAGCAAAGCCAATTTACACAGTACCAGTTGGCAAGCAGAGGGGTGTTTATTCTGCTTGATAAGCATCTCCTTAGTAACTCTATGAGTCAATAAATTGGGTTGATGAGTAGCATGTGGGGGAAGAAACTGAAGTGCAATCATAGCGCAACATGGAGAATGTTACCAAATGTCAGGGACAGGAACCTGAAATCAAGGCTGCAGAGGCTGCTTTTTGTAAAGGGTTTCAAGGTAAATATGTGAAAAGTGAATAATGAGCAGTATGCAAGTGAAGATGATGGGCCAAATTAGCCTGCAGCTCACATTCATGCTTATTTCCCTCTATTTGCCCAACCTGGATTCTGAATCAATTCTCCCTGTTTGACAGTTCTTTATTAGAATTGCTATTGACTGAGAGCCAAAGTTTGCAAGTGGTAGGCAGGGAAAAAAGGTCTTTGTTCATGTGGGGTACATCTGACCCATAGTGCAGCTAAGATCTGTAATTGTAGCTTAAAGCACATCTTTACATCCTAAGGCTAGTGTGCTTCCTCTATCCTGAAAGCTACTAGAGGTGACACCATTTACCAGTGACTGACAAAGGATAGGTAAGAGAAAGATCAATTAGTGGGAATCCTGATTCCTGGGACAAAGTTGCATAGGAACCCCTAACACTATCAGGGCAGGCCTTCATTATTTAAAAAAAAAAAAAAAAAAATCTATAAAGACCTTGATTCTTATTATGTATCTTCCCTTTCCCAGCCTCTGGGGAAATTTCAGATGAGCTTACATTGCCTGAAATGATCAGCAATAGTAATAGCATTGAGAATGGAATTTTAAATCCTGG
Source organism: Acrocephalus scirpaceus scirpaceus (assembly GCA_910950805.1). Taxonomy (NCBI): domain Eukaryota; kingdom Metazoa; phylum Chordata; class Aves; order Passeriformes; family Sylviidae; genus Acrocephalus; species Acrocephalus scirpaceus. Next base: position 21,364,622 of record OU383777.1, read on the forward strand.
ACATATATTTAATAATCTCCATTGCTATCTAGAGAAGTCAAGCATATTTAAAATCAAATGCAGAAGGCCAAATGCATAAGATGAATAGCCTATGAGGTCACAGAAGAGTCATGACCATCTATGCCCTTTTGAATAACTCAGATCCTGCAGTTTCACCTAATCATCCCTACAACAAGCTCATAACTTTTCATTACTCTACGATGAATATTTCAGAAACATATACTAAACAGATTTAAAGAATTAAAGTGATGAAGAATCAATTGTATCATTTGTAAGCTGTTCCTGTGGTCAATTACTAAATCTGATTTGCATAAAAAAAAATTTGATTAATCATTCCCCTAAAAGAGGCACTCTCTCATGAAACAAAACTGCTTCACAAAACACTGTAGAGTGGTGTGATTTTGACTCAGGTAAGAGAGAAGCTTCAGTTTTATACTGAAGTTTTCATGTTTTGGACTGGCTTTGCTAGAAATTCTGATTTCATGTTATACTAAAAAAAATAAATAAAAGCATTTCAAATTCCTGACTTTTTCTTTATTAAGAAATTTGAATTTTGGGACTTCATCCAGTCAAAATACAGATAGGTATTATATTCTTACTAATACTAGCCATTTTTAAAGTTATCTACAAAAATGAACCATTTTAAAATCCAGGCTTCCTTGAGCTGAATGGATTTCAGCTCTAGACAGAGGATTTTAATTTTTATATAGTACCCTGTCTGAAAGGAAGGTCTTGCAATTTTATTTTTCTTTTGTGAACAAGACAAATTTTAAGCTTTCTCCTGCAAAACTGGATAGAAAGAGGTTCTCTAGACTATCATTATAGTGGGTTTTTTCTGCACTTCTAATCCCTATGGAGGCTTTTTTTAATCTCTAACCAGTTTTCACTACCCCTTCCAAACATGACTATATTATTACTGCAGCCACAGAACTATTGGCACTTTCTAGTTTCTGTTTATAGTCATTGTGATTAATTTCTAATAAGTCTCTTAGCCCTCTTCAGTAGTGCATTAAGATTCATGTGATCAGACCTAGGGAGAACTGCATGTCATCCAAAGTATGCCTAAAATATGGTGGATGAATCATACCCTAAAAGTGCTGACTTCTTTTCATTGACTACCAGTGGAGCCTTGATGGCAGCTCAAAAGTAGACATCAGCACTGTAGATATTGAAAGCTAGGTGGGATTAATTCCTCTGTAAGAAACCAACAGTCTGAATCGGTTATTGGCTTGGAGACACACATTTCTAATTTTTTTTTTTAATTATATTCACAACAGTTTTTCTTGCCTTTGTATAAATGGAAAACATATTCCAAAGGGAAAATGATGACTCAATCCACCCAGGAGAGTTTCCACAATTGATTTCAAGTGTGTTTTTTTTTCCTCTGTTTCCAAAACTGATTGTACATAGAGTCATTCGGGCTAAACAGAGGTTAAATGGTGAAATTAGTATGGAATTGGATTTTGAATTCAAGTCTCACCAAAAGAGAAAAACAAACAGAGGGAAATAAGTTAATATATCATTGAAAATTGTGAGGACACCTATGAGTTGCACCTGAATGGTTAATGGGCACATTAATTACTTTGCCTTATTTTTGTTGCTGTCTCCCACTGTCACAGTTTTTTGCTTCCTAAATGTGGACGTAGTTTTTTTGCTTCACAGAAAGGAGACTCCTTTTCCTGACTCATAAGAATTAAAAGATTTGCCTTAAGAATGGGTTTTGTCCACTCTAATTCTGGACTATCTAATGAGGTGGTCATTAAACTTTCGAGCTATATGGCAAGTCAGGACTCTCTTCCTTAGAGTCATAGAATTGTTTGGGTTAGAAGGGACTTTTAAATATCACTCCCCATTTACAGACAGGGACACCTTCCACTAGACCAAGTTGCTTAAAACCCCATCCAACCTGGCCTTGAACAATTCCAGGGAGAGGTATCTACACTGTACTAAACTACACAACTATATTCTGAGCAACCTGTTCCAGTGTCTCATCACTCACATCATTAAAACTTTTTCCTTATGCCCATTTTAAATATACCCTCTTTCAGGCTAAAGCCATTGCCCCTTGTCCTGTCACTACAGGCCTCAGTGAAATGTCTGGATGTTCCTTTTAAGAACTGAGAGGTCACAGTAAGCTCTCCTCCAAGCTTGATGGCCTCAACTCTCTCAGCCTTTCCTCATAAGAGAGGTGTTACACCCCTCTGATAATTTTTTTGACCCTCTTCTGGTCCTGTTGTAACAGGTCCATGAATTTCCTGTGCTAGGAACATCAGAGCTGGGTGCAGTGGGGTCTCATTAGAGCAGAGTAGTGGGGCAGAATTGCCACCATCCACTTGCTGGCCATGACTCTTTTCATGCAGCCCAGGGTAAAGTTGGCATTCTGAGCAGCAAGCACACATTGCTGGGTAATGTTCAATTTTTCATCCACCAGAATTCCCAAGTCCTTCTCCTCAGGACTGCTCTCAGTCCATTCAATCCTAATTCTGTACTGATACTGGAGATGATCCCCACCCATGTCCAGCACCTTGCACTTGGTTTTGTTGATCTTTATGAGGTTCATATGGGTCCACTTCTCAAGTCTGTCAAGGTCCCTCTGGATGACATCCCTGCTCTCCAGTGTGGTAACTACAGCATTCAGCTTCATATAATCTGTATACTTGCTGCAGGTGCAGTTGACCCCACTATCTATGTCACTGATCAAAATAACAAATATTATTAGTTCCAGTAGACGGCCTTGAGGGACAGCATTTGTGACTGGTTTCTACTCGGACATCGAGCCATCCACTGTAACCCTTTGGATGTGGCCATCCAACCAATAAACTACTAAACTTCTTAGTTACATCATTTTCCATAGAAGTCTCTGAATAAAGCAGCCCATTGTTTATTTACCTTCTCACCTTTTGTCTCTCACTGTGAAGGTCATTTTCTCAAGACACAAGTGCTTAAAGCATTGGGGCTTTCCTCTGGGACCTCTGTATTTATTGGGGTGAATCAATAGGCAAAGAGTGTTCGTTGTTGACTAAGAACTCGCTTTACAGTTGTAATGCAATTACTTGTCAAAAAAAACCAAGAGCTGAGATCCAAGAATGAGTAACTTCTGTGAAGAGAATTTCTCCTGGCTTTAGCAGGACTTGTCCATACATGGAGGAATTAGAAGACCTTGGACAGGATCTGAACTGGCATCAAAAGGGTAAAAATCTGTACGTCACACTCACTTTGCCATACTAGCAGCTTGCTTCCATCACAATTAAACCTCATTTGGCTTACAGAGCACAAAAGAATTATTACTTTATTCCATGAAAAAAAGAGCTATATCATATAGTAATGATAGAGATACATTGAAAATATTTGAAATCTTTTCATAATTTCAGACATGGAGAATTATTTATAGTCTTCCACTTAATTTATTTTAAATAACTTATTTTCAGGGATTTTTATTGTATTAAATATATAATAGCTATGGAAGGAACAATCAGATTATTGGCTTTAGTCTAATATACTCTTCAACTGCTGTTGTACCCTAAGGCATGGATTAAATGGTGTTTTGTGATAATAATTTTTCCTTCCTTGTTTACATAATTTCTTATAGTATACTCAAAACTATTCATTCTTATTAGACCAGTACATTATTCTATTTTAGACAGAAAAATTAGTATTTTACAAGTTTTGTTCAATGTATCTTGATAAAGGAAATTAAAGACTGACTCTTATCCAAACTATCCCAAACTGAAATAAATTTATTGGTAAAGGTCCAGAATTTGCTACACTTTGTAGATACCTTGTCAAAAGCATTGTAAGTAACAGTCGCTAAGAGCAGGATTTTGAGATAGTGTTTGAACGATTGAAGTATCCGACAGCATTACAGAGTATAAGGTACCCAAATCTATAGGGTGTGTTAGAGGTATAGAGGCTAGAGGTATAACTCAGGACTTTTTGCCTGGCCCTGGTGGGTCCAGCAGAGGGCTACAAAGATAATTAAGGGACTGGAGCATGTCTGCTAAGAGGAAAGGCTGAGGGGCCGGCCCTGTTCAGCCTCGAGGAGATGACTGAGAGTGAACCTCATCAATGTCTATCAATATCTGAATGGAGGGTGCCAAGGGGGTGGAGCCAGGCTCTGCTTGGTGTGGCTGAGCAATGGGACAAAGGGCAATGGGCAGAATCTGATGCACAGAAAGTTCAACCTGAATATGGGAAGGAATTTCTTTACTGTGCAGTGACTGAGCATAGGAACAGGTTGCCCAGAGAGGCTGTGGAGTCTCCCTCCCTGGAGATATTCAAGAATGATCTGGATGCAATCCTGTGCAGTGTGGTCTGGGATGACCCTGCCTGAGCAGGGAGGTTGGACCAAAAGAACCACTGGGCTCCCTTCCCACCTGACCCATTCTGTGAATTTGTGCCACTGTGTTAACTTACATTGAGAAGAGACTGGACACCTAATGGACAAGGAGACATCTACATTTAAAAAACCTAATTTCCAAACTGAATTCTATCCTCAGCCAAAAGTGGCTAAGTTCCCACTGTTGTCAATAAATTAGCATTTCCTTAGGTAATTCACCCACTCTAGACCTAGTTGCCTGCTACAGATGCTTCATTGACTTACACCTACTTGATGTGTAATGAAACAATATATACTCCTGTCAGCAGAAAGAAGAGCATTTGAGAAAAATTACTGTGTCTACCTTAGAGAATTTTCTTTATAGCTGTGCCCAGTAAGTAATCAGCAATGCAGGCATATAGAAATGACAATTCCCTCTACAGTTGTAATCCCACCCTTCTGTGACTTTAATTAAGTAATCACATTTCAAAGGAGTCCAGTGGTTTTCGGTGTGTTCTGAGAGACAGACAAAAAGAGGGCCTAGATCTTCAGGGCAGTGTTTTGATGCCCTAACTAAAAGACCATGGTTTCTCTTTAGACAGCTTGTCCCTCCTATTTTTTGCATTACCTCTACAGTTTTTCATAAATTAAAGGTTTGTAAAAAAATATTTTTCACTGTGCCACCTTACTGCTCTTGAAAATGATTACTTAAGTTATTTATTTTTTTTTAAATTAAAATGTAATAAAACATATACATTTTAAACTTTTAACCAATACTTATTAGGAGTAGCTTATGTCAAGAAGTTGTAGGTGCTTTTATCTGTGCTGTTACTGCAGTTTCAGTCCTGGTGCACTCACATGAGATTCTTGCTATTCAAAAAAAAATTCTTCAGGAGAAAACAGGGTAGGTGGATTATATATGGTTTAAAATTGATATGTGCTTTGTCACTCCTGAATGTAAAAAGCCAGAAACTGGATCACACTGAAATGTACCTAACATAAAATATTTCAGTTGTAGGAATATGACCATAGCATTTTAGCATCTGCTGGGTATGAGTTTTTAAATTTGGTACTAAGGAGTAGCAGCACATACTGAATGAATGTTATCCAGGCTCATCACAGAGCAAATCTTGAAATATTAACTTCTTTCCAATTGCTGCATGCTCATTTAAATTCACTACTGCATGCTGAGATTTTACACTCTGAAAGTGTTGTCTTTTTTTTATAGAAACCAACACTTCAGTGTTGAATGCTAAGGATTAGTGCTGCAGGACAGGAAGTTGTGCAAATGCTTGAATTTAATAAAAGCTACATACAGTTTTATGGAAAAGAGGTTTAATCTTCCCATCTTGCTTTTTGAGGGGTTCACTGAGCCACTCTGCTGATGTCACATTTCTGTTCAAATCACCCAAGAAACTTGCACATAATGTCATGATTTCATCTTGGTAAGAAGCATCCACTTTCTATGAGAATGGAGAATTAAGGAATTGCATGGGGGAAAGATGAAAGTAGCACAGTAGCAGTTTGGAGTTTTGGAGTATCCAATAATTCTAGGATGTGTAATGCAGGCTTTAAAGCAGTCATGCTGCAAAGTGGTTTTTTTAAATGCTGATTTAATCCTTGGTCATCTGAAACCAGGTCCTCCTCTCCTCAAACCTGTCTGCTTAAGCCACATATAACCTGTCATAAAAGGTCTTTTAAAAAGCTCTTCCTAAATTGAGTGATGCACAAAAATCTTGGTTTTATATTCTAAGTGAAATAAATGTTATCTGGCTATTAGCTGCCAAGACTGCTGACTCTTGGCAAAGATTATGTTGGGGCTGGACAATACATTTGGTGTGAAGGATTGACAAAATAAGAACATCACTAAGGAAATACACATTCCTGGTTTTTTACAGACACAAATGATTATATATACAAAAGAGCAAATCCACAATTAAAAGTAACCTTGAGATATATATAAACCTTACATTAGTCATAAAATTAATAAATAAAATCTCCTAAATTAGTTTTAATATTAAAAAACTGTAATGTAATAGCATTTTATTGCTCTATGCTCATGATTGCATCCCACCAAACTATACCACAATTGGCTTGGAACAGACTCTTGAACTGAAGCCTTCTATAAGGGAATACTACTGTTTTTTAGAAATTATGGAGTTTAATAAGAATTGATTTTCTTAACTCCTCCTTATGCCTTTTGCCAGCTGTGCAAAGCCCTTGCTATAGACACACCAAAATACTCTTTAGAAGAGCTTTCTAAATATTCTCTGGAAGAACTTTCTAGAGCTCTTTTTTTTTAATTTGATGTAGGAGTCTTTTAGAGACTTAAAAAAATGATTTAGGAGTTTAAAAAAATGAATTTGAACATATTTGAACATATTTATAGCTTACTTTGAATATGGCTTTAAAAATTGTTACCTTTAAAAACCTGATGTTCTGTGGTATGGAAGCCCAAAATCCTACCTCAGAAAGCTAATGTTAACTTAATCTAGAAAAAAATAGTTTCTCTGCACAAATGGACATTTCAAAAGGCTAAGAAAGTTCTGGCTACAAAAGAAGCATAAGTTTATTATGAGAAACATTGTTTTATCTCTTTACAGGCTAGAAATGTTATTTTTGATTTCTGATTTCCCAAATAATTCAATACAAAGAAAATGCAAGAAAGAAGCAAGAATTGTAACTCTGGTTTTAAAATGCATATTGTGTCACTGCTGTTGCACACTTTTGATCTGTTGCTGGTTTGTTGTCATCTGAAGCTTTTCATTGTTGAATAATTATCTTTCCAATTCCTATTTTCAATAGCATTCTGCCATGGTTGACCAGATGGTCTAAAACCAGATCAAATATTAAGAGGCTTCCTCTGTCCTTTTTTTCCTGGATAATTGCGCTGGGGAGACACCGTACTTATAACCATGTTGAATTGTTTTGTTAAGCTAAAATGTCAAAAAAAGATAATGCAATTTTGAAATTAAAGCTGGAAAGGAGTTAAAAACTAACAGGAACAGGGTCAGTCCCCTAGACACACACTCCCTTCAAATTTTAATTATCAGATTATAAATTCCTGTTTTAAGTGTGAGCCTTTAGGTCTTTTCCTGGTGAATGTTTAATATTCACTTTATGCTGTCTCAGTTGCAGCCTTACAGAGTGACTGGCAAAATGAAATTGCTTTTGTAGGCAAAAAAAATCCAGTCTGCATAAAGAAATGAATCCTAGGAAACTCACTAAAATTTATTTTGTCTTGCTAAAGGAAATGTTTTGAAGTATGAAGATATATTTTCATGAAAAATGCTAAATCTAAGTTTCGGTTACTTAGATAAAAGTATCTGAAAGGACAGAAACAGTATGAGAAAGCTAAAAGAGCTTTGAAGAAAAATAACACACACCTACAAAGGAGTATTTTATCAATAGGGAAGCACTGTGTTTGCTTAGTTCAGCTCTTCTTTACCCAGTGATGGGTCGTATCTTATCATATCATATACATCACACAAGACAGATGCCAGAATAGAATGGTGACCACTGGCAGGGGCTCTCTCTGCATCCCTCTGATACCCTGCATGTGAGCACCCCAAGGACACTTTAAGGTGCAATTTAATTCTCCCGCTTGATTTGGAAGGATAACCATCCTCCTCCTCCCCTGCCGAGGCTGATGTCTGCTCCCTGCACTGTCCCATCCCACACAGCCAAATCCTGCCATTCAGCAGCCCCCACCCAGTGTGCTCACACCCAGCTGCATCTGCTCCTGCTGCTGCCCTTGTGTCCATCGGGAGAGGTCCTGCCTCCTGCCCTTGACAAATCCTCTTCTTCTCCTGCCCATGGCAAAAGCATCTCTCCTTCCTTTCTGAGCTCTGCTTAGTTTTGAGTGAACATAAAGGAAAATAGGGAAATTTCCTGACGAGCTGTGGAAGGGATAAGCAGAATCTGGCCTTTAGGCTATGAATCTGACTTATGTCTTGCTAAATCATGTAATTACTTGGCATGAAAATGCATGCCAGAAAGGAAGTACAGCCTGAGCCTGTATACAAAATAAGATTCAAGTGAGGAAAAAAAACCTCAATAAACAGGTGGTGCATCTGTTACTGCTAGGGCATGGCGGATTCTGTTTTTCTACAAGCCTTTTTCATTGTTGGAAACAGAAATAAATTTAGAGAGAATCTTGTATATGGATGTATGGATATACAGTGTATATCCATATATGAACATATGGGTATATATATATTTTTATGTATTATATAAACCTATCTTTATACATATATACATTGTGCCTGTATATGCATATACATATAGACATCTTGTCATATGGCCTTCATACTTGTAAATTAAAATACTATGTAAGTTCTGGTGCTTTCTGTGAAAAAACTTCAAGAGACTTCCCTATAGTAAGGAGCTTTTTTAAATAGCCGAGCCTGTCTTTCTCATCAACTACAGCACCTTTAAATGTATATACTTGAAACATTTAATTCCATGGCAAGACAACCATATAGCTTCTAAAACAATGGTAATAATCAATATCCAGGGTGGATTTTTCAATAATTGCTTTATATGAGCTATAGATGCAGCTGGGAACATTGTAATATCATCTTCAGAAATAATTTTCATTTAAAGTATATCACACAGGGCAAAAGCTAATGAAATCAAAATTTGTCGAAGCCCAAATGGTTTCCTACCTGATTTTACCTATGGAATAAAAAATATCCTAGTCTCAATCGTGTTTAATTTTCCATCCCTCCACCAAGCTAGACATTTCTATGAGGTGCATTACATATTTCTTCCCTGCTCAGCAACATTGCCACCAGTAAACTCAACAGCTAGAGAATGAGAGGGAAACAGAAACGCAGAACATCACAAACGCTGAACTCAGCGCTGTTAGATTCAGTATTTGCTTAGTATCTGGCAAACAAAAAAAAAAAAAAAAACTAAAAAAAACCCCAAAACAAAACCAAAACAGAACATCTATGACAGAGAAAAAAAATTTAGTTTAGTATTTTGTTACATGGATAACAGTTTTGTATATACATTGCTATATCTGGCAGCCTGATTCACCAAATCTATAGGGACACATATTGCTCTTCCTTTTTCCAGTGAAAATCTACATGAAATTACTCAAAAATGAGGATCTGAAGTTCTATGACCTCAACAGACAGTGAATAAGATTCCTTTGACAATTTAACAGAGCAAAAATAAGGATTACTGTGAAGATACTTCTGTTACTGTGCTCTCTGGATATTCTTCAGCTATTGGAGTAGGTATTGCAAAGTCATTTCCCATCCAACTTCGTTTCAGTCAGTAATTTTATCTTATTTTGTGAGAAATGTGAAAGAAGATTCATATACCTTTAAAGGATTTGTGAACTCTTTGGGGAAAACCAAATTACTCAGAATTCCTCTTACAGATTTCTTCAGCTAGTGGAGAAAGAACCATTGCAGCACATCAGAGTGGTGAGCTGAGTATGAATGCCAAGTAGAAAGCAAATCTATGACTGCAGCTAAAAGGAAACAACTGTTGCTAGCCACAGCTGCTGCTCCTTTACTTTTAATTTTTTAAAACCTCCTTTAAGATTCATAGTTGATCCTTGTCGAGAAAATGTTCTTCCTTAATTGCAATACTCAGTTACTGATTTGCTAGAATTAAAAGGAGAGCTGAAAATGAGAGCTTTTCTAAATAGTGTATTTGATTTTTCCCCCTCGGAAGCTAATGGAGCTAAAAGTCATGTTCGTTTGTGCTGCACCTTCTTCCCTACTGATGCTGCCTGTTTGAAGCAGCTGATTCTGCTCCATGAGTGCCATTCTGTGCCATAGCCCAGAGCTCTGATTTCCTTGGGACTTTCCTTATTGCATGCTGCAGCAGTTGTGCTAAAGCTGGGTCTCGTTTCCTAGAGATTGAAAGAACTTGTAACAGATTAAAACATAACAATCCTCCTGTTTGGAAATATTTTTTCATCATTTTAATACATTGTCTATGGTTTACAGCTGTCTTCTTGATCAAGCTCTTCCCTTGCAAAATGGTAGATTTCAGAATTTTTGTAGTAAGCCAAAAAGTTCTTAGTTCGCAGGGAGGGAAGAAAAATTTTACGGATAAATCTAACTGCAACAATCTATACTTCCTGGGCTAATGTTTTCCATGAGAAATTATTTTTATTATTTGTAATGATTATTATGCAACTTATAAAATTGCCAGAAATATGAACCTATATGAACAAGGAAGCCTTTATTATGTGTTGGAACTAAAGCAGGTTTTAGTGACAAGGAAATTCACCATGAGGAAAGGCTACTGTAGGAAAAGCTGGCTAAGATTTAAGGTTAATGATAATTGTCCTAGTCTGATTTAAGTTTAACTATTTACATTCCCACAGAGGAGTTCATCTAGTTGCACATCATCACAATTTTTTTGGTTTTGCTTCCATCCAGATTTTTTCAGGGCTTTTGCTGCTGCTGTTCTTTCATGGCTTTATTTCAAATGACACAAACAACTGTTCTCAGACTTATCTGAGGAGAAAAATTCTGTGGTTTTTCTTTATTGTATACCCATGTGCTGGTTTGAAAGCAAAACCAGTGAGAGACTCTAAGTCAGAAACACAATTTAATAAGAGGAAAAGAAAAGAAATAAAAGAAAGTAAAAGAAAGTAAAATAAAATAAATGCAATAGTACAAATAAACCTCTACTGACAGAGTCAGAATACAACCGGACACCCTGTTAGGGTGGTAGTGGCAGTCCAGATGAGATGGTCTTGTCAAAGCAGTGATTCCTGTAGAAACTTCTGGTAGCTGTTGTCTCCTCTGGGAGTCCAGTGGATAAAAAGCTGCCTGTGCTGTCCCAAACCCTGGATTATATCCAGGTGGGAATGCTTGGCTCCTCCCCCTGGGCAGAGCATCTCACAATGGGATGATCTCATTCTATGAGTCATGCAGTGGGTCCTTGATGGCCCATTAAACAGAGATAGCTCCTGGAGGAAGTTATCTATGAGTCATGCAGCCAGGCATTGTTAGGCTCATTAACAGAAGATAAGGGAAACACTGCCCCACCTGGTTTCAATAGCTCATGAAGATGAGGATAGAATACATACTTTGGGCACAACTTACATCATAACCTAGGACAATCCATCAGTGCCTTTTTTTCCCTACAGTACCAGCTACCCAAGTTGAGTCTTGATTCTGGTGACAGAAGCACAGTGAGCTCTGTTCCGCCTGACAGCATCTGCAGAGACCCCTACAAAAAAAAAAAAAAAAAAAAAAAAAAAGACTGATTTTTAATCCATATAACACTTAATTTATCATTGCTGTATAGAGTCCTCCACAAAGTTTATCCACCTTTAGAATTTTTTCTCTTTTAAAGCTTCAGTATCAGGCTAAAGATCCTCACTTAAGAGTTTTTCCACATGACCATACACCTTAGAGCCATTTCACTTTATCTGAACTAACACACAAGTTCTGTGTAAGATAGCATTGGCATTTTTCAGGTTTACATTCAAATAAATTCAATGCAAAGATAACTGTAGCTCTCCAGGAACTGCACAGAAGAAGCTATCTCAGTCTTCAGATCAAAGCCAAACTTAAGAACTGTACAAGAACCATTTTTATTGTCTGCTGTTGCAGAAGTCACCAAAAGGCACAGGTTATTTTGATCCTTTTCTAATTCTACACAAATAATCAGACGAAGGTCTTCACCGTCCACCTCAGTGCTGTAGGGTTTTTGATCCCCACCTGTCTCACTCACCTGCCAAGAACTTGTGAATGTAAAGGATCTTTTTTTTTCCTGTGGTTTTTGTGATTAAGTTTTAGTCAAGGCAGGTAATAATAATCCCTAACAGAGCTACATTTTACTCATTTCTCAGTAGATGATCTTTAGACTTGATGTTACTCCACAATTTAGACTTCCAGCTTACATCCCATGCACAGGCTTAAACGTATCCACTGTGATGTATCCTCTCAGTGTCCCAAAGGATATTACTCTACCTTATCAATACAAGTATCACACTAAGCATAATTTTTCAGAATCCAGTCTCTGTTTAATACAAAATAAATTTTATTGAAACTTAGTTCTGATGATACAAACACCCAGTGAATTCAAAATAATTATTTCATCAGAACCTTTAATAATTCTAATACATAAGCTGATACCTGCTTCATCTTCACCATAGTCAGGCAATTTTTATTTACCCTTTGAGATTTTCTACAGGTAGTGGAGAAGGTGTTTACCATGGCATTGTGAAGGGGTACTCATGTATTTTCCAGGTTATTTTTCAGTGTCTCTATTTTGATATCAGATTGTCCTCTTTGATATGCTACAAAGGTTTGTTTGGAGTGTCATAATGAGGATGGAGCAGACTATTCTTGTATCATTTGACAAGAGATATGTTGTAACCCTTTTCTCTGAACTACAAGAATAAAAAGTTGACAACACAGGTATGATTTTGCAAATAGAGAAACTATTATAGATTTTACTCTGCTATCATCAGAACTAATGAAAATCAGTCATATTGTAATAATATTCCTCAAATTCTCCATTATGGGCTACGGCTTTTAGTTGCTAAGGCCACTGAAATGCAACATAGGGAAAAAAAAGGAATTCAAGTTAATCAGAGAAATAAAGATTAAATCCCATGTTCAGAGTTTTAACAAGAATGGTGAACTGGTTTTCTATGGGTTTTTTTTCCCCACCAAAATAATTACTTGATTATGCTTAGTAAATTCTCCTTTGCTGTGCCCAGCTTCTCACAGGCATTTGCTCTTTTGTGGTGTCAAGGAAGGCAGAATTTTCTGCTTCTCAGAATAAGAAAACAAGAAGTATTGAAGATGAATATCACAATCCAGGCCTTGTAACAATTTTTTTTTAGATACTACAGATTTCATATTGAATGCTTCAACTCAGTGATTAAGGATGACTGGTGACATTTTTCTTACTACTTATGTACAGGTATACACACCAAATGAAATCACAATGTATAGTCTTAACTGTACCCAAAAGCTCATTGAAAAAACCCCAACAAATCAAACAAATAACTCAAAACTACATAAGCAACAGCCTAGGTAAGGTAAATAACTCCATCAATAGTAAAGCCTATAATGAAAATTAATTATGGCAAAAAAAGAAGTGCCTGATACATCGTTTCAGGACAAAAATATTTTGTCCTGAAAGGGACAAAATTGATAAACACACACCTCTGTTTTAACACCATCTACTTAAAGTGCATACTACCTTAAACAGATAGTAATAAGAGAAATATTTTTCTGAAATGTTGAGATTAAAGGCAACAGTAATCTGTAAATCCACAAAGCCAATCCACATTGGAGAGTGTGTGTATTTGCACTGAAAGTACAAATAAGCAAATAGATAAATTAAAAATGGAAGCTACTTTTGATGTATAGAATTGTTGTGTACTTTAGATATACTAAAGTGACCTAACAAGTTGTTGCTGAAATCAACAGTGATAGTTGTCTTCACTATAAAAGACATCCCTATAAAAAACATCTTTCCCGCATTGCTACTAATGTGGGAAAGATGTAAAGTAGATGGTATCAATAGATGATGGTATCAGTAGATGATGGTATCAATAGATGATAGTATCACGGTATCAATACCATCTTCCCTCCAATGACTTTTCCCATTAATGTCTTTTCTTTATTTCCTTAATTCTAATTTTTTTTTTAATAATCAAGCCACTGCTGTGCATGCAGAGAATGATTCAACATACATTGTACTCCATGAAGAAATGCTATTTAAGGAGGACCAGGATATGACTACTGAGAAAATAGAGACACGCCTGCAGCCTGTAGCAGTTAGACCCCAGTCCTTGGCTTACCTTACTTCAAACATTTAAGGGAAGCACTCTCATCAGTCCTCTCGTGAAGTCTATGGAAAGAGCTAGATATATTATATAGTCACCCACCTTAACTGAGCTCTAGGTTAGTCTGTGAAAATAATCTCCTTTCTGCACTCAATTTAGCTAATGTTAGATGTTCTGGAGTCTGTGCCTAAAGTAAGAGTGTGCCTGTAAGCTCTTTCTGTATATCTTGTTTTATTTCATGGCAAAGAAGAAAGGAGTAATGGAGATAAACTAAAACACAAGAAGTTCCACCTCAGCATGAGGAAGAATTTCTTTACATTGAGGGTGGCAGAGCACTAGAACAGGCTGGCAGGCAGTGGGAGCTTCCCTCTCTGGAGACCTTCAAAATCCACCTGGACTCACTCCTGTGTCACCTGCTCCAGCTGACCCTGTCTTGGCAGAAGGATGGGCTAGATGATCTCCAGATCTTCCAACCCTAAAAATTCTGTGATTTTTTGAGTCTGTGAAAGGAACCTTGTCCCATATGACTTTATCCAAATTTCTCATATTTCAGGTTTACACCTAAAAATAGACTTGAAGTCCTTCAGCATGAAAGTTACTCATTCATTATTTATGACTTTAAAAAAGAAAAAACAACAGGCAACATTTAACAAAAAAGGAAGTAGGAAGGAAGACAAAGAAAACACAGCAACTCAATAAATCTTTAGGCTGGGTTATTCACAGCTATTGGATTTTGTAAACTCCATTTCATCTATTAATAGTTTTGTTTCTGTCTTTTCCCTTAGCTACTGTGCTTATCGTCTGCACAAATTTCTCACCTTTTGATCAACAGAGTTCCACGGCTAAAACATGAATTTTCTTTATGTTTAATTAGATTCATTTGCTGCTTATCAAACCAAGAACCCATTGAATACATAAGAGATTTTATAATTTACTCACAGAGTTGTCTATTGTTATTGGTTTCATAAGGAATGGCTTAGATAATGCTTTTTAACTATAGGTCATTTGGTTTATGCTCTTTAACTATAGGTTGTTATTAGCTACTAACTCATATAGATTAAAATAAGGATATCACAAATATTATGTTGTCAAAAATGCACTAAATAACTGCAAAAACCTCATGCATAGCTAATGTTTATGATTTATTTGCCTTATGAATGCATTACATTCCAAACAGAATTTGGTCTCAGTAAGATGATGGGAAACTACATACAGGGTAATTGGCACAAGAGGGGCACCACTAGCTCAGTCTGGTATGAAAGGGGCTAAGCTATAAATGTGGTTTTCTTTTAGCTTTTCAGCTGAGAAGCAACCACAGAAGTTTTGCCTGAGGCATAGTCTCAGAAGTGGTACCCTGCATTGTCTTACCAGAAGGCTATTACATTAGTGGGGTTTTTCAGAGCATAGCAATGTCTAACCACATTCCCCCCATGGTCCACAGACCCAGGGTATCAGCAAAGGAGATGCACTGGGACAGATAGAATTTCCTACTGGTGTGGTTTAACCCCAGCCAGCCACCAGGTACCACACAGCTGCTCACTCACTTACCACAGGACTGGGGAGGAAATTGGAAAAGTAAAAGCTATGCAATTCATGGGTTGAGATAAAGACAGTTTAATAGATAAAGCAAAAGCTGTACACACAAGCAAAGCAAAACTAGGAATTCGTTCACCACTCCCATGGGCAGGCAGGTGTTCAGCCATCCCCAGGAGAGAAGGGCCAAGTAACAGGTAACAGTGATTTGGGAAGACAAACACTGTCCCTTGAAACATTTCCTCCTTCCGCCTTCTTCCCTCCACTTTATACAGTGAGCATGATGCCATATGGTCTGGAATATCCCTTGGGTCAGTTGGTGTCACCTTTCCCAGCTGTGTCTCCCAACTTCCCATGCACCCCCAGCCCCCCTGCCAACATGGCAGGAAAGGCCTTGGTTCTTCACAAGCCATGTTCAGTAGTAACAAATGTTTCACTATATGATCAACACTATTTTCAGCACAAATCCCCACACTAGGCACTGTGAAGAAAATTAATTCTACTCCAGTCAAAACCAAACACCTACAGAACAGCAGCAACCCCAGAGTTCCTCTTCTCCCGTACGTGGGGTGTCCTCACAGCTCATGCCATCCTTCAGAGGCAGGAGCCAGCACCATCCCCAGTGCCACAGGAAAGACCACAAACCCTGGAGCTTACTAGGGTAATAGCAGGTGATCTGAATTTTCTGCAAAGTTAACATTACTGCCAAAGGCTCTTGCATTAAAAACAGTTTGAATGAAGGATTTGGCATAACCCCTGGCACAATGCAAGGCATATAATTTCTCTCAGTTGAACAAAGTGCTGACACAAATATTACAAGGGGTAGAACATGGCCCAGTAATTGTGTCTGCCTTCTCACTCAGAAAATGCTGTGGCAAATCCCTCACAGTGGCAAATCAAAATGAATTAAGGGTTTACAACCTGACAGTGCACAAGTGTGAAAACAGGTTTCCACCCCACACAAGCACTACATTCAGCATCATGGCAGTCATACAGCAGATATTTTCACTTTTGCGAAAGTGCATTCCTTGGTAAAGAGGCAAAGCTGATTATTTGAACTGACAGTTTCTAAAACACATTTACCAACCTTTTTTTCAATGGAGCAATAAATATTTAAAATAAATGTTTCACAGTTCACGGCACAGAATTCCAGCATTCAGCTAAAAGCATTCTGCTAAATTACTGCCATCTTGCAATAAAATCTGAAGGTAAATGGACTGTTATGAACTAATCTAGTGCATTATAATTTTGTTCTGCAACTTTGTGCTACTTTTATTAGCACTTTCTCTTTGGCCTTCGAGGAAGAGATGTGTAATAGTGAATACGAAGAATATACGTGATGTAAAGTGAGTTTGATATATTCATTTTCTTTTCATAGCATCGCTTCTTCCTTGAAACAGTGACCTCAACTTCTATCAGCCTTCAGGACTGATTTACTATGACTGATTTAAGCTAGTAATAGCTTAATCACCAAAGGTTTAGAAATTCAGACAGGAGAGCAGGGGATGACTGTCTGAAATGGTATTCATATCTCCACTCTCTACAAATTGGCCTGGAAAAATTTTGAAAATCATGATTCATCATTGAAAATTTCATGATTTCTGGAGAAAGGTGCCATTTAACATTCTGCATTTCTGCTTCAGATCCTGTCCAAAAAGGCATGCAGATTTTATGAACTAAGGTTAAAATAACTGTATTTTTAAATGACAGATCTCTAATCCCAGTTCAATTTTGCAAGATTTAGTTCAGCCCTGTTGCCGTGTAAAATATTCACAAAATACTGCACATATATATTTTAGATGGACTTTCATTATTAGTTTTTATTTAAATGCCAATGAAATCTCCTAGTTCAAAATGCCTTCAACAAACCAGGCTAACAAGATGTTCTTGAGCTGTTCTCTGCTGTCCTATCTTTGTGGGCAAAGATATTCCCCATGCTTGCTGATGAAAAGTATCTTCCCTTTACAGAAAATCTTACACAGTAACCATCTTAGATGCTCCTGTACTGGGCAGATGGGAAGGAGGTACAATATCCCTGGAGACAGTTCTTCACTGGGTACAAGAAGCAAGGTTTTAGAGCTCTTTACTCAAAGTATTCTTCTCAGTTAAAACCTTATATTTTGTCTGTGATAGTATATGTATGAGATCTTCAGCTATACCCTCAGAAAAGAAAATTGTATTTTCATGTAGCAAGAAGAGCAAGTTATCTGAGTGAGGATTTTGAAATCTGCTACGACATTCAATCTGAAAGTCTTAGCCTACAAGATCATTACCTGGAGACTTTTTAATCTTTAATAGACGCAGAAAACAAATACAGATAAAACCATCACTTAAGTAATTCAGCAAAACCATTTAACCTGAAACTTTAAAACAAGGGGCAGAAAAAAACATAGAAGCCATTCTCTGAGGCATAAGAGTTCCAATTTTTTTTTTTTTTTTGGGGGGGTACTGGTGAATTTTGCAATTTGAGAAAAATTTTTAAGTCAATCATTTGAGCATGAAGTGTAATTTTCACAAGCAAACAGCAAAAAAACTAACCAAAACTAAATGGAGTAATAGCTACTTGTCCAACTAATAAGTAATTGTCAAACAATTCCCACCATTAAAATAAAATAAATATCAATGGGATAATAAGCAGTTTCCTTCTGTTTGCCAAGAGATATCCACAAAAAGGAGTGAAATACATTCAAAACATAGTGAGAAGCTGTTTAAAGTCAAATGCTGCAATACTTGAGTAACTCACTCTTCATACAAACATGAAGAAAACATGCCAAAACCTCTTCACAATTAGCCTGTGGTTTTGATTTCCTTCTTTCTACTATTTTTAATTTTTTCTCCCCACTGCTAGTCTAGGTAGACTTGTTTGCAAGCAATGCACTCATAAGGAGACCACAAACATGTATTTATGGAGCAATTCGATCCCAGTTTCTTCTTTCTGGTAAATCTCTGTCTGATTACATTTTTCTGAGTAAATTTCAGCCAGGAGAGTCTACATATAGGCTTAGAGTGTGTCTACCAACAGTTAAGAAGTTAGTATTGTCCAAATAGATAAGGTTACTAAAATTAAATGCAAAAATCAGGTTTAATAAATAGTCCATGTTTTACATGCTTTATACTACAAGCAATGCTACTTTCACTGGGGGATATTCCAGTGCTTTGTAGAGTGTAGACTACAACTCTCTGGGGTTTGGTCTTTTTGCTCCTCCTTTCAGTGAATATTAAAATTAGCCTGCACGATTAGTAATTCCCCACTTCATAAATAATAATACATACAGAAAAGGAAGAAACTATCTTTCTGTTCATTTCTGCAAAGAAGCACCAAATGGGAAAAAAATCAACACCAAAGGATATTGGCAGATTAATTATTTTAACACAAATATTAATTTGAGATGACCAGAGAAAATAATTGTGATCACCTGACAGAAACATCATCATCTATATTACTGAATTTTAGTGAATGACTGAATAGTCAAATGCTGCACTGAACTCATTTCAGCAATTTTTATCTGCAAATCCTATGCATGGCCAGAACAAATGACATCTGCAGAGGTACCTAAGTGAGCTTGGGGTAGACCAAAAAAAGTATTTTATCATCTCAGAGAAATTTGAAAGTAGAGCACTTAAAACCTTGTTGTGTGGTTTTGGATTGATGGCTGCAGCTCTAGCAATCACCGTGCCCTCTTACTTCACACCACATCTATCTTCATCCTGCTTCAGTCAACACTGGATATTGAAACCTTCCCAGCATACCTGTCTTTAATTTGCCACAGACTCCCTTATTCCAGATTAATTTTTTTCAATCTTCAGGTCAGCTGCCTTATACATGAATATTAAAACTTGAAATTATACCCTCCAGTAAGAAACTTGCATGACTTTCCAGAATAAGCAAGATTAATCAGACATGATAATTATGATAATAAATGTAATACTAACTTATCACATCACATAAATTCAGCTAAATGAGCTCTGTGACAATAGCAGTTAAGAGTTGAGAGAAAAGGCAATGACAATCTACATTATTGAAAATAAAACCTTCAGCAGCTGAATCAAAGCCATTTTTTACAGTCTATATCGTTATCTTCTTATCTATATGCCTCATGTACTTGGAGGCAGCAAAAATACATGGATCTAATGCCTTGGCAAGTTAACCTTAAGAGATTAAACTTTGACACAGCATACAAAAATATAAGGTAGGGAACTATTCTTATTCTGACTTTCTTAGAGTCAGGTATGGGCTTTTCCTGATAAAACAGTACTAAGTGCTCAGTTAGAGCTCTGCTACCTGGATTCTGGTTCAGCCTAGAGGTCTCACTTAATATGCAATTTTTTTATCGTTCTGAATTGTTTAAAACTATGCCATTCCTAGTTTTATGCCATGCATTTTAATGTTTAGTTTGTCTACTGAAGGCTGAATGGGGCACACTGTACAAATACTGCTCTTGCGCGTTGGCTAATTGATGCACTAGAGCTATGAGAGGCCATGTATGCAATACTTTTAAAAAACTGAAATATATCTCCTTTCTGGCCCTCATAATCCTCTCAGAAAAGATAAGTTCAGCTTCTGATCAGCCCTCACACCTGATATTTCTTACTCTAACCTTATTTTCCAGGTGATCAATTCAATTTCACTGCATTCTACAGCCTTCTTTGGTATTCTCAGTCGGAATAGACTCTGTCCATCAATTGCTATCTCCATGTCCTCAATTTTTATCTGCACTTCATTCAGTTTTACAGTGCAGCTTTCAAAATTCTTATCACTTGTAGCTTGTCCAGCATTTTATTAATCTCTGTCATGTCCTTTATAAATGAAATCTGACATTGCACTATAGTGCAACATTCATGCATTCATAGTGAAAACTATGAAAACTGAAAAGAAAAAACAAGACAAAATTTCAAAACACAACTTCGGAAGGTGCAAGCAAACTCCTTTGAGCAGCTAGTTTTATTTACTCAGACTATCAATGTTAGATAAAATTTAATTTAAAAATATCAAAAGCAAACATCAAATCTTTTTATTTCCAAAATATATTAAGAGAACAAAGAATAGCTCATCTTTGGCTATGTTGAATTTATCCAAGTAATCTCTTCATACAAATTTAATTAACAGAAAAAAATACAAAGTAAGTTTCAATAAACCACAATTTTTGTTTGCCTGATTAAATGTGTCCTCAGTACGGAAAACAAAATGTGTTGATTTAAAAATGTTTTCAAAATTACATATTTGAATTAATTAAAATTTGTATTCATTCTCTTGAACTTGCTGTAAGAAAATGAGATTAAAATGTTTTGAACGGACTGTTTGGAATTTTATGGAAATGTCATTTTATTAAAGAAATCAATATTTAAATCTTCAGGATTGGAAGTTCTGTGCAAGACAAAAATTACATTTTCATCACTTGTTTTTTTCCTCTGTCAAAAGTTTTGCAGAGTATTCAATTTTTTTTTCCCTTTCAAAATACATCAAAATTAAACCACAAATCCATGGCAAGATATGAGTTAACTCAGTTTGATCAGTTTCTTCGTCAATGTAGATCTGCTGTAGTTTAAAAAAATGAAAACTATGATTTGGTTCATGGCTACCTCCAAAACAAAAAGAGATTTGTGGTTGCACAAGGCTCTGCCCTCTTGCCATACTCCTTTGCCCTCCTCTCTGGCAGCAGGGAAGGGAATGAGCAGAGGTGTAGCTGGGCTGCTGCCTCTGCTGGGTCTCCACAGGTTGTGCCAAACCCCAAAACGCCACATCACACTGGAGAGGTGTGGCCACACAGCAGCTGAGCAGACATTTCCCTCTGACAAAGGGGATGGCAAACAAGGTCAGAATGTGTCAGATGTACAACATCATCAAGTCCTATTATTCTCTGACTAAGAGCAGCTACTCTATGTGGGAACCCTGCATATTAGCATGCTTGATTGATCCATCTATAGATTGTGTGTTGGCACTGGAAACAACTGCCTGGCCAGAGGCTATAGATCAACCACTTGAGAAAGCTATGGAATGGTATTTGCCTTCATTAATATAATAAGGCAATATCTGCAGTCCATTACACATACCAGTGAAGTCAGAGATGTCAATATTAAGGTTTTAAAAATTCGGTATGTCGAAAGGATGTCACATATCAACATTTTGTCAAAGGGGCATTATGCTGAACAAAACAAAGATTATGCTGCAAAGCAATAGAAAATCCAACATCAGTGGTGTTCTTCCATACAGCTGTACTTCTTAGGAGCAACTCATCATTCTGCTCTAATGAAGGAGGATGTTCTTCAGAATAGTCAGGACAATGCAGCTTTCCTTTTCCCTGAAACAAGCACATAGAGAAAGCAAAACTAGCATCCTGGAACAATTAAATTTAACTGTTATTGTTGTTCCTACTATGCCATTTATGTTCTATTTCTTCCATCAAAATTTTGGAGATGAAAGAGTATATATGTTTTTTTCTGTGCTACCTACTTCTTAAATAGCCTGTGATTTTAAATTACAAAATAATCCAATGAGACAGGCAACATCAGCCAACATCCAACACAGGAAGTACCTACAATTTTGTTAAAATACCCCTGGAAAATATTTTTTTAATTAATTTCTAATGACATCATTGCCACTTGAGTGGAACAAAAGAGCCAGCTTAATTTTTCTTCTCCTAAATATAATTTTAAAAATTCCAAAATTTCACAAGCTTTGATCAAGTAAGAAACATCAGGTCCTTTTGCTCTATGAGATCTGCTCTGTTCTGTTCTAAGAGAGTTAAAGCAATATGTAAATATCTAAAGTATTTTATATATATATATATTGCTGTTTAAAGAGGTTCAGTATTAAACAAAAAAAAAAAAAACAAAACTTCTCAGTTAGTGTCTTTACACTCACTAATGCATTTCTTTTAAAGAGCCCAGGATTTAATCAATAACTGCTTACACAAAAAAGCTGTGTCTGCTCAACTGAGCCTATGGAGCAGGTAAGGACAGCTGCAAACCAAAGGAGCTGTGCATGACAGCAGAGAATGATGGTCAACAAAACAATTCCTATGGTCTCTCACTACTTGAAGATAAGAAAATCCATTTCCCTGGACCAGAACCATTAATTGTCTCACATGCATGAAGTACCATTGTGAGGTGTGGTATCTCCAACCTCCACCCAGCCTCAGGCACCTCTAATGCCATAGAAGACCAGAGAGGAAGCAATAGAAAGCTAGCAGTATTCATCAATATCAAAACAACTGTGAAGGCTTCACACCCAGAGGAATAGCTCCAGATTCAGGAATGTCATGGTGAGTTTTGAAAAGGAAAAAAAAAAACTATAGATCTTGAGGACTAGAGAGGTGCCTGAAGCTAGAAATTCAGTGAAAGAGGAAGAGCAGCTAGCTACTGGGAGCCAGAGAGGAGACTAAGCCAAAACGGAACAGTGACAGCTTTCATGTAACTAATACAGGCTCTTTTCCAACAAAATAACCTTTCCTGCTTAATTTAATCATCCAAATGAAATGAATAATAAGGGTGAGGGAAGGGAATTGCCTGGGTCAAGAACATCCTGGAGAATGGAAAATTACTGGACTTAGATGCTGCTTTTCATTGCAATTTTCCTCCTTTAAGGCAAGGATGGAAGAAGAACAGGGAGGGAATCAATGTAAAATGTGCTTAGGAGCAGACAGTTCTTTGCCGTTGGGACACTTTTGTGTCTGTGTGGCCAAGAGAATGAAAGGGTCATATTGAGCAACAAGGAGGGGAAACAGGGGAGGGACTTGATAGCCATTAGGGCCATTATTTCCACCTTCATGATGAATAGTCAAACTCAGGAAAAAGGAAAATAGTATGAAACCCTTATTGCTGTGCAAGAGCAGGGCAGCAAGATGGATAGCTGGCAACAGCTAACACTGACCCTGCCATCAGACAGTGAAATTGGTACACAAGTGTTCCCAGCTGTTCAAAAATATCATTGCAGCAGCAAGAAAAGCAGTGGTTACCTCTTCCATCTCTTCTGCATTAGCTACTGACTGTGAGGACAGAAATAACACTGAAAAATATGTGTAAAAGAAAAATAAAGAATGACTTCTTCAAGGCAAGTTTTGAAGAGCTAATGCACACCAAAATGTATGCTTTATTCATGTGAATATTTTTAGTGGCAAGTTCTGAGACTGTTGGTCTCATGTTCCCTTGCAGATTATTGTATGACCTAAATAACTCTTGAAAGGAGAGTGTAGATACATTGGACTAATATGACTATGCCTGTAAAAATCATGTTATCATGATCCACGGTTTTTTACACTTTAAATTATTATGAGGGGAAAATTTGAAGCATAAAATGCAAAAACACGTAGAATAAGAAAATAAAAAGCCCTCTTAGGCCCTAAGAAGGGATTCACCTCACTCTAAATTTGTATGTTTGAAAGACTGAAATATCAAATCACTCTATTCTCAGAGGTACTGTTGTATGATAAAAGTTTAAAATAGTTCAGATTAATTTAGATAAATTTTCTCCTGGAATTGCTCCTGTTTATCCAGTGACTCCAGAGGGAGAATACACAAGTAAAACATAAATATCCTTTTAAAAGGATAAAGTTTTGTGAGATTGTTCAATCGTAAGGGTCAGCTGAGTGTTACATGCAATAGCACATATCAAAGAACCTTCTTATTAACTCATATACATTACCTTCTACTTCCCATAGAAACAATAATACACTAGTTCTCTATATAAATATTTTTAAACAGGACGACTGGAAACAATCATTGCCTTTGCAACAACAGAAATAAGAAAATAAGAAAGCAAAGTTTGTTGCACCAAGTAAAATATTAAAATTAGATAACTCCATAAGTGTTATCTAACATTTATTTAACAGGGCAACCTTTCAGTGTAAAAATCATTACCTTGAGGAGAAAATTACTGAGTACTGCCAAACTGAGCTCTGAATTACCCAAGTGTGCAAGCAAACACTACTGTGGGATGTTCTGGACATAGGAGCATACAATGCTATGGCAAAAGTTGCATATAAATGTGCTTTCTACCTGTTTTGAAATAATATTATTGCTTCAGCTAAGCAAAATCCAGTGTGGAAATACTTTTGATTTTATTTTTTCTTAGTAAGACCCCCTCTGCTCCTCTTACAGCATGATTCATCTGTACTGCTGAATTATTTCTAGCTCACCAAACAAGTCATTGCTTTTTTTCATGTTTATACAGTCTTCAAAAACCCCTGCAGATCACTGGGAGCCTTCTTGAGTCTCACAGTAGCCAATATGTCTTTTGTTTGAACAAAAACACACAGTCTTGATTGTCACTTTGGGAACAGGCATCCCTTTCTTTATCATTGTGCCCAGATATTATTGCTCATCTTTTCCAAAGCATTTTGATCCAAAGTACCATGTGGGAGGAAATAAAAAAATTCAGCAGGAGACGGCTGTTAAGGATGGGGTTCCAGACTGAATTTTTTGTCTTTTATAAATTCAAATAAGATTATTTATACAGAATGATCAAATGACAGTCAAACACGGAAGCACTCAGAAGTTCAGTTAGGGTCAGCTCCCAGAATTTGCTTAACCAAATGGTAATAAGTCTTTCCTCCCATGTGTGATCTCATGTAACTCCTGTTTGAAGTACTGTACTAGCTCTTTCCCTCTCAGCTTCAAAATTGTTTTCTTTAGGGGACATTTTAAATGTTTCTATTAAAGCTTATAACATCTCTGTTTCTAGGAATGCTGTCCTTTATGGTCATGGTTCCCAACTCCATACTCTGAGCAGGCAGGTTTCATGTGTGGCAATGCCCTTCCTTCCCTGAAGTCACTACACCTTCTCCCTCCATGAGCTACAGCTGTGGCAGCTGCTCCCTGTGCTGGCAGATCACAACCCTCTCTCTGTTCAAATCACACATACATGCCTTTTTTACTTCATCAGTGAGGATCACAACCCACCTCAGTAACTCCCAGAGTCCCTGTGCTGTGTAAACTCACACTGAAAGAGAAAATGGGAAAGGGGCTGAGGGTGGGAACTGAGGTGAGAGATGTTCTTGATCTCAGTCACTTTCATATAGCCCAAGCATGTAGCATAGTTCAACAGACAAAGGTCTGCCTTGATTATTCAGAAAATTTTATTTTGATATATATCACCAGAGGTCTGCCCATATAAAAAAAAAATCTAGTGATTCATCAGCAGTGCAAATTATAGGGACATGCAGACAACAGAGGGAAAATTTTAGTGATTCTTTTGTTCCTGATAGCTTCCTCAATTGTTCTGCTTGCCCCTTTCCTCATCTGGACTTTCCTTTTGACATGTATCTACCTCTGAAGTCCTGAGCTTGTTCCTCTGATTTTCTGTTAACATACACAAGAGCTACTTGAGCACTTATTTTCAAGAGTGCAGTACTTCTGAAAGAAGACCATTTGCCATGAGGCTGGAGACCCTTTCCTATGAAGACAGGGTGAGAGTTGGGGTTGTTCAGCCTGGAGAAGAATGGCCTTGGGGAGACCTTGGAGCAGCCTTCCAGCACTTGAAGGGTCCCTGGAAAGAGAGCTGGAGAGGGACTTTTTAACAAGGGCATGTAGTGATAGGACAAGGGCATGTAATGATAGTTTCAGTTTTTAAACTGAAAGAGGGCAGGTTTAGATTAGACATTAGGAACAAATTTTTGACTGTGAGGGTGGTGAGATACCGGAAAGGGTTGCCCAGATAAGTTATGGATGTCCCATCAGCGGAATTGTTTAAGGTCAGAACAGATGAGGCACTGAGCAACCTGGTCCAGTGTTCCTGATCACGGCAGGGGATTTGGAACTGGGTGATCTTGCAGGTCTCTTCCAACCTGAACCATTCTATGATTCAACAATTCTACAAATGCGAGTTACCTGAGTGGCAAATGATTTAAGTCAAAAATCTGATCAGTTCCTCAATCTGTAACGCTCACCTGTATTTTTCAAAAGTTCTTATGATTCTCCTCACCTAAATTTAGGCCTCCTTTGAGTAGAGTATTGGAGTAAATCAGCTCCAGAGGTCCTTTCCAACCAGTAGTTTTTATCTATAATTCTATATAAGAAATAGAGGTTATCTCTCTAATAAGTAGTTGTTCGGCAATATTATGAGAACAGGAATCTCACCATTCTCTTAGCAGAGGTTCTAACACTGAAGACATTTCCTCAGCTTTATTTTTTAAAAAAATTGACCTGCACAGTTGTTTCAAAATGGAAAAATAATATAAATTTGTCATTGTAGGACTGAGCAATCATTCACTTGCTTCACTGTCCCAGTTACGACAATGGCTAAACATTAGTAGGATAACTGCATGAAAAGGGTTTCCTAGCTCTATTTAAAGGTTTTGTTTTCAGGTTTAAACTTATAGACAATTTTCTTCAGTCTTGTATAAATTTATGTTAATGCTTATCCATTTAAAATCATGTAAATTTCAGTAGAAGCCTCATGTCTACCTACATTAATAATATAAGTTGTTTATGGCAAAAGCCAATACAAGATCCAATAAGCTCGTGAATAATTCAACAGTATATCCCACATATCCACTGTGTAGATGACAAAAGTTTCTAATTCAGCAGAAAAATACCCCCAAAACTCCAGACAAGCTCATCAATGTGATGGCTCTATCTCAAAAAACGTGAATAGATTTTGCTCCTAAAGCACTTGTGTGCACTTTTCAGTGCAAGTGTGAGGAGAAGCAAGCATACTGACAGTTTTTCAAAAGCTGCAGACTCATAAATGCCAATCTCAGATTCATGCCACTAAATAAAGGTAGAAAATTAAACTTCAGATTTTACAATGAAAGACTCATTGCATTTGCTTAGGAAATCTCATCAAATGAGCTCTGCTTGTTTTAAGATGAGGTGCTTCATTTATGATGTAGTCAGGCAGCAGGTGCTATGCCATCTGAAGAGACCCTGAACATGAGCTCAGAATTAAACATATAATAGACTGAGAGCAGAGATGGTAATACTGCCATGGCTCCATGGAAAAATTATTTAGGGCAATCATTTGTAGTTTGCATAACATTTTGAAATAATACCTTCTCCTCTATATGTAGTAGGTAATACTTACTGCCTTTTATTTTGATTTACCCAGCCATTTGACTCTGATAATGGTACCTTTGGTGCATTTTACACAGACTGCTAGCTTTCTTCAGTGTGGATAGGCTCCCTTTTTCATAGAGACAGATATCTCCTTCCAAAAGGTGTAAAAAAAGTTGTCACAGATTCACAGAATCATGGAATGTTTGGGGTTGGAAGGGATGTCTGGAGATCAATTAGTCCAACCCCCTGCAGAGCTGCTTTCCAGTAGGTCGTCCCCTAATCTGTACAGGTGTATGGGGTTATTCCTCTCTGGGGGCAGGACATTGCACTTGCCTTTGCTGAGCTTCATTAGGTTCCTTTTGCCCAATTCCCTATCCTGGACAGCTCTGACTGAACAGCAGCACAGCCTTCTGGTCTATCAGCCACTTCTCCCGCTTTTCTACCACCTGTCCTAGAGGCAAAGTTGATGACTTTGCCCCATTTGAGGATGATTTTAAATACTTATAATTTACAACTAAGTAGGGTCTGAAGAAGGCAGCAGAAAGGTTGTGAAGTTTTCCCTTGTCACCAAAAAAGTCCATATTTAAGGCTCCTGCTTTTATTTTACCTCATCAATAATAACAATGTATTTTTGTACCCAGGACGTTTCAACTGATGGAAATCAAGCATTCTGGAGAAGATGATCAGCTCTTACAAGTTCTCTGTATGAGATGACTTGAGACATCTGGAATACCTGGCAATACCATTAAATCACAACTGGAGTGAAAAAATGAAAGATTTTTTGGGTTTTTAAGGAGAAGGTGTTAGACAGAAAAAATATGGATGGCTTTAATAAGCACTTTAAAATGTTTCCCATCACTGTTAAATTTGATTAGTAAAGATGCTAGCACGATCTTTGTCAGTGTAACATCTGTACAGTTTCAAGCCAGAAGCTGCACTTTTAAAGGAATTAGTCAAACTTGATAGAAACAATAGGAAGCAAGAAAAAAGCTTTCAAACTTTCAACCCATTTTTATGATTACCAGAAACATCACTTATCTATCCAGTTATCTGTTAGAGCCTTTGAGGAGGATAATATTGCCGAGGTAAAAGCAAAATGTAAATGGCTACGCTGGTGCTATTTCCTATTTCTTTTATGTTCCATGTTGTGTGACTGGGTCAGGCAGATATTTTCTCCCTTTCATATCACATGAATGGGTTTTTAGAACCTCACACAGCCTGTGAAGGACAGCAATGTATTGACTCCTCTGACCTTTTACTTATTCTAGCCTTTGATTGACTGATCTCCTCTGTTCTTGCAAAGTCGGCAGCTGCCAGAAAGAACCACAGCCTCAAACACTCAAATTACTGGATTTTGAAAAGGTGAAAGCAGCACAGCTTAGTTATGCTGTGATATCTCACAATGCCCATGTTGGGCATTGAAATTCAGATGTCTTGTTCATATGACAAAAGATAAGTGCAAGAACAAGAAGATGAGCAAGAACATCTAAAGAAGGAATATTCTTTAAATAAAGACTTTAACAACACTGTGATGGTACTAATTTAAACCTGCTTTGTTACAAATAGTGTACTGAATGATCTCTCTTAGATCCGAGCCAAATTCTTGCTTTTCAACACTATTTAACAATGGAATTTTGTGCAACTCTTATATAAATATGCACATTAATTAAGTCAATATCTACAAATTTCTAGGAATGCTCATTTAACAAATAACACCTTTCTAACTAAGAATGGATTATTATGAGAGTCACATCTATCCCTTTTTCTGCTAAACATTTAATTTATTTACACTCTAAAGTAACAGAATATTTTGAAAGAGCTGGAAATCTTCCTTTCCTTTGAGATGTATCAAGTTCCAAGTGGGATATTTGAGGCAGCACAATAGCATTGTCACTAACTTTGGATTCACCAGCAGAAAAATCTCCCCAATAGGTAGTCAACAAATATAAGTCCTTTCAAATTACCCCATTGGTATTTTTCAGATGGCAATCTGCAGTGAATTCCAGCATAACATGCAGGACATAGGATTGTTTAAAAGTCTGAAGATGATGTATAATTTGCAGCAGGGGAAAAACCTGTAGAAAGATAGGAACACAGGTGTCCAAAAAGAGACAAATTTTGTAGCATTCCAGTAACAAATCTAGAAAGATATTTTTAATAACATTGTCAAGGAAGTCTGAACTATAACAACACTACAAATATTATATTAATAAAACCCCCATAAATGTACCAGAAGGAACAATAATCTCCAACCCCAAACCAGCTAAAGTCAGTTGGACTGGCACTGAGGTGTAGGAAGCAGGGATAGATGCAATGGCAGTTCTGTGACATCCTAAGTGGGACTTCTGCTGATTGAATTAGCTTGTGTGTGAACTTCAGCTTAATGTTGATATCTAGTGAACACTATATAACAGAAGAACAATTAGCTTGAGAGAGATAAGCTTGAGAACACTTTTAGTTTACATAAATATATACTCCATCTTATTCTGCCACCAATTACTGATTAATGCATGCCATCTCATAGATAATTATTTGCCTTCAGCTCCTAATCTTTTTCTATTGAAGGGAAGTTGCTCATTAAAAACACTGCTAGTTTGTGAGTCTCATTTTAGTATATCTTCTTCCTACTCAAGTGCCCTAAGAGTATGGTCAGCAGCTGTTTTTAAAAGCCAGAATGCCCCCAACATCTTCCAGGAAATAAATTTGATACAACACAGTATGAATGAAAACTTCAGAAGTTACGACTGCTGCTACAAATTTTCTGTATATACAATAAGTCCTCACTGAAGCTTGTGACTTAATATTTGAGGATCAAGTTGTTGGAGCAAGACCTTCAAAAAATAGGCACGATCTTCCTGGACTCCTCTAATTAATGAAAGCAAAGGTGTGTGTGTGAGTTTTTGGTTGTGAAGATGATAAAATAAGTTAGAAGCTACAAGATTTTACAGACTTTGCTGATAAAACTGAAGAAAGAAAGGTGAAAATAATTAAATAAATATTTTTAAACTACTCATTCCATAATAAAGCTTGGCTACCTTCTTATTGTACTTTGACATCTGTGTTTATTTTGTATAAAATTAATAACAATAGTAACAACAATAACTTGTTGAACAATTAGGCTAAATAAGAGAGATTTCCATGACAATGCATCTAGCAGTAGTTTGAATGCTCTTTCTAATTGGCTTTCAACTACTCCAAGAAAAAAAACTGGATATGAGGAATTTGGGCCATGGATGCTCTTTGGATCATGCTTCAGCTGGGCTGTAGCCAAATATAATACAATGGCACTAAAATAAAAGTCATCCTCCATTTCTATGAAAAATTGAGAATGGATCTACATAATGCACAGTGTCAAGCAAATCAATGCTCTCCTTATCCTTTGTTTTTGACTGCTGAAGCTTGTTGAGCTACAAGATAGATAGCTGGAATGCAGCTAAGAAAAGGAAACCACCAATGTGGATAGCCATTAAGATTCATTTATTTGTCTGCGTATCTTATCTGACAGCTTCATTTTAGAGATTTTTTTTGCAAAGGCATTGGGGGTGGGTTTCAGCTGTTAAAGGAAGAAACCTACTTTTCCTTACTTAGAGGTGTGTAGGATGCTTCAATTACTACAACCCCTGAAGATCTCATCAATATAGCCATGACATGTAGAGAAATGACTGCTCACTCAGAGAAACTAGGCACAACTTTTAATCATCTAAGTCCTTTCATAGATTTCATTGTCTTTACTGTGGATAGATTTGATTCAGGTAGGCATCTAGGATAGGGTGTCCTGCCCAAACTCCAGCTGTTCTACAGGAGGAAACAAACCTCCCACCTGAGTGTGGGCACCCTCACAGAGCCAAAGTTCTCCACTGAGTTAGGGCAGTGTGACACTGTGACATGAACCCCACTCCAGACAAAATGTACTCAACTCTGCAAGTCATAAACTGACCAAACAAAGACGTGAACAGGCAGCATAATTTTAATACTGTTGACAAATAAACTGATTTTTTCTATTATAAGGCTAAGATCAAGAAACTGTACCAAAAAGACTGGGAAACAGCAGAAAGACTTCTACTGGAAGAGAGAAAGTTCTTCAATTGTTCAAATCCAGGTACTCAAGAAAAAATGAATAATTTATTGCAACCAAGGCTGAATGATACTGTCATTTATGTTTAATGTCTTTCATAATAAAGGGGTCTTACATCAAAAAAAATGGATGCCATACGATTGTAACACACTTACCTCTCTATAGGTACAATGTCAATCAAATTGCATATAGGGTATTGCAAAGAATTTGAAAGAAAGCAAAGTTTGACAGAGCTGATCCATGCTTGGATGTTAAGGCTGGGGTATGGGTTCAGGTCTGGGTTCTAGAGTTTGGATTTGAGTTCTAAGTTTCTAAATCTGATTCTGGGGTTCTAGGTCAAGTTCTAGGGTTCTATTTAAGGTTCTAGAAGTGTAATGTTCTATTTTGGGTTCCAGTTCAGGTTCTAGTGGTGTAACATTCTAGTCTAATGTTCTAGGAGTCTAGTGGTCTAGGGTTTTAGTTCGGATGTTGGGGTTTAGGTTGGGGTTGTTCAAGTTTGGGTTCAGGGTCATTCAGGTGTTCGTGTTAGAGTCTGGGTTCTAGTTCACAGGTTCTGGAGTTCTAGGTTGGGTTCTATGGTTCTAGGTCATGTTCTAGGATTCTGGGTCAGGTTCTAGGATTCTGGGTCAGGTTCTAAGGTTCTAGGTTGGGTTCTAGGGTTCTAGTTCAGACTCTAAGGGTTTAATGTTCTAGTTTGGGTTCTAGGGAGTCTAGTGGTCTAGGGTTCTAGTTCGGGTGTTGGGGGTTGGGGTTGGGGTTCAGCTTTGGGTTCAGGGTCATTCGGGTTCAAGTGTTAGGTTTGGGTTAGGGTTCAGGTTATGGTCTGGGTTCTAGAATTTGGATTCTAGTTCATGTCCTAGGGTCCTAGGTCAGGTTCTAGCTTGCATTCTAGGGTTCTAGATCTGGTTCTGGGGTTCTAGGTTGGGTTCTGAGGTTCTATCATGGGTTGACACAGCTTGGTTTTAAGTTAAAGTTCCCTGTCAGGACCTTGCACCGGTTTTGGAAAGGGCAGGGACCTATCAGAAGCTAATTCTTAGATACTGACATATTGTCTGACCGCTGAGGATGCTGAACACGACTTTGGGACTACCACTAAAAAGACGAGACCGTGTTTGAGCCATCCCTTTTCCTTCCAGCCTCAGAGGAGGTAAGAAGGCAGTGTCCAATCCCAGATCCCAAAAGCAGCAGCCGGCAGGGAAGAAGGAGAGACTGCAGCTGCTTTCATCAAAATTGTACCTTAAGGCTGAATTTTTAGAGGCAATTGAATAACTCCAGTAACTGCAAAAGACACAGTGATTTGAAATGTCAATCAGGTAATTTCACATACAAATGCAGAGTTCAGTGCTATTTGCATATGTATAAGTTGCTTTCCCTGCATAGCTGTGGAGAGTGAACAGCACCCACGAATAAACAATTTGTAGGCACTTTCAAAAAACACTTCAGCCTTGTTGTCTATCACTTGAAAATTGTCTTTAAATGTTCATGCAATGAAAAGACTTCAGTTTTTCAAGAGTCAGTGACCTTTTTCCCCACTGTGTAGCATTTATTACAAATTTTCCATAGTTCTTGGACCTCAGCAGGGCCATATGTTCCTGTCATTATTAAGGTAAACATAGCTTAAATCTAGCTTTTTATTTCTTTTTTCTTTATGCAAGTAGGTAGACACATTCCTGAAGCAATCACAGGTGCAAATATTTCCAGGAAACTGCCTTATTCCCAATTTACTTTTTCCACAAAGAATCTAAAAATATAAAAGCAAGTGGCTACAGTAGCAACTGAAAAGCTTAATGAAATACAATAGGAGACACTTTTTTGCACAAACCAATATATCACAACAGAGTGATTTAGAAAATTCACACTTAAGTCTATCTTTCAACAGCCACAGTTCTTGCTTCTTTTCCAGATATACTCTTTTTTCAGCAAGCATTTTCACAAGCATGATTACTTATTTAAGGCAGAAATTTAAATGTCTCTTCAGTGACCTTCATCCTCCTCTCTACTTCTCTATATTAAATGTGTTCTTTAAATGTGATCTTCTTCCTATCTGAAGGATATTTCATACATATTTCCTTGGTTGTGTGTGAATTTTGATATCAAGAGGGTGAAGATAACTCCTTCTATTATCCAAAGTTCCATCCAGAATTTCATCAAATTCTGTGCCAAACCCCTAGCCTTTGCAACAGCCCACTAATTCAGGCTTGGCTTAGATTAACTAAAAAATTAAAGTGTTCAGTTGAACATGTACATGAGTAATATACTGAGCAAAACAATCATATGGAAATCTTTTGAGACAAAATACCACCCATGCTTTGTTTGAGAGCAACCCTTTGGCTGGGAGAATCCATCTGCTTTTTTCAATGTTAAATGAATTGTTAAAGATAAAGATGCCTCTCTTTTGATAAAAGATTTTCCCTATCTATGAAAGGCACCCTCCAAATTTAAAATTGCCATTTATAGGTAAGTTTTGTGACTTTATTAAAATCCCAGACTTATAGTCCAGTTTGCTTTTAGAATGAGGGAGGAAATATCGGTGAAAGCATCCTCCTTTTTCAAACAGCCTCATCTGCTGATATTGGCATACATTTGATAGCTTCCCATTATTATGCTTCCAAAGCAGAAACAGCATAATAGTGTCTTGAACCTTCTGAACCTCTCTTTCACTCCTTCTTGGCAAGCTGCCTGGGAAGCTCTGTCAGAAGTGATTTATACAGTAAATTTCTCCTCTTCCAAGAGTTATTCAAGAGTACCAAACAACACTATACCTATCACCTGGAAGAGGCATTGCCACATTCAATCCACTGTAAGGAAAATTCAAACCCACTGACCTTTTTCTCCTGCACACACATTGACTATGTCTCTGCTGGTAAGTAGGTGTACCTGAGTCACATCTCTGGCAGAGTTTCATACTATCAACATGAGGCAGAGTTTCATACTATCAAGCTTCACTCTCTAAAACCAAGTGTCTTCATCCACCAAATCTTTGGGGAATGGTTCCTGACCTGTTACAACTTTCTGAGACATGTCTGAGAAGGAGTGAGCAGATAAACAAAAACCATATCAGGAACCTAGCCAACCACTTAGAGATGGTGGCAGGCCTATGTGTGGAGGTGTTTCTTGTCTATGATCAATTTAGTAGTATAGATGTTTGGAGTTTAATGTTCCCAGCAATGCCATAGAATTTTTTTTCCTCTTTGATATATTTCTAATTATTCTTTTAATCTAAAATATGCTACATGAAGCTTTTTAACTGCTCTGCTGAATCAATTCCCTCTGCCTGCTGGAAAGTGGCTTCCAGCTATTCCCGGCTGCCCTGGCTGGGAATCCTTTCAGCTCCGGTTAGGCAGTTGCAGGCGGACCGGCCACCACCCCCCGGTGGGTCAGAGCTACACGAAAGCTGTTGGTGAGGCTACGACGAAGGGAGGAAAAGGAGACTTCGTGGCTGTGCTACAGGTTGGCTTTCATTGTTCTCCTGCACCTGCTCGGCATGCTGACAAGCCACGAAGTGGCTAATGGGGACCGGGTAATTGATTATAAGGGACCAGGGAAAGGGGCGGACACAAGAGGGAAAACCAATCAGGGGAGTGGGGATGGCACACAGACACCGAATAGGAAACGAGGGGTGGGGGATTTCCCAGCCTGTTCCAATCAGGGACTGACTTCTCTCGATCTCTCTAGAAAGAGGGGAGAGTCCTTCCCAGAGATTGACAGGCACAGGTGCTGCACAAACAAGTGCAGGGGGAAACCATTAGGAGGAAAGGAATAGGGGGAACATGGACTAAACCATTACATAACAAATTAATATTAACAATAAATAAAAGGACAGAAAACGCGCCGCTACACTCTGCTTCTGTAGCTACTTTGTAGGAAAATGGAAAGTAGCATAGTGAGAAGAGTGTATTATATTTGCTTTGAGAAAGAATCACAGAACCATAGAATCACTGATTAATACCTAAAAGTTCTGAGATCAGGACGTGATACAAATGCAGAACAAAAGAGAGGGCTCAGTCTGCTGGGTATCTTCAATTAAAAAATCTGGAAGTAATGTCTTAAAGCATCATAAGGAGAACCATATCAATAAATTATCTCTACAGTGCTCTAAGTCAGTGCATCTCAAGGATGACTGAAGGGCTCAGGAGGTATCAGAAAATGGGTCATGAAAACAGAAAAGAAAGCGGCAACCTTACACAAGCAAACAAACAATGAATGAAAGGCAAAAAAAAGTAAATTAAATAAAATGAAAATGGAATTAAATAGACTCATATTTGGGCAGTAAATGAGAACCATGGTGGTAACAACTGTGAGATACTCAGATGGGTGACCATCATTCTAGTTTACTGTAGGATCATTTAAGATGTGTACAACAAGCATTAACATCTCTTGCTCTCTGTGAAAGATTTAACTATGGTACCTTAGCAGCTGTTTCCTACAGAAAATCTTAAGGGTCAAGGTGAATGACAGTCTGCTGAACCATGTCGAGCACATGTGATCTTATTCCAGAGAATTAATATACACAAACAACAGATGTGTACATCTTTTACCTAGATAGAGACCTCTGACAAAGATCTTTGAGGAACTTCAGATGCAGGAAGTTTTACACGCCTCTGTATTTTGTGCGGTGTTATCTCTGAATCACATTGCCAGCTTCAAATATTCCCAAGTTCAAAATGAAAAATAAAGACAAAATAAAGTCACTGAATCTGCTGTCAGTAAATACACATGCAAAAGAAAAGGTACTTCATGGACTTTCTTTTCCTGCAGGCGTGGAGCAATTGTATTGTTCATCAGATTTTCTGAGAGCATCATTTTCTCTCCTGTTTCCTGTGTTCATCTATCATGCTAACTGTGGGTTGGAGAGACATAAAGAAAAATTTTATACTAGTCATGATCAATTAGTGCTGAGAGGGAAAGTTCTTTTGTGAAGGCTTAGAAATAAAAGGAGATTTCAGTGCCACCCTTGGATATCATTAATTTAGAAAAAAGATCAGATAGTGATATCTTCTTTTCTGTCAGTTAAGCAGACATCTGTAGTGAGTGAATGGCAATTTTTCCTTTGGTTACAAGTATTTACTTTACATCTGTTCCAGAAAGAGGTAAAAAAGGAAAATCTGTATTTAGTTTAATTTAGGATAGCAGAGGGAGGAAGGAAAGATTTAAGTTTCCTAAAGAAGGAATGACATATCAAGGAAATACAAAGCTACTAACCCATTCTTACTCCTGTTCCCTGAGTCCTGAAAAACAAAGAATTTGAACTATTCCGAGGGACAAAAATTTATGTTTAGAACAGAAACTTTATCCTTTTTCTGTAAGGTAAGGAACTTAGATGATGTCATGGACCGGCAGATATCAAACTACCTTGTCAGTTAGATTTTACTCTTATAAAGTTTCAGATGGTATTCAAGTTGCCTGGGTTTAGATGGCTGTCCTGTAGTCTTGCAAGGTAGTCACTGAGGTCTCTTTAAAGTCAGTGAGAGAATTGCATTTACTGGTCTAAGTCAGTGCTCTATAGAGATAACTGGTTGTTCAGCAGTTTGGATTTGGTTGGCGATTTTGTTAACTCCTAGTAGCTGACAATTTCTTTGCTACCTTATTCCTCAATTTCTGAAGTCCATATCAGGGAATTGTTGCCTTGAAACAATTAAGATGTCTTTCCCCTACTCATATGTGATGCAGTGACAGTGATGAATATAGAGTCTTCTTTTTATGAAGACTTATTGTCTTTTAGACAGCCTATCTATGAAGTACATCTCTATATTAACCTTGCAATGCAGTCAAAGTACAGCAAATACAATTATGGTTTGATATTAAATAATATAAGAAAGGCCTTTTAATGCTGTTCAGGAAAATGAAAAAGTATTAAGAAAAAAATAAAAGGAGATTGCAATGCTAAATTTTCCAGTTATTGATTTGTGGACTTAAATGTGGTTATTGTTTAGCACTTTTTTTTCTTTATTATTTCCCTAGCTGAGGCAGTTCTATTCAGGTATCCAATAGATGTGATCTCATTTGTAGGGGTATTTGGTGTCTTTCCAACCTGCAGATCAGTAGCCTCTTACACTGAGCTGTTAGCGACAACACAGCTCTCCTTTTTGCACGCCTGTCAAAGACTTGCCTTTTCTTCTAGCACAGCTTAAGGCAGCATGTGAGGCAACACGCTTGACAGGAATTATGCTGGCCTGTGTGGCTCTTTCACTTTTGTTTTTTTGACAGGTTGTGGTAACCCTGGCAACCACCTTACTCCATTGTTAGTGCCTATGTACAGCAGGCTGGTGCACGTGCCTGAGGGATGTTAAATGATGCGAAAGAGAGCATGAAACACTGCCTTGGATTCTTTCTCCTGCCTTGTATTGTCCAAGGGAACTGCAGAAAGTTTGGCAGCAAAACATTACTTAACAAAGGGAAGACTTTTCACTTCCTAGTCAATGAAGCACAAAATGAAGCTCAAGGATTTTGTAGTTTCAGTTGAGACAACTTCTTTGCATAAATTTTTACTCCACTGCAGAAGGCTTCATGACAGAAGTGCCCATCTTTAATCACTGAAGTTATCCTGCCCAAGAAGTTGTATTATTAACAGTGCTAGCAAGCATGGTTATTGCTCTCCCATTTCAGGATGCTTTGAGGGAATCTACCCCACTCTACCCAGATAGGTCATATTAGGAGAAAGGCCATTGCTGAAACTGCAGACCTATGGGTCCTTCCAGTAGCTTGGAGACCCAAGAGAACTGGAGGGGGGGAGGTAGAGGGCAAAACAGCCGTGAGTTTTGTTATTGTTATTGTATGTTTGAAGAATGATGGCTTTATTATGCATGTTATTTTTTATCTACTAGTCTGTTTGGGGAAGGATTCCATGAATTATAGTTGTATGTCTTCCCTCATGCAGTACAGAATAAATGCAGTATGATATGCAGTACAGAATAAACCGGGGCAGTTTTCTTAAGTGGTGGGGAAGTGCATGGAGCAGGAGGGACTAAAGGTAGAAACAAGGTTTCGTTTCCCTTTACAGCATGCATGGGTAAGACTGCCTATCCTCAGAAAACTTCATTAATTTTATGTGGCTATAGTAACCCCTCTACAAGAAACAAAACTGTGTCTTACCAAGAGACAGCAATATACCATTGTATTATGAGAGTATGGATGCAGGTCATCACCATAATATGTGCTTGGGGATTAAGTAAGATGTTAATGGTCATGGCTCATTGTTCTTCCTTAACAGGACAGCAGTATATTGAAATATCTAATTTTTTCCTTTTATCCCCATTAACTTTCTCAAACTGCATGTTTCCTATATTTTGAATCTTAAATTGTTTCAAGTGCTTAACTGCTTCACTATGTTTTATTATGTAACTACCATGGTGGTTTTGAGCTCTTTTTTTTTTTAACTAGCCAGGTTATTTACAGATTATTTAATCTAATTTAGGCTTAAGATCTCTACAGTGCATTATGCATAATGGAAAAATCTTAAAACAGATGTGCACATCTGTTAGAAGCAGCACAAGGTTCACTAAGACATGCAATGACAACTGCATTTGGTGACTAATTTTTTAATACAGAAATTCAAGACAAGTGGGATACAAATGCATCTCAGAGGGAGAAGTTTTGATGTGTGCTCAACATCAACTCCACATTTGCTGTGATCAGTAGTGAACAACTTATTTCTATAACCGATTTCACTGGGATAGACATGGCTGCTTTCTGAAAATAAGAAGTTTCATCTTCCTATGAACATAATTTTGTGCACTAGCAAAGCCCAGTAGGGGCTCCAGACCTGTCTTGCCCAACAGAGATAGCAGG
Source organism: Acrocephalus scirpaceus scirpaceus (assembly GCA_910950805.1). Taxonomy (NCBI): domain Eukaryota; kingdom Metazoa; phylum Chordata; class Aves; order Passeriformes; family Sylviidae; genus Acrocephalus; species Acrocephalus scirpaceus. The sequence continues at coordinate 21,404,108 of OU383777.1, forward strand.
TGAGAGAGCAGAAACAAATGTTTAACAGGATGTCTGAACATACAGAAAAATGATGGTGCTGTTGCTGCTCCAGTTTAGGGTGTGTATCAATCTTGTCAGACTGGAGTGAGTCTACTGGTGCACACAGGGAAAGCAGAAGAGTGATCCTGCCTCCTGCAGGGCCATGGCAGCAGGGAACAAGACAAGAAGAAAGTATATTTACTTTATGGACTGCTGAAAGACTAGAGGATCAGGCATAATAAACCCTAAAACTCTGTGTTCACATTGAGACCGTGCTTAAAACAAGTCTTTAGTCTGCAGCAACAAACAATCAAACAAATAAACAAAAATGGGAAAACGCCTCCAACAAACAAATTAAAATCTTTCTCAATTAAAAAAAAAATTAGCACTTACATGTTTGCTTTTCCACCTATATTTTCTCCTTTTGTTATCCCTGAAAAATGTGAAGTATGGGCATTTCAGAAGCTCTCTGTGACTCACTTTTCAATTCTATTGTGGCCAATTCCTACTCTGGAAATTCCACTCTCTGGACAGAGAGTGCTTTTCCAGCACTCCTAACTACATAAGTCAACCAGTCACAGAATTTTAGCCAGGTTCTTATTTTGATTCCATTATAGTAGAAGAATTTAGTGCTAAAATTTTATTAAAATTCCTAAGAGTTTTTTTCTCCTTGACAGCGAAGAATCAGTCAAATGTGCATGTAAGAATGTGCTACTTTGATAAAAAGAATTAAAAAAATCCCAGCAAGAGGCTCATTTGGTTTGGTATGAACACCTTGGCTGGGAAGGTGCAGGTAAAGTTAAAGCCTGCACAGGCTGTGGCCAGTCACACATGTTGTCCAAGTCGTATCTTGTACTAGCACTGATATGGAGAGGCTACAGTCCTCACTGAACCGTGGGTCTTACTCTTTTGTTTTGACTAATGAAAGTTAAAAAGACAAAGATTTATAAGTCTCAACTATCAAGTCTAGAATTTACAATTAGGACCTTTAGTGTCTTCTCATGCCCTTAGATTTTCTCTGAAAAAGCTGTGTGGGCAGGCTCTCAACCATTATTTGAAAGAATTTGAACACACAAAAAGGGCAGCAACCAAAGCAGTAAGTCTTTGTAGCTCATGTTACATGGAATAATGGAGTACTATAATATTTCCTTTGTCAAGAAATCTCGTAACAAAACAAATGGTGAGTAGACCTTAGCAGACATTGATTACCACTCATTTTTTTGGGGATTTGTCCCAATCCTAATCCCTACAAAATGGAATAATGAAATTATAATTGAATTTAAAAATAAAAAAGGGTTACCTGATTTATCGGTGTAATGTACCTCATTTCTACACCTATATGTCTAATTCTTGCATCACTAAACTCTTAGAAATATGTTGTTAACCCTTGCTCAAAGGAAGAAAGTTTTCCAGTGATTGTGGCACATGGCTAGAGAAGTGCAAGCAATCAAGGAACTGCTGGAGATACATAGACAGAATCTGAAAATTATAATTTGAGAGTAGTCTTGCATGCCTGAGATGATTAACTTTTAGAGAATTAATGTACAGTGCTTGCCAGACTTGTTTGATCCAGAAAACAACACAAGAAGTAAGGTCCAAATGTACAAAAATCAAACCCACAAGAACTCTGCTACCTTATGGGCTGAAGGAAGAAATTGCTTAATTCTGTGTTTTGGAGTTTTCATAGCCTCCAGATCATTTAGTGCTTTTCTATGCAAACTCTAGATCAGAAAGGTAGTTGAAGAAAATATAGTGAACAAGATATTTCATCAGATGAAATTATCAAATACAAAGTTTTTGAGGAGTGTCAGTCTCTCTTATTCTGAGCTTGCTCACATGTCCATGACAACTGCTCACAAGCACTGCAAATGTACCAATAGCTCCAAAACGCCAGCAAATCTTAACCAATGAAAATGAGTTCACTTTTCTAAAATTGGTTGGATCAGGGTGAAGGTCAAGACACTAGTAGTTTTCATAATCTTCTACATTTAGAGGCTGTTGTGTTCCATAGAATAAAAATAATTTCATGCATTTCATTGAGAAACAAGGTGAAGTGTAATAAGAATAATTAACTGAGTTTCATATATGTGTATAGCAAATCTTTTTTGAGCACTGCTTTTCTGCAAATCACTGCTTGCTGGAGTTTGTATAGATAGTGTAATTATTATGTGGCTTTTTTTTTTTATAAATGTTTCCTGTACTTTTTAATAACAAACAAAGGTGGACAGAATTATCATTTCAGCTTTGGAAACCTGCCCAAAAAAGCATTCACAACACAGCAGCATCATTATAATCATAGCAGACAAAAACCGTCAACCTTTTGCCCCGCTTCAATCATAATGTGACTGAACTATACCAGAATATAATAACAAATATTTTCTGTAAAAATAGACTATTACCAGAAAATATTATAATGTATATTTTTCTGAGAATACTATGTCAACCTTTGAATAGAGTTTAGTGTAAAATCTTGCCAGTGAAACAATGTTTTTTTTCCTTTTTAAGTGACAGTGAAGGAAAGCATTCACAACAGGTATAATTTTTGCAGTATCGACACAATGATAAATACCATAGCTGTCAAGAACTTGGAGGTTTCATGTGACATTTTTACACACACTAACATTGGTTGCCTTCTTGTCCTCTTTCATATGTAACATTCAGGATCCTGAATTTCCCAAGCTTGCTAACAATGTTTGGATTTTATTAAAGCTTCACTGCCCTGGAGAATGGTGTTTAAATACTGTGTCTCAGGGCACTGCAATACATTGATCTTCATTGCCCCCACCTCCTCCCAGCTGCTCAGGATGAGCAGATTCTTCTAGATTAGTTAAAGACAATGGCTTTTATCTCTTGATAGTGGCAAATACTCTTTTTGTTTTGATTGATTCCTTTTCTGGTGCAAACTGAAACAATGGAGGAACAGAAGTGTTAAGGAGGAGGTAGCATGAAGGGGAGGGATTAGTGAGGTTTTAGGATAGAGTAAACCTTCCAGGCTTGAAAACAAATTCCAAATTTAGAATGCAATAGATTTTAGAAATACAAACTGAGCTTGAAATACGAACGCATGCTGTGGTATTTACAGAGTTACAGACAGCTGCTTTAACTAACTGGATAGGTCATTCTAGTCAAGGAAAACCTCTGGGTGACTGAGAGGTCACCGTCACATCTTCCTGCATCAGATATAGTATTCTTGCCTTTTAAACTTCTTCCTGTTTCCAAGTCAAAGGAATTACTGCCTGGTGCATTAGACGCAGCATGGCTCACTCCAAGTCCGGTATTGATAGCTAGTCTGTCACCTGACAAGAGGGGAAGTATGGGCACTTGGTCTTCAAACATTGTCAGAAAACAAAAACATGGAAACTGGTAAAGAAACGCTGTATTGTTCTGTATTTCCCTCTCTATAGCAATAAAGGAAGAAATATTCAGGTACACATAGGGAACTAAGTATCCAAAGCACTAGATTTTCATAGGAGGCAAATGCTTAACCATCCTTTTTTTCCTTTATAAATCACCCCTAAATTAACAACCTCTTTAGTCTACATTTGGCTGCAGTGGCACAATGACCAAGAGCATCCAGCCATTTCTTCACAAAGGTCTCTCCTATCCCCGACCTGCACACACCTCCCTAATCAGCCTCACTACACTGGCAGCTCCCATGTCCACAGAAAACTTCTTCCAGCCCTTTTGTGAACACTTGCATCTAAATGCATGGGTCCTGCCAAGCAATAGAATCATTACAGAGTCTACCAGCACTGTCTTCTTCCCATGAGAGTAAGGAGCTAATGGAACAGTGCAGCGTACAATACAGAGGCAGTGCAGGCTCAAACACTATGGAGAAGTGTGTGGGGATATGGGGCTAAGAGATGGGAGGCTCTGGAGCAGGGAAAGAAGAGGGAGAAAGGAGGTCTTAATATGAACACAGAAGTACTGGAGTGAGAAGGAAGAAAGCTGGTGTTAGTGTGTCTTTGGGTTTATGTGGCCAAAAGCTGGGAGCTGGCTCACTAAATTTGATTCTTCCATTTCGTGATTCTTCTTTCTTTTTTTTCTTAATTAAGTTTGAATTTTCTCATTCCTTTGCTGTATTTCCCTACTCATTATTATTGCATTTCTGTAATTTCTTAAATCTTCAGTTCACCTAGTTCTGGATTTCCTCTACTCCCAGGTTTCTCTCTTTCTCTTGTTTATAATATTCCTCTTCCTCCCTGTTTAGAATTGCTCTCTTCGTGCTTTTGCTGCACCTTCCCATCCCCCTTCTTCTCCATCCTGCTAAACTTCCAGCTGCCACAAATACCTCTTCTAGTCTTTAACAAGACACATGCAATGATTAATTTTCACCCCTGCTGTTGAAACAAACATGCCTCCCAGAAACCATTCTTTCTATAGCAACCTGAGGTGGGATGTGATGAGACACACACAGCTGCTGCATTGCCAGGGTGGAAGCGCTGGTAACTTTCCAGAGGCGCTGGAAGGGAGGTTTGCTCTGCTGATGGAAGGGAGGTTTGCTCTGCTGATGGAAGGGAGGTTTGCTCTGCTGATGGAAGGGGCTGCAGGGTGGCGTGAGCACTGCTGAGGTGGCTGGGAACCACGGCATGTGAGTGGTACGTGCTCCACCAAAACTGTTTGCCCAGTCAAGTGGGTATGCCTCTACACGGACCTGCTAGACAGAGGGACAACAGTGCACTTATTTTCTGAAATTAATGATTAACAGATTAAAGGTTACACTTCAGCCTTCTCCTGCCACTTAGGGGAGATAATGCTTGAAGTTTTAATGGGCTTGCCAGCTGATGTCTCAATTCTTCTTGCCCATGTCTTTGAGCCAATTATTTTCCTCAATCCTCTAACAGGGCTTGGAGGCAAAAGCCAGTCTTGGCACAGACCCCTCGTCACTCAGGGAGCTCAAGGAAAATAAAATAAAATCACATCTTGGACTAATATAGCAGGTAGAAAATCTAGGGCAGGCTTGTTAGGATGAGAATACCTGTCTCTCCCTTTATGAAAAATCACCCTCAAAGTATTCATTTATTTAAATGCATTTAAAATATTTAACCAAATATTGTCTACTCACATTTTCAAAAATGGGAAAGCTAATATAAGCCATGACATGTTTTGGTGTTGCAAAAAAAGAGTCACACATCAGCTGACTGAAGAAACAGAATATTGTGCAGTTTTCCAGAGCCTGAACCCAAACAAAAACTCTGGGGAAGTCTAATTTCAGAAGAGGACAAAAAATCCTTTTATGGTTCCCTGCAAACTGTAATGTTGAAGGAATAAATCACAGTGTGGGCGATTTTTATCTAATCAAAAACCTCCTTCAGTACTCAGTACTGGTCACAGATCACAGGTATCAAACAGGAAGATAATAAAGTAGAGAGTTGTCTAGTAATCCATCACACTTTGTATGACCAGGCTGCTTTCAAATACAACATTAAGCTAACAACAAATCTTTCACCACTGCTCTTTTTTTTAGCCTTTCATTTCCTAAAATTTACTTTCTGGAGTTCACATTTCATTTCTTTGATTTGAAAGACAAAGAGTTGTGTCAGATTTCCTTGATTAATGAACATTTAGCTTTCTAGCTTGTTAGCATACAAACTCCAGTCATCTATTTATGTACCATGAACACTGCTAGAAAATCTAGGACATGTATAAATAGTTTGATAGAATATTATTTCAAAGGAATATCTCCAAACTGTTTCGAACTTCATAGCTGGGATAAATCTGAAGGAAATCATGCGTTTGCTTGACTTCAGATAACATTTCTTTCACAACAGCATAGACTGGGCAGGAGCAATAGAGGATCATATATGAATTTACTACTGACTGCACATTTAATTCAAAATTCTTTCCTTCTCTTGTACAAAAGTGTTAAAAGCATTCAAGGTTTAATTACACTTGTATTGATAGTGTAGGAATGACACCTGACTAGCTTGTTCAATCATCGTGGAAAAAAACCCCAACAAAACTGCTGATGAATTTGATGAAGACAAATCCCCAAACCCACATACTTCAACAAACAGATGAAGAAATACTCTGTAAAAAACTTGAAGTAATATTCGCTTAGATTTCACATATAAAGGGATTTGCACTTCTAGTACTATTCCACAAGAAAGGTAACTAAATGCAAATACTGACACAAACATACCCATATTCATAGTGTTATCTAATTGGGTGAGACCATACCCAAAAAAATTACTTCTAACCTTGATATGCAATTAAGCTGGCCAATTCCCTTTCTACTCTGGCTTTTGGTTTGGTTTTTTTTCGTTATAAATAAAAGCTTTCATGGGTTATTTTCCATTTCTGCTGCAAGATATAAAATATTCTAGGTATGGAGTGTGATTGCTGATAAGCAAAGAGAAAGAAATTCTAGTTTATGAATTTTTAAACAAATGAGCAGGGAACAGTCACAAGGGCTCTGTACATGGCATGATTTTTGAAAAACTGCATAAAGACTCCTCATCTTAAAAAACTGTCCACCTCTTTGAACAATTTGAATTTTTGCTGATGATTTTTTTGAAATTAAAATCATGTTTGAAACAATTCATTTCAGGGTGGGTTTTTTTCACATTTTAATATGTATTGCTACAGTTACATCTTAGGTATTATTTTCTGTCAATGATCCATGTTAGAGAGGTTAGTAAATTGACCTGAACTTCATTAATAAGCAATGTTGTCTTGATATACTAAGTGACATTAAAGAATGTTATTTTCCTTTGCACCCCAGCAAGCCCCAAGAGAGCTTGCCTGCCAGTGCCCATAACATTGCTATGTCTCTGATACAATTTATTTCTGATTAATGCTGCTCTGAATTTGGCCATCCTGTTCTACAGCATCCCTGTACCAGTGGTCACCATTACTTAGGCAGGTTGGAGTGTATATATCTACCTCAGTTACATTCACAGCCCGCTGTACTGGTTTAAGATAAATGTGTACAAAAATACTGGAGGGCTGGGGACCCCACAGAGCAGACATTTCCCCTGGGGAAAATGAGAAAATTGTAACACTCTGAGTATGGCTTTGTCAAAACAAGTCAGATCTGTAATAATATAAGGCCCCAAGCATTCAGGACTGGGAAAGGTACACCAAGGGCTACCTTTTTAGGAAGAAACATGTTGAAATCTATTGTTGGATGTACAAGCATCCATGAAATTATGAAAAAAATTCATTTTCACCCCTGGGTGTGATGGTCTCTTGCAGTCTCTGTGAAAAAGCCTGGACCACAGTGGCTTTATTCTCAGCCTGACTTCAACAAGCAACAGTCTCAGTACTGAGTCAGGAACAGCATATGGATAAAACACACCCCAAGCAGCTCTTTTGTTAGCCTGTATCTGTCAGTAATTTTTCTTAAATTTTCTAAATTCCTTTGTGCTCAGCTCTTTGGAGGATATGTAACAAAGCCCAAATCCTGCAGACTCCTATTTCTTATTTTTAGCCTAACTCACTTTTTTTTATTATAAGGATCTATGTAAGCCTTGCCATGAGTTATTGAAGTCTATTCACGAGGGAGATGGAGGTCAGTGAGGGGAGGGATGCTTATGGGTAAAATCCTCCTAAGACTTTGCTCAGTAGAAAGAGGGGTAAACCAGAATATTTTCACAACCCTTTCTTCAGTGTCAACAGTTGGCTTAAAAAACACTTGTATATGATTGCTTCCCTGTCCCCTCTGCTGATAACTGGGTAGATCACTTCTAATTCTGTTCTTGAGGGTTATTGAAGAAACTAAATCATAAAACTTCTAAATTCTATAGAGAAAAACACAAAGAATTCCAAATTCCAAATTTCATTAATCTAGTCCTTGATCAACTCCAGGACTCATTCTTCTTGACATAGACCTATCAATAGTCCACAAATGATCATCCTTTTTAAGAAGAATGGTCATCAACGAAAACATGTCTTTAAATTGTCTAATAAAAGGTTGTGGTAGTGTACTTTCTGATAACTTCCTTAAACACTGGAAACAACTCATAACTGACTACTGAGAAGAAATATTAATATAATGAATATGTATGTCCCAAGTGTACCTACATATTTAGGAATATTGGTTTACTAATCATGTTTCCTCCATAATGACCATTTTCATATGATTACATGATCCCTGGTGATCTGAGCTAGTAGGAAAACTTTTAACAGAATTAAATATATTTTAACTCACACCCTGAGAGGGCCATGTATGATTCAAAATCCAAACTCTTTCAAAGTGCATAATGTGCTTCAGGAAATTGGCTTAGTCCTGAAATCTACTAAAGCTGGTGTCCAAGAGAATTTTGTGATCCCTATTGATCTGTGTAGCTGGGAAATGCCAGTTTGTAGTAGTTATTTTTATCTCTCCAACAGCTGAACCCTGCCTCCACAAGGGCAATGTATTTCTAATGCATATGATGTTATTATGTAAATTGGTTTAGCTGTGTAATCTACTAAAGGTGATTCCTCTGTCCCATGTGAACCACAAAGCCAATGATCACATAATATTCATTAAAAATAAAATTGTCTTACTTTCCATAACCAATTCCCAAGTGCATTGCTCTGACAACTTCAATTTCTGTTCTATAGAGAACCTGATGCTCATTTGCAAAACTTTAATGAATGTACCAAGTAGAGGTAATGTGGTTTTCCAGTTTACAGTCCCAAGCATACTATAAATAATTTTCTAAGGAGCAACAGACACAGTAATTAAAGAACAAGTAAGGTCCCATTGGAAGTTCTACCCATTTTTTCCCTTCATCAACCTATATAAATCTATGCCAGCAATGTAGCAAAAATCCCTTCTTTGATATGTTTCTGAAATTATGCAGACATCAATCCTGATTCCATCTATAAAAGCACTGCTAAGTCTTGTCCATGCAACTGAACGTGGAAAAGTTCCCCCTTGTACAAATATACATGTAGGCTCAAAAAATCCTTAGAATCTATATGGAGTTCTGCAATTAATGTATTTACAAGGGCACTAGACTTATATGTGTGAAAAATTAAATGACAAGGGAAAAAAACCAAACAGATAGCACCAGTGGCTATTACAGTTCTGTACCTAATTACTGTTTTCTGTATACAGAAATGAACAGGTGCAAAGTAAATGCATGAATAAACTCTCTTTAAAATCTCACATATTGGTTTAAACTGTGATTCATCTCCACTCCTAATGGGAATCTATGCACTTTTAAACACATGAACAGAATGTTGTTAATTAAACTTTCACAAGACCCCTGAAAGATTACATAGTAATAAAATAATTATTGTCTAATATAATATTAGATAGTAATAAAATATTTTCAGTGAAGACTGAACAACTCATAGATTCAACGTTTCAATAAATATTTAAAGGCAAAAGAAAAAAGCTTTCTGAATAGTGAAAACATACATTCCAAAAGGGCTGCCCATACTTAAGTTCCCTCCTTGCATAACACTTAGGTATTTTATGAAATGAAAGCATAATTTATTCTGAATGGGAGGTTACATTGAATTTTGAAATTCAAAGCAAATTCTTGACATTTTTTCTGTTATGAAAACTTCAGTTTTGCAATGACAGAGTGTGAACATAAACATTTTTATGGGAAGTGATTCCCATAATTCCTTTAACCCCTGTCATAAAACTACAATATAGTCATTGACAGAAATGGACATCCAGAGAGAATTCCATTCAGCTTCCACTGATTTATTCTAGATCAGTTAAAAATTGAAAACATTAAGAATTGGTGCTTTTCTTCAATATCAAGTAACTCAGGGGCTTTTTGTTTTGGTGAAAATATTTGGAGTATGTGCTCCATGTGAGACGCAGACGTGGAATAGATTAGCTAATGGTTCTTATGTTTCTGAACATTTTGTCCCTTTGTTACTAAATGTTGGCATAATATTCAGTGACGCATAAGATAGAAAATGACAATACAGTCACAGATATTGCTAGAATATAATCACATATATTACATTGTATTGGGTCTGGCTGAGGTAGAGTCCATTGTCCCCATAGCAGCCCTCATAGTGTTGTGCCTTCTATTGTTAGCTATAAAAGTCTCAGTAACATTCCACTGCTTGCACAACATCAGGTCTGTCTCTCAAACATTCTCTCCTTCAACATGAATATGGGGCTGGACAAACAAAACTTTAGTTTACACCTTAACTTTAAGCCAAAGTTTTAAGCACCTGATAAGTAATCTTCAAGCTCCATGATAGAAACGCCCATTCTGGTTTCTGGATTCATTGGGATCTTGAGCTGGCCAGTGCTGACTGATGCAGATCACATGGCAAAGAAATCTAAGGTCTACCTTTAATGACAGGTTGAAGCCTACAGCCGATATAAGGCAACTTGGGTCTTTTTGTCTCAAGAACAAAACAGGAGTTTTGCATGCATGCTATATATGTTTAGGTATGCAGATACTGAAGACATTTAAACATCAGAGACAACTTCTAACTATCAAGTCTCACTAGCTTGAAAAGTAGATTTGTTGACCTCAGATTCCAGTTTCATTTCTGATTTGAGCCAAACACACAGAAAAGTACAGATACTGGGCTTTTGGTGTAGATTTATTTGTTTGGTGTATTCTTTTTTGGTAAGGTAACTGAAATGCAGAATCTACATGACTAATCTTTCTCTATGGAATTACAGTGTTTTCCACGTGTTGGGAGCCTTTTTGTGCTCAGTATGTTTGCATTTCAGCATGGTGAGAGTGACTAGGCAGCTGGGGCATCTGAAGCCAGGAATCAGGCACTGCTGGTAGTGGGTTTCCTGGGGAACATATGGAGTATTTGTCTGGCAACCTCAAGAAAACAAATAATTCTCAGTGCATCATTAGCTTTCAGTCTGTGGCTTCTGCCTCCCAAAGGGCTCAATTCAACAACTATCTCTCCAAGAAGCACTTATTCATATGAGTAGGTCAATTACTTTCTAGCCTTCCAGACCACTCAGCTGAGGATTCAGGTATTTAAAGCACATTTTCATATGTGCCAGTTATCAGTGATGTGTAAATCATAAAAACTTGCAGGTCCTCAAACTCTTCTCAAAGACAAAAGTATCTTCCCCAGCTCCAAGAAAATCCTTCCTTCCTAGCTGCCTACTCCCATAATCATGTACACCAGAAGACCAGGGCAGGAACTTAGCAGCATTCACTCATTTCAAATTTTGTGGTTATCTTTTAAGCTGGATTTTAATCCTTTTTCAAATTTTCTGCAGAAAATAAACAATGCTTCTGTAATATTCTATGTAAATCCAGTGCCTGGAACAAGAAATAGCCAAACTGACAATTTACACAACCCAACCATTTTCATAAATTAACTAAATTCCATTTTTAAAGTAATTAGAGTGCTCTTCCTTTCTCATTATTCTCACTGAAGCACAGAGCTAGAATTCCAGCAGCTGACTAGACTTTGCTTTAAGTAGTTTGTCTTGATTTTTTTCCCAATCATCGTATTCATTTTAAGTCATATGACATTTGAAAATGCTTCTTACATTACCTCAAGAGGTGGGCTATTAACTGAAATCATATGCTCAATTAAAAATAAAGAGGAATTTTTAATATACACTCTCAAGGGTAAAAGCTGGAATACATTACAAGAATTAATTTTGAAGGCTCAAAACCATAAAATAATTAAAAAGTATCAAACCCTACATTATTATTAAAACCTAATTGGATTATTTCTTAGGGCATCACTTAGGATTTTAAATGCTTCTAAATTGTCTACCTTATTAACACCTTTGGAATTGCTGCAGGGAATAGCTGTGGGTATGAAATACAAGCACTTTAGGATTTTCTCTTCAAACCTCAGAGCTGCTAGAATAAGCCAGGATTCAAGGTGTGTTACATTCCTAAAGCATGGATGAGAATCTGAAACAGCCTCTATGTTGGAGCACATATATCCCAAAAGCTGGTATTTTGTGTTGAGTTATCCTCGCTAACTTGGCTAAAGGAGTGTCAGGGTAATCAGGACATCAGAAGGTGTCAGTATCCCTCCCCCTCCAAGAGCAGGATGCAATTGTGATGCTGATAGGGAAGAAGAGAACACCAGCCACTTTAAGCTGATACAGCTTCTCTTCCCTCTTCTCATCAGACAAAACCTACTCCATACCGGGTTGCGTAGATGGGGAAGAAGATTCAGTTCTCTTAGACCATCTCAGTCCTTGTTCAGCTCATTCCTACTCCTAGGAATTCACTACTTGTTTGGGGGAGAAAGGTTGCACCATGACAGTTTCATAGCAAACAATGTCTAGAGTAATGAGTTACACTAAATATACAGATCAGGAAAGAAACTGCAGGCCTGGCTAATGATGGAAGTACAAATGACACTTTTAGGAATATTCTTTCTTCTTCTTTTTTTGCCCCTCTTGGGCATTAAAATCATAAGGATTTTCAGAGAATTACATAAATGTCACCACCAATTAAGCTTAATGAATTCACCTTTTACACTGGAAAGTTGGAATCCCACTGGACTAAAGCTTTTATTTGCAGGGGAATATTTAAAAAACATGAACACAATTTCTTTCCAGAGCTGTGCCTCAAATACTTCAGTACTATGTAGGAGTCTGAGAAACAGACTGGCATGAGCATGTTACTAATTAAATAATGAAAGGGAGGAGGACAAATCTTATCATCTGCAGACCTGGAGAAATGCCAAACACATTCCCAATTAAAAATGAAAAAAAAAAAAAGCCTATTGGTAACACACTGAAATTTTAATTTATACCTGAAAGCATTGATGACAACATACACAGACTCGCCTGTTTATCCTGTGCTGTTTCTTAAGCTATGTCTGGTAAACACAGGGTTGTTTTGAGATTTTTGTCCAGGAGTGGGAATGGTCGGCACTGAATTCTTGGAGCCTCCCACCATGGGAGTGGTGCATTCGTAAGCACACCTTCTTTGCACCTTTGAAAAATTTCCAAAATACAAGCATCCTTTGCAAAAGGATGACAGCAAAAGACTGGCTGTAGTCAATCAGTTCTGTCAAGTTTCCATTCCAGTTTTCCCCTTTGTTCTCTCCTTGCATAGTTTGAAATTATTTCCTGTTAGTAATGAGTCTTGCTTAATGTCAGGCACAAAGAATTCAGCATCATCTATCCTGGCACTATCCAGTCACAGACCTGCTCAGCTACCTGCACTACTCTTTATTCCAGAGCAGCACAGTCACTTTTCCCAAAATAAACTGTACCTTCACATTTTACAATAACTCCTAAACATCTGTGTTCAGCCTTCTCTAACTTGAAGAGACAAGATTTTAGGAGGTGTAGCACTGTTTATATAGAGAGGAAGCTGATGTTTGAAAGTTCTTTACATGCATTTTAATCTATTTCTGAAAAACTTAGCTGTGATTCACTCATTTATCATTTATCCCCAGAAATCAAAATTTGGAAGAACAGGAAAAATATTTCAAGAGAGAAAAAAAAAAAAAAAAAAAAAGGCAGAAAAAAACCAAGAAAATCTTCTTTCCTCTTCTGCTTCAGAAAGCAATGAGAAAGGAGGTGTGACAGACTTTTAGGTGATGTAAATAGAAACAACCCTTTGCTTTTTAACCTTCTGAAATCTAAAAGACGGCAGAAGAAAAAGATCCAGGTAACCTGACACCAAAGAAGTGATTTGTAGCATGTAAAAGTTCTACTACTCTCCATTGAATCCTTTACTTCCCTTGAAACTTTGAGGTTAGAAATGTGGGGTCTAAAATATGGTAAGACTATCTCAAATCCCTGCTATGTACCCTTGTGCTGTAGGTAAAAAGGGGCACTAGTATAAGCTTGCTTGAAAGTGTCATAGGAACACTGCAGGCATGCTGGAGAGGTACAAGCATGACAAGAAGAAAATCAAGTTTAAACTGCATTTCTGTTTATGCTGTCTTGAGAAGTTTGATCTGCACTGTCCCAGTACCCAACTGTTTATTACAGTGAGAAAAGCAAAGCATGGGACAAACTCCTAATCAAACAAACAAAAAATCACCTTAAGCTATTAATGAATTCCCTCTTCACTGCATAGATTTGTTAAGAAAAAAGAAAAGCAGCACTAAAACACTACATTCATTTGTGTTCATATTATAAAGGTTTGTGATAAACAAATATTGCCTGAGCCTACAAAAATTTCAATGGGAAGGCTTGAAGGCTTTTGTATGTGTTGACAATTCAAGAGCACAAGCTAGCATAGTCAGGCTGACCCTGAATGCTAATGCTCTTTGGGAAAAAAAAAAATCTAAGACTTAACTCCACTTTGTGTAGCATTCCTTGTGTTGTTGCCAAAGCCACTGGTGAATTGTATGAAGAGTTCAGGTAAGTGGGAAATGCAGATCATGTGTTGCTTGTCAAACTACCGATGGAAAATTCATGCAAACCTAAATCCAATTTGGTAATATATGCTCTGTCTTCAACAAGGTAAGAAATGAAAGTAAATGTGGAGAAAGGAAAGGCAGAAGCCTTCCCTTGTCCTGGAGTGGACAAGAGCTGCAGAGATAGTAATACTTAACTTAGATGTGAAAAAATGAATTTCAAATCTGGGTCTCAATCAAATCAATCAGGAAAATATATTTCAAGAAACAGATCCAAAATTCATGAGGCAGACACCTGTCCCAAAATGAATCATTTATGTTTAATATGAAAAACAATAACATTTCAAACAACCCAGCCTGCTGATTACATTTCCCATGATATAAAAGTGCCTATGTAAAAATAATAAAATGAAATATTTTGAATTTAAGGAATTCAAATTTCAGCTCAACTGTGTTGTCTTGGAGAATTTTCAGCTTTCACCTGTGTATGGTGTAGTAACATTTTAAGTAAATCATGGGAAAAGAGCAAACAAGAATAGCAAACAAATCAGAATTTAATAGATACTCCAAATCTCCCTTGTGCACTTGCAACACTCTAATGCTGCATATCCTTCTATATATGTTTACTTCTACTTCTCTAGACACTCAAGTTTCATTAAAGTTTCCTATTGACTCCCTGGTGCATGTAAGATCAGGTTTTAAATGTGTCTCAAATAACATGAACACTCACTAGAACTATTGAGCTCCCTAGGATGTTGAACTGCAGTCTTAAATGACAGCTTGTGCTCCCAGCTTATATTGGAGTAAACATGAGCTGGGTTGCCAGAGCCCTTAAAGATGAGCCCTAGCAATCTTTGTCAAGACAATTAAGTCTGCCTTTCCCTGTATATGTCATTTTACTGTAGAGTTCAAAGTATTAGAAATAGACTTTAGTTAAGGAGACAAAAAAGAAATACAACTTAAGAAGTAAACAAACACATAATTTTGGATTAATGTAGCTATTCTTAAAAGTGGCTTGTTACAGGACTTAATATTCATAGTCACTTAAGAATTTACCATTAATGCAAAAAAAATCATGTAGCTCTGAATTTTAAAGAGCAGGCAGAAAGTCATCAAAGGGTTATGTTGATTCCCAAGATGTCTATGACAGAGAAGATGCAGAAATTCAACAGCTGCAAAAAAACATATAAAATCAAAGAGAGGAAAAAAATTGCATAGAAGGTGACAAACATTCACCTTGGCAACCATCAAGTTCACAGACTACAGAGCCTTGAAAGCACACTGGGAGGGGGAGAGGTCTGCATACATTTCTTTATCATTAAGATCATTTTAAACTACCATATATAACATATTCTTTTTATTTGAATTTTTATAAACAAGTAAATAAATTGGTTGAAGTTTTGATGCTTTTGCAAAAGCCTTCTGCAAAGTTCTGTCATGTCAAATAAATGGGGGGAGTGGGGGAAGAAAAAACATAAGAAAGAACAGATTTAATGATCTCCACATAGCAGGCTGACTTTCCATTAATCTGAAAAAGCAGACAGCTAAAAAGAATCTGATTGGCAAAGCAGAGAGAACTTGTCAAAATAAGAAGTAAACAAGGTTATAAGAGGCCACAGATGCCATTGGCAGTGGGAAGAGATGGGGAAAACAGTCGGTTTCATTAAAATGAAATTTAAAAATTCCCTTTTCCCATTACTTTCTTTTTAATACTTTATACACTACAAGATCTAAAGGCGGAAATAAAACCTTCATCCATCAACAGAAGGGTGTGACTGATGAGTGTGTGAGAGAAAAGACATCTCAAGTTTAAAGAGAAACTCCCATTCTCATGAGACTTGTCCCTTTCAACCAGTGCAGAAATCAGACACCTCTGAACTGTCAGCCAGGAGGCAGCACCAGGCACAGGGTTAAGAAGCTGCTGTACTGAGAGCTCAGGTCCCCAGCTGCCCACCGTCTCCAAGGTGTATGTGTGGTGCAGAATGCCAAGACACCAGGTGATTTGGTACTTTGATTTTCACAAGACAAACCTGTAGGTCATGCTGGTACTTTCCATAAGGGCTGACTGGCTGGAGCACTCACCTCCAGATGAAAAGATGAACCCCTCGCCTGGAGGGATTAAAATCCATGTAGGACATGACCTTATTTTCTGTTAAAACTGGACTATGGTCAGCCAGGAATATAAAATCACTGTGGCTAGAAGAGCAAGGGAGGAGAATGACTTTTGTTCATTAGGAATTAGGAATTTCATCTGGAGAACTGGTGAAGCTGTGTTAACCACCTAAGTATAGGGATAATGCTGTAGAATCTACTGTTCTTACAGAATTTTTCAAGTAAGAATTCAGAAAATACAGCTTCTATACGATCTTACTAATACCCCCAAGAGGAGAACTTCTTCCAAATAATAAACCCACAGGCATCCACCTGACTTTAGAGATTACCTCTTCTTTAACAGGAAGAAAGAAACATAAAATTAACCATCCATCAAACAAACAAAGGCACTACTACTGGAATTAGAAGGAAAATCCTAGAAAAATTTCCAAAATACAAGCATCATTACAAAATACAATAGGAAAAATAACAATTATAAAATTTTACATTCAAAGTGCCCATTTCTTACACGGGTTTTCACAAGAGCAGGATTGAGCTCAACACGCCCCAGTCTCTACAACACTGCATAAGGTGGGCTAAGATGTGCAGAGCTATTAAAATTAATGTTAATGAGATGGGCTCCTGCTGCTGTACCAGTATCTGTCAGGGACCAACCAACACTATCCAAAATGGTGGTGGTGACAACCAATATACTGACCTTTGCCCAATTTGTAAGACTTTGGAACTAAATGCCATTGAGCTGATATAAAATGCCAAGACTGATGTGGCCATTTGTTCTGGTTGTCAATAAATCTTTTCTTCAAATACTTCACTACAGCTGACTAATGCTTCTGCTGTAGCTCATTCTATATTAAGTACCTTCAAAAGGCCTAACAGCTGTAAAAAGCAGCAGCACATATAAGAACTCAGAAAAGGCTTCAGGAAGAATTTCAAGTGCCATGCATATAGGATGCCTATTGCAGCACAGAATAAACTGAAACCTTGGTCTTTGCCAGTTCTGAAAATAAGAGATACATTAAAATTCCATGTCTCATTGGTAAGTCACAAGGCAGACTGCCCTTACCAAAGCTTATTCACTAGATGTTTACTGGGAACAGTGTCTACACTAGTGCTTTTTGGATATCTGTCTTTACACTTTGTTGAATTAAAAAGCTTCTTCAAATATTTAGTACATACAAATTCATACCTAATTAATGTCTAGCCATCCTAGTAAGGAAGTAACGTGTCAGCGGCAATTCCTTTAATATATTTCAGAATTTTGATGTTTGGACACACTTCTATTTGAGGCTTAACATGCTTTTTTAAAACTTATTTTAGTCCTTTTCTCAGAGAAGAGTCATAAACAGTGAATAATCACTGGGTCAAAAGGAACGTTTACCCAACCTAAGAAAATCCATCTTACACTGCTCTTGATAAGAAGTTAATCCAACACAAATTTTACAAGCTTTTACCCATGATTTCAGCTAGTGTTGTACTTTCTGCTGCATAAGGAAAATCTTCTTTCCTGTCAATACATACCCCAACAGTAAAAAAGAGTAAATGTGACTAAAATAAATCACCAAGTAATTTTTAATGCCATGTAGGAAACCAGATATGATTCATATGATACATTACAAGCCAATGAAATGTAAAAATTTCTTACTTCAGCTTTTGCTGTAACAAGAACTTCTAGGGAATTTGGGAGTGTCAGGAAGCACTGATGAAGTCAAAATATAGTAAATGAAATGTCTATTTATTTATATGATAATATACATCCTAGAATGAAAAAGATAGCTAATTCAAATATTTTCTTCCAGAAATCTCACAAATATTAGATACTGAGGGGCCAATAGTCAGCTCCAGGAAGTATGACAGAGACCAAGCTTGGCTGTCACTGCCTTAGATTTCTCTTTCCAATAATACTTTCTACAAAAACACTTGTGTCCCCTAATCTGAGAGCCTGAGTATGTCCAGTGTAACATACTGAGCTGATAGCAGCATCAGTTTTGAGTTCATAAGACACTCACCTCAGGAAGAAGACTCATCTTTACATAGGATGGAGAGTACAGAAGCACTTGATGGCACTTTTCCAGCCACTCTCTATATTTGAATCAACTACCTGAATTCTGTCAATAACTCCTTTCATTACAGATTACCAGCAGACATTGCAACAGAGGCAATGACTTGGACGGAGGACAGACTTCACATCTGGTATCCTACAAACCATGAGGGCTAATCACAGATGTATCAAACCTTTGCAAATCTTGAAATCTTTGTTTTCTGAGCTTAATATATCCTGAGGTAACAGACATGAGATGTTGGCATCTACATATATAATGAAAATTGACATATTTTAGATTGTCAAACTATATTAGATAAAGTTTTTCTTTCATTCTCATGTCTGGTGTGAATTATTAAAATTGTAAGG
Source organism: Acrocephalus scirpaceus scirpaceus (assembly GCA_910950805.1). Lineage (NCBI taxonomy): Eukaryota > Metazoa > Chordata > Aves > Passeriformes > Sylviidae > Acrocephalus > Acrocephalus scirpaceus. Next base: position 21,422,859 of record OU383777.1, read on the forward strand.
GAGACTGACAGAAGTGCAAGATAAAAGGTACAACCTAGTATTTAGAAAAATCTTTTAAAAGTTTTCTGTGACAGATAATTATGGAAAAAGTATTAAAAAATGATAGTGTGGAAAATGGCTTAGTGGCTACTTCCCATGGAAACCTGTATCATTCCCATGGTCTCAGAAGTATTAGGCAATTTTGATAATTTTGGACTTTTGCAGCATGAAAATTTCTTGCAGTGATTCCCAAGTACTGTCCTGGTACCTCTAGAACACTGCTTACCACCCTACAATTCGAGCACTCTCTCAATAGTAGCAGGCCCACAGGCTTCTAAGACTTAGAGGTTAGTCAGACACAGCACGATTATTTCAAATTATTTCACCACTATCAGCAATCTGTTGCTCTAGGTTACTGTCTATTGCAACTTTTGAACTTTAATTCAATAATTGCTGAAGTAGACCCTGTTCCTCAGGGCCATTTCCACCTTTTTAATTTTAAAAAGTTAGTCTCACTTAAGTGGTCTAAAAACAAGCACAATTGTAAATTTCTGCAGGACTGGAATCTTTAAATGTCACCTCCTCTCTGTGGGAAATGTCACCCTACATAATATAGTGTAATACAGCAGTCTCTTAGTCAGAATCAGGTCTTTGGAAACTACCACAGGGAAAATGCAGTCATCCAGGAGGCAATAAAGCAGATAGTTTCACTAAAGTATAACTGGTAATATGTTCTAAATTCCTCTTTTTTTACAACAGAAAAAATATGCCTAGCAAACCCTTTATCGGAGAGTGAGACAGTGCAGTACATTCTGTACCAAACAAGACATTTCTAGGAGCCATAGAGCACAGTTTTGCACAGAGGATAGAGCTACACCCACCATTAAGTACATTGAAGACATTGTGCTGCATTATAAAACACCTAACTACTGCAGTGGAATGACTGTGGCTGGCCCTGGATGGCCACCAAGCCACTCCATCTCTTCCCTTTTTCAACAGGACAAAGGGAGGAAAGCACGACAAAAATCTCTGGTCAAGGTAAGGACAGAGAGAGATTGCTCAGCCATGACCATCATGGGCAAAGGAGACTTGACTTAGGGAAATTAATTTAATTTATTGCCACTAAATCAGAGTAAGGCAATAAAAATAAGAAGAAATCTAAAAACACTTTCACTCCCAACTCCTCTACCTCCTTCATTTCCCGAGTGGGAATGGAGGTTGTGGTTAGTTAATAACACTTTGTTTCTGGGGCACATTCCTTCTCATGCTCTTCCCCTGCTCCAGTGTGGGGTCCCTCCCACAGGATTCCATCTTCCACAGCCAGCTCCAGCATGGGTCTCATGGGGTCAAAAGTCCTGCCAGAAGACCTGCTCCAGCGTGGGCTCCTCACTCTATGGGGACACAGTTCCTGGCAGGATCCTGCTCTAGTACAGATGCTCCTGCACTGCAGCTTCCTTCAGGGTTCATTCACCAGCTCCAGTGTGGGGTTCTCCATGGGCTGCAGGAGGATCTCTGCTCCCCCACAGTCCTCCAGGGGCTGCAGGGGAACCTCAGCTCTGGTGCCTGGAGCACCTCCTCCCTCTCCTTCCTTTCTAACCTTGTTGTCTGCAGACTTGTTTCTCTCACATATCCTCACTCCCTTCTCCCAGCAGCTGTTGAATAGCCTTTTTTTTTCCTTTCTTAAATTACCACAGGCACTACCAGGATCGCTGAGGGGCTCAGCCTTTGCCAGTAGAGGGTCTATCTTGGAACCAGCCGGAATTGTCTGACATGAAGGCAGCTGCTGGCCTTTCCTGCAGCCTCCCTGGAACAAAACCTTGACCTGGTCCATTGTTGCCAAATCCATTCTCTTCTACCAAATGCTCAAGCCTTAGCACCCAGTGTCTGTAAAATATCTCAACAAATTTTTTCTCAGTGGGAACTAACCATTAGAATTTTTTTTTTTGTAAGAGAAGTAAAGCCAATCACATAAACCTAGTATAAAAACAATGGAAAAGTTACACTATGTAATCCGTACACTGCCACTGAGTGTCTAACATTATGTGAGTTTGCACAGTCATCAGAAGCTCAGGGGGGATAGGATGACAGTAAAACATACATAATACTTCCATACTGCTGTAAACAGAATTAATAAATAAAATAATTTGACATGTAGGTGGTTAAGTGACATATTATTCTTTGATGCAGCACTTTTACACATTAAATAATATCAAGTCCATAATGATATGCTCAGCATATGTATTGCAGTCACAGTGTGAGATGTGAAATACTACAAGTAAAATATTGCAGTGGAAGTGTGAGTGAATTTATTTCCAGTTCTCTACATATCAACTGGTGATGTTTCAAGATGTTAATATAAACTTTAATAAGTAGAATGCTTCAAAAATTAGGTGGCCAAAAGAATCACTTCATCCATTTTTTTCTCCTCAGATCTTGAAACAAAACAAAGGGGGGAAAAAAGGGAAAGTAAAAGAACCAGATTTTAAATAATTTTTATTTCCTACTTACTTTAGTGTCTTTAAACCTCAGTGGCATGTTAAGATACTGTGAGGTATAAAACGTAGTTTGCTAAGATCTGAAGCTGCTTTCATGATATCTTGTTTTATTTCTCTGATATTGAAAAGGGTTCGCAACTGCTGAATTTAAGTAATATTTCATATATTTCATATATTTCATTGGGACTATTATGCCTCTGATTTTCTTTTCTTTTTTTTTTTTTTTTTTTTTTTTGTAGTTTATCATTTTTTGTGGGTTTGCTCATACCCTGTAATGCTTACAGCTGAGCTGAAAAATAAACCATTTGCAAAATTTTACTTGATCAGAAGTTGGTACACAAAACACTGTCAGGAAATATAGCATAGTTGCTATCTACTGTCCACTCACATTTTTCATGGAGTAAACCAGAACTGTGCAAGTTTAGCTAATCCCTCTTGTCTTGGAAACAGAGAATTTCTCACACCAAGAAATTGGTCTCACACCAATTCTTTTGGACGTGTTCCAGATTGATCACACTGTGCCCTAAACAAAAAAATTCTCGCAGTCTAACATTTGGAAATATATTACAGGTGACATTAATTTTAGGGCATGCTGTGGCACACATGAAGGTTACTGTAATAGATACAGATGGAGATTATAGTCCCCCAAATTGCCTTCCATTAGTAACGCTCCTCTCCTGAAAACTATCATGTCTTCAGAGCCCACAAGACAGAGCAAGAGAAATAGAGGGGATGCAGAGTTCATAGTAGAGGACAAAAGATGACACAATAGTTAAACCTAAAAGCCTTTAGAAAAGTTTGAACAATTTATATAGCTTCACGCAGAGATCAAAACAAGCATCTTTGTGTATCAGGATTTTTCTAGATGCTTTTTTCTCAGTGCTTTTTCTGAGATTTCTGCTTTTTCTCTGCATTCTTAAGTGATAGCTCAGCTCACCTTTTAAGTGTTGGCCCTCAACACTCATTTCATTTTCTGCAGAAGGTTAGCTGCAGAATATCTACTTACATCTTGCTATCCAAGCTCTTAGTGAGCCTGGCTTGAACAGCATTCTCAACTGCTTTTAGAGGAAAAAATCAAGCCAACAATTCACATTTGTTTTAACTCTGGAGCAAGAAAGAGTACTTCTCCTTTCAGTAAGACTGAAACAACCTGGGAAAACAGTGAAAAAATGCATCCTCTACTCTCTTGGATGAAAATCCCTAAATCAGAACTATTGAAAAGCTGAATTTCAATTTAGCAAATATCTTATTGTATATCCCAAACAATGGGGAAAAGAATGAATATGTTGAGAAAAAGAAAAGGATTAGTTGCCTCCTCATGGCTGGGCAGTTTCTACTGCCTATAATTGTGGGTAGATTTTTGATTTCAGTTTATTTTATCATCCCAGTACAATTGTCATCACATCAGCAACACAAGGAATTGCTTCTACACAGAGCCCACGATGCAGCTTCTGCTTACAGACTGCTCCTTGACACTCAGTTTTCTGGGTTTTTTTAACTACACTGCAAAAGCTGGTTGTACATCAGCAATGAGGAAGACCACGGATTTTGCAGTTCAGTAACTGCATGTGTGACGAGCACTTTCATGTGCCTCCTGAGCCCATTTTGACTCCTTTTCACCTCAAACATTTGCTGGTTTCATTTTTTTATTGATCATCTAATCTGAAATCCTTTTTAAAATTTCTTTGCCCATTCAGACATTTAGTCTGCTTTTTTTGCAATATTACCTCTCTTGAAGGGAGGATTTGAATGCAAAAATAATAATAACCATCATATTTGGGTCTGCAAAATTAAGAGATCTGGCATTTTTGAGTACCATTCTTCCCGTCACAGGTATGAGTCTTCTTTCAGCCATCCCAGGATAGACTCACTATTTCCTTCAAAGTCTTCTCCTTCAGTTTTGGTAAACCTAATTTGAACAGATTTCAAAGATTTGAAGCACTTTAACTGTAACCTGTGAAAAGGTTACTGCTAGGCTGTATTTCCAGATTCTTTGAATACTTACTTCTAATCTTGTCTTTTAAACCTGTGTTTCACAGGGCTTACCAGGGGAATTCTCTTCTCACAGGATCTTCTCAGTTTTCACTTCAATTAAGCTAATTGTCAGCAATTTAAATACCCTCCTTAACTGAAATTGCAGAAGTTTTGTAAGAAAACAAAATCAAAATTTTAAAACAAACCATCTAGTGACAAAAAAAAATTCCCAAAGAACCACTAAATAGCTGAAACAGAGATTCAAATGCAGTGCTTACAGAACATTCTTTCAAGACAAATGTTATACATGTATTTATACCAACCCTGTTTCTCCATTTTTACTGCTAGAGTTTATTTCAAAGGTGACATATCACCCTCTTAGAAGCCTTTGTCAGCCACCTCTCAGCTCATTTCTCCAGTTACCCCTTGCTGAGTTCACTTCTATCACTTCTTGCTGTCACAGTTCCCTGACTTTAATGAGTTCCTGGCAGTTTTGGAAGCTGCTTAATTTAAGGAGAATCACATGTGACTCAGGAACTGAGGTGGTGTTTGGTGTGTGTTTATTTGTTTTTGCAGAGGGCTGTGTAACTCCTAACACTGTTCTTGCCTTCACTTTATCTTCCATTAAATACAAAAACATGTGCCTTGGAGATCTGCTGCTTCCAATTCTGGATGTCATGGTCTCTGGGGTTATACACTGCAAAGCACATTGCATGTCAGTAGCCTACATAGTTTAATGAACATGCTGCTTGGGAGGTGGCAGGAGAGATGCTGAGGATGCTAGGTGACACAAAAAAAATCAATGATAGGTCAGGAGAAAGCAAGAGAAGTAGGTCAAAATGCAGATACCCTGTGAATCTTGGAGGAGCTATGATGGTGAAGGTTTACTGCTGACCTGGAAGAGCCAATGAATAAAGAAGTGGAAAAGAGAATGCAAAATTATTGAGGCTGAGTCCAACTAGGCAAATCTAACAGGCAAAATGCAGAATATCAGGATGATTTAACATAGTTTAATGGAAAACATTAAGAAAAGAATCCATGTTAATATAAATGCAAAATGTTCACTAAAATGTGAACTAATCATGCATAGAGATCACTTTTTGATTTCAAACATTCAGGGATGCTGTCAGTAAACTTGTTTTTATGCTGCAGTAAATAAATATACACATATGCAAGGTTCAAATAAGAAAATAATTCATTGTAATATGCTGAAAATTGCTTATAAACAAGAATATTGTACTGATACATTTAATTTTTTTTTGTTTAAAGGTTGCCATAATATAGAAATAAATGCAAGAAAAAGATCACATTGGACAACAGGTTCAGGGTCTAAAACTAGTAGTTGTACAAGGAGAATGGCTGGATGCTTTTGGACAGCCATTCTTACTAACCCCACCCCAAAGAGGAATTGGAAGACACAGACTGATGACTGGACAGAGGGATGCTGAACTTCAGCAGAGCTGAAATGAGTCAAGACAGAAGCAGATTTCTCATATCTGAATATAAGACATTGAGGTGTAGGTCCACAGCTTGGATATCTATAGGCACAGTCTGCCCATCTGTTATTGAAACATGGCTAAAAACTATTCCATGGAGACAACAGTTTGGATCATGTTCAAAGTAGAAACCTGGGTTCCTCAAAGGATGATAAAAGCCCCAGTAAGGAGCAGGCTTGATACTACCTTGAGTATCCCAGGCTGTTGTATAGATTATTTCATACCATCACTCTCTCCCTTTTCTTGCCTAAATTTGGAATTTAAGTCTAATGCAAGAATGAAAGTTCCTTCCATTCCTAATTTTGTCTTACCTGAATGTATACTTATTGCATCTTATATTCATGAGTGGTTTTTTCCCTATGGAAATTTAAACCATCATTCTTTTCCAGCCATTTGTGAGTCTAGGGGAAAATCACCCAACATTAAAAAATAATAAAGTCTTTTAATGAGGGATCGTGGTTTCCATTGTTTCATTGTAAATGTATTTTTATGTGTCTGGTTTTTGTTGCATTGCTGTGTAGAAAGTTTCTTCAAGGGCAATCACCCACCTTTTCAGATACAGCACCTAACTGTGCCTTTCCACAGAGATGTAAATCAATCTCAACACAGCAGTATCAGCTTTTAAGTTATGGGCTGGCCTGCCTGGACTTAAAAGCCTGTTTATTTTCTACAGTACAGGAAAGGGGACAAAAAGGAGAAAAGGAAAATTCCAAAAGTTTTTATATCATCTATTGGGGGGACAATGTATGCATATTCTAGGCCCAGTTAGCACTTGTGTTTGAATTTGCTTGACAATATTCTGATTTTTAGCACTATTTAATTTATATTTATGTAGTAGAAAGCTTACCATAAATTTTAGGTTTTCTGATCACCTATTTATTATTTTATGCTGAATAGTCTTCTCTTATGAAATTTTGCAGTGTGATGAATGTAACTCTTGGATTCTGAAGCACATGCACTAGTTGTTTTTTTTTAAAAGGGTTAGAAAACAAATCTCATGAAAGACATAAAATGGCCAATAGTTGATGTTATCAACTATTAAATTTTTACATAATAAAAAAAATCACTCTTTAGTTTCTGTGAAACATTTAGATTCAGTGATAAAATCCCCCTGACCATACTAATTTTCTCTTCATGGCAGTATGCAATAAATTCCCAAGGGGTCATAAAATAAATGACTAAACATAAAGCAAGTATCAAGTACTATTTCATTAAGTAGCTTCCATCTATCCTATGCACTGGATAAAGCTGAAATAAAAAGTGAAGTCTGAGGTAATTTAAGACTGCCATAGCTGGAGCTGGTTAAAGGTCAGAATTTAAATAAGAAATATCTTCACCTTTCTGAAATACTTGCGTTTTCAAAATTCCAGTGAATGAGAAAATCTACAACACAAGAAAAGCATTTAATGTTAAAGCCTTAAAGACATTTGAAAATACAATGATGTGAAAAGAGATCCCAAGGCTGTCTCTGGAAGCCTCTCCACTGGGAGCAGAAGCTGTTCAACTCTTACTTACATAGCAGAGATACTTCTACACCGTCCTATTTAAACTAAAGGGTTTGTGGGTGGGGGCTCAGGGTACCCTGAAAAAGACACATGGGAACCCTGATTCTGTTATGAACAAATGGGGAAATGACAGACATGAGGAGGTCTGGGCATGTAGGACTGAGACAGGTTGTACAGCTGGCCAGCTGCACATGCTTCAGGTATTTGATCCCAGAATCCTATGAGCCTGTCAATGCAAAGGGCATACATGTAAATATGTAAAGGGCAGGAAACATTCCTGGCTGCATTTTAACTTAATCCCATTCAGTCTGATCAAGTTCTGCAACCCATTTCAGTCTTCAAAAGATCAGCAATTCGTGAAGTTAGTTTGTTAATGATATCCTGGAAAAGTACCTATCCTCTTTAATCTTATTGCATATGCACCTTGGGATCATTGTATAAATACCCCCAAATGCATTTCCTAAATTCTGGACACTGAATTTTGATGAAATTTTACAGTGACTTTAGCATTTTTTGTGGCTTTAAGTGTATTTGTGTGCTCCTGGTTTTCTTTTTAAAAATAGGAAAAATAAACCAACAAAGCAAAAAACAAAAACCTCAACCAGAAACCAAAACACCAAACAAATCCACAACATAACAAATAAAAAGAAAACAAATTAAAAAACAGGAAGGAAAAAAACCTTAAAAATATGACATAGTCCACAAACTGGAGAATTAGATGGAGAGGAACCAAGCACAGGGTTTTGCACCGAGAGAGGAATGACATCCTGCTGCAGGTTCCAGCACAGGTTGGGGGCTGACATGATAGAGAGCGGCTCTTCTGACAGGGACCTGGGAGTCTTGGCGGATCACACGTTGACAGTGTGCCAGCAGTGTGTCCTTGCAGCAGGAGGGCTAATGGTATCCTGGAGTACATTGGGAACAGTGTGGCCAGCAGGCTGCAGGAGGTGATCCTGCTCTTCTACTGGCCCCAGTGAGGCCACACCTGGAATGCTGTTTCCAGTTCTGGGCTCCTCAGTACAGGAAAGACAAGGAGAGGGTCCCACAGAAGCCACAAAGATGATTTAGGGACTGGAGTATCTCTCTTTTGAGGAAAGACTTGTGGGAGCAGGGCTTGTTCAGTCTAAGGAAGAAGACTGAGAGAGGATCTCAACAATGCATATAAATATCTCAAAGGCAGGTGCCAAGAGGATGGTGCCAGACTCTTTTCAGTGGTTCCCAGTGACAAGATGAGAAGCAATGGCCATAAACTAAAACACAAGAAGCTTCATTTGAACTTGAGGAAGGTGTTCTTCACATTGAGGATAACAGAGCACTGGAACAGGCTGCCCAGGGAGATGGTGGAGTCTCCCTGTCTGGAGACATCCAAAATCCACCTGCAGAAATGCCTGTGTCACCTGTTCTAGGTCACTCTGCCTTGGCTAGGGGGTTGGCCTAGAGGATCTCCAGAATTCTCTTCCAGTCCTAACAATTCTGTGATTCTGTGAATTTGTGTAACTACAGGTCCCTTGCCAGGCTCTGGGAGACCATGTTCTTTAATGACCACAGGCTCCTCCCAGCCTATTCCTAGCAGCATCCTCCTCTACCATCCTCTCAACCCATTCCTGTACAACCATTTTCATGCTTTTCCCTTCCACTCATCATTCCAGTTATGGTCTCTTTGCCCAACCAGTCCCAGCTGGCAGCCCCTGAGTGCTCAGCTCAACTGCCCCTCCCTGCAGCACTACCTCTGCTTTGGACGTACCCACACACTTCTCACTTTGTTTCTTTGGAAGGACTGTCTTTTGTTGGGAGCAATTCACCTGTCTTTACATTAAAACATCTCACAAATCATCAGTTACTAATATTGCAGATATCTAAAACAGCAGGAAGTTTTATCCTCAAACAAATCAGCAAGTCACATGAGCAGTAAACTTTTGAGAAAAAATGAGGTGAAAGAGTGAGTGTTAGACAGCTGGAATGGGCAGCTGGGCACTTTGCTGCTGCCAGGGCTGTTAGGAGATTTGCACTCTGTGTTCCAGAGTTCAGTATTTTTTCAGAAGAGGGTGTCTCCAGCAGTGGAGCTTTATGCTCCTCCTTGCTGGGGTGTTATTTGTTCACCAGAGACACACAGTGCTGAGAGCCAGCCATCGGCTCCTGAGAAACCGCAGTTTTCTTTGGACTTCTTCCAGTCACATCACAAACCCAGCTATTCTTCACTTACCGTACATGCTGAGATTGCAGATTAGGGCTGAATCATTAGTGTACAAGCAATTTTATCAACTTGTTGTTCTGTGAGCCTGGATAAAGATCCAGATGGACATATAGATAAAGCTAATTGTATAATCTCCTACATAACATTCATTTTCAGAAAATCCTGAGGAGATTGCTACTTGTACCCTTACTATCTTAGTTTACATGGCTCAATGTCTTAAGCTAGAGTAATAGCTTCTTTAGTCAAGGAGTGATTATTTTAGTTTTCCATTAGTCTAAATCGTGCTCCTCTACCCACCAGTTTTCAAATTCCAGACTGCAATTCAAGATTTCCTGAACAAAAGTATATTGCTGGGAAAAGGGAAGGAAAGGCTTATAATTTTTAAATAGAATCAACTTATTCAAAATGGAGTCTAATAATTACTTTCAAAACCTAGTAATAGGAAGCTATTTCCTTTTTAACCATAAAGGCAAGTTTATTGGTGTTGCTCAAAATGTGGTTGAAAGGTAGTTTTTTGTTGAATTTCAAAACAAAAGGTACTTAACTCTATTTGGGTTGTCTTGCATTAGTTTCTTGTCATGTCTAGGCAAATCAAAATGCCTTTTTTTACACTGAAGTTTCATTCTCACTGATACATTAAACTTTAATACAAGTTGTTACAATCTGGTAGTGATTTCAGCTGAAGACAGAATTTGGGAATCTCTGAGGCACAGCAGCTCTGGTAGCTGCTAGATTCAATGTGATAACTCCCAAAACCTTTCAGTGTAAGGTTAGTAATATGACATGAAATGTACTTGGTATGGAACAGTATTTTAACTGGAGCAGGCCAGTGGTGTCCAGCCACGGTCCTGGCTAGGCTGGAGCTGGGGTAGAGCCAAAGGTGGGTCATGACGTGCCGAAGAACTGGAGTAGCCAAAGATCCAGTATAAATTGTAGGTGAACTTATGAGCTAAGCAAAGAGGCAAGAAAATGAGCCACACTGAAGAAAAAGGTAGGAGCATGCCGCACTCAGTAGTGTGAAACCAACGAACCTAGGGATATTTTGAGATCCAGGAAAGAAGGGTATCCTGGAAGAACACCAGGACTAGGAATGAAAAAATAGGCTTGTGCAGAAAGTAAAATTTCTCAGAAGAAATTGTCAAAACTCAGAAACTAGACTCTGGATGTCTATCCAGGCAGACAACATTTTGCCCTTGTGTCATCAGAGGCCATTTAATATTTGAAGTATTTTTTTGACAACAAACATATTGCTTTGTGCTCCTTTATTTACACACAACATGGTTGTATGCACTGATCACCTGGGGGTAGCTGTTAGCCTAGTGACTAAGTGATCTAGTGACTAAAGCTGATAAAAATATAATTAGACATGAGCTGAAGCATTCTAGCATCCAAGCAACATAAATTAAAAACTCATTACTCAGTATCTTGCTTATTATGCTTACATTCAGTTTTAGCATGCAGAATTTTTCAGTATCAGGTTCCACGAGCAATAAACAGCTGAGGAGGCCACTATACCAGTGAGACCAGGAGGTAGAGATGAACTATAGCCCATGGAGAGTGACAGATACCCCTACATCAGATCTCTTGTATCTAAACAGTTTCAGGAAGTATCTGTCCCTGTGGTTGCAACACTAATTAAAATACTGAGAGTATAAATATAAATTAAAGGAATCTGAGCTTCAAATTGTTCACAAGAGCAGTGACAAATGAGGACAAGGTTTAAGGAGGTGTCTTCTCTTACATTGGCTAACACTGTCTGGGGATCTCTTGAGAAGATTTTTCTGCCTGTGTCCAGAATACAGCCCTGGTTCAATTTTTATAGTTTAGTTGGCAAGGGTTCTATCAACAGCTTTTTTCCTAATATACATAGCAAATTTTCCCGTTAATTAAAACTTCTTCTACTTCCTGATAAAGGTAATGATGTTTTAATTTGATTTTTTGTCAAGCACTGGTATAAAATAAAAAAAGATTATTTATAGACTACAGGTCTTTCTTTTGTAAATACCCAGCTATACTGTAGTATCTTGAATAGTCTTAATACTCATCATGTCAGACTATGTGAGAAGATTGGAATTCTCTGCCTCTATAATGCTTGTAGGAGATTATGCAGATTTTTCTTATGTTTGTTTTATTTGCATCCCAAGACCTTTTCAGATCTTTATCACAGAGGTGCTTATTTCCATTTTTCTTATATTAATCTCAGATGTTTCTGTGATTAGTGTCTTGCTCAAACACTGATTAATGAAAAATGTAGATCTTCTAAAGTAAGAAACCAGTAAAAATTCTAAATCATGTTGTTTTCAACAACATGATTCAGAATATCAAACTGAAAGTATACAGCAGCTGGTATTAAACTTGCAGGAGTTATCCACTGATGTGCTTAGTGCTTGCACTTTTGTTAGATTTTTTGGGAATTTTTAAAAAATAAACATTTAGTTGGAACTACTGAGATGGCTACACCCCCGTACAAAAGAAAAAAGAAGTAATAGATAGTGTAATTTCAAAGTGAAAACAGTATAGGACAGTGATGAGAACAAAAGGTTTTCTCCTTGAGTTTTTCCCATATTGAGCTCCCAGTAATGCTTTTTAAATCAAAGAATCATAGAAAGGATAGGTTTGGAAGGGATCTTCAATGATAATCTAAAACAACCTCCCTCTCATGGGCAGATCTATCTTCAACTATTTTATGTTGCTCAGAGCCCAGTCCAGCCTGGCCTAGAACATTTCCAGGGGTAGGGTATCTACCCCCTCTGTGGCCAACCCATGCCATTGTTTCACCACCATCATTGCAAAAAAATTCTTTCTAATATCTTGTTTGAATCTACTCGACATTAAAGCTCTTATTGCTTGTCCTGCTGCAACAAGACCCACTAAAATATTTGTCCCTATCTTTTTTTAAGTTCCATTTAAGCCACAATAAGGTGTCCCCAGAGCCTTTTATTCTCCAGACTGAATAATCCCAACTGTCAACCTGTTTTCACTGGAGAGGTGCTCCAACCCTCTGATCCCATTTGTGGCCCTCCTCCGGACCCCCTCACACAGGTGCATGTCCTTCCTGTGCTGGGATTCCAAAGCTGCACACAGCACTCTAGCACTCTGCACTCCAGAGCAGTGTAGAGGGGGAGAACCACCTCCCTCAAATTGCTGGCCATGTTTCTTTTGATGCAGCCCAGGACATGTTTGGTTTTCTGGGCAGTGAGCACACATTGCCAGCTCACATCCAGTTTTTGATGCACCAGCATCACCAAATTCTTCTCGCAGAGTCACAGAATATTCTGATTTGGAAACAACCCACTAGGATCATCAAAGCCCAACCCCAGAAGTCCAACTTCCTCCTTCCTCTCACAAGCAGTAGCTATTTGGGATTTTAGCTCTCCACTTTGGATTATGGCTGCATCCATTCCTGCTTTTGCTGAATTCCTTTGCTCTACTCTGATCTCAGGTCAGCAAGCACATTCAGTGTTACTAGATGAGCACTTCTAATTGGAAAACCTTTGCACATCATTGTTTATATGCATCTGCTGAACTTTATCCCATCGTACAAGCAATCTTGGAAAGCGACAATACATGCACAAAAAATTGCAGAGCAAATCTGAAAACTTAATTTCCAAGAGTCTATTTGACTCCTTGTGGCATTGAAACAACCAATATCAGCAGATATTTCTTCCACTACTGTGCTGTATAACCTACTTTGCACTGCCTACCCTGTAGGTCAAAAAAAGGACTGGAATGGATCCAAAGGAACTGTGCAATTTCTGGGGAAAATGTAATGACATATCTGAAGAAAAGTTATTAACTGATGTTCAGAAATATCTGCTCTCAGTTTCAGTGTTTCAATAATAACAAAAAAGCTTTTGTCAGGATTTTGTACTTGTTATTTTTGCAGGATTAAAAAGGGTTTTATTAGGATGTTTCATTTTGGGATGTTTCCTCACAAGGATGAGACTTTTGAGGTATTGCACTGAGATATTGATCAGAATCTTATTACCTTTCCATGTTATTTTCATCATCTGGGGGAGAATTTGTGCTGAAAGGAAAGATAAAATGAACTGGCTCCAGTGATGAGCTCTGTGTGTTCTCCACTTAAATGGAAGAAGTCCCAGAATGGGTCCCAACATGGTTCTGGTACCAGCATCGGACTGGTACCATGCAAGGTATGTGTCATTTCATTGGGCAGCAGGGCCTACCTGTACTACAAATTAATATAGATATTAAATTGTTAAAATATAAAAATGTAGTAATAAAAAAATATGGCAATTTCAAAAAGAGAACACATGTGAAACTCATGAGCTTCTACAAGGCCAAGTTCAAGGTGCTGCATCTGGACTGGGGCAATCCCCAGTGTCAATACAGGCTGGAGGATGAATACCACGAAGAGTAGTCAAAAAGACTCTTTGAAATTAATCCCTTAGATTTGCTCTGTAACTTTTCATGCACATATTGTCAGCCTCCAAGGTTGTTTGTACAATCAAAACAGGTCCAACAGATGTGTATGAATAGTGATTTGCAAAGGTTTTCCAATTAGAAGTGCTCACCTAGTACCTGGTAAAATGTACAGTTCAGGATAGAGGTAGAATGAGTGACATATCTATAAGGAAGTTGGAAGATATGACAATGAATATGAAACTTCAGAAAAAAAAAGCATAAAAATTTTTGCAGAAAAGCATTGGTGAAAAGAAAGATTAATGGGAAATAGCAAAACTGCTTTCTCTCTTGGAAAGTTCCTTCCACTCTTTTTATACTTAAACTTAAGGACGTCACTGCAGATATGAGTAACAGATATAAAACTTTTCTAGCCCTCTCAAATTCATTGTTAACATAGCAAAGAGTATTAAATAAAACTGATAGTCTGAGAAATGTTCTTTATATTATCATCAGCCATTCAAACTAGCAGGACAAATTATGGCATACTACTATTCAAATTCAGGATGATAGAGGAAAACCACAAGGCAAGGGGTACCTTGTGATTAACTGATAAAGCTTTAAGGGCTTTGCACATGGCATTTGTCTTCTAACTCCAAACAGGAACACATTTATAGAGATAAGTGTTATGGACAGTTGGACAGTTGTTCAGTTGGACTGTTCCATGTAATCCCCCATTCATCCCCAGTTTGGTCCCTTCCCGAGTTGTTTACCAAGTTTCAGTTAACTGTTAATCATTTATTCCCCTGCCCTCAGGTCCTGTCACTCTCAGTGAGGCCTCGCCCCTGTTCCAGAAGGTTCTGGGAGAATCGGCCCCTGATAGGATCAGGCTTGAGGGGGTTCCCTCCTCCCTTGCAGGATTTGTCCTTTGGACTGTCCCTCACCCCTCTGACCGCTCCCCGGTTCCCCATGATTGGTGCCTTGCTTGGTCCTTCCTTCGGCTCCTCCCCTGCTTAAAAGTGGCACCTCCGAGGTGGTCTGCGCTCTGCTGGGGCAGCTCTCAGGAGTGAGGACACCCTCAATAAAGGCTCCTGTGACACCTCATCAGAGTCCTCCCTTCTTTCCTTCGCTGTGATCGCCTCTACCATCGCCAGGCTTGGGGAAGCTCTTGACCCGCCAGGTGGATCCTGTCGGGCAGCCTATGGGGTCCTACCAAGGCTTGCGAGGTTTCTGCCAGGGTAGCCGGAGCAGGCTCAGGGAGCCACCAGGAAGGCAGGAACAACAGCAAGAAAGGCTTCTTGTTTTGCTGGTTGACAGGAATCAGTATCAAATGTTATTTCATGAATCTATTTTTACTGACCTAATGTGTTTTCAATCACACCTGCAAAAATTTCGTGGTCCATTAGTTGTATGACTTCAAATCTTCCAAAACCTGAATATGGGTCAAAACGTAGCATTGGGACTGTGAGAAAAATGTGACAGACATAAATACAGAAATCTTATCTTAGTAGCTTGAACATCACTTTCCATGATTTCTGTTTCCACTTTTTCCGTTCATGCCGAAGAACAAGAGACAAACGGGTGGTGAAGGTAGAAGTTCACAGTTCAAAAGCTCCCTCTTTGCATTCTGAGGGCTCCCTGGGAGACAATCTGAACACTGCCCTTTGGGCTGGCAGAGATAGGATTCACAGCTTCAAGGCCAATGTCTTTTAAATGGAATTGTATTTGACTGGACACAAAGGAGCTTGAAAGCCCCTTAGTTACTATGGTTCCTGCAGAACTGTCCTGCTTGGATTGGAAAGGAATATATGCTGTAAATCCAGGCAACAGAGTCTGGCATGAGCTTTCTAGTAGGGATGCTGACATCCCCTATTGCTTTATGAAGGAAAGAATGGGGTGGAATTAATTTCATTTTTCAGGTCCTCCAATTTTATAGTGTCTGGTTGAGTAGGACGATGTGGGAAGAAAAAAGAAGGAAAAGGTAAAAATAACAAGAAAACTGACAGACCTTTTAGTGCTCTTTGATGGTGATAAAGGAGAGCACAGGTCTGGGAATTAGTCTTTATGACCAAGATAAATTAATGAACATAGGAGAAGGCTAATGCAAGCCTCTTTGTTTCCCTCTCAGCAGGCTGTCAGCCAAAATAATAAACAACAACAGATTCAAACTAGAATGTTCCAGGGAATATTGCACTTCACCCTCATCTTCTTACAGGGCGTCCTAAACCTTTCAAGCCAGCAAGAAATAATTTCCCCTTGCATTTTCAAATTCTGAACCACCAGAACAGCAAATACAGGCATTTAGTTAAACATGGTACTCCCTACTCTTGGAACCATGCTTATTTCAGCTGCAAATGGCAGACAGAATTATGTGTTGATATATTAAGCTTTTTCTTGCCAAATTTGAGCTGCATCAGTTCTATTGAAGAAGCTCACAAACAGTTCACATCAGCTGTTCAGCACAGTCCTTTCAAAATTCTCTGCTATATACTCCACAAATATAGATACAGATATACACACACATACAGCACTTTCCTACCACCCCCTCACCTGCATGCCAGAAATCTGTAGTGGCTTTAAAGAAGCTTTGCAGCAGCCTGAGACTGCTGCCTTGCCACAGCAGCAGCTGAACTTGACAGCATGAGAGAGAGTGCATAAACACCAAAGCTTGTCAGTACTACTATTTAGTGCAAAGCCTCAGTATCAAAGGTATGAGCCTGAGTTCCTGCAGCCTGTCAGCCTTCTAACATGAAAATGCAGATTTCAGTTTTAAGGCTTAAGCACCCAGCTAGGAAATGTTATTCCATTACATAATAAAATCTATATTTGCTATATTTAGACGAGTCAATGATCGTTCTGCATGGAGTAAAACGATTTATATGTCACAGTCAACCCATACTCTAATACAGATTTTGATTTTAAAATATAAGCACCCAACTGGAAGATTATATTATTCATATGCATATTTAAATGGCCTCTATGTTCAGGAAGGTTGATGGCATTGAGACATGAATGAATGAGCTCTTTCTTGGAGATAAGGCATTTTTCTGTCCTCCTGAATACAGGCTTTTATCACATTAAAACTTATCAATAGATTGTCAGGTTTGGGGTTCATTCTGAACATTTTCTCACCTTCCTTTCTTTTTATCATCTTAGAGTCCCATGTCCATGTAGTTCTGCCTGTTTGTTTCTTGAGTGCATTCTTAGTGAGGGTATTAAGTTAAAAAGGTTTAACTTAGACAATTTTTCTGAACAAATCAATCTCTGTTCTCAATTTCTTCCCATTTGATGCTTTCTAAAAAGCTTCAGCATTATGAATAAATTTATTACCTCTCCAGTATACCCCTCTAGAATTTATATTGTGAAATGTAGTGGCACTGACCAATGAATAAGATTTTCTTGTTCCTTTCCTTCTAGTCTTTTTTTGGGGAAAGAATAATAGAAGCAGTATGATATAGTATCTGTCTCCTGCAATGAGTGTTTGCATGGATAATATTTATGAATTCTAATGTGAGTTACACATTGTATGGAATAATATCAATATTCCAAAATGTAACTGACAGAGAGCCTGCTCAGAAAATTGATCTCTGTTTAACTATTAAAGAGAAAAATGCAGTAAAAAATGAAAGCTATTTATTCTTAAAACCATTTTATAACAAATTTAAATATATTTTTGTTCAACAGATAAAATATCTAAATAATGTAGAACTTAAGTATTAAATAAATTCACTTTTGTTTTAAATAATAATTCCACAGATGCTGGAAAGTGTCATTTGCTTGAATAATGTTGCCTGCTTCCAACTGTACCTATGATACTTGGAGACATTTTGGGGTTAAATTGATGCTATACTTCCTCATTTGGAAGATTTTCCTTTCCATTTCTAATATCAGCTGTCTCTATTTTGTTAATGCAAGCACTTTCTTAGGCAGGATAAAGCAAATAAGAAGGAAAAAAAAAAAGATATAGATATTGCCGTTCAAAGGAAGTAAATATTCCAGAAAAGCTTAAAAAAGACAAGGAGAGAAGTGAAAACAACAGAAAGTTAAGCTCTTAGTAAAATCTGAAAGCTGGTCTGAATATACAGTTAACAAAGATGCATAGCTTACAATATCAAAGTTATAAAATACATCTAAATATTTTGAAGGGGGCTTAAATCCTCCACTTTCAAGGATAACCTTATTTACAACAAAGAGGAGAACCTAGGTAGATGCTTGTTCAGAGTATGTACTTCTGTCACTGCCTATTGATGGGATCCTTTCCAATTCCTCTGTGACAAAGAGCAGTGAGAGACAGTATACAAGACCGGCTGGGCCACCAGCTGTCTTAGCACAATAAAAATATCTACTTGCTATGGAGCTTATATGAAGCAACACAGAAGCAATGAAAATGAAGAATACAAAATATTCTTTCACAGGGAAAGGATGGAAATATTTCAAGGGTTATAGCTGAAGGGCAAAAATCAGAAAGAAAATATTTGTAAGAAATTTAGCTTCTAGCTCCCACTGGGACATGTGACATGGGAAGTGATGTTTCTCTCAAAATGTCAGGATTACTGACATTTCCCACAGAGTTCCCAATTCAACAGAAGCTGTGACTTCACCCAAAGGCAAGACAGTACTGTTATCCACACCAGTACATGAAAAGAGCTGTACCATACAGCTCAACAGCCTACCTCAGCTCCCCAGTGGCACTAGTTGAGCCTGGAGAGGAATACAGGAACACAATACAAATAAAGTAACTCCTCTTCAGAGCATTTTCCCCTTTCTGGTGATTTATGACTTAGGAAGTTTCTGAGCCAAAATGTTACGTTTGTAATTGTTCCCAACGTGCATTTTCTCTCCATGAATTTGTCTAATTGCTTTATCCACAGCAATTAGAAAATTGTTCCACAGTTACCTGGCATGAAGCTGTATTGCCTTTTGTTTGTCTGAGAACTAGCAATCTATGAGTTTGGCACAGTAAATAATAGTCAATACAGCATTTTCTTATTCTCATTTGGAAGCAGGAACCACAAGACCATACTCACCAGGACCCACTCTCCTGTTGTTTAAACAATCCTCCTTCCAAAAATGCTGTCTTCCAGACATACTGGTTTGCCATGGCTTAGGAGGAGAAATAGCTGAAGGAAAAGGTCATATAAGACCTCAGAAGTTCTGATACAAATAGACATTCATTTTCAGAACTATATGGAGTGAATAATACAGGAATGACACAACATAATAAGAACTAAATACAGCAAGTGTCTATATGGTCAATTTTGAACTAAATGAAAGAATCCTAGAGGGGAATGGAATACAGAAAGAATTTTTTACAGCTTTTTTTTCTTTCTTTCTTTCTTTTTGGAAGATTTTATTTTCTTTTCTCCATAGAACATTTTTTTTCAAGAGCATGGAGGGTGTCGTGTCATGTCATATCCCCACACCACATTAGCCATGCTCCTGTTTTTGGTCTCTTTTTCTAGGCTAGCTAACTCCTTTGTCTTTTTATAGTCCTCAGTTACAGCTCCTTGTTGCTCATTATCATCATCTGATCATCGCCATAACTGTTTTTACTCCAAGGTTACCTCATCCACACTCCAACCTTGGGTGCTCAAAGATAATCAATGCTTTTCCCACTCTGAATTTCAGCTTGAAATTAATAAGAAAAATCAAAGTAGTAGGCAGATAGGCCCCCATTCAGATTAAAGCTTGTAATTTAACAGTGATATGGGAAAGGTACCAAATGACAGTTAAGAGAATTTTCTAGCTGAAGATTTTGTAAATCACTGAAAGTACTAAACATTTAGATATTGATGAGTACTCTATTGACCCCATTGTCTCTTGTATTTTAGAACATAGAAAAGCTGTCGGAGAAGCAGAATATAAGTGCAAGTTTTATAATTTGCATTTACTTAAGTAATAGAATTATTCTCAATCCACTTTTGATTCTGTGTTTCTTTTATAATATAGAAAAACAAGAGAAATAATTGTGAAATACTGTGATGTCTTGAAAGGAAATCTGAGACATAGTGAAAACAAAAGAAAATTAAGCCTGCTGCTATTAGGTTCTTGAATAGCCTGATGTAAAGATGTTAAACATCATTAAGAATAGCTGAACTTAGAGAAGGGAGGACAGAGAAGATTCTTTCAACAGCCTGGCAGAGCATAAGCTCATCTAAAATGAAGAAATAGAACAAGATTTGATAGCATACAAGGGAAGAAAAATATCTTCAAAAACCTATAATTTGTTTAGCTTAACAACCTCTTTGAAACCATAATAAAAATGTCAAGGACTGTGGAGATTTCACAGAAACCTTTTTCCCAAAAGTCAGTGATAAATACCCACCATCACTCTAGCTCTTTCTTTGCTCTGCACTCATTGCCACATGCCAGCTGTAAGTGCCTCTCCGCAATGCATTTACTAAGGGATGGACATTTGCCAGATGTAGTTCATTTCTCCTCTCCTGCCCTTGAGGACTGTCATCTTTAGGCAGAGTTTTATTCTAAGCCTTTGTGCTCTTACATGTCACTATCTGCAGTTGGAAGTCTCAGGAACAAATTCAACACAAATAGGGCAAGAAGTCTTTCCTTCTGAACATCCTATCACAGTAGTGTGTACTTTTCACAGGAAAGATCCACCAGAAGCAGGACTAGCTGGAGTCCATGGGACATGAGATTTCCCTCAGGACAATAAATACATGAATGGATTTTTGCACCTTTTAAAATTATCTGGACCATTAGAGAGAGAAACTAATGTTTTTCTAGAATGGTATCAACATGACAGAGTTTGTAGTGAAAGATTGGTAGACTGGAACTGAATAATTAAACTCTCTGGTCTTCATAATAAAGTTTCAGTGCTGAAACTCAGGAAAACAAAAACTGTGCTTGTGAAGAAAGTGGTCACAGAATCACAGAATCTTAGAATATGCTGAGTTGGAAGAGCCCCACATGGATCATCCAGTCCAACTCCTGCCCTGCACAGCATCATTCCCGAGTGCCTGACACCATGTGCCTGAGAGCATTGTCCAAGCACTTCTTGAACTTGGTTAGGCTGGTGCTTTGACCACTGGCCCGGAGAGCTGTTCCAGTGCCCAACCACCCCCTGGGTGAAGAACCTTTTTCTAATCCAAACTAAACCTGGCACAACATTCCCTATGTACATCTTGAAAACTTTCACTGTTACTTTCTGTGTTGTATTCTGTCCTAGGTTACAATGTAAAATTGTGCCCAAGGTTTGTATTCTATCCCCATGAGCCGTTGGAGCCAAGGTGGGGCAGTGTTTTCCTTATCTTCTGTTAATGAGCCTAACAATGCCTTGCCACATGACTCATAGATAACTTCCTCTGGGAGTTATCTCTGTTTAATGGGCCATCAAGGACCCACTGCATGACTCATAGAATGAGATCATCCCCATTGTGAGATGCTCCGCCCAGGGGGAGGAGCCAAGCATTCTCACCTGGATAAATCCAGGGTTTGGGACAGCACAGGCAGCTTTTATCCACTGGACTTCCAGAGGAGACAACAGCTGCCAGACGTTTCTACAGGAATCACTGCTTTGACAAGACCATCTCATCTGGACTGCCACTACCACCCTAACTAACAGGGTGTCAGGTTGTATTCTGACTCTGTCAGTGGTTTTTTTTGTACTATTACTTTTATTTTATTTTACTTTCTTTTATTTCTTTTCCTCTTATTAAATTGTGTTTCTGACTTGGAATCTTTCACTGGTTTTGCTTTCAAACCAGCACATATTCAAATGGAGAAGTGGAACTGAAACAACATTTGTGTCTGAGGTAAACTGGAGTGAGTGATAACCCCTGCAGTTACCATTTAGAAAGACTGAGTTTATTTGTGTCTGTGGTTTCAAAGTTTGTAATAACCCAGCATTGCCTGCAAATCAGTGACCTCTACCAAGAACAGAGAATGCATTTCCCTCATTAGCTGGTGGTAAACATGATAAACAAAATGTACACACTGACATAAGTGCTTATTTAAATATAACAAGCCAGTGTTAATGATCATATTCTAATCTGCAGTTTGTGAGCTAGCTATGGCTGCTTTAGAAAATATTTATAGTAATCAATTAAGACTTGCCTAAGATAAAAATGTGGAGACAAAAAGGCATCAAGAAGTAAAATAACTGAGATACCTCGTATAATTAAGGGATCACCATAATCACCAGTAAAAACAAAAGTAGCAAAGAGATTTATTTTAAAAATATCAAGAAATTATTTCTTCCTTGTCTTTAAGACTTCCCTGCATCAGACATTGTCACTAACTACACTCATTTAATGCAAACCAGATGTTTCACTGAAGAAAATTTAACTTTTTGTTAAATCAGTATTGATTTACTACAAATTCACACAGCCAAAACAGAATGAAGAATTCAGTAAAGGAGACCTGATGCACCAAACTGGTATGAAAGAGCAGAGAATAAGCACTCCCAAGATAACCTTCCATGTGAAAACCACATAACTCTGACTTTTTCTGATAATTTTTGATAAATAAGGACCCATTTATTCTATCACCATGGGATAGAACAGAATAGAATTTAGCAGTGCTGGAGTTTCTTTACAGCACTGCCTCATCTTTAATGATAACAGAAATGCAGAGACTGGATCTACATGGTCTCTTTCTGGTGATTTTTTTTTTAAAATTTTCCCCATCATATTCATATTAGTAGAACAACAACTGTTTAAGGGAGAAAAAAAAATTATTTTTAAAGTCCTACAATGATCAATATAAAACTAAAATACGAAGAGTAAGAATTACACATATTTTACACTCAAATATTCCTACAGACTTTGACTTTGAACTTCAATGCCCACCTTTAGTCAGTCTAGATTAAGACTATTAAAACCCAAATCCTCTGAAATAAGCTTTGTGCAAAAGCACAGTATCATCAACTTCTTTTTACTGCACTTACTACAGTGATCTGACACAATCTTAAATGTATATAAAATAAGCATTTCTTAAAATTTAGAGCAGTTTATTGATCACTGATTCTGGTGTGTGACCTTTTTTGTTAATTCATCTCTGCACTGAGAGCAACTACTTTCATATTTCATTTTTCTAGAAACTGAATACAGTTTTGGAGACAAAATACTGTTTTGTTTCCTTCTCAGACACTATTCTGAAGTATTGTTAGGATTAGGCCTTCACTCGATGAATTAGTCATAAATAATCTAGGTATAAATAATATCATCACTGCTTTATATTATTATTGTTGTCATTATTACTTTTAGAGAAGAAAGACAATCATATGTGTAGTGAAATGAGAAATTCTGCAATGTATTACTCTGCAACCATGCAATTCCCTGAGGCTATAGAGAGAAAGAGACACAAGATAGGATAATTAGAGAACATGCAGTCCTGACGCAGTGCAGGGCAAATTATGTGGGTGTGCTGTAGAGAAAGTGTCAATGCCTGTAGAAGCATAGAGCAGGCTTTATAGGAACTTGGGATAGTACCTACAAAACTGCCTTATATGTAGAAGTTAAAATTCTGTGAGTTCAGCCCACAGGTGGGGAAGATGAGACATGCTAAAACTGTAGGAAACTGAGACCAAATGAAAGTGTTCACTTTTGAAACTTTCCCAGAGCATAGTCTTATAGCTGGCATTTGCTTTTGATGACAGGCTGGAAATCGCTAACAGCAGGGCCTCAATAGCATGCACACATTGTAATCTAAAAAGAAAAATAAAGATGAAAATACAGGGAACATTGCTTTTCTTCAAAGCAAGGACTTAACAGCAAAGCACTGTAGATTGAGATACTACTCAATCTACTAGTACTTCCTACATTTCTGTACAATTGCCAAGTTAAACAACTAGGCAATTCTGTGAGGCCATATACCTGCAAATATAGCAAACTAAATTTGTCATTTGGGGTTCATACAATTACACCTGAGGAGTGAGGATTGTATACCAAGCCCTGCTAACAACTTCAGAAAGCTCATGTATTCTGTTAGCGTACTAAACCAAAGAAAATCTAAAGGAGTAACATACTGTCACACTCTTAATTGAATATGTATTTCTATTTCCTAGTTTCTATAGTTAGTTTAAAGCACCTCTGCAATGGGATTTTGCATGCAGAATGCTTAGGAATTTTGTAACTAGCAACAACTCTAGCAGCTGCCTTATTCTGCCAACTCCTCCTCATGTGAATCATCACACTGAATCCAAGGAGACTGCTCTCATAAAGACTACTCTTATAATAACGTGGTTTCACAATTTGTTGTAACTGTGTTTTAATCTATGCAGCAAACACATTACTTGGTGCTTTCTTTAATAGCCATGTCCATTTTACTATTTATTTAAGTGTTGATATATTCAGAACTGTATTCATCATGACTCAGTATGGGTTTTTAGAAACTGATAACTTCTTTGAAATGGACTTTGAAATACATTTCATTGACATGAGACATGTAGCCATAGAGTATGCTGGTGTGTGAGTTGAGTTTGAAGATTGCAAAGGAATGTGTGAAACTTCAAATGATAAAAACATGAGTTGAGAAGAAATTTGTTTTGCTATTAGGTCTGAAACCATGGCAGTCAAGAGTACTCTTGTAGGTGTGAACTGTTTGTTATTTTTTAATACAGTTTTAAGTTACAAAAATCGTGGGAAATAAATAATGAAGACAGAGAGACAGAGACAGAGAGAGTGCTCTTACATTTGAACTAAATATGACTTGCCAGGATTATAATCATGAATGCACTGTGTTGGAGAACACAGTGTTAGGAGATATTTTCAAAATTAAAAAAAAAAAAAAGATTTGAAGGTCAGTCTGAATTTACAATAGCTGGAAAAGAAAAGAAAATTTTCCAATAGGTCACAGCATGTCAAGAGGAGGAAGAAGTAGCTTTATGCACTCCTCTCTTTTGAAGGCAATTCCATCTGGTTCTGTACTGAAAAGCCCTCTGGGTTTCCCTTTCTGCCTGTGACACAGCAAAAGTAATATTTCAAAGTAGAGGGGAAAATGCCCCTGAGTTCTCTGGTTTCAAAGAAACCTTATCTATTTCTGAGTTTTTCATTAGTTCCTACTTTTTCCCTTTTCTTCCTGTAGCTCCACAGCAACTCAATAATGATCATTTCTAAGTCAAAATGCCTTAAACAGTCCAGCCCACAGCAACCAAAAATGTTGCAAACAACAGAAAGGACTGCTGTGGTGGGGCTTGCTTTTACTATGCAGTACTTCACAGGGATGTTTCCATGTGTTGTAAATGTGATATGTGATTTGCAAACCTCCTTTTGAAATTGATGGTCAGTTAATCCCCAACCAAACAGAAGAAGAGGTAACTTTAGCAAAGGAGTTTTTAAAGCCTTTCATTACAGCCAATAATTTCCAATTCCCTTTCAAAAGCAACTTTATCTGAGCTTATACATGCTAAATATCCCCAAGAGATTAGAAGATCAATGGAAGCCTTCTCTGTACATTCAAATACCTTTCCCTCGTCCTTCAGACCATTCTAACCATATTTGAATACAAAACATGGCTAGAGATTAATTGCTACATTCTATCAGCAGATAATCTTTACATGCTTCCTGAGGAAGGTCTACTAGTATAGAGCAATTGTATATTCTGTTTTTCCCAACAGTGTGGCATGGTGTGTTTCAGCACATCCCTTGGTCTAGGAACCCACAACAAGCAACTCCTTTTCCATTATTTACCTGTGACATTTCTTCTGTTGAAAATACCCCTTTCAGAGCTATTTTTCTTGAGAGCAAGACTGCATGGTGTAGCACATACACAGAAATCAATATTTAAAAGCCTCTGCTTCATTATTTTTCCTTATTTCCTGCCCTGATTGAGTGAGAAGGGCAGAGGGCAGGGAGCCTGACGGCACGCGATTATGAGCAGGCTCCAGCCAGCAGCAGCAAGGAAGCTGTTCAGAGGCTGTTGCTAAAGAATGAATATTTATGATTTCTTATCCTGTAACCTATTTCAAAGCCTAAAACCTACAGCCCAATGGTGCTCAGGGCTTGGTAAACCCACAAAGCAGTTAAAATTATTTAGTCTGTAAAGGGGGAACGTGTGTGAAGGTAATTGAAGGGAGATTTTGACCACGTCTTTGAAACAGACTCCGACTTAACTCTAAATCTGAGGGCTAAACTGTATCTGCAGCTGTCCCTGTAGTCATGAACCACATGACTGAGTCTGGGTGGGTGTAGATAAGAATAATATCTATCCCATGATGGGAATTTTGGAAAGTAGATTCATTTCCTGGGAGAAAAACATATAGAGAATCGCCTTTATGTTTCCATCAACAGCTTATTTAATTTTAGTTAAGAATATTTTAATTTAGAATAAAATTGTCTTTAAAATTTAAAATACATTTTATTTGAAGAATTTCCATTTTTTAAAGTCATGAATACTTAGATTACAAGGATGCCTTTGTGGCAAAATATCCATCCCTAGAGTCAGTTGTCACTGAAATGCAGTAGAGCAAAATTGATTCTGATTTTTTCCAAGCATCTCTAGTCTCAGTTCTCAAGACCATCACCCAGAATTATATTCAAAGAGTTATATTCAGAAAAAAAGTAAATGCCTCACATGGGAATTTTGTGTCTAAAGGAGACGTACAAAATCATCATGGATGAGTTTCTGTCTTCAAACTACTCTTTCCTGTACCTCTGTAGGGAGCCTATCATGACTGAGACACACTTTTGGTGAACAGCAGTGTTCACCTCTTCAGAATTACAAGTATGTCAGTATGGGCACATCTGTGCAGCCAAGCTCCTGCTTCAGGTTGAGAAGGCAAAATCCAAATGTCCTTCCACCTGACTTCCCTCCATGGCTTACTCCACTCCACTTTTTTGAAGGACTTGCAGGGACATCAGATGCAGATCATCCTCTGAAACATCAAGATCTCTCCTTCAACTCTAAGGTCAGAACCACAATACCTATGGCCTTTTCTGGACTACCTGCTTAGGTGTTTTACAGCATTCCTCTTTCCTATAAAAATTATGGGATTGCTCCTTGTCAACTCAGTGGTAGCACTGCAACAAAGGTCAGTAAGACAGTCAGGCTTTGCTTGCACAACTCACCTCTCTTTCTCTCTTTAAACTGTTAATCCACTTTAGGTCTCCTAGAGTCTTTAACATAAATCTTGCTCCTGGGGTCAGCTACTTTGTGCTTCTGGGTGCAATGAAAGTGATGGATTGGAGTTGAATTCTTGAAATTTAACAGAGAAGACTTGGGGGATATGCCTTTTCTGAGCATCTATATATACACTCAATATGACACCACACATTTGAATCTTGGCAGCTGGAGTTTTGCACCTTCACTTGTGCCTGGAATATATCTTTTGCCCGACCTTCATCCTGCAAAGAAGGGGGAATGCAGTGACTACCAAATTTAGAACCGGTAGCACTTTGTTTTCTCCTCTTTTTCAAATGAATCAGCTTTTACATCTGCAGTGTTTGCATGTCTCTGTGTGTGTGTATCGGGGGGGGGGGGGGGGGGGGGGGGGGGAAGGGTGTGAATGTGTGTGTGTAATTGATGACTGCTTCCAAAAACAGAGCTACACAGGCAAAGAGAGAAACATGGCAACATGGCTTATAAAATTATTTTAACCCATCCAAACTGAATTTGTGCATTTGCATCTGGCAGATGGGACATAATAACATAACCTATCCTCCCAGCCTGTCTGGACACTCACAAGATGTAAATCCTCAGTAAATAAAACACAACAAAACAGAACAAAAAACCCCACCCAAAACTAAATAGCCTATTTTCAGGAACAAAAACAGCTACCAAAATTAATATTCTTTCTCTTCCTCCTTCCTCCTTCTCTTGCTACAGTGTGTGCCATTGCATGCTGTCCTGGCTCTGCTCCTCACCACCCACGAACCAAGAGATTAGATTCATTGGCTTTGGTTTCCCCATGAATCTGTATGAGTTATCAGGCAGCTCCAGCTACCCCTTCTGCATTATTTTTCACTGGAGTTTTGACTTGCTAGAGCAACAGTAAATCTTTAGTTCATTTCTTTCCATGTCCCTTGTTGTTTGCAGGGTCAGACAGAGGGAACCTCCAGCCCCACCAAACAGAAACTACTCTCAAAATGACAAATTCCCAAGGCATTAACATCCCCACACTCTTAGGTGTTATAATATAACATCATAACCAGTGGTCACTGGATCAGCCAGGATACCAGTAAGACAATGCAGACTTCTGGTTTGTTCATTCAGGTGCAAAAAATTCGATGATTCTGAAAAAATGACATCTTTATTGATCTGGGGACATTTTTGACAGTAATTAAATGTGAAATACCTCAAATTCCTATAATAAACTCTGATAATTCTTTTTCAGTAGTAGGAAGGCCTATCCCTCCCTGCACTTTAAGCACCAGCAATTCCAGAACAACAAGGAGGTATTTATATGCGTGTGTAAGGTCTCCCAATATATTATAGGGAATGACATTTCAAACACTAAACTCCTTATATCCAAAGTAAACCAAAAATTATTCAAAACTAGACTGTCTTTTCAGATCTGCCCCAGCTGTCACAGCACTGGGGCCCTCCTACTCAAGCCGGGGCATCTCCACTCAGTTTCATTTCTGTTCTGCACTGTCCCAAGGCACTCATGAAAACGACATATACTCATGGGTATACTTCTCTAAATCAAATATCTCTGATATATCCATTCAATATTCCAGTCAAAAAGAAATTATCTGAGCTGACTACACTCACCTGAAGAAATGCAGAGCAAGAAATGAGAGTTCATTTTCTAGCTGTGGTGGCTCTTTATGAAACAACAGTTACTGAGTGCCATGGGCACCATGTTATAGTGGCCACACACCTTTATTGCACAAATCCCAGATAACAACTGCCTGCACATTTTTGGCCTAGCTCTCCATGCCACGTCAATGGTAACTGTGCTGCTTGACAGAGAGCTTGTAAATCCTCTTAAAGAGTGAAAATGCTTCACCAGGTCACTTAAAGGATATTCAGGAAGTCATTCAAGCATGACTGCTGGTCATAGAAGAACTTTGCATTGGAGGAAAGTCCTTGCAATATAGGTGCCCTCATTTATTCTAAGCACTGGTTGTGGCCTCCTTTAGAGGTTGCAAGAGCTTTCCCTTCAAAATGGACTTAAAGAGAGAGCAAACACACCCAGCAGAGTATGGCTGTACTTGAAAGTAGCACAACTATGGCAAGAGTCAAACAAAACCTTGGCTCCTAAATCTCTTCTTTTCTTTGCCATAGAAAAACTTTTCCAAACAGAAACAGTCAAGAAGGAAAAGTGTCCCTGTCTCTGGAGGCATTCTTCTTTCTAGCATCTAACAAACAGAGAAAACAACTGATACAAAAAGACATCAAGAATTCAAGGAAAGGAGCAGCCAATAGCACTACCAGAAACGTGTCCTAAATTTGTAATGTTCTCTAAAAGAGCTAGAAAACAAATTTCTGCCTGTAGTCTCCTTCTTTGCAACAACGTTCAAAGAAAGTCTTACCTAGTACTGTCCATGTATTTTTATTTGATTTCATTCCTGGTGCACAGGGTATACATCTTGCAAAACATATATTTTAGCAAGAAGTTATGGTTATACACCTCAGATTGGTTTGTCTTATGAACATGCACTAAGATGGCATAAGATGCATGAAGACCAGAAAAACCCAGAGTGTCTTTTCTAAATAGTACAGTTGTGGGTAGTTTTGTTTGGTTTAGCTTTTTGTTGTTTTTTTTTTAACTAACAGCTAGAAATATCTTCATACATCTTAGATGTTATAGTATACAAACTATGTATGCTCACAAATTTGAGTGATAAAGAATCTCCCTTTGAAGCAACATAATCACAGTTAAGCAAACGTAACCTTAACCATGCACTGTATTTACACATTTATAGCATATTAGATTGGACCTAATAGCTAGGCAGAGGACTCTAGTAGAGGTGCAATTATTTTCTGCAAAGTCATTTGCAATATCAGATTAAGCCAATCTACACCTTTCCCGGGTGTCAGCTGGGAGTTGGTGGCTCTGGTATGAAAGTGTTTACTCAGTCAGGGACTTGAGAATTAATCACAACTTACTGAGCAAATGATATTTCAGTTGGGTAAGGTTCCTCCAGAATTCATGGCACTAATGGGGCCATAAGGGAAGAGATAACGGTGTGTGGTTTGGTTTTAGCAGATATGAGCAGAGATCAGCCCCGTGGTAGTTGGGTGAATTTAGATTAAATTAGCTTCTGGTAAACTTGACCATAAGAAAAAAAAAAGGCAAAACTCCACTCCAAAGGAGATTAATTTGGTGTAAAATGGGAATGGTTGGATGTTTAAGAGAATGCTTTTGTGTTTTGATTCATCTTTAATTAGATGAAAGACAAATGTTGCATCACATGCTGTTAGGGCTTAACACCAGGCAATCAGCAGTATAAAGTTCAATGTTATTTACATTTGTTTTCTTTCCCCCTCATTCTAAAAGCTAATCTGGTCTTCATACTCATTAAGTAGTCACTTACAGAATTGGTTTTGGTTTATTAAAATGAAAAGGAACTTTCTCCCTTTATTCTTTACATAAAATCCTATTAAAGTTTTAGGATTTGCCCCACCCAGTATTATTGGGTAACCCTCAATATCATCAACATCATCACTGCATTGACTCTCAGGTTGACTTATTGCTCCAGTAACATGAGAGAAAAGAGGTTTCCACCATCATTACTCATAGGATACAGGATGCATTCTGTGCTCCCCCTGTAGCAGCCTATTTCAGACATGAAGTACCTAAGATGCATGTAAAATTAATTATTTTGCCCTGATATGCAGAACCCAGAGTTAGTCAAAGCTCTGTATAGTGTCCCAAAACCAAATGGTAAATTCCAGTTGGGCAAAATTCCCTAAGTGAGAATAAAATTATTTTATTTATCTCCTCAGGCATACGTTTTACAAGGAAATAAAACAACTACAGTAAAACAGCTTCCCCTGGACTGATGCCAGCAGTCTGGCAGAGAATCTCTTGGTGTGTTTTGGATATGGATAGGAAATCTTTAATGTTATTAGAGAGAAAATTATTACCCAGAAATACTCCAGAGAGAAGGTTAGTAGAAACAGCTTGGAAAACATTTTCTTGGGTGTGATAGATGTCTTCATTGTAGTTACTGAAATAAGAAAAAAGATGTTGTTTAGACTTGATTTTATTAAGCAATAAGACATGTCAGAAGCTTGTTATAGAAAACAATCTTGGATTGTGAAGCAAAAGGTTATTTCTGTTCAAGTAAAATCAAAAAATAAAAACATAGGTCTGCAGCTAAGACTTTTTTGAACAACCAAGTGTTCACAAGTCAAAGAAATTTCATAGTAAAATCAAACAGATGAAGTCACTTGAAAATGCTCTTTCTTTGTATCAAAGGATCTAACATGATCCAGAGTGTGTATTTCTCAATGAATAAAAACCTTGAACAAAGGTCTACCTGATTCACTGGAATATTTAGGGGAAAAAAAACCTGAGAATGAGAAGGATATTAAAAATAAGAACAGAATCACAAAAAGAGCACAGACATCTATATATTGAATGTCAAGCTGATAAAGTTTGCTATGGTAATCACCAAAAATAATCAAGCTGAATTCAGGTTTCTGAAGGAGGGCAAGGAGAAAATTTGTCCAGCTGTAAAAATAAATTATTATAGAACAGGGACACAAGAATACTAAAAAGTTAAAGCACAATATAATGTTGGTGTAGTCAAAAGCTAAATATGCTTTG
Organism: Acrocephalus scirpaceus scirpaceus; assembly: GCA_910950805.1. Classification (NCBI taxonomy): domain Eukaryota; kingdom Metazoa; phylum Chordata; class Aves; order Passeriformes; family Sylviidae; genus Acrocephalus; species Acrocephalus scirpaceus. The sequence goes on from OU383777.1 coordinate 21,454,541, forward strand.
ATTAGATTCCAAGACTGATGATGTAGAAAATTAATGCAAAATGAAACTAGATAATGAGAATGCGTATTTAAAACTAGAAATTGTCTCTAATGTAAAGGAGAAAAAGCATAATGAACATAGGGCAAGTTGTGAGATAATTTGATCAGAATTGGTAGTGAATTTGTAAATCTGTCTTAGGGTGACATTATAATGTTTGTTATATCAGACCCAATCGTCTGTTGGGTGATGCCAGATATTACACCCTGTACCTTTAATAGTGGGTCTGAGAGCAAAGGGGAGAGGGAAGTGCGGTTTGTTTTTTTCCAGGAAAACTCTGCTCCTCAGAGTGGCCTTGGAAGCGGGGGAGTTCAGGACACGGTTGGATGGAGAGAGGCTCTGCTTTTTTTTTTTCCTTTCAGTTAGTTAGTTGTAGCTAGTTAGTTAGCTGTAGGTCTTGTAGCTAGCTGAAGTTTTTTCCCCCCTTTTGCGTTTTTTCTGCCTCTCCTCGGAACTGTTCCAATCTCTCTGGACTGAGGACCTGGGGGAAGCACCGGGGGCCTCCACCTGGGACCCACCCCACCAGACCAACCCTGCGCAGAAACTCCTTTTTCTCCCAGCGCCAGAGGAACAGAGCAACAGAACAGAGGGACTATCTTTGGGAAGAGACCTTCTCTCTAAATTTGTCATCTCTCCAGAGCGGCACGAAGTTCTTGTCATCGGGTACTGTTCAATCTGTTGTGCTGGGAGTGCTCTGCCTGTTTAATAAACTGGTTTCTTTCTACTTCTCTCTGAGGAAGTTTTTCCTGAACCGGTTGGGGGAGGGGAGGGAGAGCCCCTTAGGAGGTTTTCTCCCAAATTTGCCTTAAACCAGGACAAAATCCCACAGCAAGTATTTTAGCAAATCCTTCTGCATAACTGTATGTAGGTAGCAAATGATGTATCTTTATTTAGGAGGGTGATGTGAGCAATTTCAGTCTAAACTCCAATGTAGCAAGCTGGAGAACAGACTTTGAAGGAAGGAATGACTAAAAACTTAGAGGTAGCTGAAATGAAATCCAACATATTTTGCTAAAAAGACTTCTTAAGAGATTGACCTGGAAGCCTTTGAAGGCCTTTGGCCAAACTAAGCAAAGTATATCTCATTTATCTGGATTTTAGTGAGTGTTTAATATTCTTCTGTAAATATGTAAACGTTAGTTAAGCTGGAAAATTTAGAGATTAATAAATGAACCATAAGGAACACATTTGAAGAATCACAGTATGTGGTTTGTTTTAATTGCTTTGTTTGTTCTTCATTTATGGTGTAGTCTGTTAAAAGAGTGAGTAAGCAAGGTATAACACCTGGGAAGAGCAGAGGCTTGTCCCTTCTCTTAGGGGAAAATAGATGTGCCTGAAGGTCAGCAGCTTTGAGAGACTACTGTGAGTGACAGGCCAAGGAATGAGAGAAAATAGGCAGGTCTGGGAGCTGGAGCTCAGGCTAAGAATCTCAAATGTTCCTGTAAGGACAGGAGAGGACAGGGAGTTATCAGAGGGGACAGAAGGAGTTTCCAGTCAGCCAGAGATGACTGGGCAATTTTGAGAAACTCAGAAGTCATTGAGCTAACTGGGGGTAAAGACAAAAGGAAAAAGCTTTCCACAAGAGCCAAGTGGGCACCAGGTAAATATCAGGTAGCCCTTTTTCACTAATTCTTTGCCTGTGTACATTGTATTTTCTCTGTTTTGGGACTTAATTATTAATATTCTAATTAAAGATTATTTTTTCAGTTCAAAATTTGGGGGCAGTTTGCAACAAGTAGGTCTTACCTAACTGATTTTAAAGATGTAGGTGACTCCGGGCCCTGTCAAGTCAGGGAAGAGAATGGCAAAAACATTTGTTTTTCTAAATGAAAATGGGTAGAACTGAAGGGAGGGGTATTTGGCAGAAAAAAAGTAACCAATGCAGTTCATGAGGAATCATTATTTCCATTAGTGACTATAAAACACTTAATGCTCATGAAATCCATCCCTGGCACAACACTGAAAGTATCATCAAGACAGGGAAGATCAAAGTATCGTACATAGAGAAAGACATAATTAAAGGAGTATAAAATATAAAGTAAGGAAATAATATAAAACTAATTAACAATATCAGTTCTGAACACATAGGAAAAAACATTAATTTAGGAGCTCTTCATGTTGAAACAGCAGAGAAAGATAATCTGCTTTTGAACTCAAGGTTAACTCAGTAATGCATGTGATGCAACCAGAATAATGTAAAAGTGACTCCATGATGTTTTAAAGAGTGGTTTCTAGTAGAGCAGTAAAACTGCTGATATCTGTCTCATTGTACAAGGCATTACTAAGCACTTGACAACAATACAGAGAACTTGTCTGATTCTCTCTATTAAGCAGACATAGAGTCAAAGAGCGGCTTGGGTTGGAAAGGAAATGAAAGATCATCTAGTTCCAACCCCCTGCCATGGGCAGGAACATCTCCTGCCAGACCAGGCTGCTCAATGCCCCATCCAACCTGAACTTGCAAAGAAAATATGAGGTCAAACAAGAAGAGATAACGAGGAAGAATATAGGGCTGAGCTTCTATACTTTGTGAGAAGAATCAAAGCAAGCATGGCAAATAGAAGCTCAACAGGGCAATTTATTCCTTTCTATAAATACATGAGTCAAGTAAATGATAAGCATTGCAAAAAAATTCAGCAAAGGCATAAGTGCAAGTCAGAAGTGAGAGTTATGTCCAGAGTGTTGCCACTAATACATTTATGGAAATCAGAAGGTTTCTAACAGAGCAAAAAATGTAACTCGTCCTCTCTTAAATTGTTTCAACATATTCCCTGTCTTACGGTAGGAGATAACATGGAATTATGCAGCAGGTGCTAAATTATATCTACATGAAAGTCTGGGAAAAGCAAAAGTGTCTTAGCTTAGTAGTATAATTTTCAAAAATATCAGCAATATTGAAGAAAAGTGATAAACAAAAGACTCCATAATAGCAATGAAAATGATGATTTGGAAAAGAAATACACTTACATTTTCTTACTTCTCTTGACTGTTTTCCCAAGTATTTTTGCTTTAATGAGAACATCATCCATTACCAAGTCTATTAGGTATCAGATGTAATACTAAGTGCAGTTATAAAATCCTGCAGTTTGCCACTTATTCATTCTCATATTCTTGATCAGCAGAACACTCTCATGTTCATGTCCTCCAAAGACAAGGCACATCCCTCAACTGGGGTTTGGCTGGCAGTTGGAAGTATATTTGGGAAAAAAGCTACTATGAAAAATCAATGCTTTTACTGCATGCATGAGAGGATGAGGAAGAGAATTTACCACATGAAATAGACGGCTTGTCAAGCTGCTTAATCAACTACTACAAAGTCCTGAGATATTATGAAGGGGGAACTATAAGAAAAGTTATCCCAAATGGCCAGGTCTGCTATTTAATGCTGAAATAAGAGATTAGTTACTATCTTGAGAACGTCTACATTTCATTGCACTTTAAAATATGCCTTGTAAATTCCACATACAGCATCATGGCCTAACAGTATTCAATAAAAAAATGATGTGTTATCATCTTTGGGCTGTCAAATCTGAATCTGCAGCATCCAACAGTACCACAATCTTCACCTAAATTATGGATTGTAAAACAAACAATGATTGATTCCTTAATTTCCATTTTAATGGCACTACAAATGGTAATATTTACACCCTTTTTGGCATTACACCTCATTTTGGCACCACAGAGACTGATAAATAGCATTTTATGTCCATTATCAAGGACATAGATTGTTTACAATTTACTTATTCTCGACAGTTTAGATTTACATGTACTGGATAGAGAATAAATTTATCTTAAACCTAATGTTTGTTTTCTACAGGAGTTCCATCTCCAAAATTGTACTTGGATCACAAAAGTAAATAACCAAGGAAGAAAAAGTAGATGACATCTAAGGGGGGCCAATCCTGCTGTTTGCTGCAGCAGAAACAGCACCATATCCTACAAGAGGAGATTAATATACAAAATAGAAGAGAATCTTCTGCTGTTAATGTTTACTTCTGAATGTCTATTTTTACTACCGTGTGGAGACAGAGGATCCAAAAGAGATATGGGGATGCAGAACAAAAGGCCAACGCTTCTGAAATTTTTAATTAGTGATACTGACTTTGATCTAAGTTTTCAAGACAGCTCTTTTACAAAGTAAGTGAGTAAATTAAATATTACATAAGCCAGAGATTGTGATGGTGAAGAAAGGAGGATTCAATGGCAAGGACTCTTCCAAGGGTGTTTCTTGTCAAACAGAGAACTCAACCTAGCACAACTAACTATGCAATTCTAGGAGTTGCTTTAATATCTCTTGTGCTCTAGGTACTAAAGGTTCATAGATTCATAGAATATACTGAGCAGGAAGGGACTGATCTGGACAACTCAGTGCAACTCCTAGCCCTGCACAGAAGACCCCAAGAATCACACCGTCTGCCTGAAGGCATCATCCAAACACTTTTTGAGCTCTGCCAGGCTGGTGCTGTGACTGGAGCTCCCCACTTCCATGGGGAGCCTGTTCTAGTGCCCAAACTCTCTCTGGGTGAAGAAACTTTTTCTAATATCCAACCTCAACCTCCCTGACACAACTTCAGGCCATTCCCTTGGGTCCTGTCACTGATCACCAGAGAGAAGAGATCAGTGCCTGTCTCTCCTCTTCCCCTCATGAGGATGTTGAAGACCACAATGAGGTCTCCTTTCAGTCTCCTCCAGGCTGAACAAGCCAAGTGACCACAGCCACTCCCTCAAGGGGAACCCTCATGGCCCTTTTATGGATGCTCTCCAACAGTTTAATGTCTTTCTTATATATGGCACCCAAAACACCCCCCAGCACTGGAGGTGAGGCTGCCCCAGTGCAGAGCAGAGCAGGACAATCCCCTCCCTTGCCTGGCTGGTGATGCTGTGCCTGATGCACCCCAGGACAGGGTTGGCCCTCCTGGCTGCCAGGGCACTGCTGACTCAGATCCAGCTTGTCACTGGCCAGGTCCCCCGGGTTCCTTTCCGCAGTGTTGCTCTCCAGCCTCTCATTCTCCAGTGTATGTATACAACAACAGCTTCCCTGTTCAAGGTGCAGAATCCAGCACTTGCCCTTGCAAAAAGGGCAGTTAGCAGCTGAGCACTGTGCTAAAGATGATTATTCACATTAAAAAAAAAAAGGCAAAATCTGGGGGTTTTTTTTCATTTTTTCTAATCATACCCATTACTATAAGATGCAATAGCTTAAGGGCTACTCAACTGGAACTGAACACCTTCTAAGCTAATGTTTTTGGGTTTTTGTTTCATTGTGCTTTTCTAAATTGGCCTTCTTAAAAGCTGTTTTTAGACTGGTCATGTCTCACTGAAAGATGCTTCTCTGTGTGACATGATCATCATGGTTAATGCCTTTTTCTTTTTTGGTTTTTTTTCTTAGGGAAGATGACCACAAATGGTACTAAGAGCAGTCATTTTCCAGTATTTTTCTATAGGAATTATTAGTTTCATTTTATACGTTGGAATGTCCTTGACTTAGAATTACAATGAAGAAAAGGCATTCAAACATTTGGTTCTTCATGTAAAGTTTTAATAAGAATTTATTAAGAGTCCCTGGACACATTAAGAAACAAATAATGACACTTCTAGCTACAATATGAAAATCCTTTGCATTGCTTTGACTACCAGACAAAGAAACATCTTCAGATTTATTGAACAGCCAGTAACACATAAGGTTTTCCATATTGCTGCATGATTGAAACTTCAGAATGTCTGGGAGGGAGACAATAACATGACAAAGATAAAAATGTGCCTGTTACCTAGAACCAGTATACTATACATAGGGTATTCAAAATGGAGAACAATAACAACTCCTGGCAGGCTTGTATGCTGAAGCACTCATCACAGACATCTGTTAATCTTCATAACACCCACCAGGCAACAGGGCAAATACAGCAATTGCCATTTGACAGATGAGAAAAATTGAGTCCCAGCTTGCTGAAGACTATGTGATGAGCAAGAGAAAGAGTGGGTGTAGATTAAGGACCAGAAGATGTATGTGCCCTATTGTGCCCCATAGCAAGTCCATAAAAATAGATAATTAGCAGTCAGGCTGTAATAGCACTGACAGTGCAGTTCTGCCTATGCAGTCACTGGACTTTCTCATGTTATTTAGTTTCCATCAGCAATCCCTGCGGGACCTTTCAAAATGAACTTTTTTGAGAAAAGTGTTTGGGAATGCCTGTAGGCTGATCCAAAATCCTTTAGAGGGTACACTGCCTGAAGTCTGCCTTCAGCTAATCCATCAAACCTGTTATTTTCTCATGCAAAACAAACATGTGCATTACCAGCAGAGTTGATCAAACCTAGGCAAGTGTGACATCCAATTTTTACCTGTCCACTCAAATCATGGTATGTTACAGCTGACATAATTGCATTAGTGGACTGCCAAAGAGCACAGCCCACCCGCATTTGGGCAGCTGAACTCAGCTGCATGTTTTCAGATTTTCGGCTCAAGCAACATTGCCTTCACTCTCCTGGCTATAACCAACCTGAGACTTGGACAGATCTGTGTGGAAGATGATGTTGTGCTATGCTCTCGTATTGCTACTAAGGCATGGCTTCAGAAACTTCACCCCACTGAGTTGTAGGAAGACTAAAATTATTACAAAAAAACCCAAAAACCCAAACCCAAAAATATTCCCCCCTAAACTCCCCAAAACAAACAAGTTATTTTCTCCTCTGTAAAGATAATCAGAGGGAAGAAATCCCTGTTTCCTGGAACAAAGGAAATTTATCAGCTGTCTCTGGTAACTGAAACAGGAACCCTCATCAGTGGTTAGACTAGATGATTTCCAGACATTCCTTCCAAACCTTATTCTCTGATGCTGTGAAAGAAACAAGTATGCAGATTTACATGATATTTTCACTGCCCAGCTCAATTCCTTATAAAGAATGGTCTTACAGGCCTGACTGCCCTGCTGATAGCAAGGGAGAAAAGGAAAGCAAATGAGAATAAAACAACAATGAAAAAATCAGAATGGCCCATTAATTTAGTAAACCTATAAAAGTTTTCCTCTTTTCAGAATTGTTGGACAGATAGGATATGGTTAAGTTCTTGTTTTTATGTTTGTTTTTAGAGTATCACTTGCATCTAGTGTAGGTTCTCCAATACTTGCTTTGACTAAATTCATTACTATGGATGAGGTGCTCCTCTGTGTGTACTGTCATAAATGCATATAAAGCTTGAAGTATCAGTATGGAGCATTTGGCTTTATTGCTTTGGCTTTGCTAGCTACTACTCTATCACTCATCACTTGCTATCTACCTACTCTGAAGTGCTGAACCCTGGCGGGTTTGCCACAATTGTTTATCACTGAAGTATAGAACAGTACTTTAAACTTCTCTGTTTTCAACATATTCACATTTATGGCATTTGTAAAATACTATGACTCAATTAAAAATGGGATTTTATTGTTCAGAACAGACAGAATTTACCTCACATGAAACAAAAATTTGTACAAGTCTGTGAGTGTCCAATTTTTGTGATTTTATTTCTCTTTTTTTTCCCTTTTTTTCTATTTTTTAAATTTTCCTTTTAACATTGTAACATTGCTATTCTTAGGGAATAGAGTCAGGAAGCTATGTATTGGGCAATATACTTCTCAGGTGTTACATTAGAAATAGTTGTGTTTTGAAAGCGTTGCATTAATCTATCTGTTCCTATCTTTTAAAACTAGCAGCAACTATTAGCACCATGGGCTGGATGCTTTTTGTAATATGTGACATCTCCAAAACAGGAAGCTGCTTTTTCTTGGTTTTGTTACATGCAAATTTTGAGCCTCTACTGCACTGGTCTGCATTGGTGTATGATCCACATATGTCCCTTACCTCCTCTTGTTTTCATTTGTGACACCACCCTGAACCATTTAACTAATTTTCACACCAAATATGTTGTCTAAAGCAAAGTCCTTTGGGGATCAATTTTGGGGCCTGGAGCCCACCACAGCACATATTTTCTTTCTGCATGCAGCTCCCTGCTGAGGGCAGCAGTCCTGCCTACCTCTGGGCACTTTGGGATGCAGCCTACCCGTCTGCTGTGCTGGTGGGACAGACAGATGGACGACATCTGCAGCAAGTCAGCACGGGGACCATGAGAGGAGGGTGGTAGCATTCCTTTCTGCTGTCCTGTGGATCAAGTAGCTGCACAGAATTATAGAAACAGGATGCAATCCAGATACAAAAAGAGGCAGTAACATCCAGAATCTCTTACCTGCCAGTTCTGAGACTGAAAAGTGTGAAGGAAGGACATTTATTCCCCAGGATACAGTCAGAGAAGGCGTACATGTCAAAGGTGGTTAAAATCAGCAGAAATATGTTTTCCTTTTCCATTTCTCATATTGACTCTTATTCCTTAACCAATGAAAATTTCCATTTTCTACAGTTTGAGGAAATACATTGCAAAAATTGGCCTGCCCATGGGAGTAACTTCATTATTGTTTGGGTTTTTTTCTTTGATTTTTAGTAACTACAGTTCTTTAAAAGTATCAGAAATAAAAAGTTCTCATGATAACTTTAGCAAAACCATATGAAACATACCACTGTACTTTGGACAGACACCCAAGGCATTGCTCATTCCATCACTGTTATTCAGTGAATATGATTCAGAAAATCAGTGGAAATGAGCTTTTCCATTTTCCAGAGTAGTTTCTCTCTTGGAAGCTGGCTTTTCTGCTTCTTCATCAAATAGTAGAACTCCCAAAATAACCAGATAACTTGCTTTCTATCACACCTCACAACCCACTGAGAGTTCCCACTGGGCCTACCATACCTTAATTTAAAATTGAAAAGCCCTCTCGTTTACCCATAATTTACCTAACGCGTTAAAAGCTAGAAATCCCAGAGGGCAAAGCCATATCTCCTGTCAGTTTGGATACATTCCCACAGATCTTGTGAGTTTCTGGGATTTTATACTGCACGCCTGAAGGCAAACAGAAGGAAAAATATTAAAAAAAAAAAAAAAAAAAAAAAAAAAAAGAAAAAAGTAAAAAAGAAAAGAAAAAAAACAGGGAAGTTTTAATGTGCCTGCAACATAGGTACAGTGATGTACAGTTTTGTAGAGGACTTTTGGATTTTCACTGACACAATGCAAAGACATCAAGCTTTGGGTAAGCTTTCCTCTGTCCAGCACCAGAAAAATCCCTCTACGGGAAATTTGAGTAATATTAGAGAGGCATTACATGTGTACCAGAACAAAGAATTTAAATGGTCTCTACTGTCTCACTTCCACACTTTGGCAGATCAACAATAGAACTAACTCCTTATAATAACAAGTAGATGGATTTTTAGATCTTCATTTCCCCCATTCTCCACATAATTTTATGATAAGTGAAGCCAAAGTGACAGTAATAGAGATGGAAGAGAAAAACTGTCATGCCGTGGTTAACAACGGCACAGCTTCTCCCCTACTGCTTCATCCACATGGTTCAGAGGTAAAATGCAGTAACCACTTTTCTAACATAGCTGAGTCTATTCCATCATTTTCCTCTATGTTGAGATGTCTCAAAAGCCCTGCTGATCAGATCCTGGTCAGAAAATCTTGTCTTACACCAAAACATGAGCTTAGAAGTCAGTTCTCAGGCCACCAGAACATTTTAAATATCATTTAAGCACAGGAATCTACAGGATGCTGTGGTAAGAAGTTCACAAGGCTCTTTGTCAGAGAAGTATATATTTCAGGAGTTCTGCACAGGACAGTAACTGGCCCTCAGTTCCTTGGCATTCAATGTTTTCACTGCTGGTCTGGAGTCTACTGATGCTGCACAGCACTGACGGAGTGATCTTTGATGATTAAGAAAGCAAGACGAATATGCAGTGATGTGAATTATTTAGCAAGATATAGCCCTGAAACTGAACATTTTTTAGCACGGAAAAAAAGATGGGGTCCTGTACACAACTGTTTCATGATTGTTTTTAATTTTTATGTAACTAATTTTGCATTGAAAAAAATTGTTTTTTTCAATAGAAATTCTTCATAAGCTTGGTCCATTTTCTCCAAATATTTGTAAATATTTGAAGGAATGGTGTTATTACATTCCTTTTCATCCACTAGCTCAGGCACTTGTTCAATGCTTGAGAGACCAGGAACCAAACCTTTCTGTCTGAAGGGATCTGAACTCACATCTGCCATACACCAATAAAGCACTAGCAGTCTGTTAATGCTGCTATGCTTGGTGTAAACTATTTAAAATTCATGTGAAGGAGGAAATTATTTCACTACCTAGCTTGATCTGCTGGGCACTCTCATAGGATGTTGGACATTTTCATTCCAATCCCTGCTCCACTGAGTCTTTCAATACTAATATGAAACAACATATGACCAAGAAGACAGAGGAAGGAAACCTCAGTGTAGGATGATGCTATTTTATACTAGCATGGTATGTATTTAGAAAAGCTTCCTAGATATACTGGTTCAAATCTGCTCAAGCATAACAGAGAAATGAACATGAGTATTTGGTCTTGCTGAGGATTTTGTTAGCCCTTAGAAACTGGATAAAAGAAATCAGTGACTAAAATATCATAAATTTTAGCTCCTCATTTTATTATTTGTCCTTAAGTGTCTGAAAATCAAATATTCTGTTATGTCCGATGTAATGCTTCAATAGACACGTGACTATTTCTCACTTGTTTTCTAATTTGGCAAAGACAAAACAAACCAAAGAAGAAATTTTGTTTGAACTAAATGAATTTTCATTGATTACTTTATTCAGCTGGTGAAGAGTTGCATTTTAGGGTGTAAGATTCTTAGCACTGGACTCAATTGTCACCTAAAAACTTTATCAAGCCTTTAATGTGCACTTGCTGAAGTCTGAATAATTGGTTTGGTGGTGACTGAAAACTTACTATGTGATTTTAATTACTGAGAGGACAATCAATCTATGTTCCCTGCAGCTACAACAGTGCAAATTTCTATTTAGTGCCCATTTCCCTCATTTTCTTTTTTGGGTAAAGTAAAATTGACTAGCATGAGTTTTTCCTCTACTGGTAAAAATGCCTTTATTTCATTTTGGGGTTTACTTTGATTTGCCTTACATAAACAAGAAGAGTACCTAAGTGCAGTGCATTACCCAATATCAATTTAAGGAATAACATTGGCAATAGCTCTGTATTTGCTTGTTCAAAGCTTTGCTTTGAGAAAGCAGGTTCACTGGCGGGGTGGCTTCTTCCATAGTTGATATTTGCAACCAAATAAGCCAACATCAAAAGGAAATTGCTCACTGTGACCTAGCTGGGCAGGGAGAGGTAGGGAGATAAATGTTATTTCAGTTGTAGATTCTGAAAAGCTTATCCCCTTTACCAGTCAGTCATCTACAGCTGAGGATGTCAACAGGAAAAGGATGGGAAGGCTGGAAGTCATCATAAATCTCTCTGACAAAGTGATGTATGCTGCATGACTGTAAAGCAAACCTAAACTGAAAACAGTCTTTGACTTTTTTTAGATCTACTTCAAGTCACTCTGCTGTAAGTGAAATCAGAGCCCAAGAAAACCCAACTCTTTCCCTACATCATACCCTTGTTGCCACTTATTCTTTCATCCCCCTATTCTGCAACCACTTTCCTAAGTACCTGACAGAATTCAGTGTGACCACTTTTGCCTAAATTCCCTTCTTTTGTAACCCTCAGCTAAACCAGGATCAAAAGATCATACAACTAACTCCCTTTGCAGTACTATCTCACTGTATTGAAATAATGAATCCAAATCTTCTGTCTAAGCTGATTCCTGGTAGTTATTTGACATGTTCATTTTTTGTAAGATCTTGTAGCATTTAGACCTACCAACCAATTCATTTAATCTGAGCAAGTTTCACTGTTCCCACTGTAGTTAATGAGGGAGCGTAGCAGTGAAAATCTTTCCACTTGGACACTTTCTTGGGGCTATGATCATAAAGAGGATCTAGCTGGTTTGCTTATACCTTTAAATAACTAATTCTAGTTGAGCTGAATTCCATATGGCATTTGAATTAATGAAGCCTATTTCTAATCAGAATTATGGTTTAGAAGCTTTGCTGTTCTTCATGTTTCATGATCTGGCCATTTTTATATTCCTATGTATTAATGAAAATGTTTCACTAATACCTGGCTGGCATGGATGCATTTAAAATGATATGCAGCACAAAACATTTGATTTTATGGATAACAATAATTTAAACAATTCCAAAGGCCATACTTGTGCAGTAATGAATGAATAAATGACACAAGGAACATGAGGATGTTTAATTTTTCCATACTGGGAAATCTCTATTGCCAATTTTATATGTCTTGCACCTTTATTTTTATCAAATGAACATATAAAATCTGTTGAAAGGCAAAAATAGATCAAAGGCCACTTTGGCTTAGAAGTCTCATCAACACATTTCTGGCTTTATTTTATTATAGAGAATACTTTGACAAGCAGGACAATGCAAAATCCTATTAAAAGTTTTGTGGAGTTTTGAAGTATTACAAAAGTTAGTCCTGGAATCACTAAGATCCATTCTTTTTTGGTACTATTTGCCTTTCCAAGGAATGATTACTTAAAACCCTTCCATAGTAAAAATTGCAGTTACTGATGTTCCTTTCTTGTGAGCAACAGAAGAGAAAAAAGTTACAAAGAATCAAGATAAATATGCAGAGAACTACTCTGCAGATCCTTATCTTTCTGTATTAATGGATAACTTTATAGAGGATACTTTATATACTGTACTAGCATATAGTTTTTCATTTGAACTTTTACTGGCTATAACATCAGAGTTTTTCCAGTTTCATCTCACTGATTTTCATTTCCAGCTCCTGCAGCTAAGCTTATCTGAGAGTAAGAGGAAAGAGAAAAGACAGTGTAGAAAGAAATCAGCCTGTGAGAAAGTGCAGGAACATAATCTGAAAATATAATCCAAGCTGTCACCGTGATTAATACTTCTGGCCTTCCTCTCATCTTCTACTCATCAAGGCTCCTTTTGCCTGTGGTCTTGAAACTAGCAATATCACACTTGATTTTACTTTACCTCCAAGTTTTTTACCCTTTTGCTCCATCCTTCCAAAATTTTGCCATGCTCTTTTTTTCTCTTATACTCTCCCCCTTTCCCTTTCCATTACCCACAGGCTATCGTGGTAAGTTTGTTCTTCAACACTACCCACCTGAGAGAGGAAAATGGACTGAGTTAACCACTCACTATCACCAGAGGCTCTGTGCTCAGCTCAGCCTCAGGTGATGATTTCCCTGCTTATGCACAAACCCCACATCACTTTCCCAGACACCATTTCTGCAGAAAGTTGATCCTGAAAGTTTCACCCTGCTCTGCATAAATGTACTCTTATCAACCAAAATACACTCAAGACTAAACGCAAAGCTGAACAGAGACATGGGGAGTTAAATCTAATTTTTTCTGATTTTTATCTAATTAATTCTACTTCAGTAAATAAGGAAGATGATAGAGAAAGAAAGATTCCAATCAAATGTAAGTAATTTGCAGATCTGCTCTACAGATCAAACCCAAGTCAGTTTTATGGAAAAACAATAGAAAGGTTCAGGCCTGCTCTAAGCACAGAACAAGAATATAGAATAGCTTGACTGACAGAATATTTCCTAAGGCAAATTTTTAAGTTTGGTCGGTTGTAACATTTATATTAGAATGACATGTCAAAGCTTGGACATAAAGTAATTTCAGCTGATTATTGCATTCCAAAAAGCAGAGTGGAGAAATGCCATCTGAAGGATTTTCTATTTAAATCTACTACTTCTAATTTTCTTAAATTATTTCAACATTTAAAGCATGAAACTCAGCAATATTCCAGTCTGTCCTCCATCAACAATTGTACCCTAAAATAATTTCTGATCAAGCATGCTACTACACAGCGAAAAATGTGGATGATCCAAAAATTTCTCTACTTGCATCCATAATTAGAAAGTTAGGAATTAATCTCTTAAAATAATTCAACCTATAGCTAGACATAAACACTTATCAGAATTCAGTATTGCTACCAATCACTACAGGGGCTAGGACAAAAAGAGTGGAACAACATAACCAAAGGACAGAAACGATGATAAAAATAAACTTCTGTTGGTACTATGTGCTTCCCACAATCAATTTTTGTTTTGTCTCTGAGAGATTTTCTTCTTGAAAAATCTGAAGTGTAGCAAGTGCTAGGTTATGTCCTACAGCTGAATCAGCTGTGTCACTAATTCATCACATCTGGAAGACTGTTATACAGTTCACATAATTTATTTGCTTGATAAAGTAGCTAAAACCCAAGTTTTTACTTGAAGGGATTATTTACAGATGTTCCTTCTGATACGAAACCTGTATGTGTTTCCCAGGAGCCATCTCATTACTTAAACACGGCTGTGTCGAAAGCTGTGCATTGAAATCTGAGTGCTCAGCAATAGGCTGTCACGTCATTCTGGCTGGAAGAAAATGATACCAGCTGTGCTGAATAAGACTGCAATTGAATACTAAGTAGTAGAAGAAAACAGGAATAGTTTTTTCCTGAATAGTTTTTTCCTTATTTGTTGTTTTGGGTTTGGTTTTGGAATTGATTTTTTTTTCTGCTAGAAGTCCAGCCAAAATAAAGTTCTTAGTCTCCCTATATTAAAGAGCTTTCTTTGATACTAGAACAACAAATAACTGGACTGATTCCATAATGTAGCGTTTTCCTTGTGTTCCAGGAAGATACTCTATTCCATGGCACAGTTCATATAGCACATCCATCTCTCTGCATACTTCTGTGACCAACTGAGTACACTGAACTTAGCACTAGCTGGCATCCTCTGACAGCATGGGAGCCAGCAGAGGATGCCCTATTGTCTGCAGTGCCTTTTCTGTTTCACATCTTCAAGGCAAGAAGAGAAAATTAGGGATAGGATTCTATTTGAATAGTTCAAGTCTTGACTTTCAATATGGCTTCATGTTAGTCTGGATGAGAGGAAGCAGAGAAGCTGTTTTCCAACCCTCCTCATGTAACTGCCCAAATTCTTGACTAGTTAATGGAGAAAAAAACTAGCTATAGAAAGTCCAATCTGCCTTGTTGACATGGTGCTTAGGGACATCGTTTTACAGTGGAGCTAAGCGTGTTAGGTTTATGGCTGGACTTGATTATATTAAAGATCATTTCCAACCTAAATGATTCTGTGATTCTTTGGAAAGTGACTCCAGTGTAACTGTAAGTGGAGTAACTCCAGTGAGTTACACAACAGAAGAGAACAAGTCATTTTGCTTATATTTGCAAACTACCACTCTCATGAAGAGTAAAAGTAATTCAAATGGAAATACAAGACCTTCATCTGCCCAGCATCGCATTTGAAGGACTCTCTTATAAAGATAAGTGGAAAAGAGCAAAAGGGATGATGGTAGCACTTGAAAGACACGTTGCTTGAAGTCTCCCCAAGGAAAGAACATCTTTGGTCAGTCTGAGGAAAATTGTGTCCATGTGTCTCCAGTTCCACATGATGTTCACCTCTGAGGCACAGGATACTCAGGGTGAGATGAGAGAGATACATTCCCTGTATCACTCAAGAGGCACCACTAGGCAGGGAGGATCACATGCCAAGACAGCAAAATTCCAGAGAGAGAGGAGAGTCAAACTCAGTCCTAGGGAAAGTGTATATGGTTACAAAAGCCTTCATAATTATTTTTAGAAAAAAAACCCAAACTTTTTTTAAAATCAATAATAACCTTTATAAAGGATGGAAAATCCTCCTTTCAACTTTCCCATCCCTCTCCAAATGAGTCTTAAACCAGCATCGTTTTACCTCTTGGCTGGCCTCCCTTTGCCCTGATATTGCCATGTTTTTCAGTATACATTTAAGGATGAGAGAAATATATAAAGTGTAGGAGAAAGAAACTTCAGCCCATAAAATCTGCCTGGCAGAAACAGCCTTGAGACAAACTTTAGGAAAGTAGAAGAGTACCTGTGGTATATCTGGGCTAGAAGAAGAGGAAGAGAAAATAAGTTGTTAATGGTTTGCTTCACACTAGTGCTGACACCTCTGGCCAGAACCGAAGGAGTGCCTCTCTTTTAGCAGGCTACCCATCTTTTCACTTTGAGCATGCAGCTGCATGCA
This sequence comes from Acrocephalus scirpaceus scirpaceus, assembly GCA_910950805.1. NCBI lineage: Eukaryota > Metazoa > Chordata > Aves > Passeriformes > Sylviidae > Acrocephalus > Acrocephalus scirpaceus. Next base: position 21,470,622 of record OU383777.1, read on the forward strand.
TGTTTGGTTATAAATGGCTGGCCACGTTTTGATTCCCTTGCATTTTCCATTCTAGGCCTCTTGACTAGTTATTTGAAATAAACATGTTTATGGTTGTCATAGCTCCTGGAAGCAAAATATCCTCTGACACCTAAAATCTTTTAGAACTTACAGAGCAGGAAATGGCAGAACTTCACACTTTCTGACCAAACGTCAATGAATGAAAAAGTAATAATCTTTTAAATAACTGCAAAAATCAAGTGTACACACTACAGAAGTGAAAACTCTCTCCATTAACATGATATTCAGTTTTCTTTCTCCTTTGGTTAGATGAAATTATCACTCATTTAGCTTTCGTGTTCGGATAAATAAAAATACTGGTGCTCACCACATCTATTCACCATTGCAATATCAAGGAAGATTTGCAGATCAATGAAAACTGAAAAAAGACCTCTGTGGGAAGAAAAAAATAAGAAAATAATCTAAATGGCCTTCAATATAACTGAAAAGTATTTACAAGAGAAGAAGTTTTTGAGCTGCTTTCATTCAGCATGACAAGACAATTGGAAACTCTAAGATTTAGCTGCCCTTGGATTATAGCCTTTTCCTCTGCTGCCATTTATGAGGATGAGGTAGTCTTATGCCAGTAGGGTTAAAAATGTCAATTCAATAACTTGTGCCTTAATGATTTCTGATGCAAAATCTATAGGCCTAAAATGCTCCATACTGCATTTTTCTTCCCCCATCCTTTGCTTTCTTCTCAGAGGGTGGGTACTTGGGAGGTGGAGGAGGAAGAGGGCAGAATTACACAGATAAGCTGGCAGATGAAAAGAAGAAAACTTAAAGAGTATGAAAAAAAATCACAGTGGTCTTATGGAGAGATGTCCATTTTTTTTCTATGGAAATCATGAATCCCACATAATAGGTAAGTAGTAAAGTGAAGCCAATGAACTAAAATTGCACAAAATTCTGGACTGAGGACAGCAAACGCACATGTGAATGCACATAGGTTTGAGGTTAAATGAAACAAAAAATCAAGGGACAAGGATGTTTCAAGAACTTCCAGGTTTGAAATGCTCATCCAAACTTCCCCAAACTCTTCAGTCCCATGCACATTCAGCTCTTGGATGTTGTGAAAAAAGTGTCCCTTAGCTGATGTGGATTTTTTTGAGAAGGTTATGACATCTGCTTTTCCTTCCATCTACAGATGGTGGAAATGTTGGTCATTCCTCTCCTGACAAACCAAATCCAGCAGAATGCCATCACCTTTTCTTGCTTCTTTAATAGGATGATGAAGGGTCCTCATAAAGATTTCTTCTGCCACTTCGATTATATCTTTTCTACCATAACTCAAATCCAGTGATTCTGTGAATCTAACATTGTGCTTCTTTCTCTTATCTGCTAATCAGAAATGTCTTAATAAACCCCCAGATTTTTTAATCATGCTATTTTATGAATATCATAGGGTAAGTATACTTATGAGATTTGGGTGGCTTTTCTTCACTGAATAATATGAGCAGATGAGACATTTAAGGTATCAAGCAGCTTGTATCCATTGGGTTCTAGAAGATGAACTTTTCAGTTCCTTCAAGTAAAAAGTTGAATTTCAGTTCCTTCATTGAAAACAAGTATTCCAACCAGTAGCTGACTAAATCAATAATTGAGCAAAACCAGTTTGACAGTAGCTGAATAAAATACTTATGCTCCCTCAGAAATGATAAATCCAGCCGTCTCTATTGCCAATGTAAGAAGTGCTTGGAAACAAAACACTGAGGGGGAAAGCTGACTGAACACAGTATTACATCCAGCATGAATTAATAGATTACTGTATTTTTTTAACTTTTTTTTGCAAGGAAAAAGATAATTTCTTTTTTCCAATCAATTAGAACTGAATTATTCACTTTCTCTTCTCCATTAAATGCATAAAAAGCACATAGAAGGTATTATTTAATGAGATTATAGATTTTAAAAAATAGGATCTTTTTTAAAAAATTTTAAAAGGGATAAGAAACACTGGTCAGGCATTAAGAGGAGTCAAGACCAGTACAAGCACATTGGGAGAAGGAATGTAGTCTGTGAGGATTTGAAGAAGCTATGTGTAACATAAGACTGAAGTGAGGTGTTGTGGGATTGTATAAATTCCTGAGCATTTTGTAAAAAGTCTGAGAAAGGACAGAAATGGCATGAGATCTGAAGAAGAAGCAGTTACTAAAAGCTGTATAAATGTAAGGAAAACCAAGACAAAAGTATAAATGTTTTCAATGGGTTGATAATTTTATTACAGACACTAATTTTTGTTTTGTTAGAATAACCTGGCCACCTATATTTTAAATGTATGTGAAGGTATATTATAACATAACTTTGTTACATTTTAACTATGACAAATAGCTACTTTCCTCACATTATACATTGCTATCTGCTAACACAAAAGGCAGGTTCTTTAATTTTTTAAAATCCATTCCATATAACTAATTTATTTTATTATTTATCACAAACTGTAAGAATCTCTTCTGCAGTACCACTGTTTAATTTGGTACCCCAAAAGCCATACTTGTCTATAGACTCATAGTCAGTAGTACTCATAGTATTATTGACTCATAGTACTCCCATGTGAAATTTACAGAAAGAACAACTGCTCTGCTGAGATATTGGTATGAGACAGATGACCAGAGTTAGAAAAAAAATCTCAATTAAACTTCACCCTGAATGCAATTCCTCAATCTAAGTCTCTTCTGGTTTCCTTTCATTCCCCAGCTTTACCTGACACTCAAGCAGTACAATTATGTATATCAATGTACACTTCTAAAGCTCAGGGAAATCATGGGACTCTCCTCTAGCTGAAGTGGGCATTGGATCAAGATTCACATGGGTCGGCATATCAACAAGGGATTCTTTTCTTATATGAAGACTTCTTCCCCATCATCTGCCAAGAGGAATGAAGAATAGCACTTATGGGGTAAAGTTTTCCCTGCAAAGGAGATTAATACTTCTACAGAACATGGTGCTAATAATACCAAGGTTGTGCATTCAGTCCCTGTATGAGCCATTTACTTAAGAGCTGGACTTGATGATCCTTGTGGGTCCCTTCCATCTCAAGATATTCTGTGAATATGTGAATCTGCTGAGACTTTATTTTTAATGGAAAGGGCACATCTAATCCAGCATAAATAACATGGAGCAAACATCCTTACAACACTCAGTTAACAGTCCTTCCCCTCTGTTGCAAAGGTTTGTTGTATGCCCCTATAGCAAAGTGGAGATGGAAAATACCCAAAGCTCTTAATGGTACTGGGAAGGCTCTGGGACTGACTGGTGGGCTGCACACAGTATCTGTGAGTGAAAGAGGTCAAAGGCTGACAGCTATAGAAATGGCATCCGATAAGCCATAAATGTTTCTGTTCTTTTTTGTTTTAAAATTGTTCCTTATTCTCAAGACAGTTGTATGCTCTTGCTACTGGGAGTGCATGATGCTCTCTGTCAACTCCAAAACTGGTCTGACTTGCTGCCCTGAAAGAATGGGCAGTCCAAACAGATAAAAGAGAGGTAAAGTGCCTGACCAGAAATCACCAGAAGTCTGGTCACAAGATTCAGGTTGTCTCAACCCTACACCACAGCCCGACACATTGTACTGTTTTGCCTTTCAACATTTCTGCTCCCAAATCGTTAACCTTTAAAAAAAAAAGCTGTTCATCTAACAAATTACCAAAGTGCAGGGTGCACAATCCTTTGTGCCTTTACACAGACTTCCCTCTAGTGTTAAAAGGTAGCAACTCAACATGTTCCCAGGAGCTATTAGCTTGCCTTTGATTGTCATACCTACTGTGAACATCAAATTCCTCTCTGCAGTAAAATAACATCAAAATAAATAGCACCTTAAGTATCACAGGAAAAAAAAATCCTATCATTTTCTGTTCTTCAATAGATACTGCAAGTCATGAGAAGAATCACAAAGTCAAGGCAAAAGATTCAGAGCCATAACATATTCATTAAATTCTGTCAGGTATTTGTGCTCTACAGCTGTGTGTTAATATTGTTCCTGACTTTCAATCATTACCTAAGACAGTACTGCTGATATTAGGAGTATTACAAAGTAGAATATGTTTTTGTCTGGGTGTGTGAAAGAACGTACTGACAAGTAATGCCCTTCAGCATAATAACTGTGTCGAGCCAAATTCAGAGGGCATGCTCTGAAAGGCTCTTATTCTAGCCATGGTCAAGGAAGTTACTGAGTTTATTTAGCCATATATTGGCTTAAAATTTACAGTACTGTAGGATAGTCATGCTAAATTATAAACATGAAGAAAAAAACCCCTAGTTAACAAGACTGCATATACAGAGAAATTTGAATATTGTGAATAAAGCCATTAAGCTAAACAAGAATCCATCTGAAAGCAGACAAGTCTTCTAGTGCGTTAAAAAGATTCATTCAACAAGAACAAAATTTTCACAATATATATTAAATAAGAAGTCTTTGTGCCTGAACACGTGGGTGTATTCTGGCTGGTCACTTCTTGAAGCCATTTCTATGTGGGAATCATATTTCAACTCACTAACATGAGAAAGGTATCACCCTAGCTACCCTAAACAGTATCTTGATGCAGCTTGCCTTATCTTTTTATGTGTTAATTAAAAAAAAAAAAAGTTCTAGATAAACCCTTTAAAAACTGTCCATGGCTACCTTTACAAGCAATATGAAGGCTCCTGAAACTTGCCACAGTAACATCAGCATGAATTTTCCCATGTTTTCTTGCTTCTTCCTAAATAATCTTTTCAGCTCCTATTTGGATCCCCCGTCATATTTCATCCCTACAGACAAAGGTGCTGATGCAAATGAATGCAAACTGTTACTACTCTGATTAGCTGCTCCAATTACCTCATAGAGGGTAAACATCCAAAGGAGACCAAAAGCACAAGAGATTTATCTCCCCTACTCACAGGGCTGTGCTATGTTACATTCAGGAACCTGAACACAACAGGTGACAAACATAGTCACAGAAAATGTCTTCTGGGATTCATTTAATAAATAAAGCTGTGACCCTCCAATTCTCCCTGCTTGGATGTGCTTGCTGCAGCTTTAATATTTTCGTAAGTCACATACATACCATTTATTTGGTTCACAGTTCCAATTGGGCAATGAAACACACGGGACCAGGTCCCAAGTTTAGATGATTTAACTCTTGAAAAGCTGAAACTGGCAACAACTTAATACAGATGTTCTGAAGAAAGACTGACCAACTTTTCTTGTACTGCTAAGCTTCTGCAAAAAATTTAATTCAGAGAAACTGAGTCTGCTAGGATTGAATTAAGCAAATAATTTTGTTTATAAAAATGAGGGAAGGGAAATACTCCTTTTTAAGAATTCCTGAGTTAAAATCTTGACACCAACATGTGTCACAGTTGCAATCTTAAAAAAAAAAAAAAAAAAAAAAAAAAAAAAAAAAAAAAAAAAAGAAAGAAAAGCCAAAAGCTGAAACCTTGTTATCTCCCTGCCACTTTTCCAGATTTTTCCTTTTATCTTACAGCCAAAATGCAATCCAGAGCTGTAACTACACAACTCCTCCTGTTTCTTCCTTTCATGTGGCCTTCTAGAATTCTTTTGGTACCTCCAAACAGGTAGACTGCAGTTTTGTTTGTTTGAATTAAAAAATAAAAAATTCTCTTGAAAACTGAAGCAATTGAAGAATGCTGCTTAGAGAAAGGTGGCAGAACTAGAAAGACTCACAAGAGACATTTCATATAATGTCTCATATAATAACATACTTTCATATGCATATTTATACATGAAAATGGAAAGGAACTAGTTGACTAACATAGGAGCTGAAGGAACATGAAGATGTTCCCCTCTAAGCCACTTTTACAAATGATGTCTAAAAATGCTGCTATCATATCATAGCTTTCTCTCCTGATGAAAATTGTGTGGCATTTTACTTCTTGAGTAATTATCTTCAGAGAGGTATAACTTAGAAGAAAACACTCAGCAAATAACCCAAAGCAAAACTTAGTGACCCACTGCACATACACATTAACAGTCTGCCAAGAAAACTCCCATGGGTAAATCTCCTGAAGAGCTGAAGTCTCTAATTTTAAGTTTAATGATTTTAACTAAATACAGTTTTAATAAAACAATTTGTGTGGGATTCATGCATACTAACCAAAGTCCTTTAACAGTTGTGTATTGAAGCCTTGCTCCCCACCCTTTGCTCTGTGTAGTCAATAGAGTGAAAGAGCTTCAGGAGATGATTCCTGTGTCCTGTCTTCCTTCTGAGAGGTGGATAAAATTATTTTCTGGAGGTTAATATTTCTCTACACTGAATGTGAAAATATTTAAGGGTAAAAAATTCAGATAGGCAAGTCTAATTGTTAGATGGCTACTTTAGGGCCAGTAAATCCTTTCATTAGCTCAGAAATGACAGTGGCTGTCTGAGTCAGGGCAGAGACTACTCACAAAGGCAGCATCTCTTCCTTGAGATGCACCAGTGAGTTTGTGTGTTGTACAAGTGGTCAGTCTAGCTGGGGAGTTAAGTCAAAATGCACCTGGTAAATCCCAAATAAACAAATAAACAATTAAATGATAAATCCAATTGACAAGGTGTTTTTGATGGCTAGGGTTGCCATCTGGTTAACTTGCTGGGTTTTCTATGTGGGTTTTGGGAGAAAGGATAAATCATTGGTTTATAACAATCTAAAAATAAGTTTGAATAGAAGCAAATAGAGAAAAAAAATCTTCACAATACTCTGCTTGTGAGGTGAGGGAGAGAGCTTATAATACAATTTTCTTCTCTGTTCATCCAAACGGAGGAGCAGAGAGTGTTGCCCTGTTAATATAATTAATATTCAGATCTTCTTTTCCAGTTAACCATAAAAGTTTTGGCCTTCACTGTAACTGCCTGACTTTTATGTGATGTACTCTGAATGTTTAATTTGTGAACTGCTGCACATAATTGAGGTCATCAAAATCCAAAATACATTTGATGCATCTCAAAAAAGCTGGGGTTTTATATTTTTTTTTTTTTTAATTGCATTCAGGAGAGGTACAGAGAAGTTAGCTGTCAGTCTGTTTTTATCAAACTTGTTCAGATCATGTCTGCAGCTGTATTTTGCTTAAGACATTAGTATGCCAAAAGTAGGGGATGCATCTGTGTAACAGGGTATAAAAGTAGGTCAATATACAAAGACATCCTCTCAGTGACAGTTTTATGTCCTAAAGCAGTAGAGCATCCCAGGCTACTTGTGTTTGGAATTCTAATATTGAATTTTCAAGTAAAGATATGAAATTAATATATGATCCTTTAGCATTCCAACAAAAAGTTTTCTTCATTGAAATCTGTCCATGCAAATTTCAGTTCTAGGCAATATCTTTCCTTAAAGTTCAAAGTCAGCAGAGTCACTTAATTGTCTTATTCCTTCTTTCCTATAAAGAAAAGTTCTTGCACATTGGCATTGTACTGAGTCATGCCTTGCCTACATCCAGGAGTTGAAAAACCTAAGTTTAAGTATCTTTGCAAAAACCATCAGAAGTATATTTGTTGGGCAGTTAATGAGTAGCTTAATATTTACTATATATAAACTCATATGTATGTTTGAAAAGAAAATATAATGTTCCCAGTCAATTAATCTGTTCCTAAAGCCTGAAACAAAAAGCTTCAGCACTTAAAATCTGGGACCAATGGACAACCAAATGACTAATTTATTTAGTAAAGAATGATGGGTTTGACTTCACTTATTTTATTTCTTTTTATAAAAATTTGCAATGCAATCTCCTGTCATACCTATGGCTTATTTGGAAGCATTACTAAGGGACTAGATTTTGAATTTGTTGACTGAAATTATTCATTTTAATTATACATTATGCTAACCAAGCCTGATGGTATTGTTCTTGTTTTCTGCCTGTGACCAAACTTTTTTTCATGTTGAATAATGAATAATGAATGGCAGGCACAAGTCCAAGATTTTAATCACTAGCAGAAAAATAATACTGAAATATTTGAGGGATTCTCAGCCATTTGCACACAATAGACTCTAGTCACAGTGATATTTATGCATTAAGGACCCCCAAAAAATCCACAAACTTAGGGCAGCACCACATATTATTGGAAAACTGCAGTCTCAGCTACTTCTTAGGAAAAATATGTTTCTTGACATATTTAGCGCATGTTGGTCTTTTTGGCCACTGCTACCTTTTGGATCTTTTCAGACCAGTGAATACTGTAAATGAAAATATCAGTAGTACAATATCCTTCTTCTTCCTTCAAACCTCTCATTTAAAAGAGGTTTTCTCCCACAGTATGAGAAAACTAAAACCTCAAGAAAAAGTTATTGACACTTTAATGATTTGTTACATTGCACCTGGGTCATGCAACTAGCATGATGTGTTCTCATTTATTATCTGTAGTACAGTAAGTTCCCAAGGCTTGGAATAAGAGTATGATGCCAGGGAGCGAGGCATAGCACAGAAACAGAAGACAATTGTTTCACTGTAGAGCTTACAATATAGAAAGGAATGTAATTGTAAAAAAATCCTCTACAAAGTATGATACAGTCAGGCTTGGCAAAATGAAATGACAAAGACTCTTAGCAGCCCAGGCAGCATAAAATCATGGAGACATCAAGTTCTGAGTTCTGTGTTCTACTGTACAGCAATAGCTTTTGATTTCTTATATTAAAAAAAATAGCAACCCTTCAATAGTCAGAGATTCCCCTATTAAGAATCTTAAAATTTCAATGCCTAGAAATTTTACTTTAAAACCCCAAACAAACAAAGAAATAAACAAACCAATAAAACCATGAATAAACCATACTACAGGCCATAATGTGGTCTTTTTCAAAAAATAAATGTAGAAACGTACAGTTAAGATCTCAGAAGAAACACTCTGACCAATGTGGACTCTCAATTACTGGCACAATGAAGCCATAGAAAAGAGAGTCCAGCTACGAGCAGTCAACATGAAAAAAAAGTCTAGAAAATATTTTGGATAAGCTGATTTGTTTAAATTTACACTGATAATCATTTGTATTGTCAAGACACAAGAAACTGCTTTGTGAATTACACACAGGGCAACACACCATGCCTTATATAGTGACCTCCTCAGACTAAGGGTAAAATGAAATAAATGCATATAAAAGAAGATAAGGAAGGCAGGAAGACAGCAAGTTGTTTATTTCCAGAAGAGAAGGAACAAGCAAACATTAAGTTGTAAAATCCTAGTGGCTCAGCTTGCCTGCCTGAGAAATGGAGGAACAGGCTCTGGAGACAAAAAGATAGAATAACCTTCCTAAAAAATGCGTTGAACTCCTAAAAAATGCATTGAACTCTGATACTACAAGAGGTAAAAGTGGAAAAATATTAAAAAATCAGAGGTCAATAGAAAAAAGTTTTCTTGCCTGCTGTTCATTGATGTGAACATACTTTGGTAAATGGAAAGTATATGAATTATAAATATATTTTTCCTGCAGAATTGTGTACATCTTATGCTGAATCAGACAGTAACAACTGATCAATAGAATAAATGCAGCAAAGTAATTAGATTGTTTGTAAATTGAGGTTTCTTATGAAAATGGAAGAAGGCAGTCAATACAATCAGAGTCTGAACAGCCTAGAATTTGGGCAGTGCCATCTGAGGCTGAAAGATTTCTTTCTGAATATTTTGCTGAGGATGCTCTTGGGTGAAGGATTACAAAAATAAAACAACATTGGAAGGGATCTTGGGTGGTCATTTCATTTTTCCTCTGTCATACTCAATGGCAGGTTCCACAGTATCTTGTTCCTCATAGAGATTGGTTTAATCTGTTCTATAAAACCCTCAACAGATAGTGATCTCATAACCTCCTTATGCATTCTATTGAGTTTTTAACCTTCCTGCCTGCTAGAAAATTTTGCTGAGTATCTACCCCAAATTTTCTTTGCTCCGGTTCAAGTTTCTCATATTTTATTCCATCTGCAGTATGAATGAGGACAGTTTATTTACTTCCCTTTTGCAAAAATCTTTTAAAAATTTTGAGATATAGCTATGCCTCCTGAGCAAGTCACTGCTCCATATTAAATGAATCTCTCTCCTTCATTCTTTGCCCACAAGTTTTGCTTTCCTGATTTTTCTGATGTTTGGATCTAAAATTTGATCTACCTTGTCCGAGTTTGTCTTGACATGCAATACTCCACGTGGACATGATATTTCATTTGAGGTGCTATTTACTACTGGCTATTAATGAAAGAAATGTTAAATAGAATCTACCCTCCTTCCTATTTATGTATCTTGCTAAAAATCTTTTTTCCTGAGAGGTTTGTGATTCTTTTCCTTTCTTGATTTTGTGCCATCGATTATTCCTATGCAGAAATAATATTTTCCACTTCTACCTGTTTAGCAGGCTCCTACTTTTCAAGAATATATTGTAAATTTATTAATATAATGTGGAATTCTAGACCTCTGCTCTAAAGAAGAGGACCTTTCCAGCCTGAATTTATCTGCAGATTTAATAGAAAACTCCCATTGCCACTTCCAGGACTTTAATTAAAATATTGAATGGACTCGAGACAAAGCTTCATGGAACTCTACTCAGTGTGAAACTTGCCAATCTGACAGTTAAGTATTGATAGCTGCTCTCTGATGACCTAAATAATTTTGTTTTAGACAAATTGGCAGAGTCTGGCCATTACAGGAAGAATTATTAAGCAAATGCATAGAGGAAGATACTAGCTCAAAATTTTAAAGATAGGGGAGAAAGTTTTAACAAGGAACCCAAGATTTCACTTATAATGTTCTGTAATTATCATTTTACCTCTCTAGAGTGTATTATTTGCATTACAGTTAATAAACAGCACTTTGAAATGCAATGTCTGAAACACCATTAAGTAACTTTAATTTTTATGCATTTGTGCATGGTATATATGATAACCAGATATTTTTGACTACTGGCTTTTTCTTTGGTGGCTGCAAATTTGCTGAGAACAATGGCCAGTGGCTCTCCTGTTACTGTTGTGTCTGCCACACCTGTCCCCTGCACCCCAGACTGCCACTCTGACCAGTCATTTGGAAGACTGCAATGAGAATGTAATATTTTGTAGAGAGTGAGTTCTACATAGCCACAATCCTTACATGGCTCTCTAACTCATATGGGAATCTCTCTGCCTTGTTAACGTTTGACAAACTGAAGGATGCAAAATGAATGGACCCAAAAATGGTGGACATAAAAAAGCATGAGTGAAAGACTTGCAGTGTCATTAGAGAACATTCAGCCCAGAAGGCAGTACTTTCCACTGGTTCCAAAGTTGAGTGCTAAGTACCCCTCTCCTCCCCAGTGTAATAGCCCACTCAGAGCATCAGAACTTTGAACCTCAAAACTTTATGCTCAGTCAAGGCCCAAAGGGAAATGCAACTCAGGCAAATATGGGGGTTTGAGCATGTATTACTCTTCTGTGAGGTTTTTGTTACCCCTAGGAGAGTGTATGGCTGAACAAAATTGATCAGGATTCAGGCTAATCTATTACAAGTCCTATCCAACTGTTCCTTCCTTTCCCTCATATGACTTTCTCTGCTACAGCATCTGATGACCAGATATCCTTTTTTAACTGTCTGACACTACTCCTCCAAGATAAGTACTGTTGTTCCCACTAACAGATGGGAACTGAGATATCTGGAAGTGGGCTTAGGTGTTGCAATGCTGAAAGTTCCAAGGCTCTTGTAAGGTGCCTGGATCTCAGGCAGGAATTTGCTGCCCAGAAATGCCTGAGCATTGTGTGGGGAAGTCAAGCATCTCCAAACAGGATTGACAATAGTTCATTATACTGGACAGTGTATCTTAGGAGCTACCTAAGATAGCTATCAGGAAATGCTAAAAAGAAAGGTTTAGACAAACTCCAACTTTCTTTCTCCAGGCTCATGGTAAGAACACAAAGTCCCTCCAAAATAAAATATCTATGTCAGAAAAGCATTTTGCATCTGGAGTCTCAAGAGACAATCTTGCAGATAAGACAATGGAGACATGGATTTTACATCCTCCTCCACAAAGGGACCTCAGTGGTTTGGGATGAGTGCCTGCTGTAGCAGGACTGGAATGCAGTAGCTCAGGAAAATTAGCAACTGAAATCTGAACTTCTGAGGGCTTACCTAAAAGTTTTGTGGCTCACAGTCTTAGACTAATATTGAGATAGAAGAACCCTGTGTAAGAGTCAGTGGCACTGATGTGATTTGGTATTCCTGGGTGTATATTATTGGCCCAATGCTGCACAGAACAACCAGAATGGGTTGAAATGAGTGGTGTAAGACCAGCAAGAGTCTACTACCCTGACTGATGTCTGTTATACCAGATAGCTTCTTCTGGGCAAGTTGTAAGACCAGTGACACGCACAACAACTGCCACGCCAGCACTGAAACAGGCAGGGTCCTGGGCTGTGTGGCAGCAAGCTGTCCACCAGAGATGGAGAGAATGAGGAATTTCACAGGTCTCATTTCATAAAATTGCTCTCTGTTAATGGGGTTGGGTTGCTTCCAGATGCTTTCGAGTATAAGACTAATTGACTAAATAACAAAAGGTGCATACATGAAACATAAAGGTGAGTAATATCAGTACAGTTCATGCTGCACCAATTAATGTGGACACAGCATCCACAACGCATAGCTTAACACTGGATGAAGATAGGCACACCTATGAAAACTCATGTTGGTGATCTATCTCCAGATAATTCTCCTCCTTAATTATCAATATAAAATACAGTGAGATATATGAAAGTACTTCTCATGTCCAAACAGATTCTTAGTGGATAGATGAAGGTTAAAACTCCTGTTGGCTAATTGCCTCAATTTAATACTGTTAGCAGATGCATTTATAGTTTTAAAACCCTTTTTATGATGTCTAAGTAATTGCATCAATTTGGCAACCATCTACTTAATTTTAAACAGCTTTAGCAGAATGCCTACAGTCGAAAACAATTCTTGTCAATGCTTACATAAATTGGCTCATTTTAACTGCTTTTTTTTTGTATAAGGGGACAATTTGAACAATTACTCTGCACTGAAAACAGCTTTTGTCACTGCTAAATTGAGCCTCTTGAACTGTTATTTACATGTGCTATAAAATTTTATTTACTGCCAAAGGAGTTTTCCTGGAATTGAATTTTCATTGTGATTCTTAGATTTTGTTTAGACTGAAATGGTTAATTTATTGTCTTCCATTATGGACTCATAGTTGGCAAAAAAGTGATCAAAACCTGACTTATTAAAATATAATTAGTCTCCATCCAGCATTACTCAGGTAAAAACATTACCTTTATTCACTTCTAGTATTAAAAGGATTTTTATTGAAAGATGAGAGAGTCATTGATTGAGTTTCCTTCATCTTCCATCTCAAAGCCCAGCTTCTCTCAGCATTTTGTAGCTGTTTCTATTCAGTATATCCTTATATGCCAAAGCAACTCTAGATGTAGCAAACAATCCCACAAAAAATGTAAAATATCCACTGCTGATTAGCAACTAGCTAGTCCATGAGAAAAGACAGCCCTGGCATTACTGATGTCAGTTATGTCACTGATAACTCTCACTTTCATGAATTCAAATGTCAGAAGTGCCAGTTTTGGTGAGTTCAGGCTTATTTGACCAGATAAAGATGTGACACAGGCTGTGTTTCCTGCTCTGCCCTTTCTGCCTGCTTTATGGGTCGGTAGAGAGCTCACCTGAGATGAATGGTTTGTCCTCTGACCACTTGCAAAGTCCTCTGACAGAAGGAATCAGCCCGTGTAACTCACAGAGGGGCTGTACACATGGGCTTGCCCGCATTAGGAATGGACATTTGTCTGATGAGTAGTTATTTTTGTCTGACCTCAGGGCTGGTGGTGAATTGATAACTCACAAAGTGAAAGGTCTTAATGAAGAGAGAGTCTGCAGCAGCTGTTTGACATTTTAAAATACCAACTAGTCTTCACCACAGCAATGCAAAATGATCATACTTGGTTCAGTGGTGGAGTTGGGATTTCCTGGGCATCTCAGCAACCTCACCCCCACTATGAGGACTTTGCTGCTTTTTCTGGAGGATGGTGGGAGGAAAGTTTGGTGTGCCTTGGGCTAGTGGGTGAATTTAGTGGGACCTCTATAGTTCCCCTCCAATCTGATTTGCTCTGATGATTCTTAAGATTATTCAACCTCCATCCTCTATATCCCTGTCTCTTTCAACTTTTCCTCAGTTTAGGAGTCCATTACCCTGGCTGTGCTGTAGCCCAGCACACACATATTCCACCTCCTCTGCTTCTGGTTGGCAGTTCCTTGGTTTGTTTCTTGCAGACCTGCAGGCTGTTTCATTGGTTTTCTGATCACACACACAATGTTTTCACTCATATTATAGGTGCAGCCTGTGGAGGGTATTGTCAAGGTCCTTTGTCCTCTTCTTCTTGAGGCTGCTGTTTCAGGATTTCACTGCAAATTAACTACTGATCTCTGTCTGTTTTCTTCAGTGCTATGGTATGAATGATTCTCTTGTGCTAATGGCAGAACTGTTGCAGGCAGAAGATTCTGTTGTGTTTACTCAACAGCAGTGGTAGCAAATTGCTATTATTCTTTACAATTTTACATTCCTTTAATGCCATTACTTCTTTTGCTTCCAGAATCCCAAATGTTTTTTTGTTTTGGTTCCCAGAACTTTTTTTACCTTCTTTTGACATTTTTTTTTCTGTTTTTGCAACTGTGGCATCAGGAAAGTCAGATGCCATCTCTTCCTTACAGTTTAAATGGCTACACCTTTTTCTGCCTGCCTGTGCACACTCACTAGTAGGTACTCAGAGACAAGTAGTTATATATACAACAATCTAATGGCTTGGTCGACACATCTGGGCATTTTCAAATGAGTCAGAATGACATAAGTTGGGGGTTTTTTGTTAAATCTCTGTTTACTAACAGAACAGACCTCAGTCTTTAGCTGTATTACTCATTAAAAAGATGTTCTCTTTATAGTCATCCAAAGAAGCCACCCTACACCAAAGAGAGAAGCTAGTTGGCATGGTAAACCAGTGCATTAATTCTGAGTCATTAGAATGTTTTGCAGTTCTAGACTTCTCCCTAATTTGCTTAAATTCTGATGCATATTTGGGGATCCTTCCTATACATCACAATTATGATGTCCATCTGCAGATATTGTGCAGACTCCCTGTGCAGCATACATGCAGATCCTCTAAAAATAGGATATCATCCTGTAATTCAAAGACTGGACCATGATATCCCTGAGCTACCAGGGAGTGCATGGGTACTCTTTACATTAGCCACTTTGGAGTGCTTACCTTTGTTGTTTAACACTATCAGAGTATTTCTTTGTCTTGTGTGATTAGATCTAATATAGATAAGACTCTTGACGTGTCTTAATTATGAGGTGCTGTGGTTATTTAAAATCTTTAAATCTTTTGTGGAGTGATGGTTTAAATATTTGTAGCAGGTGCACCATTTTCAATCTTGGCAATTGGGCATAGAGCCCTTGTCAGAGTCATGAGGCTGCATTTCAAAAACTGCAGATAGCTGAGAGATGGGAAATGAAGGACTTTGATTATTGAATGGTTTCTCTGTAAGCATTTCCATTTGGAGAATCTATATTTAGTCAAACAGGTAATCTAAGAATATCTTGGAAAATTCAGATAGGCACTGAAAAGCCCATAGTACAGGGCAAAAAACCTACAGGAATAGAAGTCCTCTCTATGTCCTTTTCATAGTATCCTTAAATGGTAAATGTTTTTACATCTGCATGAATGGATTTTAATTAAATGTATTCATAAATAGAACACTGAGATGACACATTTTGTTGCAAATACAATCTGTCAGCAAACAGCATCTGGAAGAGATGGTGCTCTGTCAGCTAAAGTGGCTAAAGGAAGCCTGAGCCCACCCCTGTTCCCTGAAGATGATCCTTGTGGACCCTTATTCCTCACAGTTACAATGCAGGATTGATCTCTGATCATACAGCCATGCTGACTTTTTCCAGTAACAAATTTATGATACTCACCCCATGTCAAAAGCTGCTCCAAGACACTGTCCATCTATAAGCAACCAACAGCAGAGGTAGAGCGCCTATCCCTCCTTCATTGCCCACTAGAAATATCTTCATGGCAAATAAAAGAAGATGCAGATCTGTACCAACAAAAAAACCAATGTGGGCATCTGTTGTGGGCCTACTTGCATTTTAACATCATGGGCACCTGTTAAAGCATAGGATAATTTTGAATAATAAATTTGAACAAATGAAAGAGTGGCACAAAAGAAGGACAGGCTGTGTGCCAGAAACATCACTGACTGCCATACTGTGCACACACAGCCACCTGCCATGTATGATGGCGTTGTTTTAAGCTGTGCCAAAAGCAACTTGTTTTCAATTTTTTTTCTATATTCTTTCATGCAATAATTTCCTTTTACTGACTGCTTTAAATTATCTCCAAAATGTCGAGCCAGCCACTAAGGGTCATTAGTTCTGAAGCGCAAATACTTCAGTGAGATTTTTCCTCAGTGTACATATCTGAGACAAAATCAGCACTGGCTGTAGGTACTCACCTGGGTGCCTGGTGTGATCAAAAGTGCACATTATCACAACAAGGCTTGCAAACTGAGGTCTCTGCACCCTACTGCCCTGCAATTATAGCATACCACATATGCATGAGTATGGGAGAAGGGAAGAAAAGCATTGTCCTAGGTTACAATGTAAAATTGTGCCCAAGGTATGTATTCTATCCCCATGAGTTGTTGGAGCCAAGGTGGGGCAGTGTTTTCCTTATCTTCTGTTAATGAGCCTAACAATGCCTTGCCACATGACTCATAGATAACTTCCTCTGGGAGTTATCTCTGTTTAATGGGCCATCAAGGACCCACTGCATGACTCATAGAATGAGATCATCCCATTGTGAGATGCTCCACCCAGGGGGAGGAGCCAAGCATTCCCACCTGGATAAATCCAGGGTTTGGGACAGCACAGGCAGCTTTTATCCACTGGACTTCCAGAGGAGACAACAGCTGCCAGATGTTTCTACAGGAATCACTGCTTTGACAAGACCGTCTCATCTGGACTGCCACTACCACCCTAACTAACAGGGTGTCAGGTTGTATTCTGACTCTGTCAGTGTTTTTTTTTGTACTATTACTTTTATTTTATTTTACTTTCTTTTATTTTATTTTCATCTTATTAAATTGTGTTTCTGACTTGGAGTCCTTCACTGGTTTTGCTTTCAAACCAGTACAAGCATAAACATGGATCCAGCTGGAATCTGGCAGGGTTTTGTTACAGACACTAAGAAACCACTAGTGACATAAGGGTTTCAGAGCTTACTTTGGTAATAAAATAACTGCAGCTTTTGGTAGGCATACTTAATCAGCACAAGGTGACACAAGCAACAGGTATATATTTTCCAGGAGACATCTAGGCACACCAACTGTTTCATGTTATACTAAATCTGAGAGGAAGTTGTCTAGACTCAGCATTGCACTTCTGCATTAGGAAAAAAACAAGGTCCTTTTTGAAATCTGACTACTTTTCAGCAGTTCCTTCCTTCCCAAGATAGTGAGTTTACTTATTATCAGTGCTCATCTCTTCTTAAAAACAGTCGCTCCCTCCTAAACCCTTTCAGACTTTACTCAACTGCCCAGCTTTTTGGAATCCCTTTCTTATCAAAACAGAACAATAACAAAAATTAATTTTTGTAAACTCAAATATACCATACATCCAGACCTTGAAAATATTGTCATATGTTTTTGAAAGCATACATAGACTAATAAAAGCCAAAGCCAAATACATAGTGAAGGGATGGGAGATGCCATTCTGTTGTCAGTGTTGGGAGAGATGAAACATAATCCCTGTGATGTATTTTAATGAAGAGCAGTTCTTAACACTTATAATACTTGGCTCCTAGTCCTTTATTAGTCTTTTGTTATCCACCTGGAGTGCTAATTACTTGTAAAAGTATCTTGTTTCCTAAATAATTTCAGCTTCTCCGTCTCAGAACATATTCTTAAACAAAAAAGAAGCAGAAAAAAGCAAAACTGGGAACACTGAGAAGACTAGGAACACGTGAGAGTGGTTATGTGTGGCTACGTTTTCTCCATCCTCGAAGTCTGGCACAGTGCAACTTAGTCCTAGAGTAAAATGCAAGAGTATGTGCTGTAACTTTGATATGCATCACTGCTTACTCCCCGCATTGCAGAGCTACTGACCACATGAAAATGCTGAACTCAGCTACAAATTCAGTATGTACAAAAACTCAGCTACAGAATGCATTCTTATCCCCAGATATCTAGGCATATCCTTGGGGAAATGGTATTGTTTTATATCCTTTGTTCATCTGGTGAGCTGCCAATTAAGCTTCTGGGTCCTATTAACAAATGCTAAGTGGCATATGGGATGTTTCTCATGGAAGAGATTGCAGCAAATACAGCCTGAACAGAGTGGTTTCTTTCCACAAATTTTACATTCCACCAGAAGCCGCAGATTTGCAATCATATATTTCTGTTGTCTTTCAATAAAGGCACAAAAAAGATGTAGTGGAACAAAATTTGCTTTGGGCATTAACAGAAGGGTACAGCACAGACAAGCTGGGGGGTTTGAAGGGGTTCAGTCCAATGTAGGCAACGGCATAATCAGAGGTACATCAGTTTCTTAATGTATACAAAACTACACAACTTCCATGCAGAGAGTTGTCATTTCCACTTCAGAGATGGAGAACACCCGCACGGTGAACCTTAGTTGGATTCCACCCTACCCTGAGCGTATGTCCAAACTATGCTCATCTTAAAATCAGGCAACTGTCCTTTTATATGTAGTGCAAGCTGTGCAGGAAACATGCCCAACTGCTTTAAATGCACAACAGACAGGACAAGACAGCTCTGAACACCTCCAGAGAGCAATTTAGAGAGCCTAAATTAGGAGTTTGCATCTCTCAACTTCTCAGTGTACGCAGAGACTCTAAGGGCCACTTGTCCTTGCACAGCTGAGCAGGCAGCCAGCTTGAGCTGATCAATAGCCAGCACTTAGCACAGGCTCTCAGCCCTGCTCTTGCCATCTGAAACACAGCAGTGCTGCTGCCTGTCTTCCTTCATGGCAGCCTACTCTGCAGGGACCCCTGCCAAGCAAGAGCGAGCCCTGAATCTGGGCTCTCCACAGCCTGGAAGGGTTTCTGTCCAGGGAAGGTAGCCATGCATCAGAAAAGGAATGATTCATGTGGGAACACTCCTCCACTTCTCTGCTCAGTCCAGACCACTATAAAGCTGGGGAACATAAGATTTGTGCTGGGAGAATGGTAGCTTGAGAAAATCTGATATTTACCTAGAGGATTATGCTCCTCTTAGAAGATAACAAAGTCATGTGATATCTTTAGGTTATTTCTACTTTTTGTCACACAGACATCAGATGCATAAACAATCCTATGGGTGGGTAGGACTGACTGGCAAGCATATGCATCAAGAACTCTTTCACATCCCCTTGTTTCTGCCTGATAGTTTGATAATATTCCTCAACATGCAACATGACTTCATTAGGTGTATATTTGCAGTATCTGGGACTCTGTGTCTAAATAAGTTTTTTCTTTGTCTCTGCTGTGGTACAGCAAGACCAATAAGGGCAAACAAATCTGAGGAAAATAGCAAAACTTGGCTTTACAATCAACAGTAGACAAGGTAAAGGCCCACTCTTGCAGGACACTAAATTTTACTATTACAGCAGCTATTATAAAACTAGTGAGTGGAGTCACACTTTTCCTAGTCTTAACATTATGGTTCTACTACTGAAGCAATTATCCCAATAAATGGGCACAGAAAAGGAAGCAAATACTTTGTTCTTTTTTCCCAGACTTCCATAGCATTGTGTTCTTCCCTTTGCCACAGAGTAGAAAGCAATAGAGCTCTTTCAGAGGCTATATTTGCTTTGTTTTCTTTTTTACACACTGTATTGCCACAGAAAAACAACAGGTTGTAGCAGAAGATGCTAACTTGTAGCTCTAACACTTCTCTGGAAATATTTCTGAATGCAATAGAGCATTTGGCTTGGCTTTTTAGAAGCTCAACTGAAGATGGAATTGAAAAGAAAGCCACTTTGATTAAGCCAACAGTTACTTTCTTAGAATTACTGCTGTTAAAGAGAGAAAAAAAAAATCCAGCCGTGATTATCACAAAGGAACACAGATGGATAACCAGTCATTGCTTAAAAAGCAAAGATGCAAAATAAAATTTTGTGGGTAAATCTCCAGCATCAGGTGAAAAGGAGTCTAGTTGCTTTACACAGGAAAATCAGTGGGGGGATTATATCTATATCTATCTATTTATAGATTTATCAACAGATAGATGTTTAGAAGTGTACAGAAAGCAAAAACTTACCAGAGAACCTGACTGACTTATCTAATTACATAAAAATGCATTTATAACTTTAATAACTGCTTTATTATTATAATAAGACTGAAGAAGTTCATTTATCTTTGTAGTTCTTTAATTATATTAGTCTACATAATAAATAGCAAACCTGTGGACTTTGGTGTATACATTTTTGAAATCAGATTTCTCCCTTCTTATAACACTAACTTAGTGTTAATGACACCTCAAAGAAGGCAGAAAAGTTACTTACTCACAGGACAAAATAGAATATCATATCTGTTATTACTGGCATTGCCAGTTAATCTCAGCCAAAATTAACAATGGTATATACTGTATTTTCTATATTGGAGCGCAAGTTTTTGGAAATCTGGAAGATTCAAGTCCTGTCTTCTAACCTTAATTGTTCTATAAAATATTAGATTATATGAATTAACTGTAAAGAGCAGCTTAGGTTTTGTTTCAACACCTACAGACTGATGTACAGATTAAAGAAAAAGGCGGTATGGTAACACTTCAATGAAAGTCAAAATTCCAGAAGTATTTCTGACAATGATAGACTAGCTGATTTTATATCATAGTCTGAGTACTGGATATACCCACCAGGAGAATTGTTTTTTATTCCTAGTTAATTAGCTGTGGAAGACAGGAAACATTTTTTTTATATACACGGAAGACTAACTGAAGATGTTTCCTAGATGGAAGTTTCTCAAATTCTCTGATGTCTCTTAGTTACTGGCAACTTGTCCGTTTTCCATTTTAGAACAATTTCATGTCTTCCCACTCACAGCAAAGAACTGATCTCATTTTGACACAGATTATTAAAGATGTGGATGAAATCTTGGCTTTATTGAAGTCAGCAGATATTTTGCCAGTGATTTAAGCAGAGTCAGGATATTACCTGGCTGTCTATAATGCCTAGAGCCTTACAGTAAAAGTAAAGTTATTATTTTCTCCCACTAGAGATAAATCTACTGCCCCACTCAACAGTACAGGTCTTTGAACCATACAGTAACTTTTGAGATAAAGCCTCCCATGACAGGAGAGAGACATACACGTTTTTATGGACCCTCACACAACACATCATTAGTTTGTGGAACTTAATCTTATGAGGCTTTGCTGAACTTAAGGAAATCACTGGTAAATTAGAGTTAGTTAAAACATAATAATTTCAGTTAAATATGAAAAGTTTTGAAGATTCTAAGTTTTCAGGTTGTGGATTACAAATAATATTTTCAAGTGTTATTTGATCACAGTATAATGCTACTATTATGATACAGTTCCCATTATTATTCCTAAAAATATATTTTTGACTTCTACCCTTACAAAAACATAAGGAGATACAAAAGCTCTTAGCCTATAGGGGAAATCATCAAATAGAGGCAGTTGGAAAATGGTTGACTGAAGCAACAAAAGAAATTACTCTTAAGACAGCTGGGATCTCATCACAGTCTACAGCTTTCTCCTGAGGAGAGGAGAAGGGGCAGGCACTGATCTCTTCTCTGTGGCCATCAGTGGCAGGACCCGAGGGAATGGCCTGAAGTTGTGTCAGGGGAAGTTTAGGTTGGATATTAGAAAAAGGTTCTTCACCCAGAGGGTGGTTGGGCATTGGAACAGGCTCCCGAGGGAAGTGGTCACAGCACCAGCCTGACAGAGCTCAAGAAGTGTTTGGACAATGCCCTCAGGCACATAGTGTGACTGTTTGGGATAGTGCTGTGCAGGGCAGGAGTTACATTGGATGATCCTTGTGGGGCCCTTTCAAATCAGCATGTTCTGTTACATTGTGATTCTTCAGTCTCTTAATGAGACTGAATATTTTTGAGGACAAAATTTGCTGAGACACTGAGACCAGCTCCCATGACCAGCTAAGTCTTTCAAGACTGAATACAAGCTTGTATTTCCCTCTGTCTTGTTAACACCTGTGAGCCTGGCTCAGGATACCTACCTACTATGCTCAACAGCACACAGGCAGATAACAGAGTGCTAATGTCATCTTTCAGTATAAGGATGAAAGCCTGCTTGGAATGGACACAGGAAGCATTAATCAGTACTGGAGCGGCTGTTCATCCCAGCTAGCATCTTACATGTTCCATGGCCATAGTGACCCTGGTGTATCTCAGAAGCTGCTGCTGCACATGAACAGATAAATCACCCCATTCACTCCATCTGTGCAGGCAGACAGTTGTTGCTGTGCCATATGTTAAAGGCTCTGGCTGGATTTTACTGTGCATGTCATACAACCAGCCTGTGCACATATAGTACCTCTCTGGGATGTTGG
This sequence comes from Acrocephalus scirpaceus scirpaceus, assembly GCA_910950805.1. Classification (NCBI taxonomy): domain Eukaryota; kingdom Metazoa; phylum Chordata; class Aves; order Passeriformes; family Sylviidae; genus Acrocephalus; species Acrocephalus scirpaceus. Next base: position 21,493,185 of record OU383777.1, read on the forward strand.
AGACCTCTCCAGAAGTGTTGCTCCCATGTCCTCCAAGATCCTGAATGTAGTCTATTCAGAGAATTTGCAGCTCTCCAAGGTAGAAAGCTGAATTTTAAAAAAGCAATGGAATTTAACATTTTGTCCAACTTCTTACGTAGTTTTATCATGATACAATAGGTAGAGGGAAGGTTGTAGCACGAATACATCAGTGTTTGTAGTCTGCAAAATAGCAATATAGAAGATTCCCAACATTTCATTTGCATTTACCCAACATGTGCTAGAGATATTCTAAATTACAAACTTTGTCTGAAATGGCACGATCAGAGACAGTACTGATGCATCCCAAACCTGTGGGGTCTTTCATCCTGTTGCACTTGAAGTGCCATCAGGTTCTGCCTGGTACTTACTCTATGAAGTCTGTCTTACAATCAGTGACATCCTACATCAAACTTTTTTTTCTCTGTCACACTGAAAATAAAGTCACTCTGTTGCAAGCTGTTCCCTTTCTTTGGGTACTGCGTGATCCTAATTTGTGTTGCAAGGGATAACTTCATTTCATAAAGGTATTAGCTAAAAGCCACCATTCTAAGATTATGTATTAAAAAACAATCTAATGTTTTCAAGGAACAGTGAAGAACTAAGAAAGTCCCTCCTTTCCCTGCATTTATCCAATTCAGACTTTTGCTCAGATAGGAACAGACTTTCTACGGAGTAAATAGTGATCAACTATTTCTCAGCAGCTCTCAAACTGTGGAGTGATGGTTGCTGTTCTGAAGCAGCATTTCAGCAAACTTACTGCTCTGACTGATAATGAACACAGCATTCACTCTAATGCACGGCCAAGCAGGTTCCAGGGAAGCCTACAGGAAAAGAAAAAGTAAGAAAGCAGCCCCAAATCTTACCAGTGATTTATGCTGATTTAAATAGATTTATCTTGTTGCAATCCCTTGAATTCAGCTCAGGATCTGTCATACACACAAAGACAATGGAAAATATCACTATTACTCTCAAGGGAGAATGATGAAGGTACATCAGCTGGTGGCAAACAGAACATGTGAATGATTCTGGATAACCAATTTATCTTTCTGCCACTTAACCCTCCTAGCTTGCAAATATATAGCTGTAGTACCCATCCTGAATGCTTACTCCATTGAAAATATCCCTCGAGCCCAGCTGGAAAGTGGCTTCCAGCTGTTCCCGGCTAGCCCTGGCTCGGGATACTTCCAAACTCGGTTGGTGGCAGCAGGCGGAGCGGCCACCACCCCCCCGGTGGGTCAGAGCTGCACGAGAGATGTCGGTGAGGCTTGACAAAGGTAGGAAGCGAGGAGGCTACTTTGTGGCTAGATGGTTTTTATTGTCACCTGCTCTTCGCAGGCGAGCCACACGTGTCTCTGAGCCTCTCTCAAGAGTGTCTAAGTGCCAGAGGCGTGGTTACAGCTTATAAAGGGTTGGGAGAAGGGGGTGGACACAGGAGGGAAAGCCAATAAGGGAAATATGGATGTCACACAGACAGCAAATGGGAAACGAGGGGTGGGGGTTCCCCAGCCTGCTCCAATCTGGGACCGAGTGTCTCTGAACATTCTGGAAGGAGAGGAGAGGCTTCCCAGAGAGTGACAGGCTGTGGAGAACAAAGGCAGGGGGAAACCAAATGGGGAGAAATACAGGGGGAACTTGGGAAAAACCATTACAGAACTTATTAATATTAACAATAAATAAAAAGATAGAAAACATGCCACTACACTCCATTATCTAAAGCAGGATGGAGTTTGCTTTGAGCAGCTACTGTATTCTGACTACAGTATATATATATCTCAAAATACCTCAGTTTATTTTTCCTCTTCTGAAAGGAGAATGGGGAGCACATTGCATTGCTTACTGTTTTTGGCATAGTGCATTTCTGAGAAGAATTTAATTCTTCAAATTAAGTTTTACATTATAATTCTTAAATATTCAGCTCGTAAAAGAGATTTGAAAAGAAAGACAAGCAATAAAACTAGCAGTGTGCTTCATTTCTCTGCAAAAGAATATACAATGAGTTTTCTTTCATTCGCTGTCTCTACATGTAACCTCAGCTAGAGCAAACTAGTGGTAAAAAATATTTTTAGTACATATATATCCCCCTGTCACCCCAAAGCTACACATTTCAGCAATATCTAGGCCAGCAGTTTAATAAAATGTCTCCAGGTGGCAAAGAAAAGAAATTTCTCCCAGAGACAGAAAGGAGTTCTTGGCTGTATCAACTCCAAGTTATATGTATGTTAAAAGGATCATCACTTGTTGCAAAAGAGATTGAATCAAGATTAGCAACCTGTGCAGCTAATATAAAAACCAGTCCATCATCCTTAAACCCTTCCCAACCAAGAGCAATGCTCTAGGGAGTCAAGGAGTTGTTAGGTTTCCCACTGTCCTATTTCAAAAGATGATAATGTATGCAGGAAAAGGATGCCTTGACATTTGAAAGTGACTTTAAAATATCTCTATATCATAAGATGAAATCTTAAAAAATAGCTTTATTTCATAGTAAGATCTCATATCTCTTAATGTGAAAGCAAAAAAAAAAAAAAAAAAGCTTGCTTGCTAAACACAAGGCAGAAGACACATTTTCAAAATACAAAGCCACAAATGTGCAGAAATGAAAGTAAATGAGAATTTATCTGTAATAGTTCTCCCATACTTGAGTAAGGAATGTAGCAAGTTATCTAATGCTGGTAGGTTTTTACCAAAACAACCCTTCACATTGTGCTGTGAAAAGCTCAAACTTCAAACCAAAGCTCATTAATATATTATATCATATCTTTAAATAAAAAGTGGATCAGTTATCATACTATATAGGCATGTTTACACATGTATGTGTGAGTATTTACACATGTATCTTGTACATATATTCTGCTACTTTAGATTGAGAGTGGATACAACAGTGAACCAATTACTTCACAACAACCTTCAGGGTGAGCTGTTCCTGGCTTTGAGAGACAAGAGGCAATGAAGTGGTTTTCCTGAGTTCTCCTCCCTTTGCCTCCCTTTTGCTTCCTTCTCTTCATACACAGACTCTGTTAAATATCAATATCTTCAGAGAAATCCACCATGCATCTCACTTCATCAAAAAGGCTACCTCTTGCCAACTGCATCTCATCCTCAGGAAGTAGCTGATAGTTCCATTCCCAGAAGGAAGGAAAAAGACCTAGGATTAATTACTCTCCATCTAAGTGCAGAAAACAGATTTTCCATTACACATTTATCATATCACAACACTCCAAAAAGTCTAACATCTTGCACTTTAAATGGAAAACCACGGACTTTGTTCTAAGAAGTGAATTTAATTTCAGATGCACCAGAGCAAAGACAATAGGGAGGGATGTAAGAAGGAAGATGGAAGTAGAGAAAGGTAACTGCAGAATTGAGTCTTGTGGCTAATCTAAAGCCAGAGTTCTATTTTCATTAAAAGTAGTAGGAGTCTTCCTGCTGATCTGCATGGACTTGGATTCCCACCTCAGCAGCCCAGCTCTGCCTCACTGCTTCTGTCAGGTTGAAGCCTCACAGGCAGAGGTTAACCAAGGAGGCAATAAACCAGCTCACTCCTAGCTCAGCAACTCACAGATTGCTAACTAACACAATATCAAAGCTATGACCTGCTGCAGCTGCAGCGCAGGGCTGCAGCCCATCCCAGCTCCTGTGCTGTGAGGAGATCAACTCTGGTAGAGAAGTGGCATGAAGAGATGGGCTAAGGAGCTTCCTTAGCTGCAACAGCTTGAACACCACCAAAAACACCTCAGTGGGGTTGGAGAGAGGCCAGGAAGATTCAGCCCCCTGTGCCCCAGCAGTAATAGAGTGGCATGGGAGGAAGGGGAGGCAGCAGTAAGTGAAGCAGACAAATGAGCATCATTAGGGAGCAGCACAAAAAAAGGAAGCCAGATGAAAAGGATGCAGGAAACAGCCACATAAATCTTCATCCCCTTTGTGTATCATATTAATTTGCATGGCTGTTATTTTTGCGAGGAGATTTTTTTTTTTTCCTGAGGAGTAATCTGTCAGTTTTCATTAGCCCCTGGACCAGCAAACCTCAATCAGCAATGATGACCTCCAACTCTCCTCCCCAAAAGATGCCATTCCCACTCCAGGTTTCACACAGCATGTTTTCCCGTTTGCAATGTTTGATAGTGCAGATTGGCTGCACTTGATGTAAAATAAGGGACTTGAGCCTCGGTGTATCTGTGGCTCCACTGACTTCACTGATTTATATCAGCTCAGCATCAGGCATTTAATTTTACTGCACTGAAAACTAATGGCAAAAATTTTACAGTGCCCATTAAAATCCTCTGTTTAAGACTTAAAGTACAGCAATTAAGTGTCATTTAAAATATCCACTAAAATTATTAATACTTTTTGTTCTGTGCAGTGTGAAAATATCTCTTGCTGTTCCCTCATCTTTCATCTCATTTTAAAGATATTGATTTATTAGTTTACAGCTCAAGTAAATTGAGAAATTCTGATCTTCAGATTCCTTACATGTGACTTTGGAATCTCATTTCTCAAATGTATTGCACAGTTATTTTGACAGTTATGCCAGATTTAATTAGCAATCAGTTTCCCAACGGTTTGACTACTGCAGCATTACTTTTTGTGTGTTTTCCTCTTTTGTTCTTAGTTCAATATAGACTGAACTACAGCTCTGAACTTTGTTTTGGTACATGTAAGGTAGTGTGACAGCTTGACTTTTTTTTAATGAAAACAAATTAATATACACCAATCAGAAAATTAGTAGAAAACCAAAGTTCCTATGAATGATAATCACTCCCTTCATTAAAGCCTGCCTTGTTCCTCAATTCTTTTAATGTTTTGTTTGTTTATAGAAATCTATAAACCCACTCATAAAATATTCCCAGATGATCATATAAACATAAAGAAAAGAAGGGCTTCAGTGACCACACTATAATGTGATTTCAAAGAAATACTCCAAGCAATGAAATTGCAAATGTGTATGGGATTAATTGCTAATCTCTTTAGCAATATCTTCAAAATATAAGTCATAAATGTATTCCATTCTCTTTCTGCATTCCTCTATTTTCAAAGCACAGTATCTTCAGAGAGAATGGTTGGTGCTAGGACAATAGATCTCTCTGAGTAGTGTTTATTAAATATTGCTTTCTTGATGCGCTAAAGGTATCATTCTACCCCCACTTACAGGCCATTCAGCTCTGATTTTTGTGTAATTGATGGAAATGAAGCATGTAATAGTGTTTTGTCAAATGCATGAAAAACAGCTTTAGGACTTCCTAGATATGAGAGAAATGAGAATGAGGAGAATTCGAGAAGTTAAAGAAGGTTAAGAACACATTAGTGATTTCATTCTTCCACTGATCAAAAGGCAGGTCTTCCAATTCCTCTTCTGCCTCCAAGTCTGAATGGGTCCTGCACCTGGGAAATAATAAACCCAGGTTGCCAGTACTGGCTAGGGAACAACCTACTGGAAAGCTGCTCTGAAGAGAGGGATCTGAAGGTTCTGTTGGACAACAAACTGTCAAGGCCACAGCAGTGTGTCCCTGTAGCCAAGATGGCCAATGGAATCCCTGGGTGTGTCACAAAGAGCATTGACAGACATCAAGGGAGGCGATCCTGCCTCTTCACTCAGCCCTGGTGAGGCCACACCTGGAGTGCTGTGTGCAAGCTTGGGCTTCTCAGGACAAGAGAAATGGAGCCCCTGGAGTGGGTCCAGCAGAGAGCAACAAAGATGATTAAGGGACTGGAGGATGCCTGTTAAGAGGAAAGGCTGAGGGAGATGTTCAGCCTTGAGAAGAGACAGCTGAGAGGTGGCCTCATCAAATGCCTATAAATATCTGAAGAGAGGGTGCCAAGAGAATGGAGCCAGGCTCTTCTCAGTAGTGCTGAGCAATAGGACATGAGGCAATGGGCAGAAACTGATGTACAGAAAGTTCCACTTGAATATAATGAAGAACTTCTTTACTGTGTGGATGACCACACACTGGAACTGGTTGCCCAGAGAGGCTGTGGAGTCTCCCTCACTGGAGATATTCAAGAAGTATCCAGGCACAACCTCATGTAATGTGGCCTGCTTGAACAGGGAGGTTGGACCAGATGACCCACTGTGGTCCCTTCCAACCTGACCCATGCTGTGTGATATGCTAACACATATCTTTACTTTTCACAGATAAAATACCTTTACTTTCTAGACCATGCAGCAAATAGACCAAGGAGATTAGCAACAATATGAATAGTATGTAGAATAAGTCATGTGCATTTGCTGATGGTCATGGGCAAGACATAAAGCACTCCTGGATGTTAGGCACTTATTAAATCATCACTGTATTAACTAAAATATTATCCATAAACAGAGATACTTTATGTTCTGGTTTTTTTGTCACTCAGTGAATTTAAAAAAGAGACAGCTGCTAACCTAAAAGATAGAAGCTCACAATTCATAACATTTCAGAAGTTCAGTACAGGTTCAGTCATAAACACTGAAAAAAATCTGAGTGCAGAGAAGACTGTGCAAAGACAAAGAAATGGGGTCTGAAGTGATAAAAAAGTTTAAAAGATCATTGCCTGGAATATCTGGCTTCCTCACAGGCAAAACTAGCAAAATCAAACTCTCAGGTCCTGGAAATAGAAGACAGCCCTCCTGAGAATTTTATATTAAGAGCATATTCTCTTCCATTTCATTTCATGGGAGACTTGCTTTACAGTGACAGTAATTCATCTTTCTCAAAGATTATGCAATTTTTCAAGGCAAATGAAACTTCCTTTTTGACCAACCCATTTCTCTGCTCCTCAGAAGGTCCTCCAGAAGACCGGTGGATTTTTCTGTATAGCACAAGGGCATAAATCAGCTGATAAATAGGTGCATGATAAAAATGGTTTCCTTCGCTCAGCATGGAAGCTGAGGTTAAAGAGACATGAAAGTTGTCTTAATGTGGCAGCCATCAGATTAACAGTCAGACCCAGAGTGCTCAGGGCATTTTCCATCTGCTGCATACCAAGAAAATGGGCAGAATGATAATTTGGCTGCTGAACTCTGGGGTGCTGAGGAATGATCCAAAATGGCACGTACTGAAGGCTGTCAGATGTGGAGTGGTATTACAGGCTCCTAATACATCTGATCTGGAAGTAATACAGTGTATAATAAATATCAAAATTAACATGAACTATCTTGATAGATTCTTCTGGAGCACTTACAGACCTCCATGCACCAGAGGTACACCAAAAATGCGTACAGATAATCCACATTAATTTCTACAGAAGAGATGCCATGTAGGGCTCTTTCTTCCTTGTGATTGATGACCTCTCATTCCAAATATCTGGTGAATTTTAACCTTAATTAAGTAGGCAAGTAGCCAACTACCAATCTGCATGTACAACTACATGTAAAGTACATGGATGTATACTTTTATAGCTCATAAAAGTTGCTACACGTGTGTTTGGAGTTGTGAATGGATCAAGACCTAGGGTGTGGATTTGGATTAAAGGTTTAAAAATAAAGCCTAAGCCTTCAATATACAATCTACTGCTCTCTAGGGACTGAAAAGGAGTGACTGTTTTCTCATTTGAGAAAAACCCTCATTTGAGCTATTTTTTGAAGAGTACACTTGCATATTGTCAAAAAACTATCAAGAAATCCTCGTCTATGTCTGATATACATTCAACCACTTCATGCACTAGTACATACAGATACATATATGCATTTCTATGCTGCGTTCTGAACTATAGAGGCATCTTTCTTAGCCAGAAAGTTGCATTTCTGGATACAGAAGCAGCAGGTTATTCTGTGAGATCTACTCATCCCTAGAGTTTCTGCTCCATATGTGAGCAGAAAGAGGAACTGACACACTGTATCTCACCACTAGACTTCACCACATCTGCAAAAAGAAGAAAAATACAGCTATTTGGGTGTTTTAAAACACTCCATTCAAGTCCTACTGCTATAAACTTTGGGAGGAAAAAAAAAAAGATGAAGGAAGGTAGAAGATGCTGCATAAATGGTCTTGACTGCCTAGGATCTACTCCAGTCTTTTTTTCAGACTAGAATACAACTGCTCCATAGTATATAAGGAGGATAACCTTGCTTAGGTAATGCTATCAGCGTTACAAGGAACAGGCTGTTAAAAACATGAAAGATCTTTTATTCTTGGGTCTTTGCAACACAGTTCTTTGTCCAATATGGCTGTACCATGTTTCCTCCAAATCAAGTAACATGCTGCAAACTTGGATTTCTTGTCTTTTAATTGGTAAATAACTTTAAATACCAGCAGTGCACATGCCTCATTTTACATTGAAGGATGGATTAGAGAAATATATTGACTTGCTTTCCACTAGAGTGAAAACACTTTCCCTGAAATCTGTAGATAACAATGAGCAAAGAGTCAGGCAATGCTGCTTAACAAACCCACTTACTTCAAGTGCACTTATGTGTAAATAACTTACCCTGACAAAGTATACTGCCTACACAGACGCATCATAGTGTTTCAGGTTTTGAAACTTAAAGGTAGACAAGCTACTCTCCTTGGGGATCATTTTGCAAAATTATATGCACTAAGTGCAATCTGGTCCAACTCAGACAAAAAACAAAAGCATTTTCTAAATTACTACCTTTGAGTCCCAGGGACAAATTGCCTTTATTAGCAAGGATTAGGTGTTGAAGGATCACAGAGAAATCACTTACCTATTTCTTCAAATCAGTGGAGCTTTAACTCCATCACAGGATGTGCTGGAAACATGAAAAGCCCATGGAAAGTAGACCCATCCAGAGCAGCAGCTCTCAAACCAAAACATTAAAAGGCTGCATACCTTGTCTACATTATCATGGTCTTGGTGAGATATTGGGAAAATCTATACAGAGGTGGCTAACCCCTCTCAATGTTTTATTTCAGTGTAAATGTCTCTGTTGGCTGCCAATCACCTCCAGAGGGACCAAGGCCACCAGCTCATCCCAGCAGCTGGACAGAGTCTGCTTCAAGGGATGTCACAGGACTGACTGTCCACTCTTTTAAAAGCTGTGTGTCTTCAAAACTTATCAGGCACAGGAAATGATGCCAGTCCCATCTTTCATCAGAATGAGTACACTTCCAGAGGCCTGCAAGGAGGATTACCTAATCATGTCACAAAGAGTCTGGCACCCAACTGACCATGGGGAAATGGCACAACAGGGCAGTAGTCTTCCTTATCCTGCTTCCTCCTTTCCAAGCGGAGAGCAGAGTCTCACAGATGGCTGCCATGAGCTGCACATCTGTCTTTTTCCATTATCAAGCCATCAAGCCCGCAAGGCTCAGCAAGCATTGAGCCTTGAGGAGGGTGCTGGCCAACCCTCTCCGCTGCCACATGACTATTGGCAGCATCAGCTTCTTTCTTCCCCTCCCCAGGAGTTGGTGAAGACCTGCTCAGCAGCCACATCTGAAAGGGCAAGAGTGGCAGTATTGCCAGGGCCAGAAAAGTAAAACCACACAGGTAAAGAAAAGGTTAGGAAAAGTGAGGGGCTTGGACACTGCATGCAGCACTCAAGGGCTGCCATTGTCTGCTGCTTGGCTCTGCCCCAGCTCTTTGCAGAACTGGGGGCTGGTGAAGGGACTATCCTTGATGGTAGTACACCACAAACTCATGTTTTCTCACATTGCCCATACAACTTGGACTGAATGTCCTTCTCAGCTTTTCTTGTTAGCCCAATTTCAGATTCTCTTTTCCTCTTGGGCTCCTGTTTGTGATGCTGCAAGGAAGACAGTGTCCTCAAGAAGTGGAATATGATGTTTGTTTTCAAGATGACTTTAGTACTAAGACTCTGGATTAAGCCCATTTTGCCAGGAAGCGAAGTGTAGAGAGAATGGAAAAAAACAGCAACTCCTGAAAAGAGTTAAAGCCAGGATGGACAACTGTCAACTCACTTGTCTGATTTGGAGGAGAAAATACCTGTCATGGCAGGGGGCCAACAGAGAAAGGCAGAGCTGGCTGCTTTTGAGGGTAACATGATTGCCAGTATCTTACAAGTAATCTGGAAAGGCTTCTACCGAAAGCTGAAAACACAACAAGCATCCAACCTGCAGTCTGTCATGGAGTCCTTGTATCTGCTGAGGGAACAGGGTATGACTCCTCACAAATGTCCTATTTCTTCTGCAGTGGAGGAAAATGAAAGTAGAAAATCTCTTGCCAGGGTTAAAATTTGATCATATCATATTTGATGTCACATGATGTTTATTCTTATTCATTGCCCCACAGACCTTAAACTCATCCCTCTCCAGAAGTAGGGAGGATGTAAGGACATCTCATACTTACTTGCTTTCAATATCTTGTCCTCCACCAACCACTGTGCTGCTTACCTCTGGCTCTAGACTGGATTCGCAAGCACTCCCCATAAAAGAGTATGTCTGTTAGGTCCCAAGCATAAAAATATAATGGAGATATACTAAGGCTCCAGTCAGTGTACCTTTGAGTCTTTGAAGGGAAATGTACAAATGTGTCCTGCTCTTTAAAGGCATTTGAGTAAGACAAATCCACAGGAACAAATGCTGCACAGGTACACTGTATAGCTGGTTACCTATCGACTCCAAGCTGTGAACTGGCTTGGAAACCACAGAGCAGAAAATAGCCAGAAGCCAGCCCTTCTCCCAAACCCCACTCCCTTACAGGCTTCCAAGTGATGATATTGTGGCCTGAGTTAGGCAGAGTTTCCTATGCTGGCCCTTGCAGGATTACAGTGTCTGTGACACTGACCAGGCTGGGGCACAGCCAGAGGCAGAAGAGCCTTGGTGGTGACATGAGCCAAAAGTACAGTCTGCTCTGTTTCACAAACTTTACAATTTTGGGGTCACTATACACAAATCTTGTATATGTTCCATCACCTGCTTGAAAGTCTTGTGACAGCTGTTATGTACACCCTGTCCTAAAGCACAGAACAGAGGCATTCAATTTAATATGCTGTTCAGGTGACTGAAGAAAGAGCATCTTACAAAATAGCTTATTCAGGAACAAATTATGTATGTGTCACTGCTCTCTGCAATAAATGTAGAAGTTTTATAGTGCATTTTTAAAAAAATTTGACTTTGGATTTTTTTAAATATCATTTAACTAAAATTTTATGTTCATGATTGCTTCCTACAATACATAATGCAAATGGAAAAGAAATGGGGGAATTACATCGCTAGGAGGAAAAAAAATCATAAATAAAATTTGCTGGAAGTAAAACAGATGGTTTGCACCTGGTGGTCCTTTATAGCCCTGGGTGACAGTTAGAACTGTTCCTACACTTCCAGAAGGAAAAAATGGAAGTGAAACGTGTATCACTGTTACACTTGTGCTGCTCTAGGGTTCTTGACATTGTAGGGTGGGGGATTTCTAGCTGTGCCTAAACTGAAGGTCAGTCCTCGCTCCTCAGCTGTCCACATCCCCCAACGCTGATCTTTTCCCAGAGCCTGGAGGATGTTGTGCATGTAGACCAGCACCACACATGCTGGGTAAGCACCAGGACCTTTGAGCACAGTAGGGTACTCAGCACCTCCCAAGCAGAGCCAGAGCACAACAGCAGCCTCTGCTGCTCTGCCTTGCTGTCACCTTCTCAGAGTGCTGAGAAGCAGAAAGCAGTGTGGTCACTCCTTGTCTCTGCACGTCCTCCCTGCTTCTCAATCAAGTGTGGATTCATGCAAGGCACTGCATTATGTATTGCTGCCTGAGCAAGGGGACAGTCCCTGCACAGAGGCTCCCTGGCAGACATGTTTGTGACCTCTCCAAACAATTTTGCTGCATCGATGTCTCCAGTGGTCTAGATCTCTGTAACCCTTCCTAGCAATATAGTCTCAGAAATAAGTTGTCACAGCTGTCAGTCATCTACAATTCATCTTTCCCACAAAGCTATTGGATGTGACAGTAGCTAAACCCATTCTGAAAAATTACTTGAAGGCAAATTGTTGAAAAACAGGCTGTTGCAAACGGGAACAGAGAGATCAGTGCCTGTGCTGATTTGCCTAAGGTTTGGATACAAGGTCGCGTAGTAGGAGAAATGAGGAAAAGAATCAGCATATGGCACATAATGGGATAATTTTAATAACAAAATTGCTCATTTTCACCTCTTATTCCCGAAGATTCATTTGGGCAATCTGGAACTTGACCTTGCTCCACAGGTTGTCCTGGTACTCGATATCACAAACAGGAAGGTCACTTTGTTGGTCACCTCCCAAGGAAATACTACACTGAGCAAAGCAAGGGAGGAATGGGAGCCAGCACTGCTTTTCTTACCAACTGCAATAAATATGCAAAGAAGTTGTGTCCACTCCCACAAACCTCCTGCAGCAAAGGGGTGAGAGAAGGGGTTTAGATTAAGGAGTGATTCAGTGAGGTGGAGCTCCTATGCCAGAAGCATGACTTTCCATGCTAGAATGATACTTCTGAAGCATGAGGCACTACTGCCAAAAAGCACAACAGGGAGGATATTGAGACCACTGGGGCAGAAGTAGCTCTTCTCATGTGTTGTATGCATAGTGAGTGCAATTCCAGTGTATTTTACAATGGCTCTGCTCCTTCAAAAGTCCACGAGCAACAAGAGTATTTGAAATTTGTCACTTTTGCCACCGAGTGTTTTTTTTTCACCATACAAACTTGTCACTAGATGGATTACATGTCAGATTTTGGAAGGTCATTTGCAACATCCCCTTCCAGGAGCATCCACTACTTAGTTATGTACCGAGCACTCAGCACTTAGTCAAATTATTTTCATGTTTCACAGAACAATGAGTCCCTGGGCCCCCAATGCGCCACACTTCTGCAGGTGAGACTGCAAACATTATCAACAAGTGCTTTAACATTTATCATGTTTGTAGTAGCATTCCTATAACACTCAAGAAAGATTTTATCAAGTCTGTGTTGTATGTTCTTAGCAGCTTATTAGAGCCACTAGCCTAAAAGCATCCTCAAATAGAAGTGACAAAAACTGTTGCTATTTCTATAGTTCACGTACTTAAGTGCAGGAGGTACATAAATGACTTATAGCCCTTTCAATACTATAGCAATTGACTGATTTACAGCATCTTTAGAACCATGTCTGAACTCCCTCTTAGATCTGCAGTGTCCTTGAAACACTTGGCCACTGAGTGTCTATGTTTCTGACACAAACTTACCATATGTATATAGAATTTCCATACTCACAGAAAAGTTCCCATCAGAGTGCTTTTTAAGTGAAGCACTTGGAAGAAGGTACCTGTAAGATGTTAGCAAAGCATCAAAATTTGTAAAGTGAATTGCTTCTTTAATCTGTTTCCAAAGGACTAATCCTACTTCAGATCCCAGCTATTTTATGTTGTATACTTGAAAAATCTAAAGATTCAGGAATGGACAAAGTAGTCCACAAACACCATTTCATTTACAGTAAAAATGCTTAGGAAATCCATGAATTTGGGGGTTAATAATGTCAGAGAAGATGCACACGATCTCACCTGCTCTCTGTTTTGCTCTGTTTAAGAAAGAAAAATATCCACTACAATTCCAGACTCTTTCCTTTCCCAATAAAGAAGGGCAAGATTGTCTAGAATGTTTTATTTTTCAATTCCAAAAGAATATTCATATGAATAATTCACCTTAGTGACTGGAAAAACTAAGTAACTACAGATGCATAACTTCGTAAATAACTTTTCTCCGGAGTATGTGAAAGTGTTCTGAATATCAGGTTTTTGTTCAAATAAGCAGCTCTTAATTATAGTTTTAATTAATTATTAGTACTTAACTACATGTGTTCAGAGGGAAGACATTGTGTGAATAATTATATGCTACCTTAAAAAAAAAACCAGTCATTTGTTTCCACTGCACAATTTATTCAGTTTCAAATTAGAAAAAAATTACTATGTATTTGACAATGTGCATGCATAAACTCAAAACATTTCAGCTCAAAAAATTATTGATTTCTTCCAGTCTTGTATTAAGGCATTCAGGAATTTCACCTAGGCAGACAAATATCTGGATTCAAGAAAAAAAAAAAAAAAAGAATCAAAATAGATAGACAAGTTACAAGTCAGATTTACTTCTGTTAACAAATGACCACAGTGAGTCCTGGTAGCAGACAGTTGCATTCCTTATCTTTTCAGTGTGTATAGCTGATAGGAGTCAAAGTGATTGGGGAAGAGTTATCTTCAGGAAAAGTTTCTTCAACAGTTTCTTGATTTGGAGTGCTGAATAAGCCATTGTAATGTTATGTCTGCCAGGATAGATGAAACAAAATGAAAAACTCAACAGCCTGTTTGCAGAATGTAGAAGCACAACACTAACACCAGTAGGTTAATACAAATACAAAAACCCCAACCAAACAAAATCCAGAAGCCACAGGTTCTCATTCACACATAATTAAAGTTCAGAACTTCAACCTCCAGGTGACCATTTTCTAGTTATTTTTTGTATGTTTTTAAATCATGTGCATTTTTTATTCTTGAAATATGATAACTGACATCGAGTTCTCTAAGCCATAGATAAGGAACTGCTGAAAAAGCAAAGATTCAAGATGACCATAAAAAAACCTGTAAAATCCAGACTAGAATGAAATGTTGTGTGAGAAAAAAGGCAAATACACAAACAGAAGGAATGAGAAGAGCAAACATCTGACAATACATTAAGAAGCTATTTAGGTAGGTTGTAGGAGTCCAAGGTCTCTGAAAGACATGCAACACTGGACTAAAATTTGATAGCTGAAATTGGCACCCCTCCTGATGTGATCCAATGCATTGAGCTGAAAACTGCAGCAGTTCACAAACTGATTCATGACCAGATTAGATGTTTTTGCCTCAAGGCAGCAACATCTGTCAGGAAGGCAGGAAGGATGTCAGGGGGCAGCACAGCTCTAGCCCTCAAATTGAAATTTTTTGCCTTATCTGTCTTAAGTTCAGGACAGCACTCCATGAATATCCTTCTAGACCAGCTTAAGCACTGAGACTTGCAGAAAAAAGCAACCCACTGCACTTATATCAAAGCTAGTAACTATATAATTATCTTTCACAGTCTCCCAGGACATAGTAACTGGCAGTATTACATCTATGCCTCCTGATGAGACCAGTTAGCTAGGCTGTACTGAAAAACCAGTATCATCTCATTCAACTGCATTGACAACAGTCAAAAACAGAGGAAGAAAACAGCTCCCAGTCTTCTCCTGAACAGACCACCAGTTTCATAAATTTACCAAGCTAGCATAACTGTCTTTCATTATAAATGGTACTTTCCAGCCCCTTTGGTCTCCCTAGCTTCTTGCCCAACCTCTTTTCTCAAGGTATTCCCCAAAACACGGCACACGGTGCTCCAACAATGTCCACACAGGCCCAAATGTTGTATGCAGTGTGCTCTTCTTCTTACTTCTTATTTTGTTTTGGCAAATATTCAAGAACCTGGCTAGTCTTTCTAGGCACAATGTTATACTGGAAGATACCTGACCAAGTCTCAGTTAGGATTTGAGTCTTTTTCATTACGACTCCCAGAACTTCCATAAGCAAGTTATCTATACTGTTCTGCATTAATGATCATTCTTTCACACAAATTTTAGCATGTTTTTTGTTGCACGCTTTTCTCCTCCAGAGCATCCAGATAAATAGACTGGGATTTCTCCATGATTCTTTCAGAAATTAAGCTGGTTTTACTAGTTTCCAGTCACAATCCCACTTTTAAGAATCTCTGCTGCAGCCTTTAGATGAGCCTTTAGCCAATTAGATGAGGATCAAGCACAGCATTTTGAAAACCTCGATAACATTCACTGCCCTTCAACTACTGAGATTATCCTTTGTTGTCTTCTACAGTCCTTATCTCCTGAAGTGCACCTTCTGTGCATCTCCCTCACTCAGAGATAACAGCTGCACCCCAAGCTACAGCAAACATGGGTCTGGTCTCCTTCAAACTAACATACCCAAGTCATGTACACCACTTCCAGAAGCTCTCACTGCCTAACACATCTCTGCACACAGTTGAAATCTCCCCCAGCTCACTGAAATCCAGGCGCCATGGTACAGTCTCCTCACCATCTGGTTCTCTCTGTGTAGGATGGAAATTTCCCCTGCTGCTGAAAGTGGCTTTCTTCCCATTCCCACTCTCACAGCTTCTCATTCAGCTGAGCCCTACAGAGCTGCCCAGCTCTTCTATCAAGTCTGGCTTCCTTATGCAGCAGCTGTAAGTATCTAGCCAGGCTACACCCCTTCCAGCACCACTTGTCTCAGCAGCATGCAGAGAAGGGTGGCACAGAGGTAGCATGCTTCTAGACAACTTGCTGCTGCTGCTAGTTCAGCCTGTGCTTCATCCATTCCTCCTGCCCTGTGGAGGGAAGAGAATGAGAGAACACAACAGAGAAAAGGGATAGGAAAGTGGAAGACAGGAGAGAGAGGAAAAGGCAAAAAGCAAAAGCAGATGGAAGACAAGTTCGTGGGGATAGATCTTCACAGACTACAGGATACAGTCATTGCATTTCCACTTGGAAAAAAACACCCATCCCTCAGTTCAAACAACAGCCAAATGCACATAAAACCTGCTTACCAAATAAAACTGTGTATGGAGTAAATCACCAAAATTTTTTTAGGATCACCTAACAACTGCAAGGCCTTCATACGCAGCTTCTGTTTTTTTGAAAGTAACACAGATTTCTTGTAAAGGATTCAATTACTCCAGGCTTTAAATATGTTTTTCCAAGGTCCCTGTCAAATTAACTTCTCATGGAACTAAATATTTCTACAAGTTTTATTTTTAATTACACATAATTCTATGTTAAAAACAAATATAGCCATGTACCATATTTGCAAAATATCTTCCAATGTAAACTGAGATCTACAATAATATAGTGGAGGTAGATGTTCAAACCTGATCTGATCCAAAGTACAAAGCATATACTGATGACACTAGAAGAAGCTTACCTATGTTATCCTTCTCTTTACAGGAAATAGAATAGCAACAGATTTCTCTGTCTTGAATAGCTGAAAGGTTTCTACAGAAACAGAAACCATAAATACTGTTATAATGCCACAAACACTCAAAACAGAAATTTCCATTAAATTCTGGTTTTTTACACAGTGGATTCAATTCTATTCTCAGATGTTAAATTCTTAAAATATGCCACTGCACACAGAAAACCACACATTTCTTAAACTATAAGGATTAAAAGGTTATAAAGTCATTTCACAAAAACTTGAATTTCTCATTAAGTCAGTGCAGTAGTGAGAAATAAAACCACAGAAATCCATAAGCTAAAATTAATATTTTGTGTTTGCAACCAAGTATTACCCATATCTTATCATTCACCTTTTACTCTTTTCACTTAGAATTCTGAGGGGTTTTTCTCCAGTAAATAATAATAAAATAATAGTACTCAAATAGTACTCAAATGATCACACCATTTATCTTCAGGATGTTTACTGTATCATACTTAATATATCAGATCTGACTCCTACTGAAAGGATGCCTCTACATTTAGGAAGAAACTGATTCTTAATCAACTTCTTTCTGGGAATTCTCCAACCCCCTGCCTCAGAGCTTCTGAACACTTTGTTATTTTTTCATTTATTTATCATCACACAAGTGACACAGACATGCACAAAACATTTTCCTGAAGCAGGTAGGAAGTGAAAGCACTGAGAAGTCTGAAGACCATACAAGAGATTCTAGTAAAGCAGAGAACTAAATAGGGACCTCCCTGGACTTCAGGAGAGCAGACTTGGCCTCTTCAGGGTTCTGCTTGGAAAAGTCCCATGTAGTTAGGCCCTTGTAGCAAGGAAGAGCTTAAGAAAGCCAGTTAATATTCAAAGTTCATCTCCAAACTCAAAAATAACCTATCCTAACAAGCCTGGAAAAAAGACAAAAAGGAATTATTAAGTGGATGAACAATAAGCTCTTGGCAAAACCCAGTAATAAAAAGGAAGTACACAGAAGGTCGAAGCAGAGACAGGTAACCTGGGAGGAATAAAGAAATGTTGTCCAAGAACGCAGAGACACTGGTAGGTCAGCCAAAGCCCAGCTGAAGTTGATCTCATGAGGAATGTCAAAGAAAACGAGAAAGTGACAAATGTAAGACAGGAAAAAATGTGCACCCATTGCTCAATGAGACAGAGGACCTGGTTACATAGGATATGAAGAAGCTGCCCTTGCTAGCAAGATTAGCCTTCAGAAACTCCAGGCCCCAGAGATCACAAATAAGTTAAGAGCAAAGAAGTTGTATCCTTGATGAAAGAGGATCAGATCAGGGAATAAAGAAGCAAACTTGACATGGAGAAGTCCATCAGCCCTGGTGGGATGCACCTACAAGTGACAAAGGAACTGGCTGATGTCATTGTGACGCCACTTTGAACAACCATGTCAACTGGGAGAGGTGCCTAAGAGTACAGGAAGGCAAATGTCACTCTTCAGAAAAAGAAGGACCCAGGGAAGTACATGACAGTCAGCCCCACCTTGATTCCTGGGAAGGCAATGATGCAACTAATCCTTGAAACTATTCCCAGGCATGTGACAGACAAGGAGGTGACCAGGAATAGTCAGCACGGATTCACACAAAGGAGATCATGCTCGACCAACTTAATAACCTTCTGCAATGAAATCTACAGTTTGGTAGATGACAGGAGAGCAATAGATACTATGCACCTTGACTTGAATAAGGCTTTGGCAGTGCCTTCTATAATATCCCTACAGACAAGCTGAGGAAGTATGGGTTGGATGCACAGTTGGTGAGGAGGACTGAAGACTGGCGGAACACTGGGCAATTAGTGGCACAAAGGCAAGCTGGAACCCAGTGACTACCAGTGTACACAGGAACCAACACTGGGTCCAGTTCTGTTCTACATCTTCATTTGTTGCAAATGATGGGGCAAAGCACAAATCTGAACAACAGAAAACTGGGAGGAGTGGTACATAAAACAGAGGGTCGTGCTGCAACCCAGAGGGACCTCCACAAGCTGGAGAAAAGGGCTGGCAGGAACCTCATGCAGTTCAACAAGGGGAAGTGCAAAGTCCTATAACTAGCGAGGAACAACCTCAGGCACCAGGACATTGGATGCCAACTGCCTGGAAAAGCAGCTTTGCAGGAAAGCAAAGGAAAGGATCTGGGGGTCTTGGTGGGTCACCAGGTTGAACACGATAAAGCATTGTGGTAAAAATGCTACTGGTATTCTGAGGTGCACTAGGAGTGCTGCCAGCAGGCTGAAGGAAGTGATCCTTCCCTTTTACTCAGCACCAGTAAGGCTGTACCTGACCAGCTGTGGACCATCAGTACAAGAGGGATATGAATCTACAGGATAGAGCCCAATAAAGAACGACTAAAATAATTAAGGAACTATAGTAACTCACATACTAAAAAAGGCTGAAGAGCTGGAACTGTTAAGCCTAGAGAAGAAAAGGCTTAGAGAACTTCTTACTAATGTATACAAAAATCTGAAGGGAGCCTGTAAAGAAGATGGAGCCCAGTGATGGGACAAGAGGCAATGGCTGAAGCACAGGAAGCTCTCTCTGAACACACAGAAATAATTTTTTCCTCTGAGAGTGACCAAGCACTAGCAAAGGTTGCCCAGACAGGCTGCAAAGTCTCCATCCTTGGAGATGTTCAAAAGCTGGACATGGTCCAGAGCCATCAGCTCCAAGGGCAAAAGTCTCTGTTTGAGCAAGTAGATAACCTCACGGTTTCTTCCAAACTCAGCCATTCTGTGAGTCGCAGTTTAGTAGTGCAGACTTTGAACCATCCTTACTATACCAAAACTTCACTTACTTTCTACTAACTAAAATTATGTTACTTGTGAGTCCTATTTTACAAATTTAGTGCTATACTGGTCACTTCTACAAAATTGCGTATTTTCTTTATGATTACATTTACTATGCATCAGTTAGTTAGTTTAAGTAATCCCTAAGTTATGTTTTGGATATATGGCAAAAACACCTGACTTTCTTAAATTTACCAACACTAGATTGATATGGTTCTGTTCTGATGCCATTCAAGCATTAAACTGACACTGTATTGTACTGTGAGAAGTCAAAATGACCCTTTCACTATGCACAGCAGTTCTATCCTAAGTGATGGGAAAACAGGATTATTTGAAATAATTTTACACAACCAAACAACAATCAAGAGAGGCTCAAATCTACTGCAGGCAGTTATCACCCTAGATCACTATATCAGATGCCATCAGAGCTTAAAGTGGAATACCCGAGAATGTAAAACAGCACCTTTTATAGCCAGTTATTGCCATAGACTACCAATAATTTTGACTAACATATAAACTTCACAGTGTCTTAGCTTTTTACAAAAGCCACTACTTACAATTTCTCAATTAACTGCTTCTCATCCAGGGCACCTGGGAGGTCTCGTTTATTTCCAAGAACTAACACCTGAAAGAAATAATCCATATGCATATTAAATCCAGGAGTAATGAAAGTTTATTTTTGTCTGTAACTTTTTGTTTGCATTATTCTGGATCTTGCAGCTACTTAGAATGTAACAGAGGGCATATTCAAAATGACCAATGACTGTAGGAACATCATGGAAATCCCGCTCCTAGTCAGGACCAGATGCTGGATGTATGCCCTCTAGAAACTGGATCAAATTATTTCTGGGTGCATTTGTATCAGAAGTCTCCTCTGGAAGTGAATCTCTCCACTCTGGATAGCATTACAGGATGGTGTCAGATTAAATGCAAAGAAATGTGGAAGACAGTATGCATCAGGTGCACTCAGGCCACCAAAGGATATCCAATTCAGAGGAACAGACTGATATTAATGGAAAGTAGGGCCCCAGCAGCAGAGGCTGGTCGTAAAGATCCAGACAAAATTCTCTCTACCTATTTTGCTCCCTTGCTTCCTAACACTGATGCAATGAACAGCTCAGCATCTGAACCAAGTATCAGCTAAGCACCAGCCACCTCTCTCTCCAATTCGAGCATCCATAGTAGAAATCTGAAAGGCAGCCATTAGGAATTAAGTCCAAAAAATGCAGAAAATTTACTGAATAGATGCTGGAACTTCAGAGTTCCTATTTAAGGCTTCAAGTATAAATGAAGGTCAGATAAACGGGTTGAGCACATTCTAAGATAAAGTAAGCAATGGGAGGTTTTTCTAGTTGTGATTGCATTATTGTTTTCTAGATGTGCTACAATTCTAAGTCAAGACTGTCTCATTATATCCCATGAATCTGGAACATATTAAACTAATTACCTGTAGTCCAGATTAATAAAATTGCTCTAAAATCTATAGTGCCAAATCCCAAGCACAATAAATTGAAGGAAGTTCAATACTGATGACTACATATGAAATAAAAGTAAGTAAAACATACATCACTGCACCTTGAAAATTACCATACGGGTCAGGCTGGGCATTTGGAATGTGATATTATAACATATAAAAGGCAAGGAACTTAATTAAATACTACTGAAAATATGAGAGACTAATCATTTCAGTAAGGAAAAGTGAGAAGCAAGAAAGCATATGAAGAGAGTGCAAAGGACAGGCAATGCCACTCCCCATTAACAGCATAACTGTAAATTTCTGTAGGATTTTTTCAATAGATAATTAACACATAAAATCACAACAACAATAGCAAGCCTTATAAAAAGATGGAGAATCACTTGAAAACCTCTCCTTTGAGAACAGTGGGAGGAGGGAGAGAGACAGGGAGACTGACTGTATACTGGAGATACCATTTTTATATAGACAAAGTCCCAGGTATCCATGGGGTGTAGATGCCATTCCCATAGCTGATGGCATGTGTTCAAACACTTCCCTTCCCGCAGTTTGCTATGGTGGCAACATCTGGATGGGTAGCATGTCCAGATGCTAACTAAACCTTCAGCTCCATTAGGCCTGGAATTAGCTCCTGCCTACTGTGGCATCTGTGCTTATCTCAAGTTCCTGATGTGGTGGCTTATCTTACAGAGGTTCCTTCTGTGGCTTTGACAGTGTTTTGACACACTTCAACTGAGTTCTTTAAGTCCTACACTGCCTACTTACCCTCAGGTAACTTTGATTACTTGTAGCGGCCAAGTGTCCAAATAACTGCTTACAAAAAAGGGGCTAAGGAAGAGCTATCAAGTTGTAAGCAAGTTCTTCCTCATTTTTGCGCACTACTGTTTTCTCTCTTATAATCAAGGTATGAACTCTTGCTTGGTGGCATCAGCATAAAGACCAATGATAACCTGATGGATTCCTAAATTGGCAGATTTAAATAAACAACACACTCATATTCCTCACTAGAATTTCAGCTGAATACACTATTCTTTGACACTTCCAACTGGAGGACAGATGCATATTTGCATTTTTTCCACACAATTTAGTTTGAAACACTAAGTCAAGAAAAAGTCAGGACACATAAAAAGCCAAGCTCCTACACAATCTCTGGAGGCAGAGGATGTTACTACTTGATGTTACTATCTGCCAACCTACAGAAAGATTGATCTCACATGCCATAACACACTGCCAGAAACATATCTGGGTCACTGGCTGAAACCCAGCCAACAAGGGACTTACCGGAAGTAATTACTGTCTGATAATGCCACATGTGAAAGCACAATTCTTTGAAATCTATTCTGACATTTAGACAAGAAAATGTACAAACACAACGCAGCACTTGTAAGTTGTTGAGTATTATGAAAAAAAAATCACAGTAATTTTTCTAAGAGCGCTCAATGCATCAAGGCTGCATCATATATAACCCAGTACTTTTAAGAGACCAGAGGAACCAACTCATGAGGATTTAAGCCACAATGTCGACATTCAGGTAAGAATAATAATGAAAATACTTACTGGAATTCCATGCAATTGTGGCTTATCTATCAAACTGTGTAGCTCATTCTTTGAAGCTTCCACTTTTTCTAAGTCTGCTGCATCCACCATGTAACTGCAACAAAGAATAGTTATTTATGGTATTGATCACTACCTGAAGAAATTTGCATTAAATTATCTGAAATGTGACGTGTTGCTGTTGACAACAGCATTAGAAAAATCCGAAGTTGTATAAGCCCTGCATTTATTGATATAGGAAGACAGAGTTAAATACAGCCTGTGGGGGAAAAATGGCCTGGAATATGCAATTACTTACATGTCTGGGTTGCTGCATGTGCATTACACACTACTTTAATTGTATTGGGGCTTCTTATGTGATGGAGGTAGACAGGAAAAAAAATCTATTTTATTTATATATAATATAATGTAATACCTATTTTATAATAATATATATTGCAAAGTACATTTTATATGGACACACAAAAGAAAACTTACACAACTGCATTGACTCCTCTGCAATAACGCTCCCACATGCTTCGAAACCTTGGCTGTCCTCCAATGTCCCACACCTGAAAAGGTAAGAACACTCCAGCCCCAAATCCGCTTTTAACTACATAGTCCTAACCCAACAGAATAAATTAACTCTTATAAGCAGCATGGAGGATGTATTGCCAAATCCAGAATTTTATTAAAAAGTCTTCTTGGCACCTTCCAGCTAATGGACAGAGACAAGCACATTCACAGAGTAAGTCAGGCCTGTGACACCAAAAGCTCCAAATGTTCTTTTGGAGAATGTTACCCTTTCCCACACACTGAAAGAAAAGTCTTACTCAGATATGTAAGTAAATTATTGCAAATGCACAGTCTCAAAACAAAATCATAATTGTATAAAACAGTTATCCAGGTTCATCTTTAATGTGGCTAAGGAGACCTGAGTTAAGAATGTATCAGATCCTCAACAGGATAAAGAGAGATAGTAAATAAACAGAGTTGGTCAGAGAGCAGACTGAATCCACGTAACGGATGATACTCCCCACTCCAAGGAGCTCCAATACCTCCACAGCACTTCCACTGGTTCAACAAATGTGTTTTAAAAGACACGTGGATTAATTAAACAGAATCAGAAAGGAAACAGTAGTATAAGTGATTAAGCAGTGTTTCTTGAAGAAAGAAAGCTCAATTTCTGCTTATGATGTTATAAAAGCTCCAATTCCATAAATACTTACACATGCTATTAGTGTACAGCAATCCTATGGAATTCCTATTTGTTAAAGCATTGACACACTGTTTTCCTGTACAGGAGTTAAATATTCTGCTTTACTTGCAAAAAAAAAAGGTATTTTTGGTGGATAACAATACCTTGTCTCAAAACTGTTCCTCAGGTCAAAATACCAGGTAACGTATCTACATCATGCAGGCCAGGGCTCTGTGATAATGTATCTGTTACAGCTACATCCAAAGACAATTGTGTTACAAGTGACACAGATTAAGACAGTGATGAACACTGAAAAATAAAAGTAACGGATTTGTTCCTCTGCCAAGGACAAAGATAAGTAATTATTTCTTGTTTTAAGCAGATTTAGCTATCAAAACAATATATACTGTATACAAGATCTAGGAGGCATATATATCACAGAAGAAACTAAATTTGGAAGCAATATACACCGAAACAAAATTTTTTAAGAGTTGTCCTCACATTTACACTATAAATCCAAATTAAGCCTGCTGTGGCAACAAAGCTTTGCACAAAAGAGCAAGACTTCACAGACCCATAGGATATGGCTTTTTTCAATTAATGTCCACTACCTTTTTAATTTCGCAGCCTGTAAATCATATTTATGTATCAATTTCTGTATCATTTTCAGTATCTTATATTCATATTTTAGAAAGAAATATTTCCCAATTCACCATTAAAATCATTCCCTGATTGATATCTTACCACTCCTTCCAAAATAAAATTATTGTATCACCTAAATGTAGAGTGTCTTTTGATCCCCTGAATAAGATCAAAAATTTTACACATGAAAGAGCTTCTGACCACGAAGTGGGTATCAATTATTATCTGTACTGACATTTGAAGCACAGTATCAAAGGTCTTAGTAAAATAAACCTTTATACTTTAAAAGTCTGAACATGATGAGTACACAGTTCAGCATCATGGTTAGGTGACAAAACTTAGACCAACACTAATTACGACAGTAACTCATCAAGACCTTGAAACTATCGAAAGCCATCTGGTGCACATCTGTGTGTCTTGACAAAGAAACTAAATTATTTTCTTGGTAGACCAGAGGGAAAAAAACAGAAAGATGATAGGGCAGGCTAGTAGTCAGATTAGATTTTTGCAATGCTGATAACCATGAAAATCTACAAGATGATGTAGCCTGGACTAATCACAAAATAAATAATACAAGATAAAAAACCACTGGTTTTGTCCTTGCTTGATGATATACTACATCTTATAGTATTAAATTGCACCACAGAACAAGATTACTCTCATTAGGAGAAAAAGTCACCTTGAAACAACAGAAAGATAAGTAATTTCCAGTCAGTTTCCCTAATCAGGCTTACAGCTATTCATTAAAGTACAACATGAAGGACACAATATAGACCAGGTGTTTTTGACAATGCTTTGGAACCAAGTTTACGTCAATATATGTAAATAATTATCTGAAATATGGGAAAAAAATGTATGAAATGGAAAAAAAATCCTCACCTCTTTCCCTCTGAAATCAAAACAGTTTTAATAGTAACTTTTTAATACTCTTTATTATATTGAATAGCCAATGAAAGAGTTAACTCCTTAATTCAAAACACAAATTGCTGCACCAAACCATTTTCACAGTACAGGACTGAACAGACAGAACTGTGAGAATACAAGAGGTATGCAGGAAGGAAAGGGGAGAGGTCTTAGTGTTAAAGAAGTTTTCTTGCATGAGTCTTGTATGTTTTATATGTCAACTATTTTTGCATCACAGTATTTAACACACATAAAAAATATGTTCTGGGTATGAACAGGGACAGGCAGGAGACTAAACCTTAACAGCTGAACATACAGCTAGCTACAGAAAGAAGTTTACTTTGGTTGATTTTAAAAAGAGGCTGGTCTTCAAATTTCTCCCATGGTTTTTACTGGCCCCTCAGGCATAAAAGTTTCATAATATTTAAAGGGTAATTTTATCCCTAGAACACCAGCTGATTTTAAGAATCAGCAAAAGCTTACAGAATTATCAAACTGAGAAAAAGTTTCTTTGACACCCAGTACCATTGCCTCACAGGAGATTAAAATCTCAAGGATTTGTAGTTCAGGCTCAGTGTCAAAGGTACGTATCTTGTTGGTACTGCATTTTATACATCACTGTTTTATTAGTTCCTATCTACTCCTATAGTGTAGTAATTCTTATTGTGCTTGCAGGTCTATACTGTCATTAATTAGTGCAACATTTTAATCTGTAAACTAGATCACCACCACTGCTTACCATCTATTTACCTGAGACATCAAATTCTTCTAAAAGAGGAAACTTTGGATTTATCTCCTTCCAATTTCTTCAGAAGGATCTAAGGCTCCATCTTAAGACCATAGCTATTAGCTTTGCTTAAGGAGCAGATGCTTTTCTTTTGCACAGAGCTGTATCATGACAGTCGAGCAAAAATGCACATGAATACGTTAAAAGATTCTTAAAAGCTTCCAGTTACAGGAAGGTTCATTAACATTCTAGCTGTGTTTCTTCAAACTAGCTCATGTTGGGGGAAGGCTTGATGGTTCACAAGAAAGTTGAAGGAAAAGGGTTTTCTAGATGTCATGTTACATGGCTTTTTTCAGACATGCTGGGCAGGAGATTTCTTGTGGACAGAGATTACAATGAGAAATTTGTATCTTGATGTCAATTTGTGGGTTCAGTACCTACAATCTCAAAGCAGTCAGCAAAGTCTACACAGTGTTTCAGCTGATTAGATGTAACATCTTGTTTAGGATGACTGAATTATGCTCTAGGCTTGACAATACTGACTACAGCTCCTCTGTTATTAAAAGAGCTTAAGCTTCACTGCAGACATAGAGCTGTATACATGCAGACATCTTAACATGCAAGATGAATCCAACACTACAAATATTTGAACTCAGAAATGTATCTTTCTTCTTGGAAGTATGCAGGATGTATCAGCCATAAAACCTCACCTAAACAAACAAGTGAGGAATTTGTTAAGCAGAGAGGAGTGTTTGGGCAGAATAAGGCAGCACCAGTAACATCCACCACAATGTACACTGACAAGCCTATGATGTGACCAGTGAGCTCACACATGCATAGCAAGCAGTCATTGCACTCATAGCCAACTCTGTGTAATGATAGGGAGCAACTGAAAAGCATGGGACAACTTCAATCACCTAAAATTTAGGCATTTAATCCAGGTGACCAAAATTTCTCTTTGGCTACTGAAGTGCTCAGAGGGCACCAACAGCAGGAAATTATTCCATTTGTTTCACCCACCTTGCCTACCTGGTGAACCATTCTTGCAAAGCACCCACTGCTCCCCAGCAAGTTCAGACAACTGGCTCAGGCTGGGTTACTTACCACCTGGCTAAGCTCACGAGGGACAAATCCTAAACAATCACCTATTCTAGACTGGAATCTTCAACCAAAAATATCCATCTTTTTTCCCTAATAAACAGAAGAATAAAAACCCTAGTAACCTTTAAGCTTTTAATAAATTGCCCTGTATATACATATCTATACAGCCTAACTTGTAGTACCTACCAGCCATGTAACTTAATATGGAAGTTAGAATATCTTACTACTTTATAATACTTACTACCTATTATCCTATATATTAGAAATGCCTTCATAGTTGCTCTTAGAGTCCAAAAAAATGTGCAGTGTGGTTACATTTTCTGCAGGCAATATTTCTCAGAACACTATGTTCTTTGAAATCACTCTTGGCCCTTTAAAGAATTCTGCTTTCTCTCCTCACTGGTGATAAAGTCCAACTTTTAAACATACCATTGGGCATTTTAATCACCTCAGATAAAAGAAAAAAAGCTATATGTGCATTTCAATGTTCATAATTTAATCATAACATTTTCACTGAAGAACTGGAAACAGACTTACAACACAATATGTTAACAAAGTATCTTCCACTGCTGACAACAAGCACAGAGGCATTTTAATGGGAGAGAGTATTTCTAAGAGATCAGGAGCTATTTGCCATTTT
Source organism: Acrocephalus scirpaceus scirpaceus (assembly GCA_910950805.1). Classification (NCBI taxonomy): domain Eukaryota; kingdom Metazoa; phylum Chordata; class Aves; order Passeriformes; family Sylviidae; genus Acrocephalus; species Acrocephalus scirpaceus. Next base: position 21,521,070 of record OU383777.1, read on the forward strand.
ATCAGAGACACAAAATACGATGCTAGAAGTATCAACAGGTGGACTTTAAACAGGACACAAAAGCAAAGTCCTTGTACTTAACCTCCTGAAGGTCCTATCAGTTCCATTTCTCTAGCCTGTCAAGTCCTTCTGGATGGCAGCAAAACCCTCTGCTGCACAAAACTCTTTCCAGTTTTGTACTACTAGCAAACTTATTGAAGATGCACCCTGTCCCACTATGGCGTTTTTGCCCTCCGTGGATCACTGATCAGTGATCCTTTTGCCGTGCCCGGCCCCTGGCTAGAAGCGTGCTCAGTTTTCGGTAGGGCCCACTGGACAGATCTGCAGAACACCCCACGCGGTGGGCTTTCTGGCTTGCAAGCACTAGATGTAAATTAGCAGCTATGGCGATGGAAGAAAAAGGAAGGCTTTCTTCTGAGGTGTAACAGGAGATGTTTTATTACCTGTCCTTCCTCATGGATGGTGGGTGAGAGAGAGAGAGACCCCGCCCGGATCCCCGCTTAAGAGGACAGGGGACACCAATAGGGGGATAGAAAGGGAGGAGTTGGGGGGTAGATTGACACACAAAAGGGCCAATCTCTGGAGGGGGGGGGGGGGGAGGGGATTCCCAGAACCTGTTCCAATCAGAAGCCGAGTCTCCCCGAGATTTCCAGAAGGGGGAGAGGCTTTCCCTGGATGACTGGCAGGCTCCGGGGGAGGGGACAAACCACTGCAAATGCAGCTATAAACAGAGGGGTTTGGAATAGACCTTTTTCCCAACATAAATAACATTAATTATGTAAACCCAAAACTTGTGAGCACAGCTCACGCACCGCTACATCCCACCACCCAGGTCACTAATGAAAACACTAAACAATCCCTGGGATTTAGCACTAGTAACCAGGCTTCCTGCTGTGGATCACAGCTCTTTTGAATCCACCAATACAGCTCTTCCTTACAGACAACTATCATAAAACACTGGGACATCCAGCAAAAATCCTTTTTTAATAGAAATAACTGCTTTGACTTGAAATCAGGCCAGACACAGCACAGCTTTTTCAGAGTGATCCAAGTCATACAGAAGAGCCAGTATGTGCTAAAACACTGCTGGAGGTACACTCAGAGTACACACACAGGCTTGTATTACTGCATGACATTTGAAATGACAATACATGACACGTAAGATAACCTGAACAAGTAGGAGGAAGCATTACAAAGCAGGAGGATTCTGCTTCTACGAGGATGTGAGACCTGAAAACACTACTGTCCAGAGCAGGCATGCTGCAACAAAGGAAGCTGGCAGAGGAATGCACAGAGCTGGTATCCTCCTGCCTCTCTGCCACATCAGGACAAAGTGCAAGCAGCAAGAAGCTCAGCATTGCTCTCCCGCAGCCAGGCTGTGCAGGGTGTGGTGGAGGGACACCGGCATCTAGTGGTGACAGCCGGGGTGACCACAGCCCACCCCAGCAGCTTCAGTGCCCTGAGCACCTGGCTCTCCACTCCCTCCAGACCACAGTGGCCGGGAAGTGCAGAATCTGCCTGGCCACGCCATTTTAAGAAAAACAAATGCAAGAGCAAGGGAAATGAATCTGTGGCATTATCTGTGTGTATACATATCTGTGGTGCTCTATTTCTTTTTAACTGAGATTGTTCTAAGACCATCACTGCAAGAACTAAAGGTTGCTTAGCTGGAGGTTCCCAATCACTTTAAACAACAGTTAACAATTCAAGTCTTCTGAGGTTCTTCAGCTTGGCGTGTTAAAGTAAATTTTATTAATTGCTGTCTAGCTTGTTGAACAATAAATCTCACCAGATTTATTATTATACTAAGCAGATCCAAAAGATGGAAAATCCATCAAAATCAAATCACTTGGCAAACAGCAAAACTTGTTTGGAAATAAAATCTCAAAGCAATCCAGTCAGATATTTTTGTCAGGGAAAAAAAAAAGATAGCCATCAGTTTTGTAATGAACTTCAATAGAATAGTTTTAGCAGATCCCTAAGCTGTAGTACATAAAATATTTCAATGCTAGAAATCATCCCATACTTCAATACCTCAACCCCAACCTCAAAATATAAAGCTGCCTGCTTAGATTTCAAATACCGTGTGGTAAAATCCTTCCTTTACTGCCTTCTCGTCTTGGAAACATATTCTCTTCTCATTATTAAACATATTAATAAGTCAAAATTTGACAACTCATGGTTAAAGCTGACAGCCTTACATTTCTAAATAGGTTTAGCTTCAATTCAAGAACATCTCAACTGAAACTGGCATCTTCCTACGAAATGTTTCAGCTTGCATAAATCAGTGGTTTTCTTTCAGTGTGTGTGGTTCAGATAAATACTCATCCACACATGCATGCCAGTGACCATACTTTTACATATTAAGATTAGAGACTAAAAATGAGAATAAATCTACCAGCTTTTGGAAATGACTGCCAGAATCAGAAGAAAGGAACAAAGACTATGGGTTTTCAGTTCTTTCTGCCTTCTGGAATTGTATGGAATCTGCAGATGAAACTGAAGAAAAAGCAGGTAGTGACACTGCAATAGCATAGTCCTTCCTTCTTAGTGGCCTACCCCAAAATACAGCAATAAACAAAGGATTAGTACCGCCTAACTGCTGGATTTGCAACTTATTTTTCCAAAAGTAATCAATCTTACACTTCAAGAATGCCAATTTTTCACTTGATGACTTTTTGACCCAGATGATTTCTCAGCTTCAATTTTATAGTAAGTTTAATTGATTCTGTTTTGCAGTGTCCCCAAAACCCTTGAAAAAGGTCAGACACAATGTCAGGTCTTTGCTTAGCATAAACATCGTTCCTGTCATGTTTTAAGAACTTCGTGGGTTTAGTAAAAAAACTCTTTATCCATGAATTTTAATAGCTGACAGTTGAATATCATAATATTTCTATGAGAAGGGTCACCTGTTTTGTTGGGATAAAAAGGTTAAAGAAAATTTTACTCTGAATCCTTGTTACTGGGCTGCAAATAGCTCATGAAAGGATTCTAGCAAGAGGCACTTCCTCATCATTCTTGAGTCATCAACTTATCAACAGATTATGTCTCAGATTTTTCTCACAGTAAAATAATTTTGGAAACCTTACCTAGCAATAACCTGTAAGATTTTAACCAAGATACAGGAATAGTCACATACAAGTAGTTTATCCTGACAGACTTTTAAGGAAATAAGCATGTATGTCTAAGAGTCATTTTCCCCTACACTCCTTACTTTCACTGAATGCTGCTGTAGCAGAGAAACTGTGAGAACAAATCAAGATATCTTCCTGTGCAGACTGGCTTCCAAACCAAGTATCGTTTTTAAAACTAATAAACATACTAATTATGTTAGCATTATCTCCTTATTCTTAAAAATTCTATTATTGCAACTATATATAAAACTACTTTTGAGATTAAAGAGTAAAACAAGGCACAGTTCCACAGAACCTCACCCACACCCTCTCTGCACAACTTAATCTCTTCTACATCTGACAATTCTGCAGCAGCACCAGTACAGCCCTCCAACTATGCCTACGCCTTCTCCCTATCAATCATGGCCTCATTGCTTCTGTGCAAAAGACAAAAAACTAAGGAAAGAAGGAAAGGAAAGAAGAATGTAAAGAAGAAAGGAAACTCTTATTCCTGTGGATTATTTATGAACTATGGTTGAATGTGGTAACTTTTTTATTGACTGTGGCATCTCTAGAATTTGATCAGTGGTTTAGGAGTCATACCAAACCAGAGGAAGAGTATCTATAGAACTGAGGGAGAAAAGATCTTACATATTATGGAAAAGGAGGGAAAAGTAAAGATAAAGAAAAAAACTTAGATTCCCTTGATTTAATCTTATCTCAAAGTTGTGTATTTCATCTAGACTAATCAAGCAGGCTCTCTTCATAATCAAACAACAGACAGTGCCATAATGCTACTGGAGAGATTTATCTCTATTTTGATGCCTATGTGTCTCTATAGCCTAAAGAGATGGTTCCCTGATCACTAACTTAAGCTAGATGTTCTATTTCAGCATAGCTAATGTGTGAGCTAAACCACACTCTCCACTGGGATACTCAGGCTAGGAGTCAAGTCACTCCAGATTTCACTTACAGTTGGGAGGATGGGGGAAGGGGAAGAGAGAAGATAGATACACCCCCAGGAGTCAACTCTGCTACCTCAGTATCTCTGTATTTTATGACTTTCCTAAATCAAAAAAGTGCAACAAAGCTTCTTTTTGCCTAGGATGGAATACAATGAAATCAAACAGATTAATGTAACAAAGAAATATATTACTATTGCTTTTAAAACAAAGTTAGTTTAGAGCTAGAAAAACAGATATGGGACCCTATAATCTTAAAAGAAATTTCCTGTCTTTCATATTTCCAGTTGAAATTACTCTATTATTTATTCATTCTGTATTAATTCAAACATGCACACATACCTTTATGGTAACATTTCCTTTTGTTATTTTTCTCATATTGAAACCGACTGTAGGAATCATATCTTCAGTGAACTGCCCCGACTAGAATATAAAACCAAAATTATTATGAAATAGTTGATACATACAAGAAAGGTTCTCATCTGCAATCTAAAAAAATGTTGTTTTACAATACTGTAAAATATGACAGTAATTTTCAGCAAGAGCAGAGGCCAGCACTTCAATTACTGCATTGTCACATCAAGGAAGACTGTTCATTTCAGTCCCTTTAAATGATCTTTTATTCTCTTCAGCAACTAAGATCACCCCACAAACCACGAGACTTCAGGTCATTCTTCATCTGATCCTTTGGCAGCACAGCCAAAATACAGAATAGAATTGCAGGATGATTTCAGCTGAAAGAAACCTTCAAAGATCACCTAGTCCTACCCTCAATATGATAAAATATTATAAAACTGACTATACCATGATTTTTTCCTGTAGTTTCTCACTCCTGTTACCACTAGTTCAATTCCAAATATAAAATCTGTGAAGGACTACCCATGCAGAGACTGTGCAGACTTGTTTCTTCTGACAGCAGAGAAATCCTGCTGCAGAGCTAAGAGAATGCCATTAAGACAGAAAAGTACAAGGTATTAAACTCAGTGTAAACCCAAACGTAAACCCCCAGCACAAAAATGCTGCCTCCTCCCCTAGTTCAGAGAAGTATTTTCACAACAGAGACACTTCTCATCACACCAACGGGAATCCTACAGACTTCTACCCACTACAAAAGACACTTTTTGAGGATAAAGACAAAACTCAGATCTGAGTAGGTAACTCACCATTCATCCTTTTGAAAATGCATCATTACCAAGCTATTGTGTTTCCTGAACATGATGCAGTAAGACAGGCAGTTCATTACTTTATGTCCACACAGAGGCCCAGGTGCTCTCTGCAACACACAGCAATCCTGGTTTTCCAGTCACCCAGCATGGAAAGCAGCACCTTCTGGACCTGCCACTGCCCTTCCACATCTATCTTCCCATATTTACACCATCAACCCATGAGCCCTGGGTCGTGGTTTTCATTCTTTTGTGGATCTTCACCATCTTTTGTCTCTTTTTTCCTTCTTCTTCCCTGCTTCAGTAACTTGCCAACAGCAGTAGGAAAAAGAAATGAAGACGAAAGCCCCTGCAGTTTCATACAGATACACATACATAGCACTCACATAAGTTTTTAACTGGATGTAGTGAGACAAAGCCAACCTCTTCTGTATTGGGTATTGGTCTGCCCAGGAAAATGGTTGAGTCACCATCCCTGGAAGTGTTCAAGAATGGACTGGATATGGCACTTTGTGCTATGGCTTAGTTGACAGGGTGGTGTTCAGTCAAATGTTGGACTTTATGATCTTGGAGTTCTTTTCTAATCTTAATTATTCTATATTAAGAATAAAATATTAAAATATTTAGTTCCTATATTTGTGGAGAACTGACACAGAAACACATATGAACACATTAACATTGAAAATGTAGCATCATTACTCAATGACAGAAATGCCTGGAAAACCAGACAGTTAACTCAGGAGGCTGTAGAAAGTCAGAATTCTACTTTTGTCAGCAAATTATACATCATATATAATACATTAAACTGGAAGACAAAAATAAAATTTAAAAAAAAAATCCAAACCATCATAACTGCTCTAGCATTGGGGATAGAATGTAAAGAATTTACATTCTCTTCACTAGTCTTTAGTCTTTTCCTCTAAAAATTCCCCATTCTGGTTGAATGGAACCAGATACAAAGAAAGTATTATGTCTACAGTTTATTTTCCCGCACAGTGAAGAAAACGAACAAACAGGTTCAATCCTTTGCCCACATGAGTCCAAGAGCTCTATTTACTCTGTTTTAAGTGTTGAAACCACCTGACCACCATGAAGTAAAAAGCCTGTACTACTGTGCTTGCTAAGGAAGGTTTACATGACAACTTGCCTATTTTTGTGATTATTTAAGAAGTGCAAAGAATTTTATTGTCATATTTCAATAAAAACCAGATTACCTCCTGATACAAATGAAAAGTAACTGATGCTAAGAAGTTTGTAATGCCCTCCAAAAGTTTCTGAATATTGAACTGGTAATGAACACTGTCATTACCCTTTACCATATCAACAACCATGGACCAGATTCTACACCATTACATCAATGCACGTTGACAGTACAAGGCAACGACTTTATCCAAGGTTTCCATTGGTAACTAAGGACTGAATATGGTTCAAACTCTTGAGAGCAGAGACTGTCTCAAAGAGTCAATCTTAGCATGATAGGATCTCTTGAGTGCTTTTGCAAAAAGAAAAAAATCGTAATTTCCAATGTTTTTCCTTGATCCACTGCAGCTTGCATTTTAAGCAGCCACTATTTTGCAACAGCTATTTTCATTGTCACACTCTAGCCACGCATTCACAAACATTTATTGAGTTCCCAATCTGTTTGTCCTTCCCATATCAACAGTATTCAAGAGTAAACTATTATTCATTGCTTTATCCTAATTTTTTTTTCAAAATTCTCCAACGACTTTTCTTCAGTTAGTATCATGGCACATCATCTTCAGACTGGAAGATCCAAAATCTACAAAACCTGCAATGTGTGACCTTCCCTAAGTCACAAAACATGAACGTCTTGTAGAATACTCTTATGAAATAACATTTACAAGGAAAATCAGACCTGCAGTAACAGGAGTGCTCTGGTGTTGAAGAAAACAGCAAAGAGACAAACACCTACAATGTCATTCCATTGGTGGTATAGTACAAGGGAGTGGACAAATAGTTACACACAAAAAGTCTAGCACTGCAACTAAGGTGCTACTAAGGTCTCTGAACTGCTGTGTTCTTCTTTGCTCTGTCATGAAAACAATCCAAGAAGCAATGTAATATCTGTCATGCCTTTTCCCCACTCCTTGGCAAGGCCTGCCCTTGGAAAATTAATACTTCCAATGGACATAAGAAGCACTGAGGCCTCTCTCAGCAAGATGACCTGAGTGCCTGACAAACCAACTAAAATATCAGCTACAGGTATATTCCACTGATTCCTGATGTTACACAAAACATACTTTCACTGGGCATTTGCCTTTTTTCTCCTGCTCTCCGCTTCTTCATTCATATGTACTAATGAATACTATATAACCTCTTATTTTCCCTTAATCCATAATCATATACAAAAGCAAATAACAAATATCATATACTTAGGTCTTCATTGCCTCAATCTCTCTAACTTTAACCCACACACCTCCCAGTCTGGTTTTGATTCATGATCTACTAGCTTTTCACAATAAGGCCTGAAGAACATCTAGAAATTTTCATGTCATAGCAGCTGAAGCTGTGATACACCTCACAAGAGGTAACACCTGGCAGAAAATATTAACTAAGCTTCATGATTAGTAGTAAGCAAATGTAACATATATACATACATATATATATATATATATATATATTTACTTCCATCCTCTGATGGAAAGCATATCTTTGGGATGGACCCAAATGCAGTTTGGAGGTCACAGCAAACAAAGACAAGGAATGTATTTCAGCATGGTGACAAAGAGAAAATTTCATGGTAGATGTCAGCATTAGAGAGGCTGCAAGGCCATCACCAGAGGTAGAACAGAATGCTGGAATCAGACTTGAATGCTGGGGAAGAGCTATGGAGGATTTGTGAGAGGCATTAGTATTGCTGCAAGTGATGGGAGAAGAGAGTTCAGTAACTGGCAATTTTTGGTCTTCAGGGATGCATAATATATTATTCTGGGATACACTGAACATGGAAAGCCAACCTGAACCACGACAAGAGCCCATGCCCATGAATCTGCTCCAAGATCGGCACACCTGGCAGCCAGACCAAGGAGACATCTTCTTCCTTCCTCTGAAAACACTTTCACACATATCTTAGCCTCCAGCTGTGAAATTCTCGAGGTTGCAAACGATGCAAAAGAGGCCTCATGCTCTCTCCCGCCGGCCCCTCCTTCCTCCCTCCCTCCGTCCGCATCCCACCACAACCCACCGCATCCCCGCGGGACCTCACGACAGGCGGTGGCATCACCGCAGCAGCAAAGCCCGCACTTGTTGCCGGGGAAAGGCCGCGGGGCGGCGGCCCCGGGCGGGCGGGCGGCCCCTCCAGCCCCTCCGGGCGGCCGCCCCCGCCCCATCCCCGCGGCCCTGCCCCGCCGCCGGGCCCCGCACCGCGCCGCCCTGCCCCGGGCCGGGGCCGCGTACCGCCAGCACGGTGAGCAGCGTGGTCTTGCCCGAGTACTGCAGCCCCACCAGCGTGAGCTCCATCTCCTCCTTCCAGAACAGCGAGCGCAGCCACTCCAGCAGCCGCGCCACCAGCGACAGCATCCCGCCCAGCGCCCCCGACCTGCGGCAGGCGCCCAGCCCCAGCGGCACGGCCTCGCTGCTGGGCATGGGAGCGCCGGGGCAGCCGAGGCGACGCGAGGAGAGGAAAGGCGGCGGGGCTCGGGCCGGGCGGCGGCGGCGGCGGGGCTGTGCGGGAGCCGAGCGGCAGCAGCGCCTCACGTGACGGCGCCGCCGCCCTTCTCCCGCCGCCGCTCGCCGCAGACAGGAGGGGCGGGGCCGGGATGGGCCGGGCCGGGCCGGGCCGGGTCGAGCCGAGCCGAGCCGGGCCGGGCCGGGCCGGGCCGGGCCGGGCCGGGCCGGGCCGGGCCGGGCCGGGATGGGTCGGCGGGGAGCGGCAGCAGTGCCCTGCCGGGGCCCGGCGCTGGCCGGGGGCGGGCGGCCCTGAGCGCACAGGGACGGGGATTCAGCCGCAGGGGCGGGGGCGGGAGCGGCAAGGCGGCTCCGGACACCGCGGGGATTCTGTGCAGGAACGGCTGGTGTGGGGTGTGGGAGGCCCGGCACAGACCTGATGCCATGGGCGGGCTGTACAGCATCCCACACCCAGCAGCGGGGGCCGAGGCCGCGCTGGCAGAACTGCCTTACGAGAGTTGGTGGGCTTGGGATGCTTGACAGCATCGATTTTGTAGGTTCATCACGTCTAGTGATGACAGTTCTCACACCCCTAGACTAGGACCTCCACTGGTCCCAGGAAACTCTGCTTGAATTCTTCATTTTGTAGTGACAGGCTTCCAGATCCAGGGTTTACCATGGCTTTATTTCGTTTCTCCTGTGGTAATTTTTGGAAAGTTACCCATAGTTTTGACTCCTTGCCTCAAAAGACGCTTGCGTTGGTGGTTTTGTGTTGTGATCAATGATGAGACATGCCATTTCACCAATAATCTTCTGCCTGTACTGAATAAGCGACATTCAACATACAGTCTTGCCATAGAGTATTAGAAGAAAGTTTGTTTTACCCATAAACACAGGGATAACACTTCTGCATCCATCTGCCAGTCTCAGAACTTGCAATTGAAATTTGATGCTCTGCAAAGGTTACAGTGCTGGTGGTGTTGGTGATGAAGGACATTCATACAGGTATAAAGGCACATACACATTTAGTGTGGATACCTTTTCTATTGAAACATGGCACAATCAGCATAGCATTTTGAAATGTGCTTTTCTTGGTCTTTTTAGAGACATAATTCAGCAATCTAGAGAATGCAAGTGATAAAACTTTACTGATTATGTCAGTTGGACCACAAAATCTTGAAGCTCTCAAGAGCAGTTGCTTGTAGGCTAGCTGTAGAGGTGAAAATCTTCATGTTTTTTCATGCCCTTGCTTTAGATACGGGTGAAATGATTTGTAGTATAATTCTAAAAGTACTGAGTTATTACTCTTGTAAATTTAATTTTTTCCAAAAATTAAAAAATTTCCAAAATGAAATTGGACGCTGGAGCTGGCCCTGCCACCCAATGGTAATGTTAGGAAATTATTTTTCATTGCTTCTCTTAAATCTGATTGCTTTCATCCAGATTTTATATTCAGTGGCAAGTCTCAAACAAACAAAAGAAGGGGGGTGGGTTGTTTGTTTGTTTGGGGTTTTTTTGTTTGTTGGTTTGAGGTGGGTTTTTTTGGTTTTTGGTGGGTTTTGTTTTTTTTCTCCCCCCAGTAGCATCAGGTTTTGTTCTGGCTATAGGTTGTCCATTTCTCCTAATGCTGCTCCCTAGCATTGGTAATTTGGGTGGAGTCAGAATTTTGATTGCCACTCTTAGAACTGTGGCAGTGATAGTCTCTTCAGCAGTTTCAAAGCACGATATAGCTCTTGAAGTTCCCTGAAAATTGGTGGCAGAGTAAAAGGAACCAGGTCAGATCCTGCACAGAGGGAGGGTGTAGCAGAACTCTGCTGGTTTACTTGTCTCTGAATAGCAGCCAGGTGGCTGCTCAATACGTAGGTACATGCTCACCAGCAGTCACAAATGTATCGTCCAGTTTACCATTTATGCTACAACTAATGGGGAAAATCACTGGGGAAATGGGTGGAAAAGTTGATGAAGTGGTTTATTCTGATTGGATGGGTAAAAGGATTGGGAAATAATTCACAGGCAAATCACTAATCTTTCCTTTTTCTGCTATGTATCTTGCAATTTTTAAAAACTTGTTTTGGCCAAAGCAGTTACTGAATTTTGGGTGAATAGGTGAAATGTTTATGGTTGCCTTAAAACTGATAAATATGAGAATGTCCCCCCTGTCCCCTCATCTGGTGATGTGTGAAATAAAGACAGTCCATTTGTGAGAGTGAATTCTGGGAATGAAGTGGTTCTGATTGCTGCATGAGGGACAATTCACATATAATTGAGCAGTCTCTATTTTTGCAAGAAATATTATTTTTTTAAGTAGTGCATGAGTCTCATAATACTGAAAGTTTACTTAATATATTGTCAATATAGTAACTGAAAAAATACATTTCAGGCATATCCTCATAAAAGGCTGGCAGAAGATGCACAGATAAATTCTAAAACATTAATTCAGTTGTACAATGATTGAAGTCTTTTGTAGTGTCTTGGTTTGTTCACATTTAAACTTCTGTTACATTGTTCTAAAATCTGTTATATCTTTTACAAAACTGTATTATTATAAAAGGCATTCTTTATTCTACCGACTGTTTGGTAATAGAATATTGTATTTAAACATATTGCTGCCTGGCTACAACTGGCAACTGAGAGGACATTTGTTTTCATAGCTAAAAGCTATCCTGTTATCCTGTGTGGCTGTAGACAGACAAGCCACTTAATCTTTCTGGGAAACATTTAACCACTAAGTGACAAACTATTTTACTTTTTGGTCTTTTCTATTGAGTTTCACACTCTGCAGGACCAGTTTAACCATGTTGCGGGACCATGCAGCGCCCAGCTTGTTGAGTCTTCCAAGTGCTCTGAAGGGATAGCAAAGCAGCTTACTCCCTTTGCAGAGACTTATTTGTGCTACAAAAGTTTATAAAAGTGTTTCTGAGGTTTCAGGTGACAGTGGTGAGGATGCAATAAACACATGGTCAGCGAAAGGACTTGAGCCAAAGCTGCATGTCCAGATCTTTCACATTTGGGGAGAAACAAGGTATTTGAGACTCAGATTTGTAGTTTGGAGCACTACCAAAGAGATTCAATCACATTATCTGTATTTTAAGCATGCATGTTAGTTATAGCTGAAGATCATAGAATCATTATGATTGGAAAAGATATCCAAGATCATTGAGTCCAACCTTTGAGTGATCACCACCTTGTAAACTAGACCATAGCACTAAATGCCACATTTAGTTTCTTGAACACTTCCAAGGATGGTGATTCAACCACCTCCCTGGGCAGATCTTAAGGAGAAGAAGCTTTCAGAAGAATGAAATCTCCAGAGAAGAGAGCATGAGAAGAGGTAATGTCTCACTGGTATATTCAGGTTTGTCCTGATACACCAGATGTTTGGGGAAAAAAACCTGTATAATCAGTCATTTCTGCTAGTGAGGCACTACATTAGGGAGTGACTAGTTATCTTTTCTGTTTGTAGGCCAGAGTCAAGCAGCCGCATTGCTGAAGGAAACAGATCGTTTTGACCTTTTCAATGAGGTACCTACACTTGTAAGGTACCCACCAGTGTCTGCGTGTGTCATCTGTGCCCTCTGCTGGCTGCTGCCCCAGAGGCTGTAGTATGTGCCCTAAATTCTTGTCATGCTCTGGTGAGGGAAAAGGTGAAGAAGGATTTCTGTAAGGACTGTTAAAGAGGCAGATTAAGGTTTTTAACTCGAAAATGCTGTGATTTGGATACCTAAACTTGGTATATGCAGTTCATGCTGAAATAGTGCATAGGATTTACAGGCAGCCTAAGTCTGTTATTAGTCCAGTGCCCTTAATTCCCAGCTGCTCCAGCAATAAGGTACTTTGTGCTCTGTTGTGACATTAACCATATTGTCGTTGTGGGACTGCAGGGTGCCCTTAGCCTCCCTTTAAAAGGGTGGTTGTTTTGTCCCTGCCTCAGGAAATCATCACTTGACACAGGCAAGCTGTCATCTTGTCTCAACCTGCTAGTAGCCTGAGGGAGCAGTGTGGTCCGTGAGACTGCTGACATATGGTATATTTCTTCTGCAGGATCTTGAAGAGTTCTATTGAATAAATATATTTCGTGATATAAAAAAAAAGGCAGAGACAGGTGACTGCATATTGTCAAGAGCCCACATATATATGGTGCTGAACACCACCCTCGAATTGTGTGCACAGAGCCAAAATGTCGATTTAATATATAAAGTAATGATCCACATTAATTTTCATGCTGTCTGTTTGTGTCTGATTAATAATCAATAAAATAACTTATCAGTTATAAACTAAGGCTTATACAAGCATACACTGAAAAATGTCATCTAATTAGTACTGACCAAGGAGAACTATAATCAATGTACCATGATGATGGTAACACATTAGTGAACATATTTAAATCCGAAGTTATTCCCTTAAGGATGTTAATATTGATAGGTGCCCTTTACCTTCTTGCCCTTTACTTTCTTATATATAACAAGGGGGCAACACATGTGGGAAGCTTTTGAAGTCCTGAATGGCAGTGACAGTAAAGAGAAGAGTAGCTGCAAGAGTTTTGGAACAGCTACCTGAAAGAACTATTCTGTAAAGACCCTGATTCTTGACAGGTATACACAAAAGCTTAGAATTTATCTTTAATTCAGAATGTTTACATGATCATCATCATAATGAAAAATATTGTGAAGCGGGGTTAATAGTCAATGAAGTATTTCCAGAAAAACAGACAGGGAGGTCTGGGATAGCCACGCATTGTGAATCATTCAGAAGTGGTAAGGGATGAAGTTAGACTAGTAAGCTTTTTGAATCTGTTTCCATCCATCTATACAATGGCTTTCAGTAGCACAGGAGAAGAAATTACAAGAACAAATACCAAAAAAATGTCTTTAGGAAAGATGAAATCATTAAATAAAGCAGTATATTTTTTTAACACACACAATAAACATTTTTTTTGTATCAATGTTATTTTTTTGAAACGAAACTCGTTACTCCAACTTGAAGTATCAGGCCCTAATTTTGCTGGTTATTTGCAAGTGCAAAAGAACTGGCATAAGCACAGTGTGAAAGTAAGTTTTAGGTGTGTATGCTTAAGGGTGGAATTTATTTGTCATTTTGAAAAGGTCATCAGTGCTCCATAACTGAATGTGTTTTAAAATTATGGAATTTGCTCTCTGCTGTCTTGTTTGTACTGAAAAGTGATGGATAAGTACATGTAGAAATCTAATCTGTCTGGAAGTCGTCCAGAACATATTGCACAGGTCTGAAATCTTCTGTACAATTCTTTGCTGATATATATATTTACAACAGGGTATCCCAGTGTGATGTTGAGAATAAAGCAAATTTTGCTGAACTCTTTGGGATTCTAGTCACATCCTAGGCTGTCTACAAAGTAATCTTACTGGCCGCTCAAAACATTTCTCCATGTTGTTATTTTTACTAAAAAAGGTAAAAAAACTGCAACGCGAGGACTAAACTATGTTTTTATTCTGTTCAGATTGTTTAAGTGCCAATTGTCATCTCCCTTTGAAGTAAAAGTATTTTTGTATGTCCCAGAATAAGCAACACAATAAACTAGATTAATCAGATAGAGAAGCAGAATTTCAATTAAAATTTTAGCATAATGTCAAAACATCAAAGCTGTATTTAACAGCTTTCACTTAAACATACCCCTTCATCAAACCTACTTTGGCATTTCTGCGTCCCTAAGTATTGCCAGCCTGAGATCTCTCTAGAAAGGAGAAATACAATTAATGGCAATCAAAGTGAACTGTTCCTCTAGTATTTAATCTTTTCAAAATTACAAGAATGCAAGAAATGAAAACTATAAGGCTAACTAGTGATTACAGGCAATACAGTGAATAGAAGAAAAGCTCTTTGGAAAAGGGTCCACTTTAGGAGAATATAAATTTGGCTTTGAACATATGATAGTCACCAGCAATGCAAGGCATAGTACCCCTTTTCTTCTTTTTTCCTTTTACTCCATGGAGACACATTGACTCCATGGTGACTTTTTTATCATAGAATATAGGTAAGACAAATATAATACAGAGAAAAATAATATGCTTGGAAAATACTGTAATTAAACACATTGTGGACCTAAATCCTGAGGTCTGTAGGATTTAAAGCATGAATTGCAGATACATATAGGTAACATAAATAATCCTGAATGAACATTTGAAAAGTGTTTGGCAAAGCATTGTTAATCAGAGCACAAGGTAGATAGCTACTTACACATGCAGCTTGGGAAGGCACAGTTTATTGCAATAGACTGCTTTCTTCTCATCTTCCTTTTACTTTTTTGGTCCTGGCTGTTCTCAAGAGAAAAAAAGAAAGAGATGGAATTGGATGAATAGGTCTAACATATCAGTTAGTGTGTTCGTTTATCTTTACAGTGAGCCTTCAGGAAAGGTTGCCAATATTAAGTAACAGGTAGATAATAATGCTGAATGGGAAGAGACTGCTCTGTCCACATTCCTCTCTGCTTCACTCTTTCACTTCTGCCGTTTACTTCCTCTGCATCCATTGGGAGGTCCTGGGTGCTCTGTTTCAACTCTTCAATGATTTTATCTTCTCATTCCTCCTTTTTTGGTCATTTCCTGCTTGAATCATCACAAATGTTCTGCTTGGTATTACCTAGCTGATAGTCAAAAGTATTCATGGCAAGACTTGCAGATTTTGTTAACCTGCAAGCTGTCTTACCACAAAGTGCTACAGATCCAGTATCTTTCAGTTTAGCCATGTCAAAGAGTTGTGAAAAAAATAGAATTTTATATCAGTCATACAAGTTTTGCTAAGGCATTACCAGTGATGTTTCCAGTTTTTAGAAACCATTTGATAGTTACCACAAATGTAGTGTGAAGGGAGTTCAGGCTCAGGAATTGTGATACAATGCCTTTTCTTTACCCAAGATAAAATAACCAATATCAAAGCTGCAGTGGAAAAAAGCATATTTGTACAAAGGTGATCAAAACCAGATGGATTCTTTTGTACTGAACAATCTGCTACATATAGGTATTTTTATTCACGATTCCACTTGGAACATTAATGGCAGAAACAGCTTTGACTCGTGGACTTAGCACTGTAACTGGGATGAAAAAATTGTCACTTCCTCTTGATAACTTGCTGTTCAAAAGCCATAAAACATTATTTCTCCATGTTAAGTCTAAAGGCTTCATCTATTTTTCTGCATCTCTGTTATGACCAACAACCTGAAAATTCAAAGAAAATTAATATAATACATGTTTTCTGCTAGATTAAGGAATGAACTTTTTATAAGTAAATGGCCACTATATTGAATTCCTGTTTTTTTTCATTAGTGAGGCAGGCTATATCTGTGGGAGGTGGTGAATTATTTATGCAGATCATGCCTGGCTCTGGGGAAATTTTTAATGTATCCATGCCAGCAGCCACTCTTCACCCATCAGAAGTCCAACTGTCTATTAAGCATCTGACATAATAATTTTAAAAGGTTATTTTATCAAATAAACTGCAGTTAATTGCTTCTGAATGCTTAAACTGACTGTATGTTAATCATAACTAGACTACTGATATGGTACTGGGAGTAGTTTTCTTCTGAAGTATCTCTGCTACTTTCACACTGCTTTTGGCCATGGAATAGTATTAAGCAAATACTTCCAGTTCTGTCAGCAAACTGAATCAGAAAGGTGGTCCTGAGATTGTCTCATGTCCCCAGTGACACATTTTTTTGCCTCCACTGCTGGGTTTTCCTAAGGAGCAAACTGTTTTTCACCAAAGAAACTCCTCAGGAAATAACAAGGCATACAGTCCCATGCACAGACTTGTGTCCAAATGGCACATATAGCCCTATCCAGTTCCTAGGGATGGCTGGATGGAGAAACTAGGACTGGCAACCTGTGCTGGCAGGGAACACACAGGCAGAGCAGTGAGTATTGGCAAGACAAAACAACTGGAAACCAAGAAAGGAACATCTGAAATGAGGGGGAGGGCTTGTGAGAAGAAAGGATAAATTTTTAAATAATGAAGCTGTAATATTTGAAGTCAACACTTACACTGAAGTTAGAACCTTTTGAAGAGTTGCTGATATATTTAATGGAAAGAAAAACTGTGGGATCCCTAAAGGTTTTGTGAAAAGTGGAGGAACATTACATTAATCAGATAAATTTTATGTTGCAAAGTTTCACAGATCTAAAGTTAAGCCAAATATTTTTAAGAGCTAATTCCATTCATATGGAATTAAGTTAATTTTTGCATAGAGCATTAAACCTGATGACTTATTTAATGTATTATATATTTAACTGTCTTAACTTGAAGTAAACAAAAGAGCATTGTCAACAACTACTTTTTTCCCAAATATAATGGTTAAAAATGTAAACTGTAAAAAACATTTCTTATTCTGGATTATCCTCTCATATGGCAAAGTCAGTATATATAGACCAATGTATCTTTGGCACAAATATTAGTTTATAGAACTAAACTGGACAAGTACATTCAAACTGAAGTGGCACCTATGGATTAGAAAATGTTACCTGATACAGATAAGACCGTAAGCCTTTAAGGAATAAGTTTGTTTGTTTGTTTTGTAAATAAAACCTTTAGAATTTCAGATATAGTCAGGGAATGATCTTTCATGGGTCATTTGTATTAAGGTTCTCAGAAGTAGAACTAAGTGAAACAGATTAAACATCCTTATCTTACAGGATGAAGAACTACTGAAAGTACGGGTATCATTTTCTTCTAAATCATAGCTACTGGCAGCTGTAACAGCATTATATTCTGCAGTTGTTATATTAAGTATATTATTTCCAATGGTAGATTGGAAATCTTCTATTTCAGGATGTGTAGATAATGTCCCCTTACTCTCAGAGATAAATGAAATTGCAGTTCTGTTAGACAGGATCTTTTCTTCAGAGGCTTCTATGTTTGAAAGTGAATTTGAGGAGATCTGAATGCAAATATCTTCTGAAATGCAAGCATGGAGGTAATGGATGTCATTTATATCAGCCCTAGGTTCACAGCTGTGCCCTGCATAACAATGGCAATCAAATTTTTCTATGAATGTTTGCAGATCCTGATATGATGGTTGCCCTTGTAAAATATATTTTCCATCCTTTGTCATTTGAATTGCAATATTCTCAGGGTTCAAGTGAAGATAGTCACTGGAATTCCATTTTTTCCGTGCACAAGCACCAGAGTCTTGGCATAGCACTTGGCTACATATTCTGGCTGCCATTGTGACGTTGATGAGGTATGGGGTCAAAGTCCTCCTAAGGTAGTTGTCCAGAGTTCTACAGGTGTTCTGTGAAAAGAGCATTATACCTCCACAGTTTAGTATGAAAACCATTAAAATGCTGTCATTCTAATAACAGTACCACAGTATATATCTATAAGTGTTCCCCCTGAGGATTTGATAATAGCTATGACTTGCTGTTGGAAGCACGTTTATCTGAGAAGCTGTTATAAAATTTAAAGATCACAGCAAATTTATGTTGTGTAGTTGCTGGAGATGTTACAAAAAGCCGTTAGGTCAGAAAGCAATTGTCTTAAACTTTCATTTTATCTCTATATTTCATGTAGCTTTTTGAAACAGATGCATTTAAAGAAGTTCCATGAAGAATTGAAGTTCCTTTTTAAGTCTTAAATAGTTTGAATCGATCTGGGAAAAAACCTCACTTCTTCAGCCTAAACAAATACTTTTTCTATCAAATAATCTCTGTGAGACTTTTCAGCTTTCCCCTGACCTGAATAGCTTAGCTACAGGGTAGGGAGTTTTCATAGCATTTTTAAATGAGAAGAATTGTGGTCAGATGGTCAAATTGAAGGTATGCTAAGGGAATTGATCATTCTAACTGACCATGAAATTGGCATATGTTCTGTGCATTCTTGGCATAGTTTAATAACCAGAAGGTTTGAAAACTCTTTGTTTCTGACATTATGGGCATTTGCTCAATACCACATGTAGACACACCTAATATTTATACCCATGGAGATCACTTTGGTGAATCTAAGTTGTACGTAGGTGTTTTGGTTTTGTTTTAGGTATATATAAAAATACTTCCAAGAAATTTTGGTTGATGTGACTAGTGACTGTGAAAGCTGTGAAAAATCAGGTGCAATTAGTGCACAAATACATAGCCTGACTGGGCTGTGAAGAGTTCTTTTTTTCTCACAGGAATCTCCAAATTCAGATAATAAAAGTTGCCGCTCATTTATGTTCTGTTACTGAGATTATGGGCAGAAAAGTTCCAGGTGCAATTTATATCCTTTCTCAAAGGCAGGCACATACAAAAAAGTCAAAGTGGGATGCTTTGGGGAATAACAACCTTACAGAGCTGTGGAGGTGTATTTGGCCATGCTTTCTGTGACAGGAGCTCTGGCAGGGATGAGGTGGTTTGGATCTTTACACTCAGAAGACTTCACAAGAGTCTTCTTATACAATAGTTTGTTAAATCTAACTTGCCTGGTTATAAATGAATTACCTGGAAAGAATTATGAGAACATCCTTGTAACAGTTTCTCAAACTATGTATTTCCCCTTCCTAAAACAAACTAGAGGTTTTTTTATTCTGACTTGGATGTTTCATACAATGAAATAAATCAACGTACTATTTACAACACAGAACAGGCTAGGACTGAACTTTTACAGACTGACTTCTCCTAGTGCTTTAAATATTGTTGCCAAGTTCACCACTCCAAAAAGCAGAAGGATCTTTTAAAAATTGTTCTGGGCAAGCCCAAGTAATTTTTTCTTTACCTCGTGATTAAATGAAATGAAGATATAGGAATTCTTTCTTATACTAATTAAACAAGTGCTAATTTCCCTACGGTTATCATAGTAACTTGTCCAGTTACCCAGAGTCAACAGTACTGATACATTGAAGGATTGAACTCTTCTTCTGCATAGTCAGTGACCTTAATAAGCCTCAGATGTGCTTGGGTTTTGACTAAAAAACACTGCTGGCAATATGGAGTCATCATTTTAAAAGTGAACCATACCATATAAGTGATCATAATGCTTTACATCCTTTTCACTTTTGTTTCTTCTTAAAAATTTCATATAATAATTGATCTAGCATACCTTGTTTTGTGTTAAATTCATATCACCCCAGATCACAATTCCAGAAGCACCCAGTGCAGCAGATTCTCCGATGGTATTTACCAGGTCATCCTGAAGGAAAATATGCAAAGAATCATACAAATGTAAGTAACCTACAACATAAGGGCAAATGAAAAAAAGCATATAGTAAATGGCATATCCAAAATAACTACTTTGAAGACAGCAAGCAATGATGCACAATGCAAATGTCCTGTTCTCAATTGCACAATTTTATCCTGAAATTGGATTGCATAGGTGATACCAGAAAATGTTGCCAACAAGATCCAATTTATACATGTCATCTGTTTAGAAGGTCAAGATTGTAAAACTGAGCCAGTGGTTAAGCATATGATATACACTCCTCCAAGCATGTTAAGGCTTGTTTTGCTGCATTGCCTCCTGGCCATGCAGAGTTGGTAGCAACTGGTTTCAGTAATGCTGTGGGATAAAGACACTAGGAAGCACAGCGGCTTATTTTATTTTATTTTATTTTAACTTAATTTCTTTTGCTAGAAAATGCTAAAACAGAAAAGTAGCAAAAGAAAGAGCTTTCAACAGTATGAATCTCCCTTTTCCAGAGAATATCTCTGGTCTTTTACAGAGATTGATTTGGGAAATTTGTTTCTATTCTGTTCTCCTTTTAAGGTCAGCTATTAGCCTAGTCCTAGCAAAATGTTAAGGCCTATAAGGGATGGGAGAGGACTATGATAATGAAAAAAAAAATAAAAAGGCAAGTTACTGTAGGGCACAACATACACACACACACACACACACACACACACAAAAAAAAAAAAAAAGCCAAAAAAACAAGAATTAATGCAAAGATTATAGGTTTTCAATTATTAATTAGGATCCCAGCAGGGCCCCTTGCTCCCTGAAAGTATCCACAGAGCTGGGGACAACACTTGCTAATGCTCTGTCCAGCATGTGGGAGGACACCAGATAGAATGACATCACCAGGACTCTAACTTCCCCTTCCTCATGGGCTGGAACACCAACAAGAGATTCCCCAGAGTAGTGGTATCTCTGATAGGGTGGGTGTCTATAAAAATGTGAAGGGAAAAGTATAGCCAGAACTGCAATAAGATAATTAGATTATAGTCAGAGCCTAACCTTAACTAACCCATGACATGCTGAAATACCATTTCAAAGGCTACTTGGGCACAACTAAGGACAGAATTTTCTCACTAGCTTTAGACACTTTTTAACCTTATAAACTAAAAAGCAGGCAGTAGGTAAACTCAGTATTACTAATTCTCTTTGCAAGACTTTACTGATATTTTTTTCCTCCAAGTGTGCTAAATATGTTTTCTAGTTTTATCTAGTTTTTTATTTCTAGTGATATTTTGTTACATGTGAGGACAACCCAAGAGAATAAAATACTATTTGATAAATATAATGAGAAATGTTTGAAAATAGACCTCTTAGTGTTCTGTTTGGTAAAATTTCTTTGATGGATTAATTTAAGTTTTTAGACAAAATTGCACACTTCTTTCTGATGCAAGTTAGTATATTTGCTAAATAAGTGTCACCTGGTAATTTCTTGCCATATGAATTTGAACTATTAAAGGTCTAGCTTCACTCACCTCAGAGAGATATTCCTCATAGACATCTGTGAATACTGGACGTGTGTATACAAAAACTGGAAGGGGATGGCTAGAGTTAGAGACATAGGAAGTTCTAATGGCTTCTTGAACTCTGTTGCGAACAAAGAGTTGAGCATTTCTGGAAGATTTTAAGGCTGTCTCTAGATAGATAGATGGATAAAGTGCTGTACTTTTCTCCCACAACCAGTTAAGTTCATTATTTCTTTCTATTTCAATATCTAAACAGGTTCCTGTGTAATTGTGTGGGTTTTGTTTGTAATCATAGTTATAACAGTCTGGGTAAAGGTAATATCCCCACAGACGATTTGGTTTCATTTCTATGCCCAGCTTCAAAGTTTCCAACATAAATGATTTTGCTGCAAATTCAAATTCCATTTTAGCTATAGTTCTAGCTTCAGCTTGTGATAGACTGAGGTCTCTCTGCTGAACTAGCTCAATGGATTCCTGTCTGTAAATATCTTTTGATCCCCAGTTCCTTATCCACACAGGTCTCCAGTTTTCCCAGTCAATGACAGCCAATCCAAGCTGTTCATCTGAAGGAATGTAGAATTGGATGTCCTCTTTGGCTTTTTTTAAATGATTCTCCAACAGCGAGAGTTGAGGAAGTCCTCCATTGAATGCCTCTCCTGTGACTTCATTTTTGTAAGGGTAGTAGCCAAGCCTGTCTGGATAGAAGAGAGTGATGTTTTGCCCAATAGATGTCTTTAGTGTGCTTCCAATTAGAGGAAAAAAATTCATGTCCAGCTGCACTCCAGTCCTTTCAGTACAAAGTTCTGTAGGAGCATTCCAGATAGATAGGAAAGGTGAATTAGAAACAAGTGGACGAGCTCTTATGTTCAGAGATGAGCAGCAAGAAACTAGAAGAGTGGCAAACACCACACCAGATGCTACAGGATATGTGCAGGTAACACAGATGCCAAAACTTTGCGTTTGTCTTACAGTTTCCATTGTAGCATGTGCAGTGACATTAGGTGCTCCTGATCAGACAAAAATTAAATGTTCTCTGGGTGTTCAGAAGGTTGGTAGTCTGTCAAAAACTTTACCATACAATATATTTCTTCAGATTAAGACCTATTAAGCAATACTCCTTGGGTGTAAAATAGGGGTGTCCTTTTTACAAGGCTCTCTGTCATTTCAGACTGCAGGAAACTTTTCAACAACTTCTCAGACCTAATTCAGGAAAAGAAGCAAATGTAAAGTAAGAAATTATAAATATTTAATTTCTAACCTTGAAACAAATACCATTTCTGTTTTGAATATATTGTAATGCTTGAATGCAATTCTCCTTTGAAGGAAAAGGACAATGTGCAACCACAGAGAAATAAGTTGTACCATTCCACTATCAGTTTTACGCCTAAAACTTAGATGTAAAAAACCTAGATTTAAAGCAGACAGTGGAACAGTATTCAGTGGCTCAGAGTGATTTTGCACAGAGGTAGTCCTGTTTGTTATCAGTTACTGATACTGTAAAAATGAGCAGTTTCACAGTGACTTCTCTTAATCAACAGCAATATATATATAATATTTCTCACCTACCTCAAAATAAAGTTCTAACCCTTCTTTTGTTAATTTTACAGAGCCCTTAAGAGAAGATACAAGATAACACAAAACAAACCTGGACTGTTTTGCACTTGCAGAAAACTAATTGATGGATACTCATTTTACTCAGTGAGATATCTGAAATATTGTAGGCACTCTTATCTTCTGTCCCAGACTCTTTTAAACATGCTCAAACACCTGTGTATCACTGTGGTATATGGCCAGCTATAAGTTACTTCAGGCCATTTCAGATGTACAGATTAAGTGGCCCCAAGTCAAAGTCTGCCCAAGGGTGCAGTTCATTAGGAAAGCTGAGGCTGTCTGTACACCCACAGTGAGCAGTCACATTTAGTGGTGATAGCCTCAGTACAGGCATAGGCTTTTACACAGAATCCCACTAGCTAAAGCATTCTCTGTGCAGAGACTCCTAAATCTACATTCCTTCTGATTTTGAAATGGTTCAAACCTTAATCCATCCCATTCTGTAGAGGCCTTGTGATGAGGCAATAGAGAATGTAAGGATTATATAAGAGTGTACACAAAAAATATAGAGGTCACCATGGAGTGGTTGACAATGTAAAATCTCTAAGGACAAATTAAAAAAAAACAGATTTTAGTTTGTATTTATTGGATTCAACCAGGAGAGGAATCTACAAATCTTGTACAGAATCAGCAGATGGACTGAAATCTAAATGTTGATGCAGATATTTCATCATTCCACAGCTGCTGATGTGATAATTAAAGAAACCCTGCCAAGAATCAGCTTTATAAACTAGATTTAGATCATAGATCTGATCACCAGGAAGGAAGATGTGGCTCTGTTCATTTAAATTGCTTCAAGAGCAGTACCTCATTTGCATGGCATCTGCTTGATGAAACTTGTAGAAAACAGTTCTGCATACATTTCCCCCAGCTGCTCAGAGATGACAGCAGGAAAAAGCCATCTCTCCTCCAAGCTAAACAATTTTGGCTCTCTCAACCTCTCCTCATATGACAAATGCTATAATCCCTTACTCATCTTTGTACCAATTTGCTAGATTTGCTCCAGTACTTTATTGTCTGGGATGCTCAGTGGACACAACACTCCAGATGTGGCCTCATCAGTGCTAAGCAGAAGGAATAAACACATTGCTTGACCTGTTGGTGGTGTATACCCTTGTTAATGCCACTCAAAACACTGTTGGTCTTCACTGCTGCAAAGATGCATTACCCAATCCAGTCAGCTTTGTAGAGCCTATTCTGCAACTACTCCCAAGTCTGGATTACCTGTAAACTTGCCACAGAAATACTCTTCCCCACTGTTCAGGTAATCAATCAGGATGTTATATAGTATTTGGCCTAGAATGAGGCCTTAGTATACATTACTAGAAACAGCTTCCAGCTGGACTTTGATGGGGCTCCAGCTGTACATGCTGGACTGATAACAACCCTTTGAGACTGACAGTTCAGCCAGTTTTCAGTTTCACTGTCCAGTTATCTAGCTTGTACTCATCAGTGAGAATGTTACAGGAGACTATGTTGAAAGCCTTGCTAAAATCAATATCAACAGTATCCAAAGCTCTCTCCTTGTCCACCAAGCCAATCATCTCTTTGTAGAAGGCTGCCAGGTTGGGCAGGCCTAATTTCCTCTTTGTTAATCCATGCTGACTAATTTGCAATCACATTCTTGTTCCTAATGTAAATGTTTCCCAAAATTATTTGCTCTCTCAACCTCCCAGGGTTTGAGGTGAGGCTGGTCTCCTTTTTATAACCTTTTTAAGAAAGGAGTTACATTTGCGTTCTTCCAGTCCTTGGAACCTCCCCCAATCACTGTGACTATTCAAAGATGTTCAAGAATGACCTTGCAATGAAATCAGCAGTTTCTTCAGCACATACTGCTCCTTGCAGGCACATACCATTATGTCCCATAAACTTGTTTATGTCCAGTCTGCATAAATGTTCCTGACGCTGCTTATCCTTTGCTTCTGCTGGCCCCACTCAACACTAGGCCCACATTTTCCCTTGTCTTCTGCTGCTGCTATACTTCTAGAAGCCCTTCATGTTGCCCTTCACACATCTTGCCAGATTCAGCCAGTTTTCAGTGGGCTCTGGCTTTCTTAACCACATCCCAACAGCTGAGACAGTGTTTCTTGTTCACTTGTCCCTGCTAGTACCTCACATGTGCTTCCTTTTTATGTCTGAACTTTGCCAGGAGCTTGTCCTGCAATTCTTGATTTCCTGCAAGTGGAGATTTTTGAGTGTGGAAAAGGTGATTCTTAAAACTCAGTCAGCTCCTGGACCCTTCTTTCCAGGGCGGTCTCCCAAGGAATTCTTCCAAGCTGATGTCTCTAGATGCCAAAATATACCCTTCATGAAGGCAGCAGTTATGATCTTGCCATTTCCTTTGTTGCCTCTTTTCAAGATCCTGAACTCCACCATCTCATAACCATTACCAAGATGATAGCTAAGACCCAGCCTTCACCTTTCCTGTTTGTAACTATGAGGTACACCAGAGCATCTCTCTCCCTGGCTCCTGCATTATCCTAAGTGATACTTCCTGAGAGAATACAGATGGAGACTTCCAGGACAAACTTAAGGAACGCCCTTCTGAAATTCTGGAGAGATACTTTTTCCATTTATGGAAATACAGCTTATTCAAATTAAATAAATTTTCACACATAACCAGCTGATACACACCAGCATTTGCCAGGACAGTGATCTTTTATGTGATTGGTTTTGTCATAAGAAAGTGGGAAGACCTCAGAAAGAAGCTGTAGGAGTAGTTTGGCTTTTACTGTTCCTCTGGCTTTGGTTATAAGAGATTTCTTGCCCCCATTGAAGTCAGAAAACTCTGAAGTCAAAAAACAAATTTTGTTATTTGTTCCTGTAAGGTTTTTTATGAGTGGATTTTAGTAATAGGCTGACCTGAAGTAAAGAAAAAGAGGAAAACATTGTTTTGAATATTACATTTACTGGTTTATCTAGAATTCATTTATTATTGGCTAATCTTGCAAAATTAAATTTAACTGATCGTTGGGAAGTAGTTTTCCTCCAAATCTTGCTGTGATGTACTCTACTGAGTATGAGTTAACAGATTATTTTATGTGATAGTTTCCAGTTAAAAGGATTGTCTTCATCCCAGCCTAACAATGACAGGTCTGATAAATGTTACTCTCTTCAGTCTCCTTGATGTTGGTCTAAGTGAGCTGAGTCATTAAGCTGTCTTTCTTCTTGTCAAAAAGTCAATTACTTTACAATATATTAACATTAATTGTTCATGGGATTCCTGACTGGAAGTACATATTGATGGAGCTAAATGCCTTTTGTCTAGGGAAAAAGCTTCAACTTTAGATTTTCCCAAATCTGGCATTTGTTTTACATGCATTAAGCATTACAGGAAATCATATTAATTTTCTTGGCTTAATTATAGCATCATTTTTCACAGCATACACTGGACAGCAGAAACACGCATGGTTGAGAGTGCAAGCATGCTCTTGTGTTTTGGTAACTACACAGTCATAGATTTGGGCCGCGCCACATGTCCCTGAAAAGGTGGACTCTGAAAATTGATCAAAGACAATTTGAAAACAAAAGATAAAGAAGTATTATACATACCCTTGAACCTCACACAAATCAATGTTTGTTACCCCACAAGTGGATGGTGTATTGCATCAAAAAGCATTGGTTATACTGTTTGGCTTATGTTCAAAACCTGACACTAAACATTAGAGGAATTCAGTTTCAAGGCTTTTTAATGAAAATTAGACACGAGAGTCCACATTCAGCCTTGATATAATTAGACATTGCTTAGTCAAGTCAGATCTGCTCACATTTTTAAACTTAAGCCAATAAACAAAAAGAGTATCTAATATTCTTATGTTAATAGTGTTAGTTACACTTACTGAATTTCAAGCAAGTCTCTAAAATCTTACACTTTTGGTTTTAGTTTGAACACATGAAAGCAGGCGTGTTCTTCTTGACTTCTAAGGCAGAAGGTGAGTGTTACTGAAATGAGCTATCCTGTTGAACAACAGCATGTAAGAACACTTGTACTGCCAAGATCATCAATGCAGTTATCATTTTAGATTACAGATTACATACTTCTCGTGTGCTTATTAACTGTTTCTTTCATTGCCAACAGTATGATATTGCCTATTAATTAATGGCATAATAATAAAAAAAAAAAAGAGATGTGAAAATTGGCTGGTCTTTTCCCTATGCCAAAGAACATATGGATACAGATGTCAGCGTGTAGAGCTGCAGTTTTTTATGGGACAGAAAAATCTAGCTCTTTAAATCTTTGCATTTAAGTCTTAAAATGCCTGAGGCTGTGATGTAAGGTATACGATCAATATGCAGATAGGACCAGAATATTAAGGATGTATTCCTTATTCTTTTGTTTTCATATAAACACTAGCTACTTGAGTGTAGAAATAACTCTTGATGTTACAGACAAAATAAGGTATTAGACAACATAACTTAAGTTCTCGGGAAAAGTTGCTTTGTATTTTCCTTTATCTGAAGGTTACGAAAATGTAAAGTTGTACAGATGTCTAAGGACTCAATTCTAGCTTCTGTGAAGAGATCAGCACTGTTTAAGTCCTAAGGAGAGATAGAATAGACTTCTGAGGAACAGACTAAGTATATGTTAAATTAAATGTTAACGTATTTATACTTGGAAGAAACCTGAAGGAAAATCCAAAGCATTTTTCAAAGTTACCAACAATACTGATACAGCCATACACAGTTTCTCTAAAAAGGATCAAATCAGCCCACACTGCTGGGAAAGGGCTGTCTGAGGTCAACACATGTATTTTTTATAGATCAGTGGAAAATAGTCAATGTGTCTGACATCTGTCCTGGTCTGTCCTTGGATGCCCCAGTGGTGCTACAGTGGGAAATGGCCCCATTCCCTTCCATTCTGTTCTGGAGGGGTCTTTCTTCTGGATGAAGGGGATGGTATCACTGTTGCAACTTCCAATTAAACCCTCCTACTCTTTTTAGGGATGTGTGTTCTGGCTAGAGGCTGTTTGTTCATTACAAATAGGTGTCAGAGTCATGAAACAGCCACAGAAGAAAGGGAAGAATAACGTTATAGTTATATTGCATTCCCCATTTGGGTCATTTTGACACAAACACACGTGAGTGTTGTGATGATAACATTAACATTTGTGAGGAATAGAAAGCTCCACAGAAAAAGGTCCACCTCTGGAAGTATGAACCATCTGTGCTACACAGCTGATGGCAGATTTGAACTGTGAAGGGTGATATTTGCTTAGAGGATGTGGCCTCATTGTTAAAAGTTCATTAATCTTCACATCTCTGTACAGTCAGAATTTGGTAAGCACTGATTTTGACAGCGGTTTTAAAACTCCACCCTCATTTCAGTAGATTCTTCTCAGCTGGGCTAAGGCAACAGTTAATGAGGCCACATAATGAGTTGTTGAGGTTGAAAATGCCTCGGCTGATATAGAGGAAAGGAAGGGGTTTTTATAATTAGGTACATGAACCAGCAAAACTGGCTAGTTTAGTCAGCATGTCTGATTTAAGAGATGCTTGTCAAACTACACCCCAATGCTGTGGCTGTCCTTATCATCAAGAACTGCCAAATCATCTCTTTCATCATTGGTTACTCCCATTCCTGAGTTCCTTTTCTGAGTACAGGGCAATGAGTACATGAGGACCTGAAAAAAACCTCCCAAAAAATTTCTGCCAGCATTCCTGACTGTTGCCTGTGAAAAAAAACCAAAAATATGCCCATGATGTAAAGGTCAGGAACTGAGCAGCCACATTGTAGACAACCCTCCACAAAAATACCTATGCAAAGATAGTCAAACTTTTTAATTATTTAAAACTAAGTTAATTTAAAACTTTTTAATTATTTAAATGAATTAAGTATATGGTTTTAACACATTTTATTTAAATTGGTTAAACTATACATTTTTACTAAACTTACCCAGTTGTTTTCATAGTGTTATGGTGACTGCTGCAGTGTTCCAGGATTACTTTCATGTATTTAGTAAAATCTCTATATTTTTCATTCTCTTTTTTTTCTCTTGCAAGTTATAATTCTCAATTTTATAACAATTCTTAATATCATAACGACCTGTTAATTGATGTTCTGATTTTTTTTAGCAAGTTAGCCAAACACACTATCTGAACACATTCCTAAGAGTACATGGAAAAATTTCCTTTGCTATATTATGTATAAGTAGATTTGGCAGAACTCAGATTTTGTAATGATGGTTTCCATTGCAGAGCAATCAGAGACAAAATGAAGAGTCGATTATGTGTGACTTTGTAAAGTATTGTCTCTCTAAGATTACCTTGCAAAACATTTACTGTCTGCTGAATGTCTAGTATTTTGTGGCAATACAAGCCCAAACATATTCTCTATAGCAAGAAAATGCATTAGCTGTCAATATAGAATTGAAAAATATAATTGTATATGTACCATGAATATAGATTATTAATATACAGCTAATTAAAGGCAAGAACAACCTGGAAGCATATTTGGATCACTGTACTACATCACTGCTATCCTAACCTAGAATACTGGGCAAATCACAGCCCAGTTTTTAAAAGCATCTAGTAGTTTTCTTTGGTATGTTTTTAGTCAAATATGTTTTTCACTATATTACACTGAAACCTCTTGAATAATTCTAATCAGAAGCCTTCAAAAAAATAAATGCAAACAAAAGGGCCAACCCCAATTTTCTTTGGGTTTGTATATTCAGCCTCTTCTTTGTTCTGTTTGAGTTAGGAGGGACCTTTAAAGGTCACCTGATCCAACACCCACTAGGGTATTATAACTTAAGATACCCAGTGTCATATTTTCTGCAGCATCATGTATTCCAGCATAATTTTAAATTATTTTGGACAGCAGTATTTACAAAGGGCTCTAGTGTGGATCACTATGCACGTTGCAGTACAAGAACAGGCTTCCTAAGCACTTTACTAGACCTTCTCAGGGAGCTCTTCCAAACAAGACGATGTTATACCTACAAGTGTATAGGCAGTATCAAAGGTGGCCCATAATACAGAGGATTATAATCCACTATTAGTAAGCATGTAATGATCATCATCTTCATTATGAATACTATTTTGAAAATCAGAAGTCTGAACTGAACATAAAAATATACATTCTTGCCTTCTAAGCCAACATGCGGCACAGAAATAATTGCAGTACATTTCTATACAAAGCAGGTATCATTTCACATGGTGTTAAAAGTATGCGTCCCCTTCAAGAAACTATTACCCTAATCTAGGATTTATGAAAGGGGAAAAAAAAAAAACCACACACAAAAACCTGTACAAAAGTAACTGTGCCTTTGGAAAAGGTGAGATTGCTCTGAAGAAGAAAGCAGGACAGACTTTTGCATAATCCCGGGAAGTACTACAGTATTAAAATTAACACAGCAGTCAATTCTGTATCTGAAACTGTTTGAGTCACAAAATTGTGCCATCCTTTTTAGAATAAATAGAATCTTCAAGAAAGAGGATAGTGGCTTTGCCTTTCAAAGGTAAGGGAGCAGAAACACCCCTGGGGTAAATGAAACCTGCATGGATGGAACGGTTCCTGGATATTCAGTAGTCACACTTTATAGAGTGTGTTGTTAGAACAACAGGAGGCAGGGGTAGCAGTGGGAGGGGTCCTGGAAGCGAATTATTCATGGAAATAAATATGTATTATTAACCTCATACCAGTTTGTAAATTAACATATGTCTTCACAGTATGAAATTTCAAGTTCTCTTCTGCAATACCTGAATGCTCTCTCTTTTTAATCTTCCTTGCCTGGGACTGTAATTCATTCCATATTCCTTTGTCCCATGATTGTATATAAATAAATACAATCTGACAAAAAGATGAAACTGCAGTAAAGAAATAAGCCTTGCCTCAAGAGTAATTTCTCTTTCGTACTGTGTTCTTTTTCACCTGCTGTTCCTTCAGCCCTCCCTAGCCTTTTGTTATTTTGATAAACCTACTAATACCGAGGAGCCGGTCTAATTGCCACCCATCCCTGGAGATAAGTGGGAGAGATGGGTAAACAGATGTCAAAGTCTCAAAACAAAAGTGAGTACAAAGCTATGCAGAAAAGCGGTGATTTATTAGGGGGGCATTAGCATTATTGAGCATTGTTTTGGGAAACGGGTATGCAGAGAATTAACAGTTCAACTGAAAAGAAGAAAGGAGCGCAGTTGGGCCTGCCTGAGAAAGAACATTAGCATAACCCTCGGAGAAAGCCTAAGGAAAAGGCTTCACAGCACAGGAACTGAAAGCAAGGGCTTGTGGTTCTGAGCTGAGGAAAGGAGTTCTTTTTGTTCTGGCCTGCCACTGATTAGGGTGGCAAAGTTGGTGCTCTCTCTACCGGCATATGTCTGGGACACCTGACCCCACCCCCGTCTTCTTCTAACTGAGACAACCTGCAAACCCTCACAAACTCTGACTGAACTGCAAAGCTGAGAAACACAACGATGTCTACTGGTTTTAAGAGACCTTAACATCTAACATGATGAGTGAGTTTGGACCACTTGCCATGGGAACTGGGACTTGGACAGTGTGTGGCAGTCAGGCCTGGCTCTCTCTGCCCGCATCCTGACTCCCTTTCAGATTTTCCCTCCTGACAGGTTTTAGTGGCACCCACACCAGCCCTCACCTGTGTGGGATTGCCCAGCACGTGCTCCATTGCTTACATGCAACTCTGACTCAAACCTCTTGCCTCAGATATTTTGTGGAGTGTCTTGTCTGCCTGTGGCTTCATGTAAAAAATAACTATTACACTGCAACATGTCATTTACCTGAGTTGAAAGGCTGAAAACATGCAGGTGTCTTTTCTTTCACCCCTGATTAGAAGCATTCACTAGGGAGAAATAATTTCATATTAAATTTTCCCAGGCATAAGTTTATACCAATAAACTTTTGATTCCTAAAGACACAGAAATCCCTATTAGCATACTTGTACCTGTAAAGGAAACCTATTCCCAACCCCTAAGAAAAATTGCCTAGACTAAGGACTTAACTGAAAAAGCTTGAACAAGGCTTCTTTAAAATAAGGTTGTTTTAGCAATTTTGTTTGTCTGGAGACATAGATTTTACTCAATACATCTGACAGCTATATATATGCAATTAACAAGTAATTTTTGTGTGTCTAACAGGTCAATGAATCACTGGCATTGAAAAAAGGAAATTAAAATACACTGAGAGAGAAATAGCTGATAGTGCCACATACAGTTCTCTGTGTGTAACACAGGTTAAGTGGTTGTTCCACCTCACGACTCCTGACAATCTTTCTGGAAAATCCTATGAAATTTTACCTTCTCTCTGAGAGATTTGAATTTAAAAAAGGAAAAATTTAAACAGCATAAAAATAATCAGTTAATACTCACCTCAATGATTCCACAGGTCAGGACTTGCTGAAATGAATGAATGAGTGGGCAAAATTATTACCCTTGTCTAGAAAGGCAGGGCTCTGGCACAGCCAATTGGGATTGTCATTTGGCGAAAGCCTTAGCATAATTATAGGGTAGTTGATGAAAGGTGTCTTCTGACACAGCTGATTGCAGTTAAGTAGTACAAGAACACATTATTTGTCAGAGGTCTTGCACCATGTTCTGAAGTTTACTGAACAAATTCGTGGAAATATTTCTTTTTTTCTTAAAAAAGAAATAAATTTGGACTTAATTTTGCTCTTCAGTGTAGCAGAGATTTGTTCAATGGAGGTAAAAAAAATGGGGTGTGGCAAGCAAAACCATGTTCTGCTTCGCCAGAATCTAGAGTACCCCCAGGTGATGCATTCACACAGAGTGTGAAACAAGGTCACAGAAGATATCCTGTGCTGGAGAACAGATACCAAGATTGCCATGCTTGGAGATCACCGAGCTGGGTGCTACGTTGGGCCTTCTGATTGCTCTCTCAGGGATTCGGGCAGAACTCTTGGAGCTTTATAATTAAACAACCAACCGTTCTCTGTCATTAAACTCCCAGCTCTGATTATGCTCACACAGCATTTTGGGTTGGTTGAGGGCTTCCCACACCAAAGAGATGGCAGGAGGTGCCACACATTAGTCATTTTGAGCAGTGGACCCTCTGTAATACTTTCAATATTGCAATTTACTTTCAATATTTCCATTTTAAAACTATTTTTCATCTTCCCTGGCATAAAAACACTTTTGTCTTTGGAATCAATTTCTGTTTCAAAACAGTCATTTCTATATTGAAAGGGTTTTGTCATTTTAGATGTCATACATTGTTTTCTTTGTGTAATGTTTTTTACTGTTTTTAGTACTTTGTGGCATGTCCTCCTTCAATGTATATAATGATAAATCATCCAAATTAGAAAACGATCAAAATATTCAGCTATTTTTTTAAAAGGTCAACTGTAGAACAACAATTTCAAGTAATTATTTTGGAAACAAATTAGTTTATAAAACTATTCTAAAATTATGAGAAAAGATATACTGAAGCAGTTTACTACGATGAAGAAAAAAGATAGAACTTTTCAAATTATACATTTTCACATTTTCTTCAGTAACATGCTAGTATATCCGTTACTCCTATTTTGCATAAAAGCTTTAAATCAATACTGTTTGGTAAAAGTTAGGGAAAAAAATGAAAATAAAGTTTTGGAATTTTCAAATTCAGTGCTTAAATATGTTTTAGTCTGTGTTGAATTCTTCCACCTGCTATTTTTTCATGGAAAATAGGCAGCCAGCTTTATGTGTCAGGAAAACAAGGAAATTAGGATAAACAATAATTAAACTATTTAGGTCAAATTACTGCAGAGAGACTCATGGTAGCTGTTGCTGTTTCAGCTCAAGCCGTGGACTACAAGGCTTTACAGCTTCACAAGTAGCAGTGGTTTTCTCTCCTGCAACGTTGCACCTTTATGATGCTCCACTGCACAGCATTCTTACAGTCAGCAATCCCATCCAGCATCTTTACCACTCATATTCTGGTCTAGCATTCACTTCCCTAGTCAAATAGGAATTTCCTCCCAGAGTAAGCCATCTGAGTATTAAATAATAAAGGGAAATAATTCTCAACTTTTGAATGAACCATTGAATCATTACTGTATTTGGTGGAAGTGATGGTGCAGAATAGAATAAAGCCAAGGAGCCCGAGGAGTTACAAAAATGGGTCTGCAGAGATATGGGAAACAAAAAGAAAAGAGGTGCAGAGAACAATAGTCAAACCAGTCTTCACACCTCGTCAAAACCTACTAGTTTGTCTCTTATGTCGAGCAACATCCCCCTGGCTTCTGTCATCAAAATATTTCTTTCAAAACAAGACTTAGAACTGCTGGTAGTGAAGGTTCCCATCCCCACACCAAGCCTCACAGAGGGGTGGCCTGCAAATTGTTCACTCCAGTACTCTCAGGCTTTTCTTTGTGGACACTGCTCAGTGTAAGAACAGCCTCACTGCCCACTGGATGTGTCCCTGCTGAGGCTGCCAGCAACAGCCTTAGTTTTTGTTTGGGGTTTTATGAGGTGGACATCTGTCCATTAGCAACTGGAGAAGAGCCACCAGTATCACTCCCCACAGCTGCCAGCCTGTCAGCAGGCATTAACAATTTCCAATTGCTGCTGAATGAGCTGGATTCAACCCAATAACCTGGTGCTAAACATTTCTGTGCTCCTTCAAATCATAAGAGTATGGCTGCTGGGTGGCTCTTGATTTCACTTTGATATCACACAAATTAGGTGCTCCTGCTGGCTGTGAGGCAGCAGGAAAAGATGAAAGAATAGCCACAGCTGGCAGCCAAGAGAAGCTGGTAAAGATCTGCAAATACCACAATACACTAGAAATAAAAAGTAGGATGCATAATGTGCAAAAGCAGAGCTGGTGGAAAACTTCCAAGAAGTGTAAGCAAAGATTGAACTCAGCTGATCCAAGGAGGATCACATGGAGGAACTAATTCCATTATTAATGCGTGGCAAAAATCAACTTTGTGATTTTGGCAAAATGGATTTCAAGGCTGAGGGTACATGGAGTAGAGTAATGGGAGGCAGGGGACTTACATGAGGATGTGGGATCTCCCTTCCCTTCTCACCACACATAACCTGCTCTCCTGCCAGTCTGATTCCACTGAAATGAATCCCACCTTCTTGGCACCAGCCACTTCATCTCTCATCAGAGCAAGTCATTAAGGCACGTGTAACCTGTTTCTCAGCAGCTGTCCCCTGAGCCTCAGTCACACATCTTAGATCCCACCCTGCACACACCATATTCTCTTTTCTTAAGCCCACCCTTCACTCAGGTCCTCTTCTCTTTCTCTATTCCAGCACATCCCCACCTCCAACTGTCATTTCTCCAAAGTACCATCCTAACCTCCACAAACCCCAGGCAGAAAGACTTCCTCTGTATCATGCTCACCCACCATGGCCATGGGACAGGACCCATTCTCCAATTTACATTGCTCTGGGCACTCTTTTCCTTAAGCCCTTCACAAGATGGGGCTGACTTCCCTAACTTGCTCCCAGGATTCTTGCCACTAGTGAGCATTGCCCTCCCATGCAGTCAGACACGAGCAGTGTTGTGTCTCTTGCAGGTAAATTATGAGAGCTCAGGTTGCACTGGTAGTTCTGGTTAGTACCACATGCATTTGGCATGCCCTGTGCACATCTGAGATTTGCTTTCCTCATTTAGGAATGACTGTCAATTGCCTTTGTCTTGATTTACCACTTATTTCTCTTTAGTAAGATTTTAAAAATATTTTCCACTGTTCTTTGCCAGCTCCAGCCTAAAGAATTCAAACTTTTTTTTAGAGAACTATGACTAAACTCCAGCCTCCCCATCTGGGGTTCAGCTACCTATAGAGGTGGGACATAATGAGCAACTATCACTTGTATCCTCTTTTGTTTGAGAGAGTCACTTTAGGTGCTAGTGAGGTTGTAAATCTTTTCCTAGGACTGGAGTCTGCAAGAGATCTGACCAACAAGCTATAGACATCCTCAAATCTTACTCTCCAAGCATCTGTGTCAGGGAACTGACCTGAATACACATGTTCTCATTCCGGCCTTTGTCACTAGTACTATGGAAACCAGGGCACTGGGGAAGAGACATGGAAGTGAGTGAGCTCCCCTCCAGGATGCATACAAGAAAACCAGGGATCTTGGGAGTATATTGTTGTTTAACCTGGGAGAGTATTTTCCTTCCTGTGTGTGCATAAACTTTCCAGGTGGATGTATGTCCTGAATGCACCGGAGTCCTCTTTTGTATTACAGCA
Organism: Acrocephalus scirpaceus scirpaceus; assembly: GCA_910950805.1. Taxonomy (NCBI): domain Eukaryota; kingdom Metazoa; phylum Chordata; class Aves; order Passeriformes; family Sylviidae; genus Acrocephalus; species Acrocephalus scirpaceus. The sequence goes on from OU383777.1 coordinate 21,557,341, forward strand.
GTTCAAGCCACTGACAGCTCCTGACATCTGATGCTCTGTGGGCGAGTGTGTATTATGCAATGGAGACCAAATAAGTGTTCACCTTCTTTCCAAAGAAAGAGTTTACCTGCAGGGTACAATGAAATACAGAGACACCAGCCTGGATTTTTAAATGGTAAAGCATGAGAAATTGCAGCGTATTTGTTCAGCATAGGACATTTTTAGTTTGCCTGGCCTATTTTTGGGACCTGAGATGGTCTCAGTGTGAAGTAGTTCTGCACTGCACCTTCTAAGCCCCAAAGGTGCCATTGACCAAACTAGCAGGTTTGAGTCCCACACGTCGTTTCCAGAGCAGCTCTGCTGTTGCTCTCCCTGCAGACCCTTTAGTTTGGACACAGCATCATATTCCTGCAGTTACAATTTTTTCCTCTTCTGGCACATTTGCATATGCAAAGCTACCTCTGACTTGTGCTTTTCTGTGCAAGCTCAGAAAATACTAAGAGGAGCAGCATAACTCTCCCCTGGGAGGCCTCCAACAATGTGGCTTGCACTCAATGCTTTCCAGAGCTCAGATCTAAGCTTTTAAAGGCAACACAGAAGGCTCTTTTGCCTTTTCTTTTTTTCCCTGCAATTTTGAATAACCAACTTGTTTTCATTTTGAGAATGACAGATCTAATTTATATTTAAATCTTTCTAATCCCTTGCCAAGCTACCATGACAATAGGCATTGAAGAAATCAGTAAATAAGAATTTTCCTATTTACCTGCTTGCCATTCATGTTTCATTGTCTTTTATGTCATTCTATGCCAATGCACTTTAAAGTTATATCTTCCAGAGTGAAAGCTAAAATCAATCTGGGTGAAATAGGTTTATGTCAAGAAACATATATTCCTGTTTATCACATGTACATATTGAAAAGAGCAGCTTTAACAAATGAGGAGAGAGAGAGAGACACCCTTCCTCACAGAGCTCAAGTGAAAAAAGGTTTGGGAACATAACCTCCAGTTTAAACCAACAGCAATAGCACAGGATGCTTCTGAAGCTTATCTCATCCTGAAGTGTCACCGGTGAAAATCCAGACAATACAGGTAATTAACTGGTGCACGTCTGCAGATTTATACCAATTAATCCACCTTCCTTGATACAGTAGATATTTGGAATCATGCCTTAAGCAAGAGTAAACCAATTGGCCTATTCATGTGCACTGATGTGGTTGTCTGGGAAAGGATCTTTTCCATGTGGACAGGTTCAAAGCACACTTGGGAAGAGAGAGAAGCACACATCCTTACCTCAACACCGGAGAACAGGAATTAACCAACTTTTCCATTGTAAATACTGGAGACTTTACAAGAGGCACTTACCAGCAGCATTTGCTGGACTCCTTAATTCTTGTCATTTAGGATAGCAGGACCACTGGATCTCAGAAAATCTAGCTTCTTGTTCTCAGATGACAGATTTTACTTTTTTGTACCAGAATGTGTCTTACGGGCCAGAACATTTCTTTTCTGTTAAGGAAATATAATCCACCTGGGTGTTATTCATGTGGTAGACATGCAAAATCTATGTAAATGTTCTCCACCCACTTTTTCTCTAAAATACTAATGTTTTTATTAGCCATCATTACAGGGAATAATACAGGATAGAGAATATGACAGATGATACTGACTAGTTAAAACTATCTTTGATTAAGAGTCTTGGCCTTCACCCCAGACACAGAAACATGTCACTGCCCCAAGCAAAGACAGTCACAAGGCTCATGGAGGAGGAGGCTTTGTTTCCTGGTTATTCCTTCACAACATGTGCAAAAGGAGGCAGACGAGAACAAGGAAGGAGGAAGGAGAGTACCTGGAAATAAGCTCTGCCATCTGTGTCAGAGGTGACTGAAGGCGTCCCAGTCCCCTCACATCTCTCAGCTGGGAGATCTCTACATGTGCAGCAGAGACAGGTAGCACAGATTTGGGCAGCCAAAATCACCTTCAGCTGTCTTTTACTGGAGCACAGCAAAAAGGAGCAGGGAGATCAGTGCCTCTTCTATTTCCAACTCTGAGAAACAGTATTTGACTCATCAATGTGGATTAGATTAATTTCTTTAAGACTGCTATATTCCCTACTAGTTTCTGATAGGTATTTTTATTTTTTAGAACAGATTGGCATTTTCTCTTAAAAAATAGTTTGCTCAAAGTGTTCCTATCCAGTAGTCCTCCACAGTGTAGTAGATTGACAGGGGTTTTGTTCTCCTCACCTTTGCGTGTATCGTCTTTATTCAGATTGATTTCAAAGATTTTATTCCAAGACCTCCTTGGAGTAAAATCTGTTCTTTCTCATGAGCATTCAAAACTTGTCTGGCAAGTCTGCTTTCCCCCCACAACCTGCTTTGAAAGCCAAGAAGAGTTAAAACTCATTATGACTTTGTTACAACTACTAGTACACTGGAAGAAAGGTTTGAAATGTAGATACTAAAAGATTATGACCAATATTTGCCCTGTATTGCAAAAATTTCAGTTCCAGAAGCCTTTTTTGTTTTTTTTCTTTCCCTGTTAGTGGCTTACATATCACTTCTGAAGAAATCAGGAATAGATCAGTACCCATTTCTAATTAGATCTATCTAAAAGTGGTTTGTCTCTCATGGAAAAACTACTAGAAGATGCTTCTTACTTGTTTCTACTGGAGTGAGACCTCAGACCCAGATTTGCTTGTGATTTCCATATTGAGAACAATAATACAAGTAATTTTAAGTCTAGTCTGAGAAAGTCTTTATGCACTTTATGCATTATTTAAATAAATAAGTTTTTTTTAAATAATGCATTTTATTTATCTCAGTTTTAAGGAATGTTTGAAGCAATAGACCTTACCGTCTGTTACCTTTAAAAACTGAGTGTCCAATTTACTAAGCCTGCTGAGAAAAGTGCCCATTAAAGTAGGCCATAAATGTTCTGTGTTAAAATGACTGCCTGAATTTGAATTAAAAATAAAAAAGTCAAGACTTTTCAGAGGGACTGGGGTAGGAGGTTGCTTACCTGCTAGCTCCTGTACCATTTAAGTTTCCACATCTAACACAGTTGGAATGCAGCCTTAAAGAAAATCTGCATTATAAACCGCCTTGGAAGTGCTTCACCTGCTTGGGGAACTAATTTAAATGACTTCTGAAAGCTACAGAAGTAGCAGTTCATTTGGATTGCAAAGCAGTGTAGAAAAGGTAAGTATTTTCCCAGACTAACAATCTACATGTTAAAGACATGAAAAGAGCTACTTGGAGTCATAAAGACTAGTGCCAGAATAGATTCAGGAAGACCCATGGTAAGCAAAATGGTGATTCTAGGCAGCAGTGACAGCATTCATGGGTTATTTATCTTGCGTAGTCTTAAAATGTTGTTGTATGCTATAAAAATTGCACTACACTTCAAGACAGCAGCATCCAATATTTTTAGACCCTAAAGGAATAGCTTTAGGAAATGGCAATTTCCACGAGAATTTCATGTCTAGACTACATTTGATTTCCAATAGTTTAATTCTTTGCAATATAGAAGCAGAATATCTGGAGGGTATTTTTATACTCTTCAACTAGTCATTTGAGAACCATTACAGTTTCTTCTAAGCTTGACTCTACTTGGAAACTGTCTATATAAAGATGATATACCATCTTCTGGAATGCCTCTGTAAAACAGAGTGAATTACTTATTTCCAATTTCACTTTTCAAACCATAGAGATATTTGAACTTGGTAACAAAAACACCTATAATCTGATCATTATGAAACAAACTGAACATGAGTGTGAGATAGAGATTAAAAAATTTAAAAGCTTTCTGTAGGATTGGTTTAGGAAGTGGGTTTTTGCTATTTCTTGTTTCTGTGTTGAGCAAACATAGAGTAAATCATCGAGGACAGGTGTTTCTCTGAACATAAAGGAAATTATCACTTTACTGAGGAAAAGGGAGAGATCTTGCAACTGGTGAAATCACACAATGTAGGAATCCCATTCTAAATATTATCAGCAAAGAAAAAATGTTAAGAAGCACCTTTTTCTCTGCTGTTATACTTCTTCTGAATCCGCATGCTCCCAGATAAAAGAAGAATTTAATAATGGATTAAATAATAGTTAGAGTTTTCTATTTCATAAAGTGGGATTTTTGCATACTAATTTTTTAAGAAAAGCTTATGGAAGTAATAATTAACTTTCAAATAAGTAAATCACTTCTGATTACCACAGGTTGCATAACCATCTTTCATATTTAGTAGACCATCTTTTATGGCCTACAGGTCTGCCAGAGCTGTGGCCTAGGATGCAAAAAAATTAACTTTCACATGCAAGGAATGATCAGAAAAAAAGTTGGATTCGATTAAGTAGAGACATATTTAAAAATTTATACTGACGTTGAAGTAATCAGCTAAGTAGAACTACAAAGACACAGCACAAGATGGAAATCAATAGAAGTCTAGAAAACAGCATGATATGGTGGGAAGGGAGGCAGGGAGGCAAGGAGGCAGGAAGGAGGGAAGGACACTTTAAAGGAGATTATTATGAAAATATTGTAACAATTTTTATTGTTATGAAATGGAAAGAATATTAAAAGGAATGGAGGAATATTTACATTCTCCCTGTCCACAGGGTTTAGACAAGGACTAAGAAAGCAAGGGATAATCAGAGGATCTGCAGACCCTTTCAGATGATCAAGATTTGAGGACATTAAAATCTTCCTGAACCTGTCATCTCTATCTCATTCTTAAACAATACTGTCCTTTCCCCGTCTCTTCTCTTAACAGGTTAAAAGTATTTACAGTTAATTTTTTTTTTCCTCTATCATGGTATCACAATTAAGTTGAAATTTCAGTTCCAATTTATCCAGTTAGTATCTAATCTACCTATTTCATCACGTAAAATTTGTATAATGAATGTTCAATGCTCTGGCATAAAATCTGTGGTACAGCTGGAAGTAATTGAGTTAATGGCAATGAAGGGTGAGCTATTTTCCCACTTTTCAGGCAAATTGGAGCCTAATAACTTTAAATGACACTCACATAACATTACAGTGAAGTTTTCAACTTGCTGCCTATTTTATCCTTCTGGGCAAGGTAAAAGATGATTGTTAAGCTGCCAAATTGATACTTTCCTTTATCGTTTAGGATTGGATTTCTCTCATCCATCTAACAGTTATGTCCCTGCTCTGAGGCAGTTATTCCAGACACTCTATCACTAACAGAAAAGCACAGAAACCCCTAAACCATGACCCATCCCATCTTTGTACAACATCTATCTAGTAGATTTAGCCTTGCCAAGAGATATCTTTTCCCTCTAATAATGACTCAGTAAATCATGGACACATAACTGGGTACACAGACATGAATGGTTGAAGTTGTATGAACTGGATGCCACAGAACCCTTTCCAGGTAATTTCAGGCATTTAGCTGAGATGCTTGTTTTAGGAATGCAGTTGTCATAGACTATCTCTGCAGGAACCTCCCAAGTCCTTCTCAAATCCTCAACAGCATGTGACAGGGGAGGGATCACCCTGCAGAAGTGCCTGTCTCTCTAAATTGCCTGCAGATGGTACCTAAGGAGAGCAGGCCTCTAATTAGCACATGAAAGGTAAGGTAGATGAATTCAAGACCAAAATAGTCAGTTATTCACACAGAAAATGAAAAGTATATTCTCTCCCTAGGAGATGGAAGTGCTTTCTGCACTATATTGCAATACTCAGGATGTGATAAAGGACAATGTGAATACCATCACACAAAATTGCTTCATTTGAGAGTCAGTGCACAGTCTGCAGATGTGCTGGGGACCCACTGGGGCAGCAACTGTCTGGTTGGTGTAGTGGCTCAGCTGTTTCTTCTCCAAGATACTGTATAACTCAATATTTGATGTTTAGCCTAATAGTCAATAAACTGATTGACTTATGACTAAATAAACAAATTCTAATAATCACCTACTTAAAAAGAAAAAAACGACAAAAAGGAAAATTAAAACATGTATATAGATAACTTTTCCAAAGAGCATACTGTGTTAGATAATTAAGTCAAAGCATTGCCTGTAGCAGTTTAGCTCCAAAAGATACCCGTTATATAAGCAATTGTTATCATCCAAAATAATTTCAGACAATGATAATGTGCATATTAATTATTTATTTTTTATGTACAGGAACAAGATGTCAGATTAACTTTTTTTTATGGAAATGTATCAATGATATTGAAGTTAATGGCATTTTATTCCCTGGATATATTTGTCAGAATCTTCCAAGTGAGCTAAATTTTAATAGGTCACTTGGTGCTTTCTTCAAAAATGTATCTCTCCAAAATTCACATATTCTTTTCAAATACTTCCCAGAGAATAAAATAATCTTGCTACTTTTATACCAGATCATTCATAACTTTTGACATCATACAAGATAGATCCTCCCTTTTCTGGTAACTACAGCAATTCTTACTATAGCCTATGATTTTGTCCTTTTACTAGGAATCCTTGTATAATCAGTCATTTTAAATAAATATATAGATATCTATATAGATACAGATAAACAAACAAATATAATGTATAGAGTGGTCTCTTTAATTCCTGTTCATGTTCTTTTCCCCTAAATTGCTTATAATGTTTAACATATTTTTGAGGTAGTGTTCTATTCAGATCAGTGTGCAATATTGCAAGTGCAGGGATACTGTCTTATGATGTCCCACTGCTACACCAAATTCAGTTTGGGGTTTTTTTGCAGTTAGATGAAGCTACTTGCTTGTTAACCACTGATATTCATTATGCTCTTCCAGCATTTCTTTTCCTAGATACAACTCTTTCACTGAGCAAATGCTTTATATTATTTTTCTCTATCTCCCTTTCCTTGAGAGAGAAAAATCTTCCCTTCTCTGATTGTTACCACTAACTTTTCCCCATGTCCACTGGCCAGTGAAACTTGAACAATTTACTACAACTAATTCCCTGAGAGCTGCCACTAACTCAGAAAATGTCCTCTGATTCCCAGTGAATACTATTTACTTATTCACTGGCTCTTCTTTTCTCTGAGGAAAAATCAAGCAGATACAGATCTTTTCTTGCTTTTAGTTGTGAATAACTCTGAATTTGTTCAGGCAACGTAAAATACTGCAGAATGGAAATACAGGTTGAAAATAATCAGGACCTTCTTATAACACAATTTTTTTGATAACTGGGTAAAAGAAGAACTTGGCCTTGCATAAGAGTGCTAAGGAGCAATTCAGAAGTAGAACAGGAGGATAAAAATGTAACCATATTCTAAAATATTACAGGCTGCTAATGCAAAGGAACAAAGAAAAAAGAAATATATATTGGGGGGGGCAGGGGGGAGGTGCAAGTAAATATATTTATGTATTGCATTCGTCACCAGTTTTTAAAAATTGCTTCTAAAATGCCTTGCCTTAGGATCTGACCCTGTGCCATCAAAATCAAAGCACTTTTTTGTTGACTGTGCTGAGTAGTACCAGCCTCTAGAGATACCCAAAGATTTAGAATGTGAAGAAATTAGTGGAATGTTCACAAGAGCTGAGGGAGAGGATTATTTTGTAAATGGAACACAGGAACTACTGCTCTGCTGTAGTGGATTTTTATGTTGAAATTTGGACTGAAAACATTTCTAGGAGCCACAGGAAAGCAGTGTGTAACAACTTCATTGTAGTTTTGCAGGCTACATGTCCAATGTCTGAGGAAAGTGTGATAAATATCAATTTTGCTACCTGAACTCAGCTTAGTTGAATATTTTTCAATGGCACATTAGTTTCAGGCAGAAAATGTTGACTTTTGACCTTTTGCTTAATTCCGACTTTATCGTTTAGATTGCTATAATGTAAATGACTGATACAATGTAAATTTGCACTTAAATAACCACAAGGCTGTTTGGCATTTACAACATTTCCATCTTAAAAGCAGAGTTGGCCTTCTGTGAATGACCTGAAGTGATTGCAAAAAAAGTGAGTTTAGGTCAGTAAAAGATGAGATGTGTCAGGCAGCAAAATGCCTCAAGCCAGAAAGACTCAAGCATCTTTCCCAGCCCGTGCTGGCCAGCTGGCCCTGCATGGGCAGACAAGAAAGACGTTTTCTGAAGTTTCCTAACCACAATGATGAGGCTACCCAGGACCCAAAAAATACCAATTTCAGAGTCAACTAATGTAGACAGAACACAAAAAGCCCTTCACTCTCTCTTTTGGGGGCCAGGTTTTAAAGGCCTGGATGCTCAGGTCAGGTAGCCAGGGTATGCAGTGTGACCCAGCCTGTAATTTCATTCCTTCAAACCCCTCCAGAGGAACCGGCAGGCAGAGGGGGTAAATCCACACCTCTTCTCATGTTCACATACAAACTGGCTGAAGACAAAAATCTCTGGTTTCTTGCTCTTCTGGGGTCCAAAGAGTAAGATATTTTGAAGGGAATCATCCCAAACCTACTTGAACTCCTCCTTTCTGGTTCCATGCGGACAATTCCATGAATAGTAGCAACTATTAATCCAAAGGTATGGATTAATAATGCAGTGTGTGATTTACATTTATGGAGGAGAGGGATGAGGCACTGGTGTATAAAATCCCCCAAATACTGGTACTGAGTGTCTGGCAAGGGATTAATCCAGATGTTCTGCCTCCAGTGCTCATTCTCTGCTATCCCCATCTTTGGAAATCTGGCTGTACCAGCCTGTGAGTTTGGGTAAACTGAATTCCCCGCAGAACTGATAACAAAGTCTCTGATGTGTCTGTATGGAAAATAGCAGTTTAAACATTTCTGCTCAAAGAATTCACAATCCTACTGGATCCTATGTAAAATTTTCCAATTTTACCTACATTTTTCTTTTAAATCATCATATTTTCTAACACAGTAATTTTTTTCCCCCATCCTTAGCCTGATACTCAGTCTTTTTTGCAATAAAGCAATCATATGAACTTTCTAGTTATTTTACTATTTTTCCAAGGAAAGAATATATTTTCTTTCAAAAGTCATTTTTCCAAGTTAATTAGTTAGCATTAATACAGATTTTTCATTATGCAAATCACCTTACAAGCCCATTAGCTATTGTGACTGTTATTGGTATTCTTGACTAGCTTAATTCTGCAGAACAGTGTGCAGCACAAAGGGTTCACTCCAGGAACGAAAACCTTATTATCTCGCTCACCTCGCAGGGATATATTTCAGGCAAGCAGAATTTAAGAGCAGCTTTGTTTGCTGATGGGTGAATGTCTGTCACTGAACTTGGCTTTTGATAGGGGATATAGACAATCCTTGCAGAAAGAAAGCAGAAGATTGAGAGGAAAGAATGGTTTTGCTGAAGCAATAGAAAGTGCAATAATAGTGGGGGAAAGCGATATGCTGTTGATTTTTGCAGTTTATATGGGACAGAAAGGAACAGCTGGCATGTGACCCTTAGAGAAGTTCTTCAAGGTATTTGCTCTTTGCAGTGTGGAAAATTGACAACATTCAAGCCCCAAAGGGAAGAACCTTCAATTCTGCCCAAAGCCAGTAAACGCAGTGTCTGGTTTTGTGACCTTTTAACATGATAAACTTACTGTTTTGCCTAAAGTGCCTTAAAGTATAAAGATCTGATTTTATATGCAGAAGTGTAAACATTGAAATTAATGTTTTCATCAATAAGAGGAAATTTAGAGACCTAAATATTCAGAAGCTTTTGTTCAGCTTGCAAAAAGCTGTCCACCTGTAACTGAAACTCATCTAAGTTTCTTGAACCAGACAAATTTCTCAGGTTTTCAAATGCAATTTCCAGTAATTTCTCTGTTCTTGATTTTAGTAAGACCATCAGAATAGGATATATGTGGCATTTTTATGCCATTTGTATTTCCAATTTAAAAAAAGTTTTGCAAGAAGCAAAAATTGTGACAGGCTGAAAGAAAACCATCCACTTTTTTCCCTAGGAGTTCAAACTCCTAGAAGTTTCCCTAGGAGTTCCTTAGTTTACTTTGGACTTTCAGCAAGGATTGCTGAAAGGTGCAGGTGATTGTTACTGAAACAACTTCTTTAGCCTCAGTTTTTACTGAGTTTTTCATTCGAATTTGAGTGGTATTTCTCTTTTCAGTGCTGTAATCCCTGAATTACCATTATCACTATACATTAGACCAGAGGGAGTGAGGTTTAGGCCCGCAGAGCCACTTAAGTATTTAAAGCTTTTTAAAGCCTGAATTCTATTTAAATTAGTTGGAGCTGGTTGGTAAAATATATTCTTGAACACCGAACATAGAGCATGCACTCTAATGTTAGAAAAAATATATCCCTATCACCTGTTTATTTACATTCTAAATATCTCAGGCTTTAAAATGTTAAACACTTTTTGCAGGGGTGCAGAAGTAAATGTTTCAAAGGGTGTTTTTACTTTAGTACTTAAAGCGCAGGAGGTAAAGCTGCTAGAAAAGCTGTTTCACATTAAAAAGGGGCACAACTTTTAATTAAACGTATTTCTGATATAAATGAAATGGTTTCTTTTTTCTCTAACATAAAACCTCATTGAAAAGAGGAGAAAAAGTTGCAGCAATATCAAAATGTTCTGGGAAGAAGTTTGTTTGTTAGTTGAAATTACTTTTAATTTTCATTTTGTACTTAGTTAGAAGTTAAAAAGCTGAAGGCAAAATAATTTGTTGAAATTAAACAGCTATAAAAGGATTTTTTCATTTCCTGACTGAAAAAAGAAGTCTTTAAAGTGATAGCCAGAGAAGCATCTGGGTTGCATTATCTGTATCCCCTGGAAATAAGAGGACATAAGTGCTGATAAATGCAGTTGAAAATAAAGATCTCTGACAGTTGTTCCAAGTTGTTGGTTTTTGGGTTATTTTTCCCCAAGCCTTGCCTTTAGCCTGCCAGTTTCTTTCAAAAGCCCTGGTGTTGCCCTGGCTTTGAATGTCAAACCTGGCCCAGGGCACCGACACCTCCCCTTCAGGAGGAGCAGGATCATCTCCTCCTCTGGGCTGCTCCTGTGCAGCTGGAGGGTGCCCTGAGCTGGGGTCCTGCTGTGGCTGGAGCCCTTCGCTCTAGGACATTAATCCAGGGGAAAAAACAACAAAGTTCCTAAGCCATTGCCCTCATTTCTGTCCTACATGTTTCACTTTTGGCTTTTTGCTGCTCTTTAGGAGAAGGAAAAGGAAGAGGTATATTTTGACAGGTGGAACTTCAATAAAAAGAAGCCCTTTGCATTCTCACTTCTAAAATCTTCCTGTACTGATTTGTCTTACTGGCTGTTTTATGCTCTTTAGTAGGTAAACAAATGGTCAAAACAAATTTATCATAATGTATGACCCCTCAATGTGGAGATAAACAGGGATACAGCAGACGTGCAAAGGCTGTATGGTGTTCTCTTACATAAAAAATGGGTGGAGGAACAGTAGTCCAAAAATTATTCTATTTAGTATACTGCTCATCTGCCTAAAAGCTAATTATAGTACCTTGATAGAAATATTTCTAAGTGACAGGTCTTTCTTTATTGCCATTACCATGTGCAGACACAATGAGCTGGCAAAGATTAACAAGATCTACCATTTTGTACTGATGGAGTTTGTCCACCTGCCAGCATCACTTTTTTTCATTAAGTGGGTCTCTCTACAAGAAGAAGTTGGTTTTTGAAATCTCACTACCATTACTATTGTCATTAAACTAGTATGAAGACATCTTGAGTATGTGTCAAGTCTCAGTTATTTTTGATATTGTAGCCCAGGTTCTGCCTGTTAGGAGATATTTTACTTTTTACAGTGCCAGACTAGTAGGAATTAATGTACACACTGAAAATCAAATGCACAGTCTTGCTGTCAACACGAACACTGTTCAGAGCAGCAGCCAATGCTGTAATGTTTATAACAGGTCTGTCTGTGTACATGCAAATAAATTTGACAGATTGCACCATTTATTAATGAAATGCTCAGTATCCTCGAGAAAGAGCTTTTAGTAGATACTACTCACTGAGTTCAGCTATTTTTTTTCCAAAGGAAGCAATGCATATGATAAATCATTTTCCATTTCTGTGTGTTATGCTCTTGATTTTTTTTTCCCTGGCTCATTAGGATATTAGAAGCTTTGTGCTCAGAATGAGGGGACTCTGCACTTAAGATGTTGGGTGATTTGGAGGGTTTTTTTAACTTGTCAGCAGAGAATCTGTGTGGTAGAGCTATTCTTTTGTTCCTCTTGGCTTGTTACAAAAGGAGGTTCCCCATGTCTGTCTTAATTTTCCTTGTATTTCTAGTTCTCTACATTACTGACCTGTCTCTATTCAATTCTAAGGTTAAATGAGACAGAAAATGTTTTTAAAAATATGTAAATTTCAGTCAGGAAGAAAAACTGTATTAGGAGTAATTAGTGCTGGGTATTTCCACATCAGATCCCATGAAGATGATAAATTAAGAAGCTTTTTGAAGGTGAAAAACAACCACAGACCTTCATATGGTCACAAAATATGTTGAGAACAGAAGGCAGGGCAGTTCTGACAGGTCTTGACTCAGCACTTTGCCCACAGCCTGCGGAGTTCTCACCTGACAGGGAGGGATCTGGTTTTAAATGTTTACTTGCAGGCTTCAGAAAGCTTTTTTGCCCCACTTTTCTCAGGATAAACACCCAGATAGAGCACCTTGATGGTTTAGGGAACTTGAGACTTCTTCCTGGTGCACCTAGGTGTTAAGACAGGTACTCTCAGCATCCAAAGTTTCTCATGGATGTAGTTCCTCATGTGCCTGGAGGTCACATCTTCAATGTGCTCTTGGTGACTGACAAAAGAGGATCAGACACTTCCCTGCTGTGGCCCTGAGGGCAGTGATGGCCTTTGTGTCCCTCCCCCAAGCCCATGTTCCAGTAGCCCCAGTTCGATCCAGCCTGGAGCTCTTGCTCCCTCCCCCAGAGATGGTGCAGAGATGACAATCTCCAGCTCTGGCTCTGCGTGGATGCCTTGGACCCATGCTGTCAACTGAACAAATATCATGTCCCAGACTAGCACCCTTATCTCCCTCAACAACCAGGCTTCAGGGGGTTAGGCTGCAGCACAGGAGAGCAACATTCAGTAAAAATTCTACTGTATAACAGTCTGGCTGCCTCGGGGAAATTGAAGGTATAGCAAAACTCAAGTTATTCCTACCTATTTAGCATATTATTCCAGTCAGGGTCCTGAATACAGACCAAATACCTTCCCAACTTTATCAGACCCTTTATTGGTTTCCAGACCTGAAACTACAGTACTAGGCTGTTGAATAAAATGGGATAGAGTAAGGGTTTATTAGCATCATCTGGTTCTCCCTCAGATATTCAGAAGATATGTTCTAAGGACACGTAGCAAATCACTCTCTGCTGGTCACATAGTTAAGAACTCCACAGGAGTCAAGTGGTGATGAGACATTGCTAGGAAAACCTGCTGTGTTGAAGGAGTGTAGCAGTCTAGAGTGCTAGGAAGTACCTGAGCAGAGGATTTTAGGGGTTTGGTAACATCTACAGGCTAGTTGTAAGAATCTTGGTTCATTGTGGTTGCTACCATTCTGCATTTATTAGCAAGCACAGCCAAACAAACTGTCTTTGTGAGTGTTCCCATATATTAGGACACAGACATTTCTTTTAAAAACACAAATTTATCCAGACTAAAACCACAAAACCCCAGTGCAAGAGATTTTAAAAACCCTTGGTAATGATTTACTTGTCTATATAATATATCATAAGTATTGTGGTCTGTCCCAGGTATCTCCATAGGGTTGGCAGGTATGACACAGGGTGCACAGGAGTTCCACATCCGTCTGGGACAGTAACTGAAGGCCAGGTAAGATATAACTGAATCCCACCCTTTACTTAGGAATGACCCAGCTCAGCCACTAGCAGGCTTAAACCAAAATAAGTAAAACCATACAGAGGTTTTTTACCTGGTTCTGATGAGATCTGCTGCTTACAAGGCTTTGCAGGAGAGAGCTACCAGAACTGTCTGTTCCCAGGCTACCTTACGTTTATACTGGCTGGCAGACATTCAGTTCTTCCAGTCCTTCCCTAAGTGGCACGGAGTGAAGTTTGTGGCACACCACTTATGCCCACATTCACTTGTTACAGCATGTACTCTTTGGCACAGTAAACAAAGCAACCCCAACCTCCTCCCAGCATTTGAGATCAGGAGGGGTGAGGGCCCTTGGAATGCAGACAGAAACATTTGGTGCTTTGTAAAAACTGAAGTCCCTGATCATAGATATGAAGAGAATGAGAACCAGCCATTGGAAAATCTGCAAGCTCCTGAAACGGCACAAGTCAGAAATGTGATAGACAGGTGGAAGCTTGAAGTGAGTGTGTTTGTGCTTTTGACTGACTGCTCCTGACCTCGTGCCCCAGCTCCTTAGCGGAGCTGGACATAACCCACTGCCAAGCACTGCTGCACAGCAGTGGCTGTGGGGGTCTGGGCAGCCCCTGTGCATTTAGGAAACCTCTGACCCAGGAAGTCTGAAAGGCAGAGCTGCCAAGGAACTGGACAAATTCTGCTCCTCATGAGGAAGAGCAAAGCAAGGGGGTGCCCACCACTGCCAGGGTACAGAGGCTGCATTCCTGATTTCCTCTCCCTATGTGGCCCAGCTAATCACACAGAAGAGTTTGGTTTGTTGACCCTGTTGCTGTGCTGCCTCACCAGCTGTGTGGGCTCCTGGCTGGAGCACCATGGCACAGGAAGGGATGCAGAACTGCTCGGAAAGCAGAGCCTTGGAAGCCAGCATGGGACACAGAGTTACTGAGATGTTACAAAACATCTGCGGGTTTTTTGAGTCATCCTGGAAAAATGATTTGGACTGCACTGTGTAAAAATATATACTCAGTAAAGACGTTTGGATTAAGAAAAGGCGATGTCACTCTTATATTTCAATCAGCAGACAAATTCACCTCACTCTGGAAGTGGTCCATTCCTAGGAAATTTGAGATAATATGGATAAGTTATATTTGTTCATTTCTACACCATCAAGTCTTTCACTGAGAAATGAGAAGATTAAACAGATTATCATGTTTTTCAATACAATGAGTTGATCAGTGCTACAAAGTCTATTTGGGAAACTAGGCAATCACATTCCTCTAGGTAGATTTCAGTAGATGTGAGACTCTGTTCATAACACTTTTCTGTCTGTTTCCAATTAATATCTTAATGGGCAAGTTTTCTTCAGCAAGCCTCCTGAGGAAATAGCAAATTTTATTTGAAAGAAGAAATTTTTTTAAAAAAACATATTTTACATCTTTCTCCATTAACATTTGCCTTGAAGACTGATTGAAAGAATTTGATTGATTTGGTCAGAAAGATTGAGTGCCTCAGAAAACACAATAAATTCGTAGGTAAGTGACCCATCCCTTAATAATGACAGAACTTAAAAAAATTTAAGATTTTAATGTAAAATTCAGGTACTGCATTCTATTCCATAAATAGGCAAGCCACATAAGTAAAGGTATTCTGCTACAACTAATGCAAAT
This sequence comes from Acrocephalus scirpaceus scirpaceus, assembly GCA_910950805.1. Taxonomy (NCBI): domain Eukaryota; kingdom Metazoa; phylum Chordata; class Aves; order Passeriformes; family Sylviidae; genus Acrocephalus; species Acrocephalus scirpaceus. The sequence goes on from OU383777.1 coordinate 21,572,717, forward strand.
TTTTATTTCTTAGGTTTGGTGACAACATAAAGAAATACCTTTCCATGCACTGTAGTTCCATTATGTTGAATTATGTATATGCAATAATGTTTTAAACAAGTAGATAAGACAGTTCTCACAGTGCTTATATGTCTATAGGTCAGGTATTAACACTGTGAACTAAACAGACACTGACCAGGCACCACAGCGGGGTTCAGATCTCTCCTCCCAGTGCCGTGCTCTGAGGGTGTGTGCCCAGGGAGGCTTTGTTCCCACCACTGCAGCCTGGGCAGCACGAGAGCAGAGCTGCTCCAGGAACACCCTGTGACAGTGCTGCAAGTTACTAGAGTGGATCACAGAAATCTTAGAGACACTTTTTGATTGTCTGGAGTTCCTCCCTGCTTTGTAGATCTTGAGCCTGAGGGCAATTTTTTGAGGCTTGCATCAGCAGGCTCAGGTGTTAGTAATTTAGGACTTTTTATTCAGCAGCTGAAATTGGGAGCAGGCTGATGGGAGGGCTGGGAATGGTGCAGTGAACTGGATAAACTAGGTATGAGTTTGGAGTGGGACTGAGTATTTTAAAACCCTTGTGTGGCATTTTTATTCAAAAGTAAAGGGCCTTTGCTTGAGTTGCTTTAAGTCATTGTAAGAGTATAGGGAGGAAGGTGAATCAAATCTGCTTTTAACAGCTAGAAAACATTCAAGTAAAGATATGATGTAGTTTAGTAAACCAATTAAGATAAACTGCTTATAGTGTCACTTGGCAAACTCTGGAAACCCCTGCTAATTGCAATTCTTGGTTTTAGTTCTTTTTATGCAAGACTGTGATTTCTTTATTTTGAATGAAGGAATGAAAATGTACAGTAAAGACGGACTGTATGTCAGTTCTGGTACCACTCCTCCCATTTAGCTGCTTTTGCTGAGAACAGATAGCATCAGGAGTGCAGCAGTGTCATAACTTCTTTTACAAGACTTCTGCCAGTGTACAGGCACTGTAACAAATGGGAAAGGCCCCAGGAGAAGCATAGCAGACTTCTGAGGTGAAGAAAGGACTTTTTGTCCTTTGGACCCTCCCGGTGCTCTGCTTTTGCAGAATGTATGGTTGCAGTAGTTTTGTGGTAAGGTGAAACCCTGTTCATCCTTTGGATTTGGGGATAGCCCGTTCATCTGGGGTCTGAGGGCTCTTACCCTTTTCATGGCTCAGCTATCAGCAAAACTGTTTCTTTGGATACAGTTTGACTATCTGTAAAATGATTGTTTAGGGTTTTGTAAATGATTTCAAGATTCATGGGCTGGACACACTATAAAAGAGCAGATATTTACTGGAAACATTATGTGAGTGACTTAAAAGTCACCAACTATTACTAACAATAGGCATTAAGCTCTTTTTGGTGTTTGGCTTTATGAGTTTTCAGTCATTTCTTCGCACCACATAGGTCAAACATTATGCCTTGATCTGTGGTCTAGTACCTTTGGGAAGCGGTGTTGTCTGTGGCAGAAGTTTTAGAGCTGATCTTCAGGGAAAATCAACTGTGTCTCAGATACATGGGATCTCAGGCATGCTCAGAATAGAGATGCCGTATTTTGAAAAGGTCATATTCAATACTCAGATGTCACTTATCTGATCTCATCTGTAGCCATGAATGTGAAAAGAAATGCCAGACTAAATTTTCAGTCAGAAAAAAAAAAATGGGCATGCTTGGGGAAATCCATCTACAAGCTAATCCCAGCCAAATATGTTCCTCCATAAGTGAAAATTACTATTTCTTCTGTACTCTGTATTTTGCCAGACAGCACTGGAGGAAATCCTCCAGGTACTGAAAAGCAATAGTAAGTGTGTAGGAGTTAGCAAAGCTGGTTGCCAACACACCAGGCAAGGAGCTGGCTGATGGCAACCAGCAAGTAGCCCAGCAAGTCACCTTCCTGTGACTCTGCAGAGCAGAAGGGTCACATCCCCCAGAGGTCACATCTGTGGCAGAGCAGGGTGCAGACTGCACTGTGTGCACACTCTGCTTGCACTGCTGCTCCCCAGGCCTGGCTCCACAGCCAGACTCCCACTGCCCTCGCTACTCTGCCTTCACGTCCCACCACAGAGCACAGTCCTGGCACTACAGAGCTGCCAAGTGAAATTGTTCCTCTCCAAGTCTGTTTGCCAAGATTGCACAGGACCAGTCATGCTGATTGTTCATTATAAAGCCCTAATATATGTTTAATGACACCAAGTTGGTTTGTTTGGGGTTTTTTGCAACGCCAGCTGGTATTTTAATAGCCTTAATAATAGCACATATTAGTAGCATTATGACTTGTTTGTGTAACACTCCACTAAGCTATGCCAGCAGTAACTAATGAATGCATTCTAGGAAATTGATCCACCTGAAGCAGATTTCTCCGAGTAAAGCTTTAACTTCAGGGAAATAGGTTGCGAGCTTGGTGTGGGAGTGGATATGAGAGAGATTTAAAGCCCTTTTTGGATTTACAGAATAGCTTCCAATTCCTGCTGATGCAGAAATCATTTTAAAAATAAATAATTCCACCTGGGCCATTTGTGTGCCTGCTGTTCCAGACTCAGCCAAGAGCAGCAGGCCTGCTGTTCAAGCCAAGCTGACGAGAGTTAGGAATCCAAGATGGGGGGATGCCAGTGACATCTTTCAAACAGTCTTTTCCATCCATCCTCCATATGACTAAAAAATTAATAGTAAGAACAGATTAAATAAACTATATGACTAGGCTACAAAATCAGGGGTGTCTGATGGAAGCAGCTTGACCAGCAGCCTCGAATATGCAGACATTGCAAAAAAGAAAACCAGACCCAAGACTATTTTAGGTCTTCTTTTTGGCCTTGAATATTCTGCTTTACTCAAAGCACCTTGCAGCCCTAGATTAATGTATGAACTTGGCAAGATAAAATACTAGGCATACAGACAGCAGAAGCAAGAAGGAAGCTAAATTTTACAGCTTGCTGCTGAGATCAGGCCCAGCCCTTGGGCCAGTGCTATAGCATTAAATGATGGCAATAGCTATAAATGTTTTGAAGCTGTTACCCAAAAGATGGCAGTCAGCACCTCTGGTACGAGTCAGAGCATGGGTGATGCTGCAGATCCTCAGTGGGAGCAGATGTTGGCCAGACTTGTGCTGAGCACTCATTCAGGTTGGGTATTTGACTTTTGCTATGTTTTATGTACTTGATTCACACATTGGGCATCAACACCTTGACATCCTACACGGATCATCATTTACTGGCACTGCCCTTCTCCCTGTGCCTGTTTAGGAATCTGGTTAGCATCAGAGAGCTGGTGATAATTTTAGGCACAGTTATGCTAAGTCCTCTTTGGACTCACAGCAGCTCCCAGGATGATTTGTGTGGGAAATCATTTTGACACAGTCAGCCAGGCTCTTCCTTTGGATCCATGTTGACACCCAATTCTTTTCCTTTTCCTACCTATCTTAGAAGAAAAAGTATCCCAGCACACAAGTCCCACATGGCTGTATTCCCCTTTCTCACTCTTTCACGTATTTCCTGGCTCCTTCCTCTACTGCCCTAGAAGCACAAGAGAGCATAGCAGCTACTTTGAGGAGAATCTGTAATTGCTGCCTGGGCAGCCACTAAAAAGATTGAGACAATTTTCTTTGCCAAAATTCCACCAGAAAATCCAAGGGCTGAACTGGCAGTTCAATGCTATTTTTCACATACCAGCTGAAAGGTTTTCTAATTGATTAGCAATTAGCCAGTTCTGAAAGGCTCAGGGTCAGATTCAAAACTGGTATAAATCAGAGAAATGCCATTGAAGTCTGTGATTCATTTTCCAAATGGTAAAAAATTCAGCAGGAGCTTTAAACTGCCAATGTTATCCATCCAACAGCTGGCTAAAATTCAGAAAGATAGCACATTTTCTGTAATGCTCTTTGACATTAGGTATTCCTAAGGGGCCAGATATAACCAATACAAAAGCTAAAGTGAAAATTCGGGGGTTAAAAAAAAAAACAAAACCCAAGAAAGCATGGATCTGATAAACATAAGTTATAGGAATGAGGGTCAAAATGTAGAATCAAATTTTACATGTTTACAGATGTGTGTTCATTATCATAATTAATCAAAACACAGTTCTTCTGTGTCTTGGATGGAAGTTCGACGCTCCTGTCAAAGTGACTGGAAGGATTTTGCTAGCTCTTGGTGGGGTTGGACTGCATCCCTTGTGAAGCCAAATTCCCCAGCAGGTGTGGATATTGCCTGTGTGCACAGCACAGTTGTTGCATTTTGTTTCTTTTCTCTTCTCAAATATTCTGCTTCTCAAAACATTCAACTCATTGCTGTTCCAGACAAATGTTCTAATGAAACTAAAAGCCCAGGAGCTGAACAGCCTGGGGAGAATTAGAGTGGCAAAGGAGGTTGGCAAAAGCTCCAGAATTTGCCTTTCTCCTGTAACAGAAAAAGACTTTTTCTTAGAAGATATACAAACATTGCCTGAACTTGGCTCATATCTTCTGGGAAGGCTAATAGCAGGTCTGTCTCTAACATCCATATATATTAGAAAACTTTTGTAAACTTAGTAATTCTGAGGGCACCTCTTCCTGTATTTCCTTCAGCTGCCTGACAAAACAGAACTGGTTTGGGGCTGCTGCTCTTCAGTGCATGCACCTTATTTCTGGACATAAGTTAGGCCATCCTGTTTTCTCTGTCTGCTTCCCATTGTTGGGAAAGCTTGTCACTGCTAGCAAAGCCTATATCAAGATAAGACAAGGATATATGTGATATTGAGTAGTGATACTTCATTTCACAGGCCAAAAACTTTAATAATCATTTAGATAAATGCAAGACCAGACTGTAAATTACATATACTCTTTAATCCTCTATTTATTTAAAATATAACTAAAACCATTTTTGACTTTATTAGAACCAGATACTTTTTCATATTTACTATTCAATAAATCACAATGCAGAATATAAAGAAATACAAGAAAATGTGTATTATTAAAATAAATATACTATACTCAGGAAGTGGAGAAAAGGATTTTACCACCTATAGGAACACCCCCTTCTTCCCTCTCAGGATTTACTTGTAAACCTTTTGTGCTTACGTTGCCTTAAGTGAATGATATTAAAATCTGTGCTGTGTTCTAATAAAGAGTGATTTTCTTGGTAGCAGAGGCATGTACTAGTCTTTATTTCAGAAACGCAGTCTTTTAAACTAAGGACTTTTTCCCTAAATGTTCAGCTGCCATCCTTCCTCACACTCTCTGGGAGAAACTCACCATTGTCCCATTTGCTTAACATAGATGACTGACAGATACAGTGAAAAGCTAGGAAAGCTTTTGCCTTCAGTACTGAGGACATTTCAATGGCCTGTGCCTGAAGATTTGGAACAAGGCTGGGCTTTACTTTGCAAATTCCATGTGCAGCAGGAAACTGCAGAGCTGCTCCAGCTCTAAACAAATCTTCAGGGAATAAATGCTCAGGTCTTCACCAACCATATCCAGTGAGGGTTAAAAAAAGAGCCCCATTTTCCACACTTCTAAATACTGAGAAAGTCACATTTAGTTGAGACTTCATTTTTCTGTAGGAAGTTTGTATTTTTGTGGGAGACTGTGAAAACTGATCTAAGTAAGCAGTCATATTGGCTAAGTTAGAAAATCCTGCATTAAATTTGGAGCCTAGTAGAAAATTCAGGTACCAATTCAGCAGGTTAGGGTTCAAGATATATTAAGATTTAGATGTAATTCTGTAATTTTCAGAATAGCATTCCTCAGTCTTCCACCAGTGGAGCACAGCATGGAAGTATGTGTAAAAAGATAGAAGAGATACATAATTTGTTCCACTATTCCCAGTACAATGACTGATTATTACTGGTGATTAAATTATTAAATATAAGCATAAAATCATCTGTCATGGTTTAGGATATGATGACTCAGATTGGTAGTTACCTTTTAATCCACTCTACATAAAAATGGGAATAATAGAAACAAATTCCTAACTATTAATCTGACTCATTAGGTACACTTAGGAGCCCTATTCCCATTAATTTCAGTGTAGAGCACAATTAAAAATGAATGTTAGATGCAATCTGTACAATGTTTAAAGTGCTGTATTTAATAGTGTTATTGCTGAGTGTAAGCATCATTTCAGAGAGTTAAGCACCTGAATTATGCCAAGGCAAATCTACTTTGCACTTGACTGTCAAACTGATTTGCAGCAAAGCCCCAGCCTGGGATTAAGATCAACATCCAGACATCTGGAACTGGTTGAGTGATAAAGAAAAATCCTGACTGTAATATCAAGCAGCAGAAATGGGCAAGAAGGTGCAGCATTACCCTTCAGCTGCCTCGAGGCTAATGGGAGAAAAATAATTTAATACTGAATAAGGCAGGATGGTTGGGATGAGGGCTGCCTACACTGGATCAGAACTGCTGATTTAATTTGTAACACTAACTGAACCTTGCTGTCACATGGATCTGTACCTCCTAAGTGTCTGAACATACAGATGGGGTTTGCCTGATTGGATCTAGATGAAGAAACAAGGCCATGAATTTTACAGCCACTTCATGGTATAACAGCAACCAGGTGCCAGCATCAAACATCTGTCCTTTTCCAGGATGAGAGGAAACAGAAGAGAAACAAGAAAATATTTTTTTAACAAAAGGTGGTAAGAAATATGGTACACAATACCAGAGAATTGCTAAAAATGAATGTTCCAAATAATCTGAAATTCAGAATTAGTATCAGATTTCCCATTTCAAAGTGACTCATAGAAAAGCCTGGGAGGGTGATCAGCAGGTAATTATGTCAGCTTTTCTTCTGTCTTGTTCTCATTCCCATCTACAAAACCATTTCAATAACCATGGTTGCCTCTGCTAAAAAATTACATGTGCTGAAAAACTGTATACGGTTTCATTTATTAGTGAGATACTAGCAGATTTGTATCTGTTTGTTAATTTTTTAGTTAGGCAAAAGAATATCTGTTGTCCTGTGTATTTTCTGGGGCTTCGGATTTTACCGTTGGCTACTGCTGGCTCTTTCCCATGGGAACAGATTCCCATTTTCATAGTGTGCTGGTTTGAAAGCAAAACCAATGAAAGACTCCAAGTCAGAAACACAATTTAATAAGAGGAAAAGAAAAGAAATAAAAGAAAGTAAAATAAAAGTAATAGTACAAAAAAAACCACTGACAGAGTCAGAATACAACCTGACACCCTGTTAGGGTGGTAGTAGCAGTCCAGATGAGATGGTCTTGTCGAAGCAGTGATCCTGTAGAAACATCTGGTAGCTCTTGTCTCCTCTGGGAGTCCAGTGGATAAAAGCTGCCTGTGCTGTCCCAAACCCTGGATTTATCCAGGTGGGAATGCTTGGCTCCTCCCCCTGGGCGGAGCATCTCACAATGGGGATGATCTCATTCTATGAGTCATGCAGTGGGTCCTTGATGGCCCATTAAACAGAGATGACTCCCAGAGGAAGTTATCTATGAGTCATGTGGCAAGGCATTGTTAGGCTCGTTAACAGAAGATAATGGAAACACTGCCCCACCTTGGCTCCAACAGCTCATGGGGATAGAATACATACCTTGGGCACAATTTTACATTGTAACCTAGGACACATAGTAGTGTCTTTGTTGTTTTGTAAACACTAAAGAGAGCTTTGCCCTTCTCACGCAAGTTTCCCAAAACAATCTCTGTCACCTGTTGTTTGCTGAAAGAGAAGAGACGCAGTCCTTGTCTGACCAATCGCAGCCCCTTTTGCAGAGCATCTTATAAAAGCACAAAGATTCAAAAAGTAAAAGCCTTCTGATCACCTAGAACTGTCTGTGTGCTTTTCCTTGCCACGCAATCACTGTAACAAATATCTAAGGTTATTCTCATTACTTATAGCAAAAAGTATTGTTAAAATCTAAGTCACATAGGATATTTATTTGTTATCTAAATGCTCAGTAGCTTATGAAAATCTTTACCACCTTAGATAACAAGCACTTCTAGATATTTCTGTGTTTAGATGTCTATACATGCTTCTTTGAAACATGTTTTGCTTGCAATGCATGTCTTCTGATTTATTTTAGGAATGTTCTAACATGGAAGAGACACTTATGAAGATCATAAGACCCTTGTGGTGCAGCTCCCTGGGAGGCACCCCACCTTGATGCTGGGCCTACTGAAACCAAGGGAGCTTACCATTGACTTCATATGGCTTTGAATCAGACCATCAAAAGCACTAAGAGGGTCCTGTGCTTATCATCTGCCCCTTGACTTTTAGTTTCATGTATTATTTCCATTTCATATTGCTAAGAAATATTAAGTTTCACAAACATGAAGGAAAGAATCACAGTTTGTACTATAATAGGAGAAAGTATGTTTATTCTATTTAAAAGCATCCATTCTCATGGATGTACAGAGATTACTTAATTCTATCACTAGCACTCAGTAGGTATAATAAAACAAATTGAACTTCAACCCTCTGCAGGAAAGAAAGTGTACAGCTAAAATAATTTTTTTCCTTTGTCAATTTCATTATGACACATTGCACTATGTCCCACATCCCACATTGCCACAGTTTTAACCATGCAGCTGCTGAGAGCCCAGCTGCAGATTTTCAGGTCTTAGATATCTAACTTGTACTACAAAATAATTTAGTCACTGTAATTGTAATGTTTTGTATGTCTGAATTTAAAGGGCATAGGCACTGAGAGAAACCCATGATGTGAAGTTTAAGGCATCTGATTCTCCATGGGATGCTCTAAGAAATGTGCAAATGCCTGCACATCGGTTAAAGATAGCAAAATGTAGCCAACAGGAAACATAAAGAGAAGAAAACAGAAGTCCAAAAAGTTATAAAATTAGAAATCAGAAGTGCTCTTCACAGGAGAACAATAGAGAGAGGATTTGATCCTAGAGCTGATACAAATGTATGCAAATGTATCTCCCATAGCCTGTGTGCAGCTTCAAAAGGAGAGGGACACTAGCAGAGGAGTCAGAAGGAGCACCTGGGTCAGCTTTCCCTGTGAGAACAGACCCTGTCTGTGGGGTTTGGGAAGCATCTCTTCACTGTGCCATCCTGCACATCCTGTCACACTGCAGATCCCACATACCCAACCCTCAGAAAGTCATCTGGCCTGCCAGGAGTGTTGAGACAGAAACCAGCTAAAGCCCACTTGGAGGTGTATAACGGCGCATTTTATACCTTTTGATTTATTGTTAATATTAATTTGTTCTGTAATGGTTTCTCCCAAGTTCCCCCCTGCATTTCTCCCCATTTGGTTTCCCCTTGTCTTTGTTCTCCACAGCCTGTCACTCTCTGGGAAGCCTTTCCTCTTCTTCCAGAATGTTCAGAGACACTCGGTCCCAGATTGGAGCAGGCTGGGGAACCCCCACCCCTCGTTTCCCATTCGCTGTCTGTGTGACATCCATATTTCCCTTATTGGCTTTCCCTCTTGTGTCCACCCCCTTCTCCCAACCCCATATAAGCTGCGGCCACACCTCGGGCGGGGACACTCTTGAGAGAGGCTCAGAGAGAAGCGTGGCTCCCCTGCGAAAGGCAGGTGACAATAAAAACCATCTAGCCACAAAGTAGCCTCCTCGCTTCCTACCTTCGTCAAGCCTCACCGACATCTCTCGTGCAGCTCTGACCCACCAGGGGGGTGGTGGCCAGTCTGCCTGCTGCTACCAACCGAGTTTGGAAGTATCCCAAGCCAGGGCTAGCCGGGAACAGCTGGAAGCCGCTTTCCAGCCGGGATCGAGGGATATTTTCAGTGGGTGCCCAACGTGGGGCTGAAGACTCCACTAGAAAGAGGCTGCGTGAAGTTGTCTCCACAGGACGTCCGAGACCATCACCGGAGCTGCGGGTCCACAGTCCTTGCCTGCGAAGGTTTCATCCCCGCAGCGGAGAGGGACTGCAAGGCAACCACGCCTGCCAGCACCACCGGCAGGAAGAGAGAGTAGCCTTTCGTACCCAAAAAGTTTCTCTCCTGACGAAGGCCACCACCACTTGTCTTCTTCCAAGCTTGCACCAGACGGAGGCAGAGAAAAGAAGCTCAGCCTCGGGTAGAGGTAACGGGAGTTCCGTCGGTCCAGGGAGAAAAAAACCGAGGTTTGGTAAGTTCCAGCACTGGCTGATCTCCCGAGCGGCAGTCGCGCGGCGGCTGGTCGCGGCGGGCGGGCAGCGAAGTCGGCACGCGGCCATTTCCCTTTTCTTCCCCCTCTGCAGCGGCGGCAAGGTGCGCGGGCGCTCCGACAGTCGGTGGTGCAGGGTTCCCTTTCTCCCCCCTTTGCGGCGGCGCGGGCTCTCCGCGATTCTGCGGTGGGATCTGCGGCGAGCACGTGGCCCGCGGCGCGGACAAACGCCTTTGTTCGCACACGTGGTCAGCGGTGGGTGAGCGGGGTTGGCGGCGCACGGGCAGCCCACGCGGTGTCCACGTGTTTGTTTCTCGCGTGCTTTTGCGCCCGGCGCAGTTACGTCATCACAGGCACGCGGTGCGCGACCCTGCTCCTCCTCCCCCCACCTCCTGGCGTGGCCGCGCGGCTCTTGGCGCTGCCCAACGACGTCATTAAGCGTCGTCGGCTCGGCACGGCGCCCAGCTTGACCCCCGCCTCTCCCCCCTTCTCCCCGCAGCGCGCACGCGGTGCGCGAGCCTTTGTTTTGCACGCGGCTTGCTGCAGCCCCTGGCGCGGCTACATCACTCAGCGGCGCGGGCGTCTCCCGTGCACGTGACCACGGCCACGTGATCTCCGCGGCAGCGGCTGAGCAGCTCCCATGCGGCGCCCGGCACGACCCCGCCCCCTTCCCCTTCCCCCACGCGGCCCCGGCGCGGCTCCGTCCCTTTCACCCCCTTTCCCCCCCTCTCCCGCGTGCCGCGGCTGCAGCGCACGTCCCGATCGTGTCCCCCGCCACTGCCTCTGGGGCAGAAGTCGAGCACAGCACCAGAAAAGCCCCCGAACCTCCAGAAGTCCCTGACCCTCCTATAACCTCAAGGCTTTCAGCCTATTGGAAGGCTTCACTGAAGCCTAGAAACGCGTTTCACCCTCGGAGTCTGCCTTATGCTTTCCAGGGGTCTTAGTCTGTGTTGCGGCGGCTTTAGTTCTTTCAGCTTAATTTAAAAATTTTATTTTTAGACGTGAGACCCCCGAAGCATGGGCTTGGGATGCTCTCTTGCTGTCGGCTTTTGTTGGGGAGTGTCTGCACTTTGAGGCACAGGGAGCATTGGTCCCTGGTTTCGGGTTTTGAAGTTGCAGCTGTTGTTTTAAGTTGTAGATTTTTGTTTTCAGCTGGTGTGTGAGTGTGTAGATTGAGCATGGGTACAAAGCTCTCTACACAAGAAAAGGAAGTGTTCAATGTTATTGTTCTGAGTTTGAAGAGCTCCCAGTTTAAGTTTTCGAAGGGGAAGCTCAAAAGATTTGTCCGATTCCTCTTCCTCCACTTTCCACATGTGTCCCCTGCTCAGGCAGCCAGTGTTGAATTTTGGAACACTGTCTATGCAAAATGCTTCCAATTGAGCAGGACAGGGGACAAGGATGGAGAAAAATATATAATTTGGCCATTGCAGCTGTGTTCTGCTTTGAATCAGACCGGGAAAGTGGAGAAAAAAGCTGAGTGGATGATCTGCCCCAGTTACCCCAGACTCCAGTCCAGTTCCCTCTCTCCCCAGAAAGGGCATCCTCCGAGGAACAGGAGGGAGAACTCCCCCTGCTAGCCCTGGATCCTCGCAGGTGCTCTGCCCCTGCCTGACCAGTCATAGACAGACTAGCAGGCATGCTTGTGATTGCCCTGTCCAGGCAACTCAAGCATCTTTCCCATCCCCTTCTACCCCAGTTGCTAAACCCAGAGTTGAGTTTTTGTTAAGAAACAAAGAGAGTGCACGGAATGGCAGTCGCAGCTGCGCATCTCGTTCCCCTTCTCCCTCTCTTTCCCTTAAGGCACGACATTGTGGTGACTGCATGGCAGAGCCATCCAGGTTTTCAGTGTCGTCCTCCCCCACTTCTTCTTCCCATAATCCTTTTTCGTCCTGTCTACATTCCAACCACTCCCTTCCCTTAACTCCTCCCACATCTCAGAGTTCCCGAGCTCCACCTCATGTTTGTACTCCTCCCCAAACTCCTCCTCTCGCGCCCTCCACCCACAGTTCAGGTCTACCCCCTGAACCAACTCCTCCCCCAAGGGTGTCACCATTGCAGGAGGACACATCCCCTCTAGAGCTGGAACCCCAAGGCCCGGGCCCAGGTGACCTTCCTTCCCTCGCTCCTGTGACTTATCGCAGATCGAGGGGTGGGAATGTCACTCAGCCTAACGGGCAGCCCCTTTCCCAAAATACCATCAGAGATCTATGTCAGGCTCACCGGGAGTATGGGAGAGAAAGCCCATACTTCCGAGGGTTGTTGAGAGCCAACTTAGCCGGAACAGTGACAGTCCCATCAGACCTTCGCCAGCTGTTTTCATGTCTGCTGAACTCAACAGAGTTCAAGCTCTGGGAGGCAGCATGGAAAGACCTGCTCAGGACTGCACTACCGAGCTTGTCGGAAGATCCATCAACCGTGACAGATGCAGCGGGGGAACCCATCACCCTCGACCTTCTGTCCGAGGAAGGCAAGTGGGCACAGGCTCTAGAGCAGGCCAACAATATCCCAGAAGGGATATTGAACAAGATCAGGGACAGCACGGAAAAGGCATTTTTAAGGTTGCGGTCGGGAGGCCCTTTGCCTCATTATGCAGATATCAAACAGGGACCGGCAGAGCCATTTGTAGACTTTGTGGAACGTTTAACAAGAGCAATTGAGTTGCAGGTGCGGCAGGAGACAGCTTGGGAAACGGTGCTGGAGGAGATGGCACAGAAAAATGCCAATGAGAAGTGCAAAGCAGCCATCCTCAGTTTGCCCCTCAAGCCTCCGCCCACCATTGAAGATTTTCTACAGGTGTGTGAAGCCAAGGTCCCGATGATGACTTCTGGACCAGACCATGCACCAAGGCAGCAGCCCCACAGTACTCCGAGAGCTGCTGCCGCTGAACCGCGACCAAACGTGCCAGCCAGAAAACCATCCTTCCGCAAGAACAGCTGCTGTACCCTGTGTGGCCAGTTTGGCCATTGGCAGTCCTCCTGCCCAGCCAAAGCTGAATTTCAGCTCTTTTTACAGAACCAGGGAGGTGGAGGGGGGAATCAGGCAAGGGGCACACAGCCCCAACAACAAAAAACTAAGATATGAGCGTGAGGACCACAAAAGGGTGGCCAGGGTGAGGAGGGGGAAAAGAGGAGTTTCGAAAGATGTGCCAAAGAATACTAATTCACTGGATTTGACAATTTTCGTTCCAGAACGAGACACTCCAGGAGTTCCCTCCGGGAGCTCCCAGCCACCGGACAGAGACCTTTTTAAGCATCTAGCGGACGCAACTTTAACAACTACCTCCGGGTATCAGCCCTTCAGGCTTCAGCTGACTGAGCCACTCCACCTTAGGGACACCGATTGGCATTTTGTCAGGGTTGACCCAGGTGAGCAGGGTACCTGGAAAGAGATCGGGGCAAAGTATGTCGTGATGGGAGATTGTAAGTACACTCTCAGGGAGATTGAAGTTGCTCCGGGGACATTCAAATCAGAGCTCGAGCACTTCATTGTATGGCTGCACTGCACTCATCCTCCAGTCTTTCTGCCCAAGGGTCAAGTAATAGCTCAAGTGATATCCGTTCCCAGCCTGGAGAAAGACGTCACACCGTCAGTGGGGAGGGTAAGGGCTACTACAGCTTCATCCAAGCCTTCGCTGGACTGTGTGTTGAGGGTGGGTGACGAGACCCATAACATCAGAGGTCTTTTGGACACAGGCGCGGACGTGACCATAGTCCCGATACGGGATTGGCCGTCACACTGGGCTTTGCAAAACGTGGATGGACTTGTACAAGGTGTAGGAGGGTTGCAATTGCCTCGTCAATCAAAGAGCGTTGTGGAAATTAAGGGGCCAAATGGGCAATCGGCAACTCTACGCCCATTTGTGAGGGATTATAAGGAACCCTTGCTAGGAAGAGACCTGATGGCCCAGTGGGGAGTCACAATTGACATACCCGACCCCTCACAAAATTTTCGGGCAGCGGTCACTAAAGAGCGTCCCACCCAAAAGCTCAATTGGAAAACTGACATTCCAGTTTGGGTAGAGCAGTGGCCGCTATCTAAACAAAAATTAAAAGCGCTCAACGAGCTCATAGAGGAGCAGCTGAGAAAAGGCAACATTGTGGAGACCACCTCTCCGTGGAATTCCCCAGTGTTTGTCATTCAGAAATCGGATAAGACCAGGTAGCGGCTCCTCCACGACCTTCGCCAAATTAATAATGTCATCGAAGACATGGGGTCTCTCCAGCCTGGGATGCCTTCCCCAGCAATGCTCCCCCGAAATTGGAATCTGGCAGTGATTGACATAAAGGATTGTTTTTTTCAAAGTCCCTTACACCCTGACGATGCTCCCCGCTTTGCGTTCTCGGTGCCTACCATCGACCGAGAAGCCCCGAGGAAGAGGTACCATTGGAAAGTTTTGCTGCAGGGCCTTAAAAACAGCCCGGCCATCTGCCAACGGTACGTCTCTTCCTTGCTGTCTCCTGTGCGTGCAGCCGCAGGTGAAGCGATCATCCATCATTACATGGATGACGTTTTAATCTGCACTCCCAACGATGATCTTCTCTCACACGTGCTTGACCAGACGATTTCTGTGTTAGTTGCTGCAGGGTTCGAGTTACAGGAGTCCAAGATTCAACGGATGCCACCTTGGAAGTACCTCAGCCTCAAGATTGGCAAGCGGACCAAAAATTGGCTGCAAAAATTGGCTATTAAAACCAAAATTAGGACGCTCGCAGATGCCCATCAACTGTGTGGGGCATTGACATGGGTAAGACCCTGGCTAGGTCTGACAACTGAAGACCTAGACCCGCATTTCAACTTGTTGAAAGGTGGGGAGGAGCTGAGTTCTCCGAGGGAACTCACCCCAGAGGCACAGAAAGCGCTCGAAAAGGTCCAGGTAAGACTGTCCACCAAGCAGGCCAACAGGTGTGCACCTGACCTGCCATTCCAATTTATCATCCTAGGAAACCTGCCACATCTTCACGGTGTCATTTTTCAATGGGACAAGGAGGTCACCAAAATACATCGGAAGAACCGAGGCGGGAAGGATCCTCTTCTTATTATAGAGTGGATCTTCCTCATCCACCAGCAGTCCAAAAGGATGACCACGCCACAAGAACTGGCGGCTGATTTGATTCGGAAAGCCAGAACCCGCCTTAGGGAATTGGCTGGCTGTGACTTTGACTGCATACACATCCCAATTCGGACCAAAACGGGCCCAATTACAAAGGCAATGTTGGAACAACTATTGCAGGAAAATGAGGCTCTGCAAATAGCTCTGGATTCATACACTGGGCAAATTTCAATTCATCAGCCTGCCCACAAAATTTTCAATGAGGATGCTCAATTTACATTGGCTTTAGAGAGTGTTCAGAGCAAAAGGCCTTTAGAAGCACTGACAGTTTTTACGGACACGTCCGGAAGGTCCCACAAGTCAGTTCTGACTTGGAAGGACCCTCAGACTCAGCAGTGGGAGAAAGATGTTACCAGGGTCGAGGGTTCCCCTCAAGCTGCTGAGTTGGCCGCAGTCGTCCAGGCTTTTGAAAGGTTCTCTGAACCATTCAATTTAATCACTGATTCGGCCTATGTAGCAGGTATAGTATCCAGAGCAGAGCATGCAGTCCTGCAAGAAGTGTCCAACCCTGCCCTCTTTGAACTGCTCTCGAAGCTTGTTAAGCTGATCTCCCACCGAGAGCAACCCTTCTATGTGATGCACACCAGGTCACACACGGATTTGCCAGGGTTCATCACCGAGGGGAACAGGAGGACTGATGCTCTCGCTGCCCCTGTGGAGATGGCCCCATTGCCGAATCTCTTCGAGCAGGCAAAAATCAGCCATCAGTTGTTCCATCAGAATGCCCCAGGCCTTGTTCGCCGGTTCCCCATCGTCTCACCCAGGAACAGGCAAGGGCGATCGTGGCAACCTGTCCCACGTGCCAGCGGCATGCTCTCCCAACCATCAGCGCTGGGGCTAATCCCAGAGGGTTGAGCACCTGCGAGGTGTGGCAGACAGACGTGATGCACGTGCTTCAGTTTGGTAGGCTGAAGTACATCCACGTCTCGGTGGACACCTTTTCACACACAGTCTTTGCCTCTGCCCGCACAGGTGAGAAATCCGGGGATGCTATCAAGCATCTCCTGCTGGCTTTCTCCTTCTTAGGCATCCCAAAGGTCCTCAAAACAGATAATGGGCCAGCGTACCGTTCCAAGGAATTCCGTGACTTCCTGCAGCAATGGGGTGTGGAACATAAAACTGGCATCCCCCACTCCCCAACTGGTCAAGCCGTGGTGGAGAGGACCCATCGAGACATCAAACGGGTCCTGGACCAGCAACAACCGGTCCTGAAGGTCGAGCTGCCACCCATCCGTCTTTCCAGGGCCTTGTACACCATCAATTTTTTAAACTGCTCCTTTGAGGTTTTGAACCCACCAATCGTTCGTCACTTTGGTGGGTGTCAGCAGCTGGCCCTGAAGGTGCGTCCGCAAGTCCTCATGTGAGATCCAGAGACTGGCGGAGTCGAGGGCCCACATGACTTGGTCATTTGGGGTTGTGGATATGCTTGCGTGTCCACCCCCAGGGGACTGAGGTGGATTCCCTCGAAATGGGTGAAGCCATACCGTCCTGTAGTCTCTGGGGAAAAAAGACCTAAATACTCGCAGGTCTCAGTAGCTGCATGGAGAAGGAAAAGGCACCGGTGGAACTCCTGGGACGAGTTTGTCCTCCCCTTACCCCCTTGCCCTGTTTCTAATTATGTTTTGGTTTCATATTCTATTTAGTTCCGATCCAGACCCACTCAGAGCGATGGCCCCATTGACAGCAGCCATCCTTCTATCCCTGCTGCTGCTTGCCAGTCTTCAGTCTCCGATGGTGGCATGGGCAGTGCCAACACCCATGCCACAATCCACAAACTTGCCGGAGGCTTCAAGAACAAGCTGTCCTGAGACATCCGACTGGCTGGATGGACTTTTTGAGAACTGGGGGCTATCCGCATGGACTGGATCAATTTTACGTTCAGTTTTAATTGTGTTATTTGTACTTTTCTGTGTTTCAGTTGCTGCTTGTTTTACTTGTTGTTTTGTTAAAAAATTAATTACACATACCAGCACACTCCCCCAAGTGAACCAGGTTGAGTGTGCCACAGCTCCCTCGCTTGAAGAAGAGATGGACATTTGCGATGATGAGCCCTTCCCCGAGGAGGGCTTTGAAAAAGACTTTGAACACCAGGACTTTGAGCTTTGGCCACCAACACACGGTCCTTGGGTCCAAGGCGAATGTCACCATTGCGTCTGACCCTGCCATCTTTTATAAAAAGAAAGGGGGAGATGTAGGGCGCGTTTTATACCTTCTGATTTATTGTTAATATTAATTTGTTCTGTAATGGTTTCTCCCAAGTTCCCCCCTGCATTTCTCCCCATTTGTTTTCCCCTTGTCTTTGTTCTCCACAGCCTGTCACTCTCTGGGAAGCCTTTCCTCTCTTTCCAGAATGTTCGGAAAGACTCAGTCCCAGATTGGAGCAGGCTGGGGAACCCCCACCCCTCGTTTCCCATTCGCTGTCTGTGTGACATCCATATTTCCCTTATTGGCTTTCCCTCTTGTGTCCACCCCCTTCTCCCAACCCCATATAAGCTGCGGCCACACCTCGGGCAGGGACACTCTCGAGAGAGGCTCAGAGAGAAGCGTGGCTCCCCTGTGAAAGGCAGGTGACAATAAAAACCATCTAGCCACAAAGTAGCCTCCTCACTTCCTACCTTCGTCAAGCCTCACCGACATCTCTCGTGCAGCTCTGACCCACCGGGGGGGTGGTGGCCGCTCCGCCTGCTGCCACCAACCGAGTTTGGAAGTATCCCGAGCCAGGGCTAGCCGGGAACAGCTGGAAGCCACTTTCCAGCTGGGCTCGAGGGATATTTTCAGAGGTGCCCTCCCAACTAAAAGGTGCACTTCTACTTCAGTTTCCCCACTTTGCTGGATATATTCAGTGGGAAAAATCTGGGTCTACATACCCAGACACCTGGATAGACATTTATACAGAATGCATTAATATACTACAGACAGTTGCAAATTTAACATATTCACAGAAGATTTTATAAAATACTGGTTCACTACCCTATTGTTCAGTTACTGAGTGACTATCTTTCTGTAAGATATGACCTTAATGGAGACAGCAAGAAGAGTCAAACTAACATCTAATTCAATGCTACTCAGAAAACTTTGAAACATTTTGTTTCCTACTGACATGTACTTCAGTCCTACAGCACAAGCAAAATGTCAAATGAATCACTTTTACACCCTTCCTTTGAAAAATCCACCGCAATCATACTCTTTTAAAAAACTGCATTTCTCTGAGAAAGCCATTCCACAAAAAAAAAAAAAAAAAAAAAAAAAAAAAGTGAAATATCTCTAATTTTCTTCACTATAAAAATATGCTTCAGAAAAACTTTGGTAGATATCCTTCCTTTATTTTTTTTAAATAAATACACTGAATTTAGTTTATTTTTTTTTTTCCTTTTAAAGAAAGATCATTGTAAGGTTGATTAATTTCTTATTGGTTGGCTGTGGTTTAGTCACAGCCTCTCCTAACCTAGATAGAATCAAAAATATTTCTTTCTACAATGGAATTTTGTTTTTAAAAAAAATAGAAGTTCTCACTTGCCTTCAAGTGCTCTATTAACATAATGTGTTGTTCAATGCCCAATTTCTCTTCTAACATAGTTATTACGGCAATAACTCACTGAGGATATATGAGGATAATAACGTATGTTTAAAGATGGAAAAGCTGCTAAGAGGTGCAAATTCACATAGGTCAAAGCCTGATGGAATCTTTAAGATTCTGAAACAAAGAGAAAATAAGAGCAGGTGGGAGTTGAATGTTATGTTGCAAATGTTTGCCTGGATCATATAGAAGAAAAAGCCAGGAACTCAGCACAGGTCTCTCTGATCTCTGTTTTCCCTACAGCTATTTTTTATCCAGCTACACATATTCTAATACAAAGACATATATAGCATTACTTATTAATTTTATTTTAGTCATGGCTTTAAAAAAACACAGAGAGACAATCTGTTTTGGACTAGAATATATGCATTCTTCTCTCAGTATGTATACTAATATACAAATACTTTTTCTTCCTCAGCTCCTGACTATTTCATTCCTCTTTGTCTTGTGGAGAACTCAAAGCATGAACGCCTTTATCACACTGACCATGAAAGAGTAAAACATGAACTTGAATTCACTCAAGTGGAAAGGAAACCAGGAATCTCCCTTCATCATTTGTTTTCTGGGAGGATGGTCTATCCAGTATGACATCCAGTATGATACAGGTAGATTCTTCCTTTCTTTACAGAGAAGTGACTTCATGCTGTTTTATTTAGAAGCAGCAGACTTCTGCTGTCCTGGTAGTACCTGTCAGCTGAGCAGAAACCAGGCTTCTAGACTGCTAAACAGCCTAATGTCAGAAAATGAGATCAATGGACAGACATGTTCCTGAGATCTTCACACTTTTGACTCAACCTCCAAGGTGCTCCACTCTCTCTCTGTGCTTTATGAGCATTTAAACCTCAGGGCACTGCTGCAGGGTTTGGACTTTGTCTGGGACAATGACATATTCAGCCTCCAGCTGCAGAGCATGTGAAACTTTTCCTTGAATCAATGCTACCTTTTCTCTTGACTGACTGAAGCCAGCCCTTTGGCTAAGCAGTACTTAGGGAAGATAACTGCAAATGTGGGGAAGACAGAGTCTGCAGAGCTCCCTGAATGGTCTTCAAAACTTTAAGTTCATCACAGTCAATTCCTTCATAGCCATGACAACAGTGGCAGACAATGTCTCTGCCATTATTTGCAGATCTTCATTTGACATTTCTCCTCTCATAATAAATCCTTGGTTCCCCAAGGCATCTATCCGGAAGGTCTTAAAATTTAAGTGTACATATGTTGAGGCTCTCCAGGTTCCTTGCACACATGATACATTGTGCTGACAAAGATGCCTCCTTCGCACCACAGCTGCTGCTGTGACATTGATAATGTAGGGCTCAAATTCAGAATCAATGAATTTTTGCACATCTCTGCTCTGTAAATGGTCGAAATTTTAGCTAAAATGGGATTATGCACTTTATTTTTTCCTTTTACATTCTAAAAAATATGGAATATGTAAGGAGCCTGCATTAATTAATTCATCCAGGATAATATAAATTTGGCTAATTTAAAGGATTAATACGAATTTTTATACAAAAAATATAATCATATTGAGGCACAAATGACTTCAGCAACTTGCATTCCCCAAGAAACACCACTGTGTAGATCTTTCAAGAAGCCATGTTATATGTTAGAAAAGGTGATGTCAGTGAAGCGGTGTGGCAAGACTCTTGGTGTCTGGAGCTGATGGAGAAGCTCCAGAAGCTTGCCTTTGTCACTTGACTGGAGTGGAAGTTAGTTCACCCTTCTATTCATATTGATTCTGACAGAGGCCGCATCCAAATGTTTAAAAAATTGGCTGGAGTAATTGAATTTGCTGAGGACAACTGAAAACTTATTTTCAGCCATTCATTCTCATGCTGGCTGGGTTTTCTATATTATCTGCCAGGAGAAAAACAGCCCAGAACACCCATCTCACACAGCTGTAAGGAAAAAGTCTTTTTTTATGACAAAATTTGATATGTGACTTTCTGAAAACTCCAGGACATAGCAGGGCATCAAAAATCAAAAGTTTTGATTTTAATTGGCTAGGTCTGATATGTAGTATAAAGCCTCTCCATCTGATCTTAACAGCTTGCTTTATTTTCCTTCCCCAAGCACAAGGACAGTTCTCATAACCTGACAAATTGCTGAGCACCACCACTAAACCTTGTCTGGTGTCCTAAACATGCTCTAGATAATTTCCTAGTGTTTTACCCAGCTGGAGGGGAACTTGACCAGGAGAATAACTACTGAGGAGCAGTCTTCCAAAATTCCTGGTATTAGCCATTGGCTTCCTACTACTGGTTGCCTATGAGCCTCACAAGAGGCTTGTTAGGCCAGGAAGACCTGGCCCTGTTCCATGTTGTCCTGACTGGAGGACAGCAAAGGCTGGTTAAACAGTCAGCTCTGCTGGTGCCAAGTACTCAGGACTGGTGCAGTCAGATACTCACTATTAACAGAATAAAATGAGGATCTTACCCAATGCATTTAAGTCGGGCTAAGGTTTACCTCTAAAGAAGTTAAATTCATCTCTCACCAAATAACAATGCCTGCAGCTCCCAGGGCATTCTTTCCAATCGAGTTAAAAAGATCTTGCTACAGTGAAAAGAGTAAAGATTGGTTAACCTATCTAATTTTACTTAAGATTTAGGTAAAATTATCTTTACTCTTTTCCTGATAAAATACTCTTTCTTACCTAATCTTTATCTAAAATTAACCTAACACTGTCAGGTTAATTCAACATTTCACAACCTTTCTAAAGTAATCCAGTAGCATGTTACATGGCTGTCTCTCAGACTAGGGCTTCATTCTGGTCCCTATGGATTATATTTTATTCTGGCTAAAGGTTTGCTATCAAGATTACAATAAGTATTAAACTGAAGTTGCAAACTTAGGTACTGCCTGAGATGTTGGTAATAAGGAAGTGAATAAACTGGGGGAAAAAAGCATTTTAATCCACTTTGATGCAAAAATTTACTCACAGTTATTTGATAGCTCATCAGTTACTAGAAGCAACTTAAATCCTTTCATCAAAGCGGGATTTTTTACACTAGAGTTTCCCAAAATATTGCCTCAGTTCTCTTTTTGTTGATAAGGGGAAGGAGGGAGCCATTTTGCTGTCAGTGGTTTTCCAGTCCCTCTTCAGTTTGAAAGCTGTGATTCCAAAGGCATGCATTGTTCCTGCTGCTTTCCCTAGGAGCTCACTCAGATTCTTATTAAAACCTAGAAAAAGCAACTGTAAATAGGCCCACACTATAGGAGGGAAATACCAGCACTGTACAACCTTCAATGAAAAAGAAAATGCAACATGGGGCAAATTTTAAGAATTTCAGTTACAATATTCTTTCAAGTTTACATTCTTTCTAGCTTTGTTCCAGAGAGAAGTCTTTCACAGTCTTGCTCATAGAGAAGGCTTAAGGAGAAGGTATTTGGTGCTTGGATATTTATCTTTAATTTGAACCATGACTAAGGATCCACAACAAGTGAATTGCTATGCCATAAACACAGAATCTGAAAGGCTATTGATAAGCGAGTCCCTAGTGTAGTAGGTGAGAAATGCAGTGGTGAGGGAGTAGTGAGACTTCATAGACGAGGGAGCTAATGCTCCTTCTCAGACAGGATGCCAGCTTCAGATTCAGTGCTGGGGATGAAAATTCAAACATAGCCTTGAAAAGCAAATACGGCTCACTTGCTAAACTCTGCAACACAGAGACTAGGGTCTGCTGGTAGTGCAATCACTGTCTACAGGTGAGAACAGAACCAGGGCAGTGACAGACAAATCATGCTGCTTTTTCACAGGAATTCTACCGCCCTTATCCAGGTTCTGGGAGGATGAACAGAATCACATTAAAAAAGGACTAGGGTGATGTACTTACCTCAAAAATACTGTTATTTGTGTGTTTGTATGTGTTCAGCTGATGTGAGCAGTACTCCTCTGTTCTGAGGCACAATTGGCCTGGACCAACATAGATAATATGGGACAATATTAAATGGTTTTGAGGTGGAGACATGCAGAAAGACTGCTGGTTCAAATTTTCTATTCTTATGTACACAGAACAAGTTGCTACATCTCTGCCTCAGTTTCCGTTCTAAAAAGAGGACAAGTATCCGGGGATAAGTGATCACATAGCTGAGCAGAAGAAAGTACATGAGGGAGGATTAATGTATTAACAGCCTCCTATGTACTACATCAAATTTCTGAAATCCTTTTAATCCATTCAAATGTTTGCTTGAGTACAGCCTAGTTAGGAATTAAAGCAAAAAAGAAAACATAAAGATATTCAAGGCTGTGTTTTTTCTTCAGAACATTGTGCTCTTTAAAGCATGTGGATAATTAGCATGAACCAGCAGAGCTGGCCCTAGTAGGAGGTTTTCCATCCTGATGCACCATCTGCAAGAATGGTTAAAGGATAAATGCTGCCTACATTGTTCCAGCAAAAACTTCCAATAGAGAGAACAAATAAAGGCTCTTCTCTATAGCCTAGTCAGGTATACACAAATACAGGCAAAGCATAGTCTTGAGATGTCATGAAGGAAATCCCTATGGATTCATTCAACCTAAACTGAGAAAAGTACAAAATGTTTTTGACTGTTTCCAAGGGGTTTCTAAATGTCAGTGGAAAGATACAGGGCTGCAAAGCTATTCTAGAGGCAGGAAAATTCATTGTTCCTCAAAACTTCACGCTTTGGTCAGGAACCAGTGTAGTTCTAATCATGGAAACTGTAATTATGACAGTCAGGGTATAAGTAGCATTCCCACAGGCCCTTTGGTTTGCTTGCCATTCCTAAAGCAATTGTTTCCTTCATTAAAGTTTTTGCACTTTCCTCAAAGGAAATTGATAACATTCAACATCATTTGGTGAAATATTCCCTTCCATTTTGATTATAAGTTTCCTGGACTTTCCTCTGTAGACATCTTTTGCACGACAGTTAAAGGCCCACTGAGGTCTCCAGTGTGCCCAGTCTGCGACAGCTACCCCAGTGAAGACCTCAGCTGGGATGGAATAGTTAATGCCATGCCTTCTTTTCTGGACGGGTTTGAAAACTGATATTTTAGGGTATGCCACCATTAATACAGATTTCACAGACCCCTGTGATGTGCCTGCCCTCTTGCTTTAGCTGGGGGGCTTCAAATCATATAGAACACTACATCACACCTCAAGAACCACAGTTCTGTCAGGCATTCCAGAAATCTTGAAAGGCCTACTCTCCCAAAATGGTGGTCAGGCTGATTTCAAAGCAAGAGAAGTCCAGATGAGTGGTATGTGCAGCCGTGCCAGGGGCTGAAAGGTGGACAATGCATAACTGTGTTCCATTTCCAGGAAGTATTTTCATAACTTAAGAGATGACATTGGGCAGATCTCCCAATTTGTCTGTAGAAAATAACAGAAGAGGTATTAGTATTTATTCCATATATGAATATATGAATTGGTATCAGTCAATTCTAAGGCATCTACCAAGCTAACACTGAAGAAACAAGGTGAGAAAAATCTAACCCAAACAAAAGGGGGAAATTCCCAGCCAAAGTAAATTGGTGTAAGTCTGGAAGCCAGCATACC
Source organism: Acrocephalus scirpaceus scirpaceus (assembly GCA_910950805.1). Classification (NCBI taxonomy): domain Eukaryota; kingdom Metazoa; phylum Chordata; class Aves; order Passeriformes; family Sylviidae; genus Acrocephalus; species Acrocephalus scirpaceus. Next base: position 21,596,988 of record OU383777.1, read on the forward strand.
GCAGTTACTTTTCTCATCAATTCACCAAGGGTGTTGCCATCACTTCAGTGGGCCCTAGGATATCTTAGTGGCTGTGACTGTTGTAATGGAAAGCCTGATGAAGACATGGTTTCCTTATCATTCAAGCCTTCTCAATAATAACCAATGTAACTCTAAAATCAAACCTTGGCTTTTATCACCACCCTCACAATTTCATGAGCATCCCTGATGTGTCTATGCAATGCCAGCCAGAGATACTCCAAATAGCTCAAAACAAGCACACATATTTCATTGTCTTTGTTCAGTACCATAAAGGGATCCTAGTTCAAACCCTTGATAGCAATAAAGCAGATACATGAACACTTGTTCTGAGCTATTTATTAGCCTGGCTACAATATCACATTGCAGCTACTTCCTCCCAGACCATGTCTGATATCTCTGCACGGCACTGCAGTGTGCACTGTGGACTTTGTAGCTAAGGCCTGTGCCACTACTACGAGCAACATCATTAATCACAAGGTCCCTACAGCAAACCCCACATACTTATATGTAAGAGAGAGAGAGTCGTATCACCTCCCAAGTTCTCCCCTGCATTCAAACCCCTGGGAAAATCCCACACACTTATACAATCAACCATCATGGATTTGTATTTGAGTTCTATTGTTCTTCTCCTTCCTCAGTCCTAGCCTATTTTTTTATCTCTCCTGGGATTGTGACCTACTGGAGGTGAGGATCACGGGTGTCATATGGGCAGCCAGGCTGTTACATACATACTGCTGGGAGTAGTGTAGCTGTGCTATCCTTCCTTTCTCTCAAAACAGAGAAATAGTGAGGAACATCTATGCACCTGAGTACTTTTATGGGCCTCCCCAACCCCCCATTTTTCTGTTATTTTAGGGTAGGCCTAGCACAACCTGATTTCATCAAAACCATCAACATCCAAGGTAACTAACCTAGGTATTTTTAATATGCCTTTGATGCTTTTAGGATATAGTCTTCTGACAAGTCTGAGGTGCCAGATTGTTTTACAGCATACAAGGTGTGTCTGTTCCTCCTGCTGACCAGGCAGGGCCTACACAGGGCCAGTTCAGTATGGGGCAGACACTGCAGAATGCAATGTTTTTTAAGACAATCTCACCCTATGAGACTCACAGTACATAGCAAACCCAGGTTATCAAACTCAGTACCGACATACCCACAAGTGCCATACCAGCCATACCAGCATTACTGACCCTTTTAGAAAATTGGGTTAAAGAAAATTAGCCTGATTTGTCTGATCATCTCTCAGAAAGCATATACGAGAAATCAAACTTGGCAAAGCCACTCAGGGCTTGTCAGCATTAGAGGGAGGCCAAGCTGAATTTCTCGCCAAAAGGCTGCACAACCAAAGCTGGAAGATGGTGAGCTTGCCCTTTTGAGGAGACAGTCAACAGAAGGACCACCTTTAGAGAGTCAGGCTGCCCCATAGCTGCCGAGAGATGGAGAAAAGGGACAGGGACCTCCTGCCAGCCCAGCAGCCCTGCTCCTTACACCAGCCCATGCCTGGGATCAACATGTATTTCTGGATTTCCAGGAAGGCTGCAGCACTGCTGACCAGCAGCTTTGGCAAAAAACAGATGGAAAATGCAGACCTTGCTGTGCCGGGGCACTATTGCTTAGCACTGCTCGTGCACTTCACAGAAAATCTGAGCTGTAACAAAATCCTGCCAGAGGGCAGCAAATCCCTACAATTGCTCGTTTTCCACATTGTGATTCTAAACTGCTGCGAGTTTCCCCCCGAGAGCTGTACTACCATCCTGCCCCTCTGCTTCCACGTTTGCACAGACTGGTCCAGGGAGGTGTCACTGCCTGTGCTGGGCACATCCCCAGGTGATTTACATCCGATTCCAGGGAGCACTTCCCATTCAGGACCTCTGTCACTTGGATCAAACATGCCAGTGGTGTGCACCGGCAGGCACCCATGCCCTTGGCCACCTCTTGGAATCACACCAAAACCCATGGGGCTCACTAAGGCTGCTCTTCTTGGGATCTGCCTGCCACTGGGAAGGGGAGAGAGGCTCAGCTCTCCCACACTGTGGGTCCACACATCTCCCCTTAGGCAGGACTGGCATGCAATTAGCCCTAGGGTTTACTTAATCCTGAATATACTGATTTGGAGCTCCAAAGTCCTCTGAGCTGGCACTTGGCAAAGTATCAGCAAACTGAAGAAAATAATAATAATAAAAATCAGCAGCAGCAGCAACAATGTAGCAGCCACAATCGTATCATTATAAGTTACTGAAGACTGAAAGGGAGTGGCAGACCACATTGCTCCTTGAGAGACACCTTTCCTGGGGAACTTTGCACAGAAAGATATTTGCAGGAGCTCTGTTGTTAAGGAGGAAACAGTTGCTCTTTTTTTAGTCAGTGTGATGGGAAATCATTGACTTCTGATTTCCAATTTTATTCCATTTGATGCATTTAGCCACAACACACATAGATGATCCATCTGAGAACAGTCTCTGAAGTCACTTGTTTGCAACATACAGAAGGGATGTGCCCAAGCTCTGCTCAATATTTTTCCCTTACCCTAGACTTTTAAAATTTGCTTTCAGTTGTGCAGGATTGATAAAAAATTATCCTGCTCTTTTGCTTGGTATTTTTTTCACTTGTATCTATCAGAGTTGACAAAACCCAGAATACCCTTTCTGCTAACTAGATTTTCCTTTGGCAAGGGGAACACAGAGGCAGCCCATCTTGGTGTCCAGCTGACAGTGAAAATGCAGAGCAGACAGGAATTTCCAATACAGAGAAAGTAGAAACTGTGTGTCTTTACTAGGCAGCTCTAGATAAGACTAAGCAAAATCAGCTTTAAAAAGGCAGTTCTGAAATGATGACACAGAGAGAGAAGTACTTGAACCAGAACAAAATATACTGCTGAAAAAAGATAGCTGGTGAAATGATAAGAATGTATTTCTCTCCCACAGTTAATCTAGAACACAGGAATGCATTTTCAAGCTTTGTCATCTATCTTGTAACAGAAAACCTACTACAGTGATGGTATACTACTCATATCAAGTGATTAGAAAAATTACAAATTATGAATAAAGACAATTATATTTTCTCTTTTCTACAACAATACGGCATTGACAGGGCACAACCTTGATGGGCTTAAACCAGGCTGTTTCAACAGGCAAGCCAGTTGCCAAATACTCTTATCAAAAACAGGAATGTTTTTTGAAAGAGGAATTTTCACACCCACAGAGATCCAATAAAATCCCTGGATTTTTACAAAATAATCCTTTTGTTGACTTTTTATCAGCAAAGCTGAAGTTGATACACTCAGAAGCCTTATGATGGAATGAGTTTTTTCCAGTGGAAGTCATGCTTTCAGCAGTGAATCTTGCAGTTTCTGCTGGACCCAGATTTGGGGGCTGGTGACAAAGGAAATTACCTCCAGAGCCACAGAGCCTGAAGCAGCCTTGGGAAGGGGGGTATGGCAGGATGCATTGCTGCTGTCCCTACCTTTCCACATATGGATGGAAGATTATTAGATCAAGGCAAGCTTTAGTGACTTGCCTCATTGAGATTCTACAGAGTATCTCTGTTATGTTAGTAAATGCAGGGGATGGAATATACAGCATAATAGATAATAAAAATGGAGAAAATAATAATGATGATAAAAATGGGTGATGGATAATAAAAATGGACCTCATCTCACAATTATCTGCCTGACCCAGTAACACTGATGGCCGATTATAGCCAAGATTCAAACTCTTTTAGTACAGTCCTTCACTGATCCTGATGAAGGAGCTGGAAAACCTGAGCAGCATTAACTGCTGAGGGACATTTCAAAATTAGGGTGCGCCCTCCTCAAAATGCTACAAATTAAATGCAATAGAGCAATTTCCCTAGCACTGTAAGGAATAAGTTGAATAATGAATCAAAAGTTAAAATGCTGAATTATTGGAAGGCAATGTTTTAGTAAAACTTAACTTACTATGACTCCTGTGGTACTTCTGGACACAGGAGATCACATTTTAGCAGACAAGCTACAACTGTGTTTTGGACTCATCAGGCCAATCACTTGGCCTCTATCATCTCAAGTCCTTTTACTACTATAGTGAATTTTTCTTATTATTAATATGAGAATACATGCATTCTGGTGGCCTACTAGATAGCTGAACTTCTGAATCTGAAAAATGTCCCCTAGTTCTTGCTGCATAAAGGTCTCTCATCTACAAGTAAATTACACCTGGCAGTGGTCCAGCCTGGGAGACTAGACTTATGCTTAGTCCTAGCAAAAGGCAGCCAGTTTAATGGATTGATTTAATGCCCCACTGAAACATCCATAGAAGTAGTCCTTATGCTTAGCTTGTACTTTCCTCATACTCTTGATCCAGTGACTGGGTCATTTTCTGGCATACACTGAAATAATCACAAAACCGCTTTGGCCCATGCCCAGCCTTACAAGGTTCTCAGTGGTCAACACCACCATTTTTTCACCTGTTTTAAGCCCAAAGGTTTTCCAGAATTTGCTTTTTCCAAAGATGATAGCCTTTACACTAGGAGCTATATTTTGCATGCTTACACTATAGAATCAGCACAGTGGCCTGAGATCTAAAACAGCCTGAGTGGGCTGCATTGCTACTCAATTGTCTTCAGGGGGTACAGCACATTAAAAATTGTATGGATTACAGCCTGTGCACAACAAGAAGTTTCACATTCTTTGAGGGTACATCAGCCTCAAGTCATAAAAACTGTGTTCAGGAGTTGGCTTCAGCTGGCTGCCAGGAAGCCCTGGTTTCCTGCCACATTGCTCATTTACCTGTAGTTCAAAATACCCACAACTGCAAAAAGCAGGAGAAGGGGCATGTGCTCAGAGGACCACAGTCCAGCATAGCCAGCCACCTGACTTCAGGCTCATCAGAAAAAAAATGTAGGAGCCCATTTAGAAGCATCAGAACTGCTTGGGCACTCCCTCTGCCCCTCTTAATGCTTATAGCATCTTAAATTGTGCTGAATTGGTTCTTTTGAGAAGCAGCTTTCCTCTGTGCTCACTTTGCTGATACAATGGCAAAGCAAATCTTAACTAAAAACCAAACAGTGATGCTAATGTTCCAAGCATGTTCTTCTCATAAAAATTAAACAGGAGGCTAGCCCTGTGTAACAGAAAGGAGCTGACTCTCCTCCCACCACCCTTCCTGGGCTCCTGCAGAGCTACTGTGTATTTGAAGTAGGATGAGATTGGCCCCCAAACTGAGCAGAACAAGCACCCACACGCACAGTGGAGTGATTACAGTTTGCACCCGGCACCAGAGATATGGGTGACATTCCTCTCTTCCTACTCCTCCAGAATAGATGTAAAACAACAACAACAATAAAAAAAGTTTGATTTTTTCACCCCCACCAGCTGAGCATTAGATTAGAACTAAATGTTAGTGTTGCAGAAAATACAACAATTCATTGTTGTCGGTCTAAGGGATTATTGCAGTTATTTTGAGCTGGGGGTTGTGTAAACCTTGGTAAGCCTCAAGTATGGATGGAGACTTTGAACAAACCTAAAGAGCCTCTCTCAGTGGCCATGCCCTGTACTGCCCTTCTATCTAGATCTTGTCAGCCATCACAGGACCTGCTGCTTCACTGCAAGGAGCACAGAGGGGATATTTTGAGGAACTGCTACTGACAGTCCTTGCAGCAGCTGGTGGGTGCTAGGAACTGATGGACTAATGCCAGTCTAAAAGAAAAATTCCAAGGGTGAACAAAGCAAACATGAATATTTCATGCCTGCTTTTCAGCTACTCCAATTCTATGATGATAAACCATCTTACAGCAGATGAGGTTGTGCGCCTTTAAGAGTGGAGAAATCAAAACAAATTTAAAATAGGAGATTGTTTTCTGGTGAGGTTAATGTGAAAGTGAGGTAGCTCTACCACTCAAATTAGCATCTTCAGTGAAATCAGATTGGCTTATTATTGGTTTTGAATCCAAGTATATTCAGACCTGAGAATTGCTGCTGAGATGTGAATACAGCAGCGGTGCTTACACATCACTACTCCTTCTAAATTGAGGTGTCTCAGTACCTGAATTCCTATTGAGACCCAGAGAGAGTTTGTCTTGTTCCTCCCTACTTCTAGGGTTAAAAAAAAAAAAAAGCCCAAATTCCACATTACAATGTTTGATGCTGACACTTAAGAAAAGAATACTTGTCCAAGGAGCAGTCCAAAGCTTCCAAAGGACTTCACTGCATGCTTGTATAATTAATCCCATGCAAAGAGCATCACTGTCTGTTGTAGATACTCAGAGTCTCTGGGATGTTTGAGCCTGACTCAGTTTTACAAAGCTTGAGGAAGAACCTTTGATATAGCAATGAGTGGCCTGCCTCTGGCTCCAGACAAGATGCAAGCTGGCCTTGGTAGGGACAGGACAATGTTTTCCCACCCCTGGGGCCCACTGGAGGAAGATCAGAATTGTCACTAAGGCCTGTGGTATCCCATGTAGGGAAATCTTGTATCAAACTGTCCTGCCAGTGCTTTGGGTATTCCCTGTACCCAGGGAGCTAGGACAGACCAGCAAGGCAGAGGCAATACCTGCCATGAGCCTTTTTTAACACTTCCATTGGGAGCCATGTGCAGAAATGGAGAGGCCCATTAAAATTCTGACTTCTCCTCATGATGGGTTGCAAGCACAACCATACACAGAGGGCAAGGGTAACAACACAAGGTGAATGTAAGTGTCAGCTAAAAACCCAGCTGTCCTCTCTGTACATAAACCATGGACCATATTGCTGACCAGGAGGGACGCATCAGCCCTGCAGGGTTCCCACAGCACACAGGGCATGTAGACACAAAGCCAAGGTAAGGAGAACCTTCAGCAGGGGGAAAAGCTAAATGCTTTTAGTTCTGCCATGCAAACTCAGCATTGGAAGGAGCAATACAAGAAATGCTCTTAATAATCTGCTGTCTAATTGACTGAGAAGGTTATGACTACTATGAAAACAAAGATAATTTTTCCAAAAATTGCCCATAAATATCAGACTTTTTGACAGTCTAAGGAAAAAAAGCAGGATTGATACTCTAGGCTGCTTTTTTTTCGTGGACATTGGAGAGCGCCTTAAATAAAACTGGGAAAGTTCTTGCTGTAATGGGAAAATGACAAAGGAACTCTGACTTTCTCTGAGAAAACAGGCTGCCAGTGGGTTAAAATATCACCATTATCAAAAAATAAATAAAAATTTTTGAGAGACCAAATTTAATGCTGAAGCAGCCACATAAGTGAATTTAAAATACTGTTGTTTGAAATTATAGAAGTCTGTTTATTTTTAGCTTGTTAGATGCTGTTAGCTTCCTATATACAAGGGGTTACATAATAGACATAATCTGCGCAGCAGTGCAGGCCATACATGCCAGGCTATAAGATTATGCAACTGCTCCAAGCTGCCTCGTGTCAGACAGAAAAAGTCTCACACTCCTCAGAACTGTTCTCCTGCTTCTGAGTCAAGCTCACACACACATGCATTACAGTATGAACTTGCATACTCTCATTTGCGTGTGCATGTAGATATATATGGGTATTGGCACACATTCACATATCCCCTTGTTTTCTTATTACTGCTCAAACAAGGTCTTCCTTGAATCAGAAAAATGCCACCATGGAATTACTCTGTCGGCATTCAACAGGGGATAATCTGATATGTTGTAACTGTTACAAGCAGAAAAGTTAACTCTCAAAGTTAAATCAAACTTAATTTGGTAAGCCTCCAAAGGAATTCTCCCCACTTTCCCTATAGGACTTCTAGCTGCTCCTTACTGCCTCATGCTATGGTATGTGGAAGGCACATGGTGCCATAGCTGAGTGAGAACAACTCAGGTTTTAAATTCATTAAGCAATATGCAACAGAATTGTTTTTCCTTAGGCTTTTAGAAGGATAGAACTTTTGTATCTGAGAAGCTGCATTGTTCCCAGTCAGTATGGTTCTTCAAAGTGTACAAACTATTATTTCCAACTTGTTTTTAGAGTAGCCTGTGTTTGCAAACACTCCCATCCTCTGAGTCTGGCACAGATCAACGGGAAATTGTTTGTCCTGAAAGGTTAAAAAACCAGAAGTTGTGGCTGCCACAGCATCTTAAGCATATTGAAGTTTCTTTGGAAAAAACTTTCATATGTATCTTTATTGTCCATGATATGCAAATTTAATTACCTACAACAAATGGTTTCAGTGCAAAACTGATATAATTTTTAATTTACGCAGTATTTTTTTAATCTTAGCAAGGGGTTTTAAAAGAAGATCTGTATACAAAAATGTATTTACATGCATTATTACAAATCCAAACTGGTCTGAGATTTTATTCTGTTGGTTTCATTGGTGAGAGCTGTTAGCTCCTTTCCAAACAATCCTATCATTCCCATTTTTACAAAGCCACTGACCATAACCGAGAACACTGCACTTGGAAAAAGCTGATGAAACACAAGAAAACCACATGATTATGTTCAGCCAGGAAGCCTTTTTCATCTTTTTTCAATTTAAAACTCAGTGGCAAAATGGTACTTCAGAAAACACATTAAATATCCATGTTCCTGAGTTGGGCCACGCCAGGAGAATTTTACTTATCCTGACTTTGGCAACTTGTGAGGCACCAAGGCCTGGGCTGGTCACTGCAAGGAGCCCTCAGTTTTGGGGGAATCCAGCAGGTTCCTGGCATGGCAGTATCCCCCTCCTTGGATGCTTGTTGCCCATGGAGGCAGGGAGGAGGGCAGAGGCTGCCAGGCACTGCCCCTCCCCTGCCACACAGACCCGGGGCACTGGCTGGGTGAGCCATGACTGATCTGCCAACTGCATACCAAGGCTGCTTACTCAGAATTCATTGTCTTGGGTGACAATACTCAGATTATGGCTTTGTTACCACTTCCTTGTGGGTTTTGTCCACTTCCTTAGCGCTGGCTCAACATTATGGGCAGAACGCTGTGAGTCAGATAGAAGAATTAATGTGACTTTCAGAAAAAAAAGCACCTGTATTTTATCAAGGGAACATTTGGCCTGGAGGGTTTCCCTAACTAGATCAGGTCAAGGGCTCCTGAGCAGCTGTGCCAGCACAAGCAAGGAACAACACACCATGATGGATGGATGGGGGTGAGAGGAAAGTTTGGGAGTGGAAAGGAGATGCCAGTGGCATCTAAAGCTGGTCAAGTTGGAGTCACAATCCCACACATTTACCAGTCATACTGAAGTGGAACAAAATGCGTCCCAGGTTTTCTATACTTTAAGATTTGCTCAAAATAAAATTTTATTAAGTGCAAGACCCAGATGTAATGACAGGAAATGAGCATAATATTTCCCCAAATTTCAAAGTGTTTGAATGCTAAATCAGAAAACTTGAAAAAAGCTGAAAACCTGTCAGTTCCTGTGTTGGTATTACTTATCCTCAGCTAATTAGAGGGGTCTACAGCTCAGCATTTGGGAAGAACTGGGGTCTGGGTCCATGAACATCTTGAAGCAGAAGTGGTTCAGATAAAATAAATCAAACTTATTCTTGTTGTCTCTGGAAATCAATATCTGTTTCCAAGGATCAACTATGGTTTAAGAACTGGTTCTAGCTAAGGATGTCATCGTAAAGTTTCTCTGCTGCTTTAAACTCTCCCTTCTCCAACAGCTGTAATTCAGATACAAGCTGGATCATGTCTCTCCAAAGACTGAACCCTACCACCTGTATTAAGTGAACCAATTAGTTCATAATTGAATTTTAAGAGTAGTATTAATTTAAGGATAACTGAAGGAAAAAATTGCTTGTTACCAAGTTTTTGACTGTATTTCATGTTTCTCCATGTGGTGCACGCTCTGTGGTCCTGCCCAACATCACTTTCCAGCCAACCTGGCATGCTTCTGCCCTGGATTCTCCCTGATAAAGGGCACTACTGCAGCACCACACAGTGACCCTGTCCCAGAAGGTGACCCATTTGTGGAGCTAAGGAATAAAATGCATCCTAACTTTGATACTGGCTGGTGTAGTTGGTGGTCCCACAGGGGGACACTCAAGACATGAGATACCTTACATTCATATTTGCAACTTCTACCTGTTCTCAGTCAGCAGCAGAGCCACCTCCAGCTCCACCTCTTCCAGGGACATTGTCATATGGTGAATGTTGTTTTCTTCACAAAAGAAAGGGCTCTAACTTGGTGAAATAGAAAAGAAATTGTAAAATGACATTCACTTAGACACTTGATTCCTTTAATAATTATTAAGAAGCCTAGACCAAATTCTGATTTTGCTCTACTACCTAAGACAACCTAGTGATGCAGATGCAGAATGGGGCTCGCAGTTCTTCACAGAAATATGTGACCCAAATTCAAAAGTCTTTGTGTCCAGATAGATGTACTACCACAGACATCACACACTCTTCTGTGTGAAATTGTGTCCTAGGCTAAAGAAGAACTACTGGAGAAATTCAGACCTGACATATACTGACAGAGCCTTATGTTCTTGTACAGGTCTCTGCTAGGGTTTCCTCATACAGGATATATACCACAGACTGAATCATGAACATGGACATTTCACCCACAGCATTAATTAGTTTAGCATAAATTTCCGACAAATTACCAAAACTTTAGCTGATGAAGACCTTATGTCAATTTAATTGAATTATGCTACCAAATAAATCATCTATTTAAGTCTCAGCATCATTTATTCTTATAAGCATACAGAAGTAAAGAAAACTCATTATGAACTGACACAGAACATTTTAAAAACACATTTCACTGACACAGTGCATAAGCATTACAACATTTTCACTTCAGCTCTACGGGACAGCATTATGCAAACCAGGAGCATCCAGTTTTAATAGAGACAGACATTGGTGACAGGTATTTAGCAAAACTGGGCTAATAGTTTCTATGCTCTCAAGATACTAAAGTAAGTGTAAGTTCCCTTGAAGTTTAACAAAATCTGAACTGAATAAAGAAGCTAAAGCACAATATATCTATAGATATGATAATTTTATAAGTTAAACACAATAACTTCAATTTAAAGGCTTAGCTCTTAATAGCTGTCATTTTTTCTAAACTTCAGTTTTAATCCTTTCTCTTCCCCCACCAAAATGAGGAAGTTTTTTACCTTTACTTTTGCTGTCATCCATCGCTGTTACATATTACAAAGCAAAAGGTCAGTGGCAAAGCTCTCCAGGAGCTTCTCAGCACATGACATTACAATGACTCACTATAGGCCCCAAGTCACTCAGTCTCTACTTAACTGAGGTCTGTTCAATTTCAGTGTCTAGGTTTAAAGACAGCCTTAACATCCACTGTGGGTCTGTAATGAGCTGGATCTTTGGTTCAAGTGAATCTGAGCATCACCTTTCACACCAGCTGTGAATCTGGTCTGGGCAAAGCAAAGATAGTTTTTGTTATGTGGGGTTACCATGAAGAAATATTTAGAAATAAGGAGATTACAGAGAATACAGCAGATTATAATTCATTGAGACATGTTAATGTTTAAAGTAATTCAGGACAGTCTCAAGAAGGGGGCCTGAATAAGAGCCAGATTCAGACCACCTTACACAGTTGAGTATCTTCTCCATATAGCCTTGCTGATTTTAATCAAATCACTATAGGAATAGGGTACTGTGTAATGTGAGTAATGTGTTCTGGCCACAGATGAGCAATACAGACACTAGCAAGGGCAAAAAAGAAGTCTTAGACCCATATGTGGGTTTCTTATTAATGTCTGTGTCTGTGATCTGGAACAACACTCAGTCCAACAATTCATACAAACACCTCAAATAAAATTATTTTAGTAAGTCAGAGTGGTATAGGAAATTTCTTGGGCTTGTCTTCAATTCAGTGAAGGAATCCATTGTTTGTTACATTGAACGGCTATATGGAAGACAGATAGGTCTTTGATAGAATACATTTGGTCACACATGAATGTGAATCAATGAATAACTGCAAATGGACATGGCACAGCCTGACAGAACAGCATGTTATGGATGCTAAATTAACCAGTAATCAGTAGTTCATTAAACTATACCACCTTTAGAGATGTCCTCATCTGAAGCCAAAGGCTGCAAGCCAAAATATTTCAATGAATAGAGTTCCTCATTTTCTCCTGACCTGCTGAGGGAAATGCACACTGACAGTAGGATCTGTCAGCCTGTTCTCATTTCACACTCATTGACCAGCCAGCAGAAAGCAAAGACCTGCAGCAGCTCCAAAGGCAGTAGGGATGTCTCCTTCCCAAGGGGTTGGGGTAGGCAAAGAAACACTTCCCTATTTCCTGCCCAAGCAGAAGTGCTGCCGGGTGCCAGCTGCCAACACTGGTCTTAGAGCTCAGAATCTCCTCACCTAAAAGTAATTGCAGAGATATTCAGTCAGACAGTATCTTTGAAACTAATGGCAGAACACTAGTACTGGAAATACTGATACCTCTAGAAGTAACATGAATCAAATTAGGTCTTGGAACACTGAAATATAAATTTTTAAAAGTGTGTGCTGATGTATAACTCTATACTCTTTACATTGCTTATGCAGAAGCAGTAGGATCAATGGATTTGGCTCTGGGCACAGTGCAGCTGCTCACACAATGTACCACTTGATTTCAGCAGGAGCTGCAGAGAACAGTCCCCAATCCCTGGTCCACAAGACTCTCCTCATCACCATGTTAAATCACCCAACCCCGGAACAAAAAAAAAACTTGTGTTTTTTTTTTCTTGTACAGGTCTCTGCTAGGGTTTCCTCATACAGGATATATACCACAGACTGAATCATGAACATTTCACCCACAGCATTAATTTAGTTTAGCATAAATTTCCCACCCTGGAACAAAGAGATTCTGTGTTCTTCTTTTTAAACTTCTACATGGTTGAATCTTTGTACAAGTTCATTCAACGTCTTTCCTCAGGTAAAACTTCCCCCACAACAACAGAATCTTTATCTGTCAAACACGAATGAAAAACAAGGTAGGAGTGAAGAAGCTGTTAAAAAAATGTTTTCAAAATTTTTAATGTCTAAAAAAGTTCCAGGAGTGGAAAATGACTAAAACAGAATAAAATTATTTAATCAAGAATACCTTTTCCCTTTACAATATTTTTTTTTAAGAAACAGAACTCTTAGAGGCACCATTTTTGTTCCCTTGCACTGCTTTAGGAACACCTTAATGTGTAGAACATAGCAGAAGAAGCTGCATGACTCCTAAGAGGAAGACAAAAAGGCTTTGTTTTCTTGATCTACTAAACACTACATGAACCCAGTGTTCCAATAACCTTTGGTCAGGCAATTCACAAAATATTCCTGTCCAGCCCTGGTAACACTGACAAATAAATCTCTGCTTCATGGCTTCAATACTTTCCAGGCTGGGTTCACCAGTCACCTGGAACCTGGGGCTCCTCTTTGAGTTGTGGATCTTAAAATCAGTGGGTGACAAGTGGAGATAAGCAGAAGAGTCGCTGTTTTTGCGGATACATCTTCCATTCTTCTTGCAAAGGACTTTGCTGCAGAGCTTGGCTGCTGAGGTCACGTTGATGACATAATGCCCTAAAGGTCCATCAATGTACTGCTTCACAGTTAAACAGCTCTCCTGTGAATAAGGAGAGACCATGGCACATTTCTTAGTGTCTACCACTATGTCCAACTTTGTTATGTCTAAAAAGATGCTACAGGTAAACTGTTCTTGCCTAGAGTAATCCATTGAGATAAATGTGGTTGGACTTACATACTGGAGTGATCTGTTTGGTTTAAATGAGTTTATTTCCATATGTAAGATCAGAAAAGTATTGAAACTCTACTATGGTTTCTATTTGAGTGCCTGGTAGGAATACATAGTGTGAGACTAGGGAGGAGTCCCAGGAAGCAGAAAGAAGGTTCATATGATTCATATCTGAGAATACCTGGTTCCTTAAGTAGAGACTTCTGGTAATTGCTGACTAGCAGAAGTGCATGGGACTAACAGGTTTTAAAGCACAAATTAGGTCACCACTCTGGCCCTGATCACTCCAATACATTCAGTTTACCAGCACCCACATAATTTTCATAAATCAGCACAGAAGTTTCTGCAACTGCAGCTAGAAATTTCCAGTTCAGATTTCCTGGTTCCTCTGACCAAGTCAGTGGTACTTTGCCAGAGACTTCAGGAGAAGGAGAGAAGTCTGCAAGAAAAACAGAGTGGGCACCAAAACCCAGGTTTAGAAATGGGGGCTATCCTGCCATGCCTCCTGGGAAACTCCAGTGCTGCCTCTCATCTCCTCAAGAAGGTATACTTATGAAAGTCTGAAGAACCTAGGAGAAGTAACTAGGGCTTGTCTTGTGACATTATTTTCCATGTAACATTCCAACATTAGCAACTGGAGAAAATGCCTCACTTCCAGAGTCCATTCCTTCCCAGTCGAACTGGACAACAGCTGTAGTGACAAAGTAGAACACAAACAAGCTGTGCTTTTATTTGTATGGCTTTTTTTTGAAACATGTCTTTCTCCTCACCTGGACTCATTATTCCACTGAGCTAAAAACGACCTGCCCAAAGCAATGTGCTCTGGAGCAATGGGACTTCTCAGCCTAACAGAGTTAATGAGACATGAAAGTAGTGCTGAGCCATCATCCCCAGTTGTTGGCAGATGACACTGATAAAGGCAGGTAGGTGCTGTGGAGGGTGTGGTGTCAGACAAGAGCCACTGAGTTGATTCCTAAGAATTGGTAAACTGGTAGGACCAACCTTTGAGCTGGCGTATTGCATACTGCCCCAGAGAACAACTCCAGCTGCTCCCAAAGCTGCGCTTTCCCCGATGGTATTGACCAGATCTCTCTGAAAAAGAAGGCAAAACCCACACATGAGGAAAAACAAATATACAAAAGTAAAAGTAAAAAAGCACTGAGATATGGGCATCACATCTGTTTTTTTCCCCCAGAGGCAACAATGGTCCTGCAGTATATTCTTTACAATAAAATCATTGTTTAGTTTAGAAATCTCTTCTGTGTCTCTATAAAGGTTTGCACGGGTGCCTACTGAATAATGAAATCTTTGTAGTTTATTCACAAGGGTTTCTCCAGCCAAGCCAGTGGAGTAACAATTTAGTGATCTATTTTATCCACTAGTCTTTGAATGATTACCAAGGTAACATTTTTGGCAAGTGATGGTCAATATGATCATACATCACTGGATCGCCCTTACAGTGTGTACTTGCAGTTGATGGCTTTAGGCTGGGGTCTAACTCATGCTGCTTTAGTCATGCCAACAGATTTACAGGGCTGCTGTTTCTACCAGCATGGGCGCCATTGGTCTAAAAAACATATCTTTGAAAAATGAACCTCTCTCCCTCCTACAAGTTCCAAATGGGGGGAAAAAACCAAATGCACACAAATTTGTATATTGATTTAACCATGTCCACTTTTAGAATTGAACCAATAAGGAGCTGAGTTGTAGCAATAGCAATAACACAACTCTACCAGAGCAGCTTGACTGTTGAACAGGAGTCACCAGTGCCTTGCCAACAGCATGGCAATGTATCTTGCAAGCACCTTAAAGCCATTCTTTGAGATTATGAATATTGTGTCTAGAAAAATGCAACTAAATCTTCAAAAATATGTAGGAATGGACTTCTTCCCCCAGATTTCAAGGCATAATCAATTACATCTAGAACAATTTCTGTCCACAATAATTGATTAAAAAGTAATTCCTGATCAGTATTTGTAATGACAGACATGACAATATTTCTCAATTTGACAAAAAATCTTTTTAAAAGATACTTATGGTCTTTTATACAGTTTTTGCAACTCTTTAACTAGACAACAATCAAAAATACTAGCCTAATTATCTCAGTATGGTGGTGGCAAATTTAGAAAAGCAAAATCACAGAGTGGAAGAACCATGTTATTATTAATTACTATTAAATAATGTATTCATCTGTGTAAATGGGCCTGTTGATTTATCCATGCATAGTTATGGAATTTCCATTCCTGAAACATTTGTGGCCTGAGAGACATAAAAAAAGCATAAATAAACATCATGGGAAAGGGAAAATCCACTCAAGAGTTGAAGACAATTACAGAGAATTCAAACTGAGCAGTGGCTTTGGCCCTTAACTAAATCTGTACAAAAAAGTGTAGGAGAACCTGCAAAAGTCTGGAAGACTAGAGCTTGCCTACTGGCTCTTAGTGCAGAGTTCAGAATGATTTAAAGTATAAATCACTGGTCTTGCCTGAAGCTTGTTTTTGCTCATCACCCAAACAGTCGTTTAGAGACTGTCACTACTCTTAAAAGTATACAGACCAGTAGTACTTTTTAAATGACAGTGGTGTGGACAGCAGATATTATTTTCAAGGGGGTTAAGGAGGAGAAGGGCTCTTCCCCAAATGACCTGTGGACAGGAGGTTGCACACTTACTTTTATTTTTGCTCTCTGGTGGCTTGTTCTTTTTGGTCTGATGATTCCTTAACTCTTTCTGGTGCCTGACACAGGGTGCTAGATTCATCCTGAGCAGGTTGGGAAGACAACAGACCCAAGAGCTTCTGCACCAGAGGCAGGCTCTCTGACCAGTGGATGGTCATACAAAGAAGGAGGCATCACCCCCTACTTCCTCCTCCTCTACCACAGACAGGGTTAGAAAATAAAGGTTTTGTTCTTCATTTGGGTGTTTTGAGAAAAGGAAAGATATGTGCCTCCCCTAATAGCTGAGAGTGGCAAATTATGGCCAGAGATAAGGAGGAGCTTCCATGAAGAGCGTAGTGATGCACATGAACTCCAACAGCAGCCTCAGATACAGCAGTCCTGCTTTTGGGAGTGAACCAGGTGCCCCTTCTCACACAGCACAGCTGGAAATCTCACACATCTCCTCCACAGATGGAGGCTTACTGGCATGGCTCTTCTTTGAGAGTGTACTAAAAGCCTCATATGGAAGAAAACGTGCAATTAAAAAAAAAAGAAGAAGATATTTTAAATATTAATATCTTAGCATTTGTCTAGCTGGGGAATCCTAATTTGTTTCTTGCATCAGACTTTTGCAACTCGTATTTGTCCAAATGATTAACAAGTCAACAGAGCCTCTTCCCTTGTCATGCTCATTCTTGTTCAAGCTTTCAGGGGCAGTGTGCAACTACCTAAGGTCCTCAAGACTAGGCTGGGCTATCCCCAAATGGACATCTGATTTGGAAGGGAGGAGGAGGTTCTAGTGCCTGTCAATGTTTCTTTGAATTTAGATCACCCAAGTCACCGGACTGGACCTTAAAAGAATAGGAGGTGAACTAAACCATCAGTTTTGGATCTCGAGATGAAACAAGACAGTCAGTTCTAGTTACATGTTGAGGAAAGAAAAATAAGTATATCGGTAATCTTGAAGAGCCTTAGTTAGAGACAAGAGTTTTCTGTGTTCAGCAATAGTAGTTCAAGCCTGGCATGGTTGCAAGGGTTGGTCTCTATACACATGCACACTTTGTCATCAGAGAAGACTATCTGTAGGGGAACAACGGGATTGCTATCCATTATTAATCATTTATCAGCTGTCATCCTGCTTTATTAATGATTTCATCCATCTAGTCAGGAAGCACAGATGCTACTGTGAGACTTCCCTCTCCCACACGCTTAGTAGCGAATTGTCTAAGCAGAAAGTTCCTAAATACCCTACAGATGGCAAACTGCTTATACACATTTCTAGCAAATACAAAAACCTTTCATGATGATTTGGATCCCAATTCAGATTTTATAAATTGTTTCCAAGATAAAAAGCAGGATTAACTTCCCATACACCTTATGCACAACTCACCTGATTTCCAGACGCAGTCAGGGTGAAAGGTACAGCACACACAGGTACAGCATCTGTCTGGGACCTGGCATCTCATCTTTATGAAGGTTTGATAAACCTGTGTCTCTCCCTCAGTGACTCTGACACACAGCAATTTTTTCTGACTCCACTGTGCAATTTCACATAAGCCCTTTCTACAGAAGGGCTTGCACACAAGTCTTGAATGTCAGTAGCTTTTCTGTTGGAATAGAAAATACAGCTCTTGCACAGCTCGATGGAGCAAAGCTGTGGTTGTCCTGGCCCAGTCCCTGCCAGAGGTCAGGTAACTATCCCATCTGCCTACTGTCCCAATTTTCCTGTGGCATTTAACCTCGATGTCATTGTCCTGGGAACTTTTCCTTGTCACCTTCATGCACACTGTTTCTGGAGCTCAGAGGTTTCATGCCTTGTTTGTAACTTTGTGAGCATCACTTAGGGGCATGGCATGGGTCAAATGAGAAGCTCCAATCTAGTCTAAAACCTGAACATACAAAACAACATTTAAATTATCCTGGTGGTTCCAGGGCTATGAAAGAATACAAGAACATTCTTTTCTGGATCATTTCTATGTAGAAGTTTCTAGATACAACCCTGCAAGTTCCTGTCAAACCCCAAGCTGTTCTCACAGATGATGCACATAGCCTGGACACGTTAAGCCCTGTCCCACGTTGAGGACCCTGCCCATGATGTCCTTATTAGCAAATATGCAGTGGAGCATAATCCAAATATGTTTCTTTGGCTTTGCAAAGATCTTTCCTGGCTGCAGAGTTGTAAAGCAGTATTTCAAGCATCCAAAAGTAAATGACTTCATGCAACTGGAAAACAGTCTAGTGAGTTAAAGAATGTAACCTGAGAGGAGCATCACTCCAAATTACTACTGTACTGTTCAGAAAATAGCTTAAGGTAAAGAAGTAACTACATTCCACTACAGATTTTGAACTTGCACATAACTGGTAACTGCATGCTACTTTTCATAGCTTTCAGTAATATGGGATTTTTATATTGATCAAGGGACTAATTAATTTTATAAAGATGTGTTATTACAGACTGCATTTGAAGAATTCTTATGTATTTCCTATCCTGAGTTCTTCAGTGAAGGTGTTCTGGGTGACATCCTGCCTGTATTGACCCCAGTGACTCCTTGCCTTCAGGACTAGACTGGCCTATCTGCCCATGATTTCTGAGTCAGCTAGCACCTGTGATTTCCACAGAGAAAAGAGCTCCAAAGACTTCCTGGTTGCTGAAAATGAACCAGACCAAATTCCTAATTACTTCTATGTACAATTTGCTTCCCGGAGCAGCCAGAAAGTACCATTTGCTTCCTGGAGTCAGTCTGAAATGTTTCTCAGGCTCTCCAGGATCTGCTGCACCTCCTCAGCTCCAGCTCCAGGCTGAAGCCCCCACAGCCTATGGTTCACTGGACTGAACTTTGCCTTTTCCCTTGCCATTTCTCTCCCTTTATCTGTTCTGGGTCAAGAACTTGTCTCTGGCAGTATAGAAGGATTCTCTCTGCAGCTCTCTATAAAATAAAGGGAGGGAGCACCCCTAGATGCACTTTGTTATCAAGGGGTTATTTCCATAAGTTTTCTCTCCCAGATTTTCTCCTTTTTCATGGAATTGATAGAATCCAAAGAAAACTTCTAGCACTTGAGGCAACTATTAGAGAACTGAATAAGTGTCTGTGAATCTCTATTATGTGCATAAACAAAGTCAGAGCAACAATCATCATTACATATCCAGAAAGTCTGAGATTTGCACATACGTAATTTACCTTCAGTGTTGTGGCCACTACATATTTACTGCACTTGATCACTGGTTGTTGGAACATTGCATGACTCAAAAACTGGGTTTCTTTGACAAAAGGACTCCACAGTTTGGCTCTAAATGTTAGACATGAAGATGATGTACTTTTGAAAAGTGAGACAGATGACCAATGCTCATCATGCAGGAGTTAGGAACTCCAGGACAGATTACTTTACTTGACTAGTTTATTTCTATACTGAATGAATTTACATTTGCATAAAGAACCAAAAAAGCCCTGAGGCTCCTTTCTCATGAAAGATTATCTTTCCATTGCACTTATTAATTTTGAACTTCACAAAATCTGTCAATCTCATTTCACAAGCTGCCCTGAAGAATAAAAATATCAGAATGAATTACTTCCTTAAGGAATATATTTCTTTATACTTTCTTTCTAAATTACTTTCATTAAAAATATACGTTATGTCACAGAGGTAGACCGAACCACTGCAATATTAACTCTTGAAAGGCATAGTTTTGTACTGTGACTACAGTACTTCCTCTCAGGGGGCTGCCTTAAATATGAAAAACAAATGCATAAGTGCTTTTATAGAGAAAAAACTTTTAGAACATATTTTTTCTAAGAAGCTATTTCTAGTTTCTAAATTTTGAAAGAAGTCTGTCTGCTTACCTCTGTTAAAACATGAAAAGTATAGGCATAAAATGGTCTGGAGTAAACAAACACGGGCAAAACATAGTCTTTTCTAGCAATTGAGGCAACACGTATTGCCTCTTTAACCCGATAGTGAACAAATTTTAGTGCATTTGGACTTGACTTCAGTATGTAATCCAGGTAGACAGAAGGGTAGAGAGCAGTGCTTTCCTTCCACAGCCAAAGCAGGAGGTCATTGCGGAAAGACTCAATGGGTGGGCATTTCCCTGTGTATGTTTGGGGGTGTTCTTTGTAATCGTAATTGTAGCAGTCTGGGTAAAGATAGTAACCCCACAAACCGTTTGGTCTCATATGCTCTGCCAGAAGGATGGTGTTATTCATGAAACTCCTGCCAGCATTTTCAAATTCCTCTTTAGCCACTTTCCTAATTTTGTCCTCTGACCACCTAGGATGCCGTCTCCTAACAATCTCGAGAGATTTATTTCTATAAATGCTTTTATTGCCCCAGTTCCTATCCCACTGGGGCCTCCAGTTTTCCCAGTCAATGACTGCAAGTCCCTGAAATTTCTTCATGGGTATGCAATAGTCAATGTCAGACTTTGCTTTGCTAAGGTGTTTGATAAGACTTTCATTCTGGGGCACCCCTCCATTAACAGGATCTCCATTATCTGAGTAGTAGGGATAGTATCCCAAATGAGTGTGATAGAAGATTGTCACATTGGATCCACTCAGAGTCTCATTGATGTTGGATGCAATGTCAAAAACTCCGAGGTCCAGGTCCACCTTGTACCGCAGCCTGCACTGCTCGGTGGGCGCATTCCAAACCACCATGAAAGGCTTGTGCAGGACCAGAGGGGCCCGTGCCGGCTTCGGCAGGTGAGCATCAGCCAGGGAAAGCAGCGCCATCACTGCCAGCTGTTGGACCCCAGCATCCATGGTTTGTCTTCCTTCTGGGAAATTGCTATGATGTGCCCTTGAAAATAAAACCAAGATGTTAGAAGGGCAGCATGGAGGCAAATTTGATAAGAAAATGCCTTTTGGTTTGATTTGGTTTTGATAACATTAAACTCAGTGCAAAGACAGAAAAGTGCAAAACTGATCTTGTAAAAGTTAACACTAATTTCAAATGCTTTGAAAAACTTTTTGATAGACTACAGCATCTGGAAACTTCACTTCCTTTCCACTCAGGCTCCTCACACAGTTGATTCAGATCTTTTCTTAACATTTATTTGCTCCCCCATGTCTACAAAAACAGATAATTGAGCAATAACCTAAAATGATAGTATAAAAAGAGAATATGCACTCATTTGAAATTTCAGCTTCCAAACAAGATCTGCTATAGTCAGTCTCACTTGCTTAGAAGATGATCACAGCAGGGCCACAGCCTTTACTGTATATTCAAATGGTCACAATAGGAAAGGTGATTTAAACAAAAGGCAGACACTTCTACCTCCACAGACTAATAAAGACAACTTAGAAATGCTGCAATTTTCAGGATATGAAACCATTGTTTTCTACCCCATAATTTCATTTTCATTTTCTAAATGAAAGATGCAAGAGTGATAATCAATCTCCAGGCTAGAAGAAGGATACTACTAATGACTTAGAGGTCTAAGGTACTTATTCTGAAGACGAATTAAATATCTGTATTTAAAGAAGATAAATTATATTAAGCAGATGTGAACTAGCTGAAAGAAGGAAAGACATGCTGTATCTTTGAAAAAGGGGGTAGTTTGTAGAACTGAGGGGTATTCATCTTAATTTTTCCTTTCAGGGTTTAATGTTTTCCCTGTAGTCACAACGGGTTGTGGCTGCAGTACTCTGGGAGCTGCCAGAGCTGCAAGGCTGTTGGTACCCTGGGCACACCCCTACTTTGCACCCCATGGGGTGACTGTTCACCCACTGTCCACGAGTGGATCCTCCAGAATCTGCCTCTGCTCAAAAATCTGTCTCTGCTCCAGTATCGTCACCATGAAGCACAACTCAGCTCTGTCCTGGGTTAGCTATTCAGGTTTCTTTGCTGATCTTTTTGTGATAAAGAGATCATTAAAAAGGTTTCTCTGTGAATATATATTCAGTATGATATAGTTTATAATCTCAGTTGTTACTTTCTATCATTCACCATTTTAGGCACATGTTAAATCACTGCAATCACTGTGTGCATTGCAGGTTCAATCCATGCACCAGATATGAATTTTAAATGTCCTGAATCTGCAAATTTCCTTATTTTTACATCCATTTTAGTGATTTCTTTTCTTGCCTGTAAAGTCTAGATTTACTTGTCCCTGGTATTTCCTCAGTTAACCTCAGTTAATCACTGAATTCCTCTTCTAGACTAGAAGAGCTTTCCCCTGTTTGAAAATATATTTGCTCTAGTAAGTAATATAATCTGGGATTTCTTCCTCTGTCATTTGTCCTTCCATGCCATTCTTCCATCCTCCAGGTTTGATGGATCTTTTCCTGTCTGACACTGCCCTTCTACTTTTCTGCCTTTCCCTTAAACTCTACTTATGTCTCCTACAGAACAGCCCTTCTCTAGCCTCAGTTTTGTGTTTTTCCATCCTCAGTCCCAGAAAAGCATTGAGTTCCCTCTCCCATGGTCTGATATGAGAGCACCTTCCCAAGATGAGAAGGAAGCAGTTTTCATGAAACCATGGCTGGGGCAGGGAGTGAAGGGCGGGACTGCAAGAAGCCAAAATGTAGAATTCCCCAGGAGCAAGCCCTCACCAAGCTCGAGAGTTATGCTCCATTATTTCCTCATCCACTCTCTGAATGCTTATTCTAAATATAGATTTCTGCACCTGCAAGATGAATCCCACAAAAAAAAAGGCAGAAATCTGTCTAACCCTGCCCAAGCTGTTTAGAAGTTAGCATCTGGTCAAGGACAGTCATTCAGGATCCTCTAGTGAATACTTGATACCTCCAAAAGTTGTTGTAAATTCCTTATTTAAAGCTATATGGAATTAGCCAGCCAGCTATCTCTATTAATCTAAATAAGATGCTAAGTGCATAGATAACATGCCTACCTTTTAGGTGGCTAAAGCATCTCACTTTTCATGCTACTTTTTATTTACACAGGAGGCATTACCATATACACAGTTCCTTAAAGGGGAGATAATTAGAAGAAAAAAATCATCATCTGAAAAAGTTCCAATATAGTTGCATTAATCTGCAATTAATTCTGATGTTATTTGTAGATGGGAATTTAATTACAGATACTTTTTCTTTAAAAAGTCTTCTGAAGGCAAGGGAAACAAGTTTGCAAAGAAGCAGACAAGCCTATAGTTCTGAATGATGAGAAAATAAATTATCTGTTGTTTCACAAATGCATGAAGGAACCTCTAAACAAGAACAAAACATCTTTTATTACAATTTCCATTGCTCTGTCTTTGGACTTCATCCTTTTTACTCTTATGCATGGGCACTAATTGGACTGCTTTAATCCCTGTTTTTAATGAGCACAGAACACTAACCATTCCTCCCTGAAGCTCATTAGCAACTTTGGTTCAAATTCTCCTTTTTTTTCTTTTCTTTTTTTTTTTTTTAATTTAATGACACATTGTCATGGTCAGTTTAACTTCTCAAACACGCAGATAGCTTTCTGTGGTACTACAGTGTTTTTAGAGCAGAATATGCTCTCAGAGTTTCTGCTCTATATTCTAAAAACAAAAATGAGTTCTTCATAAGTGAATGAAAAGTGATCTGATCACAAATCTCACAAAGTTGATGAGGGTTTTTCATTGTATTCAGGAAATTCTGGATCACTGTGTTTTCACTGCACAAACTACACCTTATTACATGTAATTTTATATTTGCCTCAGTTTCTGTTGTGCAGTTCAGGATGAAGCAGGTTATGGCTGGACTTCAGTATATCCTGTAGTAAGTTTGAATTTTGCCATTTCTTGAGTAGGAAAGATCAGTTCATCTCTGCATATTCCTCCTTTTTTTTGTAAAAATTGCAAACATTTACTTTTCCCAAGCAACTGCTGTGAACTTAATGCAATCTGTACTAAACTGTGTTTATTAGTCAGAATCGCACTCTTATTTTGATTTCCAAATACTTGAAAGCAACGGAACTAGACATTTTAATTGCAAATTTTGATTACAAATATACCACTTAAAATTCATAAAAATATAGACTCTCATGCTAAAGAAACCTATTTGCACATCATGTGTTCCAGTACAGATCAATGGTGTTCTCTAGATGGACAGTTCTTCTTCTCTAATGGTTTTTATTGATTATCCCAGCAATTTTTGCACTGCAACACATGACGTTTCAGCTGCTGCTTACTAGGATTTTTATGTTAGTCATATAGCCAGACAACACAACTTCATAACAGCTAGCAAATTCATCCTCTCATTTTATACTCATCTATGTGCTGACTTGAAGCATAGTCCATACAATTAGCTATAACACGATTGGTTTAATCTGTGAACTATGACTTATGTGAACATCTGTCATTGAACTCAATAATTACTACAAAATTCAGAAACAAACTTTAAAAAAAAAAAATCTGTAGTTCCTATGGTAACAGCCATTTATTATTTCCTCATAAGCAGTATTTGATTAACATAATTTAAAAACTAGGATAGGAAAGAGTATAGTTAACTCACAGAAGAAAGGTGATTTTTCCAACAAAAGAGTTTTGTGATCTAAACCAGATTTACAACATTTTTCCAAGTTTGTTTTCAGCCTCTCATATGTGCTATTGAATCCTGTCTTGAAATTGCTGAGAGTACCTCGCACTTTGTTTCATGGCAAACATATTCGTTTTAACTAGTATTTCTCATATTTGTAGGAAATTATTTTTCTAGGAAAAGAAAAATCTGATGACAAAAAGGGAAAAAATAAAACTGAATTGTTTGAATTCCACCCAGGAACATATAAAATTGGCAGCTAGAAGTGTCCTTTTTTGAATGCAGGCTGACCTCATTTGGTGTAGAAGTTATTATTATGGCTAAGAAATACAGACATTTCAACTGTATTTAGGGGCTTTTTTTGCCACACAATCACAGTTCAAAGTTGCTTGCAAATAATTTGAAAAATCTTTTGCATGGATACATTATCTATATTATTATATATTATATAATGAGGTATAATTTATATGCATATCATATGTATTTACAATGTGTTTATTTACACATTTATATATTTCTCAGTTGTCTTAGAAAATACAAGAATGACCAAAACTGCCCAGCCTGCCTCTGTCTTGGTCTTACTCTGTTGTTATTTTTCTGTTTGAAAATGATGCAAAAAGTCTTGCTTTTCCTGTTTTTATTGAATAATGACTTGAATTAGTAAGCTGGAAAAATGGACAGAGAATACTATCTTAACAGAAGTATTCTATCCTCAAACCTTCTACGGTCCAAAATGTAAAACTGCATTAGAAAGAGATTAAGTATCCACTGTATCCTCAAAACTACCAGTTTTCAGTCTCTTGATTCACACATATTTGCAATTCTCCAGTCATATTTCTCAGATTAGATCCCAAATTAAAAAGTGAACAGAAGGACAATAACATCCTGAGGAGAAGGACTTGGGGGTGTTGGTTGATGAGAAGCTCAACATGACCCAGCATTTTGTGTTTGCAGCCTAAAAAGCCACCCACACCCAGAGCTGCATGAAGAGAATAATGACCAGGAGTCCAGGGGAGCTGATTCTGCCTCTCTTCTCTGCCTCTGTGATACCCCACCTGGAATGCTGCATTCAGCTCCAGCTCCAGGACCCCTAGTATAAGAAAGACATGGATTTGTTCCAGTGTATCCCGAAGGATTTGTTCCAGCGTATCCCCGATGCTCAGACACTCAGAGCATCTCATAAAGATAAGCTGAGAGAGTTGGGGTTGTTCAGCCTGGAGAACAGAAGGCTCTGGGGAGACCGGAGAGCAGCCTTCTGGTGCCTAATGGGGGCCTACAAGAGAGATGGAGAAGGATTTTTTACCAGGGCATGTAGTGAAAGGACAAGGGGGAATGACTTCAAACTGAAAACCAGTAAGTTTAGATTTGATGCAGGGAGCAAAATCTTTACTATGAGGGTGGTGAGACTCTGGCACAGGTTGCCCAGAGAGGCTGTGGGTGCTTCCTCCCTGGAAATGTTCAAGGCCAGGTTGGATATGGCTTTGAGCAACCTGATCTAGTGGGTGGCATCCATGCACATGACAGGAGGGTTGGAACTGGATGATATTTAAGGTCTTTTCCAACCCAAACCATTCTATAATTCTGTGATTCAATGATTCTATGTTTGTAATCTCCCTAAAGATCAAAGTTCAGAAATGAACATATGATTGACATATTACAGTGCACTTCCAATAAGTGAGCATAAATACCAGATTTCAAGGCATGGAGTAGCATCTCTTTATTTTTGTGCAAAATACACGAAAAGAAATTCAAAGACCAAGGACATGGGGATCCAGGCATATGCTATCATTGCTGACATTTTTGTGAACTGTGGATTATTCATGTAAAAGCAAACGGAAAATGCCAGAGGACATTGGTGCGTATCACAGATTTACAGTAAATCATTTTTGATGCAGAGTTTTGCTTAGGCATTTCCTGTTTAGTTTTATTTTTTCTGTTATGTGCAGCTTGTGTCAAGACTTAAACTGAGAGAAAAGACTGCAAGGAAGCATGGAAATGAAAGGGGAAAAAACTGGTATTGACAAGACATTGTTCCCATGGAGCCTGAAATTATTCTGTTAAAACTAATCGTTTTAGTACTCCCTACATCCTGGTCAATCCTCATCTACCTGTAATGCCTTTGCCTCTAGTTATTAGAGGCCAGACTGTTACATGTTCATGCACATTGTTTCTTATGCCAAGCTATTTCATTAGTACCAGCAAGGTTGAGGGCTACTCAGAACAATGACAGAGGGAAAATAAAGATACAGGCCATGATTGCCAGTATTACTCTAGTTAAAAGATTGTGCTGTCATTTTAAATCACTGTAGATTATTGATGACACTTTGAATACCAGAGGAAGATAATATGGTTTAAATCTGTCTGTGTAGTAGAGGAAGATGAAATATATATATGTGCCACAAACAATTTTTCAATTACTGAAGGATTGAGTAAAAAAAGTTTTTTGTGGGTGGAAGAAACCACGTAACATGTGGAGTACTATTCCATTTTATATATCAAATACATGAGTTTAACTTGCACCTAATAAATGAATCACTGATCTAATTTTTTAAAAGCCTGATGCTTTGTTATTTTCAATCCCAATCCATTTGTTTCTCTTGCATTATAAACTGAAGACAAATGTATTCTAGGAAAAAATACTCCAAAATTAAATTGCAAAATTTATGTCAAAAGTATGAACTTCTATATGCAAATTAATATTTATTTCTTCTCCATATGCAAACAATAAAGGAGAAAGATAAATTGGTGGGTTATACCTTTTAGAGGAGCCATATTGATTATCAGAGCTGTTAAAACCTTAATTCCCTGAATAATCAAAACTAATGTCCTCAACATTGTTCAGTACACTCTTCTGGCTCTGACCTTCAATGGGTGAAAATTAAAGTGCCAACCACCAGCATTCTGTAAAGAAGTTCTCACTTTCTTATAGACTTTCCTTCTAATTTTATTAATAAATATTCTTAACTGAAGACCATGAACATTAATTGGCACTAATAGAATACATCCTACCTTCTGGCATGGAATTTTAATAGCTTATAAGAATGTATGAATGGGTAATAGTGTACAATAAATAATACATGAGTTTACATTGTTGCAAAGCATTTAAAATAATTTAGCTTCTTTCACACCATCTGCTAAGTTCACACATTCATTTTCTGAAAGGTTTATTGTTATTAGAGGCACTTATAAGAGAGAAAATTAAGTCAAATTGATAACAGAGAGAATGCCTACAATCAGGCCTTGGTTTATTCTTGAGAAAATGCTCTAAGCTAAATTAACTTTAGCTCACACAAAGATAAATTATGCTTTCAGATAGTGTAATTCAAGAAAATTCAATCGAAATTAATTGAGGGGTATAAATCTGGAATTATTCCAGTTGAATTCATGGAGTTATTAAGCATTTATAATCTTGTGAGATGAAAACTGTATCCTTTAGTCAGCTAAAAAAAATCCTAATATGTTGGCAAACTCTTAATACATGTGTGTATTTCCTCTGTTAATCTTTGCTTGCAGTAAATAATTACTATTCCTTGGATAGTATAAAAGTGAATATTACACTTTGGCGACAGAAACTCAAGACAATTTGGAAAATATGCGAAAAGGTGAAATTAACTCTACACTGTATTTGCATGCCAATACACAGCTTAGTTTGTTGTCTACAGTGTTTCAAATAAATGAATTTAAAATACCTCTAGCTGTACAAAAGCCCAGCACAATACATTGACACAAATCATTAATGAATAGAACTCATTCTCAAACAACGAACTGCATCTTCTTTTGAGCTCCTGTTGAGATTATTTTAAAATGCACTGTTTGTAGGTGTGACTGACATTTTGAAACAATGCTCCTGAATGTTTTGCTTCCAATGAAAGAAATAATTTTTTTATTGTTCATATGGGATTAAATATCCAAACAGCATACGATTAGCTGCCCTCTGGGTGAGCAGTGTTGCATGCACAGCCCAGTGCACTTAAGTACTAAATCGATTAATCAAATTCTGAAATACCCTTTAAGTCAAAACATTACTCCCGTTTTTGAAATATGAATTTTATTCACAAACAGCGTGTCATATCAGTTTTCTAATCTAAAACTGCTTTTACGCATTGGAGTGTTAAGCACCAAATAGCTATTTGACAGATAAAAATACAAACCAAGAAATAAAATATAGTCCAGAATTGACATCATACAAAAAACAACAGAGAAATCCTTCCTAACTGGTAGACTACAAGCAGAAGTGAAAACTTTGTCTTAACTTTGTTAATTGAATAAATAACGTGGCACTTACCTCTATAAAATCAATGAATAGCAGAAAACTTTGCTGAAACAATTTACAACAGCTGAAGTGTTTGTTCCAGGAATGTGCTCCTCCTAATGAGTGGGCTTTTGACTAATGAGAAACTGAGGGCATTTGAAGATGAGAGCAGAATTCTACCTAAACGCTCATCATGTCATTGTTAAATAAGTAAATAAATTCATTTAAAAGGTAGATGTCTTGTTTGCAAGTATCTGGGCTCTTTCTGTAATAATTTTGTTTCACCTGCTTTTATGAC
This sequence comes from Acrocephalus scirpaceus scirpaceus, assembly GCA_910950805.1. Taxonomy (NCBI): domain Eukaryota; kingdom Metazoa; phylum Chordata; class Aves; order Passeriformes; family Sylviidae; genus Acrocephalus; species Acrocephalus scirpaceus. The sequence goes on from OU383777.1 coordinate 21,626,304, forward strand.
CTGATATGGGATCAACCAGACTGGTGTTTGAGCGGAATTAAGTTGTGTTTTGAGAGTTACACACTCTGGACTCAGCAGTGACAGGCATTAGCAGAAGGGGCATCTAGGTCACTGCGGCACAGGGAGAAGCAGGGATGCTGGCAAAACCAAGCAAACAAAATAGTTCAGGAAGAGTTATTTTAAAAACTGGCTGGACGGCTGAGTCCGAGGACTGGTGGTGAATGGACTCAAATCCAGCTGGCAACTAGTCACTATTGGTGTTCCCCAGGGATGATCTATTCCAAACTGATTTCATGGTTCTATCATTTGTTCATAATCCTTCCTAAAACAAAATATGAACTGCTCAGTCTTTGCTATTCCTTGAACATGACACACGGAAGCAGACCTCAGGGACCATCGTTTCCTGATCCCAGTGCCTGCACACCTGCACTCACACACAGGGTGGTGTGCGTGACCAAAGAAGGGCAGAAGGGACCAGTGATATCACAGCTCCATAAAGAGGCTTTTTAAGTGGTTCAGCATGACAAGAGCTTCAACAGCTGCATGCCACCTCCATGACCAGTCAAACCCCTATCAGACGTATAGGGATGGATAGATAGAGTCCCTATGTATAGAGCTATGATGGTAAATGGCATTTGTGTATCCTAACAATGTAGACTAAGAGGTCAAAAATGTCAATATTCCCATGTGGGAACTCTGAAGTGTAAAAGAGGAAACTCTGGGTTTCCTCATCTTGTCAAGCATGACTGTTGCCATTTAAGCATTAAACTAGAAACAAATACAGGAAACAAGTACAAAGAATTATTGGAACAACTACAGACATTTTTGTTATTGTTGTTGCCACATTTGTCTCCGAATCTGCAGAGCTTTTTGGATTAAATAGGAAACAAGTAGCTCCCTGAGCCTTGGAAATAATAAAAGCAAGTTTCCTATGGGCCTGTGTCTCATCCTTGACTGAGCTCCAAACTAAGGTTTCCCAAGGCTGAGGCATGTACAGAAGATCTCTCCTGCACTGGTTCTCCAGCTTGCAGCATGACTCCCTTTTTTTCTTGCCTTTTACTCAGCAGGTTGTTTCCATCAATGAGTTGGTTTCTGAGATGGTATCTGAAACCTGAGTCACTCTCAAGTGTCTGGATGATATTTGCTGTCAGGGAGGGACATGTACTTGCACAGACAAACAGACAGGGTTTTGCTTGTATCTGTATGGTCAGTGAGGGCTTGAAGATGACTCCTACAATGGGAAACACTGAAATAACTGAAATAATACTGACTGTTATCCAATATCATCAGTAGTTCTGCTAGAAGATGCATTTACCAGCTGTCCTGGCCATGCCACAGTGCAGCCCTGCAGCGCTGCTGAGGTAGGTGCCCCTCAGCACCCAAGTGAGCCCAGCAGCACTCAACATCCCATCCAGAGCACAGCCAGCAGCCTCAGCCAGCAAGCACTGCTCTTCCTGAGCACTTGCCAGATCCCAGCAACACCTCATTCTAAACAAAGGGCCATCTATTTGCCTAAAATAGATTATAAGACAAAGGGTAAAATTAAAACAGAGCTTTTCATGCTTGGTCTTACATCCATCTCTTTTTTAAGCCAAATTATCTCAGCCTGTAGGCTCGGGAGTGAAGGCCGAGCTGGCACATGTTTGAAATGCCTTTTTCTCCATGTGTTTCTAGATGAATTTTTCCTTTGGAGGGTGGCTGCTATTACAGGTACTGCCCACCTCATCCTTAATACATACTCAACCTTTTTGCAAAGGTTAGCATCCCCTTGGACCATCAGCTTTGTGCAGCTTAGCCTTGACAGATCTGAAGTTTATATACCCTCTCCTTTACTTTCATTCTTCTTCTAGGTCTCATTGCACTTCACTTAAACTTTTCCTTTTTTCTTATCTGCACTCAGAATATGAAGCAAACAGAGGCATAATTTGTGAGGAATTTTTTCCCATTAATCTCTTTGTTCTCTCTATTCAAAAATATGCGAAGAATAACTTCCCAATTAAATATTAAAATATCAGTATGTAAGAGTAAAATATGCACACACTATTCACATGTATTTGGGTTATATACATTTGTATGTAAAATCTTTGCTATGGTCAAAAAATAGAGCTGAACGCAGTGAAAAGAGTGGAAGGGTGGAAGAAACAACTTAGGCAAACCAGTACAAAATACTGCATTTCCCCAACTAAAGTGGTAAAGAACAAAAATTTTGAAATATTGTGTGTTTTATTTGATATTGTAGTTTCACTTGATATTTGGGAAATGGAGATCATGGGATAGATGCAACAGTTGCCATGAGTCAGCAGCTATTGATTCCCACCATCTGACAAAGGATGCCTGGGTGTGTATATATATAATTCTCATGGAGCGAAGCACGACACCAGGATTTGCCATCTAGCTCCTGCCAACCTCCTCCTGTGTCATACGAAACTTCTGCTAAAAATAAAAGCCCAGAGCATCCTTGCTCTGTCACCCTGAACTCAGGGATATGCATCTACAGCAGGAGTCTTCCCAGGTCCTGCTCCTTCTTGGCAGCCAGGCCTCAACCCCAGCCATGCAGAAAATGTTCAGGGGGACAGAAGGAATGATGGGCTGCATCAGACAAGGGGGAACTATAAGGAGACACATTTGGATAAATAATTCAGAGAGACACTTACACTTTGGTTTTATTTGAATTAGAAATTAAATCAAGTTCTTTGTAGTGGGAGGAATTTGAGAGAGAGTGCTATATTTTATGTAAAGCAGCATTTGTTTAGAGGTGGAGAGAAAACTCATCTGTCTCCAGCTTCTTATTATATATCTAAGAACAATATTTTTATTTACAGTTTTATTCCTGATAAATGCAATTCAGCTTCCAATGCATCAAGGAAGAAATGCCTCAGGAAATCCCAATAGGCATGTGGGTTGCCACTTGAATAAAATGTAATATGTTCTCAAATACAAAACTGATCTGATTTGAGGTTTTTCTCAAACTATTGACAAAATAATTAGAATGCATATTTTCTAATTAATTACCAAGTGGTTATTAACATCAGTTAATTTAAAGAATTTAACAAAAAGATCAAGTCCTAATATATATTAAAACTCAGATTTTGTGCCATGTCACAAATGCATTTGGAAAAAAATAAAGGCTTCTAAAAAACTCACATGTACTTTAAAACAACTGAGGCATCATAACAATTCTATTCAGAATATGCATTTAATAACAAAATTACTTTTAAGAATTTTAGGAAAAAGAAATTCAACTGCCTACAAAATAACTTATTTTGCTTCATAGCTGGGAAAAAGGGTGAGAAGGAGCATGGGTATAATTCAGAATTAGTCTGACTTTTAATAACCATTGTTAAAATCAATGTTGTCAGGTTAATTAGACCTGTGGACTGTGGGTTTCATTTCAAGCTCATACAGGTATCTAGGACTGAGTTTTGCTCACGAATCTGCTTTATTTAAAATTCACTTGAAATAAGAGGGCTAATCAGATTTCCAAGCCTCATCATTTCCTAAAAATGCAAACAGGCACTTACTGATGCTGTTCAAAGCAGTTGAACTGATTGAGCCTCATAGGACTAAGGGTCCATATCTGTAAAAATACTCAAACATTTCATTCTTATTTATTGGCAATTTCAGTGCAATGAGATCTAATTATCATTGGGCATAAGACTGATCAGATTCGATCAGGGCATAAGAACCTAATCAAGTTTGCTAATTTTAATATTAGAAAAGCATTAGATTGTTAACCGCACTTTAAGCCCTTATAAATTTTAGAAATCTATCCCTTCAAGAGTTAAAGGATTAAGTCTCTCTCTTGCCTTTCTGAACACAATTAATCATAAGTACTAGATGCTTGATTTTACGCCTAGATAAACTACAACTAAAACACACCCTGAACCTATCTAGCTAACCATGAGACAGAATAAGCTGCCTCTCCCAGTTTTCTGTTTGGACAGGGACAAGTTTAGGGTGCTGCTACCAATTGTTAGCCACCTTTTGTCCATGCTATCACCAATTTATCACCACTTTTTGGGGAACCTGTTGTGACAGCTTTTGGTGAAGTCTGGCTGAAGCTAAGGATGCTCAGGTCACCTCTGCCAGAAAAGTGCTTGGTTCCTTTTGCCAGCACCCAGCCTCCAAACCAGAGTCATATCCATTTCCCTCAACCTGCAAGACCAAATCCAACATACCCCACGTATTTTGTTTGGAGGCAACTGCCAACACATCTCCCAGATGCCAAAGCACACATACATACAAATATATATATACACACACACAAACTCTTTCACATAGGAGTGTCAATGGAAAACATATGTACAACCTACGTGTGAGTGGCACTTCTGCCACACAGGAAAGGACAGTGGGTATGCACAGCTTTAGGGTGAAAAAAGGTCAGACCTGTGTATACCAGGGCAGTTACAAATCAGTCAACACCAATGTGAAGTTTGGGCTAGCAATCTGACTTCATCGGGAGGAAGATCAGAGATTTAATAGTGTTACATGGAAATTCTGCAATGTGGTTAGAGGTTCTGCCCAAGGAACATCTGATGCTTACTCTTAGTCTAATACTAATCATGAGAAATTCAAGACAACCCGCCTTCACTTTCCTTATGTTTTCTAAAGAACAAAAACAATTCATTTAAGACTGAACCTGTTACATCGATGCCTCTGTATTTCCACAAATGTTTAATTCCACAGGGAAATGTAAAGATCCTGCTCTTCAGTAACATTCTCTGACTCTACCCAGTGATTTGGCCAATCTTAGTTTTTAGGTGTCCTTGCAAGGAGCTCCTGAGAACACAGTTGGCATGCTGGCCCTTTGCACTCAGGGATCTTACTCTGGCGATGTTCATTTACAATAAAAAGATAGATGTGTTTAAACCTCTAAGCCTGCAAACATTTATAAGATTATAATTCTCAGAACACAGTTTTGGAGAAATTAATGCATTATTAACAGCTCTCACAAAATCAGATCTGCCCTGCTCTTTGGACATCTCTCAAGTAGAAACATGGGGTCTGAAGATACAAGTTACCAGGTCTGAGACACTGATGTCTGAAGAGATACTTTACTCAAAGAACTCTTCCTTTTTTTTTTTTTTTTTTTTTTTTTTTTTGTGATATTGCCATTATTTTGGGACTGGTTTAGAAAAAGATGTGTGGATTCACTTTTTTTTATGAATGCAGATTAATTTTCCTTGGAACACCAAAGGGAGTTGGCAATCCAATCACACAGGAAGGGAATAAAGAACAGAAGACCATGCCCCAGTGGAACAGAGGAACGAAGCTATATTTAAAGTGTAAGGAAGAAGAAATGGAATTTATTGTTCAGTTTCATGCAGAGAGGTGGCTGACTCATAGGCCTGTGCAACTGACGGTACTTTCAGAGAACAGCAGGAGAAAACTGAATAAGGAGGAAAAAAAAAAGTCAATTTATTTGACTGAAGAGGAAGCTAAAGAACAGCCATGACTACCCACATACTTCTGCATGGCAACTTTCTTCTGTTTCTATTGTATAGCCAGAAAGCAGAAGCTGAGGCCTGTGGCTAAGTCACATCTCATCAATTTTCATGTATTTTCTCACATGATAAGGAAGTAAGCAGGATCATTAAAAAACCTCAGGAGATCAAGTTATTTCTTCATACTGAAATAGATCTTAAACTGCAACAATAAGTGCTTTTGAATGCTAATAGAAAATAATGACAGCAGTTGATAAAAAACCTTTTTGTGAAGAATAATTTTGCTTTTCTCTCTTTGTGTGTGTGTGTGTGCATACAGAAGTGACAGTCAGAAATGCACTGTGCACAAAACACATCTTGCACTTTAGGCTCATTTTCTAAAGTCTGTGCTGTTAACCAAAACTTGGGTAAGTAGGGAGGGTAACAGTAAGCTACTGATAAAATTAAGAATTTTGGGGTTTTGAAATTATTCCATCCTTTTCTTTGTTGAACATTCACATTCATGAAATCTTGTCAAAAATTTGTTTGTCAGCTAGTAGAAATATCATAAATATAGATATTTGCAGAAGTGTTCACTTTGGTCATGCCCCCTGGCCTTTTAAAAGCTCTCTGAGTAGGAGAACTGAAAGAGGAAGGATTCTAAAAAGTGCTGAAGATGAAAAAGGGATGGAGGAACAGAGAACCAGGATTCAGGCCCACTGGCACTGCACACCTTCGTTACACCACCCTACAACAGAGAGCACACAGGTGATGTTCCTGGCAGCCTGGGGTGCTGCGTGTGCAGGGCTCAGCAGCCCTTTGCTCCAAAGAGGCAGCAGCAATCAGTGGTGGAGAAAATGCCACCTCAAGCCTCTGACACAAGCCTTTCTAATAACCATCCTTCTAATGTATGAACTTCCTTTCCAGCTTCTTTTCCTTTTTTGCAGTATTCTTTTCCAAACCTTTCTGCTTTCTGTCTGATTTAGTTTCTATCCTCACCAGGCAGATCACCTTAACCCTGCGATATTTAGCCTACTGCAGCAAGATAAAAACTTGTCCCAAACAATCAGATCTAAATTAAAAATGAGAAAAAAAAAAAAAAAAAAGGGTTTTCCACGAATTGTAGAGACGAAAATAAGAGAAAAAATGCAAATTTGTTTCCTGGTTTGAAGATGATGGTTTGGATCACATGCTCCTAAAGTATCCAGATACAGAAGCTATATTTTCCTGCCTTTGCTATGCCTTCCTTCTTTCCCTTCCTAACAGAGGGATTTATTTTGATTTACAAGGAAGTATGATTCAATTTTAACTGTGAAATACAAAAGAAAATGTTTCAAATTAATACTTTCTTTTTCACAGAAGAAGCATTACTTATGACTAAAGAATACCAAGAGAGGTTATTTAGGTTTCTTCTAAAATATGCTATAATTAAAAAATATGGCATTATAAAATGGAACTATTTAGAAATATGGTGTACTGAGGTTTTCAATAAGCTTTAACTCAAATTAAACTCAATGAAACACTCCTTTAAAAATCTTAATTTCAAAGCTTTTTCTGTTTTCTTTCTCCTTTCTCTTTACTTACCTTCCCTTTGTTGCCATTTTTAGTAAAAACAAAATGCAATTATACTTCTTATATAACTAGTGAAATCCAAGGACCTTGCCACATAAGATCAACTCCAGATTTCAAGGAAGTAATACAGTCACTTTCCATGAAATGTCAAGTCTCATCTTTAAAATAATTTTTGTTTTTTAAGCACAGACAGCATATGCATGGGGGGAACTCTCATAAGGAACAGGAGAAACAACCTGCATGATGTAGGCTGTGACACATCCTTGGGCTTGCAGCTTGCCTAAACAAATGAGGTACAGAGTCATCAGATTGTTGTGAGTCACACAGAATCCCACAATTATGCAATTTGAGTTGCAGGATCTCTTCTGACACCCACCAGGACGGTGACATGCCCCAGGTGGTGAATAACTTGTTTCCTCCAGAACCTGGGGTTACCACATGGATGACACTGTATCACCTGGGCAGGGTGTGAGTGCGGAACTACCTTGAGACAATGACTTGCTTCCTGGGTCAGAGGTGGATTCATGCTTTGTCACCGGGCTGCCTATATTAGGGTTTCTACATTTCAGAAGTTTATTGGGCTACAAAAATGCTTGAAAGCATTTCAGTTATTCACACCGCTGTTCTTATCCATTAGGATTTTAGTGTGAGAATCAGTAGTATTGTAGAACCTTCTGTTAGTCAACATAAGGATCAATTGTATGCTTTGCTTTTGGTTTTTTGCTTTGCTTGCTTTTCGTAGCACAAATTTACCAGTTAGTTAACCTAGAATAAATGTTTGCTGTTCCTGCTGCTGAAGGGAAGCAGTTTTGGGTTACACTCTCAAATAAGCCTCACAAGACTACCTGAGAGATGTAGGAGGCTACGTGTTTTGACTTTTAGTAGGAATCACTCATACAATTCATTTGAATGAAAGATTGATTTTTCCACCTTAAATACAGACTAGGATTTCCATGATAAAACACTTTACACCTCTATTCTTAGTAAAGTAAAACATAGTCTCATCACGTGTTGTACCAGTAATGATGCACATGGTCAAGTTTGTCCAACATTTTTGCATCATTACATCCTATTTTTGGGGTACTTGAACCCCAAGTAAAAGCAGGGAGACACTCCATACTGTTTTGCTCCCCTGCACTTCTTTGGGGTGACCACAGAGGAAGCAGATACCCAATGATGTGAGGGGAAGCAGACAGGGCAAACAGCTGGGGAAGCAGGTAGAATATTCCTGGAGAAGGTCAAGGCAATGGCCAGGGCCTCCAGAGGAGCCAGTGGGGATGAACAAAGTGGAGCCAAGCATGGGAACAGAGAGCTGCCAAGGAACTGCCTCTTTTGCCATTTCCTACTCATTCAGCATTTGACTTCAAGATAATTGTATAGACAAAGTGCTGCAAAACCATAGGGGTTTTTTCTTTCTCTTTCATGTTTTCACCCATATAAGGTGAAAAGGATAATAAACCACATTTAGTATCCCAAAAGGTCTTCTTCTGAAATGGCTCTAAAAAGAATATTGTGAATGGGTCAGATAGGTTCTCAGCCACACACTGGCAGCCCCACTCTTCTTAAATTTCAGTTGTATTTGTGCAGATCACCAATCTTCAGTACACTTTCTCAGACAGAAAGCTTTGAAATTGCTAAATAATTGTTTTTGTGGTACGCAGAAAGAAACGGAAACCCACTCAGATGGAGCACCATGACTTGCTGAAGTGCTGGCAGTGACCATATGCACCAAGAGGGTATTTCTGTCATGTGAATTAGCAAATATGTCCCTGAATTCAGGCAAGATGTATCCAAGTCTTCTGCAGAGGGCCAGCACAAGGACTATATGTCATTTAAATGCCATTTAAATGTTATTTTAAAGGCATTAATAGGACTCCTCTACTCCTTTGCTCTTCCCATGGGGATTAACTTGGTAAATGTAATTTTTATACCTTTTTCAAAAGAAAATGGTACTTTAAATTAAGGAAGTGGCACCATCTTGTGGGTGAAAATGAAAGTGTATTTTCTTTAGCAAATGAAGTTTTTCACTTTTCTTTCATTCCCCCACCACTTTTTTTTTAAGTTCTCATAATTCTACAGAGCAGCCTCCTTTGACCCTAAAAACTACTCATTGTTTCAGAAGACTTTAGCACAAAGCTGAGATCTAGTAAGCAAAAAATGCACCATATTATGATTACCTACCATTCCACACAAATTTCTGACATGCTGGTTAATGTTACTGAAAGATTTTTGAAAAATTCTTTTGAGGTCAGCTCTGTAAAATTAAAAAAAAAAAGGTTAGCTAAACCATGTTAATCAAGAAAATAATGCAGCGGCAATGTCTTACTCCAAGAAGTGAGTCAAAATTCTTCAAATCCACATGCAAAAGATTTGTTTACATATTTAAGCCTAAAATTTAAGCCTCAATTAAATTATTCAAACTGGATTTAAGCATAAGTGTGTGGGTTTGCCTTTACCCATGAGTTTAGTAAAGTTACTGCAATTTTAAACCTAATAATATGGCTATATAGCAATTTACTTAAAAACTGATACGCCTGCCTTCACTCTTAGAACTTACAAGCTGCAGACATCTTTTTCTAAATACCTAAATTTCTTCTTTTAAAGGACTAGCCAGAATTGTCAGCAATCTATTGTAAAGATAGAAGAAAAGGATATTGTGGAAGCTGAGTATTATCAAATTGGTTAATATGCAAACAGCTGTAGAGCTAAGGGTAAATGTGTAGTGCTTAAACTTGTTTAAACACATGCTCATAATTACTCTCAGTCACCTTGGTGGAATTCACCTCTCTTTATATATCACCAGTGCAAATGTCTCTACCTGAACTGGTCACCAAAGCTTGTTTTGAAGTCTCTAGGGAGTAAGAGTTGCTTTTAAGGTGCAGTTCATCTCATCCTGTACCAGGTATCGAAGTAGATCAGCTGACTCATTTATCTTCTTCGGTTATAAAGGGAAAATTATGTGCTTAGCATAGGTGCAGATGACTCCTGCAGTGATCTGCACACAGTCAAATGAAATAACATTGTGCCTCATAGAAATAACATTATCAAGATTTTTGAGCCCTGTGGATGATATTGAATTCAGAACTCCAAATGACTTCAAACAGAGAATCTTAAATACATATTTCAAGAACAACCACTAAAAATATAAAACAAATTAAGAGCCATTAAAATAGCTTAATACAATAAAATAGCTGACTACACATGCTGTGTCAGGAGGTTGGCATTACCCTTTGTAGTGAACCTACAAGGGGAACTATATATTATAGCACCAGTTGCTTTACATTCAGAGGCACTTTCTGCTCATTTTGCCTTTGCGAAATATATGTAGAAAGTGGCATTAACAAAGGTTAATGTGTGAAGTAACAATAAACGTTCTTTTTATTCACTGAAATACAATGACACCACTTAAAAATGAGGTAGGAAAAGAATATAAAGAGATATATGTATAGATATACAGATATACAGACATATATGTATAAAGTTGTAAAGGCAAATCGTAAGAAAATGCTTCCATTAACACTTATTTAGCAAGACCATAATTACCTAGAAAATAGGCAACACAGATTAGAAGTGTTTATTGCAAACCAGCCCAATTATTCAACCAATGAGAAAAGATGCACAATAAACATAATTTGGGAAGATAAACTGTGTAATTATATGTCCAATGTTGAAGGAAATGACAATTCCTAGCCCAATGCAAAGCCCTCTAAGAATTAAGCAGTTTGCTGAAGCTCCCTGGCTCCATGTTTGTATGGAAGCAATTGCACAGACCAAAACCATTATGGAAATACTGCCTTAGGCAAGGCAAGAATCTGGTTGACCCTTTGGCCAATTATTTAATTGAAGCTCTTTTGATGTTAGAAGCAGTCTGGCTCATCTAAATGCCCCACTCCACCCACCTTTTTACCTCCTGCTGTACTTCTTCGGTAGAAAATGTCACCAAGGTTAGAAACTGTTCCTGCACTATCCTGGGCCTGACAGCAAGTGTGATGCCTTTCCCCAGATCTCTGTTCCTGCCATTGGCATCCCATCCTCACAGAATTAAGACAAGGGCATAATTTCAGTGGAAAATTCTCTGAACATTTAACTTTGCCTCATCGATTTGAATAGAATTTTGAGAGAGCCTGAGAACCCAGAGCCAGGTTCGTAATTGCAGAAAGCATTGCCACCATCAGTTGGTATACTGATTGCCATGCTAATTGTCATGTTCTCTGCACTTTCTTGATGTACTGTGCTAGAATGAGCAACACCTTATTATAGTTTCTCTTTTTCAGTATTTTTGTTGGTGCAAAATGAGATATCACTAGAAACACTGGAAATTAACGTATTATTATGAAAGACAAGCCATCAGAAGACTTACCCAGATTTATTTTCATCAATATTTATCAATCAAGAAAGATTTTGTTAACATTGTAATAAAAATATGGCACAAAGCAGAAAAATTTGAAATATCTTCATTTAATAATCATGCATTTAAAAAAATCTTAATACTGATGATCAAGTCTCTGTATCTTCACTGTCTATAATTAAACTTGAGACATAGAGGTCTTCTTGCTAACAAACTAAAAAGAGAGTTCATAGAATCATTTAGAATTTTAAGTCAGTGATGGCTGAAAAGAGAATACAGAAGAGTTGCATACTGAGCAATGGCTGGTTTTGGGTCTGGAAATATTCCCACACCTTTTCTTAGTAAAAATATCATCTACCTCACTGCAGGTAAGACTACACACTGGAAAACCAGTCATGTTTGCAGAGCCTTTGAAGTTTCATACATCTGTTGAAATCAACATGCACCCACTACAGATCTCTTTGATTCATTGTATATGTTTACCATAGGAAGTGATTTATATTTATAGGCCAACTGCTTACAAAACTCGCAAATACATCAGGACTTTGAGAGTGGGAGGTTTTCCACATGACTTTGGATTCAAATTATCTAGCATAACTAGCAGTGATTTCAAAAATCCATATGAAGAAGCAGAGCTATTCAAACCTTTCCAATAAAATGCATCTCGGAAATCCTGCCTGTCCTTAGGCCCTGGGCTATAAAACCACATCCAGACAGTAAAGTCACATTAAAAGTTCAGTTACAGCCTTTGCTGCTGCAGAAGGTCCAGTATAAAACACATTGGAAAGGCCAAAGACAAGTGATGCTCTACAAGATTGTTGAAAGTAAATGGTCCTTCTCTCGTGAGAGTTTTCCTTTACCCAAGTGGACAGGATGCATCCTTGTTGGAATAGAAGTGCAGGACAAAAAAAAAAAAAAATTAGTGATTATATATGTACAAATAATACATACATATATACATAAAATAGATACATACATATACATGCACAAATGCTCCTGTCTCTGCAATACATGGCAATTTTAATGAAATCAACTCTAGCTGTGTTGTTCCCTGGATTGTGGTCTGGCATGAGACATGGAGTGATACAAACCTGTAGAGTGCCTGTTTTGCTGGAGGGAGAGAGGTTACGGCTGGTGGGAAATTACTGCTAATCTTAGGGAGTATATTATGGCTGGTTAATTTTATGGACTACATTGGTTAATGGATTGTTTTGTTTCCAAATTCTTTAAACCTCTGCTGGCTTAGAAGAATGTGTTGAAACACAATTCACTTGTGTAGATTCTTTACTGGGTTTTGTTAATGTGCTTGTTCAAATTTTTGGCATAACTTTAGCTATTCAGTTTTACCAAGAGAAAAACATATGTACAGCAAAGCACAAACTTTGATGATTTATTACTGTTTTTGAGGGAGAAGAGAAAGTTAGAGCAGCTGATCACTAGCAGCAAAAAATAATTTGCTTTAACAAACAAGAAATAACATGTATAAGTGGATGTTGACAAAAATTATTACTACAAGACAGAAAATGTTAATAGTAACACTCTTGAACAGTGCCAGGGCCTCACTGCATTTCTTTTTGCACTCCTGTCTTCTGAGGACAAGGCTGAGCTGCATGGGGTTTGTGTCCACACATGTAGCTTCCAATCACCTTGCAATGCCCTTCCCCAGGAAGCTACTACCAGTGCCAGATCTGAAGGAATCTAGAGGCTGAGATAGCAGAAGGGTGAAAACAAGAAATTACTTGCACAGCACCATCTGATGTAAGAACGGATTATATTGGGAGTGGTGGGTTTTAAGCTCATGTAGCTGTGGAGACTTTGAGAACTGCTCTGAGAGTTGCCACCACCAAGAAGTGTCCATGTCCAAAAACTTCACCATGAGCCCATCTCAGCAACCAGGACCAGCTTCACAAAATTGTGGTGACACACTGACATTTATGCGTGCTTGGATTCAATCAGCACAGGGATGTTACACATTCCCAAAATACCTGCTGGTGATGCCTTCTCTGTTGCTCCAGAAAGCTGTCCAGCATCTTCACGTACCCTCTTCTCAGCATTCTTCCTGTGCATCATCATCTGTGATCTCTCTAGTTTTCTCCTTCATGTGTATGCTCAGCATCCCAAGTGGGTTGACTGGCATTTACATTTGGCAGTTTAAATATGGGAAGCAGTAATTTCCCCTATGCATTAATTTTTTTGTGACAGGAGTAGTGTTTGAAATTTTTAATAATTTTGCACATTTACATTTTTCACTTACAGGTTACCCAGAGTTTATAGGGGAAAACTCAAAATTAGGCCAAACTGATTGTTATGGGAGACAAAGTTGATGAAATCACAAAATAAGTTTGGAGGATTTTTTTTTTCTAAATTTTGTACATTCAAAATACAGGAACTATTGTGATAGTTATTTTTATTTTACTGAAATACTTGCTTCAAGTGATGTTGCAAGAGCAATATCCAGCTCTAATGTGAGGTCTTAAGGAAATTTAACTGTCTTTACTTACTATCAATTGAAAGAAACCAAACAATTTTTTATTTATGTGGCCATTGCTTTATTCCTGTGGGCAAACACCATTTAGATAATTGCTGCTGGCTGATGGGCTCTGTACCATTAGATATCCTGTCCTCCTGATGGGATACTACAGGAGTTCCAGCCAGAGATATCCCAACCTTATGGCTTCTCATAGCTACATAAACTCTCTACAAGCCATTCTCTCAGATACTGTACCTTAGTTCCCCACACCCAGAGAAAGAAATTCATCCCTCAGCATTTATAGAAGTGTATTGTTTAATAGGATTGCATTTAAATTTCTATAAAGGTTGTCAATCCAATGCTTATGACTCACAGTGGAAAATTCCTCAGAGAGAGACTTTATTTAACCACTGATTTCTAGATGCAGAGAATGAGCAGTATACTGCAAAGAGAGGTAATAAACTTTCCTTTCTTTTAAATTAATCAGCAGTCAGTTCTGGCTTCAGAAGTTTTATTACTTTTTTATTAAATGCAGTGGTGATTGTCTGTTATTGGAAAATGTGAAATAGAATGAAAAAGCTTTTTGACAAGACCCATTACACCTATTTTATAATGTATTTTCTATTCAAAGCAATTTCATTGCTGTAGACTAAACAGAGACTTAAATTAATATTTGACAGATTTGTTTAGAAGCTAATGTTCTTCAACAGACCCCCAAATCATTATTAGTTTTAGGCAACTTCAGACAGAAGGATTTTAAATTCCTTCCACAGCAGTGATTTGGTTTATTATTACTTTTTAGATGGCAAGACATCTAAAAGACAAAGATGAACAGAAAAACTGAAGGGATTTTTCTGAACTGAGTCCTGTCCTTTGGTGTTAAAAGCAACACGGTATAGAATCACCTTGTCTTGAGCTCCAGCTTTAAAGCAGTAAAATCTTTCTGTCTCCACTTAATTCTGCTGGAGACACATTACAGACTGTCCTCAGAATCAGGAATCTGTAAATTTCTCTAGAAATGTATCTGTTATTAATTTCTAAACACTTTCTTGGAACTAACATAATCTTCTACTTCAAAAACATGTATTTGCTCCCTGTTGCTCATAAAGTCCCTCACCACCTGAAAAACGACAGTGCAGTCAGTGTTGATTGTTAAGAAATAATATGTAGGAACAGAAATTATATCAAGTCAACAGAAATTATACCTATTCATTGATCAGGAAGTATACCATACCTAAACTTTTATATCTTTCCTTTGGTCTTCTGTCATTTTGTTATGCCAAGATACTTATTTCCTCTTTTCTGTTCTCCCAGACATGCTATCTGTTCTCTGAACATGTTCCAACCTAAATTCTCTTCCAGAAAATGGACAGAGAGAATCATACACATTATTCCTGATAAGGTGCTTTAGGGCCTTGCACAATAGCACTAGTGCCTCTCTGGCTTTAGTGGGAATCTCTCATGAGAAGCCCCAGGGACCTACATTCACCTTTCCAAGGCCACATTGCCAGGGCAACTCCCAACCACTCCTTGATCTCCCCTTCAGCCATTCTCAATCCAGACACTGAAGCACTGCTGGTTTTACTTCTCAATTTCACCTCATTTCTACAACTCATCCTCAAAGCCACTGTGCTCTTTCTGTCTAATGTTCTGATCCTACTCATATTTGAACACAATAAATAATGGATAAAGACAGCTCATACTGCAAAATTAAGCAGAATGCAGGTTATGGGTTGCATCATGTTTGAAATAAACCACACACGGTTATAGGCTCTGGCATATCCCTTGTATATTCAAGAACAATATTAAGAATTGAGTGAGTTATTAGTCCATTTTTTAAAAAACCAACAGTGTAAATAGGAATTGATTTTTTGTCTTCTCTTTTGAAAGTTTAGAGTTTGTACATTTATTTTAGTCCATCTGCCTTATACCATTCCTTAGGCAAACACTGGGTTATTTCAGTGTGAAGGAAGTGTCTGCAACACGGGCCTGGGTAATATTCTCTTTTCAGCCTTGACCTTGCACATGGAGAAAGGAGAAGGATAGATTCAGTGCAGAAGTTCAATACACTTAAACCTGCTTTGGAGATTGGAACTGTGATTCTGTCATACTTCAACAGATTTTGGGTTACAGAACACCATAAAACTTAGAAGACTATTCATATTCCCACAGACTTATGTAACATTTATAACAATAAACCACCTAGTTAATTTATTTCCTGTTACATGTTGGCAATCTAGATGACATTCACAAGCAGGAGAACATAATAACTAAAGGTTGCCTCTTCTGCCACTAAATGTTTCGCATGTTTTCTTGTTCTGATCACTCTAACTGGTAGAAATAAAACCACCTATCAAAAATAATTCTCATAATCTTCACGGGAATAATCTTATATTGCCTATATATGAAATACACCTCAGCCTACCACAATGTGTAGGCAGAGTTAAAATAGCATAAAAATCTTACAGAGCCTTATTCCATTTGAATTGAACAAACTACTTTCTACCACAGTTTAAAATGGCTTAGCTTTTAGGCAGTTTAGTGAAAAATTAAACCCCCCCACCTTAAGCAAATACTGCAGGCTATGGTTATGGAAAATTATCCTCACGTTAATCAGCTGTACATGCTGACAAACTTGTTCTTTTCTGGTTGCCTAGCTGTCTACCAACCTCCTCTGGCTCCCTGCCATGACCTCTGTGAAAGAGCTGCTACAGCAGTAGCAAGTATGTTCTCAGAAAGCCTTACTAGCTGTGCTGTGGGTTTCTAGTTATTGAACAGCAACTCGTTGTACTTTAATTATTGTTACAGTATTTTAAATAAAAATGACGGGTTTCATCTTTTATATGGATATAAGAAAATTCAAGGTCAAGAAGGCTAACTGGACAAAACAGCTCAGCGTTACACGTTATGCTGTAGCAGCAAACACTACAAAACCAAATTTACATTTTAAAATCGTAGGTCTGAAGTTGTCATATATATATAAAATTTTAACATATGTAATGATAGGCTTGAAGAACTATGATATCTACAAATAAAAGTTACATATCTTCCAAAATTTATTTGTCACAAAGGATAGAAACTGACCTAAATTTCACTACTTCAGGCTGTAGCACACAATCAGTATGTATTAAAGGCTGGTTAGTCTTAGGAGGGGGACTGCTGTGGATGTTTTCCAAGTTCAACAGTTCCTCCCCAGATCAGCCACTGGGTTCTCACATGTGTTTAAAAGGCAGTTGGGCACCAAAACTATACAGGGCTTCAAGCAATGCTATGCTATACATATACTAGCCTTTTAGTTATAAAAAGAAAAAATTAGGTAGGTATGCTCTTATTGGACAACTTCTCCTTCAGGTAGAGTTGGTGAGCATGGTGAAGTAGATAGCCACATGAAGCACTGACATAATTTGTATGTGCCATCCTAACATACCATGGGAACAGTCCTTAATTGAAAGTAATAATAGGGTAGCCAGGAATGTACCAATTAAAATAACTTGGCTGTCTGTGCTAAATTCCAGATATTCCTAAGGTCTTAAGGAAATTTAACTGTCTTTACTTACTATCAATGCCATCAAATGCCATGAATGCCATCAAAAACAAACAAGTACTTTTGGACTTAATTCTCTCAGAGGTGAAACAACTGCACAGACTATGGATTTTCTTATTGATGGATCATATGCATTAAGTAACATACAAGTTTTGAAAAAAAATTAAGTTGATAGTTTTCATCCATCATCTCAAGCTAGTTTGAAGCATGTTCAATTTTGGTTTGTTTATATATGTTAAAATTCCTACAGTATACATTTGTTAAGTGTTTAGATTTTTTGAAGTATATTCTCTTCTTCCTATAAAAACAATATCACTTACTGTACCAGTTGCTCTAGTTGGCCTGCAGCTTATATAAGTAACCTCCTCAAACACAAAAATCAGGCTAATCAAGATATGCATGCTCTCAATCTTGCTTTATGAGGTGGAGCCATACACCTGCAAGAACACTGATGCATAAAGACTGGTCTCTCTTTTCCCCCTCCCCCCGCAAATATTTGCATCCACTGTCAAAACCCACACAGAAGCAAAACAATTAAAGAAGTACCAGAGACAGTATGATGCAACAGAGAAGCCCCAGGTCTGGACTCAAATCTGCCCTTTGACAGGATCTCAGTCTTTGGCCTCCTGGAGAGCAGCAGCAGCAGCAGAGCAGGACTGCCAGGAACATGGCCAGCTCTGACACACCACAGGGCTGCAGTAGGGATCAGCTGGTGCGAGCCCCAGCACAACCTCAATGGAGAACAAAGGTGTAGTTCGTGCCTATTTCTTAAGGTTGTTATGTGCCAGATAGAGAATTAAAGAAAACAGGAAAATTTTTTTAAAAAAGAAATAAAAACTGTATAAAAGTTATAAAGTCATCTATCAGGATCCAAAAAGCAATTGTTGCTGAGCTGCATTACATATTTCCCAGTTGCTCATTGACCTGTTGGAAGTAAACTATTGACCTCAAGGCAGTTTTTGGAGGGCAAGTATGTACTTTGTTCTTAGCACTTAGAATAAAAAGGGTGAATTTTGAACGCATTTGCCTGTGCTTCCCTCCTCTCAGTAAAGACCAGACTTCCTGGTCAGAACCATGCTGATCAGGGTGGGAGGTCAGTCACGCTGCAAATAAGAACTGACGTTTCAAAGCCAGAGCAAGATTTTTGTTGTTAAGGAAATGTGCTCTAAAAACAGATTTGCAGATCACATTAAGGAATAAACACGTTTCTCTTTTGCTTTTAACTGGTGACGTTCTTGAGCTCCATGGTGGCTAATTGCTAAAGGGGGTTTTAATTACATTGAATTAAAAAACTGTCAGGAAACTTACAAGAAGAAAAAAATATTCCCTTTAATACCCGCAAATAAAACAAGATTAACTTAGTTACTCCAGTCAAGGAGTTATTGCTCAGTTATTGCTGAGTGTAAAATTCAAGAAGTCATACCTTTGCTGAGTTACAAACCAAGCAAAGAGAATAAAGAGTGTTTCAACAAACCCTGTGCCATACAGATTTAAAGATGAGATCTAATGCAGGGCTAGATGCTACCTGGGGTGGGGAAAGAAAAATGTTTTCCTCTAATTTGCAGAGCAGCTATAGAACTGTTGCACAGTTGCTGCAGGCAATGATCAATAAGTAAGAGGAGAGAGAGGACACCTCAAATTCCAGCATGTTTTTGATCCATCTTCCTCACAGTCTTGAAAAGGAGAGCAGTATAGTCTGATGCTTCAGGCCACAACAGAATTGCTGAGGAGCTCTTGAAAAGAGCTAGATATCCCCATAACTCGAAAGTACAATTCTATATCCAAAGCAAAACCAACCTTATCCTTTGTTGAATAAACTGGAAGGGCACAAAATACTTTTCTTCAAGTAAGCAGTCTGATGTCAAAAAAAAAGGGCTAGAAAAGATACAAACAAATGACATATAAAATGGGGCACTACAGGAAAAGTTCTAGCTGGCATCTAAGACAGAATTTGTGCAAGAAATGAAAGAACTTATTGTACCACAGCACTGGTTCTCAGGCTGCAGCCTGCTCACTCTTGCGGCAAGGACACTCTGCTGCACAGCCTGCTCACCAAGGGGGAGGCTACTTCCTACTGACACACTTCTACATCCACATGGAATCTGCAGAGGCTTTACTGACCAATTAAAATAAAACTTAACCATCATCTTTGGTGACTTTTGTTGCTAAACCATGTTGTTCTGTTATTGAACCCTACAGAATACAAGTTCAATACAGAGAAAATAAAACACCATAAGTTTGATCCTCTTTCTTCCAGATATTCCTCACCTGAAACATATAATGCAAAATCTCTGAGAAAGGAAATGCAGTGAATCCGAAATGACCCCTAACTTAATAGATGATTCAATGACCTCCAGGGGGTACCTCTCAGGGCTGCAATTCCTCAACTTTTAGGGACTCAGAGAACAGAGAGTAGAAGTGAATGAGGCTATTACCAGTGAAATAACTAATTTGTTATTTGACATCAATTCAGTAACAGTGCAAACCCAATCCTCTTCAACAGGGTCTCTGTTGAGAAAAATATGATTTACTCAAAAAAGAGAACTTGTATCTTCACAGCTGCAAACCCACTTTCAACCACAAAGACAGTTCCTCATTTTCAGCTACCACAAGCGGTTTTGCAGTGAGCAGACTGGTGTTTTCTACAGGCCCAACCAAAAGGGTATTGAGGGAAAGGCAGCTTGCTTCACTTCTGTTCATTCCCAGGCTGCCCTGTTGACATACCCCTCCTGTGTGGTCACAATAATCTTATCCTCTCACTCCTGATCTCCCCCAGCCATGCTCTTGTGGTCGCTGCAGTGAGGTTTGCACTTGTCCCAGACTGTTCCACTTGTCACTGCAAATAACATGAAATGGAAGAGATGGTAAGAATTTTTTTTTCCCATGGAAAGGCATAGTCTCCGTTACCCTTGCTTGTTGTTTGGTGTAATCAACTGTATCTTCATTTTATGGAAAGCCAGAAAACCAAACTGTGTCCTAAAACCAGAAGATCGAGACTTGGGAAATGCAGTGATGCTACTAAAAAAATAATAAATCCTTGGATAACTAATTTTTTTTTCACTTATATAGTTCAGTCATTAATAAAATCTTTAAGGCATGATTCATAGCACTAGAAAAATGAACCTTAGGTAGAAAGTTTTCCTCACATTCTTACTCCATTTTCATTTGTAGAATGTCACTTCTGAAATTGTGTGAATATTTAAACTGGGAAACTCAAAGTGTGAACTATTACTATAGCTCACATTAAAAGACAAAATTTAATTTTCCGTCAAAGGTAACTCTGATAAGGATAAGAAAATCTATTTATTAAATAAGTATTTATAATATAATTTTTTTAATTTTTATTATTTATACTGATACACATCATGCAATTTCCAATGTATTTCAGCACCTTGGTGCTGTGAGCTGGTATCTTGAAATGGAAAAATATGAAAGAAGAGCAGCTACCCAAGAAGCTCATAGACATCAGCAATGGGTAACAGAATTTGAACCCTAAGGACTACAGTGAGAAATTCAGAACAGAGCCTCCAATAAACAGCAATTGCCCTAAGTCAGCAAGAGAACTGTATCTTCAAAATGGTGAAGCCATTCTACTTGGTGGCTTTTCTTGAGAGAACTTTGCTTCAAATTGGATGTTTTATGCAGAAACACTAGGTTTTTGCTGAAATTACTGCAAACATATATATCAAAGGCAAAAATCTATTTTTCAGTGAATCCCTTGGATGTATCGACAGATATTGGTATTTCCCCTTCTCTTCAGGACTCGCTGCTTAGCCATGATATAAAAACAGAAACAGTTTTTGAATAATTAATGAAACGCAGGGACTGAAAATAGACCTCTTTCTTCCCTTTCCTGCCTCCCCTTATTAAAAAAGCAAACAAAATCCTAACAATAGAGCCTGAAGGTTTAAGGTCCCTTAAGAATAACTACCAGCCAGCTGGTCTGAAAAGAACAGTATGAAGCAAAATGCATCACCTGTTACACCCAGGCAGTATGGCAAGGTCTACACAGGAACAAACACCAAAAGTTTTTAGAGAGGAAAAATAATCAAGGAATACAAGGGATGAGAAGATGAAGACAGTACCAGCATACACCTATTGAAGGTGTACTATATTTTTTGTTATTTACACCACCAGCAAAGGAGGCATGTAAATTTCCCCAAAATGGCTTAAACTATACAATAATTGTTTAGTTTATGAAATAAAAAAACCCAAAACAAACAAACCTCAAAAAAATAAAACCCATAAAAAATCCCACAGAATACTATCTTGTCCAGTGCTTCCAAGTGTTTTATCTTTTTACGTACCTTTGCAATGAAAGAAATGCTGCCAATATTCTATAGCTTAAGCATTTCCCATTCCACTAAAAATATACACATACTTACACAGAAAGTGTGTACTTTACAGAAGATGTGTAAAACTGAAGAACCTAGGATTGCTGTGAAGTTTGTTGGAAGCACTTGGTTCCTACTGGTTTTCCTTTACAGTAAGACTCATGTCACTTCCAAGACACCTGCAGATTGAGGAGTCCTGCATATGCATGCATTTCAAACTATTTTTATGGTGTAAAATCAGGATTTCCTTCCATATTCTCCCTTCCTTACACTTTTGGACACAGTTACAAGCTCTTAACTACAGGCAGAAGGGCCTGTTAGTAGAGCAGAAGGGGCTGTCATGTTGTTCCCACCTGATCTTTAGCATCATATAAAGACTTGTGTTCTCAGGGTTTTCTCCTGTCTTCCCTGGTTTGTTTCCTGTTGTACTTCATCAGTTCTACTCTACAATGTACAGTAAATTACACTGGGGGACTTTCCATCTTTCAGCTAGCACCTTCCACACAGATAATTAATTCATCAGATGAGACACACTTTTCACCTAAACCCACAGAAAACTAGCAAGGGGCGCACTTTGATATGTTTTCCACCTTTGCACGTCAGAAATGTGAACGTTTCTTTTGTGCAGCTGAAAACTGAGTAAAAGCAGCAGCGCTTTGGTCCTTTGAGTTTTGAAATGTCTTCAACCTTCTTCGCAGCTGGTTGGTGTCACATGGAGAGAAGCAGGGGTAAGAGAAATCTGGCTGACAAAGGTTGTTGATTGCATACGTGATTTCTCCTCAGCAGCTGGCCCCCGGAGAGCGTGAAATACCTACTATTTTGAGGCGCTCCACCTCAGACTGGGGCAGGCAGCGTTTGGCCGGGGGCGGGTGACGCCCCCGCCCGGCCTCCCCGCTGGCTGCATACAGCGACACCCCGGCTGGGGACCTGCGCGGGCAACACGCCTCCTTTCTGCCACAAAACGAGAAAAGACTTTTGGGTTACCAATTACACCGGGTTCCACTGACAGCTGAAGGGCTTCTAGCACACGCTGGTTCCCGCATCCCCACGGGCGGCCCGGATACCCCGCGCTCAGGCGATGTTGTCGGGGCCCCTTCGCGCTCCGGGCGATTCCCCCCCACGGACCCGGGCTCCCCACGGCCTCGGCCCGGAGCAGCGGGCGGCACTGCCCCTCACGGCGCCCGGCGGTTCCCACGGCTCCGGGACAGCGGCCGCGTCCCTACGGCGGCGACCGCTCTTCCTTTTCGTCATCTTCTTGTCTTTCTTCTTCTTCGTGCTCTGATCACCCTCCTCCTCCTCCCCGCCCTCCCGCTGGCTGCCCATGCCCGGCTCCGCCCGGCCCGGCAGGTACCGAGGGGGCGGGGGCGGAAAGCGACGCCCTGCCCTCCCCCCCGCGCGGCACATGGTCGCGGCGGCCGCGCGCTCGCCGGGCTCCCCCTTGGCTGCCGCGCGCCGTGGTCTCGCCCGCCCCCGCTGCCATGTTGGATCGCGCGGCCGCCGGGGCCGGGCCGGAGTTGGAAGTTTAGGGGCGGGAGCGATCGGGATCGGCCCCGGCGCGGAGCGGTTCCGGCGCGGTTACACTGCTGCCCGGCACCCCCTTTCCCCGCCGCCCCCCTCCCCGGCACCCTCCCCGCCGCCCGTCTTCTCTTCCCTCCTTGCCCGGCCCCGCGAGGAAGGCTCCGCGATGCGGCTGCTGTGAGGCCCCGGCGGCGGCGGCGGAGGAGGAAGGGGAGGAAGGGGCCGCGGGCGCCATCGGTCGCAGGGCGGCGAGGGCAGCGCCGGGCCGGCCCCGGCCATGAGCGGCGCCCCGCAGCAGCAGCCCCCGCGGCGGGTGACCAACGTGGGCTCGCTGCTGCTCACCCCGCAGGAGAACGAGAGCCTCTTCGGCTTCCTCGGCAAGAAATGCGTGGTAAGTCCCGACCAGGGGGGTGGCGAGGCTGGGGCACCCCCAGCCGGCCCACCAAGGCGCGGCGGGTCGGGGCCCGGGGCGGGCGGGGGCGTGTGAGGACAGCCCGGCCGGGCGCTGGGAAGTTGAGGCTGTGGAAGTTTCATCCTGCTCCACTGCCCCGTCCCGGCGTCGGGAGGGGGGCGGCCCTCGCAGGCCTCACTGCCCGCCCGGCTCGCCCGCAGCGTAGGGCGGGGAGCGATGGACGGCGGCGGAGCAGCCCCTCGGCCGACCCGGTCCGGCGGAGCTGCCGGCCCTGAGCGCCGGGCCCGGCCTCACTCGCTTGGAAGCTGGGCGCGCCGGGCGGCTCCGAGACCGCCTCGGGCACCGGTGTGGGCGCCGTCCTTCCGCGCCTCGTCCATCGGCATATGGAGCTCCCGGAGACCGGCGGGGCTCCCGCTGTCCTGCAGCCGACCCGTGCGCTGCAGGGGGAGCCGGCCGCAAAGGAGCAGCCGCGGGGGCTCGGGGGGGTAAAAGTTCCACTGCTCGACGAGGCTGGGACGGACCCCAGGTGCACCAGCGGTACAACAAAGCAGTGTTGGACGAAGTTGTAAGAAGGCTGGTATCAGTGCTAGGCCTGTCTTGGGTTTAGTCTGTACTTTTCTTAGCCTAAACAACAGGTTCGTGTACTCAAATACTGCATGTTTTCCAATTTATATATCAGTAAGTTCGGTTTCAGAATATCTTCTTGCATGTAAGGTAAAACTGTACTAAAACTACTTATCTATATCAAATAACTATTTGAAAACTTCAAAATATAATCCCATTCATTAGAAAAGAAGCTGCTTTTTAAAAAAATCGTATTTTTCAAAGCAATGACTATTCGAGTACTTTGTGTCCCGTACCTAAAATACTGTTAGGCACTTGCTGTAAAGCTATGGAGAGTGTTTCATGAACTTATAACTGTGACTTAAAGCACAGTAAAGCAGGATATCCGTGTAGTCATACTGATTCTACATAACTCTCTGGACTTTGAAATGGTATTGTTGATCAAACTGACTGCTGTGAGGAAAACATAAGATGCAGCAAATGAACAGGAAGTAGAGAATATTTACATTGGGGTGGGTTAGATGAAATTCTGTGTCAGAAGGTATGACCCTAAAGTATATGTTTTGAAATATACAGATTTGTAGAAATGCATCAGTTAATTTCAGGCAGTGTTTCACATCTTTGGCTTCTTGGCTAAGAAAAAAAGAAAAACAGTATCAACTTTTCTCTAAATGTAAAAAAAAAAAAGTGCATGAATTTGTGTGTAAATTGATTTCCAGTTTACTTTTCTATAACTTGATTTTTTTCTCGTCAGGTGAGTGCACTTATAATTTCTGTTATACTCAGCTATAAAACTCACCTAGTTAAGCTCCCAACTTTTCTGCATAAATAGTGTGTTGAAAGCATACTGGAGGTAAATATCTTCACAGGATCAGGGATCATGGGATTTATGCCTTGCTTGAAATTGTGCATTCTTTTTTACAGTGAATATTGGATGATTTTTCAATTAAGGTTCTTGTAATTGTGTTCTGTTGTTTCCCCTTTTCCTCAGCCCTTTATGCTCTCTAAGTTAATCATAGGCTTATTTTTATACAGTTGAGATTCTGCTCAATCTTGAGGACTTGAGCATCAAAGGTCTAGAGGTATTTAACCAGGCTTTTTGGCTTACTGCATGGTATGAACCAGAAATTGAGAAACAAGTGAACCGATTGAATATTCTGTCCCTTGGAGGGCTTTGTCTTGAGCAGAGAAATGGAGTGAGTACCTGGAGATGGTAACAACCTCGGCTGTCTAACTTGAAACCACAGTATCTCTTGGAGCTCAATAGGATTCTTGGTATTCTTGACCTTCTAGTTTGACTCAACATGTTATACTGATAAATGCCTTTGTGCTGTAATGTTCATGATATTGGATCTCATCCATATTTGAATTACTCATTAGTGAAGTTTCAGACTGTAAGTGCTGCTTTTTAAGAAGGGAAAACTTTGTGGGTTCTGTAGGATGATAAATGCTTGCTCTTGCAATCACTTGAAATATCTGGGCTGCCTTGCTCCTGGAGGTGGTGTTTCTGTCACTCTGGGGCATGGAGAGGCTACTGGATGTGATGTGTATCAGCCATATGACATAATTTTAGGTTTTGTTTGACTAGACCTCATGTTTAGATCACTGCTGCAATGAACACCAGAGGAAAATTGGGACATTAAACCATGCTCCTAGATACTCTTTTATAGAGTTCTTAAGGGACACCATAGTGCTGCTATCAGGCCTGAAGGGCTTAGTTAAGAAAGCTTGTGGTGCTCTGAATTTGACTTATTTCAGTCTTTCCTTTGTTTCTGACTGGTAACAAGGCAGCTATTTTGAAATAACATTGAGGATTCAACTATCTGATTTTTGTTCTATGGAAAAGCAAAGGAATTTATCAAGTAGTATAACTTCGATTGAGTACTCAGCTTCTGTGAACACGGAAATGGACATAGTTCCAATGGCATCTTAAGTAATGATGCCTGATAAAAAAAATATCCTGTGAATGGGGGAAATTGTGAAGAGCTGTTACTCTGTGTGTTGCTGAGGTTGATACCATTTTGCAGACTACAACTGGTACTTCGAGAAACTCACTATCAAGCAAGTGTACATACAGAGAGTAATTGATTTTTTTTTTCTACTTTTTTTTCCCTCCACTTGCTGAGCTGTAAAATGTTTATCTGAATTTATAAGCAATTAAAATACCTTTGCCCATGACAGATCAGGCTTTCAAAACCAAGCCACTGGCTAATAGTCAGAGCTGTAGCTAGAGTTAATTTGGCTGAAATATGAATCCAAATGTAGAACTACTTACAGAATGTATCCAGCATAAAGCCCTTTAGGACTTCCATTGTTGAGGCGTGTAACTAATTTTTATTCAGGTTTGTGACCTTTGTTATCTAGGTCAGGTGCAAAATTTGCTATCTGTAAAAAGTTTTCAATAACTTCTTAATAATAATGTAGAAAGAAGATTTTATGTACCCTTATAATAAGGGGAGCTATGAGATTAGTTTTGTGCATATTAATGATTTTTTTTGTGGTTATGCCCAACTTAGAAGTTTTTGCAGAAGTTCTGTTTAGTTACAAATCATTACTTTAAAGAACAATGGGTTTTGTAAGAAAAAGTAAATGTTAGGTGTCCCTTTTATAGTCGGTAATAAAGAAGTAACTATAAATTGAGTGTTTAATATTGGTCAAAGACATCAGTAATGAAAAACTAATTTATTCCATAGAAATAATTTTTGAGAGGCCTTAGAAAACAAAAAACCCGTGAGAAGTATGCACTTGGTAGCATTGAAAGTAAGTAAAGTGGAGTATGGATATTTTATGCTGCTTAGGAGTGGGGCTGAACACTTGGATAAGATGTAATGAATAAGGCTAGGAATATGTTGCTCTTTGTAAGATCTTGCCGTGGTTCATATGGTAAACAGGAACTGGTGAAGGATGCAGAAAGAGAACTGACACAGCAGTAAACTAAGAAAACTGTTTTGGCTGCTTTTAAAAGTACATGTGACCAGAATAAGTGTATATATCAGAGCCAAAGAACAAATTGCAGTAATAGTTGAGATAAAACAATAAAAACTTGAATGGCAGTTATAGCTCTTAATTGATAAGAATTAAATGTTTTATCAGGAAGGGACATGTAAGATTACTTGTGCTTATGAAAACAGCATGAACTAAGACTTGAAGGTAGACTACAGGTCTGACTAATGGGCAACTTCACGTGTCTGAGAAGTGTTGGGACTCCTCAGTTTGACTTTAGGCTGCAGTCTGTACATTCAAAAAACAGTGACATTGCAGTTTAAAAAGGACTTATCCCCTGTACAAGTAGGGAGAACTGAGTCATTCATTCAGTAGTGATTCTCTCATCTTTGCATTTATTTTTAAATTAGATGTGGAGGGAGAAGATAAAGTGTATTTGGTGGGGTCTTGTGGAACAGGAGAGTGTTGAGAATTACTGGATTTCTTTTGAGATTTGCCCTGTTCTACACAAGACATGTAGCACCCTTAGACACCTCACTACTATCTATTAGAGTGAGTTCCCTGAACAACTTATCAGTGATTATCTTCCATTCTAGAGGAAATGTCAGTGGGGTTTTGACAGTTCCTTTGAACCAAACCTGTGCCTACAAAACTGATTTTCATAGTAATGGATCATATCAGACTTTGTAGAGCAAGTGGTACAACCGTCGTCCTTATCATAATGTATTTCTCATGCTCATTTTCCTCACAGCTTGCTATTAATGTCTTTACAGCATAGTTCACTGCCTTAGCTTATTTACCCATGGATGAAAAATGTTTTGAGACCGCTTGGGAACAGTCTAGAAGGTACTGTATCTCATAGCTGTATGTATTTGAGACAAAGCACCAATTCTCAAAGTGTGGGATATGGTTAAGGAGTAAAAGACAGAAATTTAGGTGTTAAAATCCCATAATTGTCAGTAAACCTCACTGTCAGTTATCTAAGTCTCCTGTTCAACTATTTAAGGTAAGAACTCAGCTAACAGAAGTTTCTACCTTTGCTCCAGTGACTGTAGTAGTTACATCACTCTTTGCCATTCTTGTACCTCATGTGCTAGACAAATTGTATCTTGATATGAGGAGTGAGTCCTGCTACAAGTTTCAATCACTGTGTGTCTCTGTTGTGAAGCATTATGTGTTGCTGAATGAAGGATGATCTACTAAGATAGACCTGGAACCTATACCTCAGTCTGTTAAGGCTTAAGCATTATTGCATTCTTTTCTGAGCATCTTTGTAGATACATTTTATCTGTTTTGGAGGCAGTCAAATGCTGAAAGTCTCTCAGCATCTCCGTGGTTAATCAGCTGGTCAAGTAGGCCACTCATACTCCTGATAAGTGCTCTGGAATCCTATGGTATACATACACAACAGGATGAAAACAATTTGTAGTCACAAGCTGTTGTGATGTAACTTACTGGTTTTTCACAGCCAAGACTCATATTAAGGAATTTAGAAGAGGGCAAGGTTTTAATGTAGGATTCAGATGAACAGTCAAGTTTTGACTGCAAGTTTTTCACCAAGATGTCCGGATAGCCCTTGTTAGGAGAACACCCAAGGAAGAGGTAGGTTCTTGGTAGAAGATAAAGATTGAGTTTGCTATATCATGCAAGTTTGTAAAGGTAAAGACTGCTTTGTTCTTGCTTTAATGGAAAATTGGTATGATTTCTTTGCGTTATCTGCTTGTAAATATTGTTTTGAATTTTTTATCACTAGAATGTTTTTCTCTCTGGTTATTTCTTCTGGGGTTCTGAAAGATTTAGTACTAGCCGAATTTGTCTCAAGTGAATAGTGTAAGATCCATCTCATAAGAACCATGCAGTTTTGGGCTAAAAACATGATAATGGGGAGTGCTCTAATTTTAGGTCTTGAATTTCTTTTTTCGAAAGAGTTCTGGTACTTCTGCTGGAAAAAATTCACCTGTTTTTTCTTTAGAACTTTCTATGACCCTTATTGCTCTACTTTTAATAGTGCCAGCATTAAGAACTCATCTACTGCTTTCATTGATAGTGGCTGCAGGTGCCAACAGTGGCAGCAATTGCCATTGGCAGCTTCTAGCTTAGTGCTGGAATGGGTGCAGTGAAGCATTGAAGATACTTGTATGTGATGAGTGAGTGCCACCTAGCAACTTTGTCCTAGTTCATTTACAAACGTGCAAAAAGGCCCAATCCTGTCATTGACCATTTATAGGCAGAACTGTCTGTAGAGTAGGGTTTTGTGGAGCTGTAAATACTTAGTTTGCTGAGAAAATTTGCTGTTGACTTTAAGTTGTGTGGTCAGATTTATAGTGTCCTCTCCTCCAGTGAGCGTGTTTCATAGGCTTGTCTCTTGAGGAATCTTTGTAGTATAGAAATAAAACTTAGTATACAGGAGACTTATGGTTTCATTACCTAATACCTAGATAATAAAATACAGGAAGTAACGAAAATGTGCCACAGGCACTAGACAGATTTGCTTATTGGTAGGTTTGGTACAGTTTCCTGAAGAAAGGCTGACATTATGTTATTAATGCACAGAGGGGTTTGTTGGTTTTTTTTTTTTTTTTTTTGGCTAGTTTGTTTTCTTTGTAACAGTAAATCTTGCAGAGTGAGTTTAGTGGAACTAGAAATACATCTTCATGGATGGATTTAAACAGCCCACTCAACTGGGACATGACTCAGATGCTGTACAAGATAGTTTAGTTTCCTGGGGTATTTTGTTTGGGTACACTGCCACACTATCTTTTGTGGCTTCCAGACATGTTGATGCTTGGATAGCCAATGAAATGGGAACAGTAGGTGTGTAGTTACCTTCAGGGCCAATCGTAGTTAAATTTGAAGATCCTGAAGTGTGATCATCACATGGCAGGAGCAGTGTTCTAGAAGGTCAAAATAGAAAAAGAAAAGATGCAGTTTAAATAATCATAGGGACACTTTTTTAGAAGGCTGCTCACTTGCTTTATTCATAAAATTTAGTAGTGTTTTCTCAGACACTTCTGAGTTAAAGGTAGACAGTTTTGCTGACACCTCTTTGTGCAGTAAATGACACTTCAGGCATCTCAAATTTGAATGTCTGTGTTAAGAATATATGATTCTGGAATAAGTTAATTAAATGAATTACTCAATTCCTGTAGACGTAATGTTCTGTGGAGCTGATCATTGCTGGCAAGGAAACTGTTGCTGCAGAGCTCCACGACACATTTGCAGATTGCTTCTCACTTTAGGCACTTGCTTTCATACATGCATCCCCACCTTGGCGAGGCTGTTTTCCCTCTACTGTTTATTTAGCTGTCCTTAAAATCCTTACTCTTAAGGCAGCATTTTAGGTTGTCTGAGAAACAGTGTGAATACATTTTTCAGTTCTCCAGTGTGTCTAGCTTAAAGCTGCAAGATCACACTAAGGTTGTAAGTGTTTCCATTTCTGTAACACAGTTTCACACACCTTTTTCCCCTCCAGAACTTTGTGCAATTCAGAATTTCCCTGCAGTCATCTATTTTCCCTGCAATGCAAATGTGTTATTTTGTCTTTACCTCCCCTTGTTTATTAGCCACTACGCAGCATCAGCGTGGTGTATTTAGTGAGCACAGATATGCTCCCATATAAGCATATTTTGCATGTGAAGGTACTATGCCTGCAATTTGAGAAACACCGACCTAGCAAAAGAAAGTGTGACTTTTGCCTTTTTGAACAGCTTAGAAAACTATTTTTCATTATTTGAACTCTCAATTATGCAAAGATAACTCTTGCCTCTGAAATTGCAAATCCTTTTAAAAAACACATTTA
This sequence comes from Acrocephalus scirpaceus scirpaceus, assembly GCA_910950805.1. Lineage (NCBI taxonomy): Eukaryota > Metazoa > Chordata > Aves > Passeriformes > Sylviidae > Acrocephalus > Acrocephalus scirpaceus. The sequence goes on from OU383777.1 coordinate 21,657,231, forward strand.
CTTTAGGTATTACTGATAATGATGGCTTTCCCAAAAATTAGCCAGCACTTGCTGAGCTTAAATAACAAGCCCTAGCACTTGTCTTGCTGCCTAGGCTGAAGAACATTTGAAAGTGGGAATTTGGCAGTAAATTTTAAATGTTTTCTCCCCTTTCAAGGTGACAGCAAATTTACTTGTATGTGATTTGTGGATAAGAAATTAATTTGTTGTATTAATATTTTTCTGTGTTGGAGATAAAGAAAAGTGAGAGATTTTTTACGGTCTCCTTAGTACATTTTGTAACAGAAGCAGTAATTTATTGACTTTGAAAGAATTCTCTATTTTAGGAATCAATTTAACCACTATTTCTTTTGTAAGCCCCATCCTGCTGATGTACCTTGAAGTCCTGCATACTGACCTCTGCCCTCCCAATCTTGTGTCTCCACTTTCATCACGTTCTCCTTGTACTCTTCTAACACACATGCTCTTTTTATGTTTTTAATAAGTTTTCTGTCCTGTCCCAGTAACAGGATTTCCACCTTTCCTGTTTTCCTCTTGCACCTCAAGTGCTTCCAGAATCTTCCTTTCTCCCTTCAGCTCCTGCATCTATAATCTGCACAAAGATCTCCAGGTAGGACTGACCCTCTTCCTCACCATTCTCCGTTCCACTCCCTTATTCCCCATCCCCAGTTCCTCAGCTGCTTTGTTCTTGAGGATGAACAAAGGAGGATCTGGTTTGTCTGATCAGATGTGTAGTCCTACCCATAGTGCCGGGATAGATATGGCATGTATTGTAGCTCAGCACTGCACAAGGAAAGTCATGAGGAGAGGAGGCAGTGTCTATGCCAGGCAGCTGTTTGCTGATGCACACACAGAGTGCACTTGAGCCTGAGACCTGGCCATTACACATTTCTTACCTATGTTGTCTTCACTGGCCAAAGTCATTGTTAATGTTGTTATGGGGAGGAGAACTTCTAGTGGATATGAGGAGAGTATACAGAAACAGGAGTATGGTATTCCTCAGGCTTCCTGCACTGCTCCACCCTTCACTGGTGCTTCTCCAGGCAGGACCGGACTCTCCGGTTTGTAAGCTGCTATATTAAGAAACTGTATACAGGGAGATACAGCTTCAGCAACTCTGAGCAGCAGGCTCAGATTTGAAACCACAGAATTGCTTAGTCCTGCTTCGACTGAACTGTAAGTTATTTCCTGCTCCTCTAACCATGTGACAGCTCTCTCTGAGCACAGCTAAGATGTGGTCATTCTTTCTAAGTAGACATTTTTTCCCTTTACTCCCACTCAGACAGCCAAAGCAAACAGAAACATCACTTGGCTTATGACACTAAATATACACAAAGGCATCCAAATAAGCTCCTCTCTGTAAAACTGCGCTTGATTTTTGTGGTTAACTGAAAAGAGGAAGAAAACTATGAACATCCTGTAGTGGTGTGTGTTCTGTGCAATACCACAGGCAAAAGCTTCCCCTTGCATTTGCAGAGAAGGAAGCAGTAGTTTCTAACAAATTAAATGCAGGGCTATTTTTTTCTTTATTTGCTTTAGGTTTTAGTTAAGAGTATCTCAGGTATGAAATTCCTTTTATAGCTGGACATGCATTTAATAGCATTTATATTTTTAGCAACCTGATAATTAAATTTTAAAAAATTCAGGGTTTGGGCTTAATTTTATGCAATTTTACGTGAACCAGTATTTTTTAGCCATATAATAGGTGTTGTAATTTTGACCGTTCTTAAACAATGTTGGCCTCTTTGTGTTATACTGTACTGTTAGCACTGTGCTCAGTTTGTCTAGCTGGAACTTTAAAACCTTGTATAGCTTTAAATTTGAGGTGTGATTGCAACAGAAAATGCTGATTGCTGTTGATATCTAGAACTCAGTAGTGATTCAATACATCATTTCTTTATTTTAAAAAATAGTTTTGTCTTTAAGAGATTTGTCCATATCATATTCAGGTGCCAGTATTTCTATACCTGAGAGACTGATAATACAACTGTTGTCTCTGCTCAGGACATGCCCCTCCTTGCCTTAGTTCAAGCATCTAAATGCAACGTACCTATAGTTGTGTTACAATTTTGTTTGATAGAAAGCATGGAGATGGACTTGGTGCTAAATCTTTTGCTGGGATATGTAGATCTCACTCTGTCATGGTTTTAACTTCATCTTACTGTGTCATTAAGGAGGTCTTGCTTTGAATGCTTCAGTCTGTCATTGAGGCTTTTTCTTAACAGCCTCTTTGAACACCTCCGGTCTTTTCTGCCTGTAAATGACTAATCCTGTTTGTTTCCCTGTCCTCTTTTCATGTTGTTTATGAATTTTTTTTATCAAAAAAGTAAGTGTTCATGCTGCTGCTCCAGGCTTCACACTGTGTTACCAAGGAGTCTGTCTCTCACACTGGCCATACCTGTCAGGACCCTACCTTTATGTCACTGATAACATTTAAGCTTGGTGGCAGAAGCATGCATCTTGTCCTTTTTCTCACCTCTGGTCTGTCAGCCAGCTGTGCTAACATACTGATGGCTAACAAACCTAAGTGGTGCAGTAGCATGAACTCAGGCACTATGTTCCGTTACTATCCACGGTGTTCAATTTTTTGGCACAGTTTCGAGTGCTAGCCTAGTAGTTGCTTAAATTAGTATGAGTGTGGTTTTGAGATTAGAATGGTGTAAACAGCTCCTGGTACATCATATGGGGTAGGGCCATCATCACCTAATTTGTATTGTGTTGGGAATAGTTTGTTCCTTTATGCATATATACATTCTGCACCATTTCCCATCATATCCAGAAAGTGGCCCAGGTCGTAGTAACTCATATCTGCACAACCAGGGAAATCTGCAAGGAGACAAAAGCAGTTCTGGGGTTGGGGAGACGTGAGCTGTCTGTTCTAGCATTGTCAGTAGCATGTAGATCACAGAATAAGGGTCAGCTCTGCTGCTGTGCACATAACTGTCTGCTTTGACATTAGGTTCAAGGCAAACCTGGTTTTCCTGCCAGCAGCAAAATTCAATATTGTCTTTCTGCTGCTAGAAATTGCTTTTGGAAACCTGAGAAAACGAGGCCCCTAGAAGTTTACAGAAGACAAAAGTGTGCCTGTGCATGTAATCACCTGCTGCAGTGGACACATTTATAGTCTATTTGATACTGATACTGTGAACACAAGCTCATAAGGTTTCTGATCTCTGATTTCAGGAGGAAAAAAAGAGATTTTGCCTTCTGGTAAGGAGATGTAGCTGACTTGTAGCTGTGCTTCTACAGAGTGCATGAGGTACAGCAGGGATGACCTTAAAGGATGCTGCATTTCTTTCACTTCACTTCTTGTTTGCAGAGCGATGGCCTACGAAGAAAAGGTGTCCTGTCTGAAGGTTTCTTTTCTGATGAGTAGTTTGTAAGTAATTTAAGAAAAGTTCTGTGCACCTTCAAAGCCTCCAGGGATGTGCAGTTCTCTTGGCATCTTACCTGAAGCTGCATTTTGGAATGTTGTAGCAGTTTCTAGTCAGCTCAGATGCAGTAATTTGTTTCCTGATTGAGCTCCAGAGACTGTTCTAGGGTGTGAAGTACTGTAATTAGCGGTAGTTTAATCATCACGTACTCTGTCTCTTCTGGTATCTAACCTTAATCATTGGTTCTGTCTGGGGTATAAAGGTATGAGCTCAGGAAACTTTTCCGTTCGTTCTGTCTTCTATGTTCACAAGATCTGCTAGATAGTTTTACCTGCCTCAGTTCTGTAAACACTTCTCTCAAGTTTTTATTTTATATTTTTCCCCATAAGTGTCTGGTTATTCCCTCTTTCCCTTCAGGTCATATTTTTTTCCCTATGTCACTTTTATAAGTCAGCACTGGCAGGAGCTGGTCCCCTGGTGAGGCTTGGTGCTGTGCAAGCGATTCTCTGCCTCAACAGGTAGCATTTGGTTCAGAGCAGAAGGGAGATAACAATCTGTCGTGGATTTAGAAGCTGAGTGTTTTTAGGCTCTATTTCAGGATGGTGACTTGCATGTCAATTCTGGCTGCAATAATTGTTCTAGCAATGAAGTGATGCAGTACCAATATCCATTTGACTGGAAATAACTTCTCCAAGGTCACTGCATACAAAAAATAGCACTATGATGCAAGTCTGAGTTAGCAAAGGGTGTTACGTAGTTGGCTTAGTCCAAATAAATCAGCCATGAATACAAATGTCTGCCATGCATCATCAGGGCTGTTTTTCCATTCAGGTGCTCTGGGCACTTTAAGTGCAGCGTGGTGCCTGGTTTGTCAGAGTAACCTAGTCCTGGAATGAGCTGACTGACGTGTCACTTCTTGGAGTCTTGAATTCTGCAGAAGTCTGTTGCATTTGTTGCAAAACTGAAGCTTCTAGGTGGAGATTGGCAGATTTAGAGATCTTAGTTCCACATAATCTTGTTAAAAACTCCCAAGCATCATATTGCTTATAACATGGTGGATGGCAGTGACCTTCTGAAGGAAGCAGTTTTCAGTAAATCCATCGGTGAAGCTGACTAGCTTTCAATTTATTCTGTAAATCTGCTCTGTGTGCCTAGGAATGGATACTAGACTATCAGGAAATCAAGATTTTTTTTTTGTTTACCCCAACCCCTGTCCCCACCCCCACCCCTCCAGCTTTCTCAAGATCTAACTGTTACTGGCACTCTCCATCACCAACTTCCTGTAGGAAGTGTTTGTACCAGAGTGTTAAAGCTGCTGGCAATTTATCCTCTAGGTCTTTTGAGGACCCAGTTATACAGACTTAAATCTGATGTGCATACAATCAACCATACTTCTAGCAATGTGCCACTAATATGTAGGTGCCACACCTGTGATAATTTATCCCAGGAAACTGGGAGAGATACCCTATTTCTATATTATGTGAAGTCTCTCAAGTAGGTTGTAGTTTTTCTTGAACTCTGTCTTAGTGAAGTAAGCAGCTTATTTTTTGTCTAAACTGTGTACTCATGGGTGTGGTATTATCTGTCATACACTCAACATCAAGAGTTTTCTGTTTCTATACTAACAGATTGAGGCTGTTCAGGTGCTTGGAGCCATTGATGTAGTTAGTTGAGCACAAAGGAAGGGAATATCAACCAAAAACTGGAAATCAAAGTCTGCTTTGGCAAGGGGTACCTTCTTTCAATCATTGGGATTTAAGGTGCATCAGTGCCCTTAGAAAGGAATATCTTGTTTCCAAAAGTGTTACACATCTGAAAAAAATAATCAGTATTTCACTAATAACTTCTGTCTGTTCAATGATTATGACTAGCATAACATTTATTATGTACGTTTTTCTTATGTTAGTATGGTACAACAATTTACCTGCTGGTTTTATACTGTCATAAAAGCACTGTAATTTATTGCATAAGTGGAGGTTTTCAGAATAGTGACAAACACTTGACCTGACAAGAAAGCAGCAGGAACCAGTAAGGTTGAGTATGTTAGCCTCTGTCAGCTTCAGAACGGACTTGGAGACTTCCAGAAACTGAAGCATGTAATGCTTCAGATCTGATGCTTGATTAGGATAGTAATACTGACTAAATAAACTGCAGTGCAATACAGATTGGTGGTTGTCAGTGTTACAACTTCACTGTGATCACAAGCAAAGCTATCTTAAGATATTTCGGCTCAATGTGTATTTTATTAATTCAGATGATTGATACCCACCAAAAAGATTAAAGGTCAGTATCAGACCAGATGTTTCTTTTAGCTGTTCTTTGAAACTTATTTTCTGTTCTAGGAGTTTTTAAAATATCTTTACTGTGTCCATGTTAATTATATTAGTGTGACTTTGTGGATTCTAAACTCTTATATTGGTGTAATAAATATTGGTTTTCTTTATTGTGAGCTTTGTTTCTTACATGAGTCTAGTACTACTAGTACTATTGTAAGTAGAGTGAAATAATTTTTATATTACTTGTAAATTCAGGTTGATACTGATAACTTTTCGTGTAGCATATATGTTACTGCTGTTGAACGATGTTCACAAGCTACAAACAGGAACACAGCAGTTATGGGGAGCTAACCATCTTCAAATGAAGATGAGGGTGATTTTGTTCTGATCATCCAGACATTAATATTTAAGAATTAATGATTGAGAACAAGATCACTGTATCAACTTTGCTATGTGAACTTGTACTACCAGCTCTGCACTGAAAGAAAAAATAAGTACTGCATGATACTTAATTTTTTCCTTAAAACTGGTGACCGGATATGGACACCAAAGTGTTAAGTGCAGTGGAAAAATACATCCTGCTACCCTCTTTCTACAACATTTTCCTTGTATAAATAAACACTTTTTCATTAACTTTAAATAAGTAGATTCTTTACAGTTTTTGCTCTTCTAGGTGTGTTCAGTAGGGCAGGCAACTTCATTATAAGAAACATTCTGGCACCATAAGGAATTACAGAAGAATTTTGACTTCAGGGAAGGAGCTTTCCCATTCAGCAACCCTCTGCATTTATTTTCAGATAGTGGGTAGTAGGTTTGGAAAGGAAATTGTCCTTGTTAACTCCATTGTTAATATCTGAATTTCAAAATAATCCTTAATCTGAACTTTTTACTAAGTTCCAACTCGGCCGAACTCGGTTGTATTAATTTCTTTTTTCACCTGGAAATTGAATATTGTGAACTCAGCAATTCTTTCCCTAAGGTTGGGTGGTTTTTCCCTTCAATAAACTGCACTCAAATATTACCTTTGTACTAGTCATTTAGACAATCAAGGGGAGAGCGTGTAACAAAAACACAATTTTTTTTTTGGCAGGGGCTTTTCTTTAGTAGTAGAAATTGAAGGTTTGTAATACCTGACCTGAGAGTTTAAACACAAATCTTGAGCTGCAAAGGCCATGCTGCAGTGGAGTTTTCAGCTCTTAGGTAGGGGACCAAGTAGCAATGCCAAAAGCTCAAGTAAACTCTCCCTAACATTTTTCAACGTAGCCTTAATATTTTGTAGATGAACCTAGATACATGGGGATGATGAGATTGCCCTTTCTGAGGAGCTGTGACAGAACTAGGATAGAGTGCCTAGTTTTCAAAATTACTTTTTTTTTTTTTTTGGTGCACTGTCTTACATTTCTTTCAATGCTTACATATTGAGACTTCATGGACTATTATTGCTCAGGAGTTGTCATGGAACAAACCACTGAGAAATTCTAGGTACACGGGGTGTTTTGAGTCATAGGCTTTGTACTCCTTAGTCTTACATCTTAAGAATCACAAGTTAAATGTACTGTGTAAAAAAAAAAGTGTGATGGTGACTTAAAAGAGCAAGTTTGTTATAAAGTATTTGCAGCCATGTTTTGTCTAGAATGGAAATAGATGATGTAAATCATAAGCCTGACATCTACATACGTTTGGCCTCCAAGACCACCATTCTGTGACACTGCTTCCAAACCGTTTAAGTTTGTTTACAGACAGGTGAATTTAAGTGTCTTTCAGCCCCCACAGCACGTTGGTAAATGTAGTGCTGGTACCTGCAAAGAAGGAGCCCCTTTGGGCAGTGATAATTGAAACTGTTAGCTGTAATAAATGTTACAAAACTCAAGGTGGATCCCCTATGGTAAAAGAATATCTCCACTTTTTTATCTAAAACAGATGTGGAAATTAACCTGTCTTAACCCTTGCTATTAGCAGAGACAATAATGTTGACACATGTCCCACACCCTCCAAAAATAATTTCTGTCTGTGACAGCATAATACTTCTTCATCAGTAGTTCTCGAAGTACTTTACAGAGGTAGAGGTCAGTGTCTCCCTTACATGTTACAGATGAGGAAACTGAGGCACAGGGGAGAAACAAACACTAGCATACAACTTCTTGTTGCCAGAATGAAAACCAGTAGTCTCCTGGGCATTCAGCTGGTGTCTAAAGTTTTATCCTGAAATAAACTTTGAATATGGCAAGGGATCATAGAGCTAACACATCTTCAAGCCCTTTTTTTCCCCACAGTATATCTACTTCTAATTTAAGACTTGTCAATGGGAATAACTATTCATAGCAAACTCAGTTGCTGGTATATATTTAAAAAAACCCCAAACTTACATGCAGTTATGGTTTCTTGTATTTGACTTGAATTGCCATAACTTTTCTGTTCAAATGTGAACTGCTCAAAAGAAATTTAATACATGTTGAATTGTGGCACAGTGAAAGTATGAAGGGGGGTTGCATCTCTAAGTACCTTTACGTAAGTGGATTGAGTCTGCTTTACAGGACAGGACACAAGTTGTATACACAATTGTGAGACCAGTTGCTGGCTATTATTCAAAGAGGTTTTACTTTTAATAGCCTTTTCTCATAATATTTTGAAGGGAGTTCTTTGTTTTATGTTGGCATGTAATAATGTGTTCTTATAAAAGAGTTCTTTTAAAACAATTTAAGCTGTTTTATTTCAATCTTCCCTAATTATCAAAAGTCAAAATTCCATATTATTTTCTGTCTTCAAGTGTAAAGGTCATAAGTGAAGTTCACCTAAACATCATATCTGCAAAGCAAATACTCATTTTTTTTAATCTGTATTTTAAATCTGAACCTGGGAGTACCAAGTGGATGCTGAATAGCATTTCCAAGGGCTCATTAATGAGTGTTCCAGAGCTGGGATAATTCATAAATTCCCGAGGTTTATGCTTCACATCCTTTCCTTAATCAATTTAACTGTTGTTCTACAGATTTTTACTTGTGAACTTCATGCTACCTATATCATTGAGTGGATCAATAAGGAACTGCAGTGGATCTAACTCTGAAAATATGGGCCTGAATTCTAATAGTTTTCTCAAAGCACTCTGATATCTTCAAAGTGGGTATGAGGATTTGCTTGTAAGAATCTGCATTTAGTATGGAACTAGCATCTACAAAATGTTACTGTGCAGAGAATGGAATGATTGATGAAGGGTGAATAAAGAGGACCTTAGTGCATGAAGGTGGTGAGTTGCTGTAGAAGAGAAGGGAACGTTGAGGGAAGTAAGGTGGGTTTTCTTGTGGCTAGTTGGGCAGTGGAAGAGGACAAAACAGGTGAACTCCAATTTTATCCTGTGCATTGCATGAAACTTGTGATTCTTGACTTGAATCTGCAATTTCTGTTTATAACCATGAAACATAGTTTTGAGAACTGGTTAATTTATCTATCTGTACATGTAATGTACATGTAATCTGTACATCTGTAATGGTCTGGTTGTGTAAGGTTCATCCTAGTCTTGGGAGTCTTGATAAATTTAAAATGGATCAACGTTGAAAGGTAGACTTCAGCATTTAGTCTAAAAAATTCCGTGAGCTTTGGCAAGAACAGTCTTGCATGCCTTGAATCTGAGTGTTTCTTAAGAGGCTGGAGAGGGAGCAGAACTGCAAGACAAAATGTCTTCTTTAGTGAGAATTTCTCTTCCATGGCAGTAAACAGTGACAAATTTGTGGAAAGCCTGTAGTGCAGCACATTCTCTACTTCTGAAAGTAACTGTCTGAACAACTTCAACTCCAGAACACAAGTAACTGTTTTGCTGTGTGTGCTGTTTTGTGGCCAGCCAAGGTTTCAGCAGCATTAAGCAGTGAGGTCCAGCTCAGTGAGTGATGCTGGGCAGGTAAACAGGAAGTGACGGTGTTCAGTTTGCTCATCAGTGGAAGCCCCAGGTTGTGTATGTCAGCTGGTAAATGATCTACTAAACAGATAGCTTGGAATATTATAATCTGCAGCATGCTTGTGGTTATGGTTATGTCATATCTCAGGAAGGCTGAAGTCTTGCATGTGCTGTCCTCAACTGAGGTTGTAGGATTTAAAAATATCTTCATGCTGTGTCTGATAAAAGAATGTCTCTCTTAATCATGTACTGTTTGATTAGGCTTTATATGCTATGCTGTTTACCCACACCTTAATTGTTGGTCTTCTGTGATCCACCATTGAGCAATGTTTTGAAAAGGAGTTGGCCGGCTCTTAACCAAGCTGGGGGGTTGTGGGAGGTACTGGAAAGGCAGATGAATTTGTATCTGAAGACACTTTTTGAAATGTGAACTGTCTGTAACTGGCTGACTGAGGATCAGGAGTGAAGGATCTCTTTACTGGACAACAGCAGACTTAAGTTCAGACAAGTACTTTTACGGCTTAGATATGTTAAACAGCAGTCCCTTGTTTCATCCCCTTTTTTTGTTGTAAGGTCACTTAACGATCACTGGTACCTTCTTCACATCAGTAAAAGATCTTCAGTGAAATAATTGCAGCTGACTTGTCTGGTTATCAAGGCACAGGCAAGACAGGGAATTTGTTCTTAGGTATCAAATTTTTTTTTTAAATTAGTTTTGGCCTCTTATTGCCTTAAATATTTTGGCTATGTGTTAAGCAGAACTGTCTTTCGTGTTTCAGAAGTGATAGGAAATACTTGAAGTGGCTTTGTTATTTCTGAAAAGATTTATTTCTTCCTTCTGCCTTCAAATAAGAAAAAGCAGCATCTCTTACACAGTGGCTTTATTTCTAATAGCCTAACTTTACGTGTAGGTGGAAAAAAATCACTATTTTCTTGGCATCTATATATGTGGCATTTTTAAATCAGTGCACAATCATGGGAAATTAATGAGACGAAAAGCAAGATTTAAGCTTGAAATTGAACACCGTTGGTAATTGTAGCAAATAATTTCACAAGCAGTAGGACTGGTGAGGCCTCAGTGTTTTCAGCTGAGTAATTTTTCAATTTGCACAAAATAAAGTTCTACTCATGTGATTGGATATTTACAAAAGGCTTTCTTTTTTCAGTTCTGTCAAATAATGTGAAGTCTTGCTTTAGTTTTCCTGTCTTTGGAGCAATCACTTGGTCTTTGGAAAACAATGTCCTGTAAATGGCATAAAAATTGGAAGATTGTTTCTGGCTGCTTAACTTACTGAAATCTGCCAGCAAACTTCTGAAGTTTTGTATGTCTTCTTCTATGGCAAACTAGTTTAAAATCATGTCGGTAACATCTGAAGGTAGCATTTTTGTAATACACAATTGTCTTTAAAGAAGATATTCTTAATAATTTGCTAAATATATCTTTAGAAGCTTTAATAGCTTTAAAATTGAAGTATCACAGTTTGTCCAAATTAAAAAGTGAGTAGTAGTCAAATCCCCAGTGGATGAACACTGTCACGTTTAGACTCAGTTGTGATGATTCTGGAGACAACCTGGTGTGAAAACATAAATTATAAAGCAGTCTAAGAGTTGCAAAATCTGACTGATGAAAATCTAGTTTTATAGTAAAAATGTTGTGGAGTCCTTGAAGAGTATTTTTTGCACCCACGTGAGTGTGCATGCTATCAAGACAATATCATCACACTTTGTACAAGATGCAGTAACCATAAATAGCCTGATAAACTGTTTTTAGAGGGGAAAAACCTAAAAAGATGGTTAGATGCATCTATTGTATTTATTCTGTCATCTGGGACCCTAATCCTTGCAATCCTTCAGATGAAGGTGTCAGCAAGAAGCAAGAGTAGTCTGTCTTCAGCATCACCAGTCCTTTCTCTCTCCAGTTTCTTCCCATCTCAATCCTTTCCCATCTGTAACTGAAAAGTATTTGCAAGTTGACACCTGAGCTTTTTAAAATTGGGTTTTGATGTTAATTTGTGTTCGTATTTCTCACTGTTAGGCCTGAATTGCACCTATATCGTCATACCATACACTAGTGTTTAAGAATGTTGGCTTACCTACTCTCCAGGGCTAATGAATATTGTAGGATTCTGAACCTAGTTAAACTCTTCCAAGTTTATGTGAAAGTGCTAGGAAGTCTTTTTGTCTACTCTAGCAAATGCCTCTGCTACTTAAAATGTTGCAATTATTAGGGAAGTGTACTTGAATGTTTTTTATGTGGCCTAGTAATTTAGGGGTCATTTCAACAGTGGCAGGCTTAGTCAATTCATTTAAAATTGCCATTGGAGGAGATTGCAGTGCATGCCTTCTGTAGGAGTGCATGGTAGAGAGAACGTTCTCCCTGGAAATGGGTTATCAGCCCTTCCTAGGAGGAAGGGAACATACTGTTCCCACATCATAGGAGACTCCTCAATGCCAAGAAAAAAAGCTACATTTTTTCTTGAAACAAGATCACTGTGCAGAAGGAAAATTAAACTGCCAGAAAGAGCAAGTAGAGCTTGATTGTGTAGGGCACCAAAGTCTTCCCTTGAGAAAGGGGTGAAAGTTCTGGTGCCTGGTCTCTACAGCAGGTTTTGTTTCTGTATTCAGTGATGAGAAAAATGCATAGCTGTGTTGAGCTCTGCAGAAACATTTTTGGAAGCTCCATATATTTATGACATTGAAGATAAGGCAATTGCAAAACAACAGGGAGTTATTGTCACTGTCTAATTACAATTTTATTTGCATTGAATAATATGAATTAATTAAATACCAACATATAAAAGTGTAATTGCTAAAACCTAAGCTTGTTTTGGAAAACAACCCCAAGATTTTAACTGCTGTCTCTGCTTGATTTGTCAGTGCTATATTTTGGTTGTTTTTTTCCTTCAGAATATTTGTCATCTGGAGAAAAAAGTGTCAGCCACTTTTTTCAGAAATTCCATCTAATTTCCTAGTTTTCTGTAAATGAAGGTCAGTTTTCTGTAGAGCATGGCCTCACTTCTGCTTCTTGTCTTTCTCATTCACAAGTCATAATGTTATTGTTTCCGTATGTTCTTTTGTGACTCAGCTAATGCTAGGCTATTAGAGATTGCTTCGGTACTGAATCTTCCTGCTGTTCTTGTGGTCAAGATTAAAGTTAGGCCTTACTAAGCATTTCTACAGTGAAGTGGTACTTGATGTTAGCATGCCTGTGTTCCTGAACCCTGTTCTCTAAGGAAAACTTACCTGCTGTTGTAGTGTCAGTGAATAGCAACAGCCCTTTTTTCTTCAACAGTCACCCTACAAGCAAACTGTGGGCTATCTTCCTCGTCTTGTATCAAAGAAGAGATGTGTGACCCAGGAGCGCCCAGCATGGTTTGGTCAGGCTGCAACATGTTGTCTTAGCCATAATGAGGATTTCCACCATAGCATGTATTAAAAATACCTGCCATAGGTACCTTCTCACCAGCTCTAGTACTGATTAGAACAATGTTTCCAGATAACCTGCTTTATGGAAAAGAGAATAGAAATACTGATTTCTATTCCTACAGAGTTTGGACTGCACACAGTTATTCACCATAGCTTGCTTTTTCCCCCAGAAATGTAAAAGTAGCTAATTGAGCCAAAAGTCCTTAGACTGACTTTGTGAAGAAGCTACAGCCGTTGTATAAGCATGGGTTTTTTCAAGAGGTTATTCTGGTTGGAAGCAACTGCTACTACTTGCATTCTTAAATTAGAGGACATAGTCCTCTTTTTTTTTTTTTAGGGTTTTTTTCCTGTTTTTTTCTGTAAGATACTTTCAGGGGCTGGGGGGGATAACTTCAGAAAAGCAAGCCCTGTCCTGTGGGATTAACTTATGTGTGTATGCAGGGTGCAGGGTTCTGCACCTTTATGGGAAAAAAAACCAACACTCTTAAAATTGGAAAAAGGGTTGAAAGTTAATGCTCGTGTGTCTTCAGTAGTATTGTCAACATGTAACACATAACAATACTGAACCCTTAGAGAAATTCATGAAACCTAGATGCATTTCTATAAGCACCAAAATGGAAGTGATTAAGCACAGAGGTGATTTTCTAGCCCTTAAACTTAACTGGAGAGGACCTTGAACAAATGAACTCTAGGCTCTTAATTACTTGGAGTAGGAGCTTGGCCTGAAAGACTTAGAGAGGACACATCCAACCAAAGTCAAAAAATGAGTCTTTGATCTCTGCACCACAGCATGTTGTCAGCTGTAAAACACTGCAACACTGTAAAACACTACTGTGTAAACACTGCAAAAAACCATCCCAATGGGTCTTCCTTTCTGTTCTGGTGTATACTGAGGTGAGTGAATATCTTGCAGCTTTAATCTTGCTGCCATTCTTTGTTGTGACTTTTAGCTCACTATGTTTTAATGTCTGTCAGCCATAAGTCATGCATTGTAATGATTCTTGTAATGAGATGTGCCACCATCTGTGTTGGCTCACTTCACTATTTTTTGAGAAACACTTAAGTTACAGCAAGTCATTAACTTGACAAGCCACTGCAGCAAATGTTCACACCGGAAACCAATCAAAGTACACAGCTATCTGCTGCCCAGTCAGAAACTGTCAGTGGCTGCTGTGATCACGTTCTGCAAATGTGTGATGACTGGTTGTGGCTAAGTTTTGCAGGCAGAAGGTGTTTTCGTGAGCCTTTAGTTGATACCATATATCCTGCAGTATGGGTCGAAGCTCTTCCAGTGAGACAGCCAGTGTACAACTGTCAACACAGGCTTACTGCTTCATAGCTCATCAGCTTGAAGGGTGTGACAGGTTCCTGGAATCAGTGGTATGTCCTCCAGCTGGAGGTTGACCGTGGAAAAAGTAATGGGAACTGAGCAGGGTTAGTTTTCACCTCCATGGCCCATCAGTTTTTGGTGGACTACCTTATTTCTTTTCCCTATGCACCTTTTCTAAATATACAGCTATATAAAAATGACAAAGTCCTCACCAAAACTCCTAAAAAAGCAGTAGTGACTGACGACTTCAAAATCCTCCTCCTGAAAATACAGTAGTAACAAAGTGACCTACTACATGTCAGAAAAAAATACAATCATTGTGTCGATTCAGGGGTCTGACTCCAAAAAAAATTTACATATTAAAAAAACCATACTTTTAAATGCAAGATTCTCTTCAAGAATGCTGTGAAAAACTGAGCTGGGTATATTAATTGGCTTCAAAATAGTGAATACTCACTCAGTAAATGCAGTAGCGTACTCAAATTGTGGCGTTAGCTTAAATGTTCTCAGATGCTGCAATTATGCAATTAAATTTGAACTTTTTAAATTGAATTTATGTGGCTAGCATTCATAATGAATAGTGGTAGATGAAGTTTTATTTTCTCGAGTTTAGAATTTCACCATAAGTCTATAAATTTTCAAATGGTGTGGATCATTATTTTTACCATCTTTGTTCTAGAAGCTGAATACCAGAATGCTTGGCCCCACTGCTCTACATAATGAAAATGAACAGGGGATGAAGTAACAGGAGTTGAATTTTATTGTCCTTCTCCCCCCAAAATACACTTTGTATTTTTTTCCTGTATTGCCCTTTTAATAAAAAAACCAGAGTGATATGACAGCAGAATTTGTAACTTTGTATTCTAATGTGCAAAAGCCTCATTGCAGCTTGTCAACACTAGGAATTTGTACAATGCTAATAATGAGTAAGTTAAAATGCAATTGAACTCTAAACTTGGTAGACCTCAAAACAAAACCTACCTTAGATTCAGTGAAATTGTTTTCTTACTTGTAAATCAAGCTCTATTCATAGGGCAACCAAGTATACATTAAATATATTATGATTATGCAGAATGAGGACACACTCTGTGGTAATATTCTTCTTTGTACTCATGAGGTAGGTATTGGTTCAAGGCTTTATAAGCAGTTGTCGAGTTACGACAGTTACTGGTTTACCCAGATAATCCAGTTGGTGCTTTTGCTGTTAGATATGATAATAAGCACAGGGAGCCACGTCTTGACAGAGGTCACTGTCTCCTGTGCCTTGAATTTAAGTTGTGTAATTCCTGCCATTTCTGTGAGAAGTCCTGTTGGGTAGAGGTTAGTGGAGCTGGACTTGTCTTGGAGTGTTAAGGTTTCTTGCAGGGGTGACAAGATAGTTGCTGTGGCTAAATGCAGAATGGCCCATTTTGCTCCTGTGTATTTTGTGTCTACAAGGTTATCAATTTAACAATTAGACAATATTGGATAAATGAGGGAAAAGGGCTGTTAGAGAAGCAGAAGTTTTGAACAAAATCTGCCTGGCTGTGTCCCAAATTAGGTCATTGTTTACAACATAGAGGGGGAAATGGCATCTCTTAGATACTTACCTTGTTAGATGACATTAAGTTGCAGATATAACTGTTTTGTTGTGGTAGTATGGCTATTTCTTAAGTCCCATTTTACTCATCTGACAAATGCAGTTATGATTAAATTACTCATATTACTCTGTAGATAATAGGGAGAGAAGTTTGACTTCACACTTAGTTGTAGAGCCCTTGAGGAATCAACTACAAAGCATTCTTTTCATCAGACAATCATGCTATAACTTCGTCTGTAGGTTACCAGCAGGATTAATAGTCAGTCTGACAACTTCTGACGAGGTGGCTGCAAAGAGAAACAGAAATATATCTTGACTTGTTAAAGTTAGGGTTGGGCAAAGGTTATATAGCTTCCCTAAGGTGTAGCTGTCAGTCTGACTCTATGTTGACTCTTTTTTAGCAAAACTGAAGGGGTTTTGATTAAAAAAAAATCCAATGAAACTCAGGCTATTCTTTTGGGGTTTTAAGCCATTTGAAAAGTATGACCATGGTGACAATGATATTTAGTAGATAATCTTATAATGCAAGAAGACATGCCTGCATTCTAGATGTCTACTGTTTTGGCAAGTAGTCAGTGTTGATAAAGGCAAAGTAATCTTCTTAAGTGGGTGGGGAAAACTTGGCAGGGAGCCCATCACTCAGATTAGGTATAAGTCATCCAGAGAGGTTTTGGAACTATAACAGATTTAAGAAAACATCTGCTTGATATTTCGTAGTGATAAAGGACATACCACTTTTTGACTGATAGTGAAATCAGTAGAATCAGAGCAGAATCAGTAGAATCAGAGCAGAAAACTATTATTGTGACTCTGTGTTCAGAGGGCTAACAAACTGGATTCCTATAGCATAAGTCTCATCCCTATGCAAAGAAGAAAATAGTAGGACTAGTTAATATCCATGTAGGAGTGACAAGGGTAATATATAGTATGATTTTTTTTTCTTGGTACAAGAATGACATAAAAGTAGTGTTGCTTTCTAAAGAGAGTGTAGAGGCCAAAGAAGTGTGGCAATTATCTATTAAAGGATGTGCAGCATAAAGGAACAATTCTGAAGCCATCAACACCATCTCATAGTGTAAGAGTAAGGAATGACAATCAACTGAAACTAGCAGGTGGCAAAAATCTAGATAAAAGGAGCTAATTATTCATGCAGTGCATTAGAAAGCTGTGAAACACAATCCCGTCCAGTGTTATCATGCTCAGAATTTCACATGGGTCTGAAGAGTGAATAGACAAATTCACAAAGGAAAAATGCAGTACATGCTGCTGGCCTGGGGATCTTTGAGCTCCAGCCTGGCGGTTCCTGGGGATACGCTTCCATAGTTGTAATGGTATATTCTTGTATTCTTACCGTCTTTTGGCATCTGGTGCTGCTGGAGCATAGATCCTAGGCTAGATAGCCTCTGGTCTGGCCCATTACAGATCATTTAAGCTTTATGTCCTTATGACTTAGCTGCTAAATAAACGTTCTTCAGGGCCCTCTGTTTTCCTTTCCTTATAGGACTCTTAAGACACATATATATTAGAAAATATGCTCAAGAATATTCTAGTGACTGAAGCAATCTGGTGTGGAATAATCTTCATCTCTTATTAAAAAAATCTCAGTTTCAAAACAGGACAATTTCTAGTTGCCAGCTGGGAATGAGCCTAGCTCATGTGAGTTCTCAAACCATGCCCAGGAATTTTCAGAGTTTTCTGGTTGGCATAGGTTAAAATTGTGCCAGAGACCACTTAAACAATTAAGCAATGTATTCCAGTTGCACTCCAGTACCCCGGAGTGTGTCCAGGCACTGTGCAATTCAGAGTTTCATCTTGAGTATTGTGTTTGTATTCAATTTGAAGTACTAAACAGACATTTCCTTGCACAGTAGGGCTACTCTGTGTGACCACCATAGTTACTGATCTGCATCTTACAGGCAAAATATCTTTGCTAAATTTCATGAAAAAGAATGAAAAGTTCATTTGGGTTCTTAAGGTGTCTAAATATTGCATAGAAGTGAAAATCTAAAGCATAGGAGTGATTTGGGGTCATTTGAACTTATAACCATTATAACTTATGGTGTTAGCTACCTGAGAAATCAACAAAGCTGCTGCCTAGAACAAGGAAATTAAGAGATGCCTTGGGAAAGGATCAATTATAGAATTGACAATTTTTTCCTTAAAGGTAATAGCTACCTCTTCTTTTTAGACCATGTCTTCAGCAGTTGTTCAGATATACGCAGCAGATCGCAATGCCATGTGGTCAAAGAAGTGCTGTGGTGTAGCTTGCCTTGTAAAGGACAATCCGCAGAGGTCGTATTTTATCAGAATATTTGACATTAAGGTAAGCATCTTTTTTCTTTTTCAGAGCCTTTAAGTTTGGTTGTATTCATTCTCCATTTTGAATTCAATGAGTGTAGGTTGTAGCTATGCATTCATAGAAATTCTCCAGTAAGTGGTTGTGCTTTAAGCAGTGCAATTGCAGTTGTTATCAATAGGCAATTGCAACTTTTTCAGGTACTCTAATTTTAAACAATTCCATATATGTCATCTTTAATGGATGAAATAAGTGTCAAATTTTTTTTACAGCTCTCAGAAACTGTCCTCTACAGATCTGATTAGTCACATTAGTGGAAATCAGTATAGTGTCACTGATACGGATAGCTATCAAAATTCTAGCAGGTGTCACTACTTTGGGTGGTTTAAGAAAATAGATGCTGTCTTATGTATGGGTGGAGACAATCTTTTTGATCAGTGTGCTGATGCATGTGAAAACTGCAGGATAAACAAGTTGTGTGTTCTGAATTTCTGGGGGGGGGGGGGTGGGGTGGGTGGCTTTTTCTTTCATTCCCCCTTCACAAAAAATAGACTCATACTGAAGATCTTTGTCCTATTACAATATTCCACTCAAGCAAGTGGGAACTGAGGGACAAAGTGTCCAAGATGTGTTTTCATTACAAAATGATGCTGAGAAACCTAAGTCCTACTGACTGCACTGAGACTTAGGAAAGTTTCCCATTATCTCTGCAGCCAGGAAACAGCTCCTTATCTGTCAGCATTCAGTGCTTCAAGTCTCAGATTTGTTCAGGATTGCAAATTGGCACTTGAATTTGACTTTGTGATTTGGTCACTTGATTGTTAAGACTCTTGTCAGAAACCTCTTCCTTGGGTGCTGAACTAAAATGTCACTTAACAACATGAGACTTCTTAAAAAGATGGGATTTTTGTTCTCTTTAAGTTAATTGTTTTCAACTCAAGCCTGAGATAAGAACAGGAGACTGGAAGCCTCCTTTAGTTCTGTTTCATCACTGTATTCTGGTGACTGGTCACTATTACTGCTCTCAGTATCACTGTTGCAGGGTTGTAGAACTTGAAAGAAGTTTTTGGAAACATCCAGGAATTTGAACAGAACTCAGTGACCCAATGAAATAGGCTTTCACAGCTCTTCCACAAGCTCTGCTGTGTATTGATTTTGATTGAGCTTATCCATTGGGTTAATAGCAAGGCAGATGTTTAGCACTATGCTGTGTCCAATTCTTAATAGGTTCTATTGTAAAAGAAGTTAAACTCTGCAATTTCATCTGAAAATTTATAATCTTTTTTGTTTGTTTTCTTCTTTTCAGGATGGGAAATTATTGTGGGAGCAGGAGCTGTACAATAACTTTGTATATAATAGTCCTAGAGGATATTTTCATACCTTTGCTGGAGATGTGAGTCTCAATGTCTTTGAATACCTATTTTGAAATGTCTTTGGTTTGAACAATATCTTCTTTTAATGTAACTGAAGTTATTAATTAATTCTACGAATTATTTGCAAAAGCTTATTTATTAAAGGAATTTTTGTGGTATCTCAACTAGAAAATTTAAAATATATAGTACAGAAGCGTAAAACATGGTTCTTTATTTTCAACTTTCTTTAATGAAATTACATTTTGACTTGCAGATGATATTTGACATATCATGTCATAATTAAAGCACAAATTTTCCTTTCCCCTCTCCTTTGATTTGATGATACAAGATTTTACTCATATCTGTTAGCCATGATCTTTAGAAACTTGATTAGTAGACTGACATTCCTAAGATACATTTCACTAAGACTTGGTTCCAAATTTGTAGTGATTTTTTTCTTGATATACCAATAGAAAGGTGTAAGACAATATTTAAGAAAGCCTTTAAAACATTTTCTTAGTCATGGGGGGGGAAATATTAATGTTTTTCAGACATGTCAAGTTGGTCTTAATTTTGCTAATGAAGAAGAAGCTAAACTATTCCGCAAAACAGTAACAGATTTACTTGGACGACGGCAGAGAAAATCTGGTAAATATTCAAATTAATCTTAAATTCAGGCTTGTTTATGTTGTTTTGTGGGGGAAGCAGGAAGCTACTGCTATGTCTGAAAGCCACTGGAGGCAGTACTGCCATATTTATATTTTGAAGTAATTATGCTATTAAACTGTGTTTCTTTATTGTGCAAAAATCAGTACTTTTCTGAAAGAACTCACCTTGGTGTTCTGTTCTATAAGTCTCTGTGTAAGCTGAGACCCCAAGGTTCTGATTTGAAAGTATAGATTGGAGGAAACAAAAACTGTAAGCTGACAATGGGAAAACTAGAAACCTTTCTCTAAGTTGTTTTCATATTTGAATAAACCCTCTTCTAGCCCTGGGCTGTTTATAACTGATTTGTTAAATTCAGCCCAAGTGGGTTGTAACAAAAATTTTACCATCTGGTATGTTCAGTAGTTCATGAATTTTTGGCATTGATCCAGCAGTTGGTAGAGAAATATCTTTTATTCAGAGCTAGTGATCTTGGCTCAGGTCAAGAACAGAAGACATAATGTGCCTATACTGTCCTTAGCAGCACAGGACAGTCGGTGAAGCACAGCATGCTTTTTGCCAACTGCAAGATGCCTTGGGAACATGGTTAGTGCTTTAAAGGCAGCTCAGGCTTCCTACAGATCTTGTCTTGGTCATTTTCCAGGGAGCCCATAAACTTTGCTGTCTTGACAGCCATATGTCCATGAAAGATAAAATGATACAAAACACAGGCTTGGAACAAGCAGATGTCTTCAGGCTTGCTGTAAGATGTAGTGTGGACTTGTGTGCGAGCTACAGGATGTGTTTTTGTAATCCATTCTGGAATTGCACTAGCAATGCAGTGTAGACTACAGTAAAAGGAGGAAGCCCTCATCCTGGAGAGCTGTCCTTGCAAGTACTCTTGCAAATGTGCATTATCGATATGTATTCACTTAGATTTCACCAAGGGCATAGTGAGGTGACACAGAGGTGACTCAGGAGCAGAGCACTTGTTCTGGGAGCTTAAATGACTTCTTTAAGATTCCCTCAGGTCAGTATAAGTTCATAAGGTTTCATGAGAAGAAGTGGGATCATTAAGAAGTGGCAATTATAAAGTTTCTCATACTCACATTGCAAAAGTAATTTTGCATCTACTGTTCCTGAAATTTTACTCTGTTACATGTCTGGAACACAATGCTACAATGCACAGACATGACGTGGGAAGAAGTATGTTTGCATTATTGGCCATAGCAAACTTTGTTTGAAAATAGTGGTTCAGTCAAACCTTCTGTTCACAGAGTTTTTCTTCCACATAGTGATTTTTTTTCCATAGGACCACATGAAGTTTTTCTTGTTTACTCTGAACTAATATCTTGGTTTGTATGCTAAAGCTCATGTTATTTTATATATTGTTTCAACAAACAACTCCACCTCCCCAAACATTTGCAACTTCAAGACAGCTTTTATTTTAAAAAGAGAATGAAATGATAAAAAATAACCCTCAAAACACTTCAGATTTTTCCTTGTTAGGAGCTGCAAACCAAGAATTTAAAACAGCTACAAGATGCTTAGTCAAGCCACCAGATGGAGTTCTGTATTTGTCCTTGTGACTATTTAATTGTGCTTCTAAAATAACAGGCTTTGCACTGTTCAAATCAAAACTGATTTGCTGTTAGTGTTTCTGTTTTCATTTATTTATAAATGCTTATATAAAACATATATTAATTTTCATATTGATTTATATATATGCAAATGATACCAGAGTTGTATGTCATTTATAATATTAATACATCTTAATTTCTCAGTCATAGAGGTAATAGTCTGATGATTTTGATCTGCTTTTCTGTTTTAATGAGATTTTTACTTTCAGACCTTCCAAACTCTGTTTCATTTCATAGCAGTGCAACTTAAGATGCTTTCAACTCAACTAAGCACTCCGTGTGATCATTTAGCTGCCTGTTATGCCATTCAGGGCTTGCTAGGAGACCTTTCCAGGAGTCTTATGGAAAACTTGTGTTGTTGAAAGGTAGCAGTAACAGCAGTTCTGGCTCACAAAGCTATGGCTTGGTGCTGAGGTTAGTACACAAAATACTGTCTGACAGCCAAGAGAAGACACAACAGTGTTCTGCTCTTCCTCACTCAGCAGGAAATGCACTCCACTATACAGACAACCCTTGAGTAAGTGCATCTGGAGTTCCACTGGGGTGGAAGTTTGGCTCCAAACAGAGAACGTATAAAAGCTTGCAAATATAAAAAATATCAAGTAGAGAATATCAAGAATAGAATAGAATAAGGGACAAAGGGAGAGAGAATTCTTTATCTGTTGTCCTAATCTTTGTGATAGTGTGGGGTTTCATCTAGCCAAACTCTGGTTTGTGTTGTCCTTTTCATTATGGGGGTTTTGGGGTTTTGGTGTTGAGTGTTTTTGTTAAGAAATTAAATTCTTAACCTTAGGTTAGAAAGAAATTGCTATAATTCATTAATTTGTCTGTAGATTTACTTAAATGATCTCTCCATTTACTTCTTAAACCAATCCTAAGTAGTTGCCCCAGTAAACAGGGTGAACAGAGTGCGTCTCATCTCAGTGCTTATCACTGTAGTACATTCTCACTTTGCACATAGATACCATTAGTTTTTATTGTTATTATCTTGCCTTGGAAATGTTAATGTGTGTACACACACAAGTGCCTTCTCCACGTGCTGAGCACTCATCCCTAAAACACACTTGTTCTTAACTGCAGTTAGTTCTTTCTGAAGTAGGAGGCTTCTTGACTAATTTTTATGTACTTCTTGTAGCTCATGGGTGGGAGCTCTGTTAACCTTCCATGAAACTGCTTTTTTCCTTCACAAGCTTTTAGCTCCTGAGTACCTTCATAATGGACTTCATAACTTTCAAGGTAGATACTTCATATGGAGAAGGATTTTTTTATTTGGTTTGGTTTCTTTTTTTCTTTCATCTTCAGTCACAACTTTTGGTTTTGCTGCCTGGGTGACAATGGCATCTCTAACCTGCTCAGCTTGCATTGGATTCAAGTCTTGGCAAAGATTATTCTCATTTCCAGGAATGCTCATTGAAGGGAGATGTGTTTTTTGTGCATAGGCAGCTGCTGGTATTCATCTGTTTTAAACCAGTAGGCATGTTCATCTTCAAAAACTGGAAAATCTGCCACTCTTGTCAGGTCATCTGCACTTCAGGAACAAAAGTTCACACTTTCTTGTCAGCAGTGGTAACCACAGAAAAACAGAGCTAGTCTCTTTGGGCCACAAATCAATCAAGCCAGTAAAAATTACAGGACTAACCTGCTGTGACCTAAAAATCAACTATCTTTGGAAGGCTTATTCATCAAAAGTTGATTCTCAATGGGTTTTGGTCACCTTCCATGAAGGTTTGATGATCTTGACAGATTCCTTTATTCCTACCTGAAGATCAGCAGACTGACATGAGGCTTACTTGCCTTGCATACTTGGGATTGTATATTTTGGGGAGTTTAGTATTCCTAGGACAAGGTCAGCACCATCTGTGGAGGCACCTTCTCCCTTCTTATGTTTGTGACTCTGGAAAATATAACAAGTTAACAGTTATTCTGGGGCTTGCTGGAAAGTGAAGGGCCTGTTACAAATTCTTATTATACGACTCTTGGGAGCCCCTGTTAGACTACAGATACGCCTGATCCTTACAGAGCTATGGCTTTTGTTGTAGTGAGATGATAAACTGTCTTTATGGCTGCTGCTAAATTCAAATTTCTTAAAAGTGCGTGCATAGATATACAAATAGTGTAAATGTATGCTGGGGTGGATAGGAATTAATAGTAAGTGAGGGAAATCTCCTTTAAAGGGGAACTTACTCTTATAGGCTGAGAATATTGAGGTGTGAAATATTTACATGTTAAATCACCAAGCCAGATTCTTCATAGTCTGTAAAACACTGGTGCTGTGAATGAAATATCATATTAGTATCAAGGAGATTCTAGTTCTTTCCATATTGTTTAGTTACCTGTTGGATAACATAGGTGAAGTGTCTTGCCCCTGTGTGTCTTATTTTTTATGCATAAAGCAAAAATTAATCAAATTTTAGGCTCTGTGAGGGAACAATGCTCTATAAAAGTGCTAATTACATTTCAGATTAAAATGAAAGAACAGTTTCATTCAGTGGACATCGGAAAGCATAATGCTTCAAAAAATCTTACCTTGATGGATTGTATTTTTAACAGATACTTTTTGAATATTTCACTCTACTTCATAGTTGAAATGCCTGAAACCAAGTTGGTAGCTATTGCCTTACACCCCTGCTCAGTTTGTATGCTTGAAATCAGTGCTTATTATCTAAGATTGAGGGGGTTTTGCTCTGTAATATTTTTTTTCAACTGCACAAGTAGACTTTAAGGATATTAATAGATTCCTAAGTTTGAGGTCAAGGTCATTGAAAGCTTCACTAGACACTAAAATTTAGAATTATTTTTTCCTGTGATAGCTATGATTAAATGGCTCTTTTTCTTTTTCAACAGAAAAAAGACGAGACCCACCAAATGGTAAGCCTTTTTTCATGAATCACATTTTATTTTTTCCTTCTGCTGTCATTTACTGTTTATGTATAGCTTTGTTTCAGATTTGTTCAGGATAGTCATGTAGTGACAAAGCAGTAAACTGGAGGTTACAGTATTCTTTTTGTTTCTGTTCTTTGGTATTTGTTTAGTTGTGGCTTGAAAATTTTGTGGCTTAGCTGGCATTTGTAAAGAATGTTTCTGGAGAAGCATATTTTGTTGCAAGTAGGAGAGAGGGCCCTTCAGCTTAAACTGAGAAGAAAACTTTGTACCTTGCATTTCCTGCTTAATCTTCAGAATATGCATATATAGGATCACTGTACAAAGTTAGTCCATTTGTCTTAATGGTAGGCATAATAATGGTCGATTTAATAAAATATAATATTTCAATTTCAGTATATCTGGCTAACCATGTAATGTAGTTTTCTGGGTTTATGTCATATGTTCATCAATATTAAACTCCTTTTGAATGAAGAATTATTTGAATCTCCTTGTCAATCAGGAACATGTCTCACAAGCATGAGGATACAGGTTCCTCAGGAGATCCTCTTATTAAATTGATGGAAGGAATCAAACTATGTATCAGTTCGATACAGAACTTTTTTACCGTCCATTCTGAGATCATGATAAAGGCACATCAGTGAATATCAAGTTTGGTGGGTTTGATTTCTGAATTCATACTGAAGTTAAAAAGGGATTTCTCCTGTCATATTTCTGTCAGTGATCCAGATCATAGGTCATAGCATGTATCTGTGAGTTTGCTGCTTGAGCAAGGGTAGAGTCAACTGATCTTCTGAAATCTGCTTATGGCTTGAGGTAGCCTTAAAATTTGTTCTAACCAAGTCATTCAAGCATTCAATTATGGGAACTAATGATTCCTTTTATATACCCAGTTAAAGCTTCCCTTATGTGGAGTATTTCTCAGAAAATTGCTTTTTCTTCTCATAAATTTTAAGTTTTGAGGAAATTCAGGCAATCATCAATTTAGGTGAGGCTTTTTTAGTAGAAGTTAAACTTTGACTGGGCTGTTAAGTTTTGAAACACTTACAGTAATACCATCTGTGATAGTCTTGCCAGCTTTTCTGAGCTTTCAGAAGGTTTTAACTGCTCTGCTTATCTAAACAGCACATCCCTGATAGCAATGTCTGCCGAGCAGATGGGAATTACAGCAGCAGCGGTGATCATGTAGTAACACCTCCCACAAAAAATGTAACTTTTGTCTCTATTGTAACACAAACAATTTATTGGTCTAGTTTGCTATCCTTGAATAGAGTAGGATTTAAGAAAAGTAAGCCTGCAAAAGCTTTTGTGCTTAAAATATTCTCCATAACTCATGCTGTAAGACCTTGGGAACTATATTTCTCAGAGAAAAATTCTCTCATACTAAACTTGCAGTCATTGTCTCTATACTGAATTTATCCTGGATGTTCTGTGGAAGACATAGGTTTTATGCTCAGTGGTTCAGATTTATAACTGAATTTCACTTCAAAGGTTTCAGCATCTGTTTTTTAATAAATTGTTTCCCTGGGACATCCATGTAGTCTTTCAAAACCTGTCAAAATCTTCTCCTTTTTTGATTTTATCCAATTCTGTAATGTCTGGCTTCTCTACTGGTGGAAAGTTGTGTGGCCATGTCCTCGGTAGTCACAGATAAGACATAGTCAGAGCACAGATTATATCTCAGGTTGTTATACCCTACACAGACTTTGCATTTCAATATTTGGAATTAAGACTAGAGCAGACACATACTGTCAGCATGTAACTGGAAGAAATAAAAACCACACTTGTTGTAATATGGCTAGTTTTTATTTTATTCTCTCTATGCAGTTTCTGTTCAGAAATTCTGTTGCAGAGAAAAGATGAAAGAGCTGCTTTTTTTGTGCTGGGTATTAATGCATTATTAGCTCTAAAACTGAAAAACAAGAATAGTCACATTTCTGTATTCACATGACCCATGGTTGAAATGCTGTGAGGAATTTTGTTTTACTGGGGCTTGTTAGTCTGGATTTTCTGCATACATTGAAGCTGCATGGAAAAAGCACTTGGTCTTTTGTATGACGTTTTCAATGATAGGGATTTAAGATTTTTTTTGTAGAATTGCAGGATTAAACTCAAATTGGCATTAACAGTTATGTAAAATGTATTAGTCTGTAATTTCCTGGGATTTGTGTTCTACTCATTTGTAATAGCTAGGTCTCTTTATGCAAATAAAGAAGAGTTATTGTGGTTGAACTGACCTCGTATGAAGTACTGGATGAAATGAGGATTTGTCAGGGTATTAGATTTTGAAAGAAAATTGAAGAACCATGTGGCAAAATTTTGTTTCAGCTGTTAACTAGAACAGTTTGCATTTCTTGTAGGTCTGTCTGTAGTCTGGGACAGATACCTAGAGAGGCTCTAAATATAATACAGAATAGAATTAACATTTCAAAATGTTCTGTACGACATTTTCTGGAGCCCCTTCTGAAGATGTCACAGATATTGATAACAGTGGATGCTTAAAGCCACTGTACTGTCAGGTACTTCCTAATGATGAGCTCTATATGCCTCTCTCATCTTCGTTTATTGAGCTGTCTACACCTGCTGGGGAAGGTGCATGTGTAATGATGGGAAAAATTTTACTGGATATAAATATGGCAGTTCTAGAAGAGTACAATTCTTTCCAAGGTTCTTTTATCCCTCGTGGACATCTAAGGTCTAAACCAGACGGTAAGAAAAAATTTTATCTTTAAGTTTACCATGACCTCTGGTATGAATATTATTGTCTAGGAATCAGGCTATCAGTCCTTGATTTTAGCTCAGCTGAATAAGACTTCCATTTGCAAATTGCTGCTGCTTTACACACAACTGACCATGTTTGGTTAGTTTAGGATTTTATATACAAAAAGACATATTTCAAAGACTGCTAGAAATGGAGAGAAGAATATCACCAACTTAGTAGCATTATAAAGGTACCTGTTTCTTTCTGAATGTTAGTACAGCTATTAAAACTGTAAATACCAATATAACAGGTGAAAATGGGCAGAATATAATGGAAAATGTAATAGGTGATTAAAATGAAGATTAACTCCTAGTGCTTTTTTTTTTTGGTACCAAGGAAATTAAGACTAATTTTTAATTCATTCTGAAGATTTTTCCGAACTTCTTGTAAAGTTTGGAGTTGATAATATTTGATGATTAGTCAATTCAGTGCTAATTTTAAGTGAAACTCTTAACTATGCAAATTGTTTTGTGTAGTCTTACATGGTCAATTTGTTTTGGTATTCTCAAAGGCCAGTTGTCTAGATCAAAACATTTCTGGATAAAAGCATTTCTTCTTAGCAGAAAACATTTTAGAATTTTTTTCACAGAGTTTCAATGCAGTTTTTAATCTTGTCCTTTAAGATTCCTACAGGAGTGTTGGAGTTGTCATATGTTTTAGATGAGTTTTGTCTAGCCCAGTGTCATGTTTCTGTTCTTGTTTCTTGTCCTGGCCAGTACTAGGTGCTTCCTGCTGAGGTGTTTACCTGCAAGTGTCAGCTATGTTATCTGCAGTGTTTTCTGCTCGTCCTTTCTGAATTTTATATTGGACTGTGAACATAAGGCTTGTTGGTTCTTTCTGAATGCAGTTACGAGAAAGTAGTGTCAAAACAAGGTTCAGATTTATCAAAGTCTAATTAGACTTTTTTTATCATCTGCCCAGTAAGACTGTGTCATACTTCAGTTGATTTGCCAACTACTGGATCCTGACTCACAGGAAAGTAGGAAATGTTCTCAAACTATTTCTGGCCAAACTAGTTTTAAATTATCTGCTTGATCTCATTCTTCCAAAGCTGAAATTACTTACCCTTTTTGTAGGTTTCTTTAAAAATGCACTTGTGTACATATGTATGTATATGATAAAGGCATAAATTGCCTCTTAGTATTTAAGTACTGCTATCAATTGCTTATGCCAAGAATTATTTTCTGTCAAAGCTAAAAAGCCTGAGTGGAATATGTGCTAGCTATGTTCATTTGCTAGTATTACACAAGTAATATAATATTAAAATGCTAAAATTGGCAGGAATATAATTCAGATGTATTTTAAATAACTAGAATAATAATTCAGAATTATTTATAATTAAGAACAAAGTTTGAGAACTTAAATGAAACACACAAATTATGAATTGTGTTTCTAGTGCTCTTTTTACTGTCTCTGCAAGCTGTTTCTGATCTGGGACTCCACTGTTTTGAAAACCTGTTAAAGAGTAAGACATAAGAAATCCTGAATAGTTCCACAGATATTGTCCTATATTTGAAGACAGTAGTGTGTCCAGAGCAGCCTTCTGAAGCTGTTGTGATGTTCAGGTTCTGTGTGTGATGGCAGAAGGCATTTCCACTTGGGGCTTATTAAATGAAGGTTTTGTCTCCTGAAACATCAATTTAGTGTGCTGCCCAGGTAATGGCCTGCTGACTCTTCGGGTTTAACTGTTTATGAAAGTCACATCTTTGATCTTATCTAGGATTGTAGTTATGTTGTATCTTACTTAATTTGTCTCATCACGTGTTCTGTGCATGTGGCAAAAAACAAGTTGTAGTTCAGAAAATATTCCCATTTCTCTGCTCTTGCAATATTTTTTTTTTTAACAAGTATCTTAGTTTATATATCTGATATTCAGAACCCACCTGGATGCATATGGCATGTAGAGCTATAGCTAGAGTACAAGTATTCTACAGCTCAAAAACAACTCCCAAAGTTTGTGGATTGAGCGTGGCATTGGTGAAAAACAGCAGTAAAAATCCTGTACTTTACTTTCACAGGCCCAAATCTACCAATGGCAACTGTTGATATCAAAAACCCAGAAATTACAACTAACAGATTTTATACTCCACAAGTCAACAATATTTCATATACCAAAGAAAAAAAGAAAGGAAAAACTAAAAAGAGAAGATTGACAAAGGCAGATATTGGAACTCCATCTAATTTCCAGTAAGTATGTTCTTGAGTTTGAGTTAGGTTTTAGGTGGGTGGGAGTTTTGTTGGGATGTTGGCATTTTGCTTTTCTGGTTTGTTTGTTTTGTTGTTGTTGTTGTGTGTGTGTCAGTTACATTTGAAAATGGCCAAGTCTTGAATCTGTGTAGCCTGAACTAAGTAAATGCTAGCTGAAATGCTGTGGGGTTTAAAAGAATGTTAGCTTATACACAGATAAGGATTTTCCTGCAGCTATAAACAAAAAGTAACTTTCTATCCAAAATCAGCTTAGAAAATACTTTAGCTGCATAGAGGTGCCTTACTGAAGTTGTCAGCTCAGTGGAGACTCATATTCAGCCTCATTAGTCGACTCTTTAACACCATGATTCCTACACCTGTGCATATTTAGCTGTGCTTTGTCATGTGCAATACACATTTGGGTCCTGACTTGTCATAACTGCAGAAATTACTTGCCATAATTTCATCTTTGAAATTCTGTTTACAAACTTTTTCTGATGTCTAGGCTAGGACCTGTATCTTTTGATGAAAGTACAGGATACGTCCTTCAGGAATTTTTCCTGTTGTAATTTCTTGCGTATCTTTAATCTTCTGGAGTAGTTACGATGTACCACTTTAGGTGTCACTTTCATGAAACTTGGTTTTGGTCACTCTACTCAATTAACTGTTGCTTTCCTGAACATTAATTGATGTAATAATCTTCTGCCTTTTAAAATAAATGTACTTTATTTGTTGAAGCAACAGGAACTTAAAGAGCTTGAATTAGTTACAGGAGAGATCAGTTTCTGTGAAGCATGAGAAAACCAGTGTGACGTTTACATGCCAAGTGAATGTCTTATTCTTTTGAACTGGTGTGTTGCATCATTACACTGATGTGTTTTCCCAGAATAAAATTCCATTAAAGTAATATTGGCATTACTAGTTACAGTAACATTACTGCACAGTGTTTTGAGACATTGCTATGTGGAATGGGATAGTGGATGGAACATAAAAGAGGTGGGCTAAAACACTTCCCTAAACAGACTCTGCTTAGGCATCAACTGTGTTCTTACTGATCTGAGTATCAGTGAAGTGCTGCATCTGTTAGTGTCACTTGAACAGAAAAATACAGAAAAGGAGGAAGAGTGAAACAAAAACGGAGAGTGCTTGGTAGCTGGTCACTGTTGTGACTGCACTGATGCAGACTTGAGCATATGCGGACAAAATTTGCATTACCCTGTCAGATCTCTGTTCAGAATTTGTGAAAGGGGTTGTGCACCAGCATAGATATAAAATTACTTTGAGACTTTGTTTATGCTGTCTATCAGATTGTGACCTAGAGAAGCTGAGAGTAAGGTGATTAAATATTTTACACCGTTAAAAAAAAAAAAGTTCCAGTATCATTAAATGTAACATTAAATTGTAAATGGTGAACCTTTACAAAAGAAGTCTGTCAAAAGTCTTTTTGGCTTAAGGCCTATTTCCTGTAGTGTGCAGCAGCTATGTGTCATCTTCCTATGTAAGATACTTTGGTTGCTGGTTTTGTACAAACATGGAAACTGGCATTTGGTATTGTTAGGCAAATAAGCCAGTAGGATAACTTGTATCACTTGTGCTGTGATACTTATGAAGACCAACATGGTAACTGTTCATGCCGGATCAAAGTTGCAATCAGTAGATAAAATTCTTAAATGTCTTCTGTTGGACAGATGTGGAGTTTGTGTTTTGAAAAAGAACAACAATCTGTACTCAACATAAATGTAACTTATTACTGTATAAGTATATGTATAAGTAGCATAAGACTTGGGGTTACCTGATAAGTATGTATTTGCATTGAAAATATCTGAAAAATGTGTGTTACATTCAGTGTGTACAAGTAATTTATCTTACTCTGAAGGGTGAAAAATAAATGAAAAATAATGCTAAAACTATGGCATATAAAACTTTAGTGTCAATTAAGTGCACTAAATTCTGAGCTGTACCCTCATAACCTATTGAAAGAGCATCCCAAGACACACAGATGTGCACAAATATGTGGGTAAGATTGTGTTAGTGGTAAACTAAAGTTGATTTACACATGCCAGGTTAATACATTGTGATCAGCTTTGAAACCCTGTTAGGAAATGCATGTCTAATTTATGTGAAGCAAGCTGTAGCTTAGCATTCAGAATTCTGTAATCAACAAATCATCCCATATTTGGGGATTTTGGTAGTTAGTTAAAAGCATTTAAAAATTAGGCAAAATGGGGACTTCATTGGTTTTCCTTTTTTATGGCATAATGTCACTTTAAACCAAACCTTTTACTTTTCTTTCTTCTTAAAACAAGTAGTTAATTAGTCCCAGTTATACCAAAACAAAAACTGATCATTGTACTTAAGTATTTTAATGACGAAAACTTGTTCTATTAATAAAAACTGATCCAAGCAAGAAGACACGGTCTGTTGTACAAGGCATTATTACAAATAGTCTTTGTAATTTAGCAAGCTTAACCTAGACTGCACTGGTTACTAACAGCTCACCTGGTATTTTTTATAACTTAGAGTTGAATTTCCTGAAAACTCTATCTTGCTTCTAGAAGTCACTAAGTGAAACTTTTTGTGAAAAGAATCACAAAACAGGGATTTTTATTGGTAACATTATGGCTCTCTTTTTCATATCCGATAGCATTATCGTGCAGTAGCTTGGAGGGGCACAAAACTTGTCTATGTTCTAACTGGTTATAGCAACACATAAAATAATACTTTAGTAGCCACATGAAATGGCTACTAGAAGCTTAGGAGGATGGCAACTGAAAACAGTCCTGACTTGGAAAGATGTGAATGGGAAAAGGGTGATAGGAGAGCACACAGTAGTGACAGGGAGGAGGTATTCCAGCTGCATGACACTGAAAAATTTGGCAATAGCTCAAGGTCCAGTTGCTATGTAAAGGCTAAACTTCTCTTTAATCTCTGTACAGTCCTTCCATCATTATCCATATGCACTATAGGGTGGTATGAAGCCTTCATGTTTTGCCACAGAGAGAAATTCTCCACTTGGTCTTCTGGATGTGAGACGAAAAGTAAAAGTAAAGAAGCTTTACTATTCTATTCTCAAGTGGAGCACTGAGGAATAAGAACTGCTTAGAAGCTGGTAGTCATCTCCAGTTGTCTTGGTGTCTTCTTATTTTAGTTAACAAGATCCTTTTCATGCTGATTAAATTGACTTTTCTGCTTTTCTAGACACATTGGACATGTTGGTTGGGATCCAAACACAGGTTTTGATGTAAGTAATTTTATAAGTTACTGGAGACAATGATTTAAACTTTAGAGACTTTTTGCATTAAAGATTTGCATTAAAGAAAAAGTTAACTGTATAATTAAATAACTTTAAATTGGGATTTTATGATGTGATGTAAACAGAGAGATGTTGGAGTAGAAAAGAATAGGCAGGGGGACTGAGAGGGGGAAAGATTCAAAACCTTCAGTTTTTCATGCAGGGTACTTACCCTCCTAAAGTAGTACTTTCCCACTTTAAAAGTCGACTCAGAGACATGTACGTCACCTTGCTGCTCCT
This sequence comes from Acrocephalus scirpaceus scirpaceus, assembly GCA_910950805.1. NCBI lineage: Eukaryota > Metazoa > Chordata > Aves > Passeriformes > Sylviidae > Acrocephalus > Acrocephalus scirpaceus. The sequence continues at coordinate 21,690,398 of OU383777.1, forward strand.
TTTAACTGTATGGTTTGTGGGTGGTTTTTTTCCCCTAATAAAAATGATATTTTAAGAATATCTCCACATTCCAAGCTATTTAAAACTAATGTATCTGACTTGCAGGTAAACAACTTAGACCCAGAACTGAAAAATCTGTTTGATATGTGTGGAATTTCAGAGGCTCAACTAAAAGACAAAGAAACTTCAAAGGTCATATATGATTTCATTGAAAAAACAGGAGGCGTGGAAGCTGTTAAAAATGAACTGCGCAGACAAGGTGGGATTCCTGTTATTTCCACGTAAAAATTAACAGGGTATTTTTTGCCTTAAGGATTACAGTAGAAACTGTTGATGGTGAACAGTTTTTGATTCTCTTCTCTGGGTTTCATGTCACTGCAGTTGCACTGGATCACGTTTTCATACACTATACGCTATGTAAAAAATGTTCAGGCATTACCCATGAGAGTACTTGTCCCTGAGGAATAAGGATATTGATGCCAATTCAGTAATTTCCAGTAGCACTTAGTCTGAATGCAAAGCTATGCAGTATGTTTGATACAGATTTTTCAGACTGTGTATGTTAAATATTTATTTATAATCCCAATCTTATAAATAAATTAAAATGTTGGGAGCCATGATGCTGTTGTCAGCTGTAGTGGTAGTAGATGGCTGGCAGGTATGTATGCTGCCTGTTCACCCTGGCAGCAGTCTGTAGAGAGCCTTGCAACAGCTACAGACCTGCCATTTTTATGGTTTTTTATAGGGTTTTTTTCTAATTTGAAATAAAAAAGACTAGGTTTGAACATGCTTCTGCTACATAAAAATACTCAAAACCCAAATAAGCTGCTGCCTGCCTAACCTTTAAATGTGACCTTAGCTAATGCTTTATCTAGTGGAAGACAGCAAGTCAGTTTAAAATTACACTGCCAGTGTCAAACTTACAAAAATTTGTTTAGAGCTCTTCTCAATTGAAAAATTATCTAAGGTGAAATTACAGTAGTTTGAAAGCAGTGAGTAAATTCTTCAGTGACTTAAGAGATACAGAAGCAGGGTACAATGACTTGTTACATTTATTCCTTAGGTCCCCCGCGGTGGAGTGGTATGTACTTGAGCTGGAATCTAAGCATATGCTTCAAAGTATTCATGCTGTTGTGTGATTTCTTTCCTAGCTGATACCTTAGTCTGCACCTGTTTGAATGCAATACTAAAAATTACGTTCGAACTTCTTAGTTAAATTGCAAGCAAAACTCCCCAATTATGAATTTTTTTTCTCAGTAAGAAATCTGTCAGCTTCTCTATAGAATCTTAACTCTGTTTAAGTGTTCACAGGGTTGTTGATCCCAGATTGCTAACTTTAAAACTAGATTGAGGCAACTTGCATTGGAATCTTATGACCAGCCTAAAATATTTTAAAAATGCCTATTTTTCTATTTGAAATGTGTTAATTCACATTATGGCCATTTGCATGTATGCAATTAAAAGAAAAACTGCCTCATTTATAATATGCATGATGATAATCTACCTCTCTGTGCTTTTTGATAAAGGTAGATAAAATACTCCAATATTTCAGTGGATTTATCCACAATTGTGTTATTTGATGTATGGGCTTGACTGCTGTTTGAAGTGTTCTTTCTCAACTGAAAAACATTTTTCTGTGTTTATTGCAAGAATTTCTGTGCTTACATATTCACCCTGCTAGGATGCTAACTAGAGAGTTACAGACAAGCCACTCTGCTGAGACGGAAATTATTTTCCTGTTTTCCCTGCCCTTTCCCTAGTTTTCATACTGGTGGTTGTTTTTTTGGTGCCAGTACCATCTCTAGATGATTATACAATTTTTATTGTTAATAGCAGTGTACAGATTAGTGTGCATTTATAAAAAATTCTAAAATTCTTTTCTTGCTTTGCTTGTACCATCTGTTTGAGGGGGAAGGGAGAGAGGATGAGTTAATGGTGCTCTCTCCTTGCTGCTCCTCCCTCATTTCACTACAATTGGATGCAGACAGGCAGAACGCTGTTTCCACAGATTGGATGTGGCATATCTCTCTAGTTATAATGCGAATAAACCATTTCCCCACAGGAAAATCTAAAGCTTGTGTTGGAAATCTAGGGATAAAATGGGCTCTGGAGTCATGGCCACCCCGAGTGTCTCCTCAGCATTGCAAAAACCCATCTGTAGTGCTTAGCGGGTTGTTACACTTGATAATACTGCCTTGCAGTGGCCGTAAACGGAACTACAGCCATATCAGCCAAAAAGGGCGGGTTTTAAAATCAAGAATGTTCGCAGTATGTCTCTTGGAAAATACATGACATTTCAGAGGCAATTCTCTGTGTTGCTCTTGTGGAAGGGTAGAAAAAACCCAGCAGATTGTGGAACTTAAGAACATAATACATGATTTTAAGAGTAGTATATTTCTCTAAAGATGAGCAGGGAAGGAGGCATTGAGGTACTAGTGACTCCTGCTTCCCCAAAATCCCATTTTTATGGATGTTCCCTTCTCTACGCCAGTGCAGCCAGCCTGCTTTCTTTGCAAGTAACATGAAAGGGGATAATAGAAGGGGTAAAGAAGTATCTTCTTGAGTGCAATACCCTTTTTGGTATAAAGGTATGTGAAATCAAACAGGAATTTTCTTAGTTATATGATGGCACCTGGATTATTAAGTAGTTATGTGCAGCAACCACACTACCTAAAGTACCATGAGCCATTAGAGGCTTAATGGAAGAGGAAATGAAACAGTGCTATTTAAAATGCCATTAGCAAAGCAAGTACATTTCAAGGCCACTTCACAGAGAAATGATCTTGTGTGTAGCCCTAAAGTTGTTCCCTTTTGACAGTCCCTGCCATAAAGATATTGTTGGAAGTAATTTTCAGTAAAAGAGACTAAGAGTCAGTTCATGGTGCATTATAATGCATTAGTGGGGGGGTTGTTACTAGAAGATACTGCTTCAAAAAATGCTTGCTTCTGTAATTACGTAATAAAGTAACAGATAGATTAGAAAATGGAAATTCTGTATTTCACTTAAAGTGTATTTCCTGAAAAGACTTTCTCTTTTGTTCTGTCCTAGATCAACAAAGTTTTACAGGATTATTCTGAATTTTTGTCAGTCCTTCTATGTATTGCACCTGCTTCCTGCAGTGGTTGACTCTTTTACAAAATATACAACTGACATAGGCTATGTTTAGCTTGGCTTGCCCTATAAGGCAAAAATATAGTTTATATTCAGCTGTGTCCAATTTAATCCAGAACTGGTAAAATTTGCACAGGCACAGAGATCCTTGCAAAAGGCAAGGCACAGCCTGTATTTTTTCTGCTAGTCTGTGAAAGACTTACGGGTATTGAGTAGCTGGTAATTCAAAGTTGTTTTGTTTCATTTCAGCTCCACCTCCACCACCACCGTGCAGAGGAGGACCCCCTCCACCTCCCCCTCCCCCTCCCCACAGCTCAGGCCCTCCTCCTCCCCCTGCTAGGGGCCGAGGGGCACCACCTCCACCTCCTTCAAGAGCTCCCACTGCTGCACCTCCACCCCCACCACCGTCTAGACCTGGTGCAACAGTGCCCCCACCTCCTCCCAACCGGATGTATCCTCCACCACCACCAGTGCATTCCTCATCTGCACCATCCGGCCCTCCTCCGCCCCCACCGCCACCAGCAAGTGGGTCATCTGTTCCTCCACCCCCTCCACCTCCTCCACCCCCTCCTGGTCCTCCTCCACCACCAGGCCTTCCTTCAGAGGTTGATCACCAGCTTCCAGTTCCTGTGGGAAACAAAGCAGCACTCTTGGATCAAATCAGAGAAGGAGCTCAGTTAAAGAAGGTAGAACAGAACAGTCGACCAGTGTCCTGCTCAGGAAGAGATGCACTGCTAGACCAGATACGACAGGGTATACAGTTGAAATCTGTAAGTAAAAGCTGTTTCTCATCCAGGTCCCCTTGGGACTTGCAAATGAAGTGTGAACAGTAAAATTTGGCTCTGCTTTGGGGGCTGCATTGTAGGTTTTAGAGTTTCTGAAGTGATGATTAAATAGTAGTACTGAGAAAATGCAAAGAACACACATTTGCTACAGATGAGTCTTGGTGCATGAAATTACCCTTTCAAACTCATTTCTCGCTTTTGAGTAAAATCCGTAAATCCTACAATGATGATGCCATAGTATCATGGCTGTACAGAGCTTTTGCAAGAATTATGAGAGATTGCTGCTTTCCTGACTATTCAGTAAAATAATCTAAACTGCAGGGGATGAGTTTAGGAGTAATGGCAGTGGAGGGCAAACACTAGATTTATTAGTTAGTTTTTATTTTCATCTTAAAATGGACTTGTGTTGTGCAAATACTAAAGCTTAAAAGAAGGTGGCCTGTGTTTCGACAAGTGCTGCCCATAAGAGATGCTGTAGCTGTCCCTGCTGCAGCACAGGCTATAACTGTTTCTTACTGATGCCACTGATTATCTTAAAAATAATTTCTTAAAAACTAGTTTGCCTGTTGGTACTTATTTTTTGCCACTCCTCTGCACTCGAGGCTTCTGCTGTAAAAACTGTAAGGGTGTGTTCATATTTATTTGCCATTAGAGGTAGGCATTATCAAATTTAATTACTTCAGAAGAGATTATCAGCCCAAAGCAGTCTCAGTTTACAAACCCAAACAATGAAAAATATTTTGTGGTATATACCAAAGATAAATAATGTTTATGCAGCCACACAAGTCATGCCTGTACAACCATATTAAGAAGCTTTCCTTTAGATGAGTTCTCACATTATCAAAGCAGAAATACTTAACCCTGGGTATGGCTAATTACAGGTCTGTTATATGGTAAAAAAGTTGACGTTTTTTAATTAAGATTTTGCCGTTTGAGCTAAAGGAGCTAGCTGTTTCAAACTTTCTTCTGGCGGAAAATAAACTCATTAATTGTACTAGGAAGTTTGTCTCAAAATATAGAGGTTCTGTTTTGCTAATTGCATCTTTCTTTTGTAACCTTTTTTTCCAAGGTATCTGATGGTCAGGAGAGTGCACCACCTACACCTGCACCCACCTCAGGAATTGTGGGTGCGTTAATGGAAGTTATGCAGAAGAGGAGCAAAGCCATTCATTCTTCAGGTGCGTCTGATAAAATTTTTCTGACCTCACGGCATCAGGTTTTCAAGAGTTAACACTTCTATTCATTGTAAAATACTCCTGGAGAAAAGCAGCAGATAGTGCAGGGCAGAATGCTCTCAGCAGTTCCCTGGCAATGGGCTGAGTGGTTCCTTCATGCTGCTTTGAATTACTGGGGTGTAGCAATTTGCAGTAATCCTCAACTAAGTTAACAAGCAAGGTTAATACCGTTACAAAGATTTTGTTGTTGTTTCAACTGACTTGTTTTTATTTACTCACTGTCTGATGAAATAAGTTGTCAAAGTATTTTGGAAGAAAGTTTTTGATGCTTTCTGTTTCTTGGCATTAAATCTCTTGTCAGTATTCAGCTCCTGCACTGTGGCTTCTGGTGGGCTTTGGCTGCCACCTCCTGGATAAGGAGCAGATATTCAGTGTTACTTGACTAGGCTTCTACCAGGACGGAATGAATTTTCCATGCTTAAGTGCTGAGAAAAATTAGGGCTGCAAGAGGATTTGCATTTCTCAAATACTAGCTTGTAATAAATGTATTTCAGTAGCTGCACTGCAGCTGTTTGGGTACATCTGTTCTGTTTAGGCTTTGATACATTTCTAAGAGCTTGCCTTGATATCAGAACTGGGTATGCAGTCTGCAGAGCATCTGACCAAGTGCAGTATGGTTTGTTGATATTCTGCCCTATGTAGTAATTGCCAATTTTGGTACTTAACATAAATTAAATACCTGAAGGGAGCTTAATGCCGTGTTTTCCTATGGGAATGAAATGCTCATGTTCAACAAATAAGTAGTTTAATTTTAACAGGCTACATTTTTTTTAAGTTTGATGTGTATAAAAAAAAAGTGGAAGGCTGAATAAAGTCAACAGCAAGCATTGACTTTGAAATTGATGTTCATTCCACAGTTTTGAATATTCCAGTATCCATGATGGTCTTTAGTTCACCAGACCTTTTTTGGAGGGCTGGTTTTTTATGTGCTTGTAAAGTAAACAAATTCCATTATGTAGTAAACCTGGGGAAGCAGTTCTTACATTCCAGAAATTAATCTGTTTCTGAAGTTTAACACCCAGTATAGAGCAAGCTAGCAACTTGCACATTCTTTAAGAGTACTAAGTAGTAACTGTTAAACGAGAGTTTCTGATTCTTTTTCTCTAAAACAAAACATGATTTTCCTATGCAAGGAAAAGAAACAAATTAGATTTAACTTCCAGCTAGTAACTATCTGAACTGGATGTCATGTCTAGCAATCTTAAAATAGAGTATTACTAAATGTATTGTCATGACAACCTTGAACTGATCATTCTCTTTCAGAAAATTGTGATAGAAATCAGTAATACTTTCATCATGTTAATTCTGTGCATGCAGAATGAGTGACTTGCTTTTCCTACCTTACAGATGAAGATGAGGATGAAGACGATGAAGAAGACTTTGAGGATGATGACGAATGGGATGATTGATCGTATATTATTATATATATTTTTTTTAAGGTGAATGATATACTAAATACTGCTTTCTGTCTATGGATTCTGTAAAATTATCATGTAAATGTTCTACCAATTTGCTGTATATTTTTGTTGCCTTTTGCTTTTTTATTAATCTGTGCAATACCTCATTTAATCTGTAAAGGTTTGTCATAATCCTCTACAAAGCTACTCCCTGTTAATGTGTGCAAGTTTACACCTGGATGATCATGTACATGTGAATACTTTCCATTCCATCAATAAGGGAGTTTAAATGTAATATGTGAGACTGACAAAAACCTTAATGTAATTTAGTTATAATGCAAGAAGGAAAACACTATTTTCATACCCTACTTTTTCTGTATCTAAATTTTCTTATTAAAGCCTAGTATAGCACTATGTTCTTTAAGTGATGCAGCTCTTAGTTTATTTAGCCCCTTGATTTCAAATGCAATGCTGTATGAATGTTGAGGCTGGTTTTATACTATTGCATGGTTTCAGATACATCAAAACATTGCAGTTCAAATCTTAGCAGTATGCTTTACATAACACAAAAGCACTACAGAAATGCACAGCTAGTTGTGAAAATTACCTTGCCCTAACTATAGTACTGTCTGCTATTGAACAGCAGTAATAATTAAATTCTTCAACTGGGGACCTCTATCTGAAGTTAAACAGGGTGCCTCTATATTGTCATAGTGGTAAAGGCAACTTTGATGCAGACAAGTTCAACTTTTGGTCGGTTTGTTTTGGTTTGAGGTTTTGGGGAGAGTTTCTGGGGGATTTTGGAGGGGTTGGGGTTGGTTGGTTGGTTGGTTGATTGGTTTTTTGTTCGTTTGTTTTGGGTTTTTTTTCCTTCCCTGCTCTTACTTTTAGAATGAAGATTTCTAAATTACTGGGGGCTGTACTGGAGGCTGGCAATCACTACAGTTTGATCTATTTTTAAAATCAATTTTTTGTGATTCTTAGGCTGAAGGGCTGCATTTAAGGCTTGCTTCAATAGCATTTAATTACTTTTTAAAATTTGTAGGACATTGGTGTACTAATAAACACAAGTGGTATTACTTTGCAGTCTTTGCTTTATGGTACACAGCAGATGCTGAAACACCAATCCTACATCCTGTAGGTTGGAAAGTCATTAACTCAGATTTATGTACTCTGGATAAATACTGAACTTTATGGCAGTATTTTATCTTCATATGTTGGCTTTAAGACCGAGGGTTGTGATAAAGATCAAGAACCTGATTCACAAGAATAGTATTTGAATAAGTGGACAGAAAATGGGATTTTCATTTCACAGCTTGCACATTTATATACATTATACTTTGTAGTGCAGTAAACATTGGCACATCTGCCTATTAGGAAGTACTAATCTATGCTACATGGGTATTTAATATCTGCAGCATTAGTTACTGTACTTACTGTAATTTTCAGGTAGAAAATCTTTTTAAAAACCACATTATCTGACACAGAATGTTTAGTTAAGTCAGTTACATTTGGAGTGTAGTTCATACACAGTGTCCTGGGTCTTTGACTGTAGTCAGGGTATCAAACAAAATTTAAATTATCAGAAAAGTACTGACTGAAACCCAGTGTTGACCTGATCTTGACAGGCTGGACCTGCTTGATATGGCTCGTATTTCTAACCCAGTTAAAACTTAGTCTTTAGCAAATTAATTTAGTCGTAGGAGGAGAAAACAAAGTTGCTGAAAAGTAGTGGGAGAGGTAAGGTTGTAGTTAAATTATTCAGAGGATGCTAACTTCCTTCCAAGAGTAATTTAAGCACATAACTTGAGAAAAAAAAATTGCCAAGTGGTCTCACTTTCTTGCAGTAACTTTCACATTGGCCTCCACTGCTGGAAACACTTCCTGCTAGCTTTGCTGCTGTAATGGCTTGAGCTTTGAATCAAGTGCAAGTGCAGCATGGTGTAGCTAATGGCAGTGGAGTTAACAACTTGTGTATAAGGAAAATATTCGTATGGCTTTCATATAACTTCTGGCACTGCACTCTTATTTTTACTGCATATAGGGCATTTTAAAATTAAGCAGATGAGGCCTAGAGGTTTTCCTAACATACTACTTACTAGATACGTTTAGCTGTTATGTTCCAAGAATTGGAATTTCTGTAATATAGTTAATAATTAAGCATCACAGTTCATTAATCAAATTTCTGTTCCGGATTTTGGGAGCTCTGAAGTTGCATTATTGAATAAAACTTTGATTTGTAGATACTGGCCAAAGAAAGTTTTTGGGTTTTCTATTTCTTCATCTGAAAAGTACACTCACCCCTGTGGTGTCCAGGTTAGTATTTACTTTAAAGTAGTGTTTGTTCATGATAAATTTCAGGCATACAGACTGCGATGGCAGTTAAGTTAGTCACAGCTGCATGCTTCAGCACTCTGCCACTTGCACTCTGAGCAGAAAATAGCATTTCATGATACTGGTGCATTGTTGCTAAACATTGTAATGAAGGCCTCTTATATATTCTGGTTAATTGACTGTCCAGATAGCCTTAGCAATTAACAAACTAGCATGAGGCTTTTGTATCTCAACACTCTATGTGCATAGACAATATCAGCTAGCCACTTGTACGTATGAAATTCGTAAGAACTTCTCAATCATTCAGTTTTCCATTTATCAAACTGAAATTTTTAGTATGTGAATTTTTGAAATGTACAGTGAATAGGATGTTGCACTGGTGGCAATTCATCATGAAGCATAATAAAATTAATTTGACCCAACTAGTGTAAAACTGTGTGGTTTTTAAGTGCTGATTGCAGCACAGGTTTTAAAATAGATCTGTAGATTGATTATGCACTTTAAAAGTGACTTTGGTCACCTGGCCAAGTTCACAAAGCAGTAAATAGCCACTGTCAAATTGCAGTAGTTTCATGTCTCTGGAAAGTTGGATTGTGCTGTTGAGTAAACACAATGAGTAAGAATGTGACACCCCGTCCTCCTGGCAGATCTCACCGCTGCTAAGCAGCTTCCTTGGAAACAGCTACTCCTGCCGGCAAGTGCAATAAACCAGCAACATTTCAAGGTCAAACAAACATGGGGTCATTAATGAACATTCTAGAAGTTCTAAATAATTAACTCTTGTCAGTGAGTGCTCTAACTTAACGTGGATTATACAGATGTAAATCTTTGTCCTGCATGTTACAGAGTTTGAGTTCAGGATACTTCAGAAGTTTGCTTCTTTCTCCTAAAGCATCTGAAGAGTCCAACATTTCAAATTGTTTACCTGGTGTCCACTTTGTTTTGAGGTTTAGTGCTTATCTGATTTCTAGGCCTTAAATGCACAGCAAAGTTGAAATTGTTAATTGCAGGATGAACTGAGGTATAAAATCATTTCCACTCATAAGCAGAAGATGAAAATATGCTTTTGAAAGAAGGCTTTGTTTTTTATTTGATAGTGATTACTTTCCCAAGTAAAATTCTTGTAAAGAGGAAAAGGGAGGAAAGATCCTATTGCTTTTAAAACTGTTACCAGTCCACTGCAACAGCCTTTATCTAATCATTAGAGGAATTCTTGGTCTAATTAAAGTTCCTGAAGCTTAAGTACAGTGATAAGTAGCTTTATTTATAGAAAAGTGAAAATGGTTTAGGGAAGCTTAGAAGATACTCAGCCTTTGTCTCTCAAAGGACCAGTGTTATTCTAGCACTGCAGTAAGGATTCCTGTTGCTATGTATTTGTTTACTGCCTGGAATTTTCTTTTGAGAAGATGGAAAAGCTGGTGTAGTAAGAACTAGAACATGAGCTGGGGAGGTTTAATATCCGTGTTTTAACTACCTTGTCAGTGACTCTAGTCTAAGTGACACGTCTAAGACAGTCTTTGAAAGTTTGAGGATTACCCAGTTGTGAAGGAGCCTTTTTGGTTTGGTTTTTTTTTAATTGCCAAATTACTATGGCTTGTCTGCTGTATTGTGCTTGAAAAAAAATACAACATTGGTTGTTTGAAATCACAGGTTTGAAAACAATTCAGATACATGTTGAGACATAGAATCATTGCCCAAATATAATTATGTGATGTTTTTCTGACAAATTTCATTCTATGCTGAATTTTACAGTATTTGCAGATGTAACTTGCTAAAATGAATTAGACTAGTAATTTATGAGTTACTCAAATTTTTCTCTAATATACTTTTAGGCAATAACTGTAGGACTTACCCATCTATAAACAGTGCCTGAAATTAGGAAATTTGATATGTTACATTTATTGGGGGGGGAGAGGGTGGTTTATCTATTAGTATTAACGAATATACTTTAAGGCCTTTTTTTGTGCTCTAAAGGGTTTTTGGAGTTGCTCTGGAGTGAAATTCTTGAGCCATTACTTCATGTGTGTACTTTTTCCTCCCTGAAGCTTAATCATCTTGAGTTTGGTTACTTGTGCAGTATGAATTCTAAATTTATTACTTAAGGACTAGATGAGGGAGTGCAAGTTTTGCTTAAAAAACAGACATTATTAGCATTATATTTTTATATGTACTTTGGGAACACAATGAAATCTGATGTTTAAAGCTTAAGAAATAGGATAATGGTTGTATCATATATCAGACACAAAGTGTTTGCTTAAATGACATTGGCAGGAACACAGAATTGGGAATTGGCTCTTCTGGATGTTGATGCCAAAAACCAGGGAATTGCTGGAGCATCTGAGCTGGATTTGGAGTACTTTGTTGGTAGATACAAGGAGCACAGGCTGACAAACTGTTGAGAAGCTTGCACATTTTCTGTTCTCTTTCTTTTCTGGATAATACTATAGAGTAGTAGTCCTTTGGACCAAAACAGTTCTTATTTAATAATCAAGAGAAAAAATAATCCTCAGAATATAGTCATTCAGAGTTACAGCTCTCCAACTGTCAGCAGAGAATCTGGCTTTATTTTTAAATTCAAAATGAAATGGAGAAAGCAAACTACACCCAATTAACATAAAACATGTTTTCTGTGATTTATCTCCTGTGTATGAATATGAAAGGCCCATGGTTAAAGTAGAAATCTGCTAGTTGGTAGTAGTCTTTTTCACCTGTAGTAGCTTCAAGTATCTAATCCCTAGAGAATATGTTACTGAAACTCACCTGCTGTCTCTGAGACAGGTAAGAAGTGTAGGAGTTTTTGGAGAGCAAACCTCTCTGCTGTCAGTTGTGTTCACAGTTGGCCTACAGTTGCTAGAAGAAAAAGAGTATGAAATCATTCTGTAATGTTAAAGGACCCCTTTTGTAGTGTAGTATCTTCTATGCTTGCCTTACAGGAGCTGGGATACTTTTCTGACTCATACTACACTAATGTCCTGCCTGGATAACTCAGATGTTATCACATCTCAGCCCTTACTACTTGACCATTCTTGTCTTCACTAACAATGCCCCTAAACCTCCTGGTAGAAATACACTTAGCACAAATACCTTCAGCAGCTTAACAACAGATGTGTGCTAACACATTTCAAGGGAACAGAAGTTGTCCTGATATGGATTCCTCTTTGGGAAAAAAGTGGTCTTACCTATGTACCAAGGTGAAGAACCACAGTGATCCTTAATGACCAGTTAGGAAAACACTGTGCTGGTTGCTCTCATGAGCACTCTGAGAGGTGGGTGGCTGGTTAAAGGATAGATGTAATCCAAGAAGCATTCTTCAAGGAATTAACCCAACATAGATCATTGCTAGCATAGAAAACAAAAAAATACTACAGCCTTTCTTTGGTACTGGGCACATTGCCTGGTTCATTGTGTGTGCTCACTCTCCTGGCTTATGAACCTCAGGAAACCATGCACACCTTGGGCAGCAACCAGTCAGGCTGCTCGTCATCATTCCAACATTTTATATATAGGTTATGCATCCTCAGTCAAGCTGCCTGTCCAGTCTAAAGATGACACCTGGACTGGGAATGAGCTCAGCAGATTCCTTGTATTTTGTGCCCTGGATGATAGGTTTTACCTGAGTTATCTTCAGCTACGTTGCATTGGGGAGGATTTGGTGAGACCTGTGTATTCTGCCAAGCAGAAGTGAATTGTCACAGTGTTACTTGTGGACATAAGGTCTCTTTGTTTTCTGAAAGGCTGTAATTTCAAACTCCTGACTGAAATCAAATACTGTGGTAGATCAAGTTGTTAGTTGCATCCCTTGTGTTTTCAGTGAGAACAGCTTTTCTGTTGGTCCTAAAATCCTCCAGAAGAGTGATGCAATACGAAATCATTACAGATCTTCCAGTAGTTCTTGACTTTCCACCAAAACTAGATTATGTTTCCTTCTGTCCTTCCCCAAGCCATTTTCAGCATTAAGCCTCTTAACCTTTGGCCCATTCTTCAAATATTCCTTCTCTGCCTAGATAGAACTAGTGCCTTCTGAAAGACCCAAAAGTCAAGCTATCTGCACATTTGCTGTCTTGTCCATTCTTTCCCATGAAACAAATTCAGGTTGTTAGCAGGAGAAAACAGCCCTGAATGAAACTGCTGCTGTGTGTGACAAGCATCTTGTCTAACCTCAGACAGGCTCTCTGTTGATGCTCTTTTGAAGGTGACTCCAAAGAGTCACCAGGCCGTCAGGGCAGAATGTCTGCACAGGTAATCTCAGCGGTGTGTACAGAAAGTATTAAGAACAGGGTGGGGGTCATGTCCCATACACCAGGCCCCATGGCACAGCGTTCAGGAGGGGTAGCTGTGCTCTCTCAGGAACATGATGTGTAACTGAGAAATCAGGGATGCTGCTCAAAGTGTAATCCTGCATTTGTCCAACTCAGTCACTCTTCTGACCCTCACTCATCTCCAGCCACTGTAATGAGCATGTAGACGCTGAGCAGGTGCCATCTTGCACTTCAGACACTTAGATGCAGGTGTTTTAACTGAAACTAAATCTGTCTTCCCCTGTGCCTCAGTTGCTCATTTTTCTAATGGTGCTAATAGCACAATGCATATAAATACATCTAGTCCAGACATGTACTGCAGTCCAGACATGTGACACTTAAAATATTTTTAAATGCCATTTTCCTTGTTCAAATTTAGTTATCTGTTCTCAGAACAAAAACATTAGGTAAGATTTCTTCATTTCTACAAGGTCTGGTTTTCAGAATCAGTAGCCATTTTTAAGCTCTGAAAAAGAAATTCAAAACGTGCATCATGTCTGTAGAGCAGTTAATCTGAGCAGTTTGATTACTTGTGTGTGCAAATATTGGGTCATTATGCTCTAGTGTTGCATCAAACTGGCTTTCAGTTTAATATTTTGGAAACCCAGCCACAGCATGCAGTTCCCCATGGACTTAGTTTTAATAACTAAAAATGTTTTAATACACTATGTGAAAGACAGGAGGTTTGGGACCTACAGAGTAATTGCTAATCCCCTGGTGTACAAGCCAGGTTTGCAGCACAGCTCCCATCAGGAGCACTTCAGTGTGAGTGACGGTGTCAGAAGCTTAACTGATCCTGAACAGGGAGTCCTGCAGCCGTGTGTAGGCAGCCCTATCATATGGCTGTGCCCAGGGCTGCACCACACTGCCTCCCGGGCTGCCCACCAACAGCCACACATTCCTCCCCAAACGTGAAAAGAGAGTTTCATGGGCGTGAGTCCTTTAAAAATCACCAGAATTGTTTCTTCTCTGACTGCCTATAGGTCTGCAAGGTCAAAGCTGTAGGTAGCACTGCTGCTGCCCTGCTTTCAGAAGGTGCAGGGCCCTTGGAAGATTTGAAGTACAGGAGGCATTCTGTTTATGGCTTAGATTTACTGCAGCTCTGTGTGTGCTGGCTTCTGCTGGTTTCATCTTACTGCCTCGTCTGTCTCTGTCATCTCAGTTTGAAGGGGGCCATCCTGTTTTCATCAGGGTGCACGTTAGAGCTCTGACTTTGTTAGAGGAAAGGCAGACAGTAGCTTTGAAGTGTGTGATAATATTTTTTCTGCTGGATGATAGTTACACTATATTCCCCAGCCTCTTGGATCATCATGGGGCATTAGGAGAAATTGTGACAGGATGTGGCTGGTCAGATTGATTTACTTTCCTCTATTAAATTTCTTTTTTTACAATTTGCGCTTGATAACTACTACAGCCATAAGGTAAAAATGTGCCAGCTATTGCATCTGAACAACATGATCCAGGCTTACTTAAAAAACTTTTGGACTTGCCATACGTTTTTAGATTCCAGCTAAGATTCTGTTAATCTTTCTGCATAATTTTCAGTGAACAGCTGTACTGTCAACATGGAGACAGAGAAGGCTTCTAAGAAACACAAGGGCAAGCACAGCTCTTTAAATCTGACCTCCTGTTTTATTACTGTGAAGACGGGTGCTTATTTAGCAGCATCTATTTTGTTGCATTAAAGAAGGAAAAAAGAAAACCTTTGTCCTTTGTGTTGCTAATTTGAATGAAACTGGCAAAATGTTTCTGCCCTACACAATTTCTTAAGGTCTTGCTCAGCAGAAGCTCATAGAGGTACTAACACCAACTTTTTTTGCACTTAGTTTAAATATTGGTTGTTCTGTGCATGCATGAGCATGCTGTTGGGATGTCCTGGAAACAGCCAGCATGGGAGCTCTACAGCAGCAAGTGCAAAGGTACAGTTGTACTTCCCTAGCAATAGTCTCAGTCCCAGAGAAGAATATGTATTTAACTGGTGTGATACTTCAACCACAGGAATAGAGTTATTAGTCTGCAGTGAGTCCCTGTAGGATTAGTTTTCATAATGACCACTGAGAGCTCCCTGTGCTATGAGATGGTCTCTGCATTTCATCACTGTTTCTCTTCTGAAGTGTATGCTAGCTCAGAGAAGCACATAGCTGATGCACAAGGTACAAGCTTACACTGCAAATGGGAGCATCTGAAGCAATCTGCACAGTGTGTACACAGCCCCCTTCTCTCTGCTATGGCACATGAGGGTTTGGCAGAATTCACAAGGCAAAACAAAGACTGGAGTTAGAGAGTTCAGAAGGAATTTGCTAGGCTATCTGAAGCAGTGCCCCATTACACAGAAGGATATCAGTGTGTACAAGGTTATATCAAGAGTTCCACAAGTTCTTGCTACAGTTTTCGTGGTTCTTGCAAACTGGCAAAACATTTGGCATTAGTAACAGGGATCATTGTTAGCCTGACCAGAGACTGGAGCTATATGACAGACATACCTCTGTGGTACTGGAGAAGGCATTTTAAAAAAAGGCTGATTCTGCATGCTGCACTGTATTTATAAAATTCTACTGATAGAGAAATTTTATTACCAGAACAAGCCTATTTAATCCTTCAAGATACAATTATGCATTTTATATGTGGTGCAGGTGATTATGTAACTGCTTTCCAATAAAGTCTGCAAAAAAAGATTTTTAGAATACAGAACAGAAGCAAATCTATATTAAAAATGCTTTGTGAATTTTTTTGCTTTTGAGAAATTAACGCTGAAGAACATTTATTTAGACTCACAGTGGAAGTTTCAGTTTAAACGTTATACACCAAGGAAGCCTCTCATTTATGTTTATCACATTTCTAGCTATTGTCCCAAACACAGGCTTGTTATCAGGTGCACAGCACCAATTCACACCGAGATGAGGTAGTTCTCCTTTTTATTCTAGTTTGTGCAAAGCAGGGATCTGGGACATATCTCACAAAAGGCTGGCTCCTTAATCATCAAAACTTTATGCTATTTATACATTTTAACAAAGGCATCAGCATTCATTGGTTACAGATTACATAACTTTTTCATTAGTACTGAAACTCCTATTTCCAAGTTAAATCTCTCATTCTCATGCTAATTAGTCTGTATGCACGGTTCTTCCCTCCATTTGAGTTGGGTTCATTTGGAGTAGGTGGTCGTTGGGTTGGTGGTCAGGATCTCCTACTGCTGGAATTACCTTTCCCCCAGTTACTGCTCAGTTCTGCTGACTTCACTCCTGGTGGCTCTTGTCCAAACAGCCCATTCAGCTTGGGACTGTCTTCCCTTTCTCTTAAAAGATTAGTCAAGCACACAACGTTCACAATGCAATTGCTTAATCATAACTGTACTGCTCTAGCTACTGATTAACAACAACAAAAACTTCCAGTTTGAATCCAATTTTGGGGGGCGCAGATCTTGAGGGGCTTGATATCACAACCACAAGGACACGACCCTTTACCTGAAATACACTGAGGGATGTCAATTGAGGAATTGTGTCATATCTGCTAGAAGAGAATATTCTTCATCAGTAGTGAGACATAAGATGAAAAGATGTTTTATTCTTTGTTTTGGATCAGAGCCAGTGGGAAGGAAAAAGCAGCTTGATGAAGCTTTGATTCAGACTGTCATCATGGGTTAGGCTTGGCTTTTCCTTACCTCAGGTACTTTGATCTCCCATTACCTGAGCAATGACAGATGAGGATTGAAGAGGGGAAAAAAAAGGTTGCAGGGTGTCTCTTGACATAAAAATTTGGACTTCAGCAGACAGACATGTGAGGAAAGGATTGATACTGATGAGAGCCCCTGAGCCCAAGCTGATAACATTCGAATCACACTGATTATGTCTCCAAGAGAGTTATTAAACAGACAAATGTCCCAAAGCAAACGTGGAAAAATCAAGCCTCTTCTATGCAAACACTGCAATGAAGGGAAGAGTCAGCAAAAGAAAATGGAAGGGATGGAGCATATTCCTCCATAATTTTGAAAGTGATAATTGGAGGAATGGCAAGAGATATGGAAAGAAAAAAGAAAAACTGACCATAGTCAAGCTTTTCTTGGTGCTGTGCAGCACAGAGGCCGAGATGGTGAGAAAGCCCTTCAAGTGAAAAGCCAGATCACTGGTAGGGTGGTGCTCACCTCTGCAAGGTGATCCTTCACACACCACTTGGGGGAAAGGCAAATAAAATCATAGGGTCATAGAGCCTGAGCTGGAAGGGACCTTAAAGATAATTTAGTTTGAACCCCCTGCCATGGACAGGGACACCTGTCCCAGAGCCCCATCCAACTTGCCCTTTAAGATTTCTTGGGTTGGGGCATCCACAAATTCTCTGAGCAACATGTTCCAGTGTTTCACCACCCTCACAGTAAAGAATCTCTTCCCAATATCTAATCTAAACCTCCTGTCTTTCAGTTTGAAGCCATTCCCCTTGTCCTGTCACTACCTGATCTACAAAAGTCCCCTCCAACCTTCTTGCAGGCTACCTTTAGGTACTGGAAGGCTGCAATTAGGTCACCCCAAAGCCACCTTTTTTCCAAGCTGTATGATCCCATTTATCTCAGCCTTTTCACACAGGAAAGGTGCTCCATTGCTCTAATCAACTTGATGGTCTCCTCTGGACTCGCTTCAAGATAGATGTCCTTACTGAGCTGGTGTGTACTATCTTTTCTTCCTCATATATTTAAATATGTTCCCCTCTGCAGCACAGTGTGGGCCCTGCTCAAAAGCAGCTGTACAGATGCTGTGAAGGAAATTCTGCCAGCACTGGCTAGCTCAGGGTTTGCATTTTGAAGGATTATAATATATCTGGTGTAAGAGGCAGGAGATCAGAGTAAAGCAAGAGCTTCAACAGAATTTCCAGACTAAATCCCTAATTTCACTTAGAAGCTAAGTGTAATTATGCAACTCCTGATTTGCCTTCCTGGTCAACCCCAGCTGTTGTCATCCAAACCAAATGTTCTGCTTTTAAAGTATGATATTCTGTGTCAGAAATAACTACTCAAGCCCACTGCTTGCTTTTAAATGCCAGGAAGGGCCCTGGAAACCTCCCATGACCTCAGGACAGCAGGCAGCATCTTTTGCTGACAAATACTGGAACAAGGTGAACACATTTTGTGTCTTATTTTCACAGACCACTGCAGCTCCCCCAGACCCAGCAAGACAACTGAATGGCCTGCAGTTTTCCACCTCATGGCTTGTTGAAGAACTGAGCAGTTTTACCATTTGCCCCAGAAGTAATGAACTCTCCAGATTTCTTAATGTGAAATCAAATGAGGGAGAGACCCTGAGTTTGCCCAAGAGATGCATTAACCTTGAATTTCAAAGAAAATAATCCTGTTCAAAAGCTATAGTCAAATTGAAAATCTTTTGAGACCACTGCTCCATTTGGAAGAGGAGTTAAATACTTATCATCTTGAAAAGCAGCTGATTTGAGCTTCTGTGGAAAGCAGGTGTTTAAATATTCATTGAAATATAAGAGTGTGAAGTTCAGGTCTTTGCTTTGAACCATCTCAGGCATGAGTCTCACCACAACAGCAGCACTGAAGACCCAGAAATTTCACCCTGGAAGTGATGAATTGACCCATCTCTGATGAAAGAACCTCTGCATCTATCACCGCATTGCTGCTTTATCCCAGGTGGCATTGCTAGTGTCAACAGTAGGATGAGACAGTATCAGACAATCCACAGGCAGAGCAGTCTCAGGTAATGGGTGATGCAGATTCCCAAATGTGATAAGGACCCCACATTCCCAGTTACTCGGCACCACATCTCCTCTGGTGCAGAATAAAGCTGAGGAGAAATGCACTGCAGGGGGGAAAGTTGACTGCTTCAGAATCAGTCTGTAGGTGGGCTCACAGCTGGCTGATGTGGGCAAGGAGCTGAGAGCCCTGAGGGTGGCTGTCTGAGGACCTTCTGCCCTCTGCATTGAACAGGTCTGCTCACCCTGCAGTTAATTAAGCATGAGAATGAGACACAGCAAGTTGTAGTATTGACATGCCATACAGTCACTCACCAATCAGGCCATTCATTGCTGCTCTGAGGTAGTCAAATGATAACTATCCAGTGTGAATGGTCCTCCATGTCCAGTGTGGATGACATTAATGACTTGACTTTTCACCTAAGAAGATGACAAAGTACTAAATAAGACTTTCCAATGAACATTGTTCAGGGAGATTAGGAGGTCCATCTACTATGTAATTTTAAGGGCCAGTTTAATTAAGTTTGATGTTTTCTTGGAGCAAAAGCCAGTCTGGAGGAGTTTTTATGCTCTACAGAGTGGAAGCTGACAAAATGTGCTCAGTGCCCTTGAGGTTACCATGTCTTGTAACAGGGAGCTGTCAGAGCAGGATTAGGGCTCAGGATTTTCTGACACCCAGCTGTGAGCTCAGTTCTCCATGTGACCTGTGGGATTCTTTGCAGTGGGAATTTGAGAGTGGGAACCAGTGGCACGGTGGGGTTATTCAGGCTGCTCAGCTGTGCTGGGCTATCAACTATCAACATCTGTGGCCCTGTAGGCACAAAGAGCTTAGGGTACTGATCCAGAAAAATTAAATCCAAGCTAAATCCATGCTGCCCAATACTGTCCTCCCTCTGTTCCTAGCTAGAGGTTCCCAGTATCTCCTTTGCACCAGCAACACAGCTCTGAAACTGCAGTGAGAGGTCTAGGGAAACAAATTTGAAGTCTTCCCTTTTGTTGGTTGATTTTTTTTTTTTTTCCTGCAGTGCATATCCACTGCAAAATTGTCCTGGAGCTGCACCAGCTGGTGTTGCACCTAAATCCAGCTACTGGGATGTTTGGAGTGATTTGATCTCAGACTGATTTTAGTCACTTTAAACTATAGCAGGGACTGAAAAATTTAGCTCATGAGTGGCTAGACAGAAGATAATCTTGGCATGGGATGACATAAATCTTGTAACAAGGGCTTGTAACACACCCAAACCCATGCTAAACTGGGATGAAAGGCAGGAGTACTTGCCCTGTCTGGGTGCTGCCTGTGCAGTCACAACCCTTCTGGACTGGTGCTGGTGCCTGTCTCTCCACTCACAATATGAGCAGTTTGCTTGTACCTGCCCACCCTCCACAGCTGAGGCTGACCTGCCACAGTTCCAGCACACTTGGTGAAGAGGAAAACAAAGGGCTGGAATTTGGCAGAAGTAATTAAGAGCACATGAAACCTGAGCACTGTTGTCTTCCAACTTGTTTGTGAAACACAGCAACACATGCATGGGTCGCAGATTTAGAGAGCAGTAAACTGAGACCCAGCAACAGGGGTGACTCCACACTGTGTACACATAAACACTTCCTTCAGGTGCCTGCAAAATTCACTGCTTTAACTGTAGCTCATTGATAGCCCTCAAGAACATTAATGGGTGTGATAATTTAAAAATACACCTATAGCTCCAAATATTTCTTGGAAAAAAAACTGGAAAGAAAAGCCCAGGAAATACTTAGTCCTTCATGGGTGGATTGACCTAAGGCTCTCAGTAGAAAGGCATGATGAGGTGCAGAAGAAATTAATTTTTTACCTATAGAATTGAAACTTCAAGTATGTCCCACACAAGAAAAATAATCTCATGCATGGAGGCTATACTTGGTTAGTCTGATGAAATGTCTTCTAGGTCACTCCTGAGAATCATTCCAAATTTATCCTCCTCAGAGTGCATAAGCATTTCTGGCTATCAGTTCCTTAGATGCTTGTTTCTTAAGTGAGGAAATGGCAGAAATGGCATGTCTTCCTTTTCACAGGCATTCTTTCACAGCCAGGTCAGTTGTGAGACTCCTGTTCTCATGGCTTGCCTCATCTGCCTTTACAAAATTTGCTGCATTGGATCACAGGCTGTGCTTCTCTCACCATTTAGAAATATTCACTTATATTCCACCAGTCAAAGTATTGCTGTTAGCAAAAATAAAAATAAAATAAATATAGCAATAACGAATCCAGTAGCCCTTGATGCCTGAGGATCTTGAAGTACACTTCAGTCTATGTGGACATAACCTTGCAGTACTGTAAGATGGATCAGTGCTGATCTCTCCAAGGCAAAGTAGAGGCATAACAAATTAAAAAATATACCCCAGAGTACACAAACAGCCCAGGACGTAACCCTCAGTCTTGGCTTTGAGATACATGTCTGGGCTCTTACCAGACACTCAGTAAGAATTTTTACTGTGACTGTATTTCAATTTAAAAAAAATCTTTCCCTGTGTTATAGCTCAATAGAAAATAACTCTTTTTTGCCATAAAAAAGGATTTATAAATTCATATCCATTTGAAGCTGAAAGTAGTCAAAAGTTACAGATAGAAATAAATACATTTGGCAGATAGACTGTTTCCTTGCTTTCCACAGTGACAGAATTTTTTCACATCTCCATTTTTCTTTTGGATTGATCCATCTCTTTCACAGAGAACAGTTACATCTGGATCTGATAGTGCCCCAGCTACCCTGCAGCCCGTGCATAACAGTTGCCCTGTTTTTCCACTGTCTACACAGAAAGAAAGCCCACAACAGTCGTGCTCTCACTGCAATTCTCTCCTCTGCTTTCCAATTTCAGCAAGAGGTTGCATCCCCCCAGCAGACCCAACACTACCATGGACCTTCAGCCCATGCTGCCCTTGCAGGACAGCCCTGGCAAGGCAGGGAGCAGCATGGAGCTGGGGCAAATGGCCAGTCCATGCTGGGAGCTACCCCATCCTTACCCATCACCCACTTGCTTTGTCCAGATTTACACCTTCACTTTGCCCACCCAAGCTGTGACAGCACCCCTTGTCTCTAATCCTCCTTCTTTCTGGCTCCAGGTCTTGGCAGCTCAAGTCCCAGCCAAGAGGTAAGATATTGAGATGTTTTCCCTTGATAATGGTGTTTTCTGAGTAACCGCTCTTAAACATGAGTCCTCTGTACTTCCCAGAGCAAGAGAACTGTCAGATAAAATAAAATTACTAAAATACTGCAAAAAATCAGTCCCAAACAGAAATTTCATTTAGTGCCTAACTTTAAACACTGATTGGGCAGATATTTCACATGTGTGAAAAGAAAAACATCTCATGCTACTTATATAAAAGGGGCCACCACAAATCACCAGGTGATTCTAAAGAGCATCTTTTCAGTGATACAGGAACAAAATTTTTTCTAAGCAAGGCTTTTTTTCCTGGGTGCAGTATTTCTCCTTATGTGTGTGGCACAATTATCATTATCCTATTTAAGAAATTAAAATTCAAACTCAAGTAATTGAACAGGCAAATCAAAGTAAATTTGGTTTATTACTTTTGAGGAAAAATTAATTCTGTCATAAGTGCAGCACGGGACAAACAGATCTGTCAGAACCAGAGAGTGTACATGCAATGATGGGCTTGTCAATATGTGAACCAAATTCTACTCCCTCTAGTAAATTATTAGCTTCCTGCAGGCATCAAGTGTGGATGGTAGAATCTAGTAGAAGACTTTGGTTTCTATGCGATCGTCTTTGTCTAAAGTTGCATCTTACTTACATGGATTTAAAAATAGAGCACCTTACTATAAACTGTAGGAGATTTTTAAAACTTTCAGTACTATTCCAGGTTTCAGATCCTGTGGAGTTATCACATCTAAGAGCATTAATTTAATAATGGCAGAGCTTCTGTATCACCAATTTCAGGCTTCTGCTTCTGAAAACACCAAACCATACTACTATTTTCATAAGCTTCTTACATTATTTTAACAGGAAGAAATTGCCCATTCTTTTTTAATGGGAAGGCTGTTCCAAGCACCTTCTTGTTCTAAAAGTTTGGATGTGTCTTCCAATTTCTGATCCAAGTGCAGTCACACAGTTTCTGGAGCTTTTTTTCCTATGGCTAACTATGTCTTGTAGCTCTTTCCACACTGCAGTATTTATAGACATGAGCTGAAATCCCTTTGAGCCTTTGTTTGGCTAGATTGATCCTACCACCTGTTCTCATCTCTCCCACAGGACAGCTTCTTCAGTTTCCCAATTATCCCAGCCATTTTCTGTCCCTCTTCCAATTCAAAACAATTTTTCCTGGCTGTTAGTTACTGAAATTGTACACACCCTTCCAGATGCTGTTTCACTTGTGAAAATACTGTTTGGAGCTACCTCTCCCCTTACATCCAGGCACTGCAAGTACCCCCTTCATGGATAACTCATGGTAGTAATTCATGTAACTCTCTAAACAGCCTGCAGACAAGTCATCTCTATTTTGGGTGTGGAGCTGCTCTGCCTTAATCATTATTTCTACTGAACTGATGGACTTCTGAAACAGATGTACAAATGGTGGAGTGGAAGTCTGCAATACTCACAGCTTCTGCTGTGTTCTGTAAGAGTTGTAACTGCATTGTGCTACCATGTGGGCAAGGGAGAGGCCTTGGCTACAGCTTCCCACTCCTCTCTGCCTCACAGCCTTTCAGTACCTCCATTCTCCCACCACACCATGCAGGGACTGTCCCACACCAGCTCTTCTGGCTCCCCAGTTGTGTGCAGCACAGACTTGGCCTCCAGAAATGGATGTGGCTCCACCTGGCAGGAGCCCCCATGGCCACCCTGCCCTGTTTGGTGGGAAGGAACCACCTTTGCAGGGCAGTCAGACCAGCAGCACCTTTGCCCTCAGCCAAGCCCTAGCAAGGTGGGTCCAGAACATCAACAAGGGACTCAGAAGGAGGCAGCAAAACTTCCAGAAGACATGAAAATAAAATTTCTTGCTCTTTTATGAGCTCCCTTTCTTTCTATAATTTCAGGCATTTCCCTAGGTGGCGATGCATGAACTAAAGGGACACATACTGGATTTACAGGTAGCAGTTAGGGTCTGGTATTTCTGGTTCTCTCAAAGGTCAGTTCTTTTATAGAATCACAGAGTCATTAAGGTTGGAAAAAAACCTCTAAGATGATTGAGTCTAACCCTTAAGCCAGCACTACCAGATTCACCTTTAAACCATGTCTCTAAGAACCACAACTACACATTTTTCTGAACACTTCCAGAGACACTTCCACCACTTTCCTGGGCAGCCTATTCTATTACTTCATTACCATTTTGCTGAAGAACTTTTTTTTAATAACCAGTCTAAATTTCCCCTGGTGAAATTTGAGAGCATTTCCTCTTGTTCTGTCACTTTTTATCTGGGAGAGGAGACTGACCCCCACCTGGCTATAGCCTTCTCTCAGGTAGAAATACTCATAGAGAGCAACAGGGTCTCCCTTTTCTGCAGGCTGAACACACCCAGCTCCCTCAGACACTCCTCATACAACTCACTCTCTAGATTCTTCACCAGCTCTCTTGTCCTTCTCTGGACATGCTCCAGCCTGTTGCAGTAGCCCTCTTATTAGAGGGTAAAAAGGAACCAAGGCACAGACTTCTTGTTAAACACAGCATTAAAAGGGTCCTGGTTTATTCCTCTTTACAATTTAGCCATCCTGACTCCAACTATTCACTGACTCAGGCTGCAGCAAGCTCCTGCTGTAGGTTTCCCTTGCAGCTTCTGACTGCTGATTGTTTCCTGCGAAACTGTGACTGCATATATTAGTTTGCACACTCTGAATGCAGGCTTTCACTTAGCTAGACTGTGACTGCAGGTTCCAGCAACAGCCTCTAACTGCAGACCCAGACTGACCTCACCACAAGGATTCTCCCTCCCCAGGATCCTGCTTCACAATTCTCTACTTCATGGTCCTCAAGGTTCCTCCTCCATGATGATCCTCCCCTCACCAGCTAACCTCCTCTTTTATCTCACTCATCCTAATTGGATACAGCTGTAACTCACCAGGGGCGAGGCTGTATTGGTTAATTAACACAGCTGTTACTTATCAGGGGTGAGGTCACCTGTATTCCCTTCTGCTACACCAGCCCCTCAATGTCCTTGCAGTGAGGCATACAGGATTCAGGGTGCAGCCTCATGGTGCTGAGTTGTCTCACGTTACACATGGAACACACGGATGACGGATTTTGATGTGTTTGTTTCCCTGACGGGTCTTCCAGAGAAAATGGATGGCCACCCACTACAGGAGCCTCGTGAGTCCAAATGAGTAGCATACCTGCATCCTGGGGCTCCCGTGTCCAACTCTGATGGGAGCATAGCACAGGATGTGCAGGAGCTGACTCCAGGACACCTTTCCTGCAGGTCAAACAAGAGGCAATCAGGCCTCCAGCAGAGATCAATTGTCTCCCTGTGACCAAAAAGACGTGAAGTGAACAGAGCTCACAGGCAAAACTTGGGCCCCAGGGGAAATGGCCCAGGGGTGTCTGTTCCCAAGGCAGAAACACATCTTGGCAGCTCTTGGCTACTGTCCAGGAAGGCAGCACAGTAGCTCCCAGAGGGTTTGGGATGCTTGTGATACGGTGCTTGCTTGCCTGTTTGAATGGCAAAGAGATTGTTTCTTGGACACATCTGTGAGGGAGCTCAGCCACCGGCAGCAGAGCTGACACGCTGGCTTTCCTTTCAGTGAGGCATCAAAACCTTAACAAGGTGTTTGGGGGTGCCTTGTGGCTCTGCAAATAGGAACCATGCCTTGAAATGCCTCCAAGGGAAACTGCTGTGAAATGTATGTAGGCAGAAGGTAATTGCCCAGATTAGACTTTGGCTAAGGCACAGGACTTGACACTTGGTGAGGGAGTGTGCTGCAGCAGTTTCGATAACTGCATGTGGCTGCTGCTTCTGTGACTGCACAACACCTCACAGCAGGGCTCACACCTGGGACAGCTGACGGCCACTTGACAGCCACCACCAGCAGTAACTCTGGACAAAGCTTCATGGGAGCTGCGCCCATCATCCTCTTCTTCTGCAAAAGGGTAATTCCAACAGCTCTTACCAACCTGAAAAATGAATTTTACCCCCTTCCTTTTTTTCTAGGCTTTTTCTTCTTCCACATTTTTCTCTTCTCTCATCTGCCATTTTTCAGTATTAATTTTCTTCTTTATTATCTCCTTTTTCTGTATAATTTTTCACCTGTCATACAGACAGTTTCTCACTTGGTACTCCACTTCTTTCCTCAAAAATACGGTATTTTAAAAAAAACATTTACTTGTCCAAATCCTCTCCATCGTGCTTTCCCTGAGTTCCCTCATTGCCTTTTTGTGGGCCTGATATTTCTGAGCCTGAGAGAATTTTTTAGCTTGCTACCAATTGCTAGCTCTTTCCCAAGGGAAACTTCTCAACAAGGTCTTCTTCTCAAAACAATCTAGGCAAATAATATTCTTTCTCAAAACATTTTTCCCCAGCTGGTGTTTTTCTGCTTCTCTAGTTTAACCAATGGGATTAGAGAGGTGTTGCTTCTATTCACCAATCATGTTGGGTCTCTATCGTAACACCTTATTTATAAGTAGGAAGAATTGGAAAATAAAGCCTTCTGTGCTCATTTGCCTTCTGAATTACTGGAGTCAATAACCTTTATTTCATGTCCAACAGCGACATCTTTTATTTCCCCTTGCAGCTGCTTAGCTACTTTTGCCATTTGATTAAACATCCAGGATGTTTCTCATTCTTCTCAAATTTCTGCGTACAAGGTCTGGGGCCACAGGTCTACTCCTGAATGTGGTCTGCATTCCAGTATTGCTTCCATCCTCAGAAGATCCCAAGCTTCCATTTGGTCATAAGAGATTGACCATAGGTTGATTTTTATGCTAAGGGAGCCTATGCAATTAAAAAGGCAGCTAAAGACCAATCATATGTATCATATTTCCTGTAATACTGGATTTAGAAATACTCATGAGTTGTTGTGATCCTGAGCAAGAAGAAAATAGTTGGAAAGTGTTTCAGTTAGTTATAAATTGCTTTTGGCATATTTTGGTCAATAAATACAAAAGAAAAAGGCGTCTTCTGTTTTCTTGCCATGGCAGTAATATTTCAGTCAATTCATTAGAAGATACTCTCTCCATTAGGCTTAATTTCCTTCCAGTAATTTGTTCCTGTTTCTGGGAAAATCTGTCTCATTAATATTTGGAGGTACAAGCTTACCCATATTTTTTCAGTACCACTACCAGGTACTCCTAAGTAATTCTGTTTGATGTGGCTTTATATAAAATAAATACTAATTCTGTTATTTATAGTTGCAATGAGCAAACTAATTAATACTTAGTAGTGCTTCTGAACATATCTCTCTTCTTGCCTTTCAACATTTTGGCCACTACTCAGTTTTCCTTATGTTATCACCGCCTTCACACTAGCTGAAGCACCCAGAACCATAACTAATTTGACAGAGGGAGATGTCTAGTGCTACATGAAGAAGGGCTATTCGTGCCATTGCCTGTGATGTGATACCTCCAGTCGTGCATCTCCAAGTGATGTTGGCTCTGCTTCCACTGTATCATATTGACAGTTCACACCCTGCTTGTTGTTCAACTGATACCTTAGGAAAGCCTTTTTCCACCTGGATGGTAGGCTGCTTTTCAAGTTTCTCTGTCTGACTGGATGACTGCAGTGAGGTTAGTTCTGATTACAGACAGCACTCGTAATGAATGGATCTCTCACTTGAATAACTCTGCTGCATCCTTAAAATACTGACATTAACTATCAGCCTACAAGTCAAGGTGAACTACAGCTCTATTCATTTCCCAGTTCTTTAGGCCAAGGTTCAGGATCTGCTGTGCACACATGACACAACCCATAGTTTAGTTTTAGTGGAATATAGCCTTATAAATCATTTTTTCCAATGCAAATATGAAACTGCACTAACATATGGGCTCAGGTACTATCCTCCACATAGCTCAAAGGCAGCTGAGAAAGATCCCAGGTTCTTGCCCAGGAGACTTCCCAAATGCTTATGAACTTGATGCAACCATCTGGTGGCTCTTCACTCACAGAAGTCCAGGACTATGTGTCTGCTTGAAAGCTTCAAACCACATTTATTGTAAATTTATGGGAAAAAAAAAATACAGGCTGGTAAACTATTACATCTTAGTGTAAAGAACTTGTCCAAAGATGTGCAATCAGATATTGACAATAATATCTAAATAAGCAACAAATTCTCAATATAAATCTCATTAAATAAAAAAGAAAATTATTTCCATATTTACAGATTACAATGCAAATGGATCCTTAAAGCATTATTTTGTATTTAGCGGGTTTATTTCTTTGTATTAAGGAGAAATGGCTTGAATCTAAGAGTGTACTTTGGAAACACCTTTCTAGACAGTCTATGTTACCACCAGTGAAAGGAAAAGCAGCCTCCCCTCGATCACTGCTCTGTTTCTTCTGTCATCCAGGCTTTCACCGAAGGGCTTCTGGTACCTCCACCTATGAAACAAGGGTGGGAAGAGCATTCATTACATCTGCTCTACAGTCTACATGGCAGAATACTGTAATTCCTGCCATACACTGGCAAGAGCTCTGTGCTACACATCATCTCCCATAACAAGACTGAGCCTGGGAAAGTACCCCAGTTTCTGTCAAAATCACAGTCAGACAGAAATCACTGTGCTGAGAAAAGCCTAATCAGAGGGAAGCCTCCTCCCAAGAGCTTTATTATGCTCACATTTCTAAGATTTTTTTAACTAAATGTGTGTACTAAAATTAACTGAGCTTGTGCTATATTTGGACCACAATCAGCTACTGAATTAGGATCTCTTACT
The DNA here is from genome assembly GCA_910950805.1 of Acrocephalus scirpaceus scirpaceus. NCBI lineage: Eukaryota > Metazoa > Chordata > Aves > Passeriformes > Sylviidae > Acrocephalus > Acrocephalus scirpaceus. The sequence goes on from OU383777.1 coordinate 21,719,109, forward strand.
TACCCGCCTTAATTGCTTTATGCTGCTTGCCCGAATTGCTTCCATAAGGTTGTCATGGAGAGACCTTTGTGGGGTGGATGGCCGGCTGGAGGGTCGTGAACCTTCCTCTGATTTTCTGTCTGAGACTGATTTTAAAGAATCTTTAATTTCTTTCAGTATGTTGTTCTCATGTTTTCTGCTTTTTTTGCCTTTTTTCTTTTTCTGTCCATTATGTAAGGCTTTTTTTGAGCTTTCTTGCTGTTTGATGACTTCAGCTATATTCCTAGTAGGTGCCTTCTTCTCTGGAATAACTGGAGGAGGGGGAGGAGGAGGAGGGGGAGGTGGGGGTGAGGGGGGAAGGGGAGGTGGGGGTGCAGGTGCTGAAGGCTGACATTTCACTGGCACTGCTTTCTTAGGGAGCTTTGGGGAAGACCATGGTGAACTTTTAGGTGACACATAAGGTGAAGACCGAGGTGTCCCCTTCTGCAAAACTTTGGTCTTTGGATTGATAGCTCCGTCACAACCTGACTCCTGTTGCCGCTGCTCCTGCATACGCTTTTGCCTTTGCTTATCCATATTTCTCGTAAGGATACTTGTCATGCTCATTCTTGGGCCAGCAAGGTCAAAGTGGTACCCCAGCTTTACCAGAGTGGTGTTCTCTTTCAACAGTTTGACTATGTCCATTTCCACCTGGCTGCCCATGATGTGCCTTTGATTGTGGAACCGCAGTTCTGTTAGAACCTTGTTATGCTGCAAAGCTCTCATGATGGCCAGCACGCCTTTGCCTGTGATAAAATTTGACTCAATATTCAGACTAGTTATATGCTGATTAACCTTTAACATACCAGCAATAGCTATTGCCACGTTGTCATCAGCATGGGTGTTAGCCAAGCTGAATGACTTAACCACAGTGTTGTCCCTCAGGGCTTGAGAAAACTGTATAAGCATCTGTGAAGTGATGTTTTCAATGTTGTTCAGATTGACCTCTGTGGTGTCAGGGTCATTGTTCCTAACTTTTTCCAAAGCATCTTCAATAACTGTTGGATTTCCACAAGGGTGGATGGCACTGCTTTTTAAACTCCGATTATCACTGTCTTTTCCATCATGGCCATTGAGGAAGTTTTCATTGTCCTTTGCACCGTTACACTTTTTGTGTCTGATGTGGTCAGAACGCCTGTCAGCTGCAGCATTTTGTTTTTCCTCAGTCTCATCATCACTCTCATCTTCATCTACCTCCTCATCTTCTTCTTCTTCATCATCCTCTTCAGTATATGCCTCCTCCGACACTTCGCTATTGCTTTCTGTGAAACATTCTTCTTGATGTTCTTCTGAATTGTCTTCCTCTTGCTCAGAATCCTGAACAAGAATGTAGGTGTGGGTGTTAAACATGATTGAAATAATGTAACTACTGTCTTTTAGCACAGGTACAATTATACTGACACTATATAAGTTAACATTGAAATCTAAAAACAAACAAATACAGTTAGGAGAACAGAAAATGTTTCATCTAACATGTTTTTAACCTTTTTTCTTTTACATTCTTTAGAAAATGCTTAGCATAAATTGCAACCACTTTACCAATGTCAGTGATTTCTGCCAGGAGAAAACTTGATACAAGGTATTACAACACCGACATCAGGCTTTCTATGTGTTGGCATGTCTACAAGGGGATATGATTTGGATCCTTGACAGCAGAAACATAAGACAACAATTTCAGAATGAACATGAGCAACAAGCTTCTTCATTTCATGAGGATTAGACATCTCAGACTTCCTTGCATATGTTAGTATGTCTAAAAAAAATTAAAGGTTGCCATGATCTAAAATACAAATAGTATCTGCATGTGTAGTCTTGTATACCAGCACACAAAATAATACAGAATTATAGAAGTCATGTCAAAAATACTTTGAATGTACTGCATGGGCTGTACATATTAATAAACTACTTATGAAGGAAGGATTGAGATGCATGCCCACAGGTAACATGTAACCACATGTCAATAACTCCTGTCTTCATGTTTGTCAAGAGCTAAGCCAGTGCTCACGGCCAGCTGTCACAGGTCAGCTGCCATACTGTAAATTTTTATAACTCATTCTCTACAGAGCAAATGCATTGTTTTTCTGAAACACAAGGTTATTTTATTGGCTTTGGTGAGTACCAGGAAGGCAACTTTGGAACCATGCCCCAAGGCTCTGCTTGTTGCCTTTAGAGGTTATGGTGGCAAAAGAGAGTTCTCTGCAGAGGAGTAGGAAAAGGTCTTCACCCCAGGAAAGCCTCACTCTCCACATGGAGGACTCCAATACTGCCATGGGGATCTATGGGGTGTGACAGAACCCAGGATCTACAATCAACCTTCAACCTCTTGGTCAAAAAGATCTTCCATGTCATGCTTTGTCTACTGGAAAAACTATAGGTATACATTTTTCTTTACAATTGTAAATGTTCATAAAATTTTGGATGAATATAATTGTTCTGTATGCACTACTTTAGCAATATTTGTGTTTTAATCTCTGTAAAATACTAGAGTGTATTTTCCAAAGTGAGTACACTCTGCAGAGACACAGTGATTCTGTTTCTGGAAAACCAAAGTGTTACTAACAGGACAGCCTATTTTTAGACAACCTGTGCAGTTTTAGGTTTGCTTAGTTATCTAAGGTTCTGAAAATAGAGAACTGTTAAAGTGCATAGTATTGCTTGATAATTTTCAGTAGAATTCTGTGCTGGCATATATGCAAAAAAGATGCTAATTGCAATGTTTGCAGAATTATGACTCTTAATGAAACAGGACTTTGAGCTGTTTCTGCCTGATGTTCCTGACCATTCAGCACCTGGGGGTCTTGCAGGGTCTGATTACATTGGCCAGCACACAGAGATCTTATAGGATCCAGCCCTATTGCTTCTCCTGTAAAACATGTGCAGAAAGGCCCTTATGCTGAGAGATACTGTGCTACCTATAGGCTTATTATGGGATTAAGATTCAAATCTGTGTCTTCTATATATGTGTAGGGCTTTAAAACCTGAAAACACCAGATATCCAAAACCCTGTCTTTATGGCTTTGGTTTTATATCTTGAGGAATATATACTATAAATGAGCAGAAGGAGGTGGTGCCTTTAAATGTATTATTGATATGTTTAGTGATGCTAGATTCATAAAAACATACTTGATTTTTTTTTTAGTGCTATTTCTGAGGTCAAATGCAGAATTTAGTTGCCTGTCATGTACATGGTCTGGTGTCATCATAATCTGCATGATAATTTTGAAATTGAATACAGAGACATATTCATACTGTGGCAGCACTGTGGTACAGGGCTGCTGCAGGCAGCCTGTAGGGCTTCACCTTACTTTGGGGGAGTAATTTTATGAAAAGTTAGTACTAAGAGAGTCAATGCAGAAGTAAATGTCTCTGGAGGACAAGTTATTCACCCTAAAAGGCTATCTGCAAATTGTTTGCCTTTTGGACCAGCTGATCTGTCATCACTAACTATAGAAGGAGCATGAGTAACCATCTGAGATAAAGGTGCATAATTTCCAGATAGCTGAAAGCAAGAAGAAAATTGTTTTCATGGAGCTTTCTTACTGCCATCAGTGCAGAGAGTCTTTGTGACCTCTATATCAGCATATCAACCTTTTCTTATTTAAGGATGCATTTGGGAAGTTTTTTCTCAGATCAAAAAGTATAGAGTCTTTTGCCAGGATTTGGAGGTTTAGCCAGTACCCATCATTAATGCTGTATATACATGGAAAAAGGAAAAAAAAGAAAGATCCTGCCATTGTATAAGATACCAAACTACACCTGTTTAGCAGGTTTTTTAGAACTGCCCAGGTTTCGAGTTCCAGGCTAAGCTGGAAATAAACATTAATCTTGCCATTTACTCTCTAGGACTGACAAACAGGGAGTGAAATCGATGTGTGCAAGCTGATACTAATGGTCTGATGACAGCTACTGGTCTGTGCTCTTGCCTGCAAAGACCTTATACCGCCATTCACAAACAAGAGAAAATACTTACACATAAAAACATCCCTGAATATTGCAGGGTAATTTAATCCACCTGACTTTTCTCTAGGAGGATATTTTATCTAATGTATAAACTGAAATTATTTCCTTGCAAATGAAATAAGCTCCTGAATCAAGGCTGTTAGAAATTTTGAGTTCAGTTTTGCTGTCTTTGCCTTTGTTGTATTGCTTTCTGCTTACACACGGGGAAATGTGTCCCTATAAACAGAGTAAGAGCTTGGTATGAATCAGTGCTTAAAAATTCCCAAGTCCCCACTTTGCTTTGAAATTACATGGAGCCATCATGAAAATAGAAATTGCTTTTTGGTTGGGCTCAGACTCACATATGCTTTTAGCAAGGATCAGGAGTGCCAATGTAGACATCAGCTGAGACTGAGAGTGCTCACTGCTTGCCAAGGCTGAGCCCTTCACTCCTGCCCAGCTGTACTGTTCATTTGCACTTCAGGAAATGGCTTTTATTACTAACATTTTTATTTTGGGGGATGAGTTGCCTAACAAACACTATTGGTTGGGTTTTTTTGGGAATGCAGTTAAATGGTTTGATTGATGACTCTATCCCAGGCCACTTTTTAAATAATTACAGCTGCCCTCTTACAACAGTTGCCAGGAGACTCCTGAACCATACCAAGGATCCTTAGCAGGAACAAAGCAATGCAAGCTGCTTTCTTCCAGCAAGCACAAAGCCTGGCATCTGCTTACTCACCTTCTGAAATAACATGTATTCAAAATTATCTTCCTTACATGCTTCTCAGCAGTCAATACTGGCTGTTTTTTAAGGAAAGGAAAGTGCATTTAGTGTAGCTTTCTTGAAAAAATCAAAAGCTATCCAAAGGCCTACATCTCTACCTATTAATTTCTAACATGCCCTTTAAATTTTTTTCCTATTTTAATCATCAGTGATAGTTTTTATGGCACTTTCTTGAGTTCTGAACCAAGCACTTAAGGTACCTCCAGAGAGAACAAAAACTCTCTGAGCTAATACTCAGTGCTTTAACAGGCACAGAGGTATGGCTAACAATGTTCTTTAAAATGCTACAAGAGACTGAAAAGAAACTAAATCAGAGGCATCATGCCAATGAAGAATAAAACCAAATTAAGAAATGCCAAATGCAAATGCCTCAGCATCTTACCTTCTCACATGCACCCAACCTCTCTTTTTCTAGGAGTTTCTTGGTCTCCCTCTCCCAGTAGGCCATCAGTGCTTCCCTGCTGAAAGTCCCTGTTGGTGTTTTCTCTGTCAGGCTCTTCTGCCGTTGTCCCACTGGAAGGTTACGGTCGGGCTCTATGTCCTCCAGCTCTCGCTCCAGCTCCTTCAACTCCTCTTCAGTGAGAGAAGCGAGGAGCTCATCTTCATCAATGTCTTCATATTTACTGAGCTCTCTTCTATACCCAAAGGTAGACATGGTCCTGCTTGGTCAGGCTGGTACAAAGCTAAAGTGACCAGGCATTCAAGAAGGCTGAAGCAAGCAAGCTGTGTCTCCTGTGGTCAGCAACTGTTTCGCTGCATAGCCAGAGGCACCCTTTTAAGAGTAATCATTGGGGGCTTACGACAATGCATGAAGGGATGAAAGCATGCTCTGTTTTAAGCATCAGACGTCAGCTAGACATCTGAACAGCAAGAATGTCCCAACACTAATGTTTGCAAGTCCCTTAAAGAGAGGGATTATTGACACACTGGCCATAGCCATATTTAGAACAGGCAGCTAGTGGGAGAATACCAGCCTCACAGACGGGGGGGCGGCACCAAATAAAACCCCAGGCACACTTACTCTGGCATCGTGTCCAAATTGCAGTAGGGAAAGAACAATGAAAACCCATTTAATCCTGAGCTGTCACAGGGGCTGGAAATAAAACGCCCTTGCCGGTGTTCAGTGGATTTCCTCTCAGGGTTTTCTAGTGGAATGCTGTTATCCCAAGGTGTTTGCAGGCAGTTGGGACCGGTGGAAAGGCAGCCAAGGGGGGGAGGTCAGCGTGGCAGTAGCTGTGCGGAGCACTGCTCCCGCAGTGTCGCATGTTGCCTGTAACAAATCACTCAACTGAATTTTTTATTAGTTCCCTTATTTTTTTTCTAGGACTATAGAGTGAGAATCAGCTGGACATGTCCTTTTGGAGCACCTGTGAGATTTTTTTTTCACGTGGAGAATTGTGCTCTGCTAGGGGAAAAGGACAGAGTCACCCAGAGATTTAAGGGTAACAAGCACTGGGGTTGGCAGGGCGGCTGTGCCTTCATCACTTCTGACAGGCCAAGCAACTGAAGGCCTCTAGTGGCTATTCTTTTAATGGCTGTTGCTCACTGTCACTGACTTATGTGCAGCTGGAGAATGCTCTTCAATTCTTTATTCTAAATGTATAGCTACATTACAGTTTCTGCTAATAGATGACACATTATTCTTATTCTGGTATTATTCTTATTAACAGGCATCTTTCAGTAAGAAGAATTACAAAAAGAAAGATGAAACTTTTTACTGTTTATTGTTTGTTTTTCTGATGTAGTTGTTTTTTGATTTGTTTTTTTTTTTTTTCTATTTAGTAGTGTATGATGGTGAACTAGCAATATTTTCTGAAACATGCAAGCAAGCAATATCTGCCAACCTGTGTTGTGAGAGAGGGGGAGGAAGAGGAAGAGAGAAGGTGTTGGTACATGGAAGGAAGAACACTTCTAATAACATTTATCAACCTTCTTAAATGATAACACACAGTGTGTTTTACACAGTCAAGCCAATATTTAATTAGTACAATTAGTACAATACAAATTAGTACAATATTTAATGAAAATGTAAGTTAACATAATTTGAAGTATTGTTCTTGTCCAACATCATCTCTTTTTGGTCAGTATGGATTGGACACCTGAACTCACATATGTTGTTTAGCCAAATTGCTCATTTAGTTTCATTATTATGCATACAGCTTTACTGACATGACACGAATGAGCATGATTTTCATAAAGATTTGATTAAAAAATAATATTTTTCCTTTGATCATTTGTCAACATGAACTTCATGCAGTTATCTTGATCAAAAAATGGTATGAAAGCTTAGTCTTTCCTAACCTACAAAATACGTTAATAAAGCAGACATAAGAATATTGTACACCTTAATATAAAACAAGTATTTTCAGGTCATTTACATTGACAGAACCTTTGGATAAAATAAAAAGGAGGCAGATGCTTGGCTTATGGAGATAAGAGTGTTACCTTCACTCTTCCACCTTCATGCTATAAGGTCCCATGATGGGTCACGTGCACACAGACAAGTCAGTGGGTCCATAGGAGTTGTGTTCACTCTTCCAGCTGCACCTGCAGAATGAAGCCTGGGCCAAATTCTGAAAAATGTGAAAGAGTAGGAAAATATAGTAAGTACCTTTTTTTCTTTTAACTTGGCATCATCAATGCTTTTTAGTAGAGTTGACATAGGCATTAATTATCTGTATATAGCTGCACTCCAAGCAATTTTATTTCTTTAGTATGTCTAGGACAATGGTTCACATTGTTATTGTTGAAGTTAGCCAGAGAAGCAGCATAATGAGGTTATTTTTCTTGAGTGCATTTTTGCTGACAACATTTTGTTGCAAACATTTTTTGATGGAGTTAGGGAATGTGAACTGGACAGATTTTCTGTTGGAAAATGCTGATTGAAACTGAAATGCTTTTAGAAATATGCTATATTTTATTAGTACAATGTTGATATGTACAACACTGATATGTACAATATTAAAAGCAAAAATATGCTGTTAAAAATTAAATCTATTCATAGATACTGTTTTCCAGAAAAATCATCTTTCTGCTTTTCCTTTTTTGTCAGGTACAAAAAAAATTTGTAAGTCTTTCAATTTTCCTGAGCTGAGAGTCCATTATACAAAGTACAAACATACAGATACCTGAATTCAAAGTTTTCTATGTATAAACCAAATTTTCCAAACTCAAAGAAACTTCAAAAGCCAGCATGTATTATTCACTTATAAAATAATATTCCAAAGGAAGATTAAATAACATGAATATTACCTTCAATGCTACTCCTAGCTGAGACATGATACACCCCTGGGTGAATGGTGATATTTTTCCACACAAAATGCCAATGATGTCCATTCTAGCCATGAGAAAAGATAAAGATGTTACTAAAGATTGACAAGGTACTTTCTTGTACATTTCTCCCCTGAAGCAGGGGGGAAATTGTCAGTCAGGTGAGGTTATGAGAGGTTCGTGTCCCTTCTTGATCCTATATGAGACCTATGGTATTTTAGGACCTATTCTTTACATGGAAATGGTGAAAGGTGAAGAGTCACAAACACTTTCTAGGATAATTTTAATACAAATAATAAAGCTGTAGCACATGGCAAATTACACATAGAGAAAAAAAATATGCTAAAACTGTAAAGACAAGTACTCACAGGTCAGAAAATGTGGGAATAGTACTTGCTGTTGCCTGCTGATGAGCACTGAAAGAAGTCCTTAATTCCACAGCTCTGTAATCACATACTTTGATCCTAGACACATGAGTACTCAGAACCTTGACTTTTTCATTGCATGGAAAAGATCACACACATTTAACACCTTTCAGCATTTTATTTTGCCCCTGATCTTCAGGATAGTAAAGCTATCAATGATTTTAATTGTCCATTGGCCTTGTCAGAGGATATGAAGGTGTTACCACTTTTTTAAGGAAGAAGAGAGGTACAGAAACCTTAAGACTTAAAGTATCCACTAATTTAGAATTTTGGATTCCCTTTCTGGCAGTATTTGGCATTATGCAAGCATTTCAGCTGATCAGGGTTAAGTTTCCGTGGGCACCAGCCATGGTGAAGCTTCCCACCCTTACAACATTTCAGATCACAGGTTCCAACTTCCAAGAGGAACTCAGAGCAAAGAAAGGAGTGATAGTGTTTTCCTGTTATTAGCATTCTTACCCGAAACATTTTGTTCCTGTTTTACAGTCTCCTTTCTCAAGCACTATGCATGTTCTGATTTCTGAAAAACAAACAAGCAAAAGCCCCAGCAATCTGAGCAAACTGTTCTATCTCTACAGCTGTGCTCTCAATCACATCATTATAAACAGTTTAGGAAGAGTCCATTGTGTGCTAGTGAGGTGGCACAGTAAACTTTCTTCCATCACAGGAGACAGTGAACCATATGTAGTACAGGAGGGTAGATTTATAGTGGCTACATTGACTACTGTTCAGGATGAATCCTCCAATTGGACATTAAGCAAAATTTCTTCATAGAAGAGGTTGTCAAGTATTGGAACAGGTGGTCCAGGGAAGTAGTTGAGTCACCATCCCTGCATGTATTGAAAAGATGTGTAGTTGTGGCACTTAGGAACATGGCTAAATTGTGGTCTTAGCAGTTAGGTTAACATTTGAACTTGATGACCTAAAAGATCTTTGTGATGATTTGACAAAGTGCTTTGCCAACTCCTAACAGAAAACCCAAACTCACCTCCCTAATGCCCTGCTGAAATCCTGTATGCGGGGAATTAATTTCATGATATTTCACCTATAGGCCATGAAAACTCATCTCTCATTTGACAGAATTAATAAAAGGTTTGTTCACTTCAGAACCTGAGCTGAGAGAAAACAAGAACTGGAAGCATCCATTTTATAGGAGGAGGATTCATTCTATCATTGTAGATCTCAGCATCTAGGGTTCCTGGCTTTCAGCAGCTAGATTTCAGACAAAACTTTCAATCTTTCCTAACTCAGTGGAAAGATTATTTATTTTCTTGGTTTTACAAGAGGAAACCCTTCTAAGAGTCATTTTTGCCTTTCCAAGCAATTAACTATTTCAATCAGCAGCGTAGGGAACTGTTCTCCTTCTCACGTTTCTACACTTGGGGCACATTGGCTCAATTGCTTAAAGGCCACAAGCAACAGGTGGCAGGTGGTGCTCACCCCTCAGCAGGACAAAGCTCACAGCTAAATGTATATTTCCACTCAGATGAGTGCAGGGAAAACTACAGGCAGGCAAAGAAAGGGCTGTACAACCTTGTCCTCAGGCACAGGACAGCGGCTATTTCAGTCCCGGCTCCCGAGGACAGCCTGTCAGACAGATGCGTTGGCTCATACTGAGCTCAGTCCCACGCTGCAGGAACAGCTCCAATTGCCATAGAGCACATTAAAAACAATGCACCACAGCACATTGGGCTTTCCCCATGTCTCCTGCTGCCTGTCTGCAGTGCAGCTTGCTCCTGCCTCCCACCACCACTTTTGCAACCCTCATTCCTCAACCAACTCCCTCCCTCTTGCTGTCCACTCAAGCAGACCCCAAGGCACCAGCCCCTGAGTTCTCTCTTCATGCCTTATTGTTGCTGCTGTGCTGCCTTCTGCATCCCTGGTCCTGCAGGCCCCCCGCTCCTACTTTCCCTGCAAGCCCCTGACTGTTCTCAACCACCTCCACAGCCTGTTTGCTGACCTCTCCTTCTTACTCCTCCTTGCACGTCTCTTCTGTCCTGCCCTTGTGCTCCTCACGGCCTGCTCTCCCCCTCCCACTATAGCTATATATATATATATATATATATATATATATATGTGTGTGTGTGTGTGTTTGTGTGTGTCTCAGTTTTTGTATGCTGCAGGTACAGGCTCAGGCTGAATGCAGAATTCAAACCATCCTGGAGAGACACAGGGTCATGCAGTCTGGCAAGTACACAAGACCACGAGGCAGACTGATGGGACAAGCTGCAGCTCTCTCCCTCAGGAGACTCGCATAACTTGTGAAAATTGTGCACACAGTACTGTGCCTGAAATGGATGTGTCATCACCTACATTTAACAGTGGTATCAGCAGAGCAAATGGGATGAAGCATGCACTGAAGGCATTTGAAGAAACAATTTTTCAGCTGCTTTTCTCAATGCCAGATGATTCTGTTGTTCACTCCATCTCTCTGGGTGATGCTGTAAACAGGGAGTCACACAGAAGAAAAAAATATTTTCTGCCATCTATGCTGGGGGAACACAAAGTGGGGTAAGTGCAAAGATGACCCTGATTCAAAACCAGCCTTTGCTTGGGAAGCAGATTGAATATTCTAGCTCAAAGATAGATTTTCCCCACAGATTCCCTGTAGCACACTCTAGGTTATCAGGAAGGCAGATTCCAGGTCCAGGCTGTAGTTTAACAACTGGACCATCCCAAACAGTAATCAGCTTTCACATAAAAACACGTGCATGTGGGCTGCCTTATTGCTCAGATCAGTTTTGAAAACAGCTTTCTCAACAGTTGCTGGGGTCATAACTATGAACCATACACCAATAAGCCACAGGGCAACCACTGATCTAATGTATTTCAGTGGTGGGGGTGTTTGCATTGCCTTACATATCAAGACAGAAGAGCAAGAGGGAGTGAAGAAGTGAATGGGCTCTGATATTGCTGCTGATGGGAAGACAGTACAGATGAATCCTGGAAGGGGAGTCAAGAGATTAACCTGACTGCAGGGAAGGACTGGGGAGAAAAATACATTTGAGCGCAAACAAGAACATTTCTGAACTAAAAAAATCCTCAACCTTTAATTAAAAGACAGAAAACTCACTGCTCACATTGCACAGGCATCTTTGTGCATGGATCCTGGAAGTTTATTTTATTATACAGAGAGGATGCCGCTGGGTGCCAAAGGTGCAGCAGACTCGGGGTTTATTGCTCCTTTTGCGTACCTGAACACACTAAAATAAGAATGACAACAGGGAAAAATAAATCTTATTGAGTAAGTGTCATTCCCAATCCCAGTTTTATTTCCTTCCAATATAGCCAGTACTTTTTAATCATCTCGTGTCAGTACAATGTCATGTTCTGTAATAACAGCATGAGATGAACCTGCTTATCTTTGACAGCACAAACTATTCCTGCCAGGGTTTTGCCCAAAGCAAGTGCTTCTTCACGTCTCTGCAGACTGGCCATTTCCTCATTTCTGCCACACCAAAAAGATAAACTGCTTTGTACACAAGGATGGTCTTAATGCTCTTGCTTTCATATAGCTGCTCTTATTCCTCAGGAGGAATCTCAGTCTGCTTTACAAACATTGCCAACAGATTTACAAACTATATATAGAAATTGTTTCACTTGCTACTGATGTACAGACATAGGGTGACCACAGCAGCTGTTTGGAATTACATCGCAATATTTCTCAACAGGTTTGGAAAGGAAGTAGAGGCCACTGTATTGCAAAGAAAGTTACAGAGGAACTGCTGTATGCACAAAAATTGTGGGTTTGGGAAGGGTAATTTCAGTGGGATGCAGTTAGCCTGCTACTCTTTAAAAAATGAGGAATAATAAAATTGGTAAAATCTACCAATATAAGAACTATATTATTTATGGTGGTATTTGCAAATACACTGTAATATGCATGTCTATATCAGGCAGTTATTACATTATAAGTGATTATGAAAACTGCATGGATTTCATCCTTTTTTAACACCTGAGTCCCAGACAATTCTCCCATGTAACTTAGCCAAACCTATGGTTTGTCATTCAGTTTCAAAAATTACTCTATTTCTTTGTACACAGAGAGCAAAACAGGTACTTACTTACTATATTTAGCATTTCCTTTGTTACTTCTTTTTAACAGTGTGTGTTTATGAAGATTTTTTTTTAAAAGGAGATGCCAGCAATATAAACAAGTTATATACTTCATAGGGAATAAATACAATCAGCAGTACTAACCAGGTAAATTCTCTACTGTATTTAATTACGCTGGGGGGTTGTTTTGGTTTTATTTTTTGTTAGTCCATATTAATGATAACAGGAGTTCTGGGAATATCTACCCTGCACAGCATATGTGGAAAAGCAGCAACGGGTTTGCCCAATTAGATGTAGAGATTTCTACTGAAATTTTGAATTTTGAAAATTAAATGTAAATACATTGTACATGTCACCAGAGCTACACTGTTATATCATTCTTATGACTACTAATCATTCACTAATATATTTTTGTAGCTTTTCAGGAGAACCCCAGCTCTCTCAGCCATAACATAAGGCTTATGTTCCAGCCCCTGGAAGTGATAGAAAAACAAGAGAGATAAGACCTGTTCTACAGAGATGGGTCATCACAAATTTATGTCCATGCAAGCCATAACCAAACCATGGATATTTTAGTAGGGTTTTTTTCCTGCCCTAAATATGGGTCACAAAAAAATCCCTTTACCTTACCCCAAGGCAGATACAAAAGAGCCTGTGACTTTGTGACTGTATTTTTCCGTGTGTGACTCCTGTACTAATGGCAATAGTCTGAGAAAGGGCAGCTCAGGCACTTGGAGCTCATGCCAGAACATAGACTGCTGCAGTAAAATTGCTGCTCATCTCCCACCTCAGCCTTACCCCCGCCTTGATACCCAGAACAAGCTATGCCGTGCCAGCTCCCAAAATTAGATGGTAGTCAGTGCGTGGAGTTTTATAGATGACCCACACACAACCTTATGGCTTCTACAGGGAAGAGCTGGTCATATACAGGACTCATGGCTATGGTTTGCTCCCTCCTTTACAGAGCTCTGAAAACACAGCTACAAAGTCCGTCCCACGGGTGCTGAAAAGGCTAAAGGCTGATGTAACCACTGTTGAATGTCTGGCTCCTTGGAGAGCTCACAGCCTGGTGCAGCTGCTTGTGTCAGATTTTATGAGAAATAGAAACCAAATTATACCTCTGATTTCAAACATTGTCCCCAAATTGACAGGAGTCCCTATCCAACAGCACTCCTGAATCAGTGCCAGGGCATTTAATTACTTGTAGACAACATCGTCTTGGGGGTGGGCATGTCATGGAATTGGGTTGCGGTGGAACAGCCTGTGAGCCACACCCAAATAGTTGAGAAAATTAAATTCTAGTGTTGCAAGGGTTCAATCACAGTCCAAGTAGGGATTTTTTTTTTTCTTTTTTCCTACCAATTTATTCTTCCAGCTGGGGATGATGCCTTCGTGTCTTTTCACACAACCACCAGCTCTGGTACAGTTACATTTCCTGCTTCTACCACCATGCAGTCAAGTCCATAGAAGCAGCATCAAATGGTCTGGCTGCAAAATATGGGAGTAGAAAGAGTTGTGTTCAATTCCTAGCCATAAACCTGACCTGGGGAAAAAAGCTCCCTTGCTATGATTATCTCACCTCATATTTCATTTAAAGTAAAGTTTTGCTTCTCCCTCCATTCAGTTCACAGATGCTTTGAAAATATGAAAGATACTTTCTCATTATGCTGTACTTGCTTTAGTGTTGAGGGTGTGGGGGTGGGAGGGGAGGGAAGTGAGGGTGGGCACAAGTCTTCAATAAATAAACAACTTCAATGGTGAAGGACAGAAAAGCCTTAAACCACTATCAGTCCACCTCCTGTAGCAGGCAACCAAACGAAAAAAGGGCCTGGCTGTATTGATTAAAAGATAAACACCACCAATATCATATCTTTTTAGCTTACCTAATGATATTCAAAAGACTAATTCATGGTATTTTAAACACTTGGGGCAATACTCAGTGCTACATCTGAATGCTTTCATGCTGCAGGCAATGTAAGTACTGCCTGATGCTTGTATGAAGTCCTAAATATAAACCTTTGCCCATGAACTAAAATTACTAATGGAATTTGGCTCTAGCCACAGAAAGGGTTTAAAATCTCCTGTCTAAAGCCCTATTTGATCATGTTTCTTTTGCTGGTTGCAGTATACTGTATCAGATATGCAATTACCCAGATTCTTGTGTTGTGGTCACTGTATTAATTAAAATTACCACAATTTAATATTTATTATGATTAGGCCCACATTTCTGATTAAGAATTCCCACAAAGAAATACCAGTTTAGAGGTTAGGAAGCATCCGTGTATTTATCCTGTTATGTCCAGGAGGTATCAGCAGTGGAGCCTTGACTTGCAGTCATCTGTGTTGGGTTCACTGGGCACTCTATGCTCAGGCCCTGCCTGCAGTCATCAGTTACCTGCAGCATCCTTCCGTCAGGTGCCTGGTCCAGATGCCTAGAAAATTTCACAAGTGACTAAATTATTATTATTTTTAATCCTGGACAAAATTTCTGGGAAAAACCCCAGAAGTTATGTCTCAGAAAGCTACATGAATAGTAGCCCTACCGAGAGCAGAAGGAGGGATTAAGCCTTCTGTTAAACCTTCTTCCTGTCCCAGACCAGCAATTTTCACTTTTTCCATTTGCTCCAGTGAGTCTGTCATGAAGAAGAACAGCCACACAAAGGACCAATACCTTTGGAAGTGGAATTTACGTCTCTGACTCAGAAGTTAGCTTTTATATGACAATGACATTTAGCAAATAAGGAGACATTCTGAAGAACATGGAGAGCCAGTTTAGGGGGCAGGGCAGAAGCTTACTGGAGCTGAGCTTTGGTTTGTGTGAATATGTGTGTGTATGATAACCAGCATATCTCTCAAATAACAGGATACCCTGAGTTGTTGTGGCTACCCCATCCCTGGAAGTGTTCAAGGCCAAGTTTGAGACAGCTTCGAGAAACCTGCTCTAATGGAAGTGTCCCCACCCATGGTAGGGGGAATGGAACTAAAAGAACTTTAAGGTCCCTCCTAACACAATCATTTGATAATTGTGGGTTTAGCTAAATGGATTATGCCCTATGTAATCCTGACATCCACCAATTGAAATACCTTCTTAGTTGGGAGGGTTTGCATTTTTTTTCTTTCCTCAAGATGGAAGAGATGGTAGAAAAACATAAGGAGTAACTGCAACATTTTTTTAAATTAAATATCTTTATATTTATTCTGTTGGATTCTTTTTCTCTAAATGGGCAGAAATATACTGTGCAGTGCATGACAGCATGACTGAGGGTGAGTCTGTTCAAGAACTGATCTGCCAAAATTTTGAAGGAACCAAAATTAAGTTACAATATTTCTTAACCAAGGTGATACGGTGCTTGATTTCCTGGTTCGTTTGCCCATCAAAGTCTACTCTTTGCTTAAAAGAGCCTACCTAAAGTCCCTTAAATTTTGCCAAGCCTTGAAACATGCACACACAGAAGCTGCACTTGGAGAAAACACTTAGCAAAAATACCTAAAAATAACCATTTAGATGTTTGAAGCATTTTATATAGGACCGTGATCTTTAATGTACAAAGAATGCTACAACACTTTCGATGAATGCTACTTGACATAAGCAATTAAAATTTCCTATAATAAATCATAACATTATTAACTGGAAGTTAGATATTTACCCAGTGGTATCTCTCTATATTCTTCCTGTGTTTCTATGAAAAACTGAATTCCTGTGCTTAGAGGAACATAATCTGTGTAATCTATAAAAACACAAGCCACTTTTCCAGATAAATGTCTCAATCATGGAACAGCAATAAACTCACAGAACTGAAACAAAGAACACATCAAGTCATAATTTCAGAATTTGTGAAGAGAAATGCCAAATAAGACATTTTAAAGCAATTACAGAAGATAATTTAAACAAAGTCCTACAATGGCCTTCAATAGTCAAACTTTAAAAGCCATTTTCTTCCATGTTTAACATTTGTGAACCCTTAATTTATGCAAACATCCCTGAAGGCAAAGAGAAAAAAAAAAATTGCTGTAATCTGTGGCTCTGTTTCATTCGACAGAAATATTTCTTTGGAAACACATCTATTCCACTGGTTAGGAAAGGAACAGAAATTACAGAATCTGCCTCATGATTTCTTAAAATTTCCTTCCTAAATCTCTAATATATGAATGCAAATATAAAACCACACTATGTACATAATTTTTGCTATCTCAGAGCAGAAAATGAGAAATGGCTATGTTTCTCCTAGAGTGCTTTCAAAATAGGATTTTGCCAGTATGTTAATCTTTATTCAACACCATAAAATATAACATTTAAATCTGGCTAATGAAAAGAGCAAAGTGAAGAGAAGCAAGGAAGGTATGTATTTACTAGTTTATCCTTTATTGAAGAAGTAGTCCAGCCAGGAATAGGCTTGTGCTCTGGAGCTGGCCACACAAACTAATTTCCAAAGATACCCTGACACATAAAGTCCAAACATCTCCACATTATATCCATGACTGAGCAACAGCCTCAGCATCATGTCACCATTCAAAGAATACCAAGTGCACAGGGAAAATGCGTAACATTAAGCAACAAAATTAGCAGTTGACATCTGCTCCATAAAGTAGGAGTAGCTTTACAATTCCATGGCTGTCAGCTCTCACTGCCATGAGAACACAGTTTAAAGGATCCTTGTTTGGATTTGCTCCTGCTTTGAGCAATATTTTGGTGCAAAGAATCTCATTGTTAGAAACAGCACAATAAAATGCAGTTTTCCTTCTGTCATCATAAGTATTTGAAGTTACACGTTCAAACAAGAGAGTGTTGACATCCAAACCATTTTCAATGACAAGTTCTAGACACTGGTTCTGGCCATCTACAGTGGAGTGAACAGTGCCTAACCCACTTTCCTGGATTAAAGTTTGGGATGTGGCTGCAATGAGGTAATTCCTGCCCCTAAAAAATGGTGAACAAAACTAGGCAAGTGTAACTTCCTTGCATGAAGAAAATAACCCTCATCCAACTATATTCTGAATTACCAGTGAAACATTTTACAAAAGATCAAAACACAGAAAAACACTAGTTTTGAGCACTGTAAAATAAGATGTTGTGTTCAATTTGTTTCAGTGGTTTTCACTTAATTCTAAGAAGCAAATTTTGTATTTTGCTTTGTTTATGCTAAAAACAGAAGTTAATTAAATCTAATCTCACACAGGTACTTCTGAAATAGAAATGTATATAAATAATATGTTTGCAAGTTTATTAGCGCCATCTTTGATGTGACCTTGTGCCACACTGTTAGAGAAAATGTAAAGTCCAAGGTCATATTCACAGGTAATATCCCTCGCAAGCCACTCTGTGTATGGGAAGCAGTCCTGCCTCACAAGGCACATTGCCACTTCCTCCATATTTCAAAAGCAGAGCTATGCAGTCCAGACTACGTCCTCCAGCTGCTTGAAATAATACTGATGTGCAACCATCTGCTGTATTGGTTTGGTATGGATGGTGAAAGCCAATTAGTAATCTTCTTTAAAACTGACAACCAGATTGGCCAATTGAATACAAGGGTACACCTCTGGATAACATGGCTTAAATTCAGGAGGATCTTGGGATCTCTCTTCTTCTGGTGAGCCACCTGGTAACATCGTGGGGCCTGGCTTAGGTCCCACTGCCCATTGGGCAGCCGGACCTGGCCTGGCCGGGTCTCTGGGAGCCACTGGCACGGGGAGCGGCCTGACCGGCTGAGCCCCTTTCCTCCCCAGCTGCCGGCAGGGGAGAGGGGCAGCCATGGCTGCTAACATCCAGCTGACCCTGAGGCTGCCCCACGCTGCCGACCAGACCGAGGGAGATGTCCCCCAAGTCCCTCCCTCCTCAGCCCAGAAGCAGCGCCAAGCCCAGGCTGGGCCAGCCCCACCCCATGACACTGAGGGTTGGCAGGGGGAAGGAAGCCCAGCCACACAGGAGATCCTGGATGCCATTTCTGAGCCTTTTCTCTGGCATGGCTTTGGGATCTTTGAGTCTGCTGCCTGGCAGAGATCATGTGACTGACCATCTGCAGACCTGGGCAGGAATGTCAACTCTTTCCTGACACAGATTGAGACTTTTTAAAACTTTAACTCAGAGAGAGAGAAAAGGCTAAATTTGACATATGTAAAGAGACAATATGGAGATATTGTAGTTGCATAGGGACAGGCGCTCAGAAGATGTCAGTTGTAACAAAAAGACCACAGGACTTTCCAACCCCCCAAGATAAGCTATCACCCCCAGAATGTAACCCCCACTAACAACGTGCGAGTACTTTTCCATTCTCCCTACTAACTCAAGAAGTGTGGCAAGACCCCTCTGACATAGTGAAGAACCCCAGAGTATATAAACTGCATGTTTGAGATAATAAATGCTTGTAACGGTCCACCATACTGGTGTAAGCGTTTGTTACTATGCCCGAGCGACACACAAGCATGTGGTCGCCGTGCTGTCATTCCTAGACCAGGCCACCGCCGTTGCAGAAAGAAACGGCAACAAGATATCAAAGTCAGTAAAAGAAGAGTGACTTCTTAAGTGGAAGAGATGACAAGTTGCCTTGGTTTTAGGCTGAAAAAACCTCCTATGAATTGTGATAACAGACTGTAATATGAATATGCTAGAGTATTCCTTTAAATTGTGGACAATATCAATTGGGGAGATGCTTTGTGGATTTTAAGTGAAGGTATCTGTGATTTACTGAGTGAATATTGAATTAGAAACTGTAATCTGATGATCCTATAAGATGTTTGAACAGAGTGAGATGAGAAGAAGCCCTCTGCGCCCATGAAGAATTGAGAAGATATTTCTGTTCCTTAGGATGAGAAAACTTTTGCTTGTGGAGTTGTGTGTCTTTAAAAAGTGAGACCCCGGTGTGAATCCACAGCCCATATGTTGTAGTGGGAAAGGCTACGTGATTGGGAGGTCTACAACTGCAGAAGTTCTGGGTGGGCTGCTTTTGTGGGAGTTAGAAGCCACAAGCAGCCTGTTTCTCTTGTGGAAAGTTACCAGAACAAAACAGGAGAGACTTCTCTCTCTCAAAGACTGAATGAAAGACTATTTGATAAGTGGTACTGACCTGAAGCTCTGAGTTTTGCCTCTTTACATTATTCATGGGAAAGTTAACATTTTGTGGTGGGAGAAGGGGTTGTTTTAAAAGTTTCATTTTTTTTCTTTTCTCTTTTGTGTGTTAATAAATCTATCTGTTTTTATCTTTAAGTTAGGCCTGGTTTGCCTTCTTTTCTCATAATCATATTTTACAGCAGAAAAATATTTAGACCACTACACTAAATTTAGCAAACAAAATTCGGCGAATGTGAAACCACTACATAATTTGGTGTTTTCGCCCGGTTATGTATTTTAAACCTTTACATCTGCAAAGGCCTTGATATCTCCACCTCAAAAGTGGATACAGAACTTATATTTATATCCAAAGTGATTTATAGGCCATCATAAAAACAAACCCAGAGTATTTTCCTCCTTATTTTCAGATATATTTAAATTAAAACTTTACTAAAACATGAAATATTTGTTGTGGCAAATATAAAACTCAAAAGCAAAATAAGAGGTGTACAGACACAAGCTCAAGTGCTCACCTGAGTGGGCTCTGCTTTGACTGTAAGCATCACAACTGAGAACTCTCAAACCGGCATATTTCAAAAATACTTCATTAATTAATACCAATATAATTCCATACGTGGAAGGAAATCTGGGAGGGAGGGGAGTAAAGAAAAACATAAAAGGGCAAAAAGAGCACACATAGCAATCTCTTCTGGACTGAAATGGGTTGCTTTCAACTATGCTACTCCTCTCACATACATTATGGAAACATGTAAGCATCACTCCAGTCTAGCAGAAACACTCACCTCTGCCTCCTTTCCTTCTAGCACATTTCCTCTTTCTTTCCTGAAAGACCTCAGCAGTCGGGCAAGACTGTTGTATGCCAGTGCAGAAGTGTATTTCTCTTTTCCTGACTACATATCATTATGATTAAGATACTCCAGCACATCACAAGGTACCACATTCAGCCATAACCCCTAATGGTGTTACTCAATATTTGTCCTTAATTTTCACATTTCCTTCATTCTTCAGAATGTCAACGTCTTTGCATCTCTGTTTTGCAGCTTCTTGCATTGCTGACCAATGTTTTATGCACATAAGTTTTCCAGGCTTTTATAAACTTTAGAAAAGCTTTTCCTCATGCTTCTATTTGAGGAAATTAAAAAGATTTCAAGTTCTAGAAATCTGAAATTCCAATATATGACAAATAAACAGTAATGCCATCTGCTTGGGAAATCAAGGTACACGAATATGAGCTCAAAACTGTGTCAGTTTGGAGCATGGAAGGCAAAAGCCACTTTGATTCTCAGAATCCAGAAGCAGGTATATCATAAGGAAAGCAAAAATTAAAATCCCATAATATTCAAATATGGTCCTTTTAAAGTTGTTGCAAACATTACAGTGTTCCAAGAAAATTCCACTTGTGACTTTCTTTTTCACCTGGTAGCTCAAATCCTGGTGTGTATTCTGTGGTTGTTTTCAACCAAAGTACAGTTGACATCTGCCATACTTAAAAGCCATGGTTTCCATGGATAATTATTCTTGTAAATTATTTACATATAAAATACTGATGCTGAATAAGAGTCTTATTTTACTTCTGAAAAGAAGGAATTTCTGCTTTGGAATAGCAGATCATTCCCTGGTGGGGCAGCTGAGGGAGATCACCACCACAGGGTTAGCAAATTTAACTTTTGTGAATGTCTCATTACATAAGAAGGTTTCCAAGAGGCAACGGTCTTCACAATTATCCACAACTGCTTTGATGTATAGCATGACCAAAGGTAACTGGAAGCTCAAATCATCCCAGTAGATAGATACTTCTTCAGCATGTACCTTTCTACTAAAAAGATCTCTCACCAGCATTTTAAAATTAAAGAGTAACTAAATCATGAGCCCCATCTATTAAGTGTTAAGCACCTGATTCTCTATTTCACTGAAACTAGAATTTAAATGTATGATGCACAATAATATCCACATTTTCAATACTAAGTGACAGGAAAACATAAAAAGCATCACATACCCATCGATGACAGACCTCACTTTCAGGAGGTTGTATAGAGAAACATTTAGGAAACTAAATTGTCATTATAAGGGGAAAGACCTTTTTCATCAGCTCAAGTTAACTCTTTGCAGGATTTATTAAAAGTAATGGCTGAATATAGCTGAAGTTTCACAGACTTACGATTATTGAAAAGAACTGCAAGTAAGACATTTCCAAAGAACACCTTATAAATGCCTCATGGTCTTAAAATGATAATACAATATTTGCATCTGATGAAAGTTAATAAAAAGTAATATTTCAATTCTGATAACTGCATTATATATTTTATTTTCTCATATTAATTTCACAGATTTATTCTCTTCAGAATCATTATGATATTTTGACATTTAACAGAAACTGGAAGCTAATATAACTAAATTACTCATGTCTATAAAACTAATTTAAGTCTACCAAGAGCATAAAATCTTCCTAGGAAATTATCTTTCTTAAGAATGGGGTATTACAGTGCAGTTGAAGCTTGTTTTCAGCATAAGAGGAGAGGGAAATGAGATGAGAAGCTTTTCAAAATACCTGCCTAATCCTCAAGAAGCCATCTGAAAAAACCAAAAATCTCCATTAACCTCCAGATCTCCAGAAAAAGCACATTACAGTTAAAACAATGGACTGTTCTTATCTTGTACAACTACACTCAGATGGTTGAATAGGACCAGGTTGGTAAAGGTAGCACCTGACTGTATGGAGAAGGTACCTTGAGTAAAAAAAATGGTCCCCTTTTCTTAGAAGCAGCTCAGCCTTCACCTAAAACATAAGGAGCATCTTAAAGATCGTCTTAGTGATCACCTGAAGAGGATGAGTGCCGAACAGAATTCTGGGTATTCACCAGGTGTTGGGCATTTAGTTTCATCTAAAATAATGACCAGCAGCTAAACCACACAAGCCAACAGGAGTGAGTACTGAACAGAGAGGTACTGCTAGGCATGTTGCTTAAACCCAGAGACAGAAGTTACCCATAAGAAGTGAAGTTTCTTCTTGTAATTTATGGTATTGTCATAAACACCCTTTTCCAGGATCATTTGCACATCTTCCACAGAGCCAGTGTTTGCTGTCAGAGTTAATGGTGTTTTCCATTGCATGTTTTGTGTTCCCATGTTGATTCAGAAGATGCTACAAGTAAAAAAGTGAAAAAAGATAAAACAAAATAAAGCACAAGGCTATTAACTCATACACGTATATCAGAAATCCTTAAATGCTACGCTTTTCTGAAAAGTATTTGTAATTATGTTAACCTAACTACTACTGCCAAACACACAGAATGCTGAATAGTAATTTTTGCTTTATCTGTAAGCTTCTGAACAAAATGTTAAAAATGGTCTAACTTATTTGCTGGTGTAAATTGATGCAACTTTTCCAAACCCAGAAAATTTTCCTGAACATTTAAACAACATAAGCAAGATGTTCCATGGAGGATGTGGTCATACTTCTTTTAGTTACAGTTCTAGCCTGTTTGTGTCCTTATTGTTCTGTTTCTTTGCTGCTCCCTTTATCTTATGGGATATTTTAACCTTTCTTGTCATCTAAAGTGACTTCAAATACTTGTGGAATTGGCTGAGCTGCAATCTTATGCAGTGGAAACCACTCTCTTTGATCAGTTTCCTTCAGAACATATGTCAGGTTCACAAGTTCTTGAAGCCCAGATACTTGACCTTAGAAACTTGAGCAGATAAACATGATGCAGTGGAAAAAATAATATGCCAAAAACTCAGAGTTTTTTATTTTATTACTTTATTATATTTTAGAGTTTGGTTTTTTGTTTATTTGTTTGTTTGGTTTGTTTTTACCCCAGGATGCCTTGCTTCATGGATGTTACAATTTTCGTATTGTTCTCACTAGGTGATACAATAAAATGGTCTCATCTCATGTCATTAATTACCTCTTTTAATGGTCTTTAATATGTTGAAACATCCAAAACCACTCACAAATATTGTTTTATTTTTATACTGCCAAAACACAATATATTAAAGAAGACAAAGGACTTTGGACTCTCTGCACTACATCTGCAGTCATGAAGTTTAATGGACATTCACATGAGTGCGGTACACAGGGTCAGGCGATGGTCAAGCCATGCCAGCTATTATTTTCAAGGTGTGAGAGTCATTGAGATGCTCAGTGGATTAGTAACAGAGTATGTCAAACCTTTTAACTATAGTCATCAACTTAAATTCAATCTGCTTGTATCACCAACTGTGACTCTGGCTTATGTCCACAATGCTTTTTCCTCATGATATCAAACCAACCAACCATCTTACTAGTAAATTCTCATTATAACTGGAAGGTCAAGAATGTTGCTCTTTACAACATCTTCTAGGTTTTTGAACTGTAAAATGTGGTCTTTATATATTGTAAAACACACAGAAAGAAAAAAGCTTTAAGTTAATATATGCTGTACCTACCTAGGTTTTCCAAATGAACTTTGGGTTTTGATAGTTTCTCTGCTTGACTCGATTGTAGTGGCTTAACATATTTGTCCTGTTGAGTCTTTTTTTTTCTTTTAACTACTATTCCCACAGTTTGTGTGGTCATAGAGTCATGTGCTCTTTCTACCACACTGAACACTTATCATGCTCAAAATGTGTCTTGGGCTATGTAACAAAAAAAAAGATATTCTACTTCATCTGTTGAAAGCCATTCAGATATTTTTCTCTATCTCTTGTAACTCCAGGGGGGAGGGGGCGGATGCCTTCTGATAATGGGCCAGCCATTAAAACCAGGTGGGGCAGTGTTTCTTATCTCTTTCACCACCCATCCCCCTCCGGGGGTATCTTCTGATAATGGGCCATTAAGGCTCACCAATGACATGACACATTACATCATCCCATTGTGAGATGCTCCACCCAGGGTGGGGAGCCAACTGTTCCTGCCTAGATAAAAACCGAGACTTAAAAACACTAAGCATTCTAGTTTTTCCACTGGCCTTCTGGAGGAAGACTGGACCCATCTTGCCACCACTCGACTTCTACAAGATCATCTTCTACAGGACCATTTCTATTCCACAGAACCCCATCTGTTACTACAGGAGGATTTATTTGGACTGCTTCCAACACCCTGACCAACAGGGTGTCAGGTCATATTCCTGATTCTGTCAGGGTTTCCTAAGACTGTTTGTTTGTTTGCTTGACTTTTTTTTTTTTAATACTACTACATTTCTATTTTTCTTTTTTTAATATTCCTAGTAAAGAACTGTTATTCCTATTCCCATACTTTTGCCTGAAAGCCCCTAATTGCAAAATTATAATAATTTGGAGGGAAGGGGGCTTACATTCTCTGTTCCAAGGGAAGCTCTAGTTTTCCCTGGCAGACAGCTGTCTTTCAAAACCTAGACAGAATGTTGAACAAATACTACACAATTATACAAAGTCCCTGTCACTTGTTTGTCACAGAAAGATCATGGTTCTAGTCATCCTGCAAATAGAGAAGGAACATTGGAAATGCTATTTGGAAGAAATCTTCTGAAACTTATTTTCACAAGGAAGTGTTAATCAACTTTTTTTTCAAACTAGTTTCTGAATTGTTCTTGTAAGCAGTAAGTCACCCAAAGTACCATGGGCAATATTATAATCTCATCCTCAAACACCTTACTACTTAGTATATTATGATAAAGCTTGAAAACCAAAATTAAATTAACAAGGCCTTACATTCAGATTGACTCAGAAACTAAAGGTGTCTCAGATTCAGATTCCCACATAATACAGTTTCTCACCTCTCTCAATGTGTACTGCAATCATGGCCTGGTTTTTAACTGCAAGGAAAGAAATCTGAAGGATGTTAAAAATCTCTGCTTCGATCCCATTTTCTCTGATGGAGAAAATACACAATTTGGGTCTTGAGTGTCATCTCTGAACACAAAAAAAAGGAGTCCAAGGATAAGAAAAGAATATTCACAAACAAATTTTCATTTGGGGCTTAGAAAAACAGATTTTTATATGTTGTTCATAAAGGACAAGCTTTTCTGAAGGTCTCCTGTCCCTTCCTATTGTCTCCATAGTGGAGGTTTCAGCATAACAGGCCAAACCAAGATTTAACACATAAGTTAGGCTGACGAACATTGTGACATCAGCCACAATGTGGACGTGTACTCTCCCTCATCTCTTGTGGGCAATGCACTCCATTAACAGGCAGAAGAATTCTGAGGCAAGGTTCTTTTATGCATTTTTCCTCACATTTTCATTAACACGTCTCAAATTCTAATGGCACCTTAAAGCTTCCATCATTTAACTCACAAATGCTCTCTTGTTGTGAACACTCACAAACCTTTTAGAGAGCAAAGATAAAATCTCTCCTGGACTAGCAGTTTCCGAAGTATACATCAATGAACGTAACTACAACCTCAGCCTGCAATCAGCTGAAAGGAAAGTACATTTTAGAGTACATTAATATTGGCATATTACATTCATTGGCAGCTAAGACGCGCTCCTAATGAAACTGAAGCAGTTAATTTATATAAGATATTTTATTAAGGAAAAATAAGAAACATTCATAATCTCATTTCCTCCACAACTGCCTTAAGACAAAAGTTACCTTCCCTTTTCTCACACTTTTTATTCTGAAAACCCTCCATTTGAAGACTTCATGCCATTGATAATTTTTTTTTAATAATCAAGATCACCCTATTGGATCCACATGGATGGACCTTCATGCCCTGCCAGCTTTATTGAAGTTGCTGTCCTTAGGAGAGTTGAGAATTACTATTATCCAGCCCATCATATTATATTTACCCCAGAGTCTGAACCAAAAAGGCTCCTGAAGATTTACACAGGCCTTAGATCAGACACTCACATTGAAAACTCCGAAAACAAAGTGAGTTTAGTGTACTACAAAATCTTTTTAACAATGTTCACATGGCCAACTCCTGCCAGATGATCAATACATCATCAGTGTTTCCAGAAAGAGTTAAGAACACTAAGCAAGATAGGTTTTTTAGTAATAAAATCATTTTACTTTCATTAGCATGTATTTCCTCTCTACCAGTCCTTTCTGTCCAAAAGTTCAGAGGAATAAATCAGTTTAGAGGCCACCACAGAAAATTTTCTCTGGTTATGCAGTTTCCATACCCAAAGCTTTCTCCTGCTTTGCTATACTCCCCTGAGTGATTTTGCCAGAGGCATCATAAAACTTTTGAACACAAACTTAACTAGAAAGGTCTCAGGTTTTAGATGAGCAGTGTTTCAGAATTGCTGTGTGTACTGTCTTATCCCACAAAAATCCATATATCATAAAATGAGGAAGTTGGTAAGGTAGCAAGTAACTGTGACAGGGTAGAGTAGGTATAAGGCAAAGAGCTGCCCACAGCACAAGCGCTGGACATGCTGCCAAGGGTCTACATGCACTTCGAGAGCCTGATTTGCTACATCGCTGCTGGTAATGCACTGTGCTGAGGTGCCGAGGTCTGACCAAAGCATGGATGTACCACAAGGATCACAGGGGAACAGAACAGCATGGCTGATACACCGAGCAGCAACAGAAACATAACTGCTACGTTACGTGATGTGGCAATGAAAAGGCCAAAAATGCTCAGCAGGAAAATCTTCTTCCATTCACCCTTGGCAGTTTATCAATTGCCAGACCCAACACTAGATCACTGGAAACAATTGCAAACCCTTACTCTAAATGAGTTTTAGTTTTTTGTATTACAAAGAATGTTTTCCTTAAACAACATTTTGAGTAGCCTGATATTTTTCTGGTATTTTTTATATTCATACCTGAAAAACTAGATATTACTTCTTTATGTTTTACTTAGAAAAACATTTTTCTCTCTAAATTACTGCTTTTTCATTAGAAAAAATATGAACTTCTTGCTAATCATGGAAGTTACATCTTTGCTTGGAAAGAAGTGTATCAAGCATTTATTGCTTTTAAATACATAAAGTCATGTGAGAGTTAATGTTATTCTAATTTCTAATCCTTAAACTAGACAATCTTAGCTTTACTCTATAAATAGCAGGCACTTAGACATGCACTGAGGTTATTCATAGCAATAAAATAATTACTAGCAATCCAAACTTGGACTCAGTCTCTTAAGTATTAGGTTTTTAAACTATTTCTCTGTTAGTCTAATTGGTGAGCATACCACAGTCTCACCATTTCAACCCATTATCTTGCCAGTGTTGCTCTGGGGCCTGCATTTGAACAGCCAGGAATGGTGCCCTGCAAGCTGAGGTGTCCTGTGATACTTCTAAAATTAAATACACAGTTGCTAGATAAATTAAGGTCTGACCTTGTACAACTGTAACATAAGCAGACTTGACCCTCAGGAAAGTATTACACATGACTTCTCTAAAATCTCATCAAATGTAACACGAGGTCTGGGGATATAAGATTATCTGTGCCCCCATTGGTTAAACAACTCCCATTAAGAAAATTAATTATTTGCTATTTATTCTTAAGCACTCTGTTAACAACATATGGGAGCATATTTACATAAATCACAACAAATTTGAAAAGGTTTAGCCTTTAACTAGTTGCAGATCCCACCATATTACGTCACTGAACACTACTCTCTCTCTCTCTCTGAGGCTGACATGATGCAAAGCTTTATAGATTTAATGACAAACAATTACAATACTTATTTAACTAGTTTAATAACTTGAAGTTGGACAAAGAAGCAGGAGGCATGGCACCACAGACAGCAGTGATGAAAATACAGAACAACCCCAGAGTAAGATCAAGAACAGCAGTACCTAGCAAGCTAAACCCAAGCATGGGATGAAGAAGAAGCTGAAAACATTGCTGATTCAAAACCTCTGAGTTGTTCTGGTTTTAACCAATTAGTTACCATTTTTACCATAATGAATAGTAAGGGTACACAACAAACTGAAAAAAAACCCCAAACTTCCAACTTGTCTTTAATTGTTCTAATGGAATTAAATTTTACAGTGAATTCCTCCATAACTTACTTGAATTTCTAGAACCATAAAAGTGTAAGCTTAACTAAGGCACTACTACATGCATTTCAATATTTGAACATGAGATCAACAAAAATATTTAATGATGATAAATAATATTCACTGCAACTTCTTTGGCCAGTGCAACCTAACTAAAGGTGGCACATGCCCCTAAAGAATCCCCATATAACAGAAGCTGACAGAAACAATGCCAAGATCCTGGTCTACTGCTGGATATAAGATGATATTAACAGATATATTCTTATCTAATTAAAAAATGAAAAATATGTATTTATAATACATATAAAGAACACAAAGGCTACAATTATTTTACTTTCAGTTCTTTCATTTCCTTTATGTAACCAGGACACCATCAGAATTAGTATATATCCACATTACAAACATGGTATTGTATTGATTTTCAGACATTTTTAACAACATTATGCATTGTGCATGAAGTGCCTGATTAGACTCTTACATAGTTACTAGATATAAATCCACCAATTATATTTCATGCAGAATAATAAGACTTTTTTTCCAGATACCAAATCACATGGAACTTTGAGAGGTAATACCATGTGATAAACACATTAGTGTGACAAACATGGGATGAAGACCTATAACAAGGCCTTCTTAGGTTACCTACATACTGAATATTAACAAATAGGATAATACTCCTAACAAAATCCCCAGTAAAACAGATAATAAATAAACTGTGAAATTCTACTTGGGTGGTTTGGGGTTTTTTTGTTTCTTTGTTTTCAAAGTCAGGTACTTGTTGACTGTATGCTGATAATACTCTGTGGATTTCAGCTTTGTTATATTTTAAAATAAATCATGTATTGTAACAACATTTGACCAGTTTGGAGAATTTCCCACAGTACCACTTTGAGATTGATTTCACTGACATTTTCATCAACAAGGCCTATTGCTTTTTATCCTTTGTTAGGATGTGGCAAGGACTCCTACGTGCTCAGGCTGTCTAAACACTCACTCAAAACTATTTGAACAATGCTAACTGTGTTAAAAGATCGCCAGGTGAAGAACCATTTTTGCTGCAGTCTGTTAGTGTAATCATGATAGGTCATCTGGATGGACCATAGGAGAGAAGGGGAAAATACAGGGCTGCTCCAATTAAAAAAAAAGGCAGGAACTCTAAAGACTGGTATTTTGGAAAGAGAAATAATTTCAGTACCTTGGAAAGAAACTCCAGCTCTTTCCAATGCAATTGCAAAGAACCCAGGCGTGGGGAAACACAAACCCTGAATACTGATATAAACTGTATTAACCTTTTTGCTTTAGCAGTAGATTGGTGGAAGTGCATGTTTTATCAAAGGACTGGCTTCCAGGGAGAACTCAAAGATATTCTGAAGTTCAGTTTGTGGAGTTTGCTTACCAGTTATGGGAAAGATGAGCTCAAGAGCAGGGCAAAGGAATTACAAAGAAAAATTTGTCCAGAATAAGATACTAACTTACAACATAATTATTATAAAGTATTACTACGCAAAACTGACCCTTTAAGTTAGCAACTAAGAATAAGGCTTAACAGAGGGACAACTGAATCTTCCAATGTTCATGTTCACCTCTACCAATAATTTAAGCTATCTTTTTATTTCTCTTTTGACCCATTGTCTCTATCTAAAGGTCCTTAATTAAGTTCTCTATTTTCTATTTTGTGTCTAGTTCTGTTTTAGGGCGTTTTCTGCTTTACTCAGCGACAGCATTCCGGCATACACCTCCCCGCGCCCAGCGGCGCCAGCGCCAACCCTCCCCCACAGCAACCACCGGCGCACGCGCACTGCTGCCGCCCGGCCGGCGGGGCCTCTGCTGCGCATGCGCAGCCCGGCGCCCTCCGCTGCGTCCTCTGAGGGCGCCGCGGGCGTGGCCATGGCGGGGGCGCTGAGGAAGGTGAGGCGCCGCAGAGAGTCCTGAGCTGCGTCCTGCTCCTGCGCGGGGTCGTCCTTTATGCGGGGAGGGCAGGGAGTGCCCGAGCTGCGGGGTGAGAGCGAGCGGGCGGGCACCCTGCGAGGGAAAGGCCGAGGGCAGCGCAGGGCCCGGGTCACCTCCCGGCGGTGTGGGGCGGGTGCAGCCGGGGGCACCGGAGCTGCCCCAGCAGCTGCTTGGTGTTCGCATCAGGCACAGCATCGCCAGCCGGTCGAAGGAGGAGATTGTCTCGCCCTGCCCTGCACTGAGGCGGCCTCACTTTGAGTGTTGTGTGCGGTTTTGGTCACCGCGATTTGAGAAGGATACTAAGCTGTTAGAGAACATCCAGAGGAGGGCAGCGGAGATGGTGAAAGGCATGCCCTATGACGAGCGGTTGAGGTCATTTGTCTCTTCAGCCTGTAGAAGAGGAGGTTGAGGGGGGACCTCATTTCAGTTACATCTTTCTCATGAGGGGAAGAGGAGGAGTAGACACTGATCTCTGTGGTGACCAATGACAGAACCCGAGGGAATGACCTGAAGTTCTGTCATGGAGGTTTAGGCTGGCTATTAAAAAAAGATTCTTCATTAAAGAGGGTGTTTGGGCACTGGAACAGGCTCCCCAGGGAAGTGGTCACAGCACCAGCCTGACAGAGGTCAAGAAGGGTTTGGACAATGCCCTCAGGCACGTAGTGTGACTCCTGGGGATGGTGCTCTGCAGGGCAAGAGCTGGACTGAATGATCCTTGTGGGTCCCTTCCAGCTTAGGATATTCTATGATTCTGATTCTGGAGATGTGAGCTGTTCCTTCATGAAGCACTAGAACTCTGGGATAACGGGCATGTGGCAGGAGGGCAGGGCTGGTGTCACAGAATGGTCCCTGTCTGGTGTATATTGAGCCAAAAAAAAAAAATTAGTGTGGAAATGGATACTTAGCTGTGTTAATTATGTTTATGCTCTCTCTGCAGACCACTGGACTTGTAGGATTGGCTGTAGCTGAGAACCCTCATGAGGTATGTCACACATCTCATTCTGTAGTAATGGAAACTCTCAGTGAGATCTAAGGTTTTTGTGATGTGTTTGCATGTGTAGGTATGTGGTGTATATTAATCTGGTGCCAGCTTAATGAAACAATTAAAATTATCCACAGTGATAAAGATTTAATGGATGTCATTATAAGTTATTTTACACATGTACATTTTGTGGCATGTGCTGATTTCAAAAACCTCTCTGGTATAAGTATTTTTATGAATATTTGATTTCTTTCATCAGTAATGCCAAAATAAAGAACTTTTTAGATTCAGTTCTTCATAAATATAATTCCTGCTTAAGAGGCAAAAAGATCTTTGCTGCTTTGCTGTGTACACAAGTATTGAAATAACTTACACTAAAGGGATAGCCCAGTCTTAGATGATAGAGACTAGCCATGTGGTGCAAAGCCACACCAAGACCCTGTGATGGCAAACAGTGCTTAGTTGAAGTTCAGATTCTCTGCCAATCTTCTTTTTGTTTCCTGTTTTTTTCTTCCTTGTACTTCTATTTCTTATTGTTCCAGTAGGACATCCATTCCTTGTCAGGTAGATACAATTACCTAGTACAAAAGTGTCAATTTATTCACCACAATGTGTCCTTTATCCCTGCATTTAAATCCAGCAGTAAAAGTTTCAGGTTTAATTTAAATCTATTTGCTACTCAGAACTTTGCACCAGCATGAGGAAAAGTGACAAAAAAGCCTTCCATCATAATCTCTTTGTATCTTCCTCACGTAAATTTTCAGTATATGATGGGTTAGACATGAATTTGCCTCTTTTTTTTTCATTTCTTTTAAGAGCACTTTACAGCCTTTACTGTTTTTTTCATTTACATCAAGTGTGTTCAGATGGCAACTGTCTTTGTTTTTTCATTTTTTTTCTTTGAGGAATGTGACAGCGGTAATTTTTCAGTCCTGATAAATCCCTGATTTACCCAAGATGGAGTTCAGTGGCTCAGACTTAATTATTAGTTAATCTTACACTTCTGGATTGAATACCATATTTTATGTATAGATAGTAGCTTAGTAGGTTTAGTAGGACAAGAAATAGGACAAGAAGTTAAATAATTGTAGTTGTGTATTTTAACCATGCTTTGTGATCACTTCAGCGCCTGCGAATACTGTACACAAAAATCCTCGGTGTCCTGCAAAACATTCCCAAAGATGCAGCTTATAGGAAATACACCGAGCAGATTGTAAATGAGCGATTTGATTTGGTGAAAAAGGTAAGTACAGTGCTATTTCACTAATGCTGCACATGAAAAAAATTTGTAGGATGAGAAAGTGATTTTTGGAGTGCCTGGTTGTTTCTCAGGTACACATGTAACTTTCAGGTGTCAATTCAGGAAAAGTTGAAGTATCAGGGTTTATTTTTGTTACTGACTGAGATATTTTGATGGCATGTGAAAAGGAATTGTTATTTTCCTGCTGATGTTTTATGAAAATTAGAAGCAAACATAGTTTCTTTTGAAAGATTCATAGAAAAGTGGTAATTTTCACACACTTTTCACAGAAAAATGTATGTGCTCTTGCCAGTGTAGCATCTTAGCATAATCCTTGCCTTCAATCTCCTTTTTGTTACATAAAACTCTGCAATACTGTTATTGTGTATTTAAGGTGATAATTGAAATCTTGCATATAATTCTACAAAAATCTAAGAACAAGACCTTTTTTTCAAGATTAAAACTAAAGCCCTTATCTGCTAATATTTCTTAGGATTCATTAAATAGCTTTCATTCTTTGTATTTATCATTAAGGGTTTGATATTTGCTTTTCACTAACAAACAAGTGTGAGATCTCTTTGATAATGTAAAATGATATAAACCAGCTAATTTGATAGTAGTTCTGAGGAAGACTGCAGTGTGATCTGGTTAAATTGTTGTTTTCATGCTTTTTATGGGCTTTCTACTTCTCACTAAAACTTTTTATTGTATGTATTTCAACACACAGGAGCCTGATGTCCAAAAACTACAGGACAAACTGAATAGTGGTCAGATAGAAGAAGTCATTGTGCAGGTAAAGAGGGGAAATTTGAGGTGAAGTACAAATGTAGCAGTGTTTTTTAGTGCTCCTTTGGCTGAGCTTTTGTTCAGAAAATTGGAAGTTTTGTGTATCTTCCTTTGCTGCAAAACAGTCAAGCAGAAAAAAACCCTGAAAACAAATTGTCATTTAGTGCTGTGACGGCCTCACTAAAACACAGCAAGTTAACAACTGCTTCTTGCATTATGCCTACAGATATGCATGTATACCTACTTTGCTTCTTACAGAGTCTAAATCAGTGAAAAGGGCAGAAGAGGATTGAGTCATATTGGGGTTAATCCAAACTGAGTGGAAAATACCATGAAGTTGTCATTGGGAATGTCTCGCTGAACAGAATGTCTGGGTACTTGGGGGTGATGCAATTTTTTTCAAAAAACAACCCCCAAAAACATACAGTTCCTTTGATATTTATAAGTGAAATTTATAGGTTTGTAATCATGATACATAATGACATCACTGAAGTAATTAACTGAAATAGAGGTAATTCAATATTTTGGCAATTGTATAGAATTTAAAACTTTGTGTATGATGTTTATTAACAGGCTGAAAATGAGCTGTCCTTGGCAAGAAAAATGATTCAGTGGAAACCATGGGAGCCTCTAGTTGAAGAACCTCCTTCTGATCAGTGGAGATGGCCAATATAATTTTCAAAATGGTGTAACCTCTTGAAAGCAAAAAGAAAAAAATAATTATTAATCTACTGTTACTTACAGTTGTCTTTAAATTAAAGATAATCACTTCATTAAAAGATATTTTGTCCACTTACATTTAGCAATCTAAAGGCTGCTGCCAATTTCTTGCAAAAATGGTTTTAAGAAAATTCTTTCTGGCATTCCTACAACCTTTTGTTTATTTAAATTTTTGTGTTATATATTAGCAGGATATTTGTGCCTTATGCTGAGTTATTTCTATAATTTGTGTCTGTATGTTAAAAATACAGACATAGGCCACTTGAAGTCAAAATCCAAGTTGTACAAAAGTATGATGATTTTGTCCCACTTTTGGTTGTGTATTTTTGCTACCCCCTGACAGGGTCTTAATGGCCATGCAGATACTGTGATGAGGGATCTAATGCTTCCAAAAAAGCTGGTTTTTAGATTTCAGCTGAATCCCTGTCCTGAACTGGCTGACCTTGCTGCCCACATAACTAAACACTATTTCTGGCTAGCGGGAGGTACTGGGAAGATTAGGGAGGCGAGGGAGAGAAAGAAGGCTGCTACCTAAAGTGATGGCAGCAGCCGGTTTGTTGTTGACAGGTAGGTTGCCATACTTGGCATAACACCTGAGGCACAAACCTTAGTACAGGGATCTTAGAAAGTCATTGTGTAGACTTGTATTGGTGTGTTATTGATTCTTGAGTGGTAAGTGTTGCAGAAAATGGGGTGACATCAGACTGGCTACCGGTCACCAGTTGGCTCCCACCAGGCTCCATCTTCAGCTCAGTGCTCTTCAGGATTGTCATTAACAACTTAGATGCAGGACAGGAAGGGATACTAAGTAAGTTTGCTGATGACACTGCTTTGGGAGGAGCTGTTGGCTCACTCAAAGGCAGAGAGGCCTTGCAGAGAGACCTCAACAGATTACAGAGATGGGCAATCACTGACCATATGAAGTTAAAGAGACAAGTGCTGGATTCTGCACCTGGGACAGGGCAACCCTGGATGTATGGACAGACTGAGCAGTGAGATACTGGAAAGCAGTGCTGCAGAAAGGGGCCTGGGGGTCCTGGTCAATGGCAAGTTGAGCATGAGTCAGCAGTGCCCTGGTAGCCAGGAGGGCCACCCATGTCCTGGGGTGCATCAGGCACAGCATCACCAGCCAGGCAAGGGAGCGGATTGTCCTGCTCTGTTTTGCACTGAGGCGGCCTCATCTCCAGTGCTGGGGGGAGTTTTGGGTACCACAAGAATGATAAAGAGCTTTAGAGAGTGGAGAGCAATGAAGATGGTGAAGGGCCTTGAGGGGCAGCCATATGAGGAGTGGCTGAGGTCAGTTGCCTGGTCAGTCTGGAGCAGAGGAGACTGAGGGGAGACTTCATTGTGATCTTCAATATTCTCACAAGGGAAAGTGGAAAAGCAGAGACTCATCTCTGGTGACAGGACACAAGGGAACAGCATGAAGCTGTATCATGAGGGGTCTAGGTTTGATACTAGGAAATGTTTTTCACCCAGAGGATGGTTGAGCACTGAGATTAGGTTGGTTAAAGCATGGGGCTAATCACACTAAGGATGTGGGTTGAGTCCCAGGATGGGCCAGTCATTTAAGAGTTGGACTTGATGGTTCCTTGCAGGTTCCTTCCAACTCAGAATAGTCTGTGATCAGGGAACTCAGGATATTCTATGATTCTTTTGAAAGCTTTTGTTTAGAGATTTAATCTTGTAAATCCAAATTAAAATATTCAAAATAGATCTAAGGGTACTGTGCAGGTTTACCTTTACTGATTTTTTTTTTGAGACCATTAGTAACATTCCTGCAAGTTTAAAGATAGGAATATAGCTATATCACAAAAATCTGCAGTCTAATAAGCATTTATATATGCTCTACTTACATAACACAACGTACTTGGTCATAGCTGTTTTTCATAGTTTTTAGGCCTATAAATTTACTTGTGACATTGTTATTATAAATTATTAATTATAGATTAATATTTTATGCAATGGTATTGGGGGGTAGATCAATAGAAAAGAAAAACAGTATTCCTAAGGTATTCACTCCAGAAACTATTTTCATTGCATCCTTTAACGTTGGGGTTTTTCCTCCAACTATTATTACTATAATTACAGGAATTTTTAGGGTTTGAAAATTAAAAAAGTGAAAAAGACTTAGTTTCATTGTTTGGTTTTGAAGGATTTTTCAGTCTTGACCAAGGCAGAAGCTGGTCTTTTCCTAGGTAAAACCACCAGATGGCATTCCAGAAGAGGACTTTGCTAAAGTTAAACAGTTTTCACATGAGAAATATTAAGGGATTACAGACTTGAATGAGGGCCAATGCTCATCACATGAGTAATGAAAGTTAATGGATTTCAAAAGTAAGTATTGAGCTGACCTGAGAGGAATCAAATAAACTAATAAATTAATAAACCCAAAGCCTAGTGTAAATGATAGCAGCATGAAATACTGGGGGGGGGTGGGGGGAAGGAAGGAAAGCTGCCAGATTATGGTAGCAACTCTTGGAATTCTTTCTTACTCTTCTGTAGCTGAAACATTTGCTGAACTCTTGTTCTGTTATTTTCTCCACTTCTAAAGAAGTATTTGTCATGTGATTCAAAACAGCTCTCCTATAAGCTCATTAATTGTGCTCCGGGGGAGAGGAAGTTCTTTTCATGGCCCACTGCTGCTGAAATTTGATATATGGCCTTTTAAAACCAAGTTTCACAGATAAAAGCATACTCTCATCTTCTCCCTTTCAGAAATGCACATCTATGTCCTCCATACAAGTCCTAATTTATTCCAAGAGGAATAATCCAGCAAAGTATAATTTGAAGGCTAACTAATGATTTTGCTTGATTTTTCTCTTAATTGTCAGAAATACATGATGATGCAAAGAATAATCTGTTGTAATATGGTGAGGTAAATCACTGCAAGCTTTAGAGATATCAAACTTTAGATCTTTGGAAAATTTTGAGATATCTGGTTAAGGTCATGTGAGTAAAAACGTACTTTATCTGCAAGGGTGGGAGCTAGTAGAGACAGAGCCTGTTACACCAGAAAAACAACTTGCCCCTCACCAGAGCAGAGGAAATACTGAGGTTTTTGTCATTCTAACCTGCCATCTGTGCTGCTTAACCTATCCCAAGGGGCTGTGTTCTGAAACTGAAACTAAAACCAATAGATGAATGAAAGCTGCTTATTATTACTAATATTTAAAGCTTATATGCTATTTCATTAGGAAAAAAGAAGAAAAATCATTGCAACTTGAAAATTAGTTTGAATGTTCAATTGACTACATGAAAGTGACAGTGACACAAATGACAATATCTTTCTATAGGATAAATGGTGATCCTATTCTGGGAGTTCAAACAAGGTTTTAGAAAAAACAGCATTAGCAGTGGTAATGGGAAATTTCTGTCCTTTTGATGGGAAGCAGGCCCAGTTTCAAGTGCCATACAATATCTGGGAAACGGTCATGCCAATGATCACGGCATACAACTATTGAGTACCCATTTAAATTCAATGCCTGCTGAAATGCTTTTTTCTGGATTCTCCTGGAATTGCAACACAGAACTGTATATTTCACATCCGAAAGTTGTGTGATGTGACTGTCCCGTTTTCTTGTAGCATGCTGAAAACATTTGCAGGAGTTGTGTCAGAAATGGCACCTCAAACACCAGGAAATTCAGTTTCATATGGTTTTCGTTCCGGTTTACATGTCTTTAATTTCCACTTAACAGCCTCAGTCCTCACCCCACGGACCCTCCAGGGAGAACAGCACCGTTAGGCACAGCTCATGTCACGGGTAGGCAGTGCCACACAGCTCGGAAGTGACGGCGTGTAGCACGAAGGTTGCCAACACTCACACACAACACCCTTTCTCGATATCCAACAGTTCTGGGGGCTTAGTATAACTTCTGCTACTATCTACAACATAAGGATATAAGGAAAAACGGTGTTCTCATACATTAGTGCCACTACGGGCTGGTACGAGCGCATCATGGCCGTGCTCAAGGTCACAGCGTAGGCACGGCCACTGCGGGTGCGCCAGCACTGGGGCCGCTGCAGGCCCGGGTTCGGCAGGTGCTGTGGGCTGGAGGGAACCAGGGGAGCTGCTCGTCCTTTCGCACCGCTTCCCCTTCCCTCTCCTGCCGGCCCTTCTCGTCCCCCGTACGTTTTCAGTCAGCTCTGCCGGGCCCAGCCCCGCTCCCCAGTGCGCACGCTCATGCTCCCGGGGGCCCGGCCCTGTTGCCGTGGCTACCGCGGCGCCGCAGGGGCCGGCAGTGCCCGCTCGCCCCGGCGCCGGGCCGGGAGGTGCCGCGGGGGTCCCACCTGTGCGCCGAGCGGCGGCCGCACCCCCGGCCCCGGACCGCGCCGTTCCGGGGGCTGCCCGCCCGCTCCAGCGGTTTGGTATCCTCGGGCTCCCGCCGGGAGTTGCGTCCCGGGTCGTGCGGGTTTGGTTGTGGTTTTGTGTTGAGGGGAATGGGCTTAGGATTCTTTCAGCCCGTGTCATTTCGGTGTCAACTCGGAAAACCATAAAGGTGTGCTATCTCTTGGTAATGACCCCTTGGACCAACTTGTTCTATAGGCAGAAAACGAGCGGCAAAAAGAACTGTGCCGGCTACCTGCCTTGGAGTATTACATTTGGTAAACACCAGCCAGAAGTGCTTTCTGTTTGGTGGAAGCAAACATCTCGTACTGTTCTCAATAGGTCTTTTGGGAATAGATACAGGAAAAGCTTTTCAGGACAGTAAGTCACTTATAATTCTTGCAGTGGAAATGTGCCAGTATGCAATTTATAATAGACCCTGTGATTATTCTTGCAGAAAGGTTAAAAGCATGCAACCGATGCTTTAAGAAATGGAAGATGCATCAGATGACTTTGAAGTTGTTACATCAGAAGGGTCAGATGCAGAGCAATCACCTGCATGCTCACAAGGAAAAGCAGTTGGAGAGGCTGGGGACCCAGCAGAGAAACCTCTGCTGCCAGAATCTGCAGGAACTGCACAGTCAGAGGAGGGCTGGGACCAGCAGTCTCCCCAAAATTCAGTACTACCAGAGAATACAGAAAATGAGACAGAGACAGGTAAAGAAATTGTTAAAATGTTGGGCATTAATGGTTTAAAGAGATATTTTTTTCTTCAATTTGGTTATAGCTTCTTGCACCCCCTCACACCCTCATTTTGTTTATACTTGATGGGATTTGGTCCTGCAGTAACTTTTTAAATTCTCATATGAAACATACTCCGAAGGTAAGAAATGTATTCTTTATCTCAAACTGTAGTAGTCATTTCTAGATGGCATTTTATAGAATGATCTTTATTTCCAGAAATGTGTATGAGTAGGTATACATGTTTTGTATATGCATTTAAATTAAGTTTAGCCAATATTATAGAAATCACCTTACTATTTTACCTTTCTTAGATTCCCTTGTAACTTATCTGCCACCCTTCTTTATCCTTGTCTTTCTCCTGCAGTCCCCCAAATGCTCCATCATTTCCTACACCTGTTCTTCAGTGTTCTGGGTGTCTTCAGTCACTTCCTCTTCCCCATACAGGACCCCATTTTCTTAGTTCTTCAGAGCAGAAGGGAGCATATCATGCTCAGCACCTGAGCACAGTGAATAACAATTCCTACTATGGACTTGCTGACTACTTTCCTCTTGGCTGGGCTGCATTCATCTGCTCTCATTCTGAGTAGCTGGCTAGGACTGTCTTTATGTGGTGACACTATTACATTAGATATCGCCTTTAAAATTGTATGATAATACTATTTCAGCTTTCAAATAGACTGTCTTTCCAGCTGAAAAAACTATGATTATGCTGTGTGGCAGTGTTATAATAAAATCATCCTGGGGTAAACTTGAAAGAGTTGTTTGTTTTGAGAAGCTTCTCAGGAGTGAATTTTGGTTTTATTTTTAGCAAGCATGATTGAGGATAATGAAACACTTAGGAAGACTGGGCCTAATTTTGATGAAACTGTCCAGTCTGAGAATCAGGAACATTTTCATAGAGAAGTCATTCAACAGGATTACCACATGCCTGATGTTATAACTGTTAGAGTACAAACAGGTAAATGCTGGTTTTGCACGTTTATTGATACATATGTAATTATTGCCCAATCTAGATGTGTTACTGAAAGAAACAATATTTATATTTTGGAACTTCCATTTTAACAGATTCAGATTCATTTCAAGACGTAGTTGTAAAAATTCAAAGGCCTACCTATAATAAACCTTTTCTGGGTGGATATAGGAACGTGTCAACAGGAGAGGAATTTCATAATGCAGGATCACAAACAAAACCCAAAAAACGACCTGACAAAGGAATTCAGTTATTTTGTAAGGAAACACAGGTAAAGGCTCTGTAATATCTTTTTAGAATGTTGTTTTTTGCCAAATGGAATAGAATGCTGATGCTATTTCTGATAGGAAAGAGGAAGTGAATCTGAGATAAATGTGCAAATGAAAGTATTTAGTGGACAACTATAATTAGTCTTGTGATTCTTATTGCAAATAGCTAATTTTGCCACTTACTGTAATGAGGAAAAAAGATCTCTGTATATTTTCTTCTCATC
This sequence comes from Acrocephalus scirpaceus scirpaceus, assembly GCA_910950805.1. NCBI lineage: Eukaryota > Metazoa > Chordata > Aves > Passeriformes > Sylviidae > Acrocephalus > Acrocephalus scirpaceus. The sequence continues at coordinate 21,759,799 of OU383777.1, forward strand.
TGACATGCATTTTTTCCCCAGACGGTTGTGGAAAAAAATAAGCCACAACAAACAAGAAATACAACATCGACACAGATGACTAAAATTGGCCTTTATGTATCAAACATGACTGATAAACTAATAACTCCTGGAAAGTATTTTACAGCGGAGGAGTACCATAAACGTAGACTTGAAGCAGTAAGTCCTTATCTGTTAAAACTATCTGTAAAATAACATATTGTGAAGGTTACCTGAATATTCAGTGAGTGTTCAGAGTGTTCAAAGACTGAATTTAAAAATGAACTGTAAAATGTCTTCTTATGCTCATCTTTTGTCATCTTTCAGATACAGGGGAAATGTGTTTGCTCTGTGGATTTAGTGACATTTGATACCTTGGAATCTCTTAAATATTAAGAATTCTGAATTTATTGTTTTCTGTCTCACAGTGACAGTTAAGTTTCCATGTAGAGCATTAAAGATTAAAACAGGCTTGTTCCGACAACGTTCTCGTGATCTCTTTGGAAGAATCTAGGCTACATGCTTAACGTATGGCCTGAAATAGGTGGAGTATTGGGTTAGGATTGAGGAGATCTGCATTCAGCTTTTGAGTTTTGTGTTGTCCATTTGGTTGGGGTTTTTATCAGACTTAAGAGGCTACCTTGGGCAAACTGGTCTGTTCTGGATTCTGTTCAAGCTCTCTGTTTTGACAGTAAGGTAGAAATGAGCTGTTCAAACACAGGCAGTGGGTCTGTGGGGTTTTCTGGTGCACTGAATTGCCTCATGAAGGTAATTCAGATTACAGATTCTGCATATTCATTGTGCAGAGAGTGCCATTTAGGCATTCTACACTGCTTTTTGGAAACCATGTATTCCATAACTGCACATCTAACTCAAGTGTGCCTTAAACTGTATTAAGTGAGGCACTGCTTTGTAAATGCTCTTATTAATTTGATTGCTGAAAATAGACAGCCTGAATCCAACTGAATGGAGAAACAGTTGATTCCCCAAGTGTCTAAGTAGAATAATTGTATTGGTAATTATATTGACATGGTTGGCAAGATCTTTGAAGTTTTCTGGGTAGAAGTTTTCTTGTAAGAACTTCTTAAATTGGTCAGCTTTAGCTGACAGCAATAAGCATCTTGTAGAAGTGGAACCCAAGTAGGGAGTAATTTTCTGAGGAATAGCAATATGTTTTACTGTGGTCTTTAGTGACATTTACTGAAATCTGTAGTATATCTACGTATAATTTATAATGCACAGTAGAGAGAAGTCAGCTTGGTGTTGGTTCATGCTGATGGATTTGCACAGTGCAGTATAGGTCCATATTGAAATACTGTTTGAAGATAGATTCAAGAGAAGTTTTAGATTAAGATATTACCACAGACAGTGTATTAGTATGATTTTGTGCTTGATGGCTTTCGATGCTGAACAATCCTTACTATCTCATGGTATTGATCTGCCTAAGCCACTTGTAGTGCAAGTGCTAACTCAGCCACAAAAAGGTAAGGCTTTTGCAGTATCCTCCCTTAACATACTGTAGACCTATCCCCAGTCGTCAATAGCCACATCTTGGGAAGGTTGATGATTTGATTTTCTTTTTTCATCTCTGTCATAACAGCATTAGTAATTTCACTTTCACTATTTGTTCACAAATAGAATGCAGTGGATTTTGTGTCTATATGTTGATTTTTGTAACTAGAAATTTTAAAGAAATTTTGCAAATATGTCTGCATTCCCAGTCTGTAAGTTGGTAGTAAGATAAGGAAAAGAATAAAAACAGTACATGGCAAAAGGCATTTTTGGGAGATTTGAAAAAGAAAAATAGATATTTAAATGTAGTTTATATTTTGATTTAATTATTTGAACCTATTTATCTGCTGTACTCACTGGTTAAATTCCTACAGTTACCTAACATGAGTAATCATACTAGTGCTTAAACTAATAGTACATGACTGATTTTGTAACATTTAAATTAGTTTCAGTACAAGAAAAATCTTACAAAATGTAGTTAGGAAGCTGGAGAAAAGAATGGTTAAGAAAAAAATACTATGCTACAAAATACTATGTTGTTTTGTTTTAAATTCAAAATTCTTTGGTATTGTATCACATATAGGTAATAGTATTACAGAAATATTTCCGTCGTTGGCATGCTGTAAATTTAGTACAAAATCTGAAGGAGAAAAAGAGGTTAAGGCTGGCATTGGAGGCACAAGAAGAATTACGGAAAAAAAGGGAGAAAGAAGATAAATTGAGGAGGGAGTATGAGAAAAAACTGAACCCTAAAACAAAAGAAGACTTTGAGCTACTGTACCATGACTTGGAATGTAAGTTTTCTTAAAGAGATATCCTTAAAGCAACAAAATAGTACAGTTTGTTTAAAACAAACTTAGGGGTTTTACGTGTTTTTATAGATACTTCAATTATTTTTTTCCACTTTACATTGGAATTTGTTTCATTTTAAAATAATTATTTTACCTTCATGTATTACTAGAAACAGAAAGAAGGCCTTGATGCTCTGTATGCACTGTTCAGCAATAACATCCCTGTGTTACCAGCAGCCAGCGCCTTACAAGCTGCTATTAAAATATAAAATTAACTTGATTGCAGCCAAAACCAGTACACCTTTTTTTGGAAATAACTGGCTTGTAGAAAAGTGCTATTTGGCAGTTTTATAAACTTTTTTTTATGTCTAAAGGTAAAGTCAGCTAGAAGAACAAAAAGGGGTCTTTTTAGATCAGAGTTACTTTTATCTTTCATTCTACATTTCAGATGCCGAAAATAATTCTGTGAAGAAGTAGTATTAAGATCCATAATTCATCATTTGCTATAGACTTTTTTATAATGGATTAAATTTTTTACAGAATTTTGCAACATATGATGACAGAAGTTATTCCTTTTGTCTTAGTTGTCCTCTATGCTTTCTCTCCTTTCTAATTCATTCCATGTTTCACAAAACTCTGTTGTCAAAATTTTAAAAATCTCTTAGAGTTCTGCAGGACATTTTGAAAGTCATGCATTTGCTGTTCTTGGAGTAGATGATGTCTAATACAGGCAAGCACATCTAAACTTTTCCAGAAAAATAATGTGAATACTGCAGATAATTGGCATAAAACCTTACAAGAAGCTAATGGTGCAAACTGAACAAAAATCTTAGAGTATGTCCTTTTGGAAAAATAAAAACAGTCAAAAGCTGAGTGCTTGTACCAGCATATAATGAAACAGCAAGACAAATTTTGGTTTTTTACAATGTCTCTTTTGAAGCCAGAGATTTGTACTGCAACTTGTAACAACTCTTATGTTATCTAGGCTACAGTGCTTTGTGGTCTAGCTCTTTTAACGTTTGGATATTGTTCTCCCTGTAGCAGAACTGACCTAATGGATTACCTACTTCATTGCAAAGCCACCTGCCCTACCTTAAACCATCTCTGCTCTTTCTTCAGTGGTAAACTGAGCATAAATTTGGTGGCATGTGTTATTCATAGAGCTTAGGATCACGATTCAAGAATTCCCAAGTTATACACTAATCCTTTGATGCTGTCATAATTTGTGTGGCATTGAACAAATTGCTATGTCTGAATTAACAAATGATTTATAAATATCACTGTTCGTGACAAATGTAGAAATTATTGCTTGTCTTGAACTTTGCAGGTGTTGGAATGGTATCTTCATGAGATTTGTGGTTTGTTTGGGGCTGTCTACCCCTCCTCTTTTTCTTTGTACATAGTTTGCTTTTCACTTTCCAAGTCAAGCCCTTTTAGAGGTGTATCTCACTAAGTAATCAAAAGCCAAGGTACTCAAATAGTACTTGTTTCCATGCCACTTATGAGAAGTTTTACTATTTAGCATTTGATTTTCTGCAATATTTTCTTCGAGGATGTACTTCCAAACTAGTGTGCTTTCAGAGGTATAATCCACTTTTCTTTTTTTTTTTTTTTTTTTTTTTTTTTTTTTTTTTTTTTTTTGAGTATGACAATCTTACTTGCAGTAGAAACAACCAAGTTCAGTTAAAGTTGTGGAAGAGTCCTGATCTTCATGATATTTTTAGATTTGAAACTTACGGTTATGCAAGTGCCTCTTGCTTAATTTAATGACTTTGGATTCACAAGTAATAAAACTTTCAGTCAGGTCTGTTCAGGAATTTCACATCTAGGCAACCTGAAAAAAACATATTTCACTTCAGAACGTAACAAATTCCAGTATTTGAAATGGGTTTTTTTAATATTTTGTTTAAAATAATGGTCTGGTATCAATCTCACTGTTTAGTTTTTGTTAACTGGTGTTGACTAGTTGCTTTTCTACATGGAGATTTGCAGTCATGCTCTTCATTTTAATAGAGCTTAATGATTCTAGGAAGTTGGGGGTTTTTTCCTACCTGCATCTGAAACAATTTTGCATTCTTATAGTGCCAACAGTTTGCACAAGCTAAATCATTGTGACAGTAATAGAATGAGACTGTTGTCCTCCAGGGATCTGTGAAGGTTATTGCTGCAATCACAACAGGGTTACTATTACAGGGTCACCCAGTACAAGCAATTCCTGGTGGTTCAAAAACTTGCCTCTTGACTATACAGTGCAAATGAGATCTATCTATATATTCATCATGTCTGCATAGGTATTTATTATTTATTTGACGAGCATGAACTATTTTACTTCATAAACACTGGAGTAAAAATTGTAATGAGTAAAATCTCTGCCTGTAGAACAAATAATCTAAGAGAAGTGTTTTAACTTGGTTGCATGTAGATGGGGAATCAAGAGGTGACTATCCAGGTGAGTGACATCTTCATTTCTGAAAGTATAAAATTGGTCACTGTATTAATTAGCTCCACCTTGAAAGTTGCTGCCCCCTTCAGGCAAAATAAAGTTTTATGTAAATTAATTTGATAAAATGCTGTTGTTTGCTGAATTGGCTTTATTTAAAATATATCTTAGGGTTGTCAGAACTTGTCAGACAGCTGTCATATTACAGCTTGAAGAGCCTTAAGGAAATGAATTGAAATATTTAAAAATGGAAAACATAAGGTATTGTAGATAAGAAGCCACAGGCAGAGAATAAGCTTTCCTCCTTTCCCTCCTCCTGCCTCTAATCTTACCTGATCCAAGATGTTACAGGCTTTTTCAGTGCATTACATATTGGATGGTTTTCATTTACTGGGTTTTGCTTTTGCATAACTGTTCGGGGGTGATAACAACACTTTGAGGTATTATTCAGGAATGTTGGAATTTTGGATCTTATAAAATTCCCTACAAAACTCCAGAGGTATTTGAACTGGATCAGACTCTTCAGAGAAGCCAGAAATTTTTACAGGATATGCAAAGGCAGTAAACACAGTTTGATTTTACAAGTAGATTTCTCTAAAGCCGTATATCAGCAGCATAAGTGTCAGGGGGTCAGATTCTTATACAGAACGTACTGATCCATGTGCTGCTGTGGCTTCTTCTGTGGCCACTTTCACCCACTTGGAGGGTTATGCTGTAAAAGAGGAAAGGGAGAGTAAAGCAATGACTGTCGAGTTATTAATGTATATTCATCTGCCTTGGATGGCAAAAGGTGGTACCACTGCAATATCCAGTATAAGACCTGGAGTGCTAAATGTGACTGTCAGTCAAGTTTTATCTTGGTTTTGGAGGACTTCAAGCTTCTTTAGATTTTACTTATTTATGCAGGGAGTAGCAGTAATATTTTCAGCACTGAGTACTAGTGGTACCACAGTAAGATGCAGCCATTTCATCATATATTTCCACAGGAGCTAAATTCTTTTTCTCACACAGAGCTTCTTTTTCTCCTACTCATCCTGAAGTTTGGAGTACAAATTGGCAGTCTGGAATTGATGTACACACACATACTCTCACAGAACATCTGTATCATTTACATTCATTTCTAGGCCATCTTGCATGTACTGAAAATAGCCACAACCATCAATTCCCTAAAATGGAAATTGGCTTTTAGTGAATATTGAAAGAAAAGTCAATGATGTTGTTTCTTAAATATGAAAGCAGAAATTTTGCTGGAAAGTATCTTGTAAAAAAATACCCCAAATATTTGTATCTGCAGTATGGGTGCAGGAGGAGACTGAGCGAATCAACAGAACTCTTACTGGAGCTGAAAGAAAGGCAGCACTTTGTGCACTTCTGGAAGAAGAGACACAGCTCATTGCTTACATTGAGATGCACAAACTCGATGCCAATGTGGAGAATCAACAAAAAGCAATACTCCACCTTCTGGGTAAGGTCAGTAATTAGGCTGATCATAAAGAATACCAAAGTAGAGGAACAAAAAATACACCTGCAAAGTACAAAAAGTAACTTCTGTAGTTTTTAACTGTTAATCATGTGAATGCTAATGTTATAAATATCCAAATTATATGATTGTTCATGTAAATACACTTCAGTAAATTTCTTTTTCTAAGCTGAGAATTTCATAGCTGTCAGACTAATTGAAGGTTGAACAGTGCATCATTAAGGCTGTTAACTATAAAAAATATAAACAATAAATAGAACAAATTTTAATAATACAAATATCCTTCAGGAAGTAAATTTGTCATTAGTTTCCTAAATGAGCATAGACCTCTGATCATCATATGTCTGTCTTTATAGAAAGAATTTACTGTATTTTCCTGTATAAAGAAGAGTTTGAATCTGATGTTAAACTCAGTTATTAAATCACTAGCTTTAGTTCCATTAGAACTTAAGATTTCATTTGGTATAATCTTAGGGATGACATTTAAGGTAAGTGTTCCTCAGTCTTTATAAAAAAAATATGAGAATGCCTTCATTCACTAAGGTGGTTTAAAATGGCATTAAATTCAATGGTATCTTAATGTAAAATATAAAAAACCTTGTCCTTTTAGGTAGATGTCCAGCCATTGGAAAAAATTAATAGTTTATTTTCAAAGTATGTGACGTGATTATGAAAAGAAATACTGCAACAGAAATGGTTTTTAGCTATCTATTTTTTTATTATTATTATTTTAAAATTTTGATTACTTAGTGCTCAAAAGTAAAAATGGCAGTTTTGTCCAAGAGAGACTTTTTTCATTCCTTTTATTACTGATGCAGGGGAACTGTACTCTAAATGTGATTTGATAAAATGTATTGCATTTCTCATAATGAGCAAATTGCTTATCTGAAATCTTGGTGGAACTGTTACTACATTTATTGCTGTGGTATGACTGTTTTATGTCTTACTGCTTTCAAAAATGAAAAAAACCAGAAAACCAAATAATTAAGAATATTTTTAGAGCCTGGAATCATTTCTATGTTTAGTGTTTGCATCTACTGCTTACAATATTTTCTGTTACCTGCTAAGAAAAAGAAGCCTGGAACAGTCAAAGCAAATATATTTCTCTCTAAACTCACTTTGTTGTTACTTTTCCCATAAGGACTGATTTCCAGTGTACTACTTGTACAGATTACTTCCAGCACATATTCTGACAAGCTGTACAGTTTTCTTACATCTAGAATCAGAAGCAAAATGTTCTTCAGCACAAGAACTCTCAGTGACAGTTGATGTTTGGAGAATCAGGAGACACATCAGAGACAACAGATATTTTGTCTTACCAAACAGTGGACATTTTCCTGAAGCAGTTACTAATAATTTACTTATTCCTATTTTAAATGTATAAGTTTTGTTTTTCATGAAAGGGGCTGTAATCATTTTAGTTTTAAAATCTATTGAGCTTCTGAACTAGTGCAACTTTTCAATCTTTTTATCACATCACTGTAGGATTTTGAGTGTTGTTCTTAGCTGTTGACATCAATAGCTCTAACTCAGGGAGAAAAAGTAACAATTTCTGCATTTTTAAAAAAAGATTAAAGTTTTCTAAATTTCAAAATTAGATGGATGGTTTGTTATGATTGTAGCAGTGCAATTTAAGCACTTTAAATTACAGTATGAAATTTATTGTTGAGTGCTTGATTAGGAATTATTAGTTTTTTCTTGAACTTTGAGCTGGTAGTGTTGATCTGGACACTTGCCAGTTAAAGCTGGCATAACATCTTTCACATCTGAGATTGCAAGCTGCAGTAGCCAATGTGGTATGAAACTTGCTTCTCCATGGAAACCTTTGTTCCCTTCTTTGCTCCTTTAACCATATACCTCCACAGGCATGTGTGCTCTTATGCAGGTTGTTACTGGTTTTGTGTGCACCATGTTCTATGGGGTTCTTCTTTATCCTGAGCTCGTTCTTCTTCAGCATTTGTACTTTAGAGAGGAAGTATCTGATTAAGCTTTTATACAGCAATCATACTTACTTAAATAAACTTGTGTAATTATTAACTGTCACTCAGTTCATGCCTTTCATGCTTTGTACTATTTCTGCAGACATCCTATGGATTTTTTTTTATTATATTTACCTTTTTCTCTCTGTCTTTGGTGGTGTATTTCACACCTCAGGCACTTTTTCTGCTTTCATGCATTGGCAGCAGAGTGTAGTTGTAGTAGCCTTGCTTTCTGAGGTAATACAGATAACAGGATTATTGTAAATTCCACAGCACTGCCAGCAGACTAAAAAGAGAAGAGAAAGCTGGCAGAAAATCTCAAAGTTTTAGGTTTTCTCATGTCAGTCTGGAGAACAGAAAAATAGTCTTGAAATCAGAGAACTTTTGATTCTTTCTTTTTTCTGTAAAAAGCTGCATTTTTTGTTTACATTTTAAAATGTTTTTATGTTATACCCAGCTATGATAAGGCAGTAAGAAAAAATACAAAAGTTACAGAAATATTTCCAATGAATTATTTATAATAACACAATTGGTCTGTATTAAGGGTCATTTGCAGAACGAGATACCAAGACTGCTGGCACATACCAGGTTTGCAAATTATGAGAAGAATCTAATTTTACTGACTATTTCCTAGGGTCTTCTCTGGCCATTGACTCTTTCTAGCATAAGCAAATTACCTTTCTCTGTAATTGTGATTTCCTTGGAGAGGATCAAATGTAGGTGTTGAATTAACTACTGCATGGAGAACAGTGGTTTGTCCCAGCCTAACATACAAAGGATTGACAGCATGATAGACCTTCTAAGTTGGTCTGAATTTTATTGTTTGAAAAGTTTGGGGGTTTTTTTGTTTAGTTTCGGGGTTTTTTCAAGAATTTCTAGTATTGTACAAAGATAGTGAAACAAAATGAAGACACAGTAGAATGCTCCCTATTTATGACAGAGAAAAAATTGCTTTGCTGTAGTTCTGCAGAAATTCAAGGATTTCACCTAGTAATTAAGAGGTGGTTGTTCTGGGGTGTTTTTTAGCTAATGTCTGGTTTTGCTATTGCATTTCTTAGGTTCAGCTCTGAAATGTGACCTCTGGTTTAACAATATCTCCTTTACTTAGAGTTCTACCCCCACTGATAATTTAATTGTGTCATTAATTTGATGTTAAATCCTTTTTAAAATTATTTTGTCTTTCTCTTCCTTACCTAACTTTATTTATTTAAAAGTGAGGAAAAGTCTGTTTTGATTGTGGTGATAACTAATCATACCTCTTCTAGCTAGCTAATATTCTTGGTATTTTTATTATCACTATATCAAGTCTATTTCATCAAAATAATGATTGTATCAATGCTAGGGTCATGTCCAGAAAACTACAAGGCATGTAAATGCAACACAAAGTGTTGCTGTTGTCAGGTCATACTGAGACTGCAAGGTGAAGTTTGTGTTAGTGAACACTTAAGTTCCAAATATCGTGAAAGAGAATAATTAATACACAGAAAGAGGTTTCCAGTACCTCTACCATTAAGAAAAGGAAATGGAGTTAAATGGAGTTAAGTAATGATGAGTAGAGGCTTTTGAAAACTCTTTTTCTCTTGGAATTGGAATTTTCTATATACATTGTCTCCTTACGTAACAGTGTGATTTGCAACCAAAACCAGTCTTCTGGAAAGGAGAAAATGGTTGTACTTTTCACACCTCGTGTGGCAGGTGACATCATGTAACTTCTTACTGTCTATAAAAGTTAAAGATGTGCAAAGAGATAATTGAAGCATAAGGCATATGGCATGTGGTTAAGTTAGCAAGCAAGAAGCTAGGTGAAGTATCTGATTAACTGTAAACACGTACCTTGCCCTAGCTGTAACAAAGTGTATTCCTTCTATCCTTCTCTTCAACTAGTATAAATAGAACAGTTCCCTGGAGATATTTTTTACTGCAGTAGACTTAAAGGTCTTAAATTTGCAATCTTTACACAGTCAACAGACCTATTGATTTTTACTGATAGTTTGAAGGGATTTATGACTGCAAAGTGGAATACAGAGCTAATGTATTCTAACACTACTGTCAGTAAATCACTTTAAAGAAGTAGAGCATATCCCTGTAGGAGAATATTATTTGCTTTTAATATCCTGTAAGTCAAAATTGTCATGACCTGCAGCTTTAAATAAAGCATGCAATTGAATGCTTGGTTTGGTGGAAGAGGTGCTGTATCCCTATCGACAATAGAATTAGTCTTTTGCATTAGTCAAGCATTAACATTTAAGTCCCTATTTGCTCTGATGAAACTTGATGTAACATAATGCAATTGTTCAGCTGGTGGTCAGATTTTAATAGCTCAGAGTTTTACAAACTGTTTCTGAAGTGTGCACAGCCTAGGAGGTGGAAAGCTTATGATGGAAAAATCACTGAAATGGATACACAGAACAGTCTCCGTGGCAAAGAACTGCTTGAAATCTACCACAGCATTAACACAAAGGACATCCCAAAAGATGAGAGAACATCTGTGCTGTTAACACTCAGATCTACAGTGAAGGTAAGGTTTAGTTTTCTATTTATGTTTAGCTTGAAGTTGTACTTTCCAAAGATTCTGTCTCATAATTATGTTGACACATAAGCAATGCTGCTGTTACTGGCAGACAAGTGCCATGATGGTTGTTTGGCAGCTAGATAACCTCATGTACTTACTACCTGATGCGTGAGTGTAATTTACATTCTGGATACACTCTAAATTTGTATTTCACTTTACTATGTGCATATTTGTCTTCAGGTTGTGTTAGAATTTTAACCCCATGGTTTTAGACTTTTTTGTATATTAATACATAATACAATTTTAGTCCAAAGTTTAGTTTACTACTTAATACCAACCTTATGAGAACTGTGTCAGGGATGTATGTGGTGATTACCATTTATTTTTTCTCAGTTCTTTGAAATATCTGTTTAGAGCCTTATCTATCTACTGGTTTGGATTACCAGTTTTATGGGTAGCAAATACTGATTTTTTTCTTATTCTCTTTGCCCCTCATTCCCTGCCCCCACTGTTGCTGCTAGTGTTCCCAATGAATTAGGAGCTGGTTGCATTTTTTTTAGTCTTTCATATTGGTTTTATTTATTTATTCGTGTACAAAAAGAATGAGTTTCAAGGTCCCTTCAGGATGATAATATTGACATCAGCCTAGAATAGAATGCTGCTTCCTGGTCTTATTAAAACAAACATGCATCTTGCTGTTTGTTTGAGTTGTGCCAGTATTTGATTTAAAGTCACTATGGCACTGAGAGCATTTCTGGTTTATGAACTCTTGCCCATCTTAATACAAGTCAGTGTTGCTGTAGTGAACAAGTGAATTTCTGTAAAATAGCACTTTTTTTTAACCTGAGAAATCACTGAACTCATTCACCTCTTATGTCTCTCTCTGGAGAATCTCCTGCCCAGTATTTGAAATATTGAAGTGACTAATTTCCAGGCATACTGTCAAAATCCCCCATGTCTTTTGTGTAGCGGATTTTTTTTGGTTTTCTTGTGGCATTTTTTTAAAACCCATCCATATTACACCTCCAATCTCAAAACCAAAGGAAGCTTCTTAGGGAAATATTTCTTTGGGCTTTTGAAGTCTTAAAATTTTGCACTTGTTGAGTACCTCTGCTAAGCATCTGTTAGTGCTTCCAGGCTTACAGTTCCTCACAGCTTTGGTATACATTTACAGGCCCCTTAAAACAGAATCTGTAAGCATTCTCACTTTTATAGCTCTACAGTTGTTTCATTGGAGTTTTTTTTTCTCTGAGATACTAACAAGTTCTGTGGACATGTTCTTATATTAACATACAGAGGTATGAATGGTAATGGGCATAGAATCCATAGTTTGCTTTCATGTCTCATTGGATGATTTGGTTTTTTTGCTTTTTTATTGTTATGTAATTTATTTTCCTTTTTCTCTCTTTTTTTTTTCAGGAACATGAATGTGAATTAACACAGGAAATAGTGGCATTAATTGACAGGGAAGTTGATCTTATGTCAAGAGAGGTAAAAGAATGCAACTTGGAAGGACTGAGGAAAAGAATTTGTACATTATTTCTTCAGTATATCAAAATTCCAGAGTATAACCCTGGAATTGCTGGGTTACTTAAGGTATTATTCTTATTTTGCAGCCTGACATAGTGGCTATTGAATTAAAGAGAAGGGGGATGGAAAACACTGAAAGCTTTATTTTACATTTTGCTGCAGAATTGGTGGAGAAGTTCCTCAGGAAGTAAAATGTAGCAAGTACATAGGCTTCACACAAATAAATTTATATAGTCCTGTTAGGAAGCATGGGACATAGACATGATTATAAGCACCTGACAAGTGGCTGGCAGCACAGAGAGAGCCCAGGAACTCTTGTGTCTGAAATAAAAAATCTGAAAGTTATAAATGGTGGATCTTATGGGATGGTATCAGTAAAATGTAATAGTAAAGTGGTACCAATATACTGAGAGAGGAAGTCGTGTCTTTTCTGCTGGTCAAAAGGCAGCATGTCATGCATCCAGAAAAGAACACTGCCCATGTCAATGTCTAGTGAACTTGCACCTAACCAAAACTCTTCCGGCCTTCTGTTGTAGAATCAGTTTCTACTGTGTGCTAAGAAGATGTAGTTAGTTTTGTGCGAGTGTTTTTCTTTTCCGACTACAGATTACAAATAAAAATATGATTCACTATCATATGTTAGTGTTCTAAGTAGCAATGTCTGTTTTGCATCTATCAGAAGAGCATTCCTTGTACAGTGGTCAGTGTTATTTCAGGAGTAGAGAATCTGTCATCTTTGGATGCAGATGTTAGATTTAGAACCAGCTAACAGTTAGTTTTACACTAGGTCTATTAGCAGAGGTAGCATAGCAGAGACTGAAGATTATCAGACTACTCAAACTATCCGGTTACATACTTGTCCCTCTGCACAGACTACATTACATTCTTTCCAGAACCCATGAAGGAATATGGGGATAAAGAGGTCACTATCAAAGTTTAGTCTATTTTCTGGCCATGTTTCTGGACATGTGGGTCTGATGATTTTGTATTCTTATGCCAAAATATTAATATTACCATAATCTAGGTTTTATCTTTGCCATAAAGGCCAGATTCTACATGAAAAATCAAATGCTGAGAATTTAGTTTCTGTTTTCTCTGTGTTATCATCTTTCCAGAATAACTGACAATCTGCATACATAAAAGCATCAGGAAGAGCTGGAACATAATGTTTAGGATCTTCATATAGCTTAAAAATGAATTGACTGATTTATATAACTGATTTTAGCAAATGCAGTAAGAAAATACAGTGAGTCTTGGTATCCTATCAAATAAAAAATCACAACACTTTATTGGGTATTTTAAAATAAATACTTCCAGCTTTTACCTATTAAAATACTTGTATGAAAATATGGAAGACATATCCTGACAGTGTTAGAGTGACAAGCAAGTAATACAAAGATACCCTGTAGTAAATTAACTTTTTTTTTTTTATTATTTTTAGGTTCCACAGGATCCCTTGAAGCTTTATAAAAATGTTTACTTCTGTCATAGCTGTGAAAAGTACTTAGCATCTACTGAGTTTCCCATTCCTGCAAATTCCCGCACCATTGGCAGATGTCGCTCGTGTTACCGGCTTGATAATGAGGCTCGGAAACGAGAATCATATTTGAAGTACAGACTTATACTAGAAGATCTCAGGAAGTCTGAAGTTGATTATCAGGATGATAGTAAAATTGCTTTCTTAGTTCAGGTAGTGTTGGAAAGAGCATTGTTACTCACAGTAACCAGTGGCTTTGACTAGATGTCTTTATTTTGTGTATGTTGTTGACAGGCTGAGAAATGGGCTAAAAGTTACAGCCTCTTCCTGCGGTATGCAATGTTCCACACCATAAAGAAGCAGCCCTTAAGCTCTTGAAGCATAGGTGTACTTTTAAAGATGGTTTGCAAGCTATACACTAAAAGAAGTCTAGCTGACAGGTCAAAGAATCAGGTTTGTTCCTGATTCCAACATAGTTCCAACAACTATGCAAAAAGTATACATGTATGTCAAGGTGCTCTTTAACCAAGTGATCATATGGCATGTGCACTGAATTGTTTTTTTACCCAAAGCTTTATTTGGATTTTTACATGGGTGCAAGACTTGTAGAATGAAACGTGCTTCTTCCTTTTTAACCCTGTTTTTCATTTCAGCTTCCAGATCTGCAGTACCTGATTGAGCACATATGGAACTGCCAGTCAGCTCTCAGTGCCTGCAGTGACCTGTATGATTTGGTTATGGTCAGGTGGGATAAGCAGCATGAGTGGTCTCCATGGAACACTATTCTCCTCACTAAAGAAGAGGCAGATGCACATCTTAAGCTGTGTAACCTTCAGAAGGTAAATTTCAATGGGCTTTTTTTTCTACATTATTTAGAATCCTGTGACTAATTACATTGGGCCAAATTTAGTCGTTACACTTGTCCATGTTTAAATTGGCTCATTGTGACTATTTAAATGATTGCATCTGTACTATTAAACAAAATGGACACTAATCCAGAAAGCATCTGGTATGTACAGCTCATTCCATCTACCTGAACTCTGTCTTGCCCCGATTCTCTCTCCTGAAATGCAGGAAGCTGAGTGGCCTCGTCCACGCTGCCTGCTGAGAACAGTGCCATGCATGCACTCTTCTTCAGATTAGATCAGATCAGATCAGACAAGAGCTAGCCTGAATGAAAAGCATACTAAAGACTAACCATAAATACTGTGACAATTGTATGCCTGTGCTCGTGCACATGCTCTGGCCTCATTAGTTTCTGGTCTTCTAAATTTCATCAAATAGAAGAATGGTTCCTTGTCTTTAACTTACCAGTTTGTCGTAAAATTTGTCACTACTTCCTTACATAAATGTCAGTTAAGTATCCCTTACAATGTAACCTTATAGTTTGCATTTAAGCAATAGAAACATAATTTCTTTTCTGAGTTAAAACCACTTAGGACTGTGTTAAACTTTTCATCAAAACTGGTTTTTTACACCAATCCCGCCAAATTCCATATCTAAACATGGTAGTCTATGAAATGTCTCTCCACTGAATATCATATATTAAGAGTATTTAGTTTTGTAAGGCACAGGAGAATCCTGTGAGCTGTGTTTGTCCTGCATTTAATAATGGTTTATTAAGCCTTTCAGCTCCAGGTTATTGATTTATGTAAGTAGTGATCTTCAGTCATTGCTGCCTAGTGTTCTTTTGTTCAGGGTGTTCTTAATTCAATTTTTAATGCAATATATGTGCATCAGAAACAGCTTCAGCTGTTTTTTATTGCTCTTCTTTTTGGAAGTCATAAGAGCAAACTAAACAGACAGAGCAAATTAATTGCCCTCTTTAAAGTTTTGCTTTATGGATGAACTATATCAGGGAATTCTAAAGGCAAAAGGAATTCTGCAATCCATTATATTTAGTGTGTGAGTGCCCATCTTGTGTCTTCAAGCAGACATGTTTATGTGAGCTTTACCTTTAGAAGGTAAAATGGGTTTCAAGCTGGAAATGCCTTTATTAACTCCTCTCACTTACTGTGAGTCAAGAATGAGATTCAGACAATCTGAATCTAGTGATGCTCCTCAGCATCCATAAATTTCTGTTACCAGCATTATGGCAGGCAAAGATCCTGATTGAGCACTTCTCTGGTTTGATGCCATGAGTCTGGATGTCATAGTCAAAAATGCCATTAACTTGATTAGCTTCTGTGGATGGGGGAACAGGTCAGAACAGGTAAGCTACACAAGCCTACATAAAAGCCATGAGACATTTTCTTTAGCTCTTGCAACAAATATAGAAGTGAATCAGTTGTAGTGAGGACTCAACTTTCTTCTTCAAAAAAAAAAAGAGGAAAGCGTGAAATAAGGAAAATGTGGCAAAGATAGAATGTTGTAAGTTGAATCATTGTTTTTCATTCACTGAAACAAAAATGACCTCTTAAGCATCTTTATTTAATAGCAATTATTCATAGTGATTTTATTTAATAGCAATTATTCTAAGGGATGACTACAGCAATAGCCAAAGGTTTTTTCAATTAAATATTCTGGTTATTTTTTCCATCATCCAAACTACTACTAATAACTAGGAATTTGGGAAAATGTCACCACTATATGCAAGTTCTGACTGAAATGCTGCAAAATACTTGCTGCCATGATTAGTTTAAAAGAACGACTCTGATTCTTATAAGGAATACCCCTACAGTCTTCACATTGCAAATGTTGCTATCTAAGCAGTGCCTTATTTAATTTTCAAATGTAAGTACAAATGTTCTCATCTGAAATAAAGAAATAAATAAGTTTTACCTTGAACGGATAAAAAAAGTTACTGTGGTTTTAAAACATGACTAATATTTCTCAAGGAGAAATTTTCACCACTGGGCCATATTACTATAAAACTACAAAATATTTCATTATGTATATATACAAATAAATTATTTGCCTTCGTTTATGAAAGGATCACTATTTATAATGTCTAAAATATGTCCAAAATTTTATAATGTCTAAAATATAAAGCTACACATACATTTTTAGATATTTTAATTGTATTTATGGGATTTGAATTTATTTTTCTTTTCAGACTTACGAAGCTCCATTTATTTACAGAATAGAACAAAAGCATATCCGGGCAAAAAACTACTTTGCTCAGATTCCTGTGATGTCATCATTTTTGCATAGAAGTAACAATCAGGCTAATGCAAATTGCTACAAAAAATGTAGTTCTTCGAAGTTAAAGAAGAAGTAGAAGAACTAAATTCCTAGGTTTTAAAGAAATATACTTTTTCATCAATACCCTAATTGTATTACACAAATCAAAATAAACTTCTAAGGATAAAATAACTTGATCTCAATCAGTTAATTTAACTGTATTTCAAGTTTTGTAACCTCATTTAAAAAAAAATAAAATGTTTTTAACGAACTTTGTAAGTTCTCAGTTTTTAGAGCAATGATTATTTTTCTATGTATTTCTGCATTGCTTGGAACATTCTGTCTGTAGCGTAATATTCCGTTTGGGCAAATTCTGTTAATTTTTTGTCACCCTTTAATTAGAAAATTAATTCTGTAGCACTGCATTAAAATTATTTTTCTTGTCTTAAGCACATAAGGGAGAAAACCCCTCAAACTCTGGACTCTTACAGAACAGAATAGATATAGCTTTCCAGATATAGCTGCTTTGCCCTGCAAACATTTGTGCAAAAGAACAACTTGACATTTTGTAGCTCATCTAGATGGTCATAGTGGAATTGCCAGCATGTAATTATTGTATCCAAGATGTTGAAATTATTGTAATTATTATAATTTGACTATTATAATTTAAATATCGTCTTTTCAAATAAACATTTCAGATTGTTTGAAATGTGCTTATTTTTGAGGAGTTTGTATTAATTTAAGAAGTAAATTCTCTCCATAACTAAAAAAGTTTGATCATAGTTACAGAGAAAAACATGATATGGTGTAAATTCAAAAATCCAACTGAAAGTTGCAGGATTCTTCTTGAAACCTCTATTATAGATGTGGTTTTGACCTAGCCTTTTACTCCAACAAATGAAACTATCTAGGAAAAAGCAGTAGCATTTACAAAGAAAAATAAGCACATACTTGGCAGCAAACAGCTAAAAACTGAATTGACTCCCTCAACAGAACATGAACTGTAGAACCAGTACCTGGCTGACCAGTGCATTTTAACATCAGTGGAACCTTTCCATTGATTTCAGCATTAAATTCAGAATTTTAGTTTAATTAAATTCAGGATTTTAGTTCAGTACTGAACTAATATTAGAATTGCAGCACATGAGCATTCCACCTGACTTAAGAGCTTTCTGACATCTGAGCCTTAAGATGGCTGCTAAGTCTACATTTCTCCCACAGTGATAAAAGGAGTTTTGAAGTAAATTATGGGTTGAATGGCAATGAGTCATATAGATAGGAACCTGACTCTTTATAAATTTCTTTCCTTCCTTCTTGAACATATTTTAAAAAAGATAATTTACAACTCCAGAAGGATGATTTAAATAAAAAGGACATAGTTCAAAAAAATGTGAAAAGGCAGTAGTCCATTGATTCAATGCAAGGTTTTGGAGGTTTCTGGAATCCTAGAATCATTTAGGTTGTGAGGACCTTTAAGATCAAGTCCAACCATTAACCTGACACTGCTAAGTCTACCATTAAACTGTGTCTCCAAGTTCCACATCTACATGGCTTTTAAATACCTCCAGGTGTGGTGACTCTGCCACTCCCCTTGGCAGCGTCTTCCAATGCTTGACTACCCTTTCAAGTAAGAATTTTTTCCTATTATCCAACATAAATCTCTTCTGGTGCAACTTGAGGCCATCTTCTCTTGTCTCTCTAGGCTGTTCACTAGCTTCACTGCCCTTCTCTGGACATGCTCCAGCACTTCAATCTCTTTCTTGAGTGAGGGGCCCAAAACTGTATTCAAGGTGCAGTGAACAGCACTTGAATTGTGACCTCACCAGTGCTGAGTACAGAGGGACAATCCCTGCTTTAGTCCTGCTGGCCACACTATTTCTCATCCAGGCCATGATGCCATCAGCCTTCTTGGCCACCTGGGCACAAGCTGGCTGATATTCAGACAGTCATTGGCCAGAACTACCAGGTCCTTTTCCACTGGGCAACTTTCCAGGCACTCTGCTCCCAGCCAGTGGAGCTGCCTGGAGGTGTTGTGACAAAAGGGCAGGACTCAGCACGTTTCCTTATTGAATGTCGTACCATTGGCCTTGGCCCATGAATCCAGCCTGTCCAGATCCCTCTGCAGAGCCTTCCTGCCCTCTGTCAGATCAGTGCTCCTGCCCAGCTTGTTGTCTGCACACTGATTGAGGGTACCCTCGATCCCTTCATCCAGATCATTGGTAAGGACATTGATCAGGACTGGCCCCAGTACTGACCCGGGGGATCACCACCAGTGACTGTGTGCCAGCTGGATGTCAACTCCATTCACCACCATCATTAGCTCTTTCCTGCAGTGCCATTTGGTCACACTGTGAAAACTTTTGGGTAAATAGTTAAAAATTTGTGCTGGAAGTATAATGAGTTGGATGCTGACTAATACTTGGAACATGCTTTTCCACAAAATAAGGGTCTTCTAATTAATGTCATCTTTCAAATCAGTGTTCAGAAATGGCATTTGAAAGCATAGAAATGGAAGGTTTTAGAAGACGTTGGATGGAAAGTGACCTGTTGCACAATAGAAAAAGTATTTTCAATACTTTGGATAGCTGAGTTATTTGTTAGGGCAAAGCCAAGTAAAACCAACATAGTTAAAATAGTGTAATTTTTAAAAAAATTGTATCATAATTGAAATCAGCATAAAACCCTTCATGTTAGTGGTCTTTGGTTGCCAATTTTAATTATTATAAATTTTATTGCTGGTATTGTTACTGAATTTAAAACAAATTACTTTTATACCACTTTTTGCCCATAGCATTTATAATTGCATTCCATTTTGAAAAGGAATTAATTTAAAACTTTCTCTAATAGTTATTGTACTGCTTCACCTGTTTATGTAGCTTATATATGATATAAAAAAAGGTACTGGACAAGTATGAAGAATGAAAATATTCTCTGTATCAGACACTGGGGAATACTGGGAAAGCTGACTGAAAATATCAGTCAGAGTAAAGATACTGCATTTTATCAGGAAAACTATTCAGCTAAAGGGTCAGTTTCTAATAGAACTGAGTAAATTCCTTAAAGCACAGCTGATCATCTTTGCTTGTATTTCAGAGAGTTACCCAAAAGTTGATTTTAGAATCTGTTGGTAAAAAAGGCCTTTTGGGGCATAGATCCTTCCAGGATAATGAAAAAAAAATGACTGCTAAGTGGCAGCACCTCTTCAAAGAATAGAATGTGAGGTGAAATTCTAACTTTCATTCACTTCTGGTAAGTGGCTGAAGTGATAAACTCATCAAGTCTCTTAAATTGTAGCTTAGAGGTTGAGATCGTGAGGAATCCATACTCCTGAAACACTCCTGAAGGGCTGATGAGAGATGCTGGGATTGACTCAGTTCTTTCCCAAAGACTCACTCCCAGGCACAGGGGATCAGCCTGTATGGCGTGAGTGGTTCCTTCTGTACTAGCAGAGACACAAGGCCGATCAACAACTTCTCTTATCTCACAGGACTCTTCTGAGCAGGAGTTTTGGAGTGTGAATCAAAATTTGCCTTCTCCCCACCTCCAAGACCACCGGCAATTCATTTCCAGAGGGAAAGGTTCTAGCTTCCTACAAGCACAAGTAATTAGTATGGTAATTTGCAAGGAAACATGTATTTTTTTGCCTCCCCACTCTCAGAGGAAAATCCATGCTTTTTCAGGATGTAAATTTCCCTATTAATATCTCAAAGGAAGAAGAACTCAGAATAATTGTTTTCTCCACCTCCTTGCCCCAAAAAGATGTCCCAATGATCAAAATATTAGGTCTCTTCTTAGATAATAAAATGATTGTAAACAGTGATAAAGCAGGATTCTAAATTAAATATATGAGGGTAGCAAAGTAGTTGCTGACTCCCATTTGGCATATGGAAAATACTTTTTCAGTAGGAAATTATACTAGTAATAACTGAGATAAAAACCAAAATCATCCACGTCTTGGGTTCTTTAAATATTGTTTATTTTTAAAGAGCCTAAATTTAAATATGTCTATTAGCTAAGCTGGGAGAAATTCTTTAATATGCTGCTGTAGTACCGTGTTACTATGTTACAAACTTGTTGCCTAAGGGTGAAATTTGTATGCCAAATGGATGGGAGTTATTTTTGTAATCTATATATAGATAGTTCTCCTAACTTATCTTGTACTGTCAATTGTCCTTATTCCAACAGTCATCCCTGGCATGTCTTGTAGGCCTAAATGTACCTTTATCATTCACACTTCTTTTTGAATCCAAATTGTTTACATCAGGAATGCAGAATTCTGAAGTTTAGAGTTTTAATGAGGGCTTGGGTTTTTTTGTTTAAAAGCAGTTCATTAGCGAAAGACATTAGGGTTCTTGGTACCTACTACATAGGTAGTCTTTGTCTTCTCTCTCCAATTATTTTTTATGACTCCCATCTTTCAACTTCAGCAGGATAAGAAATACAGATGATACGTGATAGGCATACAATTGTAAAAGAAAGCATGTAAAAATCCATAGAAATGGATCAGAGAAGAATATAAGTACAGAGTATTTAATATTATAGCTGTTCTTAATAAAATTATTGTAGTTAAGTGGGGACACATGGTAATGGAAATATTTCCTTCTTCATTGCCATTTTTTATAATGATTTCACAGTAATTTGATTTTCAGTATTTCAAATCTCTCTCACATTTAAAAATATCTTCATAATAAAGCAGTTCTAAACCTGGACTCAAGATCATATATGGATTTTCAAGGAAAAAGCCCTGTGGAAATGCAACAGTAAACTGTGTGTGCTTTTGTGTATACTGACAGACATTAATAAAAACAGGGTTTAGGTTCCTGCTTGCAGAGAAAAAAAAAACACTTTGATCTTGTCTAATCTTAATTAAATGAAAGAAAATAATAATTTGGTTAAAATCTCTTTGCAATAGGTTTTTTTTTTTCTTATCATTTGGCAAGGGTTTGAGGAGTTTTTAGGAGTGAAGAATAAAAGGAGAAAATGTATGCAGATATATTTGTGAGCTAAATTGACTTAGTGAAGCAAATTAAAATCCCACTCAATAGGTTCTTCTCGTTCCTTTTTTCAAAGCTTTCTTCACTTCAATTATTCCCAAAATGTGGTTTGTGGAGAAATATTAAAAAGTCAGTTTGTTTTCAGTTAAAAGTTTGTTCATCAGTGATACGGTAATCTGAGCGAAAACAATCTGGTTGTGTTTCAAGAAGTTTTAAGACTGTTTCTGTAAGGCAGCATACAGAGGGTACCCACCAACTGTGCATCTCACTTGTGTGTATTGGAAGCACATAGCCGTGAAGAGAAGGCAAAGCTCAGTATGTGATGATGGGGCCGACAGTGATGGTGCGGAACCTGGGCGGAGTCCTGTGGTTTGTGTTGCCACAGCCATGGGGGGAACAGGAAGTGAGGGTAGAAACCACGTGGCTGTGTTCTACTTGTTGCCCAGAAATGTTTTGCGCAAAGCAAGTACACCTCCTAGCAGGAGATACTCCATACAATGCAGCTACACAGGATGGAAGGCTGGACCACAGTCCCACCGACAGCACTTTGCTTAATAGTGGTTAATAAGGTATAAAATGCACCTCAACTCTGTACCTCAGTGGGGGATGAGAATTTGACACAGAATTTTAAGGGACAGATTGGCAGGCATATCTTTCTCGCCCCCCACAAAAAGTATGCCTTTTGGTAAGTCTTGGGTCGTCAGTTATGCTGAGTATTGACCCAGGAAATTAAAGTTGTGGTTGCGGTCATATTGTTAATGCTATATATATTCTGCAGTAACTGCATTTGTCATCGGCAATCCCAAAGAAACATATAGGCTGCATTCAATAAACCACTGATTTGTGAACCCAACTGTCTCTTCTGAATGTGACTGGACCTGCAGAGTATTTGTGCATCTGAAGTAAGGCCTAGGGTGACATTTTTGCAACAGTGTGTGAACTGGTTAGTGTATCAAATATTGTTCTTCTGCAAAACTGAGTTTTGTTGGAAAATCTGCAATTTCTTTATTCTATCTAGGTGCTTCTATTTCTACCTCTGTCTTTGAGGTCTGGTTTGCTGTCTTACCTGTACACACCCTTAAGCAGACAATCAAACAGTGGCTTGTTAAAGGGAACAGATAGGATTTCTAATATAGCTCTGAGGAGAAGAGGAAAAAGTACAGTTAAAGAGTTAAATTCTGTGTTATGTAAAGGTAACATGGAGAAGAAAAGGAACATGACAGTGTTTTATTGCTACCCTTAAAATTATTTTTTTCAGAAATCAGATTTCAGATTGAGCTGATGAACAAATGGCCTTATATTAGGCAACCACACTATAACAATATACTGTGATTCAAGGTAAATGGATTTAACTGATCTGGGCACATGTGCTCAGATTTAGATATGCGTGTCTTCTGACCTCTATTTGTGTCTTCTTGTACAATATTCATTGTGCTTCCTTATTTTTCCTTTATCACAACTCGTTTTAACATAGCTCAAAACTTCTTTTGTGTATGATCTCTAACATCCTGTTCTGATGGTGAGGAGGCATTTGTGCCCAGAGCCAAACACGTGCCGAGGCTGCTGCTGCCTAATGTAGTCACAAGGTGTAGAAACCGCTCAGTGTTTGGCAGGCACAAAAAAGTGTGCCAGAGCAATTTGCTTCCAGGCATGAAGGAATTCTCTAAGACTATTTTGATCTTGCATGAGACTTGTGAAATACTGAAGTTGTGTCACGTTCTGAAGTGATTATAATTTGCCCCTGACTTTAGATATTTTTGATTTTTGGGATATGCAAAAGATAGCTTAACAATTCTGTGTTCCAGAGGCTCTGAACGTGCCATTTTCTCTCTCTCTTCCTTCTTGCTGAAATCTGCAGTTTGTTGCAGATTTCAAACCTGTCAACACCCAAATGTGTGACGCCAGATCTAAATACATGTGAAAAAACTAAGCTGAGGGACATGATAATATGTAGCAGGGGAAGAAGATAGTTCTGCAGAATATATTTTGTGCAGAACAGAAAACTTTACTGTAAACTCCATTTTGAAGTTATGTAACTTGTTATCAGCCTGCGTAGGACAGGAGTTTGGACTTCATGACTCTCCCTTGCACTTGAAGGTTAGAGGAAACTGACAGTGCTTTCCCTGCAGACACTTTTACGAACTGCTTAAATCACAAACCTGAAAGTATTCAAAATATGAGTAAATCCCAAGTTCAAGTGAAGGAAGTTCATGCTTTGAAAATTCCCCCTGCTGTTGGAGAGCAACGTCACCCCGCAGCCTGGCTGAATCCGGCTGACAGCAGCCCAAGCGGGAAGTGCAGCTGTGCACACGCTCGGACTTTCCCTTTGCAGCTGGCCAGTTCCGTATGCACTCGTCTGGAGCCATGACACGGCTCTGCCCTGCTGCTCCAGCCCTGCTGCTGTGCTGCCTTGCTGTGCTGCTCCAAATGTCTCTGTCAGTGGATCATGTACCGATGCTGCTTTGGTCAACTCAGAGGTAAGAAATGGAATAAAAGTGTATCCCTGCTTATGGTCCTGCTCTCTGTGTGTGTGCACGGAATATATTGTGCCATCGAATATGGTAAATCAGCTCCGAGCAGTAAAATTATCCAATGAATAAATTTGCACCTTGGCCATCAAATAAGCCAACAGATGATTTTACCCGTTTTTATTTATAATTTTAGTGTTCTAAGCTGAGCAGGAAGAGGTAAATAAATTCTGTAAACTAAAAATTTGAAGTAGATGTGCTTTACTCACCCTAAAGCATCTTTGAACCCACTGTTAGAGGTGTTGTGACTTAAAGCCACAACATAAGGCAGTGACACAAAAAGCAGCTGACCAAAAACTCTGTGGCAGTTTTTTAAGCCTTGGATTTCCTAACTTCTGAACCCTGACTTTTCACTTTAATGTTCTTTTTAATACAAGTTCTTAAATAGATTGCTGTATGTATATGCATCAGTTGTTAGAAACAACTGCAGTCTTGACAGATCCATAGACACACGAAATTCAGGGGTTTGCATATACTTA
This sequence comes from Acrocephalus scirpaceus scirpaceus, assembly GCA_910950805.1. Classification (NCBI taxonomy): domain Eukaryota; kingdom Metazoa; phylum Chordata; class Aves; order Passeriformes; family Sylviidae; genus Acrocephalus; species Acrocephalus scirpaceus. Next base: position 21,784,641 of record OU383777.1, read on the forward strand.
TGAAATAGGATTTAGAAGCTGTTTTAAAAGAACCAGGGATAGACCTCATTCTTTCCAACCAGGAATTTTATTCATGCTCACTTTAAGGATTTTGTACCATTACATGGGGTTTCCAGAAATATGGCAGGTTGGGCGATGCAGTAGCTTCATGTAGATACTGGATATATAAAGTTGTCAGAAAAATATGGGTCACTTATTTACCACCTTTGCCATATGTTTACTCCTCTTTCATTGATTTCCAAAACCTGAAACTCTGCATATAGAAATCTGCAAGTTTTGAAAAAGTTTGATTTTATAGCTTTTGCTTTTCTTTCCCCAAGAGAAAAAAAGAATATTTCAACATCAAGACAGTTTTATATTCAAAATACTTAGTGATTCACCACTGTATGACAGGCACTCATGACTATTAACCCATATATTTAAAAGCAAGGTAAATGTTGGAAATGCTGGTTTTAGGTTAAAAGTGATTCTAAGCATCTAAGAAAAGATCAGTGCTTCCTTTGTTCTACTTCCTGGTTTATATAAAAAACATACCCTTTGTATATATAAACAAGATCTTATCATTAATACCATGTGGTCATAATAGCAAACTTTCCATCAAGATGCAATTGGCAGTTTGTTCTACTGCAGATTTTTCTGGCTTATACAACTCTAGAGCAAGAAAATCAGGATACTGGACTGGGTAAACAGGTTCATGTCTCCAGAAATAGAACCTTATATGGAAGAAGTGTTCCTCCAGCCATGACATTTGCATTTTGAAAGAAGTTCTTGTGGGGTCAAAATTGGTTCTGGTGAAGGTCTGTGAAACAACTGAAAAGAAGTTTTTCCTTATTTTATAAAATAAACACTAACAACAACTTTCTGTTGCTAACTCCTAACTGTGCTTTACATCTTGGTACTTCACAGGGATATGAGGTTTGCAGTGTGTGATCCATAGGCCTATGAAATTTGGAAATTACTATTAAGAGTCTTAGGAAAGTTAACTACAGAACTGCAGTAATTATGGATATCTATGGATATCTGTTCACTCTGTAGGAACATGTCCCACTAGTAAAAAAGTTTGGCGGTTCATAAATCAACAGAAGTTGAAATTCACTGATCTATTCCATCGCCATTTCCCAGGTTATCTGTTGGAATTTGATATTGGATATGTGCTTCACGGATATGTGGAAGCACATAGCCGTGAAGAGAAGGCAAAGCTCAGTATGCGATGATGGGGCCGACAGTAGTATTATTGAATAATTGAAGGATACTACATTTTCTAGTTGAGAGCTAGCCAGTGTTTGCCAAGCCATATCTCAGGACAGCTGTATTAGAGAATGTAGCACTTTAAAGTCTCTCTATGCATTATTACTGTAACCATGCTATTAAAGATCATGTTAGATGCCAGATAGAGGTGAAACCTGCAGCTGACAAACACATGCAGTGCACAAAGCAAAGGGACGTGTGATAATCAGTTCTCACAGAGACATTACTAAATCAAACACCTCTTTCCTCTAGAAAGAAAAACACAGATCCCTACTTGGAGAAAAGTAAGTGTTTTTTTTTAAAAATAACATTCTTTCTCACTTTAGCTAGGGAATAACTTAGTGTGTCACACTGTCCTGTTTTTCACCAAAGAATATATCACTGGATATAATCACTTCAAATAACTTTGGCACAGAAAATATGACCTTTATTTTAAATCAGCCTTAAAACTAATATTCCCTGGTTGGGTTTTTGAAGCAAGGAAGGTTGAGAGGCTCTTCTTGCATATGATACGCAGAACAAATTTGATTTAACCATTTTGAACCAATCTTCAAAAGAATTTATTTCCTTCCATAGATAAAGAGAAGGAGTTTGAGCAAATAAATTCATTAAAATTAGCTTTTGTGATTGCCCCCTCATGTGTTTGTTTTAGTAATGACTTTCCCCTACAGTCTTTTAAAATATATTACTTCCTTTTTTAATGCTATGCTTATATAGGGAAAATAATCCTTTTCTGGCAAACCCAGGTTATAAGTGACTTTGAGAAGGTGTTAATGCAAATTAGTACATTGCACTGTTTCCTAAACTACAGGGACTTTACTGATAAATCTGCTGAAAGAAGGTGTAACATTAAAAGGAAATATTTTTTTTAGCTGTAATTTTATTGGATGGCCACGGATACTCAGTGTGCTAGCATGAATGCTATTTTACTTCCACTGAGCAGGGGAAAATATGATTTCTTGGATGGTAATCACAAGGTGACTGATAGAGACAATTGACAAGAATAACTTGTAGGAAAGGGTTTTGAAGCCAGCTACAAAGCAAAAATGTAAGATCATGAGTAAGTCTGCTAGAAGTCTTTTTATCTTCCCATCAGTCCTTCTGGTGGGTCCAGATACAGGAAATCTTGAAGTCTTTGCTTCCATCAGCCTAATCGCTCAAATTCCAGAAAGAATACTGTTCAGGAAAGAACATAATGTTGTCATGTCAGAGCAGTGAGGTATAAAAAAAGAAGCAAAATATCAAGCTAAGCTTACTTTCCTCACTTTCTTTAGGACATTGTTTGACTGTTGGAGGAAAGAGAGAACGGTTGAGCTTTAAGTTTCCTCAGACTTAAAGCTTCCTTAGGATTCCTTAAACCTATATGCTCCTGCACACACATTAAAGTGCATACATGAGAAGAGATGCTTGTCATTTTGAGCCCTGATGGTGCTGTGGCAGGAGTCTGATGCACTTGGCATGTGGCTCACTTTATAAGGCTGTGTGTCTTTGGACACAGGATTTTATCTGAGCAATCGATAATACCAATCAATATGTCTGTTGGCCTGCTGCCGGTTTCACACCATGTCATCCATCACTGGGGTGAGGAGTTCAGTGGGATGAGCTGCTTGATTGCATTCAGGGAAGCACATCATCCATGTATCCATGACCCCTTGGCACTCACAGATCTCCATTTCACCCTGCAGTTCACAGTAAAGCACCCAGTAAAACGTACTGACCAGGCAAGGAAGCTGCTGGGGGCTGGAGCACAAGTCTTGTGAGGAGTGGCTGAGGGAGCTGGGGGTGTTTAGCCTGGAGAAAAGGGGGCTGAGGGGAGACCTTATTGCTCTCTACAACTCCCTGAAAGGAGGCTGTAGCCAGGTGGAGGTTGGTGTCTTCTCCCAACTAGCAAGTGATTGGATAAGAGGAAACAGCCTCAAGTGGCACCTGGGGAAGTCTGGGTTGGATATTAGGAAAAATTTCTTCACTGCAAGTGTGGTCAGGCATTGGAACAAGGAAGTGGTTGAGTCAGCTGGAAATGTTCTAAAAACATGTGGATGTTGCACTTAGGCGCATGGTTTAGTGGTGGACATGGCAGTGCTGGATTGACAGTTGGACTTGATTTTAGAGGTCTTTTCCAGCCTAAATGTTTCTATGGTTCTATTTACTGTCTGAACCATACTGAGAATGTTGTACCGAGCAGACAGCAATAGCCCCCTCACTGAAGGATGTAGTCTTCCCTACTACCATGCGTAGTGCTCAGCAAAGCGTTAAAAATAAGAAAAATAAATGCATCCATAATATTGTAAATATAAGTATTAGGCAAATGCTGCATTTTAATAGAATTATTAACCAACTGAAGTAGATGTTTTTTATGATGATGAAGTTACTAAAGTTGACTGCTTTAAAGTTAAAAAAGTGTCACAAAAGGTGTTTTCAAGGTTAGATAGCTAACAAGAACTGCTTCAAGGAACTAGGAATTTCTTAGAAGCAAGTATGCTTTATAAGGAGATCATTAAACTTCTGAGGTTTTGAGTTCACAGCAAAAGCCTTTACCATTGTACTGCTGCAAATAATTTCATTTTGTTTGATGTGCTTTCTGTTACATTTTATTTTTAATTGCAAGTCCCCAAAGCTCTCAAAAGCTTCATTTTTTTTCTAAGATTCAGTATGAAATGGATTTATTTAGTTATTTTTAAAATAAATATACCAAGATATTCAGTGTCATTTTCTTTCACACAAGCCATTTTTATCATCTCTTAATTTTATATACCTGCTTTTTCTTTAATATCATTTGTATTTGATGTGGCCATGCAAGGCACAAAGTCAGTATGAAAGTCAGTTCCTGAAGAGTTATTCAGAATCTTTGGGACTTTCTATGTTTTCAAATATATTCATTTAAAAGATTATACTTAATTTTTTGAAATTGTGAGGTTTGTCTTCTCTAAAAAGTTGAGGCATGCCTGTTACTATTTCTCAGTTGTTTATGTTCATAAATATAAGTTAATGTGGATTTCCAAGCAAAAATTAACAAGGAAGTGAAGATGCTGAGTAAAATTAAGAAACTATCAGATAATTTCCACCAATAAAAAACCATTTCCTTCATCTCAGCAAGATGTAATTCTAAAGCTTGTAAAGCGACAGGCAAAAGTCCTAGTAGAATTTAATTTTCACATCTCCAGGATGTTGTCCTGAAGGAGTCTTCCACATAGAGAGTTTGCTCTAACGCTTTCCCAAACCCCAGAGTCTGAAACGAGGTGGGTATCATCTAGTGCTGCAGGACTGCGCTGGTTTTTCTCTGCCATGGGTGCAATTTGATGCTTTCGATTCACTTTCAGGAATCTTCTTTAGAATTACAGGGAAAAGTGCAATTTAGATTTTCTTTATCCAAAAAACAACCTTGAACCCCACCTATGTGTTCATTAACCCTGTTCTGCCTCCATCTTAAAGGACTGCAAAGATTGTTCTCATTCCTAAAAGCTTGCTGTGCAATGGTCATTTGCAAATTGCTTTGGGTTGGAAAATTAAGCTTTTATCTCAACTTGATCAAATTGCAATCATGTAGTAACTGATGCTTGAGCACACAACAATTGCCTATATTCAAATCTTTGTAATTAGAACTAGTTAGAGTGTCTGGAATACCTGTTTTCTCAGGTTTTAGCAATTGATGTGTATGTGGGTAAAGATGGAAAATTATGCAACGAGTTCATGGTTTCCCACAGAGAATTTTCGTTAGTCAAAACACCTAGGAGAAAATGTTCATAAAAAGTTTCTTCCCTGTAGACCCATATTGCATACTGTTAAAAGCCCAATGAACTGTTGAAAGAATAATGCAATCTCTTGTTTTGCCTTTTTTCTGTAGCAGCAAAACTAAATAGATGAGTTATTTCTCTGTCCAGTTCTCATAGTGACAGGTTGGCAAAAGAGTTGGGTCACTCCATTCAGAAGAGCTCCTGCTACTGGAAAGGTGGTTTTTCTGAGCAGCTTCTCTAGAATGGTTCCTTCATGATGAAAACCTTAGGAGAGAACCTGTTTACAATAGCACTGAATGACATGTCTACTAATAAAAGTTTTATTAAAAATACACTCGTTTATGACAACTTGTGATCTAGTTTGAGTTCTGTTTCTCCTGACCTCTGTCTGTCAGCACTGCAGAGTGTTTTGGGAGTTGGTATGCCATCTCAGAATTCTCTCAATATGTTTTCAACATATTCTGCACTTAGTAGGTAACTTTTTTTTGGAAAGATGCAACTCTGCTGTTGTACACAAACAAGAAAATAGAGAGATACATTACCCATATTCATTCTTGCTTTAATACAATCAATTTGATACAGGCATAAATGGACAAGTTCTTTTTCTCTTGAATAGAATGAAAGTGAACTGAACTGCAAAGCTGATCTTAAATGAAAGATGATGATTTCATTACCTGCCACTACATTTTTAAAGAAAGAAGAGGTGTCATCATTGGTAGCAAATTTTACAGAAAAAGGAATTATTCCTTTGTAGATCACAGTGGAATCCAGACACTGCTGTGCATGAAGGACAAGTTGTTTCAGCACAGGATCTGACAGTACTCTTGCAACCTCTTTTTACCCAGAACTCCAGAAACCTCGTCTTGTTCCTGCAAGATAGGGTACGTAAATATTTTTTTATCTCACCAATACTGAGTCTTTACTTAAATGAGATGCCATTGCTCCTTCTCACCAACCTGCTCTCTTTGTTTTTCAGCTTAGCATAGATGATTTCACATACTTCAGTGAATCCTATGGCAACAAGAATCCATTTCAAAATGTTCAGGCAAGCATTTATCTTTTTCATTTCTTTATGTGCAGTATTGAAAAAGAAAGATGTAAGAAAGATGCAAAAACACAATAACTGTGAAAAGGGCACAGAAAGAGTTGCAGACGTTTTCCTATTTAAATTATTGAGATTATTCCAGCTTAAGGAGATGTGTTAAAGGAAATAAACTGAATTTGCAGATATGGGATTTCTAGTTATTATATTTTTAAAGACTGAGTTTTCACAATTCATCATAACTGAAAAAATTGTTCTTAAATATGCTGCAATTTTCTATAGTAAAAAACAATATAAACTTCAAGACAAACACCCGAAAATTCTGTTTTGAAGCCATAGGAAGAAAAGAACTTATAGGAACCAATCATTTTTTTTCTTATTTTCAGAATTTAATACCTATTTTGTTTTTACAGAAATTGAAGCTCATTCAGGGAGTTAACTGTTTTATATTTGTATTAAGTTAATATATCACTAGATGCTATATTGCCTTAATCTTCATGAAAAAAATAATGCTAGTTGATTAACTTGAAATAAACTCTAGGCACAGAATTTAAGATGGAATCCTCCTGAGTCAGGCAACAGCTTCAAATTCTGTCCTCACTGAGAAGGTTTATAGATTTTGTGCAGAGCATCTATGGTTGTACTTACATGACAGTTTATTGAAATTTTATTGGACAAAATGTTCACTTGTGGAGGTCATAAAAACATTCCTGGAGGCAGTGCAAGATGAATGTAATATTAGTAATGGAAATGATATCAGAGCACACAAGGAAGTGTAAATTCCCAAGCACCACACAGCAAGCACTATATGTAATTAAATACATAAATATTCATGTAATACCTGTCTCTACATCTGTACTAAGAACCTTGTATCTTCCTTGTACAACTGGAACTGGAGATATTCATCTCTTTGTCATATAACAACATTTTAACACATGCTGGAAGAGAAACAATTATTCAGAGTATCTGCATGGGTTTTCTGATGAATAAATGGGAGCTATAATCATCTGTACTGTAAGAATCAGTGGTTGTGTCTGCAGGCAGATGTACTGGTCCTTCTCTGCTATGCCTTATCTTCCTAGGGTTTAACATCTCTGCAAGACTGTGTCTGGTGCAAATTTTTGTTGCTGCCTGACTACAAAAGTGGTTTAATTTCAGTTGTTGGACACTGCTTGCAATGCATGACATTGCAAGTTCCTAATAATGCAGTGGTCTTATTTAAGTAGGCCCTGGATGTTTAAGAGGCATATCGAAGTATTTAAAAGATTCTTCTTTTGCCTAACCAGGCAAAAGAGTAACCAGGACTCCATCAGCACTGTAGATAGGGATTGAAGGCTTTAAAGCCTACAGATAGGGTCAGAGACTGATGAGTTTAGAAATCAGGTGGTGTACAAGGAGATTGGGGACCTAGTGAGGGCTAGTGAGGACGTCCTCAGCTAAACAAAAGGTCATGTTTAACTACATCTTTGTCTGTATCTGGCAAGTCAAAGGCTTATACCCAAGTGTTTAACAATCTGAATAAATGTCAGCAACTGGGTTTTTTTTCTGACCTTGCCTCTGTTCCCTCTCTGTCTTAGAGCTGAGTAATTTTTCCATATTATGGCTTCTTTAAAACTGGAAAGTCTATTTTTATAAATTGCTCACCTTAACTCCAGCACTTCCTACATTTGTTCTGTTGGATTTGTCAATCTTAATGCTTTTCTAGTGTAGTTTGATGGAGGTGAGGTGCTGTAATGTGAGTGAAAGAAAATGAAATATATAAACTACATACTTCTTTTTCACCTAGGTGCCCATAGAGTTTTGTCAATATCTGTTGCATAGGTTTTAGTTCTTAGAGCCAGAAAAGGAACGTTATAGTCATCCATACTGGGCATAACAGTCTACAAAAATTTGCTCGGTTGCTATCATATTACTTGAACTCCACTTGAGATACTTTGAGTAAGAAATCAATTCTTAATCATGCCATGAAAGATTGCAATAATATTCACACGACACAGGACAAAGTGAAGGTTGGGTCTGAATTTTCTCTATAGGGAAATCAGAATCCTTGATGTTGCATAATCGCAAGTTTTTTAACTACACAGTCTATATTATACAAGTGATCAGTGAAACTATAACAAATGTTCCATTGCTCTCAAGCATCCTCCTTTATGAACTTTAGAAATGCAAACTTATTCATAAACCTAAGCTGGAGATTTCATTTAGAATGTATAATTGCATGTAACAGCATGTGTACTACAAGAAGAAAGTGTTATTTGAAAAAGAGTTTTCTGGGGCTTGTAAACCCCAGAAACATTTGCAGATATTCAATTTGTTCAGCTGCATTAGCAGCTGTTCTGAGCTTTTGCTGTCAATGGGTTTGCATGCAATAAAAGAATCTTATTCCAGTTAACACAAAGGCAATCTTATAGGTGGATCATTTATCTTGAACTTTCAAACAACTTCTAAATTAAATCATAAAATACAAAGATTAGCATTTGGGAAACTTCTTTATCAAGCCGTTTCTTACCCTATAAACTATTTTTCTTTAATATTAGCTTTAGCTTTCCCCAGACAATGCTCAGCTCCTTAGAACTGCAGTGTATATTAACACACTCCAATTAGTGGCCAGCTGTGCAGCTACATAATTCTGACTGTAAGTCATTGCCACTTGTAGTCTGATAACTCCATCCTATCCTTACCCAGTGGTCATAGACTGAGCAGTCCTATTTAGTCACGTGTGATACAGACATAATAATAAAGTTTTGATTGTCTTTATTTTCTTTCTTTTAGTTTTATTATATTATTTTTTGACAAGGGAACATGCACTGAACTGCATAATAATCAAGATAAAAGTTCATCACAGATTTATTCAGTGACATGATGATGTTTTGTTCTCTAGCCTTTTCTAAAATACTATTAATATTTGATTTTTTTTCAATCCTGATCACTATCAGCCTCTGAATTACCATTTTCAAAGAGCTGTTGTAACTCTTCAAGGTTTCATTACTGAAGAGTAACACTCAGTTCTGAGTCTATTGCCTATTATTGTGTATGTAAAATTAGGGGTTTTTTTCTGTCACCCTGTACTGTGCTAAAATCAATTTACATTGAATTTTATGAGTTAGTTGCCTGAGAGGTACTAACAGAAGCTGCTTTCGTAGTTCATTAGTCAGCCACTCCCTTTACTAAAAATGAAAAACTTGGCATAATGAGCAAATTTTGTTAGCTCAATACTTACCTTTTTATCAGATAGTTTAGGAACATATGGAGCAGAACAGACCCTAGTGCAGTAATAGATACTTTTTTACACCCCTTACCTGCTAAATCTTTACCTATTCTTTAGCTACCTTCATGGGAAGACTGCCTCTCTCTCTCTCCAAAGCAGCCTAGTTTCTTAGGTAGTCCTTGCTTCAAGACTGCCAAATGCCTTGTGTGGGTCCAAGTAGACTGTACCATCTAGAGCTTCCTAGAGTGCATGCCTATTGACTCCTTCAGATACCTTCAGCAGAATTGTTAGGCAAAACTTTTTTGTGAAAGCCACATCAATCTTTTCCCCAGAACAGTCCTTTGTTATTGTTATAGTCTGTATTTGATGTTTTGGAATGCTTCCTCCCATTCTTGGGCTTAATATTTTCTTCTCAACAGTCTCTTGGATCTGTCTGTAACCCTCAGGAAAAAAAAAAAAAAGGTGTCTTGTTTCCCACTATACAGTACTGCATGGAGGTTTTTTCCAACAATACTTCCTGTAGCTGCAACACACTTTATCAGGGAAAGTACATCAGATAAATTTTCATTAAAATTATAACTTACAGCTTTATGCATACATATGCTTTTTGCATTTGACAGGCATGGCTACAGTGTAAAAGTTTGATAGATTATTATTGGAAAGTTAAAATTAAACCTTCCCCTTCTCCTTCTTCTTCCCTTCTTCTCTCTCCTTGTCCCTCTCCTGTTCCTAGCTACTATGTGGTTTTCTTTAGCAGAATGCAAAATCAGGTGTTTCTTAATATCCTCTTCATTCTCCACCTGTTTTGGAGTTTTCATGTTTAGAACAAGCATGGTAGCTGAAAGCTGTTGCAATGTATTTGGCCAAAATGTGCCCCAGCCAAACCACCTGCAGTTATTGTTATCAGAACCCTCAGGAATTTGTCAAGGTTACTGAGAAAAACAGGACTAAAATAAGAAAAGAAGAGCCTGAGGAATAGAATACCAGGAATGCAAGACTTAGATAAAGGAGGCCCACAGAGTGGTAACCTGAGACCAATCATGTTTCCTGGAGGGTTTGTGCAGGACACGTGGACAAGACAGAGGAGCCTATCAAATAATGATGAACGTGTGACAAAGCAGCCTTAGAATCTATAACTGTAGCTTAATGTAAACGGTAAACAGCTTCTGCTGAAATCATGTTGGTCCTGTAGTTCAGAAGTCCTGAGCTCCTGCAAAAAGCCTTAAAATATGTAAAGCAACATATGGGTATTGTAAAGAAAAGTGCACAATTGCCAAATGTCAAGAAAGACAAAGAGACATGGGATCAGATTGCCTACCTGAGGCTGTTGAGTTGATATCCAGCTGTGTCTACCCTTCAGATAAAAAGCAGCTGAATATCAGTGGCTGGAAGCAGAGACAGATGGCAGTGCAGCATTCATTAGGAGCAGAGGCACAATTAAGATAATACTCAGTAGTGATACATTTTATATCTTATTCTACATTAAATGAGTAATCTGCTTAATATATATCCTTGGATGAAATGGCTGTTGCCATTCTGGCTGCTGCTATGGGACAAGGGATTAAAATATTGAAAATAAAACAAAATCATCAAATTGCTCAGAATTTGAGGTCAAAGTTCAAATTTGTAAACAAATCAAAATGTAATGTTTCATCTTTTTCTTCCCGGAGGTGCTAACAACACCATCCAAAGACCTGTACACAAGATCAGTGCTTTCTGCTCTGTTTTAATTTCTGCAGTTACTTATCTATTGGTCTGGTAAATCAGACAATGCTGCATAATCCTTGCTTATAAGCATCTATAGAAATGTGAAAGTACTTATAGCCTTTGCCTAGGAAGGAAGAGGTGAGCAATTAGAAAGAACCAGAGCAGGTCAGAAAAGTGGTAAGCAGTCAAAGAACAGACAAAAAGGAAAAAATGAATAGTAGGAGAGAAGTGTTAGGAACACCACAACACTTACGTCAGAGGGAGAGAGAGAGTCCATAACAGCCTGAAGATCTGAATGTCGGATCAAGTGACAGAATTAATCTAGAATTAATCTTAAATGTAGAAAATACAAAAGCAATGTTAACAAGCTGTTAACTAGGACTCGGTGAAAAAATATCTTCTAGTATTCATATTTGCATTTGGTTTCTGTGGCAAGGCTTTGCTATTTGGTGGGTTACAGGGGTGGCTTTTTTGAGAAGCTGCCAGAAGCTTCTCCCATGTCCAAAAGTGTCAGTGCTCCAAGAGGGACCCGCCATTGGCCAGAGCTGAGCCCATCAGAGACAGTGGTAGCATCTTTAAAAAGGTGGAGAAGTTACTGCACAGAAGCAACTGTGTTTTGAGAAGAGAGGAATGAGAATGTATGAGAAACCAGCACCAAGGTCAGCACAGGAGTGGGAGGAGGTGCTCCAGAGCAGAGATTTGCCTGCAGCCTGTGGTGCAGCCCATGGTGTGACAGCTGTGCCTCTGTACCATGGAGGTACATGGGGGAGCAGAGATCCACCTGCAGCCCATGGAGCACCCAGTGCCAGGAGAGGTGAATGCCTGAAGGAAGCTGTGACCCTGTGGGAAGGCTCCTGGCAGGGAGACCTGTGGAGAGAGGAGCCATGCTGGAGCAGTCTGTTCCTGAAGGACTGCACCCCATGGGAGGGACCCATGCTGGAGCAGTTAATGAAGAACTGCAGCCTGTGGGAAGAACTCACCTTGGAGAAGTCCATGGGAGGAGCCCCATGAGGAAGCCGGGGAAGAGTATGAGGAGTCGTCCCCCCAAGAAGGAGGAGGCGGTAGAGACAATGTGTGATGAACTGACCACAGACCCCATTCTCTATCTCCCTTCACCACTGCGGGGCAGGAGGCAGAGAATCATGGTAACGTTGTGCCTGGAAGAAGAGAGGGATTGATAGAAGGTGTATTTAAGATTTGACTTTATTTCTGTTATTATATTCTGGTTTGATTGTTAATAAGTTTAATTAATTTTCCCAAGTCAAGTCTGTTTCTCTTGTGTAATTGTTTAGTGAACTCTCCCTGGCCTGTGAGCCTTTTATTTTCTCTCCTTTGTATAGTTGAAGAGGGCAATCACAGAGCAGGTTTGGTTGGTACCTGGCATCAGGCTAAGGTCAACCCACCACATCATTAAATACGGGCTACATTAATTTTTATAATTTTCAAATCTTTGTCTTGCATTTTTTTCCCCAATATTTTAGGTTAATTTTATTATCAAGAATAATGCTTGGAAAGATGTTCTTTGACTATACAGTTTCCAAATTTATAGAATGAGAATGTTTTTCAATTCATTTCACTCAAGTATCTTTATCAGGAAGTCAGCCATCAGAATTGTAAATAAAGTGAAAAATACCTTGATGCTTTATCTGAACTAATTCAGCCTGAGCTTTATAATTTGTACTTTGAGTAGAAAGGTGGAAGGTATATGACATGAATTTTGTTTGTGTGTGTCTGTAGGTGCTGAAATCTGCAGCTTTCTTTAATTAATAGTTACAAATTAGACATCTTTCTGTACCGTGTGCTGTACTACCAGGATATACACAAATGCAGGGTGTTTATTATGCAAAGTATGACAACTGAATGGAACTGCTGGAACTGGAGGTGTCTGACATGGATCTTTCTCACCTCCAAGGGCATTTAGTTAGAGAGTCATCTGAGCTTTGCTCCTGGCAGCGTTCATAACCACTACACTCTTAGCTGGAGAGCTTCTATATCATCTATCTCTCCTCTTCTACCACACATGTGGAAAAGAGAGTAAAAATTTGGTGTTACTGAGTGCTTTAAGCTTGCTGCAAGAAAGTTCAGGAACACCTTGCAAGCCACCATCAGGCTGATGAGAATTCATGCACTGTTTACTGTGGAGGTTCCTCACCTAGAGTATTAAATTAAGGATACATTTTTTAAAAGGTTGTGTTTAATTATTAAGCAAATTAATATTAAGCAATTAAATAAATTTCTCATAAATTTATTACAGGAAATTCTTCAGTCTTCTCCTTCATCTTTAGTTTTGCCAGCTGTTGACTGCAAGGCTACCAGGTATCTCCCAAGTGTTCTTCAAGAATCAGGAGATTGGAAGTTAACAAATGTAACTAACCTCAGTATCTCTCAGCTGGAAGTGAATGCATCTAACCCAAACTTACTGGTGGTTCAGCTACAACCACTTACCAGGTAGGAGCTTATAATGAACAGAACTGACACACAGTGAGCATAATTTTTTAGCTTTTGAAAACATCGGTTTTATTCAGGAAATTCAAAAAATGGAAGCTTGTAGGGCTATCAAAATTGTTTCTCTTTCTTACAGGGATGAATTCAGTGTTTTTCAAAGTCCCCTGATGAGCTTACCAGGTGTAATAGATAAATTATGTTGAGAAAGGCAGTCAGGCATTTCTATTTTGTCTGCCTCATTATATGAGAACAAAGGGGCAGCTAATAAAACTAAATGGCGACACTTTTTAGCAGAAAGGCTCAATTATTTTACTCGACACGTGATTAACCTGCAGAATTAATTGCTAGAAGGCATTCTAGGGGTCAAAAATACTGGCAGGATGAATAAGCAAGCAAATACACATACAGACAAACCTGAAGCTAATAAAGAGATAGTGATTTTCCATCACTATGGAAAGAAGAGGAGGGCTATAATTCTTCATGTTTCCAGCTCTATAAGGGCTGTGATCTAACAGAGATAGGGAGAGAATGTTCCTTCAGGTGAATGTATATTTAGAAAATATAAGGCTTGGTTGCTGAGCTTCTTCTGCTTATTCTTCTTCCCATCTTGTTACTTGGTGTGTTAGTATAAGGTGCAGATATCGTGTCCTAAACAAATGCAATTATAGCTGTGATGTCACTACACAAAAAGAGGCATGATAACTATTTTAAAGAGCTCCTGTGCAAAAGGTAAACAATGGGCCAACATCAAATGAAAAAAAGGCTTCCCAGAGACTGATCAAAGTACTGTCAGTAGTATGGTTGCTCTGCTGCCTAGAAAATTTAAGGGGTTTAAGAATCAGCTGAAGATGTGGTCCTTACATTTTTAATGGCTTTGCAGAAGAACAGGGTCATTAGGAGGAGATGAAAGAGTAAAAGAGGGACTGACAGTAATCCTTTTATCAGTCAGTATCTTCATACATTTCTTATTCACATCATTCTTGCCTAGGAAAGATTTTTAATTATTTTTTTCCCCTCTTTTTCTCTAGTGATTTAAAAGAGATTTCCACCCTGGAAACAATTGCTGAAAATGGTAAGTGATATTACCTAGACATAATACTAACATTTCATCATTTGTGTTTTCACTTGAGCAGGTTGTGTTCTCTAGTTCCCGGGCTTTGCTGTGCTACTACTATTTAAAGGCTTTTGTCCCCCACCCCTTCTACAGTATTTATAAGCTGTGGTTGTCTTAGTTTTATTCAGACACTAAGTATCTGATTAAAAATCCACCTGGATACAGCTCTGTGACATGAAATGTAACCTAGATAAATTCACTCCTGCTTCAGGCAGAGGCCTTTGCTCATTCTCCCTGCATGTCTGTGCAACTTGAGCTGCCTCCTTTGATCTCACCTTGCATGCAGGCAGCTGGAGGTGCCAGGCTCATCTGGCAATTCCAAGGCCTTGGTCTCAACAAAGAGTATCTGCATAAATTAGAAATGTTTTTACTTATCTTTATAAAGCAATACTGATGGCCTTCTTTGCCTTTGATATCAGTCTTTTATTGCTTTTGCATTGCAGTGTAATAAACACTACTTGTAAAAGTTGTGAAAAGAATCTCTCAATATAATACTATAAAAAATTTTTCTTGCCTAGTATCCAGTTGAAAAAGTGGCGCCATACATGAAAATGGCACTGAGAGGCATCTAATTGCAAAGCTTTCTCTTACTACTCTAAATTAGAAATCAAATTATAAAATCAATGAAATGGTAGTTTTGGGGGTTTACATTTTAGTGGGCTGATAATTAAACAGTGTTCTTAGTGACTGTGACTGTTTCTGCTCAGAACTGGGGTTATAAAATCAGAAGGATATTTGAAAATCAGGGGAAAAGACCTTAGTTCTGAAATCAGTTGTGTATCTTTTTCTGTTTGTTTTTGCACAAAATGAGTGGGTTTTATACTAAAACAAGCAGTTGCGTTTTCATCTCTAAATTGCAGAGGAGTTATTTTGTTCTCTTTTCTTGTCCTTGGAGTATACTGGATAGTTGAGCTTTGGCCAAACAGTGGCTTTTTTGTTATGGGGCATTTCTTTCATCAGCTGCATGGATTCAAGAATAAGTTTCCCAAGCCCTAGAATCATAGTATCACAGAATATGCTGAGTTGGAACGGACTCATTGGGATCACCGAGTCCATCCTGGCCCCTCACAGGACACCCCAAGAATCACATCATATGCCTGACACTGTTCTCCAAATGCTTCTTGAGCTCTGTTAAGTTTGGTCCTCTGCCACTTCTCTGGGCAGCCTGTTGAAGTGCTCTGGGTAGAAAACCTTTTCCTGATACCCAGCCTAAACCTCCACTGACTCAGTTTCATGTCATTTCCTGGAGTCTTATCACTGGTCACGAGTGGTGAAATCAGCAGTGTCTGATTCTTCCCCTCATGAGGAAGTTGTAACTGCAATGAAGTCTCCCCCTAGGTCTCCTCCAGGCTGAACAGACTAAGGCTCCCTTCCCCCTTCAGACCCTTCACCATCCTCATTGCCTTCCTTCCGACACGCTCTAGTAGCTTTATATCCTTCTTGTATTGTGGTGCCCAGAACTCCCCCCAGCACTGGAGGTGAGGCCCCCCAGTGCAAAGCAGAGCAGGACAATCCCCTCCCTTGCCTGGCTGGTGATGCTGTGCCTGATGCACCCCAGGACACGGGTGGCCCTCCTGGCTGCCAGGGCACACTGTAGACTCGTGCAACTGCTGTCTCAGACCACTTTCTTTTGGGAAAGCAAAGTTAAGAGGTGATCTGTGGGAGGATGGAAGAAAAGGCTAAGCCAACTTTTAGGTTAATATCAACTAGATGTTAATTGGGAAGAAGGTGTGTGGATTAGGGAATATGTGCCACTTTGCTTGGCCAAGTACAGAATCTGCACTGTTGTTCCCATGTAGGCACCTAATTTAAGTGCTCTAAAACATGGTGGACAATCTGAGCTCTTTTCTTTGGAGAATTTGAAAATACTTCTTAAGAAAGGTAAAGTTCTGATCACAGGCAAACAAGAGATCTGTATCAACTCTATTGTCATAAGGATGTTCACAACAGCTTCTCCAGATGAAGGAATTACCTCTAGAATCTTCCTGAAGAGAAGAGTTATAGATGTAACTGGTAACTATAGTTACATGTAGCTCCTTTCTGAAGTGAAATACAAATAACATGTTATTTCAGAAAGCTATTGGCAGCTTTAATGACAGGAAACCCAAAGTCAATCTCTGCATTTTTATACATATTATTTTTTTTGTTCTGCAAATTTTTGCTAGGGCTGAAGAGAATTTCAAAAATCTATGAATCCAGAATACAAAATCTACTTTATATAATGCCTTGGATCTCCAAAACCAGTGTAATTATGGTAGTAGTTTTTATGCAGTTGTTTTTCTGAGTGAGTACATTTCTTATAGTAGATTCTCTTAGCAATAATTTTTAGAAGGAAAATTTACATAACTATGATTCTTGAGCGATATGAGGAAATCAGTTCACTTGAAAGCCTATGGAAAAAAACAATGCTTGAATTCTTAAAAAATCCAAATGTTTTACTCACCAGAACACCATAGTTACAGTAAATTGAAGTGGTTAAAGAGGATAATAATATAAACTCTTAATTTCAGCAAATGCAAATAAAACACAATTTCTGTAAATTATAACTTCAAAATCTAAGAAGTTTGTATGTCCAGGTTATAAAATATCCATCCACCAGGCTGGTATATGAAGAAGTGGGAAGGCACTGAAACAGTAAATGTGAGTCTGCTTGCTTGCTTCTCAAGCAGTCCCAATAGCAACACTAACAATGAGTCACAACTATTGTGCTCCTTATAAGCAGATGTTCATGTTTCTGCATAAATATTGAAAACATTTATCAGTTGTAAATATTTATTACAACTGCCTGTGGTTTCAGAAGTAAAGGAGGATCTTCTGTGGAGGTGTATTTGGACCTTTCTCAAAGGCTCTCTCATCCTTATTTGACTTCTCCGTCCTTTTTCAGAAATTTTCTGCCATATTTCTCCTTTGGCCTCCAATGTAATGAACAGGAAAATTTTCTGTGTCCTGTTGGGGGTGCAGAAGCAGGCTTTAAATCCATAGAAGGGAAAGAAATATTGCTACCAGTATTATACATATCAGCCCCACACTAAACACCATGTTTTGAGTCTTGTTTGTTGTTTCAAAATACTCTTACATGTATTTTGTAATTCACAGAACAATACTGCTTAAATTTTATTACTTATTTGTTAACTGGTCACTTGACTAACACTTGACTGACAGAGCATCCTGCTCTCATCTCCTAAGTGATTTCTTCTGCTCCTGCTTTGAATTGCCCAAACCTGAAAGTTTTGGGTATATTTTCTGTGATTTTACTTTTCAGTTTCAAAATCTCCCCTTTTTCTGAACTGTTGTATTTTTTTTTATATGTTATCTCATTGAATTTGTGTATTTTTCAAGACACTGATTGTGTCTTATCCCATTTGTACCTAGATAGAATGAGCACTTAAGTTGCATAAACAAACTGAATAAACTTAAACATCTAGCTCATTACTTCTCCACCTACTGCAGGATTTTAGCTTTCTCAGCTTACAGAGTTTGTTGAATTATACATGACTCTATTTACAGACAAAATAATTGGAAGAGTGACCATGGATCTGCAGGAACGAGGGATTCATTTTTCAGTGATTTATACTGCAGTGAGACCTTCAAGAGTGAGTAATCTTCAGTGCCTAGAACTGTCAGATTTTTGTCATCCAATAACTTAGTGTTTACAGAAGAACTCTGTAGATGATTTTCAGGATTATACAGACAAGCAATCTATATTATATGAGGTTTTGACCAGAAATGATTGCATGAATTTTCATATATGATAGCTATATCATACAACTATTGAAGTTTTACTGTTCTAAGAGACTATAAATCTGGCTTTGTCTCAGAACTTATTACTGTTTTTAAGAACTGTAAATTAATTTTTTTTCAGTTTAATCCTAGTGGGTTTGTAGTGAGTTCTATGGGGAACATTATCAAGCTTCCTAGTGTGGTTGGTTAGTGTAGACAGAGTGTTATTAATTAACTGAAGGCTACTAAAGTATCCATTTAAAATTAATTGGTTTAATTTCTTTTAATCAACACTTGGTATTTACAACTGCAAGGTAAAATTTGCACCCTTGCTGATAGCCAAAATATAATTTATAGATCACATCATATCACATTACCAGTAAGTAACAATGCAGGATAGTTATTTATGCAGAGTTAACTTTCTGTATGACATACAGGTTGCACTCAAAAGATATTAAATTTTTAATTTTTATGTGAATAAATGGAAGACAGTCTTGCTTTGAAGAAAAAAAAGTTCCCTTTAAGAAGAGAAACATTTGAAGGATGGGCTGAATCCTAAAAATTTGAAAGAAACATGACTATCTGTTTCAGAGGTAACACAATCTGAGCTACTAATATAATGGAATCATAGAATCATAAAGATTGGAAAAGACCTCCAAGATCATTGAATCTTTGATCACCGTCATGTCAACTAAATCATAGCACTAAGTGCCACATCCAGTAATTTCTTAAGCACTTCCAGGGATGGTGACTCCATCACCTTCCTGAACAGTCTGTTTCAATGCTTGACAGCCCTTTCAGGGAAGAAATTCATCCTGATGTCCCACCTGAGCCTCCTCTGGTGCAGCTTGAGGCCATTTCCTCTTGTCCTGTTGTCAGTTGCCTGGAAGAAGAGGCTGACCCCCACCTGGCCACCGCCTCCTTTCAGGCAGTTGGAAAATGATAAGGTCTCCCCTGAGCCTCCTCATCTCCTGGCTGAACGCCCCAGCTCCCTCAGCCACTCCTCATGTAACTTGCTCTTTAGACCCTTCCCCACCTCTGTTGCCCTTCTCTGGACATGCTCCAGCCTCTCAATGTCTTTCTTGTAGGGAGGGGCCCAGAACTGGACACAGCTCTTGAGGTCTGGCCTCACCAGTGCTGAGTGCAGGGGTCCTGCAGCCCTGCTCCTGCTGGCCACACTATTGCTGATACAGGCCAGGATGGCACCGGCCTTCTTGGCCACCTGGGCACACACTGGATCATGTTCAACTGCTGTCAACCAGCACCGACAGGTCCTTTGTACTCACATAGACTCGTGAGTGTCCAAGTGGCACAGTTGGTCACTAGCTGCTTCCTATTGGATTGCAGGGGTTCTACTCTGCTCCCAGACCCTATCTACTAGCTCAGGGGGCATGTTGCCCTGAGGATAACCAGTCTTGCTGTTAAAGGGTGAGGCAAAGAAAGTACAAGTACCTCAGCCTTTTCCTGGTCCTTGGTCACAATGCTCACCCCTTCCCCACATCCAAGGACAGAGAATTTCCTTAGCTCTCCTTTTGTTGTTAATTTATTTATAAAAACACTTTTTATTATCTCTCACAGCAGTTGCCAGATTGAGTTCTAACTGAGTTTTCAACTTTCCTAATTTTCTCTCTACATGACCTAATGACACCGTTGTATTCTCCTTGAGTTGCCTGCCCCTTCTTGGAAAGGTCATCAACTCTTTTTTTTTTTTTTTTTTTCTGTCTGATTTCCAGTGAGACCTCCCTGTTCAGCCAGGCTGGTCTTCTTCCTGCATTGGCTCATCTTCTGGCACATGGGGATGGCCTGCTTCTGTGCTTTTAAGATTTCTTTCCTGAAGTATCTCTAGCTCTCCTGGACTCCTTTGTTATTAAGGACTGTCCAAGGTACAGGTTTTGTTGACCCCCTTCCTCACTTCACTAAGAATTGTAAACTCTATTATTTTGGGGTTGCTATATCCAAGGCAACCTCCGACCCCCACCTCTCCCATCAGCCCTTCTCTGTTCATAAACAGCAGGTCTAGCAGGGTGCAGTCCCTGGTAGGCTCGCTCACCAGATGTGTCCAGAAGGTACCTTCCTCATGCTCCAGGAACCTCCTAGACTGCCTCTTCACTGTGTTGAGTTGCCAGCGGACATCTGGCAAGTTAAAGTCTCCCACAAGAACAAGGGCTAGTGAACACAAAACATCATGCACTTGCTTATAGAGTATTTCGTCTGCCTTTCCTTGGTTTAGGCAACATGAAAGACATTTGTGTGATTGTCTAGATCTAGTGTGAGAAATGCCAACAGGATCTTGAGAGGCTGGAAGGTTTTCAGGAAGTAGCACAATCAAAAATGCACTGCTATTCTTTTTACAATAATAAAACCTAGAAAACTTGTGTTCAATGGGTGTGGAGGGAAGTCCCTTTATCTTATTGAAAAGAAGAGTAAGAACATAAATGTTCTTTAAGCCAGTAGTGGATGAGCCCCTCAAAAGTGTTCTGTGTTCATTCAAAAGTAATACGGTTTCTTGCATGGAGGTAGGATCTTGAACCTCTGACTAATCCAACGAGGTGATTAAAATAGTTCCTTCAGGCTCTGAGGCAAAGGCTAATTCTGCTGAAGAAAAACGAGAATGTTTTTAACTCTGTGAAATTAACTTCTAGAGGTTGCATTTTGGAGCTCAAACTTAGAAAAACACCCAGTAGCATGAGGAGGCAAGCTCACATTGATATTCTACATGGTACTACATGGTTTTGTGGCAAAGGAGAGACTACTAGTCCAGAACTTGTGATCTGCCCTTTTTTCTATCTCTTTCTTTAACAAAGATCCAAAATAAAAATAAAATTTACTTTGTTATTATGGCATTTTACTGTTTGAAATCAAGGCATATGGACATTCTTAGCTGAAAATTGCATTTAGAACAACTGGAATGAAAAATATTTTTAATTAATGAAGAATTGGAATTAAGAGAAGGAATTTCTTTATCAATTTTAAGAAGATTTTAAATCTATGCATATTTTAACAGGCTTTCCAAATTAAAGTAACTTAGTTTGAGCAGCTGAAGCACTTTTAAATAATTAAAGCAATGTATTTTAAGATGTTCTCCATTTTTAAAATATAAGCAATTTAAACTTCTTGCAATTGTATAAATTTAACACTTTATAAAACCGTTTTACTTTATAAAAGCATTTTTTGGCCCCTCACAATAACTTTAAGTTATTTCAGTGCATTCAAGGCTGTCAGCTTCCATACAGAGCTAGAAAAGCTAAAGCAGAGTGTACTTTTGAGGGTTCATCACATTGTGTATTTGCATATAACCTCTCCTTGGTATGTATTGCATATCTTTGGCTGTGCTTGAACTGCAGAAGGTATGAACTGTTTCATAACCATAAGTGAAAATACTAACTCCCTTTTCTTAAACTATAAAGACTATATTGCATGATCTAGGTGTTACAGGATCACTCCCCAGTGATAGCCAAGATCAATATATATAAGAGGTAAACTGCTTTAATCGTTTTGAGAATTATTTTCAAATGCACTATGTAAACTGTATAGCTATAATTCACTGTGGAAGATTTTGTATTCACTAGTGGCCTTATTCTCAATGATGAAGGAAATTAGCTTTAGGTATTACACTTAAAAAAAAATGTAATCTCCTTCTAGTTAGGTAAATTAATTTTATGCAATAAAGCTCCCAAAAAATAGTGATTCTGAAATGCTTCTCTTCTGAAAGCTCCACGTCCTTTTTCTTGGACTATTTATGGCTTAATAATATCACTATGTTGTATTCATTTGTTCTTCCATTGCCTCAAGCAGAGAAAAATAGATGTGAGAAATGCATATATTAGAAAAGGTTCCAGACTGGTATTGGCTTCACAGAAAGTGAATTAATGAGCAAAACTCACCTGTGATTGAGAGTCTTTTCTGATTTGATGAGCAAGAGCTATTTAGTTTAGTCAGTGCAGACACATGCCTTTAGGTTATTAGAATTATCAGTTCATTACCCCAGTGCATGATGGAGATTTGGACTGGTTCTTGTTCTGTTCCAGTTTCAGCATGATTGGTGGGCTAGAGCACCTCTTCTATGAGGAGGGACTAAGGGAATTGGGATTGTTCAGCCTGGGGAAGAGAAAGCTTCAAGGTGAACTAACTTCTGGCCTTCAAGTACCTGAAGGGAACCTACAGGAAAGCTGGAGAAAAGCTTTTTTACAACAGCATGTAGTTATAGGAAAAAGGGGAATGGTTTTAAACTGAAAGAGTTTAGATTTGATATTAGGAAGAAATTCTTTACTGGGAGGGTGGTGAGGCCCTGAAACAGGCTGATGCCCTATCCCTGGAAGTGTTCAAGGCCAGGCTGGATGCAATCCTTAGCAACCTGCTCTAGTGCAAGGTGTCCCTGCCCATGGCAAGGGGCTTGAAACTAGATGATCTTTAATGTGCCTTTAATTCAAGACATTCTATGGTTCTATGATTTGAAGTTGTAAGACAGAATTAAGGCTCTGAAAGGGGCACTACTCAGTGGCCTACTTGAAATGGTTTCACTAACCAGTTGATGATTCCTCCCACCATCTCATAAAGGAGCTACCTTCCTCCAATAAGGCAACTGCTGAGTCTTGAGGCTCAGGCTTTGAAATGCTTTGCCTTGTAGATCTGGCTGAGTTGGGATGAGTTGGGATCTCTCTGGCTGAGAGAGTGATTTGTATCAACTAATTCCAGGCTAATGAAGTCTATGTGTCTATATCTGAAGTCATCAACCAGGGTTCTCTTTATAATCAAGGGGGGTTTTAGGATATGATCCTCCTGACTGTTTTGTAGGAGAGCGCTGCAGGATGAGATGCAACTTACCCTTAAAGGCAGTCATCATGCTTAGGTTAGGTCTTGACATGTACATATAGTCAGACAACTCTTACTCAACATTTCTCATTTTTTTTCCATTAAAAGCCAGAAACTTATCTCAAGATATGAGGAGTGTCTGGCCAAGACTTTTCCTTTCCTTTGAAAATCATTTGATAGCTTATTTTTCTGCATGAGAACCAAACCAAGTCCTTGTTCTACTCATTCATCAGGAGTTCTCATGAATATATGAATTTCTGTGTTCTTGAGGAGTTGGATCATGATCACCCCTCTACTTTGCTTTCTTCTGGTTAGCTTTTTGCTTTGTGGTTGTAATGCGTAATTTTACCTTACTATTGTAATTGGAGAGGTTAAAAAGGCTGCAATGATTTAAAGACAGATATGCTCCAAATCATAAATCTCATCAAGTTCCCCATCCTTCTGATACTCATAGGTGTCTCTGTAACATTTTTACTAGTTTTCTTTTGAAACTGCAAGACAGTTTTATAGTTGTTGTCTTTTCTCAGTGAGATTGAATGCTGAGGGACCACATATTGTTATAAGGAGATTTATGGCTACATTCCAGCTGATACTCATTTTGTTGACTCCACTTTTTACAGATGCATTGTGAAATGCTTTTAAAATTTTCTGTACTGCCTCCACATTTTCAGACAGCTTTAGTTACCATCAGCTTTGGACTCCTTCATTCTACAGGCTGTCTACTCTAGTGTGTTTCTGTGTGTTGTGTCTTTGATACTACTCAGAGCCAAGCAGTATGAGTTATAGGAACTTTTTACAGCCAGAAGTAACATTGGAATCTGTCACACGAGTGGTTATTTTTGACACTTAAAAAGTGTCTCTTGGAGACATCTTCAGGTGAATTGTGTACCCCAGCTGAAAGGAGTATGAAAAGTTTTAATCTGCTTTGTGAAGTGCTTGTTTTCTTTGTTTCTGCCTTTTATCTAACATGGCTTTTCAAATGTATCATATTTTACTCTGCTGCATCTTCCACTTATATCCAGCTCTCCTCTGTTTTGTTGACTCTTCAGTTAACCACTCTGAGGAGACTAAATGCTGCAACAGCCACCCCACTGACTTCACAGCTTCTGGCTAATGGAATGCTTTTGACCATTTAATGTACTCAAACATTACATAACGTGAACTTTCCCATGAATAAACAATAGAAAAATGCTTATAATGCCATTCCAGGAGCTGGGATGTAGATTAAATACCTCATATATCATTGCCTACAGGAATTTCCTTATTCATTTATTCTTCTATTTTTACATTTGAAGAAGCAACTGTAGCTTGACACAGTATAATAAAGCATTGGTGTTTCCAGCCAAGAAAGAAGCCAAGAAGAAAGCAAAAGGAATTCCTTATCCTTTGGTCCTCTCCTCTCCCCACTTAATGAATGTCATTATACTAAAACATAAAATTTAACTTGTAGATGAAGAATTTACATTTGGTTATTGCCTAGCAAACTCAGTTTTGAGAATTTTTTTCTGACACAGGTAGAGTATTTTTAAAAAACTACAAATGAATTGCTTGAGGCAGGTGGAAGCCAGTTAGTTGTCACTCTAGATGAACAAACATTTAGCCAAATTAGTTTCAAAATTGAGTGATGAAAATGTGAAAGATTCTTGTTAGCAATTCTGTATGATTCATTCCATGTGTTAGTGAGGAATTCAGAGAAATTACTAGTGTTTTACCTTTAACACTAGACTTTGCACCAGAGCAAGTTAAGATTCACTTACTTTAAACATTTTTACAACTTTAGCTTACATTTTATATTATATTTATATATTATATGTTTATGCACTTCACTGGTAAATGAAGGGCAGCTTGGAACTAAGCTATTATTTTTATCTGATCAGAACAGTTTCGTTATTTTCACATACTACGTTTTTAAGGCATAGATGAAACCTGCACAGATGTTCCATATAGATCAAATCAGAAAGTTGTATTTATTTTGCTTTTAAAACTAAGGACCAAGAAAACTGGGTGGAGGAGGTGTGGTGGAAAAGGACACAGGTAAGGACGAATTGTGTCTTAGGACTAAAATTTACCAGAAATTGGCAAAATGCAAGCCTAAAAATTGCAGTGAGTATTCTAAAAGATACAGTCATATATAAGCAGAAGTCATAAACATAATAATGCAGAATGAAATTAAGGTATAAGGGATAGGATTAAGATATTAAATTAGAAATAAGAAATTAAGGTATAAAATAGGATTGATTAAATGGAATGTGTAACTGTAAACAAGCGTATTTATATGACATGTTGGTAGGCATACTAAACACTTTCTGGAAGGAAAATGCCTAGGTAAAAAAAGTATTGGAGTGACAGAAGAGAGCTGTAAAGGACTGATGTTGTATCTTAAAGGAATTTTGGATTCTAGGAGACAAAGATAAATATTCTGAGAATCTTGGAGACCTCAGACCTTCTAAGAGCAGTCTTTCAGGCTAAATGCAATATCCAAGTGATATGTCTTTAACATAAGGATTAAAATAATCTATCTGTGATTTGATAAATTTCCCAATAATCTCCACTAATTATGTTGACTGACACAGTTTATATCTGGAATGCAAACTGCTTCAACACAACATACTAAAAGGTCAAACTATATGTCAAAAAAGCATTTTTCCCCTCACCCTCCTCTCCACATGGAAACATCCCAAACTGTGTCATAATTAACATAGTGAAAGAGGTGAGGCTATTAAAAGTAATAGTCAAGCTTCAAAAATCATAGTCCTGTATGATACAGAAAATTAAAAGGAATATAAATTCTTACAAATTTAGCTCAGTATCATATGGCGGACCTAAAAGATTCAGAGGAATAATGTGCAACAGACCCAAAAACTGTTCATAAAAACACATTAGACAGGAATCCTTTCAGAGAGTAGTGGATCTAATGAAAAAGAGGAATGCAGAAAAAATGAGTGACAATGCAAAGCCAAATGTGTGTTGATCATTGCTGTGGTAGAACATAAAGAAGTTCTCACTTCAAACACTTTTCAATAGTCATTGAGCCTTAAAACATTTTGCTGCTACTCTCTTAGTAATAGAAGAGGTTTCAGAATAAATCAATAAAATTATTTTGTATCATATCATCAAGGTCATATATTATTCACCTAAGTTTAAACTAAAATAAGAAACTGTCAAACTGTCATAATTATTTCTAATTTACAATTTTTGAATTACAATTTTTATAATATATATGAAAATTTATAAAACAGTTTAGTCTTCATTGCAGAGGAGCAGGATGTTGCAAGTGTGACGTGGGGTTTGAAAAAAGGCTCCATATGTCTGGGAAATACTTCTAGGAAATCTACCTTCCATACTGACAAAAACGGTTGAAACTGTAGTCATGAATATGTGGATCTATGAAGAAAATACAATGTGGTTACAGTGTTCTCTAAGAAGCATAGAATGTGCAAGTAAAAGTGACTGTGTTGCTAAAGTAAAAAGGGTAAAAAATTAGAATTATTTGGTAGCAGAAGTAAAATCTTTAAAGGTAGGAAATAAGGGATAAAAATGAAGGATTCATGTTCACAGTGGGGAGTATTTGCCAGTGGAACTCTGTGGGGATTGATGTTGATGCCTCTGCTGTTCAGCAGACATTAGTATGGAAAGAGGGCTGAAATCCAAAGGTGCCAAAGTTTCCTCATATACTGACAGGTTGCAGAAACCACTCACAGCCCTGCATTACTGAGTGTTAAAAAGACAGATACAATTCAGTCCGAAGAAAAGCATCACAAAGGGAAAACAAATATGCATATTACACTGTAGTGAGTGGCTGCTATTTTTCAGAAGAGGAATTGCAGTACAAACGTGGGTAGATCTCTTGGAACATCCCAGCAGTCAGCAGTAGGATGAATAGCAAGCAGTGTTACCCACCATTTGGAAAGGAGGAGGGCAAAGCAGAAAGTGTCAGTTCACTAAGCCCTTACTGAGTACAAGTCTGCCAGTGGAATAGTGCATGTGGTTCTGGTCACCCCATCTCCAAAGGATCCAGTAAAATTACAAGATTAAAATATTGCAGCTAGGAAAAATGAGGGAAATTCAAGAGGGAAATAATAAATAAAACTGTCAATTACGTGGAGAAGCTGAATGGGAAATATTACTTGTCTTCTCTGGAAAATATTCATGAAAATCACCACGGGAATTCAGGGGCAGCAAAATCCTTTAAAGAAAAAAAGTGAACTATTTTTGGATGACAAAAGCACACAGATTTCAGTGATTACATAAACAAATGGAAGAAAGATAGGAAAGATGGGTGGAAAGAAGGTCCTATTACATGTGTTGATTTGAATGCAACCTTCAGCCCTGATGGTTTCTAACCCAAACATTACAGAAATCAAGGAGTGCATTCTAGGACAAGTATTGTTTATATTTACCATTTCCTTATTTCAGCTGCCAGTTACTATCAGGAGCTCTGGCTGTGAGCTAGGTGGACCTTTGCCCTCACACAGTTTAGCTGGTCTCGTGTCTTGGCAGTGGAAGCTTGGCATATTGACATAGCATTTCTCTGGAACAGGAGTGTGAAAAGTAATATGTAACTTATTTAACTGAAGGCCAAGAGCCAGAAGAGGCAGCCAACAGAATAAGCAAAGCTCCACTATAAGGTGCTCACGGACTTTCCTCCTCACGCTCACCTCTTAGGTTGTTGTAGAAATGCCACCTCTGAAAATGAAAATAATTGCCACATCATAAAAAGAAAACCCTGCTGCACATAATCATTGCTCTGCTGGCAAACAGGAAATCCATAAGGAGAAGTGACTGTGTCAGCAGAAAATCGAGTAGGTGGCAGCTCAAGCTTGGTGCAGTCTTCCCTACTTTCAGTATGGTGAAATGGGCTGGATTCTCAAGATCCATGTGATTAGGCATCTGCAAATTGCATCTGAGAGCTCTGAATCCTGTCCCTGTTCATTGCTACTGGTGAGCACAGGCTCGCGTCTTCAGTGCCTTCTCCTGACACCAAGCCTTGACATGAACTTTTTCACAGGGATATATATGGTCCCGTTTTAGGGAAGCACTGGGTTAGAAGTGGGAAATGATTACGTCTACCCAGAGGATGACCATGTATGTGAATATCCTCCATGAGATACCTGGGGCGGAAAAGCCAGGAGCTGAGATGTGTGGCAGTATGGTTGGGTGGCCTCTGCATGTGGTCAGAGCAAGCCTTACTCTAAATATTTACCTGCTACCTTGTCTTCCTTCCCTCAGTAGGAAATTAAATGAAAGCTTGTAAAAGAACAAGCTGGTGCAATCACAGGGATGCTCTGCGCACTTAAAAAAACATTTGTATCCTGTATCATGTTTCATACTGCAGCCTCTGTTGTCTGTGCTAGAGAAATAGCTGTTAGAAGAACAACACTCTACTAACACAGGACATGAAAATTTGCTCTTAATCAGTAAAATGCAGATCACATATCCTGGGAAGTGTGAGATCTGTTGGCAGAACAACAAAGCCCTAAGTTTTAGTGCATCCAGTCTGTAAAACAGTTAGGACTAGTTAGAAGAAACCTGGATTATTTAATTTTTGTTTCAAATGAAATTTCATATTCTTTCTTTTCACTTTATAAAAATTTCTGAAAAAAATTATTTTCTTAATGTAGTGCCACAGAGAGTTTCGATTTTGAGACTTTGTGGTAGGAAGACATTTTTGTTGTGCTGTTCTAGATCTGCTGTATTTATGCATGTAGCAGCTGCATTTTTCTCTGATTTTTAACTCTTGCCCTGAATGTGATTCTCTGAAGTATTAGACTGTTCAAAACCATCAACTAATGATTTCCTGCCATTTGAAAAGTAAAGATGGGACATCATTTTTCATACATAGTCATTGTGTATATAAAACCATAGAATCATTAAGGTTGGAAAAGACCTCGAAGATCACTGAGTCCAACTGTCAGACTATGCAGCCATTTAAACTCTAAAGTGCAGCATGCATGCCTCTAAAGTTAGGATGAAATATGATATTTTTTAACGGGTTTTCAAACATATTTATGATTTTAGCAGAGGAATAAACCTTTCCTGTAGAGATGGATATTGAAGTGTTCTCTCTAAAAGTTACTTTTATTAAATCCTAAGGGTTTTTCCATAAAAATCTGTAAATCTGGAATTGCATGCAAGTCTCTAAAGTTTGTACATTAGAGCACTAAGCATACAAAGCTAAGAAGTAGCCAGGGTGTTAATAAAAGGTTAACAGAATGTTAATGTTTTCATATTGAAACAGGAGCTTATTTCTTTCTGAGGACTGTATTACCCATTCTTGCTAGCTGACAGCTTTAGATTGAAATGGATTTCAGTGAACTAATACTTTATATCCTTCCTTTTAGAAAGCTGTCTAATTAGAAAATTGACTGATTAAAGAAAACTGTGTTATTAATATTCTTTGAGGAAATAGTCCTGTATGGTCAGACTGCTGTACAGTCACCTGTGCTAGCAGCATTTGAAGTGCAGCAGAGCTAGAGGCAGTGGTGGGAGAGTTCTGTGACTTGCCAGTGCCCCCTGGACTGTTACCTGGAGATGCTGGGAGAGAAGAGACAAATTTGCCCTGTGTGAGGCTGACAAGTCACTGTTTCTTCTGGGATCCCACCCAGTACGGTAGCACTGCTCTGACCCATGCAGGCCTATCAACTCACTCCCCCCTCACATGGGAATCTTTGTTATTGAGTTGCTGTAGTACATATGTCCTTAGTGTCACTGGTAGACCAGAAAAAAGGCAAGAAATGAATCCCTTTCCTGACAAAATGCCACAGACATATTTTTTAATTTGTTGATGGAAGCATTACTTTGAAAGCTGTACATAAAGTGATGCCTGACATCAAATTTGATATTACATGGTATATTTTGTTCTTGTTCCATTGTTTCTGTTTTATGAGAACCTCAATATTTACAATTATATTGAAACACTGCAACTACTATTCTGTGATTTGATTTCTGATTCAGACCAAGTAATTGGGTGATTTCCTAGATTGATATTTAACCAATCGGAAGAGGTACATTCTGCTTTTTAGTGCACTACAGTATGAAAGTTAAACATCAGTTATTTTAACAGCTAGATATCTCTTCTTCTGGGGCTTTCAGCCAAATCACTTGCAAAATTCTGCAACAGAACAAGGGAGGGTTTCTTGCCTTATGTTGAGCACAATGATTGGAAGGTGAATGTTGGGTTCTGCTGTGCCTTCTCACTGTTAAAAACTCCTTCCTTCTCCCCAGTACATGATTTCCTTATGACCCTAAAAATATTCCTTGCTCCTGATCCTCAGTTCTCAGGATCTGAACTTCCAGCAGGAGTAACTGACTGTGGTTGAACCAGATCCCCAGCCAGGCTTGCCGTTACCTGGCATTGAAGCTTGGATATGGTGTAAGAACAGCAATAGGCATCAAGCTGCTGAAGCAATCCCACAAGAATGCTGGAAGGAAATTGGTGGTTTTTTCTAATAAGAAATTCTAATTTCTCACCTTAAAAATTTCCATTTTCCAAAGCTTCATATCAAAGCATCCTGACAAGGATCCATAACTGGCAGACACAGAGGTGGTAGTTCCACCTAGCTGCTGGGAAAGATTGCATGCTTTGGTCTCATTTTGGTTTAGTTGATGGGCTAGACACAGGTAGGAGATAAAGGAAATTATAAAATTGTGGTTGATGACATTGGCTGAAGTGTGCCAACTGGAAGATTTAACAAGGTTTTGGTGGAAACGTCTATTTTGAGAAAAACTTGGAAGATGAAGAAAGGTTTGTCAAGAGAAGCTAAAGCATGGAAATCTTAAAAAAAATCCATGGATATAATTTTCAAGATTAGCTTTGTCTAGACTTTCTGATGTGGATTCTATTTATATATATATATATATATATACACCTTTTAGCTTACATACCCTACTGTCAGGGTATGTAATATAAGGATATTAAGTGCAAGAAAGCAGAGTACAAGTTAAAAACCTTTTTATAGATTTTCTGTGAAAAAAAATGCTTGTTTTAACTTCCCTGTCAAAAGATCCAATTTGCTAGATTTGTTGGCCAGTTTTGCAGATTAGTCCTCTAAAGTCCTGCAGGATCCAAATATTAGGAAGAGAAAGGGAAAATTTTAAGGGTCTTCAGATTTTTAATTTCCCTGTGACTAGCCTACATCTGGGACAAACTGCTGGCAACTCTCCCAGCACTATGAGTAACACACTTTGGCTCCTGCCTGCATTTTTCAATTAAGTAACCCACCAGACCCCTGTGTAACCTCTGTCCAACTCTCACTGATATCTGCTGCATTTTATTGCAGCAGACACTCCTCCATCCTTTTTTCACATCTCCCATAGCAACCTGAATTTTACATATGGACATAAGAAAGGCGGGAAAACAGCCAGTTGGAATAGGGTATTCCCCTAGCAGTCTAAAAATTATGCAAAATCTGTAGCTTCTTTTATCTCTGTGGCAGAATTGCCTGAAACAGGGCCCAAAATCTAATGCTCAGCCTGGGGACATTGGCATCAGCAAATATTTCTTGAATGATATATCTGGTAGATTCTTTTCAGGATTAATTTTGTTTTACATGGCAAGTTCTTAATATATTTTCTTCACTCTTTTGTATATTGCTTGCAAAATCTGATTTACTAAAAAGGTCTAAGAGAGTTCTAACACTGTTGAAGATGACCAATACATTGTTTTCATTGAAATAATTGTGTGGGTTATTTGTTTTAACTGAAATTTAAGGTGGCAAATTAAGTGTAGTAGCTCCTTCCAGCTGCTATTCCAGCTTATACATATTCTGGTTTACTTTCTAAAATCAGGATATTTTTATTGATAAATTCCTACTCTTTCTTAGTTTAGATTAGAAAGTTCAGTATAAAAATCCATTGAAAGTTGTAGCAAGAAAATAACAGGAAATATACATTTCTTCAGAAAATGGGGATTGCATTTACAGATTTTGTTGTATGTGCCATAGATTTTCTTATTGTAAAGCCTTTGAAGTGGAATTGTTTTCACAAGTGCTGCATCACAACACCTTGCTCTGCTCTGGGTTCTGTTGCTTGCATGGTCCCTGCTAACTCTCTTGTCTCTGCAGTGTTGGTGGCACAGAGTAGTTGCATTCTCTGTAAATGACAGCCAAGAGATCTTTTACCCATCCCACTGCTGCTAAAGGACAGGCCTGTGAAGAAGCATATCTAGCCATGAATATGTGAGCTGATACTGCAGATTGTGTTTATGCAGGCCACTGAACTGAGCAGCGTAGTAAATACTGCAGTTTTATTGCCTCTTCCAACAGGAGATCTTGAAATGCTTGCATGTGACTTGGGTAATCTCCACAAGTTACAGCAGTTCTATCAATTATAAAAGAGAACATTATGCTTTACAGTAAGATCATTATCTCTTACTGTAAGACATGCACTTTGATTTTAACATTAGTGTCCCAGCCTTGTTTTTATGAAAAACCTTTTGATGCAGAACACCAGGTACAACCTGAGTGTCACAGTTGCCAAGCCATTTGGCTTGCTAGTAGAAGTGTGCATGGTTCAACAGGGAAGCCATCAGATACTAATGTGAGACAGTAAGGTTGATCATATATCCTGTCAGGCACTAAAATGATAGTGATCATTGTTAATAAATGAATGGCCATTTCCTTTTTACCTGCTTCATCAGGAGTAATAATAAAGATGGGAATTAGAGGTCAAGGATTCTTCCCGGAAAAATGTCAATATGCTATTGAAATTTGTTCTGATGTCTTGTTTAGGCTTACAGTTGCTGTAAAAATATGTAAAATACAGTTGGAAGGGACCCTAAAGATCATCCAGTTTCAATCCCCATGCCATCAGCAGAGACACTTTCAAGTAGACCAGGTTGCTCTAAGCCCTGTCCAACCTGGCCTTAAACACTTCCAGGTCTGAGGCAGCCACAAGTCACCCTAGAGGGGAATTAAAAAACAAAATCCCAAAACATTAGAAATCTTAAAAATCTAAACAGTTAAAACTTTCAAAACTAGAGATAATTGGTAACTCTGCTTAATGTTCTAGATTTTTACAGCTTAAAATACTGTTATGCTACAGTCTTCTACTGACAGGTGAATAAGTCCAATCAAATATATTTCTGTTTGCTGTGTGTGTGATTTTGTAGACTTGACACCACAAAGAACATTTTTACAGTTAAACCGAATTCTAATGCTTGCCTTTCAAATTTTTGACCTTTAGCAGTGATATTGCCTGCATCACAGATTCGTGATATACTATCCTTCAGGAATCATAGAATGTATTAGCAGGCGTGGTGGTGATGCTATCCATAGTGAGACCATGATGCCACATCAAACAGAAATCATGGAGGAAAACGGATCTGTTTGTGTGGGAAGAAATATGAAATGATAAATTCAGAAAAAACATTTGAAATGTTCTGGTACTTGGCTGTGATGTGGATGCTGGGTGGCTTCTGATACGCCACAGCCAAACCCCAGAAAGAGGCATGATCTGCCATTCTGCAGAACCCCTGCATTGAGCACATGGCAGCCTTCTAGTGTCATTTTTTAAAGTATATCTTGCCAAAAAAAATATTCTGATGGTCCTTGTTAAAGCAAATTGAGAAAATGCAAGCATACAGTTCTTTTGGTATCCTGTGAAAAGAATTACAGTTGGTACATGATATGTAGATGCAGTTCCATCTACCAAACCCAAAATCCAGATAAAAGGTATTTGTCTTTGTGGTGTTATTTTCGCAGTTGCACTGCCTGCCCTCTCTTCCTTGTACCTTGCACTTCATGATTTAGTCCATCATATGTGATCCAAAAAGATTCTTTGTCCTCATTTTTGCTGTGTATTTTTAACTTGTCTCTACATGCATTCCCTAAATATTTTTAAGTTATTGTCTTCATTTTTGCTATGCTGTGAGATGCTAATAAGCAATATTTGGCTCTGATACTGCACTTTTTTTTTTTTTTTATATGTCTTATGTAGTTTTGCAATACTAACAACGGGCTTAATCAGGTTATGACTAAAATTGGAAAAATTGCCATTTGCCATCCAAGTCAGGTATATACAGAGAACACACTGCACAATATAGTATGGATGTACGGACTAAACTAAGACACAGCCTAAAAAGAGAAAGGGAGACCCTTCTGCCTACTCACCTCCCTCCTTGAAAGTACAGAAATAATTTTTCAATAAGAGCAGCAATCCCACAGAGACAGTGTGGTCGTAAATCTATGCTGTTAGAAATGAAAAGGAGCAGCAAGCACCACCAGGATAGTTTTCTTATTCTTGATCTGCACACCTTAACACAGCAATAAGAAGTGAGAAACAAAAGATGCAATCGTGTATTGAACTGATATTCAAAAATTTTATGTTATAACCAGTGTAAAATGTAGTCTGTTTCTGTTGTTCATTACCATTCATCATTTCAGCAAATGAAAGTTTCATTTTCACAGTATTTTGTATGGTTCTCATATGTGTTTACAACTATTTGATTTATATTTGTTTTCAACTGTAATTTCAAATGTATAAAATGGCCCCAAATCTTTTTTCTTGTCTCCAGCCATTCTGTTGAAAGAGCCAACAAAATTATGGTAACAGCAACAAAATGAGTAATTTTGGATGTAAGGACTGTTTGCTTTGAAAAAGATTTGTATGTTGTGTATCAAAATGTTGCCAGATCTGCTTTCCTTTCTGGTTTCCAAGAGAAATGATTCTAAATTAGGAGGCTTGAAAAACAGATCAAAGGGAAGAAGTTTGTTCAGCCTACCTGTATTACAGGTTCAGTTAGTAATTACAACATTCCATTGTGGTCTAGGAAAATGTAAGTTGCACCCTTTCTTTTTATTTTCTGTATGTTATTTAATCAGGTCTTGCTGTTGTTCACTGCATGACTGAGATCAAAAATGCCATTGATAAATTCAGAGAATAAGACAGGGATTCACACATCCCTCAGTTCAGATTAAGTGAAGGAGAAGGGCACACTGAACGACAGAATTAAATATGGTTTAATGATTGGCAACATTTCCACAATGCATTGTTCCTAAATAATGTATTTTGATTTACAGTAATTGTGTAAATGTAATACATTTGTCAAGGAAGCGTCTTTTAATTTATAGTTTAGCATTAAATAGATGACATTGGAGAATTATTTTGATTTGATAAGCTCCTGTTTGTGCAGCAACAAAAGAAAAAGAAAATATTCCCTATACAGAGAAACAGGAACATAGTGGGGAAGCTCTCAGCTTCCCACTACAGTAACCTGGAAGGAGCAACTGCTGTCCTCAGGTGTTGAATTATACCCTTTTCTGACCCAGAAATGGGGCAACTGAGAGGCATTTTAAAAAATTTTATTCCATTTTCAGTCTCATGTGAAGGGTGAGACAGTACAGATGTAACAATTCACACCATCACAATCGGAAGCCAACTATTCCCTAATTACAATACATTATAAGCATTTCTTGGCCTATCAGCTTTTGCCACACAATGCTGTTAAAGCCAATCACCTAAAATCACCCCTCATGGGTCCTACTACAATGCACCTTTTATAGTTCTGTTTCTCCAAAGTATCCAGTCTTATTTGCAAAGCCATTATTTGAAACTTGTTCCCGGTTCCATTTCTCTCTCAACAATGTCCGTCCTATTCCATGGCATTTCTAAATCAGCATTTTCTATCTCGAAGTTTGTATACAGATACATACTATGTGAAACTTCTGTCAGGCTTTGAGAATTCTCTACAAATCCATTTCCCACACTCAGGTGTCCAGTGGGTCCCAGGCCTGGGCTGTTTCAGAGATCCTCCTTCCAGCCTGAAGACTAAATTTTTAAAAATCTCTCTCTGATTTCGAGCATGCTTCATTCACAGAATGATGGAATATGCTGAGTTGGAAGCAGATTGAAGGATCCATTAATGCTCATTTCCTCAAGTTTTGGCACACCATCTCATTGCTCATCACTGAACAGCCTGGTTTTGTTCCTTTCCCCCTTCCAAGCTCATTTAAAGCTTTGTCATCAAGCCCCACTAACTCCTGGGTTAGAGCGCTTCTCCTTTGAGACAGGTGTATCCCATCAGGTGTCAGTGGGCCTCATGTTGAATAGATTATCCCATGGTCAACTACTGCAAAAATTTTCACTGACACCAACCTTGGAGCTGTGCACTGACTTGATGGATCTGCCTATTCCTATCAAACTAGTGGATTTCTTTGTCTCTGAAAGCCCTTCTTTCCAGGTTTACACTCTTTTGGTTCATATGCTTTCTGAGAGAGACAAGGGAATCTGTGTGTAAGAACCTCATGGCAAAGTACTGCTCCGAGAGCAATAGAAATAAAGCTGTAGTCTTATGATTATATTTTAATAGCTTTCTTTTTATTTTAAGGTACTTTGACTTAATTCCCCAAGTTATCCCAATCACAAAATCCAATGTAGCATTGTTTTCAGTTGTTAGCAGGTGGTTTTTAAAGCCCTCTTTAGATGATACATGGGGCCCACATAGCGAAGTCAATAGTTAGACAGGATATAATTTAGACCTCAGCTTTTCCTCTCAGTTTGAAATAAAATGATTACATTTCAGGAAAGTCTGAGGAAAGATTTAAAGTTTTATATCAAAAGTTGAATATTTTCTTTTGTTGTACCCTCTTCTTTTAAAGAAAATGGTATTCATTTAAAATAATGCTTTTTCTGATGTATTTGAAAAGGCACTACTCTGAATTAAAAAGAAATTCATAAAGTATGCATGTTTGGGAGGGGAAGATTGCATTCTTTGCTGGAGAAGTCAAAGGGTTTTACTGCAGCCCATTCTGCTTAATTGTTAG
Organism: Acrocephalus scirpaceus scirpaceus; assembly: GCA_910950805.1. Taxonomy (NCBI): domain Eukaryota; kingdom Metazoa; phylum Chordata; class Aves; order Passeriformes; family Sylviidae; genus Acrocephalus; species Acrocephalus scirpaceus. The sequence continues at coordinate 21,821,428 of OU383777.1, forward strand.
AATGAGGTACCTGCAAAGACAAGCTGAAATATAACAGATGGCCAATAGCATTTACAGAGCAGCCGTTAAGGTGACAAAAATCTTCTGGAGCTGCTCTCCACAGGCAAGTTATAAAGTGGTATTATAGTGTCTGTATCAGACTAGAAAATAGTCCTTGACTGTCTTTAAACCCATGAAAAGTAATTCTAGGCAATAGCTCCACACAATTACAGTTCTGGTAACCCTTGTAACCCTTGTGATGCCTTTCATTTCTTGTACCCTAGAGTTATGCAAGGGTAGAGGCCACTTGTAGCATACAAAGTTGTAAAGCTGACATGGAACTCAAAAATAGGTGGAATATCCCAGATATGAATAGAGTAAGAAGTGAGAATAAGATAAGAATAGAATAAATGTGTTGTGTGATAAGGTAAGGTTGCTTTAACTGTTGTTATCTGTGGGGCTGCTTTACCAAGGATGCCCTGGGCACATTTTTAAAAATCATTACCTACTAAATGGAATTCCTGGAAATATCCTAAAAGCAGATGTGTCTCTTGTAGGAGTTCACCACATCAACCATATGAGCAAAGGTCTTCTTTTTCCAGAAGCCATCAGAAGAGTCTAAAAATAAGCTTGCTGTAGCCAAGTAGACTGCTCTCATGCTTGTTAAAATGAAGACAGCAAAAACTCTTACTGTTACTTAAGGGGAGAGTGTCACTGAACCAACAAGTTGAAATTTTCTTTCTTTGATTTTATTTCAGTATATTCTTCTGGGGGAAATAAAATTCTTCTACCTGTTAGCACAAATGAATACTACTATCTTAAAGCTACACTATCAACATTGTTTTACATTCATTTGCCTACTATCAGTGGTTCTTATTGTCACATGTGGACACCTAGCCATGGAAGCCTTGGTTACCATTGCCTCATTAGCCTCCACACCACCAGTTAAATAGACAGACAGTAACAAATACTGAGGTTGATTCAGGATTTCAGAAGAGCAGGTGCTTATGGTACAGAGCGGTGAAGGTCTGTTTTCAACTGAAATGACTCTTACAAAGGGATGAATTGTTAATATGTTGTTATTCCAGATTTCTAGAAGAACTGATGTTGTGGCAAAATTAAGACGACAATTAATGGCTGCTGAAGAAGAAGACAGTTTATCATATCCTCCTCTGAATGTGACCACTGGAAATTATACATGCACCCTTTTTTATGCTAGTAATTTCAGCCTCAAAGCCAACCACTCAGTTTTAATAGATTTGACAAATGCAACATTTTTAACACAGAATGTGGATACTTCTGCCTCTGAGTGCTCAGACAGCAACACAACGTGAGTAGCAGAAGAACTTTCATATCATAATACATGTAATTCTGAAAATTTTCAGAAATATTACAATGTAAAATTAGTGCTATTTTAATTTTCTTCTTCTAAAGCATCCAAAATTTTAAGAAAATGTATTCTTAGAAGAAAAAAGTTAAGACCACAAAACCTGTTCAGATGAGGCCTCTTATTTTCACCATTTTTTTCTTCTTATGTCCTCTACTTCCTTGTTTGTTTGTATTTAGTCCAAACAGGTTTCCCTGTGCCTGATCTCACAATCACAAAAGTCTCCACTGGCATTAATGAGATCATAATTTCATTCCCTTGAAGGGGAGTATTGCTAGTTACAAGGTAGTAACTCAGCTAGAAGTACATTAATGAAACATGATCTCTGTTTTCCTTTACTTTGAAGCACCTGCTCTTGGGGAAATAAAACCCTAGAAATATTTAGTCATATTTTTATATGTACTGAACCTTTGCTATATGACTTTTGTAATTGCCTACTGATTTACAATATATCCCTCAAATTGAAATGTCACAATGATCTAATTAAAGCTGACTACTCTAACATTAAAAATCTGTTTCTTATTCTTAGACTGTCATTAAAATACACAAAACCGGTGAATGGAATCAGCAGCCTAGAGATAAGGTAACTTATGATTTATTTTAAATAGATCTTTTGTGGTTTACAATACCTATTAGTAAATTAAGAGCAAAAAATAGGGGAGAAGTTAAATGAAAATATTTTTTAATTTTTTTTCCTTTCTCTTCTGAGAAGTCACGATGCAGGAAAACAATAGTACAGTCTTTATACAGAGAATATAATAATATTCTCAGGTAAAGTTCTGAAAACATATTGTAGGCAAACATCCATACTGTAAGGTACTGGTATATGCAGCTTCCTGTGTTACTAATAGGATCGGTCCACAGTCCTCTCAGTAAATCTACTCTGTGATTTGTAAAAACTTGGAGGGTTGAAGTCTACCTGCATGGCCAGGGCTGTTCTAAGTCCTAATGTGGATTGCCAGTGCACTCTGGCTAGTGCTAGCTTGTTGTTAATGAGGGGTGTCAAAGGTTTTAAAAGGTCTTTCCTGCACCATGGATGGTGACAGGACCATGTTTCTCCTACCATGACAAGAGGGAAGAAAAGCCAGGGAATTGGAAGACTTGGAAAGAAAAATCAAAGGGAGAATCATGGAATTGTTTACATTGAAAAATACCTCTGTGATCATTGAATCCAATCTTTAATCCAGTGCTGCCAAGTTAACCCACTGAACCATGTCCTAAGTGTGACATCTTCTAAATATCTTCAAGGATGGAGACTCAGCCACTTGCCTGGGGAACATCTTCCAAGGCCTGGCAACCCTTTAACTGAAGAAAGTTTTCCTAATACCAACCTAAGCCGCACTGGTGCAATTTGAGGCCATTTCCTCTTGTTCTATGTCTTCTTACTTAGGAGAGGAGACTAACCCCCACCTCACAACAACCTCCTGTCATGTTGTTTTAGAGATGATAAGGTCTCCCATGAGTTTCCTCACCTCCAGGCTAAATACCTCCAGCTCCCTCAGCCACTCCTTGTTCCACAGGACTTGTGCTCCAGCCCCTTCAACAGCTTTGTTGCCCTTCCCTGGACATGCTCTGATACCTCAAATGTCTTTCTTGTGAGGGGCTCAGAACTGAACACCAGATTTCAGGTGCAGCCTCAGTAGTGCTGAGTGCAGGGGAACAATCTCTGCCCTGCTCCTGCTAGCCACACTATTGCTGATACAGGCCAGGATGTCTTTGGCCTTCTCGGCCACCTGGGCACAGGCAGGGTCATGTTCAGCTGCTGTTTACCAGCACCCCTAGGTCCTTTTCCACCTAACATAAATACCATAAACACCATACATCTTTGCAGCCACTCTGCCCCCAGCCTGTGGTGCTGTTTGAGGTTGTTATGATCTAAGTGAAGGACCTGGCATTGTTGAACTTCTTACTATTGGCCCTAGCACATCAATTCAACCTGTCCAGCTGAATGCTCAAATGAATAAATATTGTTATTTACACTGAGACAGAAAGACATTCATGTTTAGGTAAAAGGACCCCAGAAGGACTTCTGGGTGTAATCTTGAAGAGAGGATCACTGTCTTGAGGAGAGACAGTGATGTATTTGGAGTGATATTCAGAGTGCATAGTAGTCAGTATCTGATACTGACTTGTAGTCAGTATCAGAGATCATGACAGGTGGCAAAAAACCAGACATACTTTGTTATTTAGCATCTTCCTTCTCCCTCAACCAGCTAGAGCTTTGTAAGTGAACATACTGTACAGATAAGATTGCTGTTAATATAATATTTTTGGGGTTTGGCTCTTGAACTTAGCTGTGTATAGGATCCCTGGGACTTGTTCTTGGTGATGGTGTCAAGCTTGCCTTGGTCTCAGTAATGTAAATTATCAAAGATTCATGTATTTCCCTAAACACCTTGAAAAATTAAGAAAGTATTTTCCTTGGATCCTATTCAAAAAATACTGATGTCAATCCAAGACTATGTACAAGTTGTATTTTTCCTTTTACTACAAGTCCCAAAATATCACTTTCTCCAGTGCTGCCCTGATGCTCTTCTGTCTGCTCTTTAGTGTTCCTATTGCACTCTGATAGAGACAGGCCCTCCAAAACACTGCTCTGAATCTCATTCTTCATCCTTGCACATCCTAGCACAAGTCCTAACTGGTCTGCTGTAACCTCTTTCTGTATGAGTGAATGTGGTTGTTTCCTACATTTGTCCTGAATATGAGTAACCTCAGCATTATATCCTTTCTAGTAAAATTACAGCTCTGAGGAAATAGTACAAATCACAAAGCATCCTATGGAGCATGGCACTGCGCTTCAAAACTAGTTAATAGCTAGGTCTTAAATGTGTTGTTTTCTTTAGTAGTCAACAGGCTTCACTTAACTGTATAATGTCAAATTGCAGACCTTGAGACAGTACTATAGAAGCAAAATCCTTTGGCAGTTGAAACATTTATCTTAGATTTTGTTTTCTGCAGCTGGCAAAAGATCAAATGTGATGTTAGTGCACACACAGATTTAGTGAAGATTATTTAGATTTATGTTTAGTAATCTGTTTCTTAAAAACTTATCATTTTAATTAATTATTGGATGAAAAATTTAATGCAGTCATGAATCTGAGTTGCATCTGGAGAGAAGAAATTTGAAGCAACTCTGCAGACAAATTGTAATTAAAAAAAAAAATGCCAGTACAAAAGGTGAATGGTTCATGTTTTCTTTCTTTTTCAGGAAAAAAGTTTATATCCTTTGAGCCTTTTTGTAGTAGAGGCAGAAATAGTCACAAAGTCTTTCTTGACTTGTACTTCTACTTGAACACATTGCTAAATACCAAAATGCATAAAAACCCTTGAAGCTGAAGTAAGAAATTCAGGCTCCACAATAGGTGAGGACTTGAAAAGAGAGCTCAGGTAAGGTCCTGGATGTTTTCATGCCAAGCGAATAAGAGTAGCATAGGCTGGCTGCGTTTTGCAGGAGAATTTGATTTGTTCCATTGGGCCATATGTGATCCAGGTTTTTAAGAGACTTTCCGGGCAAATAAATGCAAATATGTCTAAATTGATCAATTTTTATTTATGACACAGGTGCTTAGAAATATAAAATAGAATAGAGGAAGAATGTTGGGAGTGGCTTCCAGGGTAACCATTTCTTGGACCTTCACTATGCATTGGCTCTGTGTGGGAGATAGACTGACTGCTTCTGTTTTGCTTTTTTCCCCTCTTCCCTTAGCTTATTAAGCTGCCTTTATCTTGACCCATAAGGTTCCTCATTTTTGCTCTTTTTATTCTCCACCTTGTCCTGTTGAACATAGGGAGGGAGCAAACAGCTAGATGTGTGCTTGGCTGCTGGCTGATATCAGCCCACAACACCTCAGAACCTTTATAAATTGACAATAGTTCTAAAGACTCACCTGATTATTTGTAGTTTTGTTTGGATTGTCACTTGATGGGACAATGGTGTCATTTTAGGCCTCTGTTAGCTGCCATAATACAGTATTGCATGCTATATAATGCAAATAGTAAGATATATGGAACAGAACCAGAATAAGCCATTGACTTTTTTCATGATTTACTAAGATTTTATTCACCTTGTGTATCTCAGCAGGTTTCTTGTCAAGAGCTTCTAAAATCCGTGGAGATACATTACAACCTCTGTTTTCCCCTTCTGGTTCATTTTGATTAGATTTCTTTTTCAAGATTACACCTTGGTAAGGTCATGGATCATAGTCTGCCTTAACAAGCAAGACACAAGCAGGGCAGAGAGATGGAAGGAGCAGAGCTGAGAGCCACAACTGCACTTTTTGCCTCTGTAAAGGCCTTTAACTTAAGTGTAGGATAGCATATGTTGAAGATAGAAAGTGACTCCAGAGAGGACCATGTTCAAGTTTATTCCATCAGTAAAAGAGGTTCTAACTTCAGCAGCATGAGCAGGATGCAGAGCCTGCCGCCCTTCTCAGCACCAGTCTGTGCCCACGTACAGAGCAGCTGGTCACATCGCACCTCCCACTAACAGCTGCGACTGCGGCTTCATCCTCTGTACACGCACAGCTGTCACCTCCCTCTCCCTCTCTCCAGCAAGAGTTACAGTCTCACTCATCCTTCTGCACTTACACTTCGAGATGAGCTGTAAGGGAGTGGTTGTAGAGTGTGTGATAGTGTTAGAAAAGTAAGCTACTGCTGCAGCAGGAGTGGGAGCAGTGGGCAGTAGTCCTTTGCTAGAAGAAGCATCATCTCAGCTCTCTCATAAACTGATCCAGCTGTTCAAGCACTCGTTTGTCATTTTCTCTGGGAAAAAGTGTCAAAGTGAATAGAAGAGCTGAGTATTAGTATTCCAAACTTACATTGATACATACTTGACTGCTGTTGTTGCTCAGTGTGTTGAACAGAACAGAGTTGACCCAAAACCCCATGTTTTAAAGTCTTTTGCATAACAGCTGTGTTCCTCTTTGAATATTTGAAACAGTAATTCTGAGCTATCTTCCGTTTCAGAAATACCTCTGCTTGTAATGATTAGCCACATGAGACATGATCAGTGGTGGTGGCATTCAGAGTTCATAAAATTATCTGTAACAAAGGGAGCCTGGCCCATGACCAGGAACTTTTTGTGACACCATACATAAAGTACATAATGTCTCTAATGTACATAATTGTCTCTAATGTTTAACAGGACTGTAACATTTCCTTAAGAAGCTAAGGTACTTTCAGTTCTGCAGATAAAACCTTTGTTCTCTCTCTTCTCTGTATCATTAATTTGTTATAATGTGCTCTATTTGCTATCTACTCATTTGAGAAAATTTTAAACTAAATGAAGTAATTCTATAGATTTTTGTTTTTTGAATGCCTTTTTTTCTTGTAATTTAATGAACTATAGTTACATCCGTTATCAGTTAAGTGTGTGCTTCTTGGAGGCAATTCAATGTTAGTTGTTTGGAAAAATGCTAAGGATAACAGCCTTTATTACTAAGTTAACTGTTCTCAACTAGTTAACCAATTAGAATGTTAATTCTCATAAGTCTACAAGTAACAAAACATTTTAATCTTTGGTGTAATGTGAAAAGACAGCATTCCCTTCAAAGTCATTTTAGACTGTACTCACATACATGGCCTTCTAAAACTTTTTACTAATATGATCAGTTTACAAGGGATTTCCTTCTTTATCACTTTTCTCATCTTATCAGCAAAAATACAGACCACACCCAGCCTCTGTGGTTATCATAAACATTTAAGGTTCTCTGACTTTATAACTGGCTTTCAGCTAGTGCCTGTAGCATTGCTCCTGGGAAACTGTAGAAATTCTGTTCAGATTGCACTGTACATCGGAAAAGATTCCTTTCTTCTAGCAAAAATATCAAGGTTTTAATTTTGTAACTGTATAAGAATAGAAAATTTTCTATATATATTTGTAAATGTGGACTGGATGGAATTCAATTTTATTTTTCTTTTCCACTGGTGCTTGCAGCTCAGTGTTTTATGGATAGAACTGTTCAGGCTTAAAACATAAGGAATGCCATAAGAAAAAACATCCTTTTCTCACTTGAATGACACTGTGTTCTGGAATTCCTTCTAAGCACTTTGAAACTTTTGAGGTTTCTGAACATCTGTGAATCAAAAACCACCAATAATTAATAAGTGGTTAGATTCTATGCAGTGTGGATGACAAGATATTGAAAGTAACTAATTCGAACAAACAAGCAATATTCTACAGAGAGAATATACTTTCTATATATATACACCCTACAGAGCATAAAATAATCTATATTGTGCCTCATTTAAGATGACAATACTTATTTTCAAACCAATCATAATTGCATTTTACTTATTACTTCAAATTTTAAGGTCAACATATAGTGTTACCCACTGTGGATAGATATATTAGAATATTTCATTTTGTAGCAAGTCTTATTTATTGCTAAATAGATTTCTCTTCTAAATCTTCCATGGTTACCAATAATCAAAAGAAATAATCAGCAAACTATGTAGAGATACACACGTATAGACCAAGTCAGGTTAAAGTATTAAACAATGTACACTAAGGAGAAAGGTTTATAATTTCCTTTTGAAATAACTTGAATGCCTAAAAGTAACTGTATAAAAAGTGGCAAAGATTTGCCCATAGTCCTGATCTGTAAAGAATCAGAATGTACTTCTGGATGTTCTCAGTTATTTCTTTTGGGAGCTGTTCAGACAGCATTGGTAGTAACATAAATTCCATTATTATAAACTGCTGCAATACCACACATACACAGATGCTTTCAAAATAAGAAAATACTTTTTTGTGCCTAGCCTACTTCAAATTGTGAAACTAGAGCTGACAATTCCTCCTGATCCACCAGTGAGTGAAAGGTCTGTCTTCTATGCCAAATTCAGACCTTTGCAAAGGAAATTGCCATTTAGGCATTTGAGCCAAGAAAGAATTGCAATGATAAATTAGAATGGCTATCATGCCTGTACCTATCATAAAAGCAATTTTCCAAAAATCCCATAAAATATTTATTCAGAGCCACTGCAGTCTTACTGACATTTTCTCAGCTTCTCCACTGATTATAAACTGTAGGTAACTGATGAAATACAGCATTGGCAGAGGCCCTTGAAGAATGAAATTGCATTTGTTTCTTACCTGCCACAGATAGCTGTGCTTGTGAGGTGAAGCTCTAAGTAGTAAACACATTCATGGAACCTCTGATGACACGGAAGGCCATGTCACCATCAGCTGTGATTTTTGCAGCCAGCAATAGTGAAACTTTATCTGCTACTGGTACTTTAATGTATATTAATCTTTTCCTTCTAACCTTTTGACTTTTTGTCTTCTGTTTTGTTCCTAGGTTTTTAATGACCAACAAGTTCTATGAAGTCTCGGCTAGAAAATGGTCCACTTTAGATTCAGTTGAGATTGTACAAGATGGAGAAAAGTTTGCTAAATTTAATGTTTCTGTCATCTCTGCCCCTGCAGAGTATTCATTTCATTGTCAGCTGGTGGGAACAAGCAATCTCTATCCTGCAAGGCTGGTTCCATCCAACAATGAGGCAAAAAATTGGGATGTTTTCATTTCTGAGTTGCAAGTGAGTATGCGTTGCCATTTCAGAGATAACTCCAGGAACTATTACTTGCTATTGTAGGTGGTGAATGACACACATTCATAATGCCCTTACTTTCATTCCAGCCTAAGGGAAAACATAAAAGAAAAGCTGTTCCCCTAGGTGAGCTATTCAGTAGAGGGGTAAAAAAGATGCCAGTTGCTGAACAAGGAAAACATGAAAGCACAGCTTTGAAAAACAAAACGATGAAGTTGTCCAGAGAAAGAAAACCCAATTAAACCAAATGCGCTTAATCAGGCAAAGAATGACTAAGTCCTCATGCCTGTTTAATGAATTGGGCTGCTCTTGGAAACAGGGGCCTCTTAGATGGGTGGCTTTATGCTGCTTACTTTGTTTTTATTTGGTTTCTTGGTGCTTTGTTTACCCAGGAAAGTACAGCTTAGTGTGGCTGCTGCTTTCAGTGACATGGATTGTCTGTACTCCTGCAGATAGAAACAAAGCCCAGTGCAATTAGATTTAATGGGAGGTTTGCCATGGACTTCAGTCAGGAATGGTACTAGTTCCTGCATGACCCAGAAGGAAAGCAGCTTGCTTTTTTGAATGACACATAGCTTTCCAGCATATTTAGTAGTAGTTCAGACTACTAAAGGTGTAGATGATTACACCTTTACTAATTTGAGAGGCATAACAGCATTTATATCTTGAAACAATATTGCACTAAGGGATCTCTTTGATGAAAGAGATGATGAAAATAATAGAAGTAATTCCAAACTACTCTATTTGTCAAACATGAGTTAACCTCATGATAAATGGATACAAATGCTGATATAATTGTATTTATAGTTTTGAGAACAAACCAAATCTCAGTGATATGACTCCAGACTTGACACTTCTGCTTAAGCAATGGAAATCTCACAGAAAGAGCACTGGTGCTTAGATTTATTTTCCACAAATTCCAGTATCAAGTTTCACCATTTTTTGAGAAACAATGTTGCAATACATACCAATGTTGTGAAGGTTCCTTATGATGTTATTTTTATGTAAGGCCTGAAAATACCATAGTTCATGCAACTGTACTTTGCCTTGTCAACTCTTTGGAGTTAGACTTTCACATCACTAAGATATGATAGGACATGACCTATGAAACTACAAAGTATATACTTACCACTTATCTTTTCCTTCAGTTTCTATATGAACTAATATTACTGTCTTGTTAAAGCTTAAATAGGCTTTGCTCCAGCCTTAGTAGGCATCCTTTCATTGTGGTCTAACGAAGAGTAGAAGTAGTGGCTTCTCACCTTCCGTATTGATTTGGAAGCAGCTGCTTCCACTTTTTCAGACAATAGAATCTCCAGTTCCCCTTGAGAATGGGCTTTTTCTCTGATCAAGTCTTAAACATGGAACAAAACCTGAAAATTCTCAGTCTGATAGTTTTCTGTTGTGTGAGAAATCAGAAGGTCACCATTCTGGGCTCATTTCCAAGTTCTGTCTGACCTAGATCATACTTTTGGTATCTTCCACTGATACATACTGAAAGGTAATCTCAGTATCAGTCTTTGTTATTGCATAAGGTTTAGAAACCTCCAAACTCTGTTGCATGGTGAAAAATACTCAAGAGTAGTTGCAGCCAGCACAAAATCTTGTTGCTGAAGCTGAGGAACATGATTTTCATGTCAATGTTATGCAATGAATTAGAAACCAGGATCCAATGCCAATCAAACTGGCACAATTGCACTTTGCAATGCTAGGTCCTGGAATCTGAATCACAGTAATAGAGAGACAATGGCAGCTGCATAGGGAAGCCTTGCACAGCTTGTTCCTAGGCAAGGTTGAACTGGTATAGCCTTTTACTTCAGTTCTGGAACTGCTTCACTCACTACCATCTAAAAGAAGCTCTGTGGGATGCTGGCTAGGCATGCTCACAGCCTGGGATGTCACCACTCCTGTGTCATCACACCTCTGCAGAGCACCAAAACTGCTCTGGGTTTGGTGGGGGTTTTGGTGGTTGTTGTTGCTACAGGAATGGTTGTTCTACCATGATACCTTTTGTCCTTTTGAGGATCTCATATTCGTCGATGAATTTAAAGAGGAGGCTGCCACCAAAAGCACTGCTTTTCATTAGTATGTGTGGTTCAGAAGTACTTTGAAACATATGAAAAACTGCTAAAACTTCAAAACCAAGAACATTTTGATTCTTTGTAGCTAAAATATCTCAAAGTTCAAAACTTAGAAGTTTGGTGTGCACTTAAGAGCCTTAAACCCAGAATATTTTATTTGAAGTTTTTGTCAAAGGCCATATGATGAGAAATTTGCATTCAAAAATATTTAAAAATTTACAGTAAATACAGACTTGTGTAATCAAGACAAGTGACTGGTCTAAACACCAAAATTAAAACTTCCACTGGACATAGGCCTGTATACAAAAGACTTTTGCATTCATAAATATTAGAGAACCACGCATAAGCATTTTTAACTTTTATATATACATTGCTAAGATTCTCATTTTTTTTGTCTGGTATCCAACACCCCCATGGAAATGATGAAGCTTCAAAAAACCAATAAAATAACATGGCATATTCTTCATCTACTTCCTAAAAATAGACATAGCATTTTAGGAATGTACAATTGAATCTTTCACCTTGATGGTTCAATAAGTATAATTCTACTTAAAAGAAATATAAGACCACTTGAACTGAAATAATAAATTTCAGTATTTCTGGCTGTAAATCATAAGTGGCAAAGCTGTTCTAAACTGAATATACCTGTTAAGTACTTCAGAGAGTCCTTGTAAATGTGGTAAGAAATGTGTATTTTTTCTAGAATTTCAATCCATTTTTTTGAACACAAATGACATAAATCATCACCTTCTCTCTGTTTTTATTGTCAGTAAGTCTTTCAGGCTTCATTTCATGACTCTTATTCACATTCTCACTTGTGGTCAAGGTAGTCAGTGGCTTAACAAGCAAAAGCCTTTGCAGTCATGTATTCTCTAAAACTGTGCAAATAGTTTTCCAGCCCTGCAGTTTATTTTCACTAGTCCTGCTTTAATCAAAAGTCTGAGTACCTGTGGTGAAAACAGACCATCTTCACGAGTTAGCCACCATGATTTGACTTGGAAAGATTCCTCTAAAAGGTTGAATTGCTAAAATTGTCTTCACCTCCACATTATCTAAAGAGCCTTTAGCCTCACATAATATTAGTTTTATTAATCTGGAAGGTACAGACATTGCTCATAACATTAACTTTAAGGACCTGAGCCATGACTGAATGCAAACCCAGAGTGTTTACTGGTGTAATTGTTGCATGGTAGATTTGTTCAGTTTGTAACAACACCTTTCCTAGGAAGTGCAAACTCTTTTATTATCACAAATAAACTCAAGCATTCCATTTATTTTATTGTAAATCACAGAATAATCATGGTGTAGGAACACATAAAAGCAGAAATCCATGATCTTCTGCTTTCTTGCTTATTGCCACGTGAGAGAAGTGATTTAAATAAAATAATCCTTTTTAAATTTTGTTTGATAATATTTTATGGAGAAAAGTAATTTTTAACATGTTCTTTCTTTACCAGTGGGTTTATGATGTTTGGTGCTTTCCTTACACACCGATTTCAAAAATTCTATTAATGCATAAGAAGCCCAGTCTTCATTTTTCTTTATAAAATTATTTAAGAATTAATCAAAATGAGGTCAGATTAATTTTTTCCTTTCTCTTCTTCTACCAGTTTTGTTCCCTTTCTTCTAGAGGAATCAGTTCTTATGCCATTATGTGCGTGTGTAGAGTGGGAATTGTCTTCCCTTTCTCCATAGTTTTCTAATCCTTCGATTGGTTTGAACAAAATTTCTAGAAAGTTAGTGGTCTCAAAGGCATTCAGTTTGTTGATATTTTTGTACAATTGGGATCTAGACAGAGAATATATCTCCAAATTTCTTGATTTGTCTGAGGAAAATAATATGGTTGGAGGACAGTCAGTAGCAGACATTGCAAATTCAGTCAAATCAGAGATATTACAACCTTTTCTAACTGCTGGAGAAGTTTATATAGGTTTTGTAAGTTAATAGACAACATATATCCCATACCTCAATAAAGCAAGCCTTTCTTTATGTTTTGAGTCTTTGATGTCTAAGGAGGGAGGAAGAAAGATTTCAGAATTTTTTCTCCTTGAACTTTCACTAAAACTCAGCCAAAAAAGGTCATCTTTATTAGATGCATTTTAAAGTAGGTTCTAGGAATTTTGTTTGTCAAGGAGCCATTACCTAAAACTCTCAGACTATTTCTGCAGATCTTGTGATCTGAGCAGCCTTAACTCTCATCCCTTTGAGTGCTTTGAGTTTCCTGATTCTGAAGTGGTCATAGAGCTGATGATCAATGAACACTGATATACTAATTATGTGAATACAGAATACTGATCACATGTCCCCTCTGGGACTTTACTTCTAAAAGTAATACAGCTTTCTGCAGTGGGGAACCTATTTCTTACCAAAGAAATGGATTCTATATCTTTAATTTCCTGGGTGAAAAGGAGATCTGGAAATTTGTTTTCCAGAGGATTTTGTTCTCACTCTTTTTTTTAATGGGCAGAGTATGATTGATAGTTAAAAGGTGTGGGGTTTTGTAATTACCACATATATCCTGAAAGTAAGGATTATGCCTAATTGCACTCATCTATCTACCTTTCCTCATTTTCAGATTCAAGGCTTCAACATTATAAACAACCAGTTTTCCTATGCAAGTGACTGTACAGGTTTCTTCACTCCTGGAATTTGGATGGGCTTGGTGACATCTATAATTTTACTGTGGATCCTGACCTATGGAATCCATATGATCATGCAGCTGACAACAAACAACAGATTTGATGATCCCAAGGGTCCAGCTCTCTCAGTTCCTCAGACAGAATAGCTATGGATTGACTTAATGCCACTGGCTTTTCCCGATCTGATGTTTATGATTTTTATAACCTTTTTACTTCATATGTTTAACTTAAAAAGATATCATAGAAAATCAGATAATTAAACTACATTTAAAAATGATCCTTAGGCTTGGCAACAATAATAATTCTGTTATTATGATCATTTGTTAACAGCTTTTTGTATTAAGGTTCTGAAGTGAGACTGTAGAGGTTATTACTGTCTCTGGCTATTAGAAAGACCATTAAAAACTTCCTTCAGATTAACTTTTATTGGCAAAGAAAACATACCAAAACATAGATAATTTGGAAGGATAAAATATTTGATGAGAAACTATATATTGAAAATACTCGTCTCTCTAAAGGCTCTTTAGTGCCATCATGGTGCTATGTCTTAAGGAATTTTAACTGTGTTTTGAATTTTTTTCTCTTGAGTAAAACATCCAGGAATGTACAGAACTAATAAAGTATAAGTCACTAAATAAATGGTCCTGAGAAGTCTTTTCAAAATACATCACTTTGTTCAGATATGGTATCACAAAGGAGTATGGGTAGATTAAGGTTTAGCCTCCATCTAATGTTAACTTAGGCTTTTAAGAATTATGTTGAGTAATGCTGACTTGTGTTTGCTTTAGCCATGGACTGCTGATGGGGGGTCACTCAGTGGCAGATAGGTCCTTGTCCAAACTGATCACAAAATTAAATTTGGTGTCATGGCAATGAATGCAAATTTTCAAGTTCAGAACCTATTACATTACAATGTGCTGGTGCATGAGATGTTCCCCTGCCTGCCCCCCGGGCTCCTGGGCTAGCTCAGTTTCCCTTAGAGGCTTTAGAGGAGTATCTCAGGAGACAGAGTAAAAGATTTTCCAAAAGAGGTTCTCACCCCCCTAGGATCAGTCCAAGGCTGTATTCTCAAAGGGTTCCAGGGAGAGAGAGAGAACAAGGAAGAAACAGGACTTTAGTCTTCGGCCAGGAAAGATAACTGGACCTGAGCCAATAGGGTCGAGATAGGAAAGGAGGGTCAAACTACATGGTCACAGGCTTCAGGGGGACTCTGGGGGAAAAACCATTCCCCAGAGGAATACAACAGGTGCAGACAGCATCTCAACAAAGATAAGGTAGTTTTCTTGGCCTCCTCCATTTTCCAGGCATCTTTGGAAAAGTTATGAAGTTCATAAAAGAAGGAACAATAATATTATATAAAATCATTAGAAGCACTGTGCCAATGAACTGTTTAAGTCTGAGCATTTTATGGTCATCTCAGTGCTTCTAGAAGCCTGAAAACATTCACACTGTGCTGTATTCTGCAATTAATAGAAACACTACATCTACTAATTGGGTAATCTGATTATGGACTGAATAACTAAATTTTATGTAGAACTAGGAAATAATAAAGAGCAATGGTAAAAAATGGTAAAAATAAGGCTTTTATTCTTTCTTCTGGAGTGGTTTTTTATGACTATGCATGTTCAGTTGGTAGTTAAAACCCCCAAAAGTATCATTTTGACAAAATTGCATTCATGAAATGAGAAAAATTCCAACTTTTCTGGTCTTGATCCATGTCAAAGTACAATGATACAGAGGAAAGTCAGTTAGAATCAACTATTTAAGTAGACAGACAATAGTTTCTATCCATCATTTCTGGGTGTCACACTTGTATTATGCAGTCCAAAAAGTTGATTAAGTGCTGTCTGAAGCTATTCCTTCTGAATCATTCAATCCTGACCTGGAAATCAAAAGGAAAGTGTCATATAACTATGACAGTGGTGTCTCCTGTGTGTGATATTTTTTCCCAAATGCTTTTCAGAACCTCAAAGAATGCATTTGATCTACACACAACCTCTGTGTTAGAAAGGCATATTTTCTTTGCACAAATTAGTTTCCAGGAGACAACTGGACTTGTTTTATTAATTCTCCCTTCAAAGCAAGTTGTATGAATGTGATAACAGAAAATTGACATAATAGTCATGTAACTATCGCTAGAAGAGAAAAAGGCTATGCAAAAGACTTGATTCATAGAAAATGGCTTTCTTAGGACTTTCATCTAGCTTCAGTAAAATTCGGAAAAGATTTTGTTCAACAGTGGTGATAAAAGGATCTGAAGAAGAGTTTTACCAAGCCACCTAGCTTATCTATCTCCAGTAGGGGTGTGAGTATGGCCAGCATCTCTTAGTGCTCCCTGCAGATGTTCTCCACTCTCCACCATTTAGCTCAGGTGCTTCCTCAACCAGAAGCGTTGCCTTTGTATTTAATAACTCTGGGTATAGCTGTAGCCCATGAATTTGTCCAGCCTGCTCTTGAGCCTGTAGGCTCTCATACAACTCAGTGTCCTGATTATAGTATGGCACTGGGAGTGCTTGTATCTTCTCTTGCTTGCCTAGGATGGACTCTGGAGAAGAGGGCAAGGAAACAGTCTTGTATTGACTGCACCATGAGGAAAAGATAAGCCTCTTTCAGAAGAACTGTTTGATGTGTTTGGTATTACACATTCCAAGGTGAAAGTGAAGGCACTTGTACTGGAGAAAACCTTTTTTTTTTTCCTACCTTCTCTCACAGCAAGGATACCATGCTTTGGCAAGTAGGGCCTGTGGGGGCATATAGTCTGTTTCTATAGCTACTTGGGATATCTTTGTAATGGAAAGATCAAACCACAGGCTTATCCTTGCGACGTCTGTGCTGGAAAACAGGCCAGGAAACGAAAGGATCTATCTACAGCTCTAACTGTCCCATGGGCCAGGTGGACTGGGCTTTGGAGACAATGGCCTGCCTGTCATGGAAAGGAACTGCTCTCTGTCCACATGGGATGGGTTCACCTTGGCTGCCTGGCAAACACCCACCCTACTGCTCAGGCCTCTTCTCACAGGGGCCACCCCTGCTGACAACACCCGGACACAGACATCCAAAACCCACCTCAGTGGGCTGTGCAGGCTGCTGGGGTCCCCATGCCCTCTGAAACCCTGCAGCTGCACATCACAGACCCTGTGGCTGGAGACAAAGACAATGATCACTTAGTTCAGCAGGGCTTGGCTTCCTTCTTTGTAAATAGGACTGTGCCTCAGGAAATTTTAGGAGGATTTTGCACCTGTCTGTGTTTGTTTCCCTCTCTGAATAAAGTGGAAACCCTGTCAGGAGCCTTCCAGTTCTGCATACTTCTGATTTCACAATTCAGCTTAATCATAAATGTACTTGTTAAAACATGCCTGTTTTGGGAGCTGTTCCAGACAGAATATTAGCTCTGTCTGGAAAAGTGTGAGCCTTTAGGACTTCTACCAGAGTTTGCTGAATTTATCGGAAGTACTGACTTGAGTGTGTGCTAGCTCATTTCTCTACCAATTTAAAAAATATATAGTAAAGATGAAGGGGATGATGAGTAAGAGTATGAGTTAGAAAAGTAAAGCTTTTTTTCATTTACATATATATAAGTTAAATTTTATGGAAAAAAATTAGGAACTTTAGAGAACTGTGGCAAAACTCAAAAAAAATCAATTTGACTCGGAAAACTCAAGATTAAAAACAGAGAAACCCCAAAACTAAACACAAAAATCCTGAAGAAATAAGGTATTTCATCACAAAATCCAGCAATAATCATTTGTTGAAAGAGATAGCTGAGATGGAGCTAGAATCTGAACCTGCTAGTTTGTGTCCTGGTCTGTTGGTTTCTCTGCCTGTGAAATTATTCATTCCATAAATCATGCAGAAACCCATCAATGACTTGTAATGACATAGAATTATAATAGAGATAGTCCAAGAATAGTATTTTTATGTAGGCAATAAAGGAAGACATGTTATTCCATCTGCAAGGGAAAACTCAATGAAGTAATTAGCTCCACCTTTCTTTCTGTGTGACTAATAAAGTATATGCAAATCTAAATCAGCTGAATTATTTGGCAGTGCCCTGGCATTAAAGAGTTCTTTCATTATTTCAGCATAAACTGAAGTCAAACAGGAGAAGCTATAGAGGCTGAGAACAAGGAATGACCTTGAAAAGCTAATTCCTAAAATAATTAGAGACACAAGAAGTCTGAATGTCGGATACTGGTCATTGCTGGCAAAAAAAAAGCAGTAGTGGTGATGATTTTGGGGGCAAGTAGAGTGACAATGTTATTGTTACACTGAACAAGAGGAAGAGACAATGCACACAAGGGGGGCAGGGGACTCCTTTTCCTGAAGGCTGTCTTTAATCTTGCATTCTGTGATGGGTTGACCTTGCTTGGCTGCCAGATGTCCACTTGGCTACTCTCTCCCTCCTCCTCAAGAGGATGAGGGAATAAAACAAGATGGAGAATCTTGTGGGTCAAAATAAAGACAGCGACACCATTTAGCAGTTACCACTATGGGCTAAACAGATTTATGGGACATTGATTTATTGCCAATTAAAATAGGTTGGGAAGTAAGAAATCAAAGCAAGACTAAAACAATGCCTTCAGTCTGCACAAATGCCAAAAAATCCCATGGTGTTTAATACCTTCAGTAAAAAACCCTGATCTTCAGTTTGCTAATAAAGTTTCTGTTTTCAGGTTAGTTCATTAACTATCAAAAAATAAAATAAAGGAGAAAAGAACAGCTTCTTCAGAACTCAGATTTCTAAAGGCTTAAAAATGTTTGAAGTACAAGGGGGTGGGGCAAGGAAGAAAAAAGGGATCTTACCAAGGGGTGGTTCCTTAAACAAGTAGTCTCTCCTGGCCAGAATGTGGGTCAGTGTCTTTCTTAATCTTCCTGCTTGTGTAGGTGGAAAGGGGACTTACAAGACTGGCTGAGCCCAAGAGCAAATCAGCTGCTATTGATGTCCCACAAATGAAGTGGCTTCCTTCTCTCCATCACAACTTTTTGTGTACCTCCTGTAGAAACACAGGTTCTCTGCTCCAGATTATCTGGATTTCTGTGTAACCACTGGAGCTGGTACGTTCTTGAATTATTATAGTTGAGCTTAATTTTAAACTGTTTTTTATGTAATTCGTTATTGCCATAATAGAAGATAGTTTACTGAATGATTGTATATTTTCTGCTTTGCAGAGTGAAATGCAAGTGTCCAGTAGAAGACTGAGAAACCCATTTTTAGTCTTTCTCAGTATTTCTTTAACTAGTTGTGTAAAAATAACATAAAATGAATGGTATGCAGTCACCAGGATATCATATGCAACTAACTTTCATTAATGAAAACTGCAAAAATAATGTTTGTAATGTAAAAAAGAACCCTAGAAAATGCTTTCATAAAAGTAATTTAGGAAGGTAGATAAGTTAAGGACTTTCTGATGTAATGCTTGAACTATAATTTTGTGTATCCTATTTACTTTGGGTAAATATGGATGCATATGGATAGCAGAGTGATCAATTTAATTCTTTAACATATATTTCACTGAAGTGTACCGGCTGTCCCTACCTACCCTGCCTTTCACTCAGGTATATCTGTCCCTCAGCTGCCTGTTAAGACCACGCTGCTCCACTCTCTTGTTCCACCAAAGGTGTAATGTATCAGATTTTGCACTAGAGTAGCAGAGATGCAGGTTCTTGTCTGGGTCTGCCATTCTTGCTGCTGAGTAATAAAATCCTGGCAGAGGAGCAAAGCAGATAGTTGCAAACACTGATGTCTTAACATATTGTAGCAATACTGGGGAAAGATCTTTACTGTAGTTGTCAAAAGGGGAAATATAAAGGATGCAAATAGCCAAGTGCCTTGGCACGATCAACATTACTGATAGCCTGAGAGGCAGGACCAGCCCCAGTTAAGGGAATGTGTTTTCTGTCTCTGCATGCCTCAATACCCTTCAGCTAATAACCTGTGTCAGGGCAAGTTCAGGAGTGCTCTGTTTTGTATCCTGCTGTGAAGACCCCTAAAGGCTGTCTAATGGCAAAAGATAGCTAGAGTGTGGACACCTTCCCTCATTCTGTATCTTCAGACTGCAACTGAACAAGGATGGCCCAGGCCCCCAACAAGTCTCAACCCTTCTCTTAAGTGAAAAAGGAGAAACAAATGTGGAAGAGGAAGGGCAGAACAGATTATCACCTTTTCCTCAACAGTGA
Organism: Acrocephalus scirpaceus scirpaceus; assembly: GCA_910950805.1. Lineage (NCBI taxonomy): Eukaryota > Metazoa > Chordata > Aves > Passeriformes > Sylviidae > Acrocephalus > Acrocephalus scirpaceus. Next base: position 21,841,242 of record OU383777.1, read on the forward strand.
GAATCGTTGCCCTTCTCGGTGGTTTCCAGAGTCCTTGTCTGGAAAAGCAAGACTCAAAGCAAAGGACCCGGCCGCTTTCAGTAGAAATATGCAAACCTGTGTGATGCTGGGCTCTCTTAGAATATTGTTCAAATCTTCAGCTTTCTCTCCCAGAGCCACTTTTTGGGGCTGTCTGCAAACTAAGGCATGAGTCACTGTTTTGGCCTCCCTCCAGAAAGTCAGAGGTAGCTGAGTGTAAGGAGGGTACCAATCAGCGATATCACATTTATCTTATCACCTGCGTGAAGCATCAGAATTGGACCCCAGAGTGCTTGAAACAGAAGTCGACTTCTGAGTAGAGAAATCTGAGTTTTCTTTATAACTAATTAATATTACAATACTAAAATAGTCTGGTTTTACTTGTAGAGCTTTCTTGGATACGTACTTATACTGCAAGAATGGAGCAGTTCCATCGGTTTTTATTGATTTAGATTTTCACAGGAGTTTTGACAAGTATTTACACCTTAATGGCTTACTGCTACCAATTTTTGTGGTCTAACAGTTATTAATAGATACATAAATGGAGATAAATTAGTATGGTGGGGTTTTCATCTGTTTGGTTTTTTGTTTTGTTGGGTTTTTTTCCGTTAAACAGCACAAAAAATTCTTTACTGGATATACCAGGGAATTTACTGTTAACTCATGTTTTGACATAATTTGGACCGATTTCTGCTCTAATTGCTTTTATAGCACTATGAAGTTCAAGGGGGCAGAAAGGGTTTATTGGGCTAAGCATGCTTCTGGAAACGGGCAAGTTAGCTAAAGGTTAATGATGACTTTTCTGAATTGTAATATCTGAAACTCTAAAAAATGGTGTCTAAGAATTAAGAAATACATAGCTTTTTGCCTAATGAATTACTGTGAATAATATAATGATTGATCTAGTTACTTTTACCAACTTACTTTATCAGAAAGCTGAAGGCCTCCTTCAGCAGGATCACTGTTTTCTTCTGGATAGCTGGTGATTTCACTTCAAAGATTCAGTAAGATTGCATGTTACTCATTAAGTAAATCTGCCCCTTGTCTAATCAGGAGTGTATGCATCTGCTGCAAATCCAGGGTCAGATTCAGCTGCTCTGCAATGGGTCTCTCATTCTAGAAGGTCTTTATGTTATATCTGGAAGTTAACCAGTGATCAAAATTATAGCTTGTGTGCTTCTCTGACAGTGTAATACATAGGGCATCCTGTCTCAAAGTGTCAGCACAGTTCAATTGCAATAGAATCTCTGCTCCAGCACTTTGCAACCTGAAGGGAACTTGCAACAGAGGAGATAATGCCTGCCATTTGTGTTCTAAGTGAAATAATTTCAGTATTGTAATTATATATTATTGTTTTAGTGTATTTGGGAGGAGGATGATCTTTCCCCTTTAAACGCTAAGGCCAATGTTAAAACAATTTCCTATTGGATACTTCTTTTAAGGAACCTTGTATCTTCACTCTACTGGTGGTGCTCTGGTGATGGTCATGTCACACCAGATACTAATACAAGCTTCTAATACAGAAAGGGTCTTCAAATCTTGATGTATTAATGGAAATCAGTTCATGTATAGGTAAAAAATAGCAGCTTTTTGTCAGAACACAGCTGCTTTTTTCCTGGCGTGCTACAGCATGTTTTCATATATAAGCATGTATAAGCTACAGCTTACACCTGAGATAACAGTGATTTTGTAGGCCATATGGTTTGTCCAGGACCATAAAATCAGCAGTTCTCCCACAAAACCTGAGGGCTTAATGTGAAGATTATACACATTTACCTCTTCCTTCTCTGCAATGTGGTAATCCTGCCATGTCTTCTCCAAACAGACAAAGTTTTATCACGCTCCTATCACACAGGCAAAAGCAGATTGCCATTTGGATATTGCTCCTTCTTTTGCTTCATCATTTTTGTTCATGGGGCTATGCCATCCATCTGGACTTCTGGATTTAAGCTTGGCCTGAGTTGAAACTTACATGATTTCTCCACTTCTCAATGTTTGCAATGAACCTTCTTTGCCAGTAAGCAGCAGAAGTGAGGGTTGACCTGGTCTGATTAGGAAATACTGTCAAGTGTGAAACTTGAGATCCCTTCTGCCCACACAAGGCAACACCTTCTAACTGGTCCTTCCTGTTAGGTGACCTGCTTGCTTAGAGCTGAGCTCTGTGCTTAAAAGCGTTTGGCAAGTGCAATGCACACCTGAGAGTAGCACAAGGCCCACTTGCAGCCCTCTGCAGAAGGAAGCTGCTTATTTGTTCAAAAAATAGAGGCTATTGCTTAACTAGCAAGATTTCAGTCACTTCCATGGCAACAGGCTCTGAGAGACAAAGCAGGTCTTCACCAGAACACACAGCAGCTTTGAAAACAGAATGGAGATAATTTTACATAGCAACAATATGAAGTTTCCATTAACTTTTGAATTTTCCCTATTAGTTAGCTGATGATTTAATCAGTGAAGTAATGGCTATTCTGCTAACCATTTATGAGCAAATTGGCATTGATTTCTTTCAGTTGTCAGGCAGCTCTTGCTTTTGTAATGACTGGGGATTTGCCAGCACAGTGTGGTGCCCCCTTCTCTCCTCTGCCCACACAATTTGCCAGGTGCCTTGCAATGATAACTGTATTTAAGGGGCATCAACATTTGGAAATTATGGCCTTATTCAATGGTACTGGAATTTTTCTACTTCCAGAAGTCAAAGGAATCTATAGCAAGTTATATCCATGTTTGTGATTGAATATGAAAGAATATGAAAGTATTTGGAGGTGATGAAATATGATTGATTTAGTCTTTTTTTTGTCCTCTCCCCAGGTTTTTTTAACTGGTTCTTGAGAAGCAGAGCAAGTCTTGATAGATCGTCACAAAATTATAGTTCTTTCTGTGTTTGCCCATGGGTGTTTCTGTCCAGTATTCCTAGAAAGCATCCGGGAAGGACAAGTGTCCTGATATTCAAATATTGAGCAAATACTGAAATTTTATCCTCTTATTTTATCATTGCATCCTATTGTGCCTAACGATTGCATCAAGATTGTAAGAACATAAAGTACCAAATTCATAATCTCCGTTGTTCATGCTTTCAGATGTGGCAATTTTTTAACATAGTTAATTCTGAGCGCTAAAAAGGAATCCAGCTTTAGAGCAGAAACATCACAATACTGTTGTAGTCCTATTAAGAACTACTTAGTCATAAGGTAGCTGCATAAAATCCTTGATTTTGGACTGAAAGCAAGCTCTTCTTGAAAACTACTCCCTCAATTATATTCCTTCAGTTAAATATGTAGACTACTTTACAGAAATTTTTGGCAAAGTAAAGGCTGCTATAGAAGCCACTGGCTCAACAAACAACAGGAAATGTTCTGGCTGGCTAGCTAGCTTGCTATCCATCTATCCATTTATGCATCTATATACCTCACAGAATCACAGAATGGGTCAGGTTGGAGGGGACCACAAGGCATGATCTGGTTCAACGTCCCTGCTCAGGCAGGATCATCCCAGAGAACATTGCACAGGATTGTGTCCAGTTCTTGAATATCTCCAGTGGGGGAGACTCCACAACCTCTCTGGGCAACCTGTTCCAGTGCATGATCACCACACAGTGAAGGAGTTCTCCCTCATATTCAGGTAGAACTTCCACCCACACACCTTGTTTTTGTTCAGACAGTGAAACGTCACCTCTGCTTTGCCATTGCTGCACTTAGACACACACAGAGGCACAGCAAAAGCTCCAGGTGTCATCATCACTTGTAAGGAGTCTTATCACCATTTAGTCTGTCCTCAGACCTTGCTTCCATGTAGCTCTCCCATGAACTTCCCTGAATATCTGTTCTACTATCTCATTAGTTTCAGTTTTAGGAACAATTTTCATGTTCAGAACATCTTGTTTTCTTTAATTCTTTCACTGTGGTTTTTCTCGGCTGTGGGAAAATCAGATCCTTAGACACTTAATACGTATTGTTTCCTTATACAATTTGCTGAGATGAATAATTCTAACTTTTTAATTGTTAATGAAATGGAAGATTAGGAGAAATTAGGAGAAACTCTGTAAACAGTCCTGTATTCAGAATGGTTTTTTGAATGTTCAGAGTCGAAAAGGTCAGACACATTTAATCCCTTACTCTTTCTGCAGAAGTTTGTCCTTCTCCTTCACCCTTTAAACAAGTAATCCCTCAAGCCTGGTAAACATTAGAATCTCAGGACCACAATACTAATTGTTATATTTAATTATCTGAAGAATGAATGAAAGTTATTAGTATTTTTGTAGCTAGATTAGAGACAAATGACAGAGCATTCAATTTTTGTGAAGCCTGGATATTTTCAACAAGTCAGTGAAGCAGAGTCCTTTGAAAAGCCAGTGTTGAAAACTTTTCCCTTTCTCCTGAAGTAATAGTCTTTGCCTGACTGTGACAAAATTTTCACTGTGGTGAAATGAATTGTGATGATTCTGTTCTGTTAAGCAGGAAAAGGAACCATTTTTAATTAAAGTTGTTCTGTAGTTTATCCTGCCAGAATTTTTCTGTAGTTCAGCCTGCCAGCAAGTCCACTGAGGAGCAGAGAAAAAAAAGAGCAGAGAGACAGAAATGACAGGGCATACCAAAAATGAGATGAAAAAAGGAAACACTGGAAAACTTCATTCTTCCTGTGAAAAGGTTGCTTCTGGTACTGCAAAAAAGGCTCAGCTCCACTGTCCAGTGACAGGAAAGATGAATATATGTAATAAATACGGCTGGATGAATACCATGAATAGTCATTCACATTCTAAATGGTTTTGCTTTGATTGTATTTATGTAATCTTTTTTGTTTGGTTTTGATGAATATTCTAGTGAGTTTATGGTAAACAGTGGCTAACAGTGGACTTATGCAAATTTCTTGAATGTACATATGAGCTTTAACAATATAGTACTAATAATTCCAAATCTTTAGCAAAAGAGATGTAAACAAACATAAGGTACTTCCCTTCCCCACCATTCCCCCCCCCACCCCCCCAAAAAAATCCTTTTTTCTTTCCTTTGGGCTGTGATAAGACACACAAAAATATATGTTGGTGAGAATTACTGAGAATTTTTAACAAAGAAATTTCTCCTTTTGTGTGCTAATAATGCCCTGTGTAGACCCTAAATAATCCTAGCAAATCCTCCCTAAGTGATCTTATATATTTATAAAGGTTTGGAAGTTTACTACCTTTAGAATTCTATTGAACTTTGCAACAGCAGAACTTATGAGAAACTTTGAGTATTAAAAATAGTTGCTCTTTGAGCTTTGTTGTAAGTTTGAATTTGGCACACGTTACAAATACTGCATGTGCTTTCTATAAAATATAGTTCTACTGCAATGTATTAATAGCCTGTTTTCTGCTGTTTTCTGTGAGAAGCTTTTGTCAAATCAAAGGAGAACCACTGCAAAAAGAAACCTTGCAAAAAAAAAAGTAAATAGTTAGTTATAATTAAGTGAATTAGTAGGAAATTAGGGAACCTTGTATACAAACTTCTGAAACTCAGAAGAAGAGTGCAATGGGTGTTATGCGTTATACACAGCTATAAATCACCCCACTGCCAGAATTTGACATAGCCACTGTTTGCACCACATCAGTCACTAGCTGTAAAGCAAGTATGTTCAGCAATAGAGATTAGTCAACATTAAATTGCATTAGGTAAGGAGTTTCCTCACTAATTATTGTATTTATAGTCCCAATGCTTGCAATATAGATAACAGTGGGCAGGGACTTAACAAGAATGTTGTTTTGAAGCTTAGTCTATTCTGACTGTGAGTTTAAATTGGATTTTCTTTTTTTTTTTCTTTTTTCTTTTTTTTTTTTCCAGAGGTGGGCCTTAATTGCAATGGCCATTTCCACAATACCCCTGACTTCTTCCACAAGTCTGCATGTGCCTCTCTCAAACTTTGATGATGCCATTCAGATTCAGGGGATACTATCAGTTCTTTTGCAGTCTGTTTTGAGGGAAGAGGGCTGACTTGTGTCTCCTCAGTCTTGGAGAAGGCAGCCAGGGTGCAAAGCAGACTGCTGAGGTGACTGAAATGTGGCAGTAACAGCATAGCCCTGGTGATGCTGCCAGGTCTTTTTGTGCAAGTGTCTGGGTTTGCTGAATTTACTGTATGGCCTGTCAAGAAACAAGACAGGTGAGGAAGATATTAATAGAATTAATGACTTTCAACGAAGCTGTGGATGACAAGTTCCCTTTGCCTCCAAAGATGAGCAGCCTAACTAATCTTACCCATAGTGCTGGACACCAAAAAGCCAGTTGGTCCACACAATGGAGAAATTTTGAGCCAGGCAGATTTAACACTTGATTTGTTGCTACAGATGAATTCATGCTGATCACTTAAATAGAAGCTTAATTGGCTCAGCCATCTGGAAAGAAGGTAAGATGGGGGAGTCTTGCTCTTAGGGACTAGGCAGGTTCAAGAGCGATTGGGGAGGCATAGCAAAGGACAGAGCACAGAGATGGGAACCTTTTGCTCAGAGATGGAACTACTGCAAGGAGCACAGAGCATCTGGCCAGACCTAACAGGGACAGAGGGAAAACTGTCCACTTCAGAGGGATGTGCAGAATTTGCTCTGGTCAGGAAGCCACAAAATTAGTCATACCAACATCAGAATAAAGGACTGCTTAGGAGATGGAGAAGTCTGTGTAAAAAGATAATATTTATTTATTTAGTTTTTCTAGCATATTAAGTAGTTGTGAGGGTTTTTTTTTCTATTTAAAATATTAGCCTACTCACTTTATATTATAGTAAAGCCTATTTGGTTAAGGAGGTTGTTTGGTTTTTTTGTTTGTTTTTAAAGTTTTCAAGCCACTCAGTTGCCTTTGAGGAGACCTATAAGAAAGCAGTTTACAGAGGACACTTTAACACAGTGGGGAGCTTACAGTCTCATCACCCAGAAGTGATCAACTGTTCCCTGGCCCCACCAATAATAACTTGAGCCTGGTTGAAGACCAGATTGTTATAATACAGATTATTTGTCTCCTTGGTTGCTTTACAACCAGCAACAGCAGGTTTCCTGTTGTTAGATCACCCTGACACTCCACAAAGGAATGTGGAGGCATTGAACCTTGTGACATAGGAATTTGCCGACTGCTTGAGTAGCCAAGAGAGTTTCCAGAATCTGACAGAAATCCTCATTAACCTCCCATTGTCATTGTTCAGAGGAAAGTGGTGTTTAACTGCATAGCCATACAACATATTTATCTTTTAAGAGACATCACGACCACTCTGCACACTTGGCTGTGGTGGGTTAGCAGCAGTGACTATCTGCACATAGCTAATAGCTGAAATGGGGGCCCACTGATGATGGGGCTGTTAACACACACACCAGAAATCTCTGTTCCAAACTGTCTTCACCTCAGCAGCCAGAAGAGACAGGTCTGGTTTTGAAGGTCAAGTTATCAGCCCTGCTCTGGACCAGGGCTGCAGAGTTGGCCTCTGCTCCCCACTGGCAGCTCTGGGCAAGCAGGAGGAATGTGCCTGCTTGCCAATGATTGCTGTTAACCAGCAGCTGCCTCTTAGGGAAAAGCAACAAGCCCAGTGGTGTTGTCCCCACAGGAAAAGCTGATGTTTGGGTTAAGCCAGCATTGAGTTGTGCCAGTCTTATTACTGGAGACAGAAAAAGGGAGTTGTATTGTCCTCATCAGGGGTTAAAACAGAAAGAGCTCAAACAGCTGGTATTGTATCAATTTGGCCCTGAATACCACAGCTGGGAATGTAAGCTGTTTTCAAGAAGTTTTTCCTTTGTATTGATAAATAATGTTCTACAAAGATCTTAAACTGCTGAATCTGGTAAAAACAGTTTTCATAGCATAAGGGAAGTTGACCAGAAGTGTAATGGACATTTTTTTTGCCAAGAAAGTTACTGTGTCACACATCAGGAAAGTAAAGGAAAGGATAATTTTGTTGAAATACAGACAATTTGTTTAAAGGGTATCCAAGAGTTGGCTGAGAAGCTAATTTGAGCTACTGCAGTTCAGTTTTCTCTGTTAAGAATCCAGCCCTTGGGAGTCCAGTGCTGCTGTGCTCTGCTACCCAGCAGTACACAAACCCATCTTTTCCCCAAACTGTGTTCTTCTGCCTTCTTCATAAGTAAAGTTATAACCATGAAGGGTATGTTTTAGAGAAAAAAATGACCCTGTTCTAAAAAAGGTTAGAATAAACCACAATTTCTTTTGTGGTATTTTTAGTTATTGTTCCACTATAGTTTCATTTTATTTTGGGGGAGAGTGGTGGTGGGAAAGGGAACATATACTGGGATTTGATTTGGAAAAATCATGAAAAGAGGAAGTTTGCCAGGATATCTGAAACTCATTCCTACCATTTGAACCTGTAAATCTTTTACAGAGCTATATATATGTAAATTGGCTGATTGTTAATCTTTGCAAAGATTAAGAATAGAGGTAGTGACCTGAAGCCAGGTTAGAAGGAACAGTGATTGATGTCTCTCCATAACTAATTTCAGTAAGGAATCCCAGATTGCCATACTTTACATACTTGTGGTGTTGTATCACTCTCTTCCTTGTCCTTCATGTTTTTCTGGGACTTGAAAATATACAGCTAATGAAGTCTTTCATAGAATTGAAAAAAAATAATGTTAGTTTGTAAGACATAGAAGATGTTTCAGGTTTTTTGACCCATAAATCATGTTTTTCCCATTTTGTTCCTGATTTACACCCATTGGATCTGGTGACTTGACTTCCCAGATGTAAGCAGATCCTTCTGGCAAGTAGGTCAGTAGGGCTGGCAAAGTCTGTGTGTTTCCAGGTCACAGGAACTGTTAATATACAAACTTACCTTTGATTTTAATCAGAACAAAGCTAGATTAAAAGCAAAAAAAACCCCTCTTGTATGTTAGAAAATGAAGAGGGGGGGAACACCTATTTCTTAAGGCATGAGGTGTTTCCAAAGTTACATGTTCAGCTGACATTGGCTTTGGTAGCAGCTGCTGGGAATGTAGCCTGGCCATCTGAACAAGTATCTATGCATTGCTCTCACTGGTATGAAAAAATCTATGGTCATTTATTCCTACTTCACATCTGCCACACAAGGCTAATAGCTGACATGTTGCAAATCCATCTCCTAAATTTTTGTTGAAATCACTTGTTGAAGAGGCCTTGCCCACCACTGATGCAAACGTGTATGAACCCATTAACCCTGGAGGCTAGGGGCTCAGCCTCATGTGACTGAGCTGACTGGCTTGGAACCAGGGTGTTCCAGGGATCTGTAGGAGGCTCAGATTTGCATCTAATAACAAATTAATAGCATCTGTATGCATTTCTTTTATATATCCTCTTAAGTTCATTTAAAAATTCTGATTCTTTCCACAAAAATAGCATAGTCATACAATATTAATTTAGAGCTTGCTTTGAACCAGAAAAGGTAGTAATTTCAGAATAAAGGAGAAAGGGATGGTGCAAGTCAAACCTCACGATTAGTGCTCCCTGATCTTTCATGCTGTTAAAATTTAATACTGAATCAAATTCAAATGAAACAAATTAGAAGAGCTCTAAAATATGGTTCAGTGACCTGACCTCTGAGCTTCTTTTAAAAGAAAATATTAATGGTTAAGCAATTATTGATTAATATTTTTCTCTTCTGTATTACTTTAGTGAACATATTATGGAAATCAAAGTGGGATTTTTATCTGTCATTTATTCAATGTGTGATTTCACATCTGAATTTTAGTCTTTATTCACTGGCATATGTTTTCCTTGAAATATATGTTTTACTTTACTTTACTGTTGATTAAATGACAGATACAAATATACTCTCTTGTTAGGAGGCTGATCTTGAATCCCATAAGAAATCAATTTCTTTCAGGAAAAAAGTTTGTAACATGGCATATAACTCTCAGGTCGCCTAAATCATGAAACATGAAGGAGATTGCTACCCAGCTCAATGAAACCTCCTTATCTAAATTAAGAAGGAGGCATGCTAATTCATGCAGATTAGTTCTGTGGATATGAGAGAATTTGCACTTGGTCAGTCTTCATCTCACAACTTTTTCAAACCTCCCAGCAGTGCTTCTGAATTGTGGACTGTTCTTAAGACATGTTATTAATGACATATAGAGTAGCTATTAGCTACCCTAATATTCCATGATTAATTTCAATAGGTAGTAAAATATGTACATATGGATATAGGCATGAAAAGGAGAGCAGAGACTGTCTTCACCACTTCTACTCTACCCTGGTGGAGGTTATTTGGCTGCAGACTCCTCTCATTGCTGCTGTTTCAGCCTGAAATTTAACTTTGTTAACAGGAAATTTCCTCAGCCGTGCTGAATGGGGCTGGAGATGTGAAATGTGTACCAGTACCTTATCCTCTTATTCAAGCAGAAGTTTTCTCCTTGAGCCTGGCCCACTTTCCTTGTACTGCCTGGCTTGGGGCATGTTAATAGCCCACACTTACTGCCAGTAAAGTGCTTGGTGTCCTGGCGCTGTAGGAGACACTCTGCCAACCCAAGTTTGGAGAGTGTTTGTTAGGTCTTGACAGAATGAAGAAAAAGAGGAATATGTACAGCTAACTCCAAGGCTTCAGAGGTCAGTTTTATTGCAATTTGAATTTGTTTGCAGCAGCAAGGGGCAATGGGAATACTTGTGTGGTTTGTTTTGATGGTACACAACATTGAAATTTTTTCTGAGAAAGTCAAGATTACAAAGAATCCCTGAGTAAGTATATTTGTGCCTTTATTGTTCAAAATTATTGTAAGATTAGGAAGTAATGTCTTGAGTAAGATTAGCCCAGCTTTGATTTGGCTATGAACAATTCTCAGGACCTTACAGAAATAAATGACTGAAACAATTTTATTGTTGATGATAAACTAATCACTGAAAGTTCCAAGAGAGACAAAGAATGACTGAAAATTTAAGAAAGGAACAAGGAAAACAGAACTGATGGTTGGTTAAATATATTACTGTCAATGTGAAAACTGTGAATGATGTCATCTAGCAGTTTGATAAACTTCATTAAAAAAAGAGTACATAAGAAGACTGACAGAGAAGATTTTCCCCTAAACTCAAAAGTATTATGAAGTCAAACATTTACACGTTAAAAAATTCATTTATTCATGTGGGCTTTTTATATATGGACATTTATGACAAACAGATGCTACTCAGAAAAACAAAGTATTAATGTGAAGTTTCAGGTCAAAGTGGGAGAAGATCTAATAAAGATTTCTAAAAATCTCCAAAAGATAAAATAAAATTATGCAGAAACTTGATTAACAAAATATCACCTGGGGGAAAAATGTGAGAACTTACAAAGTGTATTAATAATATGGAAATATAAATGTCTTTTACTGAAAGGAAGCAAACTGTTAAAATCATTAGTAATTAAAAAAAAAAAAGAAAGAAAAAGTAAGATTAAATCTAGGAATGATTGGTTAAGAATAATTACGCCACTGAGAAATTTCATATCGTTACATCTATCAATTATAAGTTCTTACATAATTTTGACAAACTACCTGTATTCATTTTTGTGTTTCACCAGAATAAATTTATCCAAGGAAATGAATTTAAACTTTGCTCTAAGTCAAGCATAATAGTTAATGGTTTTGGCTGATTAACATCTTCCCTCAACAATAACACAACTGATCAAACATCTTATAAAAGCCAGCATGGTTGATGACATTAGTGTGTCATCATCACACAGACAACATCAATTATGAGAAGTGTAATTCTACCACTTCCAAACATCTGTCATCACCAGGAATAATTAAAAATAAAAAAACCTAGCAAATGATGGGAGAAAGGATTAAAATATTTTTTCTTTCTCATATTGCATCTCAACAGACATCATTATGGTACTACTGACTCACATTTTATTTTATAAAAATCCACATTAAAAATCTTGTTGTCATGAAGGGAAATCCCCTGCAAACAAAGACACCTTTTATAGTGCTATTGTAGGCAGAATTTTCTCCTGCTAGTTTTACATTCTGTATAAAAGCAAACATAGAATAGTTTGGGTTGGAAAGGACCTTTAAAAAACATCAAGTCCATCTCTTGCTGTGGACAGGACATCTCTTACTACACCAGGTTGTTCAAAGCTCATCCAAACTGGCCTTGAATGTATAGACTTCCAAAAATTTAGCCCTTATCTGGGTGTTATATCATGCAACTAATTTTAAAACAAAATTCCTCCTCCAAAATGATAAAAAACAAAAGTATAGTATGATGTTTTATCAGAGGGCACCTAGTCTTTTTGCAGCTCAGATCGTTTGCTGACAATTGTGGACTATTTTCAGACATACATTTTGAAATTTGTTACCAAGTGTAGTTGTTTTGTGAGTTTGAGGAATATTATTAGCACTTCATGAAATGAAGCTGTACAAATCTGTGTTCACTCTACCACAAACTCTATCTTTTTGTGAGGAATGTGCACATTTCAGTAGGAAGAGGTCTGAAAACTCTGTGCTATTAGAGAATTAGACCATGGTGCAAGATGAACAGTTCTGCCTTTATAACTACTCCAACGTGCACATGAACTCTCCCAGGCTGTGAGAGTGTCTCTTCTGGTAAGAAGGCTTGTCCATGCAGACACACTTCAGGTTAAAGCTTTTGGTAGCCTTGGGTTCACACAGCACCAACTACGTGTCATTCAACAAGAATAAGCATGGACCCGTGTTTTAAGGAGGCAAAAAATTATTAAATGATAAATTAGGCCTATAAATGCTTCAGGGTTTGTGTTCTGATTTTGTACCAGGGGCACATGACAGCAGTCCAGAGGACATGTCTCTTACAGAATGGTACTATTGCCTGTTCAGTTGATGAGCAGAATATGCAGAAAGATGAAAAGCTTATGAAGGCTTCAGAGGTTTTGCAGCCCACACTGGTTATTGGCAAGGGAATTTCGCCAGAATATGACAGATGTCAGTTGCCAAAAGACGTGTCTGTTGTCCTTATAAGGAACACATTGGACACCATTTACAAGAGTCTGAGGCACTCAATGAAGCCTCTGGAACAAGGGGGGAGAAAATTATTGGGCAAACTGGAAGCATGACAGCTCCTTCATCAAGAGGACTGTACTTACAGAGAGGTCCTGGCCAAGTAAGTAACATCCTCTGGAATCTTACTGGCAGGCTTGCCTGACAAGTGTCCAGGATGGATTCTGAACATGTACAGTTTGACTCATGATTAACCTGGTTAATGTCATGCTCCATCCAGGAAAAACTCTCAGCAGAACTTATTTGCTCTAGGCACAATATCTCATTGATGAAGCTAAACTGCTTTCAGCTAGCTCTGAAATTAAACTGCTTACAGCTACTTCAGAGGTGAAGAGAAGCATTATCAAGGAGCTGTTTGAGAGAAGCAGATTGATATAGAGACAGTATAATGAATCTCAAGTATCACAGAATCACTAGTTTGGAAGACACCTTCAAGATCATCAAGTCCAACCCATGCCCTAACACCTCAACTAAACCATGGCACCGAGTGCCATATCCAGTCTTTAAACACATCCAGGGATGGGGACTACACCACCTCCCCAGGCAGACATTTCCAGTACTTTATCACTCTTTTCGTAAAAAACCTTTTCCTAATATCCAACTTATATTTCCCTTGATGCAGCTTGAGACTGTGTCCTCTTGTTCTGTCAGTTGCTGCCTGGAGAAGGAGACCAACCCCACCTGGCAACAGCCACCTTTTAGGGAGTTGTAGAGAGTGATAAGGTCACCTCTGAGTCTCCTTTTCTCCAGGCTAAACAACCCCAGCTCCCTCAGCCATTCCTCACAGGGTTTGTGTTCCAAGTCCCTCACCAGCCTCGTTGCCTCCTCTGGATGCACTAAAGTGTCTCAGTGTCCATCCTAAACTTAGGGGCCAGAGCTGGACACAGCACTCAATGTCCTTCCTAAACTGAGGGCCCAGAGCTGGACACAGCACTCAAGGTAGGACCTCACCAGTGCCAGGTACAGGGGAAGAATGACCTCCCTGCTCCTGCTGGCCACACCATTCCTGATCCAGGCCAGGATGCCATTTGCCTTCTTGGCCACCAGGGCACACTGCTGGCTCATGTTCAGCTGCTGTCACCAGTACCCCCAGGTCCCTTTCTGCCTGGGCACTGTCCAGCCACACCATCCCCAGCCTATAATGTTACAGGGGCTTATTGTGGCCAAAATGCAGGACTCATCACTTGGACTTATTAAACTGCATCCTACTGGACTCTGCCCATCCATCCAACTGTTCCAGGTCTCTCTGCAGAGCCCTCCTACCTTCCAACAGGTTTACCCACACTCCCAGCTTAGTGTCATCAGCAAATTTACTAATGAAATACTCAATTCACTCATCCATGTCATCGACAAAAATATTGAACAGAACTGGCCCCAGCACAGACCCCTAAGGGACAGCACTGGTGACTGTCCCCAGCTGGATGCAGCACCATTCACCACCACTCTCTGGGCCCGGCCATCCAGCCAGTTCCTAACCCAGCACAGAGTGCTCCTGTCCAAGCCATGGGCTGCCAGCTTATCTAGGAGTATGCTGTGGGAGACAGTGTCAAAAGCCTCGCTGACATCCAAATAGACAACATCCACAGCCTTTCCTACATCCACCACACTGGTCACACATGACCGACCCCTCCTAAAACCCATGCTGGCTGGGTCTGATACACTGGCCATCCTGTAAGTGTTGCATGATGACACTCAATGTAAACTGCTCCATTACCTTACCAGGTACTGGGGTCAGGCTAACTGGTCTATAATTACCAGGATCCTCCTTCCCACCCTTTTTGTGAATGGGTGTGACATTGGCCAGCTTCCAATCATCTGGAACCTCACCAGTGAGCCAGGACCGCTGTTAAACAATGGAGAGTGGCTTCACAAGCTCCCTCATCACCCTGGGATGGATCCCATCTGGTCCCATAGACCCAGGGGCTTCTTAGGCTTTCAAGGTGTGCTTCAAGGAGACCCATATATAGGGTCTTTATTGTTTTAAAATCCCATAATTTCTTTCTCTTCTGTATTTCTACATGAACAGAAAGTTTACATGTAGCTTGTATCTTGGAAATCATCCTTTGTGTCACTGGGCAGTGATTCCAGTGGGAGATATCATAGGAATGGAGTATCCAGGATAAATGAGTGTATTGAAGGACCTCAATGATGCTATCTAGCATCATTGGAAGAGAGTATTTTGCTTCAGAAACTTGGAAGAATATATAGTGATTTCTGAAGCACTTGAACTGAAACACTTGAACTGACTCAAAGAAAATGGCTCCAAGTACAGGTCATCTTCAAAAATCATAACACAAAAGTCATTTAGGTTCAGTGGATTTCTATTCAAAGTGAAAAGGAACGTGTTTACAATGAATACTGAACTTCCAACTCATTAAAATTTTCAATGTCAAGTAATTGGATTTTCTTTCTTTTTAGTTTGTTTGCTTTTATGCAGTAAGGAGTGTGGAAGTGTATTCAACATGTCAGATTATTTCCATTCAGAAATACAGACTGAATGTAGGTATAAAATGTGTTTGTTCTCTCATCATATGATGAAAATTGATTTAATCTTGTTTTTGTGAACTGACTCTCCAAAAGGTGTCAATGATTACTTTCAAAGAGAATTTTCTCAGCTGTTCTGTAGTGTAGAAACAGAAATGCAAGGAACAGTATGAAAATAAATGGGGCTTAGTGGTTTTTTTTACTATTGCTCTTTATTGTGTCAGGCCAAGAATATATGAATACACCACCCGAATTATTTCAGAAGTCTCTAAAGTCTCCATCTTCAATCTGCAGATAAATATCACACATTATTCAGAATTTCATGCTATTGAAATTCCCAAAAGCTACTTTTGTTTTGATTCTTTACCTCCTTTTCCATACAAATCTCATTGTCCCTGATAGCATTCTGCAAAGCTTAGAAGAGTCTCTTCCTTAGGAGATACTTTAAAAAAAGAAAATCAATGGAAAAAAGAAAAAACCCCACAGCTTAAAATACAATTACAGTTCCATAAAGATTTACTAACCTAGCTTTTAGAGCATTTAGAGTTGTTGGAACAGTTGGCTATTATCATCTTGGATATGTACTTAGAAATCGGAAAACTTCAGGATGTGACACATGCGACCACACATCCAATTCCACCACTGTGGAATTGCATTCAGTGCACTTCTGCTTTCACTTCTGTAATAAGGAAAAGGAAAGAGAAGGAGCATTTAATTCTCTCTATATGTTTTATGGGGATGTAATTAGAATTTTCAGTTCCAAAAGTTTTTATGTTTTTGAAGAAAAATAATGAGTAGAAACAATGGGAAACAGCTAGGCAAAATTTCCTGTGTGTGTTAAAAGCCTTGAAGAACATGCAAGTTCTTGGGGAATTATTGCTTTTGACTTAATTTTTATGCTTCCTATTTGGTGAAAATTTATTGTCAATGGCATCTTTCTAAAGGTGGAGATCAGTATTGGGTATTAAAGATATTTAATTTGTCTCTGACAATAATGAACCCCTTTGATCCCAGTTACTGGCAAGTTAATACACAAATAAAATTAGAGATGGTTTCCAATTTCTTTTCAGTGATAAGGAGTGAAAGCTAATTATTCAACAATAATAATGAACTTTAAAATACTGATAAAATCTTGTTTAATGATTGGGTACATGCTATATCCATTTGCTTAAACCCTAAGACCAAACAAAAGAAGATTGTTTTTTTTGCTCAGTGCTCCAGGTCTTTTGCAGCTATTCTTGACTTCCGAGAGCTTCTTAAGACCTTTTCCCAAACAAGTAGAGGATAAAACTTGTCTGTCCTGCCACAGACATCTAAAAGTTAGATACCTTGAATCAGGCTTTTTAGTCAGTGAAGAGAAACGCCCTGTAATTCACCTCAGCCTGGTTAAAGCACCTCAGCTGAGCAGGGTGGGAGTACTTCCATCTATCTGTAGATTGTGAAACAAAGGTTATAGTGACCAATTTAGACATGGATGTGTAAAAGCAGAAGGAAATCCCACCACAGTGCTTACCTAGGCCATTTTCTTTCTTTCCCCTATGCAGTAGAAAATAGTAACTTCAGAATTTAAGTTTTTCTATTAAAAAACCTTAACAATTTGGCAATGTTTCTCATTTTTGTTAACAATGATTATAATTTTGAAAATCATTAATATAATTTTATAGAAGCATAAATCCTTCAAATGTCTTTGAGAATCTTATTACATTCCTTTGCCCTGATTTTTTTCCCACAGATTTCTTCCCATTAATACTTTATTCATCTTATAGTTCTTGTAGTGATATAAAGTATTTCTGTTACTGTAATTAGTTATATATTGGTGTAAAAAACCTTTCCTTCTAGATTTGAGTGCTGATCTAAAATAGTACTTGTCTCATTCTATAAATCTCTCCTGCTAATCCTGCATGATCCACCTTTGACAAGGAAATATTGAAATTTTTTCTCCCTTCACATTTCTATGGATTCTGCCTTGCTGCACATTGTACTAGATTCTGCATGCTTTGAAATTTTCAGGAAGTATTGCTTAACTGAAATGTTCTTCTTTGGCTGGTAATATTACCATACTTTCTGTAATGATCAAAAGATTTTTACGTGCATGCTAAGATAGAGAGTGGTACTGTAACTTACAAGGCCTTTGACAAGGTGTGGTGGGTTGACTCCGTTCACTAGCTAAGCACCACGCAGCTACTCAGCAGTTCTGACCCCAGTGGGACAGGGGAGACATTAGGAACAGCAAAGTTGAGAAAGCCTGTGGGTTAAAAGTATTTAATGAGCAAAATAAAGAGGAATAATAAAATGGAATAAAAAATTAATACAAAAGTAAACACTGACCACCTCCTGCAAATAGGTCAATGCCCAGCCAGGCTCTGAGCAATGTCTCTCATCCCAAAATACTTCCCCCCCACCCAGTTTTTATTGCTAAACTTGGCAGAAAATATCCTGTTTAATCCGTTTGTGTCAGTTACCTTTGTTGTGTCCCCTCCTAACGTCTTGTACACCCTCAGCCTACTCACAGGGAGGCAGAGCGGGAATATCTTGATGCCATGGAAGGACTTCTCAGCAATAACTAAAACGCAGGTGTGTTATCTAAATTTTTAGTCACATTTTCAAAACATCACATGGTCCAAACCAGCATCATGACAGACTGCCATGAACAAAATCCATCCATCCCAGCTCAATGTCTAGCCCTTAGTCCATACAATGTATGCCATGCTCAAGTCTTAAACTATCCAATACAACCTTACTAAGCACCACTGTCCTTCCTGACATGTGATACATATATATACAGATATGATTCTCATAGTCTATGGATCACCCCTGTAAAACAATCATAAAATATCCATTGAGTTGTTTGATGCATGGCTTGGCCTTCATGGGTTATGGTGGTTGCTCAGGACAGGAGAGATTGTGTCAAATTATTGGCTCATGTTGGGTCATTACAGTGCTTGCCTGTCTTCTTGCAAGGCTCATTCTCCATTGGTTCAGGTGATTCTTGACATAGTACTTCCTATAATATGAAAATCAAATCATATTTTATTTTCCCCCAGGGTTTAATGTCCTTGGGACATACAATAGATATCCCCATTCTTCCACACTGCCCATGAGTTGTACCCAGGTCTTTGAGCAAATTGCCCTATAGCCCTGCCTCCAGGGGCAGTGCTGACCTTGCATGGCTGCGGCGCCTTCTGACAGAGACTCCAGTAGAGTTGTGCTTCCTGGCAGTAGCACAGAGAATATTTCTCTCATCTGGTCCTGTCTGGAGTGGCCCATGGGGACTGCATGAACTGTTTCTGCTTGTCCTGTGCAACAGTTTGTTGCACAGGGCTTCAGTCAAAACAGTTTTCGTGGATCACTCAAGAGAGAACTCACAAGCAGACTGCAAGTCCTGGAATATGCATTCTGAAGAATCTCATAGTGCCTAGGATAGATTATTTTTCTTTGTCTGCTAACCAGCGGGGACATGATTTCTTCTCATTGTATCTGTTGGGGTGTGATGATTCCCCTCTTGCCATCTCATTCCCCATAAATGGATCTGTCATAAAAGATGTCATGTCATGTTCCTTTGTTTTATTGAAAAAACAGCTTTTGGAACAATGTGAATTTTTCTTTCCTCTTCCTCAAACACTTTCTCTGCTTTGTTGTCCCACAAAAATATGTTTTGGAAGCCTTTTTCAAGTATTAAAGAGAAATAGCAGTTCTCAACCAAGCTGCAAATACAGCTATCTACACAGAACTTCAGCATAAAAGGACCATCCCTACAGGCTTTTCTGAGGTCTGAAAAAATGAACCAGAAAATTCAACTACTGAGAAAATATACAAGGGATGTCTACAGTTAACTCAAGATATAACAACAACAACAAGAACAAGAACAACAACAACAAAAGCTTTCCAAGAAGGCTAGGGATTAAGGGATCAATACTGACCCAGATGAGCTAACACTGGGTAGCATAACTAGAAATATTCTTTCTCCTTAGAAACTCTGTCTCTTTTTAATTTTTTTCCAGTGCTGCAAATATGTCTTTAATTATTTTTCAAATTGAGTTTATAATTTTTTTCATAATCATTCAGTAACCCCTCAAATCACATTAAAATCACTTTTATCTTCACATGCAGAGCTGTATCTGTAAAGTTCTTGTAAGCAGGATTGCATATCCTCTCTTATTCCTTCTTTCTGCCTCTAAGGAAAGTTTTGTCCCAAATTCCATTCTTTTGGAAAGCCTTCACTCTCCATCCACTAAACTTAGTCCACTGCAAACTCATTCTCTCCTTGAGCATGTATCTGTTGATCCATTCTCAGGTTACCTGTGGAAGCTTGACTGTCCAGAAACATCTCAGCATAAGTTTGGGAGGAAACCTCCAGTGTAACTCCTTGTTCTGCCCTGACCATCTCTGGTAGCTGACCAGGGACCTGTAGACAGTTTTGAGAATTTCAGTGTTAATTATGCAGGACAATTTCTACTCTTCATCAGCAATATTTTATTTGAATCAGTATTGGAAGTCTCTTTTCTCCTTTTTTCTGGACTTCTATCTCCACACAGCATTTTGCTATAGCAGTGATTGTCTAAGAATGCTGAAAAATCAGATTTTATGGTCTAGTATCAGCTAGAAGGTATTATCTTTGTCCTGCTCATTACTAGTTTATGATTCAAAAACATTAACAAAAATATGGGCTAGAAAACTAAGCAGAATAGATCTCTTAAGGATCCCATTTGAAATATCTTCAAAGTACAAATGTAAAACAATTGCAACTGCTCTTCAAGAACAATTTTTTAAAAACAATTTGTACACATAGACATAATTTCCCCCAGAGCATTTCTTCTATGCTTACCTCTGACTTGCTCTTAGTTTATCTAAAAAGTTTATTGAAGTAAAATAAAATGCATATAATTTACATCTTTGGTCCCTAAGTGAGTTGTTCCACGAAAAATGAAAGCTAAATTGAGTTAATGTGACATATTTAATTCCCATTTATGTCTGATCAGATTTCTAGAAACTTGTAATACTCCAAAGTTTTTCAAATATTTGGCATGACAAAATGTGTTCAAGTATATTCTAAAATAGTTCTCAGATTAATGTATGAATTATCACCCATGAATTATGTGGGAATTTCATCTGAAACTGTTGACTTGAATATATATATTAAATCTAAATATTCACTATTCCCACCATAGTGTGTTCCATTTTTCATTTTAAAATTAATTTGACTTCCATTTACCTTTGTGAAGACTCAAAGTGTTGAATACTCCAGCACTGTCTGCAGTTTGTCTTCCCTTTTGTTTACTAAATCACTCTTCTCTCTTTTCCTTTTAATTCTGATACTTTAGTAGAAATTTTCTGTGACTTCTGCAACAGAAATATATTTCATATCACAATCCTTCTGAATTTATCAGTCTAAATTTTTGTTATTCCTTTATAGCACAGATTTTTCCAGATCTCACACAATTCTCTTTTGATTTTTGGATGTTTCAAGATTTCCTAATCCTGTCTCTGAATTCCTTAAACAAGTTTGTCTTTATATATTTATAACAGCCTCTTTCAAAAGTTACCAGTTCACTTGAACATCTTTAATTCCTTACACTATCTTCTCAGGAAGTCTCAGTCTCATCTCCCTAGGTTGTGTCAAAGCTATTTTCCGAATTCCCCAGTAGTAAGGCTGTTATTTCTTTATACTTTCTCCAGTTTATTTCTCACCTTTGGGTTTTCAGTCAATTGCTTTCTGAGAGTTAGATATGAGATACTGCTTTCCCATAGCCAAAGTCCTACCTTCCTGAAGCCAGAAGTGTGTACTCTACACTGAAATCTGATCACTTGCTTTGCCTGCACCCTGACACATGGGATTCTTATAATCAAAAGGTTTTATGGATGGCAAAAATCTACCTTTATTACCTGTCCTTTGGATGGTTCTGATGGCAGCTCAAACACTCCTTCATCTGTCTCCTCTTCCTATTTTCTGCTTCATGTCAGATCCCAAGCACAAAACAATGTGTTCTTCCTCCTTTTAATCTTCACCCACAGAGTGTACAAGCTTCTTTCTTATCTTTTCCTGTTCTTTATTTAATGCCATTTTGTTGTATTACAAAGACATTACCAAGTTTTCTTTTTATTGAAAAAGAGGAAAATTCAGGCAAAAGAATTTATTTATTTTTGACTTTTGTCTCAAAAAGTCTCCTACACTCAGGCTTCCTCAAAACTTTATATGATGTACATTAAAAAAACTTATCCTTTTTCTTCAAGGGAAGAGAAAGTTAGCTATTCCCTGCCTGACAAGACAGAAAAAAGTCCCTGTTTTTCTCATATACTTTAGATTCTAGGCAGATAAAAACAATAGAAAGGCTGAGGCTGGAAGGGACTTTTGCAAGTTATCTTGTCCAACCTTTTATTGAAAGAAGAACAAAGTTCAGGTCAGGTTGTTCAGGATCTTGTCATATGAAGTTTTGAATATCTCCACAGATGAAGAAGACAATGATGAATTTTTACTTCTGTTCAATAAAATTATCTTGCTTATGATTTCACATAAATGCCCCAGCTGGTTTTGAACATATATTTTATGTATATGTTTTGACTTCCCATGGAAGTCAAGTGACTGGGAGAGCATCTGAAGTTTTTATTTTTCTAGCTGTCTAAAACCTGTTGTAATTACATAAACTTGCTATGAGGAAGGGCAGGGAGAGAAAGTCCTGAGAGGGCTGACATCTACCTGGGTTTAAGGCAAACACTTATCTTATCAACCTACTGTTAATAAACTCGCTAAAACAATAAAGACCCAGATTTAATTTTAACTTGCTTTACTGGCCTGCTTTAGCAATGGCTAAAGGTGATAGCTTGGAAAAATATTAATCAGAGTCAGCTATTTAAAGTCAGACATGTTTTTTGGCAGTTTCTTCAGGAAAGTTCATCTAACAGCCATCAACCATGAAGATTATTAGCTACCTCCTGGTTTACCGACGGTTCCTGCTCATTGTCCTCACCCCACTGCTTTTACTTCCACTTCCACTTATCATCAAAACCAACGTAAGTGACCTGCTTGGAGAGATAGTTATTTTGCACCTGTATGTAAAGACTGAGATTCACAGACTTTTTCAGATTAACAGGATCATAAATAGTTTGAGTTGGAAGGGACCTTAAACGAATAATGATGCAATTATTTTTGTCAACAAATTGTGATTTTTTTTTGTCAACTCAGTGTATTTTCACAGAAATGTAGAGAACACAGCTTCAAAGTAAAATTCTGTACTGGATGCATGAAGCTCTGAATCACATATTTGTTTTCTAACAACATCTGTAGTGCACTGAAAATATTGTTCTCATTATTATTTTTTGCACTCTTTTAAACAGCTCTGTATGATTGACAATGGAGATGAATTGTCAGGAAAAAGCTGCAATTACTTTTTTTTTAATGAAGGATTTTAAGTTCATCATATTTTGTGTTGTCTGATAAGAAATGATTGAAATCAGTGATCTGACAAATTCTCTCTCGTTCCTAAATAGAGCAAAATCTATGACAGGACATCATCGTTTTATTTTACTTGAAATAAATTCTGACAATCACTAACTCTTGTGATGAAACAGCTATCTAACAATATCATTAGTGACTCTGTTTGGTACGGCTCTGATGCCAGCAGAATGTTCTGTGATGTGGTATCATGTGTGCATTATACATACCATGTATGATAATACATGAAAATTTGGTTCTGAAGTCCTTGCATTACAATATGATAGTGGTTGCAGAGCCAGGTACTTCACACTCTCACATCACAGTTCCAATATTTCAGTTTCCTTTCTGACAGGAAAATCATGGGAAATTCTTAATGTGGTAGGACTTAAATGAGATGAACATTGGCTAGGGGAATAAATATTTTCAAATTCTTTCCTACATAACAAAAATTTCTTCCCCAAAATAAATGATAGCCACAGCTGACTGACTTAGGTTTAAAATTGTTATTTGCCAGTCAAATGTTCCAAGAGCCACATCATTAAGCTGTTCCTTTCCCTATCTCTGCTGCTGTTGAGTAATTTCTTACCCTAACCAGTGGCACTTAGTTTGGAACTAAGCGTTCCAAACCATTTTCCCTAAAAGCAGAAATATAAATTAAAAACTACACAAAAGAGATTTCTAATACTCTGGAAGAAACTAGATTTATTTCACCTCATTATATTTGTCTGGGGTTGCATTTTACAGGCAGCATTGAAAATTATTCTCCTGAGGAAAAAAAAAATAAGAAAAGGAAAAAGAAAAAATCTCCTGGTTTTAAGGAGTTGAAACAAAAGATACTTGCTAAAATTACAAGCCTTAAAAACAGCAGCTGTGTTTCTTGTCAGTTTTGCATGATACCTTTTTTGTCAGATGATATCCTTGCCTTGTTGCTACTGATGACAAAAGTTCAGGAGAGAAAAAATTTGACCAATTATTGACTGTGAGTACTTCTGGACTCTTAAAGGTTTGCTTACAGAGGCAGAATGCTTTTGATTTTTAGGTATTCATAGCCTGAGAATACTCCAGAATGACCTAGATGATTAATTGTCCTTGAAGAAATAGGCAGCTGACTTTTTTCCCAACTTTCCTGAGTGATAGAATTTAAATAATTTTACTATCTCTTAGAAAAAACCTCTCTACACCTATTTTACTAACTGTGTTTCATATATCAGCAGGATTGTCAATAGTACACAATAGCTACCCTAAATATTGGTCCTTTGATTCATACTTTTTCCAGGTGTGGGGAATCTGTAGTGATGGAGCTGTATTTTTGAATTGTGATTTTTTTTCCCCCTGGATGATCATGTTTTTATTGGTGCTTTTTGTATTCTAGGAAGCAGAATGCGCATACACATTGTTTGTAATTGCCATCTTTTGGCTCACAGAAGCTTTGCCACTGGCTGTTTCAGCTTTGCTCCCTGCCTTTATGTTCCCGTTGTTTGGTATAATGGGATCCAAGCAGGTAACCTTTATTTTTCTCTCTTTTATACTGTGCATATCAGGAATCAAAACTCCAAAGAATGAAACACATAATTGAAACATGTCATGCTTTGTCTTCAGGACTTTTTCACATTTCTTTAATAATTTCTTCTGGATAGCAGCTCACTGTTTAGATGCCATTTGATGGGAAAATGCTAGATAGTTATGAACTATCCTTAATATTACAGAGGCAAAATGTCACAATAATGACCCCATGTGCAAACTGCTGACTATACACCTTCATGCCAAAGAGATGAAATCACAGATAACCATAATCTAAGTCTATGCATAAAGTTGTTATTTTGCCTGTTGGATAAATAAAGAAGGAACAGAACCAACATTTAATTGCTGATTTAGTATGTATGTGAGATGTGACTCATGACCTTAGGTTCTATCCTAAGCATTATTTTTATTTTGTTTTAACCATATGCTCTTTAGTGCATTTATTCTTGAATGATTTGGTTAAATGAATTTAACAGTTCCAATGAACTTAACAGCTTAATTTTAAGTAAAAAAATTCTCTTTATTTATTTCATAATATAATCTTACTGGATTTTTTCATTAAAGTGATATTACCAAATGTTAAAAGAAATTCACCATTTAATTTTTAAAAATGGGTTTATTTTCCTTTCTGTTTTTTAATTTTCAGGTAGCATCTGCTTATTTTAAAGACTTTCATCTGCTGTTGATTGGAGTAATTTGTTTGGCAACGTCAATAGAAAAATGGAATTTGCACAAAAGAGTGGCTTTAAAAATGGTGATGCTGGTGGGTGTCAACCCTGCATGGTATGTGCTAAACAATGTCTTGCAGGACAATAATACTTATGGAAAGCTATGTATTCCAGAAATAACTGCCTACTGCTTTTCCACAGTAGAAATCCAACCTTTCTTTTCTACTCAAGCAAAGTAGATATTTAAATTGACATGAGAGGTTTATAGGTGACACTTTAATATTTTCCTGAAATCCTAATTGAAAGTTCTCCGTAGTGTTTCTGTTCATAATAAGAATCCTTCTGAACAAAAAGTATGATTAATTTGTGAATAATATAGGGGTCCTGTTTCTTGATGGTTGGAACATTCCCACCCAATGCTTACAACATAAAATCTGTTCTATGCTGATTTTTCTTTTTTTTATTTCAATAGTGTTTTCAAAATTCTGGACATTCCTAAAAATACAAAAGGAGTTCAAATACACAGTGAGGGGGGAAAATATCATAAAACTAAGCAGGTGGTGGGGAAGGAAAAACACATTAACATAATGTCTTTACTTAAGGTGTTTTCCTTTGTCTACATATGAAAAAAAAAATCAAGGATAGGCACTTCCTCAGCTAGATGAGGTGACAAGGGAAAAAAAGTCACACTCTCTGCTTGCTCACTGTCAACATACATCTTAGAAAGTGAAAAATCTTTCTTTGCTTGCCTTACAAACTTGCAGAAAAGGTTTAGGCTGACAGAGGTATCTGTCAGTATACCAGTAAGGCTGCACATAAGATCTACAGAGCAAGTTTAGCTTCCTGGAATACCTCATGGTCACAACTCCTTGCCAGGAAGCAGAAAAGAAGCAAATGGTCAGAAAACCAGAAACCCCAGATCTAAAAAATAAGATGCCTCTTAAGTGATTTAACTAATAACACTTCATAGGAATGCTGGATTATTTCTATTCCTCAGTAATTTGACTGACCTTATTTTAAATATCACATGTATTTTGATTTAGTTCTGCCTCTTTTGATATCTGTGAGCCTTCTATTTGGAAAAAATTCTCCTTACATTCTTGTTCTACTGCCTCCCGTTATCTTAAGCTATATTCCTGTGCTATGCAGGTTTAGTTTTTCCAACATCTCTTTTGAACACTCGTAAATTCTCATCTTTTAGCTGAAATGTTGAAAGGGAGAACACAAGTGGATGGTGTGTTGTGCTAAGCTGAACATTGCTGGGGAACTTGCTGTGAACAGTCAAACTGAAGCCAGCATCTGAGGATACCTAAAGCAACTCTACAGTGTTTTAACTCTGAGGAAGCATCCTTCATATCTATCACAATTCCTGATCATGACAAAGGGATGACCGAATGATGAAATGATTTGTGAAGAGAGGATCTCCCTGCCTCTCAGCATCTGCTGCTCGCAGCTGTGCCCAGGCGGGCCCGGCGCTGCTCTCTGCATGCTCCCTGCTCAGCCGCTCGCTGGCAGCAGAGCCCGGGCAGCCTGTGCACACTGCAGCCTCAGCCAGCCCAGGGCAGAGATATCACTGCACCAGACAGCGGTCATCAAGGGTGCAGCAGCCAAAGTAAAATAGCAAGAGACTTCTGGATTCTGCATTGTATATTCTTCTGCAGAAACTGATGTGTATCAGGAATATGTGGCCAGCAGGACTGGGACAGGGATAGTCTCTCAGTACTCAACAGTGGTGAGGCTGTACCTCAAATCCTGTGTTCAGTTCTGGGCCCCTCACTACAAGAAAGGCATTGAGGTACTGGTGCAAGTCCAGAGAAGAACAATGAAGCTCATGAAGGGTCTGAAACATGAGTCTTATGAGGAGCAGCTGAGGGAGCTGGGGCTGTTTAGTCTGGAGAAAAGCATCTCAAAGGTGACCTTATCACTGCCTATGACTCTCTGAAAGGAGGGTGTAGCCAAGGGAAGGTCAGCCTCTTCCCTAGGTGAAAAGTTAAAGGACAAGGATGGCTTCAAGCTGGGCCAGAGGAGGATTAGATTGGATAATAGATAAAATTTCATCAGTGAATGGTTGATCAGATCACATCGGAACTGGGTGCCAAGGGAAGTTATTGAGTCATCATCCCTGGAGGTATTTGAAGATGTGTAGATGTGGCACTTAAGAACATAGTTTAGTGGTGGACTTGGCAGTGTTACGTTTATGAACTTGATGATCTTAAGGGTTTTTCACAGCCCAGATTATTCTATGATCCTGTAAAGGCTTTCTGTTATTTGAGTTATGCAGTAAAGTCTGCTGACTAGCAGAGGAAGGTGAATATGTCTATGCAACCTGCAAGGACTAGAAAGGGTAATAAAATACCAGTTGTGCACTACAATGCAAAGAGTGACTTTATAGTTGGATATAATGCGTAATATAAAGATTTGTGTAAGTAAGATTCCATGTGTAATATTTTTTAAAAATACCACAGGAAAAAATAATTCAGAAAAACTGGGGCTGAACAGGATAGGATAGATTTTGTTATTTTGCAATCACTTTTAGAGTCCCTCAGTAGAGCCCACCACATTTTACCAAATGGTCACCTGACCATCCATTATACCTGACCATTAATCCATCTGGAAATTTATGATGAATAGTTTTGAAATATGTTAGCAAATGTCTTCATTTGTTTTTATTTTTAAATCCCCTTACAAGTTCTACTAAAATGGCGTTTTCCTACAGTGTGAAAATTCATATTCAGTGTGCTTATTCTGACCCATATTTTCTGCATAAGAAACACAATTCTTCTTCAACTCTGTCTGAGGACAGGAGTTATCCAAACTGCCTGAATTAATGGGTTTTACACTACGGATGACAATTTGTGTTGGGTCAGGTCTGTGATTTCCTGGTCTACAGATCATTTGATCACTATGCTGATTTATTAAAATATGAATATTGATCTAGTATCCATACCCAACTCTTACAGACAAAAGACTCTCTAACAGTTTAAAGTTAGAAAGTGTATGTTTATTACACCAGGCAGCACGTGGGATAGATCCCTGATGCTCGCTGCAAAGATTACAGGCAATTACAAGGTCTTTTATTTACAAAAGTATTGAATACAAATACATATTCATACCCCGTCAACTCCCATTCTTTGCTTTGTATGCTAATAACAAAACAGCTATTAAGCATGCTTAGTTTGTTCCTTGAAATGAGTAAGTGATCCTTTTGTGAGGAGGGGTCACCAAAAGGAGAAAGTAAAATGAGTCTTCCTTGTTCTAAACTTTCAACCTTTTCAATGTAGATGTTATTGATGAATCCTTGTTAGAACTCCTTGTTTCCTGTTTTCCAGGACTGTTTCAATGGGTTTCTGGAGACAGGAGGTTTGCAATTGTCTTGTGTTCCTGGGATTTGTTGATTAGTTTCCCTGTTTTTCATTACAAACACACCTAAGCAAACATGAAGTTGACAAGCAGTTTGTTATTAATATCCGGGATAGCTTATCTTAAATCCGGTTTCGTCTAACTATCCTCTAACTTTTAACTGATTTCAACAAAATTTATCTATCCATTTCAGCTAAATCAGCAACATCTATTGTTAATTGCAATCTTAACTTTTCTAAAAATCCTTACTTCTTCAAAATTAGTGTCTCAATACAATTAAAAGTGCACAGGGAAAGACAAGGTTCTCCTACTGACAAAAAATCCAGCTTGAAATGTTGTTGCTATTAGCTGAAATGAAAGGCTATGAGAGATATTCTGGTGGTATTTTTGCATCATTAAATAATATTTACATGATTTTTATGTAATTTCTATATTGGCTTTCACGTACTAAGTAAAACTGACATTTCTTGTGAAGCTTCTGATCAAGTCTGGGCAAAGAACTTTTCAAATTGTACAGATGTCTTCTGAGAGAAAGGTGCACCACCTTTCCTCCACTAAGTTCTCTGGCTGTGATGATGTATGGCAGATGTTTGTCAAGGTAATGTCACCACCAGCACCTTGGAACTGTCAGTCAAGAGGACAGCTCACATTTCCAACTCCAAGAAATAAAACAACATTGTGACCTGTGTTCTAAATTTGCAATCCAACTTCACCAAATATGACATGGAATGTTTGATTTTTCAGTCATTGATGCAATTCAGTGTATTGCATTACTATTTATAGTAAACTTAGAAAAAGCTGAGCCAAGACCAGATTAATGAACTGTAATGACCTTCCCTTTCCCATTTAATATTGAAGATGACAATTATTGAAGCCCAAATAATGCTACACTTGTCTTGATGCTCTGAATAAGAACGAAGCTTTTACCACTTACTGATTTTTTTATATTTCTTCTCATAAGAACTTTACCGGTATATCTAGAGGACTTAACAGTCTAAGTGATAACTCCAGGGTTTTGACCTAGACTGTACAATATGAGATGACTAACATCAGCAGTGTAGCCATTTTAACTTTCATTTGAATTTCTGACATGCATGGTGCTCTTTCTTCAAACATGGTTCAAGTACAGTATAATTCTTTAAATAAATATTATTGCTTCTGCTTCACTTTATAACATATTTGAACCTCTAGAATATGATCATTTCAGTGTCTTAGATTGAGACAATTTTAATTCAAAAATTTTTTCAGAATGACAAGCTTTAAATTTTCAGTGTTTAAACATTTCTGTTGACTAAGTTCTCTACTTATATTAAATAGAGTGATGATAGGAGGTGTTACTGTAGCAGTCACAGACTCTTCTCTCCTATTCCAGGCTTATGCTGGGTTTCATGGTTAGCTGTGCTTTCTTGTCAATGTGGCTCAGCAACACCTCTGCTGCTGCCATGGTGATGCCAATTGTAGAAGCTGTAGCTCAGCAGATCATCAGAGCTGAAGCAGAAGCTGATGAGCTGGAGATGTCCTGCTCTAATGGCTCCATCAACCCAGCACTGGAGCTGGACGGTAGGCACGCGCTGCAGCTCTGCTCTTGCCACAGCAAGTACAATTACATGGCCAGAGAGGTACCAGCAGCATCATGTCCTTCACTGAGACTTCTCTTGGATTACTGTGTGTGAGCTCTCTCATGATCACAAAGATAAATTAAAACTCAACAGGTGCAGAAGGTGGCAGTCAGATGAGAGGAGCAGAGAAGGGAAGGGGCTGGCTTATCAGTCTCTCTTATCAGCCTCATAAGATGGCTGGAAAGAAATATGACTCCAGGCTATAGACACACTAAGGCTTAAGTGTTAGAACGAGACAAGAAAGGAGCTCTTTAAGGAGCTCTTTAAGCTATAGGGTAATGTTGGAAGAACAATTGATTCTAAGCTGATTACCTACACAGTTGGATTGTAAATTAGAAATATTTTACCTCATTAGAAGATTCAGAATCTGAGGAACAGGAGTCATGAAGGAGTAGGGCACAAATCAACTGTTTCTGAGATTGGTGCTTGCAAATGTATTGATGGGATGATGTGAAGTGAGTGCATGGGATGAAACATGCTGATGGAACCTTTCCAGTTTTACTCCCTTAAATGCTTTTCTGTCTTTGTATCACTGTCTTACAGAAAATATAGGAGAATATGAAAACCCAGATTGGAAAGAGAAAGAAAAACAAGTTAATGGGTAATTGTAAATAATTTAGTAAATTCTGTTCTAAGAATTCATCTAAATAGAATATCTGTTTGTTACAATACATGCCTTTGTTTTTCCAGATATAACAACGTGGTTAGTACTTTATGCACAGTTGAAAAGGAAAATGAAAAAGGAAATGATCAGGTACTTAAAGTGTCTTTTAATTATGCAGTGAAACTTAGTTTTAACCTAAATCTCACTTCTATGCCACACCTAAAATGGCACAGGTTGCAATGAAGCTGGTTACATGCAAATAAGAAATACACCTGTAGTCACACATATGTACATACTTTGCTTGTATAGCTGTGTCATTACTGGTTTTGTCCTCCCATTTCACACAAGTTAAAGAAACCTCACCAGAGTACAAACTCTATATATTCAGTTGCATGTATACGTATCAACCTATACAGAGGCAGTTCTGTAGAGATGAAGACAGATCAGGGAAAGGAATTCAGGATTTGAATCTGCCTCCTTTTCCTTTACATGAATAATTTCATTACCAGTGTTACTGTGAACCAAACCACTCGGCAGACAACTATATTGCCAGTAAATTGTCTGGCTCTTCTGAGATAGCTTCAAGTTCTATTTTTGTGCCTGATGATGAGCCCTACTTATACATTAATTGGTGTATATCCTTTCTAAGCAGAACCTACCACCTGCTGAAGCAGAGAGAAAAAGCAGAAAGGAAAAATACAGTGGGATTTTCAAAGTGATGTGCTTATGTGTGGCTTATTCTGCTACCATTGGAGGGCTGACCACAATCACAGGAACATCGACTAATCTGATTTTTACTGAGCACTTCAATTCGTAAGAGACTATAATATATTATTTGTATTCTTCTTAGTCCAGAATTTTGATTTTCTTTCTTGAGTTCTCATATAGCTCCCCTAAAACACATTAGAAACCTTGTCCTTTGATTTGATATTATTTGATTCCATTGCTTTTCTTAATTGTTTTTAAGGAGATAAAAAGAAATTGCATGCTTGTATTTGCCTTACACGGGGAAAGTCCGTAAGTGATATGCTGACTCATGCAATAAGATGATGGTTGTTTGGTTAAGTAGTACTTTACTATTTGGGTAGTAGATTTTTCTGAGAAGGAAAGCAATACTTAGCATGAATAGAACATGCACTATCTAAAGATATGTTAATAATTTTTAAGTACAGCAGGAAATAATTTCAGTCTGCTTAGCAAGGAACCTCAGGAAACTTTCAAGAGGCTAAGCACTGTTGAAATGAGAAACCTGGGTCCATTAATCAACAAAAAAGCAAATAATTTCGAGGCAGTCTGAGACTTTGCATTTAATGCCACAGTGTTTTACAATTTTCCAAAGCATTTTTAATATTCATTTTCTTATTTATGTAGAACTGCTTTGAAAAGAAAACTGGCAGATATCATTCCAAACTCCTTGAAATCCAATGGTTCTTGCTGATCTTTCTTTTTCTTCTGCAAATTAGCATTGTCAGAAATAGTCCTACTCCAATTTTGAAATAAAACAAAATAATAAAATAAATATAATAAAATTATATATTATTATATTTAATAAAACAAAATCCTTTTTTGCCCTCCATCCCATTGTTTTGTATTACACATGACAAAATTGCTGAAGACTAGTTATTGACAGCATTTGTAGTTAGTCTGCAGCTGTTATTGACACTAAATCACTGTAGAAAGAAGATTATTAAAATCAACCACACTTGTTCATTTTCCAGAGGAAATAGGTCTAGAAAACAAATCAGTGTGCCCTGTCCATCCTTGCTTCAGGCAAGACCTGTAGTAGATGATCCAACAATTACATAGCAGATCTATGTAATAGATTGTTTTTTAAAAAACATTTAAATTGATCATTGATTCTACCTGAGGAATATTTGCTCTTGAGATTAAGAATACCTAACTTCAATATTCAGATTACTAGAAATACTTACACAAATATTCATCCCTGTATAAATTTATTGTAGAACTTGACCACAATAAACTAACATTTTGTAATGGGATTGGCTCTCCAGTATAAAGTTTATAAGAGCTTGTTTTGTTATTCAATAAGAAATTATTGCACATGTTTCAGGAAAGATCATAAACACTTCAGCACATGATGAAATGTTAGATCATTACTACACTGGTATCAGTTCTTTCTTATCTTTGAATTTTTACATTCTAAAATCAATGTGGCTAACCATGTAATAAAAGGTACATAGCCATGTAACCAATAAATTATGTAACAGCACAATGCTTTATATGTTCTGTATTGTTATATTGAGAGTTTAATTGTTCCATCATTATGTACAGTTGCAACTTAGAGCATCACACCAAAAAAAGGGCAGGTGTTTAAGTTTAGTCCCAGCTAGCACTTTATTTGCAGTGTGTGTAAGCATCATAGTAAATATATATCAAGCCTAAAATTTGCACAATACTTGAGAGAACATTTATAACAAACACTGAAAGCTTCAAAACCCTTTAGAATCAAAACTATTTTCCTTCTACAAGACCTGAAATATAAAAGATTGGCTAATAATTGGAAGTAGTTAATAGGATGCCCTCTGTTTGGACATTTTTTTTTCCCTTCCATCTGATTTTTGTGTCAAGAAGGAAAGCTGCTCAAGGAGACTTGAATTTTCTCACTTCTAGCATTAAAAGCTCTCTCAGTAGAGCTGGAGGAGCTCAAAGAAAGAGTAACTTCTATTCACAGAGCAAATTGGAAAACAGGCTGGTTTTACTCTGCCTTTTTGCCTATCTGGCATCAGTCAAATTCAATAGTAAAGCAATTTCTTTCAGAGAACCAAAGCCCTTCTTTTCTTAAATGCACATGGAAGGGAGATCTCTGCTTGAATGACCCAAATCTACAAACAGTAGATTGAGACTGTCTCAAAGAGACAAGGTGAGTGGAAAGATCATCCACCTGGCCAATGAACATTTACGGAAACTAGTAAGAAGAATTTTGATTTTAATCAGTTTTGATTCACTTATGGAAGTCTAAACAAATTTCAGTGTTGCTTCCACTGTTGTCTTCTACATTCATTGGAGCTTTTTCATTTGAGTGTATTTTCTTGTGCTAAAGTCTCATCTCAAAAAACTCTTTTCTTTCTGTTTCTTTATAGTCCTAGCAGCCCTTAGGCTGTGCATGGCCCTCCCTTGCTTACTGAACTCACTTTAGACACACCTCAGTCAGTGTCAGATCCCCAGATCTGTTGCTTATCCATTGCTCAAATAACTGGCACAGCTGGTTCCTGTAGTGGTCATGATGACCAGGAGTGGGATGGGAGGGTGAGGCAAGAGGCCACCTCATGCTGATGTCTGCTGCCAGCCACTCTCCCACAGCAGTGCTTTCTGGCAGTTCTCACAAGTCTTCATTCCTTTGCAAAGGGGAACTAAACTTTTTTTTTTTTGCTTTAATCCAGACGTTACCCAGGTTGCCAGTGCATCAATTTTGGATCCTGGTTTATCCTTTCCATCCCCATTGCAGTTATTATTCTGCTGCTCTCCTGGGTCTGGCTCCAGTGGCTTTTCCTTGGGTTTGAGTAAGTGAATGGT
The DNA here is from genome assembly GCA_910950805.1 of Acrocephalus scirpaceus scirpaceus. Classification (NCBI taxonomy): domain Eukaryota; kingdom Metazoa; phylum Chordata; class Aves; order Passeriformes; family Sylviidae; genus Acrocephalus; species Acrocephalus scirpaceus. The sequence continues at coordinate 21,875,425 of OU383777.1, forward strand.
ATAATCAATAAACTAAAGGTCATTGATTTAAAAGATAATTTGTACCAGGAGTAAATATTGTATCTTAGTTTAATAGGCTAAATAGGAAGAAAATTAAGCAACAGTGATTTTGCGACCTTGATTAGTATGGCTCAGTCTCTGCATGGGACAAAAATTTTCTAAAATAAGGATCCTGGACTATTCAGCCCAGCGTGAAAAGTCCATATCACCAATGGGTGTACTCACTCCTTTATAATATACACACATCATCATTAATCAGTGCATGTGTGCAAGAATACTGAAATCATACACAATTATTTTGACTGGAGGAGTCATAGGAATTCCACTTTTATTGGAGTGAGGCATTGATTTGAATACTTCAATAATGTGTGTTATAAATTGGATGACAGTATTTGCAAATGTGAGGTAAGATATTTCTGCTTTTCCTAAATTTATATTTGGTGGTGGTATGGTAGGAATTCTGTTTCTGCACAGAGCTTGCACTTTTATAGTTTGGAGAGGACAATAATTCTTTTGAGATGATTCTTCAAAGCCTGTTTGTCCATGAGTTCACTAACATCTGGAGAGATAATCTTCCAAAATTACATGGCTACTTACGGTCCAAGACATGATAAGTGAGACTAGTTTTAAGCAGACAGAATCATCCCATGCTTACCACTATATATGTGAACATTTATAGTTTCATTTTTCTTGTTTTGATAATGTTCCTTTTAACATTGTGTAAGAGTTGTATCCAAGAATGAAGACTTGGCTTGTAGCAAACATTCTGCTGATCAATATGTAAGCTACACGTGTGATAAAAACTTTTTCATTCAAAACCAAATTAAAGCAAAGCCATAGATTTAAAGAGACTTTCATTAAAGAGAGTTATATATTTGATTTTTTCAATTAGTTTACATGATTAAAGTTTCATCCTTCCTGGACAAATGAGCTGGTCAATAACAGGACACATTTTGTTGCTTCCTCTGTCAATCTCCCACTGGGCATTGTCAATTAATTCCAATATGCTCAGTCTGGTGTGTGAGAACTAAATGGGAGATACTGCATTGTAAAATGACACTTTCACATTTATCAAGTGCTATTGGTAAGGTTGGCCCTTTTTTCTTTATACACTATTAACTCATCATTTAATATTGCTGCTTTACATTCCAGTTTTAAAAACATGTTCAAGTGTGGCAAGAAGAAAACAGCTAGAGAAGAGGCTTCATCACAGGTGATTCAGGAGGAGTACAAGAAACTTGGACCAATTAGGTATTTCAAACTATAAATCTGCAAACAAGAGCAGGTAAATCCAAGTGTCAATTCAGGAAAATTTATAATTCATTCTACTTCTGCTATAGCTACCCAGAAACTGTTACACTTGTCCTGTTCATTCTAATGACCCTCCTGTGGTTCACCAGAGATCCTGGCTTCATCCCAGGATGGTCTTCACTTTTCCCAAAGTAAGTGATCTCTTTTGATAAACCAACAAGAACTGTACTGTGCCTTAACTACATACCTTCTTTTCTTACCAGTCTTAAAAAATTAAAATACTTTCAATATTTCAGAAATATGCCAGGCCAAACTTGTTGCAAACCTTTGTAGCGTATACAGAAGATAAACTCCAGCAATTTCACATATGTATGTGAACAATAGCTGAAGTGTGTTATACCTGTTATAGGATAAAATAAAGTGCCTCCTAAGAGGGGATATTACTAGATATTAGGCTTAGTATGGTGAGGGAAAATGCATAATAATTGATGCCACAGTACCCCACTTCCTCTTCAAATGTGAAATTTAAAGAATAAATCTAGTTAGAATTTTTTGATCTACTACCCTTAGTGACAGCACACTTATGTGCATACAGGCCATTCTGCTTTGACAGCAGAAATTAATGATATAAATTACTGTCCATTCATACATAATTCCCTTAAAGTCATAGTTCAACTAAATGCCAAAAAGTCAAGAACTATTGTATTTTTTTTGCCTTCTGCTGCAACTTCTCCAGGATCACCTGGATTTCTTTCCCTAAGTAATCAGTCAGTCTTACAGGAACTTATATTACCATGCTATCTCTTTTTCTCTTGCTGTAATTACTGTAATTTCAGTTCTGTTTTTCTGTGATAAAGTTTCAAGTTTTGCTTTGGAGTGGTGGGCAGTAGTTGCTGGATTGGGACAAGTAAGACTTAGTGCTGTTTAGGTCTTTATGAATTCAACATTTATTATTGCCTACCCCAAAGGCCAGTTCTAGGCTAGGAGGGTAATTTTCCATTTTGTTTTCCTGTGTGTTTGTGATACATGACATGTGAACACACATACATCATGCCTTCTCTCTTTAAATATATTTCCACACTTACACACCTTCCCAGTGGTCTTCCAGAAAGTCTGGGAGGGGATGTCACAAGGAATAATTGTAGCACTTTGAAGATTTAAAGTGTAACAAAAATTATTTTGTGCAAAAAATACCATTAAAAAGTGTATTAAAAACTAAGATTGTTTTAAAATTATTTACTTTTAATCATCAGAAAAATTTGAAAAAGAACATTTTTTTTTCCCTTATAACAACAGCAGAGCTGATGATCACTCTCTCATATGAAACACTATACTCAAAAGGGTTTTGGAGTAGTGACCTAATTAAGCAATCAGTTTGGTAAGCAATCAGGTTGGGCTGGCTTCTCTTCCTGCTTCCTATTAACACCCAGTGCTCACCCAGAATTGTTTAAAGAGCTACATATTAAACGAGAAACAGGCACTGTAAACAACCTTTCAAATATGAGACTTATGGTTCAAATGACTTCTTTCTCCATCCAGAGAGCTACATATTCGTATTTGAAGCTGGTTATCATTGTCTGAGGATTTTATTCATTGGTAGAGAAAAACAGAACATTCTCGAAAATGAGCAGGGTTACAGGTTCTGCACAGGGATGTTACTTTCTGGATGCCGTCTAATGTTGTCCTTGGAAGGAACTGCAAGCATGTGTCAGATCACATAAGCCAAACTGTGTTGTAATTTGGGTGAGGTAACTTGAAAAGAAACAAAGTTTTCCTTATGCACTTAAAGGGGAAAGAATGCATTTCTTACTATTCATACTCTGACTATTTCTAGATAGCTTTAATTTATCAATCAATTATATTTACAGGCATAAACCCAGTAAATTAGGTTAATACTTTCTGAGCAACAAAATCTTCTCAGTGAAAATACAGGAGTGGGGCATAGGGCCACCACAGGTACAGCTGTGAGCAAGACATATACTTAGAAATAAAACCCAAACCAAACGAGCAACAACAAAGAAATAGGGAAAACCCCTCAGATCTTATGGATTGTATTTCTCTCAGTGTGATGTCCAAGAGGCAGGTAGCAGTGCACTGAACTGCTGATTACATCTCTTACACATTTGCTCCCTAAGGCCCCTGCATATGAAATTGCTCAGTCTTTTGGATTTAAGTACAGAGATAGGGATGAACACAACTTCTTTAAGTTTATGGTACAGGGAACAACTATAAGGAAATATTCTCCACCCTTACAGAAATCAGATAGCACGCACTTTCCACAGGGTTTTATCCCACAGTCTCAAGAAGGCCTAAAGGAAGTTCTACCACCGGAAAAGAGCTTTTACCTTATGAAAAGCCACAGTTGCTCCTAGACTAGTGAGTGGGTCCTATTAGGTGGGAATTTGCACCACCCTCAGGGTCTTAAACCAGAAAGGGCTGTCTGATCCTTTATTCTAACATAATGAACTCAAAAGAGTTACACTGTTCTGTGTGTTAAACCCAGTAGGAATTTATTTTACCAGAACCTGAATTTCTGGAAAGAAACCATGCTTGATGTTAGGGTGGCAAAGCCCAGGTTCCTCAGATTTTGGAATTTGCTAATGTCCTTGATAGTCATGTCTGTTGTCAAACTAAAAAAGAAAAACTAACATTGCTTTCTGTCTGAATATAGCTTCCAACTATCTATTTTTTCTTTCTCCGTTGCATTTAAAACTCTTCTTTGCTTTAAAAGTATATGCATCTTGTGATTATGTCACCTTGTAAGTTTTTGCTTGACAAACTAAATGAAATGCTTAAATCTTTGTTTCAAACAAAATTTCCCATCACTCTCACCACCCATGTTCATGTTCTGAGGCCCTTGTGTGCATTCTCACATTACTAAATACCTCTTTAATATGCAAACACTGATATTTTTGAAATCCCAGCAGAAATACCACTATTTAATAATGTTACCTTGATACTTTTTAAGAGCTACTTTTTGTACTGTTAGCAAAATTTTAATCCACATGTCTGCTGTAGCAGTATTGAGTAGAGCCCATTATTTCCAGCTTTACCAGCTGCCTTTCAAAAGTATACATTACCTCTACCAGTTAATTTTTCTTAAGAAAAAATTGTATATTGATTAAAGACTAATCCTTCCTTTGCTGTCCTGCCCTGCACCAGTTACCTCCTTCTGTAAGCAGACGGCAGGATGTTTTAATAAATATTGTGTAACACTACAGAGAGCAGCACAGGGTAAAAATGCCTGTTTCCTCCCCATCTGTTGACAGCACAGAATCACACATCATTTCTGCTACTGCAGTTTCCTTCTATTTCCTGGCCTGATTCCAGGCTGTAGGTTATTAGCTTCAATTAGAGGAGTTCCAGGTTGGCCTTTGGCCTTTGGGTTTATGAGCCTCAGAAGAAACAGAAAGTTCAGCACTGAGCTGCAGCAGATTACAGCTGATGTAGGCAAGGTGGGCTTCCCTCACTCTTCCTCAGATTATTGCCTGAATGTACGGTATTTTTTTCTTCATGATTTATTGCTTTCTTTACTTCTAATATAAGACCACTATGTATTTTTGTCCACAGCCATGTTCTCTACAATGATCTCAGTTGGAGTCATTGTGAGATCTGCTGAATCAACAGTTTTTTTGCTTCCTTATAGCACAATCAGATTTGCAGTCTTATAAGCAGGTAGATGTTGTATATGCAGTTGTATTACAACTTGGATAAATAGGCTTTAAAAAACCTTTATCTCAAAATTTGATAATGATTAAAAAGCTTCTGTTTGGAATGGCATCACGTGTGTGTCCTCATGATAGTTTGGCTGATGGTAGGATGTTGTGTGTGTCCCAAGCAGGTTATTTGAGAATGGTATTTTGCATCAGGAATACTAAGTTTGTGAGCAAAAAGTTGCACTCCCTAGTTCAACTAGAGTAAGTGCAAAGACCTGCACGTGGGGAGGAACAACCCCTGCAGGAAGGGGACTGCAGGGTCACCTTGACAATGTTTCAAACTACGTCGGAGGGAGCAAAGAGGAAAGAGCCAGGCTCTTCTTAGAGGGGCTCAGTGGCAGGATGAGAGACAATGGGCAAAAAATGAAACTTACAGGATCCCTCCTGAACATCAGGAAATGGTTTTTACCTGTGATGGTGACCCAGGGAGGTTTTGGATTTTCCATCCTTGGAGATATTAAAAAACTGTCTGAATGCAGTCCTGGGCAGCTGGCTCTGAGTGACTCTGCCTGAGCAGAGGGGGTTGGACCAGACAACTTCCTGAGGCCCCTTTCAAACTCAACCATTATATGAAAATGGAGCTGCCTAGAAGAGAGTGACAGCATGGATTGTTTCTGTATCTAGATATAACTTTCCTTCAAAATTTCTAGCAAGCCTTAAAAGAATGTAGGATAGGATCCAAGAGGATGAGATTTTGGATCTCTGGTGCATCTGGTCCTAGGCTAATATACAGGCCTATATACAGGCAGAACCTCCTGCCTTAAAAAACCATACAAATAAAGTAATACTTTTTTCAAAATGTATTTTCTATGGGGGCAGACACTAGGAAGCAGGACACAGAAAATATTAGAGAATCACTTCATCTTCTATGGCATCTTCATTTTGTGACAACTTAGTGTTAGCTAAAATTATGCTGGTTTTGGTGTAAATCAGCTATGCATATTAAGGTTTTAGTTTGAATTTCACCTAACAAAGCAAAAGGATACATCAGATTAGATATTTGTAGCATGTAACTGAGAGAAATTTTTTTTCCTTTCAGCGAAAATCTCTGGATCAGTACAAAACATTAAGCTGCTGGGAAGATCTGATGGGAAGTTATTATTGGACCTACTGTAGCTGAATATTTAGAAAGCATATGGTCTGAGGCTGAGAGAACAAATATATTGGTGTATTGGCTCAGAAAATCTTACAGAGGCACTTACAGAAAATAGAAAAAAATAACAAGGTTAAGAAAATGTTTGCTTAGCTTTCTTCAGTAAAATTCCTATTCATTTTAATGACCATCTTGACTGAAATAAGACAGACTGAGATATGTCACCAGCTAACATTGCATAACAGGCTTAGATGTGTCCAAACGGCCTTACAGCTCAGCTTTGCACCTTGCCTGATCTTGGGGCTACTCTTTACAAGTTAGAAGGATATTGAAGCAGTTTAAGAAACAGTAGTGCAAACAGTTCTTAGGCACTGGAAATGACCAAAACAAACATGACCCTTGTGACTGTGACCCTAGTAATAACAGCCATAGGAGGATGATAATAAAGCTCTGCTGCCGTTCCTCAGCTACAAAAGCACTGCCCTTTGCAGGTATGCACTGTGCTCTTTAAGGCCTCTGAAACTGATTCTATTGCACAGCATATTAAAATTATTAAATTTATCATTAACTGTGAAAACTAGTTATTTAGGCATCAGCTGCTCCTTAACATTTCCCTCCCCCCAGCTTATTTCTGTGTGGCAAAATAACACATGCTTACTCAAGATGTTTATTTAGGAATTTATAGGGCTTGCACCAAAAATTTCTGTAGATGTGAGGAGCTGACCTTGATTGACTCCCAGGTGCCCAGCCAGCCACTTTCTCACTGCCGCTCCTCAACAGGATGGGCGAGAAAATAAGGTCAAAAAGCCTGTGGGTCAGATAAAGACAATGGTAGCTTATCAGTTACCATTATGGGCAGACTTGATATGGGAAAAATTAATTTAACTGCAAATTAAAAATAGAGCTAGATGGAAAGAAACAAAGACAAAAACTAAAACACTTTCCCCCCATCATCTTTTTTCCAGGCTCAACCTGACTCCTTCATTCCTTACTCCTTTACCTCTTTCCACCACACTTAGTGGTGCAAGGGATGAGGAATAGAGGGTTATGTTCAGTCCACAGCAGACTGTGGACTTTTCTGCTACTCTATCCTCTTCCTCTCCTCCCCTCCTTCTCCTGACTATATATATTTATGTGTTTTTTTCTTGTTAACTTCTCCTTAGGTATAAAAGCTTTATTACGGATTCAACAGCTGCCTTAGTGATAGGCCTCCTGTTCTTTATTATTCCAGCAAAAACCTTGTCTAGGACATCGAACGGAGAAAACAGTTGAGTATATTTTGATGTTGATTTTACTACAATAAGGTATCTAAGATGCTACTGTAAATGTAACTTACTGCACTCATTAGGGAAATGTTGTTATATACTAATGCTGAAGTCTTAATAGTGGATATAAAGCACTGGGGTCTAAAGCATCCCTGGCCTGGAAGTCAGTGCCGAGAATTACACAATGTGAGCAAGACTTAGTGCTGTGCAGGAAGCTGCTACCTGCAGCCCATGGACACCATTGGAAACCTCCTTCCCATTGACTGCAATGGGCTTTGAAATAGGACTGCATGGGGCAGGGCTGGGCTTATGTTTTGAAAATGTTACTGCTTGATCAGGGTACACTATAAAACTCAAAACTGTACATTAATTCATTATAATGTAATTTTTCATCTTCAAAATGGATTTTTGTTTAAAGTACACCTCTGGCTTGTCCTCTATGCATTCAGTTGTGCAATTGAAAACAATGGGATCTAGGGGTTCACGGAGAATGAAGATCAGAACCTAAATGAGTCTAAGTGAAACAGCATTTGCTCAGCAATCTGTCTGAATAGTGCAGTTTTACTGAGTAAATTAAACTCACTGATATCCTACAGCTGTCTTCCACATAGGGAAGGAGGGGAAAGGGGCCAGTGCTCCATTGGTGGAAACCATCACAGCTTTAATGTCTCTAAGCCATGACAATTTTCCCCAGTTAAAGATCTGTCTCAAGAAGTGCAGGTTGTATCTGTCAGAGACTTTGTTCGTATTATAACATATTATAAGAGTGAGGTTTTTGTCTTTGAATTAGTCCCAAGTACTTTCTCAGGGAGATTATTTCAAGAGCTTGTCAATATGTTTTTAAATGTGGGTTGAGGGGCTATATATTTTTTTTTTTCTCTAGCTGTTTTTGGTTACACTCCACTGATTACTTGGAAGGAATTTCAGTCATGCATGCCCTGGGAAATAGCTATTCTTGTTGGCGGCGGGTTTGCACTGGCAGACGGCTGCGAGGTAATGCAATTTATAGAATATACTGAACAAATAATGTGCATCAGTAGCAACTCAGACATACAGTGAATTCACAGTTATTCTCTTGCTTTAGCAAGTTATTCTGTAGCAATATTGAAGACGATAAATGTGATGAATATTCAAGATGTTCAGAAAGCAGGTTTAGAGAAAAGGAAGTTTCCTATGTCTTCCAAGACTATGCACAATGATGACTACTGTTTCTTATTTAATTTAAGTCTGATGGGGGCAGGAGTTGTGAAGACACACTGTTTCCAAAGCCTTAGAGTTAGTGTCACTGAGATAAGTCCCATGTGGAGCTTCATGGTTACTCCAGTAAATTAAGCAGCTTTGGACCTCAACTCTGGTTATGAAGCCTAATATACTCATATTACCATAGTCTGATTAAGACTCCTCTAACCACTCAGAGATGCAAATATAAATAAATGGAATATAGTTTTCATGGGCTCCTATAGGGAACCATTGAACTAGAAAAATGGTCTTAAAAACGTGGTAGAAATATAGAAAATATTTCAGATTTTTCTCATTTATCTAAATACTTCACAATTAGCAGATGAGTAAAGTCCTCTTATATGCCATTTTTTAAATTTTCCTTTCAATGACTTGCTGAACATAATCACGTTCTCATGTTCCTTATGCAGGTTTCAAAACTTTCTGAGTGGGTAGCAAGTAAATTGACCCCTCTAGGATCATTACCCTTGTGGCTGATTATCCTGATATCCTGCCTCATTGTCACTTCAGTAACAGAAGTAGCCAGCAATCCAGCTACCATTACAATCTTTCTGCCCATACTATCTCCTTTGGTGAGTATAACAAGCTTATTTTTAATCAGAATCTATTCCATCATCCATGTAATAATGCAGCTGCTCAAAGAAGCAGTTTTAAAAAGTCTCAACAAAATACTTCATGCAGGTCTTTTGCTGTCCTGTATTGTGCATTGGATACTTAGTTGCTTTAGATGTTTCTAATTAGAGAAGCTGAAAAATTAGTAAAATTAGATAAAAGCTCATTTCATGATTTAAACCCAGACAGCAACCAAGCCACAGGCAGCCACTCACACACTCCTGCAGCAGGGGAGTCCTGGACAGAATTAGAAGGCGATAAGCTAGAAAACTCATGGGTTCAGATGAAGACAATATAACAGGGAAAGCAAAAGCCCCATGTGTAAGCAAAGCAAAACAAGTAATTAATTCACTGCTTCCCCTGGGCAGGCTGCTGTTCAGCCATCTCCAGGAGAGCAGGGCCCCATCACACAGAACAGATACTTGAGGTAAGAAATGCCAACACTCCAAACTCCCCACACTTTGTATACTGAGCATGATGCCATTTGGTATGGAATATCCCCTGGTCAGTTGGGGTCAGCTGTCCTGGCTGTGTCTCCTACAAATTCCACCCCAGCCTCCTCATCAGCACGGCAGTGAGAAAAATAGAAAAGGCCTTTTGCTCTGTGTAAGTTCTGCTCAGCCAGAAGGAAAACATCACCATATTGTCAACACTGTGTTCAGCACCAATCCAAAACATACAAGCCACTATGAAGATAATTACCTCAGAAAACTCCAGTACAGCTCAACATGTGAAAATTGATACTGTCATTACTATTTGTGAATATTTGAAGCTCTTAAAAGCACAGTTCTCTTAGGGCTTCTTCAGGACTGCAGCTTCAGCCAAAATGGTTAACACTGCAGGTTGTCAAAAAGACAAGAGAGGGCTAATAGATGTGCTTTGTACATAACTCACATTTCTTCTGTCCTTAGATCAACTCTGTTCTTTCTTCTCATCCTTATCGAAACAGCCAATTCTTTCTTCTTCAAAACTTCCTGATTGTCTTCTAGTCTGTAGGTTTTCCTCTTGAACAGCCTTGACACATACTAATGCCTTTTCTCTTTCTTTCAAAGAAATGTTACTCCTTTTTTCACAGAATTACAGAATCATTTAGATTGGAAAAGATTTGTAAGATCATCATGTCCAACCTTTTATTGATAACTACTTTTCCAAATAACCATGGCACTAAGTGCTCTGTCCAATTATTTTTTGGACACTTCCAGAGATGATGACTCCACCACCTCACAGGATAGTCCATTCCAATGTTTAACAAACCTTTCACTAAAGAAATACTTCCGGATGTCCAACCTGAACCTCCCTTGGTGCAGCTTGAGGCCATTTTCTCTTGTCCCATTGCTAGTTGTCTGGGAGAGGAGACCAACCCCCACCACCCTCCTTTCAGGGAGTTGTAGAGTGGTAAGGTCTCCCCTGCAATACCTTTCCCCAGACTGACCAACCCCAGCCCCTTCAGCTGCTCTTCATAAGGACTTGTGCTCCCAAGCCCTCTGCAGCTCCATTCCCTCTTCTGGACATGCTCCAGCACCTCAATGTCTTTCTAGTAGTGAGAGGCCCAGAACTGGACAAAGCATTTGAAGTGTGGCCACAACAGTGCTGAGTACAAGGGGACAATCACTGCCCTGGTCCTGGCTGGCCACACTATTGCTAATACAATCCAGGATGCCATTGGCCCTCTTGGCCACCTGGGCACACTGCTGGCTCATGTTCAGCTCCTGTCAACCAACACAGCCAGCCCTTTTCCACCGAGCATCTTTGCAGCCACCTTGCCCCAGCCTGTGGTGCTGCCTGGGGTTGTTGTGACCCTAGGACAGGACCTGGCATTCGATCTTGTTGAATCTTATCCATCCAACCTGTCCAGATCTCTCTGCAGAGCCTTTCTACTCTCCTGCTAAGACTCCCATCCAACACTCCCACCCAATGTAGTGTTATTCACAACTTTCCTGAGGGTACACGAGATCCCTTCATCTAGATCATCAATAATGTATTATGTACAAATTCAGCTTTATCATCTTTTTTGCTGTGTTTTTGTTTTTCATGCCTGTGTAATGTTCTTAAAAAATGATTTACCACAAAAGGTGATTTCTCATTGTTTAATCTGGCAGTTCCATTCACATTTCACTTATGTTAATAGAGGAAGTTTGTATTTCTGTATTTCTGTATTTAATTTGGCAAATCCCTTGACAGCTGTACTCTCATTTTTTGGTAGGCTGAAGCCATTCATGTGAACCCACTTTTCATTTTGATACCTGCTACCTTGTGTACTTCCTTTGCATTCCTGCTTCCTGTAGCAAACCCAGCCAATGCCATTGTGTTTTCATACGGTCATTTAACTATTATGGACATGGTGAGTTTTAAACAAAAGTCCTAAAGGGGAATTTTGGCATTTAAAAAATTTTCTTCAATGTCTTGATGCATGTTTCTGTTTTCTAATTCCTCTTCTTTAGGTGAAAGCTGGCTTGGGCATTAACATCATCGGAGTTGCTGTAGTTATGCTTGCAATTATGACATGGATAGTGCCTATATTTGATCTTTATACTTACCCAAGTTGGGTACCCAACATTCCATCTACAAATGGCACTGGGTTGTAAAAAAAAAAAGGTTTTTTTTTTCTCACATAGGGTGAGTCACTTAAAATGCTTTCAGTCATCACAATGATAAGGATCTACATTACTATAAATGCTGTATTTCACAGTCCCAGAGACTGATAATCCAGTCTGAGAGTCTAATCAGGAAGAGTGCTAGACTTTCTAAAGATCACAGTTAGAACAGATTTGTAATCTAGTTCAGCTAGTCTGAATCTTTATATCTTCATGTTATGAAGGAAAAAAATACATGTGCATAGCCATTATCACTGGCAATTTGCCCCTGTTCTCAGGGTAGCAGAATAATGAAATTTAGATTTTATTATTTCAAATACAAATCCTTGTTATTATTATTTGGGGGTTGTCAGAGAGCATGTTGGTTTTCTGTTTTCTAGATTCAAACTCTGTTTGAAACAGTGTTGATCACGAGCAAGAGATCAGGGAGAGGACTGTCTTGAACCCATAGTTTATAGACCAGTCAAAAATGTACAAAAAAATGGAGAAGAGCAGCATGACCACTTACACAGCACTTTATCTATTAAGCACCTTGTAACCTGGAAGGAGAACGCATACTTAAGCACATGTTTAGCTTACATCCTCCCAGGACCTTACTAAAATATGTTGCTGCTCTTCTAAAAAAAAATATATATATTTCTCTGGATAGACATATGTTTATTGATCTGTACAAATGGAGACTAAATTATCATCATACCTCTCTGCCAAAAGTAGATATGTCCCCTTGAGGAACGAAACCATAAGACAGAGCTGAAGATTTAACAGTCAATCTGTCAATCAAGTGCGTCTTCACCGGGAAGCTCATGATATCTGCAGGACATGTGGCAGATTAAAGTTACTAGACTATGTTAACATTGTAATGTTCTAAACACAAAAGAGTGCAATGTGGTCAGAATGTAAGTTGGAGTTCAAAGATATCTTCAAATAATGATGTTCTACTTGGTTGTTACACTTTCACCATAAAGACTATAGCCTTGCCTGTTGTGAAGATCTGTGATCATTTGTAAAGAGCATGTAATTAGTAGTCTGAATGAAAGCTGCATGTAATTACATTGGATCATGCCTTGGGACATCTGTATGATAGTAGTCATACATCAATCAATCATCTGTCTTTTATCAATCTGTCAATCTGTCTTTTAAAGATAGTGTCCATTTTTTTTAACAACAACAACCAAAAAATGCTTTTGGTTTTTGATTAATAGTTTACATTTATTTTTGGTAGTGCATATTTAGAGGTGGCAGTCATGACTTCTGTAATGCTAGAATGCAGTGTATAACATTGTATATATAGTTTGTTTCCTGTAGCTATTAGTTGCAGGTTCAGCTGCAGTGAATTAGTAAAGAAGCACTTTTTCTTAATGAATAGTTCTGTGTAAGTATTGAAGTAAGTATTGGTGCATGACACCATGCTTTTAAGCCTGATTGAGGCTGCTGTCACAACTCTTTTATACAGTAGCAAAATAGGGCTATGACCATCACTGGGACAATCAAGAGCTGCCACTATACAATTAATGTTTATTGATTATCATTACAGATATGCAATACTTGGCTAAATGAAGTCAGGTACTAGAGGGAAATGCTGATACAAGAACTAATCCAAGATACAAGTCCTGGATTATATCATATGGTTTTTTCCCAGAAGTATATGCAGTGCAGGAGTTTGTGGCTTGTTCAGGCCTTTGGTCCTGCAAGCATACAGAGGAAGACCAGCAAAGAGAGCTCTTACTTACTTTAAGGTATCCCGTTTCAATTTATTAGTAATTTTTTGATTCTTCAAGAGCAATGGAAACAGTGAATCACAGTATTTCAAGTGGAAGGGATCTCAGAAGCATCCAGTCTTGCTCAAAGCAAAGTTATTGTTCTATTCAAACCAGGTTGCTCAGCGATTTGTCTAGTCATCTTGAAACTCTCCAGAATGAAACCCAAAATGCACAATTCCCCTGGCTAATGTTCTCCAGTGCTTTACTTTCCTTTTGGTGAAATGTTTTATCTTTAAACAAAGGATCAAACATATTAATTTTAGGTTAACGGACTCATTATTCTCCCTTTTATTTTGGATAGAATCTTTACTGTTTGTAAAACTGCTTTTTTACTTTTTCATGAACCACAAAAAAGGGGAGACAGTCCTCTTTGTGGTCTTATGTTCACCACTTCCACTGGATATGATATTTTTACTTTCCACAGGTTTGCAAAGCCTTACAATCATGTGGCAACTGTTGCTTAGCCAAAGGAAATCTGTTAACTGCTTCTGAGCTGCCCCTGACTTTTATTAATTTTCCCAAAACAGAATTGGCTGTTATAACCTTAGCCTTGAATATGACAATGAGGTCTCCAGGGGCCCATAAATGCACTTGTCCATTAAATCAGGCTTTGACACCAGTATTCTCTCTTTAATGAAGTTGCATATCTTCATAGAAGAAAATAACCATTTTGCACCAGCTAAGAGAACTCTTGAGAAGCTGTCAACCATAACAAGTGATACAGTTCTCAGTAAAGCTGAAGCTGTTCGTGCTGGTTGATTTTCAGCTGTTTATTTTCTTTACTTTCTGGCTTATTCATAGAACCAGTATGACAACAAAGGCCTGTCATATCTGAACCCTCACATAATTCAGACCACAGAATCTCCCTAAACTATCTTTTCAGGGCAGAAATTATGGTTAAGTATTTTAGTAAACAAGAAAAAAGAGTAAAATCGTTTAATGAAGGATGCATTTTTAAAAACTCTTTTCAATAACATTGGTGTATGCAGAAGATAATACACAAAGAGACAAGGGAGAGATTTGTAAAACTGATCATCTCTTGGACCTCATGTTTTTATAATTTCTTGAAAATAAATACAGAATTATATATAAACTGACTTTCAGCAACCAGCATCTTAATTGTGTCATACTGCACTAAATTAGTGACAAAAGTAAATGATTAAGCATGATGTTTTTGCAGACTGTATCCTGCAAGTAAGCCAGTTATGAACAATCAGGTTGGTAGTACTGGAAAGTAGGATCTCAGCAGGATTTTTAACTTGTTTTTCCAGAAGTTTAAGGAATGGGTCAGACACAACATTTGATATTATTTGTTGTTATTACTAATTTATTTTTAAAGCTTTTAGGAATGTTTTAAGTAAAAATTAACAACCCTGCAATGCAGGGATTAATATTGCTATTATATTCCCCACCTGAGAGCACTGAAGTGGAGGAAAATGAATTTCAGTGTGGCAATCTGGGTACCCAAGGAGTGAATTTAGCTTGGACTGCAGGCACAGATGATCACCAGCAGAAACATTTTCTTCATATGTTGCTATTATGTTCCTTGCTTTGACCAGAATTTGTATTAGGACAAATGGTGGAAATGCACCTATCATTATTTTAAGAGCCGATTAATATATGAAGACATTAACTATTTGTAAATTGCTTTGTTCATAATTTCCACATAAAAGGTGGGGATTTGTTCCTTGAATCAGATAAGTCTGATTAGTTTATTGTAATAGTACATAAGTAATATTTGTGACTTACTGTTTATTTGTGATCCCATTCCTGATGAATTAAAAGGAGCTTTTGCCATGTACTTCATTAGGCGCATGTGCCAGGTCTTTGTTTTCCTTTTCTATGGCTATGCTATATTTAGTGTATTTTCACTTTATTTTGGAAGATATGCATTTAGATTACCAGAAACCACAAACCATGTGCACCCTGGAAAAATATTCTTAACTTTTCTCTTTTACAATCAGGGAATCGGATCAATCTTGCAGCATGAATCCCTTTATGTACTTTTAAAATGAAATGACTGTGTTTGTTTACTGCCAGGGTCCAGCTTGTTTAAAATCAACCAGCCTATAGCTCAAGGGCTCAATGAAGAACAGTGCAGCACAGCAGCTCAGAAGAGTGTAGCAAAAGAAAATCCTGGACCTTACAACTCTTTGCTTAGGTAGATACCAAAGCACCTTGCATGTGAATAACAACAACAAAAATACTCTTGCATGTTATGTGCTGCTGCTGGCAGGATTGGAAGGCTTCTAGTGACCCCTTAGATGTCCAGAAGTCTAGTCCTGCCCCTTCTCCTGCCCTGCCCTTGACAGCCTACAGCAGGATGCCACTTTCTCTGATGGTGACACCTTGCTGGCCCAGCGCACCTGAGGACATCCCCCAGTGGTCAGACCTGCACATATATCAGATCACTTTGCAGCTGTTAGTCAGAAATGATAACTTTAGTTATCAGCTTAATTCTTTGTCTCTGCAAACTTCATTTGCTGGTTTATGGTTTTGACAATTGCTTGAACTGAACGGTTATCAGTGTTATTCCCACTTTTGCCTTTTGTGTTTGGAAGCCTATATATGTTATTTTACCTGCAAATGTTCAATTTCCTTTACATTACAAATATACTATTTTTAAAATAAATATTTTCCGAATGCTGTACAGTCCAACATGTATTAGTGATAAACTAACAAGAGATAAAGTTGTGATTAGCAAAGAAAAGCTATTTGTAATAAAAGTGCCTGAGATTTCTTTAACCTTTTTTATTGTTATAACTCAACACTTGATATACATGGCAGAGAATAATTGAAATTTGCTGGATATTGAAAACGTCAACTTTAAAAATAATTTAAAAAGGAGTAAGATCTTTTAGCTTTGAAAAGCAGTTGTAGAAAAAAAATCTGCTTTCTGCCATGTTCCTCTGCAAACACAGAATAAATAGTATCAAAATGTTTCGAGATTAATCAGAAATTAGAAGATCAAAAAGCAAGGCATGTACCTATGCAAAATGTCTCTTTAGTACCTGGTTTCTGATTCAGGAATAACCATTTTAGGTCAGGATGCTGGAGCAGACCCACAAGGACAGCAGAAAGATGGACATCCAAGCACTTCATTTGGTCATCTCTCAGGGGAGGGCATCAGATTCTGCCATCTTCAGTTGTGGCAAATGTGGAAACTTGGGTGAGAATTTCAGATTGCTGACCTAAGTTTGCAGAATATCTGTAGAAGATGTAGGATAAAAGGTACCACAAAAAGTCTAAAGAACCAGAAAGCTGATACACCCCAAACCATCTGAAATAAAATTCTAGTTAAAAGCATGGTCCTGAAACTCTTGTCCTCAGGCATCAATCCAAGAATGCTGCAGGGCATTTTTCTGTATCTTGCTTCCTTCCCATAGAGATTTTCATTTTCATCCTCCAACATCCTCTAACAACACAGGAAGCATGAAAACTTTTTGTGACCCTTCCACAAATGCTGACTAATTTGAACCCACAGCTTTTACACCTCAAGAGAGACCAGCGTTACTAGGATAAACCTTCTTCTGGCAGACCTTAGAGCCAACAGAGAAAAATTCCTGAGGCCCAGAAATGGAGCTTTAAGTAAATAGCCTGGGAAATAAGCTATGAGGGACAGCTCTGGGTCTGGTGGCTGGGACCACAGTCACAACAATGCTGTCTCCAAGGCACAGGGAGAGACTTTCACCCTGGAAACTGAGGATAAGAATGTTTTACTGTAGCTGGATTATGGTCTCATACCCCACAGAGATATACAGGCACAGTGACATTCATAGATGCCTAAACTAGGAATCAATTTGAAAAATCTAAGAGAGTAATTTAATATTTCCAGGACTAAGCAGGCAGGCAAATCCACAGATTTTTCTTTAAATATAACTCTTTAGGTAAGTAATCATGAAAAAAATAATTTCAAAGCCTATGCTAAAATAAAGACAGCTGGTTTTTCAGGCCAGGTGTTTACTTTAAAAATGAATGTCTTTTTATTATAAGTGGGATTTAAAACAATATAATTCAACAGGCTAAGAGGCAAGACATTTATGGTACACAGAGCATCACTGAGGTAAAGTTTTCTTCATCCTGAACATTGTAATTTATGCTGTATGATGTCCATCTTTACTTGTACTTACCATGAGCATAGATAACAAAGAAAGCATACTAAAAAACATTAGCATCCTAGGCTAAGTAAGTCTGGAATAACTCAGGCAATCAGCATTTGATAGTTTTTACTTCTTGGCTCAGCAGAATTAAACAATGTTAAAGTCTCTTGTATTTTATAGCACTTGCTTGAATACATAACAAATGGGAAAAGCATTTTCTGCTCTCCTAGATTTCTCTGAACAATTTCCCCCTTAAGTTATCTTGAAAAGCTCTGTCTCTTATTGCATAGAAGGAAGAAAAGAAGAAGAGAAAATAAATGAAAAGAGCAGAGGAACAAGGAAGAAGAAGAGAAAGAAAGAGAGAGGGAGAGAGAAAAGCTAACTGCTAAATCTACAGTTCTGAGTCTCACCTTTCAAAACTGGTAATGATCCGTGTACAAGACTGACAACTTCTCCTGACATTCTTCATGGATTTGAAAAGTTCAGTTTGCATAATATAGAAAACCATGTGGTGGCTAGTTCTTTCTTTAGATGTTATTATAATGCTTCAGAGGAGAAGGAAATGGATGACATAGATAGTACTATAATTTTTCCTGTTCTCACTGTGACAGCAGGTGGAGTTTTGCAACCATTAAGAACAATTCTTCAATTTCAATAAGCCTTTAACCCTTTCCTAGTTACACTGCATATTTTCAGTGTAGCAATTATTGAATACATGGCTTAAGCAGTATCTCATGGGTGACAGTTTTGAACATCACTCTTGAAATTCTTAGGTGTGGAGTCCTCTTCATGTAGTAGTGAAATATGACTAAAACCTTATAACTAAAGCTGAACTTCCAATGCTCTCTTGCAGCCACTTACATCCTTACTATTGAGTTGTATTGAACTTACAGTATGATTTTACAGACCACAAAGAGAAAATAGGTTGTGTTATGCATGATGTTGACAAGGTCAGTGAAGGTTATTATCTGAAGCTGCCAGGAGCTTAGGTGTTTTCTGCTTCTGCTACACAACTGATTAGTGATTTAGTGATTTAGTGATTTAGAGTTAGTGATTGGACTAAATCATGGGAAATCTAAATCTTCTCCTAGCTAATCCAAGCTGGAATCTTCCATCTGCTCTGATTCCCCTTCAAAGGTGGAAAAGCACAGTAGTAGACAGCTGAATTTGTTCCAGCCAAACAGGTTTCGTGTCTACAATACTCCCTCAAACTGTGTCACAACCAAAGGCAGCTAAATGTTAGTTGGACCCTAATCCAACCTCTTCCCATGCATTTTACCTTTCACTGTCACCTGGGAGCATGGCTCCTGGGATTGCTGTCAAGGTTGTCTTCTGACAGTAGATACCCATACAAGAAGCTTACAGTCCAAGGAGGAATCCTCAACTTGGATCAGTTTCTACAACAACCTGTAGAATGCATGTCCCCTCAGAAAAAACTTGGGTCTGCTTCCTTGTCCACATCTGGGAAATGTCAAGCTATCTCTGACTTGAAGCCATTGAGCTGTTTTCCTGAAAAGTAAATAGCGTTAGCAGAAAAGCAAAAAATACTAAAAGAAAACAATAGTACTAATTATTGCTAGCTACTGTATCGTGTAGGGCCCAAGCAAAGTTGTGTGTTCTTTTAGGCTAGAAAAGCAAATGAAAGTAAAAAAACATTTTCAGAGACTGGTGACAGACAACATTAATGAAAGGTCTGAGCTATTTAGCAGTGGATCAGAGCTATAGAAAATCCCACTCATTCTACTTTTAAGAATAGCTGTAAGCCCTTACATTGTGACTGCCCAAGGTTGTGAGCCACATCCTGGTGAAATCCATTTGTAAATAAAATTCATACATAAATAATATCACATCACATCACTTGATTATGGTTGCAAATTAAATAGAACTGTTTCCCAAGATATGTGCTCCCCTAGGATAAAATGATGACTCTCAGCAGGACCAAGCAATAAATTGCCAGCATTATATTGGCTTCTATCTTAATTGTGAAAGTAACTAAATATCAGTTGGAATGTGGAACTGGTTTGGGCATTTTTCCATATTTTTCTGTGTCTGATAATACCTCAAAGCATAGCAATAGCAAAATGTTTTTGTAGGTACTTATTACGATAATAAATAGTCTTTGTAATTTTGATTACAGCCAAGACAGTAAGGAACCTGTATTAACAATACTTGTAAATGCAAAAAGCACGGCAAAATAATGAAACATTTTGAATTTGGTTAACATATTAGCATTTGCAGGTGATAATGTTGCTATTAACTTCAGTAGGTACTACTCCCACTGGGAAAAAAACCAACAAAAAATTAGTGAGAAAGAAGAACTCCATTCAGATGAATGCCAAGTTCATCTACCTGAGTTTCAAGAAAGAAGACTCTGCTAGCACAGAAAGTATTATAATAAGGATTCCAATCTGTGACAAATAATTTAAATTTTTCTCACATAAATTAGCCATGCCTCAGCTGGAACCAGAGGACGTGGTGACCAATTCATCAATGCTCCCTGTAAAGGCTTATTTTGTGTTTGTGCTTAACACTTTGTGTTGCCATTCTGTCACTTACTCAGACTTCAGCTCTCTAGACTGAAATAACTAAGATATAAGTTCCTGAGCATGATGCCAGTGGCCAGTCATGGGTAGATCAGCACAGACACAACACATACTTTACCCAGTACATGAGTCTGATAATTGTACTGCTCATGTAATTATCTGTATATAGAAGCAGCATTTCCTTTGTGTAGTTCAGTACCCTGAGTTCCCAGATGCCCAGCAATATTGACAAAATTAGGTATGGAAAAAGTCATGTATGTTTCAAGGAAACTGTAAGTATTTATCTGACAGAGGAAAGTTTTCATTGGGATGTCTGACTAGTGGGTTCTTCATCATTAGACAGTTTTCAATTTCTAAATCACTTGACTATTTTATAATATTACTTTTTAAACTTTCATTCATTTGTTTTTGCTTTTCTGGACAATTTGCAGTATATTCACATCCCTTCTGAAGCCAGGTGCCACACAGCTGGGGACCTCTTAGGGTTCAATCATATATAGGCAGGCATTCCTGATAAATCTAGATAAAGCCTCATCAGCTCTGAGTTTGGTATCCCACACTCTTTTTCTACATCCAAAAATGAGGCTTATGTAATTTTTTAATTCCTTTTGGAGAAGCATCTTTCTCTGCTTATGAACCACTACAAACCCTGGACTTTTTCAATCCTACTGCTGTCCAGGTAAGAAACTTAACTTCATGAAGGTAATTTCATTGGAATCCTTCATGAAGAACCTTCATGAAATCTTATCCTCACCAAGTTCAACAAGGCCAAGGGCAAGGTGCTGCACCTGGATTGGAGCAAACCCCAATATCAACACAAACTGGGGGATGAATGGGTTTAGAGCAACCTTGCTGACAAAGGGCAATGATTTCAACTAAAGGAAGGGAGATTTAAATTGGATTTAAGGAAGAAAGTCTTTATGAATAGGGTGGTGAGGCACTGGAACCGGTTGCCCAGAGTAGCTCTGGATATTTCACCCCTGGAAATGTTCAAGACCAGGTTGGTTGGTGCCTTGATCGTATTTCAGAATATTTACCCAATTTAGCAATACAGGTTTGAATTCTAAATCTGTCTCCAAAGACTCTATGACTCACAAAACATTTCTGTTACCTGTAGGTTTTGTTATATCATTCCCTTACATGTTATCTAAATCACTGATTAAACTAATGCTACAGGAACCCAGAACCAAAATTTTCTCCAAGATAGCATACTAGATATATGCATCCACTGTTTTTGGCAAATTTTGACCCTTGTTTTATAAGCACAGATTTTGAACACACTATATATGTGTTATACCCATACTATATTACCCACTACAAGAATTATCTTGTAGTTCATACCACTCTAAATTACTTAGGAGAATGCAGTGAAACTTACTAAAGTAAGCTTTTACTAAACCTAAGATACATTACTTTTATTGCTTCATTTACTAGACCAGTCTTCCTGCATAGTCAGAGAAGGCATTGTTTTTTCTGGCATGATTGGCCTTTGATAAACTAGTGTTGGCCATTTCTTACCAAGTTATTATCCTCTAAATATTTAAAATCGGTTATTTGATTGCTAAAATAGCATTCTGTCTATCCAAGTGAGCTTGACAATTTGGTTGCTCATTCTTTACGCATGTCAGACCTTGCTGTGTGCTATCTTCTCGCAAAGAAGTGATGATTGTTCAAAAATTGTTTCATGTAAATTCCTGAAGTATTCAACAGGGAAAATTCAATCAATTATCTGAGTACATTATACCTATCCAAATGTCCTTCACCTGCTCTTTTTCTATTCTGGATTTCTTCCCATACCCTTTATAATTCCCATTTTTTGAGCATTTGGTTAGTTTGGTCAGTCATTAGTTTGGTCAGTTATGAAAATCGAAACAGAAGTAAAAGGTCAAAAGATTTTATCTTCTTGGTGACATAGTGAATTACACCTCTTATCCTGTAAGCTATGGCCTAGACTTTATATTCCTTCAAATTTGTTTGTTAAACAATATTCTGTTGTATCTTTTATGTTCATTGCTACTTGCAATGCATTTTGAGTACTGCCTGTGGAGGGCTCTGGAAAGACAAGAACCACTAAGTAGCTACCAGTAAGCGGTCCTAGTTCATGGCTTCTGCTCAGCTTGGTGTCCTTGTGCGTGTCAGGCAGAAGTGTGTGCATTATCAGATAACTAAACATTGGCATACTGTAATTGCAAAAGTCATGGGAGCTTAGATGTTGTACCCTTCATGAGTCTGTTCCACGAAGGTGAACAAAAGTGGAATGGATGAGATTCGTCACTAATTTTTTGAGGCAGACAGAAGGTACTTACATTCAATTCAGTGGAGAAAAAAGAAATTATTCTCCAGATTACTTTATGTTCAATATTTTACATTAAGTTCCATGTTTTTGTTTTTACTTCAAATATGGCAGCCACATGGTACAAGCTATGGCTTTTCTTTATCTTATTTCTTTCTTATTGGGCCACCCATGATAAAGAAATCTTGCTAAAACAGAAATAGAAGAAACCTTCTCAGTATGAAGAGACACATAAATGGGCTTTTTGGCACTTCATGTTTTTGTGCTTCAGGATGTACAACATTATTGAACTAAATATTCAGGAGGGCATTGGAAGTTCTTTAAACATCTGAGCATAAAATTAAAGGCATCTATGTAGGATGTAATGGAGTAGCAGTTTTGTCTTTTATTTCTGAGAAACATCTGTATGTATCTAGGCTTTGCTGGCTTTATAGAACCTTGCTGAAGTGCCTCCAAGAAGCAAACAATGGCATCTAAATTATTTAAAAACAAACACAACACCATAATAAATACTAACCTATCTCAAGGATAAAGGTCAGTAAATCTATTAGGGTCCTTGAGGTTTGCCTTGCTGATATTTCCAATTCCTCTGATTTCCTTATTATTTTTAAGAAAGGTAATATAATTTGGCCTTGAATTTATGAATGGCCTATGCCACCAACTAGACTACAGGTAGCAGTTAGAAAAACACAAGATAGATAATACTAAATAATCATACACAGATTTCTGTAGTTTCAGTTTTAATTGACATTGCCTCAGCTAATTAAGCTAACATGCACCATTACATATTCAGCTATAAATACATTTGCATCAGAGGCTTTCCATGGATCTATGAAAAAATAATAACTGATGTTCATTTAGCAATATAATCCTCACCCCTCAGGTCTCAATAGGAAAGAGTTTGTGTATAGAATTTCAGTGTAATGTCTAAGAGAGGACCATAAGATAGGGGCCATGGGCTTCTCTTCACTGTTTTGCTGCTGCATCATTCTAACCACCAGCTCAACCTTCATGTGCTTTTTTAACAAATGCTACTGAAGATTATGGAATAAAAATACCCTCACATTCTTCTAGGAGATGGCTGACATTCAAAAGGAGTTCATCAATATTATCCAAGATAGAATTAATATTTTTATTGCAACAAGGTGAAAAAACCAGAGAAAATGTGCTGAAATTTTCACCATATCCTTCTGTTAAAATTATGCATACTCAAGTTGAAGATAACATCATAATACCGTATATTTCCCAACGTACCAATAGCAAAGTCAAGTAAGGTTAATTGTTTCCCAGGCTGAGAAATAGCTGTAGGTGAAAGCCTCTTCCTGAGCCCAGTGAAAATAAACATGATCCCTAAATCTCATGGTTTATAGTTAAAGAAGTTAGAGAAAACCTCAGTTACAGAAAATATCAAATCCTTTTGAGTATCTAAAGCAAGGAACTTTGTAAGCCTCCCTAATGGGTGGCTTTCTTCCCTAGCTCATTTAGTTTCCAGCTACCTTTTACAAAAACAATCTTCTCCTGTTTTGTCCTTTTATCCAGAAAGAAATGTTCTAGCACATGCACAAAGAGGTGGCAATTGTCTAGAAAGCCCTCAGGAGACCGGATTAGGTTTTGGCTGATCTTATACAGATGTCCACGAAACAACAGGGATGTTCTATTGTACCAAAATGCCACATAGTGAATAAATCCCAAATTTCCAATAGCCCTAATAACTGTTTGGTCAACGTTGTTTTCCCTTTGCCAGCTGGCATCAGGGTAAATCCCCCACACAGACAGGAGTGCTAGCATGCAGACATCAAAAGAAAGAGTTATGACTTATTTAAGGCATTCTCTTAAAAACAACCCTTGAAGACATAGCACTGAGAGAACCTGGACATTATGTAAACATAAAATAAACAAAGGGTCTCACATGGGACAAACTAAGACAGATGTATGTGAATAAATAGAGTTTATTCACCGAATATAGTTTAATTTAATAGTCCCTTTTTAAAGACACAAATCAGTGTCTTTTTACCAAAGGAAGAATTACTGCTCCCTGGGAATATAAAATTGTGCTGCTTGTTAGTATATAAGTACTAATATATAAGTTAATATATAAGTACTATTAATGTGACTTATAGAACTTGAAGCCCAATGGTGACTTCAGGAATCTGATCCAACAATCTGTCTTGTCTGCCCTTAAAGATTCTAAGCATATGAATTTTCCCTTTAATATATTCACCAATAACTCTTACCATCCATGGGCTGGGTGCTGGTTGGAAAGGTCATGGCTCTTTCATTGTCCTCTGTTCACCTAAGGGTGAACTAAACTCTACAATGTGAGTTTTGCAGAGAATGAAGTAAAAGCTTGTGGTAGGGTGCATTCTTGTTGTTATTCTAGTCATTTGGGATGAAGCTGGATGAGAAAAGTATCCTTTCACTTCATAAAAGGTAAGGGAAAGAATAGTAGCTGCTGGCATTTATGGTAAGCAAATGACAGATGTGAAAATCTAATAATGCGTTCCTAATAAAATGGAAGAACTAAGGATTTATTCACAGACAGCATCTCCAGGAATCCTATTCTGTAAAATTATGGCAATGAAAAATTGCCATAATAGAAATGCATGTTAGCACTCCCTTTCGTTATGTTCTTTTCATCAAACACATATTCAAAAGTGAATTATTATTTATCCAGCTGTTAGAATGTAGAGAGCACAACAATTTTGCTATTTGTTAAGCACTGGAAAAAATGGGGAAAAAGGTATAATCTATGGGCATCTTCAATACATACTGGTAAAATAATATGTGGGAATTAACTGCATACAGGTGTCTTTGAGAAGCAGCAGGATAATATTTGCTGCAACGCTTGTCAAACTGCTTATCACTGTCTTGTTCCACTATGCTGCTGGGTATTCTGGCTTGAAATCAGGATACCCTGTCCTTAAAATTACCAATGTGTAAGTGCTTTGCTGGGTAGTGGCCAATGATACCAGCAAGATAAAGTCCATTGAGCTTTTAATATTGCATTTGTATAGATAAAATTTACAGATAACGTCTGTTGGAAATACCCAAGAATATTTTAATTTATTCATCATATTTGGGAATCCACCCAAGTGTTTTTCTTTCTCTCTGTTATGAATATCATGATATTTCTTTATTTCTTTACCATGATACTCTGAACACCATGATATTTTTTAGTTTAAATTCTACCCGCCCTATAGGGGATCCAGCTGCCTGACAGCATCAGTGCTTTAAAAATAACAAGCCTAAATATCTGTAAAAAGAGATATTCTCTTTCACTAGTAGTGATGATATTTTTATGCTCCAAGACCATCTAACTTAGGTTTTGGGTTTTTTTCTGTTTTTCTTCATGATCATGGAGAGTGCAGTTACATTAATGAGAGGAAAAATGAGGTAATACTTATTCAAAACTTATCTAAATATTGTAAAATTATTCTAGAGGCAGTTATTCTCCTATTTTCCATTTTCTTTGACTCCTATCCCTCATGTGTCTTTAGACTTTTTTGTTTTGGCTTTGCCAGACTCTGAGCTGCTTCATGCAAACAATTCACTAAACCAAAATTAGCCTGAACTAATATTTAAATATTTAGTGACATAGACCCAGAGGCACATACGAATTTCTGCTACATAACCCCCAAAACAATACATTTCATGCTAGAGAGCTTGAGACATAAATTTTAAATAAACATGAAAGTCTGTGCAATATCATGGAATATCCTTGAAAGGATGTTGGGGCAGGGTCAAACTGGAGGTAAGAATAATACAAGAATTGCAATAGAAACGAATATCTCTTGCACATTTAATTTAAATTTTATAAATTTAAAAGTCATGATTGCTTTCTATTAGAAAACTCCAAAAGACCTCTAATGTTTGCCAAGGATTATTTTTTTTACAATTTCATTAATACTTGTGATATGCATCAAAGAAAAAAATAACATACACAGGCAATTGAAAGTCATCTCCAAGTCCTGCTGAATGTCCATCAGCAGTGATGCATTTGATGGGACGGCCTTCCTGCTCCCTGGTTTCCCTAAACTCCTAATATGGCTTTGGAGAGATCACTCAGCTTTTGCATGGGCAGAAGGAAACATTCTCCGTGAGCTGCTACGAATTAAACATAATAAATTAACAGATATGTGAGTACATGTTTAGATCACTGCAGTGTAACCACCCCATTACAGGGATCCACCTGAGCTTTTTATCTTAAATAATTTAATCAAGAACAGCTCATCCACAAAAAAATGTTATCCCTGCCGTGCAGCCAGGAACCATGCTGTCTGCAATATAGTGATCAGTCGAATCAATTCTGTTGAAAATTAAAACTGCCTGAAGGAGGCTTTATTTCATCTAAATATCTTTTTCATGTCTTCATATAAAATGATAGGGAAAGACTATAGGCATACTACTGGTTTTAACTGAGTATATTTAAAGCAGATTTGTAGCATCATTTGGAGAATGGCCCCTTCTTTATATGTACAAAGTAAATAATACGTCTTTAAATCCAGAGTTGCTGCTCAAACAAAATTAAAATTTGAGGTTCACCCAAGTTAAAGTATAGGCTTAAGTAAGACCTGAGAAATTTAAAATCCTGGTATTGAAATAGAGAGATATTTTCTCTGCATGAAATTCTTTGCCCTGCATTTTAACCACCTACAGTAAAGGTCTTTCAATTAATCATTTTTCCCAGAGCTCCTTTCTAGTTGCGAGGGGGAGGGAAAGAGAGATGTCCCTAGAAGAAGATTCATTTGACTTAACTGCTATCCTACAAAGCACAGCTTCTGCCCTCTGAAATGACTACTTCTAGAGGCATGCGAGAGACATCCTCTAGAGGATGCTTCAGACAAGATGTTTAACAGTAAAATGGCTAAAGGTTTAGCCTGCTCCCAACTATTGCCTCAGGATATTTATCAAAAAACATCCAAGAAACATCAGCTGATTAAATCTAGTGGCAAATGTCAGGGTTCCCCACAGCTGCTGGCAGGTGCAGAGGATGGCTGTGTAGTGCAGATACCAACCCCTCAATACTATCAGATATAGCTGTGGTCTGGGAGCAAAACTAGTAGCTCTAGACCTACTGGTTATTGTCTTCTCCATTTTTTTTTTCTCTAAATACTCTCCTAGGAATGCCACAGTGATACAGAGCTTGTTATTGGGTCTTTATTAATCCCTTTTGGCAATTCCTTTAGTGCATTTTGTACCTTAAGATGGGTACAAGATGCAACTGACAGCCAGTAAACTATGGCAATTTTCAGGAAGTCTATGACTCCTGAAGTGATCATTGTCAGTTGCTTTAAATTACAGAAATCTTCAGGCTCTTCTGTCAGCATCTGGATTTCTCAGGTTATGAGGGAAAAAATCAAGGCTATTTTCTCCTCTGCTCAGCAAAAGGAAAGGAAAATTTATTCCTGTAGGTTAGGTTAAGACAAAAAAGAAAAGGAGTAAAACCCCCCAGCTTTCTCATTAATTTAGTTCATATGAGAAAGACATCAAAATCATAATTAATGATGTTAGAATCCTTTAGTTATGGTCTCCAGGGCTGTGGAGAAACAGACAGAGATGTGTATGGCCTCATACAACTCACACCAAGGTCTCAGCTTCCGAACATTAACCCATCAATCCCGATTCACAAAGGCAGTCCAACAGAAAGAGTCCTAAAGTCATTACTGATTGTTCAGTGTTTCATCTCAAGTTACATTCTCCAAGAAATAAGTTTTTAACCCATAGCAGGGTTATAACATCACTGGCACCATGAAGACATGCTGGGGTAACCCTTATGACTGTAGTGTTGGAATAGAAGGATACAGCTCTTTAGGAAGCATTTGGAGGTAAGGAGTGGATGGTGTTGCCTTCTATGTCAATGAGCAGTTGGAGGGCCTTGAGCTCCACATGGGAATGGATGAGATGTTTAAGAGTTTGTGAGTGAGGACTAAAGGGAGAGAAGGGACAGGTGACATTGTAGGTAAGTCTGTTACATGCTGCCCAACCAGGAAGGCTGAGTGGATGAGGACCCCTATGGAGGGGTAGGAGTGGCCCCACATGCACAAGCCCTGGTCCCCATGAGGGACTTAAATGATATTTGTTGAAGGGACAACACAGTGGGACATAACCAATCCTTTTCCAAGTGCTAGAGGAGCCTACAAGGAGAGGTGCTATGCCAGACCTTTTTCTCACCAACATGGAGAGAGGGGCTGGTGGAGAATGTGAATCAAGATCATGGGCAGCCCAGGCTGCAGTGACTGAAATAGTAGAGGCCCAGCCTAAGATACTTAGGAGAGCAGGGAGTTTACACAGCAAGCTCCCTACCCTGAAATTTAGGAGAGCAGACTTTTGTCTCTAAAGAGGTCTCCTTGGCAGAGTACCATGAGATAAAACCCTGGAGGGATGAAGGGTTCAAGAAAACTGGCTGATACTCAAGGATCGCCTCCTGCAAATTCAGGAATGATGCATCCCAACAAAGAGAGAGTTGGGTAAGAATGTCAGCAAGCCTACACAGACAAACAATGATCTCCTGCTCACACTCAAACACCAAAAGGAAGCCTAGAGGGTTGAAGCAAGGTCAGGTAGCCTGGGAGGAATAGAGAGAAGACTGTCCAAGCAGTTAGGGATGAGATTCAGTTAAAGCCTTGGCAGAATTAAAACGGATCATGGATGACAAGGGCAACAAAAAAAGCTTCTATAGGCACCTTGGTGATTAAGTGAAGACTAGGGAAAATATAGAAAGAAATGGTCCAGAAAGAAATGGAAAACTGGGCTATCTGGGATACAGAAAAGGCTGAAGTTCAGGCTGAAGAAAAGGCTGAAACTCAAAGTTTTGCTTCAGTCCTCACCAGGAAATGCTCCAGCCATGCTGCCCAACTCACAGAAGGTAAAAGCAGGGACTGGGAGAATGAAGAACTTTCCACTGTATAAGATCAGACCCGAAACCATATAAGGAATCTGAAGGCATGTAAGTCCATGAGATGCATCCATGAGTTTTGAGGGAACAGGCTGAGAAGGTGGCTAAGCTACTACTCATCATATTTTAGAAGTTGTGGCATTTCAATATAGAAAGAGGGCTTATGTGAAAGATGGAGAGAAACTTTTTACCAAGATCTGTAGTGACAGGACAAGGGGCAATAGTTCTGTCCTGAAGGAAGTAGATTTAGATTGAACATAAGGAAGGAATTTTTCACTGTGAGGGTAATGAGACACTGCACCAGGCTGCCAGGAGGAGAGCATGTCCCATCCCTGGAAGTGTTCAAAACCAGTTTGGATGGAGACCAGGCCAACCTGATCCAGGGTGGCATCACTGCCCATGGCAGTGGGATTGGAACTACACAACTACATTTGCCTTCCAATTCAAGCCATTCTGTGATTCTGTGATAATGAACCCAAAAAATGACATTTATAAAAATTAAAAAAAAATGTTTGAAATATTTTTGATTCTATCATCTGACTTAATTGTATTCTGTAATACTCTCCCAGCAATTTATTTAGCCACAAGCATAAACTATGAACCTGCTCACTGAAGAGCTCTTGATAAGTGCAAGTGACAAAAAGATAGAAAGACTGAGATTAGATGACCAGTTCTTTTCTCTCCAGAACACACAATTCTAATTTTAAGTCATACCATACTGATTTGTTTTTCCTTCACAATTTATTTTTATTCCCAGCTCTTTCAGCTTGATCTGTGCAGATATAAAACAAGGCAGATGCATGAGCTCCCTCCTTATTATTCCTTAGCATTATATTTGAATATTTACTAGTAGAGAAAGTAAGAGCCAACAATGAAATTTCAATGCAGGATTTCACAGCACTCCTTTGGAAAGATGATTAATAATGGCTGTTGAAAGTACAGGATATGAATCAGCCTCTATATCCTAATGATTGGCTCTGTGAGAAAGAGAAAAGATCACCACACCAGGGGGAAAAAAGTATTTATAAAGTGATTTAAAGCAATCTACTTGCTGATTTACTTAGCTAGGTAATCACTACAGCTATGGTCTAGGCAAAGAAAGACTTCTGGCCCAGTTTAAAAATATGAATTGTTATCTCCCTACCAAACCAACTTCTGAACAGAAAAAAAAGATTTTGTCTTTGATTTATCTTAGATCAGTAGCGAATCTCTAACTAAACACTGCAAAATAGGTATTACCGTGCATACCATGATACAGCAATTTGTACTCGCTTTTCCTTTGGTAATAGGTCTTATCTAGAAAAATGTAGGGATGAATATATTCAATTAGGTGTCTATAATACAGTGTCATTATTTAATTCTCCTACCTTTTTATCCATGGACGTTTTCCCAGTCATTTTTAGTTACTGCCTCCTGTGGGCTTGTGTAGCAGACATGCTGACTCCTTAATTAAAATTGCATGCCAGGAAGTAAGTAACTGCCAGCTGAATGCTTGCCTCCTACTGCTGCATTCTGTCAGCTCAGGGATGGTTTTCTTTCTCCTCCCCTCATATTATATTTTTTAGGGAAATGTCAGTTTCTGTTTCTGAAAGTAAATTTGGGCAAGTCTTGAAAATGCATCTAATCTGGTGTATAAATCTAGAAAATGTTATTTTTTGTATAGAAGAAAAACACAAACACATTAGAAGGATGAAGTCAGTTTGATAAGTCTGAATAACCCAAAGACCGTGTGATTAATACTGGTATAAAAACATTGAGGGACAAATCAGAGTGGCTTATGCTGGAGGTTTGTTCCCATCTGGGGATATATCTGCAGAACACTCCTGGAAATAAGCAAGAACTTTCCTCGGACATTTATCTGTTTTCCTGGAGGTTAAGTCCTATTCATGGAGGAATGAGAAGTCTGGACAGCTTCCTGAAGCTCCTCAAGCTTTGAGAAGAGATATAGGACAGCAGGTGGTCTTCAAGAGCACACAGGTGGGGCATACACATCTCTGTGAAGTAAAGAGGCTCCCCCACCATCCATACTGCTGCTGCCTCCTGCCAAAGGGCTGTGGCCAGCACTCTTCTGGAGGCTGGTGCTGCTTCTTCTCCATGCTTGTGCACTGAGCTTCACCTAGAAACTTTCCCTCCAAAGAGCAATCACACTACCTTTGCTCTCAGCCAAGCCAGAACAGAGAGCTCAAGGCAATTTCTAGGGTTTGAATGTTGAAGTTAGAATTACTAGACCCCGCACCAATGTTTGTTGATTTTCACCAGTGCTTCCCATGATATCAGCCTCAGGTAGTTTCTGGTTTTGCACCTAGGAGATTACGTACAGAAGTCTTCTCCCAAAGAGGGGGAAATAGAAAGGGTTTGGCAAAAGTTCCTCCTATCCTTCTAGTTGTACCTTTTGTACATTCCTCATCCTGTCAATATAAACTCACAGTTCTAAAGCTTTCCACGTATCTGCAGAGAGCAGAAACAGGATGGTTTGGTTGCTTGATAAGTGGAATCCACCTTTATGTTGGCTGCCAGAGACCTCCAGGTAACTTCTGCTCTACCAGCTCCCAAGAATGGAGCTCCTGTGCAGCCAGAGGGATCAGCAGTTTCAGTTCACATGCATGCCCTGCTCCACAGCTCCCAGGGAGAAACAAGAGCTTAACAGCTGTGATAGCTGGCTGCTTCAGCATTTCATATCTTCAGGCTATGATTCTTACTTTTTTACAATTGTCTTTGTTTTTTCATGTACAGAGTGAAATTTTGACCCCAGGAAACTCAATAGGAAAGTTCCCCTTGATTTTAGCTAAGCTAGGATGTCAATATGACAAAACGGGGAAGCAAAGCAAAAGTTTTAGAGAAGAGTAGCATCTTTTATTGCAGTAACTGACATTCTTGGAAAAAAAACAGGTAAGCCTTTGGGCTTACAAGATTTATATTCATATTGCACTGGGTTAAATATTCATTTAAAGTTAAAATGTGCATGAATATAATCTAAATATAGCAGGGCTTATGTTTTAACTAGTACCCAAATTATTCATACTTTTCAGAACTAAATTTAGGCTTCCATTTTTGGTTTGAAACTGATAAAGCACAAAGCCCCACCACAACCAAAACACTGAAAAGGAAAATAAATTTTAAAAGCCCTCACAGTGCAAATTGAAAACCAGCTGAGTTCCCATGCAGATTGGAGAGAAATGGCTCTCTTGCTCTGGTTTGCATTTTTGTTCTCATTTTTCATGTTTATTGCAAGCAGGTGGGAGCAAAGATCATGAGTCCAGATGTCTTGCTGCATTCAAATCTTATTGAGTTTGAATTACAGGGAGGAGAAAAGGAGCAGACAAAAACATGGATAAATACAAGATAAATTTTGAAAGAAAACTTTTAAAAAACAATCATGGTTGCTAAGTAACAAAAGCATACTTAGCCTTTGCTTATGATTAAGAAACCACAAAATTTGCTCAAGCCAGGAAACAAGTAGCAAAGGAGTTTTGTTTTGGGAGTTTTACAGGTTTTTAC
The DNA here is from genome assembly GCA_910950805.1 of Acrocephalus scirpaceus scirpaceus. Classification (NCBI taxonomy): domain Eukaryota; kingdom Metazoa; phylum Chordata; class Aves; order Passeriformes; family Sylviidae; genus Acrocephalus; species Acrocephalus scirpaceus. The sequence continues at coordinate 21,908,284 of OU383777.1, forward strand.
AGTTTTTGCTCTTCTAAAATTTGCAAAGACATAAGAGGGAGGAAATTACCAAATTACCGAGCTAAAGAAGGGTTTGTTCCCCTGTGAAGCACTAGAAGAGATGTTTGTGCTCAGAAGATTTTTCCCCGAATGATATTCACCCTGAAAGGAAATCTGAGCCTGAATGTACCAAGTTATCTTTTGGGTAGGTGCCTGGTTTCCCAAGATTTATGTCACCTACTCATCAGTGCAAAGACATGGGGCATGACCTTCACTTTGACTGTTCAGAGTCAATTATGGTAAGAGCCTTCAGAGAATATTTTCCCTGTCATGTCTTGATCCTTTTTCTCTCAGCATGGGTGATCACAGATATTGCTTAACAAATATTATTTCAGTCCTTGAAAATCTTTTATTGCATCAGCTAACATTAAATCCAGTCCATCTCATCTACACATATCTAAATTCATTTATAAGGCATTTATCACTATGTTTTGCTAAATTTCTTGCAAACTTTCCCACAGAGTAGTATATAAGGGATCAAATTCATTTCTCTTTAAGGGTTGGGCTGTTAGATGACTGAAGGTTGTACAGTAAGGTAGAAGAGTTAGGCCATGAAAATGCATTCTAAATATCCATGAGACAACAATTTAGTCTGTGGCTACCAGTGCTATGAGTGCAAGTTGCTGCCCAAGTAGCTTTTGCCTATAAATTCTTGGGAAAACCAAGACTTTAAGAACATCTGTTTACATAAGTAAGCATAGCTAGATTTGTTCAGATTTATCCTTTTTGTAAGGCTCCTCCAAGTCTCTTTTACATATCTGCCTGTTTGATTATGGGAGAAGCAATAACCTGAAGTTATGAAAGCAAGATTTTCTGTCTATTTGATTGTAAGATCCTTGATCTCTGCACATTTCTGCTGTGTGATTCCATTTCTGCATTCAGTGTTGTTGTTCTCTTGCCTACTTTGCCTTTCTGCCCTTCATTAGCAGGCAGTACATCCTCACAGGGTACATTATGTCACAAAAAGAGATCGTGTCTTTCCCCATCAAACATTCCCTTTGTTTGGAATGTCAAAGACAGGGCAATAGGACAGAGCTTTCATATTATCCCTGGCTCAGAAATGGATGTCACACACCTGTGTTCTGGAAAACAAGATATTCAGTGAAACTGGTTGGGTATTTTGGGAATGATGTGCTTTATTCTCCAAAAATAACAAGTTATTGAAATTGAAACGTAGAAGAGGAACAGTATTGACCCTTTTTGATCCAATTTCTTATATGAAAACAGAAATTCCAGTTTCCCAGTTTGAAATTATATTTAGCTTCATAATTTAAGACAATGGGACATATTTTAAAAATTGACTATGTAAAACCATTCAAATTCAATTGGAACAGTACATCTTGATTGATGAAGACAAACTGACAAATACAAATATGATCATTTTGTGCCAAAAACATTCAATAAGACAAATGTTTACCCTAAGCTTGGAAAATAAATTATTTTCATTCATAAAACATTCTTGGGATGAAAAAGCTTACTCCCCAGAAAAATTGCAAGAAAACTCTGGCAGTGCTTTTTCTCAAAAACAAGACAAAGGACAAACAGACTAGGAATAGGAATGCCAGACAAAGCACTAATGACTTTACAATTTAAGACTTCATTTGCTCTAAATTTAAAAGCTTATACTCTGGTAGATGGTGATTTAAAGCATCCATAGACTATGATACTAAAGATGAATTCCCTCACTGATCTTCAGAAGATCCTTAGAAGATCCAGATTTGGAGGATGTACTGTATATCAGAGACCTAGATGTGAAAAGCAGTTTTCATAAATCTGTTCAATAGGGGTAAAGTTGATTTCATTTATTTGTGACATGTCTACATTAGATGCTTAGGCCTTTACCAATGCTGTGCTCTGTTTCTAATTAAGGGATTAAAAGACACATGTCCTGTTGATGATTTATCAGGTTTATACTAGAGATGTATCTCAGAAAATGCTGAATTGCTCTGGTTGCATGTTTGTCATGTAGATTATTTAAGGCAGTGTAGGATATCCAGCTTAGAAGTCTAACACTTAGTCACATAAGTAAAACCAAACAATTTCTCAAGTGTGTTTGTTTTATTTTGAGAATAGATATGACCAAGATGACAGTATCTTTCTCCAACTGTTATGATGGCTCAAACTATCCCTCTCACGTACTTGCTTAACCCATGGTGCTGGTTAAACACAGCTGTGTATACTACTGACTCTTCTCTGCAGGAATTATTAGATCTTCATGTAGCTCTAGATATGATTATTCACAAATGAAAGGGTTTTATTACAACTTCCAATGTACTAAAATGCTTCCAATATAAGCAAACTGAAATTGCCCTTGGATTATGGATGTTGTCATAATAGCTTTGAAGCCCTTGCCTTGCTTCATAATACTGTTCTTGTTGAAATCAATCCTGCTCTTTTTAAGAGCATTAAACATCTAATTGATTCTAAATGCCAAGATCTGAAATCAAGAGGAGAGTTATAACACTTTAACTTTACATAAATATTTTTTGAGTTCAAAAATTTCAGAGCAAAACCGAACCAACTAAATACACTCTCCTTAATAATATTTACAGTTAAGACGAGAAAACAGGAAAGAGAAGAAAAAAAAATGACCACATCCTGATTGGGTTAATAAGGTAGGCAGGGTTAACAAGATTGATGAAATTACGTAAGAGAGTCTCCTAAAAACAACAAAAAAATTTTAATGAGTTTTCCTTTTACTGGGAAATATTATACGAAACTAGCCAATGTACTGGAAAATGCACTGATGGACTGGAGGAAGCATGATGCACCAGATACTGAATAATCCAGACATAATACTTCGTATGTTTGCAAACTGCAAGGAGATACAACTGAAGAGAAATTTCAAGCATCTGAAAATTCATGCAAAATAAGTCAGCAGGCCAAAAGACTTTCAGCAGAAATTTTCTCTAGAAAATTATCAGTGCCATGGCTGAGATTAAACCTATGAACTTCTAAATAAAGTATGGCTTTTTGTAGATGTTGATCTTCAGGATGTTAACAGACAGCAACTGTGTAAAAATATTACTGGTCTGTACTTAAACACAGATCTTATTTAAAAGCCCCCCATATTTAAACTGCAGTTCCTCATATATCCAACATATAATATATATAAAGAGATGATGGGAGGCATGACACTGGAAGCCTGCTTGAGCTTCCCTACACTCTTTTCTTGGTACAGTCAAAATTTTTGATATTTTATATATTTTATAGGAGAAGCTTTATATTTGTTATAGAGTTTAAGAAATTTTTTTGTGTGCTTGCACTTAGTAAGATGAAGAAAAATATGGGGGAGAGTCAGACTCATTAGTCTAATTGCCCCCCTCCAGACCTACATTTCTGAGTGTGAATTACACCTCATTTCCCCCTTTCTGCCTTCCTCCTACGCATACACACTGGCACACACACGTCTTGTTTCTGATAATTTCTAAACTTATAGCAACTATCTGAAATTAATTTACATTTTCAAGGGGCAATTACTCTTATTATTGAAAGACACTTAGTTTTTCAAACAAGCTCCTTCTTTACCCTTGCATTGTCTTCACAGGAAGGAGAATTCCCTCCCCTGGCAAATTCAAAGCTCAGTTCTGCAGTTAAGCTCACAATTTAAATTGTCTTAAGTGACACTCCCTAGGTAAAACTCATTCATATTCTTATGAATAGTTTGTTTTTCAATATTCTGTTTGAAATTTGGCACCAACTACCTATGTTCCTCATAAAAAAAAGAATTTGTTTTCAAGAACTGTTGCCAAAACTCTGAGCATTATGCAAAAGCAAGGGAAGTCTCTTAGAAAGCAGTAGAAAAGGTTCACTATCTTGAACAAATAATATCACCTGTGAGCCAAGATTCTGGGTCAGAGTGGACATCTAATGTGCACTGGGAAATAAATGTTTACAGACCTGATAAAGAAAAGACAGAGTGATACTTTCCTGCCTGAGAGAAAATAAACAAGATTTTATTTACAAGTGTTTAACTTTTTTATCACAAAAGAATGAATTGGCCTCTTTGCTACATGCAGTACTTAGAACCAATTCTCTTTGCTGCATGAAGATTCATGTGTATGTCTGTACAAAGGAAAGCTTCCTGAAGATCAGATGTCTCCTCCAAAATCATATTTCATTGCCAAAGCATTATGGCTACTAGACAGCTCAAACAGAGGCTGAAGAAGTGTAAACAAGGCTGTTTAATAATTTGCCTATCAGAATAGAAAATGAATTCTCAGTTCTATTGCCATTAGCAATTCAAAGAGAGTGTGACAGGCATATGTAGTTTTAAAAAATAATAAATCTATTTCTTCCCAGATGCAGAATCCAGCTGTTTGAAACTACGACCAAAAAACCCCAGAGTGTACCACGTATAATCCAAATGGCCTGACACTCCTGATCTCTACTGAAAGACTGGATATGAACAAATGTTTGAAATTCTATTTGATTCTTTAGCTATTAATCATTTCAGTAACTATTACACCTCAAGGGAATCGACAAAGCAGTAACAAAGGTTAAGTATGAGATAAAAACCCCACACCTCTGCAGGACAGTGTTTAAAATGACCATAAGGTGCAATCCAGTACTTAAAATCAAATGATCCAAAGTGAGCTGCTACTCAGCAGCTCTACTGGTGAATCTAAAATTCACCATATGCTTCTGTTTTGGCTCTGAAAGTTCTCTTGCCTTTGGCACCTGACCCTTATCTCATGGAGTGCTTGTATTGTATTGGGTGACTCTGCTAAGGGACTCTGAGGCACCCACCTGCAGGAAAGGTCTGCTGCCTTCACAGAGCGTGCCTCAATTTGTCAGGAGCACAAATTACTATCCACTGTTACTCATTCAAGTAGGCATGACTCCAACAGAAAAAGGTCTCCCATTTAACCTGAATGCATGAAAAATTAGTTCCTTCACTGACTGAAAGGCTACTTATGGGATTTAAGCTTGTTGTTTATTTCTGTAATTGCCATATAATTAATTGCAATCATATCCTATGTCATATCTGTGGATGCTTGGTGAGTACCCTTAATATTTATGCATATACATATATTCTTTCATCTTGGAAGAAGGGCTGTTGACAGTCTTACATTGAACAACCCTTTCTTTCACAGAACAAATTTCTTACACAGATTAAGTGCAGTTACTATGGGTTTAGAAAGAAAATGCCTTTGCACTGCTGGTATTCTTAGAAACTGGATATAGATCAAATTCCTGGCAAATAGTTCCGAGCAACACATTTGTGTTCCATTTATTTTCAGCAATTGCAGTATATGATCTCCAGTGTTCACTAAGGCTGACATCTATTTTTTCATGTTGGTGAGACTTTTGCTTCATGTCAACATGTAGGACAACTGACATCTAGCAAGACTGTCCAGGTTTCTACAAATTTTCTCTTCTTGCTCAGACTAACTCAGTGTGTTCCTGTTGTCACTTCTACTGAAAACTTTTTTCCTCATTTATACCAAAAAGCCCCCAAGTAAATGGACTATTATTTTTATGGGAGAGCAGAATATTATCCTAAATCTTCAGTGAGTATTTAGGAGTTACTACCCAAAATACTGTTGGAAAATTGCATGTTTGAATTTTACAGCATGTCTTTTTTTGTCATGGACAGAGTGAAAAATTCAAGCTATATCTCCATGCTATTAATGGTGTGACTGAAGCAGGGTAGAGACATCAAACTAGCTCAAATATATCCATATATGTGGGATATCACAAGCAAAAAAGTCATAGAAGTAGAAAGTGAAGCCTTTAGCTTACGCAAGAAATCAGAGCAGTTGCCCAGAGTTTGGCTATATTACACCTGGTAGTTCAGAGGTGTACAGCACATCTCCAATTGTAGGCATAGCCAAACAGCAAGATTGAGTACATTGTCTTTCTGGCAGGAAAACATGTCACATCTCAAGTAAATTTTACCTCAAAAAGCTGTTTGCAAGTTATTTTAGTTATTTCTATTAATCCATCCCTGATTAACCTGAGAAGAGATGGGATTTATTCCTATTTCTGCATTGCGACTTCAGAGAGCTGATCTTTGCTTCTCTGGCTATGTCTTTCCTGTCCTATAAAGTGGAATAATAAGAACTATATAAAGCATTTCAAAACCTAAGAGGGAAGGAAGTACAGAAAGAAAAATACTGTTATTACTTCACCCTATCTACACTATATCTCTTCCTCCAAAAAGCATTTTGTTCTAAACAAAAGAAATTCATCAGAAGTTCAACATCATCCTTGGCCCATCATGTTTCTATGGTTACAGAGCCAGTGTTTTTCATCTGTAGAAACTAGCAAGAATTTTCCATTTTACAAGACTGTTGTGCCCTATCTCTCTGGCCCTCCCTTATCAAGGACAGGTTATTCTCATTTTGCCAGCCTTGTCAAGCCCTCCACTGAAAGCATCTCCCCATCAGACTGTAGGACAAAGCTTTTAAATACACAGTAGGCATTATTTGCAATAATACCAAGAAATGTCATCACTAAAAATTAGAAATGTAAGAAGGGATGTTAAACTTTATCCCTGAAGGCTTATTCTGTCTCTATTTTTCCACAGATCAGACAGGCCTTGGGGCAATGGAAGGGACATGATCCTCTTCCTGCCTACACTACGTGCCTTGGCCTCTCTCTCAAAGCCTGTTGCATGGCTCATGTCAGAGACAAGCCACGGAGCTTCACCTCATATCCTCTTGGATATTTTCTCATGGCATTTGTTGTATATCCAGTGCAGTACAATGCATACACAAGCACACATATATATAATATATATATATATATGCATAGGCTGTCACAGTAGATAAGCAATATGTGTAAATATAAAAAAACACACTCACCTTTACTGCACAAACTACCATGAGAAAGTACAGATCCCTTTTCTCAACCCAACCTTTCTATAGTAATAACATATCCTCATAGATTAAACTTAAGATTCCCTTAAGTACAAGTTGACAATTCCCTACAATTCCCTTTACATGCTCTTAAAATTTAATTTTTTTTCTCTTCTCTATGCCCTTATGAAGAAAACAACCCTCCCTTCTCAGAAAAGGATCAAAGCCCACCCCTTCTCAGAATAACATCAGAATATGGCTGATTCTGAGTCAGCTTCCTCTTTATTCCCCTGTCCTGACCAGTGCATTCCTCTCCTTCAGTCATGTGTGAGATTTTATCTGTTGCTGTAACATTAGTGAAAATTACCACATAAAACTTCAAAGTTAGTTTGGTGCAGTGATCTACCATCACTTCTTGTAAAAAAAACCCCTTAACTGAATACTGTTTCCCTGATCATTCTCAGTCTTCTTCCTTATTTTTTTCTGGACTCTTTCTAACTCCACAGGGAATGACTGGGCTTGAGGAACATGCAGGAGTGCCTGAAAGAAAAAGCCTAGGAAAAAGTATATAACAGAATATCCTGCCGAACTTCATCAGAGAGAATGAAAATTTTCTGTAGTTCATTACAGGCAACTTTCCTATGTCTAATAACTCTTGCTGTGCTTTCCTACCATGAACCAGCACATGCTCATGTTGAACCCTTTTCAAACATTCACAGTGTTCCAGAGCAAGGAGTTCTGGTCTAATTAGATATGGCATGAAGCATCACGTACTTTTGTTTGACCTTGTACCTATCTCTATCACAGAATTTCTGAGTGTTATGGTTTTTGGGCTATATGTTCAGTGCTACCATGTGTGAATTCACAGGGAAGAAAAGAGGAGTATTAAATCATAGCCAGTGTGCTGCTCTAAATGATTGGCACAAAGGTTCAACTGAGCAGAGGCTTGCACAACCAAGATGTCATTAATTTAAGTGATAGAACAACTAAAATTCACAGGAGAATAAAGTATTATTCTCTTTTTGTCTTCTAGACTACAAAGTTTAGAAATAGGATAAATATTTGACTGTGAAAGAAGGTTTACAGGGTGACATATGCCAGAAAGGGGGTACGAGGTTGATAGCAGGAGTTCCTCGGAGAGGAACCTGTCATGACCTGTCTCTCAAAAGCTGCTGATTCAGCACAATAACTAAACCCAAGTATTCCAGTCTAGGTCTGGTTATGGTAAAGTTTTATTTTTGTGCCTCATCAAAAGCCTAACTGCAGTTTTAATTAAAAAAAAAAAACAGTTTGACAATTAAGTGGCTGCCAATTCCTCCTTACTTATTACATTCACCAAATGCTAGAGCTAACTTGCCAGCATTCTGAATTTTCTAAGTGGAAAGAAGTAGAGAAAATAGATAAGATGTCAATTACAGTGAATTGTAATTAAGATTATTGGCAGATGAAGACCCTCAGGGATCTAGAGTCCCACATAGCAGTAAGCTTGATAATCAGATGGTCTAACATTGCATTAAAAAGGAGAATGTGTCATGTTATGCAATATAAATTAATCATCTAAAAACAAAGTTTAAAAAAAAATGGATAGAGAAATAGGCACTCAAAATCCTCTTAGTTTTCCTTGTCTTTGAAGCGACAATCACTCGTGTTCACAGGCTTCTTGACTACATCCAGAGCAGAGAGCCCAGGAGCTCCTCGCACACACCAACTATGCCCCAGCTCTGTGACAGAGTGAAACCCCGGGGTGCTCCTGCCTGAAATACAGGCTCAGGCTTCCCTATTGGATGTTTTCCAGGCTCCTCAGTTTAGGTGGAGAGGATTTGCTGGGCAGTCCTGTGGAGTTGCTGCATGTCAAGAGACTCCACAGCACATCCCCAGCAGAAAACAGATGCTGCATTTTCCCTCTGTCATTAAACCACAGAAAAAGCAGCTGCTGATCTAATATGTAGGTTATCAAAACAAAAGACATATTTAAGGAATGATCCTGAAGATGATATCAGAAAGCAGGGAGGCTTCCTGGATTGCTACCTTCTGTGGCAAATCAATTCAGAAATTACTGATGAGAGAATGAGAGAGAGAAAAACCCCACCCTCTGATGTCAGTAATAAGAGCTGTCATTTAAAGACAATGCCAATCTTTCCAACAGCCAGACCTGGTGGAACAGCACTCGTGTCAAGTTAGAAGCATGAAAACAAGATTGCTTCTGTTCGCATTTCTTCCCACCACATCTCTCAAACAATAATGAGGCTGAGGAGAAAGGAAGTCATTGTAGTTTTACCAGCTGTAATAAAACATTCACACCAGCAGATACCATGAGGTTAGATTGCATAAGCAGTCCTGGAAACAGGATTTCTGTCCCTGACTTTGTAATCACCACTGAGGTTTTGTCATGGTTATGCTGAACTGCCTTTGCATTTCTTATTCTGGAAGGGGTGAACAAAAGAGAGCTGTACGTATTTTCCTCCCTATTAGCACTGCCTAAGGGGCTGTATAGGTCAGAAATACACATAGGACAACCACATTCTCCCTTCCCTTTAGCATGGAGCTCCATCAAGCTGTGCTGTAGTACCCTCTTATTCACTATAATCTCCTTTAAATCTAAATACTCAATTTCTTACAGTATTCAGAGTCCCAACTGCTTACTCAGAGGCCAGGAGAAAAATTACATTCTTTAGACAGCAATAAACAACCAGCATATTTCAGAGAACATCCATGAGGTTTTATTGTGACTTCTGAATTATCCTATGTTATAGTTGCCAATAGTAAAAGAAATTCTGCCCTCAATTTTTTTCTACTGACAACATTGTGTGACAGGGACCATACAAGCAACTAGCTTTTATATACAGCCTGATAGACCATACAGATAAAATAGTAGAGATGTAAGTTCACTTTGGCTTGTGCATTCACCACTGGATTCAGCTAGCAGAATATGTATTTTTAGTGAAGCATAAAGTGGAAAAAATAGACCTGGAGATCCGGAACTAAGATGCATTGCACATAGAAACTGCTTTTTTGGTTCCTAAGACATTGCCCCTCTGTCATTGCTTCAGTGGTTATTTGAAAGAAAAGGGAGTTTAGCACCCCCAGAATAGAAAGAATTGAGAAATGAGAAAACTTGGCAGTTATACCTAATAGTCTTCAAGGATGACATCTGCTTTTGCATACCTGGTACGTGGTGACTTCCAGCATTAACTGCAGATAACGGCATTGTGGAGGTGACATCTGCATCCCAGTGGCTGCTCCTGGGCCACATGCTTAGAGGGTGACTGGGAGCCACGATGTCTCAGCTGTAGCTGGCACTTACACTGTACTTTCATATTCTGCTGAAGAACCCCAGCTCACCAGTGCAGGGGGACACTCTTCCTCTTCCTCATCCCAGGTGCAGTAGTGGGATGCTGGCCAGTGTCAGTGCGAAATGGGAGAGCAGGCTCTAAGTTCATGCAGCTGCAGTCAATATCTACTACTCTGAAAGAATTTTTAATTTTCAAATACTTGTTATAGGTTTAATAAGCTAATTAATGTTGTCCTCAAACTATCAAGTAGCTTTTTTTTTTTTTTTTTTTTTTTTAATTGAAACTTATGACACTATTTTGCCTTGGGAACTGACATGACCGCCAGACTTATGCTGGTGACCTCTTACAATAATACAGTGTAGAAGTGACAGGTTCACTTAAATTGTATTAGAATTAACTAGAACAGCAATGGTTGGTAATTGGTTGGAATTATACACTACATAAGCGTGGTTATTCAAGTAAACATAATTTTGGAAATAAAGCATATACTTGAAAGCAAATGCAAGTTTTCCCAGTAATCATTCAATTATACTTTCAGAGGGACAAGACATTCCATTTCAGAAAATCACTGTGCTAAGAAAGAAGCAATGATGCAGCCCATGAAGGTATTGCAGAGGATTTTCCATTATTTGGTATCTTTACTACATTAGAATTGTCATTCAAAAAGAGACACTGTAGCTTAAAGAGAACATAACTGATTAAGTGCCAAAATTACTTGCTGAATTTTTACATTTTTATACGCTCGAGGAAGTCAAGGGGTAAAATTATTTGATCCCCATGTCTTTCTACAATTGAAAATCTATAAATTGCCAACCAAGCTTACTGATGTTGGTGATATACATAAACTACAGAAAAAGTGCTACAAATTTTCAAGACAATTATTTCAGTAGTAATCAATTCTGCTTTGAAAGTACTCTGATACTGCAGTTCAGATCTCATCTTTCCATTAAATAATAACATAGGAACTTAGGAAATAAAAACCAGTTCATTTTGGTGAAGGCAAAGAGGATAAAATAATGCAGACAACAGAAAATTAAGTAATAGAATTATTTAAAGATTTTACTCACTTTAGGTCTGATCAAAAGGTTTTAAGTCTTACATTACATAATGCTCCCAGTTATTTTTCATATAATTCCTGTTGTGCACAGGACATGAATAAAAATCTGCCTGTAAACTTTAAACCAGGAGCATCAAAAGGGATACTGTAGTTGAAAGTTTGTTCCATAAGTATTCATCAAAATTTTTATTCATCCAGAAGTCAAGGAGTCACCAGGGTAGGGCACATACTGAACCAACTTAGACTTAGGCTAACTAATTAGGTTAACCAACTAATTTACAGCCTTATTTAGAGAACTGAATTATTCTCCGGAGTTCTTTGCTTTTTTCTCTTGGAGAGACACCTAGACTACCAACTTCTAATTTAGATCCCCAAACTGACTTTTGTATTCCTATCATGTTGAGAAGATGAAAAAAAATACCTTCTAAAAGAGAATTGGGAAAGAAGTGGGGAGAGGAATATTAAAGAAGTTTTGAGGTAAGCTAGGAAAGAAATTTTCTGCAGTTTTTCAGACAAGCAGGATCCAGATTTGTACTTAACCTCAAAGAGGGGAAAAAAGCAAATTTTGAAGACCATAGATATGTTTGAATGGAGCTATAGAGGATTTGATTGCAAAAGACTTTTACAAAGTGTGTGTGTGTATATATATATATGCAATTATTTATCTAACAATCTAACAAAATCTCAGGAATGTGTGTGGAATGCAGATAGCCTCTCCAAAGTTAGCACTGAATATAGAATATTATTATTCAGTACCAGAATATGCTTCTGGTATTGAATACAGCTTTCAGCTTCAGCCCTTTTCATCCAAATTCTATCAAAAGAGAGAAAATATCATCCAATTTACATAAAATTGCTCATCCCAGACTACCCAGGTTTTGAAAAGTTTTTAAAATAAATTATGAATAAGTATTTCTGCTCACTTTTAAAAAACATTGTGAACTTTATTCTTTATTTTTCTGAAAATGGCAATAAGAAATGGCATGATAGTGGAAATTTATTTAAGTGGTTTAACTAACTGAATAGAATTCATAATGAACTCCACATTTTCCTGAAATTGTATGATAAATATCTTCTTGGGAATGTTAGGAAAGTAGGGACCTATGAGATCAAAAGTAGGAGCTAGATATTACACTGAAAGCAGCTCAGAGTCAAAGCCATCTTTTGGCTGTAATGGATACTAGTTGATGACTTCAACACAGTCAGGAGCCAGCCACCTAATCACACCTGTCACTGGCTTACCTTCTTTGGTCACCCTAAAGAAGTCCAAAGCAAGTATACATGTACCTGTTCTTCTCTAGGACAGGATGGACATAGTCCTCTCAATGATCTGGGGAGGTCCAGACAGTGGGCAGCACAAATAGCAGCATATGAGCCTTGCTATTTCATCCTTCAGTTTCTCTAAAATTGCTTTTTTTCCTTTGCCACCTGCTATCATCCCTGAAAGCTCCCTTGTTTGGGAGTTCTTCCCTCTCTTCAGTCCCTCAAGATACATTTGTCCAACTGAGAGCTAGACAGTATCTAAAACATCTTTGTATCTCCTTCTGATGGATGAGAGAGAGGGAAGACCACCCTCCCTATTACACAGTGCCTTTTTTCCAGTCCTTGCTGTCCACTTTGACCAATGCGCCATCAAAAATACCTCTACTCATCCCTGTATAAGTCCACTTAAGCCTTCTGACTCTCTGAGGCAAGAAGAAAATCTCTTCTCCCTGCCTGGAGAGACAGAAGCTAGAAACTGTGGGTAGCAAGTTCCCCTTTGTGTTTATCCCTGTTTATCCCAAGGGCAGACTGGGACTGGCAGCCTCCCCTGTGCTTTTTCTGCAATAACTGCAGCCTCCAAATAGCTCATGAGATTTGTGCTGAGAGCTTTTGCTGCTCCAGAACTTGACCAAAACTTTCTGCAGGGCTGTCAAGGTTTTCAAACAGCCATGGCTCACAGGCACGATGGTAGTGTGCTGGTTTGAAAGCAAAACCAGTGAAAGACTCCAAGTCAGAAACACAATTTAATAAGAGGAAAAGAAAAGAAATAAAAGAAAGTAAAATAAAAGTAATAGTACAAAAAAAACCTACTGACAGAGTCAGAATACAACCTGACACCCTGTTAGTTAGGGTGGTAGTGGCAGTCCAGATGCAATGGTCTTGTCAAAGCAGTGATTCCTGTAGAAGCGTCTGGTAGCTCTTGTCTCCGCTGGGAGTCCAGTGGGTAAAAGCTGCCTGTGCTGTCCCAAACCCTGGATTTATCCAGTTGGGAATGCTTGGCTCCTCCCCCTGGGCAGAGCATCTCCCAATGGGCTGATCTCATTCTATGAGTCATGCAGTGGGTCCTTGATGGCCCATTAAACAGAGATAACTCCCGGAGGGAGTTATCTATGAGTCATGTGGCAAGGCATTGTTAGGCTCGTTAACAGAAGATAAGGAAAACACTGCTCCACCCTGGCTCCAACAGCTCATGGGGATAGAATACAAACCTTGGGCACAATTTTACATTGTAACCTAGGACAGGTAGAAAGCCAGTTTTCGTGCTAAATGCAGTATGGAGGCAGCTTCTAGTGCTGCTGCTGAACTGCTCTCTTCTATGGAGTGTACTCCATCCACATCCTTATCTCAGTGGAACTCAGAGAAAATTAAATGCCTGTCAAACTAATGCTTTCCATCTCTTTACATGTTCATGCTTTCTTCTTTGGTCATGCTTGTCAGATCCATGTAAAGTGAATAGCCACAGTTTATAGATTACAACATGGTTTTTTTTCTTCTCCCCCCTGTCCTCCGCCCAAAAAAAGCAATGACCCAATTGGTCTGTCTTATGTATATAGCTGTATATTATACAGCTTTACACTTTTATACATAGTTGAATTTGTTGTCTTGCATCTGCCATTAAAGTGCTATGAAATCCTGTTACCTCAAACATAAATATAAAAGAATTTATTTGAGTAGCTATGCACTATTTAGTACATGCCCTAGAAATCATTAGTTTATATTTGAGCTATAATGAAAAGACATAGCAGGCAAAATCTTGAAAAAAGGGATAAACATGTACTTAAATTATAGCATTTTTTAAGATAGTAGTTATTAATAAATTAAACAGTCGGATTATAATAAATACCTTAGAGGTACCTCAATAATAATAATAATCATTACACAATTAAAAGTTTTTGTTGTTTCTGCATATACTTCTATATTCATCAGTGACCACTGGGTTTAAGTGACTTCACTGTTAATTGCATGTTCACCCTTCATGCATCTTTGTCTTCCTTTTCTTACCATTTATTTATGCAATATATACTTTGTATCATTTATGAGAAATTTCCACAACATTTTTCATCTACTTCTCTGCACTTTTCAAATATTTCTCATTTGATTACCTCTAGATCAGACATTGAAAAACCTAATCCAGAAAAGTAAGTCAAGCTGAACATAATTAATTGATCCCAAAAAGGCCAGTAGAATCCCATTCACATAAAAATTATTTCCTTCTCGCTCCTATCCTGTTTGAATATTGGTATTTCTGAAAGTCACTCACAAATCCAGAAAGGGAAGAGCCAGAGAAGTGCAAATACAGAGAATGGAGAGTTTTGCAAAAGCCCCACCCACTGGCACAACCTGTGGGTGTAGGTCCTGGAGGAAAGCAGTCTTCACGCCTGGCAGGGCTGGTGTGACCTGCTGCTGATGGGAGGCAACCATCAAGCATTCACACAAGCCACATCAGCTTAAGACACCTCACCACCACTGGAGAAACAGGGCTTAATTCAATCCATTATCTACCCTCAGTAATACCACTGGAAATGCTGTTTTTCTTCATGTTTTCCCTCTGATGTTTAGCACTAGGATTTATGTTTGGCCTTCAGCTTGTATCATCTCTTTTCAGCAAATCCATCCTCTCCTTTGCTTTCTCTCTCTCTCACTTTTTTTTTTTAAGCTTTTCACTTCAAATCTTAGTAGTTAAACAGAAACCATACTTAGCAATTCCTCCTTAGGTTCTTCTTTCAAGGAGGACTTGCAAAGCCCTGTGCTTGGCAGCAAGTGCTTATGCCACCCCAAAAAAGTCCCTACTGAGCAGCACTGCTTACTGGTGACAGCACTGTCCTTGCATGAATCAGAGACATGTGAAAAGATGCAGAGTTTAGTGCTAGGATTTGTATGAATATTCAGCTTAAATGTATGTCTGAAGCCCTCACTTCTATTATTAGAAAAGGCTTCTAAATATCGTAATAAAAAATAAAGATAGGTGTATGGTTTTCTGTGAGTTGTTTGGCAATCTCTCTTCAAGTACTATCAGATCTTTCTTACATTTGCTGATGTTGTTGCTGCTGACTGTAGCAGATGGCTGGGTTATATCTTTTGCCCTTTGCACAGGAATGTTTTTTGCTATTGTTGTCTGATGAAATAACTGGCTTTCAACAGCAATTTTAATTTAACTAATGTACTGTTTGGGAGACAGGTGAAATTCTTAAATGTTTGTTGAAGCGAAGTGTCTGGTCACAGAAGCACAGATTTAAAATGAGGGGCATGTATGAGGCAATTTGGGTAGGATGCTCAGAACAATGGCTTGAAAAAAGCTGTTGTTTATAAAATGCTATTTACATAATCTGCCATTTCTGTTATCTGAAATATCTGTTATTCTGCACAAAAAAAAATACTGGAAGCAAATGAAATTTAAATGTCACAAGATGAACTAATCTTAGCTAAAGCAGAAGAAATTTAAATTAGTCCATCGTTAAAGAAGCTTGCATGACACCCTTAGAGGATGAAATAATCTTTTCAGCTGGACAAGGATGGTGGGTCAGCCCTTATTTTTGCTCAATGTGTAATTTGGCTGTAATCTGAAGATGAGAAGTCTCATTCTTAGAAGGTACCACTGTCCTGCCAAAATGACACACTTCTCACGTGGGTGATCCACCTGCAGGTCACCTTATGTTTCAATTTGAACTGTTAACAATGAGGCTGTTCTTGTTTAACTGTGCAATATTTGATATTGTCACATCTGGGACAGATTACCAGGAATGGAAAAACACTGGGCATTATGGGTTCATTCCCTACAAGTGTCTTCTGACCCTGATTCAGCAACACACTTAAAGCCAAGTTAAATGGAAACCATGTGAGTAATCCGACAGAAACTCAAGAGTACTTTATGCTCATCAAAATAAGCACATGCTTACAGTCTTTGGTGGATTAAGGCAAGAATGAGCACAGGTTTGTGGGAATGAGCCTGTGGTTTGCCCTGCTAATAAGAAGAACCTTGTTCAGCATTTTGGGTCCCAGGGTGCTTTCTGACTGAGCTCACACAGTACCTGTACTAGTTACAGCAGTATTTGGGGAGCTGGAATAGACAAGGCAACACAAAGTAAGGTATGTGCTCTGATTAGCCATCAGCAGTCTTTGCAGTAGAAGTGATTTTTCCTGAAATATGATGAGAAGTCCTCTCATGAATAAAAGATAACACACACCCATCTATGCAGGTTATGTGGGGCAGAAAGAAATAGGATGATGGTGGGTCGTTCTCCCCACCTTATCAATGCATGTGTTCTAGCTGCCAAGGGTGCTCAGCTGCCTCAACTGATGTCCCTAGCACAATATGTGCACCCCTCAAGATCTCCTCTTCCTATCTTTCTTCATCTCCAGTATCATGAGCCGCATGAAGACATTGTGAAACATGCTCCTGCACCACACCATTTGTGGGCGCTTGCCCACAAATCCATGAGGTTACTATAGGTAATAAAGTCTCTTCCTTACATCCACTGTGGCCTTATTGCTGAGGAAGTCAAGAGGAAGATCTGGCTCTTAAGCTACAGCATCTGCTCGTGGACACTCAGCACTCATTGCAGAAACACATGGACCACAGGAGGCTCAAGCACAGCCTTTTTCTCAAAGATCTCACACAGGTCAGCACAGCACAGCACAGCAGCTGGGTTCAGCTGCAGCCAAGGATCACACCTGTGTGAGTGTGCCCCCACCTCTTTATCTTTGCATGCACTGCAGTGCAATTTGCACAAACCCAGCCCAATCCAGGTGACCCAGTATAACTTCACATTAGGACAGGGGAAAGGCACAAGGGAGAGATCTTTCCATTTCCCAGGTCCACCAAGTATGAACTCCATTTCTATAGATGCTGACCACAGTTCTTCTTGCCTCCAATACAGGTCCTTCAATACACATATATCATCCCATACATGTCTTTTTGTAATGGGATCCATATATGACAATGATAAATGTGCAGGTAATTAGGGTACAAAAGGTTACACAGACAACTACCACTGTAAAGAGATGCAGAGACACCTTATGGTCCAGGATGAGGAAAATGGCAGAGGAAATTCAGAGTAGGTAAATTAGGAGATGTCATGAAAACAAGCACTCCTTACTTTATATATCTAAAATTATGAGCTTCAAAACTATTTCCAAGCAACAAAATTTGGTGTTATATTAGATAGCTTTATAATCTCTCTGTCTTTAGAGGACAACCTCCCTAGGGAGGAATAAATGTTTTTGTTATTACATGTAGTCTTAAGGAGCACATTCTAAAATAATTTGTTGTAAGAGCATTACAATGATATTTTAGGAGATTTGTATTTAAATTTATATAGTGAAATAAAACAGATGCAAATATTTTTATTGGATTATTTCCTGTCATTTTTTACTTCCTTGTCAGGTTGTTTGTAAAAATGATGGAAAATTCCTGAGGGTACCATAATTGTGTTTCATAATATAATAATTATATGTGCATGACTCTAAAAATGAAGAAATCTTTGGGGATAACTTCCTTTCATAGACTGTGGTATTATCACAAAAACCAACAGTCATGTAGAAATTAAATAATGTCAGAAATTGCTTCCATTTTTAATTTCTTCTACTAACCATGTCACCATGATTTTTTAGTATGTATTTTTACAACAAACACAGAGCATACGGAGAAAACATACTTACAAATTATTAATATTTTAGACTAAAATTACGGAAGTCCTTCTTTTTAGATAAAAAACCTCTAAATATTTATTTTTAAAATTTTCTTTTCTTGTTCTGACTCAGGCAGCAGTACTAAAGCAGTATAACTGAATTGTGCTTTGTATTTCTGCAACTATACTATAGGACTAGATGACCTCCTGAGTTCCTGCCAAGCTGAATTACTCAATGGCTGTGTGATCATTGCCCAAGACCAAGGCTGTGGCTAATTTTAAGCTGCTCTGCCACTATTCCCCAAGTGGTTAAGTACACACTTTTAGAGAGAAAATAAAAGGACTAGGCCAATATTTTAAGTCTAGCCCTAGCACTACAACCGAAGTCTGAAACCAATCTGAGTCTTACACCTCTCCATTTAATGTGGCTGCCTTTTACAGTGGCATTAGTGTGAAAATAATCCTGCCCTCTGTTTTTAATTGTCATGCCTATAGCCAAGGTCCAGTGATACAGATCAGCCAACACAATGAGGGGCAGCTTCTTATAAAGCAAACTGATAAGTTTCTTCCATACGCTGTTCCTAAGCTGGAAACTGAACATTTCAAGGCTGAGATGAATAAACCCAGAAATGTGAGAACCATAAGGACTCTGGCAGAGGAGGTCCCCTCAATGATGCATGTTGTCTGTCTCTGTGTCTTTTCCAGTCCCACAATAGAAAAATGGTCATGTTACAGTGGCAGAGGAGCTACAGCCTTCCTTTAGTTGAACTATACTACAAAACCAAAAGAATACAGTTATTAGCCAGCTAAATGATCAAAGACTGTATTTATGTATAATGTTTATAAGGCTTCAGTGTGAGAAAACTCAGCCAACACAGTTTGTCCTGCTTAACATAAACTCTGTTAGGAAACAGTTATCTACATCCTAATTCATTTGACCTGCTTGACCATGGTAAATGGAGACCTGTGCCTGTCCATATGTTATGCATCTCTGCAGCAAAGGTCTTCATAATGAAAACTTTTAATAATGAGTACATTAAAAAGTATTAAAACTAAGGGAGCAAAGAAGTTTTAGAAGACTACATGGGGGCTGTTTACAGACTTATGCTAGAGTAGCAAGTTTCAACATGTGAGCCCATACAAGCATAAGGAATTAGAATGCATAAAATACATGTGTCTTAGAATACCACATTAACGGGCAAGTAAAACCTAAACATTTAATTCCAGCAAAGTGACTCAAAGGATAGCAGAAGATAAAGCTCTGTCTCTTCAAGAAGAACCTGATTCATTAAGAAATGAAATGTGAGCTAAATAGAAATAAAGATAAATAAAGAAGAAGGGAACAGGCATCCATTTACCAGACTATTTAAAAAATTTAGAAACTGATGGCTAATTTCTTTCTTCATTTTTGTCTGTGCAAACTCAAAGAAATGCCCTAAATTTCAGTGGAACTGGTCCAAACTTCTGGCATTTTTAATGATGTCTGTCCTTTGTCAGAAAGATCAATCTTTTTCCTAAACCCTGAGTGCTACTGTCTGCTTTTCAGTGCTGTAGGAGTTTTTAATAAGATTAGCATTTTATCTCTTGATGTTCTTTTTAATATCCCAGGCAACTAGATAGTTTCTGTAATGTTCTGTGTAGCTGCCTCCATAAACTGTCCTTATTCTGAATTCACTGAACAGGTGTTACTTTTATATACCTGCAGATGGCAGGGCCACCATAAAGGACATCCCAGCAAAGCTAAATAGCATTTCTGGTAATATAATGCCAATTCTTCATCCAGCATACATCTACCATGAGTAACTTCAAAATGGGCAGGCTCCAAATACCAAAGTGGACTTGGAGTAGTGGAGATACAGAGTTCTGAGGGATAGTCCAGAAGTCTCACACTTTCTACAAAAAGAGATGTTTTTGCTTTATGTACAGGAAGGAATACTACTAGACCCTCAGAAGAAAAAGAAACAACAAACCAACCCAAAACTAAGAAATAACTCCACAAAACAACCAAACAACTTCCCAGAAAAAATACTCTCATACAAAAAGCTGGTTTTAATTTTGGTAAAAGGGCTTCTTGGGTATTTTCCTGGATTATTTCATTGCTATATTTTGTGTGTATTGATTTTTAATATTAAAGATATTTTTATGTGGTTTTACAAGAGACAAGACAAGGCTGTGACATGAGAGGAAAAGGACTTCTTTGTTATTTTGATGTATTGTCTGCCTATTCTAGTTCCCTTCAAGCATCTGATAATCACCATTTTTCACTACCCAATATCTTAACTGCTGGCCTCATAAACAATTTCACAGTCAGCCCAATCCAGAAGCTTCTATGGCATAATCTCATTCCATTGCTCTTGTGCCTTTTTGTATCAAGAGGGATAACTATGTTGTAGTGTCTTAGGGATGTGCCCTTTGCCTCCTCCGCACCACAGTTCTGCTGTTAGAGTTCAGGCAGCTTACGTGCACTACAGAAAACTGAAAACAACAGCATCTAAACCTATACTGGCAGCTTTCATGGACTAAGATGCTAAATGTGATGAAGAAGAAGACAGATTGTGGCTTTCACAACAAAATACAATAAAGCTACATCAATCTGAAGCAAATCGAATTGCAGTTCTATTGCATGTAAAACCACAAGATTTGCACTTTGGATTTAGGAATTTTTTAACAATACGTACAGCACAGAGTAATTATTTTGAGATAAGCTTTACTAGTAGCCTCCACTAGACTAGTTTCTACTTGATACCTGCCAAACAAAGCAGGTAGGTATTAACAAAGCCTTAAAATATCTAAGCAAGTAAAATTATAGAAATCTAATATAGAAACCTTAAAGGCAAGATATAGAGAACATCAATGGCTACTGATTTCATTTCTTAGGTTCAAGAGCCAAGAAACTTAGACATTTTTATTTTTAGCATATGCCACCAACAGATCAGGCCCATGCTCAATAAAAGTACAACACACTGCATTTTTATGGACAAATATGTCCTTAACCATAAAAAAATTTTCATTAAGGATCAGATCCAAGAAGCACCCTTTTGTTCCAAAATAAAACTACAGTGGGATTGCATAACCTAGTTTCTCTCACGCTCTTTGGCACAAGCTGATAGTTTGTCATTGACACAGATGATAGGTCTGATTTGCCCTAATGGCAATGCTTTGCATCAGAGATCAATCCCTCTATCTACACCTAAGTTTTAAGATCCAGCATGGTTTAGAACAAATGAACATCTGCATGACTGTTCAGGATTAAAGCACATAAAGAATAAAGTCATAGCCACTGAGACTGCAGAAAGATTTTGAGGAGAGAATAAATATATTTACTCAAGTTTGGATTAGTCAGGATACATGATAAACATCTTAATTTCTGTTGTTTTCTGTAAAGAGAGGTAAATAACACTACTTCATTTCTCAGCTTAGCCCCATTATCAGCCTTAGATCCAAATGTATTTCTATTCATTTACTTATAGAGATATTTGTTATGGGTTTTATACTAACCCAGGCCACAAATCTTTTATTCAGCATTCTAAGGCTGAAAGAAAATTGAGAAAAAAACCATAAAGGGCAGCCTGACCATTCACAGCTGGTACAGATGGTTATGAAAATACCAGTTAAGAATTCAAAGTTGATTGTTAGTTACATTAAAAATTTATCAACTAAAAGTTCCCAGGAAAGTAAGGAGAGAGGAATAACCTCTTGATTTACAAAGGTACTGAATCTCCAGTATAATGCACTAGAAATCTGGTAGAAATAGATTCTAAGGATTCCAACCAAATAACCTTAGTAATAGAAGTATATGGCAAAATGAACCTTCCTCATCACTTGATAATAAACACTATATAAAGAAAAAACCTAGCTTAATTCTGATTGAACTCTTATGTTCTGAAAACTGATACCTTATTTATCAAGTCCAGTTGGAAATGACTGGATCAGTACACAGACTTGAATAGACAAGGCAGACTGTGCAAGTACTCACATTCAAGACAAATTTGCATTTATGAGCAAGTCCTGAATATGCATAGATATGAAAAAAAGGAGTTCTGTGTTCTTGTACTTATTTACTTTACACACAAATGCAACACCAGGTACATTCAGCAAGAAGGCATATTATATAATAACTACTTTATTAGGCAAGAATAATAGCATATAAAGGGAAAGGAAGTATTACTATCCCAGTTTTACAGTATCCCAGAGCATGAAATAATGGACAAAGAGCTTAGTGGCTTATCTTGAGTTACACAGGAAGTCTGAGGCACAGGCAGGAAATTAAACTAGGACTGCCTGCTTTGTCCCCAGTTCTTAGCACAAGATCAACCCTCACCTTTAAGTCTACATATCTGGGATCAAAGGCATACAGATGCTTTTAGATTAAACCAGAGGTTTGTACAGAACTGTTCTTGTAAGCAGTAAACCTTCAACCTAATCTATAATTGAACAGGCAGCATTTCCAGGAGGTAAGCCTATGACGGAGCACTGGTTCAGTACAGAATATGGCTACTCATGAAATTTTTAGTACTTTTTTCCTCTATAAAGTCTGTGGTCCTTAATTTTTTTCCATTTGAATTTATTGTCTCAAGTAAGATCATGACCATAAATAATATGGCAGCAAGAAAACAATTCAATAAAGTATATCACAAATATTGTCTGACCAAGAGACCACTTGCTTTTACAGAGCAAAACAAGAAGCACTACCCAATTAGACCTATGGCCACAGGTTTGTAAGATGAAGGGATATTGATCTTCAACTGGTGAATTCCACCTCTTGCTGGACAGTTGAACTCTCCAATGTAAACTGTAGACCTACAGAGGTCCTTGTTACACAGCTATCTAGAGGATAAGATTGAAGGAGCCTCTGGAGAGCTCTGACTGGTCACTCCCATTCCTTTCCAAGAAAACCAGAGTGCACTGAAGAGTGATGTGGGTGAGGTTTACCCTTATATAAAATCTGCAGATGACCAGAGTAGGCACGATTACCACACTACAGCCTTACAGTAACACGTGGCTGCAAAGCCTCAGATCACTATATCTCCTGAAATTTTATTATGCTTGGCCCATCTCAGAACTAAGAATGTATTTAATTTCTTTGTGTTACTAAATCATTATGGGGAATATTTCAACATCTGCAAAAGAACATACCAGAAGAAAATAACTATCAGCCTGAAAATATAATTTTTAATTTTTTCCCCCAGTATAAGGCACCCAAGGTGAAAAAAATGAACTGATGGAATGGAAAACAGAATTGTGGATGTAACATATCTGTGTTGTTATGGCTTAGAACAATAATGTGAACCACTGTTTGTTCCAAAAGATACTTTGAGAGCATACAATATAAAGGATTACAAAACAAATGCTACTGAGTTAAAGAGTGGGAGTGTTTTATCAACGGTTAATCCACACAGGCAGATTCCATTAATATTAGTGATTTATCTGTACCTTTCTTTACTTGTTTTCCTGAATGAAATTATAGTCCCTGCTAAAAAGAATAGACTCCTCACCTAAAAATGAGCAACAAAAAGCTTAGAGCAAGATACATACACTCTGCATGTAATTACATGTTGCTTGATGGATATTAGTTGAGTTGCACTAGCTGATGGTTTGGTCCCTTATAAGCACAGGACTGCATAATCTCAGATTTATATATTATCACAGAACTACAGAATATGGAGAATTGGAAGGGATGATCCACAAGGATCATCATGTCTGACTCTTGGCCCTGCACAGCACCATCCCCAAGAGTCAAGCCATGTTCCTGAGAGCATTGTCCAAACACTTCTTGAACTCTAGCAGGTTTGGTGCTGGGGCCACTTCCCTGGGGAGCCTGTTCCAGTGCCCAACCACCCTCTGAGTGAAGAACCTTTTTCTAATATTCAACCTAAACATGCCTGACACAACTTCAGGCAGTTAGCTTGGGCCCTGTCACTGGTCACCACAGAGAAGAAATCAGTGCCTACCCTTCCTCTTCCCCTCATGAGGAAGTTTTAAACTGCGATGAGGTTTCCCCTCAGTCTCCTCTTCTCCAGGCTGAGCAGACAAAATGACCTCAGCTGTTCCTCACAGGGTTTTCCCTCAAGACCCTTCACCATCTTTGTCGTCTGCATTAGGATGGTCTCTAATAATCTAATGTCTTTTTTATATTGTGATGCCCAAAACTGCCCCCAGCACTGGAGGTGAGGCCACCTCACTGCAGAGCAGAGCAGGACAATCCCCTCCCTTGCCCAGCTGTGATGCTGTGCCTGATGCACCCCAGGACAGGGTTGGCCCTCCTGGCTGCCAGGGCACTGCTGATTCATTCTCAACTTGCCATTGACCAGGACCCCCATGCCCATGTCCCTTTCTGCAGCACTGCTTTCCAGTATCTCATTCCCCAGTCTGTCCATACATCCAGGGTTGCCCCATTCCAGGTGCAGAATCTGCACTTTCTGATGTTGAACTTCATATGGCTGGTGATGGCCCTGTTCTTTCATTTGTCAGTGTCTCTCCACAGGGCCTCCCTGCCTTCGAGGGAGTCAATGGCTCCTCCCAGTTTTGTTTTTGCAAATTTCTGCAAATTTTCTCAGTATCCCTTCCTGTCCTGCATCCAAGTCATTTATGAAGATGTTGAAGAGCACAAGGCCAAGGATGCAGCCCTGCAGAACCCCATTAGTGGCAAGTCACCCTATTGACTTTAACTCTTTGTGCCCAAATTAGCTGGATAGATACATGTGTAAAACTATCCCACTCAGCCCATGGCTTTGCTTACAACTTCCTCAGCTGCAACGGGAGCCACACACCTGCCTTTGTTCTCAGGAAATGACACTCTTGTGACCAGATTCTTCTCTATCACCCACATCACCTCAGTGCCACTGCCTGCCCTGGCCTTACCAACTCTTTCTACCTCTCTATGACTTTAAATCTGTGGGCCTGACTTCCCATCAGCTCTCGATTCTCTCCCACTCTGCCTGCCTTTTAGTTTGCTTGTGTGCAGTTTCTCCTGTCTGTGTTTATGTCTTCTGCACCTTTGGTCTTGACCATGGAAACTGCCTCCATCTAGCCTGTCAGTCAAGTCTGCAGCACAGTTGGCACCTTTGGCAACAACCCCAAATCACCAACAGTTTTTCTAAATAATATTTCTAAATTATGATACTTCTTACTATCTTACAGCTAAGTATTTGGCCAGATTTTTATGATTCAGCATGCAATTGCTATTACAATTTTTTGCTATTTCTGATGTGTCTTCTTGCCCAATTGTGCCTATCAAAATTTTTATTCAAGGAGCACCTTCTTGGCTTGTGGCTATAGCAGTGTCTCTCTGTCTCTCCACAGACTCTCCTTTTTGTGCTCTCCAGCTACACACCATGTGTTCTGGATTCCTTGCAGCCTCTGCCTATCCCACCTGAATGTCTTTTTCAGTGTCAGGAGTTACCTCAAAGCTCCTGTTCCTGTAATACCACCTTCCATGCTCTACTCTCTAATTTTTCAAGGATGACTTTGGATTGTCTCCCCACAAGACTAGCTCTCATTGAACATCTTCAGCAATGGCACTCTGTACCGCCAGACCTTGTATCAAATCTGCTGTTTCTTATGTCATGCTTGTTGGGATAAACAACTCTGAACCAAGGCTTCAGGCTCCTGAGCACAATGATGATGGAGGAAATATAAATGCTTTTGGATCTGAGTCCTAATTCCATTGTTGCTGAATTTGATGGTCCCAGTAGATTCTCTGAACTAAAACCAGATGAAAGGAGAGCAGAAAGCACTTTGTGCATTGTAGGGTTTGTATGAATCTCCATACAGATTTCCAATCTGAATATTGTATGGCAGCATGCAAGGGCCATTTATTTCCAACCATGTCCATCTCTTACTTGACAAAAAAAGAAGTGTTGCCACTTAATCACAGGGTCTCTTCCTTAATACAAACTATATATAAATTTTTTTATGATGTATTTCACCTTCCAAAATTAAAAATAAATATCTGTACTCGTGTCAACATGAGTGATTCCAGCTTTTGGTCTTTCTCACAGAAACTTCTACTCCAGCCTTTTAGAGTTACAAGTTAGGTTCACTTAGTTCTCTATACTTCCCTAAGTAAAGTATTCCTAATTCCTGTACTAGGATAATAAATTGTTTTGTAGGGGACTACTAACTAAAGGAATGTAATTTACCCAATAAGGTAAAAAGATTTGGATTTTATTTAAGCCCACAGGAGCAAATCTAGTTTGTGTTATCAGGTGGCAGGGCCACAAAGATACTTGATTATAACTCAAATCACCTATTTAAAACTCTGTGAACTATTTTTCAGCCCTATTTTCTTTGTGTTCAGTATATTCCACAAACAGTGCAAAACCAAAGTTAGTCTGCAGCAACCTCGTTGATGCTGGTATAGGAGCAGTTTTTAGGAAAAGTCCTCCTGAAAACCAAGTCATAACTGCAATGAACTGACCTGTTGGAGAACTGCAGCCCACACTTGGACAGGTCACAGCACGGCACTGGGAATCACCTCCTCGCAGACAACTAGATGGCACTGTTCTGCTTGGCACAGCTGCAAACAGAAACTTGCTTGCTTGGCTACTGAAACACCCAAAGGCCTGACTGATGTAGCTTTTGTAATCACTAGGAACAAAAAAGAAAGAAAATGCAATCTTAGTATTTTTTTGTATGAGGGAAATATGTTTTATTCTTTTCTTCTTATTTATTGTAAGTGTACTTAAAACCCCCTAGGCATTAAAAATATATAATCAGGCATTGTACATTACATTATTCTGGTAATTTCTGACATAGTCTCATTAGCTAAATGCTTTGATCATTATAGACCCCAAATTAAAATCAAGCTGCAGTAAGCAATGACAGTTATATTAAAAACATATTTTTCATGTGAGTTTCAATGGTTTTAAGATGAGCTAATTTTAGTATAACTGATGGTCTAAGAGGCAAGCAATATTCACTGTCATTTGAGGAGATTCAAAACCAATTATATATATGGAAAGTAATTGCATGTGTGAAACAGAGGAACTCGAGGGACAGCCCAAAGGACAAAACTGTTAACAGTTAAATGATGATCTTTTTTTTTTTTTTTTTTTTTTAGTGCACTGTTTGAACCAAGATAATGATCTCTGATTAATAAAATCAGGGTTTTATTCTGATTTGTTAATGACCTAGGGTGAATCTGTGAACTGTACTTCAAAACTCAGAGCTGACACACCCCTGCAGAGCCAGCTGGAGCCTCAGGCCTGCACGGATGCACCAGCTGGAATTGAGAGGTTTTTCAGCCCTGGTGGAATAAGAGGTGAATTTTTCATAATCCAATTCAGGCAAAATCAGGCAAATTAACTCAGATCACCTCTTTAAATGCTCCAAAGAGAATGCTTCTGTGATCCCATCTGTTCAGCTGAAGAGCTTGGGAAGCAAGTATCCCCAGAAGAAATGTTGCAAGAAACACCTCTGGATTCAGAACTTCTTAAATCATTGCAGCTTTTTGCAAAGTTAAGGTCTATGCTTGACCTCTGATTTCTTTATAGAGTTTGTCTGCCCAAGGGCTGGAGAAGACCTAATGTAATTTAGATTGCAAAGTGGAAGTGCAGAAGATTTTGATAACTAGCACGTCCTTTCCTGATTTGCTTCTGTTATCCATGCAATAATCTCATCTATCTCTCACGTCAAAGACTCAGCTTTCTTTACTGCCAAGCTATGATGAAGTCTTTGCAGAGATCTTTATGTATTTATGTTTGGCAAAGGGATAATCTGCCACATGCCAAATAGAAAACTTCTATGTGATCATTCTAACACTTCAATCTTTTAATCTGGAATAGAAAACCCAAGACTGTGGGAGAGGGCTTCATATCTTGTATTTACCCAGATTTCTGAAGGTTTTTTTCTACTACATGAAAGAACGCTGCAGTCTGTTAAGTGACAAAAGATTTGTCTAGTTCACCAAATCTTTTGCTTTGGGACTTCTTTTGCCTCCAGTATTTACAATAAGGCACCTTTAATTTCTAGTAGTGACATTGTTCTTTGACAAACCTTTACTTATAGGTAAATATTGCTATAGGCCTAATGTAAACTATTCAGCTGTGCTCACAATCAACCAAAGAATGAATTGCCTTGCAGAAAAGAGAGAGAAATTATTTCTCAAAGACCTTTAAAATAAATTCAATAAAATTGATAGAACCCTTCCAGCACTTTGCCTGAGAGCAAAGCATTTCTCAGCAGGCCCATCAGGTCTGGCATGGGTACACCAGACAACCCACTCACACTGCCTCCCGGCTGGTGAATACACAATTTATGCAGAGCAACCTCTTTTTCAATCTCTGATCCCACATGTCAGACCCAGTTAGATGATGGGTCACTCCTGGGTGTTCCAGTGTTCAGTTATGGCTTTTTTTTCCCATTCACTGCAAGTCTGTTATACAAAGCTTCAGTTAAGACAAGTCATTACTGTTATCACAGTTTAAGAAGTTTGTGAGGATGACTTTTAAAATCCATAAGGTTTCTGGGACTCTTCAACTGTTTTAAACTCATTTATCTTCTTTTTAATTATGATTTTTTTTGTGCCTTCCCCCCCCCCCCAAATGCGATGTGTTCTAACCCACACTTCAGATCTTAAATCCTTTGTTGTACAGCTGACAGGAGGTTGACTTAGTACAAGGGAATTAATGATGTGAGGATAAGAAGCAGCAGGCGTGGGAAACAATGCAGGGATATCTTTTCCTATGACAATGAAAATACTATATATTTTCACTGATAATGTAGAAAAACTTGATGTTGTAGGAGAGCAAAGCCTTTGACTTACTCAGCACAGAGTGTCTGTTGCCCAGGGTCCTCCAGAAGCACAGGATGGTCAGGTGTTTCCCTCCTGGCAGAGGTGGGGGCTCCAAGGTCAGAAGTACAACTGCCACAACAGGCTGAGCTCTGTTGGAGCTGTGTCTCATTACAAAGGTACTGCTGTGGAGTGCTCTGTATCTGCCTAGGTATTCAAAGATTGCAAGCCAAACATCAAGAATGTGAAAGTATTAAAAAGACTAACATAGGAAGGCATTTACCACCTTACCATATACACATGGGATATCTTTCAAATCTATTTTCACTACCTAGAATCTCCCTAATTAAATTTAAACCTATTTTTCCTTAGTAGCCTAGAAAATCAGGAGACAATAAAAATTCCACAACCAGAAACTTCAGGATAAAATTCTGCATACTGGCAATGCTGACTGTATGAGTTGCTACCTCTTCAATTACTAACTCATTTTGTGCTATTTTTCTGCTTTATTTCCAAGTAAATCCATCTTGCTGCCTTACAAGCCCCACTCTGCTTTGCTTATGAGCTCTAACAAGATCACAGCATGAGGTAGCATGATTGCCATCAATAGACAGAACAGGGTTGTGATCATGGTGATCTGCTGAGACATCCAGGCTTGTAATTGCTTAATAATAACCATATCTTCTTTTGCACAGCAATCCTGTGTTAAAGTTGTCTCTGACTCCTAGCTAACTCAAAGTCGTGGTGCAAAAAGTACAGCTACTTGCAAATGGTGTGACAAATATAGAAACCATCAGACATGTAAAATGCTGCAATACAGGAAATAAGAGCAGCTAGCAGAGAAATCCCTGCTTGGAAAAATCAGGTTTGAAAAACCCTCTGTTTCCTGAAATAAGATCGTATGTAGTCATACTTAGGAAATACAGTTCTATATCTCAAATTATAGTTCCATAGGACATCCTGTTTGCTTGTGGTCACTTTTCAATTTTTTAATTGTTTTTTCCTCATCTGCCAGTGAATCCTCACTCCTGAATATGATTACTTTATTCCCTCAAAGCTATTCCTTAAGGAATGCCATTTGGGTGAGGGTTAGAAAACAGTCTTGGAGGAAAGACTTTTTGATAAATGCCTTCTATATTAAACTATTTTAAGAACCATGATTGATTGGCATGCATTTCTCTGGACCAACCACTATAAACATTAATCTTTGCAAGAGCAAGTCCTGAGGATATTCAGATAGCACTTTTTTCTTTTAATGCAGAAGGAAATTAATGTCTGGGACAAGTTGTCAAGTAGCAGTTGTACCTGTCAACATCACTTTGTGCCCGTGTAATACATGAATTGTATCACAAATGTATAGAACAAAATTACAGTCCAGATGTGAAGGTTAGACAGAAGGATATACAGATTCAGATAAGACACCTGTCTGCCTTTTCTGATTAAATTCTATCATTTTGAGTAACATCCCTAGGTAATAAGCATGAGAATTCTATGAATAAAAATGCATTCTATTTTATTTAATATTTTTCAGTATTTTAATTATGAGATTCTCCATATATGCTTTTTGCAGCACTGACGAGTACCATTACAGTGTAGAAAATGCTACTGAAGAGAAATTAAGAAGAATAAAAAAGCAGAGCAGCAGCAATCAATACAAGGATAGGAAATCTGGTAAAACCAAAACAATTTAATTAAAAGTCATTACATAGGTTTATCTAACTTGTCAAAACTTATAAATCAAATGTCCTGACAGCCCACCATTTGAGTCCATTTGTTGCTCAAACAAACATACTTGAGAAAAAAAAGGATGCTTGCATCAAAATTGAGTGAGGTCGATTCTTGGTGGCAGAGAGAGAAGATTGTGGTCTTTACATGTAAATCAAAATAGTTATGTACTATATACTACAGCATAAATATGAAATAAAAACAACTCCTCTGTTCTGGTGATGATGGGATGATAGGAACAGTGGCTGGAGTCGCAGGACTTTGCGACAGATTGGGTAGATGCTGTAGCAAAGGACTGGACCATGCAGAAAGCAGGTTATACCTGGCAGCATTTTCCAAGTACTTTTCTGTGATGATACAAGCTGTGCAAAATGATGATGCTGTGCTTAAATCAAGATGTTCTATTCATTTGTGCTTTTGCCCATGGTCTGTTGCTATGTACTTAAATAACTGTGCAAAGTTGTGTGTTACAAGAATCCAGAGACTCACAGCTACAGGAGAGAAGGGAGGAATAAATCAAGCCAAACTAGCAGGCTTGAGGGTGCACATAGCTGTTAGACTTCATGGTGTTCTCAAACAGACTTTCAGGCTGTAAATTCCTCTGTCTGCTTAACACTATTATATTTTACAAACTTGCTACTAGATTAGTCTAAGGAAAACAGACATACATCTGTAGCATTCAATTTAATTCAACTGAGCTTTCTGATTCTCAGTCTAGTCTTTAGAGATTTTTTGGTAATTGTAACATTAAAAAAGAATCCTCACAAAAATTTCAAGTAGGAACACAAAATGTAATTGCTAGTTTGATCAGTCTTACACGGCATGAAATTTCCACAGGTAATTTTTACCCATCAGATCAAAAGACCGACTTCCTCCAGGCTGCACTGAACTTCTTTAAATTCATACAAACAAAAAAGCAGTAATATCACAGAAAAGCCAGGTTGTTCATATCTGAATAGATTTTCTGACTCATGTAATTACATTTTTAAAAAAATTAAAATATGGATTCCCCATGTAGAGCAAATGATTTATCAACACTTCAGAAATTTTACCTATAGAAAGCATCTTCTGCATTCAGAACCGTAAAACCTGAATTTTAAATTATATCTAAACAAATAAATTCTTTTTTTTAAATTGAAAGCATGTTCATGTTGAAAACTCTGAGGATTCTGCAGTTTTAGAGTCATACCACATTTCAAGGAGTTTGCAAACCTAATTAAAGGGCAGACTCAAATTGGTGTCTAACATTGGTTCAGTTGATGGACTCCAGAGGGAATAAATCTAAGGCCATGACTCTGGAAAACATACACACTCAAACATCTTTTTTTTGCAAATGCCAAGACATAAACTCATACATCTCCTCAGGGCAGTGTCTTTTAACTAGACAGATTTTTCTCAGTTGTCTTCCTTAGGAATATTTTCCCAAATCAAAGCCTAAAATAATATACCTGCTGCAGAATCTGTAAGTAGGGGGTAGAATGGTGGGGGTAGAGGATATTCTTGTGTCCTTTGGCTCCTGGCATTTTGCTGCATGATCATATTGCCACAGATGATATTTTCAAGGACAGCTAATCACACTGCACTTAAGCAAACAATATTCGGCTGCACAGTGTCAGAAAGTCCAAGGCTATGGAAACAACATTACACTTTAAAGGAACATCCTAACAAATTTGTAGATTCAAGCTCACTGGCAAAATCTGGGGTCTTAAAACTTAGAGGCCCCGGCAATTTCTGACCCAAATAACTCTCTCACACAAACATATATTAAAAGAACAAGGAAAAAAACAAAAAACCCAATCCAAAACTGGTTGCTTGTAAGTTATTATTGTGTGGCAGAGCATGTTCTTATCTTTGCAATATACATAATGAAATACAATCACTCACCAGTTCATCATTCAAAAAGCTAAATCTGATTTTACAGTGAATATGCAATTTTGTCTCATCAGGTTCCATAGTGCTGAAATGCTAAACTTAACAATAGAAACTGATGTGATATGTTTGAAATTAAATTGAATCACTGCAAACAGTGGGTTTCTTCAGGGGCCAGCCTTGACTGAATATGTTTTTCCACTTCATTTTGCAAAGAAATCATCAAGTGTAATGGCTTCAAGCAATCTAAGTGACATGTAGGTTGAGAAAATAGAAAAGCATCACTGAAAAAATGCCACACACAAAGAAGGAGAAATTATCACACACAGCACTGAAGGCCTTATCACTTCCACATTTCATCTGAAGTCCTTTTAAGAAAAGTAAGGAGCCCAGCCTTAAACCAGTGAAGTCAGGAAAAAAGATTTAAGGCTTCTTCAATCCCCGAATAAGGCACAATATCTGAAGCCCACTGTGTGAACCTAGTGTAAGGTCGTAAAAGGAGGATACAGAGGTATGAGTTTAGATTTTTTATCAAATGCCTGAAGATTTGTTAAGAACCATCAATGGGAAAACAGAAGAACAAGTTCTCAGCTCACAGACAGCACACCTCAGAGCCAGCCTGATGGGCACCAGTGGCCAAGGCCAGCCACCCCAATGGACAGTACAGGCCATGGGCTGCTCTGCACGGCTGCTCACTCCACACAGAGAAATTGGGAATTTTCCTCCAGAAGAGGAGAATGTTACAGTGATTTTCATCCACTTTCCTGGGAAGAAGGGGACAGTACAGACCTGAGAGCACATCACAGATATATAATAGAAAGAGGCTTGTTTAGCTCACAAAAAATAATTTTAAAAACTACAAATAAAACATGATGGATCTCAGTCTGAATTTAAGTCTTTTTGTGGTCATTTATTAAGAGGTCTCTTCCAGCCTAGTGATTCTGTGATACTGTGATTTCCTTGAAATACTGTGAGAGACAGATTTCTTCAATACAGTCACCATATACCAATTATTATTTTTTTCTCTGTCTCCAAATGAAAAATAAAAGGTCAGGGAGAAATACCCAGTGTTGTTTGTTTCTTTTAGAGCTGAACTGCCAGCCAATTCCTCCTTTCGGAGCCAGATGGCTGTTAGGTAATTCCAGTATCAACTGTCCAATTCCTAGATGCCTGTTTAACAATATTGTTCATTTTGATTTGTTTACTTTAAAGATAGATCTGCAGGGAGGTTTACAGTCTCTATCCTTACTTAGGGGAAAGCATATATGAAAAAAGAAGGGGTTAGGAAAACAAAACCTGTGAGGTTTCCTGGGGAAGACTTTCTCCTAATCCTTCCAGAAAAATAATGAGCTGAGTGATTTACTGAAAGAAAAAGCAGTCAGTTGAATACTGCCCCAGTCCTTAGACAATATGGACATCTGAGCCTTCCCTGCAGGACAGGAAACGTGTCCATAGCAGTGTTTTCTTTTCAGAACTGATCTCCATTGCTTTCTGTCGGCCTCCAAAGCCCTCTTGCTCAGTGACATGTTTCTGAGGGCTCACCTCAGAAGCTACAGAGACTTCAAGAGAATTTCTAGGGAAAATACGTAAATTCACAGAAAGCAGCTCAGTCTCACATGGAAAGCCTGCAACATTCTCACTAGGTTAATGCCACTGCTGCAGCTGGTACAATAGGAACCCAGAATTTACTTGAAACAACAGTTTCCAGGTTCACCTTTTCATAGAAGGCTGTGAAGGCTCTAGTCTTCCCTTCAGGGCTTACAGCTACTGCTTGGCTCATGAGTTAATAAATATATCAAAACAGTAGTAGTAGTAATAGTAGTAATAATAATAATAATAATGAAATAATGAAATTTTGTCTGCCTTCTACATTCATGTTCTTACTCTGGGTAACTTTTACAACTAAGGTGAAAAAATGCCAACCTGCTAGAGTAAATGATCTTATTAATATCTACCTGTGGAGAGTATTACAGATGATATATCAAGAATACTGTATGTGTCAAAAAAAGAAATTTTTACATTTACAAATATAAAGGAACATTAACAAATAAAAATATTCACCATTTCCTTCCTGTACTAATAAAATTTAAACTAGGGGTGTTTTTCTTTCCATGCTTAAAACTTCTGAAAAGTTGGCAAACCCTTTGTTAGCCCTGCCAGCACAGAATTTTCATTATTCTTTTTTTATATTATTATCTTAATAGCAGAATCTGCTGATGTTATGATGACATAGTTTTCATGATAGCCTTTTTATTCCTAGGAAATGAAAGAAATCTAATGCAGTCTGTAAGAATCTAGTCAAATCAAATGCGTAAAATCAGATCCAATGAGTAAAGACTAGGCATGGAAAGCTCACACAGCTAATTACGTTTTTATACATCATTTTATTCTGGTGAAAATAATTTTGCAATATAACAGTGTCTCAGCATCTTCTACATTACATGTTCTTTTACAGGCTGCCCCTGGAAAGTCAAGAGTAAACTGGGAATCACACCATGATCCCTTTTATTTCTTCCAGCCATTTTCCTTGGTGACAATGTTTCTGCAGGTCAGATTCTGCTTTACTTCTGCCTGTGCAGCTGCAGTGTTTTAGACGAGTGTCAGGAGCAGAAAAGGTAAGAGACAACTGACAGCATAAGCAATAGCCTTTGCTCTCTCAGGACAAAATTTGTGTAGGAGTCCAAAGGAAAGATTCAGTTTTGTATAATAAGAGAAAATATAGTAATTTAGAAATTATGTGACTAGAGAAACTGATGATAAAGATTAATTTTGGAGCATCCTTTTGATTATGTTGCTGTAGACAGACAGAGCAAGGGTGAACAACTAAGTTGCCTTAGGCAGGAATTTTAATGGTGAAGGAGAGCAGAATTTGGAATGTGAATCAGGAAAAAGAAACTTGAAAGCACATTGATCTTGGGGAACTGGAATCAGTCATTAGGGAATATGACCCCAATTACATATATTACCTTAAGAATATTTGTACTTAACTCAGACACTACACGTTGAACGTGTAATTCTTTGTCAGCCCTTCTTAGGGCTAGACAAATAGTCTCTGGAAATTAACCTGATAATCTGACTAACCTAATTAAACTGATAATTCCCCCCCCCCCCCGCCCTTTTTTTTTCTCTTTTTTTTTTTGTGGCAAAGAACTTCTGGAAGCTGACGAACAGAATTGGCTTTCACAGAGTAAGTGAAAGTTTCATCTTGATTTGATAGAGAACTCATTTAAACTTAGGTTTTCAATGTCTTCTTCCTTAAAATGATATAAATATATACACTTCCTCTATTCTTATGTTCATTTAATCAAATTCAGAAAGGTAAAAGCATTAAGCTTTTCTTAGAAGTTGATAAATATGAGGTTAATGAGTAGTAGAAGGAGCAATTTGAACCATGCAGCCACACTACTTGGTTCTAAATTAAATTTCAGAAAATGGACTTGGGTATCATCATGGACAGTGCAATACAAATCTCTGATCTCTCTATGAGAGTAGTTAAAAAGCAAACAAATTGCTAGAATTTAAAAGGAATAGGTGGGAAAGTAATAGCAAAAGTATAATAGTGCCATTCTCTGAATCGACAGAATGATGCATCTGGGTCTAGACTCCCTATCCCCACAAAAGACAATGTAGAAAAAAAGGAGCTCAGAGACAGATGAAGAGAATAATTAGATACAGGAAAGCAAGAATGGTACTATTTTCAGAGAATAATTGGAACAGATATGCACAAGACTGAATGAAAAATCTCTTAATTTTATTTTTTTAAAGTTGCCCCTCTTTCTAAGGCATCTGTACTTGTTGCAAACAGTCCTGATGGTGTCAGTACTACCCATACTACAGCTGAGTCTTACCTATTTTCTAGGTGATAACAGTAGTATGAAGAACTCCATATTAAAGATTTTCTTGAAGCCAACCCTGTGAACATCTTCGTATTTAATCTGTCTTCTACATTCTCCTGTGACCTGTTTCTTATCCCCAATGAGGCCTATTGATGCAGTTGAAAACAATGAGATTGCAATTCAGCTCCTCCATGCTAGCAGTAGTGAGCGATGACAAGGGCATGCATGGCAGATCATGCAGATCACGCACAACTCTGGCTATCCTTCAAAATGTTTGATCATGTCAGTGTCAGTAGATTGCCTCATCCTCAGGTGCACTCTCTCCCACATAAGGACCAGGAGGTTGGCTCTGAGTCCAGGTGAGGAAGGACAATGTTAGCAGGTAGATGAAATTACTCTAAAGATTTTTCTGTGCAGTCATCTGTGGTTAGAGGTACATATTCATTATGGCCAATTGAGCCTGTTGCTAAGGCATGCTCTCTCATCTCTCCATGCCACTAAACTCTCACAGCCAGCATCTCCAAACGGTTTCAGTTGCCTGGGAGACCCTGCTCCACCCTGGCGAGCAGCAGCTGCCTCCCTTTTGCACACTTTCACAGGGCCTCTGCTGAGCTACAGCGACCTGCCTCAGCACAAAGCACTCAGGTGAGTGGCAGAAAGTGCCCTTGCCCATCCTTCCAACAACCTGAGGAACTGTGGAACAACACCATTGCATACAGGTGCAGCACAGATTTCCTACAGAGTACCATTCAGGTCCACAGGCGCTAAGCTTTTCTTAATGATGCCCCATGGTACAGGCCAAAACCAGCTGGAATATCCAGGATGAATATCACAGTTTATACCTCAGGAACAAAATAATTTTATTCCTAAATTATTACAGAGAACTCAGATTTTTCAGGCATATGAAAATGTGTTATGAATTCGTATAGGCAGTAATCTCAGCTGCAAACTTCACCATTGTGTTTCAACTTCAAAGAAAGCAGCTTCAAATATACTTCCTTTTAAAATAAAAACAGCCAATATAATAAAATTAAATAAAAAATATATAAAC
This sequence comes from Acrocephalus scirpaceus scirpaceus, assembly GCA_910950805.1. NCBI lineage: Eukaryota > Metazoa > Chordata > Aves > Passeriformes > Sylviidae > Acrocephalus > Acrocephalus scirpaceus. The sequence goes on from OU383777.1 coordinate 21,945,579, forward strand.
CTAGAAAATGAGTCTATCAAAGCCAAGCACTACCCTTCACATATTTCTCCTCCTTGGAGAGCAGATGAAGAGAATGAACCACAAATAATTTTGGCCATTTGGGTCATTTAAAGAATTACTGCCAAAATAACTGGGAGAGCTTGGCTGTGACTCATATTTTTCTGTTAAAATCCCATCATGAAAAAACACACATTTGTGACAGACCTTGGCTCCTAAGCACATCACATAATTGCTTGAATCTTTGTGCCTTGCTTACTTCTAAACCAAATTTCCTCAAGCTCACAGCTTTTCAGGAAGATTATGACTATATTTTTGAAGAACCTAACTTACATGAGTTTTTTTTCAAGGAAAAACACAAATCCTCAAAAAATATACAAAGCATGTCTCTTGCTACCACAAGTAAAAATCTTCAAATATCCTATATCACTGTTCTTTACATGCCAATAGAGTTAACTGATACACTGTGGAGCATTTCTTAAACTTTAGATAGCATTAGATAACATTAGATATGCAAGACATAGAAATTAAATAGTGGTTTGTTTACACCTCAACTTCATCAAAATTTATTGAAACTTAGTTAGGTTTATAAATTACCCATACAAGTAGATTTTCTTCAAAAGCATTGTTCTTTTGCTTTTTTTTTTAAAGTGGACCTTTAAACCGTAATTATAATCAGGCTTCAGACAAAATTTCCAGATGGTAGTTTCATTCCAGACAATCTGCTCTTTTGAGTGCCTCTCTCTGTAAAACCCAATGAGCATCAAGTGCATTTATCACATTCTGATGCAGTTCCTGGCACAAGATAAATTTACTTTTCATCTAATAGCATATCAAATATTTTACATTGTAATAATTGATGCAGCGATTGCAAAATTGCTGTTCAGCAGTGGAAAAAAATGCCATTACAGAGCCCAGCCAAGAACCCTGACAAGTCTGATGTGAACCCTAATGAATTAGCTGAAAAACAAGCACAGTAAGTTCTGCTCAAGTATGCTCTCTAAGCAGTAATTCACAAAATCTGCTTTTCACTGTATTTTTCCCTTGTGAGGCTAAAATGCATGCAAATTAGTTCTCAGCTGGGGTCATCATATTAAATATATTGAAAACACTCAAAGAGAAGCTTCCAGACTTGCTCTCAGCCCAGCACTGTCCTCAGTACTTCCTTTCTGTGCACTAAACTCCTCAGAGCCTCTCAGCACTAGCCATGCTTTAACACTTACTGGCTGTGACACTGAAACAGACGGAACAAGAACATTTTGACCATAGCTCAAACCAGGATTTGCTCCTTGGAGATGTGTCTCCCTTGGCTTGTTGTACCCTTGCCTCAGAAGAGTCCTTCTGTAGCGTCCCAGGTCCACGCTGAATCTCACAGAACCTTCACAGCACTGAATCTGCTAAAGAGATTTTTAAGTTCTCTACCGCAGTCATAGTGCAAAGCCTGTCTACCAAGTATTCTGCAAATCTTGTTCTGGCAGATTTTGGTTCAGAAATAGGATGTAGGCCTTATCTCAGTTGAGGATTGCATTTCATTGAAGATAATGTGGCACAGAAATTAAGCTGCATCAGTTCCCCCACTTCCTCAAGGAAGTCTATCCATGCTTTGAAAATCACTTTGTAGTATTTCTAATCTTAAGCAGGTTTTTCACAACTGATTGACCACCTGCAGTTCCTCCACTCTGTCACACTACAGGGTAGCCTGATAGAGCAGGGTAGTTGTTGGTTGTTCTTTGTGCACAGACAGTCTTCACCACTCTTAGTGAGTCTTCTGTGCACATAAAGACAGGGCAATTCTCCACCACACCACCAACCCACAGTTTGCCAAAAACTTCTGAACTAGTCCATAAGGACTAGCAACATGATACTGGAACTGTAGGATACAGTGGCCTTGGGCAGAGATATCTCTACCTGACACATAGAATCATTTAGGCTGGAAAAAGCCTTTAAAATCTGAAGACCTCACATAACAATGGACATAAAAGACATAATACATAAAATAGATAAAAGATACATTTTAGAGACAGAGATCCATCTCCTCTGCTGTTGGTTGGGAATAACAAGAACTTTTTCAGTCTGAGCAGCCCTGACTGATAAGGTTACAAGGACAAGTAGATCAGCAGCCACTTCTGGGATGGTCTTAACTCAGAGTGGAAGGACTTCATCTCAAAGCTGAATTCACATTTGTAGGTGCCACTCAGTTATCATTTGAAAGGTAAATTCCATCATCATTCTCACTTATCTAGCCACCTGACAGACATACCAGGAATTCCCAGGCATGAAAGTGTGAGGGAAAGGAGAGAAGGCTCAGGGCTGTTCATCCCATTGTTTGCCCAGGAGGCTCCTTGGAAATGACAGTGACAATGACTTTCCATCCAAATGGAGAAAGTGAGTCTTAGAAAGCATGTTCAGGAAACTGGACCACAACTGTCACGTAGGGGTCCAACAGTGACCTTGAAGGGAAAGCACTGCAATTGGATGTGATGGTAGGGACAGATTAAAAAAAAAAAAATGGAGAAAGCCCATGGTCAGACCATGAACAGCAATTCTCCATTGCAGAGGAAACAAATGTACCTCCAAAATTACCTGTCCCAGAAGGACTGTGACAGAGTAGTCACATATATGTGCATGGAAGGGATCCTGTAAAGGATGTCCCAACTTCTGCCCTTAGTCCACTTCCAGAGAGAATGGGACTCCAAGAATATACATCTTTATGCAGCTCCAAAACTGCTTTCTACAAGCAGCCTGCTAAGGAGGCCAAACAGGGAGCAGCAGGCACCAAATCACTTGGGCATACAGAAGAAAGGGCATAGTTGAACGAGCTTGATCAGTAAGCCAGGACATGACGAGTAACAAATGTGAACCAGGAACCTGCAGGGAAAAATAAGTAATGGTGTGTGAAAGGTGTATTGTGTACATGCAGACACACTGTGTGCACCTCAGTTATGGGACTGTCTCACCTCTCCCAGACAGCTGCTCTGTCTGCTGCTCGGGGCACCCATCAGAGCTGCAGGCTGGCCCAAGGATTGCAGAGCCACAATGAACCTGCAGGAATGGAGCTTGCTCCATCCTTGTCCCACAGGCAGTCTTTCATTAGGGCAGGGCCAGGTGTAGACACAGCACTGCAGCTCAGGAGGGGAACGGTGTAAGTGATGGAACCTCATGGAAACTCTGAGAGGTGTCTCCCAGCTGTGGTCACAGTGGATACCCAGGGATTTACAAAGGCACTGTAAAAGTGCATAAAATAGATGCAGGCTGTATTCCAGCCTGGGATGCCCTTAAAAATCCTTACATCAGGAATGGGGGACAACATCTAAATACTCTTAATGGTATGGAACATGATTGCTTGATTCATTACGTCCCCTTCATGTTCTGTCACAGAACCAGAGTTCAGAGAAGTGATTTGTTTGTGCTGTTGCTGTTTCATAGGACTTGGTTTCTCAGGAAGTGACCTTTGCTCAAGGAACCTATTCCTCATGAGGCACTCTGATGTGTTTAGCTTTCACAAAGACTATTAACTACAAGCATCTATGGCTTTTATGATTATATTAGAATTCATTTTAGAAGTTACTTCTTTTTGTATGTCATTTATATACCTACTGAAAACACAGAATTTAGTCATCAGATCTCCTGGAGATAGCTCCTTTATAAAAACCATAAAATAAGTACATTCCAGAAACACTTAATATTTTTTGTTTCCTTATTTTAATGATGATATATATGCAAAATAAACCAAGAATTCTGTCATATCAAGATTATAATAGATGAGTTCATGAGTTCATATTTTTTAATAGATCTTCTTGGTCTTGAATTATCTTACTAGTTTCATAAATTGAAACAGACAAAGCCAAGGGGCATTTTGCCACTGCTTCATATCTATAGCTTTTACCCTGAATTCATGCTTGCCACTGAAACATTCCATCTTTTTAAAAATGATGTGTGCACTTTGCTTTGTTGATGTGGTATGCTACCTAATGTATCAAACAAATGAGGTATCAGGTGGCATTATAGTAACATAACACATCAGCAGAGTTAGCTGTCTCTATGATCAGGTCTTGCATCATTACACCAGAAAACAATCAAAAAGCTGCTTGAAACATGGTACTGCAGGAAGAAAGAAAAAAATTCTGAAGCATTTTTAACAAGAATTCACAGAATTAAATTAAACCAGAATATACTGACATCTGTTACATGATACAAGGTAGAAGTTCTAGCCTTAAATTGTCATGTCATTTTTTGCAACTAATCCTAGAGCATCCCATGAATAGTCAGGCATACAGTACATTTGCTTTATATATGAACATTTTTAGCCTCCAGTTTATATTAGCTCCAGTAAAGTAGCTTATGCTTCCCTTGTTTCTTTCCTGATCATCTGAGCTGGTTCAAGAATCAATTTACTTGCAGAGAGGTGTTATTGTAAGACCACATACAATTAAGAATGAAATTTCAAGTTTTGATCAACAGCTAAATAACAAGGTGAAAAAACCAAAATATATCTTTCAAGTTTGTATTGTACCTTTCACCAAAAGTACTGATTTTTTTTCAATATAGGGATTATATCAGGAATATAAGAAAACAGGTTTTTCTCCATAAAATTTACATGTGAATTAAATCCACTAGCCATCTGAAAAAAAGTTTCTAACCTTCTTTATTTAGTTCTTCTTACCTTCATTACCTAATGAGATAATTGGAGTTTCACCAGGTCTGGAATCAAAAAGGTCACAGGTTTATCTAAAAAGGCAAAGGGGGATGCAGTCTGCAATATTATCACTCATATCCCTCAAAAACAGAGGGAAGATGCTATGAGTTTCTTGTTGGCATATTTCATCTCCTAGACCATGCTGGATCAGCTCAGGCACACTGCTGAAACTAAGCGCTCTCTGTCTCAACCACTAAAACATCATTCATTATCTCCTTTTTTTCCTTACTGCTCACAGCATTATGCTGCACTAAACCTAACTTTACTTCTTCCTCTACTTCTGTGTTAGACATTTTGCATGTTATGTCTTCCTTGATTCGTGTTTTCATAGAGAAAAACTGACTCAGACTATGTACAACTCCAGAAGTAAATGAGTAACTGAAAGCCACTGTATAGAAAAACAGAGATTTATTAACTGATCAGTTGCTTTTGTCATTACACCCCTTCAGAGAAACGAATAGGGAGAAAAATGCATGGGCACACCTGGATGTCTCAAGAAGATAAAATTCCCCGTGCAACAGTCTCTTCGAAGTAAAGTAGCATCCTAGCTGAAACACACATGGAATTGCATGGATCTCAGGAGATGTGACAGCCTATTCCCTCTCTGACAGCCTCTTTTCCCTCCTCCTGTCAGCAGTTTGGCTGGCCTTGCAGCTCAGCCCTGGCTCTGCACTACTGCAGCCACGAGATGTGGTGAAAGGCTATTACTGAGCTATGATCCACTGCCCAGGCTCCAGTGGCATAATGCTGTAACTGGTTGCTCTCCAAAATCCCACAAAACTATGTGTTGGCTGCACATGAAATATCTGCTTTTGGGTGGCTATAATGTTTCAGATTCATTTCTCCCACAGTCTTTTCATTTGCTGAACAGATTTTTTCATTATCTTTAATAGCCAACTTACCCCTCTAAGTAGACACTCCAGTGCACTGGGTTTTTGTGGTTTTTTTCCCATTAAAGTAATGTCTAGAGGAGTTCTTGCACCATCACTTGCCTTTAGCAAAAAAGGAGGAAGTGAAACTCGGCTGTGAAATCAAGGTACTGACTGCTCGTAACCTGAGCATAACTGATACTACCTTTCAGTTTTACACTTTTCAGGCTTGAACAAAAGTGCTGTGACTAATATTTTAATACATGTAAATTAACATATTGGAGTGATTGGAAACTAACATTTGCAATATGTTTGCCAAAGAAATGGTTACCAACACAGCTTACAACAACCACTCTAAGCTACAATTGCCGCATAATTTTTATTTTTCAATGCAAATTACTCTGGTCAGATTTAAGATACAGCACCATCTTATGGAATTTTTTTTATAGATTAATGAGTGCAAATGGTTATCTGCTGGCAAAAATATTTCTTTGCAAACAAAATGTAACAGGGCAGAAATATCCATCGTTGCACATTTTGTATATGGGAAAAGCCAGAATGAGCTCTGGAAATGGGAAAGGACATTGCTCTGACACAATCTAGCAAATCTTCCTTTTAACTACAAAGTCTATGCTTAGTATGCCAAGGATTTTTGCACTATTGTAGTATCACAGATTTCAACAAGTACTAAAATTTCATGTAAAAGATATCAGAGTACTTGCTGTTAATTTCTTAAACATGTTAATAACACATACATTTAAATCTCATTTTATTTGTCTCTTTGTTTCAGGGCCATTCATATAAAGTAGAGTCAAATTTTCAAGATTTTTTACCTCCGTTTTAAATAATGCTGACTATCTGTAAGTTTTCTTCCCTTGAAAGTTTAAATTCATTCCTATTTTGATGATTCGAGAAACTCCAGAAAAAAAAACCCAACAGAGCAAAAGCAAACCACATTCAAACAGCAAGAACCAGCAGTTCTGTTTTCCAATTTAACAGCCCACTATTTAAGAGATCATTTAATTAAAGGAGGTGTGAATGTTCACTGTCATTTCATGCATTCTTAGTCATAAATGTCAAATAGAATCTTTTGTGAAAGTAAAAGCCAGACCTTACCTTTTTTTCCTTTCATCAGCATTGAAAAAAAAAATTAAACTAATTAAATGTATTTTTGCCGTTTGTCACTTAGCAAGAAAAGCATTAGCTGAGTTTATTGCTTTGGTTTTTAAAGTATTCAATTAAGCATTGAACCATTGAATGCTTCAACTCAGCAGTGACTGACTACACAAACCCTAATTCTCTTGACTAATTCATACCTGATTATAGGAAAAAAACATATTATCACTTTAAAAAGAACAACCTACAATAAGGGTAGGTTATAATAACCAAAAATAATGCTTCGCCTCTTTGGGAGCCTGTGGAAGTATGTGTTTAACCATAAACACAGGTTTTAGTCTCAAACTCAACAGTCTTAAAGTTTTGTAAGAACTTGCTTTACTAGTGTTAGGTTTGCAGGTAAAACGAAGAACCTTCCTGAATGGTGGAAAAAAATGTATGTAGGATTGATGGATGAATGGATGTGTGTGTATTGTACACAAACATTTTAAATTACATGATGGTTACCTAAAATGCAGTGTAAAATTCTAAGTATTCTGCAACAATATAGTGCATACAGTGAAATCCTTGGGGCTGTGAAACATTAATTGATTTCTTTCCTCATAAGAATAATTTATGTCTGGGATTTCGTTTCTGAAGGAAGCATAGGTTTCAAAAATCCCATTAGACTGTATGTTTGCCACCTTCCTGAAATGTCACCACTGAGGGGTGAAGGAGAAAGGCTTTCTTTGTCTTAGGTCATTAAGAATATGTTACTGCCTTCTCCCACACTGTCCTATCCCAGGCCTTTTATAGTTTTCTGATTTACAATAAATGTCTTAAACTCCTCTAGAAACCAAGGGACAGCTAGTGCAATATCCTGATAACAGTGTTGAGGCTTCACACTGAAGCAGTATGATCACAACTTCATCTATATGATCTTTGTAATCAAAAGATTAGGCAAGTCCTGCTGGAGATCAAAAACCCAGTTGCAAAACTCTGTAGCAATGAGTGGCAGGTGAATTTGGCATCATTTCTGCCACTCATTTTGTCAACTTTCCCTTTAACACTAATCTCATGCCATTATTTAGCAACCATTCCCCAAAGGTTGTATTCCAAAGAACTCATTGCAAGATGCAGGACAGCAAAAAGAAATTATATTTGTATTTGTTGTTTGCCTTTGAAATTAGCTTAGCGAAAATATTTAAACACATTCTGTATGATGGAAGTGTCACCTTCTACTTGTTTATCTATTGTGGGGACAAATATGTTTCAATAAACTTGCATTGAAGCACATTTTCATCTAGGACTCTACTGTCTTCAAATAACTTTTTTTGGTGAAAAAAATGGAATTAAACTAAAAAACAAAATTAATTTTTAAAATTGTACTTAGTAAATGCCCACTTTACTTAAAATATCTCTTAGATATGTGAAAAGTTGAAAAAAAAAATAGTATTGCCCATGGGGTGTCCTGTGCAGAGCCAGGAGTTGAACTTGACAATCCTGATGGGTCCCTTCCAACTCAGCATATTCTATGATTCTATAAATATGTTCCTACTTTAGAAGCAAATGCAAGAATTACTTATCTGGCAAAGGTTTCCAGCACTCCTTTCAGCTTACTGCTAGGCAGAAATTTGGTAGTTTCAGAAAAATCATGTCAGGACTTCATTCAAATCAAATCAAAGTCTTACTGTCTTGATTTTTTAATGATTTTATGACAGTCTTCCTGACAGAGTCACCAGATGACAGAAGATGATAAAAGGCTGAAGAGCCAATGTGACTTTATAAAAAGATTCATACAGCCAAAGGCAGCAGTACCAAGCTCAAGTTCTTGAGAGTCCAGGATCCTAAATCATCCTTCATCACTTTGAAGTCACCAGATCTGGGCAAAGCCAGACCCACATTGCACTCTTTTTAACTATGACAAGGCATTAGAGCACAACCACTTCAACTTCCCTCCACAGGCAGAAGGATAGGGGGTTTTGGGAGGGGGTGGGGGAATACGAAAGCTGAATTCACAATATATTAACTGCAGGTGATGAACTTAAAGATATCCAGATGCTGCTAAGATTGTAGCAAATTACATGAACGATGCAACTTCATGTTTTAACCAAAACTTTCCTGGAAAAAGGTCACCTGTGAGAGGAATGAACTGAACTGTATTAAAATTGCACTGAAACTGTACTAAAACAACAAGATTGAAATCACATCTTCAGCTAACCCAAAGCATTCTGTTTGAAGACCAAGAGGCTGAGAGCATGAGAAGGCAGCAGAAAATTTTCAAATGGTGATGGAGAGAAAAGAATGCCATGCCATTTCCACTTACATGGTTTAAATTATTGTGCTGGTTCAAAATAAGAACTTAAAGAAAGACTTTTATCCAAGTCTAGCCACAGAATAGTAATTAAAAAAAAGAAGTGATTAACAAATGTTTCAGCTTGCTAGGTCTAAAGATATTCCCCTTCAGAAAGGCAATAAGAAGGTCTTTTAAAGGATAAATCCAGACACTAACAAGACTTCTCTTATCCCTGGATTAAAAATTACTATATTCTGGCATATCCAACTAGCAACTTCCTTGAAGTTCAAAGGCAGGGAAGAGTTTAGGAGCCTTTGGAAAATAAATGGCAAAAAGTTCACTGAAGAGAAAGAAGGGGCTATTTCTGTCAGCAGTGGACTTTGAACCAAGTCCTAACTTGTCAAGATTTACATTCAAAACATGGACAACTGGTATGATCAGAAGACTTTTCAAAGAGGCATAATCACAGTGACAAGCTTTTTGCCCTTTCCAGAGCACAGCCCTGGGGTATGCTTGGCACAGCTGCCTCTATCTGGATTCTCTGCAACATTTTTCTGTGCAATAAAGTATGTACACTGTTTGCAAGGAATTCTTCTGGGAGATATATCAAATTCAAATTCATACATAGTCATCTGAGCAGATTATGACTGTCTGAGTACTCAAAATGCAGATTTCAACCCTGAGAAGAGGGATTCTTTTTGTTTTGACCATATGCTATGAAAGGTCTGACAATGCATTCAAACACTCTCTCCATCACCAAATAAAAAATGACCACGTCTATCATTCCATAAGGGCTTCAATCAAGATGGTTTCCTAACATTCAGTGGAAAGATGTGGTCAGAATCACAAGGTTCCCTTGATATAATTTCAAACTCTTGAAGAAATTTCCATACAGTCTCATTATCCTTTTAGAATCGTTTGATTAAACAGTTAGTCTTGCTTTGTCATCTAGGAGTATTTTCTTTACATGAATCACTGAGTTAATGACCCTCTGTATCATTTATTTCATTGTCCACAAATCTGACAAAACAAACATTGACTCTGAATGTTGTTCTAAACATTAGGGCATGATTGTTTAAAGTTTATCTATTTTCTTTTCCAAAGGGATGATTCTGAACTCGTCAGTCAGGGCAGTGCAGAATAGGGCCACGTTAAATGACAAGTCATTTCCATAACAAATGGAACAAAAAATACAAAAAGGACATTGTCAGTCCACCTGAACTCCACCACCCACCTTAAAGGAAGAAAAATTCATTTTAAGTGACAAGACTGAGACTGAATTCCAGAGTTCAGAACAAACAAGAAATAATTCTCCTGAACAATGCAGGCAGTCACCCATCATGATATTCAGTTTAGGTCCAGTTCCTGGTCAGCATCCAAACAAACTGCATTTTTGGATAATTTTGATAAATTATGTACACCGCCAGGAACTTGAGCGCATTCAGAAAACAAAATTAACAGGGCAATAATACACTTAAAATACTTTTAAGTAGATGCTATGCAAAACTGCAGACTTGCATAGTGAGAGTAGAAAGAATTAGAAAGGCCGAGCCCCTTCTGCATCCCTGTTATCCCTCTCCCCTCCTCACCCCTACTCTTTTCACAATACAGAGCTGTTGTCACTGGCAATATCAGTGCACCGAACCCTGTTTGGACTAGAGCAGGGCTACATTTCAAACAGACACTGGTGGCTGCTCACTTCATAGTGTTTGGAAAATGAGGCAGATCTGCCACTGGAAATACTAAAGGGACAATTATAGGTAAGCTTATAAATTCTATCTGTTCAGCATGATGTGGTTAAAACTGGCTTACCTCTGACAGTGCCAGTTTGGGAAAAGTGTACTTCGAGTGTGTCCACTGCCTGTGCAGAAAGACTAAGGTGTCATGTAGCCCACAGAAAGCTGAGCAGGTGGAAGATATTTCCTTTTTATTAAAAAAACCCTTTTATAAATAGGGAAGGAATAAATGGTTTTCCATGTTTGCTGCAGACCTGTGAGACTAATATATTAGTCTAATATATTAGGCAAGAGGCTGAAAACTCCTGCTCTTGCTCTTGCTCACAGTATCTCCCAGTCATTGCCCCCTCTCATTTCTGTTGTTCTCTTTGCATGACTGGAATCAAGCTTCAAGGCAATGCTGAAGGGAGAAGCAAAATGAGGTACTTGGTTTCCTGTGCTCAGACCCAAAAAGGGCCACTGCAGGGAAGTTCTCATCAGGATCATGCCCTGCAGTGCTTCCTGGAAGGGGGATGGGGCTTGGGATGGATGACTTGCCTCCCTGAAAATCCACCCTGTGCTTCCTTCTCCTTGCCCAGGTATCAAGTGGAGAACCAGACCATGACCCCTTTGAAAGTGCCTGTTCCCTTCAGCATAAAAAGATAGGCACCATGTTGCATTTTCTCAGATGAGTCCATTTTGGACCGGATTCCTCTCAGAGTCTTTTCCTCCTACACAGGGAGAGTTCTTAAGGTCCATCCTCATCTTGACTGAGCAGAACAGCTCCAATAGGAAAGGGAGTGGAGCCAAACTGTTTTTGTCTTCCTGCATGCTCAGGAATTGAGTAAACACAGTGTAGGGTGAGGAGAGACAGAGGTTGGGATCTTTGGAAAATCAATAACACAGGCTAGGCTGCTTGGCACAAGTTTTGAGAATGGGAGGCTTGGGTTAACATTAAGACAAGCTCTCTGAATTTAAAAAGTTCAATGTTGGAACTATTTGCATAGAAGATTAAATACTAGAAGGTACTAAGGACAGGTTAGATAAGCATCAGTCCCAAATAATTTAGGTGTAGCAGATCTTATTTTGGAGCAGAAATACAATCTTCTTAAGTTTATTTCCAAGTCTACTTTCTATTATTGTTTTCAGAACCAAATGGGGCTTAAAGCAAGCACATTTCTCTGGAGATTCCAGGGGATTCCATGGAACAGGATTCCATGGAAATCACTAGCTGCATTTGGTGGCATCACATGTGCAGCATGTCCTATAAAGGATATCACATTCCACTGTGTTGCTGGAAAGACTACACACCATTCACAACAGCGAGTCCTGTGTCATCTGGGCTTGCTGAGAAACCAGGTATTTTAGAAAGTAAAACAGTCCCTGGTAATGATACCTGTGTGTTAATAACAGCCACATGAAAGGATTAGTGTATTATGGCTACCGTAAAGGCTCTGTACCTTCCTTGATGCTGCTAATTCAGAAATTCACTAGCCTATAACAAGACTAATTTTAAGATTTTCACTGGCATTATTAAGCTAATGAGACAATTGACTCTGTGGTGTACATGGTCCTAACATCCTTGCCAATAAAGGCAGATTGTGAGGTAGAGGGGTTTCTTGTGGATAGAAGCATTCCTTTAAAAAAATGAATTTGGATATTTCTTTAGAATTTTAAAGGAAATATTTGTGTCATTTTTCAACCCCACATGTAAAAATCAAATTGGCTTAAATATTTGAGCTTAAGGTGTAGAGAACACTACCTTTCAGACACAAGGCTACCCTGAAACAAATTAATTCAAAAATCTCCATTTTATAGAATAGCTTTTAGTACTAAGTCATGATGTGACACAAATTTTAATATGTCCTCTTAGTGACAACCTACTCTTTACATAGCTGCTGTACAGTCTGTGAGTAATGCAGTGCCACCAAAATGTCAGAGCAGGGCATATGATCAGTATTTTCTCATAAATTTCTGTACCTTTACATACATATGCACAAACTAAATATGAGCTACAAAACTGGGACCTAAGTGTGGAAATACTTGGATCTGACCTAGGTCTTTCTCTTTATGTGAATCAGTTCCTGTCATCACTAATGCTAGTCAGCTGCCCCTGAGGACTCAGTTGTGGAGTTTTGGAGCAGATAGTACAAGAAGATTCTTCACATGGAGGGTGGCTGGACACTGGGGTTCCCCAGGGAAGCGGTCGCAGCACCAAGCCTGACAGAGTTCAGGAAGCCTTTGGACAATGCTCTCAGGCACATGGTGTGACTCTTGAGGATGGTGCTGTGCAGGTTAAGCAGTTAGATGATCCTTGTGGGTCCCTTCCAACTCAGCATATTCTGTGATTCCATGATTCTGTGAACTGAGGAGACAATGGGAATTTCTCTTCAGGGCTAGAAAAGCTAGTTAGGAATCAAGCTTGTGGATGCTCTTTGATTCTCCCTATGCTCTTGTCTGAGACTTAGGTAACTCATGAACACTGGCATCAAGTTCTGACATGCCAAAAAGAAGTACCAGGACAAAAAGGCCATTTTGTTTAATGGTTACTCACAGGGAGTCAGATCAAATGGAATAGTTTGGGAGGAATGCTGTCCCAAACTCTGCAATTCTGGTATACATCAGTGGAGCAAAGGTGTTTAAGTAGGAGAAGAAGAATATATTACACATTTTCTGCAAATGCAATGTCTGCAATGCGATGAACAAGAAAGACTTTGAAGCAGGGTAACAGTGTGATGGTGGCTGCAAGAGTGCAATCTCTCTATCTTCTAAGCCTGTGAATGTTCCATAACTTGCTTGTTTGGTTGAGAGGACCAAAGGAATAAATCCCATCTTTTCAGGCAGAGAGAAAGACAGAAAGATGTTGTCTGAATATCTATGCAGAGTCCCAGAATCTCTAATGTGCTATTGTGAGACCTACTACAAAGTAAATCAGTGGCAAGCCCGGTTTTCAGGAAAAGCTCTATTTTGTCAACACGAGCTGAACAGCTCTGTTCATTGCAAGTCAGTTATTGCTACTACCCATTTTATGTATGGTCAACATTGCAATGTCTAGTGATTTCTTTCTACAAATTCCCATCCAAATACTTGAATCTGCACAGAACACCTGAAATTAATAGAGAGGTATCATCTGACATGCCTCTGAGAGAAATCCTAAATGAAATGAACTTATATTATATTCCAGAAATAAAACCAGCAGAAATTTTAGCCACCTCCCACAAACTCTTCACAAAGGATTGAATTAACCTTTTATGGAAAAGCTGGAGAACTGGAAAATTTATCAGCTATGCACAAACTTCTCATACCGTAGAGGTGAGCACTACAGTGGTACACAAATCCTGATAAATTTATTTTTCTGAAGACCTATTGTACACAGATCTAAAAAGAATGTAAGCTCTTTTGAAATTTCAAACTTATATTCTTCCAAGCAGATTGTAAATCCACATTAACAATACCATAGGCCCCTAGAGCATCTTTATTAGGTGGTTTTGTCTAGGCAAAAGCTCATACATACAAATGTACTACAGTGTCAACAAATGCCTTCAGAAGGGGTAAGCAAGAACACAGAAACAATTACCATCAACTTAACCATCTTATTATTAAAAAAAGAAATCCCCTAAATATCATAAAAATATGTTTTTTCTACTTTACATTTAGATTTTGTACTTTTGAGGAAGTTTTCTGTCATTCTTTCCAGTTTTTCTCCATGAGTTCATGGTATACAAACAAAGGAGGTCACAGTAGGTAAGGAAAAGGGTGAAGCAGTACTTCACCCACCACTAAGTGCTGCCTGGTGTGGTATATTCTCATGAAAAACCAATTACAAAGCACCCTAGAAACATCACTGTCATGTCTGCCTTTGGCCATGACCTGCTTACAAATAACATTAGGTGAGATTCATGCTTAATCATATGGTTTGGTAGTCCAAAATATTAGAGAAAAATAGTTCAAGAAAGTCTAAAATGACAACGCTATGCATGAAGCTAAAACTCATTACTGAGCCTCAAAATAATAATGAATTTTATGACCGAAAGACAGTTATAGGTGACTTACAGGGCATTGATTCTCTACTAGAAAATCTTTACTGAGCATAAGTAAGTTCTTATATGCTTTAATTTTAGCCACAAATTTTCTCAAGTGAAGGATTTGAAAACATAGCTATAATTTTTATATCTTGGGAAAAAAAATCTTAAATCAGTTCAAAACTTTTTTTTCACCAATAGCTATTTTATTGCTTCTTTTATCCCCTAAATAGCAAATCTTAACAATAATATCCTCATTTCATTGCCATATAAAGAAGAACAATCCATTTCTTAACGCCATTTTCTTCAGACTAATATATTCTATAAACTAAGTAAGGCAGAATATAATATCTAGACAGAAAAAAATCAGTTGAATGAGTGCAATTTTATATAAATCTGTGCTGAGGTTGGGAAATTGAAAACTAAATATAAATAAAATGGTTTTAGTTAAATTTTCTTAATGGGAACTAATGTTCGACTTTTCATTGTTGTGGTTGGATTTTTTTAAGCTTATAAGTATTTGAATACAAATATCATGCATTGACATTTCTGCTTTTAAGTGGCTGAGCATTTGAACACAAGCATCTGTAGAATTCAGGGACAGGTTCTGACTGGTTCCTACAAGACTGATACCACCATTGTTTGATGGTAGCATTATCAGTGAAGTACAAAAAGGGCTCCTGAAAGGTAGCTTTTGTGCTCTGCAGAAACATCTAAAATATATATTTGAAAAATATACTCTACATCAAAATGCACCAGATGAAAAGTAGCACCAAGAATCAACATGAGATTAGAAGCAAAAATGCAAATAATATTAGACAAAAGAAGCTTTACAGAATGGAAATTCACAAGATCAAATAAAGGGTTGTGATCCAAGTAGCTGCAGAAGGTAAGAGTGTTCATCCTAAGCTGTTAGATATGCTGATAGATACTGTCAATTCATTTTACCAATGTACCCAATTCCAAGCTGAGAACATTCTATTTTGAGCCTAGTCTGATGGAAAACAAAATTTAAATTGTTTCTAAATTTCATCTTTTTCCCCAAATAAGGAGATAAGGAGGAAAAAAGCTGAGGCCTGAAGGCAACGCATGAGACGTTTGCTGACTTGCTAGAGGTCCTTTGCATGCAGCTCTAGGTAAGACATTGATGTTTTAAGTAGTGGAAGAAAGCAAATAGCACTCCTATCTTCAGTAAAGACTAGAAGAAAAGAATAAAAGAACTACAAACCAGTCAGCCTCACTCTAATTCCTGGGAAAATGATGGAGCAAATAATTCTGGAGCTGTTTCCAAACACTTTCAAAGTTTTCTACTGATGGGATAGCCAGCATGGGTCTACGGGGGAGAAATTATGCTTGAGCAACCTGACAGGCTTCCATGACTGAGCAACTCACTTGGTGGATGAGCAGAGAGCAGTGGATGTTGTCTATCTTGACCTCAACCAGGCTTCCAACACTGCCTCTCTCCCATAGCACTCTCATAGACAAACTGAAGAAGCGCAGGCTGCCTAGGTGGGAACACTAAGCTGCCTGGCCTAAAGGTTTAGGCAGGTGATCACTGACACAAAGATCACCTGAAAGCCCATCAGTAGTTCAGTACCCAGGGACTGATACTGTGATCAATGCCTTTTAACATCTCCATTAATGACCTGGACTATGGGACAGAGCACACCCTCTGACAGTTTGCAGACGCCATGAACTTGGGAGGAGTAGCTGATACACCACATGGCTGTGTGACTGTTCAGGTTGTGTGACTCAACAAGCTGGAGAAAACTGCTAACAGAAATCTCAAGAAACTCAACAAAGGGAATTGTGAAGTCCTGAACCTAAGGGATGAAAACCTCCATGGATCAGTGCAGGCTGGGAGCTGGCTTCTGAAAGCAGCTTTTCAGAAAGATTTAAATTTTGGAGGACATCATGCTGGAGAGGCTGAGAAAGCTGAGATAGTTCAACCTGGAAAAGTGGAGGCTCAGGGGAAGCCAGTTTATAAATACCTGATGGAGTGGAATAAAGAACACAGAGCCAGACACTACTCAGTGATGCCCTGGGAAGGATAAGAATTAATGGGTACAAAATGAAATACAGGAAATTAATTCTGTTTAGACGAAGGACAAAGTTGGTTTTTTTTTCCTGTGAGGGTGGTCGAACATGGGCATGAATTGCCCAGGGAGATTGTGGAGTCTCCATCCTTGCAGATGTTCAAAACCTGATTGGACTCAGCCCTCGGCAATCTGCTTGAGGTGACCCTGCTCCACTGCTTGGACTAGATGAGCTCAGAAAACTCCTGTCCATCTTAACAATTCTGATTCTAATACAAAGTGTGAAAAAAAACAAGAGAGACATCTACTCTCCATAAAGGTTCAGGCAGCTAGTGGAGCAACCATAATCTTTTCTATAAAGAAGAGTCATGTAATCGAATGTATGACATCATTCTGGCCTTTATGCAGCAGTAGTTCAGCGATGACATTGCTAGATTGAGCCATTACATTTAAAATTGTTTGGGATCTGGCTGCTTTAAATTTCATAGAATTCATATCCCAATCTGTGATTTGCATATCTTTAGTGGCAAGATTTTTGTAGTGTTACTTTATTTTTATTTGCTATTAGAATGAGAACAATTTTTGCAAAAGGCATCCACAAATCTGAGTGGAAATTGTATTTCTCTTATTGAAAAAGTAATTTACAGTAACCATATTTTTTATGGAACTATCCCTTATCTACTACAGGACTAGCACTACTTGCCATGGAGACACAAGCAATGGCATATGATTGGTGATGGTGGTCCAACAAAAACTGGCTGCGCTGAGGAAATGTGACCTGAGATGTTCAGCAGGTTGACATTTATGCTTTTCCCTGACTACCTTTCTGCATTTCACAGATTTTGCCTACTATCGTTAGTTAATGTTAAGGACACAAGCCACTCATAAAAATAGCCCACCTATTTCTGTACGACTGCTACACTTTGCACCCAAAGTGTGAAGAAAGCCAGTGTGTTTGTTAGCACGACTCTCCCTCAGCGTCCCCTCATTCCCCCGGTACAGATCCAGCGGCAGAAGAACTCAGACTCTTAATGCCTAATGCTGCCATCTAGCTAATAGCTGCTGCCCACAGCAGGAGGAATTCCACCTTCTGAGAGCTGGTTCACAAGGGAGGTAACAGACAGCTTTAAAGATTCTTTCCTAAATTTGAAGTACCAGGCACTTCAAAATATTGGTAACAGACTAGAGTCCTTCACCATTCTAAACCCAGCTCAATTCATACAGAATCGGGTTGGCTGCATGAGTTTGTTGAGTTTTCATACAGGGCTTTGAAAACTTGCCACTGCTAATGAACAGGGCCTGGAGCAGTGGGGACACAGCCTCAGCTGCCATTGTTTTAGAGCTGCATACAGAGTCATGGCCCTTCCGTGCACCAGTCCATCCCTCCAGCCTTTGTCCTCTTTGCCCCTGATTCTTCCTTGTTCAGTAATACCCTTGTCCTCCCTGGTACCAGCATAATCACCTTTGGGTATGTAGGGAGTGAGAGAACTTGTTGATCCACACGAAATCTGATGTCCCTTCCCTCCCCCGGCCTGCCTTCCGAGGAGGCCCGGAGTACACTCCAGAAATTTGGCTCTCACACGGTGAAGCCTTTTTTGTTTTAGTGAGTGCTATGGTAGGCTTTTGTATGGTTCTCACAGCCTTAACCGTGACAACAAGTTCTGAGACTATGCACCCAATCTTGATCCTCAGACAGTCTAGAAAAACGATTTCAGAAAGATATGAACTACCTATTTGTGGCTGCAAGCTCTCAACAGAAGTAACCTGCGAGAGCAATGTACACTTCAGCATCAGCTCACCTGCCACCTCAAATGCACGGCTTCAGTGGCTTCCTTTTCTCGGGCCATTTGAGATGCCTCTCAATCCCCCACCAACACTCGGCAGAGGATGCTAGCGAGGCTCGGGGCCGGCGGCGAGCTCAGCCCCCGCTCTGCCCTTCCCGCAGGGAGCCCCGCCGTGTCCGAGCCGGCTGGCGAGCCGCGGGCGCGCTTCCCACTCTGGCCGGGACGCGGGGCAAGGAGCACCGCTGCCAGGGCCGGCAGAGCCCGAGCGGAGCAGCGCTGCTGAGGGCTCCCTGGCCAGCGGCTGTCCCTGTCGCTGGGAGCAGGGCAGCCGAGCCGAGCCGCGCGCTGCGGTGCGATGGCAGCCGCGGTGTTACAGCAGTGCCAGCGCAGCCCGCCTGACCCTGTCCCGGACACTCGCGGGGCGCTGCGCTCGCCGGGGCGGGCAGAGATGTTAACCCGGCCCCAGTCCCGCCTCTGCCTCCGCCGGGAGCCGCTCGGAGCAATTCCCACGGCAACCCAGGCTCGACCCCCTTCCCAAACCCCGCCTCTGCTCTCCGCCCCGCCGCTCCCGCCCGGCGGCCGCCGCCGGTCGGAAACAGTCCGTGTGTAAACTCGACGTGTCCGGAAAGGTGCGCGCCGCTCCCCGCCTCGCTCCGTGCCCGGCCGCGGGGCGCCCCCGCCGAGAGCGATGCTGGACCCTTCCTCCAGCGAGGAGGAGTCCGATGAGCTGCTGGAAGAAGAGCGGCGGGACGTGCTGGTGGCAGCGGGCGGCGGCTCGCCGCGCTCGCTGCCGCCGCCGCCCCGGGACTCGCGGAGCAGGGAGGCCGGGGCGGCACGGGCAGCCAGCCCCAGCCCTTCGGTGCTGAGCGAGGGCCGGGAGGAGCAGGAGCGCCTGCAGCGAGAGGAGCGGGAGAAGCGGCTCCGGCTGCAGCTCTACGTGTTCATCGCGAGGTGCATCGCGCACCCCTTCAACGCCAAGCAGCCTACGGACATGGCCCGCCGGCAGCAGAAGGTGAGCCCCGCCTCCCCGCTCCCCTGCCCCGCCGTGTGCGCTCGCCCCCCGCGGGCCGTCCCGCTGGCCGGTGCCGCGCCGCCGCCCCGGCGCTCGGCCCGCAACAGGTTGAGCGGGGCCGCGACACCGGCCGGGCACGGCGCTGCCGGAGCGGCTGCCGCAGGGCTGGGTGTCAGCGAGCCTTGGCCAAAACACACCCTGTATCTAGGAATCCGTCAGTCACCAAGGGTGAAGTCGTTTAAGTTTTTAGAGTTGCGCTCGAAGTCGCCGTGCGAAGGGCACAGGAGCGCAGGGAGCGGGCGCGCTGGGGCCGTTCTGCGCTGGAGGATAAATTCCTGCTTCTCGGCCGTGCCCGATGGGTGTAACTAAACCTGCCGGAGGTGCCTCCTGCGAGTAGCGTTCTGACCGTCTGTACCCAACCCGAGCAAATTAAGCCGTAAAACACAGGTGAATGAGAAAACTGTTTTGTTTCATTAGTTGAGTGTACTCTCTCTACAGAGAAGCAATCAACATGCATGTTTGTGGTGAGAATGACCTTCTAATGAGGGCTGACCTAAGTTATTCTTTCTGTCTTGTACGTGAAAGACAGGCTTTTGAGAACTGGCAGGTGCGTGGTACGTATTTATGCTTATTCTCTCTTAATTATGAGCTATTGAATAAGTAGAATACCTAAAGTTTTGGATTAAGGCACTACATTTCCAAATAACTACTTAAAAGCTCAATTCTTGAAATGTTTGGTCTAAAAAATTGGGGTTTTACTTTCAGATTTGTAAACAAACAAACTAATCCAAAACAAAAGAAACAAACAAAACTCCCATTCTACATGACTTTCCAGAAGGATAGTGATAGGACACAAAAATTATTTATTTCTACTTGGCTTTTATGATCTTGATACTTCCAATATGTCTTAGGGTTTGTAAAATCCAATGCTAAGCGTTTTGGGGTGTCTGAAGTATACCTGCTGTAGGTAATTGTGTTTAGTGAATTTTTGGACAAATTAATGTGGCAACACGGTAGTGAAAATAAGATTGTTTCTGCAAGACTATTTTGTTTTTATTAAGTGTTAGGTACTTAAACTCTGGAGCCTGAATAGAGACATCTTGTAAGCAGAAAGCCAAAGAAAATCTGAAATAAAAATTTTCAGCCCACTGGAAATTCCCTACCCCAACACGGAATCATCAGAGAAATTATATTTTGAAGAGACATCTGGATCCCTCTAAGTGTGACTTCCCGCTGGACAAAGCCAAAGCAGACTTGATGTAGTGCTGATATCAATCTAGGTTCAAGCAGGAGTCTCAGAAGCCTCCAGGGATGAGATCTCACAACCTGTCTGTGTGACCTCCTCTACTGCTGCACTCTCCTCCTCTTGATTAAATTTTCCTAATCAGCTTCCAAGTTGCAGCTTGTGGCTATCAATTGCAGAGGATACTGAGCATTTAGAAGTTCTCACTCGTCTAAGTCACTGTTCTAAAAATAGGAACTATTTTAAAAATAACTACTGTATTAATTATTTTTATTAATAAAATGTATGAAAAATCTCGAGATTACTGATGTGCAGCAAGTGCAGAAATAAAACTGTTGAGGCTTTAACTATGAGCAATGAACAGACTGATTGACTAAATTGACTTGATATCTGAAATTAAATATTACTCTTGCTAATTACTATTTTTAAGTGAACTCTGGATTTTGCATTAATTGCAGTATGTACAGAGCGACTTTTGTCATATTTAGGAATTTAGCTGCAGAACAAGGATGACTTGGCTTTTCCTGGTCAAGAAAGAGTGTTTTTAAATAAGACATAACACAAAAAATAATTCTTTCTAGGAGTTACCCTTCTGTCTAGGTATCATGAAATGATTTCGATAACCATCCTTCCTCTTATTTGACAATTTTATATATATTAACCAGTTAATTATTGCATGTAGGGTAATAGAACTGGTCACGAGTTTTGAGAGTTCAGAAAATGTGCTTTGATGGTTCGGGATTGCCGAGAGCTGTACAAAGGAGCCCTCTTTTATGTCTAATTTCTGTTCCTGTGCTGCACGGTGCCTCCATGTCAGCTTTGGAATGAGAGTACAACCACCTGTCTTAAACCTTAAACCTGAAGGAAGACTCTTTCGGAGGTGTGACAGAGATGATTGAGAGGGAACCTTATCAATGTATATAAATATCTGAAGGGAGGATGTCAAGAGGATGCTCTTAGTGGTGCAGATTAGTAAGACAAGAGACAACAGATGCACTGAAGTTGCACCTGAATATGAGGAAGAACTTCTTTACTGTGCAGGTGATTGCATACAGGAACAGGTTGCTGAGAGATGCTGTGAAGTCTCCCTGACTGGAGGTATTCCAGAACCATCTGGACACAATCCTGTGCCATGTGCTCTGGGATGACCCTGCTTTACAGTGAGGTTCAACCAGCTGACCTACTGTTGCCCCTTCCAACCTTACCCATTGTGTGATTCTGTGACTCATATTCTATATGATAAAAGTCTGTCTTATTTCCTGAATTTTCTATCTGCCAAGATAGGATACAGATATGGACTGTTCCTTGATCTCTTGCTCTTTTGCTTCAGTTCTAACTTGTGTGACAGCATGTGGCTGGCTGTCCTCTGCAAGCTGGACTGAGGTTCCTTACCTGTGTTATGTAACTGGAGCTGTTAGCTACATGCCCTGTCCATCATCAGTTATCCAAGGTATCGTTTTGAATGAGAACCTGTGATGCTGTGTGGTTTCAGCTCGCTGCCTCTTTCTGCTTGTGAACTCCTTGTAGTGCTTTTGCACCAACAGTCTTTCAGATGGCCTAAGAATAGTATCCACCCTCCTTAAGAGCAAAAGTAATTTGTTCTTTCTGCCAGTTCATTTGGCATATTGCTGAGCAAATACTGAAGAATGCAGTTTGCTTCCTTTTTAATGTGGAACATATTATCCAGTAAGGGAGTGAGATGGAATTCATATATCAAATATCTTCAGCTACATTGTAATATCAGTAAGGAAATGGGTTACAGTATGGCTGGCTTCTTATGTTCTTGCTTTAGTATCAGATTAAAATGTACTATATGGTATCTTAAAACCACCATACTTAATGGACTGTGTTATACTAATTAAAGAATTTTGAATGCAGGCAGTGTTTCACTACTGTGTTGTCCTTTCTTCTTCCTTCTTTCTTCTTGCTAAATAAAATTAGCTCTGCTGTACTGTTATAGATAAGACTACTAAAAAAGAAAATCAAACTTTAAGAAAAAACAAGAACTATCATAATTCACCAGAGTCCATCAGTTCCTCTAACTCTCTTTTAATGACAAATTCAATGTAATTTAGCCCAGGGTTTGCTGAATCGCATGCTTTAATAATATGGCTGTTGTGGTGTTTTTTTCCCTTAGTCTCCAGGATGGATATGTGATAGAAATACTCTTTTTTAACTCTTCAGAGTTAGTTGATGACCTGCTGTTATACCCTACCTTACTTTGGTTGCTGGTAGATTTTTGACAGGGAAGAGGGAATAATCAAATATTGGAAGTGTGGAACTGAAGCATGGTGTTATTTTTCGAGGTGGAGTAGCATATCCTGATGAAGAGGTCAGTTAGCTCTACAGAGTAGAGCTAGTATCTATTTAGTAACATAGTTTCAATAGATAATAATGAACATTTAGTTTTCTGCCTTGCAGAGTAATATTGATGCATCAATGCACTATATTTTGTTCTTTTATAAAGCAAATTTTGTCTGTCCCTGGTTTAAAGAGACTATCAGTTTTTTGTAGTTACCACTTTTTTTATGAGTCCCCTCTAGCATATTTCACCATTTTTTTCTTCTGCCTCTTCACTCCTTGTTTCTAGTCCCAACAAAAGAGAGGACAATCATTAACTAAGCCCAGTCCTCTTCATTCTGTTCTCCTACCCCAGCCAAATCAAATTGCAAACTGCCAGATTGAATTTGTCCGTAGAATAATATTTAGGTTGTGAAAGAATTCCCTTGTGACTGTCTTCCATCAAGGGAAAGTGGTGTATGTGAACATATATTATATATTAAGTATAAATGTCCTGAGCCAGTGATTAGATGGTGACCCTGGTAACTGCTGTCCATACTAATCAGTTCTACACATGTCTGTACCCACCCAGTTGTACTCAGCAAGTGTGTGCCAAAGGCAGGTTCTGTATCTGGGAGATCAATCAGAGTTAAAGTTCCTGGGGAAGGAAGGGACAGCAAAGTGCTGCAATTAACTAGCCAAAAAAGAGATGTTCTTCCTATGTTTTTCTTTCTCAACATTTTAATATTTACTCTAGTAATCAAGTGGCCACAGAGAAATCCAGGACTAAGGGAGAAGGAGCATTCCTAGGCTAAACAAGATTTTGTAATGCATGAAAGGCTTAGTACATCAAAGCTGCTAATTTAAGTCTCGCTTTCATAGGTGATAGGTATTAGAAGTAATTGATCTGGCCATGTAGAACGCATAACTGAGTTTACTTCCTGAATACCTGATGACCCATTTTCCTTCCATTCCTTCTCTCCCATCCAGCTACTAAATCACGAGTAGATCGAAACCATAGACTTCTAGCTAATTCTCGAAATTAGGAGCAGGAATAATCAGTAATTTATTTTCATCTGAATTTTGTATGTTCATTCTTTCCTCTTTCTTGGGCTTTATCTGTAAAGGAGAAGTTTATAATGATATATGTTCAATACATAACACTGTTAGGAAATGATGGTTATAGGGATAGATGTCATTCTCTGGATTGCAGTTTTGTTCCCAATGTTTGTCTTTCTTCTGTCTGAAGCTCTGTATCTCCTTACTTTGGAGCTGGTGATGTATATCTGCTTATTTGTTGGCTAAGCATGTTTTGGGAAGAAAAATTGTGTCTTGGCCTCTGAACATGCTACATTAGATGTTGTGTTCTGCACTGCTAAGGTTATCAATGAGAATACATCCAAAACCATTGTTTTCAGAAACTCTAGACACATTTCAGAGAAAAAACATAGCTATAAAACTTGTTCATCTGGTCAAAATTCTGCTGAAGATCTTTCTAGAAGCATGTCTTTGAATTCTGCCTTCACTGTTTCCTTTACAAATCTCAGTTCTTTTTGTGGTGTTATAGAAAGTCATTTTAAATCAAGCTTATTGCCTTTTTTTCCCCCATAACACCTTGTAATTGTGCACTAAGCTGTGTATAGTTTTTATTTTTAGTCAAGTTAATATAGAGAATAAATCCTGTATGGGTAAAACCCATAATATGGTAGCCTACAGACATCTCTACATATTGAGACAAGATTATTCACAAATAATCTTGTGAATAGACAGAAATAGATCTTTCTGCCCCTGTGAGAACTGGCTCTTTGGGGAGGAAGTTGGTTTTGCCTGCAGCAGGAAAGTTGCTCGCCTTGGGCAATTGAATCAGCCATGGCTGAAGAGGTACTGAAGGGTGATGAGAGAAGCAAAGCCTCCTAGTAACCAGCACCACTTCAGAAATGACAAGCCATGAGTTTTATTTTAATCTTAAATTCTTCTTCTGGCCTACCAACTCAGCACTGATCAGTGTGGCTTGGCCAGAAGCTGACGATGTGCTGGGAAAACCACGTATTGGTGAGCAGCTGTGTAATGAAGTGAACATGTGTGGACAGTCTGCAAACCTGGTCTACTATCATGAAAAATTTATCAATCTCTTCTTTTGCCTGCTTTTTTTGTTTTGTTTTGTTTTCACTGCCTATTTTACCTATACTTGCCTTTGAAATTTGAGTAGTTATTATTATTTGATGGGACAATTTTAATTTTATTTTTCTGAATGTGTGACCTCAGGTTGTTTCTTTTTCTTTCTGTCAGCCACACAGTTTGACAACTGTGTTAACTGTTGGCAAATACTCATTTGAAGTTCCTGTGGAAGACTAGTTATTAGTTTTTTCTACAGGGGAGCTGACAGAAGGAGTGTTTGAAGGATCACTCTATTGCCACGCTCTCTGCAAGGACTGTATGGGGGAATTGTCTGGCTGGGCTGCCTTGTATTTCTAACCCTTTGCAGTTGTTATTCTCACATTGTATTTTGTGTATGTGAACTGCTGTAATTGGTGATTGAGAGGCAGAAATACCAAATCTGCTCATCTTGTCTTTAATACTTTCTCTGACATCATCTGTGAAATATACTCATTGATGCTGTGAAATAACAAAGCTGGGGAAAACACTTTTTTCCCCTCTGAACCACACTCTTTTATCTGCCTGAGGTGCAATATATCAAAATATCGATTAATACATACAGTCTTAAACTTCTATTGCCAGAACAGAAAATACTGTTTGGTTGCTAGTTGACTATTCATTGAGCAGTGCATTTTTTTAATAGCAGGTTTTCAAATTTTCTGCCTTGTGCCCCCATGCAAACCTGGTGTCACCATTTTGTATTTGGGGACACTACTAACCAATTGCCTTTCCATTGTCATACTGGTTACTGGAGTTGGTTTTTCCCTTTCTGGCTTTGTACCATTTCTTTTTCATACTGGTGAATATCATCCTGAAGTTGTTTTCAGTATGTATTGGTTTGCCTTTTTAAGGTACCTTTGTGTTCTACTCTCCTGTTATCCTTGTTTTTTCCTTGTGTGTAGATACTCTGCGAGTTTAACATATCCCTGCCTCCTGCTGCTTCCCTTGCTGCAAGTGGAAAGATAATAGCTCAGGGACAAGACTTGCTTTATTGGCCCAAAAGGTATCCTTAGAGGAAGATGGGATGATGTGTTTGTTGTCTTCTAGGAAAGTGCTTGGCTCACCGCCTCACCTCTGCTCAATGAGGGGTATGTTTTGGGGTGTTTGTCTTTATGCCTTGACTCTGGTTCTGTATTTAGTTGTACTGAGCCCCAGTTAGTATGTTACTCTGTCTTTACCAGGTACCAGTCTCTAAGGCTTTTAAACGTTTAATACTGAAGCCAGTTTTCATATAGGGTTTTTTGGCACATAAGCTGCAAACTTGCCTCCTGTATTTCTTTCCAAGTTACTCCTCTTGCTGCCAGCGGATGGCAGTGGCATGCGCTCAGACTTCTCCGTGACTTCTGACTCGCCATTCAGGATGGGAGGCAGGGCGAGGAGCAGCGTCTGCTGAAGTCCTGCCCATTTGCCTAGTGCCTGTCTCCAGTGCCTGGTTCTGCCTGGAAGTGCTGGCACTGAATTGAAAGCAGCCGAGTTCTTGTGCATTGCAGCTGATTCCCACAGGTTTCAGAATAGCAGCTGTGAAAAGGCAGTTTTCAGTTTGTTGCTGTGTGTGGGAAACTCTGAGCAGCAGTAGAGAAAGAGTGTTTGCACATCGGTATCAGGCTGCATCAGCTTAACCTTGCATTTTGAAGGTTATTTTCTCAGCCATACGCATTGAAGGCTTTTCATTTTGTATTTAAAACTCCCTAGAAGTTGATGGTACTTGCTAAATAGAATTTATTTCTGGTTCTTATTTATTTTGCAGTGAGGAGATAAAGCATATGCTTCTCTTCAAGTGTGATTGCTTGTATGCATGAGTTCAAGAATGTTCTTAAGTGTTTTTCCTGTTGGGAAGGGGAAAAGCATTAATTAACAGCATTGTGAAGAATGAACAGAGGTACAGCGAGTACTTCTTTAAATATGTGACCTGGTGAAACAAAATTAGAAAAAGAGAAGGTGATTATACAAGAATTTTTCTGCAACTGTGTTTCCATTTTTCTCTCAACTATTAATTATTCATTTATGTTCAATTGTCTTGTCTGTGGAGTTTTTGAAATAGAGGCTGGCAGCTTCTGTGTAATGAAAGTGCTGGAGGGATATTCTGAGTGATAGACAAAAAAAGAATCCTTAGGATAATACTTTGAGTAGGCTAGTTTGTGCCATAGATGAGGATGTGGAAGAAAGGACAAATATATAGGATATAAACGAGACCTCTGAAGAGGTGGTGTACATCTACAAAGATTAGAGGAGAAACAGCCATCAGTGATGGAGAGTTTCATGGACTGAATTGAAGGTGTTCAGAAAGTGTATGGAACAGAATTAATTTTGGAGTAGAGGAATTGTTCAGCAAGAACAATGACAGAGTTAAAGAGGAATGAATTTGTAGCAGAGAAATCCATTTGTCATGAAAGTTATGTTTTTCAGTATTAAACAAATGAAGGAGGAATATCTTGGGCGTAAGTTTGCAAGAAAGATATCGGTTTAGAAAAAAAGGGTAATAATTAAACTGGTAAATAAGGGAATAGTCTCAAAATCCATGTCAGTGCAATACAGAATAGCTAGGGCAAAGAACTGGTGAGAAAAATGGTATGCAGAAGTTGGACTGCATGAAAATCAAAGCAGTAGCATGTAGTGCACTGGGGAAAACTGGGTTTTTATCTGCAGAAGGTTGAAGTTGTTTTGTATGTTTAGGGTTTTCTAATGCTGAATTCATGAGTTTTCTTTTTCTAAGAAAAAAATCACCTTCAGGCAGTCTACGCTGAATGTTTATCTTGCTGGCTTTTGCTGGGAAACATCCCCAGTTTGTGCCTATTGCTCATAAATTCCTTGATTTATTTGTAAATTATGTATTCTGAGGCCTTGTAGCAAGGTTATTTCTTATTCAGAAGTGTTTTACAAATGTTTCTCTCCAACTATTTAATACATCAAATACTTATTATTGCTAAAATATTAATATTGACCATTTAAATTTTTTTTATTATTTTGACCTCATTATGGATGGAGCACAGGCAAGGAGAAGAAATAAAAATAAAATAAGCAGGTTTTTTGGTATAGATCTGATATGAAATCATCTTAGAAATCAGTTCCCCTTTCACTTTCTCTTCCTTCCTACAGTGTCATTAAAAGGCAGAGAATTTTTCAGTCTCTTACCAATGGGGATTTAAGAGTAAATAGTGGTATTGTTTGGAGATGGAAGTTAACAAACTCCATTACAATTTTTCTTTTTGTAATAATCTTCAGCTAGCTGTTGGAGTATTTGCCTGAATGGACACATAGATTCTTCTTGAGGTGACTTAACTCCATTCTCATAGCCGCACGTGGGCTACACACAGTAGAGATTCTGAGCATACTAGTACATGGCTATGAAGTATCTGGATGTGTTTCAGCTTAAATATTCTGTGATGCAAGTTCTGACAATCTTGTTTATATGAATTTGGGTTCTTTGCAGCATACTTTGTCTCCCAAATTAATTTACTTTAAAAACACTACTTGAGATTGAGGCCAGCTTTTAAAGTTGTCTTTCTCTTGCCATCCAAGTTTTTGGGTACTTAATAACTTAATGTTCCCAGGCCTTTTTCTGTGATAATAAATGTTATAAAATTATATAAATGTTATATAAAGCTGTTATAAGACTAGCTATGTTTTGTGAATATATACCTTTTGTTTTACCACTTGGAATATAAAAACCCAAATATCCTGCAGTGGAAGGTGACAATTACAAGATCCAGCTGCGTGTGCATATATTGATGTATATTTTGCTCATGTGTTGCTGAAAAAGAAGTGTCATTCTTAACTGTGTAATGTAACGCTAATCTGTTTGTTTTGCAGATCAGTCGCCCACTGATACCAGACTATGCGACTATTTTTGTGTGTGGCTCTCTCTCAGACACCCTGAGTGTAGGATGTACCTTATGGGACTTCTGTTAGAGCTAGATGAAAATTTGTCTCCTCTTTGCCCCCACCACCCATAGCCTGGGGTGGGGAATTTTTAAAACCTCTTTCCTGGCTGAATCTCTCGGGAGGTCAGTGGTATGCTGTGAGCAGAGCTGCTGTTGTCCATGCTTAACTCCTCCTCAAACTTTAATTGGAACAACTGGATTACACCAGCCTTTCTGCTGCTTTAATATACCTTGCTGTCTGTAGATGAAAAACATCATGTAAGAAAGAGAAGTATTATTTGTTTAAAAAAGTTATACAGATTATTACTAAACCCCTAGGTGTTTTATGTGTTCTGGATATTTAAACTCTAATGGTTTATTAACCCGTTGATTGCTAACAACATTTGGTCAGAATTCAGTCCAGAATGGCCTTCAAGAGGCCACAGAGGCATGATAAAATCAGCAAACTGGGTAAAGCCTCCATACATGACCCTCTTGCTGTATTACAAGCTGTGTCTGTTACCAGTGCACTCAACTATGCAAAGCAGCACAAAAGGGTAGAAGGCTGTACAGGCTGGCAGGTTCTGTTTCACTGTACAGAAGCACTTTTCTGGTGTCACACTGCTTGCCAGTGGAGATGTGACTTAAGAGAGTCAGAGAGATTTAATATAAAGCAGCTAACAGAGAGTCAAGAAAGAGAGATGGAACCTAAATGAGATAAATAGCACAACAGGGACACAACAGTCTCCTTTCTGAGCCATTAAAGCAGGACAGCATATGCAATGCAAACATAAAAACAGCTGAAATAACAAAGTAATAAGAGTCTTGCTCTGTCTGAAGTTAATTAGGGCCAACGAACTGCCCCTAATTACTGAAAGTGTGGGATCCTCAGCAAAGCTGCCTGGGATACTAATTAAAAGAACTGATTATAAGAAATAGAATGAATAATTAATGACTAAGAAATCATTTTGAAGAGTATCTTCAGAGAGCAAATAAAGCGCCCTTGGAAAATATTGTGACACCCTGAGCCATCCACTGAATCTAATCCTGCAGATAGACCTGGACAGATTTGCAAGTTTGCTGTGCTTATGCTTTCTAGTGCTGAGGCAGGGACTAATAGGGGCAGAATGACAGGTAAAATAGGAATAGTATTTCTATTTCAATATCAAATGTTCTCTTTAAATTTTTTTAATGTGTGACGTCAACAGAACCTGCTTAGGAAAAATGCTGACATAGTGTATTTTGTTTGAATAGTTGGCTTTGTAATAGTCTGCTGCTCCTAGAGCTGAGACAGCTTTGGTGCTTGCAGAGGGCCTCTGGGTAGCATCCTCTGTGTTGATTAGTAGCATGTGTATCTGTAGCAACTGTTGGCTGTCAAGTGTATGGGCCACCAAATGGACTGTGATTTTTCTATGTTCTTGAAAAAACAGCAATATGGAAATTACATCTGACAGAATAAAATTTAAAATTTTAAAGATGTATCTTCTCAAAAAAAAAACCCAATTAAACAAAGAAAAACCCACCCTAGCTCAATTAATAAGGCTTTTATATCCTAAGCAGTTGTATAAAGGGCTAATCAGGGGTAAAGTTTTATCCAGGCACCTGTTTGGGTGTTTCCATCTAATTGGCACGCACTAATTTGAACTGTTCTAATAGCCTTAATTCTCAGTTACATTGACACATACATAAAAATTTAGATTAGGAATAAATAAAAAGAAATGCTTGGAAGCATTAAACCCTAGGAGGAATTTCCTCTACTGGTTCTAAGTCTCTGCTGGAGGCTGTGGTGGGAGGCTGCAGGTACCCCAGAGTGCTGGGGTGTACATGAAGGGGACATAGGTCTTGAAGTAGTTAGGCTGGGCAATCAACCCACTGCTGTGTGATGTCCATCTAACAGAGGCATGACATTTAATTCTCAATGACTGATCTGTGATCGTTGGTAGTGAGCCCCTCTTTATGTGGGGTTCGTGTTCACAGAGGAACCAAACCCAGAACCGAAATACCCAAGTCCTTTGTAGTGTCTTTTAGTTGTTCTGAGCTTCAGTAGATTCATCAGTATCTCCTTGGTCCCATAAGGTTGTGTGTTGCCATGAATTGATTAGTATCTGTTTGGTCCCACAGTTGTATGCTGTAATTCTGAATGTGTTCACATCCTGGAAGTAGGATGTGAGCCCAGCTGACTCCTGTGTGCTCAAAGTGAGACCATGACCATGATCCATGGCAGAGGCAGAGTGTCCTGCTATTGGTGGTGCATTCCTGCTTCCCTGCATGCTGTGGTTCTGCCAAACTCTCTATGGGATGTGAAAAGCATGCATTTGTGTGGGGTTTTATATATATACAAAAGGGAGTAGAGAGTGTGTGTCTGTATGAGAGCAGCAGGGAAAAAAGCTATAGGTACTATAGAAGGGGATTAGAATGAGTGCTGCACTGCATGTTATGATCTCATTGGTTTTAAAGTTATGCATTAAGCATAAAATTCTGAAATACAAGTTACTTAATACTATTGCTTTTTCAGATATGTCTTATTATTTGTTCTGGTTATTGTAGTAGAACTTGCAAATTGTCGTTGAATTTCTTTAAAAACAAGCATCACACACCCCAAACCCCGCAAACCAAGCCAGCAAATCCAACATCCCAAACTCTGCACATCTGTGTTTCTGCCTTGGCTTTTGTAGCTTTTTCAAAGATGAAAGTCCTAAACCTTGTTATAAGGAAGCAAAGATGTTAATATGAACTGTGTTAATAGTAAAGATCTTATTTTTATTAATATTGGGCTTTTAGAATTGATCTGATTCCTTAGGGTTAGGTCAGAGTGCCCTGTTGAAATGAATACACTGAATTTCTAGTATTTTATTTCTGCTCTTGAAGTTTTACAGACATAAGACTTAAGTATGTGGCTTGATTTTATATTTAGGATGGATTTATACCTTGGCTGCAGACATTTGCTTTGGAAGCATATGTGTTCTCAGTGTGAAGGATAATTTATTTTCCTAATTTGATTGAATTTCTGGGTTTTTTCCTGTAGTGGAAAAATAATTAGTCCAACAGGGAAACAGCTAACTCAATTATGTGATGTTAAAAAAACACTAAGAAAAAATACTCCTCCTGCACTGCACAACTGTAGAGATAGTGCTTATCTTTTACTCAGTCTGACTTCAGTGCAGCTACAGTGCAGTCAACACAGCTTTCATAAGTCACTTTTTTGGGAAAAAAAGAGGTTGGTCTATTTTATTTTAGTAGTGATGTGGTCAGGGTGGAACACTGCTTCGTATCAGTGGTCAGACTAACACTGCCTCAGTCAGTGCTAATAAGATAAATGGGGTAATGCCTATTGACTATAATAGCTGGAGTAATACATCTTCTTAAAGACTGAGTGAAGAGGTGTGAGGAGCTGAAGCTCTTAGCAATACAGATGGTCAGTGATGCAAATCCATTTCAATCTATAGTGCTGGAGAGCCTGGAAAATGAACAGAATTGCATAATAACATCCGAATTAGATGGGTGGCCTCTAACCTTTCCTTTCTGAAAGGCTGAAGGATTCAGGGAGAAACTCAGTCATTTTGCCAGTGGAGTGAATCCATCCTGGACAGCATGTGCAAGGCAGGTGTCAGGTAGCATGTACTCACCACAGTCATTCATATGAATAAATAAGAAAAAAAAATAGTACTTCAGGTACCAAAATTGAAAACTGTCTCAAAATTCTTGTAAGTTGCTTGCTAATTTTGGGCCTAATAATTTTAAGCCAAATGAAGCATCGAAATAATATGTTGGGGATTTTTTCTGTTGCAAGTAAATAAATTTGTGCAACCAATGCAGAAGGGTGAGAAAGATCGAGATGGACTAAACTAATCCTGTTTTGAGGAGGATTTGATAGTCTGAATTAGTGACACCATTTCTGATGCAGTAGCTTCTGAACAGTTTAATGTGTGTATTTGCAAATTGTGTGCAAATATAAATATACAAATATATTTGTATTTGCAAATTGTGTGCAAATATACAAACTTAGGAAACCAAAAGGAGGCACAAATAGGAGAGCTGTAGATTTTCCCTCAATATATTATGTGAAAACAGGTATTTTATCCCCCTGCCAGTTCACAAGATTCTTTTTGAATCACCAGATAGTTACCAGGGGACATGTCTGCTGCCAAACAGCTCTGCTACTGTATTTGTGCCTTTGACAGAACATGTAATAAGCCAGGCTAACAAAGCTGCTGTGCCTCAGGTACACCAAGTAAACATGCCAGCAAATATCATAGCTGAATATAATTGTGGATTTGCTGTGGGATGGAAAGATTATATTGCAAAATTATTGCAAAGCTGATGAATGTATTCAACATACAGACAATTTATTGTGCATCATACTTGAACTGCAAATGGGAGGGGACCTCCTGGGTTGAGTTAGTCTCACGTCCAAAAATAAGACATGTTGTCTCTTTTATAAGCAGGTGAAATGTCACTTAGTAGGTATCACTAGCATTTTTCCTTACTCTAATAGTTGTGAGACTTTTGTTTCCCAGATGAATGCATTTGCAGGTTGGGTTTATACCGTCTTCCTGTTGTCTGCTCTGCCCTTCCGCTACTTTTCCTTCCTGAAGGATTTAGTAGAGGATGGCATCTCATTCTGCTATATGAAACAGTCCAAGATCTGAACCATCCCTCAGGCAGTAGTCTCCCCTATTCTCTGACTATCCTAACAGTCTTTATCTGTGGGTTTTGCAGCTGCAATCAATGCTCCCTTCTTCTCATGTCACATTAACATGGTATCTGGAGTGTGCTAACACAGTGCTTCTCAGCCTTCAGCTCAGAGCAGCCAAGGAGAACAGGAATCTTGCAGAAATTGTTGTGAGTCCTGGCCTGAAGTTTGGAATGCTGAATTGCACCCCATTTCTGTTACCACAGCTCCTGTGGTGGCTGTTTTCCAGTACATCTTTTTATCCAGTAAGTTTTTTTATCCACTCCGTGTGCTAGTGCATCCCAGCCCTGAATGCCAATATCAGTCTTCAGATTCAGAATATTAATAGTCATATTTCTGTTCTCTCTGTCATAACAACATGGAAACACTGTATTTATTGTCAATTTTCAGCTACCTTTCCTTCTAGTTCTCCTTTAACAGTTACCCTCACATTTTTTTGGAGTCTTTTTCCCCTTTGTGGCAGTATCTCTGCTGTGTAGCTGTTGCCTAGATAAGATCTACAGCATTCTTCTAGCCAGAAAGCAAGAATAAAAAGAAAACAGATTACTTAATTTTTATCATATTTTTAATAATTGTGGTAAATTGGTGATTTTTTTAATCCTTCCTATTCTAGGTCAGATATTACTCTTGCCCTGATTCTAACCTTATTTTTATATCTTTGTCCTGAAGAGTCTATGCTCCTCTGCATATAGAGACCTGCTGCCCTCTTTTGGGCAGGAGGATACTTAGGTGGATTCTGGACAACTTTCAGACTCTTCTAAAGAGTTTGCACACTGCCTCGTTCAGGTCTCTCAACTGTTCAGATGACTGAATTGACTAACTCCTCTTAATTCCTTGACGTAGAGAATAAATTATCACTTCTCAGTTTCTAGGCTAAAGAGATCTTCCTGACAAAATGCAAACTGCTGAGACCAGATTTGTGTGCAATAACCATGCCTATCAGCAAGCTCTCGAAATAATTAAGTGCTGTGCTGTTAAAGAGCAAAACATGTTCAGTGGCACAATTTGTATGAATTCACTTGCATTGTTGCTGTGTGTCTTCCTACTACTTTGTTTTTAGCCCAACTGTCATCAATAGTCTTGA
Organism: Acrocephalus scirpaceus scirpaceus; assembly: GCA_910950805.1. Taxonomy (NCBI): domain Eukaryota; kingdom Metazoa; phylum Chordata; class Aves; order Passeriformes; family Sylviidae; genus Acrocephalus; species Acrocephalus scirpaceus. The sequence goes on from OU383777.1 coordinate 21,980,418, forward strand.
GTTCCTGGTTGTCCAGTAAGCTTCTAAAAAGGCTGTTTCTGGCGTTCTGCCCTGGCCACATTTGGCACACTGCAGAGCAGAGTTTATGAAACATCTGTTAGGTCAAGCGTTTTGTTGGCCAGAGGAGGTTAAATGGTTAGGACATACTGATTTCTCTATAGAATGTGTCTGGACTTGTGAATTTTCACTATACTTTTGCATATGACTTGAATGCTTGTAGCAGTCATGTATAACATGAATAACATGTATAACAGCAGCATTTGGAGTTAATCTTTCCCTCTAAAATACTGAGCCAATGTTTTTGTTTTGAAACCCATTGACATGTATATACACGAGTTTTCTGTGCAACAAAAACCATAGACTGCTGCTTCCTTCCTAACTTCCTAATTTTCCTTCCTTTGGCACCACAACTTTGTGGTTCAGTAGAGCACAAGAATGAGTTACTTATGGCCCTATGTCATCTTTTATTCTGCCTGTAGTGTGGTAATTCAGGCATCTGCCAGCATTGGAAAGTTGCAAGGAACCTTGGCCTGTCTGCCTTACTCCTACTCAACACTTCTAAGCAATAATTTTAGGAAAAGCTGTTACAAAGTATATACGGTGAATTTTTCTGAAGGTCGGTCATTTTTTCAGTGCTTCTTGAGAGTGGTGCTTGTGCTTGGTATCAAGTGAATCACTTTGAAAGTCTGGTTCTTGTTCCTGCAAGGTCTAATTGCACAAAGTTAAGCAAACCTCATTCACCACAACTATTCCACTTGTCACACTCCTCAACTGTACTGGATTTTATGGAATGGCATATATGTCTTTTGGTTTAGGCTTGCATTGTCTGGTCCTTTGCACCAGAATGAAGAAAAGCTTTAGAAAGGGGGAAAGAAGCATCCTGTCAAGTTAAGTTGGCAATCTCAGTAGAAGAGATTAGAAGTGGGAGTTAGAGGAAGGAATAAGCTCTCTCTGGAAGCTCTGATTTTTGTATGCTTCGATCCTTCATCATTATGCCTTCTGTGCATAACAGGAAGAATATCCAAGTTGCTCCTCTTCTGTAACTTTGAAAATAATAGAAATACTGAAAGTTGGGTTCTGTCTGAAGTTTGGAAAGGAAATTATATCTCTGGAATATTAGAAGACTACCCCCTAGCTGACGGTGCAATAGCTATATAGTAAGTGTCAGCTTAGTTCCTCTGACATGTACCTAATCACTGTGCCATTTTTTTTTCTGTGACAGTGGGAGGGATGGAGATCAGGAATCCTGTTCTGTTGCCTTTTGGTTAGATATGTAAACTACCAGTACAGTGTATACCAAAGTTTTCTTAGGCAACTTTTGCAGGATTAAAGATAAGGAGTTATTCCTAAATTAAACTGGGAAGGCTGGGAGGCTTTCAGCCAACTTCCTTTCATTGTTTCCTTCAAACATCTGATGTTATCTGGTCTGCCGTCATTCATACTAAATGTGTGTCCTGTAGCCACTTAACCTTTTCCCCCTTGCCCATGTGCTGTGCCCTGCTCAGATCCTGGCCTTCAGGAGGCTCGAGCAGGGAAACTTTTGTGGTTCACTGGGATTTTGCACAAGTACATGCTTTGTGAATACACTGTGAAATTGTAACTAAGCATTTATGGAGACTAATAGCTTTAAGACTTTTTTTTTTTTTTTTTTTTTTTTTTTATCTTTAAGATGGGAACAAAAAAATGGTCACATTGCTAAGCTCTAATTAGAGTAGCTTTAGAGAGACCTGCTTGATTTGCCTTTTGAGCTCTGTGCTCTGTCAGGTAGGTTTTCATCAAATGCTTTCCTGCCAGCATTCAGTTGTTAGCATTCAGTCTAAGTTAGTCACCAGTGAATTATGGTGTGTGATATGGTCCAGGTCCCATTGCTCTAGTTCTTTTCTCTTTATTGATTTCCATTCTCATTTTCATTATTGTCCTGCTCTCTCACAGCATGCTTCCTAGTGCTTTTATTTTGTAGCTTTTCAAAATGAATGTCCATGAGTCATGATTTGAAATAAAATGCTAATAATGACATTATGCAACACTTTGAAATAAGCATTTCTGAGATTGTTCCTTTTAAGTGGTAGACTTTGAGAAAAATCATACCACTCTGCAATGATAAGGCAGTAGGATTTGGGAAAAAAGAGTAAAAAGAACAGCCTGGTAAACTTTTAGCATTTTAATTTAAATGCCTCATTCTTGAATAGGTTTGCCAGATCAAGAAGAGTGAGAAAATTTTCTTGGCCATTTCCTTTAAGCAGAAATCAATATATTAAATCATAATTGGTGCAGAATTAAAAACATTTAATTATGTGGTTTTTCCTAATCTACACAGATCTGAATAATAGCTAAATAGTGTTGTGTCCCCTTTCACTACAGGTTTCTGTCTTTAGGAATGTGCAGATGTTAAATGCTAGCTCCACCAAGTTGTCCAGAGGGACATAACATGGTATGGCCATGGAGCCAAATATTTTAATAAAATAGGTAAATTTGAGCATGGACTATTGTGATATGAAAACTTGCCAATTTTTGACTGTTTCTAGTCAGCTGTTGGGTCTGTTCTGGGTTTATTTCTAAATGGAGAGATTTCCACATTCCCTTTTTGTTTCAGTGGTTTCCTTCTCCCTGGAAGTAGTACTTTTTAAAGACCTACTGATGAATGTGGGAAACACTTCTGATAGAAGTTTGTGTCCCTTGTCTTTTCTTATCTTTACAGCTCTCTTTACAGTTCTCTTGAAAGTGAGACCATGGAATGCAGCTGCAGCTGAAGAAGTTTCATTATATGCTTTGCAGAAGTACTACTCCCATTCTCACTGCTGTTTTTTAATGAAATACTTGGGATCATGTAATCTGAATACTGTAATTTTTATAACTATTTTTGAGGAGTGAAAGTGTTGGTGGAAGAGTCAATACATGGTGTAAGGATAGGCAGATGAGAGGGGAAATAATTTGTTCAAGGGGGGGTAATCTGGATTTTCCCTTACTGATGGTGATGAACAACCTTCCTTGAATGTTTTGACTTTAAATAAAACTTTAGAAGCATTAGCAAGGGAAAACTATCATTTGGCAAATTCTTCCAGAACTATGCATACTTTTAGTTTGGGTAGTATAGTGTTTCCTAGTAATTGGTATTTTTTACAAAATTAATTTAAATAGTTTTACCTGTTTTGACAATGATGCCTCTGAAGGTGAGACATGAGTAAGAGGAATCCCTCAAACCGTTCACTCTTTTTTTAGCAGTTCTGCTTTCAAGATACTAGTTTAGTAAAATGATTAGGAGTTGCAAAAATCTTGGTGGTTGGGAGCCTACTGCTTATGACTGTAAAATAAAATCCATTGTTAAAGAGACAATCATCTAAAAGACTTGGGTGATTTATACAGTGGTATCAAACATTAGTTGTCTGAGGCAAATTGTTATTTGCCTTTAAAATGCCTGTTGAGCTAATAAGCAGCTCAGCTTAGCAATTACTAATTGGTCTGTAACTTAGGAGCACCTGGAGGTGATCTTTAATCTTGTTTGAGTAAAGTCAGACTGATATGAATGGGTACTACTGCCCTAAAAATTAGGTGTGTGGCAATAGCAGCCTATAGCCAGATTGTAAAATACCTTCTTTTTTGGTATTTCTTTCAGCCTCCTGTTCAGAAAGGGATGTGTTTGTGAATCCACCTTAGAGGGAGGGAATGTGGATTTTTGCCAGGTGTGTTCATTCTGAGAGAGCAATAACATACTAATCTTATGTTTATAGAAGATTTTTGGGTGGAGGAAAAAAAATGCTTGGCTTTAAACCAGATGGCTCATGGAGAATGTGAATTTATTCTTTAACATGTGACTGGATTTCAACGTATATAAGCAAAATAGTCATCAATTTTTTTTTTTAAATTTATTTTAGATTACTTTGTAGCAGTTGTTTGTAGGAGTATTATGATTTGGGTAAATATGCCTGAAAATCCTTGTTGTTAGAATTTAGAAATTTAGGCTGAATTTGCATTATTTGCATAGCTCTAAAATTTAGCAGAAATAGAGATCAAATCCTGGGGGAAAATTCCTTGTCAAAAGATGAGGTAGTGTTTACAAAAGGCTCACAGAATACTGATTTCTTTCCTTTATTTTTCTGTTGTTTGATACTGTTTATGATTAAATAATTCATTATATATTGTTTTGAAAAAGGGGGTTTTTATTCGTTTACACAGAATGTTATCTTCCTAAGTAAGAGAAGTTCCTTAAATGTTAGCCCCCTTTAAGTGTGGATTTTCCACAAATTCTGGATTATTGTGGATGTTGTGAGCATGCTGCTGTCTTGTCCTGATGCCAGAAACATCTGTTATTTTTGGGTAATAAAATGTTCCACTTCCAGGGTATTTTGTAACCTGTAATGCTGTATCAGGACGGAAACTGAGAGATGTAAAATTTAGAGTCAGTCTTTTTAGTGATTGTACAGTTTTTGTGTCCTACATGCAATAAATGAATCTGTGTGCTTTACACTATTGTGCACTGCAACCACTCTTCATATATTTTACAAATAAAATAATGGAAACTTTGCAAGAAATATACTAATTATTGTAAATTTAAAAATCTTCCACATAGTAGGATTACTTCCCTCACTTCATATACAAAGAGGCTTTATTTTCAAGTGCTGTAATGTCAGAGTGGCAGTATTGTCATGGATGTCATCCATGACTCAGAAATGAGTTAGCTAATTTTCAGTTCTGTATTTAACTGAAGAGAGGAGTTTGCATGTGCAAGAAGACAAGCCTGGGAAGGTGACATGTAGGTTTGGACGCTCTTGTCTCGACTCCCATTTAGTTAGGAGTAATTTGGTCAGCACAGACATGTGTGGATCAGTTCATTCATTAGGTCATCCACTCATCTGGGATATTTATAAGGTGTGTGTTGTAGAGTGACAAGTGACTTGCTCGCTTGGGTACATGGGCAAGATTTCCACTGAGCACATGGAGGAATTTGAACATCTTCAAAAGTGAAAAGTCTGACCTTTGTGAACATCTGTTCAGGGGTTTGACCACCGTTACAAGGGTAAAAAAATTTCTGTAGGTCTAGAGAAGAATTCCCCATGAGTTGAGTTCTCCAGCTGTAGGCAGTGCAGCTGCCTGGGTTGGCTAGTGGCAAGTGCTGACCTGCGGTGTCACTCAGGTTGTGGTAAGGAATATCCTTGTGACCCTCTTGTAAGGAAATATATCCTGCATCCTGAAGTGTTGCCAAACTGTTTACAATATAGACTATATCTAGGGTGGAATGTGGGTGTCACACTCATTTTTCTTGTGTGCTGCATTGTTACCACATCATATTTTGCATCGAGTCGCTTCCTTCAGAATTCATCAAATCCAGAATGAGTAGGACTCACACAGCAATATTTTGCTTGCACATAGAGGGGAAAGTGGGGGAGTGGCCCTAAGAAACCTCTGCTTTCTCTTTTTAAAACAGCCTCACTTTTCTGAAATCCTCATATTCACTGGAACAAACAACAGGAACAAGCTACCCCATTTAATTTTGGCCAGATGATGGGAATTAAAAGTTTCTGATCTAATGGGAGTTCGGGGATTTTTCTGTGAAGTAGATTTGATATTAAGAAAAGATTCTCCATCCAGAGGGTGTCTGGGCACTGGGATGGTTTTCCCAGGTAAGCGGTCACAGCACCAGCCTAACAGAGTTCAGGAAGCATTTGGATAATGCTGTCAAATACATGGGTGTGGGTGTCCTGTGCCAGGCCAGGAGTTGGACTTTGATCATACTTATTAGTCCAATCCACCTCAGAATATTCTGTGATTCTGTGAATCCTTGTTCCTGTGCATACTTTAGTGCAGCTGTAATACAGTGCTGTAGACAAGCACTTTTCACTTGGTGGGCTGGGATGTCCAGTGTCCTGAAATACAGTTAAGCCTCAAATTTGAATGCATACTGTGCTAGCAGAAGTCAAGACAATTTTATCCCAATATACTTGAATAATAAAGATGAATATTGTATACCCTGGACACATAAGATTTTCTATCATAGATATAATAAAATCACTGGAATTAGCAAGTATATTTATTTAAGAAATATATTTTTTTCTTTTTGTGTCTTGCCTTGTGTTTATTGTTGCTAATTACCTGTTCCAATTACTTTTTTCTCTGTACCTCTTATATGCCTCTTGCAACTTACTCCATCATATTTGAAGAGAAGAACGGTTGTGTTTTTAATACAATATGAAATTTTATTAAACCTTATTTAGCAAAATACCTTGACATTTTTTCTAAACAATAGTTTGAAAGTTGTTTTTCCCTGAAGAAGGGCCTTATTTCATTTAAAGCTTATTGACTTGGGGTGTCTTTTGTTTGTTGTCTTTTTTTTGTTGTTGTTTGGTTGTTCAGCATTGGTTGCCTGCCTGTTCATAATTTTAGGTTCAGAAATATTCCTTTGAAGGAAGACACAATCTCTCATGATGAATTTCCCTTCCTTCCCCTCTGCTGGATTGAGTGATTCTAGAAAAGAAGCTTTCCCCTATAATATTCTGACTGAAAAGAAGTGGCTACTGCAGCACTGCTGTTTCAGCTTTGGAATTAAATACTGGTCTGTCTAGTTCTTAACTTTATGAAGTTAGATTTCAGGAGATGATAGCACTTGTTTCACCTATGGTAATTTGAAAAATAGAACTTTATGCTTTATACAATTTATTTGCTTTCTCCTTTCTCAAGAGTATTAATCTTATTTTCAGTCTTTCTCTGGAAAGACCTTTTGAGGTAGCTTGCTGCCTCTGAAACCTTTCAGAGTAACTTCATGCTTCACAACATGCTATCATGTTTGTCTTTAAAAAAAGAACAGAAGTTCTACTTCCTTTTTGCAGTTTTTAAAAGTAAACTTCTTTGGCATATGGGCTTTTAAAATTTAAACCTTCAAGTTTTTTTCAGGGGAAAACTTAGTGCCTTTGTGAGACTGCTTAGCTTCCTTGCAAACTTTGACTTCTTAAAGATCAGAGACAATGCCTTTGGGAGTCAGCGTTCAGACGTGCAGATTACAGTGAATTCTAGTATCAGGAAAGATCATGATATGGGATTTCTGTATGTTAGTAACATTGGAGCAGAATTGTCATCAAAGACTTACTAATTTTGGGTGGGTTTTGCTTCCTTTTGTTTTCAGCTGGCTAGTTTGTAAAACCAGATTGGATTATCAAGGAGTTTCAAACTGTTGAGAGCAGCACATCTGTAAATGTGAATTATTTAATGAATGTAGCTTAAGGTATATAAGAAATACCTAAATGACATGAAAATTAAAATACAAAGTTAAGTAATGTGCTGCCTTTAGAGATCAGGAGCTAAATCTGCAAGACCAAAAAAAAAATAATGGAGTATGCATTCAGTATTCTTCATGCTTCTGATAACTCCTTCAATGGCCATTTGTGTTCTGTTATCTTTGTGTTGCCATGGAGTTCACAATCTCTCTTTTCCCTGGGAACTGTGTTCACTTGTATCACCCATGGGACACTGTAATAGCTATGCACTATTCTGGTGCTGAAATTTCTGGTCAGAAAGGCTCTGGAAAGTTTTAGTATTGAGCTCTTGACTAACTTCTTCCTGTGTTGATAGGAGACAGTCTTGCATTGGATAATCTAAGTGTACCTGAGATCATGGAGCTTCTGTCATTGATATTAAACAGGGGTTGTTGTTGGTTTGGGTTTTTTTTATCCCTATGTGTTTCTCTCTCTACCACTGTTGTTGCAGGTTGGTCACCTTGATGAGCTTATTTTGGAGCTAAAGTATAACAGGCTTTTTCTTTAAAAAAAAAACGAAGTCAGAACTTTAAGCCTATGTTTGTGTAGTCTTAAACCATATTCATCAGTCATCATATGGCTTTTTGTTTAAAAAACCAAAACAAAACCCTGATGTTATCGACAGATCTTTTTGGGCAAAAACTAGTTTTGTTTAGTATTTTATCCTAAATTGTCTTGATTCTGAGGAAAAGCAATTTTAATTAAAAACTCTTCTTGCTTGGTTTCTTTGGAGCCTTTTGTTGGTTTCTTTTTAGCTGGAATATGAACTTCAGCACAGAGATGGAGTTACTTAGAGAAAATTCTTACAAAGTGTTAACAAGAGTGCTGTGGGCATAATGTAGCATTTGTATTGATTTCTCTTTTTGTTTACTGCAAATCTGTGTTCAAGTGTAACATCCTTCTAAGACCTGGCACTTGAGAATTCATAAGAGCTCCTTCTCCCTTCTGTGTAGCTGCTTGTTTCTCAAGGGTAGAGATGCTTTCAATGCGCTGCCTAGTAGTCTGCTCTGCAAACTCTTTGCTCTCAGAGTTCACTTGGATAGGGGATGAAAAGAATTAACTGTTTCAGAGGAATAAACAAAAGTATTGTTGAGGTGTAATCTTTGAAATAATTACTTCTTGTAATGCAGTGGTCTAAAGCACTTCAGATGGTGTAGAAAGCTTGGTGGGGCAATAACTAAATATTTCTTTTAAGTCCAGGCTTGCATCAGACCTGAATGCCAGTGAAGAAGCAGATGAGAAGGTTTAGGAAGGGTTGCAGCTAAGAAGAGGACATTGCTGGCAGACATGGCTGGTGCCCTCCTTGCAGTGCCATGCAGGAGCACTGTGTGCCACAGCCACCTGGCAGCCAGGCTGCCGTGCTCTGAGGCTGCTCCATCACCTGCTGGGTCCCTTTTTCTGCCCCTTGCCTGGTCACTCCCTGTCAGAGGGGATTTAACAGTAACAAGAGCACCATGCAAAACATCCTAACTGCCCATGTGCCTGGGAGGGAGGAATTTGCTGCCAGTGAGCACAGGTTGGGATTTGACTTTAGTTTTAGCCTTGGTGGACAGCCTTGCTGCTTTTCCTGGACATGTTGAAGGATATATGCCATAGGGCAAGCATCACACAGACACAGCCCTACTTTTTTCACCAGATTGACTTGTGAGGGCTTTTCCACCCAGTTCTTGCTCAATTTCCTAACTAATTTTTCTTTTCTGCCAAAATCATCCTGTAATGCAGCTCTCCTGTCAGTCTTGTCTCCTTGCACTGACCTTTTTCCGTTTCCTGTGCTACCCAGCCTTGTGCAACTTGACTCAGCCCTAGTTTCCTGTTTTTCCCAGTTTTCATCCAACTGTTCACCACCTTCTCTTTCTTCATTCATCAAATCACCTTCTATTTTACCATCTTTGCATATCTGGTGTCCAGTACCTAAAAGGGACTTACAGGAAGGCTGGAGAGGGACTTTTTACAAGGGCATGTAGTGATAGTACAAAGGGGAGTGACCTTAAGCTGAAGGAGGGTAGATTTACATTGGACATTAGAAAGGAATTTTTCACTGTAAGGTTGATGAGACACTTGAACAGATTGCCCAGAGAAGTTTTGGACTTCCATCCCTGGAGGTGTGTTCAAGGCCAGGTTAGCAGGGGCTTTGAGTAACCTAGTGTAGGGAAAGTTCCCTGCCTATGGCAGGGGGGTTGGACCTGGATGATCTTTAAGGTCACTTCCAACCCAAACTATTTCATGATTCTATGATACCCTAAGCTGAGTAGGGTGGTCTCATTGATCTGGGAGGAAAACACACAGCGTGATGACAGTGGCTAAGGCAGCATGGCTGTTTAGCAGTTTTCATTTGTTTGCTTGTTAGTGGAGTCAGAGGGCAGGCCAGTACTTGGTGGGTTTGGCTGCAGAGGGAGATTTTAGCTTCTGGAGGTTTTTCAGGGTACACAGCTGCAGAAGACTTGATTGACTAGACAGAAATTAGAGTTATAGCTCTGCTGGGTTGACCTTGGCTAGCTGCCAAACATACAACCAGCTGCTCTCTCATTCCCTGTCTTAATAGGATGGGAGAAGAAAATAGGATGGAAAAGTTCGTGTGTTGAGGTAGACAGGGACATCACTTAACAGTTGCCATCACATACAAAACAGACTTGACGTGGGGAGAATTAATTTAATTTGTGGTCAATCACAAGAGTTGGATGGTGAGAAACAATGGTCAAAACTAAAATGCCTTTCACTCCCATTGCACCTCGTTCTTTTCCCAGGCTCATTATCACTTCTTTATTTCGAGCTCATCCACCTCTTCCCCCCACCCTGAGTGGCACAGTGGGAAGGGTAATGAAGGCTGTGATGAGTACAGGACAGCTTGTCCCTGCTGCTCTTTCCTCTTCACACTTTTCTCTGTCCCAGGCATGGTCCTGACCAGGCTCTGCAGTCCTTCAGACAATATCACATGCTCAAGAGTGGTCTCCATGGGCTGCTGGGGAAGATCTGCTGCACCGGGGTCTCTCTGCTTGGGGCCTGAAGCACCTCCTCCACTTCTCTCACCTGAGTGTCACAGGACTGGTTCTCACCCTTTTTTCCTCCCTCCTTACTGCTGTGCAACATTTTGCCCTTTCTCAGGTGTGTTTCCCAGAAGCGCTGTCACCGTGCCCGAGGGGTTCAGCCGTGCCCTGTGGCGGGAGGGTTGGAGCTGTCTGGAGCTGGCTGTGATGTCCCAGGGCAGGCCTGGCCTCCCCTCAGAGAGGCACCCCTGCACCCTCTCATGGCCAATGCCTGGGCAATGACACCTTGTGCAGTAACATGTCTAAAACAAGAGGTTGTTTTTATGTAGATGGCAAAATACCTTTTCTAGACACAGGGAACATTCTTTTGTCATACTTTTGAATCCTCAGCCTACAGAGGTATTTCCAGGACTTTTTTCAGGTTACACCCCTGTGCTGGTCACTCTGGTCATTGCCTGGGATAGTGAGGCAGTGGGGTGGCTGTGGTGAAAGGGGAGATCACTGCAGGCACATAAAAACAAAGTTGCAGCCTAAAACTGGTATTTGTGCAGCGTGGTCCAATTAAGGGGTTTCCAGTTGAGTGCTGTCGATCTTGCTTACCCAAGCAAAGCATCTATCTAAGTATGTTAAATCACGCATAGGAAGAGCAAGATTTATTTAGGAGTGAACTGTGTGTTTGCTCAACACAGTGATTGCTTACTTATTTATGGGGTTTGTTCTTCACTATGCATTTGAGATATTTTCTAGTAGAATAATAATCTTGATTACTTCCTTCTGGTAACATTTAAATCCATCTTCCATCCCCCTTTCTTTTTGAAAAAGGTATAATTAACTTCTTGTTTATTTTTTTTAGGTCTAGGTGGACTGAATATTATACTCTTTTTATTTATCTTTGATAGCAGCCAGAGAAGGAATAATCTTGAATCAAGAATTGCACAGTCCATTGTCATAGTGCTCCTTTATATTTAAAACGAAACAATTGGTTTAAGTAATGCAGGAGGAAAAAACATTCAACTTTACAAATATTTCATTTCTATTCTCTCTAGAGATAAAAGGACATGTGGGAGTCACTTAAACCCCCTTGTATTAAATGTTACTGCTTCATGGTGATTATTGTTGTTCTCTGCAATTCATTTTTAAAAAGCAAGAGGGAAGGCAAGTCAAACTTGGTCTCCCTATGTATGAGGGTGAACCCTCAGAGGTGCAAAACAGCCTCTGATCCCTCTGCACACCAGTGGCATTGGTGGGTTTTTTTAATGTTGCAGTATTTTTGCCACATGTATTCAGGCCCAAACTGGATGTAATTTTAAGGCTGCAACATGAAAGAGCTGTTTTAGTTGGAAGTGTCTTGGGAAGCTTATTTATTTTCTCTTTTTGTCTCTCAGGTTTTATCTATTACTTGAGGGAGACAAAGAAAACATGAATATGTTTCTGTCCATTGTGGCTTTGATCTGTTCCAGGAAGGAAATAAGAGCTGTGTTGATGCACCCTGTCTCTAAAGGTGACCCTATACCACTGTTGAAGATCAGAGATTGACTTTCATCCCTCCTAGCTTTTAATGTGCCAGGGAAGGAAGAACAGGGGACCAGACCTCTTTGCAAAACTTTTTCCATTTTATTGCACAGCAGAAATACTTGCTTTTTCTGTTCTTTCCTCTCCTACCTAATGCACTTGAAGGAATGTTTACTTTTGAGCTGGCATTGAGAACTAATAGATGAGATGATGTGAAGAAGGCTGGCTATTTGGACTGCAGCAGGTAGGGAAGAGATCAGCACTTGAGATTCCCTGTGGGAATCAGGGGAAGTTGGAGAGCTAACCTCAGTGTTACTTTTACAAGATTGCAGTTAGCATGAAGTCCTACATTCCATGACTGTCATGGGGTATATTGGCAACTAGGCTGTGTTTCTGGGTTTCAAGACACATTTTTATTGTTCGGAATAGCAGAGAAGAACATCTAGGTGTATCAAATAGTTTGTTATTCAAGTGTACATAAATATTTCAATGTGAGTGTTACTCTGTTCACATTTACACATATCCTTTCCTGCACAAAAGAGGAATTAATTTTTTTTAATGAAAATCATGCTGAAATGCTGACAAGGAATAGATGGAATAAGTGGTTTACCCTGTTACTTGAATGGTCCAGTTGATTTGAGACTGTTGATTTGCTTGAAAGAAAAGCTACACTGAATTACATGCAATTTTGCTCTAAAGTCACTTTCATTGTCCCTAACAGATCACTTTTTAGCACTGAGAGTGCTAAAACAATACAAATCTTAAGAATTATTGTAACTTACTTCATATTATTAAATCCTAATGCTTTAGGTTTGCAGAATAAAACCACAAATCCTGCAAATGGCAAAATCTTTCAGCAAATTAAACTGTAGTTACTATACATCAGTGTCTAGTAGAGGGGACTTAAGAATTCATATGATGTGGAAGCACAGGACTTAATACTTTCCAGCAGTAACCCCTTCTAGTAACCCCTTACTAGTATTCAGAATCTCTTGACCTTTAACTGTGGTAGTGAATGCATAGGTGCATGAACTAAGTTTACATAGTTCTTCTGGCTGGAGAAGTCACATTGACTTTTCTAGTGTAGGCGATCACTTGAAATACAAAAAAAAAACCTGGAAAGAATTATCTGTGAGAAGCCTCTGTAAGACAAGGTAAAACTTCTTCAGGAAGAATCAGGAAGCAAAAGAAATGCAGTTAGAAATGCATTAGTAGCTTACAGCTAAAAACTGAGTAGCATCCAGTTACATACAGTAGTTCAACTTGATATTAAGTTAAAATTGGTGATGAATTTTAACCAAAAAACCCTTTAAAATTAGGTTTGTCTTTCTAAATCAGGAGTTGAATCGTATTTCCATTATTGCTTACTGGTACAAATGATATCAGATTCCTTTTGGAATGCACTTATTTCACTTGTACCTTTTTTAAGTGTATGGGAAAAAGTGCTCTTTATGGTTTGGGTAAGACTTTATTTGAGACTTACATTATGGCCGTTTTTAATGGCCTCTTTAAGCAAAATTGTTTTTAATACATTTCTGATAGTTTGTGAGCAGGAGGATTTTTTAATGTAAAAATTACGTTTGCTTCTAAAAGAATATATTTATTTTATTTTCATTTTTAAGTTTTAGTAGTTATGGCAGGGATGAGGGAACTGGACCCTGTATGTCAGAACAAGTGGAATTCATCACAGAGCCACAAAATCACAGAATGGGTCAGGTTGGAAGGGACCACAGTGGATCATATGGTCCAACCTCTCTGCTCAGGCAGGGTCATCCCAGAGCTCATGGCACAGGATTGTGTCCAGACAGTTCTTGAGTATCTCCAGTGGGGGAGACTCCACAGCCGCTCTGGACAACCTGTTCCAGTGCTTGGTCACCTGCACAGTAAAGAAGTTCTTCCACATATTCGGGTGCATCAGTTCCTGCCCATTGCCTCTTGTCCTGTTGCTTGGCACCCCTGAGAAGAGCCTGACTAGTGGAAATGTCTGGCTGTGTCTTGCAGGTCACTTTCCATTGTCAGCAGGTATGGCAGGCATTCCAGGGCTGCAGAATCTCACCTCTAGGTATTTGCATCAGGATGAGCAGATTGTGCAATGCCTGTTTGTCTGCACTGTCTGAAAGGGGGCCTAAGCTGATGGTTCAGCTGTCAGCATAAATGTATATTTTATATACAATATGTATTCAAAGACATCTCATTTGAGGGTACAAAAAAGGAGCCCACCACTATTCAATGCTTTCAGGACCACAGTCTTTTGGACTTTTTTTTGTAAAAGCTTAGGCCACATTTACTGAAAAAAAGTAGTATCTTGTTAATAATGATTCTTGTGCTCCTAGTTTGTCATACAATGTTTTTGTCAATGCATTTGCCCTGTTACAATTCTTCTTCTACAATGCTTGTAAAAGTATACAAAATCTTTCTGCAATCTACAAAAGACTAATAATTTAAACACTTGTTACTGTCTCCTTTTCCTATCAATGACTTATTTTGCTTTACTTGAGTGGGTCAGAGGCTTTGTGCTTGTGAATTTAACTGAGTTCCTTCATTTTTCCAGTTCAGCATCACTATATTGGTAGGACAAAATATTTTTTGTCCTACCTTTCTAGTTCAAATTAAAAGGCTGAGCCTGGAAACTTTGTACAATGTAGGATATGTTTGAATCCCTGAAAGCTCTTCCAGAACTTTATAAGCTCAGAAATCTGTGTCTTGACATAACATATGCTCTTGAATCTGTGGAGGGAAATTGTCACTGGAAAGTGTCTTTGAGCTTTAAGATTTCTGTCATAAGGATTTTATTGCCAGACAAGTTGCTGTGTAATTAACTGATGACTTGAAATCACAAGTTCTTGTCAAAAAGTGGAATACTACATCATTCTGAATTGAGATCTGTTTGTTTGAAAACAAAGTTAATTATCCTATGCTTCTTAACACTTAAACTTCTTTTGTGGTTCTCTTTCTTTAGAAAATTGGTTTACTTAAAAGTTCTGAGTGTTTGTCTTATCTTCATTAATTTGCATTTAAATTATGACTTTGGTATTTTGTGCAGCTGGAATACAAAGAAATGCTGATAAAGACATAATTAGGTAGCATTTTCCTTTAAGGGTTTATAACTGCTTACTACTAAGATATGTGAGTGGAAAGGAAAAGAAATTGATAGTGTTGTGCTGATTCTCAGATATACTTTTCTTCCATAATGCACCCAATTGCATACCCTGAAGTTCAAACCAGGAATCTCTTCTACTGGCGTGCAAGAGTTTTATGGGATAATTAACCTTCTCCCTCTCTAGTCTATAAAACAGAGAACAGAGGTCTGTGACATTGTGAATATATACATACAGAATGCATAGAGAATGTATTGTTTAAACAAGATAGCATTAAGCAGATTGCTGGGTTTCTCCTTCCTCTATTTCCTTTGCTTTTCCATTATGTTAACACTTGGATTAGAACTCAAGCTGGATGGTCACTCCCTCAAGTGCATTTTGTAAGAATAGGCAAAGGAGGGGGGAAATGACTGTTGTGTTCACTTAAGTGCACTTGTGGAGTCACGTCAGCAATGTAAATAGGTTTGACACATACAGTAAAAGTGTATCTGTATATGTATGAATGTGTTCATTCTATAAAATATGTTATTAATATACACTACAGGAACTCTGCTATAAAGCATGTGGTCTTAAAAGAGACGTAAGGGGGAAAAAGAGGAGACAAACAAAATAGAAGTGTAAGTAGAGAAGATAATCACACACTGTCCTCTGTCTCTGGGAAATCATCTGTAAACTGGGAGATAATGAGTTTCTCACGTTGTAGATAGTCTTTCAATTCAGGAAATTGAGAAACATGAAAGAAATTGCTACCTTTGAATATCTTCTGATTCTCCCTGCCTCAAAGATTCTAACTTCAGTTTTAATTTTTGCTCATAGAAAATCATAGGCTTCCTTGAAAAACTTTGAATGTCTAGTCAAAGCAGAATACAGAAAAAATAATGTTACTTTATCTGCTCAAAACAACACAGCTCATTCAAACACTGTAGCTGTGTTTCTTGGGGTTTAGATGCTTTCAGAACTGTTAAAGATTTTTTGTATTATCTTGTGGGATGCAGCTGTTAGTCACCCATTTTACAGTTGAAAGTTTTAGGTTTACACATGGCTTCAAGATGAGTTCTAAATAGAATTTCTCTCTGTTACTTACAGTGATTATTATCCCACGTAGGAAATGAGGCAACTTCTGCACACCTTTCCGCACATATGAAAACTGGTGGCAGCCTCAAAATTTATGATTCACATTTATTAATAGTCACCAGTGAGTCTTTAGCTAGAGATGACAAACAGCTTTGGCTGTTGCAGTAGTCCACATAAACATTTTTTCTGCCTGCTAGCATTTTTTTTGCTTTATTTTTATTAATTAGTTCCTATCTGAACTAGGACAGACACTAACAGTGTTACCCTGCTTTCCTTTTTTTATTTTTTTTTTAAGTCCTGAAGAATTTGTGAAAACTGAATTTTATTTTTTTTCTATTTTAAGGCTGTGCATATTTAAATGTGATGCAAGTAGGATTTATCACCTTTTAAGAGAATAGAAGATTATTATAACTCTTCTGACCTAAACAGTCAATTTTCCCAAGCTCACTGGATCTTTTCTTGGCTGGTGGTTTTGAGCACTTTCTGTGCTAACGGCTGAAAGTTTTCTGCTTTTTCGCCTTCTTGGAAAGAATGTGTATAATAAACCTTAACATTGTATATGGTAATACACAAATTCTGGCTAATTTGCTAATATTTTTTGTATGTGTCATGCATTTTTTTAGAGATTATCTTTTTTTAATATATGTGATCATTTAGATAGGAATTGCTGTAGTGTGTTGCCTCTAGACTGAATTTATGCTAGAAACCCTTGGCCATATTGGGTGCCTGTGCATGGCAGCCCATTTCACTGTTTAATATTGTAGGAGGAGATCATGCCTGTACTCTTTCCACAGATGACTGTAATGGGTTATTTTATAGTTGGATATATTGCCTGCCATCTTTAGACTGCACTCTTGTTCTTGGAGCCATGTATAAACATCTCTTATCCTGAATATTCTATTGCTGTCACAAAGTTAGTGGTTTCCTGGTAGGAGCATATGTTGCCCATATGGGCTGCTCTACATGCTGCTTCCTTTCCAGTCATTCCTATCAACTGTGTTGTGGATCTGAGTGTTTTAAGTTCGGACACTGGATGACCTACATATGGCTGAAAAGTAGCCTTTATTTTTTTAGCCACTATAATTATTTGGGTTCAACTGTTGAAAGTGTTTGGAATAAGTTCTATTTAGAAGTAAATGGATCACACTCTACTTTGTGCAAAACATTTGCATTGTGAGCTTCGGGTTGGTGGTGTTTGTTTTCCCAGACCAGGGAGGTTTGCTTTGTGCTCTTGGCAGCTGACAGAAGGGCTGGAAGAGCTGCCGGTGTGCCAGGTGCCTCTGAGAGGAAGAAAGGATGGTCTCACACTAGCACTCTCTCCCCTCCTGCACTCAGTGTGCGCATGAGCCCCGTGCTGCACGGCGAGGTGGAGAGGCACTGGAGCGTATCAGCAAAGGAACAGCCAGGCTGGCACCTGTCCCAGAGCCTGGTGGCTGGCAGGGAGTCTGTCACCAGTGCTGGCCGGAGGAAGGGAGAGCCAGGGCACGGCTGAAATGGGAGCTGAGCTGGATGCTGAATCCACCCAGAGCACCAAAAGGATAGGAAACAAGGAAAATGAACTGATGGCAGGAATGATAACGTGCTGAAAACCATCAGTTGGGATTGATGCAAAGACAGTGATAGCAGTGGGGAATAACAAAGAGGTTTCTTCTGTAGTAACAAAACATAAATAAAATTAATAATTGCCTAAGTAGTTTGTATTACAAGGCCCTAAGATAATTCTCCAACAGAATAAAATCAATGACATGCTGGAGTTCTGTAGCCAAATATTTCTTGGGCAAAACAAACTAGTAAAACAGCACCGAAGGGCCATCTGCTAACATGAGACACTATATTAAAACCTTTCATATTACCATTAGCACATGTGCATGCATGTAAAATGGGGTCCTGCAAATCTTTAAAAAGGAGGAAAAAAAAAAAAGTAATGCTATTTGTATCTAGTGTAAGAGCTATTAAAATACAATCATTCCCTAAAATATTTTGCAATTCCCCTTGTTGATACACATATTGGTGACTGTGTGGGATATTTTTAAGTGAGAGAATTAAATCTTTTTCCAAAAAGATTTTCAGTGTAAAGAATTCTTGAGTAAAGACTTAGCACTAGGCTCTGCTATTGTCATAATGTTCAGTAATGTGCTAACTTTTAGTGTGTGTTAGCAATGTAAGGGAAAAAAGCCCATTTCTGAGAGCCCACTCTGCATATCTTTGTGGGAAGAAAACTTGTAAATGAAAATGTATGACACCGATCAGGAAAATCATAATTTTTGTGTACTGGACCACTCTGACTGAACTCATGCAAATTGTGTAAGGTTCTTCCCAACTCCCTCTGAAGTGGCAAGACAATTACGCACTGTGTGTATTACCGCTGCTTCATTTTCTTGCCTTTTTCAGTTCCATTGTTTTTGTCATACTGATAGGAATTTATGATTAATCTCAAATCAAGTTAGTTATCATACAAGCCTTTTATTCTGGCTGTGGTTGCTCTGTAACTTGCCAGCCTTTGTACTGTTAACAAAGAAATAAACATGAGATTTTTGACACTTTGGTGGAGTCTGGATTTTCACCAGTTCCTAACAGTGGTTTGTTCCTGCTGCGTCCTGGAGCTGCATGATCACTCAGTTCACTCTATTGCAGTGAAGCAAGAGCGTCTCATTTTTTGTTCTCTGTATATTGCTTATACATCTTGCCTGGGGAATTATGCAGCTTCTCATCTGTAAGTTGCCTTCTAGAGGAAGGATGCTTTTGGAAAGAAGTTATGTGCAGTTCAACAGATATATTAAAACTGGTTTCTCCATCTCAGGAAATGGATCCTCAGTGACGAAGGAATCTGAATTTTTCCCAGGAGCTGTGGTGTTTTGATCAGCACCCTAAATTGCTAGAAAGTCTCTCTTCACTGAGCACTTTTTAGGATCTTTCATAGTAATACTGTAATACTACCCTGTAGTATTGGTATTACTGTGAATAAGTAGTGATATTACCCTGATGTAGGAATAAAATGAGGGGTAGAAGCTGGAATAGAGACTAGTCCTTCTAAGCACTGTGTTAATAAGGTGGGAGAAAATGGCAAAACTTAAATTTTGGGCTCAGTGAAACTTTCCTGTACAGAGGAATTCTCATAAAACTGAGAATTACTTGTGCTGATGATAACACTAAGGCGCAAAAATTATGAAGCTATTTTTTTGTTTCCCCTCACTATGTTTCAAAGCTTTTCCTGACTAGGCAAATTGAAACAGCAGATGCCCTAACTCTGTCAATAAAGAATAATAATTACTGAATCCTGGTCTGTGTCCCCATATGGAATAGGGAGAAGTGACCCATATTTTTATCATTCGTGTTTGTTACTTGTAGGATGCACTATGTGTTCTGTAGCTACATCTTCTGATTTTAGCTCTCAGTTTTGTCTTCTTTCAAAGTACAGCGGATTGTTTCACCTCTTTCACCTACATGTACATCTTGTATGGTTTCTTTACCTTTCTTCCTGCCTTTTCCTTTCCCATATCTTTCCCCTTAATGCTTCTATGAAATCTGAGAAGGAAGGTATAAACTGAGATTTTCCAAAAAAGCCTGGGGAAAATATTAGGGAACTTACAATTTGATTACAATTGCTGGTATATGTTTGATTTTGGGGGCTTTTTGAAAGTTTATGTTGACTCAATAGCTGAACTCCCAAATCTAACAGTTTCATTTGTTCTAACTGTAAGATAAATGGGTTTTTTCAACATTTTTTGTTTGTTTTTTCTTTTGGAGAGGCAGGGGTGGAAGAAATGGTGTAGGAAGAACTGTTTCCTTAGGCATTTCCCAATTTTAATTAATAACATATGAGCAGCTGATCTGTCACAATTTTTCAGTGTCTTAAGGAAGAAGGGGATGGTGAAGGGGACCAGCTTATGTTTGTTTGTAAAACAGGCAATTCTGTGTCTTTATACCATGCTGTATGGTAAAGGCTATGAAAGCACCAAGCTGCCTGTTTGGTAATAATAAATACCATTATTCCAAGTGCCTTTGACAAATTAGGACAGCGGAAATACAATGTCTTGAGACTCATCTGCAATGGTAAATACTGGCTCAGTTTGATTATCTCAGGAGACTTTCAAATATCACAGAACAGGCAGAGTTGGAAGGGAGCACTGGAAACAACCTACTCCAGCCTCTCTGCTCCAGCACAGACCCCTACAGCCCATCACTCAGAATTGTGTCCAGACAGCTTTTGAGCATCTCCAGAGAAGGAGAATCCACAATCTCTCTGGGAAATGCAGTCTAAGATTACTCACAAGACAGACAAAGTTTCATTTCTTTTGATAACTTTGAAGTAATTTATGGTTTTTTCTTTAAACTTTTCTTATACCAGTTCATCAACACGGTACTTAAAAATGAAGGATTTCTAAATTGTCCTTTACAATCCCTTTTAGTGCTCTAGGCAGCTTGATTTATATGAAATTATCTCTGTTCTGATTCTGGGTTTGCACTAAATGATTTCCAGGCATTCCTGCCAACCTTAAATTCTCTATGATTATATTGGAATGGATGGTTACATGATGAGATTCAACTGATATTTCAGATTTAAGGTTCCAGGACTGCAAACATGACTGATTGTATGTGTGATTGCAGATTAGGTAATTAGTTTGTTAAAATCTGTGTGGAATTCATGCTTCATATAGGTTTAGAAAAGACAATTTGACTACTTGAAAATAAAGGCAGTTTTTTCTATCTGTTAATAATATCTGCTGCTGTTTTAAGTCTGAAGTTTCTAAGATTTATAATTTGTCACATGGGTTGATTTCTTGTTCCCTGTGGACTGCTAGGATGTAGTGAGTTTGTTAACTTGTTGTTCTGCTTTTTTCAACATTAATATGTATCCTTTAGAGTCAATGTGCTTGACCAAATTTATTAACAATCATCCTTTCCTTTCGTTAATTAAAATACTAATTATCCTATTTCCTCCCTGAATTTCCTGCCAAGAAATCTGTGAAGCAGTATTGCATAATAGATGTAATTGAAGTGTTCTGGTTAATAAGACAGATCTGAACATACTTGGTTCAACTTCTTGGTTCAGTTCTTTTCCGCGACTGCTTATTTTTTTAAACTTTCTCTTGAGATTTAGCTTCATCTGTGTAAATGAAATCACCCTATAGCAGCAAAGAGTGAAGTTTGGGTTTCCATAAGTTATTTAACTGCCTGGTGTACAGCAACAAGTGGTATAGAATGATCATTCTTAACCTCATCCTCACTTAGGTAATAGGATTTTGGGACTGTCACGCCTCTGTCTCAACAAGTGCTCTGTCTGTAGAACTAGAGTTGTATCTATTGATTGCATTTTCTCTAACTTAATTAAACTATCTGCTACTTTCATACAAATTTATTGAGCTTTTAATCAAACAGCTTAATTGTCTGCAGTCAAGAGCTGTATTTGTCACTGGGGCAGTGAGGTACCTCAGGATAAAAGCTGTCTTCTGGAGTTACCTGACATGCAGGGAGGACAAGTGTGCAGGCATCTGTGTATATGCTCTTTATACAGATGAATGTCATATGAGAAAAATGTTCTGTGATTATTTTGTGACATCAGACAGCCTGACACTAATGTGTATAGATATATTGGAGGCAAGATGGTAACTTTAATTCTGATTTCTTTTGAGTTCTTGATTTTTGCAAATTAAGTGGGTAATTTAAACACAACTTCAGTGTACAGTCCATTATCTTTTAACTAGTAAATGCATATTCCACTGTCACTCCGTTTTAAACCTCAGAACAAGAATTCCTGTTCTTGAGAACATTTTATGAATTTCCTGCAAATGTCTGTTACTACAGAAGGAGAGATGGGCTAGCAGTGGGATTAATATATTAACTGTACTTGTCAATACAGTCAAACCTCTGTACAGTAAAACGTCTTGATACAGTCACTTTTTTAGTTTTAACATGGGAAACCAGGAGACTTTCAGATAGATAGGATAGACAGATCTATGAATCTAAACAAAGCTTCAGGAACAGCACAAAATAAGGCTAGGGTGTTGATTTAACCTCAAGGATTTACTGCAAATGAGGTCAAGATTTAGAGCTTCTATGGGATGCTGCGTGCATCTTATTTAAAGGACCAAATTTTAGGCAGTGAAAATTACAGATCATTACCAGCTTCTTCTTTGCTTATTTGTAGGAGTAGGAAATATTTATTGAAATGAGACAAAGCTACATTGGATGTGTTATTTTACAGAAAAAGGTAAATGCTGGAATCCTGACCGCTTAGAATCTAGCTAGGGGGCATCAGATTTTTCTTCCAAAGTGAGTGTGTTTAGAATAGGTGTAATTCAGCTTTGTTGGAGAGAGTTTTGGCCAAAAATCATGAAAATACTCAATCACATGATTTAGTGCTATGTGGTTTTTTCTTTCTTTCCTTTCCAGTGAAAAATATCAGATGCTGAGGAGAAAAACAGGAAAAGGGGGAAAAACAACACAAAAGCTCTTAACAAAACCAACACACCAAACTAAAACCCTGTGTATGCACTTCCAAATAATCATGCCTCTTTGTCTAGCTTCGCTTTCCAAGCCAAAGTTAAGCAATCCCCTGAACTTTGAGATTTATTTTCCTCATAGGTATTCAAATTGTTGCTTTTGGGGTTGATGTCAGTATGGAAGTGGTAGTAACTGATAAATGGCTTTCAACTGGTAAGTGGCTGTAGTACCTTGCTGGTGCTTTTACTTTTTGCCTTGACTCCTTTCTGCAAGTTTGTAGTGAATTGGGTGTTTTGTGCTCACATGCACTGCTGAGCTCAGAGGGCCTTTCAGAGGCAAGTATCGCTGCCTCTGCCACTTGTTTTCTTGCTTTTATCGCAGAAGCCAGTGCTGTCAGCTGGTCATCTTCTGGACACGCTGCTGTCCTGCTGATGAGGCATAAGCAGCTGAGACAGTTTTTTAGAACACAAAAATATACCATTTTGTATGAGGACTATTTCTGCCGTCCATATCACTGCAGTCCTCTTATTCCTCAGTTACTGTCCTTTGTGCTGACACAGATCTGGCTGGAACTGTGTGAGGAAACACTTTCTTCTTTCTCCTCTTTCATGGATAAATTCTGCCAGTGTTGAAATACTTGGGATATACTCTTGTTACTTGTGGATGCTGGAAGACCTTGTTCACAATGGATAAATGGATGTTTGACCTTTGAAGTCAGGGAGAAACTCAATAGTAGTGCAGTGGAACAGAATATAGACAAATGTCATGAGGCAGAACTCTGATAGGGACTGGAAGGAGCGGGCAGGATCATTTTAGGGTAAAAAGTAATTTCAAAGGAACTAGGAGATTCTCATCAGTTTTTTTTTAATATCTTCTTCAGCACAGCTGAAAGATCCAATTGCTTCATAAGAAGCTTGCCTGCTTTCCTGTTGTATTCTGCCTATGAGTTAAAACTCACTTGGATGATACCATTCAAGAACTCACAGTCTTTCCTACACTTTCTTGCAGAATAAGTGGAGAAGGCAATAAGGAGTTACATATTGATGAACCAGAAAAAAAATTGGTATACAGAGTCTTGGCAGACATTTCTTACCATAGTTGCCATATGCTAACTGTGCAGCAGATGTATGACTAAAAGTAATTTGTGGAACATACTCTGTTTCTCTGGTCAGGATGATAAATTTCAGTTGTGTATACACAGAATCAACGAAACCATGCTCTGTTGTCAATGAAAGAGTCCATATGAAGATTTTTAAGGAAACTGATGCTCAAAAATAATGGAATAGGATATATCTACCTGTTTATCTGGCCCACAGAAGCAGAATATGAAACGTAAGTTCTTCAAAGTAAAAATTTAACACTTAATGCCATCATATCTAGTGATGATAGAGAAGTATTATGTAAGGTTGTGTCTTTAGAGTCATCTTAATCATTAGGGAGCTTTTCCTTCAATTCCTTTGCAGTTTGCATGTTATTAATTATGAATAGAAATAAGAAATTAATAAAATTATTAAAATAAATAGGAACATTCAAGAGTCACTGAAACCTGGCCACTCTATCAATACAGGTAAGTCACACTTCAGAATAACTGGGCTAAGCATGCAGCTCTTCTGAAACAGCATCCCCCCACCTTGTCCCCCAAGCAGAATAGCTCCTGCAAGAAACAGTAAGTCCTCCAGAGCTATCTTCCAGTGAATATGGTAAAGACTATAATTTGTCAGTCAGGAAATTATTTCTAAAATATTCACAAAATATTGCTGGCTTTTTCCCTTTTGGAAAAAAACAAAACCAGTGCTATAAAGTTGAATTGGATTAGTAACTCTTAGAAACACTCTTAAGTCATCTATAGAGCCATTGTCTTGTTCTGCTGCAGATCAGCCAATAACTGGTGTTTTCAGACATGCTTTGACATTTTCTCTGTGGTGAATTTGATCTGACTCTAGAAGACATAGGAGATTCATCACAGTGCATTTTTTTCTTCTCTGAGTGATTCTGGAGGAATAACTAGCTGTGCTTAAATACTTTGCATATACTTTTTGCTTTTATTCTTAAGTTTGGACTTCAGCATAATTAACTCTGATGTTAATTCGAGCAATTTCTAAGGCACAGTTCTGGAGGGTGACAGGAGTCTGTAAGCTGAAAACTTTGTTCTCGCACATACAATTTCAATGTACTGTGACTCTAGTTTCAAAAATCTCATTAAACTACTTTGCATAGAGAAGCACAATATCAGAATTCATTTTCTGTTACAGGCAGAAAAGATGAGATTGCAGAATCAATGTATGCACTTCCAAGGGCCTTAGCATAGGGTCTTCTGTCTGTGATGCCTTGAGTGTGGCTTCCACATGTTCTGCTATTAGCAGCATGGTCTGGAGATGAGGGAACCTTTAAAGAATGCAGAGATGTTTTCAAGGTAAGCTACCCAGAGAAATGTGAATGTGTGCAGTCTCTCTCTCAGAAAACTAAGTACTTAAGGGTACTGCTATATATTTTTTTTTCAATTGGTCAAGTGTTCCTGGTTTTTTACCAATCATATATGCAGAAGACACATCCAGCTATTGCCTTATGTGCCTTCCTCTTTTCTGACAGATATCTTCCAGTGTTAATCTTTTCTTATGAGGAACTTGCTATTGATATGTAGAGAAATCATGAAAAATTGTCTCAAAAGCAGTTTCCTGGCAGCTTTTGAAGAGGTAGGGTCAGTGGAATAGAAGAAATGAAAGTTCTTCTGAGAGATGGACAACAAAAGGCTAAGATGCAAAAGTTGTAAATTGCAACAAAGGAAACTCCAGCTGGATGTCAGGAAATTCAGTTCTAATGGAGAATGTAGTTAAGCACTGGAAGAAGTTGCTCAGAGATTTTGCAGGATCTGTATTACTACAGGTGTGTAGGCCTGGACTGGCCAAGGCCCTGAGCACTGTAGTAGTTGCAATGCAGCAACTTTGATTGCTGACTTTGTTTTGAATAAGAGTTTGGAATTAATGTTCTCTACGTATCCCAGCCATCCTAAATTTTTCTTTGATTTTTGTGCATGAGAAGTACACAAATGATGTGTACTTGCATAGCATGCTTGATTCTTCCAAGAATTTTTGGAGTGATTTATTTGGACATATGTGTACCAGCTGTATGGTGTATTCAGATATGGACAGGAAAACAGATGTGTCTCAAAAGCATGGGACACATTGAGCTTCAGTGACATTGCCCAAAAATAAGAAACTGTTAGAAAAATCCTAGAAAGAACTATGCTTAGGGGGAAGCTTGCTTTGTGACATGATTTAGAGCTGTGAGCTGACTGCAGCAGTGTCACACACCAGTGTGCTGGAACATGTGGGCTGTTGGCACAGCTGGAGTCGTAAATGTGCTGCTAGTGGTGTAAATGATGTTGGAAATAATCTTGTGAGAGCTACTCATGGTGGCAGAGTTAAATTTTGGTAATGTCAGACTACCCTCCCTAGTTAATCCCTGCCTGTTTCCTTGTGCATTAATTCATTAAATGCACTGGGTGCAATTTAACGTAATAACTGTATATTTTCATTGAAATATACTTTATTTGCTTCATGTGAAGTAATTGTAACCGTATGAGAAACTACATAGGTTTTGGGCATTCCTCTAGAAAATATTTAAAGAACAAAAGCTATCCCTCTGGAAGAGCTGAGATAGATCATGAGTTGGTTTATTTGTTATCTTTAATAAGCCCTTAAAGCCTTGAATTTTTGCTTAATAGCTTAGTGTTTTGGAGGCAAAAACAGTGTTTAGTTTAAGCAGCAGTTTTAGCTGTTGATAGTCAACTATGCAATTTTGGTATGTCTATGCTTGCTTGTTTTCATCATCTCTCTCTGCTCGTTTAACTAGACAGAAAACAGTTAATGTTGTAATTTCATTCTTTCCCCCCCTCCCCCAGTCCCCTTTGTGAAGGGGAAAAGTACTCTTGTGAGGGTGGCAAAATAGGAAGATTTGTAGAAGATTAGGGCAATAAAATGTGTGTGGAATCCCCTTTTCACTCTATTGTGTGCATGTTGCTAAATTTGTGATCGAATTTTTAGACTTTAAGAATAAACAGGGATGATGGCTGTATGATATGTACTTTCTTACTTATCTTCCTGTATTACTTGGACATCTAATTTTATATGTTAGGGTGGCAGCAACTTGAGAGAGTGAAAGAACTCTTGGAACCTTAATTTGTGAAATGATAATCAAACACATCATTCTGCAAATACCTGTCAGTGTAGAAGAAAAGGTAAATTGAGAAGAGTTCACTGGTTTTTCTACACTTAATAAGTTTGGGAATTGATTTCAAGGGGACAAAATTAAAATGTTCCCAGTAGATTTTTATGCATGTTCAGTAATAAATAAAACGCATCTCTGCTCAGTTATTTGCAGCCCATCTTACTCTGAGGTCCACTCTCTGGCTGCTGTTGTACTCAGGGTTTTTCTTAAAGCTCTTGGCTCCCTCTTTTCTTCTTTATTGCACACCTTTATTAAAGTGTGGCACAGGACATTGCCTCTTGGTGCTTGTGTCACACTGAGCTTTGTCCTTTAATTGTAGCAGGCCGGTTTCAATCCCAGAAACCCTGGTGAATCTGATACTTCAGACTTGGGCCGTTCACTCATGGCTAACCAATTATTTTGTCTCTTTTCCCATCTATTTCTTAACATTATAACATAAATTGTTCTAGTGTAAGTAGAAATTAAGCACAATAGTTGATAAAAATCAGATATTAGGATGTAAGTAATGCGGGGATTTCATGAAGTGTAAAAGCTGTTTGACAGACTCCATCCTCTCATTCATATCCTCAGATCAAGTTTAAAAACCAGAAAGTTTTAACCAAAATTCCTTCGAAGTTGTTCACTGTGTACATAAAATCCAAACAGTTTAGTGTCCAAGCAGTTACCAAACTCTGTTTATGATATTCTTTTTCTAGACTCTGTTCCCTTGAATTCTGTTTTCTAAATAAATGTTTGTTGAATTCTAATAATGTTTCTCACAAGTAGATTCCTTGTAACTGTGTGGTACATTTCCTTTTCTATTTTCTTTAGCTAGCTTGTAATCAGAATTGTAAGACTTCTACAATATTTTTTTTTAATCTTGATCTATTTTTTACACTGCACTGAGTTTAACAAATGCAAGTATCCCAAAATACTATGTCAATCCAGTTCCCTTTCAAACATTAATGAACAGTCTATGAAAAGCTAATTAGGGATATTGATAACAATTCCAGACTTAGTAATATACTTTTCTGAAAAAGTTATTAGATGATGTGTTGTCCTCTGAACATAGAAATTATCTCATTTGGTTTAAAATTTGGAGGTGGTAAAAATGGAATTTAGCTATTGCTATGTCCTGAAATTCCAGAAAAAACCCTGGCACTGGTTTAAGTGATTTAATCCCTTGCAAACATTTGAAGAGAAGAAAGGAACATGATCACTTCCTGCCTGGTTTCCTGGGTTGAGCTAGGGGTCAGCAAAATATTGTTACTATACCATGATTTCCACTTTTGGGCTACTATTTCAAGTCAAAGAACCATCGTTTCTTCTGTTGGAATGCTAGTGACAAACTGCTGAACTTGGCTCAAACTTGTCTCCCTCACATAGACCTCTGCATACCTGTCCCTGCTCCACCCAGGCAACTCCATCTGATGCTGCTGCCTTTTCCTTCTGATCTCTTGTGTTTTATCAAACCTGATTCCACAATGTGCCCTGGAAATTATTACAGTCTAAATCAATAGTATAAAACTGTCAAGTTTTCTGCCACTCTTCTCTTTCCAGCTGCATTCCCACAGTGTACTGCACTTTTATTTCCTACATGTAAGCATGGACTCTTGATACAAGGAAGGAATAGTGAGGTTTCACTGGCATGGGCTGTTATGGCAAAAACCTGTGAACCTTACCATGAGTATAAAATGGAACGCTTTTATAAAAAAATTAATCATAGGTAAATCTTCAGATTCACATGTTTTTGTAATGGAAGAACTTTTGTTTGAAGTAACTTCTTGCCTAATGGATTATTTGGATTGATTTATTGGAGAATGTCTTGAAGCCTTTGTTCTCCATTATTTGGCATATGGAGGCTGCACAAAAACTGGAGGGAAATAATACAAAGACTGTATGCTGTGCAGAGTAAGAGTGAAGATCTTAAAGGTTTTGGATTTTCTTTGTCATTTTGCAAAAAAAAAAAAAAAAACAACCCACAAAACTCTCCTGTAGAATGAGTTTTAGTAACAACCTTTATTTACTGTTGAGTTGAATATGCATGTATAGAGTAAACAAATCTGTAGTATTATACTGTACAACCGCATTGTTTGTTGTGATTCATTGAAGAGGGAGCAAGTTATCAATACATCAGGCGTGGTACAGAGTCACGTTTCAACTGGCAGACACTCAGCTTTTGTTTTCAATATTCTGTCCTGATTAGTATTCAGAGCATGGAGGAGAATGTGATGCAAGTGAATTGGTTTGCTGTTTTACTGACTGACTCAGCCATTTAACTCTGCTCCCTCAAGGCATCCAAGACTACAATAAAAGAAATACATTTTGCCAATAACTTCCTATGGAAATAAGTGCAGCTTAATAACTTTTTTAATTAGTACTGACATTATTGCAGAGTGGAAAACTCCTTAATTAACCTTGTCTTCTTTTTTTTTGTTTTCTGTAAGACTGTATTACTGATACTGAAATCTTATGTTAATTTAACCTCTGATTTATAATTGGAGATGAAATGTCTTTTTTTTTCTTTTAATTGAAATTTCAATTGGAAGGTGGTTTCTTCCAGTACTATTTCTTGTGGGAAGCAGAATTTTCTATCATTTTATTCCTCCTTATTTTTAAGTAGGATAAGTGATAAGGTTAAGGCCAGACTTCTCCAGACTTTTATGCTCTACTTCCATAGAATTAAATTTATCTCAGTGCATTGCAATGTGTGTGATGGTTCCTCATGCATCGAAGGGCTGATGAGAAATAAGGTACTGGGATACAACTCTAAAGGACATAAAGTCTCAAACATTGTATTGAACACATAATTTTAAAAAAATCTAATATAAGATTATTAGGAACCTAAACCTCAAAATTTGTCCATTAATTGATTTAGAAAAATGCGTCTGTGTAAAACTGGTGATATGACTGAATTATAGTCTAACTGTCTGCCTCCTTTTCATGGCAAAGAAAGGAGCAGATATTTGCAGTGCTGAATAATGTCTTTGGAAGATACTGGTACTGGGCTTAGGTAGAAATTGAGAAAATAGCTCAAGCATAAGCAGCTTGTGTTGAATGTAGGAAAATTTGGATCACAGAGATTATATAGGGAGAAGCAAAAATTCTGCCTGGGAGAAGGCCTGAGCTGAAGATGATTTCTTTTTCTAGTCCTAATTGCAATGTCTTCTCCATCAGCAGTGAGAGAAGGAAGGAAAAGAGTCAAACATGGACAACACTGTGAATGTCTGAGGGAGGGGTACTGGACCCAAGCTGACACCTGGGCACCATGGGAGAGATACCAGAATGACACCAGTCCCTTTTTTCAACTTAAACCTCAATGAGAGAAGAAGAGGAAAGAAGAAAAGAGACCCGTGGGTTGTCTGCTTAGATAAACCTGTTGAATGAGATCCACTTATGCATGTGAGCTGCAGTGAACACAAAGATGAAATCTTTAGGATTTTCTCTGAAGCATCTGTGAGGAAAGAAGATACATAAAGAGAAAATTTATGGAACCTGAAAGACTGCAAAATTTTGAAAATGGTACAGAAATGGGGAACACGAAGATGCAACATGGTTTATATTTGAAAAGAAATCATTGGAAATATTGATGAAAGCTATTTTGATAAAATCAGGGAATGACTTATTCAATTTATGCAGTGTGGATGTGGAGATCTACATGGAGATGTTAATGAATTATGTTGTTTCTGCTTCTATTTCAGTAATGTAGGTTCAAATGTTAAAAGTACACTTTTATTCATGGGGGTGAGGGTTGGTTGTTTTCAAGGGTGTTGTTCCGCCTTTCTGCTGGAGCGTACCTGAGAGGAGCAGGAGGAGAGGGAACATGGGAAGCAGCATGCTAGCAGCTCTGTGATCACTGAAGCTGGAGGCAGAAGTAAGGAAAGAGGGGAGAGAAGATGTGAAGACCCTGGGCTATTTCTAAGAAAGGGATGATTTTGAGGGTGATAAAGAGAAATGAAGGGGGTATCAGGGAGCAGCAGGGGCAGATTGACCCTAAGGGAACCAAGCTGTGGTGCTTATGGGGGCCAGAGTCATGATCATGTCTGAAGACACTGTTTGAGGTCAGCCTCTATCCAGTGGTCCTCTGGGAAGGCCATGGTGATGAGGCAGGTTGAAGACCAAGCCAGTGAAACCTGTCAATGGGTGATTTTCAGGCTGAGGATCAGGGAGGTGGAAAGCAAGATCCTGATGCATGCCATGTAGCCAGAGAAAAGCAGGGGCCAGAGAAAAGCAACTCCCAAGGTAAGAGGCTCAGGACCTGCCTGTTGCTCTTCAGCACAACTCTGCAATGAAGGGGCTGATCTCTAACTCAGCCAGCACATTATACAGCAGAGGACAAACACAGTTATTTTACTCAGAAATGTTAAAATACTGATGTCCATTATTCAAGTTCCCTCTTGTACAAGCACATATGGGCTGCAGACCAAATTAAAGCTCATAGGTTATGAAAATTGTGGTGGCCTGAATTGTGCACATCAGGTTGCAGAAACACTTGGTGAGGACCAGTGAGCATTTTCAGAAGCGAAGACAGAAATAACACTAGGAATGAAATTTGTTGGTTATAATTAGTAGGTGGTGTGATAGCAAATGCTGCAAG
This sequence comes from Acrocephalus scirpaceus scirpaceus, assembly GCA_910950805.1. NCBI lineage: Eukaryota > Metazoa > Chordata > Aves > Passeriformes > Sylviidae > Acrocephalus > Acrocephalus scirpaceus. The sequence continues at coordinate 22,011,577 of OU383777.1, forward strand.
TTAATTTCAAATGGTTAAGAAGAGGGAACTATTTAATTAAGTAGAAAAAGAAAATGAATCCAGAATCTTGATTATGAAAGAAAAAAGGCAAAGATGGTTTCTTTTTGAAGTATGAAACTTCTTCCTCCCTCAAAAAAAACCCCACAGGAACAAGGATGAGATGGGAAAAATGTGCTAATAAACAGAAATAAATTCTAAAATGTTTGGATGATATGAATACATACCATGCAGAGGAAATCACTTATCATAATAAAAGGCAGCACTAGAAATAGGGTTAAAAGGCATCAAAAAAGGAGAAGGTTCTGAATCACTATCAGGAAAAGCCTGACAATAAAATCTGTTAGCTACTGTTACAAGTTCTTATTTAACCATTATGAGAATCCCGTTGCTTGAAATCTCTGAAACAGAAGGTTTTTGTGATATTCAGGGTGGGAGTGTATTTGAGTATTTCTCCTTTTAAGGGAATTTTAATAAAGCATCTTCTTGAGGCTCTTAATTGCATAAAGATTACCCAGCAAAATACAGCTTTGGTTAGCATTATTGTACCAGTCTGACAGATTTGAGTGTGAAAACTATACATTTAGATTTATGTAGAGGTGAGTGATTTTGCAAGAATTAATGAATTTACCCATTATTAAATCTGCTGTGGAAAAGAAGATTATTTACAGATGTTTGAGTGCTGCTTTAAACTTCTCACAGACTAAAATAACACTTTGACAAAAGTGGACAATGTAGTCATGTATGGTATAAGTACATACAACCAAAATGAAATGGACTGTGGAATGCTCCATCTTGTTTTTCAAATACATGGTTCAATATGACTAAATTTGTAATTTGGATAGTATGTCTGTGTATTTTGGTATGGAAAAGATTAATTGCCTCCAGTGTACCCAGACATCTGAGAAAAAATATTTGATTATAATGCTCAAGGATGGTATGTTACCTCTGTACCCCTTTTGGAAAACTTTGGGTTTTTTTCAGCTTGATAATTCAAAACTAATTTTAGCTTGAGAATTCAAAACTAAGTGGAGTACTGCTTAAAGCTGCAATCAGATGTCATTAAAAGATCTGTATTGCTCTCCCCAGTAGTTTCAGCCACGTAAATTAAGCCTTGACAACTTTCTGCAAACTGACCAGAAGGACTGTGATGATCTAGTCTGACGTCCTAATTGTATGCATGTAAATATTGTCCTATTTGTATGCATGTTGTTCCTTTTTTCAAATTCCTTCTCTCTGCTAAAATGTTTGTTCAGGAATATATTCCTTTGTACTTAAGTCTTCAAATGGTGGAAAGTCTCCTATATACCTTGATGAGCAAGCCTAGTGGTGTATTAAGAATTTCCATTTGAGTGTATTAGATTGACTGCAAGTTTTGAATAATCCTGTAGCAATCATGGCTGTTTGATTTCAGAAGAACAAGATTTGTGGGGAAAAAGAAATGCCTTCTATTAGATTGGTCTTTATGACTGGGGGAGGTGGGGAAACAAAAGGGAGTTTTAGGTATGTGAGAGATTAAAATCTGTGACAAAAGCAAAAAGTTGCAGAGTTACTTATGCTAGAGAGTAGATAGTTGTTTGTGGAAGGTGTACATAGTATTGGCAGAGGACACGATAAAACTTTTACTTACTTATTAGATATTTCTCTGGTAGAACCTTATAATGCAACATAAAACTAAACTTTCATGGGCTCATGAGTACTCCAATCCTCTAGGTTAATGAAAACTAGTTTCCAGAGAGAGTTCTGGGAGATGGGGCTGAGAAGTCAGAAAGTGAGGAGCACTTCCATGAGAAGCGCTCTCTTCGCGGTTAAGGAGATGTTGTGCAGATTGGTTGCCATGTGCAGTTGCTTAGTTTAATCCCCGTAGTTGTCATGAGATATCTGCTGTGCTGGTTCTAATTCATATTACATGCTGAGAAATAAATGTATTCAGGGACTTGGATGTGTCTCTCATGGAGGATGTTTATTGCGATGGCTATGCAGGTGTTTGTATTTATTGTTTAAATAATGTCTAGATTTTGTTTGCTATAAGTATATTCCTGAGGCTCCTAGAAAAGTAGGATATGAGAATGTTTGAAGACTCATCTTGTGAGGCTAGGAAAGGATTTCAAAGTAGAATTTTTTCCCACTGCAGATTTCCAAGGTAGAAGAGTATATTACAAATACAAGCGTAAAAGATGAGATGACATCTGGACAGCTCATTCAAAGCTGAAGTGCTCTTTCACAAGCAGGGATGTCCTTGCCTGAGAAAACTGAAGGTCACTTGGATTAGCACAGTATTTACTTTTTTTTGTGGTCTCTAATATTAAGGGTCTTTGAGTATCCTAGTTCAAATGTCTAGAACTAGTATCCTAGTTCTACCATACCATAGTTAAATTGGGTTGTGTATTGACATGTGTAAAGTATGCATATCCGTATGATGTGATGACTTAACTGTTGACCTTACAGGGCAGACTTGAGCTCAGTTTCTTTAATTTCTTCTGTTTGTTAATTGATCAGAAAACCAGTCCATCTAGCCAACCAGTGGTCTGGTGAAGAGTTTGCTTCTCACGGTGCAGGGGTTGGAACTGAGTGATCTTGAAGGTCTTTCCAGGCCTAACTTCAATGAAAGGTGCTGGTAGCTGAGTTTCCCATTATGGCCACATATCAATGTGTATTCCTGCTGGGCATGATTTTCATGGTTTCAGCATGAGTCATCATCAGTTTTCTTGGCTGGAAGCTTTGCTTGCATAGCTTTCAGGCATGACTGTTCTCCTTGTAGCTCTGGCAATCTCAAGGAAGTAAGGCTGCAGTGCCCCTGTGTACTCTGCATGGGACATGGCCTCAAAGAGTGCTGTCACAAGGGACAGCAGAACATTGCTGCACTCACTGTGGAGTTTTGGCAGCCACTCCAATCTAAGAGGAGATCGGTGAGGCACAGCACAGAGGAAACAAATACAATATTATAAATCTAGCTGATGATTGTCAGCCAAATTCTACAGAAAATCTCAGGTAGTAGGAGTGGATACAAAGAAAATGATTGCAACTGTACTGACAACCTCATCTCAGTGGAGATAGCTTTTATTGGGGTGTGATATTTACTGCCTTTAGGAAAAACACATAGCAGATTCTTTCTTTTCTAGCATGGCATAGTCTGTAAAAGTTTGATTTTTTTTTTCAACAAGAAAGAAACCTATCATTGCTATGAGTATGTTCTAAGCAGTTAAATTATCCTGTATTTATGTATTTTCACTCTTCTGCCAAAAAATTAGGAAAGTGTGATTTTTATTTCTTCTTTTTCCCCTCAAAATACATGTTCCTCTTCATTCTCAAAATACCTATTTTTCTTTTCCTCTCAGGTGCCAATCTGACCTTGCTGGAATCTGTTTCCAGTTCTGTGTTTTGGCAGTCAGTGAGGTACACTTGAATGCCTTCACATAAATCAGGCTGTGCTTTGCTCACTGCCTGAGATTTTTGTGCCATCACCTCTACTCCCTAAAGAAAGCCAACCCCCAAACCCTCTGGTCCTTGTGAGATAATTTACACTTCTGCCAAAGAATTCTAAATATGATCCTCTGGACAATGAAAGTATTTAAAATTTCAGACTTAATGATGCATAAAACATTTATAACTTAAACACTCTGTAAGTGGAATTGAATGACCGTTATGGTACTGGTAATATTTCCAGTTTTTAAACAAGCCAGTGAAAGGAAAATGCGATGTTGTTCTTGTTAGATTATAAAGAATGATAGATGTGTTTGGTAAATGAATTGGTTGATTTTGGTAATCCAGTGTTTGATGAAACAAGGCACTGAATTGTTACACTAGGATTATGTTCTCAGTGTAGTGTACATGGAGTGACAGCAAACAGAATCCTTACAGACACTGTTTTACTTGGAATAACTTCAACTTTAAGAAAATCAAAGAACAGTCAAGGTTGCTAAGTGACAGCAAAATATTTATCCTGTTTTTAGAAAATCAAACCGGTTTTTGCAATGAATAGTAGGGGACAGCATATATTGTATGCCACCCACATGCTGTGTAGGACCATTATTGCACATAATTAAGAGCTGCATAATTCAGCACTGTAACCACAGCTATCACCTCCGTCTTAGTACTGATATTTTCTAATACTGTTTGTTTAGTCTTCTTCCTCAGAAGAAAATCTGTCAAGTAATCCATTATAAATGAATACTGTCTATCTCTGCTGTGAAATACAAGTATTCTTTTGTAGGCAGATACTGGAAGAGGAGGCAAGATGGGAGAGAGGCAGAGGAAACAGCAAGAATCGATGTTTATAACTGGCTCTTTGCTTTGCAGGCTTATTCTCATCACCAATGGGAGATGAAGCACACTAAGAGGCAATGATGTGGCACAAAGTGTTACGTTTTTCTGGAAATAGAGGATAATGATGGGTTCAGCCTAAGGCTCCATGCCTTGTTCTTGTTTCTCACAGAGGAGCTGTGTGTGGCTTTCAAATCTGACCCTGTGGATAAAACCCTCCCCATCACCATGGAGGGTGGCGAGAAGCCTCAATTACAGCAGAGTAGTGAAGGCTTGGGTGGCTCTTGAGTCTCACTCAGCAACAGAGTGAGAGTTTTTTCAAGTGTTGTTAGATGGAGTCCTGCCATTCCTAAGGCTGATTTGGGAAGAGGAAAGCTGCTGTAATGGGCCGACCAGTATTGCCTCCCCACTGAATTGGGAGACCCTGCAGAGATGACACAGGGAGAGAGTCACTGAGCTCAACATTCTTGAGAATGCTACTGTGGCAATGGGATGAGCTAGTCCTTGACAGAATTTTGACTTATTTTCCTGTTTTTTTCATTTTCCCTTGATGAAGAGGTTATCAGGACAAGAAACAAAGTTATGTTCAAAGATATGTGTGAGAAGTTGACTGGAAAAAGATTTATTTGTACCCTCAGTTCTGTTAATTCAGGAGATGAAAATTTATCTCCTGACTGAATCGAAGAGAGGGACAGCTGTTTGAGGGAGCCCCATCAGGGTCTTTTTCCACTCTGCTCTCAAAAAGTACAGCTTTGATTAAATTTTTTCAGAACCAACTGCTCCTGTCAAAGACATTTTACAAAATGGCATAATTTTGAAATAAAAATAATTTTGGAAATGTTGAGGGACTTAGGTTTGGTGCTACAGACAATACACATTGCAGCATTGAGGGTTCAGAATGTGGCTCTTTGGTTGGCTCCTCCCTACCCTGTGTTTTTGTTTGTGTAAAGAAGTATTTTATCTTGCTCTGTCTGTGGTTGCAGTCATCACCTCCTGCTATTTCCCTAAAATACGCATATGGTTTGAAAAGTGTACTCGCACACTAGAGTGTGGGAGGAGAGAAAAACCAGTTCCGTTGCTTGTGCTAAGGCTCCGGGCTCGCTGATGCCGGCCCATCGAGATGGCGGCTCGGGGCGGGGGTCCCGCCGCCTGCGGTGTCCCGGGGTGGCCGCCAGGTGGCGATGGCTCCGAGCGTCCCTGGGCAGCGCTGCCGGCCGGCGCTCGGCGGGCAGCGCCTTAAACTTGTTCATTTCTCAGGCCAAAGTTCTCTAGGGGCAGTGGTGCTGTGAGTTATGTCTTTGCCAGCTGCTGTTGGCTGCATGCGATCAGGACAGTGGTGAGTGCTCTGTGTACTTAGGCAGTGAGAAGCAGATTAAAACGCTCTTAATGAAGGAGCAGGCGCAGAGAAGCTACAGTTTTATTTTTTCTTTCTGTCTTTCAAAGAGAAACAAGCAGTACTGTGCTTAAAGATCCGTATATGCTTCATTTTTCCTTCGTTGGAGTTTATTATTTAAGGAAGCAAAACTTGTGACATTGGAATAACTCCCTAAAATATGAGATCTATTTGAAATGCAACTTCTTATGAAAATAGGAATTTAAACTCTGTGTAAAATCCATTTATTGAAATTGTGTAAAGGTACGAGTGGAGCTAAACCAGAAGTGCCTCTAGGTTTTCATATCCAGCTTTCACTTTAGAAGGGGAAAAAACAAATCTTCAAATTAATGCTCAGAGAAGACTATATCTGGATATATGACTTCTTTGAAATGTTAAATGCAAGGTGAGAAGGTTTTTTAGTAGTTAAGTGCTTGAAGCTCTTTCATGCTTTTGTATTACTCTGGTTAAATTGCTACTGCAACTTGAAAAAGTTATTCTTAATTTAATTAAATAGCTCTTTGACAAGTTTACTCTGTCTTAAATATTTTCATTCTTTTATAGCTTACTAAAGTTAGCAAATGTAAAGTGAAAAAAATGTTACCTTTTTTGAAAGGCACAGGGATGGAAGGGAAGAGACGTTTCTATTTGTTGTGTGACTGCAATAAAGAAAAAAACAAATCTGAGGGCAGTTATTATTATTCTCCCTTAAATTTGTCTTATCTTCAGTCATTTTGCAGAATGCAATCAAATCTGATATTCTGAGTCACTGGAATTTAGTTACAGTATGCATTCTCCCATGAAGCAGCAGTAGCTGTTTATGAAGTATCACACAGAGTTATGACAACAGATTCTCTACCACTGAGAATGCAAAATCCAAAGAATCAATCCAAAACTGAAGCAGTTAATGGAAAGCAACAGAATCAGTGGGCCTTTGCTGTATACTTTTGGTGGTATTCTGAGTTTAGTTTAACATTTAGAGGTACATACGGTAATGTATTTTTTTATTTTAAATCTCGTGTTTGTGGCTCTTCCTACTAAAATTAGAATGTGGAAACAGAGGCACTGACAATGAAGATGAGCGTGAGGACTGAAATGAGGACTGAAAGCGAAGAGGTGATGTGTATGGATCTTGCACAGAGCAGAGGAGCCAAGGGCTTGTGCAATTGAAAGGAAGTGCTCCTGCAAAGGACTTGGAACTCTCTTACGGGAGCTCCTACCAGAGAGAACTTGCCCAGGCTTACTGCCCTTAAGTCTAAGCATTTCTCTTGGAATTCTGATTATACATGATGTCTTCTTCTCTTGTTCCATGTTGACCAACTTCAAAGGTAGTTCAGACTTTGACAGGTTGAGCTGCTTGGCAGTATCTGAGAGCTAATGTCCTATGCAAACACCTGTTTCTCTGCTTTTGCTACTACAGCATTCCAATGCAATTAGTCTTTGTTTTTCTCTCCACATTTCAAAGCTATTACTTTTACTGTTAGCTTTGTTTCATTTTTAAGTGCTTCAAATTGAAGAATGTTAATGAATTCATTAAAAATGGCCAACATAAAAAAAAAAAGAGATGAGAGAGAAGTCACTGTACATTCAATATTCTGACAAGTGAAAAACCCCAGAGGAGCTGTATGCTGCAGTAGACTACTATAAATTATTCTGTATCTTGACAGTTCACTGCATCTCTATATATGACAGTACTTGGGACATATAAAATAGGCTTCAGATGATCCTTAGTGCAAGTTGTATCTTTTAATACTTTCTATTGGAAATATTATTTTTTTAGCTTTGCAGAAGAACTTTTTTCTGTACATCCGGGTTTTGCACTGAAATAAAAGTAATTTAAGAAATATACAGTAATCCTAAAATGCCACTCAACCTTAGAAATTCTTACTACCTAAAGCAGTGAATTTGAAAGCCGTATATAAATATTTTAAAGGCATTTCAGTTTGCTGAACTATGATGGTTAGAAATGAGAAGGAATTAAATTTATATTTCATTGCCTTATTCATAATGTTTTTGTTTGGTATGTGGGTAATAGAGAAGCAAATCACCTAAAGAATGAAGTCTGCAAGGATGAAAACACATTTTCATAATTGCCTTGGCAGGAAGCCTGCATGTTCTGGTAACAGAGCTGTGAATATTCCATGGGATGAAGGAGCTGCTCTTTCAGCAGAGGGGCAGTGTCTGTGTGAGTGCTCGTCTCTTTTCCAAGTCCCCCAAAAGAACATCTATATGCTGGAAAAAAAACCTCTCAAACCAGCCATAATGATATGCTTTTTTTGGTATCTCAACTTGTCCAAAATATTTAGAAAATGAAAGAAGAATAAGAGGAACCAAATCAGTGGAATGAGGTTTGATTTCTGTTAGAAACAGCTATAAAGTGTCATGAAGATTCTGTGCAAGGAGTGTATGTTTGGCAGGCAGGTGGATAGGTACCATTTTGGGTGGCTGTGCAGACACAATATGAATACTTCTCTCACTGATTTTTAATTAACAGTGGTATAAGATGGGGTGTCAGTGTCAGGCTGCTGTTCTCGGGAGTTCATGCAGGAAATTTATCCAAGTCACAGCAACCTCTGTTGAAGTTTGCTTGCCTCTACAGGAGGCCTTTTTTTCCATAGGGGTCTCCTGGGGCTTGTTCTGTATTGTTAATTCTTTTGTTAAGATGAGGAACAGAATTATCATGTATTTTTAACTAGTCTGGATTTTCTTTTTCAGAGGCAGAGTTTTCAGCTTTGCATCACTCTGCCTACATTTCATTATTATTTTAGAGGATTTCTGAAACCCACTATATAGATGGCATCTATACTATTGTTTCCTGTCAAACTAAAACAGCTTTCAGGTTTGCAATCAATTTGGAGAGTTTTGCAGAAAATTGTTACATTTTTCAAAGAAGCATGTGAGTTTGGAAACTTAGCAAACTTTGTGTGGGATGAAAATCTTCCTGTGATATTAAGAAGATAGGAGTTGTCCATGGTAGGCCCATTAGCAGGATAGCAGAGATTTTTCTAATTTTATGACAGTATTGTAGCTGAAATTACTTCAAAGTGTTGACCGGAAAGAGACCCGAAAGCCGAAGGCCACCGTATTTACTGTAGATGCTAAAAGATTCTTCAATAGGAAATGATTATGCCATTGGGGGTAGTGTTACTTGCTGCAGGTTAGCCATTAAAAATATCACTTTCTGCCCTCTGGTAAAATATTTACATTTTCTGGCTATATTTATTTGTTTGTTTTACTTAAGCAAAATACAGGAAGGATGAAAAAACCTTTCTGTCGGTTGTGTTTGAAATTTTTTTTAGTGTTAAATTTAAAGTTCAAGAATAGGATGTGATATTCAAACTTCTTACAGATTTGATAGGGAGAAATATTCTACTAAATAATTCAAGAGTTAATAGAAACCTTATCTGCATCTGGATCCCTGGAGAGCTTCTGAACTTTGTTTTTTTCCCTTAAAATTAGGCTTTGATTGCAAGGTTTAATTGTGTAGTTTGCTCTTGTAGGAGTTTGTTTTCAAAATGTACTCAACTTTGATACGAAGTCTACCAAATGTTACTGGATGTCAATCTTGGAGCCTTTGTCTGCTCTTCCCTAAGATGCAGTTGTTTCATGTCGTTCACAGTGTTGTAGCATCAGTGGCTAGAACTCCATTTTCATCACAGTGCACATGCTTGTTGAAACACTCCAATGGTAGTGTCTAGTTTTCTCCAAAAAAATTGAGGCATCTCAGTTGTTTATGTTCAGTTATTTGAAGGCTGGAAAGAAAATTACGTATTTGAAGACAAGCTAAGAGCTAAGTTTTAACTGCTGCTGCCATGGAGAAGATCAGCCATTATATTCAGTATATACATATAAAATACTGCACAGAAGTATCCATGCAGACCTATCTCTGGCATCCCAAGGACACCAGAGAAAGAGCAGAAGTTTCCTTGCTTGCTGCCTGGCTGCCACGGCGTGGCTTGTCCAGCTGGGCCTCTTAAGAGCTGCCACTCACCAGGGAGCTGGGTGGCCAGAGAGCCTCTGTCTTTTTTTCCCTGTTCATAGGTTCCAAGTGTGTACAGTGCTGTGTATTCTTATTTGGAGACTAACTGCATTTATTTTTGTTCTCTCCCCCCTCCTTGTTTTTTTCTTGCATAGCTCAACAAGCAGCAGCTGCAGGTGCTGAAGGAACGTTTCCAGGCCTTTTTGAATGGGGAGACACAAATCGTAGCAGATGAAGCATTTTGCAATGCTGTGCGAAGTTACTATGAGGTGAGCTGTGTGCTTTGTTCTCTGTATTATGTTCATAATATGCCTTTTAATGCAAGTACAAGGAAAGTAATTTTAAGTTTCAAAGGCTGTGAACTTCCAAACCTTCTAGAAACCATTTCCTCCTAAACCAGCTTTGCTGTTTTAAAACTTGAAATCTACTGCCTGAGCACAAGAGAGAAACTGAATTGGAAAATATCCACCCTTTTTCAAGAAGGGAAAAAAAATTAGAAGAGAAGATAAAATGAAAAACCCCTGGTGCTAAAAATCTTCCTGGCAGCACTTGATACAAGTAGGCACTGCTATCTTTATCTCCATATGTCCAAGGTGGCTCTTTTAATCAGCACTTTGTAAGTTGCCATCCTGAGAAATATGTCTTCATATTTTTAGTTAGCATGCAGAAGGTTTTGGTGAGGACCTTCCCGTTCCCTTCTGAAAGAACTGAAGCTTTCCATGCAGGCGGGCCAGCTCTCACAATCTGCTGTGACCTCCCAGGTGTGTTCAGTGCCTGCAGCCCCAGTGCAGATCTGGAGGTGGAGTTTGGATTGCCGAAGGTGCAGGTCCAGTTCCAAACTAGAGGACAGTTCCCTGTCCAACAGCAGCAAAGGGCTAGTGAATTAACTTGTTACTCTTAGTGTATGTTACTGGGTTTTCATTTTGCTTCAATTAAGTTTTGACCTGCTTAATGAATCAAAAAGACTGGATGTTAAGCTTCTATGCCTTTTGAGAGGTCTTCCTTCACATTTCAGCCTACCACATCTTTTTTTTTTTTCCAAAATTAGCCCTAATTTTGGTATATTATTTGTTCATTTTTTCTGTCAGCTGTTCTCTGCTAGTGAATAATTTTTTTCCTCAAGCAGAAAAAGATGTGATTTATGTCCTAGCTTGGTTTTATCTACAATAAATTATATTGCACAACAAAAAACAGAGGGATGGGCAAATGGTTTTCATGTTGTGTGGAAATCATGGACTCAGTGTGTAGAAATAGAAATTTGTATAGAAACCATAAAACTCAGTGTCAGTTCTCCCATATTATGGTCTGATCAGTGCTGTGGCATTTGAAATTAGGGATTCTCACAAAACCACTTGTGAAAAGATGGGGATAGGTCTGCAGGTGAAACTAGAATATGAACATTCTCAGGTACTATTTTAAGTGTGTGAGAACACGAGAGAAGTGGTTAGAAAATAATCCATTCTTCTGTATAGCCAAAGAAGTGAAGGCTGGGAGGAAGGAGAGTTTGAGAGTTGGAGCAGGACAAGGCTGAGCTAGTTAGTGGCCCAGCAATAGGTTGCAGAGTAGAGGGATGTCTCAAGATGCTGAACTTGGAGTAGAACTGAAAAGGACTTAAGGTTATAGTTATTCTTTAGCACACAGTGTAAAAAGCTTGATTTGTTAGAGGAAGTAGTCTGCTCTTCAGAAAGAGTGATAGTGAATAAAAATGATTTTAAAATAAATGTCTAAACAGTAAGTGTTCTGTTAAGATTTACTTTGTGCCTTTTTTTAAATGAAAATTTTTAGACACGTTGAGAACTGCTTTTTTAGCATATCTGCTCTTGCAGTAAAAGGCTGTGCATAATAATCTAAGATAACCTTATAAAATGAAAGGCTCAAATTTTCTGGCTATTTTCAGACATTCACCATTTTGAATTAAGTGTACATGTGTTCTGGGTGTCCAGTTTCAAACAGAGAATTCCAAAACTCTCAGCATTACTGTCAAGGATGTAATGATGCCATGGGCTTTATCCTGTGTTAATATACCAGCTATAATTTCAGTCTTTTTTTAAATTTGTTTATCCCAGTCCCCCAATTCCATTTTGCATTCTTTCCACAGACTTCCTTCCAGACTTGCCCAACCCTTTCCAGCTGTGCAGTTTGAGTCAACACTTGCTAGTCACTTTTAATTTCTTTTCAGGGTAAATAGTTACCAGTAGAATAACTGACCAGTGCAGTGGTGGAATCCAGATGGGGATTTAGTTCAAGCTAGTGCTCATCTTTAATGCATTTTAATCAAATTTTATGCATCAGATCACATATTCTCATCTTTATTTGTATGTGTCTCTTGCACCTTTTTCCTTTTCTTTGCTATCTGTTGGTTGAAAATATTAGTCTCTATTCCTTCTTTGTGTGTTCTGTTGATGTTGGACTTTGATGCTTTCTCCTCTCTATGTCTACCACATATAGTCCATCACATTCCATGTGGTGATGTTTGTTAGTGCTTTGAATTATGGACATCTTCCTTATTTCTGTCTTACAGCATCTTCCATGTTAATTCCCTTATACTTTAGTTGCTCACCTACAGTTCAATTTTACCTGACAGGGCAAGAAAGAAATATGTGGTCTGCTCAGTAATTATTTTATTCTGAAAATTATTTACTTTCCTTTGATCCTATGAAGTAGTCATAGTTTGAAAGTTATTATAGTATTGTTTGCAAAGCCAGGGTATATTCATTACTGTAGTTGATTTTCTGCTTTAACTTAGAATGTGAAAGAGAAGGTCTGTTTTGGGGATGTGGCATAAATTCTGTATCAGTAGTTGCAGGTGTTTTCACTGTAATCCGTAATTAATGAGTTTGTTCAGACTGTGTCCTCTTAAGAATCTTAAGAGAAAGCTCCAAGGATTTAGGAACTTATTATTGCACAGTCTTTGGTTTACTTCTTTATAAATATTTGCAGGAAGACCAATTTATTTGCTAAATAAATAAATATGAATTTCAGCATTCATTTCACTAGGCTGTAAGTCATGCCTCTTGTGTCAGAACCAATTGGGAAGTTTACACCAGTCAAGTTTTTTGCCTTATTTCCTCCACTATGTCTTTTCCAATGCTGCTGTGGTTTTTAAGACTGTCTGTGAATAGTCTGGCATTGGTTTTCATTTATCTTAAAAATGTAGTAGAAAAAAAATATATATTCATAGGAAAAGTTACATAAACTCTTCTTTAACTCTCCAGAAAAGGTTATTTGCATGTTCTGTGTAATCTCCCCCTAGAATCCCACCACACTTTCTGAAAGTCTCACTTGAGCATGTTTCATTTTTGTATACATGAATGTATGATTGTCTTGTTTTCCCCTTCAGTCTCAGTTTAGAGAAGGTATGGAAATGTTTACTCTTTCTGAAATCATTCTCTCAGCGTTAACATAGGATTTTAATTTTTTGTGCATGGAAAATTCCATTACAGACACTGAGCCAGATTCTAATCAGTAGAACATCAGATGCTGGTGCTGCTTTTCAGATAAAGAGAAAAATTCAATCATATGCTAATTTTTTATGAGTAATTATATTGGACACACTGCTAAGTATAAAATTAATTGAGAAAGTAACTTATGAAATAAAATCTTTTTTTTGCTTAATTCGACGCTGTATTTTTAAAATCTCTGAAATAGTAGATAATCTTTCATTCATCAATTCTTGCATGCTCTTTCACTGAGGTTGGAAAATGCTGTTGCACAGAGCCCTGAGTGGTATATTCTCCACCTTTAATATACTTACCTCTAATGGGTGTGCATTTACTTTGGGCTAAACTCACAGTGCTAATCCTTTAGTCTTGAATGTATGCAGTCTTAGGTATCAGTAAAATGGATGCAAAGTCTGTAATGAATGTTTGAAATACTGTGAAAACTTTAAATATTGTAATGATTGCGAGTTCTCAGGTTTTCAACTCTGCTTAAAGCAATGTGAAGCTGCAAGAAGTGCTCCATACTGGTGTTTTTCCTGTTTTTCTTGCTGCTCCATTTTAAATATGTGGTTATAAGCCATGATTACTTCATGCTGCTTAAATCTGAATGTTAAATGCAGGATCTATAACACTTAGTACTGTGGGGTGTTTTGAGAATTTAAAATCAGACTTTGTTTGACTGTACCAGTTTGCCTGTGATGCAAAGATCATATTTAACATACTTTCTGTTTAAGTTGAGGGGATTTGTGTACACAAACCTAGGTGTTAGTTTGGCACTGCCAGGCTGCAAAAAAATGAACAATAAAGTAGAACACAAAGAAAATCGAAAAATAAGGAAGAGAAGAGGAACCTTGTCATAGAATCATAGAATGATTTGAGTGGGAAGGGACTCTATAGAGATCATGTAGTCCAATCCACCTGCCACAGGCAGGGGCATCTTTCACTAGATAAGGTACTCAAAGTCCCATCCAACCTGACTTTGAGGACATCCAGCAATCTACAAATTCTAGGGACAATCTGTTCCTGTATTTTACCACTCCTATTATAAGAATTTCTTCCTTACAACCAACCCAAATCTACCCTTAACAGATTTCTAAATGGTAAAAGAAATAATTTTTCTTCCTTCATACCAGTATGCATAGGTGGCACCTTTCAGCTTCTGCAGTAAGTAGGCCAAGTGTCCTACAATTACCAAGCTCCTATGGTACCAAATCCTGAACTGCTAATGCAAGCTCTTGCATTTATCCTTAGAAAAGGATGAATTGTGTTCATGGGTGCTTTTAAATATTGTGTTACTCTGTAAAAAAAGTTGAGGTATTTCTGTAAAGAAGGGAGTGAAGTGATGTTATTTCTGAACGTGATTATGGAAAACTTGGTCTGAAAATCTTTCGCATGGGTGTGAGGGCAGAAGGATCTCACTGATGAAATGAGAAAAAGGAACTGGCTTTCTGGACTAAGTGGTGCTTTGGTTAGTTTTACAATTTTCTTTTTACTATCAGCTATTTTAGGCACACCATTTTTATTCGAGGCAACAAAAGGCGTAATTGATCCTGATGAATGTTTCAGAGATGAAGACAACATCTAAAGAAATCAAAAACCATTCATTAGAATCAAAACATAGTACACACAAAATAAATAGTAATTAAATGTTGGAACATTCTGGTTTTATATTGTTGAGATAAAATAATGGAATCAGTAGATAACCATTTATTTAAATACATTAGGCTAATAAGTGTAGAAGGTAACAGTTCCAGAGCATAAATTCAATGGTTTCTGCTTTCATTTTTTTTAAAGTCATAATTGACATGTGCATGTATTTAAGGATATGGACTTTTTGCTCTGTTCAGGTTCAAAAACCTGACTACTACACCAGCATGGAATTTATGGTTGGTGTAGTCTCATTTGGAGAAGCTGTTTCAAAAGGATCATTTTTTATATTAACTTTAGGATAACCTTGTGGTTTGCCTTGTGAGAATGCCTTTCGACACGAGATACATTTGCAGTTGCAACCTATTAGCACTTCCACAGTTTACTTCCAGTTGCTTGAAAAAATTGGCAGACTTGAGGTCAGTGTAAGGGTCTGTTATTTTGGATGTCTGGTGTAAGCCAGTTCTTTGAAAAGCTTCATAAAAGTTTTAATGCACCCTCAGGAAAGATGCTCAACACAGGTTTATTTAGGTCATCTGTTTTGTTGAAGAAGCTCTAATGCCTTCAATGTTTTGGATCACCAACCACAATTTGGCATCTAATGGAGAATGTCTCACTGTTAGCAGTCTAATTATTTTCGTGAAAGAAGTGAGGGGAAGATAAGATACAACAAATTAAAACGTGCTTTACATGCTCTCAACCTCTTCCACACGAAGGAGAGACCTGATAGAGTGGAACTGCAGGGTTTGAAATGTACAACTTTCTCTTCAGAGTGTTATTGTATTGCTCTTGCATGGAAAGTTTATCTGTGCTGAAATCCACAAAGTCTCTTGCTTTACACATAGCTACATGTAGCTGTTCCTTGCTGTTTTCAGACTGGAACTCCCCTTTTCACTCTCAGAGAGGCTGTACAGCTGCACAGAAAAGTACAGCTACTGTTGAAACTGTGTTTGTCCAGTCTTTCTGGACACTGATATTTGTGGATGATCACTGTTCATTTGAGAATGCTGTAAGGTTTCTATACTAGTATGGTTGTAAAAGAAATGTATTTCAAACTTTTAAATGAGATAGGTGGCTGATGGATAGAGTTTAGTGCATTACTTATACCAGTCCTTTGATTTGGACGTGCTGATAGGAGGACAGAAAGAAATGGCTCATTAAATGTAGATTAAAAAATTTTCCAGTAGTGGTATCCTTTTTTGTTCGTTTAGTGACTGTCGTTGTCCCAGGCAAAGAAGGATGCCTTGTAGGTCTGACACTACACTGCAGGGGTAATTAGTGTTGGGTAGTGAGGTATGTTTCTACTGTAGTAAGCATTATGTGATGTTAGCTACTTGTTTATTAGATAGATTCTGAATGTCTATTAATCTGAACAAACCAATTAGAAAACCAGAAATGGCCCACAATGTTACACAACAATGAATTTGGTCTGCTTTGCTTAATTGTTTTTTCCCTAATCTCAGTGCTGTTTTACTCAGTCTCAGAGGAAAACAAAACTTATCTGGACCTTGGTTTTGCAATTAACAGCATGTTGCACTGAGACATACACTATACATGTTTTTGTTGATGCTGTCTTCTGGGCAGCTAAAGGCAGTGGGGATGTTTTTCAGCTAGCCTGATATTAGGAAAAAATGTGACAGTTTAACATCCTATCTGCAAAAATCTTGCAGGAGATAGTAACATTCTATTCTGCATTTTTTTTTTAATCTGAAAATCATTATGTGGAAGGATTTTTTTTACTTCATGACGAAGGAATGATAACTCTTGATCTTTTTAAGTAATCCTTCCTGCTCCCTTTTCCAGGTCTCAGCACAGAGCCCTTAAAGTCCTCTGGATGTGGAAACAATATCACATATATTTCATTAAGAGTTACCTTAATGCAAATGAATTTTCTTTTGTGCCTTTATATCGTAACATCTGTGTATTCCATTCAGCAATATCTCAGGGAGTCTCCAAATCAATGTGGAACGACAGGACACTTTTTTTCTCCTTTTAGCAGTCAAAAAGATATTCAGCCATGACTGAATTGCTATCTCTCTCTGTGACCAGAGAGAGGTGTGTGATTTCACCTTAGCTGTACACTTGAAGTATCTCAATACAAGTGAAAATTCTTACAAGATGCTTATGGACTCCGTTTGAACCAAAGTTAGTCCAATCAGGGTCTCTCTGTCTCCTGACTCCTTAGGTTCTAGAATTTTCTCATGTAATTTCTTTAGACTTCAAGTTTTGATTAGCAATCCACTGTAGAATGTTGCTATATTCATCTAATTAATCATTTCACTGAATTGCAAAAAACTATCTTGATTTCTTGATCTTAAACACACAACCCCCTCCCCCAAAACCCCCACAAAAAGCCCTAAACTAAACCAATCGACCAACAAACCAGACACCCAAAACTCAACCCATTCATCAAACAAGCACTAAAGGAGAAAACCTCTCATTTTCATGCACCATCAGATTGAATTTTTAGGACTGGTATTCGCTTACTCTTGGATTTCTAGATGGTGGGATAAATAACTTTTGTTTGCATGCTTTAATTGAACCTCTCTGTCGCTATTTTACTTTGTGTTAGAAAGCTTTACCCGTCAAATTCTAAGAGATGTGTGACTTCTCAAAATCTTTTAAACTTAAACTTAAAAAGTCATATCTTGATGAATTAATGGTGAATTCTTAATCTTTAAGAAAACAATCTAGAGAAGGCATGGCAGTAAGGGCTAAAAAATAACAGCAAATGCATGGCTGAAATCCAGAAATCAGTAAATGAGAAGTGAGGTTTCAAATTCCCACTGATCTCTCTCAACTCCATTTCAAATCTGTTCTGATGCAAATTTCAAAAGCCAGCAAGAAATTCTTATATCCTGAGAAATGTAAAGGCAGAACACAGACAGTGATGATGTAAATATTTTCTGGGCAATTTTTTCTCAAGTTTTGCTTGATTTACATTTCCCACCATGGGGTATTTCTGAAAAGCTACATTGAAAAACAAGATTCTTCCTCAGGTTTTTATTTCCCAAAGTACTGTAGAGATGGCTTTTTCTATTTCATGTTGCCTTAAAAAAGCTATACTCCTCACTGAGCAAGCAAGAGGTCTCTTCAAAGTTAAATGCAGGCATTAAGTTTCTATCCACACAAAATTCTCAACAAGAAACAACATTATCTTAAACAGAGCATACTAGGAGAAACAGATTACCCAGTCTATTCCAGTTACTGAGTGCCTTCTTCAAGCATTGTTAGTGAACAGTATCTACCTCATTAAGGAAACTTTCTTTCCACTTGGCCTTGCCATTAAACCATTTCTCCTAATTTCCTCATTCAGATTTTCCTATTAACTTAAGGTCATTGCATTAATTTAATGTCATTGCTTAGCTTGCTTTGTTTTAAATGTGAAGTGTAAAATCCCTTCTTTTATTGAATTATCCTTTTATATAAATGTGTCTGTCCTGCCTCCTTAACCAAAAAAAAAAAAAATACTGAGCAAATTACATATTCTTAATCGGTAGTATATAATTTTATATCAGGAATTTATTATGGTCCCTCTCTGGACCTTTCACTTTCTTATTTGTTAGGGTTGCAAACACAGCCCCAAATCCTGATGTGGTTCTGATACTTTGTACTGCTTTATATTTTCCTCCGTAATTCCTCTCACCCAGGTAATGATGGTCTTTACAGAAGTGAGTGATCAGAAGGGATTAGAATTTTAAGAACAATGTAAAGGAAGAAGAACATGTCTGCAGGTGTTTTGAGCATGTGTCTATGGCAGCTGTTCCCTGAGCTACCCTGTGTGTACCTCAGGTAGCTTTTCCAGAACTGGCTTCTGTCTGTCTGCTTGCCAGCATGCGGTCACAGAGTTGTGCTCCAGCACTCAGAGCTGAGTCCCACACAGCCTGTCTGCTTGCACAGTTGCCAGTGACTGGCAAGATGATTAAAGACCATGCTGCTGGTTGGTTGTTCTTTTTCTTTTTTCTTAGGAAATAGTCAAAAGATGCAGTTCTGTATCTGTTCTTAGAGATTCATATGGTCCTAGGTGTGCATATGATTTGATTTCTCTGGACATCTTTGTGCTTCCTTGTATCTTAAGAACTGATGCCAAAGTAACTGTTGAGATGCTCGTCATGCTACAAGGGCAGCACTGCCCAGCTAGAAAACTGCAGCTGAGTGCTTGGAACTTAGGAGCATCACATTACTTTCAGCATTTCCCCTCAGCTTGAATGTTAGCATGCTGGTTCACCGCCCAGCATGAGAAAATGAAGAATCTCCTGGGGATGAGACCTTGATATTTTTGTTGCATTTAAGTTTTCTGTTCTTGGCGTACTTTTTGTAAACTAGGAAAAGTTTTCCTCTGAGAGCAGCAGCATCCTTTATTTCCATGTGTTTGTGTCTGCAATTTTCACTGTGAAAAAATGCTTCACGAATAATATGTTATTCTACTCCTTGCATGCAGGTACTCCTGCAGCAGAGCCTTCCAAGTCTAAAAGTAAAAAGTATATTAATCAGAAATGAGGTTTCAATTTCAAGGGAATTCAAGCTTTTCTCAAATCTTTATTCCTGATCAGCGTAAGATTAGTCACAAATATACACTTATCTCCCTTTTTTGAGTCTATTCACTTGCAAATCTTCTGTAATCATTCTTTCTTTGAACATTAACAATAAAAGGAGAATACCTTTGTCAGTTTATATATTAAATTACAGCTTGTTTATTTGGTTTTTCTCTTTTGGTTTATTTGTTCTCCTTGGTTGTTTATGTCCAGACAATCTGGAATGCTGTGGTAGAAATCTGTGGACAAATTACAAGTCAGTATCCTAATACTACCCCTTCACTGTTTTACTGGTTGACTCTGAATGCAATTCAGTTTTTAATGTTTCAAGAATGTTTCGTTTATAAGTAGTTAAATTACATGGAAGCAAAAGGAAACAAAGCACATCTGAGTATCTAGTTCTGTACTGTTTTTTGCAGTGTTTTAACGAGCTGTGACACATGCAATGTGATCAGTAGTACTGAAATGCCCACTGAAACCTTTTTGACTTTACTCTCTTGTCATCTCTTACACCTTCCTTCAGGGCAGTAGTGCAGAAGTCTTTTATTTGAGATAAATCTGCAAATTAGAAAATATCGTTAAATTTTGCCTTCAGTTAAGTAATTTTGTAATTTCAAAGTTTAATAATTTATAATGGGAAGCAAGTTAGCTTCTTTTCTTGACTTTTGAGCATTTGTAGCTAAATAAAACTTAGCAGAAAGCTATGAAAAAACCACCAAAACAAAACAGCCAAATCACTGAAAAAACTTGATTTTAAAAAAAGACAGTGAGCAGGTTTCCCAAACTTCTTAACATTCAAACAGCAATATTATGTCAGATCAAAATACAAGATATTCAGTATCCTTTGTCAGGATATCCTTTGCCAAAACAAAAGAGATTTCTGATGAAAAAATACCAGGGCAAGGGATGCTCATACAAGAATTTCCAGGTCTTCTTCAGTTCTGGTCACCAGGGCTCAGGGAGATTTTCTACCTGTCCACATTTCCATCACTGGTAACAGCATAAGGCAATTAAACAGTTCTTCAGTTTTGTCTTTCAACAACTGGAAGAGCTTGTGGTTACTGTATTTGTATTCCATGCAGGCACTTCTGTGTCTGGAAAATGACCCTTAAATCAGTTGTTAAAATGTTACCTTTTCTCATTTCTCAGAAGTTTGTTTTTGAGAAGGCATATGGACGTGTTTTAGAAGCCCTGTTGTCTTATCTCCCTCCACAATAGTTTCCTCCAGTGTAGTAGAAGTGGTTTTAGTTGCTGTCTGACCATTATTTCTCTGCCTCTCTTAGGAGAAAGTAGACTTAGAAGTAATCTAAAATAAAGACATTTCTTTTGACAGTGGCATACTATCCTAAAAATTTTATAGATGTTCAATTGTGGAAAGATCAAGTAAGCTGGTCATTGGGACTCCAGTAACTGATATAAGTTGTATAACTGGAGAAAAAAAGTTCTTTTGAAACACCAGTTCTGATCTGAGACTTACAGCGGTAGTCAGTGATTAATTGTAAATGATCTCTGTTGTCTTATTCCAGCTCTCAGCCTTCTGACTGCCCTTCAGATATGCTGCAAATACAATTGAGAAAACGAAATAAGGGAACAAAAAGCAGTGAGCCTTCCATTTATCTCCCTCTGTTTCACTGCATGCTTTGAGCTGATGAGCCTTCTGTGCCTTAATTCTGGCAAGGGGCTCAGAGGGGAAGAAGAAGGAGTGTGTCTCAAAGTGTGCTGGGAATCCACAGCCCCAGCGTGGCAGTGCAGCTCACTGTGATGCTTTTAGCTCTCTTTCCCTCTTGGACTACTGAGCACATCCATCAAGGGCACACTGGGAAGTAAAGCTAAAGCTTTCATCCTCCACATGAAAGAGATTTACTACTTTTCTAAGCCAACTAGCAGTGAGTACTACTTCAGAAAGTCAATTTCTGCTGATGATGAACTGATCAGAAAGGAACAGATAAAATGTCCTTCTTCTCTACTTGGGTTCTCCTGATTCTGCCATTATGCTACTCTGAATGTAGCTATAGTTCAACATGTTCAACACTGGTGTTGAACTTCAAAGCTAAGACTGAAAGGGAGGATAGATCAAAATCCACACCAATCACAGGCCCTGAAGAGAAGATGGATGAAAGACCTAGAGGTCTTTCACCCTCATCACCCCCCTCATGTGAGTAACAAGTTTCTCACTGTTTGGGGAGTGAACTTTAAACACACAAGACTCATGGTCATGGCCATTGGCCCAGATATGTATGGATGCCAAAGTCTTTTTTTTTGGACATCTCTGAAACAGAAGTTGAGATGTCACCTCAGGATCTACTTGAAAAGTATTCTCTTGGAAAAATGCCTTGTTTCTGATACTAAGTAAGGAGAGCTCTTCTACATTTGAAGATGAACCCAGAAGGAGTATGCAGCTTTTGTTTCCTAGGCAATATTACAAAGATAGGTCTGAGAACTGCAGGTGGGCTGCATCCTTCCAATGTGCCAGCCTGATGATCATGACCCAACAGGTGTGCAGTTCACATGCTACTGCATTCTGTAGGCCCATGGAGACTGAATTGTCTGCCAGCATTATAAGACTGTTTGATGATGCAGAGGTCAGACTTCTATAAGCAAAAAATGGCAGGAAGAAAAGAAAAATTTACGTGTGACAACTGCTGTAATTATTTTAAGACTGCCTGTGGAACAAAGATAAAGCCTCCTTGAACAGGAGTCACTGAGAAATTTCCAAGCAGTTGAGAAGATGATTTAACTTGTGAAGTGCAGATTTCTGTTCTGCCATTAACTCTGTGAAGAGCTGTGTGTATGTTAGGAATGGAGAGGGGAGCTTTTGTCTTTGCCCAGGCCTCTGGCAGTAGATTGTAACTTTACTGAGGTGGCCAGCACCCCAAAACCCACTCTAAGTTCTTAATAATGGCCAATTAGGTCTATCACAAAATTATTTATTTGATAGACACAAATTTAACAGACGTAAGACTTTAACAGATAAACACATAATACAGATAAACCCAGAAACACCACTGTTAGATAAACACAGCCACATGATAAACAATACAGCATGATTGAAGTACCTGTATTACAGCTAGAAAAGAAGTAGTATTGATTAGGATTAAATGCATCTTACCATCCAGTTGCTTATGGGACATAGAGATGATCCTTCCTCTCAATTTCCAGAGAAGTATCCAGGGAGATGCATCCAAACTTTGTGGGAGAAGCCCTGCACATTTCCTGGGAGTGTGTAGGATGCTTCTCTGTGATAATTTGTGTAACTTCTATAGTGTAAAGCAGTGACTTTCAGTCAATGATGCTTAAATTTTCTCTCTCTCTACATCTACTCTCCAGACCCAGGTGTTTATTCTCAGCTGGGGGTCTCAGCCCTCTTGGTGCCAGAAATAACCCCTTGTTGGGTTATCTCACCCATATAGACTGTGTGTTGGTAGAGAAGGGAAGGGGTGAAGAGTGTCCTGCCGCAGTGCATCACTTCAGAATCAGAGCTTGAGATTGATCATTGTGGCTTAGCATTGTTCTATGGCTCTTGATCTGAATATGCATAGTAATTTCTCCTGACTTAAATATGAAGACTTGCAGGGGCTGTTGGCTTCACAGTAATTATATCTTTAAACCTGATTTCCTCTACTGAAATGAAAGGTGCATCTGTCTTTTCCTAAAGTGAGACAGGAGGCAAATGCTGCTTCTAAAATGTTCATATTTAACCATAACAAAGTTGAATAAGTTATCCTGATGGACTGAAAAATATGTGTAGGTAAATAACATGTGGTACAGGGACTAGAATAAATTAAGTAGTCGAGGAAGGAGACATTTCTTTCAGAAGTATATGAGCCCTTTGTTTGTCTGTGAACCCAGACCCGATCCTTTAAAAAAGTAATAGTGAATACAGATGGCAGGGAAGTCTGCAAAGCACAAGCAGGCATAGACTGAAAACTCATGCAGTGTAAGCAGTAATAAGATTGTTTGTTTAGAGAGGCAGAAAAACCCTTTTTACTGAAAGCTCTTAAAATACACTGAGGTTAACAATGTAGAAAACATTACTTATTATAGTCTGCAAATTTCATTTTTGGCAGTGGTCTTAATTTGCTTGTTAGCCTAAGTTAGAAGAGATGTTAAGTTCGTGCTGTTGAACTGTCAGAAAAGGTTATGGTTAAACAGAAGTGTGGACACATTAACAGCTTTTGTTAAAGACAGCCTTCCCTTTCCACTCAACAGACTTCGACATAGAAGGTGGTGATTTGAAAAGGAAGTCTACTTTTTCTGTCAAAGTATTGTTACAGCTAGCCTAATGACAGTCTCTGAGTTGGAGTTTGTTACCTTCAGCACCAAAAGACCATGGATACTGGCAATAAAGCAGCCTTGCTACATTTTTATCTCCTTGTTCTCTGCGTAGAGTAGGGTTGCAGAAAGGTCTCCTGTACCTGCTGCATGTTCGACTCCATTGTTTTGTTTGAGGAAATGCCCAGAACTTCAGTGTCCAGAATTCTTTTGCTGGATACCAGTGTAACAACTGAATAATATTTGTTAGAGTATTTGAATTAATGGAAGCATTTAGCTCAGTCTTTGTTGATTCTTTAAAACATTTATTTGTTTATCTTTAAAACACATTCCTAAATATTACAAATCTGTAATCATGAAACAGTTACTGTTCTGGTTGAAATCAAGTGGAGACATAAGTCTGCTGCAATTCAGAGATTCAGAATGAGTACAAAATACCTGGTCTACTATGGTAGGGGATGAGAGAGTGTGTGTTCAGGGGTATGTTGGATTTTTGGGGGGGGGATTTCACTTTACTTTGTTCATTAACTAAGCTTTGTGGTGAAAGAAGGTAAAGTGGGTCTGGAATTTACAGAAGCTTTAAATGGAAGTCAGAAAAAGTCACAAAATGACACTTCTAAAGGTGATTTCTGTAAAATGTTCTTGGTGCTTGTAATTCACATGTTGCTGCGTGATGAGATCTAGCTGCTGCCTGTCAGCCTGAGCATGGGTCGGACAGATGGCCTAAGCATGGCCCATTAGTGAAATAAAATGCATTCATGAAAAACAACTACAAGGGAGGCTGTTTACATTTAAAATTCAGCACACATTTAGCTAATTAATAGAGCTCCAGCAAGGGACTCATCACATTACAGCCTTCAGAAATTTATTTATTCTGGACTAGAGCAGCATATCAGGCTCCATTTTGTAAAAATGCTAAGGTTCTGGTGCTTGCATTTGGATTGACAGGTCTGTTTAAATTAGAAATCCCCCTCCATTTGTTACAGCTGTGCCAAGTTTCAACACATCCAGTCCAAGCCCAGAAGCCAGCTTTCTGCCTTACATAGAAGTTGGTTGAAATTTGTTTGGACTTCCTGAAAAATAAGGAGTCACGGTGTTTTAAAAAGCAGGATTTAAAACAATTTTTTTCCAGTGATTATCTGTTCAGATGAAGGGTGAGTAATGGATCAAAGCTCTGTGGGAATTCTATGTGCATAGAATATGCTGAGTTGGAAGGAAACCACATGGAACATCGAGTCCATCTCCTATCCTGCACAGCACCATCCCCAGGAGTCACACCATGTGCCTGAGGGCATTGTCCAAACCCTTCTTGAGCTCTGTCAGGCTGGTGCTGTGACCACTTCCCTGGGGAGCTGTTCCAGTGCCCAAACACCCTCTGAGTGAAGAACCTGGTTTTAACATCCAACCTAAACATCCCCTGACAGAACTTTGGGCCATTCCCTCGAGTCCTGTCACTGATCACCACAGAGCAGAGATGAGTGTTTTCCCCTCCCCTCATGAGGAAGTTGCAGACCACAATGAGGTCTCCCTTCAGTCTCCTCCAGGCTGAACAGACCAAATGACCTCAGCTGCTCCTCATAAAGCTTCCCCTCAAGGCCCTTCACCATCTTCATTGCTGTGCTTTGGATGCTCTCCAATAGCTAATATCTTCCTAATATTACCCCAAATGGCACACAGTTACTTACAGTTCTAGCATATAGTCTGTATTTTAAAAAGAAACTGCTGGTGCTGCCTTGCCTTCTGTGGGGGCTGGGCTTGATAATCAAATTCATCATCTTCAATACAGACCCAGTGAACTTGGATGGCAACAAGTAAGAGGTTGCCATAAGCAGAGCTGAATGTTTGTTTTTCTAATTTGCATAACTAATTGACAGCTTATTAGGAAAGCTGAAAGCTAGAGGCAGGAAAACAAATTGGTTACAGCAGAAGAAAATTACTGTTACAGCATTTGGGTACTGGGGACACTTAAGCCATATTAAAAAATTATCCTTCAGGAGGGCAGATGGAGCAGTGTGTCAGGAGGCTTCAGAAATAAGTTTCAGCTGACCATGATGGTATTGCTACTCGTTTCATTCCATGGCTATGCTTCAGCAGCACACTGCCTGACTGCTGCAGCCGTGGCCAGAGCAACAATAAATCTAGTTCCATGTTCTGGTTTTCTTCTCTGAGAGCTCAAGTTGTCCTGTTTCTGTATCTCCATGCCATGCTGGATGGCTGCCCTGTTTGCCTGCATGGGGCCTGACAGGCAGTGCTGGCTATCTGGGATATGCTGCTGGCTGGTCTGAGACTGCCACCATGTGCAGGGCACCCAGTGCTGCTTCCAGGGCTCCTCTGTCTGCCAACAGCATCCTGAGCCACACTTCAGAAGAGAAACTTTAGTGAGGGCTGTGTTGATTGTATTGCACTGATTGACAAACAGGATGACCAAGTGTAGGGAAGGAAAGGCTGTATCCAGCCTCAAAAAAAAACATGTAAAAAGCAAACCAGCCTTGCCTGCCAAAACATCTACCTCAAACACCCTAAAATAAAAACGTGTTAATCATGTTAAAATAGCTCTAATCATATATGTCTTGTGGCCATGATGAAACCAACAGTATTAAAGATAAGAAATAGAAAAAAATTAGCTTCAGAGGTGGAAGAGAAGACTCTTGTGCAGTCTGCTGATTTATGTTTGAGAGTGGGAGAAACATGTTTCTTAATTTCTGTTATAAGGAGGGGAAAGTTAAGGAAAAATTATTTTTAGGTGGCTTTGGTTGGAGATTTCATGTAGCTGGTTGTAAAATACCATCAGATCTTTTTAGGGCTTCTTGTAATGATTTTTCATACAGGATTTCTAAGGAATATCTTTTGGGTCGTGTAAAAATAGGACTTAAAGAGTAGAATTTCCATGGCAGCATTCTGAAGCTCATCCTGCCTGTTTAGCTGGCCCTGTGCCTTGCGCTGGGAGCATTTCAGTATGTTCTTGAGGAAAATGTTGTGAGGAGGAGGAGGTTTGTTAAGAACTAGCTAAAGTTTAGACAGCCAGGGCTGTGTGAAAAAGATAGGCATTATCTAAGGCAGAAGAGAACTAGGTTGTTGAAAATTGGGAAAAGATTGTACCAGAGTTTTAAAAACAAACCATAGGAGAAAGCAATAACTTCAAGATAATGCATAGTTTGTAAATGAAATCACAACATCCTATCTTAGACAAAATAGGAAGAAGTCTGTAAAAACCCCCAATTAATAGGAAAAAGCAATTTAAAGAGATGCCAGTTAAGCATAACGTGTATATTAAAAGCTGAAAATAATTTCCAGTACTTCAAGTGAGTAGTTGTACAAATGGTTCTCATTTGAAGGGGACAGTTATCTTCAGGTGCAGCATATTTTCAGGAACCAAAACTATGATCTGTAGAGAGCAAGTGATAAATAACTCTGCAGAAGGATGACTACTCAAGAAAGAAAACAAACCCATAATTATTCTGCCTGAATCATAGAACAGTTAGGGTTGCAAGGGATCTCTGGAAATCATCTAGTCCAAACCTTCTGCCAAGGTAGATGGTGACCTTATAGCAGGTGACAGAGGAACCTCTACAGGTGGATTTTGAATGTCTCCAGACAGGGAGATTCCATGACCTTCCTGGGAAGCCTGTTCCAGTGCTCTGCTATCCTGAGTGTGAAGTCTCTCTGTGATCACCTCCTTCAACCTGCTGGGCACACTGTTCCCAATGCACCCCATGATATCAAACTGTATTGATTTTAATGACTTTAATTGTTGTGTATTGCTACATTTGTTCCATCTCCAGAAAGGGATATAGCAGAAGTAAAAGAGCCATAGAAAAGAACATCATGTGTGTGTGTGTGTATATATATATTTATGCATATATATTTTATATTTATTTGTAAACCAGAGCGCAGATTATAAAGACTCTTCAGCAAGGCTGTTGGAGTAAATACAACTACTCTCTCAGTTTCTGAATCAAAGAGTTGCTGAAGTTCCTGAAGCTTAAGAAACTCTTAAGATTCACTGGATGAGAAGGGGAAAATGGATGTGGAAAATTAGGAGCAGTTTAATAAAAGTTGATTGCCCACAAACTGTAGTCACAAATGTGTTGGATAAGAGCAACTATATCCACAAGGAAGGAGAGCCTGCAATTAAACTGAGTGTAAAACATCTGTAACTGGTAACAATCAGTATAACTGAGAATATATTAAATGTAGGAGATTGGTAAGAGAAATATTCACAGGGGCAGCAGAGAAGAGAAACTCTGTAGTTACCAAGACAAAGGGGCATGCTTTCTGCCTCTAATTCAGCATTTCTTGTAGTTTATAGAAAAAAAAAAGAGTTCTATAAATTAAAATGCCAAGGGTATTACTCAGCATATTTTCTAATTGATACCTACAACTTCTATTAAACTAGTTTTAGTCTGGCAGAAGGAGATACAATTTTAGCTATATATCTTGTTGATGCAAGAAAAAAAAATACTATCACAGTTATTAATATGACAGTCTTAACTCTTTGGGTAGACCTTCATATGAGATGGTTGCTTGGAACCTTTAAGATCAGAATAGCTACAGCCTTGATATATTAGTTAAATATAAGCTAAGTTTCCCTTATCAGACTTCACATATGGTAGCTGAGTCAGATTCCTTGCTCAGAAGGTTAAATATTTGTTCTCTAAAGATGTAAACAAGGTCATGTTAAACTTGTCAGCAGTTGCTGACTTTAGGAACTACAATAGAAATACCTTGTCCAGAGCTTTTATCCTTTTTTCTGTCTACTCTAAAATTGGCATTTTATCTTCTTTGAGGCTTCTCTCCAGTGATTTTTTTCATACTCGTGTTTATGTATTTTAAATTAGTTTTTTGCTGGTTAAAACAGATTACCATGCCTAAGAGGAGGAACTAAGAATAAAGACTGCTTCCTCCCAGGTGAATATTGTAATGTCATTAATCCAGAGAGCCAACTTCCCATGTCTCAGCTGTATTAGGAGGGTGGAGAGGGCTCCTTGTCTGAGGAAAGTCAGTCTCTTCTTCGATGGAGAATTCAGTCTTTAGAAAATGGGAGATATAGTTTTCGTTCTTCCAACCCCCCTCACCTCACATTGTGAGGCTTCTTGGAAGTGGCTTCTTGCCTGTGTCTCAGTTAAATATTTGACCATTTCTCTCCAGGACTGTGAGGCAAGTTAGGTCAGCCAGCTTGATGCTTGACAGTGGAGCTCTGAAGAGACATAAGATCTTTAGATATGATCCCTTTTGTCTGTGTTTAGACATCTGTGAACCCTGTAATGTTATGCCAAACCTTCTGGTACAATGCTTTTAGCATGCGGAGGCACCCAGGCCTGGAATTTCTGCTGCATGGTAAATTCCTACCATCAGAGCTGCAGGGTCCTTCTGAGGTATGTCCCTGAATTTTCCCAGCTCCTTGTATTATAAAGGGCTTCTGATGTCTGTATGCCACAAGTACTTAAATAATTGATAGTTTAAATAAATGGAAAGAGTGAAATGGTTTTTAGGATGTGTATGTAAATGCTCTCAAATACAGTGGTTTGAGAATTCATTTAAGGTGACCTTAGTGGAAACTGCCTGTGGGAGGATTTCTCTAGCCCATCTCACTGTCCCCACTGCATAGCCAAGCTGTGAGCCAGCTTTGTCAGCTCGTAGAGAGATAAAGCAGCTTGTTTCAATTATCCATTTTTTGTTAATTTTCAACTGGATCAGCTCCTTGATTTATATGACTGAGTCATGGAATTGAGATAATCAGCAGATTTCTCTGCTGCCAGATAGCCACTGAATACTTGATGAGGAATTTGGACAAGAGGTATTGGCTGTCTTTTGGTGGCTGCCAGTCTCAGATTATCATAAGCATTTTTGCTCAAGACTATTTCTTTTTCCTAGCATTTTAATAATTTGCAGGGGAAATTGAATGATAGTATTATTGGCCTTGTTAGATGTCATTATTTGGGTGACAAAGCTGGTGTTAATACACACACACACAATAATTCAAATTTCATCGGTGAAAGAACTTTAATGGTAATATAGAAAATAATTGGACGATGCTTCTTCAGCTTTTTTCCAGCATCCTGTAGCAGATTAAAACTTAGTCCAAGGATAGCAATTTTCTTGTTTAATAAAAGATGATGTTACCCTCCAAGCCCTTTCCATACTTTCTCACTTTTAGATATGGATAATCATGATTCTGTCGTGACATGTGAAGAAGCTTTAATAGTATTTTCTTCATGTAGTGTGTAGCTCTTAATTGTTACATAAAAACACAAGTGAAGTGCACCCAATTAAACACCTGCAGGAGTAAAACAGGATAACTCAGGAGAGAAGCCACCTTTGTGTGGCTGGGGTACTCATCTGTGGTACATTTCTTTCCTACTGCTATTTGGACAAATTAGAAAATGTAAGTGTTGATGCTCTTCTGAGAGTTCTCAACTAGATAAAATGAGAAAAACTGAATTATTGTCTTCTGATCCCAACTGAAAGAAGAAGATGTTATCTAAAAAGATGAGGAAGTCAATAACAGTTCCATTGGGTTTTAGATTGATAACATTGATGTCTACGACTGTGTTGGAGTCAGAAGTTGATACTGCTTGTGTAGCATTTACATTTTTTCTTGTCTAAATAAAGCTACAGAATGGAAGCCCAGCCTCAGGTTTACTCTAAAACTAAAACCAACCAAACAAAAACCGCTAAAAGAAGCGTAGCATAATATCCAGAAAGTACTAGTAAATTAGGGTTCTTAATTGGAATTGGGCTGGAACCATGCCATATATGACAATATGTAACAAAACTGCCTTTTTTTCCTCAAGGTATGACTTTGTTACCCATTAACTCAATGAGCATAATGTTCAAAAATGGACACTGTTGATAAACAGTGTTTTTGAGGAAGAACACTGTGCATGGAGGGTTCTTTTGATCAAGAAAACAATGCATCCATTTTAATGCCTTTGCTTAGTTTAGTGTTAGTTCTGAGTATGCCGGGATAGCCATGAGAAAGGGGCCTGGGCCATGTTTCAGTGGCTGCAGCACATGGTGTCGGAGAGACCTTGGATGAGCAAAAAGATGTATCTTCTTGGATATCTCCTAGGAATATTCCAGCAGGAAGCATTCTTACAGGCTATAGAGAGGAAAAATAAGGGTTTAAAAGGTAGCATCTTGCTTTTAATTAAGTACTGAGAAATACTGGTAGCTAGCATGAGCCTTTATTTGAAGTAAAGCTAAAATCAGGTCAAATTTCAGTGTAAATCTGTTTCTGTTGCTGGCATTGAGACATAACTGCGTTCTTTAAGTTTTAGTTTTGGGTTCTTTTCAAATCTAGAAGCGACTGCTTAGCTTTTTGTTTTTTCATTCTTGATGTCAGTTGTTCTTTACATCCCAAAACATCAAAGCTTGTGCACGACAGTGAAATTTTCCTGCCTTTTGACAATGTGTTTATGAACTGTCTCTATGATGGTTCCACTGTCAGTTTCTTATTTTATGACATTGCAGCTCTAATTGCTTCCGGATTGCATGGCTGAAGCTGAACCTTGCTCTGTGCCTGGAAGCTCCAAAGTTTTTGGTATAATTTAATGCAGACAGATTACAAATGCAGCCTGCCAAAATGTATAACTTGTATGTTGAACTTGGCTCTGTCAGCACATGAAGAAGTGCCTGCCAAAACCAATTGGATGTGCTGAGTGAGAATGAGGGCAGCTCCAGGTAATGCCAAGGCAGCATTCTTGTATTTGCTGTAGCTTCCATGCATCTCATAGATGTGTTTATCTTGCTAGCTGTGGCTGCTCCATGAGCACATTCTCTGGGATGTGGCAGAGCTGCTGCCCAGCTTTGCTCCAGTGTGCCAGGCTTTGTAGTTTGAATCTGACAGTCTTATAAAAACTCATTTCTCCTTGACTTGAAAGTAGAGTTCACTTTTTTTGTCTTGTTGGGCAGATGCATACTGACTTCATGACTGCAGCTACTATTAGACTTACCTTCCAACAGTGTGTTTCTTGCTATAACTTTTTTTTCTTTTC
The DNA here is from genome assembly GCA_910950805.1 of Acrocephalus scirpaceus scirpaceus. Classification (NCBI taxonomy): domain Eukaryota; kingdom Metazoa; phylum Chordata; class Aves; order Passeriformes; family Sylviidae; genus Acrocephalus; species Acrocephalus scirpaceus. The sequence continues at coordinate 22,043,079 of OU383777.1, forward strand.
GTAATCTATACCCCTTACATGTTCAAATTCTCTAGCCTTTTGCCTCTTTCATGTTTTATGGGCTCAATTCCTAGTGCAAGGGTGAGATAATCTGAATTATTTCACTGAATGGAGCCATGAATTAAGAAATGACACCACAATACAAATTCCAAGTACATGCTTCCTGCTTCTTTCGTAACTGATATTTTTTCAGTATTTAAATAGTGATCTTGATAAATATGCAAATTCTACAGGAAATTTACCTGTCAGTAATAATTAAGTATGTTGAAAGGTACAATCATTTCGAGAAGTGACCATGATATGGAGGTTGTTTCTGGCTGTCGTAAAATTTATGATTAAAATAAAAAACTTTTAGGGATTATTCTGGGCTCTTCGGACCATCAAATTAGAAAATCTGTGTTAGAAGATGACAGAAGGCTCTTGGTATGAGTAATGTGTCTCAAAAGTTGGCAGATGAATAGTGCCAATGTTTCCAAATAGCCTGACGCAAACTTGAGTTACTTTTTTATAAAAACTACTTAGATCAGTGTAAGTGTGCTTCTTAGATAAGTAAATGGGAAATACGTTTTGCGAATACTCTAAAAGAAGCTGTAATAAAAATGAAAACTCTTATGAGTGGAATTATGACTAGAAGTTGAGTGGAATAACAGTACATAAACTAAAATGAGAAGAATTTGCGATCAGACTTTCACTTTGCAGTGTTCAGGATTTAGCCTTATGGGTGACAAGGGATGTGTGGTCTTCTCTCTGGGCATTAAAAATGCATTATGATGTTGACTAATAGGCTAGTCACAATAACCAAATAACTTAAGCTTTATCTTGGTGTAAGTAGAGCCATTTTTACAGCAGGAGGGTAATGCTTGTTTGCTTATTACATTTGACTTGTATACCATTTGCATTTCTATCCAAAGCTCTTGACTGGCTAAGCTTGAAAACATTTTGAAATATAGGTGCTACTGTCATTTAAGAGACAAAGCTAAAAAATAAGTGTATGTTCCTTCACCTTTCTAGTTTATTGAAACTGGTGCCCATAATTGGAGAAAAGAGAAAGAGGTGAAGTCTTCTTAGGGTGAATTTGAAACCAGGCTGGGCACAAACTGGAGGAGAACTTTTCAACATCATGGCAGTATTGTTTTCTTTATTTCTTTTTCCATCCTCAGTTCTCCACACTGTACTTGTTGCTGGGAGCTGTGAAGCAAAAAATTCAGGACTTTGGGGATTTTTTGGGGAGGGGCCCTCAATTATAAGAACTCTGAGGAAATTTTTTCCCTGCTTCCATGTGTAACTGTCTGACAAAACTCTGCAGGATCTTGAATTACACTGGGTGGATAACTATGTTTTTTCCCTTGGTACACAACCAGAGTTATCTCTAGGCAAGAGATTCCTCTAACTGTAATAATTTCAGACTGCCCCATTAATTACAAATGAAGTTTCATAGATTGTTCTGCTAGTATCAACACCTCTTTCTGGAAGCCCAGGAAAGGAAAGGCATGGCTGTGGAAATGCTGAGGGAGGAGGATAAAGGTATATGGACGTCTTCCCCATCGTCCCTGCCTGGGTGTAAATTTTCTTACCTCACCTTACCATTCTTTTGGACTTTAGGCATTACCTGAGCAGTATGGACACCATGGAGGTCAGGGGCAGTGTGAACTGACAAGCAGCAGTTGTTCCTGTAAGAACTTGAGGCAATAACTGGCTGGTGTGGCTGTAGAGAAGATACTGTTCCCTTTTTGTGTCTGAAGTTAAATTTAAGACATAAAATAAAGTTAAATATTTGCCATGGAATACTACTAGCAAGGCAAAATAGTTGATGATTGTAGAAAATAAATAAGAAATTGAAGGTGTTTCTGACTTGAGATGATATCTTGAAAGGTAATCTTTAAAATGGTCTAGAGAACGTTGAAATGTAGTGAATTATTATTTTCTAAAAATTAAGTACTCTAAAGAGAGAGCAAACTATGACTAAGAAGCCTCAATGTTACCATTAAAGCTATTGGGACCTTGACATATAATTGGAATGCATAAAAATAGTCCAACTTGTAAAAGTTTGCATTCTGCATGCTAAAATCTAGAGGGATTAAACTGCAGACCAACTGTTCATTAATCTTCCTATTGAGGCATTGCTGTCTGAAATGCAGCCAGCTGGGTGATTATTAAATCTAAGGAGGGATTTAAGATTTAGAATGCATTTTGAAGCTTTTTTTCTGTTATAACTTTCCTGCCAACACCATGAATTGATAACCCTTGTGAAAAAATAATCAAGGAAAATGTATTGGTTTTTTTGACACACAAAGATTACACTTAATAAAGAGGGGGAGAGTGAATGTATTTATGATAAAGTCTGGTCTTTTAAGAAAGTTGTATTGGAATAAAAATATTTATAAGACTACAGTTAACAGCTAAATCCTACATGCCAATGGCTTAGTGTTTGCCAGCCCTGAATATAACTTTCTGAAATAGAAATACCTTCTAATGCATGATGAGATGGTGTTGCTGTTGAGAAATGTCCACACAAATAATAATGCATTTTAACTGCAAAGACATAACAAACAATTCCCCAAGCACTCACATTTTCATGATGCATTGTCCCTGCCTGCATTTGCACTTACATTCCATTGTTCTTATCTTCCTCTTAAAACAAGCTTCCTCTTGAAGTACAGATTATCTTTTGGGAGAAGCGAGGAAGCAGTTTTTGTAACACCAAATACATTTTCATCACAAAATTAGTATTATCTATCCCATCAGCTTGCAATTAAACTCAACTATGTTGTTCCATCCTGTTTCTCCCCAGGTGATTCCAAGTCTGCTGTTGTGACTGTTTAGAACTTCTGGAAGGCATCCGTGCCACTTGCCTTGGGATGTTTTGTAGAACAGTCTGGACAATGAATCTTTGTAAGCTTCTCTGTCCTCATTGTGGCAAGACAGGTTCCTCTAGGGAGTGCTTCAAAGCCAAGCCTGCATTAGGAGCTCTGGGTTGTCCTCTGGAGCAGTGTACCCTTGCCCAGCATATGGAAAGGGGTCTAAAATGGATGAATTGCACAGCTAAACATAGGTTGTAGGACAGTTTGTACTCCTTAAATCTTCTAGTTTGTGTTTCTTTATTTACTTGACTCCAGTCAAGCACTTCTAGATACCTGTGGCAGTTGTCACTTTCTTTTCTCTTGTTCAGCCTGTTTGTTCTTATTTCCCTTATTTTAGTAATGATGGAAGTATTGTTTTAAACAGTTGTAATGAACTCTCATGCAGGAGGTGGTAGGTGAAAGCAGCCTTTTCTATTTGGCTTTGGGGTGTGAAGTACACAGCTGTGGTTCTTCCTCATAGATCTTTTGCTCTGCCACTTCTACACAGTACATCTAATTCTCAAGAATACTGTAAAAATGATGTCACCCTTCATAGGATGGAAAAGAAGTTTGTTCTCAGCTGGAAAGTGGATGTGTCCTTGGTTATATCCATGTGCCCTAAATCCTGGAGATTGCAGTAGGAGAAAGGTACTATATTGATAGGCAGGACATCATGAATAACCCTTGAAAGGCTTAAGAGGGTCTACTCTTGTCCTTGTTTTCCAGTGACTACCCAATTTTGCAGTATTCACGATGTGTCTGTTCTTTCCCAGTTTCCTTAGGCCACAGAGTAAAGTCAATGCTTTCATCTTTTCCCCACCCAACAGTGCCCTTTGTCTCTACTGAAAAAATAAGCCACTAAAACTAATTAGTACAGGAAAGTAAAGTGGCAAGTTATTTGCTTAAGTTGTCAGTTTGCTGGCACTTTTTCAGTCACTAAAACAGAAAAAAAATAATGTTATGAGACAACATTTCAGGTGGCTTTGGCCCAATTTTTATTTGCTCATGTCTTTTTTGAGCGTTCAGCTGCAGTGGCAGAATATATAAACTGGAAATGAAAAGGTGGCATTGATCAATAAAAAAATATATGTACTGAAACAGTGTCCTCACTTTACATGAAAGTATTTAGGGTGGTGGTGGGCGATAGGACTGAAAGGATCTCAGCAGACCTGGTCTGACTATAGAGTGCCTGGTATTATGTTTGAAAATAGAGACATAGTAGTATGCTCATTCAAACTAAAAGCTATTAATCTATACTTAGGTGAAAATGGTTCATTCAGAAGCATATTAATGGTAATAGGGAAGTGAAATAACCAATTATTTTCATCTCTGACAAAATTAACCCAGTGCAATACCAATGATGAAAACTGTCACTTACATAACTTCCACTTTAAGTCAAGTGGAATAAAAACTAGAACCACAAGTGACTCCAGAGGAAAATTTAAAGAAGTGAAGGACTATTTTCCCTTCTTTATTGTACTTGCCCATTTACTTCAATTTTTCTCACAGTTAATGCAAGAAATTGGATTTTATATTTAGGAACATTGTATCCTAAGAGGTAGCACTGTGGTAAGAGATGAAGTGCTGGGACTTCTTGTGAGTTGTACAGCACTGAGTAAACATCAAAAAGTCAGAGAATTAAGGAAGTTTTTAGCAAGGCAAATGAAAATATGAGTTACTGATTTTAGGCAGGTGTGTGTTTTTCTCAAGTTTGCAGGTACCAGACATAGTTTTGCATAAAGTAGTCATCATCTGTTGATTGTGAAATACATAAATAAACTAAGTAAATGGGTTTTTTCCTAATCCTTTTTAGCAAGACTCTTGTTTGCTTTTCATTATTTCTGTGTAAATATGTTCCCTTTTTGAAGCCTTTTTTTTTCAATCTTTGGGTTCTTCTTTCTGCTTAATTATTTTTGTCAGCTTTTATTGTCCTTCATCATCTTCCCTCATTGTCAGGGTTGGACACATTCCTTATGGAATTGGCTGGAAAACAGAGACCAATTGTGAGGTGAGAGTAAGCCTTTTTACAGTGACATCACCAAGGCATGCTATGTTATAGATTAAATTTAAAAGCCATTTCAGTCTATGCTATTTAAAATAGACCCTTTGAAATTATCATAACCTGGAACTTTCCAGTGGTCACCAAAGGGAGGAGTTCTGGTTAGAATCAACATACTGGAGAGCAAACTGTTCACTCTCTTACAAAGAGGAAGGAATCTCTGGAAGCAATGTGTTGATCAGCTCCTAACGCTTTCATTAAATTTCACTTTACTAACCAAGAAAATGCACTTTGGTAAAAAGAGGCTTTGCAAATTACTTTTTTTTCGGGTAGATGGTGATGGATATAACCAAGGACACTGAGCATTTTGAAATGCTACAAAGTGGAGGAAGAAATTCCTAACATGGTCAAGGAAAACTTCTGCTTTGTATTTCCCTGCTGAAGCTGTTTCATGTCAGCTTTAACTGCCAATTCTTGAATAAATTGTGAAAATAGCAGAAGAATAGATTGCTGGTGACTTACCTGACCTGGTGACAAGACAAGCCCTGCATTTAACTTTGAAACTCTTCTCCCTCCCTTTATCTCGGATCCCGGGCTGGTAGCCTACCGAGAATTGCGGGTAAAGTCCTTTTCTCCAAGCCCCGTGCCAGAAGAAAGAGTCAGGATGCGTCAATTCCTTTATCAAAGTTGTTTATTCATTCATGTTCCTAAATATTTTCTCTTCAGCCGGCGTAGGTGTCACCTACACGGCAGCCGAAGGCTGTCTGCCCCGCTCATGGGTGGTCGTAATCTTTTATACTAATTGTTACATCTTCATTGTTTTTACTATTATACCAATATCCACTACCTTTATTAAACTGTGCACCTCTACACTAAACCAATCAGAAAATGCTACCACCTCACCCGAAGATGGAGGACAAGAAGAAGAAGAAGAAAGACAAGGGACACACCCAAATCCCTCCATCTTGTCTCCTTAAGCCTCCTTTGTGAACCCCCAAAATCCACATTAATACACAAAAATAAGTTATCTAATATCCTAATCACACACCCGTGACTTGTAATTCTTCATATAATGTTGGCAATCGCTCCGAAGGGCTAAAATCAAGGGCACTGGTGTTTTATCACTGTACCAGGGTCTCCGGACCCCCTCCTGGGGTCTCAGACTGCCCGGGACATCCAAAGGGATGTCTTGGGTTCCAACACCTTTAGAATTGTACGTTGTTCAGTATAAAGTATACTTCTCTTTGTGCTTACGGTCTGTTGCAGTCAATATATTAAAAAGATACTGAAAATTTCTCATGTCTAGCATGCGGTTGGGTTTTTCTTGGTGTGATGCTAATTAACATCTTCCTCTGGCAGCCTAAGTACCATTTCTGCTGTGCAACTATTGAACTTCATGATTTGTTCTTGATCCACTATGTGTGGCCTGTTCTTTCTCCTATATCTAAAGGTCTTGAGAAACATCTACAGGGATAATACAGCTTTTTTATCAGGAGAGAGTTAATGGATGGAAAAGCCTTTCCTGTACAGAAGCTGCTCAGTCTCCAGTGACATATGCATTATTTCCACAATTAAATAGGGATGATGAGTTGACCATATAGGTGTGATTTCAGACCTCATGGCATTGCCTACAGCACTCATACACTGTCCTAGCCAGGAGAAAAGCAATATGCAGAAGGAATAGTGTTTTCTCACCTACAGCAGATCAGATTTCCCATGCCATTACTGGACAAAGAATTATAAAGATTTCTTTTAACAGCTGCCTGCTTCTTACGTGTCAACAAACCAAGCATCACAACATTTTTAAATATGCAGATATGTTTCTGCTTTTTTTTACCTATTTATCAGTTTTCTCCCTGGCATAGACAACTGGAAGATAAGAAGTCATTTTGGTAATTGCTTGCTTGTAGTTGCTTTCTTCAGGGTCTAGCATGAGCATTCTCAGGCATCATCTTTGGGTAGGTTTGCATCTTTGTGGCTGTGAATATGTTGAATATTCACAGCCACAAAGTTGAATATGCGGCTGTGGATCAGCCTGCAGAGATCTAAAATTATGTGAACATTCATTGCCTGTGTGAGCAAAGTCACTCAGGAGGGAATACGTCCAGGTGATATTTGGATTCTACAGAATCCTGGGTACCACCTGAGGGTCAGTACCATGATGCACAGAGTCCCTCAACATGCTTCAGCCTGAGCAATGGGGCTTGGTCAAAGGGGAACACTTGTACTGTTAAAGTGAAGATCACAATACCTGTTCCAAGTGGAGGCATACTGAGTGGAGCAAAAGTAATCCACACCCATGTTCATGTAGGCAACAATCTATATACTACGTCTCACTGGGGTGCAAAAACAGTTGTACTGTTGTCAGCAGTGAAAAGAGGCTGAATTTGCTTGTTTCTAAAGGGTAGCTGGTTAACTTTAATAAATGAATCCAGGAGAAAACTCTGCTTCTGGGTGAAATGCTTTTGTGGGTTTTTTATGGTGATTGTCACTGTACCTCTGTTTGTTCTTATGCCCAAGGCACGAACATTGCAGTACATGACTCTGTGAAATGCATTGCCATCAGGAACTGCAATTTGGCTAGATGCTGGCAATTGCTTGTGCATTTTGAAAAAGCTGGCAAAGAACAAATCCCAGTGCGCAGTGTTGTGTACGCTTATAAGCATGTACCCCTGGAGCAGTAGCACACATTTTAATTTTCAAAACTTTGAGTTTTGGTGGGGTTTTTTTTACACATAGCTGGTTGCTAAGCTGTGGTAAATGTCCAGTGTGCAGCTGTAGTGCCCAAAAGAGCTGAAGAAAGCAAAGCAAATCACCTGAAGGTTTCAACTTGTGATTTCTGAACTATTAATCTTAATAAGAAGAAATCATAGCTTGATATGCTCAGGAAGGTAGTCGATAAATTAAAAAAAGAAAAAGGGAAAAAATATTAAATTATTATACCTCTTTGGATGATGATGGTTTATTACTTTTAATTTTATTTCCTTTTTTCACCTTAATATAGTGTGCTGCTTTAACATGTTAAATGTGGTTTCCTAAAATATCAATATCTTTTTTTTTTACCTGAAGGTGAGGACTCTGTTCTGAAGATTTATATAGATTTAAAAATAGGATCCTTTAACTCTGATCTTTCATTGTAAAAAAATCAAAATAGTGCCTGGAGGATTTTTCTAGGGTATGAAAGAGAACAAGGGAGGAAGAAGACCTGCAAGCAATGCCTAATTTACTTTTTTTCTAAAAACGTTAAAAGTGCTTCTGATTTCAAAATACTGAGCAAATCTCATTAACTAGCTCAATTTCCACTTATGTTCAACAGCCAAGAGTTATTTGAAGTAGCTGTTAAAATGCATTGATAACTATAGATGTCTTCTTCAATATAAATGCTATTTCAGAAGCCAATGCAGAAATTTTATTCAAGGAGCATAAAAATAATATTACTCTTGGATGTATGATGCTACTACATTAACTATTTGTTTTTGACCCAAAGTGATCTTGTTCTTGTAATGTGCTTAGCTGAACGAATCTAAACATCAACTTAATAATTTTTGGTGTGGTTTTTTTTCTTTCTTTCAAGACTGTTATAAGTGCAGTGAGAACATCATATCTGAAACAATGTTTTTTCTGCAGCTCCAAGGTATAGCAGCAGACAGCACTGGTCATAATATATGTTAACTGCAACTAGCAATAAGCCTTTGTTCTTCAAATGAAGAGTTGTGGAAGCTGTTTTCCAAACTGTCAGAAGTTTTTGCATCTTCATCAAACTAGCCCCAGCTCTTGGTGTGATGCATTGTGTGGTTTCAGTCTAGAGCAGAACTACTGAGGGATGTGAGAGCTGGTCCCAGAGAACATGCTCACATTAATGACTGAAATGGGAATACTTTTTATTCCTGTGGAACAGGAAGGACTTCAAGTTGATGAGATCTCTTGACAGTGATAAGCGTTGCTAATGAGCTGCTATGAGAGGCTTTGAAGAGCTGCTGCAGTAGCTGCATAGGGGCTATTTAATATTACACAGCAAATGTCTTATGCTTTGTTTTGCCTCAAGTAATGCTTCTAGAACAACATGATGATGCATGTTACATCCAATTTTTAAATAAGAAACTTATTTCAATTCCTTTTAGTTTGCAGGAAGAAAATTACTGTCTTTTGCAGAAATTTTAGAGCTCAATTTAGCACTGGAAATTGCTGTCTTTTTCAAAAAAATTATTCTGTATGTCATAAACTCAAGAGTTCAGGTAATTGTACAGAGCACAGCAGGAGCTTGAGTACAGAACACATCAGAAAAGTATATCAGAAACCTGAAAAGCTTTCATAGACTTGAATATTCCTTGGACTTCCATCAAAGTCCTTTTTGCCCTTGTTCAGTCTTCATCAAAGAAGTACTTCTGTTCATTTTTATTTTTTAATTGACAATTTTTGATATGACATAGTTGCCATTAATCTTAATAAAGTTCCAGCTTTGCTTCTGGTAAGCTTAAAGGAGAAGAAAATTCCTTTAAAACAAGAACAGATATGTAAGAACAAAATGTTGCTCTCTGTGGCTGCGTATCTGTGTCTGGGTGATACAGTACTTCTGAAAAAATCTCCGAAGAGCTGTATCTTTAGGCCTTGCATGACAGTCTTTTCTGTTTTAACATTGGCGTGTTTTAAGGATGCCCCAAACATCAGTTGCAGTACATTGTCCTGAACAAACACACTGGAAATCTAAGTAGTTAACTCTCTGGTTCATCAGTCCTTGTGCTGCTGTAGGAGGGCAATGTTTGACCCTCATGCAGCAAGATGTTTACAATTGTGTCAGCTTCTGGTGGAGTCTTTGGAAGAGTGTCACTATTAGAGAATGTGTTTGGATTGATGGTGCTAGCCCATGGCCACACTGTAGTTCTTGCAGCTCCTTAGCAAGCTTCAGGAGACCTGCATAGTCCTAATTAGAAGGACATCATGTGTTTTCACAGGTAAAATAATGTGCAGCATCACTTGGAGCAGTTGATGCAATCACTTATGAATGCTCAAATGTAGGTAATGAAGGATTTCCTAAGGCCAGGATCAGTGCAGAGATTCCTGTTACAGCTTTGGTTGGTAGTCTGGAAGAAAGGATTGTTTTATGCTTAATTCAGAATGGCATATAAGTAATCCTAGTAGTAGAAGGAGGAAGGTATTGGAACTCCTGGGTGACCTGTTATCTGGAGGCCCTCTGAGCAATGGCTGTGGTTTTTATCCCATATTGTCATGAATGGGTGATTTAGATTTCTTAAAAAAGCCTTTAGCTTCTTAGTGAGGAAGCCTTTAGCTTAGTGAAAGGTGTTAGCAAAAGCATTTTTAATATGGTGTTGTGAAAGTGCAGTTTAACAGGGTTCAATGTCAATGTTCACTCTGTTACTCTGTGGCACAGTTGTTTGAGCAGTGATTCAAAACTACGAAAGCATATTCATGTGTGAATTGCCTGATCAGTGTTCCAAGGCTGTATGCACCGGTGCTCACTTGGGTCACGCTGCTCCTTTGTGGGTTTTCAGGGAACACATGGGAACTGGAGGAGTTCTTGGCGTAGCTATGGCCCAGCCATGACCTCTGTTGGAGCCTGTACCAAACTACTGCTGGTTTGGTCATGTGGCTGAGTGCACCCCTCACACACCCATTACTGTGCTGGAATGGGCATGGAACCCAAGGGATTGCATACAGAATGCTAGAATTTAACAGAAGTGAAAAAAGCTGTTATGCAGCTTGAAATACGTATTGTAAGAAAGGTAATAAGCTGATTCAGATGGTATCTAGTATGTCTAGAAGTTTGCTGTCCCAGAGACATAGTGTGCATTTTGAGCTGCCACCATATTTTCCATGAAAGATGATGCATGGAGCCCTGACTGTTAAGACATAGGACATGTCTAAAGTGTAAATGTGATCTCCTCAAAGGTACGGGAACAGAAGTAACCATCAAAAATGAAGAACAAATCTCTAGTGGCTCTTGTGGAAAATGGCAAAATAAGATCCAAGTGCCGCATTGCTTAAAGAGGAGGAGATTGTTGGTGCTTTTGCACTACTAGAGAGTGTACAAAGGCTGGATGAGCACAGTTTTCAGAGGTTGAGAAATCATTCTTGTGGTCCACCTGCCCTACTGCATTTGCTTGAATTTTCTTTTTCCTAAGCTTTAGAGTAGAGAATAAGATAATTATATAATTAGCTAAATTTGGTATGATGTCCAATAAATAGAAAAGTTATTTAAGGGGTGTGTGCTTTAGAAGTGAAAATCAGTTCTTTTCATAATATTTTGAACATTTTCTTAAGTTGTAGGCACTGCTAAATAATGATTTTTCATCTTTAAACAAAAATATCCTTTTAATGTAATTATCTAATGCTAAAGACTATTTTGAATTAAGCTTTTTCACTAGCATTTGCAGTAGATGAAATTGTGTATGTGTAATGATTGGGAAAAAGTGAATTTAAACAGTGCTTCAGTAGATTACAGTTGTTATTGGGGTTTTTTTAAAACATGTTATCTCACCTTTGAATGAGTTGAACTTTATCCGTCAGAAACTGAAGGTGTGGTTCAGTCCAAATATTTAGGAGGACTCTAAATAACATGAATTGAAAACGTTCCTCAAAGTGGCTAAATATGGGCCATTGAAACCTGTATTTGAACTAACTGTTTTTTCCAGAATGCATTTTATTTGTTAATAGAGCATTCTTTTCTAGTGTTTGATAATTTGTTAGCAGTGAGTAAGTAACATGGACAGTTGATGTTGGTTTGTGGATTCAATAAACTAGGAATGATACTGGAAGTTCAAATGCTGAGTGACAATAGTGTCAATCCAGGATGTCTTTGAGGAAGTCTGGAAAACATTGGTAGTGACAGGAAATGCTTCATTAAAAACTTTGAGTCTTGTCAAATTATTTCTGAATAATATGTGGATTTCCAAAATATCATAGCTGATCTGCCAAATCAAGTTCCATGTAGAATTAGATTTCTTTGTGCCCACAATAACTTTTTCTGGTATTTTATATTTTACATTCTTAATATTTTTATATTTAATATTTTTAATATTTTTCCTCTCCAGTTCCCCCGTAGTGTTGAGAGACTTGAGATAACATTTTAACATTGTATGTTTTTGAATGATTATTTAATTAGAGCTAAGTCTAATGATCAATTGAAATACAGGAATGAAGACAGTAAGAACCAGAGATTTAGTGAATGTACTTAATTAATGTTTTGCTTTAAAGATAAATATCGATAAAAATGTTTTTCCTCTTGGGGGTTACTTTGCTGCTCATATAATCTTTGAAAGCTCTGAAACCAAGCAGATGAATCTCAACAAGTCTAACTGAAGTAAAGGATTTTACGTTCCACATGGGGTGTACCATATGTCTTTCAGGAACAGGATTAATGAGACTTAATGGCTTTTTAATGCATCTTAGTGTTTTAAATTTGTGACACATTTGATACATTCCTAATAGAATTTCTATTCTCTTATGGTTTTCTGTTGCTAACAAAATCTTGCATATGAAATAGTTTTGTTAAAATGTTATTATTGCTTTTTAATTATCTTAAATGCAAGCAGTTCATTTTTAAGATGATGTTACATTTTTTTTCCCCCTCAGGAAAAATAGGAGTAGTAAAGTAAAAGCTTTAGATCCAGTGGATTCCTTTGCAGAACAAACCATGTTTTTCATACTCTGTTACTCACACCTTGGGTTTATGTCGTGAGTAATTTCCTTCTATATCCACTGCGTCTCAAAAAATAATTACCTTGGAATAATTTTTTGAAAATTTAATAAAAATACAGTTTGTGACCCAAAACACATCAGAAGGGAACATTTTAGAGTTAAGGGCACATACAGGTTGTATTTTCTTTTTGCACATACTTGTTGCTTTGTCCAACATGAACATGCTACTATTATTTTGTGAATATTGCATGCACCAAGTGTTAGAGTAGTGCTTCCTTTCCATGGTTAAGTGGTTAAAAAATGGAATGGATTTTCCCTGGAAAAAAGTCTCTTGGAAAATCAACTTCAGAACCAGAAATAAATTTTTAATTAGTGTGGCACATAAATCAAGGGAAGTGCTAGCAGCTTTACAGCCATTTCATTCAGGATTAATCATTTGAAATAATAACACTGAAAGAAGATAATGAAAAGTGAATGATATGCTGATGTTATTACAGTGTGTATTTTGCAGGTTTGGAGTTGGGGGCTTTTTTGTTTGTTCGGGTTTGTTGTTTGTTTTTTTTTTCCCTTTTACAAGACTGGTCCATTTATATTAGCAATACATCAGATTGTGTAATCTTGCACGAATATGAGATTTTGGATGGGAAGTGTCTATAAATGTTCTTAATTTCTCACTGTCTTCTGCATCTGCTTTCGTTGAATATGCAGGCTAATGTGATGGAAGACTAAATATTGTTTATGAACAGTACAAAGTAGCTGAAATAAGTTTGAAATCATCTTTTTTATCAGTGAAACTGTTAGAGGAATGAATCATTTGTAATTGCAGACTGTTAAAACAAGGAAGAACTTAATATCCTTGTACCTGTTTGTGTTGATGTTTTATTGCTGAATGGAATTTCTGACTATTAGTTGTTTTGAAATGAGATTCAATATTTGTGTAGCCTTCTGAGGAAATTAATATAAGCATTAATTGACAGTAACTATGTCAGGTCTCATTATGGGTAAGAATTTAACCTTAGATACTTACATTTACATAAAAGGAAATGTATCATGGTACAGCTAGAGCGTAATGTGATTAGCATATATTGGTGATGGGGTTTTTTTAAATAATCTCTTTGGGCAAATACTTTTAGGTTTAATCTGCCACCCTTCTGAATGATATCAATTTGGATATCTGTTGAAAAAGACATTTTATAAGTAGCCGCATTTTTAAAATATGCTACAAGAGTACATGCATTGACAAGCACTAAAAATTTTAGAATTCATTTTTCTTGATCTGCTTGCATCTTTATACTCCTCTGCTCAGCTTTTCAGCTCCTCTCCTACTCCACTTTTCTGTATTTTGAAAGTGAAGCACAGTAGTATTTTAGGTTGGTTGGTAGGTATACCATCTTCTAACATGAGATAGTACCTGGAGTCAGAGCTCTACTGTGCTATCATCTCCATTCACAAAATCATATATGGTTTGCTATGGCTCTTGGTGACTGTAATGACTACCTGAAAATGCATGCTTTAATTCCCAGTTCATACATCTGACTTAAGAGAGCAGACAGTCAGAAAGGTGATGGTTCTGTTTCAACTTTGTGGTTTCCCTTGCACTTCAGCTGTGCTTGGGACTTCGGTGTGGCCTCCATGCAGCCCCCAGCAGCTGAACCATGCAGAGTGGAGGGCCTTGATTCATTTCAGTCGGCTGCAGAAACCAGGTGGTTCTCCCTGAGTTACCCTTTCAATGGCATGATGTAGTTTTAATCCCTGTCCAAGGCACACATCCATTGTTTGCACAGCTGATCATGCTGCACCATCAGCTTTTTGCTGGTTGCATCTCATAGAGAAACAGTTTCATGAGACTTGGTACTATAAATGAGCTATGTGCAGGCCACATAAAGTGTCTGGAAAGATGAACCTTGCTAAGGCCCTTCTAAAATAAGAGATGAAAACAACCATTCTTGAATACTGGAAAGTTTTTACAGAATGCTGGAGCTGATTTAATTGGTTTGTTGTTGTAATTTGCCTTGTCATATCTTAGAGTATGAGTAGTTGGGAGGGGCTTTTTTATGTTGGTCTTTGGTAATTTTACATGAAGAATCCCATATTGTGTCTCAGTATTGTATCTACAGTAGTAGAAAGAGCTCTGTGTCTTTGAGTCTGTCTTCTCAATCGTTAATATTGATTGCGGTGTTTCTTTAGTTTTTTGGAGTTGGGGTTTTTTTGCTTTTTTTCCTCCTGGATTTCTGTCTCATTGTGGGTAAATTTTCAACAAGCTGCTGGTTAATCCAAAGTTCATCTAGTCTAGCTATTGTAAATTTATGCATAAATACTTGTGAAACTACTTAGTTTAAGTATTTTTTTCAGTGCAGAAACTTGGTTTCAATATGGTCATTTGTTTCTTAATGAAAAACATAACAAACTTGGCCTGTATACCTCTTTTATATAAAGCCATCTTGTGTAGAAGCAATATACTAGCTTGTATTCTCTTATGTTTTGTATTTGTGTCCATGCCTAACTGTTTCTTTTTTTTTCTCTTCTTTTACTTTAAAAGGTATTTCTCAAGAGTGACCGGGTTGCAAGAATGGTCCACAGTGGAGGATGTTCGGCAAGTGACTTTAGAGATGTTTTTAAGAAAAACATAGAAAAGAGGGTCCGAAGTTTGCCGGAAATTGATGGATTAAGCAAAGAGACAGTGTTAAGTTCTTGGCTAGCCAAATACGATGCCATATACAGGGGAGAAGAGGACTTTTGCAAACAGCCAAGTAGAATGGCCCTAAGTGCTGTATCTGAGCTGATTCTGAGCAAGGAACAGCTTTATGAAATGTTTCAGCAGATTCTAGGGATCAAAAAATTGGAACACCAGTTGATTTATAATGCCTGCCAAGTAAGTATTGGTGTCATTCAGTTTTGTTGTGTCCATAATATCTCCCCTCTGTCAGCAGGTCTGTTGCCTCCTCCCTGTCTGTAGAATCCTTCAATTTAAGGTACATCTCTTCAGTCCAAGGAGATGAGACTGCTCATCAAAGATTCAAAGGAATCTTTGCATGATCTGATTGCTGCTGAGCACTTGGATAAAGGGTATGCAGAGTATATGGTACTTGTACTATAGGGATCTCTTTTACAGTGTCACAGCTCACACGATTCGAGCGATTCTGAGGAATGTGCCATGGTCTGTATATCTGCATACCCTCTGATAAATGGTCTCTACATGCACCCCCTCATATGCATGCACATACCTTTCTGAGCCTGTGTGTTAATCTTTAAAAGAAATTTGCTGCCATAAATACGTGACAAGTGATTCAGGCTCCTGTTGGACATCCAGTGTCTAGAAGGTTCATGTGTTAGAACTAAATGTGCTTCAATTCAAGCATCCTCTACAAAGCTAATTTTCACGTTTCTGCATCGTTGTTTTGTTGGATAAATGGTTTTTCCTGTAAATTTCCAAGACAGTCCATCCAATAGTCATATTTAGATTTACATGTATAATCTCTCACTGATCAATAATATAGTTAGTATGTAAAAATATTTTATTAACTAGTGTTCACAGTGATGGAAGTGTAAATTAACAGTTACTTAAGGAGGAAAAACCTGAAGAAAAAGAAGGTATTTTTGCAAGTCTCACAACTAAGCAGCATAGATGAAGCATTTAAACTGAGATCATGCTGCTTCTTACACTGTCTATAAAATAGTCAACCAAATTACAGCTAAAATGTTTTTCATATGTTATGCTGAAGGCTGGTTTGTAGTTATAGGGCATCTTATTATAGGAACAAATTATATGTGTTAGTGTAGCATGAAATCATGTATCTGTTACATGATCAAAACATCTGCAGTATGTAACACTCTGCTGCATCAAATTATGAGCAGTGTTTTGAATTAAAAGAAAGTATTCCTTCTTTTTTTTTCCATTTGTCCCATCTTTTTTCCTTTTTCCTCTAAATTCACATTCATGTAAATCACTAAGCCTCTGGGATATGTGGGTTGGCAATAAGATGAAGAAGCATTGAAATCTGGGGGAATAATTCTGCCTAATTTTGGGAGGTTTTTATATACAATGGAACATAGAGGAGGAACATGGGAGGCAGTTTGGCTAAGTTCTCAGGAGGTCATTCAGTCCAGCTTCCTGCTGAAAGCAGGGTCAGCTGTGAGGACAGACTAGGTTACTGAGGACTTTACCAGGCAGGACCTTCTAAGAATGGAGACAGGCTGTGCAAACCTTCTGGGCAACCTGTTCCATTCTCTGAAAACATGAAAAAACCACTATTTTTTGCCAAGTAGATAACTTGTTACTTATAATAGAAACTCAGTATGGATTCTCTCTCTTCTGGTGATTGCTAAGTGATTGCTTTGTACATTGCTGTGGGTGGTCAAAATCTGCTGTTAGTCTGCACTGGGCTACAGGAGTACAAAAAAGTGTGACCTGTAGAACTTTGAACAATTAAACAAGAAAATTGTTCCTTAGTCTAGAAATGGGTTTGATGATACATCCACTAGGTTATTGTATCTGTATACTTGAAGGCATCTTTATTTTGGTTTGTGTCAATAAAACTTAATGAACCAAAATTGTTTGGCAAATATAAACAATTTTCTGTCTTAAATTCTTGGTCCATAACCCACAGAGAGACTGGAACATCCTAGTGGCTACTTTTCATCTTCTAACATGGTACAATTGTGAGCATGGAATGGTTGTCTTTTCTTATTTTTTACTTGCAAATTAAAGAGGAAATAACCTTGTTATGGGTAAGAAGGGAGAAAGATTGACCACCCTGACATGTGCAGAGATGACTCAGTGGGATTAATAGAAGGTGCTTCTCTTTTTTTCCCTGTTTTTGAGCACTGAAGGTTGTAAAATCTCCTGTGCAGGTCTCTGAAGCACAGAGTGTTTACCCTGGATTCATGTATTAGAGGATGGGAAATAATGAAAATCTACTTCTTCAGGAGCTAAAACATGAGCCTATGTACTTCAAGCTGGAAAGAATGGAGAGGAAAAGACTTTGAGCCTATACCCTTGTTTGGGGTTCTAGCTTTCTGCAGATTTTAATTTTCTGAGGCAAAGAGGAGCTTACTTTGCTAAAGCAAACACTTTCATTATGTACTCCAACAACGTTGCTACCAACAACAATTTTCATATCCTGTCCCTGTGGTCCAATCAAGCACATAATAGGCCAAAGTTATGAGAAGTCTGTTGCAAAGGAAAGGACAACAATCATACCTAACCTCGCCAAGAAGTGCAGTGTAGACAGCAGCCAGTCTCTGATAATGTAATACCTCTTCTCCTTTGGTGAAATCCCTTACTTCTCATTGTAGTTTTAATAATATTTTAGTTTAGGCTGTATCTTATTCCTTTCTATTGACAGTGTATTTATAGAAGATGAGATGAAGTTAGTCACGGATTTCAGTCAGCACCTGCAGTTTTCATTCTGCCCTAGAAGCCTCTATCTGTCTTCTTATGGAAATGCTCACTTTCATTTCCCTTTGCTGCTGCTGTTTAGAATACTGGAGACATGCAGATAATGATAATCAATAGTGTCTGGGAGCAGTGAGATAAGTCCAAGTCCAAATAGATGTTAAAATTGTATTTTTGATAGCGGTTTTGATTAGTTTGGCTTCTAGCCTGTTCTTCTAGCAGAGAATCAGATTTATGAAACTCTGTATATTTTCCAGCTCTGAGAAACAGCTGCCCATAAAAGCAAATCTGTACAGTAATAATTTGTGCAGAGAACTCTTTTTTCTCTCCCCTATTTTTTTTCATACCTTCTAGTCCTTTGGAAATAGGAAACAGAAAAATGTCTTACAATGTTGATGATAAGAGTAAATTATCCTGCTCCTACAGGGCTGCTAAGCAGACAAGGGTGCTCTGTATAACCGTAGGAGGTATTGTCTGCCAGCCTCCTCCTTGTGATTTCCTCAGCATTTAGAAATGTTTTATTTGATTTCAGCAGCCTATGCTTGCCAGCCTGTTCTAAATGGAGCATTCCCTTCAACTCTTAAACCACTGTTATCTTGATATCTCAGCCCAGCAGACAGTCCTGCTGGGGTCTGGGTTCCTGTGGGTCCACACTGGTTGCCATTCACCATCCTTCATGTGATAGCAGTGAGAACCAGCGTTCATTCAATCAGCAGGAAAACCTAATCAGAAAAAGTGAATAATAATAGATCAACTCTCAGACACTGTCAAACAGAGTCCACATAGCTATGAGAATTTTAGGCATTTTTCTTTGAAGAATAACTTTTTTTCCACAGTTTTTTTAACATACACTAAATGCCTAAGCTTGTACTTTAGGTAGTGAACATTAACAAGATGTTCACATTAGAATGTTGAAGACTTCTGTGATCTTGTTTTCAACTTCAGCAGTTTAGAGAAAGGCCAGCAACTGCTGTGAATCACCCACATCTCTTTGTGATTAAAAGATTCAATTTTTGTAAATTTTAAGACTTACACTTGATTTTTTTTTACATTGTGTTGCTTCAAGCTTGTGTTTTATGATAAAGAAATGATTGCCAGTTAAGGCAATCATGGGACTTAATGAGCTTCTGGATTTGTATTTGAGATGCTTGGCCAAACTCTTTTAATTTCTTAGATTAACAGAGATCAAACATGATACTTCTTTCCCTTTTTTTTTTTTTTTTTTAATTATTCACTGATGTAGAAGATAACTTTGCAGTAAGTCAAACTGAAAGTCAAACTCAAACTGATTTATGGTCATACACTGTTACTACACCACTTCATCAGTACCAGAATTTCTTTGTCAGGTAAATTGTACATCCACACAGGAGTTTATTTTATTTGGAAAGTGCCTTTTTAGGCTTGCCTTTTTTGGCTGATCCAAATCCTCTTCTTGGGTGCCCAGAGAAGAGAACGATACTTTTCATAATTAAAGAATGCAAATCACATTCTATTTCCTAACAAGCAACAAGAAAAATGTAACAGTTTTTAAGAAGAATTATTTGCTAAGTGTTTTAGTCTTGACAGTTTTGGGAATCAACCACAAACTAATTCTTTTGGAAATAGCTTTAGATGGGACTTTGCTACAAGATATAATTATCTGCTTAAAATCCTTGTATTGTGTCTAAACCTTGATTATCTTTAGCTTTTGCAAGCTAGAACTCTTTGTATAAGTGTCTAATATTGAGAACGATGGATTATATTGTATCTTCCATAATAAATATTTTTATTTTTAATTCTAAGAATAGTTTCTGTCAAGAATTTCTTCTGACTGAAGTCTGCTTATAGTGCTCAATACAATTGGACTCTTTCACCCAGCACTTTTCTGAAGTCCAGTTAATAATGCAGTTTTGGAAATAAGTCAGATTAAGGGCAATTTAATTTGCAGCAAGGCCTTCATGACTTTTGCATGTGTTTTGTTCTGATCCTTTTCCTGGTAAAATGATGAGAAATAGTGCAGTTATTTCACAGGTCACAGAATTTCCCATACTTCTGGATATTTTCTGTAGAAACTTTCATATCCTATAGGAGGACAAATACGAGTTTATGAAGCACAAAAATTAATTATATCTTTGTACAGAAAGTTTCAGTGTAGTGTTGATAGTCTTCTTCTTGAAGTAATTAAACAACTATTACAATTCCATTTAGCTTTTAGACCAAAATTTAAACAGATTCATGAATTCTTTAAGGTTAGTCCTGGCACAGGAAAAAAAAAAATGTTTTGGGCTGTATATTCTAGACATAAATATCTGCAGGGTTTTTAGTCACAAGAAAAGACCCTGACTCTGTAAGATGCTGTAGTGTGACCAGAGCTTCTGTTAAGCCAGTGTATTTCTGATGGTCACCAATGGCTGACACTCCTTACTTCATGTACAGTTGTACCTTGAACAACAAAATAACCTGTGAAAAATATTGGCAAGGCTCATTGCTGTATTTTCAAGGTAACATCAGGTGTTAGCTAAGACATTCACTATTGGCTTAAGCCATACAGCTCAGAATGTCTTTTCACCTGGCACAAGATATTCCCATTGCCCTTTAAAAAAAAAAAATAATCCCACACCACAGTCTTGTTCTCATCACCTGCTTTATACTTTATAGGAGATCTGCTTCTTTCAGGCCTTACCTGCTGAGAGTTTACTGCTGGGTAGCTGATGCGCAGCCCCAGCATGGGGCAGGGTTTTCTTGCTCTCTAGATAAAAGCCAGTTTTGCACACTGCAGAGTGGAGGCAGACAGGACAGGAGTGAGGGTAGAAGCTGCCAGGCCTCTGAGTGGGCAGAAGGGACTGCAGTGCAATGAGAGATGTCTGGGGAGAAGAAAAGCAGTGATTTTGTGGGACTGTGGGAGGCTGTGGAGTTATCGTTAGTATTCAAGTGTTGACTAGATTTTTATGTTCTAAATGTAAGTCTAGAAAGTTTCTGCATATTGTCATGGGATAATGGTGATGTCCTTCCTTACAGAGCAGGTCAGTGTTTTAAAATCGTCCTATGTGTCTGTCAACCTGAAAAGTGTTTCATGCCTTTTATAGCAGAAAAATTCAAATAATCGCTCTTCAGGCTTATTCACACATCTGCCTTTAGTTTCTAGTACCTGTAAATACTAGAATATATATTCCTCTATGCTGTCCTCCCAAAAAAAAACCCAACAAGTTTGCTTTCTGATTGATTTTACCCTCTTCAAGGGGAATAAAGATCTACCACTGTCTGTTCTTGAGCAGAATAATTCAAACCAAATATTTCGAATAGAAATAATCTGTCATTTCCTACAGGATTTTGGATGTTGCCTTTTATTTATGAGATGTCGTTCTTGATTACATGCATATAGGATTTTATTATGAAGTTATTTCAGTAGTTATAGTTTCTTCATTTTTTTTTCTGAGGTACTTCACTGGTATTTTACCTCCATTCAAGAGGTTTGGAAAGATCTTGTTCAAGCCAAAAGATTTTCAGTGTTTTGGGGAATAGTGCTGTAACCTCAACTATTCTTCCCAATATTACTTCTGTAATCTTCTCGTGAGAAATTCAGAGCTAAAATGAATGGTGTTTGTCAGACCAGTTTGGATTTTCAGCTTAATAACATGAATTCTGATGAAAAAGGAAGTCTTGTAACCCCAGGTGCTTCAGTTCTGTTAGCATGCAGTGATGGTATTTAAATAGGCTGGAGGGAGAGTGTTTTAGCTCTTGTAAACAAATGTTTTTTTCTATAATGGCAGAGTTTACTCTGCCATTTACTTTTGGGGAAAAAAGTCTCTTATTGGCCCAAAGGTTGCTGATTTGTTCTCATTTACTCTAATGATAGAAGAGTGATGGAAAGAATATTAAAACATCCTCAGAAAAGCAAGTTACTTTTTTACCATGCTTAAGTGTCTGACTCTGAACAATGTTTAGAAGCCATGCAAGCTACATAATTAAATACTTTGAATTATTTTTGTTTATAGCTAAAGCAATACTGCGAAAATACTAGGGAGAAATGGTGTGTAGGCACCATTAATACTTGAGGTATTGCAGTATCCTTCTTATTCAGCTATTGGATGAGGAAAATTTTCTTTGACATACACATTTAAAATAAAAACAAGTGGATCTTCTGAAAACCATGAAACTATTCAAATCTTTATTTGTCCAGTATAAGCATTAATAAAAAAGTCTGAAGGATGGTTTTTCACTTTTATTTTAAGATTAAATTTTCATGTGGATTTTTCTATCATAGAGCTCTTTATGCATATATGGCTTCTGTTCTGCATCTGCATGAGGGAATTGAATATTTAGGGTCTCTAGCAGACTGGGAGAGCATCTAGTATCTAGACAGTATCAGCACTAATAAAGTAGTGGATTTACTTGTGTTGTCCGAGTTGGCATCCTCATAGGCCTGTTCTCCTGTGCATCACCTCTCATGTCATGAGAGCCTGACTGGAGAGAAGCTGAGAATCAGTCACCCCCCTACCCTGCTCTGTCTTATGCCTTCTCTGAGGATGGAAATCATAGACACTGGGATTTTGGCTGCAGATCTTTCTTTCGAGCTGTTTTGTTTTCTAAGACTGTCTTTGGCATTCAGTGAGTGAAGGAACAGCGATAGAATGGTTGTGTTAGCACAAAGAAATAAGGAAGTTGTTTTGGGCTTTGTTAAAGGAAATCCTTTTAAGCTTTTAATTTTACCTTGCCCATGTTTCTTCCCCTAAATACTCCTTTGGAGCTTTAGTGAAGTAATTATTGGTGTTTTGACATTTGCTTGAGTTCTAGATCCAAGGGAGTTAAGCTTGCCTGAACACTCAAAGCCAAAAATATCCAGCACTCAACTTGCACTTACACTAAAATCACCAGTGCATTTGACTCATCATGTTTTATATTACCAGATGAGAATAAAATTTGTCTACTTTGATATGAAGGAATAAAAATAAATCTTTCCTACCAAAGGCTGTTGTATTATTAATTTTTTTTTTATTTTTAAATCTTTTTTAAGGTGAGATTCTATGTCTTCAGGTAGGTGAATACAAAACAAATCATTTTTACAGCCACATTTCCAGAATGATGATTAAGTTTATTAATATGTCTGGCTGCTAGCTTATATGTGCATTTGAATGAATCCCTGTGAGCAAGCTGAGTAAGTTAATGACCCTTAGCATGAATTTGTCACCTGTTCTTCTTATGGCATGATAGTATTCTATATTTCCTCTTTATCCATTTGAAGTAAAGAAGTTTTGCTTAGACAATCGCTTGTTTCTCTGCAGCATTTTCATCCTGAGGTGTCTTCAGCAGCCAGTGTGAGGCTACTCCTGTGGAAAAGCTACAGGAAAAGAATGACCCTGTTTCAGTATCTCTCTGACTCACTGGTAGAGAATTTTTTGGTCTGAAGCTCAGCTGCTTTTTCCCCCCCGTTTTTGGAGTTTTTGAGGGAGAGCCCTCTTAGCTCTTCCTTCTTCAGAGGAAGTTTCTTTGCAACTAGCTGCCATGACAAGGTCCTTAGGGGTTCCTGCACCCCAGTCACTCCAGAGGTAAAGATTCAGGTGAATGTGGAAATGAGCTGTCTCTCTCTCTCTATTTATATATGATAGATACGTATTTTGGTTGTAAACTCAATATCAGGAGGAACTTCTTTATGTCAAGAGTGGCAGACTGTCAGAAAAGGCTGCTCAGGGAGGTCCCATCTGTACACTTTAGATTTGACTCTGCCTTGACAAAGAGGTTGGACTAGGTGATTTCCAGAGGTCCCCTCCAACTCTTCTGAGATCTGTGATATTTCAAGTAGAAATGTTATAGCACCTCCATAACACAGCATGGACTGCCCTATGCAAGAATAATTGTTTATGTAAAATGGCTGAGAAATCTACAGCTCTCTTTGAATGATCTATAATTTGTGTGTTTATTTTTTTGTCCACTAGGAAGATGTTTTTGTGCCTGTCCTAAAAATCAGAGAACTCTCTGGACACTTTTTCAGCTGTCTCCTCTGCTGAGGCTATCCTGATCTCTAATCTCTCAATCTCTAAGCTTTTACGCTGTCCATCCCAGATGCCTTCTCACCTTGAAATTGGATTGATTCTCAACAGAAGAGCCATCATGCAGGGAGATGCTGCTTGTCCTTTTATTTATTCCTATGCTTCATATTACAAGCCTCAAGGATAGTTGTTCACATTCAGTCTGGTGTCTGTGCTAAAGCTGTCTGACTTGTGATTAGATATTCATAATTTCAAACTTCTGAAATGTTTACTAGGAAGTGCCTGTTTCTCTCTCTAGGTCTTCTGTATGTAGGTGAATTATCTTCATTTTAGTGCTGTAGGGAATATATAAAAATTCTTGGGCCAACTAAAATAACCTTGGTTAGTAACATGAGTAGAGATTTAAAAAAAAAAAAAAGTAACCCTCAGACTAAAAGTTTACAGCTTACTGGGAAAAAGTAAGAGAAGAATAAAAATTGAATTCATCTACACTTTTTCCTTATAGGAAACTGTTTCTTGAGATAACTAATAAATAAATTGACTTCCAACATTTTATCTATATACAGGAAAATTCTGAAATAAAATTGAGGCTACATATTTAGCAGAAATGTCAGCTTCTAGGAGGTGAAAAGAGGTGTTGTATGGTAAGCACTCTGGGGCTACAACAGGAGAAATATCCCTTTGCAAACGATGTAAGGGAAGAGTCACTCCCAGTATCACCTCTGAATAAGCTGTCTTCCTAACTGGTCATGCAGTGCCAAGGTTTTTTTAATGTGGGTACACTAAACTTCCTGTAAATGAGGGAAAATAGTGCTGAACTATGCCTGAGAGAGCCTCCAAGGTATATACAATTTGTGGAGAAGTTTTGTTTTATTCCTAGGAACACTATAAACTCATGTTCCAGTCAATCTGGCACAGTCTTCTCACTGCACTGTGAGAAGACTCTTTTCTCAGGAGGCTGGAGACAGCAGAATCTTGCCTGAAACACCTATGCCTCCTTTGGGAAACTTTTCTGAATGAAGATTCCATTTTTTGCCATACTGGAGCAACTACTTTGCCTTAAAGATGGATAGCAGACATTCTGTTAACTGGTATTCTCACACATGTTTGATGTTATCAATTTCCGTGTTTCCAGGAGAATAGAAGCTGGAAGTTTGTAACTTCTAGCAGCAGGAGAAAGGCTCCCTGTCTCTTTGCAGTTGTTCTAGAAAACTGGTTCAGGACCCTGGCTGCAGAAGTGGATTGGTGAGTTGTGTTGTGGGAAGAGTACATGTTGGACAATTCAGGTCGTGGGGGTGGGACCAGAAGAAAGATAAAGTGAGTGTTATTTATTGGCTTCACCCTGTCCTGGACAAAGGCACCCATCTGCTGGCCAAACCTTTATACTTGCTTCTAGCCTGGATCTGTGATGGTACAAAGATTCCTGAGGCCCTTTTAGCCTTTCAGCTACTGCCCCTTAATCTGTGCGAGCACCAGTGACGTGACCTTGACATCAAAGATGACTGTAAGACACTGGCAACAAAGCCCAGGACGACACATCCAACATGACAAGAGAGCAAAGACGTGATTGTGGACAGGATTGCTAACCTAACATGGAGGATTTAAAATAGATTGTTAGACTGAAGAGCCTTAAACTGTTGTTTTTTGGGCCTCACTTCATAGGTCAGAACCTTCATAGACAGCGAAGTCGAATTCTCACGGTGCAACACAAATCTGAAGTTTGCCTTCTTATATATTAACCTCTGGATTAAATCTATTCTTCAGTCCTTATTCAACTATTTGGAATTTTTTATTTTGTGGATAGGTATCTATACATCACACCACCACTGACTCCTAGAAACAGATAGAAATACAGAACATTCTCCAGGTTATGCTATAGAATGGAACAGAAAGGGAGAAAATTGGATTCCATTTCTGCTATCTTCTAGCTTCTCCACATCATATTTACAGAAAGTTGTCAGCCTGAATTCTGTCTAGTTAAGTCAACAATATTTGATTATTTGGAAAAGATATTGACATGACATTCAAGGTGCTTTCGCTTACTAAATGCAATTCTCATTAACATTTACTGCCCTAATTGTGTATATTCCCTTTGCTTTCAACACCCAAAAGAAATTCTTACCAGTGATTAATAAGGCAAGAAAACATTCTGCATGATATTTTTGGAGAGTGAGTAGGGTAAGCAGAAGGAGAGGGGATTTCCTTATGAAGCAAGGATGATTTCAGGAAAATAGAAAACACTGTGAGCCACTTTGGACATAAATATGCATATACCAACAAGGTTTGCATGCTAATCTTTCAGTTGTCTTGGATATGGTAATCTCTGTGCAGGTGGTGGGAGAGGAGGAGGGTGGAAGACTTTTTCTAAGGAGGAGCAGGACATGAGTCATAGCTCATTTAAGGCCCATTGCTTCCTGCCTAGGCTGGGTGTGGGAGGGTATTCCCTGGGCAGAACCTGAAACTAAGTTGTGTTTAAGGTGACAGCCAGTATCTATTTCAGCAGGGTCTGGGGGAAGGTGAGAGAGAGAATAAGAACGCCCATTTCTTTGATCATGTTATTCACCAGAGATTACCAGTGCAGCTGGGATTTCCACAGTATTCATGGGTAGGCGTACAGATAACTGCTTAAGCACTTGAAATAACTCTGGAGGCTTTTCTGTCTCTCCACTGATTACCTAGGGACCCTACATTTCTGACTTAAAAGATACTTTATTTAGATGGTTCAATAGGCTCTGTAAATAGCTCTGAAGCTTTTTGCCCTGCCTAGCTGTAGGAAGAACACTCATACAGATATGAAGATGAAGAATTGAGTGAAGAAAAAGTAAAAGATGAGCTATTTTGTGTGTGGATATTCATAATTTTGTGGTGGCAAAGTTGGGATGAAAGCCATTTTTGTAGTTAGCAACACCAAAAAGTTTGGCCTTTACAGTGTGGAAGACAGCACTGTGACGAGTGTGAAAAGTCTGTCTTGATGACATCTCCAATATGCAGATGTGAAAACCAAGATACAGTTAAATAAAAAAATGTTTACAGTATGGCATATTACAGACTTACTTTTTCATTTCTATTAATAAAAAAATGATGCTTTGCATCATTGTCCTGGATTTATCTGAAGGATGTATTCTTAGTATCTCTTGTGACTAAATCTGTAAATAGTAAAATCCTATCATCATTATTCTTCCTTCTGTCACAGCATAATGTGCTTTCCTTGTGTTTTCATCCTGCCTAGCAGTGATGGCCAAACATTGTAGTTTCAACCAGTAAGAAGGGCTAACCTGGGTTTTGTCAACTGATCTGTTGTGTTGCAAATGCCAAGAGAAAGAGAGGCAGAAAATTCAATTGTTTGCAGTGACACTTCTGACCTGTGCTAACATCTTTTTTCTCCTCTATAATCCCCTACTGATTCACTAATCTGAATTCTAATGTGAGTCTAATCACATCTAATTCTGTAGTTTAATATTTATATTTGTTATTTAAAAACAGTGTTGCTCTAGACACCGAGTGGTCTGACTCCTCATCACCCCATGACACTTTTCTCTGAATGGCAAACTCAGTCGTAAATATCCAAGTCTAAGTAGCAATATTCTTATGGTACAGTCTTGATGTTTTCAAAGGAGGTTTTGGATAAAGGTTTCTTAGTTTTCCTTTTGGTTGGTTCCTAGGGAGTTTAAGTGTTGTTTCTATCTGGTTCACTCTGTTTAGGGGAATTGTTGCATATTTATTCAATATATTGTGTTCTAGAAAAGGCAGTGTAAGGCAATTTCTGACTTTACAGATGCGATGAAAATGTTTTGTCTACTCTAATGTTGCTTGAGCTGCAGGGAACTCCAGGAGGATCTCACAAAACTGCATGGGCAGAAGCGTGACAAGTTGTGATTTCATGTAGCTCTAATGTAGCTCAGCTAAGGTGCTATGTCAGAGGAGATATAAACCAGTGCGTGTCCAGAAAATGCTGAACTGAGCACAGGCAATTACAACTCAGAAAGACACTTTGGTTTCCCTGTGGTGAAATCATTAGTTCTTTATGCTACAGTACCATCATTTTCCTGCTGTATATAACCTCGTTATGTCCTTACATTCAGTATTGTGTGCAGCTTTTGTCTCCCTCTCTGAAAGATACAGGGGAGGTCAGGGAGGACTAGAGGATGGCATTGAAAATCATGGAGCAGCAGCCTTTTGCAGAGAGACTGAAAGGGCTGAAACTCTTCAGTCTGCAGCTGAGAAGGTTGACAGGGAGGAATATGGTTGAAGTTTATGAAGGTAGTGGGTAAGGTGAATGTGTACCTTCACTTGGTAAAGACCACACCACCAGAAACTGGGACACTCAAGGAAGTTTGTAGGAGATTGAAAATGGAAGCAATGCTTCTGTGTATGACATTTGAAAAATGTTCTGAACCTTTTATTATGGGGCATGATGACGGCCGAGGTTCAAAAAGGTTTGGACAAGTTGCTGGAGAGGTCTGTAATTTGACATTAATAGAATTTTGCCTGGGTGTACCATATAACATGCCACACATTTCCTCAGGCTCCACAACTATCATTAGAGATGTTTGCTTTAGAGAACAGCCAGGCCTCAGCATTTTACCCAAATAATCTCTTCTGCTGTCCCTGTGGCACCCACAATTCCGGTCTATATGGACCAAATTCAGGGTGAGTTTAATGTTGTCATTTTCTTCTTCAAATTTGTTTTTATCTGGGCTTTTTTTCCCCGTTTCAGAATCTGCTGGTAGTAATGTCCAAGCATTTTGATGATTCCAAGGTTTAATAAGGAGTCTGTAATACATACAGAAGTGCTAGCTGAAGACCATTGTCTACGTGCATGCTGTCAATTTTTCTCGCCTTGTTGCCTAAACAGACTGCTGTGAGTAAATAAGTATTTAAAATGTCTGTATCTAGGTCAGAGTATCTTTATCACTGAATGCCCACATTGCATAGTTAACAGCTTCTGTGAACCAAATAAAGCATCAACTTTTATCTTTGCATTAAGTCAGAGTTAAAACTGGTAGCAGATTCAGTATGGAGGTGGTGATTTACTTTGTAAATATGAGATCTTTAGCAGACTTTCTTCAAATGGTATATCCCGATACCTAGGCAAAATATGTGTGCATTATTGAATTCTGTTTATTTATTTACATACTACTTGTCATGATTTTTTCAAAATAAGAAACAGATCTGAACTCCTGGAATTTAGGTTATCAGAACACCAACAGTCCTATAAAATAAAAAATATAAAATGTTTTATTTGGACAATTGGTGCAGAGCAATTATATGACTGTGTTTTGGAAAGGAGCATTCCTATAAATTAGTGAAAATCCTGGTTGGGAGGCTCTGATTTCTTTTCAGCACATGTAGACAAAAGAAGGTGCTGGCATCTGTTCAAGTCCAAATAGACCAACAAAAACCTCATTCTTAACTGTGCAAAGACATTACTTTTCCAAGTGTCCTGTTCACAAAATATCAGTTCAACTCTGTAGATCAAAATATGCAATAATATTTTAAAGACTGCATTTTAATTTAGTCTAGAATAAATATTGAACTGTTAATTTATTTTTTAGTTTTCTTCAGTAATGGTAGTATTAAATAAAAGATGCATGTCATTTAGGGCATGACATTTGGGACATACAATAAAGGCTAAGGTTGTCTGGCAAGGTTAATCAAGTTCACTGTTAATAAAAGGTTTATCACTACTTATAGTTTCTTTAAAAGGTTAATCACAGTCAAGTAGGAAAGGTGATTTGATAGGGAAGCAGTCATTGGCTGAAGTTGCATTGTACAGCTGCACATCACGGTATTAAATAAACTCTTTCTTGATAGAGATTTCCTCATTAATACATGGTGTGTATTAAATTCTTCAAGTGTCTTAGCATTTACAGTATTGGCAATGTACAGTGAAAGTTTGACCTATGTACCTGTACTGAATGGAGTGAATTTACGTTAGCTCTGCCCATTGTGTACATTGTGACTAGCTTGAATATTGTATGAACTTCCTTCCCTGTTTATTTTCAAGCTTTATTGTAGGTCTTACTTGGGATTTTGGTGTTGGAAGTCCCTTAATAAAATGAATCATGAGAGACGTTTTAAACCAGTGCTGAAAAATCAAAAATGCATATGTTTTATTTTCCAAACTTGAATGTAAGGAATGGCCATATTAAATTCTCAGCTTTGATTATTTTGGAAACTGCCTAAGGGTCCAGATAATGGTTGATTAAAAAAAAAAAAGTCTGTATTTTTAAATTGTATAGTTTTCAGTGTTGTTTTCTGACAAATTTGATTTTTTTAAAAAATTCATTTCATTAATTAATATAATCATGACTCTAGATTTTGGGTTGGTTTTAATATTTTTATGATAACCATATTTCATAAATCAGTGTATAGTAAGTTGAATTAATGAGTACAAGCAATTAGTATAAGTGATATCTTACAAATCAGTATTGGAATCAAATAAGCAGGTGCAGGACTTCATAAAAAATATTTCAGAGAATAAAATATCTCACCATCTGAGATTTTACGTGATTTTTTTGAGCTTTTAAGATAGCACCAAGCTTGTAAAAAAATTCTGAGTGAGGTTCTATATCTCATGTACAGATTGAAGGTACTCAGGCACAGTTTTTGAAAAGATTGATTTGATTGGATTTTATTTTTTTTATTCATCTAAAGCCAGTGTAGACTATTTGACTGTTGACTGCCCTTTACCTGCATTATTATTTGTTTTTAATAATATTGACACACTACAGAGAGTGATATGCTAATTGTTTTCTCTGTTCACCTAAAGACCTTCCATCTTAATTTCAATATTTATATGATTATAAAACATCCACTTACCCTCCCCCCAAAAAAAAACTGTTAAAAAAATTAGCAGTCAGTAAGACTTTTGACTAAAACTAATTTTAGCAGACATTTGAGCTTTTTGTGGGCAGTGTGTTGCCAGAAAACTGAGTGATCAGCTTGGCCAGTTGTCTGAGAAGCAATCTTGTG
This sequence comes from Acrocephalus scirpaceus scirpaceus, assembly GCA_910950805.1. NCBI lineage: Eukaryota > Metazoa > Chordata > Aves > Passeriformes > Sylviidae > Acrocephalus > Acrocephalus scirpaceus. Next base: position 22,073,910 of record OU383777.1, read on the forward strand.
CTCTACTAGAGCAAAATAAATACAAAAAGCCTGTGAGATGTAATGGTGCATTGGGAGAAGTTGTTTGAACACCTAATACAGGTTTTGGACCTGTGCAGCTTTTGTAAGTCTACAGTAAGTCTGTAAGTTTGCTGCAGACAAATTGAAAGTAGAAATGGTTTCAGTGGCTGCTGACTTCTGTCATAAAATTTGCTGAAAACATGTCTGCTGTATTCTACAAGAGAAATAATTTCAAAAGTAGGTGCCTTTTCTCTTTATTTTGACTGTTCAGATTTCTTCTCTCTTGACATCCTTTCCCTTGCGTTTCTCTTGATTCTTTGTTGCACATATTCTAAAACAAAATTCTCCTTATATTTGCCAAAATTTGTGATTTTTGAGGGATTTGTGTATGTTGACTGGGAAAAGGAGTTGGGAAGAGCAAGATATAGGAAATGAGTTTTTAAAATTTGTGGTTTACAAAGTTCTGTGAGAAATCCAAAGGATTTCACTATCACAGTCTGGGTCATCTGTCAGCATAGCCATTTGTGTGATACATGATACGGATTTTACAGCACGCAGAGAATATGAGAGTCTTAAAATATCATTTTATTGATCTCTTTTATGAATCTTAATTAATCCTCTCTATAATCTATGGACAAGGAAGAGAAAATATCTTAAACTAAATGGCACAGACTCCTCTGAAATAGAGGAGTGATGACATTTTCTTTACTTTTACATCTGTGTCTTTCTTGCTGTGAAACAGGAGGCAGGAGGTTTATCAAAAGGTCCAGCGGTAGTTTTAGAAAGCTCCACACATCCTTCCCTTTAATTAAATCTGGTTTTTACCTGCTATATGATGTGGAAGCAATTTACTTCCATCACATTTTTATCCTTCAGAAGTTGAATTAAATCCCGTTGAATTAATGTCCAAAAGTGATTGCAGTCATGAACTGGGTATGGCTGTTCTGTGTTGGCCTGACTTGAAATTTATTGATTCTTCCACTTCCCTTACTTAGTTGCTAATCTTGGTTCACAAACTTAGGAAACCTCGGGAATCTCTGCAGGCTGTTTGTGTTCAGTGCACAGTGGCTCCTTAGCGCTGCAGACACCTTTATTCTTTTCCCAGTCTGCTCTTTCAAGCATCTCCACCTGTGTAAAGATAAGCATGGGAACAAATCCTGGGGGCCTGAGAGGCACCAGCTCTGTCTGATGAAGCAAAACCTTTTTGTAGAGTCAGAGATAAGAGTAGCAAGGACAGTGATCTGAAAACTGCCAGTATTTGCATCTGCTGTGCCCATTACCTGCCTGCTGCTTTCTTGATTGACGACCAAAGTTGAGCACTAGGACTTCCCTGTCCTCTTTTAGCCTAGCTCCTGAATGCCATTAGTTGCTTCCATAAAACCATTTTTTTTCATTATTGTATTATCTCAACAATTTAGATCCAAGTCATTTATTCCGTTTGGTTTTGTTATAAGTTTTTACCTTAGCTGTCTGGCAGTAGTCAGGGAGGGACCCTGCAGGTTACCTCACAAGGGCATCTACAAACAACCTTTCAGCTCAGCAGGGCTCAGACTTGGTTATGTGTGACAAAAGGCAGCTATAAAGGAAAAACAAGCATTGCTGTCACACAGACTGAAAAAATACTTTTAATTTCATGTTGCAGAAATAAAAGCAAGTACCATCATTTTAGTCATTAAATGTAGAGAAATTTATAATGCTATGGGCATATATATGTAGTTTCATGTTGATCTTACTGTGAATTAGAAAGCTGCAGGGAAGCTAACACAACAGTAATAAAATAGTCACATGGAGGAACTATCAGTTTGAGCATTGTGAAGGCAAAGAACAAAAAAAAAAAAAAGGCAGAAGTTCTGTATTCATCCATACACAAGCTGGTCTCGCTTCTTGGGCATAGGGTATCTGACTTTGTGTGTAGAGTAATGTACGTGTGTGCTGGGGGCTTTAGCACAGCACCTCCTGGGAGTATTGGTACCTTTTTTACCTTAAGTTGCACATTAACCAGATTTTTTTTCTAGTCTACAATTTTTCTTTTGGACCAAAATACAGTGCTGCATTACAGCCTTGTAAGTAATTTAAAAAGAGAAAAAATATTTGAGTGGGAATCACGAAGTATGCCATCTATTTCCAACCTGTTTAAAATATAGAAACATTCATTTATTCAGATGTATTTCAGTTCTGTGCTGTTCAGGCACACAAATTAAACAACAGTTTGTCAGATTAAGGTAGCATGATGTTTCTGAACAGTAATTTTTAACTCTGATAAGTTTACAGTCTTTTTTGAATGACCGGATAAACTGAGAATTGACTTTATGCAGATTCAAGACAGAGGGCAGCACAGCCTGAAGATGTGTCTGAATGCAGTTTGATTTAGCCTCTGGTAGTGGCTGTTTGTAGCTTCACTAATGAAAAAGTGATTTTTCAAAGGTTATGACCAGAGTTGAGCTGATTTTCACAGTTGGGATCCTGCTAAATGTCAGATCCTTACTTCAAAGCAAGATACTGCTTGAACTCTTTGACAAGATGGTCACCACTTTTCTTATTATGGATAAAGCAATGTATTGTCTGTTGTCTATCATGGTCTCTGCAGAAGCAAGAGAGTGTTTTGGCTGAAATCCTTAAAGCAGAAATTTGGAGTAGAGAACTTCAGTCTGTCTTTCAGAAGTGGACACATGTAAGCAACTGAAATCCGCTTAATAAGAATTGTTGGGCAACTTGCATTTTGAGGATGCTCCCACTCCATCTCCAAGATGATTGCCCTTTTCAGAGTGAGAAAAAATAAAGGCAACTTCAAGCATTAAGGAATATTTTTTTAATTAATAGCTTAATGTCTGATGGTGGTAAGTCTATCTTAGAAAGCTGTTTTAATGTAACACCACTGGTGAGGGGGAAAGAGGTGATGATCTGTCACTTTTTTCCCAAGTAACTTTTTATTCACCCAAGTGTAGTCACTCATAAGTACTGATTTTTCTGATGAAGGTTTAAAAATCATAATCATCTTTGCAGAAGGAAAACCTGTCTTACTCATGGTTTTGCTCAGTTGGGAATGTTCCTACTAAATTAATTAGCCCTCAAAAGGGGAGTCAATGTCTTTGCCTAGGTTTTACAAGTTTTCAATGCCTTATATGTGGCATTTTGGAGAAACATTAGTTTGTTTGGTCAGGGCTTCTAATGCATCTGATTTACTAAAAACAGTTCTCTGGTTTGTAGAGTGTTCTGGAGTGAGGTCCCCCGCTGCTAAAATACAAACTGGTTATGTGAGGTTTAGGGGACATGGGAAGCATCTCTAGAGTTGATGCAAGCAGTGAATAGCTGTGGTATGGTACAATTACTGTTGCAGCAAGCTGAAAAGTTTTTTATTAAATGAAATTTCTATGTAGCCTCTTTTTCAATATCTCTAATGCTGTAATTTTTTAAAAACATGACTTTATATTTAAGAGTGGGAAGCATTATGTGTGATGCCTATGTAAATGTGAATTGTTCTTAAAAAAAACCAAACAAAACCTTTTTTACAAATTACCTGTTATAAATCTTTTCAAAGTAGTGGTTTCTTCTAACCAAATTTCAATTGCAATACTGAGAAGAATCTGTGTAGCTGTTCTGCACTGTTACATTTATATTAATTTCTGTGCAGTCATGCTTTTCTAGTTTTTATTTAACAGTTTGAAAATTACTCCAAGGGTTGTCATAACTTGATATCCACAGACGTCTTGGGTACAGATCTGATCCTCAAACACGGAATTAAGGAAAAGCACAGAACCGAAATACTGAATAAATCTGAATAAATGAATGTTTCTATATTTTAACATTAACACCTGATGTTAATGATTGTCACTTCTCCTCACTCGTGATGGGTTCTATCAAGTGTCACCCTTTGTAAAAAAGTGGACACAACTCAAAAATTCGAAATACCACTTATTTTTCCAGAATTTTCTCAATCTTTCTGCCGTTTTCACTTCATAATCAGTAGATAAATAAACTATGATTGAGTACACATTCATAATCACTTAAATGCATTGTTTGTAAAGGTTTTTTCATGGGGTTTCTTTTTTTTTTTTTGAGTTTAGAATAAAAACAGGTAGAATGACCTTGCGTGGAATGAGATATCAAGGTTACTGCTTTTCGGATTATCACTGCATTTTGCTTACTGCAAAAATAATATTATCGACAGCTTTACTTATAATTGGGACAGATGTGAACGACCTACCAGTCATTATTACCTTGGCTCTTCTCTGTAATTAAAGCAACTATCTTTGCTTTTTATCTCTTTAGCTTCTTTGCACACTTTACAAAACATCATTACATACAAACAGCAAACTCATTAGAATTTGTAAGCATTTCAGGAAGAAGACTGAAGTTTTAAAATAAGTAAGTAAGGAAGTCACATTTTTAAGTACTCAGGTACAAAGAGATGACGGAAAGCAGTGCAGGGTTAAGGAAAAAATGCTAAGATTTTCAAAATTAGGTTATATATTCATTGACTTGAATGATCATATTTTTAATGGAAAAAATAGCTAAATATCAGTCTTTAAGTAAAATCTCTTGCTTCTTCAAAGAGTTAATAATGAAGGCGGTCATTTAAGTTGTGTATTGACACAGGAAAAGGTTTTAGCTTTGTTCCATTCTCCTACAGTCTGCTTTTTGCAGAAATCAAAATTCAGTCATTGAAATTACCTTCAAGCAGATATTTTCAAGTAATTGCCTGTCATGGGATATATTATTAAAATAATTTTGACCTTCTTTCAGCCAAAAAAGAAAAACAAAAGTGTTTTTCATGTTGGAAAGGCTTTTATCCTGAGAAAAAAAAAATAATTACAAATGTATGTGGTTATAATATAAAGGAAAATAGAAATATTTTTAGTGACAAGTTCAATAAGCAGTCTCTTTTTTGAGAAATAGAAAAATACAAACTTGGGAATCTTTTTGGAATACTATAACTTTATTCTGAAAACTTAAAACATTTTCTTTCGTGAACAGTCTTGCCATTTATGTTCACAGTCAAGTTAGGAGGAGATTTATTGACAGCCTTAGTGGGAGAACTCTTCCAATCTGGCACATGATCCATCTTCTACTCTCTGCTATAAACTTGAGCCTCTTTTGGGGATGCCATCAGATTTTGTTCTCTTTCTTTCTTGTAGCCTAGCTCAGTTTCTGCAAGGATAATGTAAGATGCCAGATTGCACAGGTGGCAGATTCCATGTTCTGTTATCACTTCTGTACTAGCAGTGAAACACTTTTCATCCTGTTTCTAAATATAATCAGATTTGCATTAAGCACACTGCTCTAATTGACCTATAAGCATTGGATAGTGCATTTTTTATTGTTTTGGGTTTTTTTTTTAAATTGGAATCCTAATTTTCATGAATGCTTTGGTTTGAGAAGCATTAGATTTCACTGAGGAGCATGGGTAAAGGAGGTGGTGTTACATATTTGGTGTGATGCACTCAGAGTAGCAGTCTTAGTGAAAAAAACCACTAAAACCCCCAAGTTTAATGTAATGAATAATTTGCCAAACTAACTGTATGTTCATTAACTGGAGATCTGATTTAATTAAAGAACTAGTTTTTTCCAGTTTGCATCACTAATCATTTTCAGATTTCTTTTAGTCAAGAGCGATTCAGGTATCTTTAAACCTTCGCTATATACCAAATGCATTAGGGTTGTTTCAACATGTCACATGTCAGTGTTTAGCCCTAGGGACAGAGAGAGCCCTCCATAGCAACTTTATCCTTGTTTGGCAATTATTCAGGTTAGATGGCAGGATGTGGCTGATCTTTTCCAGATGTGTCATTCTTTTTTCTTCTTAACCAGCTGTGCAGGTCCATGCATTGACCTGAAGCCCCACATCACCTCCCCTCCCTCAATTGCCCTTAAAAAGTAAACAGGTGAAAAATGAGTTGGGGAGTCTCATTCTTGTTGAGATCCAGCTGTTCTGTTGAGGTGAAGAGATGTGTCCTTCCCCTTTACCTCCCTGATAGAAGTTAGACATTTAGTCCGGATTATTCTGTAGGTATGAAAATACTGGAAGTCGACAAATTGGATACGCCTTGATATGAGCAGTTGGGCAATACTGGGAGAAAAGAGCTTTGAGAGTGAAATTATACCATTCTTAGAAGGCATAGTCACACGGTTTTCTTCCATATACCTATTTATGCCTATACAGGAACTCATGGCACTAAAGAGCAAATTTCCCTGCAAATATTTTCTAAGCCAATCTGTCATTGCAGTTTTCTGATTCATGGAGAAATTATTTCAGCTGATATTTTTATAAAGAAATAATACCTCTTCTGTATAGCCTCAGTATTAAAAATGCAAGGGAGCACTGGTTATCCTTCAGAAACCCTGAGCACTCTGACTGTATGGTGGCCATTATATTTCTTTCATCTTGGTGAGCCTCAAAGCTGTGTATTTGCTTAGTGTTTCACTGATTTTGAGATGAAAATTAATTTCTCTTGTTTTTTAGCTACATGGCTTGCTATAAAGTTAAAATATAGTGCGTTTCTCACAGTTGGATTTATTTTTGTTCTCTATCCAAGTTGGATAATGGAGATGAGCAAGCAGCCCAGATAAGACGTGAACTAGATGGACGACTACAACTGGCAGAACAAATGGCAAGAGTAAGTGATTGCTTTCTTGTACCAAAACCATATCTTCATATGAGATTTAGTGGGATGATCCATAATGTTTGTTTCCTGTTTCTGATTCTAAAATTAAGTAGAAGATAGTTTGAAAATAATTTGGTAGGTGCATTTCTATCTGCTCTGAAGAATGTCTGACAACTGGAGCAGGGAGGAAGCAAAACCTGGTTTTGGAAAGGCATCTCCTGTGTGATCCGACATTGCCTTCAGCAGCAAGTCCACTTTCCCTTGGTTTTTTTACATTGGATGGAAAAAACATCTTAGCAAGGGGAAAGATCTTTTAACAGCACAGTAACAGTCTGTTTTATTTGTCTTCTGTGTGGGCATATTATTATTTGAATGATACTCACAGGATATACTACAGTTTGAAAAACACTACTAAGGGTTTGGGTTTTTTTGCTAGACAGCCCTGAGTCTTGGCCTGTGTTTTGAGTCTCTAACTATAAATTACATGTTTTTATTTTTAGGGTTTTTAATATGTAATTTACTGGCTCTGTCATGCTGTGGTGAGCCAGTCCACATGACTTGCTGCAAGAATTTTCAGTCACGATCAACTTGCTTGATCTTTGTTATTGAAACAAAATCAACTGTAAAGGTTTTAATTTAAAACATTTTATAATAGGCCTTATAACACGTAACAATAAAAAATTGTCTAGCTTAGGAGCAAGGTGCCTGTCTTTGCAGACAATATATTGGGATTGGTATTTGTTTCTCATTTATATTTAAAACATATATTTTAGAATAATTTGCATTTTTGTTTGGTCTTAAATGACACTCTGCTAAGCATCCAGTATTCAATATTTGGAGAAATTGTGCATGAAGTTGGCTCTGTATGAGTTCATATATGCACTATATGTGTACATATGTTTCTTCTTTGTGTTTATTGTTATAAACACAATATTTAAATACTATTGTCTAACTTCTACAGAGGAAACAAATAGATTTATACGTTATCTCTAATGTTTAAGAGATAGATTATTATTTAAAATAAACCAGTGCATAGTAAGTAAACATTACTTTCAAAATGATTGACCCATTATTAAAAAGAAAGGTAAACAATGATAGGAATTTCTTGCCAATGGTTGTAGTCTATTAGCTTTATATTACAAGCGTGAATGTGATTGACTTACTTTTGGTAGCATGGGAAATAGATGAAGTAACAAAATTAATAGTGGGCAAGTCATTTTATAATGTCAGGTTATAAAATATTGAAGGTAACATTAAAGGTATGTTATTAATTACTATGCTTAAAATACCCGTAAGTAGAAGAACCTAATGTGTGGTTCTTCAACTTGGATTTATGGTTAAATGATTTGGGGAGATGTGCAAGGTTCCATTTTTACTTTATTTCTTCTTTCCAAAATTAACTGTACTGTATTTATGAGTCAGGATTAACCCTTCCATTACTGTTATGAAGACATAAAAATAGATAGACACTGAAATTATTACTTATATTTTTATTTATTGTCTCTTTACTGAAAGCAAGTCATAAATTAACATGATGTAGAATGTGGGAAATTTTTTTCCACTCTAACTTTTAAAATATATTTTCCAAGGAAAGAAAATTCCCAAAATTTGTAACAAGGGAAATGGAGAACATGTACATAGAAGAGTTGCGGTCTTCAGTGAATTTGCTGATGGCAAATTTGGAAAGTCTGCCAGTGTCTAAAGGTGGGCCAGAATTCAAACTACAGAAGTTAAAGCGATCACAGAATTCTGCATTCTTGGACATAGGAGATGAAAATGAAGTTCAGCTGTCAAAGTCTGATGTGGTTCTCTCCTTCACATTAGAGGTAATCACAAATTTCACAGAAAACTTGTTCATGGTTTAAATTTCTAGAATATCTGCCTTGATATTCTTTTGTTATTAATCCTTTCTTGGTAATTTTAAAATGTTATTTTAAAAAAGTTAATTATGCTTTGTATCTTTGGTAATTAGGATTTAGAACACAGCTATATGATCTGATTTCCTCTTGCAACAGTAGTTGCATTTGGGCCCACACAGTAGTGTGGGAAGTTGAATCTCCCACACAAATGTAACTTTAAATGAATTCCACCTTTTAAAATAGCTAAGTATAATTTAAAATGTTATAATGAAACACTGTCATTATCAGGAATGCATTCGCAGAATTTTATAAACAAACAGAATTTTTTCACTAGAAGTATTTAGAGAAAACACAGTGATTTTTCTTTACTGGTGATCATAGCAGTTTTTTTATAAATTTCTGCATTTTCCTTTAGAATCTATCTTGTGTTTCCTGAGATTATGCAGGAGGTCTGGCCTGTAGGGATGCAGTTCTAATCTGTATAGATCTCAACTAACTTCAAGAGGAAACCGCAAATACTTTTGGTTATTTAAACAATTCTGATGACAAAATAGAATCATAGAATGGTTTAGGTTAGAAGGGACCTTAAAGATCATCTAGTTCCAGTCCCCCTGCCATGGCTACCTTACACTAGACATGATTGATTAAAGCCCCTCCAGCCTGGCCTCATAACTCAGGTCCAATTCTGCAAATGTGCATACCAAGAAATGCTTATCTCGCCTTCTATAATAGTAGAATCAAAACATTACCACAGTGTGCATTGTGTATCATTATTGATCAGAAGGTGCCACACATGTGTTATGCACTTGAAGTGGCTTTAGTTTGTTTAAGACAGCAGGTAATGTTGCACCATAAATATTTCAATTGTTAAAGAGTTCAAAATAAATGAAAAATTGTTTATCTTTTAATTTTTTTTTCTCTAGTGAAATGAGCATTTGGTTGAAAAGTCAGGTAATTTTTTGTCATTCATCGTTAAAGATACAGAATAAAAAACATCAAATATGGACAATGAAGAAGTTTCAATTCTTTGTTTAAAAGAGAAATTACTTATCCCACTATATGCAATTTTAATATTGCTAACTAGTAATGTAAAAGCCCAACAATCAGCTTTCAAAGAGTAGTAAGATCCATCATTCTGTAGGCCAAAAAGTTTTAGTTCATCAAGCATGTAAAACTGGAGTGCAGTCCTTGGTGTTGAAGTATATGAGAAGATGAAGTATTTATAGTTCCTGTGCTGAATCTTGTGTGCCTCCATCACGTGTGCCATGTCTGCCTCAAGGGGAATACCAATCCTGGAATGGGCCACAAATAGCATTTACAAAAGTAGTTCTGAATAATCTAAAAAGTACAAAAAAAAGTTTGGCAATGATATTTCTGGTCTTCAAGAAATTGTGCTTGGTGATAGATGTAAGAGGAAGAAAAGCCTTCTCTGTCCCTCTAGACAGAACTATTATGTACTAGAAATTATGTGATATTTAGGGGAAAAGCACAGTAAAAGTTTGAAATAATTGTGAAATTAAAAATAACAGGATATATAATTTCTGGTAAATTTATAACAGCTTTGCTTTGTTTATAGCCCCTCTGCTCTTCCTACTGAAATGTAGACTATTAGATCTGGTGAACTAAGTTTTTTATTCCTTTTTCCCCATCAGCGATAAAGAGATTTGCTGCAAAATAACTAATCTACAGTTCATCCTGTGCAAGACAAAGAATTCAAGTACTACTCTACATGTGATAGTTTTTAGTAGGGCAGATTTTCATTTCAGAAATGATAGTAACCACATAAGTTGACTCTCTTGCCAAACAGTATGTGCATATTTTGATCTTGGGAAGCAAAATCTCAGAAGATATAAAGGCAAAAGGAAACAGTTGAATTGACATTAATGAAGACTGAAATATGGAAGATGTAATTTTTTTTTCCATGTAAATGGCCAAATAAGAAATGCTGATTGCATTTCCAAGAAGACAGAATACTTCCTTTTTTGAAAATGTGAGGTCAAATGTACACAACTTCACATGTCTTGAATAACGCCTTGAATATCTATGTCACATCTTTTGTGGGATCTCAGCTGTAGGGTAACCAGCAGAATCCCCATTGAGGGCTGCTGAAGTAGCGCATGAATGAATGGGAAATCTCCATCATGTAGGACAGAGTGGAAGAGAACCCCAAATTTTCTAGATAGGATGTAAGTTGACCAGGGTTCTTGCTGTCACCCTGTCAGTATGTCACCATACTATTTACATCTCATAAATAGTAGAACTTGCCAGTAATATTAACAGTGCTCTAGTGGGAGTGGACCTTACTGACTTAGGTCAGGGATGTTCCTGAGCGTCACTGCAAGCAACAGCCACTGTTTTCACAACTTGTTTTTAGAAGTTGAATATTTCCTTAAATGTTCTGTTTGTAGAAATTCAGAAAATAAATTTAAAAATCATAGTAGTAGGAGAAGACATTTATAATTTTCAGCTCTTAGACAGTTTCAAAAATAGACTAACACTTAAGAAGCTGTTTATCAGCTAATGAGCTAATGCGTCCACTAGTGACAGTTTCCTTTGGAAGGAATGAAATGCAACTTTTTTCCAGTGCTGGAATCCAGAGTTGTTACCAAAGAAAAATGTACTGTGCAATTAAGTTGGAAACTCAGGAAACTAAGAAGTATCAACATAAAAATGAGTAAACATGAAGTCAATATTCAGCAAAGATGTATATTTGGTATGTGGAAAGATCATATAGGCAGTATTACCTAGAAGGATCTTTAGTGCTGTCTAACTATTTGAATTCCTGAACAATGAATGGAAAAGAGGGATGGATGACTTGATTGTTTGCCCTGAATTGCTGTTACTATTTATAAACCATAATAAGCAGTATTGATAATTTATGGGTAATATAAAAACGGTCTATGTGATCAATGGCTGTCATTTTACTGTAATATTTACAAATTAGCAATTTTGCAAGACATATAACTATTGCTAACGTTCTGAGGGTTTTAAAGTACAAAGGATTTTATAGCTGGGGGTGAAGTCTGGCTTAATTTACAGAACAAAGTGGCACACTTGCAAAGAAGTTTAATAGCAACATATTGTAATAGATGCTTGCTGACCTAAGAAACTAATTGCCTCTAATAAGACCAAAAGTAGTAATTACTTCTGGCACCTTTAAAACAAATTAAACAAACATTGGTTTACATGTGAGGTTCAGTTGAGGGCAGCTTCTCTTGATAGGGTACATTTTTCCCAGTTTCTTTGCTCAAATGGAACTGCAAGAAAAACAGCTTTTCTAAAGAAAGCAGGGGAACCTGACTGTCTTCTCAAGTCTTCTGAATTAGAAACATCTGAAATGCAAAAATTCCAGTAAGTTCACACTGTGATGAGATTTATAAAAAGCAGAGAGCATTTAAAGTAGAGCTGCATTTGGCTTTTCTGAGCTAGTGTAGGGTAGTCTAGAGGAGGTGAAAATCTATAGGATCTGCCAAGCTCATAATTTCCTGGTGAGGAAGACTTGCAGAGTACGGCTGGTAGTGATGGCTTTTTGTGTTTCTCTTCACCATCTCCCCCATATGCATACTGAACATGACTGCAACTACTGCACTGGGAGAATGAAAGGATATGCATAGTGGGGGAAGAAATTACAGGAGCTGATACCAGTGCTGACTTGCCTCTTGCTCAGCACAACACCAAATCCCTTCTGAGGTTCAAGGGTTGCAACCTCCAGAGACTCAGTGCCATAATTTACCTTTCTAGATATGATCAATGTAATTAACTTGTTTACCATCAGACTTAGTAAGCTATTTGTTCTATAAATATTCACTTGGATGACTGATTAAAAGATAGAGTTTCTCATGTATAAAGATTTAGAATTATATTCAGACATTAGTCTCAAATTGTACTATTGGCATTTAAATTATGATTGGAATGAGTTTTTGGTCACTGTCCAAGTAGAAACAGAACAAAAATTTCAGTTCCTTCTAGATGTTGTTGAAAGTGGGAAAAGAAGATAAAATCAAAACTCTCCTCAGTCATAAGATTTGAATGAGTGGACTTCAGGATTTTGGGGATCTTTCCTTTTTTTTTTTTCCTTTTTAATCTTCGCAGAACTTAGTACTGCAGTAATTGTGTTGTGTAATCTTTTCTTAAGGATAAACTGTTTGCTTTCTTCTCCTCAGATTGTTATAATGGAGGTACAAGGTTTAAAGTCAGTTGCTCCCAATCGGATTGTCTACTGCACCATGGAAGTGGAAGGGGGCGAAAAGCTTCAGACAGACCAAGCAGAAGCTTCCAGGCCACAGTAAGCCACTCTGCTCTTGCTGCATCAGTATCTCTTTTCTGTCATGGGAGAATTTGTCTGACTTTCTTTACAGTTTTTACAGTTAGCTTAGTGCTAGATTATGTGTATTTTTCCTGAGTAGTTTCTCAAATTCTCTCTGAGAAGTTAAAATACAAATAATACTTATTTAGGGTGAAGTAAGTATGAAGTGTGCATGCTGTCCAAATGAAAGCCATTGAATATGGGGGTGAGGGAAAGAACTAGAGACTGCATCCTCCAAAAATACAAACATCTTGATAAATTTTAGCCTGAGGTGATTCTAATAGGTATTCTAGGTTAATGTGCAGGTGGCCTTGTGGAGTGTGACTTGTACAATTGGAGGGAAATCAATACTCAGTAATCAATCTTGACAAAGCTTGCTCACCTGCTGAGCCTATTTCACTTTAAATTATAGGATCTACTTCTTTCAATTAATTTTTGATGGAGGCAGTCAGCAAACTGACTTGGAGGGGGATAACATCATGCCATCTGTAGTTGAACCAGTTAGTGTAGCAGAGAGTAAGAAATTAAATTGGTTGATTTGTTTGACCTGCACACTGTCTTCAGACACTTTTCACTCTGCTAAAATGTCATTTGGAATCTTTTGTTGATAACTTTCCAGACGGTATGTTGGGCTTTTACTGGCACCATAGTGTGCCATGTGAAAGACAATTTAAAAATTTCAGTTGTTACAATATGTGATAAAATGTCCATGGAATTGGGATGGTAGTTTCTATTCCATTCAGACCACAAAGACAATTTTTTTAGGCAAAATTATAAGCACAATTTTATCTGTCTCTTCTACAGTTGGAAGTAGAAGGAGATCTAAGTTGGTGGACTTCCTTCTAGCTGTGGCAACTTTCCTTGGCAAAAAAGCCAGCAAGATATTCAAACAGCTTTGCAGAACACTAAGTATGTGGGACAAGATGTAAAATTCATTTGTCACAGTCCCTGGCTGTGTTCCTTCTCCAGAGTATTGGAATGCTGATTCTTATTTCCATGTACTATACAAGGGCCTTCTAAAATGAACAATAATATAAGAGACACAGATGTACACATTGAAGCAAGGTCATAAGTGGGTATTCAACATCACCTGCTTATTTTTTGACCTTTTGGTGTGTTTTCTGGTGCTTCAGGGTCCCATGAGACTCACTAGGCTTTTTCATGGAAGGCACATCTCCAAACTGTCCTTTGTCTTACAGTTGCTCTCATATTGTGCTCTGCAACATGTGCCTACAGCCTTTGGCTGCTGACACAGCCAAGGTTCTTGTTTCTTCTGATGGTGTATTGCTCTTTTTCCTCACCATTTAACTTGTTTGGATCTGTTTTAAACTCTTGGTTAACCTCTGATGTCATTGGTATGAGTTTTTAAATCATCTAGAATAAACAAGTTTTTGAATTTTGGACATGTTTATCTCCCTTTCAGAAAACAGTCTGTGGATGTTAAGGGTTTTTTTTCCTCTAGCTATTTCCAGACACGGTGAAAAAAACATGATAGGGATGGTTCACAATCAGTTCATGGCTTACTAATTTCATATTCCAGGTTAAGGTAAATGTTGTAAAATCAATCAGAAGTATATAGATGTATCAAGTAAAAATTACCAAGTGATTAACTGATTTTCCTACGTGTAAAATTGGAAGCTTTGTGAAAAGGAAGTTCCAGGAAAGATGGAGTCAATACAAGAACACCTGAAGTGTTTCTAGGAAAAGGTGTAATGTTAGGACCTGCTCCAAGCTTGTAAACTGATTTAATGAACTTCAGGCTCAAAAGGTATGAGTTGATATAATATGGGAGGAAGACAGATCATGGGCTATTCCATCCAAGTGATGCTGTACAAACCAAAGTCATATGGATTTGTTTGGAAAAAAATTATGCATCTTTAGAAGATGAATTTTTGAGAAATGCCCTGACCTGTAGTCTAGAAGAATGGGAGTTACTGGTGCTGTTAACCTGCTGTCCTGGAAAACAGTGTAACTTAAAGGAGCAAGGATTGTAAAGCTCTGAAAAGTATCTAGTTCTTGTGCTCCTCTGAGTTGTGCTCTTTTCCATTTCTGGCAAGAGTGATTAGGAGACACTGGCATGCAATATGATTATGAGTATTTAGAGACATAGCTTTTGAGCACAGATAGAGACCTCGTTTGAGGCAATGGGGGAGGATATTAAATTAGACAAGCATGAAATTAGCAAATTACAAGCAAACAGTAAGAAGATGGAGGAAGCTGCCTATGGAAAGGGACATGCTTTCTTCCATAGTTTAGTTTTCTTGTTAGAGCCAAATCAGTTTTTCTTGGCAGTAGCAATATTGCTTTAATTGATTCATGGTGGAGGCAACTGAGAGGGCTTAGCAGAGTTTAGTCAGAAATTACACTGGTGGAAGAATGCTAGTGGGCAAGCACAGCCAGACCATCTCTTTCCTGATACAGAAAAAACAGCTGTCGGATGCCTCAGGCTACTGCCTGCCTGCTTTGCCTGATGCTTCTTATTGGTATAATTTTGGTACTGTGTTTCTGATATGAAGGAAAAGTATCAGTGAGGCTGGAGGAGATCATAACTTCAGATTTTATGTAGGATGTGCAGCTAGAAGAGGGTACCAAAGCTCTCATACTAAGCACAGAATGAGACAGTGATGAAAAGTGAATGATTACCACCAGCCTGCTGTGGGAGACTGCTGGCAGGAGCTCCAAATCATGTGCTTGTCACACACATTTTTCTGTAGTCAGTTTATCATTTTGAACTGGTAGCTACATTTGTGAGGGGAAAAAAAAGTATAAAGAATTATTTATGCCTATTTTTTCATCTCTGAAACATCAGTGTATGTAGTGCAATGCTACTACTCAGTCAGAAAATTCAAAAGCTTTGACAGTGAAAAGGAGAAAATAAGATACTCAGATTAATGTTTCAAAATGCCACTGCAAGCTAGTGTGATCTTAGAGGAGAGATTAATGGAAACATGAGTCAAGTGCACATTTAATTCACAATTTATCCACTATTCCAAAATGCTGAATATTTTCTCAAGTATTTTTTATTCACGTATATAAGTATTCCTCTAAATCCCTGAGTGCCACCTTAAGAGTAATATGAAAACTAGGAACAATATTTATTCTCAAAGGGAAAATGCCTGATTAAAGTCCCTGGAAGGAGAGCATAGTTTTCATCAGTAATAAATATTTTCTGGTTTGTTAATGCATTTAACCCCTGCTTTCTCTCTCTTTGAATAATAACTTTGTGAGTTTATGTTTTAGTGTTTCATTTTCTTCTTTATCAAGCTAAATGAAGTTCTGCTTATAAGTATCTTACTGAGTAACTAATGGTCATTCTAAATGCAAATACTATAGAATGATGTAGGTTTACTGAGCTTATGTCTTCGACAGTTTTGCAAACAGATCAGTTACACAGCTTCACATGCAAACCCTATAAAATTTTTATAACTGCCTGTGAAATATTTTTTCATTCCTTCCAACTGTTTCCTGCCTTTTAGCCCTGCTGAAAATCCCTCCAACATAGCCTGTGACCTTTTCTACCAGAGATCAGTCAGCAGAGCCCTCAGAGGGCCCTTTCAGTTGTGTGAAGCTTTGCATAACTTTGTTGCTGTGCTGCCACAGGGGGTCATCTGCAGAAATCCAGTGCTAATTTCATCTTTCAAACATTACTGAAGTGGCCTCGTTTTCAGTCTTGTGGAGTCTGGTATCCACCTTTGTTTCTTATCCTTGATTTTTATTCATTCTGAATATTAAATAATGTGATTTCTTGAAAGTGTCATGTTTTAGGCATGTAAAATCATGCATAAAAATAAAAAATGGGAACATACTATCATACTTGTACAATAGGAAAATGTATCTTGATCATAAGAAAACTTTAATAGAGACAGGATATTCTTCATCTGAACAAGACAAATAAGATGATCATATTTTACTGCCAGTGATTGTAGAATCATATTTAAAGGGCTGTTATATGTTAGAGGTATGTGAAGAATGCATGATTAAATCTGACTAGAGAAGGCAGGGATCCCTGGTCAGTACTGCAAAAATAAAGTAAATGCTGCTCACATTATTTTTGTGCCATATTCTACCATCATTAATTCCATAAAGTATTTGAAGTATGAGAACTTGTACATACATTAACTAAAGAGTGCATAGAAAAACTTCCATAGAGCAGTTAAAAAAAAAAAAGGAGAGAAAAGCCTAATTTCTAAAGTTTAAAACTTTCTTAAATGACATGTGTGCTCATAAAAGAAATAGTACTTTTTTAACATGATATTTTGAGGGTGTGGCCTAAGGCAACATTTCTGAAGGGAAAAAGGATAAATAACATTTATAATATTTGGCAATCATGTTCCAAACATCAGAAAGCTTTCTTCATCTTCATCCTAGTCCCTGCAAATGTATATTTTTTTATTTTTGATGAAGGGAAACAAGGGGACAATAACATTTAAAGCTGTTGCCTAACTTGTGACTGACAACACAGATATACAGTGTGTAAGGAAAGAGAAAGCACACGTACCACTCTTTTCACACATGCTACTGCTGTCTGTCTGATACATCTGCATAAATGAAGTTTGTTTCATTCAGTAATACTTCAATTATTTCTGCAGTCATTCCTCACACTGTTTTCATGTGTAGGAATTCATGTTCTTGCTTTTGCATGAGAGAAAAGGCAGAATGAAGAAGTTGTACTTGCTCATATTGCTTTGATTCTTAAGTAGAAAATGAGAGAATACACATAGGAAGAAAGGCAGGACAGAAACACACAAAACAGAAGAGTTATGGCTGATCAGAGAGGCAGTAATCAAACTCTTCTGTTGCTGGCAAGCTGGCTAACTCTCCTTACAGTGTGGGGATTTTTCTGTTCTTCGTCTGGGTGCCTTTTTAATTGAAATGAGTATATTTGCACATGGGATTTTTTACATGGGACTAATAGGACTGCATTTTCATAGTACCTGGTCTAACTGCGCTTAGCTTTCTGTTCATATGCTTTCTATTGTATCTTCTGAGGATAAATGCTCTTTAGGATTTAGGTTCTTGATAAGGGTTTTTTACTTTCTCCCGTTCTTTAGGCTGTCTTGTACCTCTAAAAAATTTTTACTTGCAGTTAGGTGCTGCAAAATTCAGTGTTGATCTCACAGATAAACTACAAAGTAGTTCATCCTACTTCTGGCATACAGAGTTATTTTCTGTAAGTCGTAAATACATTTTAGGCAACATTTACAAAAGCGAGGTTATATGTTAGAGAACTTGTGTGTATTTTTCTTAAGATCATTTCACAGGTTAAGGTTTGAGAGACATAATTGTGCTAATGTATACAATGCTGAAAGCTTGGTGAAGATGAGCATGATCCTTTAATAGTATTTTAGAATTTTAGGGGAACAAGTGGGGATCATGACAGGAAACAAAGTGTGTCTGCTTTCATAAACTGGGCTTGACAGAGTTGTGTAGTAATTGTTATAATTTTTCTCTAAGATTCACCTTTATATCTCTAAAGGATAAATTCCATCATGTTCATCTTGTCATGTGTCAATATGTGTTTCTTTCTGGAGGAATTCACAAAATAGGGTGGAAGAAACAATCTTGAAAAAAATTGGGTGCATCGATTAAATACAATATATGTTTGTTATCCAACTGTTAAGAGGAAAAAAGAGAAATTAACAGTAGGAAATTATCTGATGTTTTCTTAGTTCTGCAATGGAAATGATGGAGAAGAAAAAGAATACACATTTATCCCAGTGTGTCTTCTGGATTAATGATGGAAGAGTTTCACAAAAGAAATATGGATTCAGCTGAAAATACGCTTGATAGTTTTTTTCACTTGGTGCCTTGGTTCTATTATCTGTCATTGATTACTATTTTATATTGTAGAAGAAGTGTTTCATCTCTCTTATTGCAGAGAAATATGAATAATACACAGACACTTAATATTAAAAGACATTTGAAATGCCACTGAATAATAACCTGAGCAACCTAATTTTAACTGTTCTTGCTCTGCACAGGGTTTGAACTCGGTGACCTCCAGAGGTTCCTTTCAGCCTAAATTTTATGATGACTCTATGATTAACTCCCAAAATATTCTAAGTCTGTTCATCTAAGGGACTTGTGAAAGCCACTACTGTTAGAAGGGAATATTCCATATTCAGATAAAGAAGCATAACATGGAAGAAATTGGGATGAAAGGGGATAATTAAGGTTGGTTATATTCTCTGCTCTATTTGGATAGTTAACAATAAACATGATCCTTACGTCACCAAGGCATATATTAGGATATATAATATATATACCCTACATAATACATATAGCATGTAGAGAGAGTATTAACCCTCCTCATCTAGAGGCACCGCTAAAAAGAATAGCTGTCTTCTTTTAAAATGTAATACTATGTTACATGTCTCATGCAAGACTGGTACCACTTTCATTTCACAGTGCATTTTGGAAATCTTTGGGGTTGAAGCTGCATGTCCCCCCTAAGCCTTTCACTAAAACAATCAGAGCTTGGAGAAAGCTTGTTTACACACTGCTTAATGCACAAGTTGTATCTGTTTTCCATTCTCATTCCCACCTGATCCACAACAAATGCAGCTAGTATCTTGCAGACAGATATAAGCTTTCTACAACATTGTGCTAAAGCATATGCAGATGTGTGATCCAGCTTAAAACTGGAAGGCCTTTGGCTATGAATAGTATGGTGAAGCCAAAGCTAATTAAATCTTGCTTATAAGCAAAATGCTTTTGATCAGGCTAAGCCTTATTCTAATATACCTACCTGGTCAAACTGAGGGCAAAGGCAGCCTGTAAAGTATCATCTAGAGGGATGTGTCCTGTCAAAGAAAAAGGCGGGGTTGAGAAGGATTACTTTAAATTTTACCTTCCATCTCTTCCCGTAATACTTCAGTACAGTGAAATTGAAATTCGTGTTTCAGAGTGGTCTTGGAAAAGTTTAATTACTGTTTGTGGGCCATAGTTGACATGAAAGCAATTCCTTTTGATTCTTCTTAAATTTTGATACAACCTAAATGTCCAATTTTACATTTTAAAAATATCCTATTGTATCTCGATTTGAAGAGACCTTTCAAAAATTTGCTTGTATGTCTTGTAAGCAGTATGACACAGGTACATTCAAATTAATCAGTAAACATTTTACTAGATATAGTGTTTGAATGGAACACATTTTGCAGCCTAATTTAGTTTAGGGTTGTTGTTTTGGGTAAAGAGAAATCTTGAGAAAAAGAATTTGAAAGAAAGAAGTTTCTGCTTTTGTATCCTGTTCAGGCTAAGAATACTTTATACGTCTCAAATGCTCATGGCATTCATAAAATTTTTTTTCACCCCACTATAGGCAGACTCTTCTTTCTGTCACTATGTTAGTATGTGCATTGATCCTCAGAGATGTCAAGAGGTACAGTACTTTTAGAATACAGAATAGTCCACTGAACAAATGAAGAAAATATATTTATAGATCCTGAAATTTCTTAATAACTATACATCATTTGAGGTGTGAGTTGCAGGTTAATGTGCCTATTTGAAAGCAATACCAGTGGATTAAGAATAGCAGGACAGCAAAAACAAAGGAAAGGTAGTGTGGACAGCTGATAAGAGCATCACAAGTCAGAAAGAGCAGTAGAAGGAGTTTCAGAATAAAATACACCTATTGGTCTTATGCCAACTGGAATATGACATTTTCTGATTTGATTCCTGGCTCTTTCCTGATAGACCCTGCAGGCTCAGGTAGGTCAGCCTAGTTTGTGATTTGTTTTCCCACATCTTTAGACTGGCATGGCAGTATCTACCTGCTTCATCAAAGTACTGTGAGTTTATCAATGTTTGTACAGCATATTAAAGGTCTAAAGTGTCACAGAAATACAAAGTAACTTAAAGTAAATTGGAGTTGCAACTTTTAACAGTGGTGTGTTGGATTCATAATGATCTCTTTCAAGGAAAAATTGAAATAAATATGCATATAGAAATTTTGAAATCACTATCCCTTGCCCTTGTGCCCATCACCAGTCTCTAGGTGGGTTTGAACTTGGTGGGAAAGAGGAGGTAATGCCTCTCATGAATTTCTCACTTAATATGTACCAGTGGTTGCCTGTCCCTGGCAGTGTGTCAGTCTAGATACATACCCATGAAAATTTTCACCTTGGCTTGTCTTGGTTGCCTGTATTCAAAGTGAGATGGGAAAGCAAGACTAATAATTTATTCATACAGTTTTATGTTTTATGACAATACTTGTCATAATAGCATTCTGTACTGTTAGAGTGCACTTTTCTTCTATTCAGTGTAGAAAGCCTAAATGAGTGTTTTTACTTGGTTGCTTATTATTCACTGAACCCCTCTTCTGGTTTGCCTTTCTGGTTTCTACTAGATACTTTTCTGTTTGAAAGAAAAACTAGTCACAGTTTTGTTGTGATTTTTTTACAAGTAATTTTTTCATATATTAATAATTTTTAGGCTTAAAAATAAATACATGATTGTGTGTATGTCATTATTAACTCTCAGATAAACAGTAATTTTGAGCTCTGTTAATTCCTTTATTTAAAACAGTTGTTATTTTACCAAAAGCAAATCCTGAAAAAAACATCTGCATATTAACAGATTATTCTTTTTTCCTTTCATATTAGTCTAATTGTATAAAGGAGCTTTACAATATAGCATATCCATCAAAACACTGTATCCTTGCTGTTGCTGAAATAACAATTTGGAGCTTTTTGTTCCTTGAGAAAAAAGTTCCAAGAAGGGATTCCCAGTGTTTTGTAATAACCACCCTAAAACCACTTAATTTTGCTGCTGAATCCACAGAAAAAGAAAAAATTACCCAAACATTTACTTTTTTTTGAGTTGACTACACTAGATAGTGACTCAACAATGCATTCAGAAATTAAATGTTGGGCTGCTTTGTGTGTGCAGCTGCAGGAGCTGAACACAAATTTTCTGGAAGTGCTGAAAAGATGGTTTTTTAATATGCATTTCAAACCATTAGTGTGCTGGGTCAAAAATTCCCATATAGACAAAAATAAATGATAAATGGTAAAAGACAGTAGTGTAGACTCCGCTTAGGGGGAATCAAAGGCGAACTTTAAAAGTGATTGTGTGTTCCATGCTTATACCAAGACTTACCTTTTTGCTGTACTTTCCCTTCCTCCTGTCACTCACCTCTGTAGAACAATTTATTTTTCTTCTATCTACATTTTGTAGCTTTAGGAACACTTTGATGGGAACCTCAGGATTAAAACCATTGCCATTGTCATGCTCCTTCAATAGCTGGCAGTCCATAAGATAGTACCTAAATAGACAAAGTATTTATGCAAAGTATCAGTGTTTCTTTGATAGGGATTTTAAACCAATGAATCTGTAGTTCTCCTCAAGATTTGCACTTAAAATAGTGAAATCACAGTAACACAGTGAAGAACAAGTCACAGAACATTAGATGAGGTCAGTAATGAAAGGCCAAGACACATGGCTAGCTCATGGTTCAGTTTGCCTGAGCATGGGGCCTGTCTGTGCTTCTACTGTGAAAGGATGTTATGATTTGTTTAGAACTTTCCTTATACCTTGCTTTTCAGCTGCAGTTTAATGTGCTTGCTCTGAGTGAGGAAATTATGCTCCTTGTTCTTCCATTAAAATAAATGAGTAATTTTAAAGTAGAGAAATAAAAAAATATTTTCCAGGGAAAACATTTACAATGTAAATCCCATTATAAGCATTATAGAAAGGTACAAGCACACCAGCTCTTTCCCTTGTGGTTCCAAACATTAATTCCAGATCTCACTGATGTACTGGAGAATGGATATGTAAATAAATCAATATATATATATAAATAGTGGTTGTAATGTTGCATATAAGGAATAATCTTTACCCTATTAAATCCTTAGTGCTGCACAATAAAATTTCTGTTGCATGTGCAGTACCTTTCAATATCCTTTTTCAAAGGGAGAAGCTGCAATGTTCGTATTATTTTGTATGGTGGTCATAAGAAAAAAAACATGCTTTTGGGCTATATGAGACAGCTGTTAGAGTTAAATCTGTGATTTCTTGTGTAGCATCCTGGTGTCCATCAGTAACAAATGGATGAGTATTTTTGTGCTCAGAAGACAAAATGAAATGCTTACATTTTTCCAAGGACCAGTGGGGAAGAACTAGTAGCAATTAGCACCAACTAATACTCTCTTTAGGAGTCTCGGTAAAAGCACCAAAATCAGATAAGTATGGATTTAACTCTGTTTGTATTTGGGTGAGTGGAGCCTCCTTGTCAAATTACAGATTTATTGTCAGATTGCTGTGGGGTGACTTGCACTGCTGGTACAGAGCCTGGCTCACAGTCTCACATTTTCTCTATCTGTATCTGTGCAGTTGGACAGAGTAATATGCAACACTTCATAAATTCCACACTCACACCCTCCTTCATTAACAAATGAAGGTTTATCAGACCTGGATTTGAAGTGTTTTAATGTATCAGTGTACTTGGATGTGTCAGGAGGTGCTGAGCCTCCTCTGACCTTTACTTTCCCGGCATTTCATCTCACAACTTGCACTGTGAGTATGGTTTCTAATCTAAGGGTTTTATACAGTTAAAGCTTGTTTTTAAACAAAGGAGAAACAGCAGAGTTGGTATAGGTTCTTGACATAGTTGAAACATAAAGACATTGCAGAGACCTCAACATACTACTTCCAGTCCACCTCCAAGATGCGCAAAGATGAAGTGCTGGTAAATCTTACTCCTGTGCAGCAGTAAGATGCCTAACAAACTGGCTTGAGTGGGTCTTCCTGCTCATTCCAGCTCTGTCCACATCCCTTTTTGGATAGCAAAAAAGAAGACTCTTCCAGATGGCCTCTTAAGGTAATTTAATTAATAGTTAAGAAACACGTTGAGGTTATGCAGAAGACTTAAACCCAGAATCAAACCCAGCAAGATGCAAAAGATGGCACCAAGGAGACCAATACACTTTGGTAATGGTTTTGAAAATGAAATTTCCATATTGCTGGAGGACAAAAAATGGTGTAAAAATTCTGTAGAGTTGGTATTTTATCAAAAAATTAAGTATTCCAATAAATAGGGCTAAAATAAAATTTCTAGATCTTTGCTTAGAATAATAAATTTTATTACATTCCCTCCCATGATCTCATAAAAAAAGTTTTGACTAGCAGAGACCATGAGTTAAATGGAAAACCTGAGAGAGAAATTTGCTGCTGTTCCCAGTGTATGAAATGTGTTCCAAACTGAAGTAGAAAAATAAATTCGCTTAGAGGGGTTTCTGTGACACAGTGATAAATCTTTAGCTGAAATAAATGTTCACCTTCTTGCTGGCAGTAGGTACTTTTGCAGTGAAGGGAAATAAACTTTGGCAATATATTTTGTCTCTAATTACTATATCAGCCCACGTACCTCTGACAGCAGCAGAGAAATATGGTGAAAAGACTGTGGCTTATGGTTAAAGATGAACAAACATCAAATCACTGCAGTTTCTAAACTAAAGATAATGAGTAGGTAAAAGCAGAAAAATTATTTAAACAAGGGAAAATTATGTGGTAAAATGAGAGCCTGAAGAGGCAGAATTAGGGTTTTTTTCAGACTTAAAGTTGGTATTTTTAGAGGTATCCACTATGCTACATGGGCTGCAGCTAACAGTGCTGTGAGCTCACTGCAGCAGTTAGTGTTGAAGTTATTGTTACTTTCAGTGATTTATCTAGCAAGATTTAACAACCAACCAACCAACCATACTATAATGGTAGTTTTTTAATATAAATATTGCATGAGGTCCATAGTTGTTTTGTCTAAAAATTTTACACTTCCCATCTGGACACTTTCAGCACCAAAATTGTTCACATTAACAAAAATCTTTGGATCAATACTCAAAAATCAATGGCTCCTCCAAAGGTGTGGAGGTGGTTGATTTTTTGTTTCCATTGCTTGCATATATTTGCTAGTTAAAACATATGCTATTACAAACATGAAGCATTGTATTTTTCTTTGTAGTAAGATTGAATAAAGGTACACTGTTTGTAAATACCAATTTCATAAGATAGTTGAATTAATTTGCTTCTTCTTTCTTCTCATCCTTTCTTCCATCCTTCCTTCAGGAGCTCCATAGGAGAGCAAGCTTTAAGTAAATTATCTGCAATATACTTTGACTCAAGATCAAAATGGCACAAAGGAATTTTTTCTCTTTACACAGAAAGCCACGTTTCAACTTACAGGTTCACCTGTGTGAAAAATAAAAGTCAGCTGTAAGATTTATTTTCATGCAGAAAATATTTCAGGTATCAATGTTGAAAGTTAAAAAGAAAAGCAGCTTTTCTTTATTCAGCATTGAAATTCTGGAGACCACATTGTTAGTTCCTATTTAAAACAGAAAGTATTTCAATTAAACAATTTCGAAGTTTTTGTCTTATGAATAATTTGAACCATCTTTGTATGGTGGTTGACTTTGACATCTGTGGTTCAGAAAAAAATGCTTTCTGGGAATTACTGTATTTTCTGAAAAATATCAGGTTGCAACCCCAAACTTAAAAGAAAAGCATTAATTTGTCTGATCTATATGTAGCAGCTTAGCTTTTAAATTTAAAGATGTTCTGCTAAAATATTTGCTCCAAAGAATTAAGCAAATGCAAGATATTGCAAATATTGCAAAAGCAATATTAATAGGTGTAAAAAAATCCATTTGACAGAAAACAAATATGTTTTGGAAGAAAATAATTAAATTTTTGGGAAGCGAAGTGGATGTAATTATACTAGCACATAAAATCTATAAGCTGAAATACGAAATCACAGTAATGGTGATCAAGATTTTCATCATGATAGTTACCATTCAGGTAATGAATTATTAGGTATTCTCCTAACCTATTTTCACCATTAAACTCACCAGCTCTTTGAATAGATATATAGATCTAGAATAAATATCCAAAAGTATGGAAAAATTTAATTTTTCCAATGGAATTTTACAATGGAAATAACAAGTGATTCAGTAAAATCTTATTTATTGGCTAGGAAGACTATATTTAAAACCTTAGCGTTATAGGTAAGATTGATGCAATTTAATTACACAGTTCATAGTCACAGCAGATAGGACAGCACCTTATTCAAAGTTACTGTTTGTATGTATGTTGTAATAAATTTTAAATTGATCTGTATGATGACAATCTGATACCATTTTTTATACTCTCAGATACGGCAGCTGGAAGTGTGATATCCATTTAAATGGAATTAGGTTAAAATGAAGTAGTATTCATAAACAGGAAAAATAAAATATTGTTGATTTGTTGACTGGTGTCATAAAAGAAATAGTCAGAGGAGAAAATAAAGTTGAAATCTGACAGATCTTAAGCACCTATATAATTTCAGAACAGTAAAGAATGTGTCAAAATAGGCTAGCTTATGTACAACTGCATGCTTTATTCAGTCTTCCTTTATTTTGCATCATCCTTGGTAAATACTGAGTTCCTTAATTAATCTTGATAAATACTGAGTTCCTGGTATCTTGTTATATTCATGGCACAATCTTTACTGATCAGAATTTCTAACAGAACTGAAGTTTATTAGGAGATGTTGACAGTGCAAACTACACCCAAAAAGGTCATTCTTATTGCTACACCTCATTTCATACCGACAAAGCATAAAAATGTGAATTGCAAATTGTTATAGCTTGAACATTCATATGGTTAGACTACAAGTTGGAATTTGGATTAGGCTGTCATTTCTGACTTCTGCTTCAGTTGTTGCCTGATGTATTAATAGTAGACATAATAACATAATAATATGCTTTTAAATGTACAGCATATAGATGAACTCAATTGATCTAGATAAAGTCAGTTTGCCTGGAGTATTGGGCCTCTTATGTTCTTTCTTGGAAGAAGCAAACTAAAATGAACATGATACCACTATTTTGGCTGCTGATTCCAAATGGTATGAATTGATACCTCTGTGAAAACATGAAGCTTCAAAGAAACAGGACTTGTGTTTCAGTAGTACACAAAGAACAAAAAGATGAGCTACGTGTACTTTGCTTTTATATTGGCAGCTGATAGGAACATCAGATGCCCACAAATAAGTGTGAAGCTTTTTACAAGACTGTAAAGGATACAGTCTTGGACTTGCCTTTTCTAACAGAACGTGATTTCTCATGAGCTCTTTCATGAGGAATAATATTAAGACCTAGTCAGTAAAGTCTGTGATCATCTGCTCCTACAGATAATTCACCTCCAAAGAAATGGTCTGACAGGCTGTGGAGTCAGCTGAAGTCCTGACTGTCCAGGAGCATGCAGATCATGGAATATTTCTACCATGAACATTAAGCTTTAGGAATTGATTCAGACCATTCTTTTTCAGCCCAGGATTTTCACTTACTGCTGCAGATGGAACAAGGGATGGGAGAAAAATGTCAGTCAAGGCTGGTGATCAGATTCAATGTTAAGGGTGATTTCTAGTACTACATAAGTGCCAACAACAGGCAGATGACCCCATGTTACTCCCATTCTCATCAGTCTCTCACTGTACCTCTAAATGGAGAGGGAGCAAATTCCCTCAGGCACCCTGGACAAGGCTTATGTGTGCCCCATCCCTGCCTGCTGTGTCCTGCAGAGATGGAGCCTGGGTCTCCAAAGAAAGCTGCACCACTTTCCAGGCAATTCTTCGAACCTGATGCTAGGGTGCTCAAACCTCAGCAAATGCTGAAGCAAACATCTGCTGCTCATCTTGTAGCAGCTGAGTTGCTGCAGGTGATGTTCTCTTCATTGAATGGGCTGGGTCTCTTCCCTTCAGTCAGCATGACCTCTTCTTTCACTTCTCTTTTGTATGAATTGATGCTGCCACTAGACCTTTGTAGAGGGACTCTCTCTTGGGTTTTTTGTGTGATCGTGTCCAATATGGCATGCACAGTTTAATGCCTCTGGAAGCTCAGGGACAAACAAACCTGATAGCTGAGAGTAGAGGATCTTCAAAAGCTATCAAAGTGCTTAGATTGTGTTTCCAAATTCAAGGCAGCATTCTTCCTGAATATTGGGATCTGGAGTCTATACTGAAGATACAGCTGTCTCATATTTTATAAAGGTGCTTTCTCCTTGGAAATTTCATATCTGTATTGTGACACAACCTACCCCTGGCACCACCACTGGGAAAAGCAGTAGTGCTAGGAATTCTGCAGCTGCAGCATCTATCATCAGATCATAAGCAAGTTTTCTCCCATTTAGGAAGGTAATTTGTCAGAGTTCCTATTTCAATTACCACTTTGCTGAGGCTAAAGCTATGCACACCACACACAGAGCATCTATCTAACCTAGACAGAGCAAAAAAGACAGAATTTAGTGTAAGATTCAGATAATTACTTTCAGATTCAGGCCTGTTCAGCCACCTGTAGGGCTGGTTTCTACAGAACTGCTGCTTCCTTAAAACTTTTTGGTTTTGATTCATATTACTTTCCAGACTTGGTCTTTAACTCATGCTAGTTCAAGCTTTTTTTTTTTTTTTTTTTTTTTTGCCTAATAGATCCCCTTGCTGGAAAATTGCTGCTCTGTTCACATTGCAAATACTGGAGAGATTGTGTGTTCTTGAATGTAAATGAAACTTACTGCTTTTTCTAAATGAGGGCATGAGATTTTGGCTTTTGTAATATGTCCTTTTATAGAGCATACTCTTATGATCATCTGTTTATTTTATTAGTTTCTCATAATTGTAATATCTCACAGAGTGGAAAAAAGCAGGAGAAACTGGAGATTGCTTACTTTTTGCAATTTGTTTGTACCTAGTAGCATAATCACAATCAGTTTAATCAATGCAATGAGCTCCATGTGGTTGTCCAGAAACAAGGAACAGATCATTGAAGGAAGTTGCAACCTAATTTGTATAACTTCTAGTTTTTTGTACCAGTGGCACACAGGAAGGAGGGGGGGGAAAGCTGTCAAACCAAGTGTCTTAACTGAGGTAAGAGATTAACGACTAGAAGTCTGTGTGCCTAATTAAGGTTCTCTAAAAGCATGGAGCCTTGTGGCAGTAATTATTTTGCAGAGCAATAGTCACTCTGATAATATTTTATTTCCTATTATTTGCATTAGCATTTACGGTTTTTTCTACATTTTCGTACTAAGTTGTAAAATATATACAATATAAAAGATAAGATTTTCTCTGCCTAAGTCTCCTAATTTATTCATGCTGTGGTTGCCTGAAGTGAATTGAGATATAATTCTTTGCTAAATTAATTTGACTTGTATGCAGAAGATAATGAATATGTTTCACAGAAAATAGATCTCTCTCTATTTGCCTTCTTGCTTGGTTCTTTTTTCTCTATGAAGACATAATTTCTGTTCTTTGAGTTTTGCCATTAAAAATTTTTGGATTCATATTTTATGACGAAAGTCATACAGAAAAGCCCTGATTTGTTTTATCACAGAGAAAAGCCATTTTTTCTATGTAGATATCTGATCTTGAATGTTCAAAAATGTACCTCCCTTTTTATTCCCACCCTCCTCCTCCTAAAGCTTGAAAACTAATTTCTAAGAGTGCATTGATAAATATTTTGCAGAAAAGATTACAGTCCTATCACTGTGCTCAGCCCCAGTTAAATTTTGCTGGTTTGTTTGTTGCAGATGGGGAACCCAAGGGGATTTCACCACTACTCACCCACGGCCTGTTGTGAAAGTAAAGCTCTTTACAGAAAGCACCGGGGTGCTGGCACTTGAAGATAAAGAACTGGGAAGAGTGAGTATTATGTGCAGAGAAGAGAAATATGTGAGAAATGATGGGTAGAAGTGCGAATATAGATAAAACATGCTGTAAAATGATATAAGGCCTTCAGTACCAGCCTGCTCTGCTGTGGCCTTACCAAACAATGCTTTTTTTATATAAGGGTGACTTTTACTAGTGTTTAAAACATGGTAGGTTGACTTCACTTACCTTTCAGAAACTTACATCAGGTATCCATGGTGGTTCTCTTTGTCTTGTTTAAATGACATACCAATGCTTTTAACTATCCAAATTAGGAGTGAAAGGGAGAGAGGTAAGACTTGCCATGGCTTCCAGTGCCACGTGGTTAAGATGGGATCTGCATGGGGAAGGTTCCCATGGAGCACCCTGGCAAGATCCAGGCAGGCAGTGTGACAGGTACAAAGGAGCCACAGGTGTGAAACTGAGCAAAGCAGAGTCGCCAATATCTGAATTCAGAACAATGTGGAATAGCAAACAGGAGTACCCCAGAGATGCCTGAATGCTTTTCTGTTTTATAATATATACTGCAAAGATGTGGTTAACTGAAAGGAAGTAATACTTGCCATGTCACTGGTCTGATATGGCTGTCTTCCTTGAAAAATACTAATAAATCCAGTTGTGAATCCCAAGAGAAGATTTTAGTTCCTGCAGGATATTCTTCTGGCTTCCTGCTGACCACTTTCAAAAAAAATAAACCTTAACCTTTATTGTCTGTTCTTCACAAACTGGAGAACAGTTGTACAAATTCAGTTTTTCACAGAAATTAAAAACAGAGATGTGTGCTGCACAAAAGGGGAAATGATGTTATTTGGATTTGGGTTCTGCAGAACATGAGCTTTTAGAGTGGTCTGTATCTGTGTTTGTGCAGACCTCTACATACAGTGAATTGAGCCCCTGACTTTAACTTCTAGAAAGTGAAGCAGGCTGCATCTTTGAAGCTAAACTTATTCTAATGAGGAAATGTTAAGAACTTACTTTGGTCAAATATCTTTGAAATTTGTGGTACAGATTTTATGTAACTGATATGATCTGGCCACTTGAATGATTTCTGTATGTGTATGCAGAAGGCAGAATTGATGTTTGCATTTGTATGTGCAACAGCTGAGAAAGTGCGAAGAAGCCTTCAGAGTTTGGTGTAACTACTTCTGGGAAATCAGCCTGGTGCTTTCTGAAACACAGGCATCTGACATCACTTTCACTTGTTCAGTACATTGTGTATAAAGATGTTCAAACCTAGTAATTCAAAGTGACAGCCCTTGTGCGTGCTTAGCACACATGTGGATACAATGTGAGAGCAGCAGGTGGTGTTTGATTACTGATACTTTTTGAATGTAAGAATATTTCAGCCTTGTTGCTCTGACTATTCAATTAAAAAAGAGCTATTGTCTCATAGCCTGCTTGTCACAGTCAGCTGCAACCAGCAATAATTAGCTGTGCAGCTATGCTTTTTGGGGTTTTTTTTCCCTTTACTGTTGTTTCTCTGTGTTTGATTTAAAATTATAAAATAGCAGTACTGGCTAGGTACCTATACTCTCACAGGGCTGATGGGTTTCTGAATGTCGACTGTGCTGGGCATGTTGTTTATCTTCTGTACCACATTCAAAGAGCCCAGAGCAGAGACAGTTTCATTCTGTGACTGTTAATTTAAAGCCTGCCATCCTGGGGATTGTGTTTCTCCATCACACTTTAAAATTACTGAGGTTTCTCAGGCCTGGGTTCTTCTTTCTTTTTTAAGTTTGGAAAATTATAAGAGATTGCTTCCACTCCTGCTTTGTCTCTTGCCCCCCAAGCAGTCTGCCTGTCAGCACTCTGTGATGTGTGAGTGTTATTGTTTCCATTCTAACAGGGGGGTTCTCAGTAGCTTCTTTGAGAGTGCCTCTCATTGAAAATGCTTGAGATACTTTGCATTCAGGCTTTGTCTCTCAGATGTGGGGGAGAGGCTCTTTGGGAAGGACTCAAAGACTACTTTTATCAATTGCTAAGACCTGCTAGGGTAAATGTTCAGCCAGCACCATCAACAGAGGTTGATTGTATAAATTGTGAAGTCTTCCCAGTTCTTTTTCATCAGCAGTATTCTAGATAGCTCTCTCACCATGCCCCTATTCAGTTTTTCTTGGCTTTTATTTCTTTTCAACCACCTGTTACCCAAAGCCTTGTCTAGGTGTTTTAGCTGTAATGCAGTCATAGCCAAAAAGCAAGCAATCACTCAATAGGTGAGATGATAGAGCTTGCAAAGAAAACTCAAACTCCCTTGGTGATCAAGCTCTTATTAACCCATTTGTTAGGGGTTCCCAAGGTGATAACTTTTCTAAGGAAATTAGTCTCAAGAGAGACATCTCCTTTTCCTCTTTCTACCTCCAATTTTTAGCCTCTCTTGAACTTCTTTTTCTTCATCCTCCTGGCAGCAGGTTGTCAAGACTTAATGCTCAGGGAAGGTGAGTGCAATGCTTTGCTTGGCAGACTGCTGCTAGAGCATTTGAAGGAACTTGTCACACTGACAGCAGCTGCTGGCTTTCTGACATCAGCCAGTCTTTGGGCGAGGGGCTGACATAACACAGAAAGGTCCAAACTTTCAAGGTATCTTGAAAAGAGTCAGTAGACATTTCTATCAAAACCAGGTGCCCCATAAGTGAGGCTGGGGCCAGAGTTACACAAACATAACATTGAAAGCTTTCTCTAGTGTCTTGGTTTAGAAAGACAGATATCTGCCACGGGAAGCTAGAGCTTCCTTTGGGATGGAGAATGTAAACCTCTTTTTCTCCAAATTATTATAATTTTGCAACTAAGGGCTTTCAGGCAAAGATACAGGAATAGGAATAACAGTTCTTTACTAGGAATATTAAAAAAACCCAAATGTAGTACTACAAAAAAACAAGCAAGCAAGCAAGCAAGCAAACAAAAGTCCTGGAAAACCCTGACAGGGTCAGGGATACGATTTGACACCCTGTTGGTCAGGGTGTTGGAAGCAGTCCAAATAAATCCTCCTGGAGTAACAGATGGAGTAGAGATGATCTTGTAGAAAGTCCAGTGGTGGCGAGATGGGTCCAGTCTTTCTCTGGAGTTCCAGTGGGAAAAAAAAAAATGATCCTTGGTGTTCCTGAGTCTCAGTTTTCATCTAGGTAGGAACAATTGGCTCCCCCTGCACTGGGTGGAGCATCTTACAGTGGGATGATGTAATGTGTCATGTCACTGGTGAGCCTTAATGGCCCATTATCAGAAGATACCCCTGGAGGATGGATGGGTGGTGAAGGAGATAAGAAACACTGCCCCACCTGGTTTTAATGGCTGGCCCATTATCACAAGGCATCCACTCCCCTCCCCCCTGGAGTTACAAGAGATAAAGGAAAAAAACCCCAAACATTTCCCCAACTGCTTTCAACAGATGAAATAAAATACACTTTTTCTTTTGTTACTTAATCTAAGACATGTAGTCATCTATTTCATATCCCAAACCAGCTTCAATAATTTTTGTTCTACAGCTATTTTCAAATCAGTGAAACAGCATATTTAATTAGGAGATTTTCCTCTGATATTTGTTCAGAGGATGACCATCAGCATAAATTTGCATGTACCAAATAATAATGGGTACTTGCTTCATACCTTAAATTTTGCCTATCCTCTCTGCTTGCACTGGCATCTTTTCAAATCACTCCATTTTAAAACATGAAAGAAAATCCTTATATTGTATTAATTAGCCCTGTTGCATGATGAAAGCTTCAACAAATGCAGTTGATGGACTGTGAGATCTTATGTGTCAGGCACTGGCTGTTTTTCATAGCTTTAAGTCTTTCATAGCTTTAAATCACAGATTGAGTTAGAAATGTCTGCGGTAGACCATGTTAGTTAGCTTAGTTCTCTAGTTCATTGTGGAATTTGTTGCATGACTAAGTGTGTGTTGTTTGTTCTGAACAGACCTCACAAAGCTGCTTATGATTAAAGCACCTGACGTATATTCAGTTCTCAACTGTTTGCAACTTAGCCAGACCTTAAGATATGAGGTTAAAATTTTTCATCCAATGTATGGAATAAGATAAAAAAAAGGAAATGCTCTTTTGGTCAGCAGCAAAAACCCCAGCATTTGTAGCACCATTTGTATTCTGAAAGAGCACATCAGGCATGAGAACTTTTGTCTCAGAAAATTTTCTAGCTTTCCTGTTGGAGGCTATTGAGTTTGAAGAAAGGATAGGAAGCTGTATGCCAGAAGCAGGAACAATTCCCTGGGGTATCAAGGCATAGGGCAGCCCCATGCATTGGGAGCCTCCCTGAGGATGGGGCTTGGTTGAGGTTTGGTTTGCTTTCTGAAGATGTCCTAGGCTGTGTTATGAAGAGGAGACAATGGATAGGCTACATCTTTCTTTTTTTTACAGTTGTGTGGTATGGTCTGTACTGAAGGCAAGATAACGTTTTGCTGTAATAGCATGCTGAATATCACCTGCTTCTTCAGCCAGGGCATTAAGATGCAGATCTTCTTAACTTCCATCTCTTTTGCTTGTGACAGTGAACCAAAATTCAGCAAAAAACTCAGTCGGCTCAGAATTACCATAATTTCCAGGGTTGGGTGCCCAAAGTCTGAGATCTCAAAATGCATCGTGGATCATCCCAACTTGAAAAATCTATCTCATCTCACATACTTGGGTTAGATGTTTGAGTAACTCCATTGCTTGGGTTCAGCTCTTGAATATCATGAGTTTTGGTGGAAGTAGGGGACTGGGGAACATCCAGAACGTGAGGACACAAGTTGGCTAAAACTCAGCCACAAGTGTCGGGTGGGGGAAAATGTAGAGAGTACCTTGACTCCTGATTTTTCTCAAGGTGCTTACAACTTGCTAGTCTTTGCCTCTTGCCTTCATTGTCCCTTTTGAAGGCTGCATATTCTTTTGACAACAGGCCAACTGCAGCCAGGAATGGTTAGCTTGAGAGCTTTATCTCAACATGGGTGTACCAGTAGGAGATACTTCTGCACAGCACTTTTGGCTCTGAACCTTTTGCTCAGTTATCTTCTCTAAGAAAGCAAGAATGCCCCCAGTTTGGTTTGTGCAAGCTTTTAGAGTACTTTGGACAACTTAACGTTTTTTTCATACCTTTATAAGAAGATAGGATCAATAGACCAAAACCAGAATTAATAGTTGCTTGTCTGGATTGACTTTTTGGCTCAGGTGTACTCAAATGAACAGCTTCTACTGTGATCCAGCTGGGGACCTAAATAAATAATGGAATCACAAAAAAGGTGGTTAGTTTAGTTGTC
The DNA here is from genome assembly GCA_910950805.1 of Acrocephalus scirpaceus scirpaceus. Taxonomy (NCBI): domain Eukaryota; kingdom Metazoa; phylum Chordata; class Aves; order Passeriformes; family Sylviidae; genus Acrocephalus; species Acrocephalus scirpaceus. The sequence goes on from OU383777.1 coordinate 22,108,597, forward strand.
AAATGGTATTAGCTTCAATGTCGTTCTAACTGTCATCTTTTAAGCCCAAGAGGGAAATATTTTCCATCATTCATGACTAAGAAACAATCTTTTGAGAACATCACTTTGCACAAATGCCTACAAGTGTTGCTCTATAATATTTAAGATTTCTTTGTTTATTTTACATGCAGATGAGGAGAGGCATAAAGTGAACTTGACACTTTTCCAGTTACAGTGTGGTCTGAGGAAACATAATGCTAGATATAACTGGAACACGTGGTCAAGTATTTTTTAATGATTATGAGACAATCGAATTTACTGAATTATCTCAACCCACACTGTTCTGATACTATTAATTTGCCTTAAATGAGTTGAAGCAGTGCAATACACAGCAGCTATGTTTGCTGTGTAGCTTTCTAGTCATTAATAGTTCATTATACTTTTTAATGTAGATTACCTGTTAGTATAATTATGGTAAACAACTTCCTATACTAAAATCTCATTCTCTGTGCTGCTGCTGAATAAACTACCATGGTGATATCCACAGGTATATGAACAATAAAATAAATCAAAATAAAATAAAACTTCAGAAATATATGATGTAGTACAGAAATATGTGATGCAATAGGAATTTTATGAAATTTATAAAAGTTTTAGGCACAGAGAGGGTATCCTCTAGGTGATTGTTATATTCGCCAGAGAAGACATTTGAGTTGATATAATTTTATTTTTTTAAAGTAGATTGTGAAACAACCAGAAGATTTAAATCCTTAAGCAGTTCTGAAAGGAAATCTGAGACAGAATAACCTTAGGAAGTTTCTCCATGGACAATGGCAATAACCTCACACTGTATGGAACTGCAGTGTTCCATAGTGGAGAGAATGCTTTTAATAGAAATTTCAGCAATTTTTTACTTTTCTTATCAAGGAGAAGTTGTCAAGTGTTTTGGTTTCAGTGATTTCATGGGAGCTTGCTGCTTGTGCCACCTGATGTTGGGTACGCAGTAGCTATCATTGCCCTTAAGGGTAATATTAGTATGAAGGTTATTGCAAAGATAATTAATGCCTGTCAAATGCTTTATGTGTTTGTGTGTAACAAAAAGTTTGATTACAAAGTTCTTTCAAGCTCTCATTGTTTAAATCTGGAAGGCATGACAGTGTAATACAAACCTAGCACAGTGTGTACTTCAATAGTCTGACAGATACTTATTCTTTGTGAGAGCTTTGAAATTGAAGCTCTGTAATACTCCTTTAAAAATTCAGAAAAGGAATTGTCAGTACCACAGATATAAATTAATTATACTCTTGTCTGCTTTTATTTTCATCAGCATTCTAAAAACTCAGGAAATTGACAGGAGAAAGATGTCACTTGAGATGCATAAGCTGCAATAAGCTGTTACAGGACAACAGGAACTGCAGACTGTAGAAAAGGAAAAATTCTTAGCATCACCTACAGTCCTGTGTGAATGCCTAGTGATTAAATGAAAGGAATGTATAATAATTCCGTTTATATAATCTTGAATTTAAAGGGATAAATAAAAATAATTTTCCCTTTAATACATGAGAATGCAAAGGTTGCCATGATCATAGTGTTTTTAAATGTTATTTAAGGAATGCCTTTTACTCAGAGTGAAAACCAGAAAGAAGGTTTATAAATAGTGGTTTCTGTGTATTTGCAAAAAGAAAAAAAGTAACCTCCTGGTTTGCTAAAATCAGAATATACTGATTCTTCTGCTCTCACTTTAAAAGATACTGAATGTACCAAATACATCTGACAGGTTAATTCTTCCACTGGTTTTACAAAGGTTGTATGTTTGATTATGAGTGATGCATCATATTTCTCTGCTTGACTGGAGCTCCTGATATTAACAGGATGCAGGAATGTGCTTCGGCAAAATATTGAGATGAGAAGCTGAAGGCCTTCCACTTGCACCATCTTTCACATGATTAGATCTGAATGACACTGTTGTAGTATTTTTTGGCTTAATGATTTCTGTTACATTTATACTGCTTGGACAGTTTCACTCAAATGCTTAATTTAACCTTCATAGTAACACAGAAGACAATATATTTTGGTTTAGATATATGACACAAGTACTATGTGTAAGAAATTAACTTGATGGGTAACATAATGATTAATTTTATTTCTCAAGAAATGAAAGATGTGACAAATGATGCTTTTTAGAGACTTGTTACTTTTGAAATGATAACGGTAATTCATGGTAATTGTAATTCAGAACTCACAAAATGTTATTTAAGTCTGCCAAACAGTATGTTTAGAATACTTTGGAGTCTAAATTCCAATGCTTTAGAATACTTTAGAGTTTAGATTCAAAAATAGTGCTTATAATAAGAATGAAAGGAAATTTATGTTCCAGCAGCATTTAACTGCTGAATATGTCACTGTGGGTAAGGATTTGATGAAACAGTAATTTTTAATTCTACTGGTTATAAATGGATATAATTTTTGATGGTAAATAAATATTTAACAGCTTATGACTAACACTAACCTAAAATTAGTTGTTAATAAAACTTTCAAGACATTTATATAAATGTTTTAAAAATTAAATATTTAAAATTCAATGGTTTAGGGGTTTTTATGTCTATTACTGCAGATTAAATGAAAGAGTCGTATCATGTCACACGTGAATTTCACATATTATCTTACATTTATTATATTCCATTTGCAGAAAAGGTGCTTTGGAATTCATCTACAATTTCTGTGTTTTTTTACTAAAATTGACTTTTATTAATGCTATTGATCAAAAATCAGAGACAGTAACAAGACATATACTTTGGTTATCTTCTCTCAAGCAATGCCACTACTGAGGGCTGATCCGTTGCCTAATGCTACAACAAATTGCTTCAAAAGACTGCTTCCAGCAGAGCACTGAATAATGTAAAAGTTTAGGCCTATTTAATTGTACATGACTCTTTTGAAATGCCAACTGTTCCTTTAAAAAAAAAAGTTAATTCAGAATATATTATCAGGAGGAAATTTTATTAACTCGTAATATAAAAATTCCCATTTGTAAGAGAAGGAAGGAGTTAATTTTTGAAATTGGTCTGTTACAAGGAGATTGAGTCATCAGGTTTATTAGATTTAAGAAATCTTTTTTTGTCATCTTTTGTATTGGAGGAGATGCAACAAGAATCTTCACTGCTTAGGTGTTTCCATTAAAGACTACAAGCAGTTTTTTAAATCAGCTTGCTGAAGTTTTTCTTTTCATTGCTTGCAGGTTGTGTTATATCCAACGTCTAATAGCCCGAAGTCTCCTGATCTGCATAAAATGATAGTTCCCAAAAACAGCCAGGACAATGACCTGAAAATTAAACTGGCAGTGAGAATGGATAAACCACCTCACATGAAGCACTGTGGGTAAGTGTCCATTTCCTGGCTGTCTCTATTTTATTATTTTGTCTCACTGTGTCTGTGTTTTAACAAAGTGTACCTAGAATCATAAATTTCATAAAACATTATAAATGTCTAAACCATTTCCTATAGTATGGTATTGTGTTATATCTTCATTTTATACCAATGGTTTGTAGTGGTCAGGAATAACATTCGTTTCAGATGTTCAGTGATGTGTGAAAGACAGATGATGAGCTACATCTGAAATGCAGAACTAAGAGTACAGTCTCATTTAGATACTGTTTTTGAGTGTTGCAATTTGCACTTTGTTAAAAAATATTTACAAGAAACATATTTTTCACTTGAAGTAGGATTAATTATATACCTGAATAGAGTGGTATTTGCCACATAGTCTCCCCTTCCTTTCTCTGTCTGCTGTATGGTCTTTCTCTTGAAAAAAAAATTATGAATGAATGCTAGTTTAAGGGTGGTTTTCAGTCTAACACCAAAACTATGTGGAATAGATTATTCATGAAGACACCCCCTTTATTTGACTGCCACCACTATTCCTCAGCCCACCTGCAAAACCAGGTAGTGTTGCTGACAGTGTGCAAGTTTGTATCTTTTCTTATAAAGCAATCACAAAGAATCAATATGCCGTCCATGCTATTTAGGTTTCTTTTTAGTCTGCTCCTGTTTGTATTCTGCACATTGTCCACCGGCAGTAATTGCCAGAATTTCCTGTGTATGATACTTCCTTTAAAAAACCAACCATACTGACTTAAGTTTTGTCAAAGTCTCAAGTAGTTGGGCTCAAATTTCCCAGGTATGAATCTTATCCCTCATTTGGATTTGTGAAACTTAGACACAAATGATTAGGACTGTAACAATGAGACTTGCTGAATGGAGACCTGTGGCTGGTGACCAGGAACTGTGACGAAAGAGAAGGAAACCAATCATGGAGTCAACGGGAGAACTGGAGCTACTGTGCTTGGAGACTGTAACTGAGACAAGAAAACTTCAAAGCAGGGCAGCAAATACATAAGAGAAATGGGATAATGTAGCAGGAGAGAGACGGAAAACTCAGCTGACATGAATAAGTTGGAGTAGAGAGGAGCTGGAGAGTGTCTGTACTAAAGTATGATGCTCTCTTGTGAGTGCCACTTCCTGCCCCATTCATTTGCACTCACCAAACACCTTTGAAATGGTTTGGTGATGGTGGGCACATCTTTGTCTAGATCCAGCCAACTAGTGTGGATTCAGTTTCCTGCTGCTGGAAGGTATTCAGCCTGCAGCAGTAGTGCAGGATGCAGGGAGGCACGGTGATTGCTGCCTGCTCTCTTCAGCAGGCTTGTCAAAAGGCAGCCATGGGGGCAGGCTGACTTGAACCACATCAGCAAAGAGTGATGTGCAACAGACTCATCTGCACATGACCTGGTTCAATTGCAAACTTCACCATGAGCACATCAGGGGTGTTGTGCTGACATGCACCTATCCCAAGCAATGACTAGGAGAAGTTCCCATTTATGATCAAGTCACTGATAATGTTGGGGTCATGCTGTCTGCAGCCAGTATTAGAGTATAACGTGCAACTGGATCCAGCAACAAGGAGAAAGCTGCAGTGTTTCCTTTCATCATGCTCCTGTGTTTCCTCAGAGGCTGTCTTGGCAAGGAACTGTTCTTCTGGGGTCTTTGGAGGATCTTTCTAGCCCCCCACCCCAATTCAGTTTTCCATACTGTTTCATATCAGTAGTCTTGTCTGACAATTAAAGAACCCAATCATATTAAAGAACCCAACCAATATTGTTGTCAGTAATTTAGTTCAACCATTATCCTTTCATCTGCTTTCGATGATTGCTTCTTCAGTGTCTTAGTTTGGAAACACATACCTGCCAGGGAAAACTAGAGCTTCCCTTGGAATGGAAAATGTAGACCCCCTCCCTTCCAAATTATTATAATTTTGCAATTAAGGGCTTTCAGGCAAAGTTACGGGAATAGGAATAACAGTTCTTTACTAGGAATATTAAAAAAAAATTACAAATGTAGTAGTACAGAGGAACAAGCAAGCAAGCAAACAACTAAAAATCCTGGAAAACCCTGACAGAGTTAGGGATATGATCTGACACCCTGTTGGTCAGGGTGTTGGAAGCAGTCCAAATAAATCCTCCTGGAATAACAGATGTGGTTCTGTGGAGTAGAGGTGATCCTGTAGAAAGTCCAGTGGTGGCAAGATGGGTCCGGTCCTTCTCTGGGAATCCAGTGGAAAAACCGGATACCTGGTGTTCCTGAGTCTCAGTTTTTATCTAGGCAGGAACAGTTGGCTCCCCACCCTGGGTGGAGCATCTCACAATGGGATGATGTAATGTGTCATGTTGCTGGTGAGCCTTAATGGCCCATTATCAGAAGATATCCCCCAGAGGATGGATGGGTGGTGAAAGAGGTAAGAAACACTGCCCCACCTGGTTTTAATGGTTGGCCCATTATCACAAGGCATCCACTCCCCTCCCCCCTGGAGTTACAAGACATAGAAAAAAAAAAAACATTTCCCCAACTGCTTTCAACAGATGAAATAGAATACACATTTTTTGGTTACATAACCCAAGACACTCAGATTGATTTTGAGTACTCATTTCCTGGCAGTGTGGTTTACTTCTACATTTTACTTCAGGGTCACTGCTGTGACTATTCTCCAGGTATATACTGTAGTTCTTCGCACCAAAAATTCTCTAGGTCAGTCATAATTTCCTTTTCTTTATTGCTATTATCTATAATGATTATTACCTAGACACTTTTTAAGGGAAGTTAGGGCTGCAACAGATGTGTGGACTTCTCCACCGTAATATATATGAAGTGAAATAAAAACTTAATAATTCCTTCAATAACCATTGAAGAGATTGATGAGGTACTGTAGGAAACACTGGAGTTGCAGTGAGAGGAAGAAAAAGGTTATTTATTTGGAGGGGAAAGAACACCTGCAAGTAGAGTTGTTAGTGTGTGCACTCAGGAACCATTAATGTTATGAGGAGCCATTGTCTAGGCACTCCCTGCAGCCTTCTCTTGACTTCCTGGGTAAGTATAAGTATTAAGTGGTCATTTGCTGTTTTTTTTCAAGAGGGATTCCCACCTGTTTCAATACACATATTAAAGCTGCTGTGGTTCTGAAATGATACTGTGTTATCAGGGAAATCTGCATTTGTGAAGAAACCGGTAACGTGTGATGGATGATGGGCAGTATCATCAGAAAGGCAAAGGAATATTCTGCAGTTAAAATAGTTGAGGGTTGCTGGGAAGAAACTGTCTTTTATCTCCATTCGTGCTGCACAGAAAGACTTCCTTGTAAGAGACTGAAATGTTTCCACCTGTAGTAACTGATGATCTGTTACATGCTCCCCGTGTCCAGTTTGATAAACTGGAATCTGATTTCGCAGAGGTGCACACCAATCACAGCTATTAGCTGAAGTCAGTGGAAATGGGGCTTTAAAATATTCATTGTGCTGTTCAAGTCCAAATATCCTAAAGATTAATATCTGAAGTCTAAAACTTTTAGTATTTCAATTTTCCTGTTATCAAGGGAAAATAGTACCACCTCCCAGGATCATACACATATGAAGGTGAATCTAGGGAAGCATCTGGAACTCTGGAGGAGCTGCAGGACTGGAAGCATTGTCACTTTGCTGAGCCAAAGGCTTGCGCTCTGCTGAGCATGGTTGTAACAGTGCCAGGTTCTGCAATTCCCTGGCAAACCTGCACAATATGGAAACTCGAGTCTCTCTGTAAAGTAGTGTTTGCATAAAACATAATGAAGGACGCTATAGGATAAAATCAAGTGCTGAAGAGCTCAAAGGCAGCTGCTGCTATCCTGAATAGTGAAAATTTTGGGGAGATTTTTGTCTATGTTTATTTATTTTGTTTTGTTTTATTTTAATTTGTTTTGTTTTGTTTTATTTTGTTGTTAGAATGTTGTCATATATTTAAATACAGTGTCACAGAGTACACAAAAGGATATGAAAGGATGACAGGATCGTCCTTTCTCCTGGAATTTCATCCTGTCAGCAAGTTGAATTTTACAACCTTTATAACAAACTTCTAGTGTAGTTAGTATGTTCAACCTGTTTTAATTCCTCATTGTATTTTTCAGAAGCATCTCATGCTTTGTCCTTAACCAGTGTTTGAACTAGATAAGTTATGTTTTCTGTATGTCAGAGTTAACAAACTAACATACAAGATTCATATATCTCTCATAGCAAAAGAAGGCAATCTGTTGGCATTACGTAATGTTTTTCAAATGAGAATCTCAAAATTTATTCAGAGTTGAATTCAAATTTTATCCAACAGCCAATTGCAGAAGGATGGGTTTTAGTAGATTATCCCTAGCTAAGATAATTACAATAAGAGACAGTTTTTTGAGGTATGGGAACTGTGCCTAGTATTTCAGGTTCTACAGGGTTGGCAAAACCCACAGACCCAATCTAATACTGGTTTTCAATTTTATCTCTTCAGAAAAGTTTTTAAGACTGACTTTACTTAAGACGTGGGATATGCTGGAAGACTTCAAAACTTATCTTGCATTTATGCTTCAAGAGTATTAAATTCTACAAATTATACTGTCTTGTACTAAAGTCACAAATAGTATTCTGGACTCTGCAACACCTTCAAATCATGTTCTGGCTTTGATTTCCACAGTCATAACCAAAAATCATATTTTAAATTAGATTATAAAGTTGGGATATTTAATTATGAATTGTAACCTTTCTAAGAGCAAGAATTAAAAATCTTTATGACTCAACACTACTGTGAATCTCAATTGCAGTTCATTTGTATTTCTCTAAAAAAGAGGTTTATTTTTACATTGACACATTCATACAGTTAATCTACTGTTACTCCACTAACATGACTTCTAAAAAAAAATTGATCAAGGAAACAATTCATGCTTTTTCAATGTATTCTGTTACATGCTTTAAAAATGGGTTACAAGTGTAAACCCTATTATACATCTTACAGTAAACATAATCTTATTACTTATTTTACATTTTTATTTTTATTCTCTCTCTCAAAGGGGGAATTGACTGATATATATAACTATCCATTTGTATCTAAATCCTGTCAATACATTATAAGGCAAAGCATTCACTGCTAGTCTGACTAGTGACAAGGTAAATATTGCTCATTAATGGGCATATGTAGAACAGTTCCAATTATTGACAATTCATTATATTCCAGATTCCTTTTTCATAATTTGTATTGTATTTGCATTCTCTCAGAATGTGGTAACTTTTCCCTTACCTAAAATTATGAGCACATACCAGATACTTTTAAAATCTCATTTAGTGAAGCAAACATCCATACAAAAGGAGATTTTTTAGCACTTCTTTTTTATTTTTATTTTTTTGCTGTTGCAGTCTTGAATCTGAAACAAATCACCAGAGGAAAGAAGTAAAATTTGAGCTAAAAACTCCCTCTATAAAATGCTAAAAGCTTGTTTCTATCTGTTGAGTTAAAATAGCAGCATTAGGGAGGTATTGTTTGCTTCAGGAAGGCTTAATTGGATCTCCTTAATTCCTAATTATATTAGGGTTGAAAACCCCAGCAGGACAGGTTAATTAACTCAAGATATGTGGGTTACTCTAAATATCTTCTCTAATGCAGGGGTGGGGGTTGATGTGCCTTTGCACATCTGTGTGCATTTAAATCATACATTATTTTAAAAAGTACATTGTGGGCCTGTTGAGTTGTATCTTAGCATAGCCTAGTGGTTACTAAAGGATATTATTCTGTTGTTTCTAATCTAGAAATTAAAAAAAGAATACTAAGAGGTGGTGTTGGTTTTTTTTTAAGCTTGCTTTAAAAGGATTAGTGGTCTTACCACAAAAAAAAAAAAAAAAATTTTACTAATTAAACAGCCTGAACAGGACTATATTACTAAGTGGGAGTATTTAGGTTTGACTTCCAAAGTAAAACATTTCAGCCTCTCTCTTGCTCTGAACTTTTCCCAAGATTTGAAGGGCAAAATTCATTCTTTTATGATCTGTTTTGCTTTCTGCTATAACATGTTGCATATAGAAATTATATACCTTTAATTTCTTAAACTTTTGCATTTGGAATAAACATTCTACAAGCACTTAGAATTTTCTCTCTGTCTCTCATCTATAAAGAAAGTATTTTGGTTACTTCTTTAAAATTGTAGTCTCCATAATAATAAGGAATCTGTGTGAAATTATTTTTCTCTCAATACTTGTTGATGGTTTGGGTTTTGCATTGTGGTTTTTTTGTTTATAATTGTATTTTGAGAATGTAAAGATCACCATTAATTTGCTAACGTTTTAAATTTTTTTCTCTTTTGCACTTGAAATTGGCCGAGAAGTTCTTAGGAGGGCATTTATAAACAGTAAATATAGCTCCTAGTTCCTGAATGTGTCTGAAGAATCACATTTCTCCTCCTGCTGCTGTACTTTCAGAACTAATGGAAATTTGTGAGACAAATGCTCCGGTCAGCAGTCTTCTAAGATGTAGAATAAAAGGATAAGTAATTTTTTCCTCTCATTTTTATGACACTTGTCACCCATGCTTAGAGAGGAGGATGAGTATAATCTGGTTTGCAGCTGAGTGAAATGAAGCATAGGAATAAACAGAGATCACCCAAGGTCACGGGCAATTTGGTGACAAAGCTGAGGATAGCACTGGGGACTGCTGGCTTCTCAGTGGTAGGGGCTGTCATGTGTGCCCATCACTTGAATAAACTGCTGCTACTGAGCTCATAACTCAGCTGAGAAGAGCCACGGGGGCACTGAAGTCAGCCAGAATGAGGGTGGTGCCAGCTCTTATGGGCTGTTTGTCCACGGTCACCTGGAAAAGAAGAGCAGGGCAAGAAACAGAATTACCTTTACCACTTGAAGATGTGTAATCTGCATTTGATCTGAAGATGAGATCTGCTCCCACTATCATTATTTCAGAAAAATATGCAAGGTGAATACATTGAAATTACTCTATTGCAATTCTGGGTTACTTGTACAGATAAAGTAAGATGTCAGGAATACAATCATACTTCTCTTAGCAAGCACTGCAAGATCCCTGTCACAGATAAGCCTTCGTAATTTGAAATGTGTCAGTCCTTAGTCTCTGGGCCAAAACATACATATATGTCAGAATAACTAAAAAATTAGTTTTACCAACAATAAAAAAATGAAATAGAAAGAATTTTTTTGCTAATTTAAAAATTCAAGTTTAATTTTTCTTAAGAATAGGGGTAGAATTGCTTCAAAGTGAAGGAAAGTTATAATTTATAATTTATTATAGAAACTTATAATAATACCTAAGATGTTTCCAACCTCTTGGAAAATCCTTACTTACTAGTCTTGATATTATATGGTAATATGAAGCATAGACTTCTTCAATTAATACTATCTATGAGATAAACCTTTGTATATTACTTTTCAACACTTACTGAAAATATGTTTCTGCTTAATGTTTTTCAAAAGCAAGAGCAGATTATCTGAGAGACTCATTTTGCTTTTTAATTTCTCATCAACATAGCATAATTTCCTGAACCAAATGTTAAAATAGTCAAATACTTACCCAACTACAGAATTTCTTCACATACGTATGTAAACTCTTCTGAATCCCTTTATGAATCTGATTCATTTTTCCAAGTTTGTGTGCTGCCTATCTGGTTATAACCATAAAGTCAGCATAGTAGCACCATCTAGCTTTCTGTTTGCTGCTGTTGCATTTATTCTTAGAAAAGGGTAGCAGAGCAATGACTTCAGCTACTGCATCAAAGAGCAAAGTTCTCTCTTATCCTTTGGTAGAATGCTTACTTTTTTGGTTTGTGAATGTCAGGACCAGGAAGCAGATGGAAGCTGTTGAGTTTGTTTGAATTTTGCAAGCTTTACATTACAGCTGATAGTTTGGAATTCTTTTCTGATCATTTAATCATATGGCCTCACTATAGCAGCCAAAAAATTTAGGTGTTTAGGCTACGTATAAGTGTTCTCCCGCTTTTCTCAAAGCAACCACTGGGTAGGGTGGGACACCTTGACACATTGGTTTATCAGTCAGTCCTAAGACACTGGCAATTGAAAAAGAGAAAAGGTGCACTGCAGGTAGTAAGGTAAACTTTTCTCTATGTATATTGCACTCAGAACAGTAGTTAGTATCTTTGTCATTTCTACTACAATTACTCCTAATTAGTCTAAAATAAGTTTAGAAGCTAAATGTTTCTAAAAATGCCTGAGAGATTGCCCACTGCCAGCATCAAGCCTTTCAGGTTTTTTTTTTGAGATGACCAGCAGTCCATGTACAAATGGGAGATTTTTCAACCAGCTTTGTGCCATTTGAAACTCCTCTGTGAAAAGATAATCCTCAGCCAGTCCTCCTCATGTCTAGGAAAGGGATGATTACCACAAAGTAAAGATGTGTTCTTGATTCACTAACCAAATAACAAAAATACTCCTGATTTCTGCTTGTCACAGTTGTTGCCTTGTGAAACCTTGCTACGTGTTGAAACACTGTGGGATGCAGCAGTCTGCTGCAAGATAATCCCATCATAGGAATTGTGTGTATTCATCTCAACTGGGTCTAAGTAAAACTTAGTTGCTATCTCTCATTATGATTTTATATTGTGCTGTTTTTCTTGTCTGTCCTGTTAGTGGCAAATGGGATGCAGAAATATTTGTTTGGTCTAGCTGGCCTCTAGTGCCCAAGTTGTCCAAAGAACCTCATTCTCATCTACCCACACTGAGGAAATAATTTCAAGAGTGCCTTATAAGCTAATGGGGATGTCTGGAATACAGAAAATAAGCAAAAGCGTATATCTTTAAAGGGAATGCCTCATAAAGAAACTTCTTTATAAAGTAAAAGTGAGTTGGAGATTTCTTTTACTCTAATTGAAGAGGTCAAGGGACTTGGTAGCAGAGAGAGAGAGAGGTCATAGTTGGCCAAAACCCAACACAAACCTCAAAAATTGACGAAGTGATACCTGCACTAAAAAACTGTTGGGGTCACTGACGTGTTCACAACAATTTTGAATTAGAGTTGGCTCATGTTAAGAGTCAATGCATGGACAATGTGACCTTGTATTTGCTTGCCATATACTTCTGAGACACTGGGTGAAAGATTTCATTGTAATTTCTGACAGAAAGGCATAAAGAAGTGTCATAGTTTCAGCTGAATTTATTCGACTTCAAAGACAAAAGAGGTGTGAACTACAAAGTTTCTTTTCCCAAACCACGTTCAGTCCAGACATGTGTCTTAGTTTGAAAGACAGATGTCTGCTAGGGAAGGCAAAAGCCTCCCTTGGAATGGAGAATGTAAATCCCCTGCCTCTGAATGATTACCATTTTGAAAATAAGGGGCTGTCAGGCAAGGATATGAGGGGAAGGAATAACAGTTCTTTACTATATGTATAACAAGGCAAACAAACACCAATAATTATGGCATTAACAACAAAACAGAACTAGGAGCCTCGTGGTGACCTTCTCAGCCAAGATGAGAAGGGATGGAGGAGAGGCTTTGCTTCACAAAACTCCAGGGGAGTCTGATCCCAGTGCCCTGCAGGACTCTGAGGAGTTGAAACAGTTGAAACAGCAGGGATGAGCAGAAATCCCAGGCTGGTGGATGAGATGTGTGTCAGAAGCTCAGTGGTGGTAGCTGGAACTGTGGGAAGTCCTGGCAGGGCAGGGGGTGTGAGGCTACAGTGTAGCAAAACACCCAGGGCAGTGCCCAAGAAGCGGCAGGGGTGGGACAGGGCCCGCCTGCTCCAGCAGGGCAGGAGAACGCGAGCTCAGGATTCCTGGTCATACAAGCAGATGGTGGTAGATCCCTAGGACTGGACTCCAGTAGTGACAGTGAATTCTCCCCGCAGTGAGCAACAGCTTGACCGTGCTCCTTCCGATGCTAAGAGTGAGGGAGGGCAGCTGCCCCCAGCCCCGTCCTTTACCTGCCCCCAAAACTCGAGGTGCCTTCCCCCTCCAAGAGAAAACTCCCAAAGACCAAAAGAAGTGTAGCCAGATGCTACACTCCTCTCCTTTGGCCACTTCTTTTGTTTTGCTTAAGTACCCATAAGTACCCAGTAGTTAGTTTCTTAGCAACTTATGGGAAAAAAATCTGTAAGTAAAAAAGAAACAAATCTAACCCCCAACAACCTAGCATGACAATCTCAGGTTTGATCAAGACAAGCACTGTAGCTGTAGGTGGCTCTGTAGTGCTGAAGCAAACTGTATTAATGCAAGGTTTTTACCATTCATGGAAGATATATTGTGTGGCTGATGAAATAGACTTTGTTTCAATTTCAAGCACAGTGGACTGTTGAAGAAGAAAAGTGTGGTCGGTAAAAAGCATGATCGGCACCTGCAGTATGCAGCACAGCAAATACCACTGCACATTCAGGAATGCCTGCTCCTTACTTTACATGAAGGTGTGCCAAAGTGTCATCTAACATCCAGCACCACAAATCTATGTGTAGAGCATATTTTCTTTACTCAGTGTTATAAATGCATATTATGAGGTTGGCTTTTTTTTTTTTTTTGCAAATATTGGGATGAATGCTGTGTGTGTAGTGTGGGAAGGTTTTACTGTATTTTCTTTTATTATTAACAGAGTTTAGAAATGTGATGAATGTATTTTTTTTTTTGAGTTGTAAAGACTTTTTTTTGTAACAGTTAAAACAGGTCAAACCAGTTGACCAAACTGAATCAAACCCCTACCACCAGAAGGTGAGGGGGATATCCTCCTGCATTTCTGCATTAACTGTATCAAGATAGTGGTGAATTAAAAGCTACAAGAAAGAATTTATTGATCTCCTGGTATCAGAAGAATAAGACACAGGACGAGTAAAAGGCACCAACAAGAACTTTATCTACAAGGAGTAATAAAATGTTAATTTGGTGAAATGGGACAAGATGAGGGGAACCAAAATCAAGAGAACGTCTGAACTCAAAGGAATGTTTGAATAATGCATTACGGTCTATTGAATATGTAACATACTGATCCTTAAAACAGAGAATCTGAAGGAGTAAAGTGTGCTCTTGGCTGAATGCCAAGTCACCTGGCCGTATATTTTATTTCTGTCTCCTAATTGTCTATTTTTTAAAATTTTTATTAAACTTACAAATTTTTCTAAGAAAGTGAACGTCATTTTTCACATCTGTGAAAAATCCTGAAGAAGGATATGTCACAAACTGCTATGAAAATATCCTGGCTTCAAACTTCAGAATGTTTCATTAAATGTAGCCACTGCTGAACACCTTGTACTGGAAAAGACCGGCGTGGTTGATCTGTAAGTTAACTACAGCATGAAGTTAACTTGATTCCTTTGAAACCATAAGAGCTTTTCAAGAAAACTTATGAAGAGGAAATAATTTTTATTTCCCTGAGTAAGTCACAGACAGTTTCTGACTGAAGATCCAAGACTCTGAGACCCTGAAGACAAGCGTGTGAGTATCCGTTTCTGCAAGGTAAAACTCATAAATCCCAGCACAGAGTAAACCCGAGTATTTCAAGGGCTTCCAACATTTGGAATGAGACTACTGAGAAAGTAACAGAAAATTAAAAAACGAAAACAGTGGATTTATATTTCTTCAGAAATATTGGTCAAATTTTGGCCCATAATTAATAAACAATTTTAAATTGGGCGCAAAAACAATGATGTATATTTTTTGATTATTTGATCGAAGGGTCAAAAATGTCATTCATGTAGGTGTAACTATCTTATCTTGCTAAATTCTGACAAATCTGTCCTCATTTTAACATTCATAAAGGAGCATGCACTTGCATATATTAAGGTCAAAATTTCCTATGTACCTTATAAGCTTCATTTTTAGTGATATATGAAGATGTTACTATTATTATACCAAGGTGTCACATGTGAGTACTTTCTGTTATACTACTTTTTGCTTAATGCTGGTATTTCATTGTGGTAAATGAATGTTAGCATCTTGCCATGGAGAAAAGTGTTAATGTGATAAGTGTCTTCATTTAAATGATTTTACTATTACACACTTTTGCAAAATCAATTTACTATAATCAGTTACGTTTTAAAAATTAAATTGAACTTCATGAAAAATGACACATTAAAATTACATTAATGATTGATTGGATAATGATAATGGGTTAATGCAAAATTATGGTGGAAGGAAGAAGCAAATGTTCTTATCCTGCTGCTAGATCCTTAGAGAACAGAATATAGCTATGAGCCTGATTTTCACTGCTACGCACAGTAATTGCTTCTAAGGAGGCACAGAGAATCTTTGAAGATCTTAATGATATGCCACTGCCACTTTAATTGCTAAAAGAAGCCACGAGAATCCTAATTGCCAAGAGAAGCATTACTAATTAAGGTGTCATTCTTCATTTATTCCATAATAATTAATCAAAAATATTTGTAAAAACTGAGATATAAATTTAGATCCAAACTCACTTAGCCTAATCACGAAAGACTTCATGTGAGAAGTATCTATGAGTTAGGCAAGGTTGATCGTAAAACTTAAAATATTTATTTTCTTATGAAAAATTGGATCAGTACTGCATGTGTGTCAAATCCTTCTTTGGCTTGGCTAAAGTTCTTATTCAACCTCACAAAATAAGCAGTTGGGGTGAGTGGTCATGCTAGTAGTACCTGTCCATTTCCTGTATACTGGGTTTTGTACCTTGTTCTGTTCTCAGCCTTTAATGCACGTTTTCACATTCTCACTGTATCCTAAATTCTTCCTCTTTTGGCATGGAGTATCTCTTATGGTTTATCTTAATGGTGCCTTGCATTCATATATAAATGCCAATTCTTTTTCCTCTTGTTATGTATTGTCTCAGAACCTATGACCAAATATCTCAGTGGCCCATAGAACAGCTAGTAGACTTTTCTAGTTTATACTGTCAATTTTTAGTTTGCAATTCTTAACTTAAAGCTCTTCCCATCTCAACTTCTTGGTGTTTGTGTGTATGTATTAGGAAAAAAATGAGTGAAAAAACCTTTGGCAGCAGTTCTCAGCTCATCACAAAAGAGAAGGCCATAATTTCCAGGCCATAAAGATGGTGATGAGCTGTGCTGCAGCATCAGTTAGGACTTGTCATCACAGTTTATGGGACTGACTCCAAATTCATGTCTTCTCCACATGGGCAAATTTGAATGCAGCATCTCTGCTGAGAGAGCCTGGTCAATTGAGTACCTTCTAGTAACAGCCACTTGTACCAAGAAGGCTAATTGCATGTGATAATCCTACCAGGGAGAGAGAAGAATTCAAGAATTAATGGTTCAAAGAGCAGTAAACTGGGCTTGTCTGAGGCACCTATGAAGGATCTTTAACCACTGATGGCTACCAAAATTATGTTACCTAATAAAAAGAAATGGTAATCTGGAAGACCTGAACTCTGTTTGACATTTGTCTCCTTGACTACAAAGGGAGCCAAGTGTGAAGTGTGCCCAAACAGATCTGTACAGAGACTGAGTGATTGCTGGAGATCTGGTAATCACCTCATATGCATTTCTGGCGATGTAGTTCAATCTCTGTCCTGTCTCGTCCTAGGCTTACAGCACCTTAGTGGCTGGAATATGTGAAGTACACTAGCTGAGCACCACAGCTGATTTCATTTAATGCAAGTCTAGCTCACCTGCTATGGATCAACTCCGCAGTGTGAACTGAGTGCTGCAACTTTGGGGCAAGGAAGGGATTTTCTTCAAAAGCACACTCCTTACTCAGACTAATTTACTAATGTAGATAAAACCTTTTTTCTTTAAGTACTTGATTTAAGTACCTGAAAGGGGTTGGGCCAAACTGGGTAACATCTTCAGTTGATGCCCATGTCAAGGGTTCCATTAAGGCTTCAATCCTGGAAATACATGAAATACATGTTGTTGTGTGAAATCTTCCATTTGTGCTTGTAAATATTTGCTTTACTGGATTGTTTTTTTAACTATAAAGAATGCAATCTAAACAGTTTTGCTAGTTACTGGAAATGCTCAAATCAGAACTTTGGAAAGTTATTAATGTGCAAAAATTTTATTTTTCTATATTTTCATTAGAAATAGCAAAGCTGTTGGTAACTTAGAAGATGAAACTATCCACTAATATTTTACTGAAAATAGACTTTTAAATTGTAGGGGAGGAATTGAGAAAATACTTCGATTTGTAACTGGGTTTTTTTTTTTTTCTAAAATACTAAGTAATAACTTTTAACTTTCATTTGTATGTGTTTTTCCTACCAGCTGAGTAGACTAGATGGGCTGCCCAGTCAGTGCTTTGTGGATTGAAGGTAGTATTAAAAAATTAATTGTTGTCATACTGTAGCAAAATGCATGCCTTATTAGGTCCTCACAGGGAAAATCATCATCTAAGTAATTTCATGGATGTGAGGTGAAATATAAGGAAGACAGTTTTTTTGACTATGCATCACTCGTCTTACTAAAATGAAAACCTAGAGTAGGCTGTTTATTTTTAATACAATAAATGATGAAGATATTAATCATATCAGAGGCGTTCTAAAATTTGCAGTAATAAGTTCAGAGTATCGGGAAACTCACAGTAACTCTACAGCATAATTGAGGAGACTGGTCTGACTGGAAAGTTCAGGTTGGCTTCTGCTGAAATTTCTTCATGCTATTGTTACACAGTTCCCATAGCCTTGGAAAAGCATAATTCAGAGCAAAATCTGACTTTTAGTTTTGCTTGAATGTGCTGCTCTGTAAATGCACCCAAAATATGCTGATAGTATCATTAGAATGAAATTGCGTGCAAGTATTCCTGCTTCATAACTAAGCAGGAAGTTCATCTTCCTGCTTCATCTAAGTTTTTTTTGAAATTTGTGTAGAAACTTCCCTTATATGCATGAGTCTGTAGTAATGATGATGTAACTGATTATGATATTCATGACATTATGCTCTACATAGTCACCTAAGCACTGTTCTCAAAATTCTGCACCTGGACTGCAGGACCAATCACCATTTAAATAATTGTTTTCAATTTAGTTTATATTGCTTTATTCTACTACAAAGAAGTACAGCACATGTGTCATGTAGGTAAAAGCTGCAGTTTATTTATTAGCCTTTCTCACCAGGTCATCTGAGTTGTTTCTTGATACCATACACTCATCTGTGACATCAAATTTAAGAGAGAGTTATTTTGACCTGATGTACATTGTCACTGCATATGGTCTGGCCTGGCCTGGCATTATTTCTATACTGAGAGTGCCAGTCCTATTAACTGCAAGGATGGGGGCATGCCACCTACCTCTTATGTCCTTCTGTCTCTTGTGCTGCCCATCTGTTACTTCTAGGAAGGTAAAATTCACCTAATTTTTGTCTTTTGGAATATAAGCCTTTACAAAATCAAAGGTACTTATGGCAGCAAAATTATTTTCAGAAACTGAAAGTATGTAACCAGTCTAATCCACCCTGTGTGTCAGAATGCTATCTCAGAAACTGTAGGGTCAGTTGTGTGCTATCGTGTGTCTGAGGATTCAATTCATAATACATTATTCTTTATGAGCAAAAATAATTCTAACACAATGCCGAATGTAGAGGCAGAGGTTACTTTTTATACATTCAATTAAGTAGTTTGTTGGTTTTGTTTTTTCTCTACAGTAGTATAGTTTCAGTTATTCAACTATTCCATTTATTTTTGGCATAATAGCAGAGTCCCATGGTCCTGTACTACTCTTGTTTTGTTCAAATACTACTTTTGTCATAGCTAGCTCCCTTTAAATAGTCCTTGTCCTGTTAAATCTCAACACAGTTGTGTTGGCAGATCAATACTGTTCTATCAGGGGCCTTGAGTATGTCTCATCTCCAGATAGGCATCACCTTGATAGGCTTGCAGTTTCTGCAATGTCATCTGTGTAGTGATGCTTTCATACAGAGTTATGCGTTATTAGCTCACTCAGTCTCTTTATGTAAATAAAAACTGTAAAGAAGATCTTATCCCACACTACAAATGGTCTTTTTTTTTGTGCTTACCGTCACAAACCTGTTTTCATTTAATCCCATCTTAAATTAACTTTGTGCCTGCTCAGCAATGTTGCTCAAAGCCCCATCTAATCTGGCCCTGAACACTTCCAGGGATGGAGCATCCAGAACTTCTCTGGGCAATCTTTTCCAGTGTCTCACCACCCTCACAGGAAAGAATTTCTTCTTAATATCTAATCTAAACCTACCCTCCTTTAGCCTAAAGGCATTCCCCCTTGTCCTATCACTACATGTCCTTGAAAAAGTCCCTCTCCTGTTTTCTTGTAAGTTCCCTTTAGGTTCTGGAAAGCTGCTCTAAGGTCTCCTCAAAGCCTTCTCCAGCCTGAACAACCCCAAGTCTCTCAGCCTTTCTTCATAGGAGAGGTGCTTCATACCTCTGAGTATCTTTACTCCTCTGGACTCGCTCCAGCAGGTCCTTGTCCTTATGTTGGCAGCCCAGGAGCTGGACATGGTGCTCTGGATGGGGTCTCAAGAAAAATGAATATATGTTAATTCCTGCATGTGTATGTTAAATCCTGTGCGTGGTTTGTCTTTGGAGCAACAGACAGCAAAGACCTCTAAGACTGCCTTTCATGCTGCTGTTTGTATGGACTAATCTGGGGACAAATTGGCAGGGGAAGTGTTCCGGTAAGGGTAAGTTTGAGTTCCACCACTAAGTCTCCACTGGGGTCACACTAGCTTCGCTTTCCTTCCACATGGAGGGCTTCTCTGATAATGTTAGAAGATTGCCAGCCCAAAACTGCCATCTGCTTTTCTTCATAGTTTTTTCCAAAGATGTGCCTTCTCCTAAATACACTACTCCAGTTGCTCAGTAAATCAGTGGCTTAGAAGTTACCATTACTACTAGTTATTACTACTTAGAAGTTACTATTTTTATCATCGGTTACTACATTTGTGATTTTAACTGCTGATTTAAATTTTGAGATCATTTTAGTTCAAAGTTTTAAGCAGAATGTACCATGTCATAGAGCAAGTGAAAGAGAGTAAGAAACTTGGCTCAGTTTTTAGTTGTGTTGATGTAGAGAAGTGTGCCTAGAAATGTACTCCCCTCACAGCTGGATAGCTGGCAGCAATTCTCTTTTCTGAAGCTGAATGTTTGTAGCTCTCTACCTTTTTCATCTGGTTTAAAGTTTTAGTTTTGAAGGGCAAGGTAAGATCTGAAGCGAATGCCTAAAGATTTAAGAGTACAGAATGATTCTTTTTAGATTTAAGGGCAGTAGGCTGGGCATGGGATGTCATTTTTCAGATCTTTTAGTCAAGCTATTTAGAAACACATTCTGACTAAGGAAGCCATCCAGATGAAATTGGAGTTATGCAAGGAATGCATCTGGGACAGGTATTAAATATTACAAATATTGCCAGTAGCTGAGAACACTTGATAGGCTAAGGTCTCTACAAATGGTACATATGTTACAATTGGGGTTTTTTTTATTCGTTACTAATGAAAATATAAAAAAGCTTCAGAAGAGGGAAACCAACAATTTCTGTAAATGCAGCTTTACCATTGTTTTGTATACTGAGAAGCAATGGATCCATTTTCAAACAGAAAACGACAGTGATCCTTAGATTAGAATTGGATTATTAAGTTAATAATCATGTAATATAAAACTTTATTATAGAATGTGGGTGTTCAACTTAATCACAAATGTTACATTCATTTTTAGTTGAGCTGTATATAGTCTCCTTAATGGAAGGCTTGGTTTTTTTCCTTGCACACTCAATATCTTTTAATTGAACACCTGATTCTTGCCATCAACACATTAACATCTGGAGACTCTTTTATGCGTATAGATACACTGATTAAAACTCAGCAGAAAAGGAGATAATGGGAAAATAAAATGACAACATTATAGAACACTTTCAGTCATATTTTTTATTATATATTGAGAAGCTTTTAATTATCTTATTTCATTTAATTAGTCCCACTGCTTAGGTCTTTCTTTTTTTATTGATATGGCATGTCAGCGACTTCCCTAATTGACACAAAATGGCATATGACTAAACTGTCTTATCTAGTTTGGTCCAAAAGGATTTATGTTTTTTCTCATTCCTGAAACTTTTTATTTATTTCACAGTCTTTTCAACAATATAAAAAATATTTTGACAGAGTGGCTTGATTTAAAATTTAACATTTCACTTTTCATTTTTGTTTCTGAGTTAAAGAAGATTCTAAAGAAAAAGTGTTTTAGCATCAGAAAATAACACTACATTTTGTAGCTTTAAAAAATCTTAGACTTTCTTCAGAGAGAAAAGTATTTTAAAGCACTTTTTATTGTTAAGACTTTAAGCACAGTTGTCAGCATTTACAAATTTAGTCTGGAAGAAAAACAACAGTCCTCAACAGAGCTCAAGTTACATAAACATTTTAGTGCATAATATTAATTTCCTATTGATTATTAGCACACTTTATAACAACAGAGATTTTATGTAAATGTAATTGATAAAAAAGATTTTTTTTTGCATGAGAGAATTTCTTTAAATAATGGATTATAGGCCTCCCCCTAATTTTAGATTCTTGTGTTCCAAACCATCTTTCATATTTTGATTTGAAGATGTAACATATTTTTTATTCAATAATTTCTCAAGATGAGTGTAGTATCATGGGGCCAGGCAAAAAACATTACAGTTTAACTAAGTAGCATTTTTTGGTTTACCAAATACTGATACTTTTGCAAATTATTTCTATGCTTTTTGAGTTGTTGTATAATCTTTATAATGTATGTGTTCAACTGTGTTGGCACTTCAGCAGATGAAGTAACTCATCATTGTGCGATGAATGTTCTCCCCCTAATTTGAGAATAAATGTATTATTAATATGTATGACTCTATGCTCCCACAGACTCCTGATTTGTGGAAAAATAAGAAATTCTACTAGTTTAAAATAGTCATTTTAAAACAATTTGGAATATAAGTTGAACAGTCCTTGCCATGAAGTTTAATTTAATTCCATTTTGGGATTACACAGTGGCATTTTCTTTCCTCTTCAAGTCTGTCACGAGCAGGTAACAGGGATTGATTTGAACCAGATTTTTTTAGTTTGGGCCATGGCATTATACATGTCCTGACATCCACAGGAGGGCAGCATGGTTAAATCAAGGGAAAAGATGGGAGTATGACTATAATGCAGCTAAACTAATCTCACTTTTTATTGTTTATATTGTCTTGTGAAAGTGTTTATCATTGAAAAAGTGCATGTTTTCCTGGCCAGTACAGGTAAAAATTGATGTCTATATTAGCAGTTTTGACGTGTAGCTTCTTAGTACCTCTAAACGTTAAGTTTTTCTCTGTATATACATGATGCATTTTCGAAGAAGGTTTTAAAATATTTAGTGTGGGAGTTATTAAAGCCTAGTTGAAAATTTAGCTCTGCAAATTCTAATAAATTCTGTTATAATATTGTGGTAAATGAAATATTTGGAGAATGGATACAGCTATTCTTATATGTTTGCAGGACACAGATACTGCTCTATCCTCTAATGCTTGACTAATCTATTTCAGGAAATGAGTCCTTTATGTATGTGTGTGTGTGTGTGTGTGTATATATATATATAATTTTACACACATGTAAAATTCTCTTTGGGGAAAGATTAAAAATTCTCAATCTCAGATTTGAACAATAATTAGGAGTAATGCTAAAAATATTAATTGTAATTTTTGTTTTTAAGTTGATCACCCAAACACCCATAGAAGACATTTTATTTGTTTGTGTTATTTAGAGATAAATGCCATTTTTCAAAAAGTATTTCTAAAACCTGAAGTAAGGAGAAGCAACTTAAACCTCTCCTTGTATCCAATTCATCAGTGCCACAGCTTGTATTTTCTCTTATATTTTATGGATTTTAAAAAGATATTTAATGGAAATTTGATAGGTGAATGTCACTGCAGTATTGCAGTTCTGGGGAGACAGTTACTTGTCAGACAAGTCTGTGCAGCAGCAATGGACTGGCCCCAGTAGGTGGCTCTGGTGCTCCCTCACAGGCAGTATTCTCTATTCCTAAACTCCTACAGTTCCAGTCACAAATCAGTTCCAGTTTAGTACCTGCAGTGGGGGAGCAGCATTTGACTGTTTTGTTTTCTACATATTTGTTATGATAAAGAACTTTTGACAAACTTTTGACAGCAAATCCATGCTGTTTTTATAGGCTTGCATCTTTCTTGT
Organism: Acrocephalus scirpaceus scirpaceus; assembly: GCA_910950805.1. Classification (NCBI taxonomy): domain Eukaryota; kingdom Metazoa; phylum Chordata; class Aves; order Passeriformes; family Sylviidae; genus Acrocephalus; species Acrocephalus scirpaceus. The sequence continues at coordinate 22,132,035 of OU383777.1, forward strand.
ATTTTTTTTTCCCTTTCTTGCTTTTTTTTTTTCCTAACCACCACCCAATTCAAAACCATCTTAGGATTTTTTTTCCTAGTTGTATTAATCAATTTCAAAAATTCTAAATACCGTGAAGGAATACATAAGGAAATTTCTCAAAGGGGATATATTTTTCAGTGATATTTTTCTGTTGTTTTCTGATAAAGGTCCTGCAGAAATCAGTTTTAGATTGTTTGCTTCTTTGTGGCAATTCCAAGGATAAACATCCAATCATGTTATTGGTTCTAAAACAAATTCCTGTACACTGAAATCTCTCTTTTCCAATGCTGGAAAACAATTCCAAGACAATTGCTGAATACTAACAGTGGGTGCCAGGTTCAGTGTGAACCACACAAGCTGCTTTCAGGCACAGCCTGTAGAGATGTGGAACTGTTCTACAGGGTATAGATTTAAAAAGTTTTAAATGGTTGAGAAAATCATTATGGAAATTAATTTAAGCAAAAATCCATTCAAAAGTTACAGAGACACCATTTCTAGATGAAGAAACCTCTAGGGAGAGTATCAGCATGATTATATGAGGAATTAGTGGGAACATATACCTACATGCTTCCCTCCATGTCCTGTTGAGAACAAGGCACTGGCCTGAAAGTGCTTCTGAGTGGCCACTTCTGTGTTCTTCCGGAGACGTTTCTTCCAAGGTGACGTAGAGTCAGAAGTCTGTTTGTTTCTCTGGCATCTTTAAAATTCTAAATGCATTCTGTATAGGCAAGTTTTTAAAAATGTGTATTTCCAGAGAACTGATTTGTTGGGTCAAACTATGAAAGCATTCTTCCTTGTTTTTTTAACCTTGTATTGTCATCAAGAGATGGCCAGGAGTGTAAAAGTACTTTTTTGAATGTGGTTTTGTGATGAAAGCAACACTTACAGGTCTCATTCTGCACCAGTAGGTTTTTTGAGGCAGAATGACTCTTATTAGAATATTAGGTTAGCCTTACTGTCTTGGACCAAATGTTCATCTAACCTGTCTTCCACTGTGGCCGGCATCAGATGACTTGGAAAATTTATAAGAGTAATCTCAGTATTCTTTCAGAATCCACCCATCTGCAGATGAAGGACTTTCTGAGCCAGATATGACTCTTGGCATATGCAAACATTCATTGCAATTAAATTTCTCTTTCACAACCTGTCCAGGAATGCCTAAAATGCACAATGAAATGTAACTAATTTGACTTACACTGCTGTATAAGAGTGGAAATTAATGCCTGGCACTGTTCCTACATTCCTTAGAGGTGCTCAAGGCATGATGGAGACAGTCCACACCACTGATGCACAGGCAGCATTGTGTTTTCTTGCTGTTGTATGCTGGGTAGAAAGAAAAGTGATATTCATTGGATCCAATGTTTACATGAAGTCTGCTGGATTAAAAGGGGGTTTTCCAGTGTATTGAGAGCATGAAGTGTCAAAATTTTATCCCAGAAGAAAATCATATATTTCCCAATAAAAAACATGGGGAGAGATTGTTATTCCAAAGATTGTGTATGAATTCTGAAAAGGTAACTGCATTTTTGCCACTGCTGCTTAAATTGTATTCTAGTGCTTTTCATTCTGGATGGTTCTGTAATTGCACAACTAAAAGGAATTGTTTTCTGCCAAGTGTGCCAAATACTTTGAAATCTCTATAGTCAATGTCTTCTCTATTCATTATTAGCTAAGTTCAGCCATTGCATCCACAGAAGTTTTACCTCATAGAACTGGCTGAAAAGAGCAAACAGGTTTATTATTCTGAATTGCACTTCAGAATGATTTTGTCAGGCTGCAAATAACCACCATTCTCTGTGAATGTCACATGGTTAACTTTTCACGATTCCAAAGTACAGATAACCTCCTTCATATCATCTCTTCTCATGCAACTAATTACAACAGCTAAATTAGGAGTCTTTGCACTGTAGGGATCTGGGAGAGCTCTGGGAGACAGAAGGGTGCTTCCAAAGGGTAATCTGCAAAGTTCTGAAGAGGAAGTATACCCCGAGCACTTTACACTTGGTACACAAAATACAAGGGAAACATGATCACTGAAAGTGACGGAGTGGAGTTGCAAAGACAAATATATTTAATTTGCTGTTTCCCTTTAGAACATTTTCTTTTTTTAAAACATTCACTTTTTAAAAAAAAATCATAAGTGTGTTGCATGTTTTGACACACAGTTAAAAGGCTGAACAGCTTTACAAGCTTCTGAAATGCATTTTCCAACTTCTGGAAGGTAAGGGCTGTTGTGAAGCTTTCCTGAGTGTTTCTTCTGGTGCACTAGGACCTCAAGTTTTGAACAGTCTTGCTCTTTTCCACTTTGGTTTTTCTCCCAACAGAAATTAATGTGGAAATACTAACCTCCTGCAGTGGACATGTTATGAAGAGCAATTGCTTGGTTTATAAAGCACTTGAGTAAGTGTCAAGTAATGCTCCTATTAAGAGAATAATGCTATGTAAGTGAGAACTTGCTAACCTGATTTGTTTCAAAGCTGTGGTGATGTTTTTAAGTGGTGATTTTAATTGAATTCTTTTAAGGATTTTTTTAAAAAATCCAACTATCAAGAAAATTTAAAAATAATTTGAAGACATCATATAATTCTACATAAACACCTTCTGTGTGCACAAATTAAAGTGCTAGGCTCATTCGTTATCATAATTTCTGTCCTTCATTTCAAATCACAAATAGGGATACCAAATTTAACATCTCCTCTTGCCTTTGCTAGTTTAGATATACCACTTCATATTAATTCATAAGTACTTTAAAATCCTTACTCATGATAATGACAATAAATGTTATGAAAACACTTAAAATCTACTGTCTTTAGAAAGAAAGTGTATGTATCTCATTCTTCAAACATGTTTTATTAAAAAAAAATACAGACCTCTGCTGAGGTCTGTATTCTTTATGAAATTGAAATTATATCAGTTCAAAAATGGCAGTGAAAAGAAGTACCAGTAAGAGATAATCAAAGCCAAATATCATTCCTGAAGGAGCTCACTGTTCTTACTATCCTCTACCACCAAAGTTTTCAGCATCTTTTCACTGTTTCGCACCAGTGGATGTGTATGACCTAGAAACAAAAGCAAATTTTTCATGCGAACAAGTTCTCAGCAATTTAGGCTTTCTAGATCACAAATAATATCACTGCCATGCTGGAAAAAAGGTCATCAGTTTTTTCTATCTGATTGCAGTGCCATGTGCTTCTAGTGACATGGAGAGATGTCTAGGTTGGACACCCGGCTTCTTCTGGGTGCACAAGATGCTTGCAAGTTCTTTAAGGTCTGTCAGTGTTAAGAACTGTTTCCACAGCCACAGTGAATGCTCAAGGGAGAGCAGTGTAATTTAAATTTTTTCTGCTACTTCAAGATCAGAATTTAAATTTAGGTTTTCACTTCACTTTCTTAGCTCCTGCTTTCTGTGCTTTTGTGGTCATCCTTTTAGGTGAAATTAAACTAAGAGATCACCTTCAGTGTGTACCCATATATACTGCAAAACCCTGGTAGCTGTTTTGTCCGTGGGTTCAGGTTAGAGCTAGTCCAAAATAAACTACCTTGAAAAGCACAGGGGGTGGATGTCAGCTCCTCAGCACCAGCTGTTTAGCAGTAGTGCTGCATTACCTGTTCACATTGCAATTAGATTACATTAGAATCAGAGTGCTTTCTTCACTTATTTTGCATCTGAAGGATTTCATTCTTTTATTGCCTGGAATTCTCTCAAGGCTAAAGGATGTTTTTCTGTCTTGACAAATACTCACATCTACATGACAAATAGGTTTCATGATATGACATAGATTAATAATTCTCAAGTTGCCATCGTAGTTACTTCACAGGTTCCGTAAGTACTGGCATGCACAAATGGTGAAGCGCTCTAGAGTGCAGTAAGATACCACTGTTAAAGAATCTAGGGATATCAGATTGTCCAGCATTCTTAAAGCCATTTATACTGTGAAAAGTGTTTAGCAGGAAAAACAGCCACACATTTTCTTGTTCATACGATGAGTGTCTTGCTTATTGGAATAAATGGAACTGTTTTCTATGGCTGTAATGTTTTTATTACTTGACATTCTTCAACGTTTCTTTATCCTTAGCAGGCATAATTACAGTAGTTTAGACTGATTTTTTTTTTCATTCCATCTGTTGAAGGCTTATTTAGTTCTCTTTCTCAAGAGCACAGAAAGGACTAAAATGAATCTGAGAATGTTTACAGCTAGGTTTCTTATGACCCAGGTCATATTGTTGTCTTGAATCAGTTTTCTCCTCATCCTCAACTGAAAACAAAAAAATTTCTTAATCTTGCAGGGTTAAATAAAAGGAGGAATGCAGTGCAAGGAAGATTCCTTTTATGCAAGGCGAGGGGATGACTGAAAGTGCCTGTGGGCATTTGGTCCCCATTGGCTCTCTCAGCGAATGCAATGATGCCCACGGATAGCCTGTATTGTTGTCAGTTAAATGGGATCATGAGTGTCTGAAAGGTGTTTGAGAATGAACTGAAAATCATTTTCACAAGTGGATGATTACTTCTGCCACATGTTAACCGAACTCTATCAGAGTGGCCCAGATTTTTGAGACTGCATTAATTGCTCTTTCAACCTTGACTGAGGTTTCTCTTTAAGAAAGGCCTTTGCTGGACTAAACTGCTACACGTATTGATTTTTCTTTCTATATTTTTTTCATTGTTTGTGATAAATGAAGCCTTTTACAAGTAGAGAATTTATCATTCAAGATGTAGATAGATTGCTTCATTCCTTAGAATAAAAAGGCTGGTCTAAAAATGATCTCTGTAGAAGGAGTAAGTCCATTCTCATTTCTCCCTCAGTGAATAGCTCCGGTATTCCGCACACAATTATGCTTTTTCAGCTATTCATTAGTGCTGATTTTTTTCATCAAAAAGTGGAACCCTGCACTCTTGCAATGAGGTGAGGACTTAGAGCAAATAAGCTGCCATCTTCCTTCCTGTGTATGTCATCACATAACTGAAACTGAACTATAATATTTAGCAACATGTTTTTGGATTTTGGTAGCACAAGGAAATGCACTTTGAGAGATATTCAAACTTTATGTAATTACAACATTGTTATGCCCAGACTTTTTAAAGAAAATGTTTGTTCATTTTATTTGTCCTATTTCTGGAGACAAAAATGGTACTGACTGAGATGAGATGATATACAAAATATTTTTATCCAGGTATTTCTGTGTTTTGTAGTGGAAATGTAATTTCCTGTAATTTTATTTGTTTTCCAGGAAAACTAACTTTAAATATTGAATGGGAGTTTTTTTGTTCATGTTGTAAGCATTGAGAGGTATAATCATGTAATTCTGTGACTTCATACAAATCCAATTTTTATTTTTTCATTTGGGATTGAGTGAAGAGAAAGAAAGCAGTATTAAATAATATTGAAGAAGAGAAGATTGCAGAACTGTTTTTAACCATGCAAAAGTGATTGCGTGATTTGTACATTTGTTTGCATTTTCATGTTACTACAAAACATGTTAGAAAATCTTCACATTGGGGTAACACTTAAAGACTCAACATATTTGATCCAGGTCCTATTTTCTATGTGATTAGTAAAAGCAGGTGTATTAGTCTTAAGTTACTGGAAATTATGTGAGTAATATAAGAAAACTGGAGAAGGCAAACACACATGCATACTAACTATAATTATACTTTCTAATGTGCATATGTACAGACATAGATGTTATATTTACATATCTCATTTATTATATATTTTTACAGAATAGAAGTCTGTCATCCCTATATATTTGAATGTACATGAAAACACCAATCTTTTCTCCTTGTCAGAACATTTATTAAACATTGTCAAAACATGATCTTAAAGAGAAGTCAAAAACAAATCTAAGCAGTTACTGTTATAGTGTTCAGATACAGGAGTAAGTATTTCTTTGTCTTCCTTCCCTGTATGTGGCTGAACTTAAATAATTCAAGAATTATTTTAGATCATCTCAATTTTGGAACCTAAATTAGAGCAAGAAAAATTGAAGAAAATGGTGTGGTTAGTGTTTAGAAATATGTAACTGGCATTTCTGAATATCAGTTTCTTGTTTGTATTGCAGAAAATCTTTTGCCTAAAGGTACAGTGTTAGAATGAATGGCTGTTCTGTGTTTCTTGTTGCTCCTGAGGATGTTTAAAATAGTCTGAGCAACTGATGCTCTGAATTTTGTGTACATTATTTTGGGTGGAGGGCATGACTGTGGCTTCTGGGTGAATACAGATACATGTATGGATAGAGAAAGAGCAGGCTGCAGCCCTGTGAGACTGTGAGATTCTATTCTGGCTTGCAGTACTGGCATTTACCTGAGACTCATGAAAAGTTATGCAATTGCCCATCTTAAAAATAAGACATTCTTCAGCTTAGCTCTAAGACTTAGTTTACTTCTGAATCTGTTAGCCAATTAATTTTCTGCTCCAGTTGTGAAACCCCAGTGTCATTTAATTGTGAAAACTGGCTATTGTAGATTTTTTCTGTTCTAGACATCAGCTGCGGTTTCTACAGATCCTAGACGTTACTGTATAAATATAGGGAGGTTCTTGAAGATTCTTAGAGCCTTGGCTATTTTTTTTTTTTTTCCTCCAAATAGAAAATGAATGAGAAAGAGAGGCTCAAAGAAGACTTTAGAAGCCTGGGTGGGCCTTTCCACCTAAAAATGTTAGACTCTTGAGTCTAATTAATCTCTTTATCTTTCAGGAGCAGACGCACTTAAGCACAGGATATACCCCTTGTAAATGGCTGAACCTTTGTACATTAGAAAAAAACTAGTACCATTAGAGATGGTACTGGAAGAGGGATTAATAACATATTATAGCTGTATGTTTATAGTGATTTGTAAAACCAGACAGTGTAAGTCTTTGCATTTCTATACCAAGTCCCAGCTTTCTATGGTGAATGTTATTTTCTTTGTAATATTCCTGGTCTTATGTAAGATCTGTGAATTTTAAAGTTAAGTAGCTAATGTTCCACTCCTTTGTTTCCCAAGGAAACTCTTATTTAGCACCTTAGTTGGAAGTGATTTATAGGAGGAATAAAAGTGCACATTGCTATTTAATTTCTTTTGGTGTGCTTTATTATTTTATACTTTTGAATTTACTGTATCTTACATTATTTCTGCCTGTACTGCAGAACTGTAGGTGGTATATCTTATATGAAGAGTAATTTAAAAGGCAGCCAAGGAATATAAAAAAAATCACCTTTTATCTGATAACAAATGTTCTTTTAAGACCTCTTATTTTAAAAGCACATTTGTATAGCAGAATCAGTTAATGAGGAAGAACTAGCATAGAGTTTCTAAGGTTGGGTTACTCATTTTCTGGTGTGCAAGAGGCAAGAAGCCTTTGTTAATCTATTGCTCCTTTACAGTCATTTAAGTCATGCCAAGAGGATGGGAATGTGGTCAGGATGTCTTTGTACTGGAGCTTTGGAAAACTGTGTATTTTCAACTGTATTTTCAAAATACAGTTTCAAAATAGGGAATTTGCCTTCTGACATATATCAAATAAACCTTCATGGTATTCCAGGGGATGCAAGGGGTTGCAGTGGCAGAATCACAGTGAAGAACAGGGCAGTCTTAGGACTGAGAGAGACTAAAGGCCACCTGTGGACTTTTTTACTTTTCTCCCTCAGGTCATTAAGTTTCAAGGCTATGTGAAAATCATAATTTATTTCCCCTCCACCTTCTGACAATAGTACAGAGGTTAGCATGGCAATAGCAATGTTGTGTTCTTTGAAAAAAGCAAATGCTCTGAAACATGTATGAAAACAGTTCATGTTTTGTGGGAGAATGTGTGACCATAAGTCTGTGAGGTAAATGCTTCCTTACTTGTAAAATATTATAAATTTTAAAATAAACCCTAGTAGGTCCCTTTTTTGTACCCTTTCTGACATAACCCTTACTCCTTTCTTTTCATTGAATTTATAATAGTCACAGAATTAAGAAGTTAAAAAGACTGTGGCAAGATCTGAACTGTTCAAAGAAGGCCACATCAACACCAGTGTACACAAAGCCAAATTTTTTCCCTCATACAAATAAAAAACAGAGTAACCAAGTAAGGTAGACCTTCAATACAGGTGTAGCAGAAGTTGAAGAAGGACAAACACTGGTGTCATAATAATAAGAGAGCCACTACATAATCTTGACAAACAACAATTAGTAAGCAGTATGCTGAACATTTGAGACATGAATTTGTCCTTTGTGATGCCTAATGTGGGAGAAAACGATCTTGAGAGTATACCCAGGAGATACAGAAAAGGTTTTGCCTTTATCTTGCTTACTCATTTCACATAAGATACTGGTTCATTGCTCTGTGTTTTGACTGCGGTGCAAACTATTGGGCAGCAAAGCCACAGAAGTGAGTAAAGGGCAGCAGACCACAGTCTCTTGCCAGAGAGGCCCATGTTCATCTGTCAGTCATCTGACCAACTATCTCCCATCCTAGTTATTATAGCTACATTCATAATGTATGTACCAGCATCCTCTGGATCCTCTGGAGAGTGCCCTGTGAAGCCAACGTTCACTGAACAATCATTGTTCTGCCTTTGACCAGCCTGGACAAGGACCAACCTTCAAGGATAGAAGCTGGCCAGCCAGAAGGGGCATCTCATACGTAATATTTTGCTCTACTGTCAGGTTTTAAGCAGCAGATCCTTACTACTCATGGGCTCTTACTTACAATCTCACAGCTCATCCTTTTCTTCTTGCTGTCTTTGTTAACAACAGTGCAACATGACCACAGTGACAGAAAAAATGTCACTATAATGCCAGAAAATTCACTGCAAGTTCTTGGACAATGAGTGTGCTCTCTCTACCATCAAACAGTATCAGCATCTGTGGTTTTCTTATGTCACTGCTTGATACTCCTGATTATGTCCTCTGATTGAAAGCCTGGAAATTGCTAAAGTGACAAAGAGTTTTTGTAATTGAAGAGACTTTATAGCAAAGTGCTTCTGTTTGGGAAATTAGATTCTACTTTACTCTGAAAAAAAATTTCATCTTGTGTGTCTGCTGACATTGTGTTATGTGAGCATTTTATCACACTATCTCTGGGACTGACTTCTCACGGACTAAGTAAACATTAGCAAATCTGTGGAAATCAAATGGAATAAAAACTGTTGGGATCATCAACTTTTCTAACATTTAGTATTTCTGTGTAGTCAAAAGTGTTTTCTACTTTAAGCTACTTTTTCTGTTTTTCAGATAAAAGTGGTGAAATAATAAGTGATAAACAAGTTAATGTTTGCCAACATGAGATCATTTGTTTCTGATTTTTGTCCTGTTTTGAATGAAATGGAAAGTCTCTTTGCATTTTTATGAGTAAATATACATATGACAACACTGAAGGAGCAGCTCAGTAGATAGAGTAAATTAAAACACAGATTTGTGTTTGGTCTTCCTAATGTCATGCTTCTTATTAATGGAAAACCACTCCCTTTATTATTTCCTTTGCAGATACTTGTATGCTCTAGGACAGAAGGTTTGGAAGCGGTGGAAAAAACGCTACTTTGTCCTTGTTCAGGTTAGTAGCCAGCCATGAAATTTCAATAAAATAATTCTTGGACTATAAACTATGTATGATTTCTGGAGTAGTTTGTAAATCAGTATCTTCAGGCAACACATGCAGTACTACTCCAAGCTTCTTGCAGCACAGAGATATCCAGCTTTTTTTTTTTTTTTAATTTATATGTCTAGTAAACAGAAATGTTACCAAGTTTTACAGATATATAATAATGGGTCCCTACACTGAGCAATGTTTCAACTGAAACCTAGAAATTTCAGGATGAAATTTTTGTGATCTCATAATAGTCTGATGACAGCTTTTTACCAGCACTCAATTTAAAATAAAGCCATATTTCACAAAATGGATTGTACTTGCTGTTTAATTAATTCTATCTCAACAAATATTTCCAGCTTTTGAAATTAAAGCAACAATACTTACATTAAAATTTTTTTCTGATTTTTAAAAATAATATCTTTTTCCTTGCAACATTAAATTGGGTAAAATTATACAATTGTTACAGAAAATATATATATAAACTATACAGAAACATATATATACTATACAGAAAATATAGTCGTTGTTCTTGGCCACAAAAATGTGCTAGGCTCATATTTTATAACTTTTTCTCCAAACCCAGAAATGTTAATATTTTCACATGCTAGTGAATGGTGATACTGACTTGAGATAAATAGAATAGTTGATTTTGAGTGGTCAAAACAGAGAAATTAATGTTTTTAGGGAGTGTTTGGAAAAAAGTCATTGTTTTCTGTTGGTGTTTGTCTTCAGATTACATTTGATGTTCTTCACAGTAAGTTCACAGAATACTGTTCTATCTCCTTTGTTTTATTGACAGAAAACTCTTAAAGTCTGAGTCTCCATAAATGTCATACAAAGATTGAAGCCTGCTAATGAGGCTTTCTTAAGAACAAAAACTTCTAAAACTACTTTACAGAAAGCCTGATTTCTTTATCACTGTCAGTCACACTCATCTGGTCTCCTCTTACTCTTAAGTGATTAAAATCATAAGGTTGTAAAACAAAAAAAATTACTGAACAAGTTCTTTATTAATGTAAAAAGCCAAGAGTATTTGAAGGACATTCTGTAAATTGTACAAAATTCATTTGGGTCCTTTGTGAAGAGATGACATTTTGTGACTAATAATATTTCTTGGGAAGATCTCTAGGTAGGATAGCTGTCAAGGCATGGCTGTGAACAGAAAATAAAAAAGAGTAAGACTTCATGCTCCCTTGCCCTTCATGCTTTTCTTTAACACTCATCCTACTTGTCACTCCTTTCACAGAAAGAATGAACTTGTTCTTTTCCTCTAAGCCACAGGTGTCATCTGATTTTTAAATTGTACATCTAAGAAACATAATAGTCTTTATGTGCGTGCAATATGGAATGATCATCTGGGAGACTGGTTTATTCCAGTCAAGTTAATTTTAACTATTTTCCACTCTGCTGAAATTGAAATACTGGAGGAGAATATTACAGGAATTTTCCTACTGTGATGGGATTTAATCATCTATTTCATTTTAAAAGAGCTATCAATTCAATAAAGCTATATAAAAAATACAATGTTAAATCAATATTTACTGTCCAGACAGCTCTGGCTCATTTATATAGTCCTGCTGTGATACATTCACTGGCAATAAGCTGAAGTCAATACATGTGAAATAAGCATTCAGTAGTGAACCAGTCTGTTGTATTGATATATTATTGACATATTGACAAGTCTTCCTCTATAGATTTACTTTTAGCTTACAGTAGTAAAATATCAAGAACATGAAATTCAGTGCTAGAACAGAAGCTACCAGTATGGTTTACACACACTTTGAAAATTTAACTCAATTGTGACATTCGATGAATAATGTTGATTTTTTCAGAGTGTGATGTGAGTAATGTGCACCTTCATTATTGCTGCACCTATTACAAGTTGTTAGTGGTTTCTGAAAGAACAGATCAGTGTCATAGGAAGGTTACAGTATGTGGAAATTTTAACCTCTTCATTTTATTTGATTTTTATCCTTTAGTATCCAGTCACTTCTCTAAAAGGTTATTAATTTTAAACCAGAAAAAGACAGGGACATAACATGGTTGGTAAAAAGCCTCAGCTGGATCCGATGTGTTTTACTTAATTTACTGTCTAATATCTTCCTCCAGTAATTGGAATACAGATCCGCTTCTGTCACTTTAATTTCACCTGGTCAAATGTTTGAAAAGTCAGTCATTTGTTTCATGGGCAATTTTTTTTTCAACACACAAACCACGCAGGCTAATTCTTGCTGCTGAACTCCCGGAGTGGGCTGCCCAGTGATGGCCTGTAGCAGACACCACAGAGTCAGCTGCCAGGTGTGCAGTAACACTTCCTCCCTGCACATTAAACAGTCTTTGTGCCCCGTGGGGACATCCCTTAGTGACATTCCTCATAAGTCACAATCACATTTCTATACTTATCTGTCTGTCATAAATGTTGTTGGGTTTCCCCCTTGTTACAAAACAGGTAGAACAGCTGGTAGTCAGGTGTTTTAGACATCTGGGAATTAACAAAATTCAAGTAAATGTAGGAAGAGGATTGCCTTTTATTCTGTCAAGATTATCATTCAAGAGGACAATCTGATTCTGTTTTTGTCTGAGAATATGTTGTACATAGTTGTGACTTCTGAGTGCTCATTATTCTACAAAGTATTTATGTTAATTTGCTGAATTATTAGGCAAAGCTGATTACAGCTCCATTTACTACTAATAATACACTTAAACCCAGTCATGGATCTATATTAGAAAGTGTTATTTCAGACTGCTGGTGATTATCTTTGTAGTAAGTGAGAGCAGCCACTGATGACCATAAGAAAAAGGGTTTAAAGAGACTTTAAGTGTAAATAAATGAGGCAAGTTCTGTATTTCTTTATTTTGTTGAGACTTTTTTTCCCCAACAAAATTTTCTGGAATTTTTTATCTGTTTCTTTGGTAAAGAAACTTCTAAATTTCTCATTTTCAACAAAAAGATGAAGTCACTGATCATGACTGATTGTTCCTTTAAAATAAAAGAACGCATTTGCAATATGTTTGACAGAATAAAATCAGCAGCATTAAAATGTCTCTCTTGTTATAGTGGTAAGGTTAAAAATGAATAAAGATACATAGCCCAGATCTTTCACAAGTTTATCTTTAAAAACATTCAGTGGCTGGAGAAATCTGAAAAATACAGGCATCCTATGCATTTCCATGATTAGTGTTTGCTAGATTCCCTTTTGATGGCTCAGATTGCCTATACAGTGTGGTTGTGTGGAATTATTGACATGAAAATGTGAGAGATGAATGTGGGTCCTTGCCAGCTTATTTCATTCAACCAAATGGAATAAACTGAAAAAATTTTTACTACAGTGCCAAGTATCAAAAATTAAAATTGTAGATGCAGTTTACAAAGAAAAGGAGGAAGCTATCATTAAACATAAAGCTAATTGCAAAGGATTTAGAGTTGGGTGACAAGCCAATGGCTCCTTTCATGCTTGTCCAAGAGGGCAAATATGTCTGTGGGACAACAAGCAGGGAAATACCAAGCAGTGACAGAGGTGATGATGCTGCCAGGCCTAGAGCAAAGGGCACAGTGTAGGGATGAACGCCCCCTGAGAGTCCCCTCCCAAAGGACACCACCAGCCCTGGCTGTCTCTGCCCGGGGCCCAGACTCCCATTTCACCCTCCTGGGGCCATCATCCCCAGCCCCAGAAACGCCACAGCAGGGCTGGTCTCCAGTTCCCCACATCCCAGTCCATCCTTGGCCTGTGCCCAGGGCTGCTTGCCCTGCTCCCAGCTGGACCCGGTCTGCAAGGCCCTACCCTGTCAGCCCAAGGATACCTTAAAATATTTAAACCAAAATATGGTAATTTTCTAAAATATACTATGAATACAAGCAAAACTGTGGGCTCAATGCACTGTGAAGTGAAATTCTGCTATGCCTGTCCTGCTGGAGGATGGGCTGGCTGCTTGTAGTAGTCCCTTTCCGGCCTGAAAATCTGAATTTTGGGATAGACTAGAATGTCTTTTGTGCTTATGTATATTTAATGTAGTCTTGGTATGCCCATTTAAGTGAATGTACCAAATCTGGTGTGGAAAGCTGACACTCAGTTTCAGTTGCCTGACAGGATTTCTCAAATTCTTACCTCCTGTAAAACTGTGTTTGCTTAACTAATGACTAACTAATTAAAACTAGAAGAACTGTGTTAGTTTCTCTCCCCTGTAGAATCCTGCTGTGGTTCTGGAGACATCAGTTTGGCATTTGAGGCCCGATGGCCATTTTACAGAAAGAGCTGTTACATCTGTTCCTTTTGCTTGTACAGGCTGTGCCGGGGGATGTTCAGTCACCATGCACTGCATATACATAGATAGCATAGTCCTGTTTCAAAAAAGCCCTAATACATAAAATAATGAAATATTTTTAGAGTATTACCCAGGTAATAATCACTCATTCCATCGTTATTTTCAAAAAGCATCAATCTTTCACAAAGAATGATACAGCACCAGCAAATATGTGAATGAAGCTGAAATCAGCTGTCCAAATTTTACTTCAAAAACGATCATTCCTGAAGTTGTAGATAAAACAATAAATTTAGATAAGTTAGCTGAGCAGTCAGCAGTCAAAATAAAAATGATCCATTATATATCAGATGAGCTCCTTAGCTATGTGCAAATCCTAGCATAATTTTACAGATAGTTTAAAAGAAGTCTGTTGGCCAGGTCCTTGGAGATGAGAGTTTCAGAGGTGCATATACATTCAGTTCCCTTTAGTTTCAAATGTTCACAGATTCACATGCTCTTTCTTCTGGTCATCTTCAATAATCATCCCAGCTCTTCATATAAAGCTGGGAACACCTTGGTTTTGTTTCAGTGGTTTCTTTTCTCCTCCCAGATACTACATTTCTTTATCATTCTTTATCTTTCCAGTCAGCTTTTCCTCACTTATTCTTACAATTTTCTATTCTGTCTACAGAGCCAAAACCCACCTGGTGATAGATTCTGTTCTTATTGCTGTATAAGCTTTTTGATAATTGTACTTGATGACAAGTAACTGATGTTGTCCATGCCAGCTCCAAGCAGCTTGGCCTACACGGTACATTATCTAGTAAGCCAAGCAGCGCAGAGGTGGGGGGAACACAGATGCAAAAGGTACAGAAATTAGACTGTAAAATCAAACTGAAGGTTCTGATGCTTGCCATCATTAGCGAGAGTTGGCCAGATTATTTGTTCCTTTTTCCAGTTTCATGATGATTGCTCCTTCTGCAAACACTGCAAAAAGTACTTTTATACATAAAAGTTCTTGTTTTCTCTGTTTCTTGGAATACAGTTCTTTTTTTTCCTCTTACATTATACAGAGTAATTTGGTCAGTACCACAATACCAAGCATTTTCTCTTCCAGAATCTAAATGGCTTCCCTTCATTTTTTTTGTAAAGCAGCAGCCCAAAATGTATTTAAGGAAATCGCAGGGAGGTTTGTTTATGCGTTATTTTTTTGGAGTTTTTTCCTTCATTTTGGCAGAAAGGGAAAAGGAGGAGAAATTTTACACTGTGAATACTTCTGGGAAAGGGGAAAAAAAAAGAGGATTTATTTATTCAGTACAAATGAAAACTATTTTAAACCATGGTACATTTGTTATACAGTTCTGAAATGCAATTCAGTAATTAAGAAGTCCTTTCTTATTCAGGTTAGCCAATACACATTTGCAATGTGCAGTTACAGAGAAAAGAAGTCTGAGCCTCAGGAACTGATGCAACTGGAAGGATACACTGTGGATTACACAGCTCCTCACACAGGTACTTCTCATTATTTTGAAGTAGGATATTGAAGCACAATATATTTGTGTAAATTAGCTGTTACAATTTGCTCATTTTGATCTAGCAACAAAAAATCCCAAGGTTCTTTGGCAATTATTCCACTAGGACATTCTGGTGTGAAAAATCATGCTTTTAGAAAGAACCTTGTTGTATGACTAATGAAAAATAAACTTTAAGCGAAAGTTCCTGAAACTTTGTAAGACTACAAGAAAAAAATTTGTGAATTCTAGTCAGTCTTGCCCCTTTCTCTTTTTGATGGTGGTGGCATGTGTCAGTATACTGTGAAGTATATTCATAAATAATTTAGAAAGGAAGACAATGCCTCATGGTAATCAAAAATAAATCTGGAGATATCAGAAAAATCTCCACAAGTTGATATTAAAATGGAAGAGGGAAATCACATGCAGAGAAACACAGTTCTACCTATGCAGTGGAGGGTTACAAAATTAGGAGACTTCTGAGACATTAGAGATTGATCTTTCAAAATCTTGTGTCAATGTTTAAAATAACTGAGATGGCAAACAATGCTCAGGAGGCATTTGGAAAACTGAAACAAATCTGTCTTAAAGAAGTCCCCATCACAGCCATGTTGACTGTTGTGTCCTGTTCTCCTTATGTGCTCTCAGAAAAAAACATTGGAATGAGAAAAAGGACTAAGGAAGAGCAGCACTGATAAAGGATATGGAGCTGTCTCAATTCAATAAGAATTGACAGGGATTTACAGCTAATAAAATAATACCAGGAAGGAGAATATGTTTAAAAAATGCAAAATAGCATATGGCAGAGAGAAGATGAATAAGAAATAAGTTGGAGCTGAATTTAAAGTAGAGTCATGTAAATTTTTTCTCCTGTGATTTCTCTATTTATTCTACTTACGGTACTTCTGTGTATTACTGTTTGATCCTTATAGCTCTTATAGCTCTAGATTTATCTTATTTCTAGGTCATAAATAAAATCTTTTAACACACCCCTCCACACACATATATACTCTGAGTAAAACCAATAATGTAATAAACATTGATGATGATTTAGAAGTAACTTGTATTTATCAAGACTACCTTCTTATTTGCTGCTTCAGGTCTTCAGGGTGGTCGAATGTTTTTCAATGCTGTTAAAGAAGGTGATACCGTGATATTTGCCAGTGATGATGAGCAGGATAGAATACTGTGGGTTCAAGCTATGTACAGAGCCACAGGTCAATCTTACAAGCCTGTTCCTGCAAGTCAAGCTCAGAAGATGAATCTTAAAGGAGGCAATGCCAACACAGATACATCCCCACTTTGTAAGTTGGCTTTTCTTTTCTTTTGTGGCTTTGGTTTTGGTTATAGCTGGTAAAATATGTAGTAGCTCCCTCAATGAAGTTTAATTAAGCAGAACTTATTCACTAGGCAAATGTGTCTAGCAGTTCATTATTAGCCAGAAGCTCTTTACCTCATATTGTTATTAACAACAAGGGAAATCCTGACTTGCAGGTCATTATTTTTATTATAATCCATGAAAATACAGCAATTAGCTTCATATTCCTTACAATTGACCCATATATTACCATGGAGACGGTGTTTGGTTTGCATTATATTTTTCATTAGCCAGCCAGTGTAGTGTTGAATAGAAAAGCATCAATCTATTCTCAGAATTTTTTTAGATTAAGGTCAGCTTTATCATACATTTTATGTATTAGTTACCAAAAAATTGCTATGCAAGCAGTACATTGTACGTTAAAAGGCAATAGATGGGCTCCTGGATTTTTTTTTGGTACATAGTATAATATTAAATTACATATAAAAATTTTTTAAATTATTCAGTTTAAATTTTCGTAACCTTTCTTTGAGGAAAGTATTGTTTCAGAGAAATAAAGGTAGATAGCATATATTAAACATATTTTAAATCTTCATATTGTCTCTTTGAAAGTATTCTGTCATTCATATATATATGAATTCATATATATGTTCAAAGGAAGCATATATATATACATTTTTTTATGTTGTTATGGAGGCTGAGTGCAATCCAGGGACCTTTTGTACTAGCGATCAAATTTCTGGAACATCATATGATTATTATACAATAGTTCTTCTTCATTATCATATAACCATGCATGCGTAGTGATAGAAGGGAGACATATGTCTTAGACTAAACTTGGTTTAGTGTCTGAAGTCTACAGCAGGTTGACCCAAACCCATTCTTCTCCCTCAGTCCTGCTATCACTCAGTCTCATGACTTTCTATTCATCCTGTAATCCTGTATCAGTTTGCTTTTAGAAAACAGTAAAATGTGCTAGTTAAACTTAGTAATATTTATCTAAAATCCTGAGGAGCTCTCAATGTCATTGAGCTTTTCTATGTCAAGATCATTGAAAAATGTTTAATCTCACAAAAGCATTGACATCTGTTTTTCATCTGAAACAATTTGGAAGGGAATTAATCAGAATCACTTTGTGGAGTAATCTTCCATTATGGGGCCATTAAGGTGAAGTAGGATGGAGGTAATGTTGCAAAAGCAAAGGTGGGGCAACAGCCAAGAAGTGCTTCTGCTCAGCTCCTCACAGTTCCCTGGATTTGTGTTGCGTGGTGGGAGTTCACTGTGCTCCCACCTAATGTTCCTACTTCATGTGCATGAGTTAGAAAGTATAAAAGAAGTGACCACTGACAGCAGTGGCCAAGGACCTGCTCCTGGTTTTGGACACGTTGTTTACCTGGAAGTGAATTTTAAGAGAAGCTCAAAAGCCTACAATATCTTGTATTTTTCTGTCATGCTTATGTATCTACTTACACAAACTCATATGACTGAACTGTATATAAATCAAAAATCTGTGTTTAAACTATTATTTTCCATATTTAAATTATTATTTTCCTTTGGGTTTAATATACTTCAATGTTGCTATTTTTAATAATTCACAAAATAATTCATAACTTATAGTAATTCATAAATTTCTTTGCAATAGAGTAACTTGTGGAACTTAATTTAATGTGATATTTAGAGCCATTGTTTTACTGGTTTCTGTAATTCCCCAATTCTGTCTATGTGAGGAATTTTTTTTTATTCCATCTCTTGCACTTGAGGTAGAAATAGGTATAATCAAATTAATCTGTTTTTAAGAAATTTCAAGAAATGGGGTTTTCAGGTATAACCTTAAATAATTTTCTAAAAGTCCTACTTCCTTTAAATATTTACTGTGCCAAATTTCTTGAGGCATAGTTTTACTCCTAAGAAGACTCTGTAGCTGACCTTTTGTCACATTTAAAGAGAATCAGTTTCACAAGAAGTTCATTTCCTTTTCCCCTAGAAAAATGTTTGCATTAAGCTAAGTGTCTTTTTTTTCTAATCAAGATATAACACCATGTACTTGAGAGCTGGCATATATATTAAATGAAATTAATTTCCAAGTTTTTCTTCTATACTATGGTACATTTTTAGTATTAGGAAATACAGTTTTGACCAGATAATTTGTCAATTACTATTTTAATGATTTTTATTTTCCTATTAATGCATAATTTAAGCATTTCCTGCCAACAAAGGATCACATTGTTTTAGTTTCTGCAATATGCCATGCAGTGCCATCTCAACATACAGAAATCAGAGAAACAGTTTGGGCTTTGCGAAACAAATGGCAATTAATGGCATTCAAACCTTGAAAGTCTGTCCCAATTTTCTTTATCCTCTAAGATGAAAAATCAACACACCCTGATAAAATGTTCAAAAAGAATTTTCAATAACTTGGAGAAACTTAAATATCTTTAAGCTGCAGGATAAGGAAAAAAGTCAACTTGAGGAGAAATGTTTCAACGTTTTTCTGTATTGTTTTTATAAAATATCTTTCATCCTGAAATTTCCTTTATAGTTATGAAAAGCGTCTGAAAGCGGTATTTAACACAATCAAACTACTGTTGTACCAGTCCAATTTCTAAAATGTATACTAGTCAATTTTTTCATCTCTAAGTAACTTAGTATTGTGGTTTTATGGTATTAGGTGACTCCAAAACAAAAGTGAAGACTAATGTCAGCAGTGATTACAAAAAGGAAACTGACCTTCAGTTCCACTGTTCTGCATAAGCATGTTGAATGAAAGAACAGAGTCTTTAAGGATGCGTGATTGTAGAATAGCCAGAAGTTTCCCAAGGACATTAATGTTTCAAGGAAAGCACCAATGAAAAATAGATGCATTTGAATCACATAAAGGTTCAGGAAGTGATCCCTTTCTTAATGAGCAATGTATTAGGAGATATATTCATTCCATTGAAAAGGCTGCTGGAGTGCTTAGCACTGCTAATAACTTGTTCATAACACAGGACTTAAAAGCAGCACATGAGGGGATTGTCATGTCTTAATTAAGAAATACAGAGTCAAACATCATTCTGAACCTACATCCTCATGAGTTCAGAGACAATCTCTTTCAATTAATTATGTTTTTAGAAACGAACAAGTAAAAGAGATTTTTTTCATTTGTCATAGTTTTCTTGGCAGGTTTTGCAGCTTTATGTCCGTTCCATACCCTTTTGCCGTCTGGAAGACTGGAGTAACTCCACCCTCCCTGCATGTTTCCCCATTCCCCTTTATGTCCATTTCCTGCTTGCCTCCAACCATCCCCATTTCCCTTTCAGAAAGAAAATGCTTACACCAGCCTCCACCACCTTAGGTAGCTAGTAAGTCACGTGTGCACTCTCTTCTGTGCTAGTCAGGTACATGTAAAAACTATCAACAATCTGCTTCAAATCTGCCCTTCAACAAAATACTGGCAGTCAGTCAGTGTGGTATCCCCAGCCTGACAGTCAGGCCATATGGGCCAGCTGCTTTCTCATTCTCTGCCACTCTCTCTGCAGAAGGTATTTCATGGCCTGATACCTAAATTATAAAGTTCTGGGGTCATAGATTGTCTCTTTGGCCTGTGTAGCACTTTAGAGTCCTGGTCAATGATCAGGAGTCAAAATGTTCCCAATGTAAGCTGTCACCATCTGTCTGGAGTGGCACTTGAGGGAATGTAATGCATGTCTTACCACTGTCTTTTCTGACCAGTTCCAGCCCCTTCTGGAACAGAGTCATAGTTCTTACCCTACTAGTCTTAGTCTTTAAATCTTTTTAATCCCTACAATACTAGATTTCTTGCCTCTTGCTTCTTCTCTTTCCTGCTTGCCTGAGCTAGTTCAAATTGCTTTCACAATGCTTAAAATCAAGTAGAGATGTTACTGAGAGCCACAAGAAGGAGTAGGTCACCACTCAGCAAGGCCAGTACCTCTAGTTCACCCTAGCACAGAGTAGATGATGCAGGAAATGTGTATTTTCTTCTGGGCTGGAATGGGGCAGAGATGTTGTGTAGGAATGCTAGAACCACTTGAGAATGTGCCATAAACATGAAAATCTTGTAGTCTTAATCCAGTCAACTCTGTGTGAGCTGAGTCATTGGGGATGTGATGATTTTAATAGCCTTTGCAGCTGGACTAAAATTTAAAGTTTCTTGCAAAGATGGCAAAAGGCATACTCAGAATGCTATTCTGCCTGAATGGATATCTTTGTCTAAAAGAACACACAAATAATGTGCTAACATAGTTTTTAACATTGTTTGAAAATATATTTATTTGTCCTTCCTTGATTAAAAAGAAAATAGTTTCGAAAGAAATACACAACCTGAAACAGGCAGTGCAACATGGAAATAGCAGCCAATGATTTCAATTTAAAGGCAACATGGAAAGCATGGCAACCAATTTGATTAAGAAGAGAAGAAAAACTAATTGTGAAACAGCAAGAGAAATATTACGGCTTCAAAGCTCTCCCCAAATACCTTCCCAATATTTTCTAAGACTGAAAAAGTGTAGAGGAAAATGGATTTGTGTTTTTTTCTTAACTATATGACAATACAGCACCCTATATGCCTTTTGCATTTCCATGTTGTTTGAACAGGACAGCTAAAGCTCATTTATGTAAGAATTTGAAAAAAGCAATCACTCTAAAATTTTTAAAAGTAAGGTCTTGAGTAATCTTTTTAGCCACAGTCATATTCCATTTATGAATTCCTCATGATCTTTGCTCAAGTCCTGAAATTTTTTAAAATTCCTTTTTCTTTCAAAATATTTACCAGTTATCTCATATGTACATCATAGCAATAAGTTAAAATGCAGTATATTACACTAGATCTATTTTTCTGTTACTTCCTGCTTGCCTACAGCTGGCAAAGGTAAGTTTTAGTTGTTTTTCTGTTGCTTAAATACATTTGTTAACAGATCTTCTGTTACTGTTTGACAATTTTTTTGCACCACTTGATTCACTCAGAAGGTATCAGTCGTGGATCTTTCTTTTAGAATGAAATTTAGCAAATATTTATACTTTTAAATCAATACTTCTGCTTATTTTGCCCAGATTATGTAATAGGAAATTCTGTTTTCACAAGGTGTATTGTGTTCAATAGGTCACCTTACTCATTATGATCATCTGGATACTGTATCAGTATGCTAGATGTTTCATTTGCAACATCCAATCTCCTGATTTCAAAATACTTAAATTACTTGTCAGTACTTAAACCTTCTCTCTTAAAAAAGGGGCATCTTTTATATTTGTGTGGTTAACCAGTGAAAAAAACCCAAGAGGTTATTATAAGAATGATTCAGCTCTGTATAATTTTCTACATGATGGCAGAAAGAAATATTAGTACTTTTTCTTTTTTGTCATATGTCTTACTATGAGTATTGTTTATAGAATATGATAAACCTGATACTTTTATAAGAAGGAAAACTTTTAAGAAATGCTGAAATCAGTCATTTTCACACTAAATATAACAAATTTGAAGGAGTTTTATCTGTGTTTGGACATTTTGGAAACTATAGATAACTTCATGTGTTGTTTGTTACTTTTGGTCATGTAGTTGTGTTGAATTAATGTGTTTAAATTGTGCAGTTAAATTGCACTAATTAAGAGAGGCCATTTCCTGTACCTGTGTCAAAAATATGAGCTAGGCTTGTCATTAAGGATAGGGTAGTCTAATGCTCATTGAAATGTTGCTAATCTATGTAATCACATAAGCTACAGATCTTTCAAGCATTTAAAATACATTCTGCTGCTTCTCTGGGGTGATGGTCTCATACCTTACACCATCGACATATTGTCATACTGTTTATTTGCTACATCCACCTTGGTGAAATCTGTCACATGGATGTGACTCTTGCTTTGACAATGCAAAGCCAAGTGATATGAATTAGTTTCTGCATCTTTCTAGGATTTGATTTTGCAGATCCTTCAGCTTGAATTAAATAATTCTCCCATCCACAAATACAGCTGAAAGTTGGACTTGACATGGATCAATATGATCTGGGGCTAAATTTCTAAATGTGACTGATTATGTTAGCATCATGCCCACAGATCAATATTGAGTTTTATTATGAACCTGACTCTATAATTGGGTTTAATCAATAAACTTTTGTCTCCTTTCTTTAGAAATTTTAGATTTCTACTATGCAGGTTTTCAAAATTGCATTTAGGATACACTTAGATCTATACTTTTCTGGTAACGAATATAAAAAGACCTAGGTTTGAATTTAAAGGAACAAA
This sequence comes from Acrocephalus scirpaceus scirpaceus, assembly GCA_910950805.1. Taxonomy (NCBI): domain Eukaryota; kingdom Metazoa; phylum Chordata; class Aves; order Passeriformes; family Sylviidae; genus Acrocephalus; species Acrocephalus scirpaceus. The sequence continues at coordinate 22,154,912 of OU383777.1, forward strand.
GAGCTAAGACCCTATTGAAAGGGGAAGTCAATTTTTAAGTTGCTAGGAGTGTTCACCCCAGTACAGTCTATAGAATCCAAGACAGCTAATGTGCTAATACATAACTAGTCCTTTTGGGCACTGTAAGGCTTTTTCTGTCCATACTAGATACATAATTCACATTGAAGACTTTGACAAAACATAACATTAATGAAAGCAATCACTAGAGCTTCTCTTTTGATAAACCCGCGGGGTTTAAAGGCGTTGAAAGATGCAATCTGTGAAGAACAATAAATTTGGGCCTTTGATTGAAGTGCCATTTGGGATGGTATGCTTTCTCAATGTATTTACACAAAATGCTGCTCCCTTTTTCAGTACACTTTGCTGGAAGGTTGAAGGAGCTCTTTGCCATTACTACACTAAGGTTTGTCTCATTAAAAGCTGAGTACAAAAAGAAGGCTGGAAATGACCTAGCTCAAGCCAGTGTGTTCATTTCTGCTCCAGTTTGCCATTTGAGAAGTAGGCTTCAAGCCATGTTGAATATTTCTATTAAGTGGTACTTTGAACTGCAGTAAAGATGCTCTTTCTTTCTGAAGAAATAAATGCATAAACCTGTTTAGAGTTCTTTTAGTATTTTTCCTTTTCTTTCTTTTTTTTTTTTTTGTAATATTTTGTGGTTATTTTGCTAAAATTAGAAAGAGAGCCATACTTAATCAAGAAATTACAAAATATTTTTCTTCTCTACTCATTGTTTTTAAATTGAAATATTTGCAGATCCCACTAGAAAACAATGCTTTAATACTTTTTAAATGTACTATGTTGTGTTTTCTGGCAGCCTTTCTAAATTTTGGTTTATCTGTTAGTGGGTAGCTTTTTTTTTCACAGTTACACTCTGTAAATTGGTATGATAGAAAAATAATTCAGGAATAATATTTTCAGATTAAAAGATCAGGAATCTGTAATAATACACCTGCAAGCATCTCTCTATATGAGTTATTTCTTTGAGATACTTTCAAGCAAGCTTAGATACTGAGACTTATATGCCATGCGTACACTGGTTGTTTGTAAGGCTGAACACACTCTCACATGTATTGTTCTGCACATTTTTCCTTTGTATAACAGATACAGACCGTGGCCAGAAACATGGCATGGATGAGTTTATTTCTGCTAATCCCTGCAAATTTGACCATGCTTCCCTCTTTAGACTGCTTCAGAGACAGACCTTGGATCACAGATTGAATGACTCCTATTCTTGTTTGGTGAGTGCTGGCTGGAAGATAGATATAAAGAAGTGAGAAATAGTTGTTACAAAGTAGTCCTTTCTTCTTCGTTCATTCAACAACTGCAGTTGTAGGTGGAATAAAGGATCCAATCGATTGGTTTTAAATCTGAAAATTACATACTTGCAAGCCGCTGCTGTGCCACTCAATAGAAAGCAAAGAGACACAAACTGTCTTCAATTTCATCAGCTGAAATTTATCGTGTCCTCTGGGGATGTTTGAACAAAACCAGAAAGTTTTGACAATGGCAAGAACTCCTGTGGTGGGATTTACTGACACCTGTACAGGCATTTTAAGGTCCAAACATAGTTGCCTCATCTCAGACATTTTCACCTGTCTTGTAATTCTTCATTCCACTCTGGTGTGAAGGAAAAACACCAAAGAAAGGAGGCAGACCCATAAGCAATATAGTTATGTGGGCATATATGCATTACCTGAGCTGCAAGTAACAAAGGGGAGTATAATTATTAAACAAAAGAAAATTGAATGTGATCTCTATATCAAAATGAATGTTTTCCATATTCAAAGAACACCATCATTACCATCATAAAAGGTAAGATGTTGGCTGCAGTTTCCTTTTTGTACAATCATTTTCTGTTCTGTGCTTTGTGAACCAGTTGAGGATGGGGCTGCTTCAGGTTTTGTTTTCATTAGGGAAGAAAACCAGCAAAAATCTTGTGGAATTTCAGGAGATTATACACACTCTTTAAACAGATTTGTATGGGTCAGGCCTCATAACTTCCTTAGGCTTTATTTTTCACCTGATTATCATGCCTGAAATTGTGATCTCTCACTGAGGATCTAAAATGCCTCACAGCACATAATTTTTTTTTCACTTAAATGTCCCAACAGCAACAAAAAATTATAATGGGTATTTTTATTTCTTTTTTCCATTGTTCTGATTAGTCTTGTAATACAAAGATAATAATTGGAATCTTAAGGTTTGTTTGCAGTTTCTGAAAAAGGGAAAAATCATTATTTGATGACAGTTGCCTCCCTTTTAAAATACTGCCAGATGTGCATGTATAGAAAAGTTAAAGGACTCATTTTCTGTCTGTGGGTTTCACACTGACTCAAAGAGGCCTGAAGGTACATCTGTACAAAGTAATTGGCACTCAAAGAGAAAATGGTTAGCTTTCTACCAGTGCATTGGGGTCAAAATCTTTTTTTATAATAATAATATAGTAAGACACTTAATATAACCTTGAAATCAGGAACTTTAGGAAGAGGTTAGGTGAAATGCACAGTGCTATAGCAACCATAAAGCAGATGTATTTGTTACCATTCTTTTTCAAATTCAGCTTTTAATAAATGGAATAGATGATAATTTTTAATTGCATATTTAACTACATTTTTTTATTTTAAAAAAATTGGGAATGTCAAGGTAACAATAGAATACATGGACATGTAAGTGTGATTTTTTTTCCTCTAACAGTTCGTGTCCTATAATTTTTTAGAAACAATTCAACCCTTATTTCAACAAATACAGTGTAACCACACACACAACTTGTAAAAAAATTAAAAAGCATAGGAATTAATTCTTTGCAAAGTTCTGTATTGCATTATTATATAACTTCAATTTCTTCAATTCTGTATTTCTATTGGTATAAGGAGAGTATTGAGGAGGCAGGGGATTTGGGGTTCTGGGGTTTTTTTCAATTATAAAATAAAAACTGTGTGGTTATCTAATACCAATACTTCGTAGGATATTGTTGTGTGTTTGAGAGACTTGTGCATGATACAGGATTTAACAAGGGCAAGGAAAGCACACATTGATATGAAAAATGACCACACAAACAGATCTTTTAAGAGAGACTGAAGTTAAATTAATGAGTTCTTCAAAGTTTTGTACTCTTGTCACAATTATATCTTATGAGTATAAGGATAAATTTTAATCGTTTGCTTTTGTACTGCTAGGCAATGATATGCAACATTTTGTTATGTTTTTCATAAAAATGTAGGGAGAGATCAGTGACAATGACAACATATTGGGGGAATATCAATCACAATAACCACCACTGATTATATCTAGGGCTAGGACACAAATTATTGCAGAAATACAGTTAAAATTCCTTTTCTTTTTTCTTTCAATAGAATACCACATTTTGTATAAAACACTGTGTAAGCTGTATAAGGCATTGCAACATGATCAGATACTAGATTAACATACAAAGTACTGTTCTGAGTTCTAAAGCTAAGTGTTCTCCAGGAGCAGCTGAAGCTCCTTAAAGGCAGTGGAAACACTGACTTCAAAGAAATTAATTAGGAGCAAAAAAAGATTATTAAATATTAAATACCTTTGAGGTGTCCTTGTTTGCAGATAATATTTTAAATTGAAGAGTTTGGGGGGGATATAAAGCTTAAATTCCTGTCTCAGACAAGTCTTCTAGTAAAGAGACAGATTTTTTTTTTTAAACTGATGTGAATATATTTTTAAGTATTTTTCAATAGTATTTTTGCTAATATTTTATACAAATATTAAGCATCTGATCTTGCCGAAGTATTCACAAGCATTAGGGAAATATTGGTCTTCAGCTGCTATATTGGTGTTATAAATTCAGGAATTTGCAAAATCATTTTGCTTATCCAAGTTATTTGTATATTTGAGTTCAGGTATTCCTCAATCTCTTTTAATTATTTGATGAGATGGAATGATGAGAGATGATATGATGAGGGGGAAATATCACCACAATCAAAACAAAAAGAAAAGTGCTTACATAGAACAGCTGTGCAGTAGTTGTAGTTTTCCAAGGTTTATATTTTTCTCCAGGCTGCTTTTTGGAAGCTCACTCTGCTACTTATCATATTTCTACATCAAGACTCAATTCCATTTTTTACAGTCTGGATTCACTCAAGAACTGTTTTTGTGATGTGAAGGAGTCTGTACTTTGCTCATGTCTGTGTCAGGGTTTCAGGGTTAAGCTCTTCTCATCAAGACTGAGCAAGAAAGCTCTCAGCAAGTTTGATAATATCTAATAATTATTTAAGGTCAAATCTTACTCATCTTACTCAGATGGCTTTTAACAAACTACCTAGCTTTGCATCTCTTTACTAGTAAAAGTTGTTTTAAAGATGTTAGAAGTGCATACATGTTACATGGGTAAAGGGTTGAATTGTGGTCAGAATATTAAAGTTGCAGCCACAGAGAATTGACCATCCAGAAACTGTGTCTTAATGTCCGTGTTAATGTCCCTCAGCATTTCCCAAATTTTAGTCTGTATCTTACAACTGATTGATAAAACAAAATTATTTTAAAGTGTTAGTTTAATTTAGGTTTTGATACATAACTTAATCTGTACCAGACTTTGGATGTATTAGCATGTTTTTTGTAAACAATGTATTTCATAGTAATGGTAACTCATAACTGCAAATAGTTTCCTGACATTTAATCCTTTCAGTGAGAGGGCTATTGTAGGATCTAGCTTCCAGTGCTGTCAGCATTAGTCAGATGGACTATTTTAATATAAAAAGTTTTTGTAATGGACATAAAAGTCTATGTTTCTCTTCTTTGCCTGATTTAAAGCTGAGAGTGGGACAAAAAAAATCTCAAAACATTGTGTGGTTTTTTGCGTTTCAGGGCTGGTTTAGCCCAGGTCAGGTCTTCGTGTTGGATGAATACTGCGCTCGCTACGGGGTGAGAGGCTGTCACCGCCACCTCTGCTATCTCGATGAACTGATTGAATATTCAGAAAATGGTTCTGTCATTGATCCAACCTTGCTCCACTACAGCTTTGCATTTTGTGCATCTCATGTTCATGGTAACAGGTAATTTAATGATATCTTTTTTAATCTATGGCATTTAAATGCATAATCTGAATAAGAGTATATATAGGCTCTTGCATTCACCAGGTAGGGAGGGTACTGCACACAACAGAAATCAGTTCATGAAAGTTTCTTCAAGGGTACTGGAGGTTCCATATAGATTACTGTTAAAAAAATCTCCTTTTAGCATGTATTGTCTTAATGCAATGTGTTTTTGAGATACAAGGAACTCATCTTGTTAAAAGGGTAGTTTTCATTCTGCATTTATGCTGTGGTACTAAATAGTGTTTCCAGCAAACATTTCGAACAATTTTGCAGTTTAAGGGAAATTTTGACTCTTTTTCTGCAGTATGTGGTTTGGCAACTATTCATACTATGCTGAGTTCTTCTGTCTGTGCTATCACAGAGAGAGATAACATATTTTGGGAATTAGGTGTAACCCCCAGCCAGGAAGAGCTATGACACTTCTGGAATCCTTTCCACTAGACAGGTAGACTACTTCAGGAGCTTTGGCCACAGTAGTTGTCTTGGGATGTTATCTTCATTCCATCTGCTAGTGAAAGACTTAGAAAAAAATTAGGTTGTTGCTTTGCTATTTTTGCACATTCTTTAAAAGAAGCACTGCTTCATCTATGTCTTATTCCAGACTGTGAGAGGACAAGCTCTGCTGTTGGAGCACAGCTATTGCAGATCAAATCTTTGGATAGCTCAGGTCAGGAGGGACCACAGGACATCTCTAGGCAAACCTCCTGCATGAATCAGGGTCAATTATGAGGTCAGACCAGGTTGCTCAGGGCTTTTTCCAGTCAGGGTTTTTTACCCCATTTGAACCTGTCTAATTTCAGTGTAGTTATATTTATTGTCTCTTGTCTACCACCCAGTACACCCAGAGGGCTGTCACTCAGTCCACCTCAACACCTCCTATTCTCCAGGCTGAGCAAACCCAATTCACTCAGCCTCAAGTCAGGGCACGTGCTCTGGTCTCTGACTGTCACAATGGCAGTTCAATAAACTTGCTTCCTTTTATTTGAGTGGGAAGTGGGGCAGGCAAGCTATCAAATTATAGGAGAACATTCATTTATACCTACTTTGTGCACTAGAGTTGTAGACTGCTGTATGGAATATGTTTAAGAAGTTCAAAAATAGCAAGGAAAAACCTAATAAAAACATCACAGTCCCAAAAAGAAATTACTCTTAGTTGATCCTCAAACTGAATCTTGGTAAGGATTGGAAGAGAGATTTTCTGCCCAAAATGTATGTTTATGTTGCTTTGCTACCAGTCAGCCACAGAGGCTGTTTTACTTGTCCTCAAGCCAGAGAAGAAGAGGTAATCCTTAGGAAAAATATTTTTTCCTTCACTGACTCAAAGCCTCATCTGGAGCTGGGGATTTCTGACCTGAGTGATTTCATAGTGGTAGACTAACAATATATAATACGTGATATTAATATCCAAAATTGAAATGTTTTTAACGTGCTTGAAATGCTGTCAAGAATCTTAACATTAATACCAGTAAGTTAGGAGATTTCTGGCTTTTATTTGGTAACCTATTCTCTGTAAAATCATGCTTCTTCGTCAGTTCCTCAAGAACCTGACACATTCGTATTTCCTATTGAGTCTTAAGTCTTTGTTGTTTCTCGCCTTTTTATTATTGGTTTCAACCTAAGAAGACAAACATATGTGATAATTGCTCAAACTTATTTCAAGAATTCAAAAGAAAGGTAGATACATTTCCTTTTATTTCATAATTTGAGTGAAGGACAACTGTGCACGCAGTGCATGAAAATATCTCAGGGAGCACATCATTTACACAGTGGTAAGCACTCTGTATTCTGTCTGTTCCTACAGTACAGATATTCTCTGAATAGCATTATGAGTGTTTTAGGAATAAAAGAAGTGTTGAACAGAGAGGGTCTGACTAGAACTGAGATATTGTAAAAAGGAAGAGAAAAGAAACATGAAGAAAGAAAAAAAGTAAGTCAAGGACAGAGGCAGACACTCTCACTCAGAATGACAGACACAGATATATGGGCACATAATATACCCACTTATTCATTTACCGCAGCACTAAGAAATAGTAAAAGGTAAAAGAGAATTTCACAGACAATGCACGACAGGCCAAAGTTCTAGGCTGGTCCCTGGCGTTACACATTTTTGTTTTGTAAGTCAGGCTGGGAATCAGAAAGACCACAGAACAAAGGGCTTTGTACTCCGGCCGTGATTTATTTAATTTATATGTCACCTTTGCTTCAAAGAGGGATCTTAGACCCTCCCCTAGCCTGAGAAAGATCATCAAAATTGATCTTGAAGTCAGGTAATAGAGGAGCATGTAGAAATGCAGCCATATCTTTAGTTCATGTTGTCCATTTCTTTTATGGATGAATTTTAAAATAACAGACAATCTGGTGACATCAGTCAAACCATCAGATTCAAGTGTCTCTCACCTTCATTTCTGGTGAAGAGAAACTCAATCTGAATCAGCTTTGGCTCTTTCCACCCTTCAAATATTTTCAAAATTCTTCCAACATGTTTTTGGGTCAAGTGCCCCCTGTGCTGTTTTGCTGCACCATAGGACTTGAAACATGAAATATGTTTCATGCTGTAGGCTATAATCTTGCAGACTTCAACACAATACCGTGGGTTTATTTCAAAACACCTGGAATAAACATGTAGAAGTTTTGTTGTCACAGAGCTTCAGGGACATTTGGAGCACAGAAGATACCTGAACTGAGCTCCAGTGTATGCAGAAGACTTAGTCTCCTGATCTCAGGACTAGAGAACAGTCCCCAGCTTCTTTTTTTTCTTTCCTGAGATGAAAATATAGACAACAATTTCTGCTAGATTTATCAAATGTACTTGTACTTTTTGTGTCTTATGCCAGAGTTGTTGTTTTGGGAACAGAAATGTTTAATCAGGGTCAAGCACAATGGGCTGAGAAATTCAAAGTATATTTGTCCTTTTCCTTTCCCGTTCGTTAGTCCTATGCAACTGGGCTAACAAGCTGCTTATGTAGAAAAGACATTTCTGCTTTTGTAAAACACTCTCCTCCTAAATAGCCAACAAGGAAAATATTTCACTAAAAAAATAGCTGTGCTGTGTTTAAACAAATATACATGGGTTTGAGTCTACTGTTTTCTTGTATAAATAAAATAATCTTTCATTGTCTGTACTTCTGGTGCTGTGTGGATTTACTGTACCATCTCCTTTGGCTTCTCATCACAATGATTTTCTTTTGAAATATTCCATGGTCGTTCATATGAAATATTCTATATAGTCCCGATCAATATAGTTAGTTCACAAGTAAACTTTTTGCTCTGCACTTACGCATAAACTTATTGCTGGTGAAAGTGAAATGGGCAGAACAGGGAACTATAGGACATTTCTGAATGATGACATTTCAGTCTAAACAGTCCAGGTAGGAGCTATTGTTTTCTTCCCCATCATATTCACTCTTGTCTACTTTTCATGCTGTGACTTCTATTTAGTCTCTCTTGTCTGAAATGAATGCTGGTGGGTATCACATGAAGTGTGAAGTGACTTCTTTCCACATGCTGAGTTACAGACTGAATTGAAAAATTCAAAATTCAAGCATATTCCCTTGTTATACCTTTTCTTATTCAGAAAGATATCTGATGAAACGGAAGTTCAGCTATGAAAAGTGAATATGAAAGTAATGCTACAAAAATCAGTATATAACTGACAATATATAGGTTGGGGTTTTTTTCTGTCTTTATTGTAAAAGCTTCAGCCCATGTGTGTTTCCATAGAAGAACAGTCATACTGAGTCAGGGTTCTTCTAAGACAATCAGTCATCTGTCTCCAGTCATCTGTCTCTGCTTGGAGTAAAAGAAGAGCAAGCATGTGCAGTATTTCCTCTTTCTGACTCCCAACTCTTTGCAGCTTAGAATATGCCCTGTTTGGTAACCTGGAGTGAGTCTTTATTTCAGGTACTTGTCCACTGCACCCCCGAACCTCTGTAAGCCCTTTTCAACCTCAACACCTCTGGCAGCAAGTTCCACAACTCAGCCTCCTCTTGCTTGAAGAACTATTGCTTTGAACTTGACTCCTACACATCTTATTTCATGCTCTGCTGCTATTGGAGAAGTAAAGGAGAAAAAAGAAAAATCCTGTTCTGTCTCTTTGCTATTTAAGAATCAAGAACTGGAAGTGAACAATGCAATGATTGCATTGGATGGAAATTTTCTGCTAGTTCCTTATCCTTTTCTGGTGTTTCCCAGTGTTGATTTGCTCCTTCGACTGCTACTGAACAGGGACAATTTCATGGAATTATCCATCATAAAACCAGGATCTCCATTCTCAATAACAACTGTGTTTTCTTTGTATTTATCTATGTTTATCATTGTTTTCTGTTGTATTGCTACCTAATTTCTTGGGGTCTTTCTGGGATTCCACACTATGCCACATAATCATTAAAATTGCATTGTCTATTGCCTCAGTTCTCAGCGGTAAGCCAAGTCATTTATAAATACTGTAAAACATCACAAGTCTCACCAGATATCTCTGCAGAACTCTATTGATAACACACCTTCACAGCAGGTACTCATCTCTGTAATTTTAAATGTAAACGTAGCAAATTTTACTCAGACACTGATTAATTGCCTTTAAAGCCTTTGATTAGGGACTCTGTCAAAAGAGCTTTGGAAATCCAGGTATTTCATATGAGTCAGGTAACACTCATCCACCTGTTTTCAATCCTTTTAGAGAACTTCAAGATCAGAAGGTAAGATTTCTCTGTGTTATGGCTTCAAAGCCATACAGACTTTACAGTAGATAATATTTACCCAAATATCCTTCCTTTTATTCTTAAGTATCCTTATATTATAATGCCTTCTAATTTTCTGGGATGCGTGTAATACTTACTGGCCTGTATTTCCCTTGGCTCCTTGAAGACTTTTTCTGATTTTTATCCTCCCGTTTTGATTCTGATCTCCAATTCCCCACAAGGATGGCAGTTCTGGGTGAGAACCAGGTGGTCCTGGAAACTTACTAATGTCTGTTTTTCTCATTTGTTCCATAAGGGGTTGTTTTAGTTGCTTTCATTTTTAAAACATACTTCGCTGAAAATTAAGAATTCTTTTGATGTGAACAAAGAAGGGTTTCAGCATAGAAGTCTTCTTTATAATATTTTGCTTCATAATAATACACCAGTACAAAAAAGAAATTGTTTTCTGTCTCTGTAATAGCCTTGCCCTCTCTGAGAGCTACTTTTAGGTCCTTGCTGTCAATTTGGCAATGTAGACTCTCTGATAGGCTTCTTGCTTTGGTTATGCTTGGAGGAAATAGAGTAGAATAAAGGGTCACACAAGAGAAGTGAAACTATGAAAAATTCGTAGTTTCATATAAATAATAATAAATGAAAAAATAAATGAAATTTATTTTTCATTTTTCAGTGTTTTGGGGTAAGAAACGTTTATTGCAATTTTGCATTTTGTGTCAAGTCATTTAAAAATGTTCAGAGAAATCATTAGTTTTAAGTCTGGGATGAGGAACATCATAAAAATAAAGAAAATAATATCATTACATTGGTCTGTCTCTTCTGATTTTTTTTCCCTGGAACTTCTGAATAGGTATTTTCTTCTCTGACTAACTTAACTTTAAAGAAAGCTTGTCTATATATTGATGATTTCTCCTTGATTTTATGTCTTCCATAAACAGTATGTAATAAGATTTAAAATAAGTCCATAGTTTCACCATTTATCTGCATGTGGTCACCATCTGACATGAAAGGTTTTGTCCAGTTGATCTCTTCCCAGGAGTGTTATGTTTTCATATGCACAATTTTATATATAAAATATTTGAATATCATGTAGACTTTTTCTTAGATAGTTTTCCCCAAAAAATATTGCTAACAGGATTTTGTGGAATATTTTGTTTTTAAGGTCTTAAAAATGCTTCCTGTTTCTGCTGTTTCTTATTCACTCTCAATCCTACATGTTCTGTCTGTATTGTAATTATAGCAGGTGCAAGGTCTACTTTTACTGTTTCTTATTGGCAACTGGACCTTCTGCATTAATCTTAGATCTGTTCCAAGGCTGTCCAACAGCTGGAGGAAGTAGCCTGAGCTCCCTTACAGTGCGAATCTTTAGGGAAGTGTGTAACATTGGCCTACTAGTCTCTCTCGTGTTTGATACAGCATCTAGAGATGTAACAAGAGTCTTGTTTTTGTAGTTTGTCTCATTTTTCTATCAGTCATCTATAATGAAAATGGTGGGAGTCAATTTCTCGTACTTAAACCCATGTATTTATTCAGAAGTCATTTGTTATCAGTCACTATTTGCCTAGAACAGTGGAATGAGAAAATGACCTTTTAGGATTGATATGCTAATGGGAGTTTGTGCTGCTAAATGAGAAGCAGTATTCTCTCAAAATGAGAAGCAGTATTCTCTCAAAATAAAAAACTATCTCTCTTCTTCCAAGTGAATATAATCTTTCCTTTTTCTGAGGTTTGTTGGGCAATGCTGAGAATAGAATTTTTTCACTAGGCCCTGTGTCAAACATCTTACATCATCCAGTTCATCCTACTTTTTTGGAAACTGCTTTTTTGGAAACTGCTCACCAAAGGTATGTGGAGCACAGAGGAAGGTGAACCTTTAATTTAACCTGTATTCTCCTTTTTAAGGGGTTTCCTTATGAGCATCACAGGCCCAAGCCTCTAATGGGAGACCTCTCTAAATAGTTATGTTTGGAGTAACTGGTTTAGTTTATATATTTTTTTTCATGTATGTCATTCAATTAATAGCACAGTTTTCTATATATTACTCTTGTAAATAGCCAGCAAAAAAGTTGTCAGTGGGGTTCTCTTGTATTCAAAGCTAGAAGCAAAACACTTCTCCTTGTTGCAGGTGCCAACTGAAGCCATGTTGACTTCAACTTTGTTTAAAGTAAGGTTATTGTCCTGTGTTGAATTGTTCCTAGCTGTAATAATGTTAAAAAAAAAGTGTCCTCACTTAGTTATTAATAGAGGCACATTTTTCAATGTCTCAAAACAAATCTGCTGAAAAGCCTCAGAGAAAATATCAATAGAAAATCAAATATAATTCACATATTAAGAGATGTCATTATAAAGTTCTGCCTGTTCAAGGTTATATTTGCCATCTTAGGCAATGAAGGAATGCTGTTACATACACTTACCATCCCTAATCATTATACAATATTTTGTTATTAATTTCAACTGATTACTGCCTTTATATACCCTTATACATAGGGTAAAATGATACTATATTAATACATGCTTTGCTTTTGGGTAGAAGGCCATTAATGAATCCCACCTAAAATAAAACTGCAGAAAATATTATTAAAATTAACCTAATTTATGATCTTAATCTGTTTCAGTGACCTTCAGAATTGGTCTTTTTCATTCAGTTGTGAAAAAAGGGCATGACCTGTAAGCAGATGTCAGAGCAGCCTGAAACTGCGTACAGCAGAAGGCTCTATTGTGCCAGTTTATGTCAGAATATTTGAAGAGTAGTTAATATAAACAAGAAACTGCTCAGTCTTCAAGTGTCTGCTGGTTAAAGCTGTGTTTGAATGCCATGTGGTAATGCACTGTCTTCATTTTCTGTGATAAAACGATGCCTGCTCTGTCCACTTACAAGCTGATAGTGGAAATCATCGTACTTATATTTCTGTAACATAAACCATGGACTCTGCAAAAGCCTTAATACAGTTGCATTTTAAAGGAAAATTTGGATATTTAAGTTCTTGATTATTAAATCTTATAAACATAATAAAAATTCTACTTCAAATTCTAAAAAATTTAATCTTTTGTTTTCTAACAAGGACGAACTTTTAACTTGCTAATTTGAAACTTTTCACTGTTCTTTCATCTGATTGTACATCATGCTAAATATAAAAACAGGTGCTTTTAGAAAGCACTGAAGTCTTCTAAAACAATTTGTTTCTTGAAAAAGGGATTACTTTTAAGTTTGGGTTTGTTTTTTCTATGTCCTTGAAATGTAGTTTATTACAGAAATGTCTTAAAGACCTTAGCTGAAGTATTTTTTCTTTTATTTTGTTTTTCATAATAATTTCTCATCGTGCTCTGGCAATATGGCAAACTCTTTTTGGTCAGCCTTACTGCTCATACCTGTGTGTAAGTTAGAATATCAATCTGTGCATTACTCTCCTCATATTCTTTGTTTTTATGACACACCAAAGTGATGGTCTATGTGTTTAATGAGGAAAGCACATTGAAAATACTTTCATAATTTTAAAAATATGTAAAGATGCAAAAAAGCACCAGTATCAATGATGTTCCAGAGTGAAAAAGTCAGGCAGGTTCAGTTAGTATTTCCAAGGCTGTCTTAACAAAGAAGCCTTGCTTAAGGTAACAGTTCAGTCTCTGAGAGGCCACTAGGAGAAGCTGTTTCCAAAGTTGAGGGCTGGAAAGAATGCACAGTCAACCCAGATCCATCAGATCTAATTCCCGTTGGAACTGGAATACAGTTTTATCTTATGTGCTGTGGGTCTTCACAATAATCTTAATCTTACAATTAATCAAGTGACCTCCGCAAATTATTGCAGGTTTTAAGACCTATAGAGATCAAAATAATGCTAGATGATGCTCCAAGCCTTAAAGGATTATATCACGTGAAGAAACACAGTCCATTGCAACAGGAGCACTGAAATCCATTGCCTAATCAGTCAGCTTCTCTAGAGTAACTGCTGTCAGGACAATAATCTTGCAAGATTTTTGCAGTAAAAAATAAGTTTTAAAATTCTGGTCAACCTTTACTTTTGGTTCATTATTTAAGTGGTTTATGGTTAAACAGCTATTTTCCACTTGAATTTACTAGCTCTAATTCATGAGGTTTTCTTTCAAATCTCTTCTGATATTTAAGTCTGAGTGAATTAAACAATTTGACTTGTGACCAGAGACAACATTACATCTGTGCCAGTTAGACTGTGATCTAAGTGGATAAGACAAGTCAATCCAAATCCAATTGACAGAGTTCTCAAACAATGGTAAACTAATATATGGGAGAGAGAAGGCTACTCAGGTTTTGAATGTTCACTGTTTCACCTAGTTCTCTAATTCTAAAAAGTGTTGTGAACAATAAGGAGAAAAAAGAGGGTGGAGGAAAGGAAAATTCACTCTCCATTACTTTCTTGAGAAGATGATGTTAAAATGAAAACTCTTCTTAAGAGAGTCCATCACTTTTCTTGGCTGAGTTCTTGTAAGAGAGGTCCCAGGCTGCAATATCAAACCTTAGTTTGATAAGGTTTTGAATTTAAAAAAATCAAGTCCATAACATTTGAGACAGTAGGAAAGACACATTTGTTGTTGCTGTTAATTGCAAAGTAGTTCTTGCACAGTTTATGGATGACCTAAATTTTTGAAAACTATATGACTGTATGAGTCTGATTTTCCTTGTAGGCACAGTAATTCAGAAATAAAAATAACCAGATCAAAACAGTGCTATTTATTTTATTCAGTCTTCAAAGTAAATAAAGAAAAAATACCCAGAAGATTAAATGAGTGGGAATTTTGAAGTATTTATCTATTTTTAATATTTCAGCTTATTTTAGAATCAGATTCTTTTTTTCCATGGATTCTTTTCTAATCAGTAGTATGTATATAGTCCCTAAAGTAGAAAAATTATCACCAGCATGATATGTCTCAGAACTGTGTTGCAAAAATGCTTTTTGATATTTTTGTTGCGATAAAGTTTGCTCCAAGAGGAAACGAAATTGTGATTTAGATTCTGTGCTATTTTCTAAAAGCATATTTTCAAGAGATGAGTTTTTCAGTGCTATAGGTGGTAGTTTTCCAACATGTTTTTGTGTACTCCCTCTTCTGGGACATCTGCCTCTATGCAAACATATATTTAGCAGTTCTCAAATTTGTTGTCAAGAAGGTTCTTTATGACAACAAACTCAGTGAAGTGACAGGTCCCTGGTACATAGTGATCCTAGCCTTAGTGCAGGATGACAGATATGACATCCTACTGGCTCACCTTTTTCACTTACTGTTATCTGGACCCCTAGGTCTTTCCTGACATACATACGACATGCCCCAGCGAGGCTTAATATGACAGAACTATTTACTTTATCAGTCCAGAGTGCAATCTCTCCTGACAATGAAATCAGACAGTGTAATTTACTTAAATTTGAGCTCATTCTATTTGTCAGAAAGCTGAGGTGAAGTATCCTGGCATCCATCAAAAGAGAAAAGATAAGTTTTTTGCTCTTTCACATCAAATTTATACAACAGAGTATTGATGTGCCTGACTACTCCCATCCCCACCATATCTGATTTTTTATTGTTGTCTTCACAATAATTTAAGGAAATCAGGCATTCTTTCCACCTTGACTTGACAGGTCAAAAATATAAGTGATTTAAACGGTGAGAGAATTGTTTATGTCAGGACTGGGTAGTAACTTATCCCTCCTAGATTTAAGTATAGTGCAGAAAGTTAAAGTAACAATTTACGAAAAAGATGCTCACAGAATCCTAGAATGATTCTTGGAACATTCAGAATGTTCCAAGAAAGAATGTTGTCTTTCTTTATGTCATTTTAGTACAATTTTCTCAGTTCTAGAAACACTGAGATAGTTTTGGAAGCTCTGGAGAAGATACAGGGCAGATCCACACAGTGTCAGGTTCAGAAACTCAGGTGAGAAGGAGTAGCTGATTTGTTACCTTGGAGCTGGAAGTTAGGAAAGTAACAGGAACATTTCAGATACTTCATTTTAAAGTATGCTGTATGTGGGGAAGTTGTGCCTGCATGGCTAAAATAATATTTGGGAATTGTGTTTTTATTTTTTTTTATTTTTGTCATCATTTTAACATAAATACATTAGCAAGACCAAGTGTATGTTTAACATAGTAAATATAAGCTTATTTTTAATTACTATGACTTAAATTTGATGTTTAAAAAAATGCCAGTGCTTTTGTTTTTTAAAGGCTTTTGAGTTGCATCTTTAATGCTGCACCAATACGGAAGTCTTGATTACATTACGCAATTTGTCAGTATAAGATGGGGAATCAAACTCGACCCTCACTATGCAGGATTCCTAGGTGTTGCCTGCTGTGGCTTTTCTTGCTGTACTTTCCCTCCCACCTTTACTTTAAAATCACTTTTAGTTATATTGTGCCTCTAGGAAAATAAACAGAAGGTTCAAGGAGATGAAATTTAACAAGATTTGAGTAGGTCTCTCTACTGTGACAATAGTACTAATTTTCTTGGGAAAAGATACTGTCTTTTGAAAGGATTTGGGAGAATTATATGCTAACTTGTGTTCATATTGAGATGATGTAGAAACTTAGGACTTGAATTCAAAAGTTCAGCTCAAAAGTTAAATTCTTTGTCCAGTTGCAGCCTGTTCTTTAACTATATTCTCAAGTAACTGTTTATCCTTTGAGGCAATGAGAAAATGAAAATGGGAGTTAACACTCATGTTAAATGAAAAGTTTAGAAATAAAGATCATTGTCCAAAGACAAATCAGCATGAAAAGATACCAATGATTATTAAATATTTAATATTACAGGCCAGATGGAATTGGAACTGTATCTGTGGAAGAAAAAGAAAGGTTTGAGGAAATTAAGGACAGACTTTCCTCTCTTTTAGAAAACCAAATAAGCCATTTCAGGTGAGTGTATAATTTATTCAATGAATGCTACATTTATTCTGGAAGAATTTTCTCATGGTGTTTAATTTTGGTCTTGAACGAGTGGAGTGAAAATAAAATGGTCTGCTTGCAAAGGAATAGCAAAAATATTGAATAATTTATTTGCAAAAGTAGTTGTACTTGAAATTTATTTGTGTAATATGTGTGTCAATAGATCTGATAGAAAAGATTATGCAAGAATAGGCCTTGATTTTGTTGATTTTTTTAAAGTTCAAGCTTTGTATAAGTGTAACCAAGAAAATTCTCTGAATGAAAATGACTGTACCATAACTATTTCTGGATTACTATGGATCAGTAAAATCATATAAGTAAAGAACATCTTTGATAGATGGCAGCTAAAACTGTCCTTGATATCTAATGTAATTTTCTTGGTTTCATGATACACTTATCTTTCTTAAGTTAAGGGTCATGATGCTCAGTAAAGAGTTTGTCATAGTAAGGACTGTCAATGCCAGCAGAAGATGTTAAGAGGAGTAGAAGAAACAGAGGATACATGGGGTTTCCTGCTATTTGGTAGCAATTGATGGTTTATAAAACTACAGTATAGTTTTATAGTTTAAAACTATATAGTTTAAGCTATTGTATAATTTTTTAGTATAAAAATTGCAGGTAGACCACCAATCCTGTTACTTTGTCACACTAAACCAGCCTATCTGCCGCTATTCTGTCAATCTAATCCTTTTAGACTGTATGTATAGAATTTTTTGTCTCTGTATCACATCATAACAGCCAGTCTCACAATGTAAATAGTTCTGTGTGAAGCAGAACTTTTGTTTGGCAGGGTTGACTATGACTTTATTGAATGCCTCTCTGGTTTGATGAGGTAAATCTCTAGTATTCAGTGGCATCATAGGCCATTGGGGATTTTTTTGAGCATAGAGAACATAGCAGCCTTCACTTGGGACTTCATATCCATATTAAACTAAAGAGAGCTAGGTTTCTCCTTGGAGAGTATTACTTTTGGGAAAAAACAATGGTCTTTCCTCTTTCCTCCCTTCTATGGGAATAAAGAGCTCTTGCAAGAGAAATGATACAGAGTTCTCCCTACCTTCAGGCCTTTACGTGCATGAGGCTAATTACAAAATGCTGATAAAGTCTAAATGATCTTTTGAGTTGGAACAAATAAAAATCCTCATCATGTCTGCTAACTTACTCAGAGTTATGTTGATAAGCTTGGGCTGCAACAGTGATCATAGAATCTTTCTGCCTCAATCTTGGTGGATTTCAAGCAAATTTAAACAGCATTAGAAATTTCTCCTTGAGAGCAATTAAATGTGTCATTCAAACATGAATTACTTCACCCTTCATAGGACTCTAAGGTTTGTTTGCCTTAAAATCCTATTTAATCAATACCGACAAACTGTGCTCTGCCAGGTGAGGAGTAATTACTATTTCTTACTGTGAAAAAATATTAGAAATAAAATTTAAAAATAAATGAAATGCCTGGATTTAAACAAGGATACTAGCATAATACTGGAAGGAAGAAAAAAGATAGTGCCTTAAAATCTGAATTTATAAAGCATATAAAGTCACAATGTAGGGCATCCTGGCAAGGCATTGGAAGTAATATTTTAAATAAAACCTTGACTCAAGACATGTATAAGGATTGCAAGTGTCAATTAACAAAGAATAACTTTGGCTGTTAGATTGCTTTCTTAGGAAAACATGGTGTTAAATCAACTCCATAATTCAGTCCTTCAAAATTGTTATGATAACTGTGAAATGCAGAATATTTTGAAAAATAGATTCAACAGTAAGGATTTATACAGAGTATGCACTGAATTTCCCTGCTTTGGCCTTACTGTCTTTGAATGCCCTGTATTCCTTGTCGTCAGGTAGTCCCACCATCTCCCAGGCTGGCTTCTTGCTTCCATTATCTTTTTTATTGTCAGTTTGGGCATCTGTGCTGGTTTTTTGTTATATTTCCTAGAATATTTGAGAGACTCTCATACCCTTCATGTTCAGATAAGTTTTGTCATTTTTAAATTCCAGATTCTCTACAGTAATCTCTTTATCTTCCTTGAGGAATCTCAAGAGAGGGTGTTTGATTGTTTATTATCACTTTGGTTTCTTAACTGGGGCATTTAGTTGCTACTTTTTTGAATTTTACCTCAGGCTGCTTGTAGATTTCTTGCTTTGTTTTGATTGCATCTTTTAAGTTTTTGCGCTTTTTTTTCAAGTTCTTAATTTTTTCATGGATCCCATTCTTGAAATTATATATACATGTATTAAATCTACATGTACTGAATTTATTTGGCCTGTTCTCTTTTGCTACATTATTAAATTGTATGGTCTTATGATTATTGCTACCTCTTCTGCTCTGCATCTCTAAACTATGTCCTCTTCACATTTGAGACTAAATCCAGAATAAGATCTTTTTTTGTGGGCCTTTAATTAGCTGTTGAAGGAAGTAATTCAAACCTGTGTCCCAAAATATTGTCATTATACCTTGTTCTAATGAGATATCAGTCAAATGTATATGCCTAGAGTTGAAATCTTGAATTTGCAGCTCCTCTAATCTAACTTAATGTTTTGTAAGTGCACTGATCATTATAACTAGGGGATCAGTGGAACAGACTTTTGAGGAACATCAGCACTTTGTTTTTCTCTGCAATGTGTTAATACTTTTCTAAGCTTTGCCTTCTCTCCATTGCTTAGTGTAGTGTGCACTGGTCAGCTGTCATGGACAGTTTAACTGAAGAGTGCATGTCTCTTCCTGCCTTTCAGAGCAGCTCTGAACATTTGCTATGGCCACCTAAGTGACCAGGTCACACCCATCTGAAAAAGACGCTCTCCCTTGCCTGCCAACTGACCTGCAGCCTCCAGTTTTAATACTGCCCTATGGCCTTTTTAATTTTCATTTTCACTGCTATCAGCCTGGTTCTTTATGCAGTCAGCCTGTCCTGTGCTAGTGGCTGTCATCTAAAGTAGTTCTTAAGGTACTTACACCTTTCCTCTCTGTCACCTTGTCTATCCACTGAGACTTCAGATCTCTGCAAGCCTCTCAGGCATCAAATGTGGAAGAGGCAATATTTCTGAGAAAGCTATCATGAAGGTCTTGGGCTTTAACCTCCTTGCCTGGCTGTGTGAATTTTATCTCTGGAGTCTTTACAGAGATAAAAGCAAATACTGGAATTCTTGCTGCAGGAAATCCTGTTTTAACCTCATTTATAGGCTTTATTTTGGCTGACCAAAATGTAGATCTGAAATTCATTGGTCTGAATCCTTTCATCATTAGAAAAGATTTGACTACTGGAAAACATTAGAATAGGAGGCTACCATTCTCAGAGAGTAATAATAATAAAAAAATAATCTCAGCAAATTAAAAAATTCTTTTTCCAATTGGGGATATCCCAGTAAGCTTTTATAGACAGGATTAAGAGAGGTTACAGTTGCCTGAGCATTGTATTCTCATTGACCTGCTATATTGCATCATTCAGTAGACAAAAATAAAAAATAAAGCTATGAATGCAATCACTTTTTAATTTACATAATTTTAGGAGTGGATATGGTTTAAGTTGTAGTTGATAAAATTTAAGATAAGTGCTTTTCCAAGGTATTTTTAATATAATAGAAAAAAATACGGAATATCTGCCAGCATTTATATCTAGAAATTAAAATATCTGACATTTTATCCTTGTCTTAATCCAATTTTAAAATAAAATACAATATACAGAATGCTGCTTCACAGGTCCAGTAGCAGCCATGGCTACAAGAGAAATAGTACCTCTTTCCAGGAAGATGACAATTAAGCTCATCAGAGACTTTTAAATATCCTTCATAGTTGATGATTTGGACTTTTTAGGGGTTTTTCTGCACTTAGGCCAAAAATGCTGGTAGGCTGATAATGCTGTGATATGTATGTACTCCATGGTAGACTACTGAAGAGGCTTTCTGTTTTTATTAGTACTTTGGGTACGGAAGTTTTCTGCTAACATAATTTAATGCAAGTTGTATGCTGATACATCTTAAAGTAAATTCATAAAGCAGCTTTTATAATTCTCATAATTTTATGTTACTCATTTTTTTCTTTATTTTTTTCTTTTATTTATTTTATTTTTACTTTTTAAGATACTGTTTCCCTTTTGGACGTCCTGAAGGAGCTTTAAAAGCCACACTTTCATTACTTGAAAGGGTAAGTTTGAGAACATATCTTAAATTCTGTGTGACTGCTGAGCCTTCGTTTTTCTTTTGCATTCAGATTGCTGAAAGCAGACTCATGTCTTCTCAGGTATTTTACTGGTGGTTTTTACTGCTTACTGGAATGATGGTTGTTTTTGCTTTTCTCTCATTGTCTTCCACAGAGGCAAACAGCTGTTTTCTCTAGGGTTTATTTACTGGACTTCCACTTCAAGCCACTGAATTGTAGTCAGTGACTGTTCCTTTTTTATTTAACACTTATGCAGCATTACCTCTAAAGTAGCACAAGTCTACTCTACAGCTCCCCTTGACTGCTATTTATGCCTTCTATGCTGCTGATATTGTCAATAATCATACGTAGTATTAAAAACCTTCTCTATAATTCAAATAATATTCCATAAATGCATAATCTGAGTCAATTTAAGAAGCAAAAGCTATACACAACAAATCTGACATGGGCAGCTTTAAATGTAAACTCCTACCCAGCAAATCCTCTGGTATTGACTGAAAAGGAGAATACCTCATAATGATAAAAACATCTCAGTCATCTCTGTGGAAAAAGGACTTTAAATTCCAGCAGATATTCCAAAGGAATTGTATCAGCAGGAGTCTGATGAAGGTATGAGTTCAAAAAAGCTTAGGTCTCAGGCTGTGTTGCTTTGCCAAAATCTGAGAAGTTTGGTACTAACAAATATTAGGTATTCTGCAGGGCAGAACACTTCATGGATAGAGATTGTCTCTTAAAAAACTTCTGCCATGTTCAGAAAACACATAGGGAGTTTACGTATATATGTTTTATTTCACTTACCATCTCAGTGATTGTAGTGCTGTGTAGGTTCCTTTGTGCTTTTTGAAACATCTGTTTCCTCTCCCCATTCCTGCTGTCACAGATGGTAATGGTGCTCTAACTGCTGCTCAAGCAGCACTGCTGTCAGTCTTGACTGGAAATAAATGTGCTTTCCTACATTTGTGGATGCAAAATGAGTTAAAACCATTTTATTTTACCTGTCTTTGAGAAATTAAAAAAAAAAATCAGACCAAGAACAAAAGGTTTTGAATACTGCAAATTCATTTGTTGATTACCCAGAAGTTACTAATTTAAAAAGCTAGTAAACACTGATAGATAAGTCACATTTGTGTGGAGGTATTCTAGAAGTCTGCTTTTCAGCAATGTCTTCCTAATAGCTTCTCTGTTGCTGAACCTGTTTCTTTTCTACCACATCCTTCCCCAGACTGTATCTCTTGCTCCCTCCTTTTAACAGTAGCTTTTAGATATATAAGGGTGTAGCTTGTCCAGGGATCCACTTGAGAATTGTTTTAAGGTTGTGAGTTATCTGAAATTTTATTATTTACTTGAAAATGTGATAAAAACATACTGAGTTCTGTTTACACTTACCTGTTGAAAGTTAATGGAGTGCAGAATTAAAGTAAAAATACAAGCCAATTATCAATGATTTTTTTTTTTTAAATATAGTAATCCAGAGTATATTATGCTGCATTCATATAAAGAGGTATGGATTCTTGGTTTACCTCACTTTGCAATAGCTGAGGTAACAACTCACATGTTTTGAAAACATTCATATGGACTGTTCTTCTACTTGTCCGTAATAAAAAATTCTGCTGGAAGCTCAATCTTTCCTTGCCCACTATATAGACAACATTTTTTTCACAGCAAGGACATGTTGAATTTGAATAACTTTACCCTGTTGAAGAGTCCGTGGTTCTGCAACGATGGAAGCTTTTCCACAAGTAAGAACCAAGCCAATTTCCACAATCACAACCATGATCCAGCACATCCACAGAATGCTCTTGTTCTACTAGTCTTGATGTCAGCCAAAGACTGACTGGCATGCTGTAAGATGCCAAACAGGAGGGATAAATACCATACAGGCAGTCAAATCAGGGCTGCACAGAAACCTTCAAAGGCGAAGATCCAGCTCCACCAGCTGAAATAATTCCTTTTTGACTTCTGCCTTTAATCATTATCAGATCTGTTGTAACTTTAGGATACTTTTATCATTTTCCTGTGGGGTTTGGGTCATAATTGTAATGAAGTGGTATAATTGTCTCTGACACAGGTTTTAATGAAAGATATTGCCACTCCCATACCAGCAGAAGAGGTGAAGAAAGTGGTTAGAAAATGTCTGGAGAAGGCTGCGTTGATCAATTACACTCGACTTACAGAATATGCCAAAATAGAAGGTTAGTACAGCAATCAACTGACGAAGTGGCTGTAAAAGCCAACAATGCCTATTAACTGCATATTCCGTGAGCAGCCTTTTTCCTCTCCAGAACAAACCCCTTCCACAGCGAGGGGAAATGTCTCATTAAAATCTCAGCTGGTGAACTGTGGAGCTTTTTCCTATTCATTGCTTTAATATGCCTCCTGGGACCCTGTTTGAATGAAAGACTAGGACTTCCTAATTTAAGTTGCCCTTTGTTCTTACTTTTGAGTTCTTCCATAAATTTAAGAGGTTGTTTATGGGTTATTTTTTATTTCTCTAGCTATTTCTAGTGATTAGACTACTGACAGGAAATTCTTTCCTTAACAGCAGTGTCACTGCCTTGAAATTTGAAAATGGTGTATAGATTCTTTTCCGAGGTATTTATATGGCAGACAAATAGATGAATGCTATTTATTTTTGCTGCTGTGTTATTAGATGTATAAAATAATCTGATTATTAAAACCTTAATTACATCCTAATTGAACTAATTAAGGGGACAAAATACTAGGTTTGAAGGTAATCAGGAGTTTTTCTGACAATTTGGTATGTTCTATAAAGTATATAGTGAAAATAACTGAACTTTTGCTAAAAAAATTGGCCGGGATGCACAACGTCATTTTACTATTTGTAAACCTTATGTAGAACAAAAAGGAAGTCATAATAGTCAAATGCCTTATCAAGATAGACTTTTATTCTCCATAGAGTACAAAAAGCTAGAGATACTCCTGTTCAGATGTATTCAAGAACTTATTTCTAGCTGTATGCACTGGATTTTTGGAGCTAGAGTTAATCTCAGGAAAATATTGAAGGATTAATTCTGTTTTTAAAAACTAAAAAAATTATGCATATTAATTTTTTAATAGCATATATTTTTAGCGATACAGGAGAAGAAACAGAGCTAGCTTAGGAGCAAATTGAAGAAGCCTCATATATTTAGCAATATTATAAAGCCAACTTTTTTCCCATTTTTTATCTCTGCTCAAATTCTCTGAAAAACATGAGTTAACTGATCTCACAAGTGATTAACAAAAGATCCATCTCATCACTATAGCAACCAGTATTATATCATGGAAGTAACAACATGAAACCATCCTAGTAACCAGTTTATCATAATTAATTATGATATCATGTTGTGTTAAAGAAAAAAAGGACGAATATTAAATCTATTCTGGAAAATGGAAAGGAAAAAAATGTTTTCCTTAGATTTTATATTTCTGTATTCATAAAGGGAAATATTAATGTTCAGTATTTAAGTCATGTATCAAACCTGTTGAAACAATGAGTATAAAGATAGAAACATTTTTATAGTATGACAAAAGCTTGCAAAAGATACCTAAACACACTGACAATAAAATGGATTGCAAAGTTTTTTGCTGTGATGTAAATACATCTTTTCCTAAGATTTTTTACTATGTCCTAGAGAATTGTGGGACTTCCCCTGAAGTAGCAAAGTTTGCACTTTAGGCTATTCTCACTGTTAACACTGAGTAAACTGGAACAGCACATGAAACTGACTCCCGTATTTTGACTTGAAGTTTTCTTTTATGGATTTGTTGCCTTTTGGTTGGAACACAACTAGATTTATTTAAGTAGTTTTACACTCGTAGTTATAAACTCAAAGCACAATATATCATTGCATATATAAAGAGAAATAGGTGAAGTACTTTTCTGAGAATAAAGTACTGTTGAAAGTGAAGGACTCCAGCATCGTAACATCAGATAATTCAATGCACTGGATTTCAGCAGCAATGAGACCTGTATTGCTATCTTTTGATACTCTGATCATTACAAACATCCTACTTTTGCACCAATATAAATGTAATATTTTTCAGCAATAGGTTTCATTCTGCTTCTTTAGGTTTATAGGAGCATTATTATATCTGTGCACTGAAGTTATATTCTTCTCTTGAAAGTAATTTATGTTAGTGTTTGCATTAAATGATTACTCCTCAAATTGCATACAGAAAGCATAGAATCCTTATCTTTATAATATTTCTGATGTCCTCAAATGTGGCTGGCATGTATTTTGGAGATTTTTGTCCTTTCACTATTTCTTTAGTCAGCAACATCATATTAGTCAGTCAAAATTTAAATACTACAAGATAATATCAGCTATAGACTAATAGCAAATACCTAAAAAGTAGAGCTACAGAGAAGGTTCTAATAAAAATAATATTCTCATATTCTTACTTTCTTATATTCTTTTAATATTATATATGTTTCTGAGTTCCCAGGTACAAAATGTGCCTGAGCTTGAGATAAAGACTATAGAGGGCTAGTAAATGCGAATATAATTCTCAGAAACAGGCACTATTTCTTCCTCACATGAAAAAACCATCACTTGTGTGATGTACTCAAGATTCTAAGAAGCTATTAACTCCTTATGTGGTATTTATTCTTCTCTAATTATATGAGTTTTATTTTTGTAATGATGTTTTTCTTTCCCTATTTTTTTTTATTTAGCAACAGCGGAAAAGGACTCAGGTGACTACTATTTGTGTGCATGTCTGCATGTATTACATGTAGTGTGTTGTGTCTGTTGTTATTATTTTTCTTGATTTGAACAGTACCAAGATACTGACCAGAACATTTGTCAATATTAAAATTAATTTTGGTGTAATTTTGTCTATGTATTTACACTGATACTTATTTATGATTTACCTAATTATTAGCAGTTTAGCTTTCTGTTATGGAATATGGTGAAGCTGTATTTTCTGTGAAAGGGGTATAACTAAATGATGCAGAAAATTTAAATTTTGTTAAATTCAAAAACAGTTTGTGTATTTAGAAAAATGCGATTTCATAGTCCTCTGCAAAAATTGTATCTGTTTGGTAACAGGATTGCTCAATTTATTAATGAAGCTCTTGTTAGGAAAACAAATCTTGTAAAGCTGGTTTTACATTTCTCTGATATGGCTTTGTTCAGTGATCTGTTTCTTTTTCTAATTATAGCTGAGGGTTACAAGGATGGTAGTTCTTTGTGTTCCCAATTTCATGAATATGATAAGGTGTATATTCTCCAGTAGTATAGGGAGGCTTTGAGTTCCTATATCCCAGTATTTAAAAACCAGCCTACAATGAAGCACAGCCGAAGTAGTATTTGCAGCTGAGTAGAACTGGCTGCACAGAAGTGTGAGGGACTGTCCATCTCTATACTGTGAAACAGAGCTGTGCAATGATTTGTCTTACCTGACATACATACCCAAAATGATGGATTGTGGTGCTTTGTGAGGTTTCACAAACCATATCAACCACAGTTATGGGAAGGGATGTTGAGCTGGTAGTTCTCTTGCAAAGAACTACTTTTCCATCTGGAAAGACAGACTGGTGTGATAACTACAAAGTTGTATGAATGTAGTTCAAAGAGGAACTCCTAGCCAATGAGGGGCTTGAAAATTGCTAGCAAATTATTAGAACTACTTTTTTTAACAACTGTGTCCATAACTAAAGTGTCAGAAAATTCCACTGGCTTCCAAGATTTCCGCTGTTTTTTGTTTAAAAGCTTTGAATGCCCTGTGAATAGGAGATCTGTTTGGAATTTTTAAAGAACAGAGAAGGCAATGCACTGGTGGAATGGATATTCATGCCACAATCTGTTAGGATGAGTTGATGGGAGCTCACATTGCTCAGATGATCTGCTGACCCCTCCAATCAACAGGGAAAGGTTCCTTAGGCAGGGGACTCTGAATGCTCTGAGGGTTCTTCAAAAAGTCCTCTGTGAAAGGCCAATCCCACAGCATCAAATAGAAACCACCCTAAAGATAGTTTCCCTTCTAGGTAAGATACCTAAAGCTAGGTAGCACAAATATTCCATTTAATATTTTTATGCCTTTAAGTATTGAAGAAAATATCTCTTGAAATCAGAAATTCAGAAACAATTAATTGAAATTAATTTAAAATAATTTGTTGACATTTTAGAGATTTTTCCGTTCACCCTTGCACTCTAAAACCCTAAAACCGTGCCTGGGCACTTTTATACAATGTATATACTTTTATGCAATGTATACACTTTTACAATGTGTATCACCTCAAGTACAAATCTTCCTTGTTCCACACACTTCCTAATCTTAGTTTTTCTCTGGCCCTTTATGTGGGAAACTCGAAACCATTAAGCACAGATGACATAGTTACAGACATAGAAATAAATAAATAGGTAAAAAAAAATTGCTGTACTTGATTTCAGTCATTTTACATTAGGTTTCTCCATGCTTTGAAAGAAACCATTGCCCTTATTAAGACAGGATAGTGAAGTTGTCCCTTAAGTGACCTGGCAAATAACTTAGATTAGAGAATGGATGAGAGGAAAGCCTATCACAGTGATTCACTGTATAAATTAACTGAAGCTAGAGGTTTATAGGCTGTGTTTATAATTTAGTTGCTTAATTAAATACCAGTTCTGACTAAAAATGCAACTGGAAATTAATCAAAAACTCAGAAAAACATCATTTTATTGAAATGAGTTGATAGACTGTGTCCACTGGAATTTTGTGCAGCACTGAACACATTTCTCTGGTGCAAAAGACAAAGCCACTGAGACGAATTCCAATACAATGACATTTTAGGGCCAGATCCTGCTCTTGTTGTTGTCTCTAGCTGGACTCCTACAGATTTCATTATGAACTTGATGTACAATATGCTTAGCCCTCATACCATATATTGCACTTTTGTGGAAAATAGGAAAAACTATTTCTAGATAATTGTTATTTACCCTTTAACTTGTGCGCTATAAACTGATAATGAATCTTGAATTTCAGAAGTGTCCTTGTTAGGTAATGCAGAGGTGAATATGAAAATTCTTTTTGTTGTGAAAATTTTTTCTGAGCAGTGTGATTGCCGGGTTCCCAGGTCTATTCCCCAAGTGCTCTCATTTTCACAGTCTCAACTGTGAAAGACTCTGAATGTTTTCCCAAATACAGTGGTTACTTTCTTTATAGCAAACATAGTGGTACTAGCAGCACTTCCATCAACAATATTTGTTTACAGTCAGGATGACATTTTATTGAGCATCCCCCATGGTTGTACTGTTATGAATATAGAATAGATTTTTTTAACAAAAATTACATTTGCTGTGGCAATGTAAATTATACAGGGTTCAGCATGTCATTCCTTATTACATGTACTGCTGAATTTCTCATGGAGTAGCTAATCTGCTCAGTCAGTGTAATTATCATTATGAAGAGAATAGCAAGAAACCTACTATTGTAGTTTTGAACTATGTCTAAAAATTCTTCATATAATGCCCTGGTAGTTTACAGCAAGGGTTTATAATTTTTCAAGGATATGAATCACAGCATTAATACATGGAAATCTCTTTTTAAATATGACCTATTTTCATTTCAGCATATGCTACCTTTGAGACTTCACTACCTGAAAGTACTTCTTGAATCGTTTTGTGTATGGCACGTATTCCTGTCTTATTCAGCATTTAACTTACATTAACTCTTCCTATAGATAATGTTGAACATAAATAGACCTGCCAGATTCTGAGGCCAGAGACAAACAGCATTCTTCTGTGCACATTTTGCATGCTTCCTATGAAGAGCCTGTAGAAATTTGTATGGCTCCGTCATCTATTTTCTCTCCTTCAAAAAGATGGCCTTCCTTACACAGACTTATTTTTTTATTTATATTTTATACATATCCATACATACTAAGTAATAAAATGCATTATTTACTCCTTCTCAGATATTAAGGTTTTTCTCTATTAAATTTATTAATCTGAATGGCTGAGGACTAATTAATTCTGCTACTGCTGCTGTTATTGCCTGAGAAAAGGCATGAACTTACACATAAATACATTTTTCAGCCCAGGGACATTACCTTGCTGTGCAGATGCAAAATAGATTAAAGTGGTCAATGTCTGTAAAGCATTGTCCGTGCATATTAATTTCTGAGGCAGTAGATTATTAAGATTTGAATTATTAGTCAGGTGTCTTTTAACTCACTATTTTTAAAAGACTGTAGTAACTCAGTATACTGGGCTCCTTCTGCCAAACACTTTGAAAAAAAGGAATAAGAATAAATTCCATTAAAAATGAAGCAAATAGTTACTCTGGAGTGCACAATTGCTCAAAGACACATCAGTTGTCATGCCAAAATTTGTTTCTATCAGAAAGACTGCCAAAGGCTGAATAAATGTTAACTCCATAGAAGAGAAGGTCAGGATAAACTCAGAAGTTTGCTGGGTTTTAAGACATTGATCATTAACATAGAAGGGTGTATGTAAATACCATCAAGGCTCAGAAGGATCTGTCTGGCTTAAAAAGAAGAACACTACAAACATTATTGAAGCTGAGAAGGCAAGTGGAGAGAGTCATTGTACGTGGAGAGGACTTGATTAAAGCTCTCCATGCATGCTCATTTCAGTGAACAAACAAAAGTGGGTTGCACAGCAGCACAGCACCTTCTTGGTCTCTGTTGTGCAACTAAATGGAAATGAGGATATGGACAAATGTCCCTGATTTCAGTTTTGGACCAGAGGTCAGTAAGAGAATCCCCAGATTGTTAGAATATGGACAAATGTCCCTGATTTCAGTTTTGGATCAGAGGTGTGTTAGGTCCCCAGATTGTTAGGTCCGCATCCTGATACTCCTTTGTAAACATGCTTACATCCCGTTAACAGTAGGGCTGAGTCAGTCTTCGTCACTGTGCTTCCCCTTTTCAGTCCCCTGCTTCAGCCATGGGAAGGTCATTTCAAATCCTATTTGCTGTACATGTGTGTCATCAACTTACAGTAAAATTAGTTCCCAAACTTAAGCATGCCCACCTTGTCCAGTATCCCAAATGAGGGAGGGATAGTTCCATCCTTCATTAGCATTTCATCATCTCCAGTTCCTCCATGCCCTATGATGCATTTTTAGACAAGAGTTTAGTACTCATGCAACCTAGTCTTTCATCACATTGTCTCAGAGTAGGTGCCTGTTCTTCACTTTTATCATTTCAGGAGTCTTTCTTTATTAAAGTTTGAATTCCACCTTCTTGAATATCTCATCCCCATGAGATCCCTTGCACAGTAGTAGCAGTACTGTTCTACCAGAAACATTTTATCTAATATCGTCAAATAACGTGGGTTCTGATGTCTGTATCCTGCTTGTGTCGTGCTGGCCTTCTGTGAGAAGTTAATTCAACCGTCTTAAGAGTTTTGATCATTTTGACCTGACATATTCCCAGTTTATAGGAAATAATTATTGCTGTTCATGTGTCAAAATGTATTATCCCTTCTTAAAGGATTTAATATGTTTTTCTTTAACTCTTGAAGGTATTTTAATATGTTTCTCTCTCCCATTCTTTGGAATTATCAAATTTCTGTTACTGCATCTGTCTATTTCCCATGTTTTACATACAGTCATTGTGTTCCTGATATTTATTTTAAAGTCCCTGGTGAAAATATTAAGGAAGCTAAGATGAATCTTCAAGGAATCTCTCAAGAATCTTTTTTTTTGCACTTTCTTGGTACTGCTTATTCCCTTTCACTTGAGGCATCTTCTTTATACCCCACACAGTTCCTTTTTTTAATCCTCATTTTCTTCAGCTTAACTGGTAGTTTTCCCATGAGGCACAGCATCAAATGCTTTAATAAAGTCAGAATAGATGAGATCTACTGAATTTCTTTTATACAAAAATATCCTATCTAGAAAAGCATGAGTCTGGTTCAACCTACCTTAGCAAATCTGTGTTACATTTTATTCTATTTTCTGTTCATTTTATGTCCTCAATTAATAATCTTTTCAAATTTCATTTCAGTTAATAATTTTCAATGTCTCTTTTCTCTTCCCCTTGCCTGCAAGCATTAGATTTTTTGCTGTCATTTTTCAGTAAGGCTCTAAAATTTAGAGTCTTAAAATATTCTGGTTTTTTAAAAATACTTTTTACTAGGTCTGCATTTTCAAGTGCCAGTTTTCTCTCCATCTCATAGGTGAGTTATCCATCTATTCAGTTCTCTTTATTCATGAAGCCTTGCAGTTTGGCATGTTTGTTATTTCTGAGTTTTATTCTACTGTATCAGAAAGTGCTGAGAATATTAGTTCTTTCCCCCTTTGATGTGAAATTAGAAGTGAGGAAAAGAAGGAAAATACCAATGGCTTGTATCTGTGTTGCCAAAATCAGAATACAAAAAACATATATTAAGTGCTTTGATGATCAGCTGGAAAAAATGAGATTTTTCTCCTGCTTTTACATTTTTGATATTGTTATTTCTATGCTTTTCGATGAGCCAAGATTCCCCTTTTTAGGAAAAAACAAAAACAAACAAACAAACCCACCCCACCCCAAAACCACTGTGATTGCCCCATAAAGGTAATTCCATTGAATACTATGATAAATTTTAAAAACTGGAAAATATTGTAGCATGACACACAATAAAATGGTAGGTCATGGAGTCAGAGATGTAAACTCTAACTTTTTACAAATCTCATAATCTTTCTGTACTTAGCTAATAATAGTAATTAATTCTATTTTTTCCCCTATAATTTAAAATACTACTGAAATCTTAGAAAGCAATTATGGAAAGACTGGTTTCAGCTTCATAATTAAAGCTAAATTCCACTGTTTGTATAAGGCTAGATTTTTTTTTAATTAGAAAAATATAGAATGTTCTTCCAGATTTACCTCCTTACTTTTTCATGCAGAATTAATTCTGTGACAAATTGCACAAAATTTTAGCACAATCAAATCTACATTATCTGTGGGTAGATTATACCTGTTTTGGGTTAACTCTTCAGAGTCAGTTCAGGTTTAGTAATATGCTAGCTTCAAGCAATCTTGCAGGTTTCAGTTGTTAAAAAGACCAAATGAATGGGCCCTGCTGGAGCAGAGTTGGCTCCATAAAGCTCAAATTATGATGTGCCTGTATTGTCAATTACATTGTGTCTGCTTTACTGTGAGCCCACTGAGGCTGTGAACTTGGGAGCTTCTCAGCATACTTGCCTTTTTTCCAATACCTCTGCCTGGAGACAGGTTGGCTTTCCTGAGTCTCTGATTCTGGAGATGCTTGTTTGAAGAAAAGGGGAAAGATGAAACACGAAGCAGGGAAAACAAGTAAGGCATAGATGCTGTGTCACTGAGGGGGAGACTGGCAGGCCAGAGACAGGAGTCTCCTAGCTGCATTGCATTCATAACCAAGAAAAAAATGCCTTTTTAATCAGCAGATTCCTGTGCTCAGCAAATGTCAATGAGAAATTATTCACACATGTTTAACAGCTTACATGGTGGGGAGAAAATGAGAGAGGTGAATTGTGCATTTGTCTTCAAGGATAAATTCTCTTGTGGAAAGCAAGCTTAGACACACTGTTGTTAGGTTTCAGACATCATGATTGTCTCGAAAAGGAGGACTGGGGAGAAATTCCCTGACCTGTGTGACGCAGGAGGTGAAACTGGATGATCTGACAGTCCCTTGTGGCCCGAGGCTCCATTGGTTCATGAAGCAGTCACTTTTTCATTTCAGTAGCGCTTCACTCAGTTAACTTAGCTCATTTAACAATATTTTCTCAGTACCTGTGTGACTCACTGGTAATGCACACTTGAGAAAGCATCCATTATTTGCAAAGCCTGGTTTGCTTTTTCATTTTGGCAAGATGTGAAGCTGGAAACAGATGATTGATGGCTTTTTCTGTTTATTTTCTAAAAGATGTCAAGCAGCATATTTACTGACTCGACTCCTGCTGCAACTTGTTAGTTTGAACAGTGTAAACACATCTTAACAACCTTCAGTAATTGTGGGAAGAAAGACATCAAAGATGTAATGAAAACTGACAGCACTGATTTCCATTGCTGTAATTCCTTTATGCTTACAAAGACAAGCACAGTATTTGGCTCAGGTGTTTTGGAGGTTCTAAAACTTCCACATAAGAATTTATTGCTACTCATATTTCATATACACTACTTCCTTGGTTAAAAAAAAAAAAGTTAATACTACATTTTTTATTTCACTAATTACTCCATAGCCCCTTGTGTATATACACATGTAAATGGTGGATATCCAGAAGAAATATTCCCTAGAGTTTGAACATTCTTTAGTTACAGAGAAAAGTGGCTAGCTGGTGTGGTAACTTATATATGTTAGCTTTAGATGAATCTTAAGTGAAATGTAGGGAAGCCTATATCGTGCAAAAGAAATTGCATGTACTGATTTATTCTGTGAATAAGTAAACAAAACAAAACAAAAAAACCTGGAGAGATTTTTTCCAAGGATACAGACGGAGTGCAACTCTCTGCCACCTTTTCTTATGAACAAATCTTCTAGGACAATAATGATTTTTAAAATACTGTGAAAAGCTAGAAACATGAAGGGTAATTTGCATATTTTTAGCTAGTATAAAATAGTTCCAGTATAAACTAGTAAATAGCCTGGTGATTTTTATGGAAACATGAAATTGGAATTGTTTCATTCTAATATTGTCCACATTTTTAGTCATTCCTGCCATGAAACATCAATTGGACACCTGCCATACTCCAAACATACATATTGCCACAGGTGTATTTACAGTTTTCATACTCTTTTTCCTCCTAAACATGCTAATCCCATTGAAAATAAACTGTTCCTGAGTATTAGGCCTACAATGACTGAAAACTTTAAAATGTCTAGTTTAGATCACTTATCATGACTGATTTATTCTTCTGCCATCTTCCTTCATCCCTGATCAAAGGTAGGTCATCTCTTTCCCAAGTGGTTCCACATTGGGAACGCTATATTCCCACATTGCCTGTGTGTGAACATTTCTGATCCTCTCTTTCATCCTTCATTTTATTAGGCTTATGATGCCTTTCAGACAAACACAACAAAAAACTTCTTTCCATTTCTGATCAAAATCCATCACTTCAGCACAGATGACCAGAACTGCATTTCCTTAATGCCTTGTTCAATGTAATTGGTACTTGTCCAAGATGATATTTCTCGTCATTGTGATCTTACCAAAGTGGTGGAGCAGGATAATCTTACAGTTAGGTGGTAAATCTTTTTTCTCCTGCTCTCCCTAGTGATAATGATATCTGTTCAATAGCCATTTTTAGGCCATCTTGAGCTAATTGCAGGTGTGGAATAAGTGAATTTATTCCAGTGCAAAAATGCAACATGAGCTTTAACATAATTATTAGAATTTCTTTCTTAATAATTTAGAGGAGCCCTTCTGGGATATAATTTTTGAATATTTTACAGCTTATTTAGTTTCATTAGGAATATATGCAATTATAAAAGCAATTATTTTGTTTACTTGGTTAGTGGTGAGGTAAGGAAGATCAGGCTGAGTTTGTAATAAAATGGGTTGTTTATGCTGAAATCAGATGTTCCAGTCATGCTCTGTATTAATATCAGTGGTTTATTCCTAAGACTCATTAACATCAGTGACACTCCTAGTGATGTATATTATCTGTATGTATTGTACTTGCTGTGTATTCAGGGAGGGGAGGACACTGACCACTAGAGGAAAGAACAATTTCAGTCCAGGATAAATGTAGAAACCACTGGATTAGTCTGAATCCAATAGTAGTCTTTATAATATAAAACCTTAATTATAAGCACTTTGCCGATCCTTTCTAATCCCTCTTGATTCAGTATGTTT
Source organism: Acrocephalus scirpaceus scirpaceus (assembly GCA_910950805.1). Lineage (NCBI taxonomy): Eukaryota > Metazoa > Chordata > Aves > Passeriformes > Sylviidae > Acrocephalus > Acrocephalus scirpaceus. The sequence goes on from OU383777.1 coordinate 22,189,504, forward strand.
GTCGTTATATTCATATAATCATTGTACAGTATAAAACTTGTAAATGCAATACAGTACAGTATTGATAACAGTGATCTAGGCATTATGAATGTAGTTTTGTGCCTGGTGTGTGCTTTATGCTTGACCCATGTTCCTACACTAACCCTTTCAACATATCTGGTTATGTGATCTTATAATAAGATTCGAAAAAATTCTTTGTAGTTGCTTCAATAGCTAATTTTCCTGCTTGGTTTTTGCATGAAAACGTGAGGTTTTAGCCACTCTGAAGTGAGAATTTCTGGAGATTCTAATCCAGTGTTTATTCAAAAATTGCATCAAAGCTAGATATTTCATCACTGTAATATGCATTACTGTGTTAGTGCTGGAGAACTGGACAAGGTCACCTGTCTTTAAAATGTCTGGAATGTTGCTTTGACTTAAAATGTTAAGTGTTAAAAATATTTATTGCATGCAGATTGATATTTTTAGTAACGCCAAGGAGATTATGTGAATTGCTAATTAATCTGCTAATGTTCTACGTAATGATGAATGCAAAGTGGGAATGAACTGTCAGCAGAATTTTCTGCGTATGAAGATATGTATTCACATGATTTACTATCCATGTGATCCATAAACATGCACAAAAAATGAGAAAATAGAATTCCTGAAACCCTCATTGACCTTGTTATCAGCTTTATAAGTTGTCTGCAAATCTGGTCAATGTGACCATACTTTAGATCTATATTTATATTGTACATCATTTCCATCATCCCATAATTTATGCTTAGCAACAAGAGCTTTGTTAAGTAAACAAGCTCTAATAGCTAATGCTGAAGTTATCCCTAATGATGCAAATTATATAGCTGGACAAGTTACTTTTACTGATTAAAATATGTTTGTAAAAAAATTCTGTTGGACTCTTCCCTTATCTCCTGTGATTCTTTCTGAAATTTAGTGCTATGATTTTTTTTAAATTGCAAACTTAATTGTTGTTTATTTTCCCTGTAGGTATTTTAGTTGCATTTGGTTTACCTTTGTTGTTTCCTTTCTTTTTGAAGTCTTCTGGGTAGATTGAGTGAGCCTCATAACTTTTGCGTTTGTGCTTCTTTTAGATGGAATTTTTAGTAGGCTTGTGTTAATTTTCTTATAAGATCCTTATTTCATAATTCTACTTTTCACTATGGTACTGAAAAGAATGCAGATTCGTCTTTACTGGTGAACAGCAGGTTAATGAGTTATTTGAATAATTTGTTATTAGAAATTAGTTGTATGAATTATTATGGTTTGCATTTTTCTTATTTTTAAATATGCCTTAAATAGAATGTCTTCTTTTGATGAAACATTTGGAATTTTTGACTGCAGCAAAAGTAATGAATTTTGCTGATGGCAGTAATGAGTCATCTGGTGAGAAGACATTGTCCTGACAAAACAAAAAAAGTCTCCATTGTCTGCTGTCTTTGTATATATGGCCTTGAAGAGAAAAAGAACTTCCTTATTGCAAAAGTTGAGCATCTAATACACCAATGCACCCGTTATTTCTCACATATTAAATCTGAGAGTACTTACAGTGACCACTGATGCTCTTGTGAATTATTTTCTCTTTTTTCTCTTTTGGACATTCAGCTCTGTTTATGTGTATTAAATTATTATCCTTAACACTTGAAATTTCTTGTACTTTAGAAATTTGTCAGTTTGCACCATTCCTATCATTTTCTCTTACAAAATTTGCCTTTGTTACAAATCATATTTGTAACTAAGGCAAATCTTGGTTTATGTTTTATATTCATATAGAGACCATGAATCAAGCAACACCTGCAAGAAAACTGGAAGAGGTTCTTCACCTTGCAGAACTCTGTATCGAAGTATTGCAGCAAAATGAAGAGCATCATTCAGAGGTGAGGCTGTAATTGCATTTGCTGTAGAGAATGGTTTATTCCTAGGTTTTCTCTCCCCTGATGCAAAGCAAGTCTGTCAAGAAACATTTTAGTTTTACTTTCTGACATATGTTTAAGGCAGTTCACATTTACAGAGGAATATGAGACTTGAAGCTTATGTAAAGTGAAGTGAAATAAAACTCTACTTCAATTCACTTGAATGAACTGTAGGTTTAGAAACGAAAATTAAAGAGCATAAAAAAGAGAAAGCATCTTTTTGCTGGAGGTGCTGAAATGGTATGGAAAACATTCATAGCCTTATAGAGTTTTTCATTCCGACTTTTCACCTGATGTTTAGAATAGAAAGAAAATATAACTGAATGCTGGTTTTCATCATGCTGTATAAATCTAGATTATAGATATAAAAATAATGACAGCTAAAGTAGTCTCATTCTTCTGTTGATTGGAAAAGCATGCTTTTAAACTTGTGCTTTTAAAAATGGCATTGTAAGGTAGAAGAAATGAAATAAAACAATTTTATGTTTTTTACTTTCTCATCTTTTGCTTCACGAAACAGAAACCATAATAGCTAGAATTCTAGCACCTCTTATGTCAAGAAATTACAAAACTTAACTTGGCCAGATGCACTTGTATATATTCTTGAAATTTAATTAATAAATGCAGTTTTCTAAGGTTCAGGAAATTGTTTTTAAAATGTTCTCAAAAAACCCAATAAATATTTTTTTGAAAATATGCAAAGGGATAAACATTACTTAGTATATATAGTTATAAAATATGATCATTCAAAACATCTGGTTTTATATCACACTATGGAATATGTTTTTTAGCTTACATCTGTCATGTGTGAACTTGTTATAGATGTTTTCTTTTATACTGAAGAAACAGCTGTTTTGATGATTTGAAATTAATTCCCTGGAGGTCCTGTGCTACACTACTGTTGCCACTGTGTTACAGTATAATGATTACTTAGTAAAATGTATATATTGTGGTCTTTGTCTTTTGAGGACCTGCATGACTGTAAGAAAATTGGACTTCTGTGGAAAAGAGCACAGAAACAAAACCCAGATCGAATCATACATATGTGATTAGTCATCTCTGTTCGAAGATTGCTTTCTATACTCCTTACTTGCAGTCAGAGATGTGGTGTTTTTCAGAAGGATAAATATGTTGCATGTGCCTTCAGAAAAATTTATTCAGCAAAACTTCACAATCTAATCTAAGGTACCTTGAAAAGAATAAAGATAATGCTATGGTTATTTCCCCCTCCCTTCATTCATGGAATACATGTTCAATTTCACTAAAATTTATAGGGCAATTTCAATATTAAAATATATCTGAGAAAAAGATTGCCAAATTATACATTCCCTACTCAAAACTGAATATTAAGTATGGTGACTTCATAATGTTAAGCAAATGTTCAGTGTTTGATGCTCCAGTTGATGAAAAGGATCAGTAATCTGTAAAATAATATATCACATTTTTTAATACTAGATTTTTTTCTTTTTTTTTTAATTCATAACATTTACGTATTTCGGGGATTCCCGAAGGGAAGAGAGGTATGTGATTCCTGATGAACTAAGCATTGTTTTGCTCTGCTCATAGCATGGAACTCTGCATTGAACACGTAGCATAAACTGTTTTTGATGATTTCTGGTGTTGCATAGCCAAATTTATGTGTCTTATAGAATCTAAGAACTCCATTCTTCCTTTAGTCCACTCACTGTTTCTGTTCTCCTAGAATGTGTGTCACCAACTGCTGATTGCTTTTAGCCTGTTATTATCTATAACAACTGTGCTGTTACATTTAGCTTTAACTTTTTTTTTTTCTACTGTTCTTTCTTGCTGCCCAAGTAACGATGCATAACTCTTGAGAGTCACAAGAATTTCTGTCTGGGTTTAAAGTGTCGTATAGAACGAGGAAGAAAATGGAGAGAAAATGTGCTCATTTTCTAGTTTTGGTTTTGCTTTGTTTTGAAGTTTTGGCAATATTTTCTGAAAAGACTTTTGTTTGCTTAGAAGGGTCCTCTTCCAGTGCCTATATACATTTTTTATTTTCATTTAGTTATTTTCTAGAGTAAGGAGTCTGTTCCTTTAATGAACTGCTACTTAAACAAGGTTAATTAATAAGAAATTTCTTCCAGTTTGGTGAAAAAGACTCTGTTTCAAACTCTTGCCAAAGTTTTTGAAGCCTCATCTCTCTTCCTCACTATGGTGACAGTGTTCATCCTTCAATCCTGACACTGGAACACAGAAAGAACTTTACAGTAATAGCAGGGGATACTCAGCATTTCTTTAAAACCTTTTGCCAATTCCACATTTCTCCATTTGCCCCATGTCAGAAAGAACTACAGGCAGTCATCAGAAAGTCCATGACGCAAAAACACATTTGTAGACCACTTTACAGAAATTGTCTTTTATTTGATGCATTTCAGACCTGACTGACATAATTCTACACCACCCAGGGCCTACATTTCATAAATGCCAGTGAACATTTCTGTGAATTTATTTGAAGCTGGAGGGACTCAGCTCTTGTGTAGATCAAGCTACAGAAGTTCCATGTTGTCAACTCAAAAATATTCAAAATTTTGTATTCCAAATGAGTGGCAAAAGTTTGAAAGCAATGACATCTTCCTGTGTTGCATGTGTAGGCGTTTCTCACTGTCAGATGTTTTTATAAACTGAGCAAAACACTGTCAGCAGAATTCAATGTTCATCCTGTTTCATAAACTCTCTTAACCTTCATCTTTTAACGCCAGGATCACAGAGTTCCCCCTGATCCAATGCTCAGCTCCAATACTGACATTTAAAAGCCTAGATTTATGTAACAGTAAAGAGGTACAATAGTTATATGTTTTTAATGAAAAGCTGGCTTTACTTGCTGATAATATTTTTCACAGGTTTCTTCTCTTCTTTAAGGATTGCCTAAGAATATAAATTTTTGCCTGAAAAAACTGTTCCAACTTGTTAAGTTACTGAAAATGAGTGACATTAGTGAACTTCTAAAGATTTATAGCATTTGCACAAGGAAAACTGGATGTCTTCCTCAGAAGAAGCTGACATATTCAAGGCAAAAATAGGAATTAAAATCACTCTCCAACTGTTAAAAAACCCTGTCAGACTTCAAGGAATAAAATTTCACAAAAACCCCATCCTTTTTGATTACCAAATTAATGCAAAATGTATTCATAAAGATTTATTTTAAAAATAAATTCATCTGCTTTAGAATTTAATGAAAGCAAAAGAAACATATACTGCCATTTTTTCAAGAGAAAGGCCTTCATGCATTCCTTTGCTCTCTGGAAAAATGTTGCAGGCATTTATACTACCTTTTTTGATTTTTTTTTTTGGTGTTATATTTTTATTCTGCTCATATCACCTTTCCCACAATAACCTGTTTGATTTCTTTGTTTTTTGATGCAAATTTTTATAAAATATTTTCATATTTTTCACTTGGCCCATTCTTCCTCTCCAAATGAGACAGGACTTAGCGTGACATACTGAGATGAATTCTGCCACAGAACACACCTCTTTGCTTTGACTCATGTGTAGTAATTCTATTTTCCATGTTTGCAGGCATTTGCTTGGTGGCCAGAATTGTTGGCTGAGCATGCAGAGAAGTTTTTGTCTCTGTATTCTGTTGATATGGATTCAGCTCTTGAGGCACAGCCACAGGACTCCTGGGACAGCTTCCCACTTTTCCAGCTGCTGAATAATGCCCTCAGAAATGACGGTAAGATCTAAATGTTTTTTACATACTGTTCGCATGAGATTTTTCAATGTACCCACACCTTAGAAATTTGTTTCTAAATAGGATAATGCTCAAAATAAAAATAAAAATGCCTGTTTTTATGATACATATCCTGGTGTTCCATTTCCTCCAAGCTGAGCAGTTTCTCTCTATCCCTGAACCATTTCAGTCCTTATTCTGGAAGTGCATTAATCACTTGGTTTTCACAAATTACTCAGTGAATCAATTATGTACAAGTAGTTTAAGAGTTATTGATAGTTTGCATTAAATCTATATTGCTTAAATAAAGTTGTACTTTATATTTCCTTCTAAGCCTTCTATACTACTTTCACACTAGTTGTGTCTATAAAGGCATAGTAGTCTTAGCATCAATAGAATAAAATACAGATAACAAATGTTCTGTTTGGATCCTTTGTTGGGCCAGGTGCAACTTCAGAAACTTATTTAAATTGCTGTGATGGCAATTGAGAAGGTTGCTGAAAAGGGTGCAGGAATTGTTCAGTCTTAGTGCAGGCCTCAGAAGAGCTAGACTCCTGAAGGGTGGTTATGCACTTCTGTAAGTGGTGTCCAATCATCTAAAATCCAGGTTAAAAATTTGAAGCCTATATTCAGATGGGATATTCAGCCTATTTTCCCACTGTCATACATTTTCAGTTTAGCAACACATCTCTAGTTGTGATGTTACATGCACTTAAAACAATTCTTTGGTTTCTGAAAACTGTCTAGGTATTTTACAGTAGTCTTACAAGAAGGGTTTGTGACACCAATTTTGACTTTATTGTTGTGTCATTTGTGTTCCTTTGAGCTTTGGTTCCAGCCTGAGAGAGGTGTTAGAAGCAAGCAAGGGTTGTCTTCACATGCAAGAGATTGCTAATAGGACACTGATTTTTCAAAGATTAAACGGATGATAATGCTAAATTACTAGAATAGGCTTAAGAAAGACATTTTATGAAAACTTTCATGTTAAAGCAACTATTAAAAATACTGTAAAACTTCTACTGAAGGACATGAAACAACTGTTGTATGAAATATCACACCTGTATACCAATTTCAGTAATTCCCTAAAGGTAGCAGATCTATTAAATGACAGTTTCTGGCAGGTGAAAGCCATCTGGAAAATTACTCGCTTTTTCATTTTCCAGAAATACTGGAAAGCAACCATGGAAATTAGTCACCTATTAATCAGTGGACATGTTAGCAAGTGGCAAGTGACCATTCTACCAAGAAGTGATTCCCAAGTGGAACATACCTCAGTGCTCATTCTTTAATTAACAGCCTTTTCACCTTGTAACTGCATTAAAAGCATTAGCAAGAGCTTCCCATGCTTATGTAATCAATTTTACAGTCTTCCAAGGTAAAATAAATAATTCTGACTTTACCCTAAGGGAAAATCTTTTCCTGAAAACGATCACCTTCATAAAGATATATTTAGAAAAAAAATCTAAAAAGGGAAAAACTGGAATGTGGTCTCATGAGGATAAAAAGGCTAGTGTTAATAATTAACAAGGAGAGTGAAGTGGAGTAAATTAGCCATAATAGAGCCCACAGTGACTGGCAAAGTCACCTCTCATTATCAAAAAACTCATTAGGAAATGAAGAGGTGGAAATCCCACTGGGTTATTCTCACTCTCTGGCTATATCAGAGATTACTTTTCAGACTTCTTTCAAATGAAGAACAGTTAGGTCACCATATTGCATATTAGGTTAATCTTCACTGAAATTTGGAGGACTGACACCTGCTTGTTATTCTGTCTCAAGAGCATTAAATGAGCTCTAAATCTTCGGTGCATGAATCAGTTTTCACGTAAACCTGACATGAGAGAACTCCTAACAATAAAGAAACAATCTTGCATTTACAGCATTAAAGAAAACTTGCATGTGAAACTATTTTTATAGCTACGTCACTAAAGTATAATAAAAAAACCTCTGAGATAATGAAAATTCATATTCATGTATATTGAAATAATAGTGAATATACTATTTTAAAGTGTGAAAAACATTGTGCAGGATTCAAGGTGCATACTTCAGAGTCAATATTCAATTAACAATGAGAAAAAAATGCATTTTCCAATATGGTGTATAATTTTTTATGAAGAGAGGGCAGGGTGGGGAAGTCCTGACTAAAGCTTCTCATTTCTTTCATGGACTCCATTTTGTGTCACCTTAAGACTTTCCATTCTTTTCTGACCTTATTCCACAAGGCAGAATACATCAGTGATTGCATTCCTATTTAGTCTAACTGAAGAGCTTTAAAAAATGGAGGGAGAGAGGAGGATGATCTTCCCATCTGGTAAAATATTTCAGCTTTTCTCATGAGACCTAACTACAAAAAAATTATTTTAAAAAATTACATTCATTGTGAAGATTAATAATAGAATGAAGATACATTTCTTGTGATTTTTCAAATTGTAAATATTTGAAAAAAAATTGTAGCTCCTTTTATAATATACATTTTAATGATCTCCAGAGTTCTATTGCCCACACACAATTATGCCTGATTCTGTAAAGCTTTGCAAATTGTACAGTGATAGCAGTACTCAACATCTCTGTATGATAGCAAAATTATTTTTTCCAGAATTAGATATTCATAAATGGAAGAAGAACATAGCTGTCCCAGGATTGTGTCTTATTTTCTGTAATGATCATGAAACTTCTTGTCCACAGAGCCTATAAATTATGTTGTGAAGAGGCCTTCTTTAGACGGCAATTTACTTTCTGTAGTTGTTTAATTATTCAGATAAATCTGGGTTTTAGTGCCCACAAGACAGACACATATTAATTCCTCTTCATTTAACATGGTGTGAGAGATATCTTTTAGTGGCATACAATCTTCAAGTGTCACTTCCTGACACTTTGTCCTGTGCTATTGCTCAGCACTATTGCATTGCTACCTTGGCACGAAACAGTCAAAACTAGGACTATTATAAAGGTAACTCATAATCTTCATTCTCCTTCAAGTATTCCTCAGTGGAATGTCTGCTCACCTGCTCTGATTCTGCCACAGTCTGCTCTAATGGGCAGAGAGTCTGATGAAGCTGATTTAGAAAAAACAGCATATTGATTGTTAGCCTTTTGAAAGGAATTCTGTGGTACATTTTTTCAATTATTGTTCCTAGTAGCAGAGTGGCAAACACCACCAAAGACAATCATCACCTTCCTGCTTTGTTACAGACTGTGTACTACTTTTGGACTAGAATTTATGTATAACATTATACCCTATCTTAAACTACAGGGTAGAGTTAGAAAACAACTTGGATTTAAGGTAATCAGAACAAAGTGATATACCTCAAACCTTACACTTTTCATTCATTGTAGAGGATATCTTTTCTTAGATCAGGGACCTATTAGGAGCTGCTTTGAAATCATAACCTGCCTTCAGATAAGATCTACATATCTTGGGTACTGATACTGAGAGTTAACTCAAGCTGCATTATTCCTTTACAGAATATCCAATAATCATTTTTCCTAATGGTACTTTTACAAAAGGTAAATTGTACAATAAGCTGTTTATGTCACTCTATCTTGTAAAGATTAAATAAATTTTCACCTTGCTTTCACAAAGTAAACCTCTAAAATTCACTTTTAAAGTATGTCTTATATGTAAAAATAAAAGATAATTTCCATATAAATTGGGACACTTGCAATTTTTAACTAGCTGATTAAGAAATTCTCTGTGGACACAGAATATAAACAGCAAATGAATGGGAATATAAACTTTCTTTTCACATGTCATTGGTTGAGTTTCAGTTGCTACTAATATAATCTGGACCCTCAAGGATATTTCCTTCTTGAAATATACTCTTCCTTACTTTGGATTCAAAAACATACCAGAAAATTCAAGATGTCTTTTCTGTAGAACCCTATGAAGCGCAGGATAATTACAGACTCTCTGACAGAGTGCTAGTTTTGTCAAGGGAAAGGAGATTCATGTTAATCTGTGTCATTCTTCCCTGCCTTTGATTCTGCAGAAGCTTTTGAGGACAGCATGACATGCTGACTCCAGGATAACTCTTAAGATGTGCCTGTATTAGTAAAAGTAATAGAAGCCTCACCGCTTCTGTGGTATACAGGCACAGCAGATTCATTTCCTATTGTTGGAGATGAAACCTCTTCCAGTACTGAATAACTAGACTTTAGATTCATCTCTGATATTTTCTTGTCACATTTTAATATATTTCAGCTAATATATTTTGTAATATGGAAAAAATGTAATAATTTTCTTCTTTAACTTCAATATTTCAAGAATATCTACTTTGGGGTTCTGTTTCTGTTCCAATAATGTGTTTCCCTTTAATATTGCCTATGCATTTCCTTGCTCTGGCATAGGCTTTCATTTCATTGTTGCTTGTGTGAATCTGAGATGGCTCATATGAAGAGGGTATGGGGTGTCTATATTGAAAAGACAATGGAGAATTAAGCTACATAGCTTTGAAGACAAGTGGTAGTTGAAGGATCTGAAGTGTGGATTTCCTCAAGGATCTCTTGTTTCTCATCTGCTTTGATGCACAGGTGGTACCTTTTGGCAAGATCAGTTTTAATCATAGGGTAGAGTGCCATGAGTCTGATGATGATACTCAGCTACATCACTTATCCCTGTGCTCCCGAGTTCTTTCCCTGCCCTGCATTAATCCTTGATGGAGATCTCCAGATGGGTAAAACAGAGCTGCCATGTCCTGAACCCTGGGAAAACAGAATGCTTATGGAGTTGTTGATCCAAGACAGTGCTCTTGTGAGTGTGTACCTACATACAGAGGGAATTCCGTGGAGGTGAACTGACAATAAGTCTTGGCATAATTTTGGAAAATTTCACTTCCCTGTAAAGACTGGTGTCATGATGTTAGGAAAATGATTCAGCTTTTTAAGCTGAACACCTTTATTGCTTGTGACTTCTTAAAATTTCATGCTGGCTTCGAAATAACAAGTTACCCTGCTGCCCATGAGGCTTCATTACCGTAATTCCCAGAGCAGTGCTTGTGCCAGAGCATTTCTGCGGTGTGCTCAGAAAACACTAACCTATAAGCTTATCCCTTCAAGTAACTGTGGTTGCCTGATTAATTACAGTTCTTCACTGGTTCACTATAAATCAGCAAGATTGATTTAATTGGCACAGTTGTATTCTTGTTGGTATTTTTCAGCTCAAAGTTGCCTTGAAAACTCAGCCTAACATGCAAATGAATCCCAGCAACCTATTGTTTCTCAAAGTGCTCAACTGTTTACTGTGCGACCTTTGATTAATATCCAAATCATCCTCAGTCATTTTTGTTGCTGGTAAAAGGTGCTGTAGTTTTAAGATATAGCGAAAAATTATAACTAGAGAAGAATAGCAATGGTTTGAATTCCTGATCTATAAATAATAAGCCAGCACTAACTAGTTAACAATTATTTTGAGGAGCAGTGTAAATAATGGACTCACAAGTACTCTCAAGGGTGGATTCTCAAGTGTTTAATAAAGAGACGATCCTACACCTTTGCCTTTTTCTCAGTGGAAACCCTAATAATCTCTGCCTGCTACATAGCTGCCTGTTTTTATAAAACTTCATATATCTGATATCTCCACCCCTGTTTCTAAAGTGGTTGGAAATTAGCTGAAAGTTTCACACTTCTTAGCAAGGCAGTCACACAAAACCAGAGAGAGCTGATAACATAATATTGTTTCCTCAGGTAAAGGTGATTAATACAGTATTTCCTATTACTCTACAAGGATGGTTTCAAGAAAATAGTTTTTTGCTTCCAGATCACTATATTCAAGAAAAAAAGTAACATAATGTCCAGACATACAGCAGCAAGGACACATCCTTGCAATACAAATAGCAACAGGGGACAGAAACTTCATGGCAAGTTTTCCCCATACTCTCCATCCATCTCTCCCAGATTCAGTTTGGGCTGGACATCATTCTGGAACAGAAGGCAAAGTAGTTTCTTGAAGTTATAGAAATTATTTTGACATTCTAGACATGGAGTGGCATTGGTAGTAGAACAAAAGGGATTGCCATTTTAAAGGATGGTGAGCCCTGTGATCCAGGCTTTTCCTCTTAGGAAGAGGAGGAAGCCTCCTCAAAATATGGTTTTGGTGCCCATCCAATCATACAAGAAGCCTGTATGCCACAATAGGTGGGAGGAGAAATCTACAAAAGAGTTTAAAACAACAGAACGCAGACAAGAGAAAACAAAGGTTGCCAAGGTCATGAAAATTTCTCTCTGTGGCTGAGCTTCTATGATTTGCATATGCACATGGAATTATTCTTATAGGTCCTAATAACAGTGTTAGATTAAAGGATGAACACAGACACATTCAAAACATGAAACATATATTCCCTTGGTGGGACAAGACATTAGTGTGATAAGAGTTAGCATTTGCTGAGAGAACACTTCAGGGAATACAGAGACAAGCAGTGGTGATGGCAACCTAATTTTCAGGTTATGAGCATGTTCAGTTTGCATGTGTGTGCAGTTTTTCATGTAGTAAGTCCCATCTGTGAAGTAGATAATATTCTACTGCTTATGAATGGAATTCAAATACTTTTTTTTCCCCTTTGTTTGGGTTTTTTTGTCCTGTCTTGGCATAGAAGTAACAAACAAAATTGCTAATGTTTAGATCCAGCAAAGCATATTATTAATTTTAAGAAGATGCAAAAAGGTTGTGGTTCAGTAAAGAACTTCAGTTTGTACCTAGTGTTCATTACACTTCAAAATGTTCTACACTGTCCTTATGGAACACTTCATTTATCTTTTCTGAACTGTATTTCCTACACAAACTACATCTTATTCTTATAATGCCTTTGTGTATTAAAACATTTTAGGATACACTTCTTCCTATAACAAAAGGTCTGACATTCTGGTCTCTTGTTTGTTTTTTAAAGCACTTTTGTGCAATGGGAAGTTTCACAAGCACTTGCAAGAAATTTTTGTTCCCATGGTCGTCCGCTACATTGATCTCATGGAATCATCAATTGCCCAGTCCATTCACAGAGGTCTTGAACAAGAGTCATGGCAACCTGTCAAGTAAGTGCTTTTTACAAAATCTGAACAAAGCACCTGCCTGTAGCTTTCTGCCTAAAAAGGGGTTCTCCCCTGTTGTCCTCTAAATATTCTATTTTTTATTGTATTCCTACATTGTTTATTTCTTCACAGGAGCATCACCAACAGTCTTCCTAATGTAGCTCTTCCAAAAGTTCCAAGTTTGCCTCTTAATCTTCCACAAATACCTAGCTTTACTACTCCAACCTGGATGACTTCTTTGTATGACTCCACGTGTGTATTCTTCAATAACTTTCTGACTGTATGTCAGCTCTGCATGGCCTTGCTAATGTTCTGTGCAGCTGTATTTGGATTGCATGGTGTTTATCCTCTCTTAGTTGGAAATTGTTGTTTCTTGGGAGTGAGCCAAGCATGGACTGTTAGTGAGTTGCGCTTTCTAGTGCATTAAAATGTAGCAGTCTTAAACCTGATAACTTAGAAAATCAACTTGGCAAAGGTCTGCCCTAGCAGGAATGATGTTTAATACTCTAAACAACCTAATGACTCTTTTGAATTAATAAGCAGTGGGGAAACCTTTTAGTTGATTGATTTTAGTTTGTGGTTTTGTAAGATGAGGCAGCCCATTATATTTTTTGCATGGGTTTGATTAATTCATTTTATATTGGTTCATAAAGTCATTGATTGTAAATATTGTCATCAGATTAAATATCCATGTTACAGGAAAATAGTAAAATGTTAATAAGTACCAAGAATAGAAGCACATCCCTTTCTTTGTCTGCTTGAAAAAAAATTATTTCTTTCTGATTTTTTCCCAATATTTCAGTGCTCTGTGGAAATATTCCCATAGTTACAGGTCTGATTTCTGTGTGAGGACACATTAATATATGTTAGAGAAAGACTCAAGAACCTTATTTTAGCAAAAGTTTTATTAGGAAAGCATGAATGTGAAAGACTTCAAAAAACGCACATTCAAAACATGTATGTTGATAATATCATTTCAAGACAAGTGTTGTCTTTTCAAGTTTTATGACAGGCTCCTAAAAAACATTAGATCTATTTCTGAAAGAGTTAATGCAATCATAGAATACCCAAGTTAAAAGGGACCTCAAGGATTATCTCATCCAACTTTTCTTGGCAAAAGCATGTTCTAGGATGGCCTAGCACCCTGTCCAGATGAATTTCAAAAATGTGCAATGTTGGGGAATCCCCCATTTCCTCTGGGGGAGATTATTCCAATGGCTAATTGTCTTCATTGTGAAAAATTTCCTCTGCTTTCTAATCAGAAACTCCCCAGAAGTAACTCAAACCCATTATCCCTTGTCTTTTTCATGTGACTCCTTGTACAAAAGGAGTATTATGATTGTTGTTCTGCTGTTGATTCCCCTTAAAAGTGACAGAATTCCTGTTAATCATTGGCTTTGGTACCTTTTGTGTTTACTATAGTAATGTTAGGTTTCTCCTGATGTGCTTATGCAAGTCATTTCAGCTTTGAATGCAAACTAATTTGCCTTCTGGAACTCAAATTCCTTTCTGTTATCCCCAGGTTTTCAAAGGTCACCTTTTTTTTAAAGAATAGGTTTCAGAGTTAAGAGTTGCTAATCTTGGGTGTGCTCTTATAGTCTGCTTTCTAGCAGCCCCAGCCAGTAAAAATAAATTGGATAGATAGAATTTCATGTATTTTGAATACTGAATTTGTAATTAATACAGATTCTGGTTGGAGGATTATAGTGGTTGATCTTTCCTAAATGAGGGGTTTGGTGCAGCAATATATCCCTAGACTCTGTTGTTAAAACATGTACAAGCATAGTAAAATTCAGCCATGGAGTCGTCCTCCTTGCACATGTTCTTTTATTTAGTTTCATGGTGTATATGACACAGTGTACATAAAATCCTAAACCAGCCAGTGAGGTTTTCATAGCATTTGGTGAGCAGTGAGGTTGACATGCTTCTACTCACCAGAAGCTCACTAGCTCTCATTCTGCTGCTTTTCAAGAGAAGTGGGGGTGAGCAGTGTCTCTTACTGTAGTTGTGACCTCTGTAAGGCCATCATCCCCTTTCAGCAACCCCACACAGCATTCAAGCAGAGATCTCCCACGGTGCTGGCTCTGATGGAGGCACCTCTTCATGTTCTTTCCCCAACACACAGAGCTTTGAGGTTATATTTACAAAATGTGTATGAATTGGCAGTCTCGATTGCAGGCAGCATTTGTATTACCTTTGTAATACTCTGGTATTCAGGCAGTATTTCAAGAATCAGCCTATCTGCATTCTACTGAGGAGCCAGGTAAGTTCTCAGAATGGTCATGTATTTGGGTAAAAAAAAAAAAAAGCAATAGCACTGCAAGCCACTTGTTCCTCCTGTCATGCAGAGAAGTTTCCTTTTTCCTCCTGGTAATGATGGCTCAGTTTCTGGCAGAGGAAGTTACGTAAAAGAAAGGATGAGGGTTTATTTTCTCCCTCTTCTCCCATCCCATCTTTTTCAGGGAGAACACACTTTCTAGTTAAGTTCTTCCACAAGGAGCAACCCCAATACCTTTGCTCCAATACCTGCTAAGCAAAATCCAGAGCTTCCTGACAGTTTTCAATGTCATGAACACCCCAGCTGAAATGGACTAGAGGTACACTGAATTGTACATATAGTCAGCAGAGTAATCTAATTCAGGAGTGCAAGTAGACTCCTTGTGTCCACTGCTTCCCCTAAGTCTTTCTTTCCCAGTTCACTGTACTCACTTCTCCTGGCCACAAAACAGATGATTTGGCAAGAAGATGACTATGGATATCACAGAGTTTTGCTGGACTTTCCTCTTTCACTTTGAAAGTGATGATTTTGGCCAGTTAATCATTATCAATTTGAATTACACAAGGAAGAATCTAGAGTCAAAAAACGAGAATGAGTCTGAGCCAACTGTGTTAAAAGTTTGCTGAAGTCCTGTGTCTCTTTTTTTCTGTAATAGAAAGAGATTTATTATTCTCCAAACTTTACTAATGAGCTCTCAAGCTCATGTTTAAGTATATTCATATTCAATAGAGCTATTATGTGCCTACCTAATAATTTTGCTGAAGAGAAAGAAGTGAAAATATATTCACAGCTGGGCATCCATTTGTGTGCTTTATTGATGAAAATAGATTTTCGCCATTTTTACTTTAAAGTTGCTACAATTCTCTTGGGTGTTACTAGCAAAGATTGTTAATTGTTTCTTTTTTTGTCCTTGATCATTTGTTTTGGAGCAATAAATACATGCTAGTTATAACTGCATTTAGAAAGGTCATTACCTTTTTGCCACTTCTTTTTGGGCATTAGAAAGTGAGATATGAAAAGGGGAAATTGTGAGTAGTAGTCTATTTTTCTTGATTGATCTCTGGAGAACATAACTCAGGACACATTGGCTAGACATGCAGAGCACTGTGAATTACTCTTCCATTTGGCTGAAGATCTTAAAGTGCAAAAATGTTTGAATATTCTGTAAAAGCTTTCAATCAGCCACAATCAAGAGTTTTTCCTTACTTATTCATTAATTCAAAAAAACTATTTTAAATTGCTCTTCAAACTTTAAATATAATTTTTTTGCATCTTCTGGACCTGGCTTTTAAGTTAAATATGTGGATGATTTTAATTGTGGTTCAATTTATAGATTATTCTTTTCAGTGCACGTATAACATAATGTCACTAACCAGAAATATTGTAGGTATACACCTGAGGTTGTCTGTTGCTACCTGGTGCCAGTCTAAAACATTAGCTTCAGGAAAATTCAAGGCTGGGGAAACCTGGAATGAGATATTTGCTTATAGGAGAGTAGTCCCATCCTGTCTTCCACCCAGAAGAAGCAACATCATCAGAAGAAATGTGTCATCTGTATTCTTCCTGCTATGGCTCAGCTGTAATGAGTGACAAGAAAGACAAGGCTGGAGCAGTCACAGCACTTCAGTAGTGATACAGAGGGAGTTGGTCTGAATATGTCTGAGCTCCTGTGCTGGACCTCTCTGTGTGTTTTGTGAGTGCTGAATGAGTCAGGAGGCCATCTTTCATCTCTGTTCTTAGGGGTTGTATCTGCAGTGCCACATACATTCCTGTCATAGAGCTTGCCTCCAGTAAAGTGATAGGAGGCCATGGCCTGCATTTCTAAGGATGGGTACTTAAAACTATAGGCATAGGACTGATGGCATAGTGAAATCTGGCTGATCTGCTTTCTATGGAATAAGGAGTTTTGAATATCTAGGTCCTATTGAGCATTCTGGAAGATGAATTTATATTGTGGGGCAAATTTCTTTCCTTCCAAAATACTAATATGCAGTAAGAAAGAAGACTCAAGAAACTTGTTTTGGTTGCTTGATTGTTAAGTTGTCTCACTCTTGAACTAAGAGAAGTCATGGGGTAGCTCTCTCCCCAATGACTTTGAGGGACTTGAAGCTAACTGATGCAAAAGTTCTGCTCCATCCTTCTGCCTTGTCTGCTGGTGGAAAGTAGAGGAATGGGGCTGAGTGCAGCTGACACTGAAATTATTGAAAATCCCGTTCTTTTGAAGAAAATCTCAATTGACTTTCTCAGCCCTGAACATATGTTTTGAAATATAAACAGCATAAATATAGAATATAAAACAGCATAAAGAATAAAAAGCTGGAGTTCACAATCTGGGGGCTCACAAGGGATGTAGTGCTTGTGCCATGTTTTGTAAGTGGTCCTCACAAAACACTAGTGGGAAGTATCTCAGTAGTAACCTTAAAAAAAAATTTGCAGTAATTTGTAAAAGGACCATCCCTGTCCTTGGTAGATTATAGAAGAATTGAAACCAGCTGCTTTTGAATCTTTTGGTTGATTGATAATATTCTTAGACATTTAATACTTATATTTTCATATCCCAAGCCACCCTATGGAGTTTCATATGTAGGCAAGAAATTATTCATTCTGCATCTACTCTGGAGTCATGTGTGGGAGTATCTTGCAACCAGTGTACTTTATTAGTGGACAGTTTGACTAATTGCTCCTGTTTAGGTATCTGGCAAGCCCAGCGGGAAGCTGCCTCTTTCAGCTGTCAGTTGATAAGTGAATTAAGGCTGCATGCCTAGGAGGCTGCATGCAACTCCTAGATTTGATATGCTGCAGGTTCTTGGAGAAATATTATGTCTTAGATCTTTTTTTTTTTTTTTGCTGTGTTCAGTATGATGCAAGGGCTAGAGCCATAAAATAACTTAAAAGGGATCTCTGGAGATACCTGGTCCACTCTCCCGGTCGAAGTGTGACCAAATGAAAATTCCCATTAGAAAAATGAGAATATAACAGGATGCACATAATATTTGCCTCTTTTAATCCCTGGTAGCCTTCTCTTATTGCCATGACCTGATTAATAAGAATGGACAACTAGACAGTACCTGAAAGGTTGTTTTGGCCAGCAAAGCAGGAGAATTTATGCTTAATTTTAAAACTATGGATAACTACTATAGTTTTTAAATAAAGAATGTCAGTTCAGTTTCCTGGTCGAACAATATTATTCTCTTCTTTAGACTGAAGTAGCTTTACCATGCACATTCAAATAAAAACTTTTCAATAGCCAAGAATGTGTCCTGTCCCTTCACAAAAAGAAAAGGTTTTCAAATTATGGATACAGATTCAGTTTTGATTTGAGTGCAGGAATTACTCCTGTGCTAGAAGACAAAAAATCTGAGTTTAGCTCTTCTTCTGCAGCATTTAGCAAACAAATTAGTCATTTGTGTTTGGATGTGTGAACCAGGAACAAACAATTTCTGTTGTAGCACTTTATTTTCTTTTCTCATCTTGTTGGTATATGTTAGTCAAATTCAAATGTCATTGGATAACGTTGAATAAAAAATTGAAGGATGAAAATTCAAAATTATATGAGAAGAGAACAAATGAATTAGTGTTTCTCACAGAATGAATTCTTCCATGAACCTGTGCCTGTTAGTACATTTATTATAATTGTGAATCTTTATTTGGTAGTCTAATTAAACAAAATTAAGTGGCTACTACTACAGTGTAGTAGTAAACAAAGTAGTAAATGTGCATAAGAATATATTTATGTTATTATGAATACATTAGTCCTCCTGAGTCCTATAGAATTTCCTTTGAAATTCCATCAGACAAAAAAGAAACAACTATGGGAGAATAAAAAATGGTTAAAATTTTTGATCTGATGATGGAAATCATCGGTTTTGTTTCTTGAGAAAGTTTGGTTTGTTTTCTAGAAAATACGTGTTTTTACCAACAGTTACATAAATACTGAGATTGTCCCATTTCTGTCCCCATATGATTTGTCTTATTTTTTTACCCCAATCATCTCAAAACTTGATTTAGTCACTTTTGAATCAGATAAGGTTTAAACAAAGCATCTACAGCTTCACTCACTGCCAGCATACACAGCAGATGCAATGATATCTTCAATATTTGCTTGTCACATAACTGAAAAAACATTCTAACAGGATTGTAAATTTTCCAGAAGCTTCGATTGTTTTTCTTTTCTATTCCTTAATTAAACTTAGTGATGTACGAAAGTTGTCCCTCAGCAGGTAGAACCCCTGTGCAAATTGTAACCTTAGCAGTCTCGTGGGCCTTTTTCTTGTTTCTGCTGTTTTCTTGCAGGACCAGAATACTATACTAAATTAACAGTTACTGTGTAATGTAAGTGGGGAAAATATGTGTAATATCGGAAAAGCCTAAATTAAAAAGTGTGCTGGAACTGTGGAATATCCTGCTATGCACCATGAAGGTATCAGAACCTGCACCATTTAAACCAGAGGCAGAGCTGGTCGCTCAGAGGCAGCCTTTCCCTTAGGCAGGAGCCCCAGCTCCCAGCTTGGCACTGCCTGGCTGGCCTGGAGCCTGGCCCAGAGCACCCTGGGCATGGGCGACACTGCAGATGACAGCACTGGCTGTGGTAGCCTTAAGGCAGAGGAGCAAGGGGCACGTGGATGTGTCTGGAAGGTGATGGATGCAGGTGGGAGACTGAAGCAATGCTCCTGCTGCATCCCTGCTGCTGCTCAGAGCCCTGAACACGAGCTGTGCTTTAATTCACCTCACTGCTCACTGCCTCGGCTAACCCAGTGTGAACCAGTGGTGGTGCTGCTGTCTGAGGGGTGCATAAGGTGGTCAGATATTAGAGGTCCTTTCTGGTTGTTTCATTTGGTTCTGAATCTGATCCTGCTCTGTCCTGAGAACAATCAGTGCTCACTAATTCCTTCCATGAGAGCTGGGGTCACTTAACACCTTGATAGTTCTGTTCTTTAGTCATAAGGCAGAAGGAACAAAATGATAGTAGTGATGATGTATTTAAATTGTTTGGATCTGAATTGAGACTGTCAGGCTGAGTTTTGGTTGCTTGTGCCATTTACATCCTGGAATTCAATGTTGCATAGGATACACTAATGATAAACAGTAACTCAGGCATTGCAGTACAATACATCGTGAAAATGTAATTAATTTGTATTGACAGTGGAAGTGTAAATGAACTTAACTGCTTAGTTTAGCTTTAAGTTGTTGCATTTTATCACAAGCAATTGTATTTAAATTTAGCAGTCAAATCAAGGTGGAAGAACTTTAGAACATTATGAACAATCTGAAATGGTATAGAGCCATATTAATCCACTGGTTTTGTTTGAACACAAATTTCTTTCGTTTCTCTTCTCTTTTTTTTTTCCCACCCAGATCTGATGCTATTCCCTTAGTTAGAATTCATGAGCATTTCTCAAAGGACTATTTGTCTGGTTATCTCTTTTACAATATTACTACTAGCATCCTCATTTCTTTGGTAGACTTATCTACCAGAGTTATGAAGGCAAGAAAATATATGCACAAAGTCTTCACTATATTGAAAATGTCCTTACTATTCCTGTACCCTATAATTTTTCCTATCTTGATCTGAAACTTGAGCTATTTCATTTTCCTTTCTTCCCAACGTCCCACCTACCTCCCTATCCTGCCATATTTCTCAGCTAACAAATGAGAAATCATTCACTTTCTTTACCCTAAGGGAATATATCTTAGGTTTCTCGCTACCATTTTCACATTTTTTAAATAAGAGCAACTGTGCTAAAAGATACAGGGAAATGAAGGAGGAAGGTGGTGTGATAAGGAAATCTTATTACCTTAATTATGTGGCAACTGGGATAGACATTCATACATTTATCTTCTGTTTCTTGGGGCTTTGTTTTGTTTTGTTTCTTATAGCAATGGATCAGCTACATCAGAAGACCTTTTCTGGAAACTGGATGCTCTGCAGATGTTTGTTTTTGATCTTCACTGGCCAGAACCAGAATTTGCCCATCATTTAGAGCAGAGACTTAAACTCATGGCCACTGACATGATAGAAGCCTGCGTTAAAAGGTACAGCTGAAATTGTCACTTAAAAACTGGGAGAGATTTGAAAACGAACACAGGAGGGGTTGTGCTGACTTACAGAAGTATATCTATACCAGAATCCTATCACAGGAATCAGGGCAATTCTAAAGAGATCATGACTTGTGTTTATTTACAGCATCTGGCAATCAGCAATTTGGCAACATCAAGGAAATACCAAGGAGAATTTCTCTATCTGTTGTGAATAGACCCTTGGAAGTGAATAAATCAAGTTTGGTTTTTTTCTATTCCGTATTAGTGGCAAATATTAACAGAACTCAGAATTCTGCTAGAAGAAATCTTTCTCTTTTTGCACATTTCCCTCCTCCTTTACTACATTATTCTTCTGTTCAGTTAATAGTATTATTTAATTTGTCATTTTTAGAGTACTCTCTCTAAGAAATATATTACAAACTATAGAGTGTACAATATTTCTGCATTTATACAACAAACAAAAGAGGGCTGGCTGATAGTCATCCAACTGAAACTAAGTTTTATAGTGCTAAACTTCTGAAAATTACAGAAAATGTAGTGCTGTTTTTCCTTGAGCTTATCTTACCCTTATTGGTATATTCTTTTAAATGAATTATAGGTGATCTGAAAAGACCTCTGCCATAGCTTTCAGTAAATATCACTGAGTTTAGAAGAAATGTCTATGTCCAGAAAATTTACAGAAATGTACAATTTGGTGCTTCAGAAAGCTTAATCTGGACATATAAAAATACAGATTTTTTTTTTTTTAAATAATAGAATGGGGAAAATAAACTTTGTAGATAATTTGTGTTAATCATAAAATGTACAATATTCATAAGAAAGGCTAAAAAAGCAGAGAATCTTTACAGATGACATATGTATGGCATTATTTTCTCTAAACACAGTAGGAAAAAGTAGAACCTTAGGCTAAAGAGATGAGCCTGTTGCTAGAGTGATGAAATCATGATTAAAAAACCAGAAACATTTAAAAGAACTTTTCTATTTGATTATGAAAAGGAAATGATACAAAGAATGGAATGAAAATAAAAGCTCTGACAAAGAAAGGTGGGAAACACTAAAATTAAAGCAGTCCATCTGTTCTGTTCATTCTGCAAAGAATTTGGCATAAAAACTCGGTCAATTTTAGTTATCTAAGAAATCTTAGAAAAATGGTGAAATCTTAAAGGAATGGAAGACAATTAGTATAATCTTAGCCTAAAAAAAACATTGAAAGCGTAGCAAAGAAATTCAGTGCTACTAATACATGGATTATATTGATTTTGAGCCAAAAAAAGGAAAAAAAAACTTTACTGTCTTATCAACAGGACTATAAAATACGTTAATATTTTAGACTTAATACATTAACATACAAGTCTTAATACACTACGTTTTGTGTGGTCAAAGATAATAAGGATTAGAGTAGCAACTCAGAAAAAAATTGTGGAATTCTTCTATTATAACTCTTCTTGTGATATTAATATGATCTTAAGAATTTTTAAAGTGGAAATAGGATTATTCTGTTCCCATCGTCTAAAAACATTGTGTGAATTTCTGGTACAACATTTTAAAATAAAGGTGGAAATAAAATGTCTTATCTTTAAGTATGTTGAATTATAGTTTATTTCAGTGACATTGCTCCTTATTTACACTGATATGAGAAGAAAATACGGGGTCTGTATTATGTATCTCCTGTGTGTCTTAATTTTCAATATAAAATTAATCTTTTCTTAATATTAAACTCATTTTCTTTATTAAAATTCTCCTTCTGTTAAAGCCAGAAGAGGATTTTTTTCATTATATTTCTTAGAAGCAAGCATTTTATACCAAAAACTGCATTTTAGCATAGAAAAGCTGGAAAATAAGTGGTATTTTCATTGCTTTAAATTAAACACAAGGAAACATATTGTTATCTAAAAAGCAAGAAGATAATACTTTTATTGTTCAACTGAATTCACTGAAGAAGTGCAGAACCTTGAGATTACTCAGTGCAATTGTTTATTTAAAGGTTGATATTCTGAATTTACAGAATTTTAATTCTAAAATGTTCTCATGTATATGTATATTGTTAAGCCAACATGTTCAGTAAGATTTATACATGTTTACTGTGGTTGTTCAGAATTATCAGAGATACTCATATTCCAAATTGTGTTTTAATAAACAGAACAAGAATTGCATTTGAACTGAAGCTTCAAAAGACAAACAAATCAACAGATTTGCGTATACCTTCTTATCTGTGTACGATGTTTAACGTCTTAGTTGACGCCAAGAAACAGACAGCTAAACTCTGCATACTGGATGGAGGGCAAGAGGTAAGTGGAATTTTGTATGTTTAATTCCTATGTTTGGTTGATCTGAAAGATCTCATACTGTACACTGTCGTTACATTAATTTCAAACTAGCTGAGATGCATCTCGTAGCTCTGTTGGTACAGAAGTGTGCATCAGCTGATCCCTATAAGCATCATGCAAGACACAACCCCTCATCTTCCACCAGAGTGCACACAGAGTGCTTCTGTAATTTGTTTGCTTTGACCTGTGAGTCTGTTGAACATTCAGAGGATTTCTTGACTCACAGCCCCTCCAGGAATTTCTCTCGGGTTGCAACAGAAAAAGAGCCCACTTCAGGACTCTTTTGTAATTGTAAAATAGACCCAAAATATTGTCCTTTGCAGACAGGTTTTAATTTAGTAAGGTTTGGTTTTAAATGGGTTATAGACCCAGCGTTCATGCCGAGGAATATGCTGAAAATAGAGGAAAGAAATAATCGGCTAGTTTAATGGGGTTTTTTAATTTGGTCACCAAGGACAAGGGACCATTTTGGCAGTAGTCTGCTGTAAGACTGTAGATACTCCACAGTGGAGCACTGATGTGCTTTTGAATGATATGTAAACTTCACTGACTTCCATCACTCCCGTGTTGTCGCTCCCAGCAGGAATAATCTGTGAAATGAAAAGGGGATGCTCTGTAGATTGGTGAGACCGCCAGCAAAAAATTAAAACTGTTCTTTCTGCACTAATGCATTAGCGTGTAATTTGGTTTGTAATTTGTTTCATTTGGTTATGGAGAGACAATAAAAACATTTTTCAGAATTTGGCAAGAAAAAATGTATGCCTGCATTAGGTACCTTCAAAATTACACTATTTGGACATATTTTTTTCCATTGATTTTTGCATTTCTATACTGTGTTCTTCATTTCATTGACTGATCTTTTCAAGTGAGCATATTTGATGTAATTGTCTTTTTTTTTTTCCTAATTCAATGAGACATTCATCATTTTCCTGTTATACCCTGTCATCTTTATTTTTCCTTTTGGTTTTCCGTGACATGAACCAGTTTGCTAGTCAGTGGGTAAGTGTCTTTTCGTTGTTTTTTAATTTACATTTTTTTCATTGAATATTAAAAGCCACTTTTTATTTTAAATTGTAATATTGCTTTTCATATTAATTTGTTAGCCAGGCCCTCAGAATTCCTTCACAGTCCAGCAGACTGATCATCAGCTTCTCAGTTCTTTCCTTGTTTGTCCTTCAGGGCGATTCCAGATGAAGTCTTCACTTTTCTGCTTTTCAGACTGTGTCCTGTCTTACCAGGTCACAAAGTTTTGGATTCTTTCACCTCTCGGTGAAAGAATCAGATCTTTGTCTGAGCTGATGCTGCCATTTCACCTTTCAGATGTGCACAAGCAGTAACCTGCAAACACACACATGCTCATGCTGCTTTGGGCACAGGCAATGCCAGTAGCTCTATAAAGGCATGCAGTCAGATGGCATAACCCCCTTCTCCAGGATGTGCCATTCCTCTTGCCTGCTCTGGGTTATGCTTCCTGCTCTGTCAGCCAGTCCACTAGGAGCCAAAGTTCAGGCATCGTCTTAAAAACCCCCCGAGTCAAATCATCTTCCACAAGGATCTGAAGTTTTGTTTTCTTGAGGATTTTAGTGGATATTAGCTCTGGAGAGGAGTGAGTTAGAGTATTTATGATCTCATGATTTTGAAAATAAATCATGAAAAAAAATCAGATTAATGTAATTTGAAAATTATTTCTAAAGAAATGTCATGGTTTTGGAACCTTGTTGTGGTTTATGAAAAGCTTGATTCAGTTCTTTTTTTGCCATGTTCAGAAGTACAGTTGTTGTTTATATTCCATTTCTACAAAATTATATTTGCTTTGGGGTGAGAAAAAAGAGAAAAAAACCAAGAAAACACAAAAGAAAAATAGGAACTGATCTTACATACATAGATCCATTAATTTAATGTACTGTGGAGATGAAGTTGCAGACATTTTCTGGGAGGAACAACTGATTTTTTATCAATCACAGGAGTATATATAGTTTTGACATTCATCAGTGGGAAAATAATTGTTTATGGTTTCCTGAGAGTAAGAAAGCATTGCCTTCTGAAGACGTGTAAGCAAAAGACATCACACACTGTTTGGGGTGATTAGACCCCTTAGCAGAACAAGACAATATTTTATTGGTCAAGACATTAATATGGTTAGAAAATAATATATTTTAAAATGTAGAAAGCTCTTTGTTGTATTTCTGATATGCTCTTTTACTGTTCCAGTGTGACCACAGCTCTTTGTCTGAGTTGTATATTTACATTTTTCAAGTGTTTTTAAACTTTAAAAGAAATTAATGCAAAAATTGACATTTCGTGTTAGTACCTTTAGCAGACACATGTATGTGGGCAAACACATCTCATAGTTTTATTCTCTCTTAATTTAAACCCAAGTTCAATACCTGTGCTTTTTAGAAAATCATTCCTAAAAGTATTCAGCAGATCAGAATTAATGTTTTGATTTGTATGGCAACTCAGAAGCAGATTAAAAATAGCCTTTAAAAACTTAGAACTCTGAAAACTATTCAGCTGGCAGCTGCTGAGTTAGGCTAATGTTTACACTGACCTCAGTACTTTTACTCCAAGCATTATGCTGTTAGCTGTTCCAAGTAGCCTTGAACTAGGAAGATAGGGTTAGTCTTTACAAGTCACATTTTCTGTGAAGTGGCTATTGGGGACAATCTTTGCTGTCAGATAAATGTTTCTAAAGGAAGAATTACTGTTTAAATTGATGTGCCTCCTTGACAGAATGGGATCCCTAGTTCCCGGTAATTTCAGAAGGGAGCTCGGTAGGATTATCTTAAAAGTCTTTCAGATTTATTTTAAAAGCATTTACTTAAAGGCACCTTCTTTATGAAAAAAGCAAAAGAAAAAGTCTATGGAGAATGAAGTCTGTTTTATTATGCCTTCTATGGCCTATTAATTTGTTACCATCTCTTCTGCTTTGTTGATGAAATTTTAATTTTGCCCTTGCTTGAGCATATTGTAAGATTTGTATAAACTGAAGCTCACTGTGCTAACAGAAAGGCTCTTTCAAGATGAACAATTGGAGCTCATTTTATTTCTAGAGGACATTTAAAATAACTTATGAATGAGAGTTGTCAGACATGAAATGTTGTATTAATTAAATCTTATTCTAGTCTTTTTGCTCCTCCAGCTAAACCAACCCTTTAGAAAAAAATACATGGCCACCTTAATTATATAGGAGAAAACAAAAACTATCCTTCACATTCCTTCGCCTGAATAAGTATAAGAACTCAATTCATCTAAATAGTAACCCCATTAGCTGCTTAACTCAACAGTGTACATGGGAAAATTTTCAACACAGAATGTAAGAAACTGTTGATTGGGTGGATCATTTTCAAGGGTTTGTTCTTCTGATGTTGAAAATTATAATTTTAAGTAAATCTGATCTGTCAGGGTTATCAGCTTTGCACTATTTATGACTTGTGACAAAAGTGTGTGTTCATATACATGCTAATGCTTTTTTATCTTTTGAATTACAGCAACAGTATCATTCAAAAATAGATGACTTGATTGAAGAAACTGTTAAAGAAATTATTTCACTTCTTGTTTCAAAGGTAAACCTATTTACATTTTACTTTATAATACAGCAGAAAATGGTTGAACTTTGGAGATGTACTCAAGTATCACACAGTTTTTCTATACGCAGGAAAATTGTGGGGGCAATATGATTTGTAAATACAACTTCTGAAAATAATACTGAATTTACAAAATTAAATTTTATAACAAGTGAGTAAACAATTTCTGTGCAGCCTGCTATTGAGATAAGTTTGTCTTCTGTGTTTCTTTTGTAGACAGGAATTGCTACCAGCTAGTAGAACTGGTAGGACTAAATTCTGTCAATATTGTCTTATGTAAAACCATGTGTTATCTTTCGTCGAATTTCTTACATGATAACTTTCTTCCTATCATTCAGTATCTAAATTTCATATTTAGAGGTGGAAAATATCCAGAGTTTCAGTTTAACTTTTTAATAAGGTTTGGTCCACAAACCATTTAATTAAAAATATTTTATAAGTTGTTGTTTCTTGAAATTGATTTTTTAGGCTTTTATATTTAAAAATAAAATGTGTTTTGACATGATATAAGGACTTGGAGAATAAGTGAAGAAAACTTAAAGAATGTCTTGTCTTTCTGTAGCACCTCTGCTCCAGTAAAAGTCTTAAGTGATTGATATAAAAAAAATGTTTCCATCCTGAATAGTTCGTAGGACACAGCAAATAATGACAGAAAAGAAAGATTTTATAAGACATTTTTATTATCTATACATTACAAACTACCCAGAAATATCTGATTTTCAAATTAGGATAAATAAACCATATATTTACAATTTGTGAGTTAATGACAAAAAGTAATACCCTGGTCATATTTTCATCATGCCTTTGTTTTTGTTTGTCACAGCTTGCTGGGGAGATGGGGGATGGGAATCTTCTTTTTGGATTGACACCTATCAGTTGAAGAGGAAGGCTTTGTAGAATCATTATAGAAGTTTAAAATAAATGTGTCCACTTATTATTAACTGTATAGAAGCCAGACATTTTTGGTCTAAAGTGAAGTTTTGATGTAAACATAATTACAAGCAGTTCAACTCAACAGTTTCAAGTTTTACAAGTTGCCTATCATAGCTCACAAAAAATCTTCCAGTTTTAGTGTTATTGAAAAGGAAGAGGAAGAAAGGGGAATTCGATCAGGAAAAGATCATGCCATTAAAGGTTAAACTTTTTGATTTTTTTTCTTAATATCTGAGACTGTAAAAAACAAAGAATGTAGTCACATTCCTTCTGGACGTATGTACAAGAAATTTTAGAGACAGCTGCTGTCAATACAGAAGGATTTGCATTATTAGTTATCACAGTTATTCCAGAGGCTGAAATCTCAAAACAGGAAGCAAATAATCCATGTCATTGGCTGGTCACTGGAAGTTTAACCAGTGTCTCCTCACTTGAGATGTGAAATACCAGTGGCATCCTGATTGCTTCTGTTTCAAGACAGAAAGCTTCTGAGGGTACAAAGTAAGACTGAGCTTTAGCTCTTGGTTTTGGCCAGAAAAAAAGCATGTCAATGTGCATGATAGCCATAGGCATTCATCTTTTGCATCTAAAATATTTTCATTATTGTCCAGCCTTTACCTCTTTATTACCTCTTCATTGTGTCTCAGTGGAATAAGTGTTTCAATCATTGTTTTTAGCTGCAAGTCATTTATGAAACTGAAAATAATACTTTTCTTTCAGTGGGGTTTTACTTGTTACGAACTGTACTGGGCAGTTTTTACACAAGACACATCAGTCTAAAGCATTCGAGAAATCACAGGAATAGCACAAAAGAGTGAACAAAGCACAGCGTGTCTCAGGGTGGCCAATTCATAGAATGTGAGAAATGTGTGCAGAAATGCTTTCAGAGTTTCACAAGTCCATACACTGACATCTCAGAAAACAAGATTCCAGCTACATAACTAAGCCTTTTGTTTAAACAGACATCCTTGACCCTAAAATGTTTTGCTTGCTGTTATTTTGTGTCCCACTTGTATTGGATTAGTATGTTGGCACTGCATGTTGTTTATGAAATCAGCCTTTTCCTTTCCCAATCTTTGCACAATAAAATTGAACACTTTTCTGCAGAAAGAATCCTTGTCAATCAGATAAAATGAGTTAAAGTATGAACAGCAGTTTCTCACAGGCATGCAACTGCAAATCAGAAAGCTGGTATTTGGTCTAATAAAGAGGGTGCAGAAACAACTGCCACTCTCTCTCGTGATGTGGATTTATTCTTTGATTGGCACCCATGTACCGGTGTCTTAATTAATCACTGTAAATATGACAGGTTAGATTGATAAATGACAAATGTAGGTTTGCACTTGCTCTTGCTCCTTGAACTGTTAAGAGCAGGGCTTATTGTAAAGTGATGATCTCAATTCCTCTGGAAGTGACACTGTTGTGACACTGTTACAGGGCCCATTAACAGCATGCCAGATGGAATTTTGTTCTGTCCTCACACTCATAAAATGATACTCTTGGTTGTGGGAATGACTATGTTGAGAGCAAGGATGACTTTTAAAACAATCTTCATATAAACTGGAAAGCAATTTATATGTGTAAAACAAATGTGCATGAATACAATGGCTGACATATTTTATGTTACATACCGTGAATTGCTTGAGCAACATAACATCACAGAAGGACATGAAGAGGGAATTTGTTTGCTTTAAAGCAAATTTGGGGGAGCTTAAACATTAAAACTGTAATTAATGCAATTCATAAGTTTGGGGTTTTTTTTGTTTGTTGGTTTTTTTTTTTGGCAAAAACACCTATTCATACCTCTTGCTGAGGAGTCACACTACTCAGACAATAGGTGAAAGTCCAGGGGAGAGAAACCACATCATACCAGAGCCTTTGTGCATACATTTCCTTGCTTCCTTCTTGGCCATGGAGTAGCAGCTCAACAGCTCATGCTGCTGACAGAAAACCAGTGCTATTACACTTTCAGGTGAAATCAGAGCTGGTTTTCTATTTAATAGCAAAGAGAAGAGAAACACGGTATGACAGTCACCACCTTTAGCACTTGTGCTCCATCATCTTGGAAGCTATGGTCCTAGAAAGTAACTTGATTTCTACCCAAAATACATGCTGGGTACACACACTGCTATATTCAACCACATTCTAGAGGCAGCAGTTGGAAGCAGGCCCACCTCAGGATAAACTTTGGATTGGGTTTCTGTTTCTGCAATGGTTCAGCAGTTTCCATGTGTTTGATCAATAAGTGAAGCTGCAGAAACAAGGTTATCCTTGATTTCAGCACTTTGTGAGATGGAGAAAGTGGTCAGATTTACAGTTCATGTTGCCCTGTTGATCAAGGAAAACATGAGGAAGAAAAATTCACACTCCAAATATTTAATTCCAAATATTTAATATTCACGATTTGGATTTTTCTCTGTGCTTTTCCTCCAGGTTGTTTCAGTGTTGGAAGGTGTGCTGTCTAAATTGTCAAGATATGATGAAGGTACTTTCTTCTCATCATTAGTTTCATTCACTGTAAGTGTTTGGATTCTCAAAGGTTCTGCTCTTCTTTGTGCGCATAATTCTGAAATTCTATGCAGTAGTAATAAGTACTTACTGTGTTTTTTATGCTTAATTTTCTAAAGGTAAAAGCAGCTGCCAAATATGTTGATGTTCCGGTAAGTATAACCCTTTTAGATTTATTTATTCTATTGTTCATAATAATTCAGAAATTTAGGGGGGCTTTATCTCAGATTTTTTTATTGTTGACATTTTGCTTTCCTACAGAGATTCATTACAGCTTTACATAGAGTATTTAAACAGCCACTACAACCCTGAGAGGATGTTGCATTTCCCACGTGCAATAAGTAACTCTCAAAGCAAACTGTGGAAAGGTTATTCTCAATGCACTTTTTCAGCTGTGGATAAGTGAGGATTGTAACTTTGATACTCTTTTGTGGGGGTCTTTCCATAATTTGGATAAATTGTTCAAATGTGTAGTATAAGCAACAAGTAAAAGCATCATACTTGGAAATCCATTATTTCTTGATTTCTTACTTCAGGACTCAGATCTGTTTATTTAACCCCTTACTTGCTCAATCTCCATTTGATTTACCATTGGTTGTGCAATGTTTGTGTGCTATAAGTAAAAAATAAAGGAGCAACTGTTGGAGTTCTTTTATACATAAAGGAAAAAGGTTAAAATATTTTTATTAGAGTATGAGACTAGAATATCTTTTCTTTAAATAAGCAAAGTTGTGTAATATTGTCATTTTCACTGTCAATAATCCTTGTTCTCTCATAAGTCTACATTCTCATTCCTTTTTAATGTAATTCTAAAAAAATCTTATTTTCCAAGCACAGCAAAAAAAGACTACAATTATTACATAAGCGACAATTACTATGTAAATGAAAAATACTAAATTGAAATATAGGTGAATGCCAGATATGCTAAACTGTGTGGCAGACAGCAAAACCTTCAGCAGTTCTATCCTGAAAAGTGCAAGCCTAAATGAATTACTTTTCAATCCATGCATGGCAAATAAAAGAAAAAATCTCTGTTTCTGAGATTTGTTATTTTGCTGCTTATATTTGTTTTATTCATAAGTAAATTGTAACATTGCTGTTGTTTTCAGATGATGTTTTCAGACTTTTTTCTTGTTTTGTTGCCTGGGTTTTTTGTACCTTTGTAAGTGCTCTTTTGTTTTTAAAAAAAAGGAAAATAGTAGGCTGTCTTTCCTTCAAAGGAATGACTTTATATCAAATCCGGTTAATTTCGTTTACCTTTTGTTAATATATTGTGCTGTGTAGCTGCTGCAAAAGGTCCTTGTTGAGGCACTTAAGACCCAAAGGCCTAAAAAGAAATCAGGGAACAAACTAGAAATTCATTGGCTTTCAGGTAATATGGAAAACTCTCCAAATTACATATCTATGAGACTGAGACATCAAAGTCTTTTACCACTGGCTGGATACATTGATGTTGAAGTTCACCAAAAAAAATGAGACTGAAAAATATGGGAATATTGCAAGTCAAGTCACACAAGCATGCACTCTGTTCCAGAGAGAGGGAGATGAGCGGGGAGATGGTTGCTGGAGCCCCACTGCCCTTCTCACATTCACTGAATGGTGGTGCTTGGCTTGAAGAAAGGACCGGATTATTGACAGGCTATCAAGATCCTTGCATTATTACAATGTCTTCACTTCCCAGCTTTCTCACACACTTTTCCCACAGCTGAGCATTTACCTGTGGACTGTAGTTCCACAGCTGTAAACTGCAAATGAAAACTGTGCTTCAGGGAAGCTGTGGATCTGACCAGACAAAGATTTTCCAAATTCTGGAGGTCTTTTTACCTGGATTGAAAGATTTGCGTAGGCTAGGCATTGCTTTTGCTTCTTCATGTTCTTTTGTTGTGAAGGTGCAGTTGAGGCCAAGAGCCCTTACTGTCACAACTGACAGCAGCTGTCCAGTCTGAATAGGGCCTAAAATCACCAGATGTCAAAGTTAAAAGTTCCAGCTGTAAGAGGAGGCTGAAAGTTGTCACATCACAAGGTCGTCACCTGGGCTCACAGCTGAAGTGAGAAGTGGAGTGAGGGGCAGCACACAGGGAGGACTGTATGTTGAGTTCTTGGTAGTGTGAAGATGACCTAGCAAGCCTGCACTGAAGCTAATTGAATGCCTCATGGTTTTATTTTGACCTAATATGTTGTAAAATTTCTTCACATCCTTCCTTAACATATAGCTGCGTGTGTGAACGTTACTTAAAAGTGATCACAGTCAGCCCTTTCTTTTGATGTGGTTGCAAATATGTGCAGACTTGCAGTGTGTTAGACAATGGCATTCTGCCTCTGTGCCTCACCTCCATCTGAGTGGGATCACTTGGTGCATCTAGGAGAGAAGGGAGGGGACAGGGGGTTTGAGGGGGATTGTTTGAGTGTATGGATTCAACAGTGTTTTTGATCTTTCATTACCAGGATTTGGCAAACAGTGAAAAATATGCTGGTTTGTGAAATAAAAGGAGGCTAACTAGGCAAAAAAGATGTTAGAAGAAAATGAAATGAGTAAATGAGTAAATGAGTACTGAGCAAAATGTTTTAGAGGGAGGATAAGAGGTAAAGGGGATAAAAAAGTTAAATAAAAGTAAATAAAAATAGCAAATTATTCAAAAGGAAGGGAGACATTTCTGAATGATTTTTGGTCATCTTGAGGAAATGGTTAATTCTGTTAGTATTGAGAGAGGATTTAGACAATAAATAGTTGGACATGAAGGTGCACACTACCTAGACAGCATCCCTTAATTTCTCAGGACCAGGGTTGGAAAGATAGACTTGTGGTTCATTTGGCAGATAGGTTAGTAAAAATGCTGCCTACTACTTTCTGTCTACCCCTCTATTCATTAATCTTGCTAGAGAATTATGATTAATTACATCCAAGAGAAGAAGAAAAAAGTGGGTTTGTGGAGTTTTCTAACTGTTTAAGAAAACACGCAAAATAAGCCTCAATTTTTCAGAATGCCTTTCAAGAAGTGGGACATATGCAGTCCCAAAGAACTCCCATTGCTTTCCCTAGCTATGTACAAAGGGCTATATGGACACTTCATACATTTTGGTAATTGAAACCCCAGCAGAAATAATAGCCATAGTGCAAAATTACCAGACTAGTAAGAATAACAACATATCTTGTGATTTCCTAATAATAATAATGAAAAAATCTAGTTGCTGTTACGTTCTCCTTATTGATAATTATCACAGTACGCAAGGCTCTGCAGTGGAGAAAAAAATGTGGCTGCTGTGCAGGTAGGAGAAATCAAATGTTTGGATGAAAATAATACAAATGTTACAAGTACTGCATGAAGGATGACATTGGTTCTCTTTTTAATGCTATGTTTTGATAACTGGGAATGCAGAAGCTGATTTGAATACAAAACTCTAGGAGATGTAGAAGTACAACCTAATTTTTTTCCTTTTTTTTAATATTCTGTTCACAAAGCAGGTTAATTAATGAGAATAGGGAAAGAATGCAGTAAAATTGAGGTTAAAAAAAGTATGTTGTTAATCTCAAATGATTATTATTCCTTAATCATGTAGGTAATTTCATTGTGTTCAATTTCTCATCATGTAAGTCAGTTTTGCATGCAAATAATTGTGTCTTTAGCTGGTCATTTCTACACACATTTGCTGCATTGACAAATACAACCAGAGCAATTACTCATACAAATTGAGCATCCAGTTACATGCTCATGTATATACTGCTTTTTTGTTCAGAAAGGTATGTTTTAATCCCTTTGTAGGAGCCAGTAATCTATGCCAGTTACTTAGAGGGCACAGAAGGAACCTAATCCTCCCTCTCTTCATATGGGCCACCTGTCATAGCAAGTGCAGGGAGGCCATTTGAAGGAGCCAGGGCTGACAGCAGTGCACAGCTTGCATAATGCCAGCCCTCTCGCTCCACTCTTGCCTTTATGTGAGGATCAAAGGTATGAAAAGGGGCCTCACACATGTGCCAGCATTTGACTTATGGGGTCTTGTAGAGGCCAAAGAAGAAGCTCTGCCTCCTACCAGGCAGTTACACATGGGGACCTTCCAGATATCTTCATTTTCAAATATCACGCATGGCCTCATTTAGCTGATTTTAAGAAGTAAAAAACTTTTTGAGGGAAAAAAGTGTTTATTCAGGTGTGGCCATATGGTGCTAGTCATTTTTAGGCTGGATTTTTTTGTAGAACTCTATTTATTTAAAAAAAAAAAAAAAAAGACCACAAAAGGGGTGTTAGCCTTGTGCTTGGGGCTTCTCCTGGCTTCTTCCTCCTCTGTATAGCCAAAACTGGGATCTGGCCCTTCTGTTTTCCGATCTGTGAAAACAAGCTATTGTAGAAATGGAGGGAAAGCCCAGCAGCATCTGTTTTAAATCAGCAGTATTTTTGGAGAAGGATGACTACTAACCAGTAGGAAAGCTAAAATAGCATAGTAAAATATAACTTTATGCAGGGAAAAAAAGCGTATTTTAATACCAAATTTTGTCATAGGGGCTGTAGTGGTTTGAAGACCTTTTGCACTAAGAATCAAAATCCTAGTGCAGACATTTGCATGACTGTATTGCCCCATGAGTGCAATGAAACTATATGTATATGAAAAAGTGTTTGTGTAAATGCTTGCAGAATCACAGTTTAAATTTTCCATGACACTTCTCAAAATATACACGTTTCATCCTTGCCAAAGTTGCTGTTTCTTTTCAGCAAGATGTTTTTGAGAGAGAGAAAATACATTGCATTTTTTTCATTTAAACAAAACAATTCCTTTTATAACCATGTGAATTAAAATCTTATCTTTATAATAGACTGATTATGCAAATGGTGCACCTTCCTGCCTGGCTTATGTATTTCATTTCATAAGAAATTATGGGGATGATGATCTA
This sequence comes from Acrocephalus scirpaceus scirpaceus, assembly GCA_910950805.1. Taxonomy (NCBI): domain Eukaryota; kingdom Metazoa; phylum Chordata; class Aves; order Passeriformes; family Sylviidae; genus Acrocephalus; species Acrocephalus scirpaceus. Next base: position 22,224,682 of record OU383777.1, read on the forward strand.
GCCATGGATAAAAGTAGGTTTTATTCCAAAAGTATTTTAACAATAGTTTAATTTTGTCATTCCAAAGCCCAAGTGATGAGCCTTGCAGTATTTAGAGAAGAACTTTCAGGCAGAGAAATTCTCCAACATGCTCTTTTATTTAGTGGTGGACATTGAATAAGGAGTTCCTGTGTTCCTCACAATAGCCCCCTCCAGCTCATCACTCCTTTTCATTGCATTGTTACAACCATGCTGTAGTTAAAATGACTCCCTACAGGATGCAAGGGAGGGGAAAGAGGTGAAGAGGAGAGCAAACACAAAACTGGATGAATTTTGTTATTGTATGGTTAGTCTCTAGCATCTGTTCTTACGTTTGAAATATTAATGCGTTGGCAGGATAGCAACTCGGTAAAACCAGTGTAGTGGGTTGAGGCTGGTTTCTTGGTTTTTGGTAATATAAGTTCATTTAATACTCTCTGATGCTAAGAAATGTTCTGTGACAAATGCCAAAGTGAGAATATACATAACTCAAGTATTACAAATGTACATGATTTTCACTGAGATTTATGCCAAACTGTTGCATTGCAAAATGCTGTTCAGAAACAGCATTTTCCTTCCTCGCCGGTAGGAAAATGCCTAATATTAGGGGCAGCATTAAATCCACTGCAATCTTTCAGCAGCAAAATACTTGAATGCCTGTAAATTAAGGCAGTGCAGCATTACTTTTCACTAGGTGCTTAAGGCAAATATTGCCAGTGGGAACCATGCATGTCAATCATAAAGCAGTTTCTACAACATCTTGGAAACTGAAATCATGTATTTTGACATTTGGGTCTGTGTTAAATAGACACTGTGATACTGTTTTCCTGTTCAAATGGGGAAAATTAGGCTGCTGCTTCTTTATCTGAATTTATTGCTATGAAAAAGTGCCTGGTGGTCAGGACACACCTACCAGTGAATAGTAAGAGACAACCTGCACCTGTGGGATTAGGTGCAGCAGCAGGAAGTAAGGGCAGTTGCAGTATATAATTAACAAGGATTTTTAATTTTTTTTTCCCTAAACAGCATGTTCATCTTGCCAGGTTAACTAGTGATTAACCCTAAAAAAGAGTGTGCTGAAGCCTACAGCCTTGTTTAAACTCATTCACTCGCCAGTGTATTCAGTTACTTGTGTAACCAGCGACAAAGTAACCCTATTTACAACTCTTAATTTCCTGGTATTTTATTTGATGTCTTTGTGTTTCCAGTTTCTCTATTCATCTCTTTGTCTGGTTCTCTTTCATTTTCAGATAGGCAAAACAGCTTGTCTGCTGTTCTGAATAAAACAAACTTATAATAACTTTCTATCTATCATTTAAAAACCCACCTTTTTTCTTGGGGAAACTTTCAGACAATATTTTTTTAATACTTACCTGGATAACATACCAGGTTAAATTTTTCTCCCAAAGATGTGCAAATAACTCTCATTAACTTCAGCAGATGTTCTGCTAAAGACTTTTTTTTTAGTATGAATGTGGAGACTGGAATGCTTTAGTCTTCTCAATTAAATGCCCCCTGTGATGATTATTTAAAATATATCTCATTTTCTATTTGTTTGTCTTCTAAGGTGCATGAAACTTCTTAGTTCCTTCTTTAGTTGTTTGTTTGCTTAATTTTGTATTAACTTGAGTTTTTTCTGATGCTTATAATTTAAAGCAGATCAATAGAGGATAGGGTAATCAAAGATTTCCAAATACATAATCCCTATTTAAAAAGTTAAAACATTATATTAAACATAAATATACAGCATTTAAGCTATTTTGATGCTTATAACAGCTTTCTTTTCTTCTTCCACATGTTCAGAGAAAGCAAATAAATTCAATGCATGCAATATGAAGAGATAATGAAGTATTTGATATACTGTTGATTCATTCAGTATTTAATGTGTACGTTGCTTACCATGAGCAAAGATGATTAACCTTCAATGATTTTAGTGATGTTTTAAACAGACATACTTCAGAGTATGGATAAACTGCCTTACCCAGACTTACTTCTACTGTAGTCAGACACTGTTTAAAAGGAAAATTAATTTTTTTTCCACAGCAATTTCAAAGATAATTATCCTGCACACATTAAGAAGGATGAAGTGTTTTAAAGAACTGTAATTCTAATTGGTAAATGCCACCAGCTGTTACAGTTACTCTTACTTGTGTATATCTTTTAATGATTACACTCCTGTGCCACAAGCTACATGAAAATATATTCACTAGGTGTGAAATTCCCATATGTCACAGCTTCAAGACTAGGTAAACATCTCAAAGATAAGGGAGTTAATGCTGATAGGAAATGTTACTTTTCTTGCTTTGGCTGTCTGCAAGATGAACATTTTTTATTGAACTTAGTAAAGAAAAATATTCTGTTAATTGCAGAACCACTAGGTTTTAGAATTCAGTGGAAGATTCATTAGTACATTTGAATGTATATCTTCAAGAATATAATCAGCCTATCATTTACTAGATTATCTCCTTCACCCATCTCTGAATATTTCAAAATATTTTCCCATTATTCCTTCCTCCAAGTTAACTCTAGTCCAATTCCTATAAATTGCATATCAGGTTTTAAAAAGTACATAAGGTTTCAACACTGATTGTGTTCTCTTGTGCCATCATAAATGAGTAAACTAAGGTAAAAGATGGAGTTTTCTGTTTTAAATCTGCTTCACTTTGTGATTTGTCTTAATAGGAAAGCATTTCTATCACATTTTAGTGAAGGTATTTTTTTATGAAGATCTATTGATTTATGTCAATCAGATTTCCCAACAGAAAATGTTTTGTCTATTGAAGTCTTAGATTTTTTTATTCTATGCTTAGGAGTTAGATTTGTGATGCAGGTGTAAATATCAATGGTCCTGCTTTCCTCTTAAGAGTTTCATCTAAGTATATATAGATGCTGCTTCATATAAGCAGCATATAGAGCTGTCATTGCATTTGCAATGACCAATCCAAATGTAGGAGATATGTCAGTTTTTCACTGTGAGTTTTGGGGATGCTACAAGTGTTAAAGCTGGCAATCATTCCACATTTAACAGTTACTTTTAAAAAATGAAATTGCCATATATGCACATGTATAAATGAAAAAGAAAATCTTTTTATTTTGGAACATATTCCTCTATATGTCTGTAGTTGATTCAGGGTAAAAAGAGTTGAACTTCATAAGCCAGGAGGTTTTGCTCACTGCAGGTTTGAGGAAAGAATTCTATCATTCTGTTACTGCAATAGGATGACAGCAGTTTCTGGACAAGTTTTCGTATGGACATATTGCACCTCTCCTTCCCTCTTGTGTTCAGACCTGTTCATATGCATTACAAAATATTACATGCAAGATAATAAAAAATAAGAAAGATTTCAAGTTGAATATTCATTTGCAGATGAGGAAGGAAGCCTTAATATAACATGATACGTTAATATTTTAAGTACATGAGCATGTTCATGCATACAGGCTTTTAAAATATGCTAAATATTTTACAGTGTTGTTCATATCCTATTTTCAGACTATAACAGTTTCTGAGAAATAAACATGTCTTATGCTTGGGAATTCAGGAGCTGGGTATAACTGCTTTTGTCCTCCTTCCCTAGAATTTTTAATTCTTCTGTGTGGAGTCTTAGCAAAATATGGATGCTTTATAAATGTTAAGGCCCCTGTTAAGGCTTACTATAAAGTATTATAGAACTTAGCATTCTTTTGCATGCCAGGAACATTGTAAGCTACTGTTTGGGAGTAAGTAATACTTTTACAGGCTTGCTTACACAGAGGGCATTTGCTGAAGACTTCCCAAAGTACCTGTATGCATTCTTGGTTCCTGTTAGAAAAAAGTGAACTCCTTACCAATTCTGCATACATTGCCAGTAAAGGGCAAGTTGCAGGCTCTTATGAGTGTTATTATGGAAGAACTTTTCATGACTAGAGATCCAGAAATCACAGCTGGATTCTGGCAACATTCAGAGGAGAGAGAAGTTTCAGCCACCACTGTGCCTGTACAGCTGTAGTATCACATACACACAATATATCCTAGCCTGGCTCATGTTTGGGGGTGTGGTATAAAAATTATGCCTGCTCTGCTATTCATACAGACATATATTGGTACAAGAAGGGAAAAATTTCGGTCTTTGCTCCTCCTCTAGCCATCCTCTGGACTGACTGCACTAGTGCAACAACAGTTTACAAAATATAGGGGTACAGGACTACACTCAAAACAACCTTTTTATGCCACTGCTCTCATGGACATGCTTGAGCTTAGTTTAAATTGCAGTTATTTGGGGCTAACGTCAAGCACAAAATTCAGCTGTACATTGGAAGTAAATTAGAATAAATCTTAGGCAGTGAAAAAGGAACTGAATGGTTTTTTAAGCATTTTCTGAACTTGATAGCAGGATTTGGATCTCCACGCTTAGGCTGGAGTGGCTATCTTTGAAAGCTTTACTATCAAAAAAGGGAAGGATGTCCGAGTTTGCCATTGATGTTTCCAGAGCCAAGACTTCATTCAGCTGCATATGGCGATGTAGATTTGTGACTCAGAGCATCCATAAATTAAAACATTTAGAACTACATTGATATTGAAGCCTCCTGAACATGTTAACTAACCCAGAATTCACAGCAGATTTTGCTAATACAGTTTGTACAAGCGTGAACGTTGTAACTTTTGTTTTCATTATGTTTAACTTCTTTTAAGTCTCTGGTGTTCAGGGGTTTTTCCCTCATGGTCCCTTCCCATTACTTTCTCGCCTTTCTTTTTGTCTTCACAGAAACCAGGAATGGATCTAGCAGACACCTACATTATGTTTGTTCGGCAAAACCAGGATATCCTTCGAGAAAAGGTCAATGAAGAAATGTACATAGAGAAGTTATTTGATGTAAGTAACTAGCCTTGCAAAGTTTGCTGGTATCACTACTACATCAGAAGGGATAAGCTGGATTTTGATGGTGTTCAGCAAGCTGTTTAGATATTCCTCTCTGTTAATTTTTTTTTCTCATTATTTACAAGCTTCAGCTGTCAAGGGTGGCCTTTTTAAAAATATTTTCTACGTGAAACTTCTAAGTGCTAGAAGATAGAAATAAAATTGGTAGAATATTATTACTTGAAATAGTAATTTTTCCATTGTGAGTAGTCCAATTATATTTCATCTTTTGATTTTTAATTTGTTAATGGAGAGAATTAGATTGGTGGGGTTTGTGGATGCCATTGCAGACCAAATTTCCCTAAATGCAGAACTTTTACACATCACTGCCTGCTTGTATACAGAAAGAGTACACAGATGCAAGGTACATTTGTGGGTTTGACTGGTACTTCTGTGGAATGATGTTTAGAATTTTGTTTTATGGATTTCCAGTTTAAGACTTCTAATTTCTCAAAGTTGACATTTATAAACATTTTTTGAATTTTCAAACTCATTTTGAATTTTCAAAGTTCTAATCTGACTTCTGCACGTTCAGAGTAATCCTCATCCTCAAGGTGCACACAATAATTTTCTTCAGCTTTGATAGTAACTTCTGCAGCCTTCTTCCATTAATTCCTTTGCCCTGATTCCTCATCTTTTTTGTCAGAAATGATCACATTTCAGTTCATTCAAGTTATGACTACTAATTTATGTCTAGTATGTCCTTTTCTTAACTGCCTGAAGGAGAAGCTGTAGGCAGCTGAAATAGTACCTTCTGTATAAATTTAAAGCACTACACATGTAAAATATATGTAAAATAAAAGCTATTTAGGCTTGGATCAGTTAACATGACAATTATCTCAGTCACAATTATATAGGAATTTGAACAGGAAAGAAGTCATCCCTAGCACTGTGAACTTGAATTTATTACAAAACTTACTCAGGAACGTAATATGGACTTTGAAATGTATTTATTTGTGTCATCTCCTAAGCATTTTAGAAAGCTTTGCTGGCAGTTTCATTTAATTATGCAAGTTACAGCAAATGTTTTCATAACAGCAATTCACAGCCTTTAGTGTGACACTACAGTTGTGGCAGTCACAGAAGGTCCCATAACATAGACTCTCAGCCATGGTATGTCATGTCAGTGTTTGTTGTTTGTTAGACTGGGTGGTCAAAATAAGACTTAACTCTCAGATTTTATATTTCCAGATACTCCCAGGCATCTTTACAAAAAAAAAAAAAAAAAAGTATCATCTGTTTTAATAAGCTAAGTGCTAATATGTGTGAAAAGAATGATTTTATAAAAGCTTTGATGCCCTGCAGGGGTAGAAAAATTATCATCCATCCAGCTGGCACCTTCACAAAGTACTAAAACCGTATTAGCAACTTCTGCTTCAGTTTGCTTTTGCAATGAATCTGCAAGCATATGTTTCATTTTCAAGTTTCCATATTTTTGTTTTTCTTTGGGGTTATTTTTGCTTATGTTGTCATTTCCTGAATGTTAATAAAATTATCTGCCTAAGGCCAAGTCTAACTCTCACTGGAGAGACCACATTGACTTTTTCGATGTAGTGGGATGGGACTGAGTTTCAGGCTGTGTCAACATGGGGCTCTGACCAGGGCCTGGGCGCGGGCCTGAGAACTGTCAAGGGATCCTCCACACCGTTAAATCACCAGCACAGCTCCTGGCATGATTTTGGCTTAGCATTAGCACAAGGACAGGGCTTCAGTAGGGCTGGGTCAACATGAGTTAAGGAGCTCTTCAGAATTTCATTTCAGCAATTAAGCTTTCCAGCACAAGAAAACATCTCGTGTATGGACACAAGTTGTGATACAGCACTTGCCTTTGAGTTTGCAAACCCATTTCTGTCCCCTTTTACTCAGTAGTGTACTTTGTATGCTGCTGCGACCAATGCTTGTATCTGTAAGAAAAGAAAATAATATATACATAATATGTATTTTTTGTATCAGATTTCTATTTATGTCTTTATTTTTCTTTCTATATAGTGGCATCACATTTCTGTGTAACATCACACTAGGAGAGGTAATTGATTAGACAGATGCAGCATTAAAAAAGCATTAACAAATATAGAAGCTCATAGCATGCAGAAATCTAAAACAAAGTCATCTCATTTTGTTGATTCGCTTTTCCTGACATCCAGATTTAGAACATCATGACTGAGCAAGATTTTGCAGATGATTTTTGAAGGTTTTTTTTAAATTACTGCTTTAGGAAAACCTAGGTACTCCTCTTATAAATTCAAATCTATCAAGTTACATTTAAATAGAAAGAATAAAATATATTCACATTTTTATGTAAATGTACTTGAAGCCATTGGAGTGGCTTGAGTTGTAGATCACAGTTGCTTTCCTCTTAAAATACATTGAATTAGTATCAGTTAAATAACCATCAGCCAAGTGAAAGAGGAAAAGTAAACTTTCGTGTGCTTCAGCCAGGGAAATACCGCATTCAGAATAACAAAAAACCTGACTGTTCTCTGTGCTAGAGGTCTTAGTTATAAATATAGAGAAGAGCAGGCCTGAGACACTATTTTAACCCCACAAAAATGTTTAATTGCTAACTATGCCCAGATATCACTGGCTTGATCCAGGGCTGCTATGTGCTAACAGCTATTACAGTGACCAGGTGAACAGCATCTCTATCACACAAAGTTACGTAGATAACAAAGATCATTTAAATTTAAGAATAATATTGATACAAGTACAAATGCCTGCCAGTGAGTCAAAAGATATTAAGGCTAGGAGTTGTAGCATTTTTAATCTACATCTCTAGTTTCCAACTGGAGAGAAGACAAAAAATATGTGGTGTTTTATGGTGGTGTTTGGTAAGCCTATAAAAGCAGTGCCATGCTATACAAAATATGAAAATAAGGAGAATGGAACTTAAACTTGTGAAATTAACCTCTAAATATGAAAGAGGTTCAAATCTCCAGTGACTTTGAAAAAAGACTGGGCTGGTAGTTTTTTCTGCACAATTTTTAAACCAATTAAATCTTTTGCTTCAGTACAACCACTGATCATGCAGCAGAACCAAGGTGGAATTTATTTTTCCTTCATTTCCACTGAAAAACTCAGCTTCTGGATACATTTCATTATTACTTCCTCCAGAAGGGCTATAGACAGTAGGCAGAGTAATATGTCCAAGTCCTCCTGGTAGCATTGGTCTCTCCCAGGTCAGTGTGCTGCCTTCCTGTTCTCAAAACTAGTCACCAGATTTGAAGTCACAAAGATTTTTCACTTGGTCAGTTTATCAAAGACATGGGAATTTTTGCCTTCCTTTGCAATATGGGACATGGTATTCTTCCTAAAATCAGCTGGGAGTTCTGCCTGTCAAATTCCTTTTGTCACAGGGATTCAGAACATTTATCTCCCATTCTCATGCAGTAATAGCTTCTAGTTGAGGACACGAGGGGAATAGAGTTTATTTGTTTTAACATCACATTTCTTAAAGAGCACTTGAAATGTTCGTAATCTATTGCATTTGATTAAGATCTGCAGTAGCACTGGATTAATGTTTTAGAAACAGTATATTACTTCAGGTTTTTTGTAAATAATTTTATAAATACTTGTTTTTAGAAAAGACAGTAAATCAAGTTGGTGAATGGGAAAATTAAATATTTAAAATATAGTTACATGAACATAGAATAAATACAGAATAATACTAATTATTATTAATGCCTCTTTTATTTATAAAGATAATATGTTTCTTGGATGATGTAAGAGCATCTGTGCAGTCTATCAAAAAACAGTGCTGTGTATCTGATCACAAAATTATCAGATTTTAAAAATAGCCAACTATGAAATTCCCATGGGATCTGGTTCTACCGTCTCAAAATCAATAGGCCTTTTACCATTAACTTTAATAAATGCAGTGCTGTGCCCATAAACATGCCAGGTTATTCACATTGACTAGACTTAGATTCATGTTTTTACTAGAATTTTTAAGATGGGACTAGTAAATCTTGAACTCCTGAGCATTTTAATATACATCAGACTTTAAATTAAAAACTATTTCTTTTTAAAAAATTTGGATTTTGTTTACAAACCTATTGAAAAAGCATTTCTTAAATTTTGCATATAGGTCTATTAAAACATCAATGCAATACTTACTTTCTGTAATAATGTCTAGTTCCTAAGTGCCACCTGGGTAGATTCTCACTTTCTTGTACCTGTGAATTGCATGTGAGGTATGGATATCCAAAAAAAAGATCATTCCGGACATTTTAGCTTCAGATTCCTTCTTGGTGGAAGGAATTCCTTCTCAATTTGCCATTGAGTGTGTTACCTAGCAGGTTGTATTTGCGTCTATTGTGGAAAACTTATGGTGTAAACAGATGAATGATTACAGTTTTATTAAGACTATAAATAGTGCAATGAAATCTTTATGCAATAAGAGATTGCTGCTCTGAGAAATAAAGAATGGTTTCAAAGAACAGCTTTAATGCCTCAGTGTTAAGCCATTGATACAACTGAAGGGGTTTCCAATTTTTTTAGGCTATAATTTCTGGGAAACCTCTTCCCAAATGTACCAGAAACACATAAAATAGTCAGAGTGCACATCCTGGAAAGGTGAGTGCTGGCAAAATGGTGCCCATAGTTACCTTGTACAAGATGGCACCTGTGAGAAGATGTTGGCTTTGGCCCTGATTGTCCCTCTCCTCTGGGTGCTAAGCTGGTGTGGTGTGATGCAGTATTCCTGCTGACTTTGCAGGGACTGCCCGTGTGGGAGGACTTCTGGAGGCTGTGGCCTCCTGCATGGTAACAATTCAACAAGCTGTGTAAGAGTTGTATATGGCAGGGAAGTCATACAACTGTCTTTGGAGTTCTTCAGTCAGAAAGACTGAATGTCTTTATGAGCAGTTTAAAAGCTTAAGCACTCCAGATTTACATAGCTGGTTTTGGCTTTTGTATTTTGAAGGTTCAGACGTAATGTGATATTCCTTTCTGTTGAAAAACTGCTTGTATTTTGTCTGGAATGTGTATTAAATGCTAGTGGTGTTTCTATATTCCAACCATTATTTTCATTTTCCATTAGTAGCGGTGGTGGGCAATTCAAGTTCAATGATGTACTTGAGATTATTTGAGGTCTTAATTATTCTTCAAAGGTTATTATGATATGTACTCTGCTCAGTGGTTAAATGGAGATATGAAGTACTCATCTGACTAATTTCTGTTTGCCATTCATTCTGTTTGCCAAATGCTTTATTCAATTGCCTAATTTCTGTAGGTTTTCTGACCTATTACAAAAAAATGTGTTTAAAAATGTTCAAATTGTGGTGTTACACACCTAAGAGGAACACTTAATTAAAATTGAGTTTTCAGTAGTACCAACTCCTTATGCTGCTTATGTCTACCTCAAAAGCACTATTCTTGTAATATTTAGTATTCAACAATGTTTTTCTAGAAAATTTCAATTTTTTTTTCCTTATTCTCAAATTACTTCCTGTCATGCTAATTTTAATAAGTAATCTTCACTTTTGCTGTTATGCAATTATTTGCAAGTGTGTGATTTGACAAAAGGTCTACTTGGTTAAAGGCCACATTTGAATCAAAAGCTGTGTTTGTATTAACCTCTGAGAAACATGAGAGGACCGTGCCTAATTACTTTAAAAAATACTCAACAAAAATGGATTGTAGCTTGTTGATCTTCTTATTTCTTTGATAACTCAGCATAATCTTCAAGAAATATGTAGGCTTCTTTCTCAGATTCTTGAAATTTGATCACAGCGCAAAATTGTCCTTTGGCGCAAACCCAGAAATACACATCTTTGCATGATGCACCTGGACATATGTGGCAGGTCTGGTAGAATCAGCTAATTAACAACACAGGCTTAAACAGGCACCTCATCTGGCAGTGTAGTTAGTTGCCTGATGGTGCTCAGCAGGATTTGGTAGTGCTTTTTATTTTTCTATCCTAATGGTCTGCTGCCCACCTAATTTTGCCTTATTGTCAGCCACTACTTACCGCAGCTTGAGGCCCTCCCAGGAGGCTAAATTATTATCAAAGGATTAGGGAGATGTAGCCTTGCAGCTCTGACATTTCTGATTACTTGTCTATGCCAGAACAGTAATTAGCTGTGACTAATTAAGAAAAATGTTCCTGCCATAGAAAACCATTTAAAAGAACTGAGAAGTAGAAAAGCAATTGAAAAGCTGAGCAGTGCTCAGATTTGCCGATGCTCTTTAGTTTTTCACCAAAGTCTTAACTCATCTTTAATTACTTCTATTTTATAGGGGAAATAGGAAGCTCGTGATATGAAAACCACTCTTTAGTTGTCTCCTGATCTAACAGAATTTTTTGTAATTTTGAAACAGTTGTTTCTTTTTTGGTAAAAGAATTTTAAAGAAAGCTGCAGGCAGTATCACTGAAAAAGTGAGTTATATTGACATGCTCAAATATAGGAAACTCTTCTGCAAGACAGAAGAACAACTTGCAAATTTACTGTTCAAAGTCTTTTTAAAGTTGGTTAAAATATTCCTGATGTTTTCGAATAGACTTACCTCATTTTTTAAGGTAGCAATTTCTATAAAAGAAAAATAGTTCATTAGAAATCTGAAAAATGTAACCTCCATCTGTTTTCCTATAGTGTAGAAGTTTTCTTCCATTTTTTTTTTCTGGATTATGCCGAGAAAAAGAGTGCCCACTCTTGGAGGGTGCTGATTATGCTGCTATGACTGCAGCAAAACTCAGTACTGTTGAAATCAGTATGACCAAAACACACTTAGAGAAAAGCATGTGCTTCAGAGTTTGCTGCTTCAGAATCAGAATATTCAGCACTTTGTAAGCTGTTTTGTACTGTAGCTGATAGTGTTTCCACTAGAGAAACACAATGGCATAACACAATGACTGTATTTTATATGGTTTTGATATTAAACACTTTCACATGTCTTCATTCTTTATGTCATTTTTAATTCCTGAATTCCCATTTTGTTGTGTACCACACAACCCAAAAAGATTTAAAGAAAAAAATTCTGAAGACATTAAATATCCCATTGTCCAGTCTGTATTTAGTATTCATGGAATGGATGTCTGACACCTTTTTCACACCAATTCAATCATGTTACTTAAATTTTTCCGGCAGGGGAGTAAGAAACCATGAAATAGATATTCTGATATCTTGCTAAAAGTGCTCTCTGGGTATAAAAGGGAAATAGAATATTATTTTTAGGGCACTAAAACTCATAGCCTGATACTCAGAATTCCTTATACTGTCCTACGCCCTAAGTTCCCTGACTTGTGTGAGAAGCTCACTTTTTTGGGAAGAAAAAAAAGAACAGTGTATAAATTGCTCTTAAAAAGCAATTTTAAATGGGTGTTACAAGTCACAAGAGGAAAAATGGGGAGAAAAAAATCCCAAACTTAGTATTTTAGAACCCATCTGTTTTTTTTGTTTTTTTTCACTGAGGGATTTTTTTTCAGTGAAGTAGAATTACAAGGTGGTTTTGCTTGTTTGTTTGGGGAGGGTCTACAATACTGGGAGCTTCCAGTAGTTTCCTCATATGCGTTTCTGGTATATACCGTCCATTCATTTATTAACTTAGTTAAACGGATCTATCCATCACTCACAATATCCATTCACTAAAAACAATAACAATTCTATCTAATAAAAGAGAGCTCCTTCCAACATCCAGGCACAATTTAGTCCTTTAACCTTTTTATCCTGTTAGGCATAAAGTAGCAGCATCTCATTCCAGGCACTACACTTTTTCTTCTTATCTAGATGGCTTGAAATGTGTCTAGCAACTTAATAGAATCAATTGAGCATGGACAACTATAAAAATATAAAATAGCACTGAAACTTTAGATGAGTCTGTCAGTAAGTGTTAGCTGTGGCTGCAGCTTTCACATTCTACACAGTCAAGAGAAATCAATAAGGATTGTACCATTTGTATTGTCTTACCTAATGTTTGTTCACCATGAAGTGCCAGGCACAAGCACCATCTAGGGAATATTGATTTCTTGATGTACTGTAATTCACACACGTGTAAACAGCAGGAGAACCTTGTGGCTTCTCAAACCTTACTTGCAGGTTTGATGTTTATACTTGTATTTCATTTGGGTCAATCTTAGTTGAAAAAGGAAAGTAAAACAAAACTCTGCGTAAGTGTTCACAAATAGACGCACAACCACATTGTTGATCACATTACAAGAAAAATAGTTCCAGAAACCATAAGAATAATCCAGGCTTACTATAACAAGTCAGGCATGACAGAAAGAGGTTGCTATGTTGCAAATCAGAATAGATAAGGATGCTTCAGAGTGCTTTGACACAGATTTGTCAGTGGAAATAGCTTCTTCACCTGTTTAATCATGAGAAACCAAAGCTGTAGTGCTGATTTAAATGTGCAGAAGTGGTGAACTATATAAAGATGATTTTCAGTAAATAATTTTCAGATGTTTCAAGGTATATTTTCTTAATTTACATTGCATTGACTTTCTTTTGCATTATACTGCACTTAAAAAGCAAGGAAAAAAAGTAAAAACAATGCAGAGAAAAATCAGCTCAAAAAAATCCTCCAACACAGCTGTAACATTTACATAGTTGAAAGAGTGTCCATGGGCAACAGGGTCTGTGATGGAAAGGAGCAAACCAGGCACCTGCCCAGTCCAAGGACATTTCATCTAAAGAGAAAGGGGAGGAGAGAAGCAAGAGGGAGGTAGGAGGCTGGACCTCTGCTCCACATCAGGGCAGCTCAGTGTAGTGCCCAACTGATGTGGTGTCAGAGAGGAGTAGCTCCAGCAGTGTGCATCTCCCTGTCAGCTTCACAGCTACATCCAGCTCTGTCACATGGCCCTGCAATAGCATAAAGAGTAAATGGACAAGTAAAGATTCATGAGATGGAAATAAATGAGCTGCCTGTAAATGTTCACTCAGAAGATCTCAGGATGGTTTAAATACTGTAATAAAAATATGTACTTGACCTTGCCCCACAGGGATCAGGGAGTCTAAGTAGAAGATTCTAAGACAAAAACTACTAAAGTGAGTGCAAAAGCTACAGCACAGATGCTGACCCAGTTTTAGCCTATCTCGCATTTGGTACTGAGATGAAGAATATTCTTACTTTAAGGGAGAAATGCAGCTAACAGGAGGTCTCCTGTGGTCCCTTTGATGATATCTCACTCCAGGGAGTGAGAACTCCCCAGGGAGTTCTGGATGAATGGGCTAAAGCAGAGATGGTGTCTTGCATGCTTTAACCTTACTGAAGGCCACAAAGGTGATACAAGGGCTGGAGCACTTCTCCTGTGAAGACAGCCTGGGAGAACTGGGATTGTTCAGCCTGGAGAAGAGAAGGCTCCAGGGAGACCTTAGAGCAGCCTTTCAGTACCATAAGGGGCCTTATAAAAAGGAGGGAGAGGGACTTTGTATAGGGGTATGTAGTGACACGATAGGGGACAGTTGTTTTAAACTGAAAGAGCATAGGTTTAGATTAGATCTTAGAAACAAAGTATTTACTCAGACAGTAGTGAGGCACTGGAACAAGTTGCCCAGAGAGGCTGGAGATGCCCCATCCCTGAAAGTGTTGAAGGTCAGGTTGGATTGGACCTTGAGCAGCCTGGTCTGGTGGCTGGCATCCCTGCCCATGGCAGGAGGATTGGAACTGAGTGATCTTCAATGTCCCTTCCAACTCAAACCGTTTTATAATTCTATAATGTTTGGCATTCACTTAGGAAGATTGCTTAGCATTTCTACAGCTAAGTACATTTGTAAGGCTTTTAAAACTAGAACCTGACAGCAAGAGGTAAGTGTTATAATGAGTAACAACTTGGTCATTTTGCTTTATGTTAATTTGTTTATTTTGAGGATCCAAGCTGGCTTTCATTTCAGGGTCACTCAAGTGATGTTCCCTGTTCTGTGCCTTGGAGGATGTTTATGGATATACCCAAATTGCAACACAACACAGTGTAGCAAGACTGACAGTGTTTGCTCCACAGAGCTTTAGCACCAGAATAACCTATGGAAGTTCTGTTCACAGATGCAGTGTGTACCCAGAGTGGAGCAGAGAAACTGTTTATACTGTTAGTCTCTCACAGTCATGAGCATCGTGTTAGTACCTACTGTTTAAAATCAGAACAGCAACATTACATATATCCAGATATGGGAGGAGGTTACATGTGTCTAATTTTCCAAACTTCCAGTTTCCCAGCTTATATGCCATATGTGAAGAAGCCAGAAAAAAAAATGAAGGTCACAAACATTATAAAGTAGCGTAAATATTGCAAACTGCTGTTTAACAACCAATATGAAATACAGGGGAAGATGAGTACTGTATATTTTGCATTAAAATTGTATATTTATTTGTAAATTGGCAGCAGTTCCATAGCAACTAGCCATCTTCTAATTAGAAGCCAAAAATATGAAAAAAATAATTTCCTTCTAAAAGATAAGATTTTCATATGGTAGATGTTCTTTGTTTTTTCAGAACTATATCCTTTTTGATCAGGAATTTCAAAGATGCTTAACATGCCTTTAAATAAGCTGCGGTTTTTCTTCTCATTATTGATTTCTGAAAATTAATTTTGTTTCCTTGTATCACCAAAATATCCCATCCAGTAACTGTTCACTTGTTTGTCATCGTAAGTCTTTCTGAACAAAGTCTTTCCATCAGGCTTTGGGTTCCTTTTTCTGTTGAGCTCCTTTCCCTTTGCCCTTGATTGCTTTGGGAGTGGCAGTGGGAATCCTTCATTCAAATAAGCAGAAAAGAGACTGGCTAGAGACTGAAGCATTTGTTCTGAAGAAAAACAAAATGCTTTCTGAGCTTCCTGGGAGGTTGGAGTAATGGCACCAAAAAAAAAAAGAAGCATCCCACTGGAAGAAAGAAAAACTTTCTTCCTTGGCCAAGTAGAGTGCAAGAAGCAAGTTCTTAAATGTACTATAATCAGATTAAAAACAAATTTAAAAAAATACAGGAGGCTGGAGGGTGGGGATGGTAGGAAAATTTAAAAGGGAGTGGGGGGTACCCAAACAGAGTTTGTAATTTCAGATTACTAAACTTACAAAATCTTGTATCAGAAGTATGAGTGTAGAAGCAGAGGGTGGTGTCCTTTCTCACCTCTCCTTTCCTGATACATATATTTGTAATTTAGGTTGTCAACATTTTTGCACATTCCTAAGACAAAGTTCAAAACGTGACTTAGCATTCCAGGCCCAGAGGAGGAAGCAAAACATAGAAGCTGGATGAAAGCCTGAGATGTTTCCAGGAAGATGCCTGGATAAATGGTGCCAAGCATTAGGAGTGTAAGACACTGGTGAGGTGAAAAAGGAATGTGTCAGAGGCTCTATGCGAAGGAGGAGCTCATGAGGGAGGGAACACAGGAGCATTACAGCAGAAATAAGTGACACAGCAAGGGGAGAACTTCTGGACAAGTCCTTGAATGAAAATGTAGGAAGGGACTGTACCAAAATGGAGAATAGAGATAGAGTTTTTGTATTTGACACAATATTGATTTAGTCATTGGCATTTTCCAGATCAAGGGCTTTTAAATATCTGATTTTTTTTTTTTTTTTTTTGTATAGGGAAAAAGCTTCATTTGTTTGTCCTTCCTGCTAATCCCATGGTTCCAACAAGGCCAACTCCATGGATTTTCCACTCATGCTTAGTTTAATTTTAATTTCTTTCAGTTTATCTTAAATAGAAGTTCCTAGGGGGGAAAAAAGATGCAAAAGGAATAAATGGTGGCATCATGATGACCCCCCATGACTTGGGGGGTGCTTTCAGAATTACCAAGACTTCCCAGCTTTCAGAAGAGTGTATGAATTCATCATTGCTGAGGTAAAAATCCTCATTTAAGAGGATGATATCTATACCTTACTTGAAAATACAGCTATATCTTCTAAACCTCTGACTATTTTTAAAAGTACTATGAATGATATTTGTGTCCCTCATTATCTTTAACATTCAACAAAGGCAATCAGTATGACTATTCGTATTTTGCAAAAAGGGAAATAAGTTATGAAACTTAAATCAGGACCTTTTTTCAGCTTTTGCTCTTTGCATTTTTTAAAAAGCACCCTTTTTTTCACTATTTAGCTTTTTTAAAAAAATGTCCGGAAAGTTTCATCGTCTGCTTGTAGTGTTCTCTATAGTAAACTTGAAGCAATATAATAGCATTGCCCTTTAGTAAAAACTAAGCATTTTAGCACTTAAATTTTTACATGCTCATGTTTTCTCCTATATTAGCTCATTATTATTTTCTCATTTTAGCTTATGCAGCATTTGGTGTAGAGTGTCTTTAGTGAGAAGTATACTTTTTGTTACTGTTTCTGGTAGGGCAAGTAAAGCTGAAGGAAGTAGAAACATCCTGTTGTTGTCTGAGCGACTGAATTCCTGATCAATAGTGTGATAAAGACTTCTGCAGGAACATAAAATGCAGTTCCTAGAAAAGCTGTTCCCCTGCCATACTCCGCGGAGAAAGCATTATGACAATGCCCATTTATCAAGAGCAGTCAAGGTATAGAAACTCAACAGGGTCTTGTGTCTTAGGCGTTAGGGATACCAGCCCTAGAAGGACTAAATCATTGTGTATTGCTATGTATTGAGCCTCTTTCCAGGTGGCAAACAGCTGCACCTTTTTATAAATCTTCAAAAATAAATTTGAAGTGCTTGCTTTCAGCCGATAAGTGTTATATTTAATTGAACCATTCTGCAAATGTTATGGCTCAGGCACCCAGAAAGATGGTGAATATTTATTATATTTGTTCTGTATTTCCACCAGTCAGCAGAATAATGAAATTCCTTAACTACTTCTCTTTAACTTGCCTGAAGAAAGCACGGTATGTTGCTAAATCGCTTTTCACTAGCCCTGCCGAGAAACAACTTTAATCCTTGTTAGAAAATTGCAGAGTCTGGGCCTGACAAAGAGCTCATGCCTGGCGCATTGTGAGCACTGGGAGCGGGGCGAGGGGAGCCCTTTACAGCTGCGTGCCTCCAGCCCGTCTGAGCTGGACTATTTAGGCGAGGAGGTTTGTCAATTCCTCCTGACAATGGAACGAGTTTTTCAGTGCCTGTAGCTGCGCCGAGTCCCGTTGGGGATCAATGCTGGCCATTCAAGCTGCACCCTCTTTCATTGCTTTGGTTTGTTAATTTAAGACTAAAGGTCTGCTGAGGGGGTTTAGGGTGTTTAAGAAAGCTGATGAACTGTTTAAGAAATCTGATGAACTGAGAGCGTTTATAGCCCTGGTGTGGCAACTATTGGCACTGAGGGAGCTGTGTCCTTGTTGACCCTCTTGTTATTAAAAATGCACAAGTGCTGCGCTTCTCAATATTTCAACACTCTTTCATTGTCAATACCACCTTCTGAGCCCTTCAGCTTGTTGCTTGCTCTAAAGATCTTCTTAGATTGGGTTTGAAAACTTCACCTTAAACACTAGATTAGACTGATGTTCTGTTTTCCGTGCTCCTGTTGATTTGTTGAACCTTCCCAGGGCTGGAAAGCAAGTAGCAGCTTGATGGGGAGACGGGCTGCTAATATGATTTACCAGTGTACAGTCATGCACAATAAGTGTGAATGAATACAAGGGTCTCACAGAGTCAACCCTAGCCTTTCCTTATCTCTTATTTTTTACTTTGAAAGAGGTATCTCAGGAAAATGAAGTGAGTAATGCATGCCCTTACAGGTGCTGGATGGGCTCTGAATAAGGAGAGAAGAGGAAATAGTGAGGCAAGCATTTTTGTTAAAGTGGTTGGCTACTGTTATTTGCTATTATATTTGGAAAAATATATTATAAGCTCTTACTGCTTTAGTCTTGCATAGACAACAGCAAAGAATGTGGCAGTAGTACCATATAATGAACATCTGCAAGAGATGCATTGTCCTTTCACTGCTACTGTTACTAATGGGAAAGTTAATTTTTCTTAAAACTGGTTAAAAGTGATCGTTGTTGTCGTTGTTGCTGTTGTTGCTGCTGTTGTTTTAACTGGGAAATCTCAGGACAATTATACAATCACTGAAGTTTTGGGGTTTGCAATAGATTCTCATCAGTCACAGTAGATCCATCCCTGCCTCTCTAACATGCACATGGCTGTCAAAATATGTGGCCTTGAATTCTCTGAGAGGCATTTGCAGTGCTGTGCTTTTTAACAGACTCAAAGTTATAGGGAAATCACTATTTTTTGTAATGAAGTCCAGCAGATTTAAGTTTATGCAGTTTCAGCCTATACTGAAAACTCAAAACTAGTGGATATAAGACCAATCATTAACAAGAATCCTACCCACAAGTACTTCTGTGAGGATTCTACAAATATACTGGATGTGATTTTTATTAAAAATACAGTGACAATTAAAAATACATTTTTTCTCATAAAACAGCAGTCGTATTTTCTCTGAACGAGATATGTTGACAGAAGAGCAAGTACTGTAGTATCATTTCACGATCACCAAATTAAACATTTGTACTGAAAGTTTTATGCATCAAAGCTAGTCAGGAAAACATATTATATTGCTTTCATTCATAAAGTTGAGAAGAAAATTAATTTCCTCCAACGTATTAGCTTTGTTTTCAGTGCATGTAAGAATATCACAGGTATGTCAAATCGAAGTTTTACTGCATCCATCTTAAATAAGTTTCCTGGTCGGGCTTTAAAACATTTTGCCAGAAAACTGGAACAGTCTATTGTCATTAATCTGTCACTGCTCAGTATTGTTGCATGGGAAAATCACTCTCAGAATTTTCAACCCTGTCTGTAAATTGTTTGTCTGAGCAAGTTTGAGCCCGTTCTGCTTTCTGTTTGATACAAACAAAATACATAACAGATGCCTTACCTGAAGAGTATCAGTTTTCAGAAAACACGCCTACTAAAGTAGTTCTCTTTACCAGGATTGTGTTCACAATTAAAAACAGAAGGCTCTGAGTGATAATATAATTTCTTGGCTTATTTTATTACATTTGGGTAGAACGTTTGATGTAGGAATTTTTATGTTTATTTAGATCAATAGAGTTCCCCAATTAATAAGCACAATTGTATTTTATTTTCTAGAAGTCTGTATACATACAACACCTGTCATACAGTTTACCACTTAGTAACAAATCTGTCACATTAAAAATATTTTGCAGGTACTTACAAAGGAAATCAATACCAGCATGCATGTTAGGGATGAAATAATGTAAATATGATAAGAATGTCATTCAGTGATTTAAAAACAGTATTTTATGGATATCTAACCAGTCCCACATTTTAGTGACTAAATCAAACTACTTTTATGAAATATGTAGCCGTCTGCCTTTTTTGTGGTGCGTCTGCCTTTTTCACTTTTGTAAAATAGTAAATTAATAGGAGAAACTAAAAAGTAAAAGTAGTTTATTTTCAGTGATTTATAATTAAAATACAATTTAACACATTCAAAAAATAAGCAGAAGAATTATTATATGAGTATCTAATTTCAAACTTATTGTAAAACTGATAGTTAAAATGTGTTGAGACTGCTCCCTGTTAGGAAAAGGTGTTTGTAGTTATTTACTGTATGTGTTTCAAGCTTGTTACAGAGAGCTTACATTTTGATGGAAGAATTCCTTTTTCTGTATTTTGTTACATCCAGTAGCAAGTAATTTGTCTTTATATTTTCAGTATATATTTTATTTTATTTGTTCATGTGGAGGGGGATAATGAGACATGTTAGATACTTCCTTTGAATTATTTTCACAAAATATCTTGCCTAATATGCTGCATTAAAATATGCACGTGATTTCCTCTCTTTGCATATATCTCTGTTTTGCAAAGACAGAGGAAATTATATTAGAAAAGAATTTAAGCCTCTTTCCTATGGGAAAAGAGACTAGAAACAGAGCTATGACACAAACTCTTTTAATCTCTCACTGTTAAAATAAAAAAAAATCCCTTCCTTTTTACAGTTTGACTAAGTGACATCTGGTTGTGATTTTACAGGAGGAGGGAAAATGCTACAACTGTATTTAGTAAAATCTCTTCTAATCCCATTAATGTGAAAGAACTATTACAGTAGCTATTTGGAACTGAGCATTTTTTTTACAGTAACATAGACACCAACAGCAGAGGGCTTATTCTTAACCCATCCATTTGTGAAGTGTTGATTGAAAACATACCCATGCCTAAGACATAAAAAGGAAACAAGGTAGGCTGTAATTATAATTAGTAATTAATGTAAACCAAAACCTTAATATGGTTATTTTAGGAAGGATGGAGTAGTGTTTTGATCATATTTAAAAGCAGTTTCCAGGGATTTTTTATATTTTTTTACTTAATGATGATGTGCTTAAAAGAAAAAAAAAAGAAAAAGACAAATTCCTTATTCTCTGGTACTGTTTTCCTGTTTGGATTGAAAAATCTAGTTATGGTAAATTCTCTCTCAATTCTCTATCCTTGCTGTTTTAGCTGTCAATTCTCTCCTGTAATTGTATCTTTAATATCCATTCGCGCTGACAGATAACAAAGTGCATAACACTATTTTGCTTGAACATGTTGTAACTGAAAGATAAAATGGCAGGTGCTAATTCATGTAAAGAATGGTTTAGGTCAAGTTATTTGATTTCCTACTGACCCATGCAATTCTCGTAACAGGAAATTATATCATTGTTGACTTCAAGTGCTGATCTGTGATCATTTCAAAGTGTTTCATTACCTCTCATTACCAAATCTGTTAAATGAATACTGCAGTGTTACTTGGTGGTGTTTGTTGTTGTTTTTTTTTATCCTTCTTTTCAGCAATGGTATAGCAACTCCATGAAAGTCATATGCATGTGGTTGGCTGACAGATTAGATGTTCAGCTTCACATTTACCAGCTGAAGACTCTCATCAAGATAGTGAAGGTAAATAAAATATGTTTGCATTAGACTGCATAGTAAAGAGAGAAAAGTAACAAAGTAATAACATGGATAATCAATCCAAAAGTTAAAAAATGTGGAATAAAGTTGTAAAGTTAGTTGTATAGTTAGTTTTAGGTTGAGATTTTTTCCCCCACACTTGAAGCAAATTCCAGAAGTAAAATAACTTATTTGACTCCTTAATGTTAATTATATGTGCACTAGTATTTGTCATAAATTCTGGATTTGGGGACAATTAAGATAGTTCCAAGGAATTTTGCAGCTAGCTGTACAGCATTGCTGTATGATGATCCTTACTAAATTATTATTTGTCTTATTACCTTTTTTTGTTTTACCTAAATAATTTCAATAGTATTCCTTCTCCATTTCACCCCTTCTCCTAAAAAAAAGGAACTATTTTCTTTTTTATGCACATGTAATTACTGGGCTTAATTGCAAACAGCATTCAACGCATTAGATAATATTTTCTAACCTTTCATATTCAGGGATAAGTATCAATAGAAATGCCAATCCCTCCAGTCCTCCGTCGTTTACACTGGCCAATGTCAAATGCTTCCTAGCAGAGTGTAACATGCCTTGAAATAGGCAATTATGGGTTAACCTACCATAAAAAAAAAGTTTTCTCCTAATTCCCTTTCAGATCTTAGTTGATACCCTTAGGCAAGACACAGAAAACCATTTCAGATTTGCTTTCCTTTTAACTCTGTCTTGTTTAACTTTGGACATTCTTCTTATCTGTACAAGTGTGAAGTAAGAAACACTTGTTGTCAGTGGTGACCTTGATTTCTTAAAAATATTTTCTCTTGAAGTTCATGCAAGACTATAAAGTCAGGAGCATTTTAACTCGTGGTCACTGGAATTGCATCTGCAGCTTTCAGGATTCACTAGCAAAGAAAAAACAGAATGGAGAGAAATGCAAGAAAACAGTCATAATAATGATGGCATCATGGCTCCCTGAAACACCCAAGCTTAGCTTTGCTAGTTTTGACCTTAACTGATTTCTCTGGGAGCAGGATTTGGCTCTTCACTTCATTATGTACCAAATGGCAAAAGCAGTTTGCTGTTCCTTGTTGAAATGAATGGCTCTTGTGAAAGGTTTAAAGCTATTCTCAAGTGAATCACAGAATATAAAATGGTTTGGGTTGGAAGGGACCTTAAATATTATCTAGTTCCAACCCTTCTGCCATGGGCAGGGACACCTCTCACTAGACCAGGCTGCTCAGAGCTCCATCCAGCCTGGCCTTGAAGACTTACAGGGATGGGGCATCCACCACTTACCTGGGCAACTTGTTCCAGTGCCTCACCGCCTTCACAGTAAAACTTTTACAAATATCTAGTCTAAACCTACTTTCAGTTTCAATCCATTCCCTCTTGTTCTATCACTCCATGCCCTTGTAAAAAGTCTCTTTCCAAGGTAGTTAGCATCCTCTAAGGAAGAAAATAGGTGTTGGAGGCTCTAAAACCTGTGCCCCATGAGATCTAAGAATGGACAGGCTAAATTGTACAAGAGAGATATCACCAGGGAGATTAATGGAAACTCTTGCAAACCTGAATTTCAGGTGTATGAGCAGCACTGCCAACCTGCCTTCCCTCTGCCACCCGGCACACTGGTTAGCCTTGTTCAAAAGCAGGAGGCTCCCACTGGAGGTGGGAACACTGCTAGCAGTGGCCTTTCTGTGCCCAAATACTTGGTTTGCTCTGCATGTAAATTCCAACTGTGTTATTCCATGGCACCTTCTGTGGATCTTAAAGATTGAAGAAGTTGATGTCAATCATATTGGTTCTTGAAAACAGAAAAATTTGTGGGCATTGGTTCTGGTGGGTGGAGATAGAACTAGTAAAACAGGAGCTCAGCAGACAGGAGGCTGCTGGGAAATACAAAACAATGGTTCAAGAAGAGTATCAAAAAACCTTTCCTGCTGCAGCCCAGGTGCAGAGAGACATGGGGAGGCACAGTTCCTCCAAACTAGAGTGAATGAAGGTACTTTGTGTTTGCTTTAGGAAAAAAAACCAACAACCAACCAAAAAAAACCAAAGAACCAAAAAAAAAAAAAAAAAAAAAGAAAAGAAAAGAAAAGTAGGAAGTCAATTTTGAAGGACATGGGATGAGTAAGAGAAATATAATTCTTTCGGACTTGGATGCAACAAGAGTAGTGGCATTATTAAGAAAGCCTAGAAGAAGAAACATTGTTCCCTTTATTCTCTTAAAAGATTTATGATGGCATAAGGGTTTCATTAGGTGTCTGAGACATGTGCAGAGGGATGTGACTAAAGAAGGGTCAAGGACAAAGAAAGTTAGGGAGAAATGAAAAATTAAGCTTGGAAGTGAACATTATTATCCTGCAAAACTATGTCAAGAGAAGAGCAATGTCTGAACCCCAGAGTGTTGGTCTGAGAATGGGAAGAATACAATGTAAAAGTGAAGAAAATTGCTGTAGGACCCGCTAACAGTATCAAAGCAAATTGAATGCACAGTGTTATAAAAAGGGAATGCAATGGTGACACTTGAAAAAGACCGGGCGGGGTACTCGCAGGAGTGTGTGAGCAAAACATAAGCTGCATCCATTGACTCTGACGTTGACCTGTGAAAGTCAAATAAATCTCGGTTGCAGTGATTCAAACAAGGTTTAAATAATCATAGTGGCTGAAAAAAATCTCCCAACTGAATGTTACCATTTCAAGAGTGGTCTTTCACAGTTCTCGGAAGTATTGAGTGAAACAAGATCAAATCTTTTCTTTCTCTAAGGGTTGTACATGGTCTCCTCCTCAGGCAGAGGGATGGGCCTGATAGCCCTTAATTATCTTCCATTTTCTTTTCCCCATGTTCTCTTCCAAAACTTTGAGAATTTGTAGTGGTAATATATACAAAATAAGAAACTGCCTAGATCAACTTCTCCTTTTTAGGCCTTTATGGGTGACATCAGAAAAGATTATTTCAAATGTGTTACAATTTAAAAATACATAGGTGATTTTTTCCATGTGCTTACTTGAACATAGCATTGATGAATAAAACAATTCCACTCATAATTCTTACATGATGGAAAAACAAAGAAGAAAGTCATATCTGCTTGTTCATAGTAAGGATGAATAACAGGGAAACAAAATCTTCTGAAATTAAAAAAAAAGAGAAGATGCGAATCAAAATGCAGAGACTTAGAATGTAGATTAACTAGGTAGTCACCTGAGAAATTCTGACCCTATATAGTATAGATCATAATCTGTATTCATTATTAGAGTATATATTATGTAATATATAATAATTGTTTTTCCACATTTGGCATATAAATGTAAAGAGAAATATAAATAAAATCACACTATAGGGAAAAGGTCAGGCATTTACATTTTCTGTGAAATGACAGAACTGAACTACCTGTAGCCAAATTCACATTTCAATAGATATTTAGAAAAATTCTCAGCTGGTGTCTTGTTGAATAAATGAAACAAATAGAAGTTACTGAAAAATCAGCATTTAGAGTATGCTTACATACAAAATACATAAAATTCATCTCTTGTAAAGCATCTCTCGTATGCATAAAATACAATCTCCTAAAGGAATGACCATCAAATTAAAACCTCTAGAGTCTGTAGAAACCTCATGCAGCCCAAAAACTAAGATGACAAAATCTTTGTCGAGGTGCTAAGTCCCTAACCTGCAGGAGGAATAAACCTGTGCCACTGGCATGCTAGAAACGGCCAGTGTATAGTGAAAGAGTACTCAGACTTGAGTCCATCTCAGGATGTTTTACTTTTGCCACAGAAAACCTACCGAGACTTCAGGTTGCAAGGCGTGCTGGAGGGGACGCTGAACAGTAAAACCTACGACACCGTGCACAGCCGTCTGACTGTAGAGGAAGCCACAGTCTCAGTCACGGATGCAGGAGGACTTCAGGGCATTACAATGAAAGACAGTGATGAGGAGGAAGGATGATACTATTTCACGAAGCATTCAGAGCTGGGGGGTGATGGTCTGAGGGTGGGGTTTATCTTTGCCTTGGGGTTTTTTGGTAACTTGTCCTTGTAATTGCATTTATAGTTTTGCCTTATGATATCGGTGCAGAAATGCAATTTGCTCCATTAAAAAAAGAAAGCAAGATTATCAGAGGAAAAGTGCCAAGGACTTTTTGAGAATAATGGTTGTAGCATATTTTTATGTATAGCTTTGCTTAGGGCTGCAAGAACACTGGCATGGAGTTTGAGTTCCACTTGTGATTAAAATTCTTTCTCTTTTGTTTGCTACCATTCATTCTTGTATCTCCATCTGATATTGATGTCCTGTGCAGAAACAAGATGCGTGTCTCACTTAAAACACAACTATACAGGAAATCATCCTTGGAATGAGTCAATGCCCTAGGTTAAAAAAAATATATATTAAAAAAAAAAAGAAAAAAGGTGTATTTTCAGGATTACAATTTGTTTACCATTTTTTGTGCTTAATTTTACATTATTGTGTGATGTGCATTAAAAATTTTAATCTTGATTCTTTGTATATTGAGGCTGGTATATAAGCAGAAGAACTTTAAGGACAGTCAAACACAAACTGCTTAGGAGTGTCGTGTCTATTGATTTTGCAGGTTTAAAGATATCATCCTGTTGGATGTCAGTAAGCTTGCCATCTATGTTTGTATTTCTGTGAAAATTTTCAGGCAATAAGAACACATTTTGTTGTGGCCATTTATGTATCTACCCAAGTTTATATAGAATTCTACAATTAAAAGATGTTTTCAGTATTTCAAACAATTTGAACCATTGTATAATTCCTCATGAGAATGAGGTTTTTGAATTATTTCATTTACATAATGATTTATAGTAAGTATGTTTCTTTTACACAGCAGATATATATATAGCAAACAAGTACCCAAGGATACAATGCCTTGATTAAAGGAAAAAAGCAAACAAAAACCCCTCAGTAGCAGATGAACAGACAGGGCCCACTGCCTGCTTTTTGATGCCCTCAGGATGAACTAGAAAGAATTTGAATTTTCATCAGTCAAAACTCACACAGCTAACAAAAAATACCACAGCTTTTTTTGTGTGTGTGTGAGAGCATGACTAATTCCTGAGTTTATGTACACAAAATCGGAAAGAACAGAGATGACACCCAAAGAAGTAATAATAGGTTGCTGAGGTCCTCGTTGAACCATAGCATTATACCTAAGGGGCTTTACTGAGAAACTGTTGTGGGTTTGCAAGGCTGATGTGAAGTTTCTGTGCAAGAACAGTCTGTAGGACTTCAGGGGTCTATTGCAAGCATGCAGGGCTGCAGGAACTGAGGATGAGAGCTGCAGTGAAAGTGGCTTTCAGCACACTTGGAAGCTCAGCCGAGCAGGGAAGGGCAAGTTACACTTCTCCTAGGTGTCTAGGGAGAAATCCTAAGTGGCAATTTTTTTCTGTGGCAAACCAGCCTATTCATCCCATGAGCTGAGGTGAATTCAGCTACAAGGAAGAACTGGGAGCTGGTAAGGTAGACCATTGTGCTCAGCTTTTCATCACCATCTCTGCTGGGCTGAAGGAGGCACAGGGGGCCCAAGCAGTATTTCTCCCTACTACCTGCTGCTAGATGGATTTGCTGATTTAGGTTTTGATAGCAGTAAAATAATTGCATATTCCTTTCCTGTCATTTGTCCTAGTTGTGCTGGTGTGTGGAGAAGCTGACAATGTTTGAAGGGCCATTTGGGACTCTAGCTGAGACCCAGATTTGGTAAGGGATAACCTGCCTCAGCCCCAGTCTGGCTGTAACAGACAGCAGGGTGCAAAGGAAGCCAGGCTGTCCCTGTCCAATGTAACACCCATCTCCTAAACCAAATGAAGCAGGGAGATCAGGGTCAGTCAGGCACAGAGGGAGTTTTGTCTCTGCAAAAGTATCCCTGCTTCCCCTCTCCCCATCCTGACATTCCTTAGACCCTGCAGAGGTGCCTGTGAAGAAGCCAGGTGTAAAGAGGTAAAGGCAGGTATCACTTCAGTGGCCCTACAGTGCTTGCCAAGGCCTCCTAGTGCAGAGTTGTGCCAGGTCTGTGTAGGGCTTTCACCAGAAGGCATTGGATTTTTAAAGTTCCAAGGTAACACAAGAGTAGGAAGCAATATCCAAATTGAACACTATCCCTAGCAAGCCACTAAGAGAGTACAGAACTGGAGTGGGACCTAGAAACACCAGTACAGAAGTGCCTGTCACCAGCACAACCCAGAAGGTAAGTGATGGGCCAGTCTCCTTCAAGAGAGAGTGACCTGGCATTAGCCTTTCTGCCCAGCCCTGCTAGCCAAAAGCCCTTTAGAAAACAGTGATTTGCACTCAACTCCCCTTTGGGCTTTTCCTCTGTCCCAAGTTGCCCCCACGCCAAGAAGGATTTCCTGATGACAGAAACAACTGTCCCTATCAATCTAGACAATTACAGAGTAGGTTATAGTAATTAACACCTGTTAGATCCTCAAGAGGCTGTAGGCCATCATGGTCCTGGTGGGCCTCACCTGGGACCCCCACCCACAGCTTCTGTCCAGAGACAGTCTCAGCTCTGTCCAGGGCTGCTAATCTCTGCCCTAATGGTTAGATGGCCGTGGAAGAGGAGTGCTAGATTCTCACCTCAGCTACAGCCCCACATGTACTTGTTTATGGGCCATGTTTGTCTAGACCCTGATCCAGAGATGGACTTCAGGGCTTTCTGACCATCACAAACACGTTAATGATCTGGTCTCTGAGTTGCCACCACCTCTTCCCCTGCCTTGCTCCCTGGCTGGATGCGGTGGGACTGGCCCTGACTGGTGGGGCCTTGTTCAGGCAGCTAGGGGCATCTGCCCCAGCTCCCTGTGCCTCTACATCCTGACGTAATTAAAAAAGGAAAAAAAAAAGAAAAAAAAAAGAAAAAAAAAAAAACCCACCTGAACAAGACTATGACTTTATGGCTTGGAGTGGGCCTGAGTTACAAATTTCATGAAGTTTTCATGAAGAAATGAAATTTCATTTCATTATACACATACACCCATGTCATTATACACATATGTCAAGCACTTTGCAATGCAATTTCTTCTGCATGCAGTACTTGCAAGATATATTTGTCAGTAAGATAGAGATGAGTAAGGAAATGCTAAACAAACAAACAAAAACCCAAAACAAAGATGATGAGAATAAAGAAAAAAAAAGATGATGTAACCATGAAGAAGTTTCAAGATGTTTGGAAAAGAGAAATTAACTCAGACGAAAAGCCTAAGTTATATAGGGTAAGTTATTGTTAAAGACACAGCACAGCAGACAGGTACAATCAATGGAAGACAGGTACAGAAGAGACAGTGCTTCAAATTTAATTTGACCTTTATTTTAAGTAAGTCCTTTAATTTCTTCCAAATTCAAATAATTTGGTTAGTACCTGAATTTGTGAAAACATAAACCAACATGAAGCTTAAGAAGGCCGGTGAGTGAGTACCCGCGTGACAGCTCCGGCGTTAGGCACCGTCGCCTCCAGCAGCCAGGGCAGTGCCCTGTGAGGGAGGGCGCAGGAGCCGCCTTTACATCTGAACTGAGGTGTTTGAGCGAAGCTGTGAGACCGTCCCGAGCGGGCAGCATCGCCGCTCGCTGTACGCTTTCGAGCGAGGCAGCCGGCGGCCCGCCCGCCGCGCTCTCCCGGGGCTGCGGGGGCTCCGCGGGGACCTCCGCTCTTCCTAAGCAGGCGCGGAATGCAGGGAGCCCTCAGGAAAGGGGCAGGAGCGGTCTTGTTTAATTCATTCCCCCTGAGTCTTAGTGGTATAAACGGGGCTTTAGAAGTCGAATTAGAAGCCACGACCAGGTGCGCGCCGCCGCTGAGAGCGATGCTCGCAGGTCTCCCGCCGCCGGGCAAAGGGTGCCTGGAGCCAAGAGCTCGCTGCCCTCGGCTGTCGCTTACCCCGGACAAGGAGGCGATAGGCAAGGCAGCGGCCGGGGGAACCACCGCGGCGGCAGGGCGATATTGGGGTACTGAGCCTCCCACCTCCAGACAAGCGAAGCCTCCGGCTCAGGCCGCGCCCTTCGAGCACCGGCGGGTCCGGCCGCCGAGACTAGTGCTTGTAGAGCGGCCCCTCCCTTTCAACCCGACCCGGGGCGGAGGGGAGCCCCGCCGCAGCTTTGGAGGAACAGCCAGACTTGGAGGACGAGTGGGTCCCGGGGCACCGGTGCCCACCGAAGGCGACCAGCGGAGCGGCCTCCCTCCCTCCTTGGCCCTGTGGACACGGCACGCACCACAACGCTCCCTGGGCCCCCGGGGGATCTCGAGTCGGGTGCCAGATGTTTCCAGGTTTTGGGAAACTCCTCCCGAGACCCACCAGACTCCCGGCTCAGAGGGCGGGCGGGGCACCAGTGTCAGCTTCGGAGTGGGCAGCAAGTGCAGCTCCACGAGGGACGCGGCGATGAGCGCGGGGGGCCGGGGAGGGAGTGTAAGGCTGTGAGGCGGCTCCTGCACAGAGAATGCCGCTTGGCCATCTACCGAAGGGGGCTGAATCAGATGTTTGGCTGTCAGTAAAGGACCGCAGAGCAGACGGCGGGAGCCGCACGGCAGCGGCGGGGCAGTCGAGGAGCTGGGGGGAGCGGGGCTTCTGTGCGAATCGGACAGAACCCGGGACGCCCGTGAGACCCGCAGAGACACCACGGCCGGCCTCCCTCCGGCATGGGCGGGCTTTGTTTTAACAGCGACTGGAGGGCGGGGGGGAATGCAGCTAAACAAACAAAAAAATCAATCACACACACACACAAAGTTTGTTTTCGGCCTTAGCAGGTGTATTGTCGTGTCGCGCCCCCCTTTCTCCTCCTCTCCCTCAGTTCCGAGGGTGGCTCAGTTGTTCCCTGTGTCTATTCCCGGTAAGGGCGCCGAGCGAGCAGCCGAGAAGGTGGGGAATCCTCCCTGGACTCCGTCCAGCAGCGGCTGCGACAGGGCACGACTCTTCCTTTCGTTCTTATTTTCACGTTTTTCACTTAGCTTCTCCGCCTCTCTCAGCAGTGGCACATCGAAACGGATCCCGCCATAAACGAGCGGGGTTTTGTCCCGCTTCGCGTCCGGCGGACACCTTCCTGTCGCCATGGCGAGCCCGGCGTACCCCGATGCCGGAAATACAGCACACAGGCGCCCACACAGCGACCGCTCTTCGCTTTGCTCCAGCGACAGAACATGGACACAAAAAATAAGTTAATTGCTCCTGATCCTATTCAAGAATCTTAAAAATAAATAGCTTCCCCCAACCAAAGAGCGCAAGGCGTTCATTTAGCAGTAACGGGGCTAAACATTTGTTGAACTGGGAAAGGAACAAATGAGAAAGTGTCATTCATGGCTCCAGCTGCCGCTGGCCTCTCCCAGCCACTTCCACCAAGGGCCCTTTGGAGTTGATGACACCGCTGGGTCCCCTCACAGGCGGACTGATTAGATTAGACGTGATAGCTGCAGTCCACGTTCGGAGCTGGCACACTTAGCCAAATCGCTCGCATGAATTACGGGAGGGCCGGAAGCGCTGCTTTAGAGGGTCACTTGTAATTTCGTTTATATGTGATTAAAGGCTTTATACATGAAAAGGCCTAATTTGCACCAGTTTGGTTTTCGATTTAGGGGGGTCTGTACGAAATGTACTGTGCTGCCAAACTTTGCTTTACCTCCGGGAGCACTTGTATTTTGCGGGTCAGTGTTAAACGTCTTTCTTTTGTGATGGATTCGGTTACAAATAGCAATACTTTATTCTTTTGCTTGCGGTGGAACTGCTATAGGACGCCAACATACCCTCACTGTATGAGAAGACTACACATAGTCTCCGAAGGTATATACACACACACGCACATATTTATATTACTTTCTTCCACCGGAGAAATTATCAGTGGAGAAAACGCCGAAGTGTTACAGTTTAAAAGCAGGGAAAGGCCAAGAGCCTTTGCCCACACTCCAGAACCGCAGAAGCCGACGGTGCTCCGAGGTGTATTCGGGCTCTGCGACGGACCTCCGCAGAGGAGAACGGGAGCCGGGGCCGGGTGGGCCAGGGAGCCGCGTCCGCCACCCCAGCAGCCGGGCGGGCGGCGGTGGCAGCAGATCCCCTCCGAAAAGGACGGCGGTCGGGATCTCCCCCAGAGCCGCCTCATAAACTGTGACAGCGGCTCGTCCACTTTTCCCCCGATTATATTTATACTTCCCTTCAAAAGACAGTAAACAACAAGTTCTGAGTAGGAATGAACAGCGAGCCCTCCAGCACGGCGGCAGCCGGGGCTAATTCCGAAATGCAACAAGCCGGGGCCAAGGCGCTCCGCCGCGGCGGGGTCCGCGCTGAGGCTAAGGGGAGCACGGCGCTCCCGGGGTGGGTCGGGGTAAATCACCTCTTCACTAATCCGGCGGTTGGGAAGGGAACGTCTTAGACTGATGCGTAGCGAGAGCAAACCCAAGCTTTAGCAGTGAATCTCGGCAGTGTCACTATTAATGACGACTATTACAACAGTAATAATAGTAATAAGGTCTGTCCAGCCGCCGTCGAGTCCGCCGATGTCGTGGCCAGAAGGGTGTTTTGTAACCTCCCTGGTTCCCTCCACGCTCGGGTTGCCCAGCGGCGTCCCGGAGCCAGGAGGGATGTTCCCGTCTCCGCCCTTACCCGGTCGTGGGGAGCCTGCTCCGGGAGCACGGAGGGAGCAGCCCCCTCGGGCAGGAGGGTTGCGGTAAAACACTCCCAGGAAAATATTAATACAAGCAACAGAAGGTTAGAGCAGTTATTATCCTTTTCAATTCCTTTTTTACTTAAAAACGCAATGGAATTACTCATTTTATTAAGGAGGAAGAAATTAAAGATTAGGCTCTAAGGCGATATTTTACCTCCCTCTAATCGCCTCTGGGATCGGATTGGAGTAATCCTGACGACGAGATGAATTCGCCGGTGACTCGGATTTTGAGTGCATGTAGAGATACGTTATGATAATAATGCAAGTGAGCAATATCAAGAACATACCTTAGGAACGAATGAAACACAAAGCCGATTACGGGGAAAAAGAGAACAGCAGTTTTCCCGGGCAGAGCACGAAATCAACTCGAGGCAAAACTTTTGCCCTTAATTTCTGCGACTGTTTGTAACAGTGGGAGGCGGGAGGGCCTGCTCCTTCCCCCGCCGGCCCCTTCTACTGGAACTCGGTACGTGCTGCCAGCCTGGAGGGAGCCGGGGCCCGCCGTGGCCCCCCCAGTAGAAACCGGCCGAGAGATTCCTTACTGCCACTTTCAGAGGTTGTAAATCTCTCTGCTTCGGGAAAACAACCCTGCACCAGCACGACTACAGAATATTTGCGGCTCGGCAGATATGTAAAACTTAAAAAACGATGCAGTCCGAGAGCAAGGCAAAGCTCAGGACAGGACTAAAAGGATATGTCGAGGTTGATTTCAGTAACTCTATATTGCGGACAACACCAGCACCTAGCAAGGCTCCATCTCTGAGACAAAAGAGGATGAAGACCCTTCCCTCCCCCGCGAAAATTTTTGCTTTCAGATCGCTACGGAAACTTAAGCATTTACATAAGTTATCGTGAGAGGTACCGAAAGAAAGGGAGGTATACTTGTAAGGAAGTAAGGAATAATAAAGCTACCGCTTCTTCAAAAGTGTATCTCAATATTGAGGAGACCAGTATAATTGCAATGGCAGGGCTGTAATTGCTGCTTTGGGATATTTGCCCTGCTCAAATGACACTACATATTTTACTTTCAAACACATGTCAAAAAGTCAATCCCAAAATGACCAGTTAAGAACAAGCTGTTAACATATTAAGTATAAGAGATTTGAAGCCTCTAAAACCCACTCAACAATAATTCCCTTCTTCAGCACCAATCAAGAGGAAATTTGCCTAGATTGAATTAAATGTAAATTGCTCTGAAGGAAGAAATTCTCCTCTGGCGGACACAAAGTACGAGAGAGAGACACCGACACTCCGGAGAAGCGGGCAGCCGGAGACAGCTGCCCCTAAAGGGGCTGGGCGGGCCCGGCTGCGTTCCCCCGCGAGTCCACGATCCCTCCCTTCCTCCAGGTAAGAGGCAGCAACCCGATCCAGGACAGCAATTACGGTCTTGACGCCCAGACCCATCTGCCGTGGGCAATTGCGGGGGACAAGTACGTGAGCGGTGCAGCCCCCAGTCAGCGGCCCCCCACCCAGCCCAATGAAAAACAGGGAGCAGGGCCGGAGCGAGGCATCGCGGCCGGAGTTCCCCCATAGCCCAGCACGGCCCAGCGCGGATCCCGTCCTTCCTCCGCCTCAAGCTTGCCCGCACGGCTGTGTCCGTCCCGACACGTCCCGAGGCCAGCCCCGGCTCCTATCGCCCGCTTGCGCTCCGGCACACTGGAGAGACGGGGCGGGCACGGATGTCGCAGGGTGTGCAGGGAGTGGTGCCCGGGCCACTGCCCGTCGTTCGACGTCCGTCCTGGGACCGCAGGACATCGTCTTCCTCCGTGCCCTGCACCTCCCGTTTGCACCCACGGAGCTCCTGCCGCGGAGGTCCCGTCGTGGAACAGCCGCTGCCTTGCTCTCCTCAAAAGGAGCCGCATCAAGTGGCTTGAGGCCGCATCGGCCAGGTCACAGCTCCGGGGGCAAGGGTGCCTCCTTCCATCCCTCCTTCCATACTCCTGAGGATGTCTCCCCATCTCTCCCTCCCTTTCTCCCTGGGCCCCCAGCCCTTCCTCCCTGCTCTCATTTCCTCGCACGACAGTTGTCCTGGGCCAGCGCCTTCGAGGAGAGACACTGCCATTTGCCTGTTCCTGGGCTGCTACCCGAGCAGTGGGGCTCGGGCCTCCCTGCCTCGCTGGAGGCTTCTCTCCCCTAGCAAACCCGAGACCTCCTGCCTCGGAGAAGGACAGTGCTGGACCTCTGAAATGGAGGCTCTGCGGAGGGACGCGGCCTGGCCGCTCGCTCCCGGGCGTGGCAAACATGGAGGGACCAGGGCTTCTCCTGGGTATTATTTCGGTAGCGGCCTCTCAGTCACCAGTCACCACTCAGTTCACCATCGAGTGAACCCCAGGCCGACGGGAGGAACGGGACCTTGTCCTGAGCCCGAGTTGTCGGATGGCGGGGTGGGCGGGAACACAGAAAGTCCTGCACCCGCTGCTGCCCCTCTCATCTCCCCGACCACCCTCGCTTCGCTGAAAGGACCAACACCCGCTGGCGCTGCCCGCCCCGAACTGGGCCGTCAAGCTTCTATTAAATACATGGTGATTGCATCTGTTTAGGTGCATATATACCTATAAACAGTATATATTTTTTCACGTATTTATGCCAACCCTGAGTTTTCAGTATTTGTGTTGTGCGTGTATTCTGTAAGGACATAGAAGCTATATTTAGTGCATATGCAGGCTACATATGTATATATATACCAAAATATATAAATATATAAATAATGCTTCAGATTTAAAAGGCACTCCTTCTTCCTACCTCCTTTTTCTTCTCTTCCCCTGCCCCAGGTTTTGAATCATCCTTTTGCTCCCAAGCACTGGCTCCGTTTGGCCCGGGAGGTCCCTGCATCCCCACGTGCTGGTCTCGCCGTCTGCTTGTTGCAAGTCCCCCGCTTATCTGTCTACTGTGTCTTCCAAAAGCTCACCGCCACCTGACCTTGTTCTTTAAAGCAGTGAGCAGTCCCAGGAGCAGTCCCAGGAGCAGAGCAGCCATTTCCCTCCCTCCCTCAGACACACACACGTACGCACGCACAAAGAGAGCTCAGGCTGAAAAGTGGCAAGGAAACAAACAGCTTCCCCTCCAGCCGCTTCTTCTGCAGCACCTTGTTTGACAAACACCCTGGCGCTTGCCCTTGAATTGGGTTTCACATCCCTATTTAGCACTTGGACAATGATTTTAGATGATGTCATTTAAAGCCAAACAAGAAAATTGATCTCGGATTTGCTTGGCCTCTAAAGCCTGGTTAAGCAGATTGCAAATAATAATAATAAAAAGAGAGAGGGAGGGAGGCAGAGGGGAGAGAGGCGAGAAGGAGGGAGGGCCACCTCCTTCCCTGGGCGGGGGAGGCGCGGGCGCCAATGAAAAGTAGTCGCTTGCTGGGGGGGGAAAACTTTTCCTGTTGACTGTTGGAAGCGAATTGAGCAATTATCTAGTTTACCTTCTCCTCTTGGAAGTTAACGATTGGCGAGATCTTGGCTGCGTTATTGACACAACACTTTCTATTGATAGAAATAAGTAGCGATTGTCCCGAGTCATTGGTGCGCCAAAGTAAACTGTGATGGGCTGGCATGAGTCCACTGGACTGAGAAGGCTGGTTCCGCCGGCGGAGGCTGTGGTGATGGTGGCGGCGGAGATGCTGGTCTCCCTCCTCGCTGATCAGTAACAAGAAAAGGGGCAGAGAGAGTGAAAGAGAGAGAGGGGAGAGAAAAGAAAAAAAAAAAAAAAAAAAAAAAAAAAAAAGAGGCGTCTACCAAAGCGGCTCAAACCGGGAGAACAAATGCAATTCAGCCATGGACAATAGTGGCAACCTCACGGCGACCAAAATCCTAGCGACTCCTCCGTCCAGAGAAAGCCTGTCTGCCAGGAGCAACATGATCAGCACGCCCAAGCCACTCGCCTTCTCCATTGAGCGCATCATGGCGCGGACTCCAGAGCCCCGCTCCATCCCCGTCCCGCAGCTCCTCCATGGCTCCGTGGCCAAAGGCGACCCCAAACATCCGCTGCACCTCAACTCCTCTATCCCCTGCATGATCCCCTTTGTCCCGGTGGCATACGACACTCTGCCCAAAGCGGCGGTGGCTGGAGCGGAACCCAGGAAGGCTCACTTAGATTCCTCTTCCTCGCCCTCCTTTAGCTGCGGCGATCTCTTGAACTGTGCCCTGAGTCTGAAAGGAGATTTCCCCCGCGATGCCCTGCCCTTGCAGCAGTACAAACTGGTAAGACCCCGAGTGGTCAATCACTCCTCCTTCCACGCCATGGGAGCCCTGTGCTATTTCAACCGAGGCGACAGCCCCTGTCACCCGTCCTCCAGTGTCAACATCCACCCGGTGGCTTCTTATTTCCTCAGCTCTCCCTTGCACCCGCAGCCCAAGGCTTACCTGGCGGAGCGGAACAAGCTGGTGCTACCGGCCGTGGACAAGTACCCGGCGGGGGTGGCCTTCAAGGACTTATCGCAGGCTCAGTTGCAGCACTACATGAAAGAAAGTGCTCAGATCCTCTCGGAAAAAATCGCCTATAAGACGTCGGAGTTCAGCCGCGGCTCCCCGAGCAGCAAGCCCAAAGTTTTCACGTGTGAAGTTTGTGGAAAGGCAAGTAGCGCCGTAGCCCGCCTCCCTTCTTCCCCAGCCTCCTGTCCCCGTCCGTTTGTCCGCCGGCTGTTTGTTGCTTGCTTACTTGAGTTTTAACGACGGCTCCCCCTCGGCACTCTCACCTTCTAATCTCAATTTTATTTTATTTTATTGTCTGTTTTCTCTTTCAAGGTATTTAATGCACATTATAACTTAACGCGCCATATGCCGGTGCACACGGGAGCCAGACCCTTTGTTTGCAAAGTTTGCGGGAAGGGCTTCAGACAGGCGAGCACGCTCTGCCGGCACAAGATCATCCACACCCAGGTGAGCCCACCCTCTGTCCCTTCCTCTCTGCCCCAAGACACTCCGCTCCCGTTTTTCGGGGAGCTCGGCGTTTGTCCGAAACAGCGGCGTGGGGGGCGGCCGATCCGCAGCCGCGGGGAGATTTCGTTTGCCCCAAGCGCGGTAGGTACGGCGGGGAGCCCCGCACCGGCACCTGCGAGCCGTCAGTTAGACACACATAACTCCACAAATCAGCTCATCAACCCCGCTAAACAGAACATAGACCCCTCAAGACAGCCAACAAGCCGTGACTTGGTGTTTGTTTTCCTCCAGGAAAAGCCACACAAGTGCAACCAGTGCGGCAAAGCTTTTAACCGGAGCTCGACCCTGAACACGCACACGCGAATACACGCCGGCTATAAACCATTTGTCTGTGAATTTTGTGGCAAAGGATTTCATCAGAAAGGTACCAGTCTCCAGCTCCTCTCTTTTCCCCGGCTCCCCCCTCCCCAAGCCGGATCAAGCGTAGGGACAATTTGCGACAGGGAGAGTGGTGGGGAGTTAATTTTGTGTTCAAGTTTTATTATTAGCTATTTAGGTTAATTTTAGGTTTGGCTAGCCCAGACACATGTTCTGCGGGGCAGAGGTCTCTGTCCGGGGGAAGGGCGGGGCAGTCGTTCCGCTGGAAGCGCCTGTTCTCCCCTCACGGCCACATGCAGCTACCAGCTCGGTTCGGCAAACGAATTTGCCTCTTATTTCCCCCTCCAAATACAAGAATTTAGCTACTTTTTCTTCCCGCATTGCTGTGAAGTCTAACTCCGGGGGTTTTATTTCTGTAACTGTAGTGATTTTGGTTTATTCGATCCTTTCCTTGTCGCCTGTTAAGTGTAACAGCCGCGAGGAGGATGGAGAGAAGCTGGGAGGTTTGCGGTCGTTTCATCCTAAAGCCGAGCTCTGGTGATGGGACGGAGTTTGGGTTTTTTTATATTTTTTCTCGTCTTTTCAGTGTCGGTCTTTCAAATCCAGCTCTATTTGCCTTTCTTCTCTTATTCCCAGGTAATTACAAAAACCACAAGCTGACTCACAGCGGGGAGAAGCAGTTCAAGTGCAATATCTGCAACAAGGCTTTTCACCAGGTGTACAATCTGACCTTCCACATGCACACCCACAACGACAAGAAGCCCTTCACCTGCCCCACCTGCGGCAAAGGCTTCTGCAGGAACTTTGACCTCAAGAAGCACGTCCGTAAGCTGCATGACAGCGCCCTGGGATTGCCCCGGCCCCCCGCCGAGCTGGGGGGGCCCGACCCGCCGCCCCCGCCCGGGGCGCTGCTGCAGGGCCCGCCGCCGCTCCAGCCGTGAGGGGCGGCCGCCGGCCCCGCCGGTGCAAGCCCCACCGCCTCTTTGCATGCACCTGTTAAGCGGTTTTGTGTATTATGCTCTATATCGCCACTAACGTTAATGGGACTAGTTGTTTCCTAATTTTTTTAAAATTTTCCTTTGTTCTTTACAGACTTTTTCTTTTGTTGTCGTTGCATCTCAGGCGGAGATGTGGTTTAAAAACAAACAAACAAACAAATAACCCGAGAAAAAACCAAAACCAAAAAACAAAAAGCGCCAAGCCAATTTCTGCTGTATTTATTTGAGAACCTGTATTACCCGAGCCGAGAATGCTGCACCACTTTAATTATTTCGATGTATATATATTCCCCTTGTGTTGATCCTACCCTGCCTCCGCTGTCTGCTGGTTATCCCACCCTTCTTGGTTTCCTCCTCTCCCTCTCCCCATGAATATCGTATCTATATGGACACAAATGTTCTCTATGTACGGATTTGAATTTCGTATTGATTCTTGCACGTGGAGAGAGAAAAAAAAAAAAGTTCTTTGACCTGACGGAAATAAACCTTTGCCAAGGAGTGACTGAGGCCGCGGGGGCTGCGGCGCGGACGGGCTGGCGGGGAGCGCGGCGTTGGCGCTGGCGCACGGCAAAGCTCTCCTCGCCCTTGCCAAAACACTGAAACAACCGCTAAAGACTTTAATTAAGAGGGGTAATTAGTTCGAATTGATCAAAGCAGGGTTGTTATGTTATTAGCTGCTCAGCAGACTCTGCCAAGCCGAGCCTTGAAAGCGAAGCCCGCCCGTCGGTGGGAGCCTGAGGGGAGGCGGGAGGGGGTTTGGGGATTACACCGCTCCCGGGATAACCGAACCAGGCACGGAAGATGGGCGCTACCCCCGGGAAGGGCAGGCAGGCCCGCACACCTCCCTCTGCTTTCTCAGGGCTGTGCCCACAGTCCCCCTTCAGGCTCGGGGGATCTTCTGGGACAGGGGGCAGGGCGGTGCTTCACTCCGGGCTGGGCCCGAGGACGGCCACGCTGGACGGTCCGGAGAGAAGCAGAGGGTGTCCCAGGGGCTCCGGGGCACCACGCCCCATTCGGGGGACCTGTCAGGAGCGTCTGCGGGTCTGCCCCAGAGTGAGCCCTGCAAGAACGAGTGATGTGACATCCCAGGTCTCGCCCAGATCTTGTACACCTGGAGCCCTCGCAGAGTTTTGGCTTTTGGAGAGGAGCGAGGCGTCGTGGTTACAATCGTAGCTAACGCGTTACACCAAGAGAGGGATATCGCCTTGCAGGCGGCGCTCCCTGCTGGGACGCCCCCCCGGGGGTGCCCGCACCAGCAGGTGTGGTCCTCGGGCTGGGACCGGCGGCTCTGCTCACCGCCGTGCGCCTTTGAAAGCGCCTCGGAGCGCATCTCCGCTCCTTTCACACGTGTCAGATTACCGCGGTAATGCCCTGAGCGGGCGGCTCTGCGTGTAAAAAGCAAAGCAACAGGTCAGATTCACAGCTCGGGCACATCTTGCGGCACCCCGGCAGGGCTCAGCCCCTCGGGGCTCCGCTTTTCCCCTGCTCCAGGGGGGAAAGCGGCCGATGATTTGGATGGAGGGTCCTCCGTGCACCCTCTGACGGGCGCTGGCTGTGCAGCGGCGTGGGGCCGCCCTCTGCGCGTCTGCCCTTTGGAGACCTTGGGGAAACCGGGAGCCGCTTCCCGCTTTTCCCAGGGGAACGCGGCAGCAGGGGCAGGAAGAAGGGGAGGTGAGACACCCTTCAAGTGACCCCGGGTAAACTAGAAGTCGGGATAAAGCGGGGCAGGGAGGAGATGCTCCTGAAAAGCTGTGGCGACAGAGCAGGTGTCCTTTGAGGATCCTGCCCTATGCACACTTCTCTTCACTCTGCTCGGATCCTGGGACTACAAGAGTGTCATTCTGGCTTCCACACAGATAAATTTCTCCCAAATCAGGTGGCTGCAGTGTGCTGCTAGTTAAAAGAAAAGCTTCTGCAACATGTACTGAAAGGTAAGGAGTCCAAAAGAGCCCATTGATTTGATGCAGGTGTGCCATTCCTCTGAGGCTCTGCTTGAAGGAAATAGTTCAAAGCAGAAGCCCAGATTGCTTCCTTTTTTAAGCATAAGTTCAACTTGCTTTTCTTATTGCTGAGAAAGTGTGATACTATCAGGTACCGTATTTGAAGCTATACTATACTATACCAAAGGTATGCTTGGCCTTGCTAAATATTTTTCATTTTTCAATATCTATCATCATTCATTTTACAACTATTTTAACCAGCTCAAAAAAAAAAAAAATCAAGCACTGTAGAAATACTGGATCACTCCTAAAAGTATTTGATATCATGACACAGGGATGTGAATGTAAATATTTGGTCAAACAAAGGAATATAATCTGGCCATCTTGTGATGAGCAGGTAACATCAGCTTCAAATCAAACACATACATGAGGCCTGAAGATATTACTGGGGATTATGTGCACTGGTTACCCAGATGTCTGCGCCCAATTTTGTTTCTTCAGATTGTTTTTGAAGTGCTGGGAGAAATGAGGGTTCAGTCCTCCCCATGCAGCAGCTGTAATTTCTCCTTTTTTATGGCTAGAGGAGAGAGGATTTCCAGTGTTGATTGACAGACCATTTACAGGTTTATAAACGATAATGGGGTATTTTGCCTTTTCTCCTGTAAAAGATCTGCAGTTGCTGCATAATGTGGATTCTTTTATGTCTTCCTGATGAAGAACAATATTTTTCTAAGAGACACACATGCAGGGATGACCATGTTTTGATATGGAGTGGAAATGAGGCACTCTAGATTTATTCCAAGGTGAAGCAGAGAACGGCAGTGATGAGCATAGATAAGCATTTCTCTTCCTAGATACCTCAGAGTAAACACTACAGACATGGGACTTCACAGGGAGATGAGGATAGCTCATTTGTTATTTTCCTATATAAAACCATGTTTGTGTCAAAGACTGGTATAAATTCATGTCTTGGAAGGCCTGCACAGAATTACCTTTTATTTCCTCTCTTTCAAGATTAATCCCAGGTCAAGTGAATTTCTAGTTAATAGTCAGAGGCAATTCAAAGCTGATGAAATCATCATGAGAAACAAAAGCTATAATTTTATGTATATCCAAAGTGTAAAACTATTAACAGCTCTCCTTACTACAGACAAGATTTTAATTTTTAAATTTTTTTAAATGTGAATAATTTTGATAGGAGAAATGGAGCAATCTGTACCTAAAGGAGAGGTTATATGCTCTCATTTCTGTATGCCAATCAGCATCACTGCCATATGATCCGTATTGTGTGACAACTGGGCAGCCTCATTCTACCAGTCCCTCATGGATGCTGAGAGGAGAAGAGCCTTGGTGTGTCTGGATCTGCTAAAATCCAGAACTGCAGATCTGAGCATTAGCATCTTGACAACAGTGTAGCCCACCTCCCAGCAATCACAACAGCTTCACTTCAGTGCTGAATGAAAGGCAGGGAAGTCTGGTGCTTATGGGACCCTGGAGCAGAGAGCCCTCGTAAAGGAGGAGCTGTTGCCCTCTACCCTCATCCCCACCCAGGATTTCTCAGACGGGACTGACTTTCTTCTGTGCTTGTCAGATGCTAGTTGTGTTAACATGTGCCAATACTGAAAGTGTCATGTATCTGAAAGAGCTACCAGAATTACCAAAGCTGTTGTATATTACTGTAGAAATAAAATACAGCACAGCAGGATCTTCTCACAGCATCAAAATATCAAAGTTCCTTCTGAAGCTGAAATGGTATTTACTTTGTTTTGCTAGTTTTATTCATGATCAGACACTTCCCAACAACAGGAAAAAAATCTTCCCCCCCCGCCTCCCCCAAAAGGAGAAAAAAGACACAGATATTAGTAATAATTTTTGTGAGTTTTTGTTGTTGGGGGCGGAGGTTAGAGGGGTGTGACTGTGTGGTTTTGTTTTTTTTTTTAAAAAATATGTATACCAAAATGTAAACTAAATCCACAGCTTTTTAATAGCTTCCAAAATCATTCTCTGCTTCATAGGAAGTTATATAGAAATCCAGCATATCTCAAAGTACCCAAAATGAATACTGGACAGTATTTAGTCAAAGAAGTATTTAAAAATAATTTTTATGATTTTTAATCACTTTTTACTCCAGTCTTTACAAATGCAGTGGTGAAAATGGAGAGATTAAACAAAACAAATTCATCCAGAGCCATCTCAAATGAAGGCATATTTATCACAGCTTAGTACCAGAACAGTTTATTTGGACAGTGCTTGACAACTAGCAATTAGAAAACACTAACTCTGTACCTCCTCTGCTATACTTAGGATGGGACAGTCACCATTTTGTTCTTTCGAGCTTGGTAAAGGAAAAAGTGGCCTAATTTACTCCTGGGATTTTGAGATGCTAATACCAAATAGTTATAACTCTTTTTAATTATGTAAATCTTTCCACCTGTTCTCTGTTTAGCTACTGGTTTGCTCAGGTACCATCCTTATGGAGGGAGAATTGTGTTGTACCCTACTGGCAATTGTAGTAGTAACTATTTAGTAGTAACTCCCATATTTTCCACAAAAGTTGTGGTAGCTCCAGCTCCACTCTATGCTGGGTCCCCCTTCTCTTCCTGGCCCAAGGCTACAGGCTGGATGACTTTTGGATGACCACTTAGGGGTTGCACAGCACACTGTGACCCTCTGCAAAAGATGGCTGGACTCACCCTTAGTCCTGTGATTTTGCAGAGAGTCCTTTTGCTTCAGTAATCTGCAACCCTTGAAACAATACAAAACTTCTCTTAAAACTTTTTACTGAATTATGAAGTACATGCTGTGTCTATCTTTTGTCCTCCTTTGAAGTTTCCATGGAAGTTATTTAATGGCTCCACTGTTCATTTGCTCTGTTGTAGTCAAATCCTTGTCTATTTGATTAGGTACGGTATTAAATCCAATAACCATGCCCATCGAAAGACAAAAAACTCCTCCCTTTTTGTATTTGAGATGGCTAATATTTCACCACCATTATCATGTGAATTCTAAAAAAAATCATCTTCGGTTACCAATGGATTAAAAGACATAGAGAAATTGCTTTTCTGATTTTTTTCATAATTAAATGACTAATACATAGTAAGTTTTATTTTGTGTGGAAAATGGAAGAGCGATACTTTGCAAATGTAAGCCTGAGTAACTTATCTGCAACAGTACAGGTAAGCTTTTATTTTCAGGGATGGGACTATAAGATTTACTTGCAGACTGACATAACATGAAAGAGAAACTTTGATTCATAGTACTTTAGCTTATAGGGATTAAATACAACAGATTGCACAAAAAGAAACCTTCTTAAAATATTTCTAAACCCCTGTTAACCTCTTGATATTACCATGAAACATCTGAAAAGTGTATACCTCCACTTAAAAAACCTTGCCTAACTCAGATTTTATAAAAATAACCTTGAACAAGAACTTTCTTTCTAAACAAAAACAATGAAAAATTCTTGGATAATAAATAAGCTCAGGTGATTTTTTTTTTTCTGAGCAAGCATAAATTTGTAAAGCATTGTCTGCTGAAGAAGTTAAACAAAATCTGAACCACAATATATTTGGAAAATATTTAGCTTTATATAAGAAACACCTCTATAAATTGTGCTTTTTTTCCTGTGTTCACCAGAAAATAAGAAAGAAATGGAAACCTTATTTTTTTACCTAGTATATTTTAAAAGGAACAATGTATTTCCTCTTAAAATGAGGAATGCGGGAGTCGCATAACCATTTGTTCTTTTTTTTTTTTTGCCAGCAAATACATCAATCTGCATATCATAAACAAGAATATGTTTTATTTAAAACCACTTTTGGCTGCTTTAATTGAATATGAAAAGCTGAGAACCAACGGTTGCTTATGTCCAGAAATGCTACTGCATTGCATGAAGCAGTGCAAGAGAGACAGTAAACTTAATTTAGATGACATTTTCAAATTCATGGCATATATTTCAAATTTATCCAGTTTGAAAAGATGCAGTAGCACTGTCTGGAACTTTGTTAAAGACCAAAACAAATTCATAATTACTTTTATGGGCAACATAA
Source organism: Acrocephalus scirpaceus scirpaceus (assembly GCA_910950805.1). Classification (NCBI taxonomy): domain Eukaryota; kingdom Metazoa; phylum Chordata; class Aves; order Passeriformes; family Sylviidae; genus Acrocephalus; species Acrocephalus scirpaceus. The sequence goes on from OU383777.1 coordinate 22,269,276, forward strand.
AGTAATTATTATGATTTCATATAATTAAGTCATGGACTGTGTTTTGATCTGCAAGTTCTAGGAAGCAGAGACACCCTTCTCTACAAACAGTGTATCTTCTGTTCTTGTGGAGTGTGCTGCTTCTCACATACCTTCAGAAATGCAGTGTACAGTCACATTTTCTTTGTGAAAATAATAAAACGTATAAGGATTAGAACTAAAGGAAAGACTGAATTATCCCAAAACAAAACTGCCACAAGACAGGCAGCTGAGTCCTCATGAATGCAAAACTCATGTTTCTTGAAAAAGCAATCAGCATTTGTTCTAAATCCTGCCTGATGCTGAATGTTATTCCACTGCAGACCAACTTTTAATTTGTGCAAGCAAAGGAGTACAATGCAGCACAGTTGCATTTACTAAATTTAACTTACATCTCTCTCCATACTAATTTTAGAGGGTGTTACTTTGTAAGACTTTTTTTCTGAATAATTTTTTTAGAAATTTGACAAATCAGCATTTCTATATTGCTGTAGAAGTTTACAAGTAGATGCTGACAAAACAATATAAACTCTTGCTCTATTTGGAGGAATTTTCTTCAAACCAGAAATAACCAGCTTAAGGGCGAGGAAGAGACTGCTGGGTTGGGTTCTTGTCTGGGGGGGTCATGCTGACATTCAAACATGCCTTCTTTTTCACACACTTGCAAGCACTTCAGGAGCACCTGTCCTATATTATTAAATCAGAGTATATATCCCTGCTTTCCTTGGACTGCTTCTCTTTGCATGAATGTCAAAAAGTCATAAGATCAGGGAGGGAGTTGGACATTGGATGGGGGTCCCAAATCTGCAGCAAGTGATTGGTTCTGTGACAGATGATCAGTATCTAGCTTGCAAGAGAAACGCCTTTTTAGAAGTGGCTTAATTAAAAATTATCTTACTATGCTTAAGCAACTCATAGGCAGGTGTAAATAATTTAATGTGGGTGTCAAACATCTCAGGAGCCCTCCCCAGTCCCCAGGTTTTTGATATTCCCAGTTCTGGGATTTAAGAGTCAGAAAAGGACTGTTGGTTACTCAGAGTGGGGCTGCAATACTTTTGAAAGATCTTAGTTTCACCATAGTGCACAAATGAAGATAATTTCTGGAATGATGAGATTATTTGCTAACCAGCATTCCTGCTTTCCCAGTCAGTTTTTTGCTCATGTTCTTTGTACAAGCCATCTGCTTCTTTTACAGATCTCTTTGGCTTTTTTGTTTTCATTTCCTAAGGAGCATGCAGCACCAGCTTGTAAGGTGTCCCACTGTCTTATCCAAGGTTTAGATATAGTTACCCTCTCACCCCTTTTTATATTCAAGTGGTTGCCTCATGCCACATGGAGTAATTAGGTTATGAATAATTCTGTTTCCCAGATTTTTTTTCTTAGCAAAGTTCAATTCAGAAAAATCTTGCTCAAGATATGAGTCAAACCAGCCTGTCTACCTTGGGCGATGCTTATGACTTTGGGCATCTTAACAGGAAGTAAATGAGCATAAATGTCTGTATTTTCTATACCATCAGTCGAGAGACATAGGCGCCACTAGCAGCATGAAAAAGAGACTTAGTCCCTACCGTGTTAGGTACTACCTTTAGTGCAGACAGTCTGCAGCTCTAGCAGCCTCTTGAAAGTATCCAGTTGCTGAAGCATCATTCTCTAGGATGTCTTCTGGGTGAACACGATGAAATCCCAGCATATGGTGATAGTGACCACTTTTTGCACAGTAATTTGGTGGGAAGGTTACTTATCCCCATAGCCAGAAGCTATACCCTGCTTTGCGTGGCTGACTCACAGCACCAACACCTGCAGTGTAGGAGACCACCCGAGTCCTTTGGCCATGGAGTATGCGGAGTGAAACCACTCCCTAAGCCTCCTAGTTTGCTTTGCAGCTGACATGAAAACACAGATGTGGCTGGCAGAACAGTGAGCAAAAAGGACCCCTTCCCCTGCCCTCCTGGGTTAGGCAATCAGAGGCAACAGAGCTGCTGTTCTAGCTGGGTGCTGTGGAGCACACATACAGTTTTCAAGCAGCTTTGGAAGCAGGGTTGAAATCCCAGTCCTGCTGCCCTAGTGAGTATGTGGTGTAATTGCTGGCAGCTCTGTGTATTGCATTCCTGGTTGCACCATGTCTCATTTTAGAGTGAGGAAAAATACTGTCATGTAAAATATTGTGTGGCTTTCTTGTTTTCAGCTTTTCCCTTAGATCTGAGTATAGTCCATCTTGTGTTGTGCAGATTAAGGCCTTCTTCCTGCTGGATGAGCCGAATTCTTACGATTTTTAGATTTCACAGTCAAACGCCATTTTTGCTTGCCCCTGGTAGATTTTAAGAAACTTTGAGCTTCCATCAATGAAGGCTGGAATGACTTTTTCTGGAGTCCATGGTTGTGTCTGTATTCTACTGTGAAGACTTTCCAGCCTAGAAAAGTACCTGGGCAAAAAGACTGTACCTGCTGCAGGTAATGTCAGACCAGTTGCTATTTCTAACAGCTGGCAGAGCTGAGGGAACAGAAAAGTTCTGGATTCTTCTGTGCAGAAAAATTAAGTGCATAGGAGACTTCTCCCATCTCTTTAAGAATTATCCCAAAATTAATTTGATTTTATTGAATTGTTAAAATTTTAAAACTGTTTGGGGTAATCAGGAAACCTGTTCTTGGTTTCCATTCAAAAAGTATCTTCCATAGAGAGGAATTTCTTTTGGATACCTGTATCTTTCCATCAAAAAATTAGTATTTGAAAATAACATTACTGGAGTATAAGTCTATTTACCCAGCAAAGGCTAGCATAAGAAAATATAACTATATAACTTTCCCATATTTCCCACTCAACGTATGATACTTTGGATTTTATGAATTTGCATAAAAGGGAATGCTTTTTGCTTTATAGGTGAAATATTTGCAACAAGTGCAGGGAACCTTCTTCACACTTGGATACCTATCAATTTCTTCAAATATTTGAGAGGCACCATACCCTTATATCCACCCCAAGAAGCCAAGAGGAGTCTCACAGTGATCTCAAGACTCCTGGGGCTGGATCAGATGTGAAGCTGAGAGTGGGATGAGCTGGTGGTGATGACTGCAAACACGCTCCTGCTTTCTTGTCCCTTCCCAGCACTGAGGAACCCGAATTAGCTGGAAGTCCATGTGCCAGGATAAACTCACTGTAAGTCATCTGACACCTCCTCAATGTGGCATCTGCACTTGTAGGCGGCGTGCTGCCCTCACAATGAAGAACTGTATTTGGAGACCCTTGATCTCAAGCACTGAGGCTTCTGCCAGGCTGTGGTACTGAAAAGATAATGTAAAATTATATTGTGCTGATCCCAGTGAGGGTTTCAGGAGTTTGCGAGAGGGGTTTTTTTGTGTTGAAGATTGGCTTTTTTTTTTCTTGAGGTTGGAATTTATATCCAATTAAATGGAATGAAAAAAACCTTCAACCCTTCCCTCCTTTGAGTCCAACTAGATGGATAAAAATTTTTTTTGGAAGACAATTGTCCTGTGCTATCAGTAATCTAAAAAAATATAAAATGGCTTATGGTACCTCAGTTTGTAACTAATAATTTTCCATTTCCAGAGGGCTTTCAAAGTTGTCAAGAACACCATATCCAAATTGATCTGAATGTTCTCAAGTATCTTATAGTTTTACTCTGTTACTCTTTCTAAAAAATCTGGTGACACACTGTAGTGTTCTCTGTTACTGCAAAATGAATTATTCAGAATGAGCAGCAGAAAATCTTCACAATTTTGATACAGATTTTTTCAATCCATCTCTCAAATTGTATATAATACTGAAAACTGCTCTGCAGCTTTTAATAAAATAACTTACTTTTATTAAAAGTTCAGAAAGACAGAAACTTCATGGAACTTATATTTTGCCACCAACTTCAGCTGAATCAGTGTGAGACATGGGTATTTGAAAGATGTTAATATGGATATGCTGAAATATTATCCACTTTGGTAAGTAATTGTTTTGGGAAGATGTTATGTTAAAACCCAAATATAAGCACTCTGAAGATAGAAAAAGAGAAAGATGAAAGTGTGTCTTAAAAATCTAAATGTTCCATTTATATTCCATGATAAAAATCACAGAATAATTTGAGGTGCTCAAGAACTACAAAGTCCAGCTCTTAAACGAATGGGCCATACTGTGGTTGAATCCACAACCACTTTATTAGCACTGCTAAAATGGGCATCAACAATCGTGGGTATAACAAGTAAGGGACACAGTGTTTCCCACCCACAAAATGTTACCATGATACAGCCTATTTCAGAATGTGCTGCTGAATAAATATTTATGGCTAATCCTTCATTTTTGGGGTTAGTAGTCTGATCTGGGCAGTGTCATTCCACTGCAAATGTACCAAGCAATCAGCCTCATACTCACAGTGGGATACTGCTGCTAATTGTCACAGTTGTAGCTCAGAATAAGGTAGCAGCTTCTCAGTGAAACAGAAACAAATTAAGATTAAATGAATCGATTGTAAAAAAATATCCTGATTCCACAACTGTCTGTTGCTTTTATAGTTCATTAGCTATTAACACTAATAACACCGTAAAGGAATTGCTAATTTTCTTGGGGCATATTGTACATGCTATTATCCAGTAATTGGGAGTGTTTGAAACGTGAGTTGATCCATAGGAATCTAACTCAGGTCATCTTTGAGCTTTCTGCTGAAAGGTTCCTCAATATTCAAAGTTTTTTTGATGTGCACTGTCAAGACTCAGCCCTCATGTGATCCTTGGGAGTGAGTATAATTTCCTTTTGTTTTGTTTCCTTGCTTTCCCAAGCCAGGAGATTTTCCTGGTCTTTGACATAGAGAAATATGCAAGAATTCAGTATCTATGAATTGAGAAGCTATTTTGTTATTGGTTCCTTCTGACCTGAACCTTCATCACACCAGTGAAGGAACCTGTTGTCAAGGAAGACAGATGGAATCCAAAACTGTGGGTTGATTTTTAAATCCCAATCTGACCCCTAATGCTATAATTTTCTATTTGTCCATATTAAAGACAAAAGTGGGTCATAACAAGATATCCTTGAATGATAGACTCAATTAATAAGAGCATGCTCCTCATGATGGTGAGATGGGGGACTAGAACACCTGTTTTAGCTATAGAACTGTAATACAAAACAGACCCCTCCCGGCTTTGAAGGAACAGCCTGTGTTAGGCTTTTGCCCTGGAATTACAGAGATCATGTCTAAGACTGTAGCTAAGCAGAAAGAAACTTGGCATGTAAAACAAGACACAGGAGAAAATCTTCATTGTTAAAGTTACTGACAGATCCTGTCATCTCTGTGAAATCCAATTGAACTAAACCTTTGCTTGATGATTTAGATATGAAGGGCAGAGATTTAAGCAATTGTTTTCTGTGGCTAGTAATTAAAAGCAAACAGTGGGAATTCAGCAGGAGGTTTTTGGGAAAGCCCAAGATTACAAACTTGTTTTTCTCATAGTTTCCCTTTACATAAGTAGGTAATTTTTACTCCCTATCCCCTTTCTCCCCCCACACACATGTAGAGGAAAAAAGTACTTTGTATATACTCATTCAAGTCTGTAGTCATACAGTCATTTCTGGATGCTTGGTCTGGAGCTTTGTGCATTCCTGTAGAGACCTGTGTCTTACTCACTACCCAGCCCAAGCCCCTGGTTTTGTCAGGTACTCTTGCACATGAGCCCTTGGCTTGCGCAAAATCCTCCCTCAATGCATCATCAGAATGGAGACTGTTCCAATAAATAACAGTGTCATGGATCCATAGACCCTCCTTTAGCAGAAGGAAAACTCTGTACAGGTTGTGTACAGAACCATGAATACTGGCTAGCTCCAAAATAGTTGAATAGACCTGAGGGAACCTTCTTGGGCTCTGAAACTCAGTTGTTAAGTCCAGTAACTAGCATGGTTTAATGAGGGCCAGACAAACAATTCCCAAACACAGTTAAGGATTTGTATTTATCAGAGACCATTCCCACTGGGCATGTTGGGTGCAGCTACTCTATTTTTGAGGAGTAAGAAAATTTAATAATATAAATACAGGGAATTTTTTGTGTTTTTTCTTGCCAGTTAGGTTAAGTGCTTGCAAAGGAGTCCAGTGCATGTTTTATTTATTAATACAGAGGCAGCTAGTGTGCACCTTTGTGCTTATGCAATTTGGATGGTGTTTGTATGGAAGGGTTGGATGTATTGCACAACTACAGGAAAAAAATCCTGAGCTGGGTGTATGGAGCATGCCCAAGGCTGCAGTCCACTCCCTATTTTTCTGAGAAGTGCTGAAGGGATGACTGGGTGGAAATTTAAAGAAGTAGCAAGTAGCTAGGAGTTCTTCAACAGTATGGTCCACTCAGATACAAGAGCATGTTCTTGATGCTATCTGGTGTGATAACACAGCCCTTAAGCAGCTTCTAAAAGATCATTATTTTTCAGTGTCTTCACTTTTCATTGTTTAGTGTCACTAATTTTATAAAAAGTGATGGGCCTAACTTAAAATACTCTTCTGATTCAAAGTGCTTGAAGCAAGGGATATATTCAAACTGAACAAGTGTTACAAGCAAATACATTAATTTTTTGGGGTATTTTGTCTAACACATACAGAAAATAATTTCAAAGCATTTTTTTCTGATGCCTTGTCTGACAATAATATTTCCTAAAAGAAACTGTTCACAGTCTAATTTTCCAGACTCCTCTTAAAGTCACTGAAAAGAAATAAATGTTTCCAGAGCATGATCCATCTCCTCTAAAACTGATTTAATGAACTTTGTTTTAGATGTGGTGTTTTTTTGTTTTTTTTAAAGCTGTTTATAGAAGGAGTAGTGATAATCACTTGGGTTTCATGCTGTAGTTGAAAGAATCCAGTGCTAAACTGGCTGAATAACCCTTTCTGTGCCTCTGTACTAGGCACATGGTCACATGCACCAGTTACCCAATTCCACCCACATACTATGCATTCTTCAGAAAGTAGATGACACTCAGAAATGTTATGACTAATTATTCTTGCTAATAATAGCAATACCCCATGTTTTAATTTTTTTCTCCCAGCTGTGAGATGTCCTTTATCATTAGGTGTTTTAGCAAACACATCAGCCTTTATGTGCTCTGTTTGCAAGCATGTCCTCCTGTATGGAAAACCAGACACTTCCTTTGGTAGAATTTTCTTTCTGTGCCTTCTGTGTTTCCAAACTTTCCAAAATATAATCTTATGGCATGAGCTAAACTTTATCTACCTTATTTCTCAACAAATGCATCTTATTTTCATTTCAGCATCTATTTAAAATGTCTTTTTTCCCCCCTAGATCTGTTTAGATATTTGCATATGCTTTACCACAAAGCAGTTCCTAGTGCTTTTGAGCTGTTTCTCTGTTTGTCTGTGCGGGGTGCAAATTTGAAATATTTTGCTTTGTGTCACGTTATACATAGCTTCCCTAATGATACATTTCTTTTCTGCATGACGTAACCCAGATCTGATAAAACATCTTTGCCTTTGCTACTTGGTTCTATTTCTACATTAAAATATCCAGTGCCATACTGCTGCATTTTGTGTGTGCATAATTATTTGCAGGTGCCACCTTTCTGTTTATACTATGTATTCAACTGGTGCTAGTGAGTATTTCTCTCTGCTCTTCTGAATAGCTTGTTATGGCTTTCCAATGATTATTTTTTCGAACATGAAGTTGTCCTATGAGAGTGATTTCTTTTGTGTTTCTTTTGAGTGTCATCCTCCTGGGATCTTTATCATCACCATGTCACATTTATCAGTGAAATAGCTATCTTGTTTTAGTAGGTATAACTGGGTTACCCACTCACTAGCTGCCTCTGTGGGTTCCTGTTTCTCTCACACAACATACCTCTTTGTATGAAGGGCCCCTTTCTTGACAAGACAATAAGACTCAATTGGCATAAACAACCTATGTGATTTTTTCCCCTCTCTGCTTCAGTGAGCTTGCCACTTGAGCCCCTTGCTCTGCTGAGATCTCTGTGTTTTTGCCCAACACTCTTCAGAAATGAGCAGCTTCCTGGATTGTAGACCACTTAGTTGCTTCAGATCCTGCACATATTAACATCATTAACTCTTTCCATTTCATGTCTCTTCAGCTTCTGTTTTCTTAAGTCCTTGAAGAACACATTTCTGGCACTAGTATGCACAAGAGCCATAGTCAGTTAATTTTTTTTTCCCTACTGATACTATGACATCTTGATGAGATCACTTAGAGCAATGGAGAGTTGTAGACAGATACTCTGAAAGCCTGTGAATAATCAGCAATTTGAATATCGTACAACTGTAGATTCGTTGAGGTTGGAAAGGCCTGTAAAATCACTGAGTCCAATAGTTAAAAATATGTTTTCTTGCACGTTGGTTCATGCCTTGGTTCATACCTCAGGGCTTAAACTCCTACTGGAGCCCAAAGTCTCAGCTTATCTCTACCGCCCACATGTTGGGCATCTTCTACACTTGGCTTGGAGAGGGTCAGCTAGCTTCCCATTTGGGAAAGGTAAAATATGGGGGTATCCTGATCATTACTGAGCTCTTCCACTACAATTAATATGGATGCAAAATGGCTCAGACCATGTCTCTAAACTTAGACTGGCATTTGGCACCTAGATTTGAGTGTAGTTATTAAAACAGTATCAGAAATATCCTTTAACAAAAAGTAAGCAAAGCAGAATCTGACAGCCAGACTAATACAGAATCTAAGCAGAGACAGTAATTTCCTAGTAACTTTATAACCACAATTAAAGACAAAGTACGTGTGACCAAAAAAAAGAGGCTATGGAGGTTTATGCACAGGATACTTGCAGAATTATTTGGCATTGGGATGCAACTTCTCTCTTTGCTCCATGACTCCATTTCTAATTTAAAATAATTTTTAGTAATAAAAATGACATGATGCAGAATTTGTGTGGAACAGAAGTAAATGATTGCTAAGACATGAGAGCTAAATCATGGGTATATTGTCAGGACACTACTCAGGCAAATGTAGTTGCTTGAATACGGGAGGAAAAAGAGTAATTTTGAGTTTGGTTTCTTTTTACGTGACGTTAATAACTTCTGGTTTAATTGTGAGTTAAGAGTAACATGACCAACAAAGGTTGGTCCCTAATAAACAGGGAAAATGAAGGGTCTAAGTGAGAATAATTAGCCCATGGAAAATGAGTTTGGCTGTCAGACCTCTTTCCTAGGGGTAGTACATCTGTTAATTAAACCCCACTTAGTTCATCAGAATAGTAGCACTGGCGTGCTGGGTCTGATGTGCCCTGCCAGGATCTCTGCTCACAGAGAAGCTGCTTTGGGCTGGATGCTATATAGCTAAAGTGGCTTGGAAAGATGCTGCTGTGCCAGGAGCTTTCCTCCTCTGTGTGAGGAAAAGAGAAATACTGCTCTCAGCTGCTATTTTTTATCTCTAATAAAGCTCTAGCTAGTAATGATAGCTATTTGTATTTCTCAGAGCCAGAAAGGAGGCTCATGCTCTTTTCACAGGCTCTTAGGTTTCCTCACCATTTTTTTTCAGGTTCTAACAGAGAATGAAACACCAGAAATGTCACATAGTAATCGAGTAACAGTAATGTGCAGGGAAGAAATGACAGAAGAGCATAAAGTAAAATGAAATAGTGAAAGGCTTGGGGTTTTTTAGTTAATTGCAATGACTGGTGTTATTAGACAGAAATTATAAAAGATCACTTGCTTAAAATAATAACTGAATGTTAATGAATAGTGCTGTCCCTACATGTTTGTAGGACTGAGCTTTCTTCCATGCTGTGCTTCTAGAATGGAAAGGAGGAAAATCAAACCATGACAGATATTTGTTTTTGTGACTGGGTTCAGTTCCTGGTCCAAGAACCACAGTTACATGAAATATTCATATCCTCAAAGAGAGGGGTTGACCTCAAAAGTAGGTCTCAAATAGAGCTAAGATTTTGTGGAAATCTTAACATTCAGGACTGGGCAAGTGGCTTACTTTCTCACACTAGAGAAAGAAATCTTGTAGAAATTAAAGTTGAAAGATACTTCTGAAGAAGACAGGAAATCAGTCTCATTATTGATTTGTGAACTGGCAGTAGATGATCAAACTGTATTGGATAATCCTTTAAATCTTATGGATCAGAAGAGTAATTCAGAGGTCGACTCAGGACTCAGAGAAGTTTGGACATTGAAAGCAGGAAAAGAGAGCAGGTGGCAGAAGGGAGATTTGTAGATGAAAGCAACCTCTACCTAGGCTTTTATATAGAAGTACTCTTTCTTATAAATTAAGTGAGACCTTTGCATATCTAGCAGCCTGTCTGTGACAGTGACAGTAGCTTCAATCATGCTGCATATCTGAAAATCTAAGTGACAGTACATACATGTGTATACACAGAGAAGTTCTGTCACAGGCACTTGGTAAATGGGATGTATCTGGGAAGTGTCAGCTCTGCTTTACACACTAAGCAGTCAATTTGCACCTGCACAATAAATACAGCACATCCTTAAGGGCTCTTCTACTGCACATATACACAACATCTGTGCAGAGCACACATTGCAGATTCTACTCTGACCTGAAAATGCAGCCTCTGGAATTACCTTTACCTAGTATCCTAATTTTGGATGAGGACATGCACAAAGCTGTTCTGTCCCTTCTTCCCAATTCTCTCCCTAGAGAGAACTGCGCCCCTCATCCTTCCAAACCCCAATGCTGTACCACATTCCCTGTTTTATAGACAGAAGTATTACAGATATGATTATATGTGGCTGAAATACATTGTTTGCAGTTGTAGAACCCGAATGGATGGTTCTGTACATCATCCATGCTATTGTAGCACCTGGGAGGTTTAGTCATCATCCTCCCTTCCCCTTGCAGGTGTTGCACAGACACAGGACTCAGCCCTGCCTTACCCACCTTACTGTTGCAAGAAGAGATGAGAGACAAGAAGTGGATGTTTACTGTAATCTAATGTTATCCAGTATATCATCTATTATTACCTGGTACATTGTGCATGATTCTGACCATTGTCTGAAACTTGTGAAATCCCCAAGAACTGGACAACTATTGAAACAACAGTTTTGTTTGTTTATACTCCTAGTGCCTAAATACAACAACAAAGCAGAGTTAAAAGTAATTTTTAAATTATTTAAGCTATTGGAGAATCACGAGTCAGTAATTACTACTAATAAGCAACAGGTAATTTAGGGTAAGAATCAAAGTTGGTACTTAGCCCTTAAAAAATTGCTTGGCATTTGCTATGATCTGTATGGGTGTCTTTCTTTTTTAAAACTAGCAAATGCATATGGAGCTTCCAGGACTGGGCCAGAAACAAAATTTATCCCAAAATGTATTATTCATCCACGTTCTGAAGCTGGCTCATAACAATATGATAACCTTTTCTTCACTTAAAAAAGATACTTTCTAAGCATTGGGGGAAAAAAATAGGTATTTTGAATGACTGTCATCATCAAATAGAAGAGTCAAAGCCACTCTAAGAAATTCACTTTAATTTTTATAAACAATTCCAGATTTTTAAATAAAGAAATATGCTCAGAATAAAGCATAAAATAATTTTTTTTTCCCAGATTATCTCCTCAGAATTCAAAATCTCATTAGAGAATCATTCTGAGCTAAGGTTAAAAAAAAATCTGGTGCCATCAAGTGGAAATATTCTGTATTGCTGAGAAGAGCTGGCAAAGTGGCAGCACATGGATTTCATTAGATATACATACCAGCACTTTCAACTTTTGCAATGGAAATGTTTTCCCCACCATATGCATTATATCCTGGTTGAAAACTGGCCAGAAATCCCATCTGTCTACATGTTTTGAGAACTAGCATCCTTCTCTCTTACACATGGAAAAAAATTCTTGGTTTTTGACAAATCCCATTTATGGCTGTCACTAAAGACTATTCATAATTACCTTGCTAGCAATGTGCTGCAGTGTGCTGCTGGCAAGAATTTTGCCTATTGCCAAATCCTCATTCCAGAGCACAGCACAGGTCTCTTTGAGGGAGCTCTTCACTAAAGCCAGCCAGCAGCCAATGCTATATGTTGAATTTGTTCCAATGTTCAGGGATTAAAAGTCACATTCCTTTGTATTTCTAAATTTCTCAAGTAATTATGTAGCAATGGGGAACAAACATAGACCCCCTTATGCATCCGAAGGAGATCGTTTTATTGTACAAATCTCACCCTTTATACACCTTTCTTCTCTACCTGACATAACTGAAACCAAACTGAGACCTAACAGAACTCAGCAGAAGGAAGGCTCCCATTGGCTGGCCCAGCTGCAGTGCTGCTGTCCACTCGTTCTACCATCCAATCACCTTTTTGCTCATACTCTGTCCACATGCGCCTCCAGCCAACAGCCAATCACCTTTCTGCTCATACTGTGTCCACATGTTCTACCATCCAATCACCTTTCTGCTCACACTCGGTCCACACGTTCTACCATCCAATCACCTTTCTGCTCACACTCTGGTCACGTGTTCTACCATCCAATCACCTCTCTGCTCACACTCTGTTCACGTGTTCTACCATCCAATCACCTTTCTGCTCTCACTCTGTCCACCTGTCTCTCCAGCCTCACTCCCAGCTGACTCTCTCCTCACTCCCAAAGGCCTCTCAGCCCTCAAACGATTTCCAACCATCCAACCTGCAGCTGCACCTTTCCCATAGGGCCTTCCAGTGAGAACAAACCTTAAACACTTTTACAATTATAAACCAAACCCTACATAATTATTATTTTTTTCTAAGGCAGGATAACCTGACAGAGTTGAAACTCACTCTGACAAGTTCTTCTGCAGTGGTCCTTTGTGTTTTACCACTTTTCTTGGAGTATCCTGCATTCACACTGGAATTGGCAGAGCATAACATCCCTTGGAGAAGGGTAATGCTTGACACTGCCTCAGCTGCTTGTTCACTGAAAGTCAATTAAATTCCTTGTCTTTATTTTAGGGAGGAACTGCATGGAAGAATAAGCTTCAGTTCAACATAGAGGTTTCCGAGACCTGTCACTTAAGTAGTACATTTCCTGCCCTTTGGAGACTCCTTTTTCAATATTAAAACATCTGGATTAACCTGAATAACTCAGATTTGGTGGAGTGTTTTTTCTGAGTTTTCCCATGGCTATCCCAAATTTTTTAAAACCCAAACATTTAGATATTTCTTACTCTAAAAATCTTGGTTTATAAAATGAAGTACTTTTATTTGGGAATTGTAATAATAATTCAAAATAAACAAAGAAGTTTAATCTTTGCTGAGATTATTTCAAATTGAATTATCAAAATCTTTGAACTATTTTGTTGAGAAACATTGGAAAAATATTGGAAAACTCTTCACTCTGGTAATTTCTTTCTCTCCCTTCTATTTCTGAAGAGTTATTACACCAAAATATGTTTTTTCTGTTATATCCAGGGAGACCACTCTTGTCAGTTATCACATATAAAGTATAATGTATTATGAAGAACCTTTTCCAACCTAAATAGTTCTTTGATTCTATTATTAACTACCATGATTTCCTTCAGGAAAGCAGAATTGGTGGATTGTGTTACTTTAATCAAATTCAGAAGATGGACTCTCTGTATGCACACACTGTAGATATACATACATATGCATGTATTTATAAAAAAATACTCTCCACAGTCTCTCAAGTCTGGCAAGGTACTCTCATAACAAATTATAATATTCAGATTCAGATGTAGACAAAAATATTATATTGTACTGTTTTGGAAAACAAAATCTAGTGTGTCATCATGTAGTGTTTTCATCCCTTCAGGTATAAAGTGAAAGGGTCCCACTGATGCTTGTTACCCACTGGATGCTTGTCACCAGGTGTCACTGATGCTTTGTCACCATAAGGTTTTGACTCCTGCTTTTTTTTTTTTTTTTTCTCCATGATCATTATGGAGAAATGAACAAATTCTCCATGATTATTATGTAAATTAATAAAGCACTCTGTATGAGGCCTGGAAACGAGAGCAGACTTCTAGATCACCAGATGCCAAAGTAAGATCCTGTCATGCTCCTCTGCCACTTCCCACCTGCTGCTTTGTCTCTGTGCACAGGGCTCTGGGAAGAGGGATGCTCTGGAGCTCTATTGCAGTAGTGTATCAGAAAAAGAAACTACTTAAACAAAGGTTATTTTCAGAGGGGCTGATTCTATACATTTGAAGGGTTTTAGAAGCCCACTACATTCCAAAGTGGTTAAAAGGATGCAGATATAACTGAGAATTGGGTCCCTTGGGTCTCAAGGGAACAGTATGACTGTACTTGAAACACTAATTTACTGAAGCATTTTTGAGTATTGTATCTGGAGGAGAGACTAACTATAATATGTCTGTAGGTATTTCAGGGAAAAGAGCAGATAGGACATGGTTAAATGCTTCAAAGAGCTCATATAAAGCATGTTTAACACTGTGTTTGTTATATATTCTTGCCTGCAGTGTCTTATGGATTGAAGTCTCCAGGGATACTGCTGTAAGGAAAGCATGTAGAATTTTTTATGCATCCAGTAACAAATACGTAAACTGTAAGTCTTCACATCAGAAGAACAATGCACTCTTGTAAAAAAGGATCATCAAGTTTTTTTAAATTCTTTGGAAATGTGGTTTGTTTTCTAACATTTGAAAGAAACAGAGAAAATGGTTCCTGAGAATTTTTTTACTTCATTATTGTGAATTAACAAGTGGAGTTGCATTCTGCACCTTGATTTTGATTGTTTACTGGAATCTCTTTTAGTGGCAAAATTATTTCCTTATAAGTCAGTTAGTTCATCCTGCTGTTCTCCATCTTGATCTCCCCAATAAGTGAATGTTTTCTTCTATTTTACCAAATGAAGTCAGAGACATCAGTAATTTGAATTCTATATCTATGTTAGAACAGTACCCCAAACACTAAAAATTGCTGAGGTCACTCAAAGATAAACAATATTTAATTTGTGAACTCAAAGGCAGACTTGATTCACTCTCATGTCCTTCTTTTAAATGATAAAATTATAAGCATTTACACTTTCTCATTAAAGAGCTACTCAGAACCAACTTATTTAAGTCATGCTATGACCTCAAGGGCTGGTGGGCTGGTGTTTGTTTTGGTTTGGGGGTTTTTTCATGCTTTTTTTTTTTTTAATTCGTTGGTTTTGTTTTCTGTTTTGTTTTGTTCTTTCTTTTTCGGAATTGGAATCAAGGTAATGGTTTAATGGTAGACTTTTTTTGCTATGGACCTATTTGTTATCTTATGATATAGGATGTACAAAGCCAAGACACAAAGATTTGATTTAATAAACACAATATAAAGCTTTTAATCTTTTCATTCTTATTAAACATCTTAAGTGCACAGTAGCTTTCAGTACATTTTTTATTCCTCAAATGTGTCCACTGGATGTAGCTTAAATGCTTTACCAAAGAAGATGAAGACACTGACTATGAGTATGTATGCATGCATGTGGTTATATGTGCATAGAAATGTGTTCACATATAGTCATGTGGTGGGTCTATCATTCTTTCTATAATTTTTTTTGACCAAACAGATTTAAGATCTAAATATTAAAAATTACACAGAGAGATAATGTACCTCAGTTAATGGTGTGTTTTATGATGTATTTTTGTCATGCAAAAGTAATTTTTAAAGGGTAGCACAAAAGAAGCAGTTTTTGTCTCAGGGTCCTGGGCAGATTCCTTGGCAGATAGGGAAAGGGAACTGGGTCATAAAATTCACATGGTAAAACAGGTGGATTAACAAGATAGGATAATCTTCATGGCGTTACATTTTTTAGTCTAGTTCCTGTTTATGGCCTGCGTATTCCCTCTGTGAAAAGCTGGTTTTCATCTCCACTGCACTCTTCCAGATGGTGGAGTGAAAGGAATCTGTATAGATACATTGATGGGAATGCCAGGCAAGCTTTGTCACACTTACATGGCTATTCAGGTTCTCACCCTAATGTATGTTAGCTTACAGTTAACAATGGTGTCAGAACACTTATTGTAACATCCGGAAAGTTACCTGGAAGTGATTTGAAAGCCAGCTGTCCCTCGGATATACTGTCACTCTGATTACATGTGGGAGTACATTGAGGATCTATTTTGGGGCATCCAGTTGCTCTTGGGTAAAATTTTTATTACATCCTGTGTTTCAGGGTCTGCTTCAACCTGTACTTCTCAATGGTTGTCAAAACCAACCATACTGAGACAATAGTCTAACATGCTTTTTTAAAATATCAGCAATTGCGGCTTAAGCAGACATCTCCTTTTACTCTTCCCATCCCCATACCACTTTGTTCTTCTGCCTGCACACACCTTCTGTTGTTGAAGTCTGCTGACTTGTACTGAAGAAGGAGAAGTATTCTTATTAAAGAAACAGCTAATTTTTTTAGACAGCTCAGTTCTGGTTTATGTCATGGTTTAGAGATAGTTTTGCTGGTCTAGAACCTGTCACTATAAATGTTACATATTTCCTACTATTTTCACATTTTCCCCAAATGATTTATATATCTCTAATTTTAAAAGTCCATAAACGATGCGATGCCAGAGAAACCCAGCTAGCTCACACTATGCGCCGAGAGCGGCCGCCCCAGGTCCGGCTCTGACCCGAGCGGCGGTGCAGAGCAGGGCTGTGTCTGCTCTCAACGGCAGCCCGTGGTGCAGCATCTAGGACTGGGGCAAAGAGCAGGGAGGAGCCTTCTGTGTGCTTCTCAAAGGAGGGCATTCCGCAAGGGCAGCAGAGGGATGAGAAAAAACCGAAAAGCCCGCGTCTTGTGCAGTCCTTTAAACAGGGGAGGAACAGGGGGAGAATACAATTCTTCAACCAATCAGGGATACAACAGGGAGGAGATTAAGGAGGAATTCAAAATATGACAGCCTATAGGAAAGACAAAGGGAGTGGAAAGGGTCATATGGGCCAACAGGGCTTTGTGGAATAGGGGAATTCTAGGGAGGGATTTAGGACTGACAGGGAACACTCCAGAACAAGGGGTAGGAATTAGGGAGGATTGACATTATGTAAATGAGGTAACAGGTGGATATAGGGGGTGAATGACAACTGTGAGAGGGAGGAGAAAACTTCAGGTAAAACCGTACATGTCAGGGGAAAATAGGAACAAACCATTCAACAGGGTTTACAAAAATGTATATAAAGGAAAACACAGCACCACACATAAAGAATCAAAAACTCTTGCAAAAAAAAAAATAGTGAAGAAGTCCTGAACATCGGGTCTGGCACTGGTCTGAATGTGAATTGTGAGCTGGACCATAATTTTGTGCCATTTTTATCAGCTTTAAAATGTGAAAAATACACATTCTCCTACAGCTGAATTGATAAAGACACTTATGGTACAAAAATGGGAAAAAATGTTGAGGTTTGTTGTGATTTTTTTCAGAAGAAGTTCAGCTGTTTCTGACAAACCTCACTTGCAGGAGCTAGGACAGTGACAACCATTGTTTGTTGAAGTACCCTAAGAGGCAGGATGGCACTTTTAACGCAGCAACAGCATAATTGCTTTAACAGACTCTTTAAGCAGTAACCCCTGATTCTCTCAAAACAAAGCCCCAGTTCTGATTTTATTCATTCCATGGATCCATAATTAGTGGTAGATTGTTATTGACTTGAATGATCTACTGGTGTGAGCATCAGTAAGTCTAATTAATAGATTCAATGAAGATTTTTATGAAAGTATGTCAGGTTATTTTCACTGAGCTGCTGTGGTTTCTTGCAGTGAACATGGTACTTGTCTTCTAATCAGCCAATTCACTTATTTGCTGACTAACCTGATATCACAGGCTGTAATTTTCTGTGTTTAGGGTTATTTACAGAGCCATTTAAAAATACTTACATGGTGTCTAAAGAATTATGAGAATGGATTAAAAAAGTACCTCAATTTGATGCAGCAGTCTGAGTATGCACTGTGAATACAAAAGATGAAGTTTTACAGTGAACAGGAACATAAATGGTGCTACTGTGAATTCTGGTGTTTACGAATGTGAACAGATATATCCTACATCTTAGGTGTTACTAAAATTAGAAGGCCTTTCTTTGGGGATGCTGAGAAGGCAATTTTCCCCACTGGGCAATAGGAATGTAAATATACTCTCTACATGATTACAGAGAACACAACACTGTGCTGTTCAGTGATGTCTAGTACTCTGCTGTGAGGTCAGTATTCACAGTGGCAGTCAACAGCCACTGCAGGTAGTGGCTTTTGAATAAAAGGTCATGTTTTTCAATAGTCTCATTCTGACTGAAAGCCTGAAAGCTTCATGGAACTTCTTGATCTCTGCAGTATAAAACCAGAATTAAAGGAGAAACAAGAGTTTGAGAGGTAGATACACAGACTGCAATAACGTCTTCAGGACACCAAATCCTCTGTTCACTTGAGACCCAGGGAAGTTGGGCACCAGCAGAAGTTGATGTGAGTTTTTCATCGACTTCAACAGATTCAAGATTTATACTTGATTGTCTAAGAACAAAATCTATGAAGTCCACCTCTCTCTATGTGTTCTGGGAGTTTATTGTTACTGTAATGGAAGTCAGCACTTCCCCCACAGTGCTGAGTAAAAAGCATTCCAGCTGAGTAAGAATTAGAACTTATAATTAGGGTTTTTCAAATGGATGGGATCACAATCCACACAGACCAGAAGGTATTTATTACAGAAAACAGCTCTAATTCCATATTAGCATGTTCTGTAATGTCAGAATTCCAGATTTGCTTTATTCCTTTTAATCCATTCACTCTTCCCTATCTGGAAAACAGTACAGTGCAGGTGGGATTCACCTTACCCAGCTTTACATTGTCACAGCATGAGTCCATGCAGGTTGCTTAGGCTGCCTTTTTCTTTTTGAAGAATAATGGGCACTTTTGGAGTGCCCATTATGCTTCAGACATAAGACAGTCCTCCTGGTCTGTTGTGGATGCAGGAAGAGATTCAAATGGTGCTGATAAAATTCGCAATCTCCATTCAGAGGGATGGCAAATCTGTGGCAGAAATCAACTCTCCAAATGGCATTTTGGCAGTATCTCAGTAACATCCTTTTTTGTTCTGCTCTTCCAGCTTGCATGTAAAGTTTTGCTGCTGGGTAAAGCTGAAGTCACCAAGTATATATCAGTGACTAAAGAAGGATGAGCTTTTGTTTGCTGACTGTTTTGGCCCAGCCTGGAACTTCATTTCCCTTGAAGAACATTCTAAAAGCATCAGTAAACTAAAATGTACAAACCTCAAAAACTTCAAATGACATAAAATATACTTTGACACCAAGCAAAGTTGTGTAAATGGTTTTAGCTAAAAGTGAAGTTTCTTTTACATACACATGAAGGAATCTCTATAAGTCCTTGTAAATAGAAATATGTTGAAAGTGAAATGCTTTGGTGGTAAAAAAAGGTTTTAGTCACTGTTCTATAAAATCCAGTTCTGTGTTTGCAGAGCTGAGAAGAGCTTCACTCCTGCATATATCCAAGCAACAGTCTATAATTAGGAATCAATCTATCCTTCTCATTTACAGGAGTTGATCCTATTGGTGTCTAGATCACGTCAAGGGCTTCACAAAAGATAGTGGGAACTTTTAAAAAAAATTAACCACCATCACAGTAGTTAAGGCATTCAGGGGTGGCTCAGATATAAGACCCTTCAGTTACAAGGAGTCATTCACAGATACTCTCTTCCAATGTTAAAAGCTGAAGGAGGCTCACCCTGGAAACCCCAGTTTGCTCATGCTTATGCTTTTGACACGTTTTTAAGTCAGTGTTTCAAATTACACTGCAACTTTGATAACAGCCCTCAACTCTAAAGCGCTCTCAGCATTTGGCTAGCGGCCAAAAAGCAGAGCATGCAACGTAGGAGATGACATAGGAACACGAATGTTTTCTCTGTAACACGTCCACTGGAAAGGCTTGTGGCCTGGTAAAAGTTCCAAACTCCCAAGGAATATTCACAGCTGACAGCTCTTGCCAAAGGAAGTTCTCTCCTCTCCGGTCAGCATTAAGTTCAGCAAGTGCCTCCTCCTAGCACGCTCCGCTGAGTTGCCGGGATGTTTGCTGCCCAGTTCCCATAAACACGTTCCCAGCGCATTTCCTCGAAGCGCCGGCCTTGCGGGCGCGGGCGGGCAGCAGGCCGCGCCATTGGCGGCCAGGGAGGTGTATCCCGCGGCCGCCTCGCGGTTGGCTGCGGCGCGGGGCGGCGGCGCCGCCGGACATCGGCCGGAGGAGGGGCCAGGGCCGCTCGGCCGTGCCTCTCGCTGCCCCGCTGCCCGAGGTAGGTACGGCGCTGCCCGGCGCTCCGGCTGTCAGCGAGCGCTGCCCGGTGCTCGGTGCCCGGTGCCCTCCCGCTGCGGCGGCGCCCGCTCACACCGCTTTCTCCCCCTGCTCGCCGACGCCCCTCTGCCTTTCCCTGCCGCTCTCCAGGGACTTTATTCCCTCCTGCGCCCTGCTGGCTTGCTGTGCTGCTTGGCACTGTCTCTGCCCCAGTGATGCTCGGGGTGCTGTGACCCGCTCGCTGCCCGGGCGAGGAGGGACGGCGCGGTGCGGCCCCGCGGTCACTCGGCATGCTGGGGAGGCCGGGAGGGTTCCCAGCACTGCGGGCTTGGAATGCTGAAGTTAGTTTCACTTTTACAACGGGATATGGATATCGCTGTAGCTGAGCCTGAGCACACACAGAGAGGCATGCAGAGGAATCGCTGGCCTGCCAGAGGTCACCCGACTGCTTGCTCCCTGCCCGGACACCCGTGATCCCAGTGCACTCCCGCTGGAAAGCGTCGCGTCTCTCCTTGGGCGGGTCCCCTATGTGAGGGAAATTTGCTTCACTGCAGACTTGGGTATGAGATGCAGTTTTTAGTACAAACTGCTCTCATTGGCATGTTTTAGTGTGCAGAGATAGTGGCATGGTATGACAAGGCTTCGTGTTTTTTGAGAGGGATCATTATACTCTTTGAGAACCCTATTAGCGTGCTGAAGAGAAGTGTCACAAAATACCTCCAACTTCAGTACAGTAACCTTTGCTGGTGGACAAACGTAGCCATGATAGGAAGACCACACTTGGAGCTGTTGTAGATGACTGTGTGCTTCCCTTCATGCCATCCTTCGTGTGCTGGTCCCTCTATTTCAGCAAGCGTGGAGTTAAACGGGACCTCTGAAGTCTGTAGGTGTATAGAGATTTTACAAGTTCGAGGCATGAGGACAAACAGGATTTTCCAAATGATCAGATACAGAGATTCATGTATTATCAGTTAAAATTGTGTTGGAAACGAAGTTCACATTTTTGAAGCCTATCTCTGAGATTCACATCTTTTAATTGCATCGGTATCTGAAGGCCTTAGGCTCCTGGATACTTGATGCTGGACTTGGCAGTGTCCCTGCAGAAATAGGCAGTGGCATATAGGCTTCATTAGGAGTGAAGAGGACAAGATAGAAAATAAAGGGGTTTTCCTCTGCAGTGGGAATATGTTCTAGTTTTGCAAAAAACTCATTTTAGGGCAAAAACCTGTTCTTCCTGGTCACACATATCCTGACTGCTACTCAGTAGTTAAGGTCTTGACCTTATCTTCCATTTTTGGCCCATGTAAGAATTACTTACGTAAAAATACTTAGTTCTGGGCTTTCTCTTTTAATCAACTGCATTCCATACAGCCTGTGTTCTGCTTTCTTTCTGTGTGTTTGTTACTTGGGACTGTTCCTGATGCAAGTTTTGATGGTCTTTGCATGGCTTATGGTGGCAAATGAATATAGTTGGAAAGTTTAAGTTCCAGAATTCTTTTTAAGCCTTGTAGTTACAAACTAGCTGCATAGAACACATTAAAAGCCTTCCTTGACAGTAATCAAAACAATTATTAAAATTGAAAATTTGTATCTAAGGACACCTCATCAGACCAAGATGCAACAAAATTCACTGAAATGGAATTCATGTCTCACAAAAGTAGAGTGTAATGAGAATATGAAGTAACTGGTTTGTGTTTTACAGCAGATGCTAAAGGAGACCAGAACTTTTGCACAATGTCTGAATCATACATGTACCTGTATTGTTTTATTACTTTGTCTTTGCTGCCATCAGGCTTTACCATGCTCCGAGCCTTTAATCACACAAATGGTAGGTGTGTGTTCCACCATGCTAAGTGTTGGCATCATCGTAAGTCTGTGCTGGCAATCAGGAGGGAAGATGTCAATGTGTGGGAAAGAAGAGCACCTCTAGCACCAAAGCATGTTAAGGAATTGACAAAGATGGGATACAAGGTCTTGGTGCAGCCGTCAAACCGGAGAGCCATCCATGAAAAGGTAAGGTCCCATTTTGAGAGACACAAGCAGAATCATAGTACGGTTGTTAACCATAGTACAGGAAAAATAATATTCAGAGGTCACTCATGAGAAAACATATAAGCCCCCCAGAAACATGTAAATTTTGTTGCAAAATGAGGAGTCATGTACTAGTGGAAAGGAAAAGGAGTAGTTCGTTTAGCCTTTTAATGTAATATTGGCACCATGGTGGGTTTTTGGAGTTGTTTTTATTAATTTCATGTCTTGTCATCACTCTCCCTAAAAGTTCTAGGTTTTCTTGAAGTAGAAGTTTAGAAATTCCTTTAACATCGGTGTTTTTGTCTTCTGTTTGTGAGAAGGCAAGAACTCCAAAAACCCCTGCATTTTTTAAAAGAACAGGAAATATGAATCTGGTGAATTCCATTTTTGCTTCAATCCTATTCCTCATGTGAAATGAGGAGACAGGTTTTTTTCTGTAATGCTGTGAGCTTAAGAACAGAGAGTTTTTTGTAGCAGCAGTAATACTCTGCTGTAAGGTAACTGAGAAAACAGATGAAAATTGAAACAAAAGTAAGCGATTAATGATTCCTTGCACATACTACCTTTTAATTAAGGCATGGTGCTTTTTTCATCAAAGCACAGCTCATACTATGTAAACACATTTCCTTAGAAATTGCTCTTTAGCTTGGACTTGAGCTTATACAATTTTATAAAACTACATGTCATCAGTCTTCATATTTTTTAATGTTTCATATTTCTCTAAACTTGTCTCCAAGTATTTGAACACCTTACAAAGGACTATTCATTATTGCAATACTCCAGGATACTTAAAAATATCCTTTTTGTAGTCTGTAAATTTCAGATGAAGTACTTTACTAACACATAATTATAATTTGACCTTGTATAATAGGATAATAGCATGGTAATTCAATTTGATACTTGATACCTCTTTAGCAAAGAATTTTGTGAATGTATGACGTGCACTAACTTGTTTCTGCTTGGTAGAATTATTTATTTTTCCTCTGTTCTAGTTGCTAATATGCTGAGATTTGAATAAGAGCACAGAAAAAATTTCTTTGATTTTTCTCTTTCATAGGACTACGTCAAAGCAGGCGCTATTATTCAAGAAGATATTTCTGAGGCTTCTCTGATAATAGGTGTGAAGAGACCACCAGAGGACAAATTAATCCCTAAAAAGAACTATGCCTTCTTCTCTCACACTATTAAAGCCCAAGAGGCAAACATGCCCCTTTTGGATGAGATTTTAAGACAGGTAAATTATGTCACATTGAAGACCATTGTCAGTAAACACGGGGTGGAAACCGAACTTTGTGCTTAAGTGTGATCAAAAGCTTGCTGCCTAATATGGTTATTGTCCAGCACACATACTTGCAGATGGCTGACGAGGACAGTTTTCAGTATCCTTTCCTGAAACTGTGTATTTCTTGCTCAGAGAATCTTATGTTTGCAGTGTTTCTCTCTTCATGTGCATAGGCAGATAAATTGTGAGCATGGTGTGCTCAAGGGAGGCTCATTCTCTCTGAGTACGAAGAGTTGTTGGAAAGTTACTAAGCTGGAGTGCATATTGGCCATTGCAGAGGAAGGCAGCCAGTTCACAGAGAAATGAGCAGCCTCTTGGCAGAGGATGTGAATGGGCCTGCAGCAGCTGGAGTGGCACATTGGAGAACTCGGTGCAAAGAGGGCATGAGCAGTGCAGAGACTCTTTCAAACAAGAATTCAGTGCAACTGTTATGTTTTTATTTTTTTACTTAAATCTTGTTACAATATATTTTTTATTAACCATCAGACTCTATCACGAGGAATGACAAAGGCATTTGAAAACGTAGTTCCTGGGAGAGCAACGTGCCACTGACTGCATTCACTGAAAATTTTAATACTCAGTTTGCTATGTATTTTCAGGAAATTCGACTGTTTGACTATGAAAAAATGGTTGATCATAAAGGAATGCGAGTTGTGGCCTTTGGAAAGTGGGCTGGTGTAGCAGGTATAGTGTATTAAGTAAAGGCAGGCTTGCAACAAGTGACTTCCTGTAATACTTCTGGTTGTCTGTGCTTCCTGAAAGTTGAGGCTTGCAATGTGTTTTTAACTGCATTTTAAATTCTTGCTTTTAACAACCTTTTTCCATTCTGGTTTGTGCCTCCTACTTTCATGAGATGACATGTCAAATAGTCATGTGGATTCCTGACAAATCTAATATTTTATGTTGTTTTCTTGAAGTCCTGTTTGTCCATTGAACTGTCTGGAACAGACTAAAGAGATCAACTGATTAGGCTTTTGATAAAAAAAGACTGCTGTTAGTCCTGAGAGCTTGAACAACATCTGTTTGTCACTGTTACGCATTTAATCTGATTTTTGTGTGGCATGGTTCTCATTTCTTTCTACTGAACTTCAACACTGTTTCTTCAGGAGACTCTTTTATTTTCTTCTTTGGAATCCAGTGATGTGGATACACCTCATAAACGGATATCTGAAGATTAAATAGTGCCTAAATGCATAATTGGCCAAGAGCAAGTTTAAGGTCACAGACTGCTATTAGATTTCTCCTTCTCTGGTTTTATATAGACATTCTTTAGAAGTAAAGTATTAATATAAAAACATGGAAAAAGGTATCTGGAATTATTTGAGGCTTCAGTCAGTCTCTGCAGTTTCTAACTGTGCATATTTGTAATTAAGACTGATGGTCCAATTTTTTATTTTTTTTAAATAACAGGAATGATCAACATCCTACATGGATTGGGTTTACGATTTTTAGCTCTGGGTCATCACACTCCCTTCATGGTAAGAGTATGTATTTTTCTTTAGCTAAATAAGATTTTGGCATCTGCTAATTATCTGTATTTGAATATCAAAAATATCTTGATGGTTCTGTGCCTTTGATTTCAGCACATTGGGATGGCACATAACTACAGGAGTAGTAGTCAGGCTGTGCAGGCAGTACGGGATGCTGGCTATGAAATTTCACTGGGACTGATGCCAAAGTCAGTGGGGCCCTTAACGTTTGTGTTTACGGGCACTGGTAATGTTTCTAAGGTAAGAACTGTTATCAAGATGAAATGCTATATAATTGTTAATAGAAATTCTTGGCATTTGATCTCAGGTTCAATAGGATGATGGGTTCATTTTCTTTGCTTGGACTTCACATTTTCCTTTGCCAGTAACAATTTTTAAGTACTGTAAACTAAAATGTTTAATATGAGATCATGCCTAACGAGGCTGACATGCTAACTTCTTATCAATGAACGTGGATTAAATCTTACTGCTGCTCTCTCTTTTCCAACACATATGATTTCTGTCCCACTCTCTCCCCACTGTTGGCTGTGTGCTTTTGAGGTAAATGAATCACTCCATTAAAGTATGGGGAAAAGAATTATTTTTTCCAACACCTGCTGAGTTTTTATGTCTGGATGTCCTTGACTTGGCCTACAAGTCACTGACTTCAGGGCCATTTTCTGTGACATAGGGAAAAGGCTGACCCCGGGTTTTGGCAACAAAGATCATTTAATAAGGCCCCAGCTACAAAGTGAAATCACTGCCTGCATAAATACGTTCTTTCTAGCTAAAAGGATGGTGTGTCTGAAAATCTTTTGGTTGTGATCACAGCTCATTGGGGAAGTCATCTTGTAGTTCCTGGCCTTTATAACAGCTTGGTTGATGAGGAGTGGCTTCAGGGATCTTTCCTAAAGAGAAACTGCTCCTCAGAGTGGCAGCGAAACCCTCTTGTGGCTGAATTGAGGCCTCCCAGCTCAGCCATTAGAAATAAGAACTAGGCATTGGATTGTGGTTTAGGCATTCTGCAGTATGTGAGGAATGATGTAAATTCCTTTCACATAATTCCCAGGCAGCTCTGTTTTGGGTAGGTATGTGTAGAACAATGTGTACATCTCTGGAGGTGTTCTCTGGCAGGGCTGTCAAATTGTATGTGGCATTTTGTGTTTGCTTTCAAACACCAAATGAGCAGTGTTACATTATATTTATGGTCTACTTATTCTAAATCCAACTTCATGATTTCAGGGTGCTCAAGAAATGTTCAGTGAACTCCCATGTGAATTTGTGGAACCACATGAGTTAAAGGAAGTTTCCAGATCTGGAGGTATGCAGTGACAAACAATAGTGATTAAAAACATGGAAACCCTTTTTGTCTAAGGGCTAATTTTTTTTTTTTTAAACTTCAGACCTCAGAAAAGTCTATGGAACAGTGTTAAGTCGTCACCACCATCTTGTAAGGAAACGTGATGGACTATATGATCCAGCAGACTATGATAAACATCCAGAAAATTACATTTCTCGCTTTCACATTGATGTGAGCATCTCTTCTGTTCTTTTACGAAAGGTTTTCCACAGTGTTTGTACTTACTGTACACTTTTGCATATTCATCGTTTGAGAGAGCATTAACTTAAAATGCTAGACCAGATGCTTTCAGCTTCTTAAAGTACTAGGTGAAAACATCAGGCATCTGTAACTTTCTTTGCAGGTTGCACCCTACACAACTTGTTTAATTAATGGCATATACTGGGAACAAAATACTCCTCGCTTGCTGAGTCGACAGGACGCTCAGAAGCTGCTGGTGCCAGTTAAATCTGCTGCTGCCACAATGGATGGCTGTCCTGAATTACCACACAGGTAAGACACTCATTTCTCTTGTAACAATTTTGCAGCATTATGATAACTTGTAATGTTAGGCATTTTCACCTCAGTATCTAGTAAATGATTCTGTTTATTCTACATTGTTTGTCTTGCATGTTTTACAGTGCCCCACTGATTTTGCTCTTGTTCTTTTGTGCTTTGCGGTCTTGTTTTCACAGTTTGGAGTTTTTTAAAACATCACAGTAGAGATGATTAACAGGTATCAGCTGTTTTTCTGCAGAGGTAGCTCTGCCACTGATCTTCACATAGAATCCAATACAAACAAAAGTGTGATATCTGGGAATGTACCTGCTGCACCAGTATTGGCAGAAGTTTCTATGCCTGAGCAGAGTTTTAGGGAAAGTTCTTCCTACCCTGTCATTTGGCTGGTACAAATTCAATAGATGTTCCTTAGCACCTCTTATTTCTGCAGCAGGTAGTGGAAATGCTTCACAACTCTGAATAGTTTTAAGGATAGAATGTGGGGTGCAAATCAAGGATTAGTCTCCTTTCAGTGGGAGTGGGAGCCACCCTTTCTCTAACAGCCCTGTCGTAGATTTGGGGAAGACATGAAAATATATTCTGGTGAGGAATCAGACCTTTGTCTCTTCTCTGCCAGATCTTGTAAACTTTTCTTTCTCTCACATGACAAAGAGTAGAAGAGTTAACCTTCAGTGGAGCCAGAGGTTGTGCATTAGGCTAATGAATGCTCCACCTGCACTTGCTATCTGTGAACTGGTAGGAGGCAGCCACTTCTTTAGGCTTCCCTTTAGGATGGGAAGTTAGTTTCATGGTGGACTGCACAGGCACATCTTGAGGGAATAGATAGATGGAAAATGAATGGGAGATACTGGCAGCACATGGCATAGAGAGAAGAGATCATGGGTGAATGGATTCTGCCAGTCTTTCCATGAAATTGGATGCTGTTGATGTGAATGCAAACCTGATCACTACAATAGGGCCAAATTTCCATTATATTTCTGGATACTATAGTTTGTATTTTGTTGACTTTTAAATTGGTTGAGATGAAGAAGGCTACAAGTCACACAGATCTTCTTACATTTCTTTTATTTCCTGCTCACTTGTGACCTTTTATACCTGTGTTTCTTAGTAAATTGTATAATGCTCTATTCCACTGTCTTTTTATTTTAATTGCTTTAGACTTCTGGCCATATGTGACATTTCAGCAGATACTGGAGGATCTATAGAATTTATGACTGAGTGTACAACAATTGACAAGCCATTTTGTATGTATGATGCTGACCAGCATATTACTCATGACAGGTAGGAGAGCCCTTTTTATTGTTTTCCATTGTAACTTGTAGAGTGAAACATATTGAAAAAAATCACACATTTATAACACTTTCAGGTACTAAGAAGTAGTTTAGAAGAGCTGTTTTCTCTCTTTCAGTGTTGAAGGCTCAGGGATTCTGATGTGTTCTATTGACAATCTGCCAGCTCAGCTTCCCATAGAAGCAACAGAGTACTTTGGGGATATGCTTTTCCCTTATATTGAAGAGATGGTAAGATCTTATGTATCCGACAAGAAGGTAAAAGGCTCAGAATTTGGTCTTCTTGTTTGTTGCTTTTCTGGTCTCCTGTATACAATCAAAAGGAATCTGCTGTAGAACATAACTGACTTTATACTCCAAAAAGAGAAAAAGTTTTTGAGGTCTTGAGGCAATCCTTTGAAAAGGAAACACCTGAATGAGACATGAGTGACCTGAATGTCTTAGGGCTTTGTCAAGAACACTTTCTGTAGGTAGAAAACAGGCTCTGGCATTGCATCTGGACCCTGCTAGATGTAAACATCTGATTTTCTTGAGCACTCAACAATCCCTCACAGTCAGACTGCTGTTTGAATTTCTGTATTTTCGAAAAGTCAAGTGACACTGATTGCAGCCAGAAGTATTTCAAATGTACAAGATATTGGTATTGTTGCATGCTTTTAGATATTGCTTAAAATCTTAATGTTTTACTTTGAGAAATATTTGGTAATAAAATGACATGATTTGAAATAACTTATCTCCACAGCTGTTATCAGAAGGCTCAGAAGCTCTTGAAAAACAGAATTACTCACCTATTGTTCGAGATGTGAGTTTTGCAATTTGGCACTTCTCTTATCTTCTCCTACTTTGAAACATATGTACACATAAAGCCCTCAAAATCTGTTTCATATGTTTCCAGGCAGTGATTGCATCCAATGGCTCATTGACACCTAAGTATCAATATATCCAGAAACTGAGAGAGAGCAGGTAATGTAGGTTCTTAAAGTTTATTTGATTCAGGATTTAAAAGCCACCCTGTCTGCATTCTGTCTCCCTTTTTACATTAATTTATTCTTGTGTCTTGGTGGAATGCATCTATTATTGCACTGTGTCTAAATGTGTTCTAGGTTGATTATCTCCTTATTTCTTTGTGCACGTTGCCTAAATCATTAACACATGTTGTTAGTAACTTATATTGAGAAAGTGGTCATTTTTCTCTTTCTTGCATTATGAAAACTGTTTTACCAGAGGCAGAAAACAGCCACATGTTAGTATTACTCTGGTTCTCCTTGCCCTTTTGAAATGGATGTGACAGAGTCATTTGAAAGGAATGGCTGAAAGCAAAAGGCTCTCGAATATTCCTTGAATCTAGTTACTTCTTGTGTGGCTCAAGTGCTGTACTCTGTAGCATTGTTCTGTGACAGTATGTATTGAGGAGACTCTGAGACTCTCAGACTTTTTGTTATATTCATGCACCTACAGCTTCAGCTACCACTTCATCCACACCCTCTCACAGCAATTATGTGCCAGTGTTAGCCTAGAATGAATTAAGCAAACAGAAGTATAAATAAGCTGCACAAGCCTTGCACCCTTACTATTAACAAGCATTTATGGTTTACATATGAAAAATGTTAATTTCACAATAAGTGGATTCATGTTCATGGTCAGTGACAGCTACACTGTACACCTTATAAAAAATTAAATTGGTCTGACCATAAGCACTGCATGCACTATGCACTAAAAGCATAGTGTGTTGACTTCTGCACCTCAAACCCCTGAAATTTCCTTTGAGAACTTTGGGACTTCTGGTTATGAACTTGTGCATGATGAACTATAGGTGAATTTTGCACACTAAGTAATGTGGTATTTGCTACTCAGAGGCTTCAGCTCATAGTGATTTTTGTTCTGTGCTCTTTGATAGACCCTCTCAAGAGGCTGTCTCAATAACAATTTTTTTATTTCTCACACAGTGCAATGATCTGATTTTTTTTTAGCTTCCTCCATAATAACTTACATGGTCTTGTGTGAACTATCATGAGAATCTGGAGACTTGCTTTCCAAGGGTGTTTTTTTGGGTAGATTTTTGGTATTTCTGCAGATCTGTGTGCTGCATGTGATGTTCATTTGTTCATTGGTATTGTTCATTTAGCTGTCAGAAAAGCAGGACCTGATAACAATACTCTCCTTTATTTTGCAAATTTCAGAGGTAATGCAAATGAAAGAAGGGTATTTCTGCTTAAGGTGTGATGGTTTAGATAGAGATACACTCTTGTTCAGACCCTGTAGGAATTACATGGTTTGTTTCTACTCTACAAAAGTATTATGCTATGTCCAGTTCTGTTTTTGAGGGTTCTGTTTAGACTAATTGCTAATACTCCTTCAAGTCTGTGAACATTTCAGACACAGGACAGCCAGACTGTATGAGCTGAACTGTCTTGGGTGCCATTAGATTTACCAAACAATCTGCATCTTTGCACCCTTACTTGCTTAACTCCTACTAGTTTTTCACCCTCAGCTGCAAAGGCACGTCACATTAACAATGTAGATATTACTTGTAACTGAATTATTTAAACTCATTTATAGAGAATAGGCATAATCTGGAGCTGTGTAGATTCTGTTCTCATAGTTGATGGGTCATTTGGCAGCTCATGTTTTTGCCTGTGCTAGAGTAAACATGCTGTGTTTGATTCAAGTGTGACTTCGTTCTAGACACTAGAAAAGTTTTTAGTAAATACGACAAGTTGGATTGCAAAATCCAGCTTGCTTTCATATAAGAATTTCTCCTTCATCAACACTCCAAGCTACCTTCCACGTCTATTCCCCAAAGCATGGAGAGGAATTCTCTTCCTCTGCCCATAAGAGTGCAGTTGTGGAAGATGTTCTGATAGGAGGAGGAGGAATGTCCTTGGGTTTGCAATATAAAAGGATATGATGGGCTTCGGGGACGTTCTGTGAATGCATTACAAACTGATTTAACTTTTTTTTAAAAATCAAATCTATAAAACTTTTATGAAGGTCAAAAGTTACAGTAATCTATAGTAAAGATTTAGATTAGAGAGTTGCTACATTGGTGCATGTATCAATTCAGATTTAATTATCTGAAAAGAAAGACTTTTAAAAAAGGCTCTGAAATAGGAGGAAAGGAGGATAGAACATCTGAAAATTTGGAGAGTAATTCGAGCATAGGCTGGAATGTGCTTCAGACATGATATAGATGTATTTGGTATCGATTTAACTTTCTTCACTCAGAGTAGTCTTTCAATGGTATCGTTTGAGGCCTGAATGTAATCAGATACTTCCTGCCATGCTTTAGGTTGGGCAATAGTGCTGGTTGTCTTGCTATTAGGTGTTGCTCTGGCAGGCTTGTACATGATCTATCATTGTTATGGCCATTTTTGAAATCAAAAACACACAACCAAAATATTGACTTTTGGCTACCATGAGAAGCCCCAAAAACATCTAAACCAAATATTATTTAGTTGACATATGGTTGGTCCTCTTCTAAGTTCAGCAGGTTTCAGCAGAATGGACATCATCTTGTCAGCTAAAGGTCAGGATTCTTTCTGAGGCATAATCTGCAGTGCTGGTATAAACTCTTGGTGGACAAAGAGGAAACTGAGGATCTTGCTTATATGCTTATGAAGATTCCCATGAGACTGAATCTTTGAAACTCCTACCTATTTATTAAAATTTATTTTCAGGGTATGGGATAAGAAAAACCAAGCCTCAATCTCCATTAATTAGATTAAACAGTAGGGCAGCGAACAGCTTTCTTCAAAAATAAGAAGTGCGTTAAGAATTTTTTGTTTTGCTAAATAACTTTTATCTATGTAGTCATACATTAGACAGTTTTACAATCCTGATTTTATAGCTTAATGCAAATTTCAGCTAAAAGGAAAACTAATTATAAACAATCCAAATGTGTATTGCTACTATGATTTATGCATTTCTGAGAGCATAATCAAACCACTGCTGAGTAGATTATTCTGGTTGACAGAAAGAAGTGCAAAATCCGATGTGAATACATTTTGTATTGAAAGTCAACAGGAGATCTACTTAGATTTATTTATGAGAGTAGTAGTAGTTATGTTGAAACACTGATGATTTTCAAATCTGAGTCCTTGTCTGCAATGATGATTTCTTGGTTGGGCATTAATTTTATTTGACTTCTATAGTCCATCATATTCCTATGATAGACTAATATGAACCTAGTATAATTTACACAAAATATGCTTTCACCAGCATGATTTTATGTCCTTTAACAGTTACCTGTAATTTAAAGGAAGCAAGGCAGAGCCTAGAATCCCTTTCTGACAGCCCAACATGACATTGGTGGCCCTCAAGGTTACAGTTATTTGACGACTGGGAAAAATACAACTGTGGAAAGTTTTGATGAACAGCTAGAAGAAATCAGAGAAGCAGTGGGAATATTGATGGATTTGATCATGTTTTTGTTAGAGGAAAGAATCTAGAAGTTATGCAGCAGAAGAATGGAAGGAGTACTAGGTAGTCCTGGATCAGATAGCTAGGAACTTGACTCTGAATAGAGCTTTTGGTTTGTAGACTTATTAAAGCATACTTCTATTAACCTTGGCAGCTTACAATTTACTTCTGTTTAATTTTTAATTTTGCCTGTAACACCTTCTAGGGAACAGGCTCAATCACTGAAGATGAGTAATGAGAAGAGGGTTTTATTGCTTGGATCTGGCTATGTTTCTGGCCCTGTGCTTGAATATCTCACTAGAGATTCCAACACTGACATCACAGTTGGTATGTAAGAATTTGTTTTCACTTCAGTATTACGTCTCACTGAAGCATGTGGCAGAACGCATCTCATAAATAATAAATGGATGTGGTTCTGAGAAGAGATAAAGAAAATCTTTAGTATTATGCACAGCAGAAAAGGATTTTGTAGCTTTGCGAGCATTTTGAATTTATATAATTGATTTGAAAATGACATAGCCATGTTAAAAGCTAACTGTTTGCATGTGTAACCTGTAGGGAAATTAGAAGTATTTTTCCTTCTAACCTGCTTTTTGGCTCAGGATTGATTTTGTAGATAGTCAGTCACTTTGTTGGTATTTGGCTGTGTTTTCAGCCTCACACAACAAGAATATGAAAATGTTTTTATAGGTATCTGTATGAGTGAAGTATCTACTTTTCTTATAACGAGTGTCGTGGTGGTAAAACTTCAGACCCTGACTTTCCCATGAGCACCAAATGCCTACTTGTTTGTTCCTCTGTTTTGGTTTTATCTGTAGCATATTTCAGGCTGAGCATCTCTGTAATCGTTTTCTGTACCCTAATGATGACTTTACCCCAATTTTGGGACTTCAGATGTAAAACTCAGGCTCTATTGCCTTATTGACTGAAAGATACTTTGTTGGAAAGTGGTTTCCCTTAAAACTTAAAGTTTTATTGGTGTTGATTGTTGTTGTTATTGCTTTGTTTTTTTTTTTTCATGCTATTTTCATACTTGGCTGCTTTTGCTACCTTTCATGGTGATAACCATAGTACTTTTAACCCCTGGGAAAAGACTTACTAGGAAGAAGAAGGGAAATCTAGGAAAGCTGCACCCTTGTTATGAGCATGGCCTGAACTGGTGAAGAGGGAAGGATTACAGCAATGTGCAGTGCCCATCCCCTTGTCACTACAGAGGTTGCATCCACTCCCTGCAGTGCAGTAGCAGGAAGGGAAACCAGGTGAACTGGAAGATCTGTTTTGCTAGGTGCTGAACAAACATAGCCTCTTATCTGGGTAGCTTAAAAACATGCAGTTTCTACAGCACACACACACAAATAGCACAGAGGGAAAGAGACACAAAGATATTATTTGTTTAATATTTGACAGCAGGCAAGTAGATGCAGAAAACACAAAATGCACATCACAGTGCCATGTTTGGTTTCCTACTGTTAGGCTACACCACTTTAAATCCAGGTGATGAAAACTTAATTGGGAAACCTTCATGTAATCAACATTTTTTTAGTTTGAATTTGTAGATGATTTTGCCTAGCTCTTTTCCCTCAGCACAATTTGATTTGTAGGGTATAGAGGTAAACCTTCTGGCAATGTTTATTTCCCACTGACTGTGGAAAGGCCATAAGGAAATAAGGTCCTAACTCAGAGGCACAGATGCTTTTAATTCTCTGTAAGCTTGTGCCCTGCCTGCTGCTTTCTTTGACGGTTCCTTTTTCCTTGCTGTATTCTCTGGGTTGTGCTGGCAGCATGGTGAGCTGGGAAAGGAAATTAGTCAGATGTAGCAAATACTGGTTGTGTTATTGTGGTTCTCTTTTTCACTTCTTCTTTCCTTTTAATGTAAGTGCTAATGCCTTTTAATTCCCCAAATGCCTGTGCCCCACATGCTGTCTTCTTTGGCCACTCCATTTTTGTTCTCTCTGGCTTGTGCTGGCAGCATGGTGAGCTAGGATGGGAAACCAGTCAGAGGTGGCAAATACTGGTGGTGTTATTGTGAAACTCTTTCGGTTCTTCTTTCTTTATAATGATAGTTAAGTGAAGACAGGCAGAGACTGGGTTTATCCCGTTTAGTTTTAATATGGTATTTGGGATTGGGAAAACTAAGCCATACATAAATATTAAAAGTAGTCAGTTTGAACCTTTTACTCACACTTGACCTAAGCTAAAGCTTAATGTTTCTATATTTTTCATGTTAAAAATGGTGATTGATGTGAATTGGTTTTTGCTTTAAGCTATTAAGCAATTCTTGACTGTAAATAGGATTTATTTTAGAGTGTATTGAAAGAGAGTTTCAAAATATTTCTTTTTAAATTTGTGGAATGAGGGATCAAGTAAGTTTTTCTGAACATGTTTGTTTACTAAATGCTTGATTTTTCTTCGTCTGTTAGTGAAGGAAAACATGCATGCATCTGTTTCTCTTTGGGAAATATGGCACAATTATACATGGTTGTGCTTTGGACTTATCTTCATCTGTAGGTAATGGTTTACTGCTTTACTTTTAAAACAGTATCTGTCATGAAGGAGCAGCTTGAACAACTGACAAAGAAGTACAGAAATGTTACTCCAGTTCATATGGATGTCCTCAAGCAAGAGGAAAAGCTGTCCTCTTTGGTGAAAAAACACGACCTTGTGATCAGGTCAGATTTCTGTGTAAAACATGATAGGCTCAACCCTAAGTCATGCTGCTTTTTTCTCCTAGTCGATTGACCTAAATCCACACATAAACTTTTAATGGCCAAGATTGGGGTCATATTTGTGTATGTAAGTAGTTGTAACTGGCTGCTGTCTTCTCGTGTAGTTCTGTCAGAACTTTAAAAGGGGTTTTGACTTCTTCGGGAAGTGTTCACCGGTTAGGTGGACTCCCTTGATAAAATGAAGGGCCAGTTGCATCCACAAGCTTATATGTCCCTAGGATCAAATTTTCTTGTTCACAAAAGGAGGCAAAATTCTGACATCTTGGTAATTTCTTCTGAATATCCCATTAAGAAAGAACTCATTCCAGATATTGATACAGGGAAGGAACTTCCTAGTCCTTGCCATTTTGTTTCTTTTGCCACGAGTGTCATGAATGTTGCTTCCATTCTATATAGAGTCTGCTTTTCACAAAGTAGTTCACCAAGATCTTTGTAATGCAAGCTTTCTCAAGGACAGTTTTGCAGTTTTTGCATCTTCTAAACCTCCAGCACACTTCTAGAAGATTTCTTTGGAAAGAGGTCAGTGGTTTGTGGTTTACAGAGAAGTGTGACAAAAGATGCTGTCTAAGAATGACTCCCATATTATTAAGTTCCCTGTTCCGAGTGCATACAACTATGCTGTCCTGATAGGGTAGTGTTTCACTTTCACAGGTATGGAACTACTCAGGGCAAGGCAGGTATGACTGGTTTTTTGACCTATTACTTGAGCTCTTTTTTAGGCATTCAAAAAACATTTGAGTGTCTTTCCAGTGACAGCATAAGTAACTGGTTGTATTTTGATGTTGCATGATTCTCCTTCATTTGTAGTTTGCTGCCTTATTCAGCACATCCTTTTGTTGCTAAGAAATGTATTGACAACAAAGTGAACTTGGTAACAGCCAGCTACTTAACACCAGCCATGAAAGAACTTCAGGAGAGGTAGGTGTGAAAGTAGCATCTCCCTGGTGTTGCTTCCTTCTTTAGTGCATTATCTGAATATTTTGCAGTCTGTTACACCTGCAACACTTATTGTGAATTACTGCTTTCTGAATTCTTTTTGCTTCTCTTTCTGTGAGGGAGGACCAACTTTCCCAAAGATGCATGTTGCAGAATGGAGCAATGAGTACATACCCCAACCTGGTTAGACTAATGCTCTAAATAATGGAATGTATTTATCTGCCTGTGTCATCCTGTTTCATGTTAATGGGCCTTTTTCTCTTCCTTCAGACCTGTTAAGATGCTTGAGCTGGACTGATATTCAAGCTGAGTAGCTGTGCTGTCATATTCTATCAGCAAGCTTGCCATCCTTTGTCTTCCCCCAATAAAAACTCATTCTTGGCTTATTGTATCTACAGTAATCTCCTCCTTCATGATCTTCTTATGATATGCCCACTGTATAATTTTCCAATTGGTGACAACACTTAACTACTCTAATGTTTCTGTACTACTTACTATATGCTTGGAAGTTGTTTTGAGCATGGAGCTTCATCTAGGTGCTCCTTTGAGTCACAGTACTGAAAAATCTGAAGTGCATTCAAGTGAAGAATTGTACATGCTGTGTCTTTACAAAAGATAAAAACAGAAAAAAAGCTAGACTGGTAGAGAATCAGGGTTGCAGAAAGTGAGGGATATTTAGGGGTCTCTCCTACCATTATAATTGAGAATACAGCATGCTCTCAGGGGGAAAAAAAATTAAAAGGGCACTTCTCACTTGTCAAAAGACAAACTGATTTTGAAAATAAAATGAATTCTCAGTTTGTGGAACTGAGTGAACTCCTCTGAGACTGTAGGCAACTGTTAGGAAAAAAACCAAACCCAAATACTTGTAATTTTGGAAAGGAGGCTGTTTAATCTCTCTTCCTTGTAGGAGCTCTTTAGGACAATTATAACTAGCTTTGTGCTGCCCTCTGCATTACTACTTTCCTGCATTATAGCACTGTTCAGGAGATTATGGGATATGGAGTGGCTGTTAGAAATGTCTTTTTCCACCAACACCTAGGTACAGAGAAGTAAGGGCAACAAAGGTCAGAAGGCTCTTAGATGGTTGTCACTTTTCAGGTTTTAATATCTGCTTTTGTTTCTTTGTTCCACAAGCTGCAGAGCCCAGAATTTACGGTGTTGGGGAAGGTTCACTGGGCAGATTGGACAGATTTATGGAATAAAAGGCCAGTAATAGTGAATATTCTGATGGCTCTGTATTTCTGTAATTTTTAGTGTAGAAGCTGCTGGTATTACAGTTATCAGTGAAATGGGCTTGGATCCTGGTCTTGATCACATGTTGGCGATGGAATGTATTGACAAGGCGAAAGAAGTTGGTGCTACGGTAAGGTTAGTGGGTAGCGCATAGTTCTGCCAAGATTATATTAGTAAAGTTGTTCTGTTAACAGCATGCAGGTTTTGAGCATGTCACTGATGTATAACAGACTCTGGACATTTCACTTTTTCTGATGCTTTGGATTTTGTAGCTACTTAATTCACTTGGCAAGACCATCAACTAAGATGGCCTTGCCCCACTGTATCTTTTGGTTTTCTCTCCTTTACAGGCAGTGCCTGCAGTTTTCCCTTCCCCACTGTAGATCCTTCTGATCTGGCCCATTTGGGGGATAACAGAAACAGAAATTTTAAGAACTGATGGGGATTCTGCAGGGTAGATCTCTGTGCATCCTGATCTGTCTTCACTGTTTCTTTCCTGTGGATAAATTTGACAGGTTATATCATACACTTCTTTCTGCGGTGGCCTACCTGCTCCAGAGCACTCTGACAATCCTCTGAGATACAAGTTCAGCTGGAGTCCACTTGGAGTGTTGCTGAATACAGTTCAGTCTGCTACGTATTTAAAAGATGGAGAGGTGAAGTAATGGGAAAATTTTCATTTAAAACCAGACAAAATGCGTGGCATTTGGCTAAGGGAGGAATTAGGACTTGTAAGATGCTGTGTTTACTTTCAAGCCAATGGCCGTCAGTTGCCTAAGCTAGTTGCATAAGTCACTTAGTCCTATGTTTGGAGCATGATGATACCTAGCTGCTGCCAGCTTAATTGTTACTTAGAAAGTAAGAATTGGAAACTGATTGCCAGGAAGGAATTTGTTCTAAAGACTAAAGCACTGGGTTGAAGTTGATTTTTCTGGGTTCAACTTCCATTCCTGTTCGGTATTGCTTTTGCTATTTAATTGCCCTGTCTTTAGCCCTGTGAAAAAAAAGTGAGAGTGTTTTTCTCTCTAGTTGTGTTCATAAATCAAACAGCTTCATTTTGTACTTGCACAATGCATAGTAGAATTCTTGATTCCTTTTTCTTTTGGTGCAATGTGTAATACCAATAACCCACTGAGTGGGTTTCATGAAATGCTTTTTGGTCTATTTTATAGAAGCTCTGTTTTGCTTTTTGTGCAGGAGTCATTAAACTTAACCTCACAAACGTCACTGCTTCTGTTTTGTGTAAACATTGTAATTGATTTGTGCAAAGCTATTGCAAGCCATTATCACCTTTCTGCTTTCCAGCACTATCTATTTCCACTGTCACTTGCTCAGAGTAGTTACTGCAATTGTCAAGGAGACTGCCTTGTATAACCACTGTAAAGTTTAGCTAATTATCTGAAACTCTGTAAAACCTAGAAATGCATTTTTGAAATGTAATAATTTATGTTTTATGACATTTTGGTGCTCTACTGTTCTTATGGGAGTAAGAAAGGAGAAATTCCAGAGAGAATTGTGTGTTGGATCATTATTTAAAAAACAATGAAGTTTAAGTTTCAGATGAAAAGGGTTCTTGGAAAATGTTAAAATATTTTTCATTTAATTCTGATCTGGTTCACCCATTGCTAGGAAAAATTAGATCATGCATATGAATGAGTCATTATGAGAGCACTGGATGAGCTTGTCAGTAAATTCTGCAGTTTTTCCTCCTTGCCACTAAATACTTATGTCTTTGACCATTGTGTAGGATTCTTTCACACACCTGTCTTGCCTGGCAAGCAGAAGATCATCTTTCAGCATTGCTGCAGGCATCACCGCTTTAGTATTTCTTCTATAAGTAAACCTTGTTCCTTTGCTCAGAAGTCAGAAAATGAGTTTGTATTGATGCTGCATGACAGATCTGGACTTTAGCTGCTTGAAGGAAGCAGGGTCCAAGGTTGTGGTTGGGAGTGGTAAGAGAATTAGTCACCCATTTTTTTTTGTTTTCCTTCCATAGTGCTTTGTAGCTTCAAGTAAAGATGCATATGGGCAGTAATTTTATATCCATGTGATATCACCTGATTTATTTTAATCTTTTTAAAAAATGGAACAAACGTCCATCATTCTGTTTATATCTGCTTTCTCTCCCATATAAAAAACACCAAACAAAACCTAAACAAGATAATAAATTACTTCATCAAAAAGCAGGGAGCTCATGGGTAGAATCTCCCACCACACTGA
The DNA here is from genome assembly GCA_910950805.1 of Acrocephalus scirpaceus scirpaceus. NCBI lineage: Eukaryota > Metazoa > Chordata > Aves > Passeriformes > Sylviidae > Acrocephalus > Acrocephalus scirpaceus. The sequence continues at coordinate 22,308,943 of OU383777.1, forward strand.
TGCAGTTAGGGACATGCTCCAAAATGACATTAATGTAAGTGAAAGGGAACCTGCCATTTTAATATAAGTGCAGCAGGGATTACCTGTGTGTGTGAGAAGAACATGACTTGTTTTAGCCCTTTGATTAATAATGGCTGACACATTGCATGGTCTTCCTGCACCAGATATGATTAAATGGCTTGGGCAACTGCTTTATTTAGATTGGGCCTTTGTTTGCGCATGGAACACCAAACGTGTTTTTCCTGTTTTTGAGCATACTTTGTCTTTTCTGTTCTAAAATAAGCTGAATACAACTGCACAAAAATAATGTTTGCTGTTCTTTCACAAACTTTAGATTATCAATATTCCAGCTGGAGGAGCGTTACTGGATTCTGTCACTCCAATGGATTTTTTCCCAGGATTAAACCTTGAAGGTTTTCCTAACAGAGACAGTACAAAATATGCTGAGCCATATGGTATTCAGACAGCTCGCACTTTACTGAGAGGCACCTTAAGATACAAAGTAAGTTGTTGGTGTTATTATTAGTAATTATTGTTTTCTTCAAGAGATGAGTGTTGTAATTTCAAGAAAACTGTGTATTTAAAACTCAGACTTTTGTAGGCCTGCACTTGCTATTTTATTTTATTCCCCATTATCCCAGCTGAGAGACAACTGAAAGCAGTTATCTATTTTTTTTTAATGTAGCTTTACCTGCTGTATTTAACAGGTATTTGTTGCAAAATGGAAAAATAGTTTTATTTTTTTAGACAGTTGTTCAGTTGTCTTGCATAGTCTGTGTTTCCTTTTTTTATTCTGACTCTGTATCTGGTGTCCAATCAATAGGAGATTTAAAAAAACTAAATAATTCTGTTTTCTTATATTCACATGAAAAACATAATGTAAAAATATTACACAATCTATCAATCTGAGAAAGTTTTTCATGAAGTAACTAGAAATCTTAAACTCAAGAAGCTTTATAATTTTGGTCAGCTAAGTAAAATGTTAAGAGATAAATGTGCTTTCCTTCCAACTGATCAAGTCTTTTCCTTTCATTTGTTAGATGTCCAAAGCAGAATCAAAAAAAAAAAAAAATTTCTTTCAGAATTTATTTTTAAATTTTATTTTTTCAGTCAATATACATTAAGAAGGAATAAACCTAAAATCACATTGAAGGTTTGAAAAAGTTTTTATGGATGTTGTATTATGTCTGTCAAGGTTTATGAGAGGATTTAAGTTATTGTTATTTGTCCACAGCCTGAGGAAGGTGTATGTCTTTTGTCTTAATTCCTCTGTTGCAATACAACAGGATTTTTTGAGGGAGAGAGGCTTGCTTAGATAAAGGCATGGAGGAAGATGGAAGGCCAGTATGGGGGGAAAAGTAAAAAAATAAATTGTAATAGCTTTCTTTTAGTCAGTCTAGCTACAATCTCTTTTTCAGTAGGTAAAAAAAAAGTGGGAGGCATCTATCTCATCATGAAATCCTAATATGACAGTATCTATTCTTCCATTTGGTACCCGGAAAAACTTTCTTCTTTTGTATGTGCTAGCACAAGGAACTGCAAAAATGTCAGAGTGACATGCCAAGTGGTTGTCAGTGTGCTAGAAGAATGCTGGTTCTGTGGTTAGTGCTGTTTTCTTACCCCCCCCCAGCAGAGCTAGGCTGTGGTGATGTTGGTAGGTTGTGGAGAAGGGTTTGCCATACCTCTACCTGCACGGTACTGACGTGCCAGCAGAGTGCTGAACAGGACAGAAGTTGGTGTTGGCCCTTTGCACATGCTGCTGTGCTGCAGAGCAGCAACTGATCTGTTCACTGAGGAGGCAATCATCTTCTAAAAGTGCCTTTTAGAGATTAAGTTTAGATTGCTAATGGAGTCAGTTTAAAAAGAGGTGTCACACAGAAGGATCTCACTGCAAGGCCATCTGAGCTGATAACCTAGTGCTTGCGGAAGTGACTCCTAATATAATTAGTCTTCTTTCAGGGTGCTTTATTTCTCCATTCCGCTTTTTCAGTGTTTCTAGTCACTTGCATGGAAGTGCTCTCAGGTATCCAGCAGCTGTTTGGGAATGTTAATGGGATACAAACAAAATTAAGCAGAAATCAGTTGAGTCTTCTTTTATTGTGCAGCCTGATGCAACCTTTGCAGTTCCGTTTAGCCATTCTACTGCTTTGTCTGTCTGATATTCCTGAAGATGAGAAACAAGTGCACAGTATTCTTTTCTTTAAAAGCAGTCTTTGTGATATCCACACAATCCCAGTGGTGTGAAACTGGGTGAGCAGAGTTCTGGTTGTGCTCTGTGTATTGAGTAGTTTGTTTATGGGCCAGCTGGCTGATATAACCCCGTAGTGATGGGCTGGGATTTCAACTAGTGCTGGCCAGCTGAGACCTTTGATCTCAGCAACCAATGGTACTTGCCATGGAAGTATTGATGACAGAAAATGCCATTAAAAAAGATATTGAAAAGAGGGGCTGGGGAAGACACTGCTCTGTGGCAGAAACTCACTGGCATCAGGTTATTGTGGCTGACTTCCCAAAATAATACTTAACTGCCATGGTTATTTCCATCACTACATTCAAAACATGGAGAAATACCTCACTTTCAAGTGATTAATATATTTAATGGTGTTATTCTTTTATTTCAGGGATACTCCAGAACTATGGGGGGCTTTGTAAAACTAGGATTAATTAACCCAGATCCTAATCCTTTGCTAAGCTCAACTACGCCACCTCTAACCTGGGTGAGTTACTCTCCTTACTCTGCCTTCTTTCCTCTGTGTTATTGATGCTTTTTCTATTGCTAGACTTGGGTGTACTTAGCAATGAGAATCTTGTATTGCATTCTACTCTTCAATTTTTTTCCTGGAAATTAGGAAGTCTTTCTTCAGCAGGGATGGAATAAGGTGCTGGAACAGCTTCCCTGATAGATTCTGGAGTGTCTGACATTGGAGGTTTTCAGGCCTCTCAGCTAGACAAAGGCATAGCCATATTTTTATGACTTGTCTTATGTTTTTCTGGGAGTCACAGTCTGGTCCTCAGTGCTCTGAGTCTGCCATGTCCATATTGTTACTGGCTCATGATCTTCAATGTAGAAGTATTTTTTAGGGCATCAAGAAGTAAGAGATGTGCATAAAGGAGTATTTTTTTTTTCTATTGAAATTCTGTACAAGCATTTTTTTGGTCTTCTGTTATGCTGCTTTTGTGTTTTGATTTTGGGTGTCTTCATCTTTATCTCAGCCAAGACGTGACTCTGATGTGCTACTGCTACATTTGACAATCAACATTTTCATTGTTTCTGTGGACAAACAGGGTATTTCATATTTCAGTATGGGGTAAAGAGAGCTGAAGAGTGTCTTGAGTGTTCTCAGAATCAAGAAAGCAGAAGGCGAAGAGGCCACAGTCTTGCTTAGTCTCTGACTAACATATAGGATTGGGAAGATGAGCACATTCCAGGAGTTTTTGGATGGCCATATGGGATTGATTTTTTTTTTTTTTTTTTTTTTTTTTTTTTTTTTTTTTTTTTTTTTTTTTAGTTTTGAGATTATTTTTGTCTACTTTCAGTTTTAGGGTTGATATTTTCAAGTTTTCTTTGTAAAAATAGCTGGAATTTCCACTTCTTCTAGTCTCAGTGAATAAGTATACAGTGTTATGTAATCTGTAAAAATAGCTATAAACTCATTATTCTCACTGTGAACATTTTTTAAGCGATGTTTTTACATCTTGACCCTCCCTTTATCTACTGTGCCAGGGAAGTAGAAGAGATGGGCTAACCTGAGCTTGTAGACTCGGCAGTTCTTGCTTATGTCATATCTTGCTCATAGTTCTTTTTATTATCCACCTTGCTGTGAATGAAGCAAGCAATAATTAGCACCTAGGTGGCACAAAATGGCCTTCAGATATGCAAAAGTATCATGAGAAGTCTCTTTGGTAGTACTCACAGGATTAAAATTCTCAAACTTTCTCACTCTCCCAATACACATAAGCTGTCTTCTCAGAAGTCCTGGATCTTAACTGATCTTAGTGGAGTAGTTGGTTCTTAAAACCTTGAAATGGAGTAGGAACATATACCAGGCCTTCATGGAAGTTTTTTTGTTTTCAAACAGAAAGAGCTCATGTGCAAACTGGTTGGAATTAAGTCACCTGCTGAGCACCATGTTCTTAGAGAAGCTGTATTTAGCAAACTGGAGAAGGACAAAAGTCAGCTGGAAGCAGTGGAATGGTAAAACGTTCTAATGATTTTGAAAGTTTAAAAATAAAAAAAGGAGATATTTTCAATTCTAGACATTTTGGTTCATGCTGAGACTGTTAAACTAGTATGACAAACAACTGAAAATTAAAATCTGAGATGAAACTGCTGATAGGCAATGGTGTAAGACTTCCTCATTTCTTCTGCCAGGTTAGGTTTATTGGGAGATGAACTGGTTCCAGCAGCAGATTCCATTGTAGGGGCTCTTGCAAAGCACATGGAGATGAAGCTGCCCTTTGGTATGTGAGAAATTCTTTTTCATGGGTTTGAACAGAACAAGGCAATGTGTTTTATAGGCCTTAATGGGATTAGTTTGCTCACCTTCATTAATAAACCTTCACGATAGGTTTTTTTAATGTATTATGATGATCTCTACTTCCCCAATGTACCCTTTTCTTTCCCTGTTACACTTTTAGTTTGATCTTAGTACTCTGTCCTCCTTAACAGTCCTTGCCTTCAGTCACTTCCCTGATATACATGCTGTGTATGTGTAGTGCCTGGCTCTTCAGGAACCTTATCTTGATGTGACTGAAATACAAGTAATGAATAATTTGTGTGCTTTTCTCCTAGGCACTGGAGAGAGAGATATGATTGTTATGAGAAGTGAAATAGGTCTCAGGCATCCTTCTGGCCATTTGGAAGACAAATTTATTGATCTGGTTGTCTATGGGGATAACAAAGGATATTCTGCAATGGCTAAAACAGTAGGATACCCTGCAGCTATTGCTGCTAAAATGGTTCTAGATGGTAAGTGGCTATTCCAACTTCAGTAACAGTATTTCAATCCTCTGTATCTTCATGCCTGTAGAAAGTAAATATATAGTGTTTCTTAAGTATATTTATGTGTATTTTTAAAAATTTATCGGACTCTTCTTTACAGGAATTTTTAATCTGCATGTTTGGATGTTCAGATGTTCAGTGACAACTTTTAATTTACTGCTCAATCCACAAAGATTTTTAAGTAATTTAATATTAAATGTTACACTAGTGTAGAGAAAACCTTTAGCATGATAAATTATAATTGATTATGCCACAGGGCTGAATGACTCAGCAATTCTCTGCACCTCGATCTGACTATGTTCAGCACAGCAACCCCCACCTTGCCCAAAAACCCCCACTGTGCAGCTACCAAAGCCTTTTCAAATAAACCCAGTAGAGCACTAACACTGTTTTTTTTACTGCCTTTGTTCCAGGTGAAATAACCACCAAAGGCATGGTCATACCTTTGACAAAGAATGTTTACGGGCCAATACTTGAACGTGTTCGGGCAGAAGGCATTTTGTACAGCACTCGCAGCATTATCAAACAGTAACTGAAAGCAGTGGATTTAATCAGGTTTTGGCTTTTTTTGGTTCCCCCACCTCCCCTTTTAGCATCTCAGTTTGGACCAGCTAAGGGCAGCACCTGCCATTTTATATGCAAATGTTACCTTCCATAAAAACTGCCACCAGGCTTGATGTGGAAACCAGAGATACTCACAGATTGTGATATTTTTCTCTAAAAATTGTTAAGATTTCATGTACATGTTTCATCATCAATCAGATCTTTCCTTATATATTTTCTAAAATATCTCAGAAGGGGTTTTTTTTGTTGTTATTAGAGTTATCTTCCAAGTCTATAAGTTATTGTGGCAAATTTAAGCTGAAAGAAAAATTTATTAGTGGATCATTTTGTGGTAGAACAGTCTGGGCAGTGAATTCCATTGATGAAGCTTGATTGTTCACGTGGTACAAATAATTTTTCAGAAAAATGGAGATGAACATAATACTTAAATTTTAAGTCTGGTTGTCCCTTTCACTTTAGCAGTATTCATAAATTTTTCACAATAACAATATGCAAAAAATGGTTTAGAAATTCTGCACTACTAGCAAATAAGATCCTGTTAAATCTTGAAAATGTTCAGTTCTTAAATATTTGAAACCTAGATCTTAATATTTTTAATCACTTTATAATGAATGTAAATTTAAATTAATTGGAGGAGGGAGGAAATTTAAAGCAAGCTTCCCCCCATCCCCTTTCTTGTTACAGAGTGGAAGCTAGTTGCAATATATTGAAATACCTGCTGTTACGTGTTGCCTTGTGCTGTGGAGAGAGCACATTAACATTTAGCTCTGCAGCTAGGGAGGGCAATCTGAAATACAACACAGTTACTGTGCTTTGAAGACGCTCGAAATGACATGTTTACTCTTCCCACTTACACTGCGTGCCTCATCCAGGTTAAGTACTGTTACAAAGGGAATGCATTGTGTAGCATACGCAGCTTTTCAATGCACTAGGTTTAGAGGTTTAAATTGCTACTTTTTGAGTTAGCTTCTGTCCTGCTATCACAGTTTTGAAGCGTTCACTTGGGAACCTATGCCTACTACTCAGTACAGTGTCACTTCAGACTGACGGAGTTTGCCAGTGTACCAGCTCATTTGCTGCTGAGTGCTGTGCTGTCAGATACATCAGCCCTGCTCTAGCTGCAGTTTAACCACATCAGTCCAGAACTGAACTTTAGCTCAAGTGCAGCTTCTCTGTAACATAGCACTAATCGCCTCCTTTCATTTCAGGGCTGCTTCTCTGGCTTTTGCTTAGGGATTTATACACCACTTTGCAAGACTAAGCATGGCTTAGACTTCATCAGTCAGGTTTGTGAGGTGTAATGCTGTGGGCAGGTTGTATTTGCACTGGTACCTGTGCACCTGCCTAGAGCTTCCCTTTTCTAAAGCTGAATACTGATGCAGGAAGCTGTCTGCTTTCAGCTTTGCTCACAAACACACTTTGCTGATAAACGCACAGCCTTTTCCTTCCTGAGAGCCAGTGTTGTAATCACAGTTCTGAGAGACTGGAATTCCAGGTATTCTGCATGGTAGGAAAAGCAGCCATAACAATAATTCAAATTTTGATCTCCAGGTTTTGCTACTCAGGTTTTTCTTTGTGCAGAGCTAGAGAGTCAAGTGAAAGGAGCCAAAGGGAGAATGGAGAATGAAGGGCAGAGTGTTACTGTGAAAGAGAAGGACTTTTTATACTGAACCAATGCTTTTGTAATGTAATGTCAAATTTGGATTGTTACAGTTCCATGCATATATCACACAAAATCCTGCCTCTGCAAAGTTGTTTTGCTTCCCACTGACCTTACAGGCTGTTGGTCTGTTGTCTGGTTGGTAAATGCAGCTGGGGTAAGGATGGAGCCTGCAATGAATGTTCTGCTCTCTGCTGCCTCTTCCTTCTCCAGGTAGATTAATGGCCTACAACTAAGGGTTAAAGTTATACTTGTATCTGCTGGTCCCTTCCAGTCCAGTGCTTGGTGAGACCAGGATTTTACTTGAGAATTCTCTGTTCCCTCCCTTAGCCCACAAATACACAACCACAGAGTTGTTCCTCTGTATACATGCATGTCCCGTACTTGCTTTTCTGCCTTGGAAATGCAGTATGCAAAATCAGATTTTTTTACAAGTATCTAATATTTTTGGAGCAATAAAGAATGAACACTGCAGTGTTTTCATCAAGAAACACTGCTACTATTTCTGAAACGTTTTATATTGGAATATATTTCTAATTGCCAGTGCAATGCTGCATTTTGTTTTCTATATTTAGACTTAAATGAATTTATTGCTTATCTTTTTGTATGAAGATTATACTTCTCAGTTCTTTTTGCATATTACTGGAAAGATTATTGTATGTTATACATGAGATTGCTTGAAAAATAAATCTGAAACCATCTGTTTTTGTTGTCATGTCATCTTTACAGTCTAATAGTAAGATGTACCTGAATGGCATTTTGTTTTTACATAGATGGTTATATTGAAAGGATGCCTACACATGAACTTTTCTATGTGCATGAAATACTTCTGCATACTTCTTGCTAGACTCACAGGAGAAGATTCTTCAAGGATTGTTTAAATGCCCACCTATATATTTATATACATATATATGGTATGTCTGTATCTAGATAATTTTCAGCTATAATCTCAAGAGATTTTTTTTTTCAGCATGTTTAGTTCTTGGGCACAAGGTCAACTGCTGAAGTGGTAAACTACAGAATAGTAGATGTATGATATCTCCCTGTGCCCCAGGAAGGCATGGAACCTTGGTGTCTCACAGCCTGTCCCATGGCCTGTCTCAGCTCGAGGACCTTGCTCAGCTGAATACATGGCCTGTGCTGAAAGGCTCTTAAAACTCTTTGTTCACATCAGGCTTCAAGGAACAGATTGTTTCACTGTCTCTCTCATTTTTTTCATTTTGAAATTTATGCTATTGCCAGATCTTCATGACATGGAAGGATCACAGTTTCTTTCTCAGATGAAGGTGCTTGAGCCCCATTACACTCAGACTGGCTTCTTTACCTCTGTGTTTCACCTTCTCTCAGCCCCAGATATTCCTAAAGGTGAGAATTATATCCCTTTGAGAGACTGGAGTACAAAAGTGACACTGCCGGAAGAAGGTGTAAGCTCATAGTGAAATAGCTGTTTATGGGAGGGGAAAAAATGAGCTCTAGTGGTTGTGATTAGGCTGGAAAAAGAAGACAATGGAGACGGAGAGAAAAAAGAAATTAGGCTGTGAGTGTCTAGCAGAATTTATGAAGGCAAATCAGACCATCTCAAATATATTCCCACTAAACTACTGTGTACAGGTTGTGACTTTCCAGAAAAAAAAAAATTCCACAAGCCATTAGTATTCCATTCCATAAGGGTTGAGTTTTTTTCCCCTCACTTGTTTTGGCTTCAAAAGGAAAGAATGCAATTTGAAATGGAGGGGAGTCAGGCATGATGTGGCCAAATACTGTGAGAGACACTTCTCTTCCTTCTTGTCCCTTTGAAACCCTAACCCACCACAGCACAACCCTGTGAGAAATGGATGGTGAGATATGGGCCTTGCTGCAGGGAAGCAGTGAAAACTAAGACTAACCTATGATACCTCTGGCCTAGGGTAGCAGTGGGGCCTTTGTTTCTGTTTTTAACCCCAACAAGACAATATTGCTCCTCTCCTCCCCAGCTGTGCTTTGTTTATGCTTCAGAATGAGAGAGAAAGGAGTTTAGGTTTGCTAAAGTCATCTTGAAGTAGGCATTTTCCACAGAGAATTTCAACCCATCTGAAATTACTCACATTATCCTAGGACATAGCAAAGAACTGTAAAGCCAGGTAAAACACAGTGATAAAACATTGCTAACAAGTTTTGTCAACTGATTTTTGATACCCAATGATTTTTTGAAGTATTTAGCTGATTTGTTGTTGTACTGATAGTGCTGAGGTTTTGACTTCTGTTCACCACTTATTGCTGATTCTTGTAAAGCTTTTCCACAGGTATTAAATCTCTGCATCACAATTACTAAAAAGTTGGTGATAGTAAATTACTTGTTTTATCCTTTTTTCTTTTTGAACTCTCAACTCTTTTTGATTTCTTAGGAGGAAGATCACTAACCAAGTTTTCCCTGTCACACATGACTTACAGCTTTGTAAAGAAAAAAGCTTTAACCTGATGTTGTTTATTAATATCTTACTTTTTGCCAGAGATACATAACATCTTCTCCACACTTGACCCAGTTTGAAAAGGCAGGCTATATGTCTTTTGAGTCTGTAGCTTGGATTATAAGAAAAAAATTAATTAGAATATGGCCTTTGTCTGAGAGAGGAACTGTCATGCATTTATTAAAATCTGTAATCCATCACAGTTGAAGATTATAGAAGATTTTTTTTTTATGATTCTTATTTTTTTTCAAGAACCAATATGTGTGAGTAAAGAGATTATCTTAAGCAGTTATGTTTTAAATAACTTGTCAGCATGCTAAGATGATGAATGTGATTAGAAACATCTCTGGAAGAAACTTGGAATGACAGCTGATTCCTTGGATTACAATTTTAAAACGTCTGCAAAATATTTAGGTTGAAAGGAACAGTTATATCAAGATGGGATTTTAGAAAGGATTCCTTTTTTGCTTTTGGTCCATAGGTGCTTGAAAAAACATAACAGAATTACTTGTCCAAAAAATTACCTTGTATATACAACTAAATGAAACTGTAAATACATTAGCAGAAGATAACTTACGCTTGTTAATTGATATGTGAGGAAACAATCCAGAAGAAAAGGCTGAAGAAGTAGCACGAGATGCTAATGTGGTGAAGGGCAGAAGTATAGTATCTACTAATAAGGTTATGGAATATGGTTTGCAATTGGCCATAAAATCACAATTAACCTTTCTGGTATGTACACCCCTAGAGATTAGGATATCCAAAATTTATTTTCTATAATTTTTGAATAAGAAGGGGAAGTACATAATATTGCTGTTCTTGTTAGCCTAGTTGGAATCTGTCAGCAAAACTGAGTGCTTTAGATGAAGTAGTACAGAACCCTCAGGCCACCTGAAAAAGAAAGTAATCCCTTTCTCAAAGCACAACCATTACACACCTTTGTATGCACCAAATTTGTGCCTGAACACTGTGAAAAATGTGTACGGTGTATTTTTTACAAAAACGTGCATCATTTGGAGCAATGCACCCATTATGTACATTTTTAACTCCTGTTAGCCCCCAAACTCTGCAATTTAAAATAATTCTAGATCTTATTTGTCAAAAGCATTTAACTCCATGTCCTAGGTTACAATGTAAATTGTGCCCAAAGTATGTATTCTATCCCCATCTTCATGAGCTGTTGAAGCCAGGTGGGGCAGTGTTTTCCTTATCTTCTGTTAATGAGCCCAACAATGCCTTGCCACATGACTCATAGATGTGTGATAACTCCCTCCGGGAGCTATCTCTGTTTAATGGGCCATCAAGGACCCACTGCATGACTCATAGAATGAGGTCATCCCCATTGTGAGATGCTTCGCCCAGGGGGTGGAGCCCAGCATTCCCACCTGGATATAATCCAGAGTTTGGGACAACACTGGTAGCTTTTACCCACTGGACTCCCAGAGGAGACAAGAGCTACCAGACGTTTCTACAGGAATCACTGCTTTGGCAAGACCATCTCATCTGGACTGCTACTACCACCCTAACAGGGTGTCAGGTTGTATTCTGACTCTGTCAGTGCTTTTTTTTGAACTATTACTTTTATTTTCTTTTACTTTCTTTTATTTCTTTTCTTTTCCTCTTATTGTGTTTCTGACTTGGAGTCTTTCACTGGTTTTGCTTTCAAACTAGCACACTTCACTAGGGCTACACTGCATGTTTGCTTGCACTTAGGAGTCCTATCTCAGTCCTATTCTTCCTGAACTTCAGAATTACCAAATGTGCGATCATGGCAAGGACCAAAGGATTTGGAAAAAAAAAAAGTGTAAAACCTGAATAGAGATGTTTTAGCCAGAAAAGTAGGTTCCCTCTGAATTATTTAATGAACTAATTATAGCTTTGAACTAAAGAGATGAATACTTGTATCTGCAGCCACATGGCTGGCACCCCTGGCCCAAGGCTGAGTTGTGTGCACAGATCCTGAGAAACTTGCTGGACAGAGCAAGAATGAGGAGTTAGGAAGTGTGCCATAAAGTCTGGTGGTGCTACACAGGCAGTTCATGGGAAGTTATGTGAGGGAAGGCCAAGCTCTGGTGCAGACCTTTTGGAAAGAAAAGCTTTTGAGGTAAGAAATACCTCACCAGAAATACCAGGGAACTTGCTAACACCATTGTGGCTGAGATGATCTAAGCGGCAGCATGCGAGGTTTCACATTTGGGTATGGGGTAGCAAAGCTAAGACCCATTAAAGTAATTAGGTAAAAACTTTTTTACCTGCAAAAAGATAGACAAGGTTGGAGAAACAGAGGCACTAAGGGGAACAGGAAAGTAATAAGCACAGGAACAAGGAGAGAAAAGGGATAAAAAGTGCTTGCATGTGTATGTGCTGACTGCTGCCCCATACCTTCACCCATTCATACCCTGTGTCTGACCATGGCCCTCTGTCCTGCCTCCTTCTTAAATCCTAGTCCTATTTTGTGTCATGAATCCTATTTCTACCATCCTGTGTGTCTGTATGCACGTGTGTTTCCCTGTGTGGAACATGTGCGCTACAGATCCCCCAGCTGGACCTGCACAGGGCCATTGGGCTGACAGGGGAATATCCTGCACGCAGCTCTGGTGGATGGGGAAAGGGAAACCTCCAGAGTCCCAAGTCAAATGGATTCAGGCACTCCATAACCTCTGGGACTGCACTGCTGTGGCTATAAAGAGAAGTGGTCAAAGGTAAAAGAGAATTCAAGCACACTACAGTTTTTTAAACCCCTCTATGTTATATGACATTTTATAGATGACCTATAGAAGGTCCCTTCTAACCTTACACCATCCCTATGATTTGGTGAGACATTGTTTTGTCTATATGATTATTTTTCTTGTAATAAAAGACCCTAAGAGCATGAAAACGTCTGCCTCACTGCTAGCTATTTTGACATTCTGTGCCAGTCAGTCTCCTTGTCTAGGACCTTCATGCTCATTTCATGCATTAATAGCATGAGGATTCTTTAAAGATTCTGCTGTTTGGATTCCTCTAAATCTATATTTATTTTGGCTTTGTTGCAGCTCCAGATATCCTCAGTTACACAGTGCTGTGGGGGCCTAGATCCATCTGCTGACACAATGAGCTCCCTTGCATATGCCTCCTTTAGGAATCAGTCAACTAAAATCTCCAAGCTCACATCAGGCTTGTCTTTTCCCATGCTTAGTTCTCATCTCAGATAGGGTCCCTTATTTTCTGTACATTCTACTGCAGAACAATATTTCTGCTCTCAGTATTTCTATGTAGCAACTGTATATATTGTATAAAGTGAGAAAATAGTTGGTCTTGCTGCCCATGCTCGTTTTAAGCAAACATTTTACTCTGCTCCGGGCTCCTCCAGCCTCTCGGTCATTCAACCTTCAGTACAATCAGTATTTTTTCTCCCAGTTCTGAAGGTTACAGAAAATGATTGAGGCCAATTTGAAACATTTTGCTTTTGTTCTTGCAGAGACTGCTTGCTTTATTGCTTCCCAAAGTTTGGTTGTTGCCTTGCCAAAGGAGGCAGCAAAGAGCTCAGCAACTGAATGACGCCAAACCAGCAGAGAGGTGTCTTGGGAGGGGACCAGCTAAGACAATTGGGACACCTGGGACAGCCCATTAACACCTGGGTAACCAGACTGGGAGATGTGGGAGGAGACACTAAAAAAGGAGCTAATGTGGATGCTACAGACATGGGTAGGAGCAGAAATTAAAAAACATTAAAGTTTTCTATAAATGTCTCCTGAACTCGTGGATTCCACAGGAAGAGCAGCTGTCTGCAGATCAGCCTTAAGTCCTTATTCTTGTAAGTAAAAGCTCTTCTGCATGACAGTGCAGACTGTTTATGTGGAAGACTACTATGCACATACTGGAATATTTATATTTATTTTTGCAATACCAAGGTAAAAACAGTTTAACAATGCCAAGTACAGTGTTAGTCTCATAAAAAGTTTTCATTTCAAAACAAATGATTTCTAGTTCCCACAAAAAGTTAAAATCACATGCAGCTATCTGAAGGTAAATTGCTTAAGATGCACAATTATGTATCAGAAGACTTTGTTAAAGTAAAAACATACTGACTACATCATTTTAACAAGGCAATTACACAGAACTAGAAAACTGACTCTGTAGTAAAATATAAAAATCTACAATTATAAATATAAATTTGGTCCATGAATCACTACAGAAGTAGCAGTATTTACAGTAAGTATCAGATTACTATTCTAAATGTCTAATTGAAGTTCTTTTAAATGTTGAATGTTATGTAGAACAGTATTTTATTTACATTCTACTATATTAAAAGTTGTATTTCTAGCAAATGTAAATTGTTATAAATACAGCAAATAATCCAAATACTAAACTGATGACATGTTTGTAATTAAGGATTCCCTAACATCTATAAATATGGTAATTTTAAGTTAAAATTAAAGCCAGATAAATCAAAAAAACCTAATACTGAAAAAACATACCACAATTCAATTATTAGAAACACTGTAAAAGTCAATCAAGTTAGTCCAGATGTAACAATGTATTACAAGAAATCTTTCAAGAAAAGGCACACATTGTTAATGATAAAAGTTCCACAGTAAAGTCGTATTTAACAGAAATGACTTGGTATGAGAAATGGCTGGGGTCTGATTATATATATATATATACTGATTGGACAGATGTTCCCCACCCAAAGTATAAAACTGAAAATAATAATGGTAAACTCCAGGTGTGATTGGTGTGATGCAGTGATGTGTATGTTTGATTTGATGTGCTAATTAAACTAAGGATTCTAAACTTTCAGCTGCATTTCCATCAGGTAAAGCTGAGCCATTACTGTCCATAGATGCTGAAGGGTTTTCTTCTTGTCTTGTGCTGACAAGGCTGAGAATAGCTTTGTACAGGAACTGGTACTGTTCCTGGAGAAGAAAAGAGGATACACTCAGGATGTTGGCAGAAATAGTTATCTTGTGACACTGTTGCTCAAAATTAATTAACAGCTGATGTGTCAGTCTGTTAATGTACTGTGCTCCAGAATTTATTGTGTTACTTAGCAGCTTTATTATTTTCTGACTAATGGTTCCCCCTGTACACAATGTAAAGCACAGCATTAGGGAACACAGTAAAGGTAGGGGAGAAAGCTGTATTTCGAAAGAAATATTATATGCTGAATATGATCCTTGTTAAAGTCAGTTATAAATCTGGGGACGAGAGTTACTGTTTGTCTGTTGGCTTTTTTCTCTTTTTTTTTTGTCATCTGAATTCTTTCCAGGAATATTTCTTTTTCTACAGCACCTCTGGAAGATAGTTTTGATTAATTATGCAGAAACTAAGATGCAAATAGTTCAGTAATGTTGCCTCAAGATTTAAGCATTCTAATAATGTCACACATAGGGAAAAAAAGTGCACATTTTGTTATTACTTACAATGTCTGTAAAGATTCCGGGCCTCATCAGATTTATCATCTTTGCTACATGGTAAACATCCACTGAATTCTCATTTTCCAGTTGATGCATCAGAGTTGTTAATGCACAGAAAGTTCCTGCTGTCACCCCTCCATGCCTTTGTAAAGTAAAACAAAACAAAACTATAGAAACTGGGTCAGGTTTTACATCTGGAGAAAATACAAATTCTGGGGCAAACTGGTAAGATGAATTTCTGTTGTGATATTTACAGTATCTGAAACAGATCTGCCCAGCACTAGCTTAAAAAAACTTTCACAGCACCTGGAAACCTAGAGTTATTTCTCTACAACCCTCTACTAACCAAATGCTGAAGGCTTTGAGTCCTTCACTGTTACAACGTTTTGTTATATTTTGCCATTATTGAACAGCTGGAGAAGGGTTTGGTGCCTCATCTAAACAATTAATTCTTTCAGTAATGGAGTCTTAAGCAATTCTTAAGCAATAGAGTCTTAACTGACTTTTCCTCTAGTGACCCACCTGATACCCATCTAGAGTATCAAAATAAAAAAACCGAAATGAAGTATGATAAAATAAAAATGTTTCTCTTGTTGATGCAGCTCAGAAACATGACCACTTCTAAGTGCAGACTTTGTGCCTTGTTTCAGCAGCTTTCACTCACTGAAAGGATGGTTCTATAGAAAAACATCAAAACAAAAAAGTACAGTTCTTACTCATCATGTACAATCATGGGCCCATCACGGTTGGAAGCTTCCTCTTTGATGATGCTAATCAGTTCAAAAGTTTTACTAATGGGACTATCAGGGTTTGGCCATTTTGGACACTGAAAATGCCTCACTTCAAGTACATAGTCATCCTAAAATGATTAAAAAAAAAACAAACAAAGAAAGAAAACCCCATAAATCAATTTTGTAAAAGATTTATTTTCTTTATTCTTTTCGTTCACCTTGTTCCAGCTCCAGCCTCCAGATACAGAACCCCACTGCTGTGGAGGTTGGACTATCCTATTCCCCATGTCATCATATTACCTTACAGACACTACTGCCTCCATGGATGTTTCTAGGGCATGGATTTTTTATCAGTCATTTACCTTCAAAAATGTAACAAAATATGGGAATTACCTTTAAAAAATCAAGTCCTGAGTTATATGTTTATGACAGTGTTACCTGTGTAGCTTCTAAAATGAAGTCTTGGATTATGAGCTTCTCCTCGTTAGACAGACACTTGTGTTCTTCAGCAATCATAGTGACTTTGAAACTCTCACAGTTTATAGGCTCATCTTTGTTTGGCCAGTACACAAATTCATCTTCAGCCTCCAGGAAAAAAAAAACAACGGAGTCATAAAAGTAAGTAATGTTAAGCTCCTAAAATACAAAATCCAACATAATAAATAATGTATCACATATATAATCAATCCAGCCATCTAGGTTTAAATTGACAAATCACATTTTGAGTGGGATAACAGTGGCAAAGTGATGGTTTTCAATCACCTCTGTAGTGATCCTGACCAGAAGATCATTGTACCCTGTGGACCTGCATAACAATGAACCTGCAGTGCTGCATCGTGCCACATATCCAGCCTGGCCTTCTGGCTGTGCTGTGCATGGCCCATGGTCAGAGGATAAAATTTAGCTGGTGTGTTCTAATGTATGTGTGGTCTTGGGATTATCTGAAAGTGCAGAAAAAAGTTCTCATGGGAGCATCCTTTCTTTCTGACAAGAAGAAATGAAGAGAGATTTTTTCTTTGAAGAAAATCCTGTAGCAGTTTGAATAACCAAAATGGTCAGATGGATAGGGAGTCCTCCTTGTCATGTGTCCTGTATGCCTGCTGTGTGTGTTTCAGGGATGGTGAGGTGGATTGCAGTTGTGGTGGATGCAGAGCTCAGAGAGGCTGTGGCTGTGTACTGGGTGGGTATCGCCGCTGCCTGGTCAAGCTGGCAGAGCTTCAGCGCCCTTCCTGCACACCCTTCTGCAGGAACTGCTGCCCCATGCCCTGTGTGCCCACCCTGCTGGCACTGCTCCTGGCCACTTGTGCTCCCCATGGGCTTCTTTTCTATGTGAGGAATGCTTGGCCACTGGTGCTCCTGGCCCTGCCCAGGTCCCACCAGCTGCTGTTGTGCGAGAAACAACCTCCCACTTCTGCTCCTACCTAATAACGTGTAAGAAGCCATACTACAACTAAGAAGTTGTGGAGCAAAAATCTAACATTGCATAATGGTTACTTCTGCTGTTTGCCTCCTTTTATAAATCAGTACAGGACTGATTTAATACATTTTCATTCCAGTCACAACCTGCCTAGACAAGAACTTCTAGATTTCTGCTAGATGACTTGGGGATTTTACACTCAGCTTGGTATTACTAGTTTTTAACTGTGTTTTGCAGAATCCAAGATATTTTCTCATCCTGAATATTTCAAAATGGTAATACTAATAAAATTAATACATACACTCATTACAATCAGCCACAGAACTCACCATATTCTGGCTATCAGGAAGCATGACTATTAACTGGGCATTATGGTCCCATATCATTCTCCAGAAATCCTTGATAGTGTGTAGTAAGGGATGCTGAGTAATAATGAATTCATTACTTTGATAATAACCCTGCAAAAAAAAATTGACAGATTCAGAATTGCTGCCCAAGTATTAATGCTTAAAGGAAGCTTCCAGTGGACAGAGTGAGAACCTAGAAAATAAATTGCACACTTGTTCCTTTTTTGGCTTTCTGCAAATATTAGAAAAATATAAAACTTCCACTGAAATATTTTCCATGTGAAAAGGATAGATTCAATTACATTGAAGCAATTTTTAAGAGTAAAAAAACTGATCTAAAAAAGGAGAAAAGAGATCAGAGGAGACTCAAACAGCCAACTCAGAATGAAAATATATTATTCATAATTCCAGAGGAGCTGACTACCTGACCAAATAAAAGAATACTCCAAAGATCTGCAAAAATCCCAAGCAATTTCTTAAATTGTAAAGATATCTCAGATCAATCTCTTACCATGAAAGAGAGTTCCAATGCAGTAATGCACCTGAAAGATCATGTACAAATACCACTGCAGAGAGCTTTCCCATCTCTTTCCTGAATGTCCAGGAGACATTTACTCCTCCCTCTCAGCTATTAAAGGGGGAAAGAGTTGAAGAAAACCCAGAGAGCAAAAAGATAATGGAAAGCTGATGAACTATGGCATCTTAGGCTATGCCAGTTGCAAAAGTACTGTAAGATCACCAGGTAGGAAGATAAACCACAATACAGCCATTAAAAACGAACTTGTTAGTTAACACATTTAGACATTTAGTTAATCTCAAAGAATCTTTCCATAAAGCATTTAGCTTTGCTAGTTTTTAAAACTAAAATGTGGCTTCTGTTTCTACAGATTGTTAAAATGCAATGCACTTAACCAAACTTAAATCCAGTAATAATGGTAATAATACTTCCTGGGGGAGGTAACTCAGAGTGAATAATGGAAGAAAGGAGCTTTCAAAATCAGCATTGTGCCATCAGCCAAATGGCAGCTCTGAAAACAGCTGTTCATTGTTTTTCACCAATATATTAACTGACTTACCATAATATAGGAAGCATTGATGTAGTCTGCGCCTTCACCAGATAGTGATGAGATACCCACTCTGGATCTTTCCACTGTAAAAAAAAGTTATGAATTTGTAAGTATGTTGCAATTACTCATAGCAATTATCTCACATTTCACAGTAATGATAACACTGGCCTCCATCAATTGGGATAGTGCTATTCAGCCATCTATTTCATTTTTCTATGTGTAATTCTTAATTCACTTCTTCACTTCAAGTACTTTACAGAACATTGCTCCAAACCAATGCAGATGTCTTCAGTTCTTTTGGAAGATTTGAACAAGCTTACCAGGAATGATAGATGAGGTTCGGTTCTTTTCTCTGTTACACTGTTTGAGTGCAGTTGAATAATCACACTGCTGTGTGTTAGACTGGCTCAGTAACTGAAAGAATGAAGTTAAAAAAAAGTCAGGGAACTGTAGAAAAGCCATTCCTTCATAAGCTGCATTAAAGAGAAGGGTGCATATATTGCAGGTTTGCTGTCCCTCTTAACGTTAGTTACCTAGTTATCTGTCTAAACTACTTAACTATATTCTTTACTGTTCTTGGCAGTTTATCTAAATTATTCTTGAACCCTAGATCAATAACCATATCTTTGAAGATGAAGTCTGTCATCTAGCCAGTGCTGTACACTGAGGGGAGTATACTGATTGATTAATATAGCTCATGAAGTATCTGCCAGAATGGTGTCTTTCCAGACTGCAGTTTTACCTTTGAGATCTTCCTGCAAAAAAGGCATGTAGTTAAATTTTCCAAAATCTACTTACTGTCCTATTTCTCATGATCTCTTTTTTGTGGATTTTTTGGGTGGATTCCTTTTTAAAGAGTATGGAAATAATCCTGTCCCAACTAACTGCATTCATTTGATAAATTTATTCTTAATTTAGGCTCAGCAGTTAAATTTTAGGTAGAGAAAGCTGATAAAAGTTGTGTTGAGATACCTACTTTTAGGTCATTCAGGTTTACAAACCAAAAGATTTTTACACAACTATTTCAGAGAGCTCACCTTGAATTGTTTCTCCAGTCTGGTCTTTCCTGTTGGTCCAGGTATCAAGAGAGCATTAACGTAGGCATGAATGTGAGTCTCAAGGACTTCTGTTTCTTTACTGAGTATTGCTTCAACCAGTGCATCATGAATGAAGATGTACTGCTCCTAGGAAAACACAACCAAACATCTGAGCTCTCATGATTTTCAGATTCCCCTGGATACCTTTGGTTAAGCTGCCACTTCTGATGTGGTCAGCATTTTTTCACAGGGGTTTTCTCAAACGTGATCCTCTATAGCAAAGGCTGTCCCTCTGCAGTGACAGCACACACTTACAAGCACACTTGGCAATTACACTTGCAATACATACATACACATATATATGTAAGATATAATACCAAATCCTCACTGCCTGCGATATCTCACATTAACAGAATAGAGTTAAAAATGCAAGCACAGCCTTGAGTCAAATTTTGAAGCCAGTCCCACCCCTAGTTCCTACTGCTACTCTCTATTTTCTCTCTCACATGCTTTGGAACAAGTGCCCTAGCTGTTGATTAACTTTTTTTACTATTGAAAGGCACTGGGGAAATCTAACCACCTGTTCTTGAAACCTGAAATAGACTTTCAAATGCCCTGCTGTTGCCCTTACTGTTTTCTCTTGGTCTTTCAATATTCTATATATAATCTTCAGTTTAAAGCATCTATATATAATTTTCTGTCTGAAATAGCTTTTCTCCCGTATTTTATTGCCTAATATAAACTGTTTGATGAGGTTCAGGGAAGATCTGAATGCCTGGCAATGGTGCTTCCTCAAAAAGCTCCGTGACAAAAATACAAGTCCTGCCAAGAAAGCACTACTGTGGGAAGCACGATTTATACAGGCTTCCTTCAGAGTCCTCCTTAATAAACAGACAAGAGCCCATGGAAAGGTAATTTCTAGTGCACTGCTCTAAGCGTGCCTAGAAGGATGTCTCTATAAATCCAAGGGAAGCAAAAGGGAAAATCCAGTCTGGTGACTGCTTTCTGTCTGTATGGTGGTGACAGAAAGAGGATTGCATTATCTCTCCTTCTGAAAACAGAAATAGTCTCATGCTATTTATATTTTATTCTTACCTCAGTCTGCACCAAGTAGTTCCTTTGGGTACGTATGTGTTTTAGGAATCCAAATATGTTGACTGTCCCTTCATGCTGAATTTGCTGCAGCATGCTGTCTAACACTATGTATGTGCCTGTCCTTCCAACACCAGCACTATAAAACAAAAAATAGTCTTGAGCCTGAAGTAAAACAAATGGAAAGAACTGTTCCATACACATAGTTTTTTCAACAAACTGCTGCATAGGGAAGATTTCCCTCTACAAATGAATTTATTATGTGATAAACTTTGCTAAAGGTTCAAGGCTTATAGTAATCTTTTTCTTTGTGCAAGAGTAGACCTAAAGATCGTTTTCTCAAATGATTTTTTAAACTATTGTCTGAAATAGAAGTAAGCGATTTCCTGCAGGTCTCCAATTTTCAGGTTTCTGATATTCCTTAGGATCCTCTGCCAAGTATATCTAGAAAAGGTGGTATATGTCAGCATCTGGGCACAGTTAATCTGTTCAAATTCTTCTATGTTGAAAACCCACTTTAAAGCAAACATTGCATTATGCAACCCACTGCAATATAGGGGATTTCAAAGATAAACCCCAGGAAATGGCAGAACTGTTGAGAGTATATCTGTAAAAGAAAAAAACTTAGTGCTCTTTAAACAAAGTTAAGATGTCAAACAATTGTTGAAAAACATTTTATAAATAGAAAGTGGAGAAGAAAAGGGTTAATCAACTCATTGCTGTTATGAACTCTGATTAATGTAGTATAAAACCAGCTGTATCATAAAATTAAAGAAAAACTTATTCTTTTATAAAATGTCTGGGTAGGAATTACAAAGTAAAGAGGTCAGATTTTGTTATCTAGTCATATATGGGAATAGTCACTTGCAATTCCCCTCTAGGATGTGAAGGAACATTATGTATACTGTACATGTAACCTGAGAGCAGCACCATGCTGGGTCTGCATGGTCCCCTATGGGCAGATCCAGCTCAGTCCATACATGCTTATTCAGTCATCTCATTTCTGCCACAGAGGGGGCACAGAGTATAGGTAGTGTGAGCTCAGATTGCTATAATAAACTATCTAAATAAGTATGATATGAAACTCAAAGGTCCAGGTTGTTAATACCCTGCTAGACACAAAGAAGTACAAAGATTACCAGACACCATCTGTACTTGTTACATGAAAAGTACCAAATAAAAATAGCTAAAGTAAGTTTCATGAATGTCATCATTTGTGTCTTCCATATAGCCTGTAAATATAAATAAAAGTTATATTTCAAACATGAGATGATTCCTTTGAAATTTCATAATGCATGTGGTGAGGTTAGCTAAAAATCATACAAAACTGCCTACAAACAGAGGTGAGTTATACCTCTGACCCAAAGGAGAGGTCTGACTGAAGCCACACAACTTGCCACGGTTCACTTTTTAAAAACTCAATTTAATTGACTCCTAATATATTGCCGATATCTCAGCAATCTCAGACTTGACATTTTGAATTTCCCAAAAATAGGCAGGACGTAAATAGCAGCAGAACAACAAGATACGGAATTTTCATTTTCCAAGCTAAAAACAGATGTCAGTCAGATCAGATCATCCCACAAATAAAATATCTTCATTTGCAGCATTTGTGAGGTGACTTTACCTGTTGGCTTTCTCAGAGTCAGCTCCAGAAGGACAGAATTCATGAGGAGGTTCTCTTTCCAAATGTTCCATCAAAGGTGAGGTACTACAGTGGAAAACCAGAACCTGCTTATATATTTTACAATAACCCGGTCCTTCGTGGGCATTGTGAAGTCATTCCAGGCCCTAGAAGCCCTTTTAAACCAATTTTCCGTGAGCTGCCAGTCTCAGTGAGCACTGACAGAACACCTGCCTGCACACTGCGGCACATGCAGACCTCAACCGTTCCCCAGAATGCTCCTCCATTGCTAATGACTGATAGAGCCCAGAGAATGTTAAAACCAGCAGAGCTGTAGTTCAGCCAGGAATAGAGTCAGTCTTCTCTTGTGCACAGAGCTCCTCTTAGGATTAGAGAGTATCCCTGCACCGAAGAAAGCATGAGCCAAAAGCATCCTAACAATGTATTGGCAGGAATGGAACAATTATCCCCACACCTGTTATCTGGTAAGCATTCAAGACAGCAGTACAGAAATGTGAAAAAGAAATAGAAGTAAAAGCAGTTTAGCAAAAAAACCCAAACCAAACCAAGCAAACAAACAAAAACATAGAGCAGCACCATCTTGTCTATGGAGATTTACAGATTTACAGAAGTGGCACAATTGATTAGTTGGCCTTATGAAGGAAGAGAAATATCAGATAAGAATATCAGCTAAGAAGTTAATCTTACTCCATCAGGAATCATTAAATGCAAGAGTGAAATTTTGCTTAACCCACCATGGAAAAATTCTTTTTTTCTGCAAAGGAAAAGTGGAGTGAACCTTACAGCACTAAAAAGCACACCTGCAATGAACCACAACAGGCCCGACAGCGTGGCGCTTTGCATGCGATGCCTTCCGCACGAAGGTGAGAACAGGCAGCGTGTATTCTGGAACACCCATGTCAGGCCACTGGGTATAATGGTACTGAGTCACTATGCGTCCACTAGACCTCCCTTTCTGGGAACCCTGTAACAAAAAATAATTCCACGTGTAAGCAGCCCACATCTTCCTTCATTTTATTTTCATACCTGACAGTTGTTGAACTAGTATTATCCCTATTTAGTTCAAAGCACACCATCTGGTTCTGAATATTCTAGCCTTCAAAGAGAAGGGGAAGGACCGGTGCTTCTGTCTCACCAGCTTGCCCACTGAGTGGAAAAATGACCTGACATTGTCTCAGAAAGCCATAGAGAAAGACAAAGAGCACTGGAGGGTAACAAATTACAGCTGCTCTCAAGAGTCACCAGCTCTTCCTGCCATTCTGCTCCTCTGTTGAGTGAACAGAAAGAGTAGGATTCGTCTCACCCAGCTTTAGTGATCTACAAGGTAAGTAGCCTTGTGTAGCCTGCTTTTCTAAGCTCCCTTCCTCCATGGCAACTCAGAGGCAGGGATGCCTTCAGAAAGCAGGTTATCTCATTCACAGATTGGTTCCTAAAATAGGCAGAATAAATTGCTAGTAAATGCTGGATGTTACATATTAATTATGCAGGGAGGGTGAGAGGCTAGATGTCTCAGACATTTAGGTGGCTGGAATAAATTAAGTTCTCAGAATTCTCCTCAAAGTGACTAACATCAACCCGCTGAACTGAGATCATGCTGGTTAACAAAGAGTGTATTCACCTGTCTAAATAGGAAAATGGAGAGCTGAAGTGAGTAATTTAACTCATACCACATTTTCTTCAAGTTGCTCTCTTTCTGAAAAGTATCGTCCTGCTACACAGGCAGGCAAAGTCCATATCAGCTCTCTAATGTGATCACTGCTTTTCCCTGATGGCCCTACAGTTTTCTGAGTTTGTTCATCTGGTCAAATTACTGAAGTTGACAAAAATCTTGGCTGGCTGAGATCTACAGGATTTGGCTTTACATATACAGCAGAAAAGAGTGGTCAGCTGCCTTAAAAATATTCTGAGCATCTTTTAACACTTCCTTTTTCTCACTTGCGTTTTTAGAATGCCACAAACCTTTTTGATCTTGGTGTTTCTAAGAGTAAAGTTCCTCACAGTGTAATAGGCAAGTACATGAACACTCTTCTGAGTAACCAAGAAGTTCCCATATTCTTCACTACCTTCAGCAGGCCAGTACTGGTCACATTTTCTCTGTTAGAAAGAAATTTTCTCTGTTAGAAAATTTCTCTATAAATAATAGAGGAAAAAACCTCTTAAAATGTCAAACTAGTAAGCTGAAATGTTCAAATTTAAGAGCAGAGTAAAGCACAAAACTATCAGGACTGTCAACATACGCAGTTTATAATAGACATGATCTTCTGTGCAGGAGAACAAATAACAATTATTTTGTGCTGTAGAGAGACAGCTGTGCAAAGATGCTCTTTATTTGGAAAACTCAAAAAAAATAGGTTTGAATCATACTATCGAGAGTTAAAATGGTCTAATACTGTGGAATTTCCCATTCTATAGATGCTCTAAAAACTAAAGAAAACAACCTGGTCTACAGGAAAAAAAGGAATACGTCCAAGTCAGAAGAGTTGTATGTGGCTCTTGATTAGTTTATAGCATGGGCAGAGTATATTTATATCTGGTAGCGAGGGTAAGAGTGAGCCTGTGTATGGCTAGAATATACAGGAGAGAGCTGTAATATGTCCAGCTTTTCAGTTGGGTAGTCATATAGCCTTCTCTAAGAGTATTAGAAGAATGCTTGTTTATAGCATGGTGTTGCAAATGAAGTAGTACACCCAGTGCAGCCCTCATCTGCAATTGCTGTGTCTGTATCATCTGAGAGATGCTTTATAGGTTGTAAGATAAAATTTACATTCATTTTAGGCATTGCTGCCAGTGTGTTGCAAGTGTGATGCAATGTCTCCTCATGTGAGCCTAGGGTACAGGTATACTCTCATCACATTATCAGAGAAACACACACCCTGTGATGAGATTTGACCTCATTTTGTCTCACTGGACAAATGTGTGTCCAGTCATGTAGTAGGAAAGGAACTGTGAGTACCGCAGGAGGTTAACAGGGAGCAGAGAGTGAATATCCAGAAAAGTTCACTTGAATTGTGTTCTCCTTTCCAGGGTGCAAGGCAACCCTAACAAAGTGGACAATGGCAAGCAAATAAGCAGATTGGTAGCAGAATGGGGCACAAGGCTCACAGTCTGTCCACTCGTATTATATACAAGAAGTCTTTTTTTCAGTGTAATTTTTTTTTTTTTTTTGTGATTAGAACATGGTATTTTCAAGATTTATAGAATATTTTCTTCAGTTTCATGCTACAAATCCTCAACTGTATATTTCTGTAGCCAATCCAGGTACAAGCAACTACTTCAAACTGTAGGTTTTTTGCTAAATAATTGACTAAACCAGATGTTAAAGACAGGAGTTTGCTACAGGTAGGTCTACCAACATCAGAGAAATAAAAATTGGACAAAGGTACTCATACCCTTCCTTTCTCAATGAGATTAGTTATCATCACAATAACTTCCACGTTATGTTCCCATATCATTCTCCAGAAATCTTCTGCTGTTGATTTTAGTGGCCCTTGAGCTGCAATGTAGGCTTTTGGCTTGTTGTAGCCCTAAATTGAAATACAAGAAGTGACACTTGTCAAATCACTGTCCATGAGCAAAAGGAGTTTGGGAAGTGTACATGGCAGTCTATGTATTTATTTTTAATGACTCTGAAAAGCTTTTAAGCACTTTTTAATTGTTTACTGAAATTGCAGAAACCCTGTGGTATCAGGTGACATATGAATACAACTGTTATGCCAATGTTTATCATTCCAACAAATAGGAGATGTATATTCCAATTCCTGTGTTTAGGCAGAATATTGACATGATAGTGATTATGAGACACATAGACATGTGTTGCAAAAGTGGTTTAAAAAATGAGTCATGATCATTCACATGTAAATAATTATATAATGAAAACTGGTAATGGTATCTTGGTGAGGCTCTGATTCAAATGGCATCTTCCTCTCATGAGATTACCTCAGATGGGAGAATTAACCACTCAGATGAGATATACTTCTAAAATTACTCAGATGTGACAGGACATTTTTTCTTTAAAAATGACCCTCATTAAGCTGCAGCTGCTACAATATCAAGATGGATTCAAGAAAGAATTGGCATTTTACCTTTGCTTTAACTTCGTAGGCTTAACTTAGGCCATAGAAGTTTTTTTAGCAGAATCTGTAATATTGTGATACTTTTTTAAAATTAAATCTATTCATCTCCATACATTTTTTTTTACAGAAAAGGCTGACAGATCAATAGGCCAATGGGTAGAAAAAGGCACTTACATCGACATAGTTGGCATTAATGTAATCAGTCAGTTTTCCATCCTTTTCAGCAAGTTGTGCTAATTTAACCCTAGTATGATCATCTGCAGTAAAACAAGAGAGAAAATAAGCAATATTTCATAAGAATTGTATTCTTTCTTGTAAAAATAATGAAATGTATTTTTACAACATATAAGGCCAATACGGTAGCAATCACATATGCAAACATCCTCTTTTTAGGTATGAATCAGATTAAAAATTCTACTTTGCAGAAAAATAGAGAAACGAATCCAAAGTTTGAGGTGATTCAGAATCTAGTGGCCTGAACAGCAGCACGTGGGGTCATTTTAGCCACTATGGCAGATTTCCCCTATGGCCTCTAGCTGCT
The DNA here is from genome assembly GCA_910950805.1 of Acrocephalus scirpaceus scirpaceus. NCBI lineage: Eukaryota > Metazoa > Chordata > Aves > Passeriformes > Sylviidae > Acrocephalus > Acrocephalus scirpaceus. The sequence goes on from OU383777.1 coordinate 22,335,965, forward strand.
GCTTGTAAAGGTGTATAGGTCTTCCCTAAGTTCGGTGTCATGATTGCCAAATCTGCACACTGGGATGTCTCAAAATGTAAGCGGGCAGCAGCGTTGAGGAACTGTAGTTCCAAGTTAAAAGAGTGGACTCTGGAGAGCAATGGGACTGAAAATGCTGGTCATCTGAAGAGTCAGCCATCAGGGTGAGCAGAAGTGTTCTGTAGCCTGCATTGATTGTAAGAACTACACTTAAGTCACTTATAGAGGACAATTCTCACTACTTCAGCTGCCCTAAGCTGCCTCTGCACTGCTCTTTAATAAAACAACCCCTGGGCTAGCACCTTTTGTATGATCAGGTACAAATACAGTGGCAGAGGAAAATCCCTGAGTTTTTGTCCCTTTAGAGATATTGTTAGCCAGGGGGATTGGCATTTCTTGCTGCTGGTTTACATTGTCTTCTTTACATTCAGCTAGACAGCTGATTCTGTCACTTTTTTTTATTAAGCTTTAGAGATGCTGAATGCTGAAGATATATATAATTTAGAGCTTTCTTGTAATCAGAATGAAGTTGACATGCTATAGAGAGTTAAAAAAAAGTATTGAGCCACCAAATGACCAAAGACCCAGAGGCAATAGCTTGAAAGAGAGATTAACAAAACTAATAGATGTGTTTCAGAGAAGAGAAATCTGGGAGAGTGAAGCAATGGGAGAACAAGTGTACTGGCTGATGAAGCTGTGGTATTATGTTGTTGCCAGGCATAGTACAACATAAAACCAGAACATTTATGTTTATATATGACAGTAAATATATCCAGGGATTTTGAAGCTCATAGAGATAATAAATCACCATTATTCTAAATCAAAGATGTCAATCAAAGCTTGACAATCAAAGCTTCTTTGGCTTTCTAATGGCATTATAATGAAATATCCCAATTCCCCTTGGGTCATTGCTGAAGACACAAATATACCTTGCTAACACACTCTCACCAAAGAAGCAGAGTATCAGAGGACTAACTTGAAGAAATGTGAGATCTGATGCTAACTCCTCTCCAAGGAGCAGCTTCCTGAACAGTAGCTGGAGGTTTCAGTGTAGAAGTATTTTTGCTCCCACTAATAACATATAAATCTATACTTGTTTATAATTATTTCCCCCACAAAACAACAAGTCATGCTTTACTTACAAGCAACAATGTTTATGTATCGATTCTTATTCTTGTTGTCAGGGTGATTAGAGCTGTCTGATGTAATACCTAGATCTACAGTACAGCTCTGGATTTCCTGAAAAAAATATGTCACACTTTAGTAACTATTAAGATACATAAAATGTCTTTAAATACAGTAAGCAAGCATGAAAAGAACCACAACCTTATACCCAATTATCTATGATATTTTACAACTACTTCATTGCTAAAAAAATGCAGTGAAATAATTCCTTACCTGATAAAACTCTTTCAGTGTCTAATGAGGGAATGAATGCAAAAAAAGTAAAAAAAATCAAATTCCACAGCACAGAACAAATGGATAAGTGTTTATATAAATTACAATTACTATATGGAAAACAGTTATGGTCATGCAATATATCCATAATAATAACAAAACTGAATATTTTGACATAACTCCTAAAGGAAACAAAAGGTCATTTTCCCAGTTAAAATGCTGGCATGTCTTTTCCTATCTTTAGCTTTAGATCTTAGGCCAGTGAAAGCTTGTACATATGAGCAACATCACAGACTTTAGCCAGATTATCTATACATTTAACAGTTCACTGGAATTTTTATGTGTCCTTATAAATGCATTAGTTTCTCTGGAGAACCTTTTGCTCTCTTTGCATTCAGCTTCAAAAATCTCCACTGAAGCAGGACGGTTCAGCCAGCCTCACAGCACTCTGGGAAAAAACAGAGTTACAGCCCTCACTCAGGCTGCCAGAAGTTTCACAATGAAGCCAACAATTTTATGAGAGAGACAGACTTGACAAGAAGGGCACAAAGTCTGTAAACTCACAAAATTAATTGATTTTATTGATTACTTTTGCTGACAGGAAACTCGAGCATTTATAAGGTCCACACTTTTAAACAGGAAATACATTGCCATCACTAAAAGTACTAATGATGTTGCCCAACACTCTTTGTAATTAATTTTAATGTCAATCACTTTAATCTACTTATATATATATAAAGTGGTTGTCAGTTTAAAAATTAGATTTTAAATGAGTTATTTTGTAGTAATATAAAAAAACCCTTGTTACCCCCCCCAAAAAAAATCTGAACCACCCTTGTACTCTTTATATATATGCTAACTCTGTGAAGACAGTTACTATATTTCAGTTTTTTCCAATTTTCTAAGTTCTTTATCAGTAGAGAAAAGAACAGAACACTACTGGGGTAGTCCATAAAGCCAAAAAAGATCTCCAAGAAATGATGAGGACACTGATTTCTTTTGGTAATAGTTAAAACTAGCATGAAATATTTCAGAATATTTCACTTCAGTGACATGCACTATATTTTGATCACTGCCGTAATTTAGAAAAAGTAAAATTGTAGGAAAAGATCTATTTAGAATGAACAATCTGATTCTGTATTGCTGTACTGACTAATGGTGAAAGAACTTTGTATCCATTGTATTTACATACAGTCCTTCAACATCCGCTCTTTTCAATAGCTAGTCAAGCTGGAGTCCAGTTCCATCAGTGCATATGAACATGTGTAATGTATGAATATGTACTGGACATTCACAAGTGTTTACAAATTTGGTCCCACAATCAAATGGATATTCTTAATGTTGAATGAGTCGAAGAAGAAATGCTGATGAAGAAGGTTATGTGAAGGACATGGAATTTTTGGTCCACTAGATAACAATATATTGGCTGGGGAAATAAAAGCAAAACCTAAAGATACAAAACTCTGAATTTTTACTTTCATTATTGTATTTGCAACACAAATATTACAATTGTATTTTGAATTAATATAGATCTGTTAAAATACTTGTTTTCATCCCAACTGACTGATTTTATTAGAAATCTCTTGTAAAAATTGCTAATAGCACAGCTTTCATTACAGTATTTGGGGTTTTAATGTTTATGTGAATTAGGTTAGAACGTATCCATTCTAACTTAATTTGCATAACTGCAATACACGAGTGTGAAAAACAATGAAGATCATTAGTTACATATGGTGATAGTAACATTATATGGTTAGAGCATATGTTTCAACATTTTAAAAACCTCTTATGAACCATATACTTTAGGAAAGGAACTGTAAAACTTTCACTACCACACAGGAAGACTACATTAGCTCCCCTGTTAATCAGAAGTCTTGTCACGTGTACTCATTATTACTTCCATTATATTTTCTCTGTAAGTGGAACAACCAAATGTGGGTAGCTTCTGCAAAATTCAATTGTCATTAGTATTGGAAAAGCTTTAGATCTAACACTGTATCTGATAAACCATATACATTATACTACCTTTGAATAATTTATTCACATAGTTATTCAGTATTTTATCACAATAATAAATATTCCTGCTTGTATTCCAGTCCTGTTAGCTTTTAGGAATCTCCCTAGGCTTTATGCAGACTCCATACTGGGCTCAAAGCACTCACATTTACATGCATTCATGAAATTGGTGCCCAAGTCAGAATGCCCCAATTTTTGTTTGCAGTTATTTAAACTTAACATTATTTGTATGTGCTAATAAAAAGATTATATCATAGAGCCATACCTCAAATTCTTCAGAAAAACCATTACTTGCATGTAAATCTGCAACATGTTTGGGAAAATGCTTTATTGGAATTGCTCCAACATCATCTTAGGGGTGGGAAAAGACAAAAAATATATTTATGTAGAATAAAAAGCCAGTGACATATAATGAAGTTCATACGTAGGTAATCCACAAAACATCCTGAAATAAAATTCTTGGCATGAACTTTGAATATACAACTCCCCAAAACCACAATATTCTTTGACGCCATTAACATTTCTAAAATATGTTACCTAACACTTGTACATTTGTAAATTATTATTTGGAAGGAAGATAATGAAAATGCCTTGCTAGGTCTTGCTCTGTCTGTAAGCTCCCTAAATCAAGGTGCTGATTCTGCAAGATGCTGAGCTTGTCTGTAATAGAAGAATGCACAAAATTCCCTGTGAAGTCAAGGAGATATGGGAAGATTATCTGTTTGCTACAAGATGTTCAAAGGGAGACAGCAGAGCTCTGAATAATACTGATAAAGTAGGAATGATTAGGCAGAGTTGTCTGGGTGCTCGACGCTGATTACTGTTGCACTGGAACTTGGATCCAGTATATGGACAAGCCACATAGTACCAAGTCTACTAAATTAGAGCAGCATTATGCCAGCATCCTTGTATTAACTGAAAGTCACATGTTTGCATTGGCATCCAAAAGAAATAGGAATTAATTTTCATATTTTACTACATTAGTGAATACCTTCCATACAGATTTTTCTCCCAGCTCTCCTTGTGATTCTATGATTACCTACTGATAATAATCTTATGTCTGATCATGGCAGTGCTGACCACAGATTTTCACATCAGGCTTCATACTTCAAGTTTTAAATGGAAGATTTATGTTTAAGACTTTTTGACTACCCACAAATAAAAAAATCTACACTCTAGAGGAATAAATGTGATCAATGTAATGCCTCCATTTTACTTTATACAAAAGACCACTTGTGTAAAATATGCATGAAGAATCACATAAAAAACCTTTGGGACTTTTAATCTTCTCTTTACTGCCAATATGCTATGTAAACAAAGTCATCTGTTTGCTAATTATCTGCTTAAGGATGACATTATTTCACTTAGTTTTGGTTCTGAAGAATAATTTTATTGGAGGTTTTTTAAGCCTTTCATGGTTTAAAAATATGTTTATTTCACAATCTGTAATTTCATCACCATTTCATATGCGAACAAAATGTCAGAAACATTGAACGAAGACTAATAATTTTAGCTTTCAGTTACCAATAATTTGTTGATTTGTACTAAGATGCATCTGGTCTTCTGCTTATATGACTGGATCTGAATACAAAAAGTGAATTTATCCAGTTAAGCCTAAGAGAAGCTGAACAAATGTGTAACACAATATTCACACTTTGGAAATGAAACCTGGCATGAAATGTTTATCCTAATGATATGCAAACACAAAACCAAAGGGAAGGTAAATGACCCAAAGAGTGAGTACAATAATGGAGAAATAGATTGTAAGTTTTGTTTCCTTGCCCACGCAAATCTCCCAATTCAATCACTTCTGAACCCAGGGGATGTATGTCATATCTGGATGACAGTTATCACTTCAAACTACTTAGAGTTTGATAGTGGATCTGAATCCTATCCTGTAATTCATTACTACTTGAATCCATCTTTGAATTGTGCTGTGAAAAGCCATGGCATTTTCTGTGAATAACTGCAGATCTCCTATCTCTGCCAAAGAAAGGAAGGAAAATTTAATATATAATTCTGTGGAAGGAAAACTTAATACATAATGAGATCTGTGGAGTGTGCTTTTGGTCACAGCCATAAGAATTAAACTTAGAATTAAACATAACACTCTTCCTGCCTTACACTCTTCTCTAGTGTTATATTGTAATTAGATGCAATTGTAAAATTACACTGCTGAAACACTTGTGCAATAGAAAACACAATAACTGTTCACTTGACATCTGTTGCAGGCAAAATAAAACAAAACTATTTCCTCAGTGCTTGCAGCTTTTTCCATAAAATATTTTGTGCATCCTCGGTCAGTTGTTTTTTTTTTTTTTTTTTTTTTTTTTTTTTTTTTTTTTTTAAGAAAAAAAAGTTCTCTGTAGTATTTATCACCATTTCAGCAGGAAAACCTCCAGCTTCAAAACATGCATTTTAGGCACTCAGAATAAGTGCAATAGTTGTAATTGCAATTATGACAATGGAAAACACTTTCGCCCCAAGGTGAGCTGGTCAGGAAAAATTGTAAGAAAAGGATACATTTGTAGTGCAATATAGTTAATGATGGAGAGTTAAAGCAGAGATTTCCTATAATGATTGCTGCTTAACATTCATATATAATCATGTTTTCTGAAATCAAGACGTAGCTCTGTTATTTAACCATTTAGGAAAAGGTTATGCATCTCCTAACAGTGGCAATCCATACAAGATGCATTTGAAGATGTCTACAATTCAGTTTCAATGGAAGCCCAGTGTTTGGGATTTATTTAATTAAACGTGTTTACTAGTTATTCACACAAAGGCTGATTTTCTTCTGTTAGTCATTCCATGAAAACCCATCCCTTGTATAATAGCACAGTTTGCAAAAGCATTACTTGTGAAACAAGACAACCTTGTCTCATAAGCGAGAATGTGGCGTAGGATCCGCTTCAGAATGAATCTATTTTGGGTTTAAACAGCTGAATGAAATTAATCTATTTAATTCTACACAGACTGAAAAAGCTGGAATGCTGCATGTGCTCCTCTGATACTCTTTGAGGAAACAAACAAATAGATGTGCTGGATATAGAATCAGAAGATGTCAAAAATATTCTGAACTTCTGTATTATTTTTGTGAAAGGTTCACATAAATTTACATAGTAATTATGCTAGTAAAATATGTAAGTATAAGAACACACTGTAATTGCAAGTGAAATGCAGACAGATGAGACACATCCCCATCCTGCTGGTAAAAAGAATAGGACATGTTCTATACACAGGTGACAAATCCAATTAAAGGCAGAAACACAACAGAATATGTTGCTGGTGTAATCTTCTAGAGCTATTTAGTGTAGCTCAGATGGCAACATGAGCAGCCACTCTAGTGAGGCTACACTTAAAATGGCTACAAAGCACAGAGTATCCTTGAGGCAACTCTGTAAGCTGAAGATATTTCTCTTCCATATTACCTATAGGAGAGACTATTAGTAACACAAGTCTGCCAGTATCAAGTGTACCTGTTTACACAGATTTGTACAAAAGGTTACAAATCTCTGGTTTACAAATGTTATAGCATATGAAGAATTCATATTGACACATATAAAGCAGCATCTTCCAATAGTTAACACCAATCCACAGAACAGTTGCCAGAAATACCTGAGACTGGGAAGATTGGAGCTGGGGGAGCAGAAATCACTCGAGGTGATGTATTATCCTCTAAATAAAAATGAGCAGTCTGGAAACATTTCCTAGAGAGAAACAAATATACAAAAATATTGGGAAAAAAAAGCAAAGAAGAAAGAAACCAACAGAACCCCACCAAAACATTCTCTGAGATGATTTGGAATTCTGACATTATTGAGTCAGAAAGAAAAATCATGGTTTTGCAAATCAATTTTCATAGAGTATCAAATGCTACTGCTACAAGATAAATATTCCCCCAGCATATCACTAAATTATGCATACAACATGAAGATACTACATTACCTCAGCATAATACATAGTTCATGCATCTTTACCTATACCAGAGGCAGAAGATAGAGCACACATCAGACATAGTGACAGCTGAAAGAGAAACTCTGCATCAGGAGCTACTGTAGATGCTGCACAACTCCAAATACAAAAAATGCCACTGTCTTCCTTACTTATCCAAATTCACTTAAATAGTTACTGTTCCCCTTCATGTGATGATGCTAGCCTGAAGATGGAGCAGTGTACGAGATCAGTTCTGGTAATTCATTGATAGATGCTACTGGAGACACGGAAATGCAATAAAAGACAACATGCCCTGTAACAGCCAAAACAGTGGCTCTAGAACTACTGTGACTGGGGCTAAACAGCTTTTCATAATCTAATCACAACACTTTAACCAAGGAGGACTGCCCAAAGTTGACAGACAGAAACAGGGAAATTTCTATCTGCAGGAGATGCCAGCTTTGTTGCAAAAACATTGAAGTATGAATGCAAATGGAACCGGCCTTAACAATGACCCACAATGTTATTTGTATCTGTGCTGTAATCCAGATGTGAAGATAATAGGAATAGCATCTGTTAAGAATCCAAGCTATTCAAAGGAATGAATAACCAACTGCTTCTGTAAGCATTGCAAAGCCTCTGTAATTAAAAAATCTCCATATGATTAGACATGCTAATAACAATCTTAACTTTGGGTCACTTAATCTCTCTGAAATATTATTCACTGATCATTAAATTTAAAAAGAAATATATGGATCATGAAAATACTAATCTCATTTTATATTTACAAGATTCTGCTTCCTCAAAACTGTTGGCTACAGCTATTGTATGATTGTTTGTTATTTTGTGCAATCACTGTTATTTTAAATTCTGTACCGTTCCTGTATCACTGCAGTCATAAAATCCCTCATATAATTGTTATAAACCAAAATAAATTTTAAAGATACTGAGAAATAGATAGGGAATATGTGGGTGTTTTCATTCTTTCCAGAACCATTAATATAGATAATAAAGACTTTGGTAAGCTTATTTGAATTAAGAGTCTGGGAAACAGGCCCATATTCTTGGAATGTGTTGGGCATTTTCTATCAGTGTACAACACAGATCCTCTTAATACACAAGAAAAATCAGACAGCTACCTAAAAGGGAAAACTGAGGTATGCAAAATAGTTCTGGTAATTCACTGACAATTAAATCTGAAGCCCAACTAGAATTCTCTAAAAGCGATGTTCACAGACAAGCTTTGGCTTTGCATGAGATATTTGAGGCAATCCTATCTGTTATGTACTTGGTTTTCCTTAGAAATGGCAATTTTGGATGCAGACTAAGAACACATTCAGGAGATACCTGGGAACATCCTTCTAAATTTTAGAACCTCTAGCATCAGTTAGTGGCTGCTGAGGTGAGAGAGGCTGTCTCAATGCTAATCTAATCTAACTAATCCAGAGTTAGTATCAGAACTGTGTGTGAAATATCTGTGAGATCCAGGCAAGCCTCCAAGTCTTCAAATCATTAAACACTTTGGAAAGTCTGGCCCTGTCTGCTGGGCACAGCAAATGCTGTATTGTGTTTATTAAAAACTGCACCAACCAAACATGCCAAGCACTCTGATGCTAGAGCTCCAAATCCAAAAAGTGTCCTTGCCTCAAACATCTACTGCTTGTGAACAGCCATCATATGTAAGGTTTATGGACTAATGTTGTCACCTACTTGCTTGAGAAAAGATTGAGCTATGAAGAATTTAATTAGCATAATGACTTTCACATCTAAAGCTGTACTTAAAATGTCCTCATATTATGCCATACACTCATTATCCCTCACTGAGCCAATGTATTTTTAATCTTTATAAAGTTAATTGTGGCTGAAAATAAATTACACGCTTAGCACATTTGGGAGACAAATTCATAGCAGTTGATTTAACCTCTAAAAAGACTCATAAATAGGCACTCCATCTGCTTCTGCATCAGCACTGAAAGCCTTCATGACTAAATCTAATGTTAATACTCACATCTTGTTAATTATCACTTGTTGTTAATGAAGAAAGTGATGACTATTTTAAACTTTTAGACAAAGGTTCCATCACTCAATAACCTGATTATTTAATTTACACCTTTCATCACAGCACTTAGCTCTCCAACCTAAAACTGTAATTTGTAATTTAGACACTGCACTTGCTCAAACACACTCTTTATATATGCGGGCAGTGAATTAATTACAGTGTCTGGATCTGTACAGTAGCAGCACTTTGGTCTGACAGGAGGGATACTAGATCTGAATCAACACTTCAATGGGAACTACTTGGGACTACAAGACTAAGCCTCAGACTGTGGGCGACACAGATTTTCAAGCACTTGGGCCCCTGGACTTTGGCTGAGAACGTGTGCTTACTTCTACCCTGGGGCAGGGACTGCCAGAGCTTGGCTGGGATTGTGGCTGAGGCTGGCAAGGAGCACGGCACCCTGTGTGCATGGGACTGAGTGTGTGTGCAGTGCTCCTGCCCCAGGGACTCAGGTAGGGAGCTGAACTCTGCAAGCCAGAGGCATCTGGGAGAGGATGTGTTTGTGCTTCTGCTGCTCATGCAAAATGGTCTTTGCGGCATGACTACTTCCTTCTCTGAGAACTTCAGTGTCTTTTGACCTCACAGGATTATCTGCCAGTAGGTATTCTCAAACACTTACTAGATTTTTTTTTTTAATGTTCTGATAATTTAAAGATCTGGGGAAGCTGAAGGATCTATAAGTGGATCCCCAATGGATACCAATTATTCAGTTTTTAAATAGCTGCACTTAATTTTATGTGTTTGTCAACTGGAATTTTAATTGTTAGATTTTATTAAGACTTTTATTTATGACATGGCACACTGTTGAGAAGCTTTTCGCTGTATGGATGGATGAGTGTGGCTTTTGTATATTTAAATCTGGTTTAAGTGTTTCTGCATGTGCAAGTTTAACAATCCTCAGAGAGGGTTCTCAACTCTGTTCCCATAAACTTATCTCAGGATTCAAGGCATTAGTTCAAATCATGGCTAAAAAAAATTAATGTTCTCTGACAGATTTGTTTCAAATTATATAGGGTGGTAGAGGAAAATTAAAATTCAAATAACTACTGTCATCAGGCTGGTAATTTCTAAAGCATTGCTATCACAAAATGTCTAACAGGCTGCATGACAGGCAGCTGATACTCAGTATGTCTACAGATGCAAATGGACCTGGAAATGCATTATCAGTTTGTGGTTCATGTCATTAGAGCTGGTCTCTTACTACAACTCACATATGTTTTTTGAGAAGTAATTTTGAATAGTACAGCTCCCACTGATAACTGTTACCATGTTACTACTCTTCCAGCTCTTTAATAATAAAAGTTATAAAATCTGATCTGCATACACATAAATAATTATGCAAAATGGTAATAATGAACCCATCAATAAAAGAAGACAGCAAGCACATTCAGGGATTCCTCCCACATCTCTGCTGCAAGAACTCAGAAAGTAGACAGATACTGAAAGAAATGGATCGACTCTAGATTTGGACAGAAAATTCTTTCTGAAGCTATTTAAAACAGCACGACCACTAAACAGGGCAAAGAATCTCCTTGTTTATTCAACTGTAATCTTAATCATGCTGACGAAATGAAAGGAAAATGACATTGCTTGAAAATTGCTGGAATTACAAAAGACAAAAAACCAGGGTAGTTAAAAATTGTGTATTTTCCTACTGGTAATTATTCAATCTTTAGACAATATTGCCATTAGAAGTTCTAATCCCTGTCAGAGAAATAAATATCTATCAAAAAAAGATTGAATTTGTGCCTAATGAGATAGTGAAGAGATTGAGGAATTTCCTCAAGTGCTGATTAACAATTTCATTTAACAAAAACCCAAAACCAAAACCCAAACAACAGATGGCACAGAATTATTTTTCCGATACAAGTCATTAAAGTGAAGAAATAAATAAGTTTGCCTTTCTTTAACCTTGAGAGACTGGAACTTGTTGCTCTTGGTAGTTATTTGGTTTTAAACTAAATAACACACTTTCTGCATATTCAAATAAGAAGCTAATAGTGGAAACAACTCAAAGCACTATTCACTCAAGTGACCAGCTGAGAGAGATCAATGGTTTTTCTGGACTACCATTGTAAAAGAAATATAGAATAACTTCTTGCAAACCTAAATGCTTTTATGAACTTTAGTAAGTGAAATTAATTGGCCCAAATTTGGGGGAAAAAAAAGGTGCATTATACAAAGAAACATTAACACCTAAAAGCAATCATTTCAAAACAAACTAAATCTAACTATTAGAAAAATCTTACAGAGTTTCTACTAATATTTTCCAGGCCTAATGAAATCTGCATAGCAATGAAGTTAATATTCTGATTTTTTTTCCAGTCTTTAAAAAGAGTTGAGTGTTTTGGCAAGTGTAAAGTCCTATCTATGATGCATAGTCCTTATGTTGCATTCTCCTGAAATAAGAAATAGTTACTGGTGTTATCATAATGCTAAGAGAATTCTGAGGATTAACAATAAAAGAGCTCCATATTTTATTTTGTAGTACACAAGAGACACAGAAAAGATTAGAGTCAAGGCAAGAAGATATTATTGCTAACGGGATTTTTGTTTTATTTTTGAAAGACCTGTTTTACAGAATTGTTCATTCCCAGAGAAAGGATACAAAATGAACACAATGTTATTTGACAAAAACATGCTTGTAACATGTAGGATTACTAGAGCTGCACTGTACAATCTAGGTCTTTAAATGTATGGCCTTTGGCAACTACAAGAGATTTCAAATACTGCTCAGCATCAGGGATGAATCCCTTTGGAAGTTGAATATGAACAATCATGTTGCATAACATGAATGACAGGAAAAGATTCTCAGTATGCAAGTGGTTAACTGGAAATCCTGGGATGAAGAACAGAATTATCCAACTAAGCATAAACTAAGAAATGAGTTTTGCAATTATTACAGCAATTAACTACTACTTTGAAAAGAAGAAGAAATCTTTCTCAAGGTTCACTTATCAAGTGCCCTTAATCATGGCAAAGGCTGTCTGACTCAGTAGCACACTTGCCTGGAACAAAGGATGCTTGAACTCAGTTTCTCCAACCTAGTCTGTTCAGGGATGGAATAAATTCTGTCCCCATGTGGGACACATCCTGATAGGCTGACAGAAAACCAGTGTCAGGAGACTAGAAGAAAAGTTAGTAAGCACAATCCTGACATCACAGCTTAAAGATTACAGTAGTCAGTAGTTTGGAAAGGGCCAAAGTTATTGGTTTTCCACCATTTTTTTTTTCATTTTACATTAAGCAGGATTATTTGGGATGAAAGAGGAAGAAACAAGACCTGGAGGCATCTGAAAGAAGATGTTTGGGCCTGTCTTCCCACTTCTTTGTACAATCCCTGTAAGAGCAAGGTCCTGCTGCTGGCTGCTAGTTTATGTGTTAGCACAGCAGAAGTAGGATCAGGTTCCTGGCAATCACTGAAGTAGAAGTTTTTGCAACTTATTTCCCCCTTCCAGCCCACCACAGCATTTCCTCCATGGAGAATGTCTTAGGGCTGTGCAGGGGTTTTAAGAGCTCAAGCAGATATGTCCCTAGGAAGTCTGACTTTAACTAGAACCAATGGAAGAGCGCCAAAACCTTGAGCATTACCAAAACTACATACTGCCAAGTGGCTGACAAAGTTCCTGCTGCATTTTTAGTTCAGGTCAACTTGCAGTATTTCACACAATGCTTGACCGAGTTTGGGGCTAGCACAGGGCAGAGGCCATCCCCAGCAAGTGATGTGAATGCAGCCACTCTTTTTATCCTCTCTGAGGGAAGTAATTTCAGATGTATGGAAGAGATCTGTGCCAGGCTAGCTGGTCTGTTTTATTTCACAGTGTGGATACAGATTTTTGCTCTTACTGATATGTTATAATGACTTCTAATAACCATCAATTCTCTTTATCCTGGTTTTTTTGGTTTGGTTTTTTGTTTGTTTGTTTGTTGTTTGTTTGTTTTTTTTCCTGGCCTATCAATTTATCAAGTCACAGAGAAACACGTCCATGTGGAAACCTGAGCACAGGTGCACAGGGAAGACATCCTCAGTTATCCACTAAAGCTTTTTAAAGACTGGAGGGCTAATTTTAGTTTGTCAGAATCACAAAGTAGAATGACTTTTTAATCACACAACATCCTAAGAGCTACTCCAGTAAGTGATCTTCAACCAGTTATATTATTACAGTATCATTAGTAGAGACCCCTTTCTGTCTTCCTCAGAGTGTCAGCTACAGCACACTCCTACAGTGCCATATGAATTGCTTATTTACATAGTCCTGTTGAGGACCATAGATTCTCATTCTAAATTTATAACTACCTTTTTTAACCGTTAAAGGATTGGAAAGATAGTAAATAGTCCCATGCCATATATTTATTTTTCTTCTCCCTCTTGCTTTCCCAGTGCTCTGGAAGTGATTTGGTTTCTAGGCATCAATCACGAGTTATTGTTTACTAAGGTCTATCATTATGGGAATAAACTATTTGCAGTGGTTAAACCCTCTGCAAAGAAAAAAAAAAATTGCAGTTGAGTATCTTGGACAGAAACCACCTTATTTTGTCACCTTTATGACACTGAGCAATATGAAGTCTAGGTAAGAGACAAGATCCAGTCTCCCTCCTGTAAACCAGATCAATAACGCAAACCAAATTTTTCAAATCATCGCTCTTTAGAACTGAAAAAAAAAGATCAACCGAAAAACAACTTACCTCCAGTAAATGAGAATACCCACAAGAATCACTAGACAGATAAAAGTCAGGGCTGATACGACCACAAGTGGTATAACTGTCTTCTTCTCTGATTCCAGACTCTCAGCTAGACCAATACGAGACTCATGGCTAATATTACTTGCCTCTGCAGTCAGAGAAAATTGAAACAGTCCATGTTTAAATTCTAAGAAATGCACAGCACAGGTGAATGTGTCTTATAATGAGCCTACTTAGTATCACTTACCTCTATTTTTTACTATGTACCGCAGAAAGTTTATACATTTGCAAACCAGCTTACAGAAGATAAGCAGATAGAGGGTAAAGCAAAGTGTTCAAGCTTATGTGACTCAGCCTTCCAGCAGTGGAGACTTCTCTTTGTAAGAATAGCAGACTGTTGTTAAAATTCAGAAGAAAGGGTTTTTTTATTTTAATCTGTTTTATTAGCTGAAAGCCAAATGAGTTAAGAAATTTGAATACATAATATTGGAATGTGCATTGGAATTGATATTAAACTGTCAGTCATATAATGCAAATCACTTCTCTGGCTAATAGGTTAATATGAAAATTATCTTGCAATAGTCTTTATGCGCTTGTTGTATTGCAGTTTAGCTTTCTTTATTTTTATCCATCGCCCATTCTGTAAACTGATACAGATACACCCTGCCTCCTTTGAATCCAATTGCCTCTTTCAACTATACTGGAGCCAGAATTAAATTTCCCACCTCCACCTTTACTGGTGATCAAATCATTATTTAGATATTGTTTTGGTTTCATATTTCTGTGAGCCATATAATGTTGGCTGGAAGAAATATTTGGACATAGGAATCTGTACAAAGATTAAAACAATGTATTTTATAATTTTATTAAAGAAGGAAACACAATGGTGAACAACACCAATGCTTTATTTTTAGCTTTAGCCATATCTCAAGAAGTATTTTAAAGTTGTGACTTTGATGTAAAGTAACTGGCTTATTTCAATCTGTGCAGTTTACTGTGGGCATTATTTGAGTTAAAATGCAGAAATAATAATTTTTGCACTTTTTGGCATTAAACTCCTAGATTGTTTCCTGGTTTTGTGAACAGTTCTAATTCAATGAATTTTCTGGATAAGATTGGAATTTTGCTGTACAGAAAACATCTGCACTCCATTGGGATTTCAAGAGACCAATTCTACATGAATGAAAAGCTTTTACACAAAGGGAGGAAGGAATGGAGTTGAATCTGGAAAAAAAAAAAAAAAGACAGCAAATTACATGCTCTAAATAGGATGTGAAAAAACAAACGGCTTCACACAGTACAGATTTCCAGGCAGCTCTATTTGCTTCCATTTTCTTGAGTTTAGAGGCTTTCGGGACTTTATTTGCAAAAAGGTCTAGGCTCTAATTTTGCAGATGTCTTCTTGGTTTTAATTCAAAATACACTTTAACACCCGTATCAATCACTTCTCTTTAAATTCTGCAGCTCAATGGGCAAAGTAATTGAAGGCACAAAGTTGCTTCTGAAAAATCTCCACGTTTCTGTTGAGTAGGTTAAAATTGGAACTTCCTATTGATTTCAGAGAAAAACTATGTGTGTGCATGAGAAAACTCATAATGTTCCCTTTGAAACAGTCAGATTTGCTTATCCAACTCTGGACTAATTCACAGCATAAAATCCAATCCTATCTGTGTGATGACAGGGTTCCTTCAAACTTCATGACCATATTCTATTAGGACTCCTCCCACGGGGAATGAAGTGCAGGCTTCTCCTGTAACAGAGGGTTTCTCGCCTACTTGGCTATCACTCCAATGATGGCACCTGAAAAGGCAGTCTCAGCTATAGCAGGATTTCTTTGATTTCTAATAACTAATATGTTTGGATCCTTCACGTATTTATTTCTAATTATTTGTCTTAGCTTTTCTACAGAAGGTGAAAGGTTTAGGTAGTCATAGAGATCTTATGGAGAAAATCCTAGTTCAGCATAATTATGCATCAACAACTACAAGAATGGGAAAAGTTTAAATGACAGTTTTTTCCTGTAATGGCCACAACAAGAAGACATTTCACCAACTTCTGCAAAATCCACTGCAATGTATAAGTAAGTTCTCAGGTGAGAGATTAGTTTTTGTGTTTGTTTCATTTCTTTATAGTTTAATTAAGCAAATACGTCTTTGATTTAAAGGAGACTGTGTTAGACATGCTAAAATTGAATGTTCAGTTTATTAAAAGCCAGTATTTGGCATTATGTGTTGGAAAAACGTAATGCACATGAAATGATACTGTGGCATCTTTCAATAATATTTAGAAGACAAGCTAAGTCTCCTCCTCCTCCAGTATGTATAATCCTTTTTGAGTTACTATTGGTAAAAATTCAAATTACACCCATTATGTAAACTCCCAATATCTTATGGCAACTCTCATTCATACCAGTAACATAGATTTTGAAATACTAATGTTATTTTTGAAGGAACGTTATGCATTTTACACGAAGTGGTAACTACTTACCAGTGAACTAATTCACTTATTGATTCAGTTTTGTAACACCTACCTTGTTAGGACTCTTAGTAATGTCAATGTTTTTTATTCTTTTTTATTTTCATTTTCTATTTTCACATTCTACCAGCCCCAACTATATCGAGTGTCAATTTACCACCTGTTCATATTAGCATTCCGTTGCTCATGAGGAATACAACCTTTTGTAACTCAACTGTGTATTTATTTGTAAGGCTGGGCTGAAATCTTCCCATGCTTTGTGAATTCCATTCCTTAATGGGTTTAGTTGAATGATACTGCCCTCTACAGATGCTGCAAGTACATAACAGAAGTTTAATTTATTTTTTAAAAGACCAATTCAACTTTGTTGTTTGGTTTTTTTCCCAAAGATCACGGATTATTTTTGACTTGATTCTTTGATTTTCAATTCTCTAACTCAAGAAGGGATGAAAATTATGTGTCTAGATACTTCAGATTTTCCACAGTGTATTTTTAAATACAAAGGAAATGTGTTCCGAGTTTTGACTTCTGACTTTATCCTTGGAATCATGGGTTGCAAATACTCTCGCTGAATTAAAGAGGAATAAATAAGAAAATAGCATTAAATATAAACAACTAGAGGAGAATTTGGCTCTACTTTGGGAATACGCAAATCTGGCACAAAAATTCTGCATCTCACTGAAATCTGAAAGCGGCATACACAGAATAAAAATGAATGCTTTTATGAGTTCAGATGAATCAGAATCAAACTAACATCTTCGTCCTTGTTCAGCCTCTTAGAAAACACAAAAAAATGTGCTGCTCTAAGTTTAAAAGAGAATATGAGAGGTTTGTTTGAGGCATGGCTTTCCCTGGTGGTATTTCCATAAGGGCAGCACTTGTCTTTGTATAGAGAACCTAAGTCTCTCTCAAAGCTTGAAAACTAAAAGCAACAATTAGCACTGAAACAATTTTGGTTTCAGATTTTGCACGACTCAACTTCTGCTGACAGTATGCATCTATCCAAAAGCAGAGCATCAATAACCTTACTGAAGAATATTTCAGGTGCAGTTTTAAGTAGCCAGAAGTAGCATTCACAAGATAGCCAGCTCAGCATGAACCCCTGTTCCCAATGCTTCCTTAATCACACCCATTGGCACTGTTATGTTCTCCCTCTACTATCTGTAGATAAACCTTCTCATTCTCTATGGCACAAAAGTATCCCCTCACAGCTTCCCATGGTATCCATTAGACTTATCCATAACTAACCTGCCTCAGAGATGTTGAATACTGATGATTGATCACTAGTAACAGATGAGGCTGATGATTGTGATGATCCAGGAGTTAATTCTGAGTTACCTGCTTCAACTGCCCCTTCAGTGTCTCTCTCATTATGGTCGGGAAAACTGAAATCTGTTGAAGTTTCATTATCATTAAGGCTATCTGAGGTACCTTGGCCAGAACCACTTTCTTCATCACTTGTCAAAACAGCCCAAGACTTAGATTCAGATGTGTTTTGCAATTGGGCTCTAGAAGTCTGAATGTGATTCTCCAAAATTTTCATGTTGTTGTGCTTCTCAGGTATCACACTCGCTGTCAAAGTTGGTATGGATGTATAGTTACGTCTGTCCATGGCACGGTTTATCTGACTGTCAGATGCAGCAGTAGAAAACTTCTCTTCTTCAGATTTCTCAGAATGTGAACTTATAATTAGGTTACTCTGATCCTTATTATTTACCTTTGTATTTTCATCCTCTACTACCATATCCTGATCTTCTCTATGGGAAGTGCATGCGATGCAGTTACTTACAGGGAAGCCATCATCATATTCATCGTAGTCATCCTCAACTACAGAAGACCACTGTAAATCGGTACTGGACATGATACTAGGAGACAACCCAGAGGATTCTCTAGAAGGAACCAGCAACCTGTTCAAAGTTACAGGGATCTCACTTTTGGAAGGAACAGCTGTAACCGACATAAGTATATTCGGTAAAGGAAGAGTGTGATGAACGGACACATCAGAACCAGAAACAACTGCAGGCATATGAACAGGATCAAAACCAAGCGTAGAACTTGAAGAGACACTGTCAGCCTCACTTCTTTCAAAAACACTTGAAGAGATATGGCTGTCTGTAGGAGTAGCTACACGTGATGATGTGTCCCCTGTTAGGAAGGGAGTTGTTACAGTGTTCGCTGCCTGGGACAGAAAGGCATTTGTATTTTCTAAACTGGTCAGCTGGAATGAAACATCGCTACTGTACAATGAAGGCATAACCTTCTGAACATCTTCACTGTTAAATAAACTGGATGAAACGTCTTTCTCACTTGCATAAGAAAAAGATAAACCTTGAAGTGACGCTGTGGGCTTACTAAAAGTGTTTGACATCATATCAGCAACAGAAGGTGCAGATGTAGAATGCAGCTTGCTTTCAGTTGTTGCAGAACCTGGTGCCATTTGATGCAATATTTGGTCAAATGTAGAACTATCTTTTTGAACCCTTGAGCTTCCAGCCAATATTGGATCACTAGGCACAACTGCAGCTGTATTAAACAGAGCGCCATCGCCAGAAGATTGGAAGGAGGACTGCAGGAATGCTTCATTATTTAATGTAGCTGAGGTCTCATAAAAGTACAGCTGAGTCGAGGATAACATTTTGCTATAAGCAGGGACAGAGAGAGCTTGATCTGAGCTTGCACTAAGCATAGGTTTAAGCAAAGTGTCATCAAAGGCTGGAGTTGTAACATGCAAAGGCTGAACAGAAAGGCGCTTTTCTGTAAGTTTACTAATATCATGATCAAGTATCTTAGTAGTGGGAAAAGTAAGAGAGACTGGAAGGATTCCCTTTGTGCTAGAAACAGGAAGTGGGCTTTCTTGCAGAGACTTACTCTGCTCAATTAGAACATTATTAGAAACAGATGTAGAAAGTTCATGTATCACTTTACTTTCAGCACTGGAAGCCATTTCACTTAAAGAGGAGGAAATTTTCAGTTTTCTCTCATCTCCATATACAACATCACCTTTTTGAAGCATCTTATTAACATCACTAAACCCAGATGATTCATATGGAATCTCATCAATAAAATCAGAGGAAGAAACGTTAAGTACTCTCAAAGTATCTGTATCAGGCAAAAGGGACTCACTACCAGAGTATGCTTCAGACCAATCCATGTCACTAGATAGAGAGTGCGTAGACTGCAGCAAAGTATCAGCTTGTGATATTACAGAAGAAGGTTTATGCACCAGTACATTATTGTAACGGCTAATTAAAGAATCTTGATGAAATATGTCAACAGAATCATGCACAAATTCTGCAGAGTCATAGGAAACAGTAAAGCTTTGTAGGGAGCCCACATTACCAGACAAAGCATAAGGAAGTTCAGACATTGTAGATAGTACATGCATATTTAAATCACTGCTGGATGGTTCAACTTGAGAAAATATGTGAGTTCTATTATGACCAAATATCAGTGTCTCTGAAGCAGCATGAGTGGTCTGATGTGACACCACATCAGCAAATTGAGCAAGGCTTGGCTGTATTAATGGATCACCCTCTGCCAACGTCAAAGAAGCATGCAGGGACACCTTATCACTTGCAACAGCTGGAGTAGCACTTTGTGGAAACACTTGAGAAACTGTATACAAACGGTGAAACATTTTACTACTGGAGGAAGCAGAGGAAAATGTAAGCAAAGGTACATCATCATAGGAAGACAGGGTGGGTTCAAATGACACATCAACACTGGGAAATACAGGTGTAGCATGCAAGGTCACATCACTATCTGATGTAGCAGGGGTAGTGTCGAGCATCTGAGAGTCAAACAATAAAGGGGTGACTAGAGGAAACACTTCACTACTGTAGGAAGGTTGAAGAGGTATCTCACCATTATAGACTGGCTGAGTTGTCTGAGAGAGTACCTCACTGGCAGCAGAAGCAGAACCATATTCTCCAGAGCTTGAAGAGATAGAGTGAGGTGACAATTCAGCAGAGGAGAAAGCAAAGGTAGAATAATGTGGCAATTCTAAATCCGCATCTGAAGTGTCTTGTGAAACCACTGGGCTGCTTGAATAGGGCACCGTAGTTGGCTTTAATCCCTCTACATAAGCATCAGTGTAACTGGTCTGAGAAAATTGCCCGCTAGGCGATGTATCAACAGATGGAGTTGCTGGATCTGTAGCATTACGAAACCATAAATTTCCATCAGTGGAAGAAGTATGCTTTGGAGGTTCATCGGAGCTTGAGGGTGCTACAACTTCTGAAACATATTTAATGGAGCCTTGGGAAAGAACATCATGCACACTTCTATCTGGACTTCCTGAAGGAAGGGCATCTTCTTGGGAGGTCTCCTCTGTAACCAGCTGTGATGAAGAAGTGGCAGGAACTGAACTCCAAAAGTCATCAGATTCCTGATGAGGTTTAAAAGGAGACAATAAGAAATCTTCGTCACTGTGGCCAGAGGTGGTTATTCTTGTTGGCTCGGTGCCTGAAGAAAGATATATAAACTCTTCCTCTCTGCCTTTGGTGGAGTCAATGAGTTGAGGAGGCATTGTTTGGGATTCCAAAAAAGGATCTTCCTCTTCAGAAATGTCACCAATAGGTGGAGAAGTAGCATAATAAACTGCTTTGAAAACATTATTCTTACCATGTAACTCTTCTCTTGTTAAATATCTGTTTGTTTTAGCTTCACTGGGTTTTTTCCCCATTTTTTCTTGACTGTAGCTGGATGTAATCACCTGAAAATCTCTCCTCAACTGGTTCATTGTACTGTCAGTGCTAGGACCCACTGCAGTTTCTTTATCCACCTCTGTTTCCTTTTCATCAACTTCATCCTTTGGAAAAAATATCATAGCCAGAGACAATTAAAAATGTTTCTAGACTCTGAACATGAATGAAAACTAGAACTGTAATGATACATTTTCCTAAATCAAGAGGGGCAAATCAAAACAACATTTGAGAAGACTGTTAGTCTTAAAGTATTAACTGCAAAAACAAGTATCCTCTTTTATCTTGAGAAATATTATTTATTTGCATTAAAAACAGAAAAATGCTGTGTGCCAACAACTTCTTCAATATTGCATTACTTAAATTGTGTTTGAGAGGCAAAAATCACTCACAGTATTTATCTACTTTATTAAGAAAGCTCTAACTCTTTCCTAATAAAATGCAATTGTATATGCAATATATAGCATATATTGTATACAAAACAATGAAAAAATGGTTTTGCTATCAGAATGCCTTAGAGGTTTGCACTAATATCCTGATGGTAATTAAACTGTAATAATAAAACCAGAATTTGTAAAATATAATTATGCTCCCCATTCTGCTGAATTGTCAGAGTTTTCTGGAAAAGAAGATCATCCTAAGCATGACTTTCAGAGTTTCACATGTGTCGTGAGTCATATCCCTATGTCCTGTTATGACCCTTTATTTTCTGAACATGAATGATAATGAATAACAATACTTTGTGCAAAATCTGTGTTAGAATTTTGCCTTTTAAGGACATATCCAAAAGAAAAAATATTACATGCCTGAATGTAATCAGGACATAGGCAGCACTTGAGGATCTAAGGTCAAATCTTTTTGTTCCCTCTCCAGCTTTCCCTGCACCAAATCAAAAACTATAAAATTGAAGCACCTTACTCATTCAGCATTTTTATTTTGACTTAGACACAGCAGTCCCTGCAGTTCCGTATTGTGCCCCCATCTAGAGCTGCACCAGAACCAAACCTGTCCCAGACCAACTCTGCAATCTAGATTGAGGTACACTTTCAGTTTCTGAAGGGACTTAATTTGACAGGCACACATAGCCTAAGCGACAGAGCAGCACAGAGCCTCCCAGTAAAATAGTGTGGTGGGGTTTTTTGTTGGTTTTTTTGGTTGGCTTTTTTTGTTGTTGTGTGGTTTTGTTTTTTTTTTTTTTTTTTTGAGTTTTGTTTTGTTTTGTTTTTCAAAAGATCCGGCTTGATGATGTGGTGGAAATGCCACTGGTTCTTATTCAAAAGCATAATGCTTAGCAAAAACACCCAGTAGACAGGAGATAGGGACAGTTATTAGTCTAACTACTCCTCAGTTTCCACTATAGTTTAGGTTGAGTAGATCTCCCATTCCCATACTAAACAGGGCACAGCAGGGAGAATAATGTGAAAAATCAACAGCCTTTGAAAGAATGTGCCCAAGATAAAGAGCTGCTGAGTACATTTTTGACTGAGGCACTCAGCAAACAGGAGTTGTGAACTTTTACCCAGTCCCACCAGAGCAAGGGCTTTACCCATTAGGCTAGAGCTGGGCTTCACACTGCAGTCCCTCTTTGAACCAGGAACCCCTCACGCACTCACACAACATAAGGTACCTCAGACATGACTCTCAGGTTTGGATTCTGCTCTAAGGACTAAAAACCTAAAATGTAGGGACAGTTATACCAAGACTGATTGTCTTCAAACCTGGGCTGGACTGGACAGGCCCTTGTTTCTAAAGATCTACCTTCTGCAAGGCAATGTATGCACTTTTAAACTTTCTTGGTTCAAGTAAAAATCAGTTGATTTTTACTGGCAGCTAACAGATGGAATATAATAATTTAGATACATAGCTTACAATGATAGAGAAATGACTCTATTACTGGTTATTCTGTGTCCACAAATGCAAGGGAGGGTAAATAGATAGGTAAGCACAGGTTGTCTATTTAACTAAAAGGACCTGTCATGCAGTAAGAATATTGTGGTCATAGACTGAAACTATAAATTAAAAATTCTGAGGCATTACTCGATATTACTTGATAAATGTCTTACTGAAGTAACTGTCTATGTTGAAAATTGGTACTAGAGACTGTTAAAAACTTAATCATGGTATTTTTACATCTCTTCTTGCTGCGACACCAGAAACCTGGTTACTGAATATGAAGCCTCCAAAGGTTATCATAAGATCATCAAAAATTTTGTAAAACAGAGCTATACTTTAAAGTCTAACTTGAGTTCAAGAAGCAAAGGACCCTCCAAGAATTTCTGAGTAATGGTTAAACTAACAGCACACTGATAACAGACACACGAATCTCACTCTTCAGCTATTGTCCTCTCTTAATTTACTACATGATAAGACCATCACAAGCAAGGACAAATCAACTTCTGTTTAACTAAAAAGCCTAACAGTGGATGGAAGCTTTGATTCTGCTAAATCAACAGTTCTGTCAGACTTCATAGAGAGATGATTGTAAACTGATGCCCCATTTTAAAAAGATTTAGAAATATTCTGTGATATCCTTTACTTCACCATGTATCTCCAGCCCCTGAGAAATATTGAGGTATCTCCAGAGTTATCTAGGGAGAAATATAGCTCAAAGGCTTTATATATGCACATACATATATATATATGTATACATAAATGCAGATAATACACTCAGTTGGTGACATAGATTTGTAATTTTTCACAGAACATAATTTCAATCTAGTTGAAATGTATTTATTTTAAATACTCTCTTAAAAAACAAATTAATGCTATACCTCATATTCTTCAGCTTCACTCAGTTCAGGAATGAGGTCAGCCTCTATAAAACAAAAATACACACCGTATCATCCACGATTTAAAATAGACAGAATTTTGAATTCTGCAAGGACTCAACTGATTAATTCATATGGTTTTTGAGACCATGCCTAAGATTTTTTGTAGGATTGTGTTTGGAGAAGTGGCCAACCCCCTGGAGCGAGGACTAAGGGTAGCAATGTTCACTCATCTAGACAGGACACATTCATTCAGCCACAACAGTTTTTTCTGGCTCTATTTTGATACCATTGGATTTGCACTTTTGGAGGAATCACGTGTTGGCTGGGGAAAGCCAAGTTTACAAGAATGTTTTCAATGACAAATATAGTTTAATGCAGAAATACAGAAAAGAGAAAAACAGTAAGTCTGGGGATCAACTATGTCTCTAGATTAAATCTGAAAGCTCTGAAGATATTCTTGTAAAATAATCTGTTCTATAATTTTCATATAGAAAATTCCTTATTTGTGCACCCAGGCTTGGACTTAGGTACTAGAGCCACAGCAATGTCATCATAGTCAGTATGCAGCAGGCTGCATGCTTCCAGCAAGGCAGACCAAAGAGACCCACCCTTCTCAGAGCTTACAGCCTTTTTCAAACTCTCACCCTACTTGATTTAATGTAAAGACATGAAGTCAGTTGTAGCATATCCCAGAAAAAGTCCCTAATAAACAGGTACTGCACGTTTGTGAAGAATTACTCTAGAGGCTTTTGAGGCATTCCCAATTTTCAAAAATAAAAACCAGTTGAAATAGGTTGAAGAAATTAATTTCCTACAACCCAGCTGAAAATCCATCTCTCCAAATTCAGAGGTAGTCTCTTGCCTTCTTTCTCTCTTTTTGGTCAAAGCCAACATTATACTTCTGATGGTGGTCAGCAAGAGAGGCTTCAAAGCAGGCTGAAAGAAACATCCACCTCTGACAGGAACTGGCACAGGTCTCCAATAAGGAAATCTAACACCCCTTCCAGAGCACCAATGCACCTTATTGCTCCTTTAGTATACAAAAAGGCCCATATCCATTCTGAGTCTTTCTAAGGCTTTCTCCTAAGCCATGTTCTAGCACTCTGTCTGCACACAAGTGCTAACACATATTCTGAGGGCTGATTTGCACCAGGTGAAAATACCAATCTCTTAGTCTGGAGAGCAATTCTAACAATACCATCACACACAGCTCCATGTCTGCATTTCTTCCACAATTCCCAAATGTAGTTTGTTCAATACACTAGGATAAAGATGCTATCTCTACATTTCTCGTTTTTGTGAAGTTAGATAGGGATCTATGACTTACTTTGTATTCTCTTTGGTCTATCCGTATCTATCTTTCAAAACAAATTGAGATGTGCTATATGCAACATACATTAGATGAAGTTTATCAAACTAATAAGCTCATCCAGTATTATTTGTAGGTTATAGCATGCAAACAAATTTTGACAAAGCAATGCTGCACAAAATCTTCACAAATTGTCCTTTAGTAACAAACATCTATAAATTACCAAGTATGGAATTGACCTTTCTTTAGCTAGATAAATAAAAAATTATCTTACCTCTGACTCCTGAGGCCTAGGAGGCTCTGGGGCAGGGTGGGGAGGGGAGCGGAGGGGAGGAAGGGGTGGATGAGATAATGATATTCCCTGGCTTCTCAATGATACAAATCAAATATTGACATTAGTCTGAATGCCTTTCCATAATAGACCCACACCATGTACTAGGTATTCAACAGACTTCTCTGAAACAGGTTTTTAGTACAGAGGAATTCTATCCTTTTTTTTTTTTTTGTGGTCACTATTCTTGAGCTGAGCTTTAACCAGACTCAGTCAGAAAATCAAACTGTGCTGATTGTGCTAGAGTATTTAGTAGGGCAAATGCTCTCAAATTCCACCAGCAGGAAACTAAAGTTTCTTGCTGTTTTCTCAAGGGAGAGGCATTAACATACATATATATATACATATATATATATATATATATATATAAACCTGTTTATTAAAACCAGTGAACCTCCAAGAACTTTATAAAGAATATTTAAATTTAAATGGTCATAGAAAATTTATTTGTCAAAAGTATTAGACACACACACTTACAGAAGTTCTGTTAATCCTGATGCTGAGCTTTTGATTTGACAGGAGATTACAGAAATACAGTAACATCCCCCATCCAAGGTGAAGAGCCACACCCTCCAAAAACAACCCTTTGATGTAGGTTGATGATCAAGCTTGTTTATTTTTATCTGGAACCACATATTGATTATTCTATCGTATACATTGTAAAATAAAATAGAATTCTGCAGAGGTCTTTTCATAGTCCGTTTTAATGACAGATGAAGAAATGATAGAACAAATACAAAAAAGGTAACTATTTCCCTACATTTTTCCAATGGAAATATTTAAAAAAATCTCTTTAAACAATGTGATTTATAATCATAGAAAAATGTGCATAACATAAACTCTTTCATTTCTGTACTGACTTATGTAATAAATGCCATGGCAAGAACAAAAGTAAAGGCTGTTTCTTTTGATTAAATTTGTTTCCAGATTTCTACTTTTATCAGTACAAAATTAGAAAAAAGCATCCCCTAAATCAGATATTTAATATATGCTTAGTGATTTTAGGACAAGAATCACAAAGACGAGTTACAAAGAAGTTGCATAGCTAGACCCTCACAAAGCATTGCTGACAGCATGAGCTGCCAGGCAGGAGACAGAATTTAAGAGCTATATCCCAGCATGCTGGATTTGGTTTTTTTTTGACAAACACCAACTGAAGGAATAGGAGTGAGGAGTTATAATCTTATTTCTCCTTTCCTGTGTCATCAAAAGCATGTAAGTAGCACCAGTATTAGCTACACAATAAACTACTGCACAACCTTCAGTTCTATACAGATGTCATCTAGAGAGTCAAAGCACACATTTACATAGTTATTCAAAATCCAAATCTAGTAACAAACAAAAAATTTGTAAATAAAGTTTGGATTTTTATCAAAGCTGATTAAAATACTCTGTACACGATTCCCTAAATTTTCAATGGAAATTCTGTAGCTACATCAAGTAGTGCATTTCTTGGCTTTTACTAAGTGGAGACTACCTGGAAAAAATTTTAACCTGCACACACACTGTATTACAAGGTGAAGGACTGCAGAGTTCAGGAAAAACACAAAGAGCAGAGGTCTCCACTTTGGTGGCTTGCCCAACGTCATTACATTACAGCTCCTGAGGCTCCCATAAACTGAAGCAGAGACTGTGGCCCCAAAGAGGTCCTTCATCTTACAAAACATTGCTGAGAACAAGAGCCTTGGATTTGTGGATCACCAGAGCCTGCAGAGCCCTCACTAACCATATGGGAGGCACCAGACTGGATGGGGAGAAGGCATGAGAAACACTCTCTTGCAAGTATCTCAGAAAGGAAAGTCTAAAACAACAGTCTTGAGCTTTTTGAATACCAGATCTCATTAGAAGTGGCCACTCCAAGGATAAAATTCCTCCTGGAAAAGGGCCCATCTAATGGCTCCACATGACTCATGCTTTGCTTTAGCTCTTAACAGGAAGACTAATTGATCTGGAGGTGACTGTAGTGAATTTCATCTTAACTAAACTGGATTACTCAGAGTAATTCTTGAAAATGAAAGATTTAATTTATGCTTTATGTGTGTCAACTTTATTTCATGTCTTCATGGTGAAGATAACTTTTCTTTCATAAATTCCCAAGCAGGAGCTCCAAGAAATCCCCTTTTGCCTCAAGATCTATAAAGCAGATCACAAAACCAATTTGATGTTATAGTTGTAATCAGTAAGCTGCTCTGAAGAAATCTTTCTTATTAGATTTCTACATTTTCATATGTCTGCTGTTTAATATTAAGTATATTATAATTAAATATGAAAATATTGAAGCATTTGCAATGGTTAATTCAGGTGTAAATAATTAGTAAAAGTTATTATGCAAATAAACATTAATATCGAGAATTAATAGAAGGATTTTTTTTCATATTTTAAAATTGTATCCAGAGTTGACACAGCATGTAAGCAACTTATTTATAGAGCAATGTACACTCTTAGAAATCATATTAATTAAATGAGAGGAATTTTTCCCTGAATTTTCTTTATTCAACGCTTTCAGAGGTACCCCTGTGTAAGTGCCAAAATAAAGGAACTAAACTTTGTGTTCATTTCAGATAGGAAGCATATCAATTAAACTTTTGGTTTTGGTTTTTTTTTAACAGGCAAATTTTCATTTTTGTATTTAATTTTTATTTAAGAGTTTCGCTCTCTTTTTATTTATATTATTTAAAATCTCAAAGTAGAAATTAATGATTTGTCTCTGTAAAAAGGCTTGAGAGTATCAAAACTTCAGTCTGACACATAACATTTATTATAATAAATATAACACAGTCTGAAATATAACACTTATTGTACCAAATTCTCCTGTCTGAGCATACAAATCTCAGAGAAATTTCTGCTGATACTGGAAGGTGAAGTTAATTTTCCAGTATGTATTTCCCTCACTCTTCCTTCTATCGGAACGAATGCAAAGCCCCTGTTTTGCACGACTTCAGCAGAAGTACAGCAGGGATGCTGAGCTGGGTGGCTGGACCTGCACAGGCTGCCCACTCCTCACCATCCTCTTGCTGAGCCTGTTCCCCAGCAGCATCTGCTCGTGCCACAGGTGCACTGACAGTGCTTGCCCAGCCCCAGTGCTCCTGTCTCTCTCCCTGCATCTGCACCCACATCCCCTTCCAAAGGGAGTCATGGAACCCAACAGGGTGGTATGCAACTCATCCTTACAGCAGGGATACAGCAGGAGCAGAAGGAGGGTGGTTTATCCTCTGGATATCACCTATACTGGACCTTGCCTGGCAATATATATTTTCAGAAGTTTTACAGCTGTGATGGCAGCATCATCATGCTTTACTGACATGATTTGTTGAACTGCTGTTAAGTGATGACAACACTATGCTGCTTATTTGCCATGCCATAGAGGAATGGATGTGGGGTATAAAGATGAACTCCCATCTGAGAAAACTCTTCAAACAAACTCAGCAAATCTTGAAAGTAAGTGGAAGAATATACTATCTAGGAGAGGGATAAAAGGTAGACGAGTGAAACGTGAGGCAGAAATGTCAGAACCTTTCTGTGGACTTTTTAGAAAACTAAAGAGAAATAGGAAAATTCTGGTAGATATTAACCTAAGACCCTAAAATACATTATTCTTAATACATTCGGTTTGAAAGACAAGTTAAATCTTTATTAAAAATGTGTATGTATTATACCTCATGCTGTGTCCTCCGCCTACAGACAAACCCACATTATTACAAGCCTATTACCCTTATTAGTCCAGAGTTCATGTGGTAGAGATTGTTGAGAATCACATTCTCTCTCACTGTAAAGAAATGTGGCTCCCTTGAAATGAAACACTGGCCTGTTTTCCCAAGTTCACCACAACATCACTAATGACCTTGCTGTAGCTAAATAGACATACATAAGCATAAAACTGGATTTACAGAATACATAAATGAACAACAAAATTCAGGCCCTTAGACAAAAACAAATAGATCCTAACATGATCAAAAAGCATTCAGTTTTCTTCTATGACTAATTATAGTGTTCTTAATTAAAAACACAGCTCTCACTCATTTCCATACGAACTGAATCTGATGCTAAAACTTACATCAAATTTAAGGAATTATTAAGGACAAGATGAAGCTTCATGCTATAGTTTCAAGTTATTTCATATTTACCAGCAGGCAGAGAAGCAAATCTGGCTGTGAAATCATTAAGATTTGTTCGTTAGGCCTTTTTTTTTTGTAAGGCAGCATTAAGAAGCAAGGGAATTCCATCATCACAAGTCTTTTGAAATCAAACTCCAAGTATTCATAAGAAATCAATTTTCAAAATCGTTAATATAGACTTATAAATCATATATTTGGGTTGTATTGCTTGATTCCTTAATATTTTGGCTGTGTGTAATTTTGAGAGGATGCTTGAACCATAGAGAAATAATACCAAACATGGTGTTATTTCCCTACATATCTAAAAGATACACTTGTGAGATTTGAAATCAAGTAAGTGCTTTTCAGAATATTCTTAGAATTAAAAAAATTAACATGCAGTTTTTTATAGGTAACGCTTACAAGGAATTATGTCATGTAAAATATCATTAGCAAGAGACATGCTGAAGGTTAACTGCAGCTATTTTGAAATTTCATTTTGGCATAATTTGGAAGTCACACATTTTAACTGGTTTGCAAACAAACTACTTCTTCAGATACAGATTTTTCAGCTAAATGGGATCACTAAACTCAAAACACCACTTACCTGTGTCCTCTAAAGGCATATCAACAATAACTTGGTCACTGTATTTTCCATACAGACCATTAGCACAAACAGCAACGATCTGAAGAACGTAACTTGTATTGGGCAGCAGATTATTTAGAATAGCCCCCTAAAAGAAAGAACACATTTAATCATTTATTTGCAAGTAAGTATCAAGTATTTGAAAATGTTAATTTTTTTATAACACATTTTTCTTATGAACCATAAAGCTCCTTTCTTCTAGTATTATAATGTGTGCTTTTTATATTTTATTACCACAAATGGTTTTCAGTCAAATTAAAAAAAAACCTTGTGACTTTTTACATGGAGGATACCAAACCAAATAACTATTTAGCATTGAACACAAGTTTAGGTAACATGTCTGATGAGTCTTTTAAGAGTGTTAGAGGAACAGATCTCATTTGTAAAATACCATGAAGCTGTAATGAGTAACTTAGTATTTATAGAAGTATGATTGAATTGAATCTCATTAGTTGCTTGTGAAGGTCATTCTTTCACATGCTGAGCAATGAAGTACAGATTATTATTAATTGACAATGGGTTTTATAGCTAAGGAGCTCTGTGGTTGACGTGGTCATGGCAAGTATAGGCAAATCAAAGCAGCAATCTGTAGAGTTTTCCCTGTTCCAGACGAGAGAAGCTTTTTCTTTTGTTTTAAATTGTCTTTGTGGCTTTACAGCCAAAAAATGAGATAATTTTTCTTAAATCAGCTCCCAGCTACAGTTTAATCTGTCACAATAATTAACAGTGAGTTGTTATACCATCATCCCTGTTTATGAAACTTGAAGAGTTTACAGTTACCAAGTCCTGATACCCATCTGTCAGAAACTCATGCTTAGTCTGGTCTTCTCCATCCAGTTGTTGATAAAAGACAGCAAATCTCTCAATTGTGGTGTCGTATACAACACGAGGTCTTTCCCATGTAACAAGAAGACTAGTATAATTCTTTGGATCAGATTGAACATTTTCAGGTTCTGAGCTGCAAACTGGAAGAAAGAAAAGAGGAAAGAACATGATATTTATTAAATGGTGCAAGTAATTCCACTAAAATCTTGAGATACCTCCTGAGAAAACTAATGAAACTTCTTTTGTGTGCCTCAATTTTAGCTTTCTACTAAAATATTTGAAATTCCACACCATTATAAACAGAACCAGTATTTTAACACTAGATTTCCAAAAGCAAGGAAAGTTGAGAACTCCGTCTCCTCCTCCTGCCCTTATACCATATTTTGTGAAATATTAGTACCCAGTTCCTAAGAAATAAAATATAAATAATAAAACATAAAGATTCTTATATCTGTCCTGAGAATCAAAAAACAATTTTGTCTTTATGGTTCTATCAAAGTAGCGCTAGAAAATCTGCATACTCTTGCACTAGCTATAATAGACTGATCCACAGGAGATGGTTTTTAATGGTTAAAGGTAGACCTATCACCTGAATTTCCCCTCCAGGCTGTTGGAATCTTTTTATGGTACTTAAAGAAGAGAGAAAAGGCAAATAAGAAGAAGCTAAGTATTACATTAGCAGTACTCATTTCATGTTATTGTATTTTAAGGGTTGTTATATTTTAGCTTGACTTTTGCACAAGCAATTTACACAGTCATTCCCTATTTGTAATAAATGAGGAAACATTTTTTACATCTCATAATGTGCTTAGAATAATATATGAGTATCTAGAAAAAGCAAGCAAAAAAAGTATTCAGCTAACTAAGGAAACAAGTACAGATCCTTTAGAGTTCTCTAAAAGGCAGCAAACACCAAGATGCCTCAATGCTTTGGGGGACAATGCTGCATTTTGGAAGTCCTTCAGCTTTGCATTTTGCCAGGTGAACACAAGGGGGCAAACAAGCCCCGTGAAAATATCTGTCAAAATTTCTCCCGTTCTCCAGGGAAGGTGGGCAGTCCTGAGCAGTTTCCGTCTGAGCAAGTCAATGGAAAATAAGCAGCAAGGCTTTTTTATTTTATGTGTTTACGTGTGCAAGCTAATAGTAGAGGCAGCGTTGTACAGTCTGTGTAATTTAGGCGAATTCTGTTGCCAGGTTTTAAATATACTGTGCTATATAACTGATACACTATTAATTACACTTAATTATTTTAATTGATGGAAAAGAAGAGCAAATTTTAAAAAACGCTCATGTTTTTTCTATTCCATTCCATTCCATTCCATTCCATTCCATTCCATTCCATTCCATTCCATTCCTAAAATTTGTCATTCCTCCCCATTTCCACCAGATGGCAAGGAGAAATCATTAGCAGCAAAGATGGCCTCATTAAGGCAGGTGATTTAAACAGATTTCATTCTTTTTCAACGAATCTAAACACTCCTCAGCTATTTATTTTCAAAGGTGTTTAAAATTCTTGGCAAAATTTTTTTTAGAATATAAACACCAGGCTTCTCTGCATACCAAACTCTTCTCTACAGTCCTTTTTCCTCCCTTCATTTGTTTTGCTTATGAGTGAATATGGTTCTGAAATCTCTGTCTGTATTCAGACTCACAGAGTAGCGTTATAAGGTACAAGGTTGGTGCTTCCAGTGTTATTTCTTTGTTTTATTCTTTACTTTTCCAGATGGTTCTATTTTTTCCCAAGGAAAAAGTCTTCCCTTTTGTTCTCCTCCTTTTGATATTCATCTCAGCAAGGACTATATTATTACATGACAATCATCTACATATTATTTCACCTCCACTTCTTCCCAAAATATTTTCTCTTGCCCTTCTTCTGATGTCACTTCATAAATCATCCTGCTGATACCTTTTCTTTCTTTCTTTCCTACCGGTCAGAAACACAGAAGTACTTTACACTGGCCTTTCCCATTTTCCTTCTCCAGAGACTAGAAAAGGAAAGGAGACCACATGACAACTTACCTAATTAAGTACTTCTGCTCTGATACTGACTTTTAGAAAATCTGAGCAAAGAGACTGCAAGAAAGGGAGTTCTTGAGTCTGTTACTAGTCTGAAGCCACAAATATTAAACTGGATTACAAGTCACAAGCGGTAAAATATGAAATTACAAAAAATTAACAGGAGGCCTACTCAAACCCCTGCTAGGCTTGAATCCAAGTCTCTGCTTTCTCCAGGTGAATACTTATATTCTGGTTTTCTGTATCACATCATGTCAAGGTAAGACATCTGTCTTCACTTATTCTTCTGTGGAAAAAAATGCTATCCATGTAACTTAGGAAATTTTCACCTAAACTTAATCGCATCATGGGGAACCACTGGGGTACATTAGCCAAATCATTGCCAAAAACTGCCTGGGCTATGCTTTTAACAAAAAACCTTTATAAGCTGCCCAAAATTGGCTTTATTTCCCCAATATTTGTTGTTTTCTTCTACTTTTAGTTAAATCTGCATTTGAGATTATCTTTTTAATTCACCTTTTCAATTGTTGAAGCCATGAAATCACATTTACATTCAGATATTCAGAGGCTTTGTAGATCCCTGACAGTGTGTGGCAAATAGCAGGTTTTTTTATATTTTAGATCTACACTCTTTCTGTAATGGAGGTGGAGCAGCACAGCAGATGTGTGCTGGGTTGACCTTGGCTGGCCACCAGGTGCCCACTCAGGCACTTGCCCACTCCCCCTCACCAGCAGGGCAGGGAAAAAAAAGTAAGATGAAAAAGCTGATGGGTCAAGATAGAGATCACTTGCCAACCACCATCATGGGCAAAACAGATTTGACTTGGGGAAATTTATCACCAAGTAAAATAGAGTAGGATAGTGAGAAACAAAAACAAAACTACAAAACCTCCCCACCTTCTCCTTCTTCCCAGCCTCAACTTCACTCCTGGTTCTTCCGCTTCCCCATACCCAGTGGCACAGGGGAATATGGAATGGAAATTGTGGTCAGCTTGTAACACCTTGCCTCTGCTGTTCCTTCCTCATGCTTTTCCTCTGCTCCAATGTGAGGTCCTATCCACAGGATACAGTCTCATGAAATTTTCCAGCCTCTGTACAGTCTTTTGGGAACAGACTGCTACACTGTGGGTCCCCCCTAGGGTCCGAGACCTAACAGAAAATCTGCTCCTTCATGGGCTCCTCTCCACAAGCCACAGCCAGGAGCCTGCTCCTGCAAGGAGTCTCCACAGTCTGCCTCACCATAATCTTCACCATAGGCTGCGGGGGAATCTCTACTCCGCTACTGGAGCATCTCCTCCACTTCTTCCTTCTCTCACCCAGGTGTGACAGAGCTGTTTTCATGTTTCCCTCACTCCTCACTGCTGTGCAGCTTTGTTTTCCCAGAGGTGCTGCCTCCATGGCTCTCAGTGCCATGAGATGGGTGGGTTGGAGCCAGCTGGAGCTGTTTGTGTCTGACTGGGGGCAGCCCCGGGCTCTCCTCACTGAGGCCCCCTGTACCCACCACTGCCAGTGCCTGGGCACCTGCACCCCACACACTGTACCAGTGAAAATGTCCCACACACATCTGGGAATCTGAGAATTCACAAGGCATCATGTGGACTGAGGAATGTAAAAGGATAAACACACGAGTCCTGACTCCATGTCTCACAAGGGAATTTAATTAAGATGGCTGCTGGTTGTATTTCTCATGGGAAACAGCTGAATAATACCTTTTCCCAATATATACTGCCAGTCTTGAATTTTAAGAACCCATTGTTTTTATATCTTACTAAATCCAGGAAGATAAATAAGAGTTAGGTTTCAGACCTTATTCCCAGGGCCTTACCAGAAGGGTGCAGTGGATGTAAAGTCACCCAATGTGCCCAGCAGCCACCACAATGGTTCTCAGGTTTACAGGAATAAACAATGATTTTTATTATAAATGGATTTGCATGCCAGCTGAGGTTGGTGGAGATTAAGCATTACAATTTCAAAACACTTTTTGAGGTGAATCCTCAAGTATGGCTGTAAGGATTAGCTATTTTAATCTTCTTAAATTGCTACATACATATCACATAGGGAAATTACATATATTACTAGGCAGGCTTGGGAATGAAGCATCTCCCACGCCCTTAGTAGGATCGTGCTTGTATACCAAAAATGTTGGGGATGCCACTATGAGAAAATTGCTGAAAATATTTTAAAAATTCCTGAAATTACTTTATAATGGAATAGAAAGATTCTTCTAGCTTTTCTAAGAAAACTTAGTTCTACTTAAGAAATGTCATGTATTAATTACAGCAATAAATCAAGCATTTAATACAACTGCCTAATGAGAATCTACACTGAACGCAACAGGAGAAAATTGGGATTTCATAACACAAATAATTTTTCAGTTATCTACCTGAGTAATAATCAGTCTCGGCATTTCTCATACACCCTCTAAAGGGATTAAAAAGATTAGTTTTTTCTGTTGACTACTATGCAATATTAAATACGAATAAGACTATTGATTCTTAAAGACTTTGGCATTCCTGTTACAGCACTTACATCTGAACATTTAAGTTTAATGATGGGAGGCTAAGGCTTTTAAATTTTATCTTAAAATGGAGGTGAAAATATGAACGCTTCTCTAATGTTCTACATTAAACAAATCCTACAGTTGCATTTGTGTGTGTCTATATACATGTGTGATCACATAAATATGTAAAAGTACATGCATGAAACCACACTTCTTATCTGGAGAACACCTATAGCTTGTGCTGAAGTTATCTGTTTATGTCTAATTAAACACAGTTCAGTGAAATTGAGTTAAAGAATCTACAGGTATTCCCATCCAAGTAGCAACACAATGCTTCAAGTTTAGATTCTTTCTATATATTCTTTTGTGCTTGTTAGTATAGGAATAATTGACTTCTATATTTAGTGCCAAATCTTGTTTCCCATTACATAACCTACTATTTTGGTCACATAACTTTCACAAACTTCCCTCAAGTTTCAGGTAAGACTGAGAAGAGAATCTGGCTTCTGGAATTCTCTATCTATCACTTTCTAAGCAAACCACATGAGATTAATTTGATGACATCACTTCAGTCTCTGTTGAAAAAGCATCCACACTACATGACAAAGAACCAAACAGGTTTGTAAACCAAAATACTCTTGCATTCTCTGAAAGTGCAGCTTTGTTGAAATCTGAAACACATTTAAAGGGCAGTGTAAGGAAGCTTGAACTGACGTGATCTTCACTGAATGCTTGGTCAAAACAAGCATTTAATTTTCCACTCCATTTAATCTGACATGTTTTATGATTGGTGTTTTTTTTTTCCTCTGATTTATGACTAATAACACAGTGTGGTACTTCCTACACAATTTAAAATGAGTAACTTCATACTTGAATGGATCTTTTACTGAAAATTGTCTTTAAATTTGTGAAGAGAGGAATGACTATTCAGTAAGTACCTGCTTCATGAATTTCTTCTTGTCCAGTGTAAGAGGAAAACACTTGCCCGAAGAACTTATATTGCTGTTCTCTGAAGTTGTTTTGCAGATAGTCCATCAGCATAACATAGCCAGATTGCTGCATTGTAAGCACTTCACAGAATACAGCTAACTAGAAGATGAGAGGAGAAAAAAGAAGTTGGAAGTCATAAAAATTGACCGGATTCCACTAATAGGCAAAAACTCTGGGGAAAAGATGTTGGATAAAGTCTCACAGTTGAGTTATCCTGCACGGCACTCAACTTTTGTTCTTCTGTCCTATATCTAATGGCTTATTCCACATGTATTTTTCAACCACTCAGCTGTTGCAGCTATGCTCTGCTCAGCATCACCATATGGCTAGGGGAATATCCAAAAAGTGTTTGGTACTCTTCTTTATCTGAGCTCTAAGTCCAGACAGCCTGGAATATTTTCTTACCCTATTTTAAGACAAGAAATTGCTCAGATTCTAGTACTAAACTATAAAAAAGGTAAAATATAACATAATTAGTACAGATGGTTTCTAATTTAACGGCTGCATGAGGAACTTCTAACTAGATAAAAGAAAAGCTTTGTTGTTGGGCTGGCAATGAATGCCATGAGCTTCTACCATATACACGGCAATTGCTTTTCTCTGGTCTTATGCGTAATTGTTTGGTTTTACTACATTAAACAAATTACCTGGTTTTCAGAAATACTTATGGTATCTTTAAACACAATCCATTCAACTGTTTCAGAGCATGGAGGAGCTGATAGAGACCCATTATAAGTGTAATATTTGTCTGTTGCATTCGGCAAGAGATTCAGCAAAATAAATGGTTCCAAGGCGGCCTGTTTTCCTGAAAAAAAAAAGAAAAATAGTCAAGATAGTTAAAATACTACAGAAGCAATTAGTAAATACAAATCACGCTCTCTCAAAGAACTACCAATGTAGGAATATGCTAATTTAGAGGCTTTTCAAAATTTTATCTCCAGAGAGACTGGCATGCAACTAAATCATGAAGCCTTCTATTTAGTTTGCAAAAGTAAAGCTCAAACCCACCTTCGTTTACTTGGGAAGGTGTAGAGAGTTACTCCAGTAACAAATAGAGTAATTTTAGTATATTGGTCCACAAGAATTTTTTCCCCATAAGATTATGTGCAAGGTGCCAAACCTTTGTCTCACTCTTGAATTTCAAAGAAAAAAGGTTTGTTAAATCTTTGTTCTAGGTCTCGTGAAGTGGCTTCAAACTCTCCACCAATTTTAATTAAGCTGTTGAGTTTTTTGCAGGATCCAAAGTGCTGCAGAAAACCACTGTCTGGGGAACTGTTGCCATGTTAGACCTGAGGGTTAATATTACTCATGATTGCAGAAGCAGAATTTCTGTGGTTCAGGATTCTTTTTTAAATGGTGATAATATAGTGAAAAACTGTTAACAGCTTTACACAAATTAGCAAATGATGCAAAAACCTCCTCCAGGAGAATACATTCTGTGAAAATATCACATCTTTCAGGTCAGCAGTTTACTGGATACCTTGTCAGCTGGGAGTAAGCATGAGGGATTGCTGTAAATCCATCCACAGAAAGCTAAGTGTCTGCTGGTATGGCAGTAGGGTCCAGCAACAGAAACTGGCATAAATGGTAACAACTTCAACAAGGCAGACTTTCAAGCCTGTGACAATTATCTGCTCTACTATTGGTGCATCCAAAATAATGCTGCTTTTCACACCTTGCAATAGTGTAGATCCTTGTACATCTTATTTCAATCTAAAGTTATTAATTTCAAGTTCCTCCCTAATTGGTACGTATTTACTAATGAATATCTAATGAATTTTCAGACTGTGCATTAACTCCTGCTTTTACAGGTATGTTACTTCTCCAGCCCTGCACAGATTTCTGACCTTTGTCTTCAAAATTCCTTACAAATTTGATGAGAGCAGCAAATTGCGTTAACAGTTGACTACAAGGGATTGATGCTTTTCTTCTCTGCAGTGACATCTTGCTGAGTTAAGGTTTAAGAGCTGACTTGTCCCCTCTCTCTGTCAATCATGTATCATAAAGAGGGAACATTTAGCAGTGTTGAGCAAAGCACATGCTTTCATTTCACTGTCAAGATGCTAATCAGACTTCAGACAGAAGCTACCATTGCTATCCCGTATGCGTCCAGTTAACACATTCGTCCTTCAGCAAAAATGAAGTCCATTTTGCATAGATAGTTTGGGACATGAAACTTCTCATTCATAACAAGAATCTTGCCATACATTTTTCAACTTTGGATTTTAGAATACCCTTCAAGGAGACTGACAGCCTAGATTCTCAAAATCAAACACCTACAAAGAATGATGAAAAAGACAGAGTTTGTCTGAAAGGAACAGGAATACTCCTCTGCAGAGGTTGAGAACTCAGCAACTGTGATTTAAATAAGCACAACATAGATATGACTGACAAGGACAATTCATGTATGTATCACAGACAAAGAGAAAATGTGTGCTTTTCTTCAGAAGAAACAACTTGATTTAGTCAGGACATGAATTTCCTGAGCTCATCTGCATTTTATTCAGGAAAATTGTATTCTAAGCATTGTTGAAGTGCCATGTAGTGGCTGTATCTTGAACTTTGCTTCTGACAGTTTTACAGCTCCTTCCAAGGCTGTAGGACAGCATGTGTCTTGATGCATTACTAGTTCTCCATTTTGTTTCACAGAAGATGACACACAAAAGTAATGAATCTTAACTACTTTATATTTCCACCTCCTATGTCTTTCTAACTTACAAAAGGTGTTCCCTTTTAAATTTGTTGAATAGTGTTTGTTTTCCAGAGGAAAAAAAAATCTTAATTGTATTCACACTTTTGAAGGCTTTTAAAACAGCTTTTTACATTCAAGCACCATTACATAAAAGAAAACTGAGACAAGGTTTCCTTAAAGTCATGGACATGATGTAAGAAAATATATCCCTGTTCAAGACAGTGCTCATTCATATTTATTCTTCTGCAAAGACACCATGAAACTGAGTCAGAAACATAGCCCAGAACTCTTCACGTACCACGCTGAAGTTCATGTGTCCCCATTAGCAACCAAAACAATACATTTGGACTATCTTGCATTTATATAGGAGCTACCAAAAAAAAAAAAATTCTCTCCTCTGAATCTACTGAACACTGACAGTCTCACTCCAGTAAGACCCTTCTTGGATAGTTACAAGTCTTATCTGGCTTCCAACCAGATATAAAAATCCTGACATATATGATTAACAAGAGTTAGATAATAAACCAGATTTATCTGGATGTAGCATTTAAACAGTTACAAATTTCTCATGATAGTTTATTCATTTACACTTCTTTTGTTACAAATAGTCTTGGGGTAAATTAATCAGAGAAATACGAAATATCTCAAGTTGGAAAATACATATGAGTATTATTAAGTCCATTTCCTTGCTTCTCACAGGACTACCTAAAACTAAACGATATGACTAAGAGCAACATCCAGATGCTTGGTGCCATGACCACTTACTTCCCTGGGGAGCCTGTTCAGGTCACAGATCACTACCTCAGTGAAGGGCCTTTTCTAATGCCCAGTCTGAGCTTCTGATACTGCTTCATCCCATTTCCTCATGTCCTATCATTGGTCACCACAGAGATCAACAAATGCTTCTCTGTTGCCCCACTTGAAGTTGTTGACAGTGATGAGGCACCTTTCTCCAAGCTGAACAAAATGACCTCAGACACTCCTTGTCTTCAAGATCTTTCACAATCTTGGTTTCCCTTCTCTGGATGCATGCTAATAGGTTGATGTCCTTTTTACATTGTGGCACCCAGAACTGCCCCCAGCACTGGAGGTGAGGCCACCCCAGTGCAGAGCAGAGCAGGACAATCCTCTCCCTTGCCTGGCTGGTGATGCTGTGCCTGATGCACCCCAGGACAGGGTTGGCTCTCCTGGCTGCCAGGGCACTGCTGGCTAAGATTGAACTTCCCATTAAACCAAACCCCAAATCTTTTTTCAAAGGAGTGCTCTTCAGACTCTCACTCCCTGGTTTTGTATATATAACCAGGATTACTCTTTCCCAGGAGCAGAATCTGGCACTTCCTTATGTTAGATTTCATGTGGCTGGTGATTGTCCAATTCTTGTCTATCCAGGTGACTTTTTTTTTAACAAAACAGACATGACTGTGCAATAGAGAACAGTGTTCCTCAATGTCTTAAAGGTTTCATAATCACACTGAAGTGGAATTTAGTTAATCAGTAATCAATAAAACATGGAGGCAAACTTACCAAAACGACTAACACTATCTACTCCATTAATGATTGGATTATAATCTGGATTATCTTCTAGTCCAATCTGTTAAAAAGAAATTGCATATTTTAATACTACAGGCTTCACAAAAAAATTTGGAAGTTAGAGTTTACCACCAAAAT
The DNA here is from genome assembly GCA_910950805.1 of Acrocephalus scirpaceus scirpaceus. Lineage (NCBI taxonomy): Eukaryota > Metazoa > Chordata > Aves > Passeriformes > Sylviidae > Acrocephalus > Acrocephalus scirpaceus. Next base: position 22,377,095 of record OU383777.1, read on the forward strand.
TATAGATTATTTAAAGCAAAACAAACTTACTTTGCCCATTTGCTTTTCTACAAGAATAAATTAGAAAATACATGCAATTTTTTAACTCAATGATCACACACTGGAACCAGTTAAATTCATTTTGAACATCTGCTGTGTTTCAAGGCTTATTAAATCACACAAAGATATATTTTGTTTACCTCAAATAAAATTGATAAAGCTCTTAACTTTCCACTTCCTTTAACTGCCTCTTCAAAATCTGTAAACTGATCTGCATCATAGCAGTAGATTTGCATCTGCAATTAAAAATATATTCAAATGTTAAGTATAAAAATTGTAAAAGTTAAACAGTACAATTATTTATATTACCCTTTCAAGGAGCACAGTGCTTTTCATGGATAATACAGTAAACTGAGATAACTGGACACCTGACTTAGAGTACTTGGTGAAATGAATATTTGCATCAGTGATAAAACATGAATAATATGTCAAGATGTCCCTACTGCATCTGCCTTGCAGTAAGTGTAGAAAAGCATTGGTAATACAAGATTACCAGGCACTTTGAGCCCACATCTGACTGCTGTCATGAGCAATGGTTTTGTTGCACCCATTTCTCTCTTTCTCCAGATGCAGCTGGGAAATCTCCTCCAGTGCTGGGTGACCAACATGGGGGTCTGACCTGCTCCTACCAGCTTCCTATGAGATGATAATGGAAGAAAGTATCTCTGTGATGCCTTGTCAGGACAAATGGAGTGTGATTAGGAATTTTGAAGTGGCTAGTGAGGTAAAAAAAATGACACTGTCCAGGTCCTGCTCCTGGCTTACCACTCTTCAACATGTATAGGCCAGCCCTGGCACTATTGCTTCACTTTCACACAGAAGTTCAAAATGCTTGGAAGGAGGAACAGCATAGTTGCCCACCACAACTGCCTCTTTCTAACTGGGAAATGATACAATGCCATGTTGAGGGAAGAGAGTTTTGGCCTTTGTGCATCCCAGGAAGAGCTGTTTCTCTCCTCCACCCCACTCCCATGCTGCTGCAACCCATTCTGCCAAACCAGCCAGGAGGACACTGGCCTGGCTGCCTATCAGTGTGGCTGCACCCAGGAACCCAGGACCTGCTCACATGGCTCTTGGCACACCACTGCCAGCTCTGTCCAGCCCAGCAACATGGGCCACACTTTGCATCTATAAGGCCCAGCAGCTCCGATGGGCTCTCAGCAAAGCCCAGACTTTCAGAAATCACTTTACACTTTAAACAATTAACTGATGTGGAATATGATGGGCCAAATTTCTAGGAGCTTAACATTCAATGGGAGCTTTGTCAGATTAGCAGAACTGATACCTAATATCTTAGAAGAAGGGAAAAATGCAGTTTAGACATTCTCAACATGCCACTAACACATTATACTGCCCTTCTAAAATGTGTAATTTATTCTTAAGTTGGATTTAAGTGAATAATTATATTTGCAAATAGACTTAAGAGACAAACAAGAATTTTGTAGAGTAGTAATGTCACAGAATGTCAAATTGCTGAAATCATCAAAATCAATTCTATACTTTACCTCAAGAGGAAATTTTTGTCCTTCTAGACTATGTTCTGATCCATCTGATGACGCGTTGCATTTTCCCCAGTGAAAAGTGATCTTGCTTGCTTTGAATATGGTGTCTAACCCACCTCCACTCACATAATAATCACTTGTCAGGTTAATTTCCACTGAAAAAATTGAGAAAGAGGGGAAAAAAGGAGTGTCAATATAAAAGTCGGCCAAGGCATCTGTAACTCTCATATTTCAGTATTAAGTGCTAGAAGTTAAATATGATATGCTTATTTCTCTGTATTTCATAAGTAATTTGATAGGAAATTGGTTACTTAAACTAAGTAATGAGTGTGGTAATTCACTATTAGCATGGAGAATATGTTTCATTTCATGCTGTAATTCATAAAATAGTAATTTAATGAAGTGCACTTGGTTTCCTGTTATCTGAAACTAACACATAACTACACTAAAAAGCCCAGAAAGCTGGTCTAGCCACCAACTGGCTGTGTAAGAAAATAAATTCCTGATGTACGTACCTTCCTGAAAGGGTCTGTGTTTCTAACCCATGTTTCTAATAAAAAGGAAAATACACACTTGCCCCCCATTTTTACCACAATTCTATATACAAATCATGAGGCAACATGACAAAAGAATATTTTAGCCAGTTCCTAGGAGGACTGTCCTGACATAAGACTCCTTAGCTGTGGAGCTGTCTCCCATGGGAAAAAGCAATGACAGGTCTTCAGTTGGACATAGCTGTACACAAACTGTAGAAGGGACAGCACATTTGTCTTCTGGAGAGAATGAGCAGGATGGGATAGACTGAAGCCCCATATTTTGCCTTTCCTATCTCCAGCAACTATGAACTGCTTGACCTCATGATAAAACAGCCCTAAATGGAGTTCATTTTTACCACATTCCTTTCCTCAAAACCTTGAAGACCATTTAAACAAGCTTAGCAACTCCTTGTGTAATACCTAGATTGCTGTAGGTGAGAAAGAGTTCAGTTCACTTTTAAGGGCTTTAAAGAACATTTTCTCAGAGGCATCTTGAAAAGACAAAGCAATATTTATCTCAGCTAGTAGGGCAGGAGGGAGGTAAGTGATTTGTGTATTGGTATGTAGGAGCACACGACAGAAAGAACAGAAATTAGGAACAATGATGTTAAACTGAACTGAACTGAACTGAACCAAACTAAACTAGACTAAACTAAACCAAAAAGGCTGATCCAGGGGTCCCACTGAAACTGGTAGAAGGCCAAAGACAGTTTTTAAGAGATATCTTCCTCCATACCTATGCCCAAAACAAGGAACAGTACTTCTAACAAGCGGCTTTTAGTTAGTGCTTTCCTGGATTTGTAAGTGGTTGTAGAAATATTTGTCTGACAATTTAGATGACACTGTAAGCTTTTTTCATGGCTGGAAAAATAGGCACTTGTAGGTATAAATCACTTCTTTCTAAAATGTATTTCTAAGACTGTTAAGACAAATCAGAACACAAAAGCACCTATTTCTCTTCTTTGACTGTTAGGAGGCGTCTATGTGAGTAATTCAGATGAAAGTTTCTATATTATATGTGCCTATGTGTAGGTGAGATAAATCCCAACCTGAGTTTTTTTGTAATTTTAACTCATCCATGAAGTGCTTTCAGATGAGTAGGTAATTTATTCGTACTTTAAAAAATCATTTTTGCCTACCCATTACAGACTCTAGCTATATAGTAATAATTACCATAATTTCACAGCAAATGCCAACTTACTGTTTAGATTTAATAATGTACCCATGATGGGATGATAGTCACGATGTGATTGCTTTGGCTGTATCTGTCCAGGTACATAATTTTTGTTTGTGTGATTTCTGTTTCTTTTAGCTACTGTCATCACTGTTGTTTTGTTTATTTATTTAATAGATAAATTCAGAATGCACCAGCTAAGTGAAATGAAAATGATCCATTAAAAGTCCTTGGTTGGTTGTTCATCCTGTATCACTTTTCAGACCTCTTAACTCCAAACATGAAATCCGACTTTTTTACCTGTTTTGCCAGTGTTGCGAATGAACGTATCTTCCAAAGTTTCCTTCTCCCATCCATGGAATTTAAGTTTCTTCAAATTCACATTAACTTGGGTCAGGTCTTCATCTATATTAATTGGCGATTGTTTGGCACCATTACAGGCAGAATATTTCTTGCCCCAGTTCTTTTGGTTCAAAGTTCCTAGAAATCAAAACATGTAGGGTAAACACATTTAGGTCCAAACTGGCATCCATACATTTTTTGTTGTGGTAATGTTAAAACACAGTTTGCAATCTGAGATCAGAGTACATGCCCTTCTTTTAGACGTTGTCTGTAGCAATATTTAGCACACCTACCACTGACTCCTACCTTCAGCAGTTGTCACACTCTGAGTACTCTAGACATCAACACATATATTCCTATGAATCTCTAAGGAATGCATGAAACAACAACAAACCCCTCACGAACAATGTACATAAAACAAAAAAAAGCTTTCAGATGAACGGAATCAGCATGCAAAAACTGTGGGAATTGCTGGAAAGTTACCTTATCCAGATAACTTTTAATCAAACCAACGTTAACGTTCCTTTTGCCCAATGAAGTCATCTATCCAGTAAGGTTTTTAAATATAAACAAGCAGTAAGATGTTTTAGCAATATCTTACACAGAGGGGAAAAGGTAAACTGATTTTACCCTGAAAAAGAAAAAAAGATGAGTGATGCTCTGTCTGAGAGCTTGGCTGTATGGCCCAGCTGTGCCTGTGGAGGGCTGTGCACTCCCACTCCAGCCATCTGCTCCCTCTGCAGCTGCCCGGCAGACAGGAGCTCCTGTGCTGCAGCAAGAGCCCTCTCCAGGGCACAGGGGATGTGTGGCATTTCACTGGGGCCAGTCCAGACACAAAAGAGGGACACAGACAGGATGTCCTTCACCAAAGACTTGATTGTTTTCAAGAAATGTGCAAGTACTCCACAAATCAGTATTTGCAGCAGCTCTGACAATCTTTTTTTTATATAACATACAAATATAAATGGAACAATATTTTGTGTATGTTAATGTGTTTAAAAATGTATAGATATTTTTTTCCTGACAGGGAATTCTGGCAACACTTCAAAATGCTAATTAAAACCAAGAGTTAATGACACAGATGTAAGAAAATAGAATTACTTCACTTAACTTCCCACTTACTAGTAGTTAAAAACTAATATTAGCATATGCAGTGCATATATTTAAATTCTACTAGATATGTTGAAATAAACCTATGCTAATTCACAGGTCAGTATAACCACATCCAAGTCTGTCAGTGAAGATTTGCTATCTTGTACTCCAGGCAAGGACAGCTCTCATATTGCACTCAGAAAACTCACAGAGGGAAGAAGATATGCAGCCAGTCCTGTAACCATGACAATAGGCAGTAATACAAGATGCCCACCTGGATAGACAGCTAGAAACAAACCTGAACTAAATTATTGAACAAGTACAAGTCAAGCAAGTTACCAGTATCACCGTGCTGCATCAGAATTACTGCAGATGGAATACAAACACATTTACTGCCTGCAAAGAGCAACAGAAGTGGCAGGCACAAACGTCTAACAATCTGAAGGGAATTCAAGCCACAGGCTTAGGAATGTCAGCATCCTACAGGTGGGGACTTGAACCCTGTACCAAGCAAGCACTGCTCCCACTGGAAATGGCACATTGGGTAAACTGAATTTGAGCGCCTCCTCAAGTCAGAATTGTCCTGGACTTTAGTTGCCAGTTATAATTTATCTTATCACTTGGAAATATAATGCAATATCCTGATTTGTAATGCATTTTCGTAAGAAAAGAGTGGCTAATATTTAATCTCTTTCAAAAATCTCCCTTAAGAAATTCTGAGCTTAAATCAATCAATTCTTGGATATTAATCTGCTCAGGTCTTCTATAGTGAATTTTCTAACAAATATTGAAGGCTTTTAACATCAAGAATGAAGGTTTCTTTTAAATATAAATTAGAATAGTTAACTTTTAGACAGAAAAGCCTCCAAACAGGGTCAGAAAGGACAGAAATAACTCTCAGCTTTCTCTGTGCATCATGGCAAAAAGGTTCCTGTTTCCAGGTCTGATTTCAGAGAGCTCAGTGATTTTCCAAGTTTCGGGAACCTCTTTAAAGCTCTCTCTGGCACGTTTCTGCCAGTTTGGGTTGAGACGGCTGCCCACAGCCAAACCTTGGAGTTAAGCTGCACTCCCTCCTCCATGCTCTATTTCTTTTGCTCCTTTTGCCAAAGCCAAACACTTCCCCAGACTCCTGCAGCTGTCCCAAGGCAGTAGAAATCTCCATTCTCTTTCCACTGATATACCCAATCCTGTAGCTCACCTGCAGTCTCTTCTTCAGAACGTCATCTTTTTTTTTTTCCAACATGCATTTTTGTAATTCTGCTCTTCCCATCACTGATATTAGAACTGACTAAAACACTACTCTTTTCTTTTTCCTGCTACAGTGCTTTTGGGAATTTCTTCCATACTTCATTTTGGTGAAAGACATTATTGCATATTGTATCTTGTCTTTCAATTCTCTACTGTCTATGATTATGTTCAATAAAAACAAGTAAATTAAAACTAGACAAACTAAAATCTCCTTTCAACTTCCATAGTTTTGTATTTTGTGGCTTTGTATGTAGAACTTAAGTTCTTCAACTTGGTAGTCGTTACTTGTGGCTCAGTGTGTAATAAAGTCCTAACATGCATCTTGTGATAAAATTTGCAAATTTTGCTCATCCCAGAAGACAGTGTGCAGCTGTAGCATTGATAAAGAACTATGGAATAGAATGTACAGGAAATCAATGGCAGGGTCTGATCTGGGGCAGGAACAAGGGGAATCTCCTGAGGAATGGAGTCTGAGAAGGAATGGAGAACTGGAGTCTGGTTATGATGACCCAAATTACATTTCAGCAGCAAAATACATGTTTATGTATGAATTCCGCAAATGCTGGAGCAGATATTGGGTGTGGATATTAGCAAATAGTGCTGAACAATACAAGTAGCTTTATAGAGGGAAACAGTTGAGGTTGAGGACCAGATGTCCATACCAGATGTTTTTCAGAAGGTTTTTACCTCAGTCTACCTCTGTCTGGTCCCAAGGGCTGAATGCCCACTGGCTGCTGAAGGGTATAAGGTACTCCCCTGCAACACAATTCCTATTTGGTACCAGTTAAGATGAACCCATGCCACACGCTGTGAGCCAACTCTGTCTTGCAAACCAAAGCTTAGTAAGTGGGGTGCAGACAGAAGATTTGCTTCAAAAGTCCACTCCTCATCTGAACTAAAATGTTAGTATTAACGGATCTGGTGTAGGCAGCAGGTGGTGGAACTGCTGCAGTTTACATAACTTGCTGAAAGCCACCGTAAAAGTAAAAGAACTGAATGTTTTTAAACATGAGCAGATTGTTTTACTAAAGGTGTTATGATGGAAATCATAAATCAAAGCTGTGCCAGCCATTTTGAAAAATATTGTTGAAACTGAGCTTTGAAAATGAATTCTCCCAAACTGCTCTTTGGAAATCTGAGGAGAACAAAAATATGCACAATATATCTTCAAGAGTGCACAGAGGAAGAATGCTTGTCAAAGGTGTCAGATCTGAAAAAGTAATTGGCAATTCACAAAGGATGGAAATAGAACAAAGTAGATTAAATGGAGGCCTGCCTATACCATAACCTTTACCACTCTTGTCCCAGGCAGAATGTCAGAAGAAAATTTTCCTAGCCTTTCTTTTTAGGAAATGTTCATATCTAACTCTGTTCCCCAACCTTAGTCCCTATAATTCCACTCCTACAATGAGCATCCAGTTCTCCTTTTGGCTTCCATTTCAGCTCTCACTGAAAGAAAGAAATAGAGTTGCTGGAGTGTGTCCAGAGAAGGGCAACAGAACAGGTGAAGGGTCCAAAGCCCAGACCTTATAAGGAGCAGTTGAGGGAGCTGGGGCTGTTTAGCATGGAGAAAAGGAGGTTCAGGGAAGACATTTAATGAAATAGATGTGAATTTTAGGGTTAGTTTTATAGATAAAAGACAGCAGAAAAGAGAGATGGATTCTTCACCTCTATTTAATATCTTTCTCTCCACTTTTCATCAGCATTTGCTTATATGATGCTAAAAGGACTTTTCTATAGATTGGACACCCATAGGAGATTAAAGATAACCCCTCTGTGTGGACTCTTAATAATGAATTTGCCTTATCAAAAAATGTTATTGACTTATCACTTTGAAGCGTTAAGTGATTTCAATTGTATTTTTTTAGCAAACATGTTTTATCTAAGACACGAAAAAGCAGAAGTAAGGCCACAAAAAGATATGCGTACTTACAATGGGACAAAGTTTAAATTTAGATGGCAAATCAGTATTGCTCTGAACTTTAAAATATAGAGTTATTGTACCAAAAGTTGCACAATGCACTCTCTAATCCTCCAAGGCAGATGACTTTAGTTCTCAGTCTGGATGAGTGCACTACTGGTCCAAAGAGAGAAATTCTGCCAGTATGAGTCTTGGGAATCTTACCATAGCTCATATTTCAAAGGCTATAACATAACACTTTGCATTCTAGGGAAACATTATGGTCATCAAAAAATGGATGACTTAAGTTTCACATATTACTGAGTAGAAGGGAATGCTTCTGTGTTATCTTGATCTTCACTGTAAGGGTTTCAGGGGTTCTGTGTTTTTCCCCTCCAAAAGCCCCAACTACTCCCACAGCCTGATCATGATCAGTCTTGTAAGTTTATAAAAATTCTTAAGATTGGAAAACCCCTGAATTTAATAGATGAAATTACTTGTCCAGACAGAGTTGAAACTACAAAGAAGGAGTTTTGGCTTCCAGGTTTGGGTTTAGCCATTTATTATGCCTGTCTCAGAGATGCAGTTGCTTGGAGGTTTTCCAACACTGGATTTTTTGCCAACATCTTGGTCAGCTTTTCAAAAATAAAATTGTACTGGTTTGTTAAAGAGAGTCAGCCCACAGAGCAAATCCAGAAAAATTTAATAGTACTGAAACCCTCAAACTTCAACACTAACAGAGTAACTTGCTTTTAAATGAGCAGAAGTCAAATAATATTTATCCCATGGACTCTTTCTGTGACAAAGAAATTAATTCAACACATTTTATTACTGTGGGGTGTAATATCGCAAATAAAGCAAACAGAATCAACAGAATATTCTAGGTGCTTTGCAACCAAATGCATTCATGCAAGCCAAATCATCTAATCTCTTATTCCATTTAGCACCTTATTCATCATTTTTGTATCTAAATATCAGCTTATCTAGACTGTATCCTGTGCACTGTGTCTACGTGCACATAAACATAGATTATCTGTGAGAATATCCTGAAAGATGGCACAGCACTAACCTGAACCCTATCATGTTAATCTGTCATGCTCCTCATTTAAAATATCCTAGACTACTTACCCCTTACTAAAATCTGTCATAGAAGATGTGTCAGGAAAATACTGATGAAACATTTTCCTATCTTCAGACTATGGCTTATTTTTTTGAACATAAACTATATGCTTTCTTCATATCTACAGTCAATGAGACATTGCTCAATAAAGTAGTCAAAAACCAACCAAGTAAGAAAAAATGGTTTTGGTTTTTTTCACTTTATCCCCAGACAGAACAAACTACTGCTGTTGAGATACAGTGGAAAACTAATCAGTTCCTATTAATACAGTGGCTATCTGGTATTTTCTCTTCCTCAGACTCAGTCTGATGATTCATAGTCAGACTAAGTGAATTACTGAGCAAAATGCATAGGAGGATGAATGCCAGCGGACAGCTTTCTTTCATAATAGCAACTGTTTGCTGTTCTTCTTTCATTGCCTAAAAGATCTGGCTATTTCAGGCTAGTTAGAAAATATACAATCAAATACTTCTGTGCTAGAGAAATACAGATTATCACAGATGCTACATCTGCAGGGCACTCAATGGGTCAGTTGTTCACACTAGGAGAAGGATTATGGGAGAAATTCAGTCAACATTTTAAGGTACCTCTTTTCTATTATTCTCATCTCATTGCTGCTGAATCTGCACATAACTGCAGCTAGAGAATCATATAGTTACATACAGTGAAAACTTGCCACATAATTTTTTATAATTACTGTAGTGTTGTCATCCAAGCAGTATTAAGGAAGGAAGTTGGTACAGTGCCAAATGAGAAAATGTCCAGTAAAAAGTAACACATTCTTCTTCCTGCTTCATTTAACTCTTGACAACATATGAAGCCGTAATTGGCCTTCATAACTTCTAATCTTGTTCCAAGGAATTCAGATTGTAGCAGTTATTTCCTTTACCTTCAGAAATACTTTGATGTATGAAACTGAATACTACACTGTTGAGTGACAAGCATCATTTCAAGATCACAAATAACCAGAGCTGAAAACAGAACTGGAATGCATGGAACTGACTCACTTTCAGACTAATAAATAAGCACCAAGAAACATGGTCTATGGTTTATTTTCATATAACATACACATATTTTAATTAGCTGTCAATGTGTCATGGCAACATTTGGTCTCCCACATGAGAGTGTTTGGTCTTCCACAAGAAGAGGACTCCCCAGCTGTTTTTCAGCTGTTTCACATGCTGCTACCAAGGAAGGAAGAATAAAATGGGACAATCACAGGCTTTGACGCCTCAAGCTGCCCTGATTTGCAACATAAATGCAACATTCTTCCAACATGGTGTAGCCCCATGAGCAGTTCATCTGTACCTCCTAGAAGTAGAGCTTAGTCCCAAACATATGACTACTGTACATTCAACAAGTGGATGATTATTGTCTTTTTGTTGGAGAACATGGGCATAAATAAAGCATATGGTGATACCTCCCTCTGCCCCATATCATGCAATTACCATGCTATGAGAAATAGAATGGCTGCATATGAAAGAAATTGTGTAGACACAAAGGTTGCAGCAATTTTAAGCAGGCCTAAAAAATGCATTTTAAAAAAATCTCAGCTGGAGCAAAGAAAGAGGAAGCTATGATCTACTTCAAGTACAGCATTTAGCACCTGTCTGTTAAGGGATAGTTCATGCAGTCCCAGGAGATGAGCACAATTAAACTCATCTTCAGCAGCAAGAAATCTCATTTTTACTGGAGTACAGATCACTATCTAAGTCAAATGACTCGCATTATGGCACTATGTTAGTCTTAACTTTTCTCTCCTCATTACTACGAAGTAGACTTTACTGTATTTTAGAAATTATCTTGCGTGACAGAACCAGGCACTTTGTAAAGAAACAAAATGCAATGATGAATTTTAGAATAGAGTATATAATCTTCTCAGCTGAGCAGATGTAACAATATTGGCTTTCACTAAGAAAATCAATATAGTCTCCTTTTCTATTGTAGTATGACCTCCCTCCTGTCCTCTTTCTTTCTTTCTTTGTTTTTTTTCCCCTACTTTCTTCCTTCTATTTTCCCTTGTTCTTGGACCATTAAATGTTAACAGGCAGTCTGTTCAGTCCCATGAGAAGTCCTGTTGTGGTACAGCATCGGAGCACTTTTTCCTGTTATCAAACACATGCATTACTATGTTGCTACCACCAAGGAAAATAACTTGGGTCAGCACAAGCCTATCTAGAAGGCCACAGTCATGAGTTCTGATCCAAAGCCTGCTGAATTATAAAAATAATCCACAAGTAGGTTCTCTGGGCTTTGAATCAGATCAGCTGTGAGTATATAAAACATCACTATTGAACAGCAGTAGTGGAACTGTGAATGCAAAAGTCCCACAAATAGCCATCAAAAAGGTCAGCATTTAACTCTGGATAGCAAAAAGGCTTTTATTTCAGCTGTAAAGAATAACATAAAGATCATAAAAAGCAAGGACTAGATAGATATAAATCAAAGCAAGACAAATAAAAGTATAAAAGACTATTGGATAACATCACTGGCCAGGGAGTCCCAGAGGTTTCCTGCAGATAAATTACCCTAATGTCCAAAAGGACATATAAGTAATTCTGTTTTTTTTGCTCCCCAGGTTCTCCTTTTCACAGATTTTCAATTTTTACAAAATGAAGCTCCTAAATATCTCCAGAAGAACAGAATACCATAGGAAATTTGGATTACTTTTAGCATATTTTAGCAGGATTTCATATCACACTTCCATGGGAATTTCAATACACATTCTGTTTGCATAATGGTAAGGATATAATAAGATGATGGGCAGAAATGTGTTATACAGTATTATATTGAGCTACATGGATTTCTTACACAGAGCCATAGCCTATGCGTGCTTATCTACACAATTGCTTATCATATCTTATTTCCTACTTTAGAAAGACAATTCTAGTTCATAAAAAGGCCTTTTTGGCAGGGACTTTTGACTACAATAACTAAAAACTTTAATTCTCTTTCCCTTCCATCCCCAAAATAAAAGAAAATCCTAAGAAAAATGTTAAAAACCAACCCCGTCCTAACATAACACAAACCTTCCTTCAATAATGGCATAGTTTTATTTGGACTTAATATAATTTCAGCATTACCGTTATGTTTATATTTTGTTCAAAAAAATTGTACAGATAGTTTCAGAACTGCCATAGCAATGTCAGTGGATGTACATTACCGTTCCTCTGACAATCCATGTTAAGTTTAAATAATACCATTACCTGATTAGATTTTTTTGAGATTATCATATCCTCAAAAACACTCTTTATAAACTCTTCCACTGATAGATATTTTACCCAGTCTTGATGTGATAGATAGCAGCATTAAGTAAATTACACAGTACATTTCTTTCAAGTACTTTTTGCATAAACAAGTTATGTAGACCTCTGTTTTCCCTTTACAAATGAATAAAAAATCCTAATCAGCTTTTAAAATCTTTCAATATTAAGAACTCTCAAAGTCACTTTCAATGATGAGTAGTTATTCTCAGGAGTGGAGAGCTTAAAGCTATTCAGCAGCAGGGGCAATCCACCACAGATTTGGAACTTGCTGCCACTGACAGGATTTTCCTTCACAACTTTTCCATTCTTTCCTACGATGGAAAATGTTTGAAATGAGGATGGAAGCAGCATAAACTGGACAGAGGTACACAACACATACATCTTTGGGCAGTTGTGGTCTCACATCCATCTCAATCAGCCAGTAGTAAGTTCTTGTACTTTCTTTAGCCTCACTGTGATAAAATTTGCCTAAAATGTCTTGCTGCTTTTAGGAGCACAGCTCATATTACTTCGTATCTCCTGAACTGAAGAATTCATTGCACTGCTTGTGTTGAGAAACAAATAAAAACTGTCACCTACCTACTCCACCCAAGACAAAAGTTCAGAGTGGAAAAGTTTTCATATCAATTTTAAACTCACTGAACTCTTAAACTGTTTAGTACTTGTTGTTTTGGGGTTTTTTTTAATCCATGGCTAATACAAAGAACTACACAATCTAATATACAATCTTCTTCCATGAAGACTGGTATAATAATTTTTCTTTGCCATTTCTCCATGCAGAAATAAAATATTTTTTCATATACACATATAGGAAAGTAGAAGAGGATCTGATGATCATGTTTCTTATTTTTGTCACATTATTACCTAGGGATCAAATATATAAGGTATACTTTTTGCACCTGCAAATACTGCATTTTTACTTTTTGCTATATAAATCATTTAAGCAGGAAGAGATCTAGCATACTTTATCACAGTGGAATAAATAAAAGGAATGACTCTTGGTCTGTTTATCTACTTTAATCAAGAAGTTATTCTGGCAGGATCAAGAGTAACACATGGTATTCCTGACCCACTAACACCACCTAAACATCAAGTGTCTCCCCAGTGCAGAGCAGTAATTTTATTCCGCAGAGAAGTATGCCATCATTCACATGAAAGATATTAGTGAGCCCTCAGAGGGGACTGAATGCACAAAAGTAACTTCAGTACCAAGTCATCCCCAGTACTGAAGAATCCAAATACTTCTTGATTTGTAGGGGCAGATTAAATTTTAATGAAATTTTATCTATTGCTGCTTCTCCTTTCATTCTCACTTTGTTGGAAAGTATCCATTTTATACTCAGGAAAAAAAACTATACTACCTGAAACATCTCATCTTGAATTTAAATATTTTGAAAACACATTTACATATACTGAATTATTCCAGACTAAAAATTTTCAGATAAGAATCTTGTCCATTCAGTCTGCAAGAGTTGGAAACCCATAACTGAAACAGATCTGTAAGCTATTAGGACAAAATCTCCCCAGTAGATGTCTATTGTGCACCAAATTGAATTGCAGTTAATCAAGGTAAAGAGACCAAGCCACATTAGAGTTCATAGATACCCAAATTTTCACCAAAATTGGTGAAATATTCCCCTAAATATTCTATCACTGTTTGTGCCCTATGATACTGTCAATTTGACTAAGCTGAGGAACCAAAATGAAAGCCCATTTTGGATACACAGACTCATCATCTCTTGCCACGATCTCCCAAGGCACAGATCCAGCTGGTATGGGCTTGGTGACCCTCAGAGCACACGGCCAACAGCACCAAGAGGAAAGCAAAGCCCTGCAGCTGTGCCTCCTGCCCTTCAGGGACATTCAAGGCGATGCCCATTTTAATACAACATCCCAGCAGTTACAGCCAGGCAATGTATTTGGCACAATGTGATTATGCTCCTCAGCCAAAATAAAATTACTCACCATCCATATTTTGCATTTTCCATGATAAGGGCCTGAGAATAGTTAAAAGGGAAGGAGAACAAGTCATCTTCACTCATTCTGCCAGTGCTGTGACATGGTGAGGCTTAAAATTCAAGTATCATTGGACCTTAAGAAGATAAGGAGAGGGATGGCTGATTTTGTAGCCCAGCAGCTGGAGCATTCAGCAGGGAAAGAGCAGGGATGACACAAATGGGCTGAGGAATTCACCTTTCTGCTAGTTGGTGTATTCTGAAGAAAGTGACTCCCCCTTGTGCTATTTTTGTGCCTAATGTAGGTGCCTAACTTTGAATTATGAAGTTATAGAAGATATACCTTCCCTATCATCAGCACTATTACAATGGGACACACTGAACTTTTGTGCTCTTGAGAAGTCTACACAGAACTTACTGCAAAATTCCTCATGTAGCTTCCACTGGCACACATAAACCTGAAATCAGAGTCTATTTCTTCTGTAGTATTTCTCTGGTGTTTTGGTTCTCATTTGAATTAGGTCTCAGCCTCACAACCAGACCAATGTGCAGTCAGCTACTTTGGTCACAGAACGTACTGATGGCCACAAATCACCTTGTGTATGATTAGTCTGTTCATATAAATGGATCATATTTCTGTAGCAAACCAAACTCCAATTAGAGCAAGTAATTGTTAAAAATTATTAAATATAATCAATTTCTAGTTGTTTTATAGTTGCTATTCCAGCCCAATGGCTTCTGTATGCAATATGGCATCAAATAGCACTGCATGTATTTACAGTTTTCTGACACAGTTCCATAACTATTTAAGAATACCAGGTTTCAAGGGACCTCAGTGATCATCTGGTTCAACCTTTCCTAGCAATAGCACAGTGTAGAAAAGATAGTCCAGCACTCTGTCCAGCTGAATCTCACAGGAGTCCAGGACAGGAAATCTGTCACTTCCCTGGGGATATTATTTCAATGTCTGACTGTTCTTATTGTGAAAAATTTTCCACTTGTGACCAAAGTCACAAAACCTCTATGGACCTAAATTTGCATCAAATTCTGATACCTAATTACTACATTCTCAACCAAGAAACTCAGATTGCATATTGTCATGATTTAACCCAAACCAACAACTAAATACCATGCAGATGTTTGCCCACTCCCCACATCCCTGTGGGATGGGAAGGATGATCAGAAAAAGAGTAAAACTCATGGGCTGAGATATGAACAGTTTAATTGGAAATTACAGTAAATTACAATAGTAATATTAATAATACTAATGATAATAGTAATGAAAAAGGAAAGAGAGAGAGAGGAATAAAATCCAAGTGAAACAAGTGATGCACTATAAACTTGTCATTACCCACTGACCCCATTCCCCAATTGCTGGGAGCAACTGGCTCCCAGCCAACTTCCCTGAGTTTATAGACTGAGTCTGACGGTCTTTAGGAAAAACCACTTTGGCCAGAGTAGGTCACCTGTTCTCGCTGTGCTCCCTCACAGGTGCACCTCCTCACTGGCAGAGCATGGGAAACTGAAAAGCCCTTGACTTAAGGTAAGCACTACTTTGCAGCAACTAAAGCATCTCTGTGTTTCTAATATTATTCTCATACTAAATTCAAAACACAGCACTGTAGCAGCTAAGAAGCAGAAAGTTAACTGTATCCAAGCCAAAACCAGGACACATGAAAACTAATTGGGAAAATTAGAAAAGAAACCTCACCTAGTTTATACAAAATATAAACCAACCCCTTACTGGTTTGAAATATTATTTTTCTGTAAGAATTTCTCTTTTGCTTACCATGTGTACTGTACACCACAATGTATCAGTCTCTCCTCTCTCTCTAATTCTTTGAGGACCTGTGTATGACTTCTCCCTAATTAGGGTAGCTGTGGATGACTGATGTAGGCATTGATTACAATTGGGGTGGAAAAAGTGGCAAAAGGTCATGATAATTAAAGAGAAGATAAAAGACCTGAGTTTCTAGCTAAGGCATATCACACAGGCAAGACACAGTGAAGCCCAAGTACTGAATCTTCATCTCTTGGTATAGTTTTGAAGATATGAAACAGTTAATCTCATTCTTGAAGAACTTGCACAACATTTACACAGATATTTCAGTCTGAGGGACTGATCAAAAAACCCTGTAGGTAAATTATATGATTCTTCTGCATCAATTCTAAAATAGTGAATAACATATTAGATTAGAAGAAGGTGGGAGCTTGGGGGTGGGAAAGCAAGGCAAAAGAACTATGTAAATGAAAGTTTCTGAGAAAATGCAGAGACAGATTCTTGTATATGTAGTTGTGAAGTTTGAAATTAGTTTGAAACTAATTTCTCTCTGCTGTAGGCAACAACAACTTCTCCCTTCATGAGAACAAGCTCTATCTTGGAATAATACGCAGAATCTTTTGTTTCCAGTATAGCCTACCTCCCTGTGGGGTAACATCAAATCTAGAAGACTCAGTGAGTGGAGTTTCCATGGAATTGTTTCTGCAAAGAAAAGATGTTTTTGACTTCACAGAAAATACTGCCAGTTTGTGACTGTGAGTCACAGGAGATCTGGTGAAAATGATTTTTTTTCTATATTGCCTGTACTTTTGCTAATATCCTGTCACACTGCAGTTCTGATAAATAGTTCCTTGACTCATTGCTGTCTTTGAAACTCTTATTCTGTAGACATTTACCATTGCAAACTTTTATTGAGACTCACTCACCCTTATCATCTCTTAGTGTGCCATGCTCTTTTATTTCCTTCCTTCTCTGGTTTTGTAATGATCTGTCTTTTGTGTGAGATTCTTACTTGCAATCACAGAACCACAAAATGGTTGAGGGTGGCATGGATCTCTGGGGCTTATTTTACAACAGCCTGGCTCAAATCAGGTCATCTAAAGCCAGTTGCCTAGGACCATGTCCAGATGGCTTTTGAGTATCTCCAGGCATGCAGATTCCACAATTCTGGACAGCCTGAGTCAGTGCTCAGTTCCTGTCACAGGAAAATAAAGTGTTTCCCAAAGTTTAAAGGAAACCTCCTGTGTTTCAAGATTCTGCCTGTTGTCTTCACTAGACTCTCTCACAGAATCCTAGAATCACAGAATCCTAGAATCACAGAATGGGTTCCGTTCAAGGGTCCTCAGAATCATCTGGTTCCAATGCCTCTGCCATGGGCTGGGGTACCTTTCACTAGACCACACGGCTCAGAGCACCATCAATACATCCATGTATCCTGTACTGAGGAGTCCAGAACAGTACTCCATGTGTGGCCTCACCAGGGATGAGTACAGGGGAAGGATCACCAACCCCTTCCTACTGGTATCACTCTACCTGATGCAACCCAGGTCAACATTAACTTTTTATTAATGCTGCAAGGACACACTGTTTACTCATGATCACCAGGACCCCCAGGTCCTTTTCTACAAAGCTGCTTTCCAGCTGGTTGTCCCCCAGCACATGCTGGTGCCTGAGCATCTTCCTTCCCAGGTGCAGGACTTTGCACTTTCCTATGTTCAACTTCATGAGGTTCCTGTCAGCCCATGTCTCCAGTCTGATGAGGTCCCTCAGCACTCAGAGAGTTGTAGATCATCAGCAATCTTGCTGAGAGTCCACTCTGCCCCATCATCCAAATCACTGACCAAGACAGACAGTATTACTCTTCTCATGTATTACTCTTTTCCTGTATTACTTTTTTCCCATTATGCTGAATCTTGTAAGGAAAAAATACTATGAACTTGTTAAATCAAGTCAGAAAGAAAATGTCTTCATCAGAACTACATAAACTCTATCAGAGCTAAGACCTCCTGAGGTATTACAAGTACTCTGCATGAGTATCCAGGCTATCCTGGGTCCCTCTCCTTTGTGAAATGAGTTGAGCACACACTACTCCACAGCCTGGAAAATCATATTCCATGGGCACATTGGCAACATCAGCAGGCATAGCCTGAAGAGCACTGCTCTTTCTTCTGCACTGTCAACCTGTAATATTACTGCTATTCCACCAAACTGAGATACTGAGGGACACTGTGAGGGTCTCATGATGCCGGCATTCAATCTCTCATCAAGGAGGGATTTTTGTTGACAATTGTGTCCTTATCCAACTTCTTAGCTGAGCAGAATTTAATTAAAACATGTCTCCCGAGAACACTTGATCACTGTTCAAATAATCCTCAGCTTGCAGACACAGAGCACTAAGGGAGCTTTACTCCCTGCCCTTGCCCACTCTGCATTCCCATGTCCTTTGACTTGGCTGCAGCTGTACCTCTGCATAAACTCACCCCCTCAGATTAGGTCTGACAGCTCCCTCTTTGATAATAAGTAGAGTCCATTGAAAGACTGTAAAGCTTGATCTTACCTTTAATTTGGTATTAGGATGAATTCTTAGTTGCATAAAATAAATATTGCCATTGCACATATCATACTGGTTCCCTTGTTAATGATGCTGCTGCTGATTGCTAAAATTTTGGCAGATGTCCTTCTCCAGATGTGCTACTTAAGTAGCCATTTAGAGGATTTCCAATCCTCTGCTTTATAATTTTTACAGTTACCCTGTAAACACTGGGCATTTTATGGAGCACAAATATGTAAGAACTTACTCCATTTTAGTTGTTTTTGAAAACAAAATGTTTCTTTACAAATATGGCAGGAAACAAAGTGTTGTCAGCAGTATACTGTTATCTCTTTTGTATTTGGCCAGGACTGAAATGGTGGTAGCTGACATTGAAAACAAATTTGCCAATTTTCAGCTGCAGTGGTCTAATGAGAGCTCAAGGGATAACTTATGAGAGAGCTAAAGAAAGGGAGAACTTGCATTCAAGAAGATTAGTGTTGTGGGTTCCTGTGAAGCATTAACTTGACAGCCATGTTCTAGTCAACAATATTTTTGTTCTCTCCTCCCTACTGAGAGTATTGTTTCAAAAAGGGTCATCAGTTTGCAAATCTGGCAACTACTTACATTGTTTAAAAATCTTACAAGACTCCCATTAGAATAATGGGTCCTGACATATATTTCCTAATTTGCTGTATGATATAACTACTGTGGACAACTATAATCATACTCCAATTGCTGCTTTCAAAAGAGGTTTTTAAAAATTGCTCTGTTGATCTGAGATGTGAACTGCATCTGTGATGGTACAAACAATATGTCCTGTGGGACAACAACATTAATATTTTATTACTAAGTTCTTGTATAGCCTCCTACATGAGCCGTGGAATGTAAAAACAACCTTCGTTGAAGCAGAGGAGGAAAAGAAAAAAGTGGATATATAAATAACTTCTGAGAAATATTTAGTAATTTCAAGATTTCATAAGTTGCATTTCTGCTTAAGATGTTGGCTTTTAAACTGCAGATTTGCTGCCCTGCATAGAATTTAAAAGATGCTCATTGCCATATCAAAACCTGGTCAATCATTTTCAAGAAAATCAGATTACTTGTTCGAAGGAGTACATTTTTTGTTTGACATCACACTATATTTTTAGAGGATGCTTTCTCATGAACATCCATATGCCATTGTTTTACTCAAACAAAAAGAAGAAACTGAGGTGGGTACATGGACAGAAATTTCTGGCCATCTCTCAGCAGCAGTGCACAGGCTCAATGCAGCATATCTAACGCATCTGGTAAAATATGCTACACAGCCGAAGGCAAAAGGACTTGAAGGGGAGAGCCAGTGTTCATAAATTAATTGCTTTTTTTCTCTTCATTGGCTATATTGAAGGCAGGCACCTTTCAAAGGTCTGTCCAAAATGTCCAATAAATTTTCTCTTCATGGCAATGGGAATGATGGCCACAGATCATATTCCACTGCATCTGCACTAGTGATTGGAGCACTGGATGAGGAAGCAGTGACTTGAATATTTGGCTTCACTCTTCCTGAAAGAGTTATGCCAAGATACTGAGAAAAGGCCTAACCAGTAAAAGAGAGAAGTGTCCATCCTTTCCAAGAAGGCTAGGCTGCTGTGGCCTCTGGGCAGCAAGAGACCTCTGTTCTCAAGCTGAAAAGAAGCCTGACTTCACCTTGTGGTTTCAGCATTAAGGGTAGGGGAGGAGGACAAGGGAACAGTCTGAAGTTTTGTCTCTCCTTTTATGTCTTGTTTTTTTGCCTTTTACTCTGAGATAATATAATCTGGGAGGTGGGGAAGCTTCATCTGGAACCTCAATTCCAGTGAGCTGTGCTTATTTGCAGGAAAATTGCACTATACTGTGGGAAGAAGAAAGGAGCTGTTCAAAGTTAGATAAGACTTGTTCCAGTTCATGTAAGAGCCTCTAACTTTGCAGACTCTACACTGCAAATTTATGTGGAATGTGCAACATGGAGAGCACAAATATGTAAAAAGAAAACTGAATGTATCCCTGAGGGGCATTTCTAATGGAAAAGTATTGCTTGATTGTGTATTTCATTTCACTTTAACTAATTAATAGCAGTGGATGGTTCATTTGAAAATAAAGAAGAGGACAAGTGATACTTGAGCTTGATGAACATGATGCCCTTATGCAGAGATAGACAGTCCTGCTCCTCATACACATCAGCACTTCTGTGCTCTGCTGGCAGAAAATACCCCAGTGATTCCTGACAACTAGAATAGTCACTTCATGGGTTATAGAAATACACCAGAGGGAAGAATAAAGATGTTTTGGAAGTGACAGAGATATTTTTTTTCATGACTGCACCTCTGCCTTCAAATCAGCAAAGTGCACAGTGCCTGTAAATTGCAGTGTCTTAAGTTCCCAGTAACCTCAAGGGACTGCATAGCTAGAATCAGCTCCTAAATGTGTATATAAATGTATCTTAGGCTAAAAGAGCATCTGCTTAAATATACTCCTATAATGTATCACTTTACAATAAAAACATGCAAAAAATTTACAGAGTCGTGTCACTGTTCTGGGCTGCTCAGAAAACAGACAGTAGTTTGTGTTTTTAAAGAACATATACAAAAAGTTTGTGAGGATATGTGGATGCAAGCCTGACATTTTAAAAGGTAACTACAATTGTTTTTTCTAGAACTGCTGTTGTTGGGTTCATCTTGTTTGTAACTATTCCATCTCCAGGCATAGGTTTCGGCTCCATTATGCAGTATCATTATGACAGAAAAAAGGAACCTAACATTATCTTCATAGGGACATGGATTCATCATATGCCACAGTGCAGTTACCTCTGGGAATATTATAAGGAATGTTTCAGCTAGGCAGAAAGCAAAAGAGTGTGACATAAAAGAAAGTGATTCACCAACAACAAATGCATGAGCACCAGTGATACTGCTGAAGGAAGCTGTTGGAGGTGTTCTGAGACATCAGGCTGGAAAAGCTGATTTCTCATCTCATTAAGATAAAATGTGAACGCTAGAGAAAATACAAAGCAACCATTAGAAACTACTAGTTGAGTGAACAGGTGACTCAACTATTTGTGGGCTCTGTGGAATAGGGCCCTGCTAGCCCACGAGCACACAAATGCAGAACAGGATAAAAGCAGTACAAATACAGACTACTCAACCCTCGGGCTCCTCTGACAGTGAAGTCAGTACATTCCAGCTGCTGACAGTCCAGATGATCTGAGCTGCACAGTGGCACAAGAAAATAATGCTGCCTTCAGTATTCTTACTGCAGGCTTGCAGTAGTCCAAGAGATAGAAAGAAAATTAAATCAAATCAAATTAACTCTATTTAATCTCAAATTGTCTGCAACAAATGTCTGAAGAAAAGCAAATGATTTTGGATTTCAAAAAGGCATCCAAAAGTTTTGGAAGAGTAAATGATTGATAAAACCCACAAAAAGTTATGAACTTGGAGTTACCAGAAATCTTTAATGATAATTTAAATTGTAGGTGCCAATCAGGCAAGCCCCAGAAACAAGTCTGGTTTAAGAATTTACTTTTCTGAGAGGTTTCCATCCTACCGGATTCTACTGCAATTCCATTCAAAATAATTACAGTAATTTAAATCACCCAGGTAACATCAAATTATTTCAACAAATATTTTATCTCAGAACACAGTGTCAAGGGCTTGCCTTATCAGCAAGAAGAAGCACGAAGTACTGAGAAGCACTTGCCTTACACAGAAACTGAGTTGATAAAACAAAAGCTCATCCTGCCAGAATCCAGATGCAAAATAAGGACATATCAGGTTTTCAGAGAAAATTTTGTGCCTTTTTTTCCCAGAAGAGAGAACTTGCATGTTTTTGTCTCCTTATAAAAAAACCCAACTCATAATTTTGTCTGGAATACTCCCTGCAGCCCTTCCTCCCACAGCCTCAAAATGTCAAAATTGAGGAAATCACCCAGCATAGAAAAAAAATTAATAGAAAAATGTTTAACAATTAACAAAGTAGTGAAGGTTTAAAAATCTCGGTAATTTCAGGAATGGTTGGTAGTATTCTCTTTGTCTAAGCAATGACGTAGACATGAGGTGCTGCTTGAAAGATGATTAAATTGGGTCTTACATTGCCCCAAAGCATCACAGATGTGCAAGACTGAAAGGTCATCTGAGTCCTTTCCTTCATTACAGGATCAAGTCTAATCAGATTTAATAATCTCTCACTAATGCTTGTCTTCCCCATTTTATTGAAAGAACTTCAATAAGAGGAATTCCACAGCCTTCCTAAGCAACCTGGATGGAGCTATTCTCACAGTTATATTTTCCTATTATTGCACCTCATCCTTTTCATCTGCAGATTAAACTGCTTCAACCTTTCCACTTCAGTGGAACTGAGAACTGACAACTTTTAAATATTTGAAAAATATTATCCTACCCCCTTTTCTACACTAACTTGTCTCCTTCAGTTATCTTCCAAGGATTTGGGGCTTTCTTAGGTACAAATCATTATTTTTGGTTCTTCTCTGCACCTTTTCTCCATTTGTCACTGTCTTTTCTACAAGTGTGCAGCAGAAGGATAAATACAGAAGTACAACTGAGATATTCCTAGTGACAAATAGAGCAGAATAATTGCCTCCCATGCCTTATACATCATTCTTGTTAATTCACCTCAAAAAGGGACTGCCTTTTCTGCAATGACAACATATTTTTAATTCAGATGCAATTATGGCTAACTGCCATACATCCACCTAACCAGCCAGTACCTATTTTGCATCTACATGTTTGATTTTCTTTCCTGGTGGGAGTAATTTGTGCTTGCTGTTATCACTTCATTGACAAATTCTATTTGATTAATTTCAGAACATTTTTCAAGCACATTTTGAATTCTTGCTATGTCACCCAAAATTCTTACAACTTCTAGCATGGTGTCTTCCATGAATTTACAAATGCCCTCCCTCCTGCTACCTGAGATATTAGTGAAAATAGTGAAGAAAATCACAGTGAGGGGGATTTCTTGCCTACATCTTGAAAGGATTTATGAAATTATTTTCTATTCTCACATTACCATAGATTTTGTAAAAATCTCCATCATTCCTGATTGTGTAGAAAATGCTGTATTTGCTTGCATTTATTTGAATCTCATACTACCACAGACTCAAACAATAGCTCTGGAAAGTATAAACTTAGCTATTCATTTTAGAGAGGTGCCAAATATGAAGTTTCATGACAATTTAACATCAACGTCAACTTTCACTGATGATCGACACTGCAGAATAAAGCCAATATGCTTGTAATTTCTCTTGGAGTGTAAAATACTGAGGGATCTGCATGGCAACAGCTAATTTCCATTGAGTGTTATGAAGTGATTCCTCACCTAACTGCCAAATACTCCTAGTTTTGCTGTGATAATTTTTAAAGTAATTTGATAATTTTTACACACTGAAAGTAGAATAAATATTTGAACTCAATTTTTCAGTATTTTTCCTACCTGCTCCCTCATTGCTAAGATCCACACATAAAAGTTTTGTTGAGAAACATACTCCACTGTTAATATGATATGAACTGGTCATAACTGTAAGGTAGGACTGAATTGCAGTTTAATCTTATGTTAAGGGATATCTTTTTCACTGCTTTCAGTTGGCTTTAGTTCAGACAGTAACACTAAAGTTTTAAATCGGCGTACAGGTAATTAGTAGCAGTTGTAAAATTGTGTATCAACAATTTAAATGTGATTTACATAGGAATTTATCAAAGAGATTTATCTGTGGGTGATAGCATAATAAAGCCACTAACTGGATATTTAGTATTCATAGAACTATTTATTTTTAGACTATAAATCATTTCAATGTAGTGATACCTGAACAGGAAATAAACTTATGTAAGTGGTATTTCATCTAGGATATAGAACTTTTTATAGCTAACTTCCTTGTATTGAATCATGATCATAAAGGCAGTGGAGTTAGATCGAGGCTGAATGTGCCTGTAGAATTTGAATGAGAACACAGATGACTGTTTGGGTGATTTCAAAATTGAAATATCATGGAAGAAAGAAAGAAAGAAAAAGGAAGGAAGGAAGGAAGGAAGGAAGGAAGGAAGGAAGGAAGGAAGGAAGGAAGGAAGGAAGGAAGGAAGGAAGGAAGGAAGGAAGGAAGGAAGGAAGGAAGGAAGGAAGGAAGGAAGGAAGGAAGGAAGGAAGGGAAAGGAAGGAAAACTAAAAGTGTTTGGAAAACCAGAAATTCTTTAATTGTGCTGAATAGATCAGTAAATACATCAGATTGTTACCATAGTATCTTGTTACTGTTATCACCAAGTACTAACAACTTTTCACTATGAGAAAAGAATAATAGTTAGCAGCAGTAAATATGAAGTACTAGGCTCTGTGTGTGCAGGCAGCTCTGGAGATTCTCAGTTCTGCTAATTTCACCTACTTATGACATGACATGTGAAAACACACCATCACAAGGAGGTCCAGTATAGCATAGGGGACAAACAGTAGACCTTGAAAAAAACAGTATTAAATAAGGCATGAAATTCGACAATGTAATTTGTAAAGTGATACATTTAGACAGTAGTGGGAGGTTTTGTTACTAATAAGAATCTCAGCACAGGAAAAACATGGGGGAGGAGGAGAATCAGATCATGTGTGACAGTCTCAGCAGGCTGTAAACAGTATGATTGCAAGGCAAGTGTGTACTGAAGATCTAACCATGCCACTCCTAATAATGTCTCTGCAAAAAGTCCTGCGGACAGTTCATGTAGGATAAGTGCATGAGATGCTGGTTGAAGACAAAATAATTTTAGCTGAAACATAAGTGAGCAGAAAAAGCTAGTGCAGCAACCAAAGGGGGACAAGAGACCATATTATTGTGGTTTAACTTAAAAAACTAACAGGAAAGGGATATCAATGCAAATTTTGCCAATAGAGAGAAACTCACCAAAGAGCAAACAAATACATCAATTCTACCAGAAGAACCAGATTATCTCAATGGTCCACTAATACAGCTAGCTTGGAAATTCAAATCAGTTTGGCTGGATGGCCAAAGAGTGATGGTGAAAGGAGTAAAACCCAGTTGGCAGCCGGTCTCAAGTGGGGTTTCCTAGGGCTCAGTACTGGGACCACTTCCATTTAAGCTCTTAACCAATCATCTGAACGAAGATGAGGATGCTCAAGTGCATCCTCAGCCAGTTTGCCAATGACAACAAGCTGGGCCAGACTACTGATCTGCTGAGGGGCAGGAAGGCTCTGCAGGCCGGATCAGTGAGCTGAGGGCAACCAGATGAGGTTCAACAAGGCAAAGTGCCAAGTCCTGCCCTTGGGTCACAACAACCCCATGCAATGTGTTCCAGGCTGTGGAAAAGGACCTGGGAGTGCTGGTTGACAGCCATCTGAACATGATCCAGCACGTGCCCAGGTGGCCAGGAAGGGAAATGGCATACTGGCCTGTATCAGAAATAGTGTGGCCAGGACCAGGTGAGGCAGTGGCCCCCTGTACTTGGCACTGGAGAGGCTGCAGCTTGAATCCTGTGTCCAGTTTTGGGCCCCTCACCACAAGAAGGACATTGAGGTGCTGGAGCATGTCCAGAGAAGGGCAAGGAAGCTGTCCAGAACACAAGTCTGATGAGAAGCAGTTGAGGGAGCTGGGTATGTTTATTCTGGAGGAAAGGAGGCTGAAGAATTTATCACTCTTCAAGTCCCTGAAAGAAGTCTGTAGCCAGGTGGGAGTCAGTCTCTTCTCCAAGGTAACAAGTGACAGGACAAGATGAAATGGCTTTAAGTTGCCTCAGGGGAGGTTCAGATTGGCTATTAGAAAAAGATTCTTCATTGTAAGGATTATCCAGTACTGGAAAAGGTTATTCAGGGAAGTGGTTGTGTTACCATGCCCAGATGTATTTAAAAGATGTGTTGCTTAAGGGACATGGTTTAGCAGGGGACTTGGCAGCGCTAGGTTAACAGCTGGTCTCAATGATCTTAAGGGTCTTCTCCAATGTAAATGATTCTATGATTCTGTGAGAAGTCAAGAATGGGTTTCTGAGATAGTCTTTCAGTAAAACTATGAAGCAAAATATTACACCTATTTTTAAAACAGATTTCAATTAATTTTATGTAAGAGTTAGATGGCATGATTGCCTATAGCAGCAGTGTTGGAGTTGGGGAGTTCATATATGGTGCCAAACACAAAACCCTGAACATTCCATTATAGGAGCTAATCACACTGGAAAATACCACTTCATTCACAACAACTAAAGCTGAGCAACTGGGAGAAGAATATTTTGTTTCTATAAAACATTTATCAAGGAGACAGATCAAAGGACACTGTAGTTCAGAGCTCTTTGTATGATCACTGAATCTCCTGAAATGTGCTTCCAGTCTACCTAACAGTTTGTTTAAGAGAATAAGACCAACTTAACCTGAAATAAGTGACTGACTGGAACAAAACTTACTAGTAGCTTAATTTTTGGAACAAAGGCATTTATTCATACTTATGTTTGAAATTTTTTATTGAAGTAAGTAATATATTTTAGAAACAACAACATGACTCAGTTGCATGGAATTTCAAAGTAAACTTTAAAATCTGTTGTCATTATAAAAAGGATTTTGTTATTTCAGCTACTAATCTATCATCAGATTGCTAGTTATAAACCTGAGGATTAAAAAATCATATTTTCCAATGGCTGGATGCAGGATGTACTTTATTTGTATTGACTTTCACATCAGGAAACCATTTTGATGAAAAGTTTCTTTTGCTAATAAAGGTGTTTCAGATTGAATAATAAATTATATGGAAAAAGAAAAAAACCTTAGTATCTATTCATAGAAGATAGTTATTGGATATAGCACAGTATAAATCTCACTGCTCTCCAGCAGCACTTACATTTATGACCTGTTGAGCTGGCAATTCACCAGCAGGTTTATGTATGTAACCTGTACACCTATAGATGTACCACTATCCTCACAAACGGAGGGACAAAGAGAATATCCTTAATTGATTGAATGGGTTTTATGCTAAAAAATTGGAGCCATTCTTACACAGAATACACACCAAGAACTACCTTTTGATATGTTCTATTTAACTGTGACACAGCAGGTAAGATCCTTCCCTCCTGGAATGTTCCTATAAAACGTGCAGTGGGTGTGCTGGCTCTGTGAACCCTTGCAGGCATGCCAGCTGAAGGCACCATGGTAACCACGCTGGAGAGTGCTTCTGACATTTAGGAAAAGGCAGCTGGGAGACACTGAAAGATAGTCATGGAAACATGCAGCCAGCTCTTTCTCCATTAGTTACTTGGAAGGAAAGTTTTTCCTGGAAACACAGGAGATAAAGTTGCTGACAGTTACTTCATGGAGCTATTAAGAATGTCCGGGAGAAGTAGGCAACAAAACCCTACATGATTACTTGACAGTGGAAAAAGGAGAATTTTGTATTGCAAAAGGGAAACAAGTTGTGGCTGCACTCTAAGAGAAGAAATAAAGCAATATGACAAAAAGTGCAAAATGGAAAGGATAGGAAGATTTCTTTTGAGAATGGGATAAAGTGAGGAGACACAGGAAGTCATCCAGAAAAGCTCTTTTTAGCACATGCTCCACAGCTTCTCTAAGAAAAAACCAAATGATTTCAAAGGGAACTTCAGATGTGTGATCAAGCCACTGCAACAGATTATCATCAGTTGCTTTCACACAGAGGAGAACAAGTACTGCTCTCATTTTGATCAGATACACATCACATTAGGGCTGGCAGGTGTACAGATCTCATCTTGGTGGCTAAATGTGTTGGTAAAGATTAGCCATGATAATATACTGAATGTGTGTGAAGTGGGAACTTAAACTGAAAAAAATGAATACTTGCCTTTTTTAAAAGTATGTTCCCACTCTTTAAGAATGTATATTACATATTCTCTGTTGCCTGTTTATGCTGGCCACTTTGCATCTGTTTTGGATACTTGGAAGGCGAGATACAGATTAAACAGGTAATGTGCTAGTGTTTCTCTGTTCACACACGCCAAAGCTAGCTTTCAAGAAATTACATTTGAATAAGAATAATAAAAACCTTTTAGCTTATAATTTTTCACTGACTAGAACTCCAGCCATAAATATTTGCTTTCCTGCAAAACAACAGGAAAAAATGTAACAGAGATTGATCATACTGTGCTGTATATTTGCAAAGTGGTCAAAACATGTACAAGCAGGTAGAAAATCCACTGTACTGAAACAGGAGAAAAGAATTTATTAATCATTGACCCAGTATTTGTAAATACCCCAGCAACAGTATTTTTTTTCAGTTTTTCCCTTTCAGTTACTCATGCAGGGTAATAAAAATTTGAGTATTTGTCATTGCGGGCTTGTTTATGCCACTAATGCAGTAAAAATAGTTGCAATCAATCTACAGCCATGCATTCAAGCCCCGAATTGGCTCCTTACAGCTAAGGAAATATCAGAAGTTGAGAAACAAATTTCCAAGTCCTTACATGTAAATGATTCTTTTTTCTAGCATTCAACATGTTATCCCTATCTTTGCTTTTACATTTTTAATATCTTAATTTTCTTAACTACCCTTTGAAAATGTCTCTTGTTAACACAGTTTTCATCAGATAAAGTGCACTGACAGAGGAGCCACTGAGAGAGGGAAAACAGCTTAGGTTTCAAATGCAGCATCTATGATAAAGGATGAAAGAAGACAAGCCAATTGTTTCTGTGGCTCCTAAAACAGGTTCAATGCCAGGCAATATCAGATCAAGCCACAGTTTACTCTCTTATAAAGAAAGCTCTTGGAAGAGAGCAGAAAGAGGGCACCACACCTCGTATATGGAGTCTGTTGCAAGCACAACTGTTGACGCATAGCAGGAACCAGCTAAATATGTATGCAGAGAGACCTGGCTTCTCACAAAAAAGCACTTGTGCACTTTTCACAGCTGGAATAGATGCTCAGAACTGAAATTCTGTGATTCTGGCATTTGAATGATTGAGGGAACAATTCAAGTGATAAATCTAGTGGCAAATGCTAATTATTCCAAGTCAGAAATGCCAATGGGTTTCCCCAGTTTCTCAAATTGAAAAGTTTTGGATTTTTTTTTTTGTGGGAAAAGGAGTTGTAACATTTGAATATGAAATTCCATAGTACAGCAGAAAAATTTGAGTTATGTTTGTTTACAGCAATTTGCAGTATTTTAGCATTCAAAATTTAGAAACGGAAATAGCATGTGCTGCCCCTCCTATGCCTTCCTCAACTAAGTCAAGCGCACTTGCAACATGCCAAGCTGACATCACCCTGAGCTTGTGGAGGCTGTGGCTTCACAGAATCACAGAATATGCTGAGTTGGAAGGGACCCATCAGGATCACTGAGACCTACTCCTGGCACTGTGCAGGATACCTCAAGAATCACACCATGTGCCTGAAAGTGTTGTCCAGGTGCTTCTTGAATTCAGACAGGCTTGGTGCTGTGACCACTTCCCTGAGGAGCCTGTTCCAGTCCTCAGGGGCACCTGAGCCTACAGGAAGGCTTTGTGCTGTCAAGAGAGAAGCCACACTTCATTGTCCCCTCCTGCTCAGGATCCTTCGTTGTACCCTTTATCCTTCTTCTCACGCAGACTTGTCTAACCCTGCCCCTTGGGGGACTGCTTTAATGTTTATGGGTTAAAGAAGATTACGTGGAAAATCCACCTAGAAGAGTTTGATATCTATTGAATTAATGAGATACAGCAAGATCAGGAATGGCTTCAAATTTGTGAGTAAATTGCACAGAATTATTTATTAGGTATTATCAAACTGTGCATACTTAAATGAGTGGGGTTTGAATTCATCCCAAAAAAATCAACACCTGTTATAAATAGGTTATAATAGCAGCATAGCCTTTGAGTAAAAATGTCAGTAAGGATGTCCTAAACGAATTGGATGGAGCAGATAATTAAATACAGCCTTCTGTAAACGTAAGCAATGTGAGAATTATTTGCTGGGCTCTTAACCTCACAAACCCATAGATCATTTTGATATGGAGGTGATGATCTCAAAGTAATCATCTGTGCATTTGGTAAGCAAGTGGTCCCCAAGAACATAACCTTCCTACTGCAGCATAGATTGAATGCACTTGTAAATGAGAAATCATTCAGTAGTATGTGCATAAGGATACTTTTATGATCAGTTTGAAGGGCAAAGAAGCTTAACCAGAGGCTGCAGTCTGCTGTGAGATATTCCATATTTGCTTTTTCCATTTGACTTTGGTATATTCCCAAAGACAGCACTCCTAAAAAAGCCTTTCATTTCCAAAAGCATTTACTTAATGAGAAGTTTCTACATCTTTCTGACCCCTGAACAGTCCTTGGCATAACAGCAGTGCCACACTTTGCAAATATCTCACACTTAGACTTCTGTGCTTCAGAAACCAACCTTGCATTTGAAAAATCTGGATGATGCTCTGAAAAAGTTGCTGTGCACTTTGTGAAAATGATTTTCTTTGTTTATACCATTAGAGGACTGAAATGGAGGAAGGAACAGTCTTATCTGAGTTTCTTACCAGTAAGCTTTGGTAAATTGATCACTTTAATATCAATTGAAATAAAAATGCTATAATTTAGCAGTGATGAGACAAATAGGAATACCAACATGCAGTTCTTCACACGTGTCCTACAGACATCCAACTCTGAAAATTCCATGAATTTGGGGTCCAATTCTCTTACTTTCCCCCAAAAATCCCTTGAAAAGTTTTCCACTCAGTTTATACTGGAAATATTACTGAATAAAAGATAAATAAATCCCACTTTGCTACTAATAGCTTTCTACTGCTCGAAGATCAGCTTTCTTCATTGAAAAGAAAGTTTTTCATAAACAGACTTCTGAACCATATAATTTTATATGAATTCAAAATCCACAAATATACTCAATAGATATCTTCTTTGTGTTGAATAACATGCTTTGTGCTGTTGATTCAATACACTGAGATATCTTAGAAGGAATTTCTTGATGGCCAGAAATTCCAGCACATGGCTTTTCACCTGAGGGCATCTTTTCCCTTTGATGCAGAGATGCATAACTGTGTAATTTCTGCTGTGGAATCACAAGCTTTCCAAAACCAGTAACAGTGTAATAGGCTTTTTAATTAGCAATCCTGTGAATTTAGTGATGAAACACTGGAAGCACGAGTGGCTGTGTGATCTGGGGGTTATAAGTAGATGTAATGAGCTGTCATGCAAGAAAAGGTATGACAGCCTCTGAAGCATAGGTCTACTAAAAAAGAAAAGCCGTTCTGAAAACTATTTTTATGAGTTAATAAGAAAGAATATTAAGAAAATATGTCATCTTCATTTCTTTTGCTGCACCCTTTATTGAAGGAACCCACACAGCCCAAGAGCATAGGTTTTTCTTTACTATGCACAACTGATACAGCACATCAGCTATGATTATACCTGGTGAATACAAAGCACAAAATGATGTATTTGGCAGGAGGTCACAAAAAGACTAGATCTTCTCATGAAGTTATGCTGATACTGCCATGGTAATTACTTCGCAAGGAAAAAAACTGAACTTAACTTGGTATGCATCATGTCCCCAGAACACAGGTTTATCAAACCACTGATAGCAGAAGGTTTCACCAACGCTTGGCTGTCTTGGAGACACTGCTGGTCAGGCAGAACTGTCCATTAAAGCAGTTGGTTCAGGAGGCAGCTCCTGAATCCCACTTCCAGCAGGCTCCTGCTGGCGCATCACACTCTCCCACAGACTGTCAGGATTTGGCTCAAAAAATGGCTCATTTATCATGCTGCACCCTGGGAGGTGATGGCCCAGACCCACACCCCTGCCCTTCCCTCCTGACTCCCTCTGCCCTGCTCCTGGAGCTGTCTCACAGGGAGAATGCACCATGCCCACGCTCACACAAACTCATCAGCACAGCCTCTCCTCCACTGTAGCTGCAGGGCAGGGAGCAGCACCTGCATGCCCGACCTTGTCCGTGCTCCCAGCAGATGGCTGCTGAACAGACAGACAGGGTGAGGATGAAGGGAAAGACTCAAATTTTCCACTTTACCTGGACTGAACTGGTGAGTAGCAGAAGCAGCAGACATTTTACAGAATAAGCAGTTAGCTACCAGTGTTAAAATTATTCTGTTGAGCCACAGCTGAGATAGCGTAGATCCTTGCTCACTTTTTAGGCTGAGTGAAAAGCAAAATACATCCATGCATTGCTATGGATATAAGCAACAACATACTTTTCCATAAACTTTGCTAGCAGTGACTTTGAAATGGAATCTCCTCAGTACTGAAATATGATAGAACATTTGAAATAAAAATATTAGCTCTTGTTCGGGCAAGAAAGAAAATTGCATTTTCTCAGTACCACTGAAAACAAAGGCCATTTTAATTTCTGAGCCAAACTACAGGCATGAATATTTGAAACAATCACAGCATATTTATAAGACTTCGGGTGACAAACCCAGCTTTTCAAACAACAACTGAATTTCTGTCTGTGTAGCAACAGTAATGGGAATGATAAACTAGGGGAATATCTCCAGGAAACTGTTGAATCAGACACTAAAAGATAACAATTCCAAGTTCAACAAGATTAGTTCAATTAGTTCAACAGGGAAGCAAAACAAAGAAATCATTACATTTAAGCATTGTTACTGAAGGAAGTATTGGTACAAGTACCAGAAGAGCACCATTATTACACATTACTACTGAGAAACATCAGATATTAAAAATTATCTGGAAATATCTTAATAATCCTGATGGAAAGAGTTGTGTGTGTGTCAGCAGTGTGCCTTTGCAGTCAGGAAGACAAACACTGTCCTGGGCTACCTTAGCTCAGAGTGGAGCCAGCAGGATGAAGGAAGTGACTTTTTCACTCTACTGCACACCAGTGAGGTGACATTCAGAATGCAGGATCCAGTTTTGACCTTCTCCTAAACCCAGTATGAGATGGATATTTACAAACTAAGTGCTGCTGAGATGGCCTGGCAGCTGGAGTACATCATGTATGAGGAGAGGCTGAGGGACCTGAGTTCACTGAAGCTTAAGCTGAGAGGGAACTTAGCTGAAGTCTACTGGACTGTAAAGGCAATCTAGAGAGCAGTGTACAAGGAAAGGGTGAGAAGCAATGGCCACAAGTTGCAGTAAGACATATTGAAGCTGAATAAAAGAAAAAAATGTTTTCAAAATAAGAATGGAACACATTGACCAAACTGAAGCATTTCCTTCTTTGGTGATGTTCAATACTTTTCCTGTTTCAGCTTTGAAGTTTGTTCTGCTCTGAGCTGAGGCTGGAATCACATCATCTCCAAGGGCCCCTTCAAACCTAAATTATACTGTAATTCCATGATTCATGATGCTTCTCCCCAGACAAAAAGGAAATATTATTCAGATTCTGCTTGGAAATAATAAAAATGTTCTTTGAATACCTGGAGACCAATCAGTTTATATCAAAATTACGTTTTCCTCAACATCAGAGTTGCCAATATTTGTAAGGCAATTGTATAACAATGTATCACATATCACATAATAAATGGCAGCAAAGGCTGAACATAACACTCCTACATGGTGAGACAAAGAACACTGATCTGACTACGGTATTCATTTACACAGAACATTCAATTATTAAAAAAATTTAAAACCCTTGGCTTTGCTAATTCCTGGAAGACTGTTTAGAATCTCTTGCTTTTAACAAATTTCAGCTGTGGGTTTTTTTCCCCTAAAGCACATAACTTGTTTGTTGTGAACAAGAACCAAAATCCCAAGAGTGAAACCCAACAGAAATGGGTTTTTCACTAGGGAAAAACATTTCACTAGGGAAAAAAATCTTTTTTGTTGTATCACTTGCCAGTTTTATATGTGAACTTTTAGACTTGGACCTTTGACAGACTACTTGCAACCTGCCATGTTAAAAGAACCCCCAAACATCAGAACCAAAACCCAGCATTATATCATTCCTTCTGTACAAAAACAATGCAGATAAGCAAAGCATTAAAAAAATTAATCTTTCACCTTGATGACAGAAAGTAACTGAAGCTCATATTACTTACTTGCTTTATGCTTTGAAGTAATATGTGGATGACTAAAGTTAGTGGTACAGTTAAATATTGTCTAAATGACCTTGGCTTTTTAATTAGCATATAAGTGATTTAAAGAAATCAAATTTTCACAGTACACCGGGTTTTTCTACAACAAAAATTGGTTGGATTCACTTCTTGCTGTTTGACACCATTTGAAAATATTCATGATTTTTTTTTTAAATTTCTGTGACTGCTTTAGTGAAAAATACAATCAAAGGTTGTTAAAATAAAGTAATTTTTACAAATAGGCTAGCTTCAGGATTTCCTTATTCAAAAAAAAATTGGATGCATCTGTAAAAAGAACTTTCACCTTCCAGTTCTTTAGCATTGTATTGTGTATGCAAATACATGCAAAGTCAAGACACAAAAGATTAAATTAAAGCTTGCAAATACAGGTTTTGTTCATGGCTTAAAACAGAGCTCTTAGAAGTATTACAAAATGTTTCCAGTAGCGTTTATGACTTCATTATACATTTATCCAAGAGTCAAACCTGATGATGACTCACATTAATTTCCAGCTTGTGAAATTGCTTAATTATGAAACTTCACCTTCAGAAACTGGATGATTTTAGCAAGAACTCTCTAGTTCCATTTTACTTTCACCTCACAGCATCATCACAGTAAAGGAGTATATTGACCCACTGTAGCTAATGTATCTGAAATTTCTTATTTGATATAGAGAATTACATTGCTACACCTCAGCTTTATTTACCAAGTCAGCTGAATTTCTCTTACCCATGGTGGATTAGACTCTCTGGTTTCAGGATCCCCAGGCCCATTCAAAACATTTCATTGGCACATTTAGTCTAACTTTTCACTTTCAATGAAATTTTTCACTTTCAGTCTTTCAGTGAGCAGGTCATAAGACAGTAGAATATAACTAGAGTCTGAGGAAAAAATGTACTGGCAAAGCACAGTTCATCCATTCGGAAGTGTGCATGTTGGTCTATGCCTCACAACCTTAAGCCTGTGCTAGGTACAGTGCTTATACATACAGTACCTGATATTGCTTGCCTCAGGAATAAAATAATTTAATTTATTATAAATGAAGGCAATCAAAACCGATATGCTGCAGTCTCTAGACTTCTGTGCCTGGAAACCACAATGTTAAAATCTTTTTTTTTTTCACATTCAGGAAGGCTGTCTTTTTATTAGTGAAAGCTGGGTTTGTGTATTCCACCTTCTGCCGTGAACCAATTACCTGGTATTTCAGCAAAGCATCCCATAATACTCAGCTTGCAAACAGTTGCTAGCCCTAAGCTCCGAGTGTCTGACTTACACGCAGCCTTCCCCAAAAGCTTTGAATATCCATTTGACCACGCATGCAGTCAGCTGTTTAGGAATGCTGGGGGCACACAGATGGTGCAGCAGAGGGCCCGGGGAGGCAGCAGGAGCAGGGCAGGATGCATCTGGGGCAGGTGGCGGCAGGAGCAGCAGGATGCATCTGGGGC
Organism: Acrocephalus scirpaceus scirpaceus; assembly: GCA_910950805.1. Taxonomy (NCBI): domain Eukaryota; kingdom Metazoa; phylum Chordata; class Aves; order Passeriformes; family Sylviidae; genus Acrocephalus; species Acrocephalus scirpaceus. Next base: position 22,413,044 of record OU383777.1, read on the forward strand.
AGGTGGCTGCAGGAGCAGCAGGATGCTAGGCATGGCTCACAGTGCTAAGCAGGGCTCCAGTACTGGTCTGAATGGGGAGAAAGGCTTTGCCAACCGGGGAGTCACTAGAGCAAAGTGTTTGAATTGAGATGATTACACACAGGTATCTCACACGTTAAGGGAGACAAACAACAGGTATGGATCATGTGATATGCTAAGTCTGTTAGCTATTTTCCATGACCTCCAGATGCTGCAGCAGCTGCACAGTGCATAGGTGCTCTGTGCAGCCTAGGGAAGAGCTATATCCTCTGATATCCTAAACAAACATCATTTGCAAACCTTTAAAGATTGCCCTCTGGTCACCAGGAATCCAGGAGGTGTATCCTTGCAGTCCTCTAACTACAATATTAAAAAATGGATCGACTTTGAACATGAAATACTGTATTGATTGATCTTATGCTTGAATTTTGCACTACAGTCTGTGTAAGTGGGAGTTTTCATTATAAATCTCATTTTGAAGGGTTTATGACTAGCCTGCTTCAATTCTCTCTAGGCTTAAAACTTGTTAGATATGTTTTACACTAGAAGATAAAAACTGTCTTGAAAATGAGAAAGAGAGTGAGAGAAATAAAAAGAATGGTGTCATTTTCCTTAACTACAGGAACATTTTTTGAATCAAATTTATGAAAGACTGAAATTTGACAGTCCTTATTTTTCATAGTTTGGTATTTTTGAAACAGTAACTTAAGCAATTTAAAATGTAGGAGCCTACACACATCCATAAGAACTCACTTCCTACATGTTGGGCAAAAGGCATCTGGGACAAAATTACCTTTTCAGTATTACTGAAAGCACTTGACTTATACACAAGAACATAAGAGGCTAATTGTGAATTTTCCATTGTTCTTCTTTAATGAGGCAAAAGTCATGAAGAATTTCAGGGTATATCTTTCTCATTCATGCAAATGAGAGACACAAAGTGACACAAAGTTTTTAGGAGAGTCAGGGTGGGACTTGGAAAGGATGCTCAAGTGCTCACAAGCGCAGGGTAGAAGTTCATGGATAGGTTCTTTCCCACATAATGTGCTGTGCCTTGTTTCAGCCTTTCTGACTGCTTTTCATTATTGCTAGAACAACAATGCTGAGATGATTAATGAGCATGTAACAATTTACTGGCCCAGCCTCCATCAAATCAGTCAGGTTTCATGTTGAGGTTTTAAGGATGAGGACTTTCTCTTTCCAAAAGTAATATATGTAATCTATTACTAAGTAGATTAAAATACTTATCTAAGTAGATGAAAATACTCTCCTATTGTAAAGTTCCTGTATTTTTCAGATTCCATTTCCTACACTTTAGCAATTTTTTAGGCATATGGTAAATGGTATACGGACACATGAGGCTCTTAAAAATTATGAACACGAAAACATCAAAGTGAAATAAGTTATTCAATAGACTGTTTTACTTACCTGTATATGACCAATCAATCTCTTCAATCAATTTCCTCTGTTGTCTATAGTATCCATACACCAAATCTGCAAAATAGTAATAATTTACAATATTAAAATCAGAAGCCTAACAGGACCTTGAAGTGTTGATGACACATTCCCCTCCAACAAGATAATCACTGTTTTAATTAATGATGAATAATTTACTTTGTCCTTATCTTGGACCTCAAATGATAAGTACTGGTTAAACAGAGTCTAAGTATCATTGTAGCATATTAAGGACACAAGCAAAGCGAACAGATTTCCAAACCTACCTTCCTTCCTTCCCTCCTTCCTTCCCTCCTTCCTTCCCTCCTTGCTTCCTTCCTTCCTTCCCTCCTTCCTTCCTTCTCACAACCATTCCTCTCTTTTTAAGTTAATGTAACTCTCCCACAAGGAAATACTGTTTTCTGATGTCCTTTGAAAGAAGCATTCTAGATAACCAGGATGTCAATGACAGTTAAACTTTTGCTTCAGTGGGGTCATGACTTTACATGCTTTCTGTAACTTTGTACTGCTGATACAAGATAAATTACAAAGACAATGAATAAAATATTAAAAAATATCATTTCACTGTGTTCTATCATTGGCACAATTATAAAGTATTACTTGTATGTCCATAAATTTGATGGAGAGAGGTTAGATACTAGTCTCTTTTACATGATGTTATATTTTTCTAGAGAGAAATATCTAACTATATAAATGCTTATTGACTAAACTGACTACTGAATAACTTTCACTGTTATTCTTTTTATTCCAGTCCTAGGGGAATTCTAGTGACACAGTGATATGGGAAAATAAATGATTATGCCCCCTAAAAATTACTAAAGCATGTAAATTGCAGATACACATTTTTTGAGATCATAATTTCAAGAGCTATAATGTTAACCAACCTCATTGCTGCTCTAGAGAAGTACAACACAACTTATCTAAGATACATTTGCCCTCGAGCATGTTGAACATATATATGGATTGCTTCCTTGAGAAAATGCCACAGAATTCTGCTCATACTCTGCAATAAATAATATAATGAAACATTTTCATAACATTCATTTCTTTTTCTTTCATGCAGAAATGTAGTACTGATTACAGGATGTTAAATAGTAATTGCTATTTGCAAGTTTACATGTTTGTATGTCTTACAGTGACTTCTGCTACCTATCTGAAGTCCATGTTTTTTTAATTTCACCAGACTTCTACCTCCTCCATGTGATGTGATTGTCCTTTAATATTTTTCTCTTCTCCTTCTCCCTCCCTGCCAAACTATCCCTTGTAACAATTCACAACATTCACTCCTAAGATCAAACCTCACAGGTAAGCCAGGGCAGTAGAAAAGGATTTACATTGCACCATATTTCCAAGTCAATGTGCATTGTGCCTGCTCCTTCAATTAATTATGGAAAAGAAAGCTGTGTAACTTGTGATTCACAGGCCTAAGTTGATGTCTCCAGTTTCCTTCTTTATCCATGGTCGTCCTAATTGTTACTTCCCGCAATCTGCAATCAGTTGAGCAGCCACAGACAAACTAAGCAGGGCCTGGGCATGAGAGCTTCCCACTACTTTTTCAATTTCACAGGGAGTTCTGATCAACAGAGTAACAGTTTAAAAAAAAAAAAAAAAGCAAGGTTCACTTTGTTAGGTGCATTACACACTTATAGACCCAGTAAATCCTACAGAAAGTCTTAAAAGATTCCAGGTGTTGGGAGCTGATACACCTTCTTCCCTCTGTTATTTGCCAGCTGTGTTTCCACAGCCCCTCCACAGCACACTCACAGCCATGAACCTTCTTGCATCTGCGGGGACTCTCAGTGGTTTTGGTCTTGTCTCTTTACACTCTAAATATGTGGCAAAACTGGAGAAGGAAAGCAAATTTCATCTGGGAAGTAACTGAAGATTCATAGCTAGCGTGAATGGTGAGGGAAGTGCTATGTGAGTGTGAGGTTGAGCCACACAGCAATTGTTCCTTTGAGCTGCTGGTGTAAATTGCCCTGGGAAACACAATCATGCTTTCTATTGCTGTGTAAACTGTCAGTGTTAAACAGCTAACAGTGTAGAGACAAACTGGAATAAAATTATTTTATTTTTTTAGTTTTATTTTATTTAAAGCTAACAAATCAACATCCCTTTTGCTGATGATATATGACAGCAGGTACTTCTGTTTAAATACTGTATTTAAATTCCTTGCATTTAATTTAAAGGAAGATGGGAAGAACATCTTCACAAAAAAAGACGCAAAATTGATGTCAGGTTTGTGGTTTTTATACAAATCTGTGATGCTAATTGAGCTTGATCATCTTGACAGTCTGCATGACTCCTGTGACACTGACTGACGTCTCCAGCCAGTGCCCAAAATAGTTTGAATTTTATCGGATGAGGTGCTGCTTTATGAAGCAAAAAAAGCCTAAATATTTGTTTTTGTTTCCAGGAAGCGATTGAACATGTTTCCATAAATTGTTGATTTATTCACAGAATGGAGCAGCTTGGTTTTGGGACCATGTTTTAAACAGTTTTATGGTTATATTTCTATGCCTATTACGGAGACATGCAATATATCATTAAATGCTTTTTTCCCCTCCTTTTACTACCCTCCTTAAAAGTCAAATGTTTCTGTCTGAGGCTGTAAAACTTGTTTCTTTTTATATTCTGTCAAAGCAGTATGTGTCCCAGTGCCCAAGGCCCATGAAATCAGAAATAATGGTGGTAAATGCTCCCCTGCTATTCATGGGTTGCAGGACCGACTGATTTGTGACTGACCCTGTCTCATGTTCAGTCATAAGGGCAAAGAGAGAACATGATCTGTGGTTAAAGCATAGTGTTAGAAGTAATAAGATCTTGCAGATACCTTTTCCTGTTTAAAAAGTAAAAATAAGCAGATTTTCTTCTTTCTGATATGAGTCTGATATTCCTTTTGTACTTACTGGCCTCAGTTGAGTTTCTTTTGATTTAGCGCTGTGAATGAAACATTCTAATCCTCAATATGTTTATGCATATTTAAAGGTGAAAAATTATTAGCTTTAATGATTAACAGAAATAATTGTCTGTAAGGGAGATCCTGTTGATTTGACATTGTGTGCCAGAAAAAAGACCCAGAGAAGAGGAAATGGGACCTTAAACCTCTGAATTCTGTTGGGGAAATTCCTCTCAGAGATGCTCCAAGTTTTCACCAGAGATCCCTCTCCTAAGCCTTGGTATAAAAGGGCTTTCTAAGGACAGTGCTTGAGATTCTGGGAATACTGCACTCAAGGTGCTGCTTTGCTACAAAGGATACAAGCTCAGGCATAATCTGGGACTGACATTTATACCAGGATACTGTAATTTTACCCTTTATGTCCTTTGTGCCCCAGCAGTGTCAAGACATACCAGCTGCCAGACTCAGGAGGAAAAAAGGGATAATCTCCTTGTGGTTTTATCTCCACTCAGCCTGAACTTGTGAGTTGCACCTGCATTGGAGCTGGCATTTATGAGATTCTGACACCAGAATGACTTATTTATGGGAACTGGGATACATTAAGTAATGCCAGCATGAGTGAGATCTACAAATAAGACACTGGTGTTCTGCATGTACAGTATGGGTAGACATTATGAACTATGCATTTAGATTACAAACATGATTTGCTCCTGGAATACAGAGTCTATTCAGTATTTTCATTCTAAAATCTAATTGGAGAGCAAAGAGGATAGATTCTGAAATCACAAGCATTAATCTGGTGTAAGTGAATAATGGAAATGCAGTACAGTCATGGAGATAAAGGCTTTGTTGGTATTAAAATGCCAATTTACATGGAGAAGATTCAGTGCATGGTTCTTAGGCCAAGGAAGTGCACAGGAACTCTTGGGATTCCAGCAAGGATGAGAAATCACTGAAAACTGTGATGATCTTCTCTTTGAGGAACACAGAAGCTCTTGTTTCAAGCAAATTGTGTCTCATGAGAGCTCAGCTATGTACACTGGTATTACTGACTGCAGAAGTGGGAAGCTATGAATATCAGAGGATTACACAGGTTTGGAAATGATTTCAAAATCTGTGAAGGAGAAATCCACAAACACTTCTTAAACACAGTTGGCTCACTAAGTCTGTTGATGAAATTGGGAGGATTATACTGGGAAATTCCCATTGCATATTTGCCCTCTTTTAATCCACTTGCCTTATCAGTTGGCATTGGTTATTATCAGAGACAGATTAGATGGGTTAGATTAAGATACACGTACCTTCACTGGAGAAGAATTAGGAATTGTAGAACAAACTGAAATGGTATGGTAATAGCAATGCTTATACAGGGTAGCTGAAAGAGAACCTGTGCATGGCTAGTGGCTAAAAAGTGGGACACCAGACAAAATTGCCACAAAGAAGTCAAAGAGAGGAAGACAAACTGCAAAAATGGCATAATAATAATATTTTTAAAAAGAAGCTACAAGTAATAAACAAAAGAGATGCTTTGTGCTTGTCAAATATGAAAAGAAGACAATCAAATAGATTGGATAGAGTTTCATTATACAGGTTCTGCTTCTGAGAACATTAAACAGAGGTAAAACTGCAAAATCACATCTGACGATAAATGGATTGTTTCTTCCACAATTTTAATTTACTTATTTTAGCCTCTTTCATTGACAAGAAAGTCACAGAATCCACTTCTATATCTTCCATCGATCTTACGATGGTGTAGCTTCGTTGCCTCAACTGAAATAACTCCATACTGACAGTGGAAATGAAAAGATTCAGAGCACAATCTGGTAACAGTCTTGAAGTTTTAAACTACAGTAGCTAACTATAAATCCCTTTAACAGAATGATCTACATTTTCCTGAGTAAGCTCTCCCTCTTCTGAACGTATTTCATTCTCTAATGCCATCTGTAAAATTTTTAACAACACAAAAATACTTTAATAACCCATCTCTATGATTCCATATACTCTTTCTCCCTGAACGTCAAAGTTGTCTGGCTTCTGTCAAGACCTATCTGAGAACTCTCACACCCTTAGTGAAATTTAAAAATCCTTTTTTACACAGTTTCTTCTGTATAGGCTTATTTCAGGCTTTGGTACACGACTGGGTATATATAGAGTCAGTCCCCTCCATCACACTTGAGTGTAGGCTGCTCATTCCATCACACACTGACAAGTGAGACTTTTCCTGTACTAAATATAAAGCCAAAATAAAACTCTTCTTACAATTTGGTCATTGTTGTGTTTATTTACTAACACAAATTGTGTTTAAGTTAAAAAAAATTAGAAGAAAAATTAGAAGAAAAAGATTGACAGTTTTAGTTTTAAAGTAGCTATTGTTAAGCACCAGAATATTAATAGGCACGCTGCTTATTTCACCTGTCACAACTTTGCGGGGAATAGTGCCATGAATTAAAAATATAATACCTATGGCATCAGTTAAGGTTTATAAATCACATTTAATCACAGTTTTCCAATGCATTTGTAGATGCAAAGGTGACATGGACTTCAGTTTGACCAATTTAGGTTCTACTCCTCTGGGATTTTACATGCTGAGGTTTAGAGTGGCCCTGAAATTACTAAGCAGCCAGTGGAAACTGGGAGGGATACTCTAGGGTATGATTCAACATGGTTAAATTATGGGCTGCCACCTTCACTGTGACAACATGCAAAGTAGTAGGAAATGTTAGATGTTTCCTTCTACTTGGGATCTTGTACACTCAAATGGTCTGATAGAGTTCACACAGCCATTTCCCAACAGCTGAAGCATTATCTGTGGCAAACTTTAGGGCTTCTCTGGTCACTGACACAGCATTCAAGTGTCTGCTCACCAAAACCAAGGCAAGAGGACAGCTTTTAGATGAGAGACTGGTACTTAACAGTATGTTGAATGGGCACAGATGGGGGAAATTAAGTGCCTGTAAAGCCCTTGGGCTAAACACAAAGTTTTATCAATAATTTAAGGACCTGTAGAATGAGATAGCCTTGCAAAACTACAGGACTAGACTGCTGCTGAAGCACCTAAAAACATGTTCAAAGCCAAAACCAGGAGGGACCTATGGAAGACTTTAATTCCCCAAAAATGTTACACCATTGTCCCATGTATGAACAAAGGCAAGGTGGCGTTTATGATAGAAACTGAAACTGATATTGAAAAAAAGCAGGTACCAAGGAGTGATTCCTAATACACACTCTTTTATAATTCTGTTGCAACCCAGATTCTTTTCCCCACGCACAGGGAGTCTTTTAATGCAGCACATGTAAATTCATGGAATCATACAAATAAAAAGTAAATCCAGACCAGACATGAAGAAACAAGAAATGAATCAAGTCAGGGAAACTACAGACATTTGATTTCAAAATTAATTTATTTCTCTTATAGCAGTACCAAAGAAATAAGAAAGAGATAGAAACTACTGAACTTTGTTTAAACATAAAGGTAACATAATTTTATTTGCATAATCCTCTTCAACATTCTTGGTATTCCAGTAACTTAAATGATCCCAATTTTTAGGAAAATCATGTGTCAAGTACTGTAATAAGCATAATTAGGAATGAAGAATATGCACTTTACCTCTTATATTTCATGCCTAAGTGTAAAAACATTCACAATTCCCTTTCCAGCAAACAAGAAACATTGTGATAAAAGTGCAAAGAAAAATAAAACAAATTTAACTCCTATAGCCAAAATCCCAGAGTTCACATTTAACTGGCTTTTGGAAATTTGTGGCTTTTATTAAATTACTATGTTTCTTCAGTGCCTCTCTGTCTGTTAATATTAGCAGCTACCAACCAGTAAAGCTCTAAATCTTTGGCAATATTTATATAAAGCTCTTGAGAGTAAATCTTATGCAAACCACCTCAAAGGAGCATTTACTGAAATAAATGCTTTTTTAGCACAGTGGGGATTGTGAAGTCAAGCTGTTAGAAACTTTGTCTTTTGCAGAATATTTAAATGACTAAAATCCTCTTGGGGACTTGAATGAATACCCTTAGACTGGATCCTCTGAAGATGCTGGTGGAGGGGAAGAGATTGAGAGAAAGATACTCCTTACAGGAGGAAGTCTTTAATTATTATATATTTTTCCTTTCCCATTTATTTGATGCTGGAAATGCAAATTTTGCACAAACATTAACCCTCCAGTCCTATTACAGTCTTAATAAAATTATTTTTCAATAATCATGGGGAAAAGAGAGGTTGCTCTAGATGATTTTCCTGTAAGTATTCAAATAGGTCTGGCGATTATGCCACATACCTTTTATAAAACAATACCAACATCATTCTACTCCCCTGAGAAAACTACACACCACAACTTCAAGACTGAAAAATTCCAAAGCTCTTAATGAAAATCCAATAGCCACTGCACACCTCTAAAAATGTCTCTATTTCATAACAAATATACTAACATAATGAAAAGAAAACAAATAAAAACATGCAAACCGATCTACAACCTGCCATTTCTTGACAAATCCCAACAATTATATTATATATGTGCATCAGTATGTCTGCATAAATGTTCATCTATAAGGATTTATCAAAAAAGAGTATATAAATATATATACATTCACACACATATTGTTCTTCCTTATGATAACATCATGTTTTAAATCCCGTGTTTACTCCTTTCCTTTAGCCATTTCCTTACTGCAACTCATCACAGAAACACATAACTTGTAAAGTGTCTCATAATTGTTAGAGACAACAGACAAAAATGAGACAAACACTGGCACACTAGAAATACAAATCAAAGTCAAAACAAAGATACGTGATTATGGGTTTGTGTTATGATTTTTTATTAACTTTCTTTTTTTACTAGAATGAAGCAAAATTATTAATATAGTGGCATAAGGGAGATCACAGAGGAAATAGTCAGAATAATGCAATTATCTTAAAATTCATTCATGATACTGTATTTAACAATACACTGAGTTGACAGAGAATCTATGCTCCTTTTTACCCTACAGGTCTTCAGTTCCCCTCACTACAACCACAGGGCAGTACCTTTCCTCTGCCCCTGCAGATGCCTTGTGCTTGCCTTCTGGGTGCTCTTAAGGAGCAATTGCCCCATAGACTCACCTCTCTCCATTCAGAGCAGGAAGAACCTGTCTCCTGATATGCATGGAGTTTTCGAGCCAGTAGGATGCAGTGAAAAGGAGAATTAGTGTCAGCAATAGCTCACATGGAGCCTAACACTACAAATGTGTCTTTTAAACTATGCTGATAATGTTTAATTCTTAAAGGATGCTGAAAGATCATTATTTTTTTTTAATTAGAAATATGTGTTAGATATGAAAAAGACTCCAGGCTGCTCCCTGCTATCCAGACTAAGAATTTCTCATTAAACTCTAAAGCAGAATTTTAAGCATTCAGGAGACTTTCAGGGAAAGAAGTGAAGTATCTGTAAAGTCGGCATTTATTTCTCAGCATTTTAAGGACTTGGGTAACTTTGGACCTGGATGCCTGTCTTTTTCCTAAGTGTCACTTTTTAGTCTGACTCCTGCTGTATAAAATTACAAAAGCCTTTGGAAACTCATTGTTGAATAAGCTGAACCATACCTGTTGACTCTAAGTACAGTCCAAGTACAATCTCTAAGTGAGATTTCACCACAATATATTTGAAATGTATATTTAATCTCTATGAATTTAATCTCTATGGCACAACCTAAACCAGGAAATTACTGGAAAAAAGAAGTACATGTCACATAGATCAGAAAAAAAAATGTAGTGCACTCAGCCCGAATTTTTCCCAGATCTTTGAGCTCTGCTCAGAGTTGGTGGCAGTTGGAAGGGGCTGACTGGTGCTGCTGGGTGGGGCTGAGGTTCCCATAATCCTCGTCCAGATCTTATAGCTACCAAGGGCACACAGTCCCAAGTTTAATTAATATGGCCTCTGCTTTTGTTGGGATATCATTTTATCATTTCACTTCAGCTATTCAAAAGTTCATTTAAAAAATATAAAAGTCAGTATGGGGAGATCAAATGATATTTTAGCTTCTTATTATTAATTTGGGAAGTCACATTAAAAAAAAAAAAGAGTACCAAAAAAAAGGGGGATGACTTGAAGTTCCAGAGCTTCATTTGGGCTTTCCTCTGTGTTTGCCAACTCCTGCACCATGCAGGTAGAGTGCCACACCACTGCTGTATTTTCATATAATCCAGGCACTGAGAGCTCACACTAGACTTTTTCTGACCACCATGTTTTACTTATGTTTTAAAAAGCAAATGCTCAGTATATGATCCCCTACTTCATCAAACACACACAAACACGCAAAAACCAATATTTTTACTTTCACAGATTGCTGAAAACATGGTGTACTGATTGCTCCTGGATGTAATTGTTTATTGTAGCTAACAACAGCAGTATTTTTTTTTCCTGATACAGATCTAATTAAAAAAAGGTGGGGGGATATCAAATAAAATAAGGTCAGGCAGGCCAATTCAAAAATCTATTTTCTTCACATTTGCTTTCTTGACTTCATTTTTAATTCTTTTCAGTTACTTGTTATCTACTCCATAGTGACCATTTGATACACTTTTAGAGTCAAAGGCTGTCTCATGGTTTATGTATGCCCAAGACAGTACCATAAAGGCAACAGGAATCTCATCCTAGTCCTGTACCAATCACCTACAAAACAGGAAATTCAAAGACAATTTTGGAATTCAAACACTAACAATACTTGGAAGTAGAGAATGAGATGTTTTGATCAGATATTTTGCACAATCTACATAGTCATGTATCTTGCTCTTTTGTATTTAATCAAAATAAATAATCTTCATCTTGGAGTGGGATGGTAAATCTTACTGGGAAGCAATACAAGGCCCACAGGAATGCAGACAGAGCACAAAACCACTATACGGTGGCATACAACCATCACCTACCCAGCCTCCTAATGTCTACTCTATGCATGTTTTACATAACAGTAACAGCAGACGATGCAGATTTGTGATTTCAGAAAAACAAACTCACAACATTATTTTGTTAGTTCATATTCTTTCAGTTCTAACGCCAGTTGAATTCTGCCAGGAGACATAAACTGAGTTAAGCAAGATTTGACCCAAAATGTGGAAATAATACCCCCATAAGATGATAGAAACACAGTTTGAAAAATCACTATAAACATGAAATTTCACCTTCCTGCAATAACTATTTCCCCATATAATCCAATCTTTTGCTAAGGCAGTAAAAAGCATTTTCACAGGGCTCAGGTGGTGGCGGCACTCCATGAAAAGCCTTTATTTGTGCACTGAACCACAAAATGGAGGTTCTGACCTCTTGTTACTTGCAATCCTACACTGAGTGTGTAGCACAGTTTGAACTGAGAATCCTATTGCAGAACTCCTCCTGGCTCCCATTAGTTCAATACCACTGAAAGTTCATACTTGTGGTAGTCAGCTGTCAACACTCAATAACCAACTGCTAATTGACTGTGACTTTCTAATAGTGAGAAATTAAATCTTTGAAATGACAATCTGGAAGCCTGGGAATGTTACTGTGATTCACAGGCAAATTTGTATTGCAAACTAAACACTGAAATGTGAAGTTAAATGCAATGTACCTAACTAGAAAAACATGTAATTACTCATGTACCAGGATTGAATTATTTTTATAGCCAATTAATAATTAATTAATTGCTCCATTAATTAACAGCAACCAGAATCAGGAAAACATTATCTAAAAATGTTTGGTAAGTTAGTAGCATGAGCATGCTTGAATCTTGTACTTAGGTTTCAATGCACTAAAGAGGCTTGTAAATTTACACTAGGACTGATAAAGTCGTTCCCCCACTGGAAACTCACCTGCCTAAACTCTGCTGGTTCAGATCTCAACTTCCAACAGAACTAAGAGGTTTTGGCTCTTTAGTGAAGAATTAGTACCAGAAGAGAATTTTAACACTGAACTCCCACTGCAGGCTCCCCAAATCCTCAAAGCCCTTGATAAACACAGCCTGTCCTTGGTTTAGGTGTAGAGCAATAAAACCATGGGTAATGGCATTAATTAGCAGATTGTGAAGCATGTCTGCCTGTTCCTCTCTCTCTTATGAATATTTATACAAATGTTTTATGGTACGGGGAAAAACTTCAATAGGCTGGATTCAGAGTGTCTGCTGTGGGTACTCATTGGGCATATAATTAGGGAGCTTTGTCCTAAGGCCATTTAGACATTTCTGCCACTGTGCTAGGAGAAAGCCTGACTTACACATCACGCCTAGAAATGCAGAGTTATGAATAGGGAGCGGCTAGGAAGTTTATGTACAGCCTTAGAAGAAGCTCTCTCTCTCTGCCTGTCCTCTTAAATATGCTTCAATTTAAGGGTGCAGGCCAAACAGACAAAATGAACAGAGTGCTAAAACTCACTTCTTTGAGTGAGCAAGGAAGATTTAAACTTCTAGACACTGGAGACTACCTTGGGGAAAATAAAACTGCTGACAGGAGGGGAAGATGCAGCTGACTCTAAAAGAACAAGTCTGAGCCCTAATAACAGATATACTATGTACAAATATATAATATATAAAAATATAAATATATAGTTTAGATCTGTAATATGTGGCTATGTCACAAAGTCTAGAGAAGAAAAACTAATTGAATTCCTAAGGGGGAGCAGGATGAAATAACCAGCACAATGACCCGTATGACTTCAATGGCCACAAATAAAATGGGTAAATGGCCCAGCAGGACAAAGCTTAGAGTAACATTGCTGGTGCAAATCTGAAAAGTACCTCTTGAACACAAACAAGTCAAAGCCTTTCTTCCAATATGCACAGCAGACAGATTACCCAGTGAACAGCAGATGAGTCATTAAAGAGTGATGATGGCACCATAATCCAAACTGACATTCAAGGGACAGCATGGGTGGCAAGATAGTGCACTGATACCTACCTTTAGTAATTAAATGCACAAGCTTTTTAAAAAGTTCTCCAAAACAAAAATATTTCCAGTTTAAATAGCAAGACAACATTTCTTCAAAATGTCTAATTTTCCAGAAAGGGAAACGGTTATAAGATCCAAGAGGATATGGCAAAATGTTGTGATGCACTGAGGTTTCATTTAATCAGATTGGGTAAGACTACGGTTTCAAGAAATTCAGAGCTGTAACAGTCAAGGAAAATGCGTAACAATGCCAAACAAAGATTAGCTTTGACAGAAGTAGCAGCAAAAAGTAATTGAAGAAAAGCACTGAAAACCCTGCTGCTTTTACTTTGTTGGGTTTCTAATTAACTTTATCAGCTGACAGCGTGGACCAGGGCACCTCTGGACAGCAAAATCAAGCTCTTCATTCAATGTATAGCTGAAGTCCGAGCAGAAATTTGGAAATATTTGAGAAATGGTGAACAAAAAATATTGCCCCTTAAAGCAAATCATCAATGTGGCTTCATCTGGAAAACTACACTGTGTACTGAACTTGCCTTCTTGAAAACAATTAAGCACAATAACATGGGTGAGAGGCAACATTAATGAAAGCGGCCATGGAAAAGTTCTAGATAAGAAGATGGAAAAAGTTAAGAATGCTTATTTTGGAAAGAAAACAAATATAAAGAATAATGAATGTTGCTAAGATGAAGACTGGGAACTTTTGTTCCCATCTCTTTGGAAGAACAAGAACACCCAGGGGCATTAATGAGGAGGCTGAAAGTAAGAAAAGCAGTGAAAGGATTCACTTTATTCACATCTGTCTAGGCAATTATGACTGCAACAAACTGCTCAGGGTAACAGGTAAATGAAGACTGAAATAACTATAAGGATTATCAGGAATACTTGGTCTTATCACAATACATTTCGAAAGGTATCTAGTATTGATGAGAAATACGAGAAAAGATTGGGGACTATTTAACTTCTACTTACTGTATGATTTCATGCCCATTCTTCTGAAACATCTGCACTAGCCTCTGTCACACAATACCGAATTCAAAGATGACCCAACATGGATATTCCTACCATTTGCATACCACACAAGTGATCCATGGTGGTTGAAACATTGGCAGCATTTTGCCTAAATGAAATACTGCTTAAATAACTTACTGTTCTGTGATAGACAATTTACTTTTAAACAACGAAGTTAAGAAGATGGCTGGAGAAAGTTATATGACTGACTCTTGTCTTGCTTCAATTCACAGGTGTCCCTAGATGCTCTTTAGCAATGTGCCCCTTAGGTCTCCGAAATTCCACCAGGGAAGCAAAACATGACTGTGAAGTGATATACCGAATAAAAGGAAAAATCTCAGATGCATCAGTTGCAGCTACCTTATAGAACTGGGATCACATGATGCTTACTTTTGTGTTGCAATCTTTGTTCAAAGAGCAAATGCTGGTTTTAGACAATACTGTCTTTCACTACCCTTGTAAGAGAAGAGGGTAGAACAGATTTTGACCTAACCAACACTGCAGAGTACACCCTTTATGCTGTGGGCAATAGCATTTTCAAATGCTCCAATTCTGTGATTCCTCACTGTACAGTTCAACCCAATTACTCTACCAGGTTTTATTTAAGTGACTATTATTGTTAATATTGCTTTTTCCCCTAAACAGTTTCTAGAAATTCTGCTTCATCCAACTGTGTTTGACATGGAGAACCAAGAGAATAGCCTGATCTGACCACTAATCCCTACTTCCTCTGTAAAAATATCTGACATATTCCCTAACAGTGTACGTCTCTGCCTATGCTTTTATCTTTTGCTGAAACTTCTAAGGAAATCTTGCTGCTATTGTCTGCTCCGATGGAGAAAGAAAACTTAAATTTCCAGTAATGCTAGCCATCACAGTACTTCAGTGGTTTTCCTCTGCCTGGATGAGATTATGTTGCTGTTTACACTGTGATTGTCCATCAGTGGTCTTCCCTCTTAAACCTTGAGCAGCTACCACGTTCCCTGCTACAGTTTTAATGTCCAAACATCTCCCCTGGTGGATACACACAGAGCACAGTAGTTCTTATGAAAATAATTCTGTGAATTTACAGCTCTTAAATTGGATTAGGGGTAAGTATCAGGTGTCCTTGCTGTCTTAATTCAGAGCTCTGCTCTGAAAGATCTGCCTGTTTGCACTGTAAAGTTGTTTGGTAATGCCATTTTCAAGGAAGGCCAAGAAATGTAGTTACAGGGCTCTCTAAATGCAGCTTCATGCAACAATAGGGCAAATTTATTTAGCTAACATTGGTAACGTGGAAAATGTTCAAGTAGCACTGGATAGATACTGCAAAAAACCTTGCATGAAGACACTGAACTGTTTATTTTCTTACATTATTGTATTTACTATTTTTAACCTTGTCATTCTTCTCATCATCAAAAGCAAGCCATCCCTAATACAAATCTACTAATAATCTCTGGAAACATTCTGAATTAATTAATTAACTCTGATTAATTAAGATATGGAGCAGAAGGATCTTTTACCTTCACTAGCTAAACCAGATGAAGCTGAGACAAGTATTTTTTCAAATTATTCAATCTTTGAAATTAAATCTCTGCTGAATAGCCAAATAAACATAAGTTGCCTACTGATGCTTCTCCTAATATTTGCACAGTAATTTCATTTAAATGCAGGGAGAAAAAACTCCAAATGTTACATGATTTATTTTAGTAAAGACAAAAGAGAAATATAATTTCAATCACTTTATTCTTACGAGGGCTGTAAGCTGTACCATGCAAATCCATTTTGCCTGCGGTAGTGGATTAGACTTGAATTCTTGTTATGCCCTCTGATGGCTGATATATGACTCTGAATTCCCACATTTGCTCAAACCCCTCTGTCTTGCCTAGCAGGTGTGCTGGCCAGTCCTGCCCAGGCAGGACTCCCATTCCAGCCAGGAAGTCAGCAAGAACAAGCACTGCTGAATTCCCATTCCTACGGAAGCACAGCATGAATTCACTCAGCTGCCCATGGCTGAAGGCAGGTAATGGGCCTGGAAAGCTGTGGCATTTTCATGCTTCTACATGCCCAAGTAGAGATTCTAAATTACTGCAGGACTTTCTTTCCTTTGTTTCAGGGATGTATCCATTCTTCAGCTAACTGTTAAATTTTTATGCCCCTTTACAGATGAATGATGTATTTTGATTGTAGCAGGTGACCAGCATTCAGCTCTTTCAAAGAGAAACCCTTAAAAAACAAAGTCCAGCTCTGATTAAGTTGACTATCTGAATTCAAAGCATGTCTTGACTGCTTTCCATGAAAACAACTGATCCTTTTCATGGGCTAAGGCCATTGTAACTTCCTCTACACATTGAACAGATTACCATGGACACAAATTCAGACTCCTTCCATTCACACAAGGTCCCTGAAAATTTACATAAGTCTGCAGAGAAAACAGGCAGCCAAGCTTTCAGTGACATGAATATTGTGATGCGAGTTTTAAACAATATACACTTTTTTCTTCTAAAACATAGTTTACAATAAAAAAATCTGCAAATTAGTTAAACAGCAAGGAAAAAAATATTTTGGGTAACTGTTTAAAATTATATTTTAAAATAAACAATCACTATGCAACTACCTTAGACTAAGTAGCCGCAAAATTTAAACAGTTTTGAAAGATCCTATGTACAATAAAAATGTTACCTGTTATGCCATAATAGTGAACTTTTTATGTCAAAAAATTACCCTGCAAGTCACAGAAGTGCATCTGTCAGGCATAAACCAAAACGAACATGCAATACCTTCATTGCAGTCTGGCTTGGCTGACTTTGCCATAACTAGACTTACAAACATTCTGTTATCCTCAGACCCTTTTGTTTGTTTGTTTTTGTTTTGGGTTTGTTTGTTTGTTTGTTTGTTTAAAACACACCTCTGAAATCAGTTTTGGTCTATAAGACATCAGTGCAATTTTGCATTCAAGAACCCTGAAAGAGGAGAGGCCAGCAAATGGTCTCCCAGATACTGGATTTACTGTAACTACATTAATATATCATTATTAGGAAATTTTAAAAAAAGATGCTGGGAGATTCAAGACTTCCAAATTAAAATGCTCCTACTGTATGATATAGTGCACTTAAATGATAAGAATCCTTTTCAAAATGTTTCCCTGAAAAGCAGCAATACACCTGTTGGTTCCACATACCTCTTGAGGAGAAAATCAGATCTTTATGAGGAATTTGGATTGGTCCTGTTGGGCTAACCTTCTGGTCAAAGGTATGCTACAGCATGAAGGTCAGTGTCTCACCTGAACAATCTCTTGCTCCAAAGGCACTGAGGAATGTACAGTGTGTCAAAAATGCTTCAGTGTATATTTCTGAATGTCATCTTTGGTCTTCCACCCCTCTGAGTCCATCTAGGAGTAATTACCAGCATGTCTTCCCTCCACAAAACACCCTTTCTTCTGCTGGTTTCCAAACCTTTTTCATCAGCTTCTGCGCCTAAAAAGCTCTTCCTATGACTCTGCTATGCACAAGTGGAGGAATTTTCAATAATGAAATACATATTTATTGGGAAATACATATTATCCTCACAGAATCACACTGAGGTTTTAAGTTGAACAATATTTTCATAGTAAAGACCTTTCCAGCTAACAGTACTCATGGGGTTTAATGAAAGGAAATGCTTCTCTTTATCTGGAGCCTATTTTTTAGAGCCCATAAAGATAATTACAAACTGAAGAGATCTCTCTTTTATATTTAAGGATAGAAATTTTACAGAGTTCAGAGTTAATTGCTAGTTTCTTTGGCAAGTCCTGAATTTTAAGTCAGACTACCATGTAACAGTTTTAACTGTAAAGCTTCTTCTTGTCTCCCTTACACACCCAAGCCTCTCCACAAGAAACTGTAGCTCCTTTAAAGAAACAGGAAGTGTTGCCACTGATTCTGATGAGATAAAGTTCAGGTATGATCTCAGAATACAAAAAATTTGTTATCTAAAATGTCTCGTATTCAAATATCTTGAGCACAATTTCCACAAATGAACTGAAAGAACTTTTTCTCTTACTCTATTCTCCTTTAAAGCAAAGCACCTCTTATGCTCTAAATTATCTGCCTATCCCCATACAGGGTATAAGAATGATTTCCAAACAATAAAATGCGTGTCTTAGTAAAGGAAAATAGAGAAATTAGTAAGAGGCATTGGTTATTCTAAGTAAATTGTTCAACGATTTATTCTGCGTGTGAGAGAATTCTACAAGTCTTAACTGACATCAATAATCATGCATGCATATATATGTACTAATGTCTGTCTGGGGCTTCAATGGTAATCTTGAAGTTGTACCTTAAGTTCTACTCTGAAAATTAATCTGGAAAGAAATCAAGTATCTTGACACTCTGAAAAAGATGATCTTTCTTCAGTCCACAAATACCCTATCACTAATAACAAATACATTTCATATACCCACATAGCTTTCTGCAATTCAGCATTCAATATGTCACTCAATATTCTCTGGTACTATGTATCATTAACTTGTAACTTCAGTTTTACCATCAGCTTCAAGGACTTACATCAGAGTAAGTCTTTCCATAAAAAGAAAATAGCTTTTCTGTGAAAAAGCATTATATCAATTATATATGGTTTCATGTATAGGAAATGCAAATTTTCCAAGCTCCAAATGTTGATTATTTGAAGTTATACATAATTTGTGATGAAGAGTACTGTCCCTTTCCAAAGCACAGGTTCCTGCATAAGTATACCAAATCAAAGTAGGAAAAGAAAATGAGAAATTAAACTTCACCCACCCACCACCCACTCTGACAGACTGGCATATGAAAGAAGCAGGAAGTAAATGATCTCTCTAGAAAAGGCACATCTCCTCAGGGTGTGCTAGCTACATACAACTTGTGCAAGCAGTGCCTTTTTAAAGTTCTCAGGAGGTACATATTATAGGTAACTGATTTCAACAAGAAACAGATAACTGCATCAAAGTCTGCATTAGAAAAGAAGTTCTAATCTTCATCCCAAAGGAGCATCTTTGGTCCTTGAACGGTTAGAATATATGGATCAGCATTAACTCTCTCTTTTCTAGTACTCTGAGGCACAACAGGAGAAAGGGCCCATTGCAGCATCAATCAAACACACCTTACAGCTGAGATTAGAAAGCAAAAAACTAAGAATGGTATAGCCTTCTACTGTAAATTCAAAATTTTATGTTAATGTATCTTGGCTTTCATAGGAGACTGTAGCATTATGAAGGGATTGTGGCTTTTTCATAAATATCTGAACGAATTTACTTTTGAGGCCAACACGCAGAAGACAAGAGAGTGTGTATCTGCCCATTTCTATTTCTTCATTGGTAAAACTTACTTCTGTGCTTAACATCAAAACAAAATCATCATACCTTTCCAAAACAGGACACAAGTGTTTCCTCTCTCTTTCCAGAAGAAAATTCAATCAAAACTATACCAGGTATGTGAAGCTTAAAGTACAAAAAAAATCAAAGCTTTTGGAAAATATCTTCTTAAAAGTTCTTCTTTGTTAATTCAGAATAGGACCCAAAGTTCACTCTGCTGTCTTCTAGTTTATTTTCTTTCTTCTTTCCTTCCTTTCATTCCTAATTTCTCCTGTTAATTTTGCTTTATTTTGCAGCTTGAAAGTTTAAGCTGTCCACTTAACCTTCCTGCCAACTTTTACTTCATATGCACCTATTTGTACCGTTTTAATTGCTCTTTATAAGCTGTTCCCATACACCTCCCACACAAAGGCCAGCCTGGTGCAGGGGCCCATGCCTTCATGTGCTGCTAGGGCAGGCTCCTGTGTCACTGATGAGCCAATGCTGGCAGTGGCTGAGGGATGGCTCAGCTGTCAAAGCATTCACATCCCCCTCCTGGAGCCATCCTGAGAGCTGACCAGGAGCTTCCTTTTAATGGCAACATTGATTTCTCTGGTCCACTCTTGGTGGTTTTCTCTGTCCCAGTGTGGCAGACACTTATTTGTGCATGCTGGGTGTCAGGTGAGCACAAAAAGCCTGATTGTGGAAGGAATAAGCTTTCAGCTCCTATAAAAATGACAGCTAAGGGCAGGAGGTTGCCATCAAATTAACTCCCCAGGGAAAGCAAGCTGCCAGCAGTTAACTGAATGATGGATGAATTGTTCTCTGAGGCCCCATATAACTTAGAGATAATTTCTCAAACATTTCCTTATTCTTGTATTAAATTGAAGCTTTGCTTTTCACCTATATATTTGTGCCTCAGCCCACATCTCAGATTTGATTTACATCATTATCTTCCTAGTCCCCAGGGTCTCATATAGATTTTGTAATTTACCTTTATGGTTGTCTTTCCTCAGCATATTCCTCTTATACTAATGATTTACAGGCTGAGCCCTGTCATCATCAATGACATAAATTCCTTCAAATCTAACCCACTTTTTTATTAATTGTCACAAACTTAAATTGTCAAGGCTTGTCATTATTAATTTTGTCATAATTAGATTAAGGGTGAAGGAATATCTTATCTATGTTGAATGCAACAGCAAAATAACACTTTAATATGACTAGGGATTTTTTTTAGTAAATAGAGGAAGTTCTATCAGTATTAATTCTGCCCACTACATATATATGCTATAAAAGAGTTTAGAATATTAATCTGGAGAAATCACATCCTGTACTCTACCAAGTGCATGTTTCCTAGTTTGATGTCAACTAATTGCTAAA
This sequence comes from Acrocephalus scirpaceus scirpaceus, assembly GCA_910950805.1. Classification (NCBI taxonomy): domain Eukaryota; kingdom Metazoa; phylum Chordata; class Aves; order Passeriformes; family Sylviidae; genus Acrocephalus; species Acrocephalus scirpaceus. The sequence goes on from OU383777.1 coordinate 22,433,999, forward strand.
TCAAGCAGTCATGAAAGGGTTGCATTTTAATTTATCCAGCAGTGCCTGGTTCATTGCCAAAACAATGGGCTCACTGCTCTTATACAGGCAATATACTAGTTCATTTATATTAGGATCAAATTTTATTAGCTCACTAAAATGTGTCTGGTTTCTTATGAACTCCATATTTGCACTCAAAGGAAAGGCAATGACAGAATGTAACTGTAGGGAAGAAGGTTTTTTATTTTATTTTATTGGTATCTTAATATCTACTTTTACGTTTATGGTTCTTGAGAGGCTACACTGGTGTATGCTGAATAGGTCATTCTCATGCAAACACTGACTACTCCGTAGTTTTGGCCATTTGGCTTGTTTTGGCTATTTTTCTACATTAAAGAAAGCAGATAATAATCTGTAATTGGAATCAATCCTCTTCTTAAAATTCAGCTTGCTATACTATAGCAGTTAATCTTTTTCTAATTTCTTTCTGAGCAGGCAAGTCACTTAAATGCAGGAGTAGCTCTTGGATACGAGTTCTTAACCTATGTCCTGGTTTTGGCTGGGTAGAGTTAATTTTCTTCACAGTGGCTGGTATGGGGCTGTTTTGGATTTGTGCTGAACAAAGGGTTGATAATACAGAGGTGTTTTGTTGTTGCTGGACAGGGCTTGCACAGAGCCAAGGCCTCTTCTGCCAGGCTTGTAAGGAAGTTGGGGGTGAATGGGAGGTTGGGAGGAGACAGTCAGAGCAGGTGATCCCAGCTGACCCAAGGGATGTTCCAAACCCTATGACATTATGCTCAGTATATACAGTGGAGGGAAGCAGAAAGAAGGGAGGAATGTTGGGAGTGATGGCACTTGTTTTCCCAAGTTACCATTACGTGTGCTGGAGCCCTGCACCCGTGGGGATGGCTGAACATTTGCCTGCCCATGGGAAAGGTGGGAAAAATTCCTTGTTTAGCCTTGCCTGTGAGTGGGACTTTCGCTTTCCTTATTAATCTGTCTTTATCTCAACCCATGAGTTTTCTCACTTTTACCTTCTGATTTTCTCCATGATCCTGATGATGGGGAAGTGAAGATGGCTTTGTGGGGCTTAGTGCTGGCTGGGGTTAAACCACAACACCTCAATATTGCCCTGCTCTTAGAAACTCATTTGTTGTACAATGTACATCGGAAAATAGTAACGCCTAGTAGATGTACATCAAAAATGTTATGGACACAGTTTAACACTGAGCAAAAGAATTTTTTTGATCAAGATTTGCACTATTATGCCTTTTCTCCTGCCAATTTCTTTCTTTACTTAATTTTGTTTTTCCATAGGTAATTATAGCTTGTTTCTCTTTTGATTTTTTTTTTCCACGGAGAACTAGGATACTCATTACAGCCATCATGGAATTCTGGCATGGAGGAAAAATGGAGATTTTCTCTTTAGAGCTGCAAGTAGAACATCAGTTTCATTTTACAGAGTGAATGCAACCCAGCAAGCACATGTTCTTTCATGACTAGAGCCTTGGGTGGATTCTTAAAATAGTACTCATTATAGTTATTGCATCAAAAAGAATTTAGAGCTGTTTTCTCCAATTAAAATAATAGTGAAATTTGGCTGAAACTTATTTCTAAATATTGTTTCCCTCAAAAAAACTTAAACTTACAGAACTTACTGCCATGCCAGCCTGTCGGTTCCCTGTTGCACGCTAAAACTCTCCCCAACATAGCCCTTACAAGCCCAAGGCTTTTAACTCTCCTTCAAATGTTTCTTCACAGTTACTACCAAAGGTCTGTACATTTTGGTGAAGACCAGCAGTCTGTTTTATCTGTAACACACACCTATGTCCTGTCCATAGAAGCAGCAGTGTGCCATGCTTAGGAGCCATGAATTTTACCCTCAAATCTTGGGTTTGCATAATTTTCAAGGCGGCAGCATTAGTTTGGGATGTATTCATTATAAATTAAATATATTGTTCCAACCAAATTACCTTTCAGCCTAAGAGCACACATTTCTCTTTTGAAAACAATAAAGCTCCTTGGAGGTTTTTAGGTTACAGTGGTCATTACAGCCTGAATAGCACTGTCAACACTCACTTCTTTTTAACAACTATTAAAATAATTTACTTGTAATATTGCCAACAAATCCACAGACCTTGAGCTGCATTGAGACTGTACTTTGTACAAACAGAATTTATATGATAATCTCAGATATGAATGCTTACCACAGGCAGTGAGTGACAATTACCCAGAATCTGCTTTCAGTACTCCCTCCCACCCTCAGACAAGAACCGTTCATACTTCTAGAAGAGTAGGATTTTCTGAAGGGAATCTGGTTCACATCCAGATTGGAGGTCGAGAAAGAGAAGGAGGGGAAGGGGAGTGCACACAGTTCCCTATGAGGAGGGAGAAGAGAGAAGGGATTGAAGGCCACCCTCAAAGGCCAAGGCAGTGTGGAAGTGTGGGTAAGTGGGCAGGGGGTGGTGTGACTTCCTTCCCCAAATCAATCACTGTTCCTCCTTCTTTTCTCCCTCCCTTCTTCACTCCCTCCTTCCTGTTTCTCCCTTTCCTTTTTTTTTTTCTTTTGCTTATCTTTTCTTTCATTTACTCTCTCAATCTCTCTGGGATTTCTACAAACTCTAGAGTAGAGACTCTGGAAACTACAATTAAGTCTCTTCCTCTTGTTAGTAGGACCCACCACTTTTCTTACTGTTTTACCACTCATAAATTATCATTTGCCAGAAGACATCAGAAATCTGGAATGGTCGTTCAATTCATTTTTTAACATATTCTATTTTTTAAAAGATAGAATACAAAGAAACGTAGGTTTTTATCCACTTCATCTGTTCAATTTAAAACTTTTGTCCATGTCAGTACTCGCTTGGCCTTATGGTCACAACTTACAAATCAACATTTATTTCTGAAGTACAAGTAACAAATGGATACTGAGCATCACCTCCCTGAAGTCAGAATTGCAGAGAGGAATGTGTCACAACACTGCAGTGGGGAAACTGGGTGACCCACAAAGAGGCAGTATGGAGGGCACAAGAGTGAAAAGCTGTACCCATTCATTCAGCACCTGGGACCACGTAGAAAATGTGTTGCAAGACCTTGTGGAACTGAAATGAGAGCTAATGGAAAATAGCTACCAACAGCCACTACCCCTATACCTGTGCTCACAGGCTACCTTTGTAGCATGAAAAATGATACATGAAGAAAAATGACACAGGATAAATATTATCATTATTTTTATTATCATCCAACATGCCACATGGACCCAAGCTTTACTGACTGCTATACATGAGGAAAACCCAACTTTTCAGTATGTTATGACTGTCCTAACACATTTGATATGGGCACTAAATTACAGCAGTTAAATAAAATAACATCAGTGGTATCTCCATTCAGTATAATTTTTCCTTTTGTGAGATGTTAGAACTTTGTTTACACAACAAATATCTACCTGATATTCCCACATTTCTCCATGCTGACATTCAGGGACCATGAGGTATGAGATCTTGCTGCAGCCCATAGTTTATAGGTAGCAGTGGGTCACACAGGGTGAGAGCCCTCCTTTAGGTTCATGGCCAGAGATGGTCCACCACAAGATAAATGTTCACATCAGCTGTTTTCACTCATGTTTTTAGGTGTAAATGTTTATGCAGTCTCCCCTAAGCAAAGTCATACACCATTATGTAAGAAGACTTTGCACAGGCTGAAAGGGCTCCCTTTTTCACCCAAAGCAGCACACATGTCTGTGTGCACACTGTACTGTCTGCTCCTCATATCTGTGCAGTACTTTTGCTCCTGAGCCAGTGTCAGAAAGTATGGGTGTATCATCTAGGCTTTGCAGAAAGCGAACAAGCAAAGAAAGCAAAACAACATGCTCCAGTTGATAGCGCCAAGTTCAGTTCCAAGGTCTCATGATTTCCAGCTTCCTACTGAACATCAGGATACAGTAAGTCTCCAGGTGAATGCTTCTCCTCTCCTCAGTGTTACTTGCGGCTGACACTTCATGCAAGGGGCTGCACCAGGGACTCCAGGGAACTGCAAACAGAGCTGCCTTCACACGTGCCTTGGCTCCTCAGAGGCTGCAAAGGCTCCCTGCACAACCTCCTCAGAGTGGGACACTGCCCTATAACCTATGACTTCAAGCCAACCCTTTTACTCTTGAAAGAGCTTCAGAAATGTGAACATACTCCTGTTCACACAAAATACCTTTGAGTGAAGTATTACTACCTCTACTTTACAGGTGTAGAACTGAGACAGACCCCTTCAATACCTCTTTGAAAACTAGTACTCATAGGAACAACTAGAAAAGATGACAAATTGCTGCTTCACCAACTCAACTGCTTTTTATACTAATATATGACTTTTTCTCAGCAGTAACACCATTTTCTCTGTCCTCTCAGCTTCTCTTTCAGTATGTTATTTCTAAATTCCCAAGAGCAGGTGTTATATTCCTGCTCTGTGTTCATATGGTACCTTAAGCAATGAAACCCTGGTCACTGACAGATGCACATAAATGTTGTCAAAACATAAATAATAAATGGTAGCAATTCCCTGATTATACAGCATCTCCACATGTCAGTTTAACCTGGGATCTCATCTTTGTATAAATATCCAGCACATGTAAAAGCCCAGTTAAAGGATTTATCTGTGCATGCAATGAAATAAATACATTGTATATTTTAAATGGCAGTATTTCCAACAACTGGTTATAAATTTCCCAAATGTTTGTAAAACTTCTGAAGTGTGCTAGTACTGCATCAATAGGCACAGTGCTAACATTTATTCCCTCAGTGGAAAGCTTATGGACAATTAGAGAAAGATACCTTTCCCCCCTCATTTTACTTGGATGTAACTTTATTTTGATATAAAACCATTACAATAATACTTTCTCCTTCAAGAAGCAGGATTTTCACTTAATCAAACTGCCACTAGGCAGAATTTATTATGCAATTAATCAAAGTAAGCAATTTTTTTCTGAAGATACCTCCAACAGGTGCATATTATATGCAGGTAACAGCACTACAGCAGTAACAGCACTACAGCAGCTTTAAAAGACCCCATACACTCTTAAAAGCAGTCTTTTTAGAATGCATTCTTATTTTCTTAAAATGTTCTTATTTTCTCTCTTCTACACATTAATAACTGCAAGTTATTTGAGGAGGAGTAAAAAGTTTACAAGCAAATACCAGACTGCTTTATACCTAAGAACCTTCTTAATTTTAATGATCTCATTAAAGATTAAATAAGTTAGGGAAACAGTTTGGTGAATGGCATTGCTAAACCCAAAACAAACATTAGTCAAGCACAGAAGATAGCTTCACATTTTGCTCTCAGAAAACACAACAGCAAAAATGAAGCTTCCAGACTGCAGCTAGTTTCTCTGCAAAGTATTTATGCTGTTGAACAGAAAACAATAGGCTTTCAGATGTATTTAACACCTTTTTTTTTAATCACATTTAAATACCTGTGACAGAAAAAGTCAGCTTTTCATTAGGTTCACTCCTAGAGCTGTGTCAGAATGTAGCCTTGTAATTGCACAGGAATTAAAAAAAAAAATGAACAAGACATGAAAGCAAAATTTCTTCAATTAAGTCTTATCTTCACATGCAACTGCAGACCTCCTAGAACTTTCACAGTCATTTTTACAACACAGAAATACTGAAATGACTTCAATTTGAGTTTTGGAAGGAGCAGCAGCAAATCTTCCTCTGGCTCACTGCCAGGCCACTATATTTCACAGTTTGCTGCTGTTCTGTCACTGTATCTCTCCAGTTTAAGTCATGCATTTATTTCCTGCTCTGGAGTGATCAAAGCTTTCCTATGTAAGACAGAACATTATAATTGCCAATTTCAAAGGGGTTTAGGAAGCTTCTTCGTAGATCTAAAATCATTAGTAACAGACTTGGTGCTCATCTAGTGAGATACCTTCTAAGTCTAACACAACCATTAATTAATTATAGGTTTGACTAAGCCTTTAAGGTTTTGACTGTGCTGGGAGCAGCGTAATATGCTTCACCTCAGCTGAAAGCTTTGGAGATGTGGGGCTTTAGGGAAGCTCAGTGACTCATCAGGGAAATGCATCTGTTGTCTCTATACCATCTAAAGCATCTGATTTGCTACAAAAAGGAGCATATGCTGTATTTTCTTCCAGGGCACTGCAGAAGTTGCTCATTCAGTTGCCATACCTGCCTGTGGCAGAAAACCTCCTGCTATTCCAACAGGGGTAGTGCAAATGCATACATTTATTACACAGACTAATGATACAGCTACACAATTTTCTGGGGGAGTTAAAATGCACTTTTGTCTCTAACTGGTTCACCTTCTGCAGCACAACAAAATCAGCAATGGCCCAAGACTGAAAGATGCAGAGACTTCATGGGTGTGGGGTAAACAGGTGACATTGCCATCTCCTGTTTCTTTGGCAAATGTTTTATTACCAGATGATGATGGAAAGTGTTCAGGATCAGCATTGTATAGCTGGTTTAGGGGTAGCAAGATCAACAGCTATGAATTCCACAAGCCTAGCCATCTAAACAAGATGTGTCAGCATAGTTATTTCCAATATGTGGCCCTGAGCCATGTCTCAGTTAGTTATTTTTTCACATTTTATTATCTGCACTGATCTTTATTTTACCAGCCAAGCTTCCATGTCCCAGTACAGAGTATGCTGGCTGCTGTGAGTCCCAGTCTATGCACACGCAGCATCTTGAGCTCCTGAAAGATGATGAAACCTCTTTGATTTAATCACACTCAGAGTAGGTTGAATTTCCTGTTGAAATTCAAGTGAACAGCAGATTTCAAGGTTACATGTGTTTTGAAAAGCTCTTGCACATCATTTAACTAATGAAGCAAACCATGAAAACCTGTATTACAGTTTTGTTCAAATACACTCTTTACAATTGCGATGGAATATGTGGATCATATTAGAAAAAGCTGATTAACTCATATTACCTTACCAAAAACAGAACTTGATTTTCTGGCTGGTCCATATACATTTTCCTGTATTTCAACTGACTGCACATAACCTAAAATTGTTTTGCATCACTGCCTTATTAGCTTCACCAGATTTAGCTGAACCTGTCTTCTTCCATTCAGCAAGGCAATAGGGATATTTTTAATCTGCTCTAAATTGCACTTGCAATATGTTTTATTATGATGAATCTCTTTTCCTACAGTAAACACTTGCAGAGTTGCAAAAGCTAATCGGATCATATAAAATTCACACATATTCCTAACAATAGGGCATATCTGTTCCTGCTGTCGTTTTTCAAAGAACCACAGAATCCTTAAGGTTGGAAAAGACCTCTAAGCTGATCAAGCCCAACCACGCGGTCCATCACTTTATCATGCGCCCTAGTGCCACCTCCACATGATTTTTTTTAATACTTTCAGGAACAGTGACTCCACCATTACCCTGGGCAGCCTGTTTCAATGCCTAACCACCCTTCCAGTGAAGACATTTTTTCTAATATCTAATCTAAACACCCATTTTCATGAGTACAGCCACTGCTCAGACAAATCTTCAAAAGATCTTGTGTCACAGTCTTATCACTCACACAAAAATCTGGAACTTCCCATACAGACAGAGATGACTACTGCCACATGGAAACATACTTTGTCTGCTGATTCATGCATTACAAATCCCACAGTGGATAGCAAAAAACCAGAAAATACTGAAAAACGACTCAGATTAAAGGATATCTTTGCATAATCCTCGGGATTTTTTCATGGATGCATTTTTCACTAATGGATTAAAAGAATAATTTCTAGTCTAAGTATTCCTGAATGAATTCTGTTAACCCTAATACTGTCTTGACCCCTGGTCAAAGACATATATAATTTCTAAACACAGAAATCTTTCCTGTCTCTAATCAAGACATACCAATAAATAAACCTTTGAAACTGATTAGGCAATAGTGCAGAAAATAAAACTCACAGAGAAACAAAATAAAGAATTTACATTTTTTTACCCAGTTTTTGGTTAGTTCTAATACATATTGATTTATGTTTGTTTGATTTTTTTACCATACAGAGAAAGCAGTAAGCAAAACACAAATCCGTTTTTCTTCATCCCAAATAAAGGAGGAGGAGGAACAAACAGGGGAAAAAAATGGCATCAGGTATGTAAGAACTACACTTTAAAAGGGCTGCAGAAACCAGTCAACCTTACAAAGTTGCTGGAATAATTTTACATGAGTAAACTACCACGTAACTGCCTGTGTCTTTGGGGAAATGTGCATGTAGTAAGAAATGGGGCTGACAGAGAGGCCAAACCATTTATATGAGAATATGTATTTATGAGAGGTGGATGTGGAGAGGATTAATAAGGAATGGGCAGATGAGCCTGAGAATACTCTCAGAATTCAGTGCAAAACTTGACATTGAAATAAAACTAATTGAAATCTCCTATGGTTGTATCAGGTGTGAGACTGAGAACACTGCCAGTTCTCTAAGATTTTCAATTGGCTAGTATTTTAACTCTATTGCTAGCCCCTGAAGTCATACAAGCCCAAGAGCAATTTCAAATATTTTCCTTTAAAGGAGGTTTCTTACCTTATACTTCTACAAGTAATTTTAATTAAAATAGCAAATGGTCAGCACCCTCAAAAGACAACAGTCAAACTCAAAACATGAATTTTTAAGTCTCATGACTTTATATTGTATTTATGAAATAGTCTTTTATATTTTTCTTTTACTGTATGCACTTTGAAATGCTGACATACTTGAGATGCTTGTGATGCATATTTGAAATGCTAAGTGAGCTCTCAGTCCTTAGTATCTCAGCTTAGAAATTTACCAGTCCATCATGAGGAATGACTGGTTTATGTTGTTTTGGTGGGCAACTGGCTGGCACAGCATACTGCTCAGTTTTCTTATTTAGCACAGTTTGAAACTGTGCCATGCTACTCACTGACAGGAACTCCTAGATCATTGACAGGAATTCAATGTTCTCTCCTGCTTCAGGTGGCACAGGGTCTTATAAAAAACACAGTACTCTACAATTACAAAAAAACCCAAAAACAAAAACCCAAACAAGCCACCACCAAAACCAAAAACACAACCCAAAACAAACAAACAAAAAAAACCCCACAACAAAAACAAAAAAAGCTCCAGAAAAACAAGTTGGCTTTTTGCTCCCACATAGGAAACATTTTTTAGAATTCCACAGAATCACTGGGTTGGAAGACACCTTCAAGATCATTGAGTCCAACCCATGCCCTAACACCTCAACTAAACCATGGCACCGAGTGCCATATCCAGTCTTTCTTAAAACACATCCAGGGATGGTGACTCCTCTACCTCCCCAGGCAGACACTTCCAGTACTTTATCACTCTTTTCGTAAAAAACCTCTTCCTAATATCCAGCCTATATCTCCCTTGATGCAGCTTGAGACTGTGTCCTCTTGTTCTGTCAGTTGCTGCCTGGAGAAGGAGACCAACCCCACCTGGCAACAGCCACCTTTTAGGGAGTTGTAGAGAGTGATAAGGTCACCTCTGAGTCTCCTTTTCTCCAGGCTAAACAACCCCAGCTCCCTCAGCCATTCCTCACAGGGTTTGTGTTCCAAGCCCCTCACCAGCCTCGTTGTCTCCTCTGGACACACTCAAGTGTCTCAATGTCCTTCCTGAACTGAGGGCCCAGAGCTGGACACAGCACTCAATGTCCTTCCTAAACTGAGGGCCCAGAGCTGGACACAGCACTCAATGTCCTTCCTGAACTGAGGGCCCAGAGCTGGACACAGCACTCAATGTCCTTCCTGAACTGAGGGCCCAGAGCTGGACACAGCACTCAATGTCCTTCCCAAACTGAGGGCCCAGAGCTGGACACAGCACTCAAGGTGGGACCTCACCAGTGCCAGGTACAGGGGAAGAATGACCTCCCTGCTCCTGCTGGCCATTTCTGATCCAGGCCAGGATGCCATTTGCCTTCTTGGCCACCAGGGCACACTGCTGGCTCATGTTCAGCTGCTGTCACCAGTACCCCAGGTCCCTTTCTGCCTGGGCACTGTCCAGCCACACCATGCCCAGTCTATGTTACAGGGGCTTATTGTGGCCAAAATTGTGGGACTTAGCACTTGGACTTATTAAACTGCATCCTATTGGACTCTGCCAATCCATCCAGCTGCTCCAGGTCTCTCTGCAGAGCCCTCCTACCTTCCAACAGATCTACACACACTCTCAGCTTCAGGTCATCTGCGAATTTACCTATGAAAGACTCAATACCCCCATCCATGTCATCGATAAAAATATTGAACAGAACTGGCCCCAGCACAGACCCCTAAGGGACACCACTGCTGACTGTCCCCAGCTGGATGCAGCACCGTTCACCACCACTCTCTGGGCCCGGCCATCCAGCCAGTTCCTAACCCAGCACAGAGTGCTCCTGTCCAAGCCATGGGCTGCCAGCTTATCTAGGAGTATGCTGTGGGAGACAGTGTCAAAGGCCTTGCTGACATCCAAATAGACAACATCCACAGCCTTTCCTACATCCACCACACTGGTCACACATGACCGACCCCTCCTAAAACCCATGCTGGCTGGGTCTGATACACTGGCCATCCTGTAAGTGTTGCATGATGACACTCAATGTAAACTGCTCCATTACCTTACCAGGTACTGGAGTCAGGCTAACTGGTCTATAATTACCAGGATCCTCCTTCCCACCCTTTTTGTGAATGGGTGTGATATGGGCCAGTTTCCAGTCATCTGGAACCTCACCAGTGAGCCATGACTGCTGGTATACGATGGAGAGTGGCTTCACAAGCTCCCTCATCACCCTGGGATGGATCCCATCTGGTCCCATAGATTTATGAACATCCAAGCAGCTCAGCAGTTCTCAGCAGGCCTCCTCCTGGATAACAGGGGGATTGTTCTGCTCCCTGACACCACCTACCAACCCAGGAGGACAGTTGTCCCGAGGACAAGCATCTTCCCACTGAAGACTGAGGCAAAGAAGGCGTTAAGCACCTCCACCTTCTGCTCTTCTGCAGTTACTAAATTACCTCCCACATTAGAGAGAGAACAAAGTAGTAGAGAACTTTGTTGGTAGAGAACAAGTAGAGAACAAAGGTTGGTCTTACCCTTCCTTTTGCCATTAATATATTTGTAAAAACATTTTTTATTATTCTTTACAAAAGTTGCCAAATTAAATTTGAACTAAGCTTTGGCTTTTTTTCCTACCTGCACTAGCAACCGCCTTAAATAGTTCCTGAGAGACCTGACCCTCCTTCAAAAGATGATATATCTTCTTTTTATTCCTAAGTTCCTTTGAAACCTTGTTGCCCATCCAGGCTGGATGTTTACCCCATCGACTCATCTTTCGGCACACTGGGACAGTCTGTTCCTGTGCCCTCAAGATCTGTGTTTTGAAGCATGACCACCTTTCCTGAACTCCTTTGTTTTAAAGGGCTGCTTCCCAAGGAACTCTCTGAATAAGTCACTTAAATAGGCCAATGTCTGCCCTCTGGAAGTCCAGTGTAAAAGTCTTATTGATGTTCCTCCTAACTTCACCAAATATTGAGAACTCTATAATTTCATGACCACTGTGCCCCAAGCGGCCTCCAACCACCATATCTCCCACCAGCCCATCTCTATTTGTGAACAGGTCTAACACAGACACCTCCCTGGTGGGCTCACTCACCACCTGCAACAAAAAGTCGTCTTCCACACACACTAAAAACTTCTGGACTGCCTCTTCTCTGCTGTATTAAGTTCCCCGCAAATGTCTGGTAGGTTAATGTCGCCTACAAGAACAAGGACTGCTGATCCCGAAATGTTCTCCAGCTGCTTATAGAATAAGTTGTCCACCTCTTCTTCCTGGTTGAGTGGACAATAATAGACTCCTAGTAAGATGTCAGCCTTGTTGGCCTTCCCCTTAATTCTTATCCATAGGCATTCAACCTCATTGTCATTAGTTTCAATACCCACGGCATCAAAAGCCTCCCTAATGTAAAGGGGACACCCCTCCACCTCTTCTTCATGCCTCTTCTGAAGAGCTTGTGCATCCAGTGCAGTGCTCCAGCTATGTGAGTTGTCCCACCACATCTCTATGATGGCAACTACACTGTTGTACCATGGCCTCCAGCTCTTCTTGTTTGTTACCCATGCTGTATGCATTAGTGTATATACATGCACTCAGCTGGGCTACTGATTTCACCCCTAACTCAGGTTTACCACCATTGGGCCTGCTTCCAGACAGCTCAACTGCATCCCCTTCCCCCTTCAAACCTAATTTAAAGCCCTCTCAATGAGTCCCACCAGTTCATGACCTAAAATCCTCTTGCCCTTAACAGAGAGATGGACCCCATCTGGTTACAGCAGAGGAGGTGTTGATCAAAGAATCCCAAAGTCTGCTGATGACACCAATTCTTAGGCTACTTGTTGAAAATGTGGGCTCTCCTATTCCTTTCATCGTTTTTCTCTGCCACCAAAGGGACTGAGCAGAACACTACCTGTGCTCCTGCCCTATCAACCACCTGACCCAGTGACTAAGTCCCTTTTAATTGCCCTGGTGCTCTTCTTTTCAGTCTCATCACTGCCAGCCTGGAGTATCAGCAGTGGGTAATAATCAGAGGGCTGAATCAGCCCAGGGAGTCTCTCATTAATTTCCTGTGTCCGGGCCAGTGAGGCAACAGATGTCCCTGTGGGATGGGTCTAGTCGACATACGGGGCCCTCTGTTCCCCTCAGAAGGGAGTCACCACGACGACTACCCTTCTTTTTAATGTCAGAGGTGGTGATCTGTCTGACAGACAAAGTGTAATTGAGAGGCTCACTGGGCTTCTTCATTTTCTTCTACATCATCTGGCTGATCCTTCTAGATTCAGGGCCTCATACCTATTCTGAAGTGGCACCTGGGCACATGATGGGGGTCGGGAGAAATTTTTATTATTACCTCCCCGAATAGGGACCCATTTCTACTCCCCTTCATCCACCAGGTGTCCTATTGCCTGACAGTGGGAGGCATGGGAGTCCTGACTCCTGGGGGCCTCCCTCAAGGATGGAAGGGCAGAACTCCACCAGTCTATTTCCCTCTCACTTTCCCTAATACTCCTCAGTCTTTCAACGTCCTCTCTAAGCTCGGCCACCAAAAAGGAGATCATTCACTTGTTCACACCGCAGACAGGCTTCTTCTGCAATGCTCCCTGGTACCACTGATAGGCTCAAACACTCTGCACAGGAAGGGGTCTGGACAGACACATCCTTTGTGGAGGGTTCTACCTGGTTATACACACTTTCACTAACTGCAGTTTTTGATTATGTAAGAACCATTACTAACAAAAAAAACCCAAACCAATCAACCAACCAAACTACAACAACAACAAACTAAAAACCCCACTAGCAGGAGGCAACCTGCAACCCTGCCTGCTTGCCCTGCCTGTGCAGACTGCCATGTAAACTGCCGTGCCATGCCCCTGTTTGCCCGCTCCCATGATTAGAAACCTTCTTCAAATTTTCAGTATAAATTTACACATTGCCAGTTTATAGTCATTTGGGTTTGTGTAAGTGCTGTCCTGAAACTTATATAGATCTTCTGGAAGTTCTTCTCCTTTTTGTTTTGTTTTGTTTTTTTAACACAAATCTAAATTGTGTTACCAAAAAAAAATCCAAGAATCAACAAAAAGTCAGTTTTTCTGCAACACTGCAAGATACATGAAATGCAAAGGTAGCGACCAAAACTCAAAGATATGAAGAGAGAGGTAGGCACAGATCACACATGACTCTCCCCAAACTCTGTGCAAATGACAGGTGGATGGGTGAGTGCACCATTTGGCATGATGTATCACAGACACCTAAATGGAGTGCTCCAAGAAGCTGGAAGAAGGCTCCTGGGCCTCCCAGGAAGTCCCAGCCTGACAATTTTTTTTAGTTATCATACTTAGACATGCCTATCAGAATAAGACTTACAAAAGGTACTGACAGAAATAACTGGCATACACTTGAAACTAAATGACTTTTCTAAAAGTGATCTAGAAATAGATCAAACACAGTTGGTCAGTTTGGGGATGGAGCCAGAAGAAAAACTGCACAGAGTAATGTTAGGTCCCTTTTATAAAGCCAGTTGTTACCCTGATCATTAGCTATTTAGTCTCAGCAAGCAGATGTTTTCTTTTTGGGAACTTCTGCTGAAATCATGGAGTTCACTATATAAAGCAATTGAAGAATCAAGTCTTTTTTTAAATGCTGATTTTAAAGGCTTAATTTTTCCTCAAAATATTTGCTTTAGCTTTCAAAAAGCTTTCAGTTTCTTTGGTATATGCTGCTCCTGCAGAACATTACAAATTTATCATAAGAATTTGACAGCTTTGAAAATGGCATTTTTGGAAAAATGTATTCTGAAGAATTATGATACAAACCAGTCTAAATCTCAATGAATTCAATAAATCCTTCCATTTTCTTTCAGAAAATATTTCATTTGGCCTGGATAGCTTATTTAAAAAAAAAAATCTGTTCTGATTCAAGAACTTACCATGACTTTTACCATGACTACGAAAATTTTAAATGAGTCAGGAATTCTTTGTCACATTCTGTTACAGAATTTACAAAAGCATATCTTACACTAAAATACATATGATGTGATTTATTTTTATGCAACATCCTTAATTTATAGGATTTTGAAGACCAATTTTTTGTAACACCATTTTAACTTAGTAAATGTATTCTGGACATCTCTTATTTTGCCCTTTCAATGTCACTGTTGATCCACCTCTTCCCTGCTTTACTCTTATCCTATCTCAGCAAACAGATCAATGAGGCAGTGAAGATGGATAACTTTTTAAATGTTACCTACTTTATATTTCAGCCTTCAGGTAAATCCAATACTTAGCAGAAATTTTTTGTCAACAAGGATGATAATTCCCAGCCAAATTACTAATGGATATAGTGCTCCCAAAAACTCCTAATGAAATCTCTCACTGGTCAGGTGGAAAGTCCTACCTGCACATTAGGATCTTTAATATTCACTATCACAGATAAAATTTAAAAGTAACTACATTCTTTATGTTTAATGAAACATAAAGGATAGTAAAAAAAAACATGTCACCACACACGTCACCTTGTACATCTAACTGGATGCTGTAAAAATCTAGACAAGAAAATAGTGCTTTTTATATGGCAAGTAGCCAAACCACAACTAGCCTACTTTTTAGGTGCTGAATCTGAAACTGTGGTGCAAAAGAGGTATTCAATAGGCTTGACTTAGAAAAAAATTCAAGTGCAAGACGGCTTTAGGAGAATTACCCACCGGCCAGGCAATAGCAATAGGCTCCAGGGCCTTTATGTTCAGGCTGCTCCACTGTCTTTAGGTGATCTAAGCAGCTGAGTGCAGTAACAAGCAACTGGCTTGCCCAAATGGTACTCAGCTGACCAGGACAGCTGATGTAAAATGCTGAGTTGGTGGAAAAACACTTGAGCTTTGCCCACCTTTGAGAGGTTAGTCTTTCAGAATTGCAGCCTAGAGTTAGTTCCCTTCTTTAAATAAGTATCGGGAACTATTAAAGAAACAAACAAAATCTGATCATTTTAGAGCACAACCAGAGAAAAGGCAGGAGTAGTGATTTATGCGTTGTATCCAGCAAGCAGATAATGAAATATTGAGTAGGAGCAGGCATAAGAACTCATATTTCCTATCCTGATGTAGCATGGTACTAATTCAGAATCCTTGCTTCAGAAGCCTGAAGTGGATGCCTTAGTAACAGTGAGAAAAAGGCAAACTTATATGCTGGAAAACTTTCTCACAAACTCTCCTAGGTTCCATTTCCAGCTCCCAAAATTCCTGAAACAGATGTGGTTTCCAAGTGCTTAGCAACCTTCTTTCAAGATTTTGCCCAGAATCCTCTCTCTTTTTTTTTAATTTAAAAAAATAAGCTAAATTGCTTCATATTACACAAGAAATATGAAAAGTCTTCTCATTTGACAAAACCTAATGTTTGGAGAAAAGATGTAGGTTCAAATCCCTTTATGTCAGATCAGACCTTCTCTCGAGACTGTCTGGGTAAAAGGTTTCAACATGAGGTGGCACAACATGAGGCTACAACATGAGGTGGCACAGCCATCACCTTGTCCTTTGTCCTGGAGAGAAGCAGCAGCAGCCAGATCAAGACACCTGATTCTGTCAGCACATATTTAGGGAAGCCTTACTGACTTAAGGTTCGGGGAAGTCATCTGAACGGACATTTGCACTTGGATCCAACAAAACTTTGGAGTTTAAGAGGCACTGAGATGCATACAACACGGTAAGGTAAGGTACATGCAGGAGAAGGAGAACTATAGCTGCCTGAAAACTTCCCTGGAAGCCATCAAGGTATGAGCAGAGTCAGGGAACCTTTTGATTAAAATTTTGGGTTCAGAAACCTAAGTTACATAGGCATCCTACTTCCATTGCGGAGTGTTCCTCATCAGATGTAGGATAGTACTTTCATCATCCTCGTGACTTTCACCTCAATAATGATTTCTGAAATTAACTAACTCAAACAATAGCTCCTGGGGTATTCAAATAGTAACGAAAAATACCGATTTGTAGGGTGAAATGTAGCTACTTCCAGTGGATGAAAGAAAACCAAAGTCAAGTATGGGCAAGATGTAGAACCCAATAGGAGCTTTCAAGAGCCATGCCTTATCTAGAATAATCTGAAACTTTTACACAGTGTCTGGTTTACTTAAAAAGTCTATTATTTCACCTTTATCATATAGCACCATAATTACCACAAGTGATACAAATAAACCCTCACCTTGTTTCTAAAATTTTCAGTTATTTCTGGTTTAGCTTCAAGACTGAATGGACCAACATCAGTAATTTGTATTCAACAAGCAACCTGCACCATACCTTCCTACAAAAGTATTCTGCCACCAACAGCTCCTCAACAACCTGCAGGAGCCAAGTTTCATTTATAGCCCCAGCCTCTTTGAAATATTTGCCATCTTTCATTTAGTGAATCTTGTTTATTTAATACTGCAAGTCCTTTTCTTTCTGTAGATTCATCTTTCTAATACAGAAGGCTTGACATGTATTCAAAAAGGTAACTTTTGTCTTTATGGGAAAAGGAGCTTATTGAATAGCCAAAGGATGTCTTGAACAGGAAAGCCACATAAATGGTGCAAGAAGCTGTGAGAACTGAACTATTAAATGGGAGCTGGGGGCTCCGGAACTGCCACAGACTTCCAGGCCCTACGGGGAATACTGAGAAGCACAGCACATTTGAAGGGGAATTGAAATCATCAGGGAAAGAACAGAATCTGTTCACCCTTAAATTCCTAATTAGACATCTCATAGTGGGAAGTAGCCAGTTAAATGATGAGCACCAAAAATCTAGGAAATAGTCTTCTTTATGAAATGGGCAAGTGCCTATTTTCATAAAATAACATCCTAATTTACAATACAGATGATAATGATAATATTTTCAAATTACCATTTTATTTATATATATATATTATTTAGTTTCTCTCCAGGAATGTAGATAGGAGGGTAAATTCAGAGATGAAGTAAGGCCAAATGCAATTGAGAAAACTCTCCTTACAAATTTTATTGATTCAATGTTGAAAACTACATAAACTATCTTAGATATGTCCCACAGATGACTAGTGTGCTGAGTAAATTTGGCTATACTGACATTATTTTAAAATGCCATTCATTTTCTCACTTTTCATACTTGACACTATTTGAACCTAAAATAAGTCCATACTGTATATTAAGATTTTGATATATAAAAATCTCTATAATACAAAAATGTATAGCATATATATATATAGCCATAATATAGACGGCTAAAGTAGAAAAAAAAATCAGTTCTAAAATTCTTATTTTTTGTTTTAGCGCTTATGTTTTAGATATGGCAGGATTAAATTTCTCCATAGCAGCTATGTATCTCCATCCATAGGAACATATAAGCATAAAATGTGCTAAAGCATTAGAAGCAGTATACATTAATATTACTGTGATTTAATTAAATTGAAGTGTGCCAAACTGGGCTACAAAAATATTGTCAAAATAAGAAGTCAGTGCAAGAGTCTTTTAACACTCTAAGGGCTTACTGAGTCTAAACATGTGGACATGACAATAAACACAAAGTGTGATTGGATTTAGGAAGCCAAAGGAGTGCTCTGCTTTAGGTTCTCATAGTTTTTAGTTGTGACCATCCAGTAAAGAGCACAGAGAAGTTGCTCTCATGTTGATAGTGAGGTGCATGCTGCCTGACAGCTTGGAAATACTGTTCTGATGTCAGCTGTATAAGAAAAAAAGTATATTTAGGGAACTATTACCACCTTTGTGCAAATAAAGTCATGGCAAACGGATGCCAGAAGCAAACTAAAAATAAGAGATCTTATCTAGATAGTGAGAAATTAAATTGAGACACAACTAATTAAGCAATTCATAGATTAATGAGTTGCATTTTGAAAGGCAAAACCCTGGCTGAGGCCAGACAGTGACAGCAGTAGGATGCAGATTAGCTAATTCTAGAGACACTTTGTACTTTATTTGGGGAAACTACCCATACATTTTGATAGTAAGAACATGGAATATTTTTAACTCTTGCCTAAATATTTACACTTCTTTGACTCAAATTTAACCACAATTACAGTGTGATTTGTTAAAATACCTTCCTTTTCCTATGAACATTTTCTTGCCTACACAGATTCATAAATAGTCTACTTATTGAAAAGGCTCCAGATATTACTTCCATAGGAACAATGCAACAGAAGGCACAAAAAAAGGCACACCTCATTGACTTTCAGGTTATATGGAACACATCAGTAAGCCATGACAGATTTTCTAAGAATATCTTCAGTCTGAGATATATGCAGGCTGAAGATTACAGATTCATAAATTTCTCATTTAAAACAAAAATGTAAAAAGCCTAGTGAATTGTCCATGTAGATTGTCCATGAATTGGGTTTTTTTTCCCCTTTAATCTCAGTAAAAGAAAGAACTTAATAAGAAATCTCTAACCACACAGTACTGCTCAAAAATAATTGCATAGGATTTCTTATGAGCTCTTACTTGTGAATGAATAGCATCTCACTCCACAGGTTTCATTGAACTTCACTGAATGGCAGTCACTGAGAGTACTCAGATAATACCCTGCTCCATAAATAATTACATCAGTTCTTGAAGTAATCAAGTTCCTTGGCTTCAGTAGCACAGTGAAGGAAGGTGCTGTTCATAACTCAGCAGGGATATTAGAATTAAGCTCCTAAGCATTTCTTCAATAAGGCAAAGAATGAATTGTCCCTGTCTTGTCATTCCCAAAAGAACTTTTTGCCTCCATCTGCTCTAATGGTTTATTCCTCAGTAAGGCCGACTTGGCTACCTTGCCTTTTTTGGACACATATGAGACAGATTCCCCGATGACTCTCCCAATATCAACAGCAAATCTCCCAATCAGATTCCCTAGGAAGGACCACTTATAAAGCTCAGTACCAGGCCAGCTAAGGACTCAATAACATTTTTTGGAACTACAAGTAAATGAGGTTGGGATCTACATGTTTGCCTAGCCTCACACTAATAAGCATAGGCTCCACAATGCAAAGGCAGATTGCCATGCTCTCCAGCAACAATCCATTCACAAAGCCATGGGTCCGGCTTCTTCTGCACCAGAAATATTTAATGCTAAGATAGTCTCATCCAGTTCTTCTCTCTCACCAAACCCTTGGAAAGATACATTGGTGATATGCAATAATTTATATTTTATGAAAAAAAACCCAAAAAACCAAACAAAAAACACAGAAGAAAATGATATCAGGATTCTAAGTGTTTAGTTTCTATGAACTAATGCTATCAGATTATAGCATCTTTGTTATGGAGAGGTAATCAAACATATTCAAATGAAATCTAGTTACATCAATCTAATAGCCTGTACAGGGTGTTCATTCTTGGAAACAATCATACTTCTCACACTGAGAAGTCAAGCTGACGAGTCTTCAGAATGATGCACCACTGAGACCGAATCAATCCATCACATCTAGAAAGGGGGTCCTCTCCAGGTCAGGTTTGAAAACAATAATGTATCAGTCTGGAGAAAGAAAATGTAGCTGCACTTACATCTTATGTACAGTAGAAAACCTTTTCCCATCCTGTCAGATCTTGTAACTTCATGAATATAACATACATATGCACAGGTACCAAAACATTACATTACATAAAACCAGCTTATTTCTAATAAGATGCTAGATGAAATTATTTAAAACAAACAAACAAAAAAGGTTACAAAAATTATGTTTATGTCTTGCATTGCTCCCGGTGTAATAGGATCTCCTGAATAGGGAAGTTCTTTCCAAAATTTAATTGTATTACATTATGATCATATCATCATATATTTGATCTGTGCTCAAACATTTTAATATACTCCACACACATGCAAAAACATCTGCTGATTTTTTTTCCTTTAAACAGACTTTGGAATACATCTGATTTTAGGAAAGAGGTTGGCAATGTAAAAAAGACATTATTAAAACATATCAAAAGTTTTTTTAACAGGCCATTCTCTGCCATAGTATAAGAGAATTATTGGAAGTAAGAGAATTGGAGTAAGCACCCTATTTTTAGGAATAGGTTAGTTTAAAAATGACATTAAAGTGACATTAGTCGTTTTCAGTATTAATGAAACGTTTAAAATGTTATTAATGCCCTTACAAAGATAATACATTTTAACTGAAGATCAGTTACATTCATCAAGCTTATAGTTGAGTAATTCCACAGCATTTTCTGAAAAGAGGCAAAAATATTTTTCCCATAAAATAAAAAAGTAGTTTTCTCTAACTAGCAGAACTTGGTACAAAATTGCTTTCTCTGAGAAAATGAAACCTAACCCCGATCTTTGTTTATAGAGCTGCATGGTTTCAGAAGCAGCACCACCTATTGGGTGACAAATGTGGGTTAGTGACTACTTTGTCACCACAGACCTATTGTAAGACTGGTTTTGTGCACAGGGAGGTGAACGTCCCAAGTTCCTCACGCTGAAATATAAGCAGCCAACCGGTATTTTCTAGCGATCTATTTGATAAGAGCTTACAAATTCATAACTATCATCTAATAGGAGACAAACCCTACCACATAAGCTGCTAGTGTTTATTTGATGAAGTACTGAAGAGAGCATTTCTAACAGCATTAAGTGACTCACGCTGGTTATAATAACCATCTTATCATGTAATAGAGAACTACATGTTTTTTAGGATGCACTCCAGTTGCACAGGTCTGCATGAGCTGAAAATGAATTTGGTTATGTAAGCAGTCCTACTAACATCTATATATGAATCCATATTCTGTATGCGGGCTCCCACGTGAATGAACGACTCGTATTTTGCATGGTTTAGGGCAACCACTGACATTAGCCGTTCAGGGAGAACGAGTCCTTTTTTAAAGTGAAATTTCGCACCATCCCCATCTCTTCCGAACAGTTCATGCGAGACCTTAAAGTAGCATCTCACGTCCCACGTCCCCAGAGAAGCTCGGTATCAGCATTTCTGAGCAGGGATTTTCTCTCTGCCTCTGTCACCAGCGCACACCCGCGGATGCAGGCAGCCCAGCGGGGCCAGACCCCTGGGAGGGCTCGGCGGGGCACGTTGGGGAGCAGAGGCAAGGTGGGCTGGCGAGCCCCGCTCGGAGCAGCCCGCCAGAGCCGGCGGTGGCTGGGGTACCGCGCATCCTCGGAGCCCGGCGGCTGAGGGAAAAGGGGTAGGAGAAACGCTGCCACCCGTGGTGTTGACAGCGTGTTTTCGCGGTGTGGAACAGGCACAGACTGCGCCTGCATATCTAAGTAAAAGGGATCAGAGAGACCAAAACGCACCGGAGCCCAGGGAGAAAAGTCGTTCTGAAACCCGAAGATGAATTCATGCAGAGATCACTCACCCACTCTGAGGATACAGATGAGCTGGATGCAGGCAACCAAGCGCCCGAGAATGAGCATGTCCAAATCGTCCCTCGCCTCCTTCCGACTGACTGCTTGCCTGCCTGCCTGTCCGGCTGTCTCAGCCTCCTGCCTGCCCGCCGGCCTCCGCGGGCTGCTTCACCTCTCCCCCGCGGGGATCCGGCTCCGCGCCGCGACCGCGACCGCGCCCGGCGGCCGCCCCCACGCCGCGGGCGGGCGGGATCAGCGGCGCTGGGAGCTGGCGGGGCCGCGGCTCCGCTCAGCGCATGGCGGGGGCCGCGAGTGGCGCGGGGTGTACGGTGTGCCCGGGCGGGTGCGTGTCCGCGGGTGTCCGCTTGATGTGTCTGTCGCGAGTGTTTGTGTGTCGTGTGTGTGTGTGTGTGTGTGCGTCGCGTATGATCGTGCGCCGGGGGGGCGGAGACCGCGCTCCACTGGGCGGGCGCGCACGTGTGCGCGCGTGTGAGAGTGTGTGTGTGTGTACCTGTGTGTGTGCGAGTGTGTGTGTATGTGTGTGTGTGTGTACCTGTGAGTGTGTGCGCGAGTGTGTGTGTGCGTACCTGTGTGTGCGAATGTGTGTATGTGTGTACCTGTGTGTGCGAGTGTGTGTGTGTGTACCTGTGTGTGCGAGTGTGTGTGTGTACCTGTGTGTGTGTGCGAGTGTGTGTGTATGCGTGTGTGTGTGCGCGTGTGCGTGTGTGTGTACCTGTGAGTGTGTGAGAGTGTGTGCGAGTGTCTGTGTGTACGTGTGAGAGTGTGTGTGCGTGCGCCCTTGTGAGTGGCTGCGTGTGGGTGCGGGTGGGGGTGCGTGTGCGGGGGTGCTGTGCGCGGCGAGTGCGGTGGCGCGCACCCGCGGGCGGGAGGAACAGAACCCCCCCGCCCCTCCTAAAAGGCAGGAGGGACGGAACGGGGGCCTGGGGACCGAGAGGGGTTCACGCCGCCCCGGGCAGAGCGTGGCCCCGGGGTCGAAGATCGGCGTTGGCTCGCAGCTCCGGCGTTGGCGAGGGGAGAGCGGCCCCGCGCGGGAGCGGCCCCCCCAGACACCGCCAGCCTCCCCTTGCCGTGGGAAGAAAAGTTTATTTTGAGCGGAGACGGGGAGGTGACTCTGGGGTTGTAGAGGTCTCCGAGGTCAGCGAGGTGCGCGGCCGGTCAGCGCAGCCCGGAGCTTGCGGAGCCCAGTGCCCGGGGACGGACCCTGTTCGGAAGCGATGGCCCCGGGCCGGGCCCCCCGCGGGTCGGGGCGCGGTGCGGGCGCGCACGGCCATGGGCAGCCGTGGGAACGGGCGCGGGGCACCGGCGGTGCCGGGAGCGTGGCCGCCACTAAGGAGGTGCCGTTTGCGGCTGCTCGCTGCCCCGGGAACTGGAGGGGCTGCCTGTTCCCTGGGAACTGGAGTGGCAGCGGGGGAAGGGGCTGGAGCCGCGGAATATCATTATGCGACGGAGAAGTGGGTCAGGGCGCAGGCACTGGCACCGTTTTTGCGGAAAGTCAAAACAAGACTAGAAAAAAGAAAGCAAAGCCCACTCAAAGCAAAAGTGAAAAATGAAGGCAAACAAACACCAGGTCCGGCGTATTGGGAAGTGCGGGCCGGGGGGATGCACAGCAGCATGCGTGTGCCTGGTGCGGGGCCCCGGCTGAGCCCCCGTTGCCCTGCGCGCACCCCGACCCGGCGGGGGTGGGCACCCTGCCCTCTGGGTTGCGCCTGCCTTCCCACGGCCTTCCCGCGCTGAGCTGAGCCCTCGTGGGAAAAGATAAGTGGGGGCTGGAAGCACCCCTGACAAACACAAGAGATTTTGGGAGCGTTAGATGGTACACACGGTCCTCGGCTTCATCCCAGGCTCGCCGATGTGCAGCCCAGGAGCCGTGTGAATGGTCCCTGTGTTTGTGATACTGTTTGCATCCGAGTGAAACGGTCTATTCTGCACGGATGTGATGCGACTTTTAATGGTGGGCAACTTAAGTGTAAAAACACTTGGTGCTTTATAGGTACCCTACTCTACCGAGCCTCTCAGTCCTCAGGCACAGGAGCTGCATCTGCCAGCTTGCCCTTCAAAGGAAACAAACCACCCTGTGTGTTTCTCATTTCAATTCCCACCTGCTCTACCTGGCTTTTTGGGATGTTGTGAGCTGTCTTGACATTAAGCAAAGTAGAAATTTCAGAATGAACAAAAGTTAGAGGAGAAGGTGCCAAGGGGCTCAAGCAGTCAATTGTATTTGAAAAGCAGACTGCAGATGTGTCTTCTCATGCAAGGTCAGCATCTTTCAGGGTACCACAGTGTAAATACAATAGAGGTTGGTTCATTAGGAGAAAGCTTAACTTGAGTGACAGTTCTTGTTAAATGGACTTTTGGTGTCGTGATAAGAAACAAGCTTCATGTGCTGAACTCCACCAATAAAAAACTATTTTAGGAATGTCCTAAGGGAAAATGTTAAAGATTTTAATCAGCTGATTTTCATGTTATTGAATGAACCTAAATGCTAGCAAAATATAGTGATTTCCAAACCCATACACAGACAAGCATGCACAACTGATACATAAATACACTGATATACACATGGAAGACAAGATACTACTACAAATAAGTTAATATATTTGAGATAAATTCCAGCTCCAACATGATTTTACAATTGGCATAGTTTCTCAATAGGAGTAAGAAAAATACAATATTGCATAGCAGTATGTATAGGTATTATTGTAATAAATAGAGCTATCATTGTAATGTACAGTATAAAGCCAGATCCTGCAGCAAGGCCTGACTCTCAGGCTATACCTCTGCTTGCCTTCTCTCTCAAGACGATAGATGTAACTCAGTTGTGCTGCTTCTAAGTGTGCTTAGAAGCTTGTTGCAACTTCCAGGTTTCTCCTCTATCCACGCTGGAACCAACTTACGAGCACTTTGGTGACTTTTTAATCTCCAAGTGCTCAGCTGTGGGCAGCTGCTTCCTGGTTCGTGACTGTCTGAAAAGACTGAAGGACCTCCTCTTAACAGCTCCTAACATGATTAGCTGCCCAGGTACGTGCTGGAAAAGCTATAGATAGGTCAGTGTATTCCTTTCTTACAGGGTTTCTTTAAGAATTGCCTTTTATTTGTGCCCTGAGTAAGTTACCCATCATGAACACATCCACAATGAAGGGTAAGTACAGCATTCACAGAGGGCACTACTATTTCCTAGTTTTCCACAGTAAATTACTACACAGGGAGAATCTGAACTGACATGGTCGTTATGCTGAGAGTTAACTTTCACTTTCAGCAGGTAATACACTATAATATTTTACAAGGTGAATGATAAACATTTAAGATAGATCACCAGTGAATGTGTTAGACTCTCCATAATTTCCAACCTTTACATCAAAATATAGTCTCCTTAAAACATGACTACAGATGCTTACACTAAGCAACTCATCTGCAGTTTTATAGCCTATAATACAGAGATAATTAGGATGGCTTAGAAGGTTCATCTCTGGTCTTTCAGTGTATGTGCATAGCTGGTCAGAATAAGAATTAAATGATAATATCCTGTTGTGATAATACTTTACAGCTGCTTTGAATAGGTGTCAGTGGTTTAGAACATACACAGGACAGAGGCCAAGTATTACATTTCTCTTCTGGTTCTTGAACTGGGGAGCAGCTGAGGAGAAAGCTCTCTATGGTGTAGGAAGTGCTTGGCTGTGATAGGGTGACACTTCATCTTTGCCTTCAGCTGTCAGTTCATGATGTGTTAACTTGTACTGTGATTAGCCAAATTCACAGAAATTAATTTGGAAATAAATGTGTAAAGAAAATAATTAACTACCTCAAAACTTGATTTCTATTACTGCTTCCTCTCTCTCCTGTATGAAATACAAATAACTCAGAATATGTCACAGAGGCAAGCAGATATGAAATGGACTTGTACTTAACATTACAGATTTCTGTTTCTTTAAAACTTACTATTCTTATTGATGACTTAGCAATGAAAATATGGCTTATTTTCCTCACTATATTGTATAGTAGATATGCTGTGGATTTTCATAAAGCTTTTTTTTAATACACAGTATTTCTACTTGTACTTTTATGAAATATTAGCATATCTTGATGAGAAACTTTTTCCTGTTTAGTTACTGTTTAAAACTTTTCTCCTTTTGAAAAGCCTTTCCTTTTGCTTTCAAATTTCTTTAATCATCAGCTTTCTTTTTCCACCTGATGTTAAATATTTTCTTCAAATCTGCTCTTTTTATCAATTGCAACATTTTTTATCAGGCTAAATGAACTTTTTCTCAGTGTTGATATTGTATTTTCCTTTGTATTGTGACAACCTTGTTAATTTCCAGAGTGAGTCACTCCATGGTTCTTTCAGCTTTTAAATTTTTTCCTAGCTTTGAGTGTTTTATGGGTTTTTTTTTACAATAATGTCAATTTCTTGTCGCATTTATCTTCTTTTCTTGTTTTCGTTTTGAGTAAAGTCTTTGATATTTGTCAAATCCATTTTTGGATTTACATACAGCTTTTATTCTCCCCTCCCCTCCCCTCCTCTCCCCTCCCACCCTCCCCTCCCCTCCCACTATAACACCAGTATGTCTTGGTATTTATGGTACAGTAGGTTAACAAAGAATCTGGTGGACTTCCATCTTTAATTTCTAATTTGCTGGAGAAACCCAGCATGTAAATGTAAATTCAAAATATTAAAAAGGTATGTTGAAAACTTGTTGTCCTGGCAGTGTCTGTCACCATCATTGGGAATATCATTCAGATACATGATACAAAACCCAAATTCATTAGGAGTCATGCAAAAATCAAATGTGTCAGATCTGTGAGGTTAAAATACTGGTTTTCTTCAGAGCACTTACTTATTGCCGTGGTTGTTTAATATTGAATGCCCCTTTATGTGGGAAAGTGTTAGCACGGGATCTCAGACTTCTGTTTTGGTAATATTAAGATACAAAATGAAAGTAAACCAATTGGTTTTGTCTACCTCAATTTTGTTTGGCATGTTAGAGTTTCAAGATTATTCAAACCCTATTAACAGGTAAACTTTTTTTTTTCCATATTTTAAATGAATTCCATTTTTCGCACTCTATCTAGTGTTACTTTCCTTTTTTTAAAATTGATCTGAGGCATTGCTTCCCCAATTCATCTGCCTCCAAGAACAATAAAAGACAAGAAAAATTATGACTTTAAAGCCCTTTTTCATCCCTTTCCTAAAAGAGGAGATGTAACCCAATTGGTTTTCAATGCTAAACAAAATGGCAGTACATGTATGTATTTTCCTCTGAGAAAAAGATCAAAACTGGTCAGTTTGATAGCAGCCAAGTGCCGTCAGACTCTTGGAAGGGTTGTGTGAGAGACAAAGTCTATTCACATAATCTGGTTTTATTATTTTACTTCCCTGTAAGAACCAGTTGAAAAAAAGCTGAATTGTTGGATGCACTAAAAAAAAAAAAAGGTTTAAACCTGGTTTTTTAGACAGCTATCTGTCTGGCCTAGCCATGGAAAAGGTTTCAACACCACGTCTTCTGGCAAAGCAAATTATCAAATGAAATTTTGTGGGCTAGAAATCTTATATACTGGTTTCTCCCAGCTTGGCCAGTTGATTGTGAAATGAACTCCACATCCCCCTACCAACTCTGTCTTTTTTGGCAAAACCAGTTGCTGCCTAGCTGATTAATTAAGTGCCAAAACAGCTGCCTCTTGTTAAGTCTGCTGAAGAATGACCTTCTAACCCCAATGTGAATTGGGGCAGAGTGATTCTAGAGTATGAGAAGTGAGAAATGATGGACTGAAAGGCAAATTTTGAACATTTTTTAAATGTGTGTATACACACACACACACACACACATGCACGAGCACTGAGTCAAATTTGTCTGCATTTCCTTCGTATTTGTTTTTGGCTGTTTGATCTCAGTTTACCTCTCTGCTATGTAGCACTCAGCAGAACTACTCAACACCCACTGCTACAAGTCAACACCTGTTATGAACAAGTGTTTCCAACATATTTATTGAAGGTTGGTTGTATCTTTTCTACATGAAACCTCTCTGTGAAGAAAATGCACCACTGTCTGAGTTTCTGACTATATTTTCGTCTCTGTGAGAGCCATGGCCATATTGTAAAATGTTCTTACTCCAATTGCAAATCCCTTCCTGTGTTCTAGACAAATATGCCTCTAGGGGCATTTGGTTATCTTCCATCCTGCTATGGAGCAAAGAAATGGAAGGAGGAAATGAAAATAATATTTCATACTCCTGTTTAACATTCCTATCAATTTCTGCTTGGATTATTAAAGGTAAAACTGGAAACAGCACAGCT
Organism: Acrocephalus scirpaceus scirpaceus; assembly: GCA_910950805.1. Lineage (NCBI taxonomy): Eukaryota > Metazoa > Chordata > Aves > Passeriformes > Sylviidae > Acrocephalus > Acrocephalus scirpaceus. The sequence goes on from OU383777.1 coordinate 22,462,110, forward strand.
TTGACCACACTTTAATATCATCCCACTGCCTGGCTACCTGTTAGCAACACAGTAGTTTCCCACAGAGACAGATAAGGCTAACTCCTGACATGATAAATGAAGAGTGGGCAGGAGTGAATTATTTAACATTCAGTTCCCTTCCAGTCTTCAAACACAAGGTAATGTGACCTCCTGGGAGGTTTAACTTTTGCTGAACTTTCTATGGAAGGCCAGGTAGAAGCAGGTCTGCCTTACTTCTGGGGACAGTGGCGGCATGCAGAGCCTCTCCCAGCTCCTCTGCAGCCTGAATGTGACCAATCTGCAGCCACAACCCAGGCACCGAATGTGGCCCATCACTCTCAGACACATAAGGCACCCACTGTCTTTCAAGTCACCCAGGCAGTGAGCTGTGCCTACAATTTCACTTTTCCCCTTCCCCTCCTCTTACCGCTGGTAAAGCTCTCATTACAGAGTGTAAAGAGGCACTTTCTGTGCCCGTGAAGAAAATTCTTTCAGTCAGTAACTGCAGAATAAAGCACTGTTTTCAGTGGTGTTGATGATTAAAAGGCTCTTTTTCTGCTGCCTTCTTTTAAAGATAGTGTACATCCTGACAGGAAATTTGGACAAATAAAACCAAAATGTATACTTTCAAAAATATCAATCCAAAATGGAAAACCCCAGTGCATGCTTAAGCTATGTATTAAAGGCATGCCTAGACTCTAACAGTTGGTCAAGCAGAGTAAACCCCATTCCTACATATGCAGCAGGCTTTAGCAATAGTCCCATTTAATAGTAAATAAATAAATAAATCTCCCTAGAACAAGCCATTAAGCTGAGATCTACTGGGTCATTTCCAGCCAAAAGCAAGTTGGCATATTCACAGATCTTATCAAACAGTTTCTCCTCTGCTGACGTCACATTTATCTTTTTTTTCTCTCTTTATTTGTGAGTTTGGTGGCATTCTTCTTAGAGCAAGAGCTGACCTACAAGCACAATAGATATGAACTCCCTGGAATGCTTTATCATAATCATCATGCTTCGGTAAACATTGTTGATGATGCTGCACAGAGGAGTTTTCAAATAATGCATATTGAATGGCAGGAATAGTTCACTGCTAGAAAATGAAGCACAGGAGGTTTTTTTTTCTTAAATGCGTGTTCATAATTTTATTCCTAGTTTTTTGGTTGTGGGTTTTTTTCTTATAGCAAATTGTAGCACATTTACAATATATGTTTCAATTTTAGCTGGAGTAAGAAGCTAGTTAGATTATGGAAATGAATTTACATATTATGACTGCTATTATTCTCGTAGTTTTAAAATATAAGTATGTTTGAAATCTGGGGATAAAGGTACACAGTAACAAAACAACAAAAGTATGCTGATATGCCATATTCTGTATCAAAAATAGCAGCAATTTGTCAGTATTCAGGTATTCCACAAAAATAAATTCACAACTTCTACTTCTTTTGACAGTACCACATGTTGCTAGTTCATAGTTAGGAAAAATAAACAGAGGCAGACATGTTGGATTCTAGTACATAGAAACAAAATGCCCAAATTTCCCAAGTAGGGAAAGGAATAATTGAACAATGTTCCTTCTTAATTCTAAAAGCATTTCTGGCAGTCATTCCATTGTAAAGGCTTTTAAGATCTCACAATCTCTGTTGTTAGAAAGGGAAACTTCTGAAATTTGAACAAAATATAATAAGAAAACATAGACTTATCTTAGTTTGCTACTAAAACTTCAGAACTGCCTATCAACTGTGGTAACTGAAGTATATAAAATTCAATATGTACAAAGAAATATGTGACATGTACAGAAAATAATTCTATATCTTAAAGGAAAATTATGAGATCTGAGATTACTCTTGCCACTATTCAGTATTTGGGGTTATGATGGACAGTTATATGAAAAGTGTCGCTCAGTATTTGGTAGATTTCAAAAAAAAAGCAAAAACTTTCTTAATGGAGAACAAAACAAGGAACATCATTACTTTAATCACTCTAAAAATCCTCTTGTTGCTTGATGCTACTAATTATGACGGAAGGAAGGAAAATTACTTCTTAGGTTCTGTTGTTTGGGTTTTTTTTTCCTCACCACACACCTTCCAAAATACCAAAATTTCTTACTCCAAAGAACACCTCAAAGATGAGGTGAGATGGCTTCTATATTTAGGGAACAAGAAGGAATATATTTGAGGAAAAAAAAGAGTGTGAGATTGCTGTCTGGAAGAGAGACATCCCATGACCAGAGTCTGTAGAACTAGATCATACCATGGAGAGCATAGATGGGGACTGCTCACCTGTCCAACAGGAAGAACTGCTGGCAGCAAATGAATCCAGCATAAGCCAAGTTTGAAAAGAATCCAACCCCAAAGTTCTTTCAGTGATTAGATTCAGGCCTGTGAAAATCCTTAGCAATGGTGTTCTGGATTCAGTGTATTTATGAGAGTTCAAGTACTGGCCTACAAGTGTTTAGAAGGTTACTAAATACACATGTACCATCAATCAAGCCTTAGTAAAGCTGAACTCAGGGTTAGTCAGTGGTTGCAGGTTACCTGGGGGAAGTATTGTGTACCAGTCCTCTCTTTCTCTTTTGTGGGGGCCTACTTACACTGGAGAAAGAGCGGTTGCTTTCTCTGAGCCAAATGACACTTTTGGATTACATTGTTATAGGTTCATTCTTCGCAGACAGCTGACACCTTTAGAGGTCTTCTTGATGACAGGTATGGTCCTGGCTGATGACAGAAACTGTGGTTAAATATGCCAGGATAAAAAAGGTAACAGTGGTGTTTACCATCAGACCATCAAAATATTCTGGCTGCAATAAAAGGGTGTACCATTAGGTTATGCTTTTATCAAATGTTATTTGCTTATTTTAAAATGCATCTGGAAAAATTGCGAACATGTCCATGGAACTAAATTGCAGGAGAAAGCTAAATGCTTAAGTAAGCTTTATCATTAAAGTACAGGTTAGGGACCTGTTAAGTGAATCTAAGCAGCCAGGTGGAAGTTATGCAGGGAGATGACAGAGGCATGGCTTAAGGTTCAACTAATTGAATGTGGCACAAGGCATTTTCTTGTGGGACATAATGAATAGCAGAGTGAGAAGCTGTCAAAAGCTAGAAATAGTTCTGTGAAGGTTGGCTGTGTTTCACAGTTGGTTAAGGGTAAGTTACATGAGTTGAGGGCTGACCAAAATTCCCAATAATTTGAGGGAAATAGTGGTATCTTTTGGGGAGAGGAAATCTTAATATCGGCACTGCCTACGTAACTGTATCAATAATAAACTTTTGTAAGGTCAAGACTACCTAGGTAACTATCAAAAATACCAAATTTGATTATGTATATAGTAAAACTGGGAAAAATGGGAAAAATAACTGAGGGTTGGTTGATTTTCTAGAGGAAGACCAGAGAAGAAAGGGAAAGATTGAGGAGGATGGGGGAACATGCTTGGGAAAATATTGATGAGGAGCATATGCTTGCATATGTGAGCAGGTAATAAGTATTTTCTTCTTTGATCAAGCTGGCTGAAACATTCCCAGTTGACAGTATGAATCAGCGGCAGTCTGTGAAGACCCATGTGATTTCCTGGATTATCACTTCTTTTGTCATCTTTCACTGTTTCGAAATATTGAATAATATAATTTGGGCAAATAATTAGAGCCAATCCTTAGTGGCAGATTACATTATTTCATCCTACCAGAATCAGTAAGCTTCCTTTTTTTGTGGTTATCTTTGTAAAGCCCATGCTGAATTCCTGGTTCTGTTGTTCTGTTTTATATTGTCATAATGGAGAGGTTATCGTTTGCAAGTAAAGACATGTAAATGTAAGGGCCTCCAATACGATTGTGCTCCCATTATAGCACAAGGAGAACTGACGTGTTGAATATCTCTCTGAATGTGATTGAATGGCTCAATTGGGATTTGACTGTGAGAACTTGGGAAACTCACATACATAGAAACCTCTGAGGGCTCAATTCAAGTTCCTAAATATAGGCATTTAGTGCTATTTTACAATCTGACAACCTCAATGACCTGCACACTGTGCTGTTAGATTGACCTCAGGACTTGGATAAGACTTACAGCTGTAAGCATGAAATTCATTCATAAAGCTTCTTGAGTGTCATCAGATGCCTATACATGGGTACATGTGCTCAGTTATTGTCTTCAAGCTGAATCTTCTCCCTGGTTTCTCACCTTCTGAGAACTGCTATGAGCTAAACTCTCAAAGGAGTGTTAGTGCATGGGTGTTGAGTTTCATTCCATATTGCCTTCAGATGTCTGGTTGTTAGAGAAAGGTTCATGGGCTGAGGTAAGTTCTGTGCCTTTCAAAGGTTAGGGATGCGCAGAGATTCCCTCTTTCTCCAGATAAGTATCTATTCTCCCTGCAGGACTGACTGTTGTCCGTGCACAGGCAAGGATGCAATCCTTCCATGTGCTTAGGAATATATATCCTCTTTCTTCCCTGGTGGAGATGAGGAGATATCTTTCATCCTGCTGTGGTGCTTGGCAGAACAGATTTGGGCACTTGTAAGACAGCTGGGAGGAAAAGCAGGTAGTGTGATTTGGCCAGAAATATGAGGATGTAGAGAAAGGCAGGTTTTCTGTGAGGTTTGGGGGGTTGACTGTGTACATGCTATGTGTGGAGAAGGTGGGCTACCCTGTACGAGAGGTGAAACTGAGACCTCCTCAATGAGATGACAGAAGTGTACTGGGAAAAAAGGAAAGACATGATACTTTAATGGAAAAGGAGGAAGAAATGGACTGTTCTTGGACTTGGAGAGGAGAAGCATAAACTTGTCTACTTATGTGATGAAAGAAATTGACTACTTATAGCAGAGGTGAACAAAGCTGTAGCAGGTCCTACAAACAGATCTGGCACCATGGCTGCCAAGGTTTAACTGTCGTGTCTAAATCATCTCTCAAGGGACAGACAATTAGCTTACTTCTGGAAACAGCTGAAGAAGGAAATGGCCTCTTTTTGTGTACTAGCTGAAGCTCATACATAGGCAATAATAGGACACTCAGGTCTTCTCCATTGCGTTTGCAACCTTTGCTGCCTCTTTTCATTGGCAGAGTTTGCCTGAAGGTCCTGAGACCCATTAAGTTGCATGAGTGGTTTTGTGGGTTCTACTCCAGTGTTTTTCTGCTGTACAGGTTTCTGTCTGCTCAGGAAAGATACCACTGCTGATCTGCTCACATGGGAGTTTTTGGAGATGAGCACTGTACAGACAGCTCAGTAACAGTATTTCAAATGTAGCCTGTGGAGCACTTAGTGTCATTTGTGGCAACTCCAAGCTCTGTTTAGATTAAAGACTTTGTAAAAAGGAAGATTATTATCAAGATACTATACCCATATCTAGTATAATTATATATGAAAGTAGGAATACTCTTGTTGAAACATCTCCCATTTAGCTAAATTACTATTAATAGGAGACAGGGAGGCTTAAGTGGGATTAGCACACATGAGTGGCTACACTAATGAACTGTTAACATAAATTAAATACTTTGAACTTTCATCATTTGGAACAAATAAGCTTGTTCATCTCCTGAATGATTTTTGAATATACCGAAAATATCCTTCACCCTTTGATATGCAAGATAGCTACTTTAACAGGGGAGGGTGGAGAGAAGGGTGGAGGTTTGTATGTGTACATGTGTATGTTTATCTGTCTGTAATACAGCAAGCTCCCACACCATTTACTTATTTTTGAATTTTGTAATCTCAAACCAGATTTCAGACTCTAGAAACAATCAAGAATATGGAAAAAATTTAAAATATTTGGACAAAATTGCACATTTCTTCCTGTGACCAATGCCACCAGAGTAGTGTGAGCTGCCTTTGCACTCTGGTTAGCCCTGAGAGATGCTGAGCTGGGCAGTCAGTCTTGAGAAGGTCTACCCTATCTTCTAAGTATCCTGAAGTTGGATGTAGCCTTAAAGGACTTGCTGTGTGTAACAGTGTAAAATATTCCATAACTAGAATAGGTATGACTGTGAAAACCAGGTCCCTTTTCCCATACTATTAGAGCACACGCTGAAAGCTTCTAATTAAACCAAAGACTGGAATAACATCCATGGTTTACTCTGTCAACTGCTCAAACCAACTGATAAGGTGCAATTTACATTGTGCAGATATCAGAACTCAGAATATTAGAAAACAGAGTCACACCTCCAATACTTTTTATCAAGATGTAGTTAAGTCTCACCACCAATTTATGATACCATTTAGCATATTTGTCATAAAATTAATAATTTTTTGTAACTCAGATCTTGAGGGGCTGGATTAAGTCCAATTGACACAGGCAACAAATGTGCAGTATCTATAAAACATCTTGGCTTTTTACTGAAATAACAGTTTTGGATTTTCTTGGTATACACTGTAAGTAAGTGACTGAATTTGAAATATTTTGCATTCAGTTTCTTTGTACTCAGAGCATTAAATAACAGGGTTTTCGTCTCATAGCTGTTTTGTCCTCCCCACCTTTCTAGTGCATACATGACTGCTGTACTAGTCAGCTGGCTGTGAAGCACTACAGTAACATAAACTGTGATGCCTTAAAATGCAACACTACTACACCTTTGTAGTATCGGTGAGTTCAAATTTAAAACATAATTTTTTCCATACTTGTAGAATTGCACAGTGCCTGCCCTACCTTAGGACCTGCTATAAATTATTCTGGGAGGCACAAAAATTACTCTTCCTCAGTACAGATGGATTTTTTTCTGAACTGCACTGTGCAAAATTAAAAAGCCTGGGCTTAAATGCCATTGCCCCTATACATCTCTTCCACAGATGCTGAACGACTGTTGTAAAAGCCAGCAGTCCTTCTGGCATTGGGCTTTTTAGTGCTTCCTCCAGGTAAAGCCTGGAATAAGAAGGCCTCTGAAAATACAGATGACCTTTCTCTTCCTAATATTTCCTACATTATCTAGATAACCCCCATATAGCCACTTTGTTGTGAGGAGTGTTCTCACAAGGTTCAGGTAAGACAATGACAAGGGCGGAAGCTGAGTGGATAAGACAGTCCTTGTCCAGTCCCAGGGTATATCTGCAGAAATGCACCACATGTCTTAATTATGGGATTTACGGTGCTGTTGCACTACATCTCCCCACTCCAAAACTGTCTTAATTTCCATTAAAATAAGAATTTTGAGTCTTTACAGAGGGAAAATTCAGGCTCAGACTGTATTTATAGATCTTTTGTGGGATGCAATGATGATGAAATCTTGGCCTCTAGTAGAGTCAGAGGTAAAATTCCCTTGTTTCCAAGAGTTCATGGTTTAATCTAATCCCCTGTACTTCGTAAAATACATTTCTGTGCTACAGGTTAAATTTCTTTAGTACTTGGAAACTCCTGTTGAGCTTTGAAGTTGTTAGTAGAATATGCTTTTAAATGCTGTCACTTCCTTCTGCCTTTGGAGTCCAAGTGGGGAACAAATGTTTTTGAAAGGCAAATAGTAGATGCAGAGAAATAATACATAGTGAGATATGTTGTTCTTTTTTAACAGTGACAAGCAAGAAAGATTAGAAAAAACACTGGTGGAATGATTAAAATATATCATCAAACATAACCTAACCCATGCCTCCCTGAAATGTACCTGTTTTTTTCCTCCACTATCTCTTAAATACCATAAACAAAAAATTCTATCAAGTTTGTTTTGGTTTTTTGTTTGTGGTTTTTTTTGTGGCTTTTGGTTTTTGGGTTTTGGTGCTTTGGTTGTTTTGGGGTTTTTTTTGTGGCTTTTTGTTTTTATTTTGTTTTGTTTTAATCTAGAGCCATGCCTCTATTATTGTGTCTTTAGCTATGATTGGATTCTGTCTACAAATGACTGGAATTGTATGCTGACCTTCCAAGACATTCCTGGAAGAAAAGGGATCCTCAAAGGAAAAAAAAGTCTTGAATTGGGTTCATGTATTAAAACACAGGATTACTGAAAAAGATGAGGTCCCTGAAAGTTTACCCTGAAGTGTTTGACTACCCCAGTACACATTCAGGTTTTGGTGTGTAATTTGTCTGGCATACATATAGCTTCGAGGATATTAAGAAGAAGAAGGATATTCTCTTAAAAAAGGAGCTCTTCAATCAGCATATTCCCTCTACTGCCTGAGTAGCTTTAAAAAACATATCTGCATCATGTAATTCTAAAATCCTCAGAAGTTTAGGAAAGAACTAATTCTTATTGAGTAAAGAAAAGCCCTCTGTAATTTATTTTCACATCAAGGAACAGATTTTTCTCCTAGTTTAAACTTATTAAAGGCAGTTTTCATCCAAGAATATTCAGTTGCTGGTAATACTTATGCTGTTTCTCTATACATGAAAGAAATATTTCAGGATACCTGTGAAATCTGTGCACATTTCAGAAACTGATTGCAAATTGCAATGAGTTTTCGAAAGATTGGCTCAGCTTTTGAGAAATAAAATACAGCAGACGGTGATCTTTTGTTGAAAATCTTAGAGGAGAAGTTGTATTCTATAAACTGAACAGAATTTCACTCCTGTGTGCACAAATGCATAGAAAAAAACCCTCCCATGCAGGTGCTTTTTTCGATTTTGTTTTTGCTGGGTAGTCAGAATAGAATTAGTATTAGAAAGATGCTGAAAGTTGACAAATGTGTATCCTTTAAGCCTACTGTCTCACTAAAGGCCAGACTATGCAACTCTTTCTCATGCTAATGAGAAGTTGAAGTCAATGAGATTTGACATGTAAGTGCCCAACAACTTCATAATCTTGGTCTAAATGCTTTTTCTTTGATAGATCTCTGTCTTGTTGTCTTGCTGTCTCTCTGTCTTTTGAAAACAGGTTACCTATAAAATTTTTTCTGGTGATATATTGTGAAAAGAGAGTTCAGTAGGCTTCCTGCCACTTTTTGAAAGCCTGTTAACAGTACATAGTAATTGCTGTTTGCTCCAAACTTCATTATAAATATAATTTTATGCTGATATTTCAGCTCCATCTGACAATACTAAGCACCATAATATCAAGATATCTACAGCGTCCATCAGCATGACTGACACAGATTAGACAATTGTGCATTTTATCAATGAGGTTTCTGTCTCTGAAGACAGTCTCAGTGCAGTGTAAACAACACAGTGTAGTCTACTAAAACCCTGAAAAATATAGAGCTTCAAGATCTCTTTTGTGTGTTTTTTCAAAAATGAAACTAACTCTTAAATCTCCTTAAGAAGGATAAAGGAGAGTCCTTAAATATGACAGGATAATTCTACCCTGGACCTAATGTTTCTCCTGCAGTGATATCTTATCTATGGGTACTTGAGATAATAACAACTTAAAAAATGAAACTGAGTAAAATTCACACAATTAGATAGCATGACACTTATTTACTAGATGAGACTCTTTCCTCTGGGCACAGGGAACCAAGCCTGACTCAGTTTCCTGAAGAGCAGCTCAGTCTAGCACACAAGACTATGACAGTGAAAAATGAAAGTAATTTCACTGCAACAGCCTGGTGCTGATACATATGCATCCCTCCTTACCACGCTGCTTGTGGGCTCATGCTCAGTTAGCAGAGCTGCACCTGTGCATCAGGAGCCTACAATGGATGTGTCTTATGAACCAAATTATCAGTGAAAAGGCAATCTTTAATTTTACAGGCTAAAAATGAAATGTGTCTGTAGTGTATGCTCTGCACAAAATGCTTAATGCAGGGACTGAATGGCATTTATGATATCAGGAAAAGGTTTTTCACCTCAATGAGATTCAATCTAACCTGCAAATGAACTCTCGATTCTTGGCCTCTCTGTTTCTTCTCTTTCTCTGTGAACATAAGAACCAGAAAACCAGCCATGGCTGACCTTGGACCAGGGTCATTGTAGAGCTATCACTGTCAGTCCTCTACAACTCTCTTCATAGTATGGAGCAGCTGAAGGGGCTCGCACAGCAGAACAGAGCAGAGCATCTCCAGATACGGTAATTTGTATTTGCTTCAGCGGTGGTCTGTTCTTCACTGAAAAGTAGGGGTTAACACCCCTATCTCCAGCTGTGGTAACCTCTCTGTCCTGCTGAAGGATGTATGGTCAAGCCCTGGGGACACAGAGCCCATACAGCAAATATTTGAGCATATTGCATCTGCCAGAGGATGAAGTGAGAGGTGAGCAGGGCTGCAGCTGATGCTCAGCAGTTTCCAGGCTGATACCATTCCCATCCTACACATCTGCTGCAGGCTGTGGCTGCTGGGGATGGAGGCATCACAAAGAAATGAGATTTAAACATTGGTGAAGTAACTGTCTGGGCTCTGTCTCACCAGTGGCTAAGCTGTGCTTCCAAACCAATTTACTGTCCAGCCCTCTCCCAATCATTCCTGTGTTGTGCTGCATTTGTACAAACATTGATACATCAGCTATGAAAGAAACATGCATTTAATAGACTAAGATGGAGATATGGGTGAAAAGCCTTTACAGAAAAGAGAAAAAGTACTGTGAGCCATGATGATTTCTTCTTTTAAAACAGACGCATCTTTCTGCCAGTTCGCACAAAAAAGACTGAATCATGCTAATTTTTTTCTCATAATAAACTAGAAATTACCTCTATTAATTCTACAGCAGGTGCTTTTTTGTACATTTGCTGCTGCAGTTTTAAAGCTCCCTCACTTCACTAAATTTATTGAAGTTTAACCTTATTGGCTTACCAGTGAGAGCAAGACACACCCACAGGTGAAACCCACCTGCACAGGAGAGCATACTTTCATTCTGTGTTGCATCCCAAGAAGTCCAGTTATCTTTATCCTTTTCCCTTGGCAAATATCAGAAGACTTCTGTTGGTCTTCAAGGCAATGTATCTGTATTCTATATTTGTATTTCAAATAAGAAGCTGATTAATTAATTTAATAACATATTAATTTGCACTGAAGTAGCTTCATGATGCTACTACTGAATTTATTCTATATAAACACTACCTGAGCTGGCTACATAGTTTTATTTAAAGAGGGTCTCATATTGAAAAGCCAGGATAACTTCCAAACACTTGTAAGAGTCCAATGCCATTCTCAGATAGTGTACAGTCTGTGCAAACAGTTGATATGAAGATAATGAATTTAAGGAAAAAAGAGCTATTTTTGTTTAGAAACAGCATAAATCTAAGGGTCTTAAAATCAGTAATATTTCAGCAGTTAAAGAAGAAAATAAATATCTAGTTCCTATTTCTTTTTTCAGGATGCAGAGAGTGCAAGATAGCTCTCTCTAAAGCATTTTACTGAAACTGTGGAGCGCAGTCAGCAGCAAGGCACTGGCCTTGGTTGTGGGGTATCAAATCCGCACAGTCTGCCCTGCATCCTAGTGCTGTATCTTCTACTTCTGTTAGAGAGAGCCACTCACCAGGCTGCTCTCCTTGACAGAGCTGAGACAGGACCTCTCAGCTGCAGAGGCAAAACTAAACACTTCCTCTCCAAGGATGAAGTGCTGGGCTACTCCTCCTCAGGAAACAGCACAGTAAATAGGCTTGCTGCTCCTGCAGGGAAGGACCAGTGAGGATAGGAGGTGTCAGCTGCTCCCTCTTCTTCCCTCAGCCACTGCCCTGGCCCAGGATAACCTGGCTGCTTCCTGAGAAGCAGAAGCAAACTTGGTTTCTTAAAGACAGAAAAGGAAGCAGCAGAGTTCTGTTCATGTGCTGCCCTTTGTAATTACCTGTTGCAGAAAGCTGTTTACATGTCCCTTTCCTGAGTTCATGCCAAGGTGAAATATTCTCTGATTCAATCAGAAACTCTTTTTTAAACTTGAAAATCTTTCCAACATGTATCCATAACAAGACGAGCTGTTGTTAGATTGAAAACCTCTAGTTTTTCCTTGGAAAAGAAATGTCAGAAGAAACTCCTATACAGAATTGAGACTTATCTTTGTAAGAAAACAAAAACAAAATAACACTCTTCTACTCTATGGGCTTTTCTGAAATTTTGATTGATATTTGAAATTGAAATTTTCAAGATATTTGAAGATCTGAAATAGGACAACCTGAATGTCCTGAGCATTGAATAATTGTTGAATATTTGATTCCTCCTGAAGTTAGGATCAATAGAACTTTCCCAATAGCTCAATAGAGAATGTCAGAGTCAAAAGCAGAGCCAAATCATGAATATTTTTATTAGATTACAAAAATAAAACTTGCCTCATCAGTTTACCAGCTACAGATCATTAGTTATATTTCATTGGCCATATTATTTTTGAACTTCCTCTAACAAAATGCTGCAGACTTTTGACTTGTGTTTGTAGAAATGAGAATAATTGAAAAAAACATGTATGTAAGTCATAAGAAATAGTAGCAGTCCAAGGGATTGCCCCCAGAAAGTGAACTTTGGTGGCATACCATATTTATTTATTAATTTAGCAACTTAATATTTGCATAAAACTCAATTAGAACTATTCCAATGAATTATGTTGCACAATAACTTCAGATATCTCTACTAATCCTACAGAACATCAAAAGCAACGCTGGCTGCTATTCAACACTGGGTTCAGTGCCATGACAACAGATGGAATTCATGGCTGAGGAGTAAAAAAAAACAGAGTTCCATCCCCCTGTCACTTTTTTGTAAGAATCCCTAAAGAGAAAATTATGCAAACTAGTCAAAACTGAATGCAGAACAGGAATGCTTGTGACTATGTGCTATCTGCATTTACACAAAACCACTTATTTGTGAAACAGAATGTAAGTGGTAAAAGTAGATATGGAAGTCTTATTTAAATTCTTGCAAAGGGCAAAGAGGAGGAGGAGGGAGAATGGGCTGGATTTCTCTTCCTCTGAGTTTGTGGAGAGCAGACTGAAATTCATAATATTATGGTCACAGGCAGATGACATGATAATGATTTTTTCATGTTGTTAAATGAATGTTCCTATGTTTTGTGAAGAGATCATTCTGAGACATGTTATCTAAATCTGTATGTTTTGCAGTACAATTTAATTTGCCAATATTATGGTATCTGTAGATTGTAACAGATATGTATCTGTTACTGTCCTGTAGTTAAGAAAACCATAAACGAAAACCTAAAAGTTAAAAATACTTGTTAGTTTATGTTATCCATTAGCAAGAAGACTGTTGAGATGTATGGGAATGGTAAATGTAAAGGAAAAGAGATCTTTCACTTATTTTTGTTGCTGATTTTTTTTTAATCTAGTCAACACCCCACAGATATGGTGATGAGTCAGATGTGTCTACTATGCAACTACTAAAGACCACTATTTCTTCAAAAGACAAGGCAGTCAAGCTTATCAAGTTTAGAAGAAAAAAATAACCATAATGATGCTCAAAAAGGTCAAGTAAAAATAGGCTCAGTGTTGCAGGTAAAAATAAGAATTCTGGGAAGTGAGATGAAAGTAATAGAAGAAAATGTAGTCTTAAGACTGGATGCATCAATGCATTGTTCAAAGATTTGCTAAGGTGTTTGCATGATCAGATAATACATGTGCAGCAGAATATAAAATAGAAATGGCAACTCTTTAAAGGTACCCTCTGGCTACTTGTCCCTGTGTCTAATGGAAGGATAGTGCTCCATAAATAGATTTTCAGAATTGTCTTCACATTTTTCTAGGCAGTAAAAATGTCCTGTCCATCAGAACCATCTGTAGTACAGAGCAGCATGAGCGATTTTTTTTCTGCAAAACTCACCATATGGTTCCACATTAATTTTATTTTGGAATGCTTGTTTAGTACCCTGGTGATTGGGTGCTGCATGAAAAAAAGGAATGCTTTAACATTTCCTCATCTAGCTACAAGGTCTGTAGCAAACTTGCAGTGGTTTGCCATTGAAAGAATACATAAGGAGCAAAAAGCTTGACCAAATATATTATGCCTATATGATTGACATTTGAAGAAGTTTTACTCAAGGTCTTCTTGTTTTGTGGCCTTTGCTGTGTCACTGAGGATTTTGTTTCATTTCTTTTTTTTTGTACATGTGGTGAAAGAGAAAAACTGCAAGCTTTGATAATAGCTGCAAATTTGTTTATTTTATTTTTTGACTTGTTCTTTAATTTATTGCAATAGTTATGACTCTGAAGTACCACAGTATTTTTTTTTCCTGGAATATCTGATGCTCGTGTCTGGTTCTTTGGTCTGATCTATGACAAAGAACAAGTTATGAAAGACTTTGCTCAAGCAGTGTGATTAGATACTCATCTGTGCATAGTTGCATTCAAGGGCATATAGTTGCGGATTTTAAATTTGAGGGGCATTTTAAAAATGTAGTCAAGAATATAAATGTATCAGTCTTTTTTTGGATTCCTAGTTCCTATACTACAAAAGCATTTATTTGGCCTTTAGTAAGACTACTCCTTCACCTGATGTTTTATGTAAAATTTATTGTATGACTAATTTAGCCTTGTTAAAACTCACCCTCAGCTGAATGGAGACAGAAATTAATAATGATGGACTAGTAGACAGAGTTATGTCTTTATAATCCTCAGGAGGATTTTAATGTGCTCATTAAAAAAGAAATTCACTAACAAACATTGTCATACAATAGAAAAATTCCTAATTTTGTGATACACAATGAGGCATCCAATTTAGGAAGGGTCAGTGAGTTTCAGGGGTCCCCTTCCTCCTTTCTGTAGTGAATACTTTCTTTGGAAACCTACCTTTTGAGGAGAGGGTGGAAGGCAGCAAGACCTTTTGAGATGACAATGAGATCAAAAAAGAAGGAGTGATTATTCAAATCCCTCAGAGAAATAAAAGCTTGAAGTAAGAAGAACTGAACCCAAAAAGGACCAGGCAGGGCGGGTAGCGGGCAAAGGGGAATGAGAAGCAGAAACTGAATGCAGAGGGCAAGGCCTGAATGAGAAGCAGTGAAAGAATTAGGAATTGAAAAGGGAAGGAGGAGGGGAAATTAGGGCTGAAGAAGAGAAGAAAGCAGTGAGAGGCACATCATGGTGAATGAAGCAAAGATGGAAAGTTTATTCTTCTCAGCCTGTAGCAGTTCTTTTGAATACTTTACATGATGGGTCTATTTTGCTAAAGCACAGCTTAATTGTGTTGCTTGTCCTGAAGTCAGATTTATTAAATTTTCCATTTCTTTATTTGTTGTCAGAGTGGGCCACACTAGTGAGTGGCAGGTACTGTAAAGTTTCAGAAGGCCATGAGACAGTACATCCAGTCCTCCACTTGGTTGCTTAGATACACCAATGAATTGTATTAGGAATTTTTCACCTCACATTTGCACTCCACTATGCTTCAACTATTGCACTTCAGATAATAACATGAATGTAAATGAATCCAGGCATGCAAAAATAAAATCTTCTTTTTATGAAGAAAGCTGCCTAAAGCACAGCTGCAATAACAGGAAAAATTAGATCAAGTAGTTTTTCTCATATTTTTTCTAAAATTATTCTTTTGCAATCTCTGTATTTAATGTCCCAATGAATTTAACTTTAAATGAACTTCCAACTCTTAAAAAAAACCATTGCACTTATTAGCCAAAGAAAAACCCAGATTTATCTTATAGTAATTTTCTTTTGGTTTTGAGAATAGTAGTCCAGCTGTAAGTGAAGTTTCCCTTTCAGTACTGGTATGTAATAAGATGGAAATCAGTGTTATCTCCAGGTATGGCGTGTAGCTTTGGGAGAGTCAGTACACAGAAGCCTTGTGGAGAGTTATCTCTTTTTGTGTCATTTAGCCTGTTTTATGATTTGGCTCATACTAAGTCTCTTTTTGGCTGCTTAAAGATCTGGGAGAACTTCATGGGTCCTAGAGATAAAATGAGTCTAACCTGCTTTGAGAAAGAAATTAAGGCAAAGCAGATGCCAAAGAGGGAGAGGGAGAGGAAGAGAATGATGAGGACAAGAACAAGGAAGATGATGAGGATAATAATGCAGCCGAGGAAAAGAAAGAGAGGGAAAGAGAAAGAGAGGAGGAGAGAATGAGTTGGTTATTTGTTCCAATGAAGTTTAGCTAAGAAAAGTTACAGGAATGATGATTGGTTGCTTAGCAGTGAAAAACCTGTTTTACAAATACCTAAATATATTTTAAAGGTTAAAATTTTTACTTCATCTCATGAATTTAAGAAACTTAATTTCAGAAATAAAAAAAAATGCACAAATCTGGCTGTGTTCTTATTTTTTTTATTTATGAAGAACAACTAATGAATGACACTACACTTTAACAAATTAGATACAAATGCTAAATAAATCGAGTAATATAAGTGTGGAAATAACGAGAGATAGTGAAGTTTCTGATTAAGTGCAGTCTCTGGAAGAATAAAGTAATTTGAGCATCCTGTTCCAATGTCTGGTAGGAAAGAAGTTAACAAACAATAGTTATTAAAAAAGAAAAACTGGTTTATTGTAGGAAAAGCTGGAGAAATAAAATCTTCCACTAAGAAAATAAGTCACAGATTTTAATTTAAATCAGAATAAAGTATATTTTGCCATAGGCAAGAATACATTCTTGTGTGTCCTGTAAGTTTTGCTTTGGTTTGGTTTTTTCTACAAATTTAGTTAAACTGCTAGAAGTTCTGTTGTACATTCAAATTCCACAAAGAAATATTGGGAAGCTTGTGCAAGCTTAGAGTCCTGAAAAGAATAGAAGATGACTACATCTACAATTCTTCTGATTTTAGTTGTAGCAAAGTGCAGCTATCAGTGTTTCACAAGGGAAAGTGTGATTCAAAACAAAGATTAGCATCTGCAGACTTTCTCTTCCCTTTTAAAGGAGGTGACCTATTTATTAATAGCATTTCCAAAGAAATTAATTGGTTTCTATTCATTTCCCTTCTCTCCTCATATGAATGCTGTGTTTCTGTGTGTTCATGAATCCTGAAATGGAGAAATATGACAGGGAGTCTAAACTGAGTGTTAACCACTTTTTCTTAAAAGCTTACTTTGACATATGCTTAGATGAAGCCATTGCTCTCAACAGAAAGAAAAAAAGAGCATTGTCCAGACATTTCAATAAGTCTTCCCACCCCCCCTTTTTGTTTTCAGAAGAGTGTCTTTATTGTTTGTTTCCAATTGGTAGTAGACATTAATAAATGAGTAGCTAATACTTCCCTCCAAAGAAATTCTCCTAAGTAGAATTCCTCATGACAAAATAGTTGCTTTCCAAAGAATTCTGTGTGTGCTAGGTATGAGACTGCTGAGCAGTCACTCTGCAGTGGAATCAACCACCCTGGAGGGCATGTATTAATTGAATCTCAGCAATCCCTGAAGGTTTGATAGGTCCTACACAATGAGGTCCCTTCTGTTTCTTCTGGCTAAAAGATGTACACAAAACACTTCGATACTCTTCTTGGTTGACTTAAAATTTGGGGTCTTTCCTGTGCTAGGGAAAAGTTTAAATGGTCCAGCTTAGAGCCATTCAGTAAAGGTATTATGACTCAGAGATTCCACACATAATTATATTTAGCATTTGTCCAAGCATTGGCTGAGTGTCAGTTGTTGCTTATATATACATCATGAAATAACAGGGAAAAGAAACTTGAGTTTGATTAGGCCACAAAGAAAAAGATGCAATCTAAGTTGAAACACCTAATGTTTACCCCAGGATCAGAGCACACATCCTCACTAATACAACTGCTTGACTGACAAGTGAAGACATGAGCAGCTGACGCAACCTATATGTAAATCCAAAGCCTTAGAGTGATTATTGTCCTCCAGACCCTTCTTGGTTCTTAGAAGGAGTCCTCTGTAACTTCAAAGGATGCAAGGCTGATACCCTACTCTGGCCACTGACAGGTAGGTGAAGGACATTAAAGATATGTCCCTGTTCAGCCTGCTCATCCTTCCTGCTCCCACAAAGAAGAAGAACATCATGGTCTACTGTAGACCTGGACTTAAAGCAACACACACAAAAAGAATTCTGACTCTACAGTTGAGGTGGAAGTTGCATTTAACTTGCAGAAATTTTCTAATATTGTGCAACAATTTCTATCATTTGATTGCATAAACCTGCTTACTAAGACTTGATTGTAAAGTCTTTGGTAAATCCAGTTTTACTACTTGAGAGGGCACACATAAGTGTCAGCATTTGGAAAGAAGTGCTCAAGCTCTGTGTGGAGTTGTTAAAGAGACTCAAAACATATGCTTAAGGACTGAAGAGTAGGAACATACTTATCTAAACAGTGGAAATTTGCAAACTCAAAGGAATACATATGAAGACTATCAAGATTTAGGAGAGAAAAATTTAAGCAAAGTTTAAACAGTCATTCAGACAGAAAGCATATATAAGAAAGAAAAGCTCCAGAGGAATGAGGAGCTATTTTCATCCCCATTATATAAGACAACTACATGTGACAAAATATAAGTGAAGTTTCTTTAAATAATGTACCCGCTCATGGTAGGGTTACCATGTGAATAAGGTACATAGGAAGTAATACAGTCTGTCTTTCCTGAGTGACTTTCATAAAACCCATATTCAGCAACTCTTGCTTTCTAGCAAACAATGGAACATTCAGCTTACATGTGAGGGGAAAGGACATTCCAGTGAAAAAAGAGGGCAACAGAATGGGAAAGAGAGGCAACATTGGCACAAAAGAGTCAAAGAATGCCAATTCAGAAGGCGAGTGTGAAAGTAAAATCTGCTTCCATGCCTGCTACAGCATATATTACACAACTGGCACTTACTTGGCAAATCATCCACTCAGGCACTGAACTTGGCACACCACAGGGATAACCTCTATGTGAGGAAGGACTGTTCCTCAACAATATCTCTCAAATGTTTGGCACCAAAGTACTTTTTTTTTTTTTTTTAGAAAGCAAGTATTTCTTTCACTTCGTATTTCACTTGAAAATGAGCATTTTCTTTTGGCTGCAAAGGAGACATCCTGTCAGTGACTTTTGGTATATTCTTCATATAGTGTTTCAGATTACTTAGTATTGTGTACAAATGCCATTGCACAACCATCCCATTTTGTAGATGTTCCCATGTTAGAGAGCAATGGGTTTATTCAGAGACTTGCTCAGTTTAAATGATGTCCTTGTTAATTATTTGAGGAATTATGACAGAGTGCTTGGGGCTGCAGTGCCCTGGTAGAAAGTCTACAGATGGAAAGATGAAAAGCACTCAAAATAGTGGTGAAACAGAAATGGGTTTTTTTTTTTTTCATTTGACATATTATCTTCTGCACAGTAGTGAAGATTTGGGGCATTAATAAGAGGAATAGTCATTTTTATATTTAGCAAAGTAAATCTATCCACTTTAATGGTTTGCTGCAGGTTATATACTTAAATTACATAGTCATGTGGAAAATCAGTGCCCAATTCTATGAACATGAGAGTGAATGCTATTAATCTGTGCAAGAAAAGTTAGGAACATGTTCAAAGCATTACAGGATATAGCTTTTGGATGCTTGCTTTAAAGAGGAATGGGATCACATGACTCCTAGAATGAGATAGTGTGTTTCTAAGCACACTCCAAATATGAAAAATGAATCTTCTGGATAAGAACCTAAGACTCTCAAAGAAAACAGGGGTTAATTTTTAATGTGGTTGGAATTATGATTGCTAGAAAGAGACAAATATGTTATTCTTCCAATTTGCAAAGAAACATGAAAGTGAACAGGGGCAAAGATGCTAATTATGATGCAGATGAAATTAACTCCTACAGAATTGATTTTCATTTACATTTAATCTCTAAGGAATAATGGAAACTTTTCAGTGAAGTTAAATAATAGGATGTCTTCTTGCTGTGCACAACAAATTCAAAGTCTTTGAATCAGGAGAATGAAAGTCATGTACAAATACGTAGGCATTGTAAGGGATTTACAGCGATTTACACTGTTCAGTACCTCCCACAGAAAGCCTGTGCAGGTGGAGCATGGACATTACTTTTAAATAATGTAGGTGTAAATGCTATCATGAGCTTTAGAGGATATAATCATTCTGAGAATTATTCTTGCTAGAAAAGTTTGCAGCAGTCAACTAGTAGATCTTTGTAGGTAAACATTTTAAGAAGCCTTCTAAATGGTGTTTTCCCATATGCATCCCCATACTTAGTAGCAGATGGCATAAAATGGCATCACATGTTGATCTCTCTCTTTTTCTCTTTCAATTCCACTGTCACTCATTTTGATGAATATAGGGTCACAGCCAAAACGACACACACGACTAATGCCTGAGGCCCAGATGAGGAAACGAGACTCATTTCAGGTCTGAACTTGACCATTTTAATGATGGTGGGAAGAGACAGGAACTACGCTTGATCAGATGGGATAAGCAACTGACTTTCATTCCCTTCCTGACCTGTAATGGACAGACATTTGGTCGTGTCAGAGCCTTTGCCTTGTCTCTTCCTGTGCCTCCATGCTGTAAGGCTGCAATATGTTCTGTGTTGGGTGCTGGCACTCTCAGAGTGCTCATACTAGCCTTCAATGTTCACCACAACTATACTGGGTGCAGATTTCCTGTAAGGATTTCACACAATATTAATTTGATTCCATTATCTTCAAAAAGAACATTCATTTCAGGAGACCATGAATTGTGTAGGTCAAATTATCTTTTAGAGGATGAGCAATGCCTTAGAGAAAATGGGCCAAAAGGCCAAACTGAAGGAAATCTTAAGCTCCTGAGATTGCTAAGTGAAGATTTTCTTTGTAGTTGTTGGAGCACCTGTCTTGGGTTATGTAACCAAAAAATGTATATTCCATTTCATCTGTTGAAAGCAGTTGGGGAGATGTTTTTCTTTATCTCTTGTAACTCCAGGGAGGAGGGGAGTGGATGCCTTGTGATAATGGGCCAACCATTAAAACCAGGTGGGGCAGTGTTTCTTATCTCCTTCACCACCCATCCATCCTCCGGAGGTATCTTCTGATAATGGGCCATTAAGGCTCACCAATGACATGACACATTACATCATCCCACTGTGAGATGCTCCACCCAGGGTGGGGGAGCCAACTGTTCCTGCCTAGATAAAAACTGAGACGTAGGAACAGCAGGCATCTGGTTTTTCCACTGAAGAGTTTTTCCACAAGTTGGACCCAACTTGCCACCACTGGACTTTCTACAGGATCATCTCTACTCCACAGAACCACATCTGTTACTCCAGGAGGATTTGTTTGGACTGCTTCCAACACCCTGACCAACAGGGTCAATCAAGTCATATCCCTGACTCTGTCAGGGTTTTCCAGGATTTTTGTTCGTTTGCTTGCTTGTTTTTCTGTACTACTACATTTGTATTTTTTTTTTAATATTCCTACTAAAGAACTGTTATTCCTATTCCCATATCTTTGCCTGAAAGCCCTTAATTGCAAAATTATAATAATTTAGAAGGGAGGGGGTTTACATTCTCCATTCCAAGGCAAGCTCTAGTTTTCCCAGGCAGACAGCTGTCTTTCCAAACCTAGACAACCTCTTCCTCAATTTTTCTGCTTTGGAACTGAGATCACAGGGAGATACAGGATCTTCTCATTTAAATGATCTGTTCTTCCACTCCCATATAATGCCATGGATTCAACAGCAAGGAATTGCAAATTCTCCTTTCCTGTCCAGCATATAGCAAACCCTGCTTGTATCTCAGATCTAGGGGCATCTGTGCCTGTTTGCTAGCACAAATACTACTTGCTAGGTAAATCAAAGAACTTGATCTCTCAAAGCTATATTGCTGTGCCTTATATCTTTCACAAAGGTCTTAAAGTAGAAGATTTCTCTCCTTTACCCAAAATAATCACATTCAGCTTTTGGATTACAACTGAAATGGCAGATTCACAGCCTAACAGTCACAGCAAACAAAATAGGATCACATGAAATGCAGCAAAGATTTTTGATTAAGAGACATCAGCAAGCAACTGTAGATCTGTGAATACCAGGGTTATTTAAAGTTCTTGGACTCCTTCTTTACAGTCATTTCTGTTTCTTGCCACTGTGCTATCTGAGTGGCTCAGAAAACTCCCATGAGCAAAGCAAAGAATGATCCCAGTTGTGGGAGGAAGAATAAGAGCAGGCTGAGAGAAGTGGCAGTCACGCAGAGCATTTGCGGAACAGCCAAGATCACAATCCATGCTTCCTCCCCTTTATGAGTTTACCATCCTTCCTTCCTTTTACTAGACTGTTGGCCAAATAAATATGTCCCTTCTATCCAAAGGTCTTTCTCCTGGTTTTATCATCATGATCAAGCTAATTGGGAGCAGGAGGGTAAATGAGGCATAGCTGATGCACATGGCATGATGCCCAGCTGACGCTACTATTAAGCTGATGCCGGAAAAGTTAGGAAACCATAGCCTGGCATTGAATAATAGGCCTATTGCAACTCAAGTGTGGGGCAGAGAGATATTTTCCTGCAGCTGGCTCCATGTCTACAAGTGGTGTACAAGAGAAAGTAATGAATGACTTGGCTCTTTATGTTTCCTAGGTTCAAATCATCACAGTTCATCAGGCAGCCATGAGTCTGACTGATGACTCCATGTAGAAAGCAGCAATCATTTCCGTTAAGAGTGACAGATGAAGAATAATTTGCAGTTATAATCTCCCATTTCATGGGTCATGTTGGCAATTTAATGGACTGTACTTATTAACTGATTTAAGCTCCAGTTCTCTGCTTTCATATCTGATGTGAATACCTATAAATTAAACATTGCTTGTGATGAAGGATAACAGTTAACAGATGACATCATAAATAAAGTACACTGGAGACAAACTAAACTTTCATTTCAGAATGATTTTGCTCCATCAAAACAAGGTACTGGCATCTTGCTCAGCACTTTTTCCATTAAAAGCCCATTTGCCCAAAGGGGAGCATCTGTTAAGATTACTGCTGCCACATGGAAGCCTTTTCCCATATGTACTACATACAAAATGAAATGAGGACATAAATTTTTTCATCAAAAATGAAATGTGTTTTTTAAGCAAAAGAGAAAAACAGCTATGTAAAAGTTGAACTCTGCTGGTAAATTTGGGTGAAACCCCCCTTTATCCCCATTTCTATTCTGGTTATCCAAATATGCTAATCTGCTTTGAGTACCTGACTTTAGAAGGACAAGGCTGAGTTTCTTGGATTAGATACTCAAATCACCAAAGATTTTTATGAAGCTTTAGAGCTATTACTGAGTAGTGTTACTGCTTGGTTGGAGATGTTGATGATTTACAGGAAGGTTGTGGGTAATTAAAGGCTTTATGGAGTGGTAACCATTAAAAACTAATTATTTACTATTGATTAGCATATTATGGTGGGGCTAATTAAGCAGAGGAGCAACTTATTCAGTGTTTCAATGGATTTGCCCTTGATGGGAATTTTCTTGAAGATAAGCTGCTTTTCTAAAATGTTTGGAAACAATTAAACCTAGCTAAAATCATAGCTAGAATGCTCCTTTTGTAAGGGGTTGTCTTTTAATCACCATAGTGTTTCCTTCTCGTTTGTTCTTTCTATGAAGCAAGAAATGTAATAGCTTTTTGTGTACTTAAAAAAAGAAGCTATTCCAATGTTTATTTGGGTCAAGCAACTATCTGGTGAAATGCTGTTCTTTAATATTTGATCTGCATGTATCTCCCTTTCCTCCTCACCACAAGTAGGTGCAGCCAGAGGGACTGGAGTGGAGGTTGAGAGCTGACTCAAGGCTCCTTTGCTCTACTGCTGGTTGTGTGCCACACCTAAACCACCTCCTAACTGCAGAGCTATATATAGGGAACTTTCAGATTAAGTACAGAACTGGTTTTACAAGGTTATTTTCCTGTCATAAGAGCACAGTTGACATCTTAAAAAGGATGAAGGGGCAGAGGACAGAAACATGGTCAAGAGAGATGAGAGGCTCTAGTGGGTCAAAAGAGTCATAACCAGGAAACTACTCCTATGACCCTGCAGCACTGCTACGTCTAGTAGGAATGATTAACCCATGTTCAGAACTCTAGGAAGAATTATAGCTTCATTGGCCCTTCCAACATCATAATATTTTTCTTTTCCAGGGATTTTATAAGGGTTTGCTATTCCTTAGTCCTTTCCAGCAGCTGCTGCTGCTGTTGTGGATTTGCAGCTGCTGCTTCTGTGTCAGCTTTGCTGCCATATGGCACCATAATTCTCACTTACTTACCACAGCTCTGCCCACTCTTCTAATATCCACAGTGTTATTGAATGGTACATCACTTTGTTCTTTGAAGAGAATGTTATGTGTTTTGGCTGTTAATCATGAATCCAATGGTTTTATTCCACAGACTTGAAGGCTTAATTAAAATGATGCAAGTTTTTTTTTTAATCAATTGTCACTCATTTTTGGCAGTAGGTGGGAAATATTCCTCTTTACACCCATCCTTACCTGGACTGCAAAGCTCTTATCAGCAGGCAAAAAGATATCACCAAATGTGCAATCTTTGAAAAGTGCAGTTTTCAATAAAGCATATCCTAGAGAAATACCAGAGATGGTTCGTTTAACTGGGCTGGGAATGTTCATTCAATATGATGTGCCATGAAATCAAACAGGCTGGAGGTCACCTGGGCTTATCTTTCAGTCTATCTCTTTTTTTTTTTTTGTTTAAAACCCGTGATGTCAGGGTGTTGTGGGCAGGTGGATGGGTTGATTTGTCTCTGGGTTTTTAAGCTTTTCTCTAGTACCACAGGACCCAGAGTAGAAGTCACTCAGAGATGAGAATGAAAGAAAGGGGAATTTGATTTTTTTTCCTCTTTCTTCTACCTTTTTGTTATTGTTCCTTTCTATGTTTGCTGGGTGTACAAAAATAGCAATGACCTTTAATAATCTCTCATTTCTCCTGTCAATACCCTCTATTAACAACACAACTGGATCAGACACATGGGTACATGCTTTTGGCTGTCAATGGAAAGTAACACTTTTCACAACCTCATGTATTTATGCTCTTTTCTAGAACAAGAGGGAATTTACTGTGTATATATAATGATATCCATTAGAAAAATGTAGCCTATTATTAGACTAGAGAATTTTTTGTGCTCATTTAGTCCTGTACTTTAAGCTATTCAGCAGGCAGCCAAAACTTCACTAAACGAGAGTAACCTGTCTGAAGGGGATGGGATTGAACAGTTAAACTTTTATATCAAGAGTTGCTAGCTGTCAGCTGATAGCATCTTTGCTTTCTGCTTTGTTGCAGTGTGAAGTGCCCCATACAGAAAATGGGGATGGCATATGAATAATAAATATTGCAGAGTAACAGCTGGAGTTTCTCAGGGTGCCAGTGTTCTCTTTTTAAAATGCTTCCCTGTATAATTTACTAGGTGTCTCTGATTAAAGTGGAGACAGGATATTCAATTACACCTAACAAAGCAATACCTCTGAACAAAAAGGGTCACTGTGTTGCCTGGAAACTGGTAGTCTATCTAAAAGTGAGCACCTGTACTTGCAGACCAGTGTTAATTTGTCCTGCTTTGGGGCAGGAGCAGACATTGAATTCAACCAAAGAGCAAGACACTTGTTTGTTATCAGGAGGAACCTTGCCATGGCAGTGGGAGTGTCCTCATTCCACAGGGAACATGGACAGAGTTCCATGTTCTGGCAGTACTGGACAGAGTAAATGGCATTTTACTGCATACCATTTTACTGCATACCATAAGGCTGCCATGTGGGGGTAAAATCTCTGTATGTAGGAGCCAAGGAACAGCCATACATGCTCCTGATATATTCTGGATAAAACATGGTGGTTGTGATGTGACCCTGGATTCTGTTCCTTTCAATGAGAGCATAGCAGCAAATTCAGGCACTGAGCACGAGACAAAGGTTTAGCTTGAGGATAAATTTTGTTTATATATTAATTTGTTTGTTTTTTGATTCACTGCTGGGGAGCATTATGCACTTTTTCCTATGATATAATGTCACAATTAGTTGTGAGAGCCATTGAGCCTGTTATAAAGGACATTTCATGCCATTGTATTTGCTGAAAAATTTTTCATGCTTCCAAGAACAGTATGCACCCAATTATTTTTAAAGTGGCAATTATCTCCATGTGGATTTAATTCCAAAATTACTAAAGAGAAAGTAGGGTGCTTACCTTCTACAAACACAAGTTTCAGGAAAAAAGTTGCATAAATCTTGTTGTCTTGGTAGCCTTTAAAATGACAATAACAACAAAAAAACCTTGTTCTAAAAGGCCAGGAAAACATTTGATGTAAATACATTCAGCTCCATGGAAGCACATGGACTTTTGCCAATTGATACCAATTTAGAATCTGTCCTGACCTTTCATGCAGGGATATAAAATAGCCTAATGGCAACTACAAATTTTGAAAATGACAGAGTTCTTTTAAGACACATTTTGCAGAATGATTGACCCTTAAAAAGAAGAAGATTTGATAACAGAAAGTCTACGATAAATAGGGGGTTTTGTTTTGGTTTTGGTTTTTGTTTATATTTGGGAGGGGGGTAACAAAGTGAGTCATATTTTCTTGAAGACCATGACTGTTACTCTAGGTTATATTGAATTCAACCTCAGTATGTGATAAAATTCAATTGATTTTGATTTGACTTGTTCACAATTCAAGGGGATTATTCAATGACACTTAAGTTGTTAGAATTTGATCTTGTCATAAATAGAAATAAAACTTTATTTGTGAAAGACAGATGAAACAGAAAAACATCTTTTCAGCTTAGCTAGCTGCCTAGCCCCTTAAACACTAATCTTCCTACACATGTCATTGTAGTAAAGCTTGTAAAAACCTTCTTGGCATTCACCTACCCTCATGCTGAGGTGACAGGTAACTGCTTCCCACCGTGAACCTCAACCAACAGTCATGTCCTCTGCATCATACACTGCCATTTATTCTTGGAAACAGGAAATCCTGAATCCAAGTCTTCTTTATCTGAGGAAGATATGATTTCATTCAGACCCTATTACAGGGTGACCAGTCCTCCAGTGCTCTAGTGTCCTGGATACCAGTGTAGTCAGCTCTCTTGAATCTGCATAATTCAAAAGGCTGTGCAGAGTGCAGAAGGCAAGTGAAAATGTTCTCTGGGTAGAAGGTCAGAACCCTTCCCCTTTAAGGTGTTCCTCTTCTGCTCTCTTCTACTGTTGGCAGGTGCCCAAAGTGGAAGTGCATCTATGCCTGAATTACATGCCTCAGTTAGGTTTGTTGTCCATTTAAAAGGGCAATGGGCCACACTCTGTATCCAAACAGTATATTAGCCCTCCTATGGCAGTATTTGAGAGGAGCTGTGCATGGCAAAGAGCTTCACATTGTTCCTCTGTGTCTTGTCATCACATAACAAGTGGATTTCTGATCTTTCTCCCACCTGCTTTGTTTTTCTTTCTTCTGGTAAAACACTTTCACTCTCTCACTTACTACTTCTGCCTCAGCCTTTACCTGGGAATTTCTGCCCACATCTTCTCTCCTTGGTAGCAAATTCTTGTTTGTCCCACTCTACCTGAGCCACTGAGGACAGCAGCCTTCAAGAGCTGTTTTTGTAGCCCTGCCTTGGATACCCCGCTCCACATGGGGTAACATTTGAGTGTGCTTTGCAAAGTGATTTGAAAGTCATAGCCAGAGCCACTGTGAAGTTTTTTGCATGGATGCACATTTCCATGTCTGTTTGATGTCTCTGCACTTACTGGTGGTCACGCTGAGACTATGCAGGGTGAAAGGGGTAGTCTTAGTTTGCTAACCATTCTCATGTCACACAGAGTAAGGATGCAAGAACACCTCTGGTACAGGGTTAATGGTCAACTTTTTTCTGATTCCCGGCAAGACACACAAATTAGTAAAGATAGTGTCTGAATCAAATCATGTAACACACAAATTACCTACCTCCTAGTTCTCAGGCTATAAACACCAAACCTGCAAAATTTTTGATGGGAGGAGCAAAAGAAATGCAATAGGATATATTACAGAAAAAGTCTATTTTAGGAGGTATAGCATGAATTGCAGAACGAGTAATTTCAGAACTAATTAGAATATTCTGTCTTTTAGA
This sequence comes from Acrocephalus scirpaceus scirpaceus, assembly GCA_910950805.1. NCBI lineage: Eukaryota > Metazoa > Chordata > Aves > Passeriformes > Sylviidae > Acrocephalus > Acrocephalus scirpaceus. The sequence goes on from OU383777.1 coordinate 22,489,883, forward strand.
TAAATGATGGAACTATAACTGTATGGGGTTTGGACTTAAGAGTGAATTGGAATCTCTGGAATTTGTTTCATGGAGATGTGCTGGCAGTAAGACAGGGATGAGACTGAATATAAAAAAAAACAAATAAGGCAAGTTTTTAAGGGATATTTAAAGAAGAAGAAATCTTGTTTAGTACTTGGACTACAACAAGTGAGCAACATTATTTGGAGAAAGACACATAAGAACATAAAGGGACTGCATTACTCTATCACTAGATACTGTGTTAACTTAGCAGTAGAAAGATAATCCATTACCTTATCTTACCTTTTGTAAGTATGATGAATAATGCTGTACCTTAAAAAAAAATCACAATAGCAAAGCTTAAGTATTGGAGTAGAGCAGTGGGTTTATTACAAACCAAGGAAGATATGATTAAAAAAGTAAAAAGTACAAGGAACACAGAATTAGTGTAGTGCTTCATAGGTAAGCATTGATTTAACTGGGTCCATCTTAACTCTGCTCCAGAATTTAAAAAAAAAAAAAAAAAGAGGAAAATAATCAGATCTTTGCATATGTAGACATGAATGTAATTTAACAAAACAGGCTGAATCACAAATTTGACTACACAGCAAGTGCAAGTAAAGTGTTTGTAATGCAGTTATAGAAATGTGACTATGATAAACTCATTCACATTACATTCTGTTTCTAATTCAATTTCCATGCACAAGCCCAAATTGCTGGGTGTTGTTTTATCACTACAGATATAACAAAACCAGCATGTTTTGTTGGACTTTGAATAGTTGGATATTATAAAGCTATGTCTTCCTTCCTAATAATTGCTATACTTACAGTTAAACAAACAAAACCACAATTTTATAGCAAATCAATCTTTATATCTATGAATAATATATACTGCATTAAAAAAAATTAAAGCATCCACCATAAAATTTTACATGAAAATTCATACTGGAAATGAAAGAGGAATAAACTAGAACAGGATCTTTAAGATACAGCAAATTCTATGGAAAAAGAAAATTCAGTCCCTGCCTGAACTTTCTGCTTCTCATTATTATCACAGTTTTAGTACATTATCACTTCATAGCTATGTCTTAAAATGAGTCTATGTATTTGTTCTTTGCCTCTGTGCACTATAGGAACTGCAATCCCTGTCTCTGCCTATCTTGGATCTTTGTTAGAGGGTGGTGAAATGTCTATGCTGTAATGATCTGATCAGTTTTAGAATGAACAGTTTAGGGATCAGTTGTCAAGAGGACATAAAATTTTCTTAGAATACCCATGGGGTTTTTTGCCAAAAGGTAACACTTTCAAGCTCCTGCCTTGTTTTCATTTTTTTTTTTTTTTCCCTGAATATCAAAGCTCTTTGTAAGGGTGAACAGTTGAATATACAATCAAGAAATTTCCTGCTGGGAAGGGAAGAGCAGTGCATCCCTGATAAATAGCCATGTGCTTATTTTTACCCACTGTTTTTATGTAAAATAAGTGGGGGAAAAAAGGACTGTAGAGTAACTAGGCAAACATGGGAAACAGCTGATATTGGTAAGCCCTTTCCTTGAGATGAATTGTCTAATGGTATGCTTGTCATATTATCACAGGATCCCATCCAGAGTCTTTATGTTGGAGAGTTTGGTAAAAGAATTTAATAGCTTTCTTTTGATTTGTGTTCTACAAGATTCACAGTTGGCTAAATAGGAGTGCTGATTCCTTGGCAGTGATGTGTGCACTGTTGAGATATAGGTCTCTGGTGCTGTACATACTTTTGATGCCAATATAAAGCTTCTGACACTACAGTAGCAGCAGGAGTGTTATGCCAAGTACAATCTATACTGTGATTTGCAAGAAGAAAAAACACATTTAAAATATTTCCTCAGGACTTGAACTTGTCAGGATCATAGCCTAAACAATGTAGTAACTTACCCAGTGGGAGAGCAATGCATGGCCAAGTTCTGCACCACAAGAAGCCTTTTTTAACAAAAGGAAACATTTGAGCTTTGATTTTTGTTTGACATTTGGCAAAGACATTTGACAGTAGAAACTGTTCTGGGCGAGTAAACATAATGGAAATGGTGTATTGAAGGTAATTTTTATCACTTACCCAAGCAGTAAGTAACAAGATCATGACCTGGGACACATCCTCACAAAAACTTACATCAAGGTTAGCTTTTGATTAAGGCAGGAATAGATGTAGGCCAGAGTTACTATCTCTTGGAAAGGAAAGAAAATGTAAACTGAAGCCCTCTGAAGCCCTCTGTGCCTGTTCCTTTCCAGGAGTTATCCAAAAAGACAAGAAACACACACTGTGCACTGTAGCCTGAAACACACATCTTTGCCCCTCTTTTTTGAGCACATATGCTTTAGTAAATATGTGCTGTTCATAGGTGGAATAAAATACATGAAAAAAACCCCTTAGTATTTATTTTGATTCTTGTAGCCATTTAGTTTCTCTTTGGATAAGTTAGGCTTCTGTACATTCATTGCCTTAACATGTCCACCGTTGAGCCAGTTATGTATTTCCAATACATTCTGTTTGGATTTTTGGAAGAAATTCAAAATTAACCTAAACAAGCACTAGATAAAAAGAGTTTTTAATATACACCCTATCTACCAAAGGTGCAAAGGAAGTTAAATAAATAGAAGTGAAGTGGATATCTGTTTTTTCTTCAAACTAGAGTTTTAAAAACACCATTTAAAAAAATTAAAAATCAAATAAGTAAGGAATTTGTTTATCAGACCTAATTTGTGTGTATAAAATTCATCAGTTGTATTCACATTTCATGACTCCACCTTGCCCAAAGTTGAACTTAAGCCAAAAATATAAGAAATAGGTGAATTGACAGACTTTTAATATAAATTAAAAACAAATTCAAGATTCTTTCTTTAAGTTACTTCAGCCTTTTAAAAAGGATGAACATTCATCATGACTGCTTCAAGATTCACTTTAATACATATTTGATGAGATTTGAAAGAACTCAGATTTAAAAATTCTCTTTTATTTAGGCTTTTCTAAATACTGAAGTGGAATCAATCTTGGATCTAAAGGAATATTAGCTCTCTCCTCACATATTCTGTCTAGTCTTGTGAGAGCTGCCCATTGTACCCAAATACAACAGTTTCTTTACCAGTACTGAATTTTAGACACTAAAGACAGCCTCTCCTCAATGGGGGTTACTACAAGGGGAAAAAGAAATTTTCAGTGTGTTAGGAAGGGGACAATCTAATCCTCTTTGCTGGTACATCTGCTCTGGCAGTTTTGCTCTACAAATCAAAAGGCATCCCATTAATTAAAGTTCCTTTTGCTTTCATTTTTGTTCAGCTCAAGAAATGTGACCACTATTCAAAAAAAAAAAAAAAAAAAAGAAAAAAAAAAGAAAAAAAAGAAAAAGGTTTCAGCCCACTTTACTCACAAATATTCACCACAGAAGTACACACACTTTGTCTGGTTTCTGTTTTTCTTTCTTTCTTTCTTTTCTTTCTTTCTTTCTTTCTTTCTTTCTTTCTTTCTTTCTTTCTTTCTTTCTTTCTTCCTTTCTTCCTTTCTTCCTTCCTTCCTTCCTTCCTTCCTTCCTTCCTTCCTTCCTTCCTTCCTTCCTTCCTTCCTTCCTTCCTTCCTTCCTTCCTTCCTTCCTTCCTTCCTTCCTTCCTTTCTTTTCTTTCTTCCTTTCTTCCTTCCTTCCTTTCTTCCTTTCTTTCTTCCTTCCTTTCTTCCTTTCTTTCTTCCTTTCTTTCTTCCTTTCTTTCTTCCTTTCTCTTTTTTTCTTTCTTCTCTTTCTCTTTCTTCTCCTTTCTTTCTTTCTTTCTTTCTTTCTTTCTTTCTTTCTTTCTTTCTTTCTTTCTTTCTTTCTTTCTTTCTTTCTTTCTTTCTTTCTTTCTTTCTTTCTTTCTCTCTTTCTCTCTTTCTCTCTTTCTCTCTTTCTTTCCTTCTCTCTCCCCCTTTTTCCTTCTCCTTTTTAATAGAGAACCTTTTCCTTTGGCAAAGTGGAATACATTCAAAGAGTCTTATAAAACAAAGCTTTCAGTTCTTGGTCAGCAACAAACTCATCTTTGTTCATGCAGCTCTTTTAAGGAAAGAAGGCCAATTTTGTGCAGGTTTCTATGGTCTGTAGCACAAAGGCATCTATCTGCATGCAAGCTATCTGGCAGCCGCACAGCAGACTATGAGATCATCTATTTTAGCAATTGCCAGCTGCAATAAGGAACTGTAAAAAATTATGAACTGGTTTATATAGTGCTTTTTTTTTTCCCCAAACAAGCGGCACTACAGATTTATGTATTGTTTTGAGGACAGATAGCAAGTGCAGCTCATGGGGTGCCTTCACATCTAGATCTCAGGATCTGGTCTGCATTTACCCTGTGTGTCTAGCTCTGTTTTCGTTGGACACTAATGTCATCTATCTTAAGCAGGAAGTGATGCTCGACTGCTTTATCCCTGGGGTTTTAACTGTTGTGTAAGGAATTCTGGCCCTTTATTTGATGGACTTTCACTGTGCTTTTGCTACCATCCACTATTATTCCACAGTGGGTGGCCAGCTATTTAACACTTGCCAGTTGCATCATACACTGCCCATAAAGACCACATACTGTAATTTCACAGCATGAAGAAAATGAGAATATTTCAGAATATCTTCTCATAGAAGAGAAAGATGTTTTTAGAAGAAAACTTGAAAGGAACTGGAAGGACTTTTATACAGAAAGATGAGCTGTCCAAGGCAGGATGCATACCCTGATCTAAAATACAGTGGAAAGACTCCCTTTCAATCTAGCTGGATTTGAACTGGATCTGTGCTGTAGATGGCCTTATAAAAATGAAGGATCTGGGCTGCATTTAGATACATAGTTCAGTGCATTGCATTGTTTATTAGCACAGGTAGAGGAGAACTGAATGTCTGAGAAAAGAAGGAGTCAACCAGAAAGTGATTTCCTGAAAGACAGTTTTGCTGTTGCGCACAATGCCCACCTTATGAAGAGATGAACCAGATACCATAATAAGGTATAGTGGGGAATTGTATTATGTCAACCCTTGTGCAAAACACCACTTTGAGCTTGTTTTTGTCATGCAGTGACTGCCAGGAAGACAGTGTCTTGTTGAAGGAGAATGCCTCAGGATTGCTTCTCCATTTAGTTAAATTAGCACTTCCCTTAATTTGAAGGTTAAGCATACTGTCTCAGAAATATTCTCCTGAATTTATCAATGCAAAATTCTAAAATGGTAAAGCCATGAGGTTTAGAATTTGTTTTCACATATTTTCTGAATATCATGGCCTTTTTTTAAAACTAAAAACACGTAGAAACCATAAAAGAAGATGGAAAAAACAGGATGATAGTCATGCTTCCTATTGTATGTGATATATATTTACCTGAAAAACAAAACCAATATAAGATGCACTCTTTCAAGTGTGTTTGGGTGAGAACTTTATTACACAGGAATAGAAAAGATTTTACAGCTTTTGTTTTCTAGTAGCAGCATTTTGGAAACAAGAATATTATGTAAATAGAGAATAGTGTGTACTTTTTGTTAAAGCAGGATATTCAGTTGCAGCTAGTTTGACAGAAAAGCTCATCATGTTAATGAAAACAAAGTCTTTACATCCAGGATATTCTGACTCAAATAGTGCAGTTCTGCAATCAGTCCAGTGATTCTTCATACATGTCTTTTGGATCACAGCATCTATTCTCAGCTACAGAGCAATAGATGTAGAACAAATGAATACATCATATTTACAGAATCACATTGCAGCAGAGAAGCAGAAATTCTACAAATCATGACATTTACTGCTGTAAAAAGGTGACTGTCTTCTTGCTCCCTCTCCATGTGAAAAGCAGGCTTTGCCTTAGGTTATACACTTGTGATGCCCTAAGCAATAGAATCACTGGGTTGGAAGAGACCTTCAAGATCATTGAGTCCAACCCATGCCCTAACACCTCAACTAAACCATGGCACTGAGTGCCACATCCAGTGTTTTTTAAAACACATCCAGGGATGGTGACTCCACCACCTCCCCTGGCAGACACTTCCAGTACTTTATCACTCTTTCTACAAAAAACCTTTTCCTAATATCCAACCTATATTTCCCTTGGTGCAGCTTGAGACTGTGTCCTCTTGTTCTGTCAGTTGCTGCCTGGAGAAAGAGACCAAGTCCCACTTGGCTACAGCCACCTTTTAGGGAGTTGTAGAGAGTGATAAGGTCACCTCTGAGTGTCCTCAAACATATTATTATTTTGCAGCAATATTATATCTTTATTTTGTATTAACATTACTGTTTACTAGCCTCACCCAGGAGCAGCAGATGTTGCATAAATGCTTGTGGGAACTCTGTGTGTATTTGAGAAGCTGGGTTCTCACGTTGGTTTTAGCATTTCTTATAAAAGCCAAAAAATAAGCCTTGTTTTGTTCCCAAATATGAAAGAGAATTCATGCCTTCAGTAACACCTTTGTGAGTGGGTGAGAAGTGAGCTATATTTCAAATGAATTATTTAGCCACCTACACACAGACTTAGATGGATGATTAACCCATTAGTGTGTCTTTTCTTAGTGCATTCTTCACAGTTTGTAGTTGTAACACACACACACCTGTGTGTGTGTGCATGCACACCAAGAAGTCTTCAAGCTACTTGAAAACTTGGGTAACCTGGCATAGGTAGAAGAAATGAAGGAATACAAAGAATCACAGGCTCTCAGTAAACATTCTTTTTGGAACTATATTAAAATACACACCTGTGTGTCAGAACATTTGGACTACTATTTCAGAGAATTGAAAAATCCATAGCTATTTCTTAGGATAAAACAAGATTTCAAAAAACTGCATTCACACATCTATTCAGGGAGTTGATGTGGGATTGTTGGAGGAACTTCTGGGTGAGGTTCTCTTTAGGCTATGAGTCAAAAACCTCTCATGAGCTGAATTTACATATTCATAAGCTCTGAGGTCCTATGATTTCATTTGCTAATTGTGAATTACTATAACTTAATCTGCCACTTGTCAAGTAGGCCTTCATAACAGGCTACCTGCCTGCTACATGGCAAGTAAGAAAAATTTGACTGTACTTAACCTGCAAAGGAAGAGATACCTAAGCCTCATATGCAGAGTTTACCAGGTTAAGTAGAGCAGTTATTGCTGCTCACCTGCAATGAAGTAACTATTAGGCTTCAATAATCGTAAATCTTCTGTTGGATTTAGGTTTCTAAGTGCATATGTCATTTTGGAAAATGGTACTTCAACAGCCTAAATAATCTAGGCACTTCTGAGGATTTTACTTTAAGCAATGATAATTCCTTCCAACTTTATAGGAATCAATCTATCCTGGGTTTTCACATTGTGCTGAAGGGTGCATTTTGCTATTGGATTTATACATTGTGAAGACCTCATGATAATAATCCCTAATTCTTCTTTGCAATGTAGTATCTGAGAAAGGAGAAAAAAAACCTTCAGATAGAAGGAAGATTTCATTTCCTTAGGAGTGTTTAAGTGATAAGTTAAATTCCATAGGAATAGCTAGTCAGGAAAACAGATACATAAATCAGGATATTGGATATTTCTAATCCGGTGTTTGGAGCCCAGAGGTCTGTCGAGTTTGCCAATCTCAGATGCTTTTTTCCTAAACTCAGATGCTTTTCAATTTGCAATGAAAGGGTTATATACCCTGTATATAGCCAGTGGTTCTCTTACTCTGCTAGAGAGAAAGATACTAATTGAATATCTAGATATTGGTATGTACCTCATAAATTATGTTCAAATAGAAGCAAACTTTGGTTAAAACCAGTAGTTTCAAAGTTCTATACAACTGCTCTAAGAATGTAGAAATTCATGATCTGATTTACCCATTAAGGGAAAGGCATCTCCAGGCTGATTTTGTGATTAAACTTCTGCTGAGGTCTGAAACAATGTTATGTTAGTCTTTAACCATCTGTTTTCCATTAAGTGATAGGAGTTGTTATATCATGGTGATGCTTGGAAAGAAAAAGGAATGAAAGTAATGTCTCCAAATGAAGTCTTAATTTATGCAAGCATTTAGTTGTCCTTTGATGAAACAATCTGTTCATACCTGTGTGTAGTGTAGTACAGCATAATTTGCCATTGCTTATTTACCACCAGATATTCTGTGCTATTTGGAAAATGTATGTCAAGCACAGTATTATTGATTGCCCTTCATGCACAGGAATTTCAAACTGCCTGACCATGGCAATGTGTACTTCTACTTGTTGTTCTTTTAGAGAATAATAGCATCTATCTTTTACCTCACTCAAATTTTGCGTAAATCTTACAGGTTTAAGGAAGTCAGTATGTCTCAAATCCTGAAGAGACCACATCTAAAGATCAAACAGCATGGAATTAATACTTCCTTTTGAGTAGAGGAACCAGGAAAAATTCTTCCTCTCAGATCTGAACTTAATTGTAAGTCCAGCCTTTCAGCAGATGTAGGTAGGTTCAAAAGGAGGCTCTCAGAGGATCTCCATGGACTAAAAGAGCAGTGTGCTCTTTGTTACTTGACTGTTTCCAACAGCTAAGGGCAAAAATATTATCCAATTCTGCTTTTAGGTGACATTGTGAGAGGCTTTTAAGGCTGTGGGATAAGTTTTCATGCCCGTATTCTGTGAGTCAAAAGATGTGTTTGGACACCTGGCTTCTTAAAACCGGGATGGTGATTCTCCAGCTGATTTGCCTCAGCTGAGTTTCATGATGCCTTCACAGTAAAGCTTTTGCTTTCCCCTACCCACAGTACTGTGTTTTGCAATGGTCACATTGCAGCTCAACTCTTATTTGGCCAAAAATTCCTTGTTCCTTACTGTCAGATGACAGAGCAAGCAGCTTAACAGCACTATACAGGGAGTTGGAGGCTTTGATGTACTTTTGAGGGAATAAAATGAAAAAGACCTTTTTGATCCTATTAAGGACGGTTTTCTAGAGTTTTAATTGCTACCGGTTGAGTTAGATGTAAACATTAAAACTTTCATTGCGATGAATAGGGTATTTCTATATTTATTTTCTCACAGTGAAGACATTACATTAAAGCAGATTACACTTGCCACCTCTTATCAAAAAATAAGAGTTTATGAAGTGTTCATATGTACAGTGAGGTAATTGTTAATAAATTATTTCCATGATCAAAAGAAAATCAAGATACAACTTAGATATTTATGTAAATATAAACATTTAAAAACTCCTTTAAAAAAGGAGAGATCAGTAGATGCAATCAGTCCTTAATCTAGCAGGCAAAGGCAGTATCTAGAAGTTAAACCAGATTGTCAGGTAGAGGGTATATATTTTTAGGTTTTTTATGTGCTGGCTGCAACCAATCTTCTAGTTAAATGATGCCTGAGTCAAACTTCAAGCATTGCTGGTATACTTGAGACAGATATATTCACTATTGTGGTGTTAGTGATCTGTTGTCTCTCTTGGTTCTAGAGTAAGGGATTGTATATCATCCACGATATTCTGTATTACTTTGCCTATCCTTAACTTTCCCACCTCATTTAACAGGTGGAATATCAGTTATCTATTAGTTCTCTATCTCTTAGGGGAAAGGGTCACTGGATAATGTTCTGTAGTCTGTGCTGGGTAATGGGTCATGCTGCCTTTTATGTCTCAGGTCTTGAGATGTCTGAATGACAAAAGTTGTAATGCTGTCTAACTTCAGACATCTGTGCTGCTGCATCTATGCTGAAACTAACTGTCCATGGCTCCACTTATGTAAGTAGCTATTTTCAGGATGCAAGTCATCATTCTATAAGCATCATTCTGTAAGCAAAAATGAATTAAAAAAAACATAAATGCAAAACATAATGTGGTGAATTTTTGAGAAGTAAATGTGGTTACTGGAAAACTCTGACATATGATGGTCTTCAATTTGTTCAATTTATGGCAAGATTACAAATGGAATATCAGAATTTCTTTGATCTTGAGGAATTTGGCATTTGGAAATGCACAGTTTTAAAATTCATTGCCATAGGACTTGGCAGGTGTTCCACAGAAAAGAGGGGCCTCTTATTGTCTTCAGTGGATTTGGAAATGCATCATAGCATCTGATTTTTGATACACACTTTGCACACGCAGCTGACAACAACTTAAGTCAAATCTGATATGCACCTCTGAAATATGGTTTATATCTTGGGATGCAGTTTTCTCACTGACACAGAGTCTGATAAATGAATGAGTAGGGTGTATTGTTCCTTCACTTACATCTCACACCACTTAATAAGCAATACCTGCTACACATTTAGATCATCACTAAAAGAGCTAGCAGTTTCTGATTCAATCTTCCTGACCTGATGAGACTTCAAAAATTAGTCGTGGTCAGCATTATGCACCATTTATGACAGAAAAGCCTTCTGTGTTTTACATCAAATAGCATGTAAATCAGATTTGAAAAGGTGAAGCGATGACAACTTTTTGATATTTTTTTATATTTGTGCATACTGACTGTCTTTAAAATGGAGATGAGTGGTAAATTCAACACACTGTGACATCCATAGAAACCCAGTCACATGGGAACATCAGTATGAATGTAGCAGCAGGGTAAGACTCAAGGCAGCCTTGAATAAAATACTGAAGAAGTGTTAGTTAAATTTAGTAATTCATAGAATTCAGCACCTAGCTGCTTGCAAATCTTGTGGAAAAATGAATTTAGTTAGAGAATATGTAGTTCTTTAAGCTGAAGAATTATAAGATCTTTTAGAGCAGAGTACTTGCCATTCCATTAGAAAGGCAAAAACCCAGACAGAAGGCAGAGCACCTGGATGTGGAGGTGTACATCTTGTAAAAGTTTAACAGGAATACTGGGAGCCCTGAGAGAAGCCAACTGTATCCTGGGCTGCATCAAAAGCAGCGTGGCCATCAGCTCAAGGGAGGGGATTCTGCCCCACTGAACAGATAGAGCTTAGGGGGGACCTAATTGTGATCTTCCAGTAGGGAGCCTACAAGAGAGATGCACAGGGGCTTCTTACAAGAGCACATAGTGACAGGACTACATATCAGGGGTGGAACATCTTCAAACTGAAAGAGAGTAAGTTTAGATTATATATTAGGAAAAAAAACCCTTTATTGTGAGAATGCTGGGACAATGAAACAGGTTACCCCAGAGTAGTTACGGATGCCTCATCCCTGGAAGTGTTCAAGGCCAGGGTGGATGGAACTCCTGTTGCCAGATGAAGAATTGTTTTCACCTGGTGGATTAATACAATGCTTATTCTTCATAAACCACTAGCCTATGGATCTGCACAATGCTTATTCTCTAGGATCATGTTAAGCATTGAGCAAGAAGAATAACTGTAGAGTATCCAGCCCAGTTATGCCTACTTTTTAGCAGTTGACTAGGCAGTCAAGTATGACTTTGGGGCCACTGACCACCCAGGACTACCAAAGAGATCTCCAGGACAGAAGAATTCATGAGCATAGGGAAGGGAACATATATTAATGGTCTTCGAGAAAATTATTATCATATTGATCCTCATTCCAGTAAAATCAATCAACATGTATGTAAAATACAGTGTATAAACAAAAGCTCTTTCTGTACTCAGGATGAATATTATTTTGGAGGAGATATTTCTTTGTACATCTGGTAGAATAAAGAATGCCTGCTTCTTAATGCTACATTGGTGTTAAGGAATTCTATTTTTACCTATTTTTGATAACACTCTGAGTGACTTGATCTAATGAAACATGTCTTTTTACAAGGCAGGGTAATTGGAACCAGATGATCTTTAAGGTCCCTTCCAACTCAGGTCATTCTATGCAGGAGTGCCAAAATGCAGGAGTGGAGTACAGGGAGGAAGAAATACTTTCTGAAGATCTCTGCTGAGTAGTGGTGATCATGAAGCTATGTCTCATTTCATTCACTGGTTCTGTAGCCTGAAATCCAAAATTACCTGGATTTTTGCTCTGAAAAGGAAGTGAGAATTATTTGTTCCAGGGAACTGAAATGGGGAAACTGACTGAGCCATGAGAGCAAGGGCTACAATGCCTGTCAGAAGAATGATGGGGAGATACTGAAAGCTGGATGGTTGAAAGCTGTGCTGCTGATAGGAAAAAGGAAGGTTTATTTCAGTATCTCATAATGAGTCTTAGAGCATGCCCTTATTATGACCTCTTTAAGCATTAACCATATCACTTTCAGCCTCTGTTTATTGTAGCTGGAAGTTACTGTCCAGGACATGAAGCCACCTACCTTGTATGCTTCCTTCAAAGGCTAAAACAAATACAGTCATCGGAATAGGCTGCCCAAAACCCAAAACTGTCAGGTCTGGTGCTAAGCAGTATCCACAAACCCACAAATTACTTGAATTGAAGGACATTTCAGATGTCATGTTTCACCTCACGAATTACTACTAATCTCTACTGTGTTACCATAAACATGACATCTCTTTTCCCCCATCCTAAGTGGATAGAAATTCCTGAGAAGAAACTACCTGGTGCTCCATCTACAGCTGACAAATAGACAGAAGTACAGCTCAGTAAAGAGGTGCACTCCATATGCATTCATGCAGTTGTAGTTTAGAACTTTAGGATCCTAGAAACAAAGTACATAAGTACTTTTGGAAGTTTAAAATAAACTAGAAGATAGGAGAGCATGAAATGTGATTTAGTTCAGTCTTGAAACTAAAACAGTGTTGAGGTCAATTTTCCATCCAGCAATTTGGGGTAAATGCCTCCTCTGGTTTTCTTTAAAGTCTTGTATGGTACCATGTATTTAGTAAGACAACCATCCTTATTTTGCTACTTTTGGGCAGAAAACAGGCTGCTAAATTTTCAAACTGCACAAATGAATTTTGATTTTCAAATCATGAAAGACAATGTTTTGTAACTTTTTGATGAAGAATAATAGATTAACAAGTTGAACTGCAATTCAAGAAACAACAAAGAGATAAAGTGATTTCACTACATACTCCAGCCATGGATTGCTCAGCAGTGTCAATGGTAAACTGATCTTTGCTTCACTGTATTTTTTCTTGGGAAGATTTTTCTACATTATTCTGTAGTTTATCTTTCCTGCTTTTTCTTAATCCTTAAATACTGTTAGGTCTTTTGCACACATTTTAGAGTCTATTCCAAGAATGGTCTGGGTTTTTTTCACTCTATTTCTTTCTCTTTCTATTTTGCTGGTTCACAGCTGGAGAACTCTCTTTTCCTCTGCACTCCCTAGGCACCACAGGTTGAATTGTGTAAGAGGAGAGTGACTATGCAATTGCTCGTATAGAAGCAGTTAAAGGCAATTAAATAAGGCTGCTGAGTACAAATCAAGTATGTGACAGCCCGCAGAATCAGTAAGTCTTTAAGTGAAGGTAGACAACTGCAGGTTTGAATTCCTGAAACTCAGGTGTTCTCAAAATTTACACCTGTCAGACAGGAGTTTCTGCACCCTATGTGAGGTGAAGGTTTCACCTTTTCTCAGTATGTGGACCTAAGTAGGAGAAATCAAAAATGTATGACTGTGACTGTATTTTTTTGTAGGAGGTGGAATGTAGGGGTTTGGCCAGAAAAGATGGTAGAAGGTGTTTTGCCACCTTTATTATTGGTTAATCCAGCTGGGAAAGTGTTTTCTCAGCAAAATCCAAACTATTGACTCATCTATTTCCATTAGCTGCAACTTGTATTTGGGACAGCTGTTGAGATCATATTGACCAAGCTGCTTCAGCAGCAACAGAGATGTTCAAATTAAAAGAATAAGAGCTATGAAGAGCTTTTAAAGTCAAAATGGATCAGTTCTGGGTTCCTTGCATACAGCTTGCTTTTTAGAAAGGTGAAAGCTCAGGTAATCCCTCAAGGATTAAAGCCATTTTCAAATAAATAAGGCCATTCTTTTGGATATACAAAGCTATTTTTCCTTATAAAGCCTTTGCTTCTGCAAATTTCCCTAACTCTGTAAGCTGCTTGGTATCACTTCAATCTTAAAAGCAATTATTTATTTTGTTACTCTCAGCAAAAAAAAAAGGCAAAGTCCTAAATTGTCATTGGAAAAAAACTAAATAAATATTTTTTTCCCCAGTAAAAGTGAATTCTGCTTATTTAAATCCATCAGACTTTCATGAGAACTACATGGCTTCACCGTAGTTTATAATCTTGGTAATTTTTTTTCTCCATAGTGAGTACTTCTTTACCTGTTATGTCTTTCCTATGGCTGTGGGAATGCAAGAGGGAAAACAAAATGCATAAGGAGTTCCGGCTTGATTTAGAAGAAACTGTATCTGTCTGCCCTTCTTTTCCCTCAGAACAGATGTGTTACTCTGCAGGGAGAGATCATGACTGATATTGATACTAGAAAAAGACTAAAAATCCATTGGGGAAATAAAATGAGACTCTGAGGAGCTTCAGAATAGTAATAAGAGTAGTTATGAAGGAAATATATTCTTTAAATTACTTTTAATCTTCCTTTTAATTGCTCCATTTTCACACCAGTGCCTCAACATTTATACTTCAGAGAAATTTTAGACAGAAAATGTTTTTCATGAGAAGGGATTTAGGTGCTCATCTATGTTTTAAATGAGCTTAGTAAAAAGATCTCCTGTGGTGCTAATGATAGCTGGAAGGTTTTGCTCTTTGGTCTTCATAACTGGAGTCTGAGATAACATCTAAGTACGTTGTTCTGAGTGCTTCCATTTAACTGATTTTCTACTCCCATTTTCTAAAATTACTGAGAACACAATAATGAGTTGATCTTTCTGAGCCTTAAATTTATTATCTTTCCAAGTCATATTGAGATACTCAGAGAGAAGGCCTGAGTGAGACATCAACTCTTCCTTTATTTCTCTGCAAGTAACACAAAATTTTTATGCCTTCTTGGTAAAAAAAATATTGAAGGCATTTATTTTGTATCATATGGACTTTTTACTGGAGTGCCATGGTCACACAACTTAAAAACTCCATCCAGTTTTTAGAAAGAGTAATTCTTCATGGTTCATCCAAATGATTGTAGCTGAATTTCAGTAGACTTCAGAGAACCCAAATATTACTTTCCTTCATAAAGCTTCACCAGGCTTGATCTGCATGTCTATTTCTCAAGGAATTCTGAGAGATAAAATAGCATAAGGAGCCAAACATTTCAGAATTCTTGAAAAATGAAAAATTGAAATTGATCTTCTTGTGATGTTTCATATTCATACATGGAAAATGGTCTGTGTGGATAAGATTAAACTGCTAATTCCTGTGCTGTGTCTACTAATAAAACCAAATAATTGTTTTTAACTTTATGATAGAATAGACATTAATATTTAGTAAAGGATAACAATTGAAATGACGACTTGAAAATGCTTTTTTTTTGCCTTTGATCAAGATGAAACATTTCAGATCTGTTGAAGTGAGTATTAGATAATTTTGGAATTGCATTGAAAGTAAAGGAAAAAAAATTAAATATTTCTATACACTATGATTAGCTTTGATCAGAGCTACACTGTTGTTCCTTTTGAGGTTACTTGGATGTATCTTTTACTTGCAAGAAGAGAAGAGAGTGATTATTCCAGAAAGACATTCATGTTTGTGTGAAGCATTTTACATATGCCAAAATCAGCATTTTTTGGAAAGAAAATTGTTCCCTGTACACCCAACTTTGAGCCCTCAGAAGCCACATCAAATCCATTGCTAACTGAAGTGGAGTGATAATTATGACCATTAAGTCAATAAATAAAAGCATGAGGCAAAATTTTAAAACTGCTCCCTGAACAGGTGTGTTCAAGTGAACTGAACAGATCTCCAAACTTGAAAACAACAAAGCAAACCAGATTAATTGCAACTTCAATTAGCCTATAAAATTACACATAGCTTGCATCTGATGAGTCAGGCTGATCCTGGATCTGGCAATGGAAAGATGTCTTGCCTCCAGGTAAAATTACCTGGGGCTGGCTGCCTCAAACATAGACATTTACAGTACAGACATCTGAAGTGAGGTACAGAGAATCCCATCTGTGGAAATTTGTATTTCTTACTCTTCTTCCTGTCTCTTGTAGGGGAGCTGGAGAAGCCTTGGTGCTATTCCCAGTCATCAAGGTGTTTGCCCAGAACCCAGCTGGTTGTCACTGCCATCATTCTACTGCCTCTTGAGATTTTTTATATCTTTCCTTAGGTGACTTTAGTAAACATGACAAGAATAACTTTGAATGTATATGATACCTTTATATCATGAGTCAGTTTCTCCCAAAAATTTCTAACACAGTTTCAGTGGCTGTTATAGCAACTAATTTCTTTGCAGATTTTTCAGCATCAACTAAAATTATTTATTAATTTGAGAAATTGAACAGAACCACACCTCTCAGGTTCCAAATGCTTACAAACTAATTTTCACGGTGTTGTGAGAATTGAATGTAACAAATAGTAGGGACAGTACTGGGTAAGGAAGAATAAGTCCTATAGCAACAAGGTCCCTTAATTTTCTTTTTCTCAGGTGTCTCAGTCCAAAGTAAGTAGCTGTGTAAATGCACACATGTGTGTATACATCATATGTTATTTGTACACACAGACACATATACATATATACTTATATATAAAAATTGTGTCCCACATCTTGTAAAAGCAGGAGACCTGAAGAATTGTAATGCTTTCAGCTCCAGGGTCCCCAGCACAGAAAGGACATAGACCAGATGCAGCAAGTCCAGAGGAGGCCATGAAGATGATTAGAGTGATGGAACACCTCTCCTGTGAGAAAAAGCTAAGAGTTGAATTGTTCAGTGAGGAGAAGGAAGGTTTTGGGATGACCCTATTGCAGCCCTCCACTACCTGCAGGGAGCTTACAAGAAAGACATGTTGTGATAGGACAAGGCGGAATGGTTTCTAACTGAAAGACAGTAGGGTTAGATGAGATATTAGGAAGTCATTCTTCACTGTGAGGGTGGTGAGGCATTGGAACTGTTGCCCAGAGAAGCTGTGGCTGCCCCATCTCTGGAAGTGTTCAAAGTCAGGTTAAATGAGGCTCTGAGCAACACAGTGGATGGAGTCCTTGTCCATGGTAGGGAGGCTGGAACTGGATGATCTTGAATGTCTCTTCCAACCCAAACTATTCTATGGTTCTATGAACTATGATGAAGAAGAAATCTAAATGCAGGGGAAAAAATGGTTATAGTGAAAAAACTGACATCGGAAGGAAACTGGTAGCTGAGGCAATATTTAGAGGAGGATGAAAAGAAAGCATTATGTACCTGCTCTTACATAAATACTCAGCCTGCCAGACTGTGGTTTTCAAATTGCTTTTACTCTTCTGTGATACTCCTGCAAGAAGGCTCTGAGCATATTCTGTAATCTGCTCTTTTTATTAGGAGAAATATTGTAATACTCTTCACCTCTGTGTTAATCTTGGATTAGTC
Source organism: Acrocephalus scirpaceus scirpaceus (assembly GCA_910950805.1). NCBI lineage: Eukaryota > Metazoa > Chordata > Aves > Passeriformes > Sylviidae > Acrocephalus > Acrocephalus scirpaceus. The sequence continues at coordinate 22,507,161 of OU383777.1, forward strand.
AGCCAGGGAACAACAGTGTTTCTTCCTCTTGTTTATGGGCTGTATTTTCAGAATAGAATACCAGTAGAAGTCCCCAATTATTCCTTGAGAAAATTTCGTAAGTTCAAAGCAGCCCACCAACAGTTGACTTAAGCTCAATTGCAGCAGAAATAAAAAGATGAATCAGTCCTAGATTGGGCAAGAGGGAAAAGAATGCACCCACAAGAAAGCTAAACCAGCAGAAAATCATCCCTGGCTGGGTTTGGAGTGAGGGAGGCCATAGTCCACAGAGGCCAGGTTTGCAGTCTTCCCTCCCACACCTCAAGAAGTGGGGAGGAGAAGAGTTTTGGGTGTTTGGTGTAACATCTGGTCAGGTTACACCACACACCCCAAACTCTCCTCCTCCCTTACACAAACTGGCCCAGCTATGGAACCCCCAACCACAGGAAGGCACCATCCTTGGGACATCCACAGGAGAGGAGGCTGAGGAGGTGTCACAATTCATCAAAGACCTCCCAAAATGCTCTCCAGACTCATTCCTGAGGCCTTGCACCAGAGGACTGAACATGATGCAAAGTGATGCCACAGATCCAGAGTCTGTTGCAAGAAACTGTGTCAAACCCACCCCACTCCCACCCCCCAGGGGTGGTACCTGGGCATTCCCACCTGGCCTGAATGTGCATTAATCCCTTGGATTCTACGTTTTCCAGGGGACCCTCACCACCAAGAAGACCAGTTGAAGAGGATCATTGGGCTGCCAATGGGATGCATGGAGTGGTGATATTTTCTTTAATCTGTCTCTGTCACCATTTTTCTGTCCCCCCACCCCTTTTCAATTTCTTTCTCTTCCTTTCTCTCTCTCTCTCTCTCTCTCTCTCTCTCTCTCTCATATTTGCTATTCAATAAAATCCATACTATTGACTTTTGCATATAGTCTTGTTGACACCTTAATTTGGTGAGAGGCATTTCTAGTAATTTTGGAACCAGCTCATAGCACCTATAAACCAGGATTACAGTGTGGGAGTAAATGTTCTGTAAGGCCTTCCTGATGCTGAAACATCAGTGCGTGGTGTCCCATGACAGTGGTAATGGGAACAGATGACGCAGCAATCCCTTCAGTTGCTGAATTTGCATGTTTCACTCATGCTCCACCACTCCTAATTCATGAGAAGGGAAAATTCTTGAACCGCTGCAAAAAAATGAATCAAGAGATATAAACTGGCAATGGCTGATACCGAATTATAGAATCACTTAGATTAGAAAAGGTCATGAAGACCATTGAGTCCAAAACCAGCATCAAGAAAGGAGCTAAAGTCTGATGTTGCTTTAGCTTTGTGTGACCTTTGCTTTGATATTGCAGGTTCTGGGCAGAAACTACATGCTACCACCTCCATACCCCACCACTCTTCAGCAAGACACTCATGTGAATTTGTCCTGGTTTGGAAAGACAGGTGTCTGCTATGGAAAGCCAGAGCCTCCCTTGGAATGGAGAATGTAAAGCCCTTCCCTTCTAAATTATTATAATTTTGCAATTAAGGGGCTTTCTGGCAAAGATATGGGAATAGAAATAACAGTTCTTTACTAGAGATATTAAAAATAAAAATGTAGTAGTAAAAACAAACAAACAAACAAACAAACAAACAAGAAAACACTGACAGTCAGAGTACAGCCTGACACTCTGTTGCTCAGGGTGTTGGTAACTCTCCTGGAGTGACAGATGTGGTTCTGTTGGAGCAGAGATGATCCTGTAGAAGGGTGTAGTTTTCTCTGAAGGTCCAGTGGTGGTGAGATGGGCCCAGTCTTCTTCTGGGAGTCCAGTGGAAACAGGCTGTCCTGGTGTTCTGAATCTCAGGTTTTATCCAGGTAGGAATGCTGGGTTCCTCCCACTCACAATGGGAAGATGTAATTTTATCAGTCATGCAGTGAGTCTTAATGGCCCGTTAACAGGAAATATCCCCCTGGAGGGAGGATGGGTTGTGGAAGGGATAAAGAAAAACTTCCCCAACTGTTTTGAACAGGTGGCAATAGAATACATACTTTTCGTTACGTCTTGCATTGCAACCCAAGACAGAATTTAAACTGAGTTACAAGCTTCTGTCCTATTAATATGAACAGAATTTTTCACACACTTGAATTCAGGTATATGTTTAAGCAGTCTGTTGCTTAGCAATGAACCTGGGCTTCTGCTTATCTATTTTTGTGATCAAAGGATGCTGTGAGACAGCAGAGAGCACAGCAGCAGCTGTTTTGTACATTTAACAACTTTTTCTTACTGTTATGCTGTGAAAAGGACTTAGGGGCAAGGATAAGGTTTCAAAACAAGAATGATTCTTCTTTCCTGTCTCATGCAACATTGGCCCATGACTTGCAGAATGTTCCTGTCCTCAAAACATCTTTTTCCTCTAAAGCTGATGCTTTTCTTTTAGTATTGTGCAGTTAAGTTGTCTCTTCTTTATAACTCATTATCCAGTTCTTCTCCCAGCCCCTTTCTCCTTTGCAATTTGCCTGGCTTATGAATGTCTTTTCACTAAAATTTTTAAACTGTTTTGTCACCCTTGACTTGTTTCCCTGGAGCTCATAATTTCTGACTGTTTCAGTATGGAGGATCTCTGTTGGACCAGGGGGATCCTTACTCAGGATGGGGGTTTCTGGCAGCAATTAATCTGGGCCATCACCACCTGGAATCCTGGAGTCCAAGCTTATATGTAGGTGCTGCCCCTGCTCTCAGCAGGTCTTGAACATCACCAGTTACCTCCCCACTCTGGGGGACAGCATGAGGCTAAGCCCTGCAGTGAACTCCCCAAATCCTGTACAGCTGTCTGGGTAAACTTAGGACACTGGATTTCATTGATGATTTGCATGGTTTCATTTACCCTTGTAATCTTTCCAGTCTTTTCCCTACCACAGTTTTTATGTGCTAGTTTTAGTTCTATATTTTTCAGATTTAAACTTTTCTAGGATGTAGTGGAAGTTGAATTTACTGATAGTCAAATTTAAAGATAACATGAACCACTTGGTTTATGTAAATTTTACTTGTAGAATAAGGTCTTTCTGTTTTGGAAAAGCATCTTGCAATGTAATTATACTTTTCTCCTACAAAAAATGTCAGTCTGTTTGCAACAAGCCACAGATTTTCAGGATAAGGGTCTTTACCTTTCTAGCTTGCATCTTTACCTGCATAAAATGTTTGCCATCATATTGGAGGAATTCAAGCTGAAGCTGAATTCAAGGTGAAGCAAGGTGGTTAGTTTTGTAGAGCTGATTTTTTGCTAAGATTAATGTGTGTTAGGGAAAATTTTCTCACTAGACTTGTAGTCAGAACAAATAGAAAAGACTTCATTTTCCCTGCACCTCTGATGTCTTTTGAAATGTCATTTCAGAACTCACTAAATTTTTGTCAGATATAATCTACTATTTCTTTCAAAGTCTTTTCACTCTGCTTCTTTTAATGCTGCTGCTATTTGTGTATTTATTCATTTTATGTGCATAGATTTTCCAGTGAAGACTATCAGACTGATAATCTAGAAGTTGGAGAAATGTATTAAACACCTTGGGAAGATATGATTTTTTGCCCTCTCACAATCTCCAGTGAATGTGACTCAGACCTTACTTACAAGGATGAGTAAAAGCATCAGTGACAGGTGTCTCTTGGACCTCCTTTCAAAAACTGTGTGAGAAACTGAATGGACCCTTTGCTTTTGATAGAACCTCATTGTGCAGCAACTAGACTGGGATCATTATACATGGACACTATGGAATGGCTGTGACAGTGTGGGATAGTTTTGAATGATGGCTTTGATATAAATACAAGTTTTTTATTTCTGTAAGAAACTTCAGTTTAATGTTGGCACCCAGACGTTTGCTCAGTCAGAAGTCTCACAGACAGCTGTTTCTGTTTGCTCTAAACTCATCTGATCCTACTTACTATAACTCTAATATACAATTTTAGAATTTGTAGCATTTAGAAATAATGGCTAGATTCTGCCAGCCTAAGCTAACTAGTATTCAGATCTAAGCCTATATGGCTCTAAATTCAAGGTTCAAAGTATTTTCAGTCACAGGGTCTAAATGCTTGGGCTGTCCTACCTGTCAGAGTAAAGCTGTTGTGGAATAAAAGGCCGTAGATTCATAAGGTCAAGCTAGAACTCTCAGATTAAGACACTTAAACCTATGTGTTCACAGATAAAACTTTGCTAGTTGTTGAATCTCTCAAAAGAGTCAGTCAGTGTAGTTTCAGTCAGCAGCCTTAGAGTCTAGAGTAGTTTTAAACTGACCTGTACTTAGGCAGGACCATTTCTGCTTTTCACTCTCACTTGCCAGGCAAGAAGAGAAGGGTCTTCTATACCTGAACTCAAATACACAGAGAGGAGAAATAGGAACTACCCACAGAGCTGGCAGAGCAGATAGCAAGGACTGCCTCATCCCTTTCCCAGGAACAGGGATTTCAAAGACTGAATATGATGAGTATCCCTCTGAAGGGGAGAGGAGGCCCAGTTTGCCAAGAGCAGCAGCTCAGAAAAGAGGCAGCAGCACATAAAAGAGTCAGCAGCAGGGGACAGGATTCTCCAAAAACAGGTTTTAACAAAGGACTCAGGATCTGGCTGTGATTTCAATGTCCTGAACTGAGGTTCCTCAGTTAGGGTTAGCACACCCTAAATTAAGAGAAATCTTTTTACTCTTGTCTTCAGTTACAATTCATGAGTAACTGAAATAAGGAAAAGCGTAAAGAAACTGGAAGAATATGAAGTTGTTTAGACAACTTGTTGAATCTCTGTGGCAGTCAAGATTCCTCTTAAACAGTCCTGGGAACACTTGATACCAGAGGTAGTCAAGACTGCTAAAGAATTATTTATTTTATATATTTTTTTTCTTCCTATTCTTCAGTTTATTCTTTTAGCCCAAGTGACACAGTCAATTTTCCTCAAGTGCTTATATAATCAAGTACTATCTTATTAGTATCTCCTGTTGTTTCTTTTGGGTAAGGAGTTAACTACTGGAGTGATGGTGGGATGTGAATGGTCCACAACTCCTCAAACTGCAGGTTTGCACTGTAGGAATGCTCAGAAATCCTGGTTCATCCAGGATAAAGGATGAACTTTGCTACAGGAACTGCAAGCTTCACCTGAGTCTTCCTTGGGTCTCATCTAGCCCATACAGCTGGAACTCATCCACAGAATAATTAGTGTGAGGAGAGCTCTAGACAGCCAGGGATAAGCCTAAGATAAAAACAGCTTGTGGCAAAAGCATCAATCTAGACCTTGGAGATCAGAAGCACCCTGAGGACTTCTCAGGGGTTTAGGAGTCAGCAGTTTGGATTGGGAGCTTACAGACTGCCCTCAATCACTTCTCCTTCAGAGTATGGTAACAGGAACCTCAACAGGACAGAGAGGATTTTCAAAAAATAGGGACTTTACTGCACAGTTATAAGAGGGAAAGGAATGCAGGAGTAAGCTGCTGAAATGATGTTTAGCTAATTTAATTTTTTTTTAGTTGACCTAGTTTTTAAGCAGAAATACAAATGTCTTCTCAGGTTCCTTATCATTAAGGGCATACACAGGTTCTTTGCTGATTCAGGACCCTGTGGATGTGAGAGCTACATTGCTCCACTTATATGAGGGCAGAATTAATTCTAGTAATATGAAATTGGGGAAAAATAGTAAAGGCTTTCAATAATGGAGGTTGTGCCTCCATTCAAATTTGAATTTCGTGTGAGAGGAAAGGTTTTAGATCTACCAAAGTAATTTGTGAACTTTGGGATTAAATTTCAATTTTTTAAATAAAAATTTATTGATTGTTCCTTGCAGAAGTCAAATTCTCCTTTATTTATTGAGAGAAAAAACAACCAAATTAAATACCAACAAAAAGCAACTACAAAATAATTTTTGTAAATGTACAAGTGCATGAACACCAAATATTGTTAATGCTGCCTTTTCTGTTAGCAAAAGAATTTAGCAAAAGAAATCAGTTCAGGTTGATCTGAAACACATTAGAAAGTATTTTTTAGGTTCAGTTCATGTATAATTAGGATTGTAAGAAAAAGCCTTAAAGAAGAGGAGAATGAACTATTTTCCACAGTTCAATGTCCTCTTTTTTGTCTGCTGTATTCCTCACAGGCATTGCTATAGCCCTTTCTGCTACAGTTAGTTATGCAGGCTCCAGTGCATCTTTTTCAGTTATTAGCAATACACAGTATCCAAGCTGTCTCTCCTTTGAGCCCCATTATTAGACACAGAAGGAATCTAAGTACCCCTTTGCGCTCACGGGCAGGAGGTAATTTTGCATGCATGGCTGCCTACTTTCAGTAGGTGTGTGTCTGCTCCATGGATGATAACCACTCTGTGAGTGTACATTTCATGAGTAAAACTTAGCTTCTGATGTTTCACTAACACGTTCCTAGTTCACAAGTTCATGACTTAACCTGGGCTGGATTAAAAATATCAGTTTAATATTTTATCAATTACATTGCCAGGATACTCAGGTTACTGGAGCTGTTTCCTGATGCTAATATTCTTGGGCAATCTCTTTTGCCTAATTAGGACATTATGGAAGACCTGTACCAGGAGCACTCTCATTTCCAGCTTGGCCTTTTCACTTGTGATACTTGCCATTTCAAGATGGAATTACCATCGCATTGGCCCTATGTTCTGCACTTGAATCTCTTCTATGTAGCCTGGATTTTCTTTCCACACAGTTGCTTTCCATTTCTTCTAAATGAAGTTGGGTTGCTTGTTTCGGCAGTTCTAAGAATCTCTGAAAGTCTTTACTTAAAAGGACTTTCAATGCACACTGCAGTTTCCTGCAGCCTGATTTCCACTTTTGTCCCCATGATTTAGAATGGCAATGGTGTTTACTTTTGCATAGTACCACACAAAATATCAGAAAAGGTCTTAAAGAGACTTGTTGTTAGTGTTGGTGATACCTGGTTTGTGACAATACCAAAACATTTCACATCATTGCATTTAGAAAATATAGCGTTCATGTTTCTATTTTAATACTGACTTAACATGAGACTGAATACCCTGACAGTCACTTTGAGTTACCTGTAATGAATTGCACTCTCCTTTACATCCAGTTTCGCATTAGAGTTGAACACAAACATTTTTAAGGACGTGGGAACATAAGGAGATATGCACTCCTGTATAAGTCTGTTCCAATATGCTCTTATTTTTTGCACTGGTTATTTTGTTTTCAACAACAACAACAAAAATACAACAATAGCTATAAAATAACATCAGTGCAATTGTCACCTATTTTGAAGGATAAAATAGAAACTCTTCCCACATCCTGTTTAGCTTTTAACTCTGAGAAGAATATCAGGTTTTAGACCACAGTCTCCATGAAATCTCAGTGTAAACATTTTACCCTGGTAGCCAGCTTCTAAGCATTAATGAGCTCCTCCAAAGCCTGGGTCTGGGATATAAGCAGAGTTTCAAGTAGTTTTTGCCAGTGACTTTCCTGAGGCATGAGCCTGACAGCACAGAGAGAAGCCTTATGGACTGAAGTGATAAAAACAACAGCATAGTTCTAATGTCTACTGGAGTAAGCAAACTACTAGATAACTTCCAATACCTTTCAAAATAGGTAGAATAAACCAGTATTTTACAGCATCTCAGGTCAGAGGACTGAGTGAAGAACTGATTTCCCAGAATTTATTAGATTAAAAGAACTGCCTCTTTTCTTAATTCTCATAAAAACACCATCTATTGCATATTTTACAGTAGTAGCAACTTTGCAGAAAGTGTTTGTAAATATTTTTTTCAAACACAGTCTCACAAATCAGTACTGTCCAACATTTTCTCATGGTTAATTTAGTTTCAGCCCTCTCTGCTGTGCTGGAAGCTGCTACATTTCCCCTTGAAGCCATGGACTGATTTGAAAGGTTCCCCAGGAGTCTGCTTTGAGGGGTCTTTCTTTGTTACCTGATCCTGGAAGAAGGGGTGTTCTCTGTGTCTGCCAGGAACAACTTTTTCAATAGAGTGCTTGGCACTCCCAGGCCCTGGCTGACCCTTCCAGCCTGGCTGAGACCACTTAGCACCATTTCAGAGTGCACCTCATGGGGGGAGTATTAGACTGATGCTTGCATACTTTACCTCCAGAGACTAGATGTGAGCCAAATTTGTCAGCTTCCCTTGGCCTCAATTGTAGCACTGGAAAGATGATGGGGAAAATTAATGAAAGCTTATTTGAGCAAAAGAAAATCTTAAATTCTTAATATCAGGGCTGGAAACAAAATGTCAAAGGTAAAAAAATGAAACAGCAAAACGTGATTCCAACTCACCTCCAACCAAGTTTTCATGTCTCACATCTCTCCCCACTGACTTCTGGAGAAGAATTTCAAGGTTCAAAAGTCATGCATAGCAACAGGGTCTTCCTCTCTCCTTATCTCCATCCTTTTCTATGCAAATTAGGAATTCATTGCTTTCTTGAGGACATCCCTAACATTCTTCTAATTTTTCACTGTTGCTACAACATGTCAAACCTATGATATGTCATATCACAAAGAGAATTAAATGTATTTACATTCCTATACACCAAGCTCTTTATCTTTCAATTCCACATTTTGCATTGCAGCTCTGTCATAAGTACTTTACATTTATCATTAACTTGGGTTTGGAGGACTCTTGTTCACAAGCTCCACATAAGTGAGATTCTTAAATGTGTACTAAATTTTAAGCCCAAGAAGAGTAGTGCTTTCTTGCAGTATTTTATTTTCATGGGGTTAAAGTCAAGAAGGTTTCAAACTAGTCTCTCACACTTATGTAGCTGAAACCTGCACAGAAATAGATGTCCTAGCTTGAAAAATCTTACTTAAAGTGTCACAGATCATGATGAGATAGAAGACAGAGGACAGAGGACAAGGATGTGCACTTGGACCTCAGGTATTGAATGTCAGTACCTTCACAACTTCTGGTGCCTGCCTACACCTTGCCACCTACAACTTTGTGAACCATGAAACAATACTATTATAAAAATATCTGTAACAATGTTTTGAAATAGAATTTTTGTCCTGGGGTCAGTTATTAAGAGTAATTGTGCTGCAGTCAGCATAATATTTAAATATAAATACATGCTCCAGTATCTCATAGAATTAGGCCAAATCCATAATAACAGATAAGTGGAATCATGCTCAGCATGGATGGATGCCAGAGTACAAAAATGCCCAGTCTCAAAAGAGGCAGCCTCTGTTCTCCTGGAGACAGTATGCCATGAGGGTCACAGCTTTCTGGGGTAACTCTTTATTTCACTACTCAAACTACACTGTGGGAATATTGAAGAAAGGTGGTGACCCTACTGAGGGCATTCAGTGTTATTTAACCTAACCAAGACACATGGGCTCAGCAGGTCATTTAGCATAAACAAGCCTGAAGTTCTTAGCCTCTGTAGAGAGCACAATATCTTGTCAAGAAAAACTTTTATTCCCTTCTTACTTGCCTCCCGTATAAGCAGTCTCACAACATTGTCAAAATATATACATTTAAAATTTTGAGCCTTTAAATTGACAGAATAAAGTCAAGGCCCTGTTTTACAGTCAGTTGTATCCCAGAGTGCTGGCTGGCCATCTGCTGCCATGTACTGCAGGAAGCACAAGTCTGGAAAATGGCATTTCCAGCAGTCCTTGGGGGAGGCTTCGCTATATTAGGGTCAAACAGTTTTTTCTGGCTTCATGCAGATTATGTGTACTGGGGCATACCATGGTTCCAGTAATTACCAATTAGTTTTTGTTTAAATGACAAACATCTATGTGTATGCATATATTGTATTGCCAAGGTGAGAATCCAGAAGCAGATGGCTTCTACCTCAATTTCTACCTTTAGGGAGTTACATTCCTCCACCTACATGTAAAGAAGGTATTTTTTCAGGAACATGAATTCACTCTGCACTCTGAGGCCTTGTGCTGGTATTGCACTGCCAAAATACACCACACATTTCCATAATGCCACCTCCTGGAAAGTACTCAGTGTCTTCTTTTAGCTGGAGAAATATCACTAACATACTGGTCTTGGTAGCAAGGTCCCCCCAGATTTTATCATGGCACCTCATCTTCCAGGATTTTTCTCTCCCTTACTAGGCTTGAGATAGGCCTCTTCCAGTAGTGGTTTGGAGTGGCTTCCTGTGAAAGCCCTACTCAGGAAGGGGAGGAACAGGATTACCCCAGACATCTATACAGTCCTTCTCCTCAAAGATCTCACTGTAACCAGTGAACAAAAACACAAAACCAAAGCAGAATGCTTGATTTTTCTTTCTCTCCACACATTTGTATGCTGCAGAACTTAAAGAAAACACCTCCTAAATCCCTTCTGAATAATTTAGCTTGAAATGTTTACCCTTTGACAAAAAGGCACAAAATAACTAGGAAATACAAAGTCCTGAAACCATTCCCAGAGGCCACCATTGCATACACTGTCTACTTATTTCAGTTCCTTTATGCCAGGCAAGACCTTACGCTTTCTGCTCAGGGCACAGGAGAATACAAAAGACACTCAGCTTTCCTTCCTCATGGGAATGGGAATCTCAACAGAAGAGAAAGAGGACCAGTTCACTGTACAGGAAGTTAGCTTACAATGAAAGTAATTCTCCAGTGTGCCAAAAGATGTTCAAGATAGCTTCTCTTCTCATATAAGGAGAAAGTTGCAAAACAGTACACATTTTTGATTTTCATTTTGAGAATGCTTATGATTTTTATGATGATTAATCACCATAATCTATGACACCATCTTCTCATGACACAAGAATCTCCTCTTCTCCTGACCTCCCTCATGTAAGTATCTGAGCAACAGGCTAAATAGTAAAGTCAGAAAACACATAGTATATAACAATGTGATAGATCAAAAATGAATAGGCTTAATGTGTTAGCTTCCAAGAAACCAAAGGTCAATCTGCTGAAAGCCCCTGGGGGTGGATAAAAGTAAAAGTAATCTGTAGTGATGTGATTGAGCCAAGAGGTTGAGCAAATTGAGACACAAAATTACTGTTAAAAACTGTTATTAAAAAGCCAACTGATTCAGAGCATACAATGGAATGCAAAAGTTTAGGTGACTAACAAGAGAAAACAGAAAAGAAGAAAGCCTTCTAATTATATCTTAGGAGTAAATGAAAGGCAAACGAAAGAATGAGCTGAGTACTTACCAGGGAAGGAAGTAATGAGCAGAGAAATTCAAAGTCTTTTTCATTTCAAGTAGAGCAAAAAGTTAGTTCTTCTCTATGGTTAAAATAACTAAAATGCAAAACACATGTAAAAACTTAGGCTCAAAAACCTTTGATAATACTTTAGTTATTCTCAAATTTGGGAGTTCCTGATGAAGTGTATTATAGCAAGTCCCAAACCTGCAGTGATTTTCTTCCAGAAATCACGGCATCCAAGGAAACCTGATGGCAGGGACATTTCCAATTTTGAAAAGAGTAGAATGGAATTATAAAAACATACCATTTTCATAGCCTGGAAGAATCAGGATCAAATGATTAAAAGCAGTTTGTAAGTATTTAAAGGATAAGAATAAAATGAGAAAAAAAGACAACTGTTTTTTCAATAATTAAACATTAATACACTGCAGTTTCTTTCTTCTCCAGAGAAAATCATGTCACATACAGATAAAGGGGCAACAGCAGGATATAGCTTGACTTTTGGCTTTTGAGACCTTTCCATATGGCACTTTCTCTCAAGGAAGTCATGTATACATGATGGTTTTGGCAGGTTCACAGCTAAAAGCACACATCTTCTCTAGAGCTATTTGTCAACCATTTCTTATTATGTCACACTCCCTTGGGCTCTGTTGTGTGCTCAGTATTCAATATTTTTTAATAGCTTGAATGAATAGTTTATAGGTAGTTTGGAAAGAACTTTAATGAAAAACTGAATGAGTGCAAATGGTAGGCAAGGTTCACTGAATAAGATCTTGACCAGCCGAAGAATCATCTGATATAAAAAAGAGAATTTCAATAAAGGTGAAATTTAATATATTGCTTGTGGTGTTTTCACACAGAAAAGATTGGCAGCAATAACAGAAATAATAATTGCCAACAGATTGGCAGCAATAACAGAACGGGCTTAGAAGTTAGAAGGCTTAATAGCTTAATTCTGAATCAACTATTTCATGCTGTTATAAAAAACATGTCATTTTGTATTGTCAGGAAGGTCACTGTTCTGCTGTATCTGGCACTGGTGAGGACTTACCTGGAGTACTATATTTAGCTAGGCCATCACATTTTAAGAAAGATGGAGTTGAAGAAAATCTAGAGAAAGCAAAAAAAAGAGAGTTTAATGAACATGACCCATAAAAACTTTGGAAAGATATGGTCATGTTTAACATACATATGAGTAAATTAAAAAGGGAGGAAGGACATGAAAAGCCTTCCAATCATTTATCAGTTCTTTGTGTTGATTTGGTTTTTTAGCAGAATAATTCTGTTTTGCACTCCAAGTCCACAGAGGGTAGGGCAAAAAATAAATAGATTAACTTCTGCTTTTTTTTTTTTTAAGTACTTTAGAAATTTTTTTAAGTACTTTAAAATTTTAAGGTGAGTAAAGGATTAGAAGAGATACTATATGGTCATTGTGCAATTTTAATACCTAGAGAATTACAGGTGTGTTTAAATAAACATTTCTGATGAATTTTCCGTGTTCACTTGATCATGTTGTAATGAAGGTCCCCTTTCTCAACCTTTGAGGAAAATTCTTTCCATGTTCTGTGTATACAAATGGTTAGCAACCAAAGCAAGATCATCATGCTTCATTCAGCCCTAAAGACATCCCAATGCCTGCTGAGTATAGATGTGGAGTTTGTCCAGACAGCTCCCTGTAGGTCATTGCCTTGCTACAAGCATACACAGGCTGGCAAATTTAACAGCCAGGAACTGTCTTCTGCCAGCCTCCTTCAGACCCAGCTGTAACCCTCCCTTTTTAGTGGGCCACCCACAAGGCTCTTTCATGGCTGTTATAGACCCCTTTGCCAGAAACATATAGTTTCTCCTGCCAGCTCTGAGCCTTTCATCCCAATATCCAGGAACCAATCTCTCTTTCTACAGCCAGCTCCCAGTCTATTTAACTTCTCCCTGGTACTCCAAAAGCCACAGAGCCTCTGGCCTTCTGCAAATGTTGGTGATATTTCCCTTTCTGTACTGGAAAAGCCATTAAATTGTCTCATGGATATGCACCAAAACTGAATTAATTGAGCCTGGTGGCTTGCTGGTCATTTTGGTGAGGGACTTCAGGGAAAACTGCTATTCCCCCACTGCAGATTAGAATTTGGCTGGATTGAGAAACTATGTTGGTGGGCTAAAATTCTCTTCTGCCAAATTTGGCATCCTAAATCTGTTTATAGATAACAAATTTGATTTTGAGCCTGTGACTTCAGCATTGTAGCAGGTAATTTTAATGTTCAAAAAAGATGGGTTTTTGGGTACTGGTACAAATCCTATTCTTTGGAAACAGACCTTTAGAAAATAATTTAGATGTCCTATTTCAGATGCTCTTTACAGGTAAAACCTTCTTGAAGGCACTAGAATTTCCCAAAGCATGCTTCATGGCTTAAAGTTAAATGGAGGATTCAGGTAAGAGGTCAGTAAACAGAAGTATTAAGCAATGACATGAAAATCTGTCTTTTGTTTGAAAATTGAGGTCCTCACCGTTCTAAAAAGCTTTGAGTATAAAGATGCTGATAAGATGAATGCTTGCATTAAGTTTAGCAAATTTTAGTGCTAGTCAAGAAATGCAACTATGAAAAAGATAACTAACATACATCCTAGAGATGCCTTTTTACAAAGGCAATACTTTGCTGTTATTTTATGTTAAAATAAACAGGGCAGGGAGACTGAGGGGAAGGAAAAGGATCTTTAGTTAGAAGAATACCTGGGAATCTGGAAAATCCTTTATCAATATGTGTAAGAAAAATATGTTCATGTGTAATTCTAAAACCATTAAATTATGATAAAGCACCAAAATAAAAACATTTTGATTTTAATCTCTATGCTGAGGACTGTAACTCGGTTCGTAGGATGAAAAGCTGGGCCAGGACTTATATCAGAGCTCCACTTCTACCCACCCCAGAGCTTTCCAGCCTGGCAACAAGTGTACCTGAACAAGATGTTTTACTTCCCATCTCAGCTGAATGAGTCTCATGCCAGCAATTTTGGTGGAGCCATCTTTGTTTCAGGCCTGTGAATAGAAATCAAGCCTTCGTATACAGGATATTTGAACAAAAATCCATACATGGGAGAAGAGGGCCATGCATTAACAGCTGATGGCTTTCTAGAACTTTTGCCTTCCCATTGACTGTACTGACAGCAAAGCTGATGAATAAGAATATTAAAGTGTCGGCATGTTTTGCAGGGTCATGCTGGACAGGGTAAAGAAAAATTTACAAGCCAGAAATTGTTGTTGAAAAACTTTGAAAATGAATTGGGGAATACTGTTTGTTGTACTCCTATAATCAGAGAATCCCTCTAACCTACTTGCTGTAACATGTATGTTTTAAAGAATTTAAATCTTTACTTTTACCTGGAGTAGAAAGGGAAGAGGGAAAGTAACTCCACCAAATCACAGGAAGTACAACCTATATGAAAACTAACAAAGCACTTTCCAAATATAATCTCCAGCATTGTTACTTCTTCTTGCTCTTCACTGCATGTGAGAATAATTACACATGCACCGACATAAAGAAGCTTTTTTTTCTTTACACAATTTGATGATAACTTCTGGTTCTGCTAATGTGGTTACATTTGGTTTTTTTCCAGAGCTAAAAGTTGTAGGCTGTGAGGTGAGAAGGTATGTGAGACAGAGATGGGAGAAGATAATGACAGTTAACAGGAGTGGTAATTGTGAGGACCTGTGACCATGGATTTTATTGTGCAAGGCAGTCAGTGTTTATTCCTGAAAAAGCAGGAGAACCAATGCAATCCTCAGATGAACTTTTTTTTTTCTGAGACCATACAGCAGCTCTTGTGTCTTGATGCACATAGTGAAGATGCACATATATGCTCATAGATGTGCCTTCCAGTCTTCTTTTCCATATATGTCAATACATTGTGACTGCAACAAAGCTGGCTTCAAGCAGGCCCAGAAGTCCACATCAATTTCTATCTCTGTTCCTCCTTACACTCCAATTTGAGACATCTGAAAATTGAAAAGGGAGCCACGCTTGCTTAATTAAAAAACAGAAATGGAAACAAAAACAAACAAATGCCCTCCCCCAACAAAAAACAAAAACAAAAAACCAAAAACAAACAAACAAACAAAACCCAAACAAACAAAAAAAAAAGAGGGAGAAAGAAAGGTCCAAAATCTTTTCCTTGTGGTAGAAATATTAATATATAGGTGCTACATACTAAAGTTATCCAACAGAAATTTTAGTGGTTTTAATGGTAAACAAGACCAGGAGCTGTTTACCATTAAAGAAGCATTGTTAAATAATAATATAAAGGTGACCTGCCTAGCTACTAGCTGCAACTCCAGGAATTTTCCTTGAGTTTTCCTGTCGATCCTGTGCCACATTTGCCACTCTATGTACATATACTCCCATTCATACCAAAGGGCCTCAAACGACCCTAGGTGTGGAAGTTTGAGCAAATCATTTAACCTCTAAGGTCCTGACAATCAGATCTAACAGAAGTTTGTTTAGACTATGTTTTGAAATAATGGAGACATTTCTTCATTTTCAGAAGCAATTTATCACCTTTTTAAAGAGTAATGGAGTAAAATAGGCACCATTAAGACAGATAGTGTGTTTCTGTATTGACAACAAACTGTCCCAAGATATCAGTTGCACAAGTTTTCAACAGCTGGAGTCCTGTTTAGACCCATTCAGCAGTCTCTATAGAGAAATTTGGATTACATGTCTATATAAGAACATACTTAAAATATAATTTTCAATATTTATTTTTGTGATTTTTGTCATATTTAATATTTAAATATTACAGATGGGATTAATTTAGTTGTTCATAACTTATGATGTCTACATGTGTGCTATACATGTGCTATACACACTGCACATGTTATATTTAAATATCTGAAATTAAGAGAGTTAACTCTCAATGTCTTCTTGGAAATTTTCAAATAATCAAGGCCAAAAATTGTACATGAATACTGAGAGACACAGTGAAAAAATAACAAGGCCTCAGCTAAGAGAACATACTGAATGCTTGGGCCAGAGAGGTTACCCTCACTCCTTTCCTGACTCTGGAAATGTTCCCAAGTGTACGTGCATAGAGTAAAGTATATTACTGGAATTCTTTCCAAATACTGAAAATGAATGTACATTTATGTCTGAGTGCTCATTTGAGTTAATGACTTTTTCTTCATTCTTTGAAAAACTTGAAAAGGCAGCTAGCACTACTTGAATGCTTTCTTAATACTGGCTATATACAGTGCCAGACATGGCTGTAACTGTACAGCAAAACTATATTATTGGGTGAAAGGAGGGCAATACACAAGACAGGAACTGCACTGAAATATGGTCAGATTCTGGAAAGATTTGAGAGGCATTTCTACAAAGGAAGAGATAAATTGTTACTGGTTGGAATAATTATCCATAAATTCCACAGAAGTAAGAAAAGTAAGTTTTGTTGTGGTTTTACTCCAGCTGGTGAGTGAATACCAGTTTGTTCACCATCCTTTCCTCCCTCAGTGGGAAGGAGGATAAGTAAAAAAGGAAAAAAATGTGGGTCCTGGGCCACTCTCCCCAATTTATATACTGGACATGGTGTGGAATATCTCTTTGGCTGTTTCAGGTCAGCTGTTCCGGCCATCCTCCCTCCCAGCATCTCATGCAGATCCTCACTGGCAAAGCACAGGAAACTGTACTTAGGCTAAACACTTAGCAACAACCAAAACATCAGTGTGTTATTAACATAATTCTCACACTAAATCCAAAACACAGCACTGCAGGAGCTACTAAGAAGAAAATGAACTCTATCCTAGGTGAAAGTGGTACAGTTTTCAAAGAGATATATTTTCTTTCATAATGGCCAGTAAAGTGTTTCAAATAATTCTAAAAAATACCACAGCTGTAATGAGCCAGGCTATACAAGTTGTGACATGAAACACTAATTTTGATCAGCTGGTTTATCGTGTGGTATTGTAAGATTTGCATGTTGCAGAAAAAGAATCAATCAAGCACATTATGTAAGACTTATACAAGACACGCTAAAACACAACCAACACAACCCAGGAGAACCTGTTGATCATCCTACACAAGCAAAACAAGAAAATTGCTTGGGCAAGTTATGGCTGTGCTGTTTATCAGTATAGCTTGCCTGGGCTTATGGAAGCAAAGCAATGGTCTTGTAGGAATGGGATCTTTCAATATCAATACATACAGAGCGCAACCATCAAACCACAGCCAAAATACGAAGAGTAGATTTATTTCATTACCTTACTAAGAAAGAAGGTATTTCATTACCTACTTCAGGTGGCTGAACCACACAGGAGGGACACAGACTCCATTCCCCTCAGTTCCTCCTAGTGGGCAGCGTGGGGGGCTTGCTGCTGCCTCACCAAAGCAAAAGGCTTCATACATGTTCTGTGAGAATCTGTTGGCTCCCCACAGGAATTTTTCTCCTCCAAACAGGAGGCATAAGAAATGCAGTTTGCCCACATGAAAATTTTCAGCATTCTCAGCTGCAATGTCACTTTGAGCAAAACTATTCCTTCCTCCTCACCAAATCTACCAATTTTAACCCTGTCCTCCCAACAGACCTTGTAAGTAATTATTCACCTTTAAAAAAAAAATTACAAACATTGACTTCTTTAAAAATTATCATCCTCATATCAAAGATATAAGAAAATAAAACAGCTCAACAAGACTTTAGTTTTATTTACACACTTATACTTCACTAGGAAACCAATCAATGCCATCATTTGATTATCTGAAACTACTGACTTTTTCCAGTGACTGACTGTGATATCTACAAAAAGTGAATTGCATTCCTATTGAGAATTACTTATAAAAATATCTCGGATAAATCTAAGTAGGTACTCATCAGTTAATAATTTGATTATTTTAGCTTTTTCTCATAGTCAAAACACCCAAAAATTATTTGTGAGCCTTTTTTCTATTTTAAATTTTAAAATGAAAGCTTTTTGCAACTCAAATTTATTCACCAGATACTTCTTGTAAATAATTTTTATATCTAGCCTGCTGGCAGGAATATGCTAAATCTGAACAGTGCTAGAACATGCTTATCACGTGATGTTCCTTTCTTGCCCAAGCTGAATGAGTAAAACATAGAAATAGCTTTCTTCACAAGGAGAAATGTATTTGCTAATACTTCATTAGAAATCTGTAGTTAAACTGATCATTCTTGTTTGAAACTGCATCCAATGGGAAATAAATAAAAGAAAAAAAATTTGGTAAAGCATCTTCAATCTGATATTTTTAATGAATATGCATAATAGTGCATGTGCATCTTTGTTCAGTTCATGCACCTGGATTCAGCCAAAACCAGTGAAAGATAACAGTGAAAGAAGCTGCCGTTACATTACATTCCTGTAGACTTTAGTCACTCAGATTAATTGCTGCTGTTTCCAGGGTATGTTTACTATAAAATGTTGAATTGAGAAAATATGTTTATGCAGTTTGGCTCATAAAATCTCTCTCATGTTACCTTCTAGAACCCATAAAAGACCGATATTTGCAAAACCCTTCTCTTCACAACATCACAGTAATCCACCACTGACCTATTTTTGTATTGTGTTTCTAATAGCTGGACTGCCTTTCATCGTACAGAATAGGCATGTTTACTAAGAAAAAAATAGATGTTAAATGACAGTTTTCAACATGTCTCTAATTACCTTTTGCTATAAAACTACCACATATGATGGTGCAAATCCTTCCTGCCAATTAAATTGTATTTCCTTAGTATAGGCGTATCTTTTGTTCTTAAGCAGTTTTGAAGTAGAATATAGCAATGTGGAAGATTAAGTAAGAACATTAAAAACCCCTTAAAAATCTCCCACTACTTTTTTTTTTTAGCAACATCAATAGAGGTCAAAAAGAAGTCAGCATATATTTTCTGAAAGGGAAGCTGTTGATTTTTGATGTATAAATGGAAATACATGAAACCATGTTATTTTTATGATTTTTCCCATTCCTCACAGACTACTCCCTGAGCAATTCAACTATCATGCTATAATACATGAGAAGAATTTGCTGTCTAATATGTGAAGTACTTATAAATCAGCAAACAGATTGATACAAAATGGTGGCAAAGGTGACAATTGCAATTCTTATTTTCTGATAGCAGAAAATTTTTAAACTGGTAAACTGAAATGAAAAAATAGAGAGAGATTTCCATACTTGAAAAATGAATCTCCAAAAACAGATATTCTAAAACCAATGAAGAATTCCACATTAATAATTTCTTAAAAGAAGGGGTTGTCTATCACAGAAACAGACAGAAAATGTTTATGTATATGAAAAAGCGTATAGTGATGGTTGATAGCAAAGGTATTAGTATGAATTTTGGTGTATTGTGAAAACTTTTGGAAAAGCATGTAACAGGGCTACACTTCCTTACTGTTTCTAAAAGCAATAATTGGAATGTGGTTCCCAAGAGGTCTTGTGGTAAATCTTGCAGTAAATTAGAAAACAATCTCTGTCTATGTTTATTGTAAAGAAAACACCTATTATTAAATTACTCAGAAGAAACTACTGGATTAAGATATCTGAAAACTGTAATCATATGCTAATCTATACATAAGAACCTGTGGACTATGCCTAAATGCAGATTATAACACTGATGTGAATTTGAGACTACCCATGTGTGTCATAACCAGAACTGAACCTTGGCTTGAGTACAGGGATTTTTTCTGTTTATGTACCAGAATGATATCCAAAGGGCTGGTGATGCAGGTAAAAGAAAACTCCTTGGCCTAAAATAGATAAATTAAAGAGAAAAATATTTTTCTCCAACTGCTCTGCAACAAACCAGCATCTGAGACTGCTGGATTTCTCCAAGGCCAGAACAGCTGCCATTGATAACTACCATAAGTGGAAAGTGGTGAGCAAGAGGAAAACTAACACTGACAGAGGAATGCTGGACAGCAGGGAAGGGACATGCATTCTTACAACACAAATTTATGTCTACTGTTATATTCACAATCATCCTCATGCAGCATGAACTACATGGATTTAATTTCTTTTTTCTATTTCAGGTTTTGCAGCTCCCACTGAAGTGATTCATCAGATGCTTTTATAAAACCTCTTATACTGCAGCCAGATATGCTTCAGGTGGGTTTGCCATCAGCAAATTTTCCATATCCAAATTTTTTATCATGTCACTAAACTGTATTTATGTAGTTAGTCACATAAGGTGAGAGAATCTAGGGAAGAAATGCAATTCCTTGCTTGAGTGTAAGAAAGAGGCCATGAGTGTGGTGGGAGCTTGCACATTAATCATGAAAGATCCTGAGTTTCTCAAAGGACATTGAAGCATATCAAAGGAATGTTGAAAAGAAGGAAACCCAGATGGGGGAATTCTGATAGATGTGTTATTATTTTTTCTAGATCTGTGTATGTTTGCAATGCATGGAATATATTTATTTTTTGGGAACACTCTAAGGTGTTGCATCTGCTTATTGTGGTGTGGACAAGAATAAACCCAGAGTCTTGGATAAGGAATAGAAAAATGCTTCATTCTCTTCGTACTAAGAAAGCTTATGAGCACTCATGACTTACATTTAACACTGATATGTTCCCAGGCTGCACTTTTGTGTGATAGCAACATTCCACACTGAGCCATGAAAATCTGTAGGTAGACTTTAATACTTAATGCTTCTGAGTTATCTACGCAGAAAAGTATAAATTCTGGTTTATGAGTTCAACACCAAACCAATCTCACTTATGCAGAACTGCAATCAGGAAAGAATAAAACCAGAAAATATGTTGTGTAAGGTGATTGATGTTGATGTAAAAATTTCAGAATCAGACCTCCATTAGAGAATGTAGGAAAGGTTTTGTTTTCCTCCTCTGTCTAGAGGTAACTGTGTGTAGATTTGGACACTAGTTCTAGTGGCAGAAATTGTTATACTTTATAGAAAATGTTTTTTATTTCCCATTATAAAAATCACATTACATGAGAACATAACTATAACATGGTAAAAATCAAAAGTCTTTTGCTTCATGGCCCTTCAGCATCACATTTAAAAGTCACTGCATTACCTACTGCATACTGATGATTAGCTATTTTTAACATCATTAATAATTAACACTTGGCAAAAACTGGGAAAGGGAAACAAAATGATTCAAATGTTCTTCAGTGCTCTACTTTTGGTAAAACAGAAGATTTACTCAGGTCTGAGAGTAGGGGGGTAAAAGACTATTCAAGATGTTAATCCTTAATCCTTGCTCCAGACAATATGCAGGCTAAGTCAAACAGGAAGGTGTAGCTGTGTGAACTATTACACAAACTTTTTATCCTGTACCCAAGATATGGAGAGAAGTGTCACATCCATCCCTGAAGGTCTATGCTCTCTTTCAAAGCACTAGTTAACTCTGAACACAGACATATCAAGACAAATCTGCTTTCTGGAAAGATATATTAGAGGATAAAGACACAGAGGTGAGTAATTGAAATATACTTTAACAACACAGATATGATCTGTATGTTGCAATTTGCCCTCAAGGCCCAAGAATGTGACCAAGAAGATGCAGATTCAGACACCAGAACGGGAGGTAGAGTAACAACTCTGAAATATAGAAAGTAGTCCCTTCTGTATATATAAAACATTATTTTTCAGCCTAAGAATTGTAATAATATTTGGAGTCAGAGGTTTTGCTGTTGCAGAGGAGTACACCCATCACTGCACACAGCTGTTCATAAAAGCTGCTCTTTATTTGCAGCTTACAGAACATTGCAGG
Source organism: Acrocephalus scirpaceus scirpaceus (assembly GCA_910950805.1). Lineage (NCBI taxonomy): Eukaryota > Metazoa > Chordata > Aves > Passeriformes > Sylviidae > Acrocephalus > Acrocephalus scirpaceus. The sequence continues at coordinate 22,528,991 of OU383777.1, forward strand.
TATGTTTAAAATCCATTGTGTATGAAAGGTCAGTGCACATATTTACAGTTTTGCTGCACAAAGATTTGTTGAATGTAATTTTAGGTCATTGTACTAACACTCACTTCAGCCCAGGTCAAAAAAGGGAAAGAAGGAACTTGGAGGTGTAAGTATTATAATAAAAACAGATTGTAAAGAAGGTTAACTTTGTATTATTTATTTGAGGCAAAACTGAGGCATTGAGTCTGAAAACAGAATCTTTTAGAATATTATAAACAGGAACGAGGTTAATATAGAAATCACTTTGGAAACTTAAGTATAGCTAAAGTAATAGTGGCATTTTAAAGAATGTTTATAGGTGGAATATTCACTGTAAGATATCTTTTTCCTTTATAGGTCTTTTTCTATGATAAAGACAGTGAGGTTTAATTTTTATCCCATGTTGCATCATAGAACACTATTCAGTATAAAGTTACAATGTCTACTTAAACATTATATGCCAAAAAAGGCTCTTAAGGGAGTTACATAATTCTAAAATATCGTAACTGGAATTGGGTAAGTATTTTCCTTTATATAAGCTAAAGAATCTAAATGTCCTTCTTGAATACATTTATTGTAATTGATATGTAAGTTTCTTGGCATTGTATCATTAATATTCTCAATCTGTGATTGGATTGTTCCTCATTGTGTTCCACATAAGCACAAGGCAGTGCTTAAAACTTTTGGTGCTTGGGTTAAAGGTGACTGGATATAAGAAAATGGATGCACTTCATAGATGTAGCATGAAAATTACAGGACCACAATGACCTTTTCCACTTAAAAAAAAAAGAATTCATTTTTAAACCACAGGCAAAACCAAAAATATCCAAAAGACAAAGAACAGAAGGAGAGTATTTTTTATGTATTAGCTGACCCACAACATTAAATTTCTCTCTCCCTCTTAGGAATATCTATATTGACCAAAACTCCCATTTGTTCTCATGTTAAAGCTGTAGGAAGAAAAAAACAAGAAGAAATTAAACACAAAGGAAAACAAAGCTAAAAAACCAATTCAAATTACATAACATAGGAATGTGTTGTGTTCATGTTTATCATTAGTTTGTGGATCAGATTCTTCAGTACTGTTATTCACACTGGTATAAATGACAATGGAATTATATTTAACGATTTTCAAACCCTAAATATTGACTCCTGGTCACTATTTAGGAAAAGATACGTTAAAACCACATGATTTACCTGAGGATGAATAAAGAAAGCTATGTGGCCATCTCAGCTCCAGGTCAGTGAGTTTTGTGGTAGCCCTGCTCAGGAGGAAAAAACATATAATTAGAGCAACAGCTTTTTGGGTATCTGGGCAAAATTAATTGGTGGTCTCCTTCTCTGGAAAAACAAATACAGAAGAGTTGCTTGACTCTGACATGGCAATTGTACTCCACTGAAGCTGGCACTGACAGTTCCTAGCTCATGAGTGTAGCACTGAGCATAACAATTTCTGCTATAGAGGTGGTGTGTCTATACAAATGAGCCAAGGGAAGGGACATAGCCATGTAGACATCCACCCCTTTCTGTGTGTAGTTACAGAGAAGATTAGAAGATTTTTGAGGCTCAGCTGACTGTGGGTCCCCATGCCAGAAATCAGCTGGTTCAGCTCTTTATAACAGGTGTCACTTGCCAGTCAAGTCCAGGTATGTTTTAATTGATCCTCTAGAATCTATCTCTTGAGAGATAAAGACACACTAATCTCCTCTGTGCATCTACAACCACAACGAGACGTGCATCAACATTTAGCACACATCCATGGGTTACCAAAACCTGAGGGTCAATTTAAAGGCCACTTTATGGGTTTAGTTCCTGGATGACTTCTCCAATTATTTAAAAAGCTTCTAGTAAAGCAAAAACTTAAGTGATGACCTGATTCTTCATTCGAAGTTCATAATTTTGCTCCACTTCATGAGGATCATATTTCATTTAAAAAATACATATAAACCAAACCCTTCTCTTTTTTGTAACTTTAGTGGTTCAGCCCTTTATAGATGAAGTTTGTATCTCTGTTCACCTTCATATTAATTTCATAGCAAATTACCATTTCAGAGGGCATAAAAACAGACAGTATTTTCTTTTCCCACCCTTTCAAGTTTTTCTGCACTTATTGTGAAATATGATCAAGTAGAGAGAAGAGACAGGTTCTGCTGCTTAAATAGGCTTAAATAAAGCATACTCTGCTTCTTGGGCATTGTTATGTTCTTTGTGCTTATTCAGTGATACCCCAGGGTTCTCTCAGTGACAACAAAGTCTGTGGTCTGGCAGGCTTCTGTTTGAAAAGGGTTAGGTTACTTCAAGTAAGAAAACGTTGGGAAAGAAAAGAATTTGACAAGAAAAAGCTTGTTTCATATAACTAAGTGCAAATTGCTAAGGCTTGCATTCAACTTAAATGTACCCTGACTTGACGTGGAATGCAAATACACATCTATATCTCTATATCTACTTACACAAAAAAATAGAATAACATATATATATATCTTTTCAGGACAACTGAATTCAATTTAAGTCTAAGCACAGATCTTATTCTGAATGGCAGCACATTTTCCTAGCATTATCTTCTTCCAAAACACTATCTTCCTGGAATAAGTGTATTAATTTGGGGGGGGGGGGGGTTTAAGGTAAACAATCACAAAAGAAGTCTACAAAGACAGACATTATAGACACCTGTTTGTGAAAATAATTTTTTCTTGATTAGAAGCAATGGAATATTATGCACTACAGCTAAGGAAGCACCAGAGTGAACAGTACATATAAAAGATGGAGCAAATGTGTTTTAAGAAAGATGTTATGGGATAGGTTCAAGAATCAAAAGCTATGAAAGTTCGAATTTATCTTTAATTGCAAGAGAAGTCTAAAGAGGTTGATCTAGGTGGTGAATTGTATCCAGGCATTAAACCCGCTTATTGACAATCACTGGTGCTGGGATTTAGTCACCTAAATACAAGCATCTGATGCATATATTTGTAACTATATCTACTTTCCTATGTAATATTAATTGTACACAGAACTATGGGAGTCCTGTCTGGAGCAGCAGCTGGTAGCCAGTGCATCTCAAATGACAATAGCTACCTCTGTTCAAGTGACAGGACCTCTTTCTACATAAAGGAAGCTATGTTGTCATGTTCTGATTAGGAAATTAAAATATGTGATCAATGTAGTCTAGTTTCTTTGGAAATAGAATACAAGTGAATATGATCCAATTTGGCACAGTCTTAGATTTCAGCAGAATGGCTGATTCCATCAGTCTCTGAGTAGCCTTTGACTGCTAGCCAAAAGCTCTGCTTTTAAGGTTCTAGTCTTTTACATCTTCTCACACCACATGTCTGTTTTCATGGACTCTAAAATAAAGTTACAGTTGATATACTCTGGGGAGTACAGTCTGGCCAAGTGTCCACAAATTACTTTGTTTATCTAATTTTAAAGCCAGTCTTTACTATCTCTATGAATTCAAATGCCAAAGCTAATTTATATGCAGACTTTAGTTATTTCTTATGTGCAGATACTTTTATTGATATTTTGATAAATTATTAATTTATGTATTAAAAATCTAGATGTTCAAGAGGTATAATGAAAATTAGTTATGTTGCCATATTTGAATAATTTGAAGATGCATTGCTGTCAGTGTAACTTAAAAATTTGATATTTTGTTGTAAATGATAATTATAAAATAGACTAAAATTCATCCGGTTGTGACAGCTTCTGTCCTGAGCAGAATGGATAGCGTTATTCTCTATAACTGGAATTTTCATTGCTGGTAAATTAACCTTAAAAAGGAGGCAGATATCTAAACAGGTGAGAGCATTCAATGGAAGCTATGCTAGGACATGAAAAAAATGATAAGGATGGGGTGAGGGCTGAGTGGGCAGGGTCAGCACCAGTCCCACACTGCAGACAAAACAGTGTGGGCAGAGAGAAGGAAGAACAAGCAGAAGTAATACATGCAGACACAAAATAATGTCAGAGCCTTAACACATTACCAGACCACAGAGCCCAGGAACTGGGAAGAAAACGTGGAAATGGAAGAGCCTTAATGAGACTGTGATGACTGGTTGTTTATTCAACTACAGCACAAAACTCATTAGTATCAGCTGGCTACCCCTGTGGTGTACTGTGACAGACCTCACCTAATTGCTTGAGTTCCTGGAGATGAAAGATCTCTTCTCTCGAATAAGCAATGATCTAATTAGTGCATCTGTGTGCAGTATTTCTGGTTCTATATTGTTCTTATATTTTGGTAACTATATAATGTGATATCCAAAGGCAACAGCATTGAACTCTTTGGACAGTTAATATATTTTATTAGCCTTTAAAAAATGTTTCTTTGGAGCTGGACTGCCATGGGAAATTTTAATAAATCAAGGCACAGATTTTGTATTCTGCTTTGACACAAAGGTGTTCAGGAAGCTGCAAATGAAATGGATTCCTAAAACAGCATTTTTTTGAAAAAAGTTGGACTTGTAGATTGTTTAGGGAGAATCCCACACAGAATATGAAAGAACCAGAAACCTAGATAAAAATGGTTTTCTCAGAGTACTTGTCTTCCTTGCCATAGAAGAGTAGAAGAAATCATGAGATGCCCTCTGTAAGATATCTACAATGAGATTCAGCTATGAATTTATCTAGGATTCCTCAGGTGCAAAATATTATGTGTGACAAAACTGGAAAATATCTGGATTTAACAATTGGAACAGAAAAAGTACAGGGTGAATGACAACAATAAAAATGGGCAAGAGGAGAAACGTTCTTTCAGGCAAAAGTGACTGGCAGGATATACCTTATATGTATACAGGAAGGTCTTTTTCAGGCTTCCTATGTAACTCATCTCACTTACTTTAGGGATGTTTTATGCACCTAGGTACTGGTGAGTCATTGGACCAGTCTGAGCTTCAGCATCTTCAAATATCAAAGTAGAAAATAATACTTCCCTGTCTTGCTAGAATGTTACAACTCAAAATTCCTTAAACACTGTGAACTCCAAGGTGGTATAAGTACATGGGAATGCAGAGGATGGTCATTACCTTAATTCTCTGTGTTGTGGGTGTTTTACCCAGAGACTTATCTACCACAGGTATTTCTTTGATAAGCTTGTTTGAAGTGGTATGCCAGAATACCTTCCAGTTTGCAAGAGAGACTCTTCGTATGCATTTTGGAGCATGCCAGAACACATCTGAAAAGCAAAATGCATTTTCCAGGTCATTTCAGATCACAGAGCATCTACACAAGGCATAGCTGCAGTGCATACACTACCTTTGCACTTTCATCCCAACAGAATCCTTTATTATCTGTTAGCAGGGGGACACAATGAATCATGTCCAGTTTCCATGGAGCAATAGGCACATTGACTGGTGAGGTACAATGGATAGGGCATGTGGCTGACTGCAGCTGAAGCCTCTCTACAGCCCCTATGCAATTTTCCCATCAGTTGGTAATTCTCCATAGCTGATGAGAGGGAAAGAACCTGCAGGAGCTGAAGGTACTTGATACGCATTTCAAAATTGTGTATTTTCTCAAGTGGTCTGCTCCTGCCCATAGAATTGCTGTATGCAGATGCAAACCATTAAACCCTCCCACGTCTGGATCAGAAGATCCCTTATCTTACCTGAAATCTCTTTACTTCCCAATTTAGGTTTACTCTACCAAGCCCTGCTCTTGCTGAATTTGTCACAGAAAGATCTTTACCAACCACATTAGCAGATCTTTACACCTACATGAGACTTAGGAGAAGTTCCCACGACCTGATTAAACACTGGACTTCACATACTTTTAGGAACCTTCTCTTGTCCTTGATTTAAGTGTGTAGGAGATGGTTTACACTTGTGAATATAGTCCCTTCCAACCTTTATCATTCCCTGATATGTGTGACTGTTGTCCTCAGCCTCAAATAAAAAACCTTGTTCAAAAGAGAGTAAGTAGCACAGTGACAGTCTTGTCAGACAAGTAGTAGGCTTGAGCAGAAGAGCTTGGACAGCTTTTGGGCACTAAAAGCACTAAGTACACTGCCTGTAGTAAGCAATAAATTCTGCTGATTCGTTAGGAGGTGCAACCCCTATCACTTGTCTTGTGAACAGTCTTTGGGTTCTAAGGAGGAAGAAGAAAGTATAAAAGTCCCAGAGACGTTGTTGCCATAAGTCAGTGCCATAAGCATCATTGGAGTAAGATTACCCAGACTTGAAAGCCTCAAAAAATAAATATTCTCATGCTTGGGGCAGAAACAGTGTTTCTGCCTGTTCAGCCACATATGGAGACATGATATCTTAGTAATTCAGTAATTCACTATGGTATCAAAAGGGAGAACTGTCATGTGAAAAGGGGAGATTTCCTTGACCCTTAATAATTGATTTGTCTGTCAGTGCCTTAGGACAGCCAAGACCTTTGTGCCTGACCAGTTTGTCAGTGTCCCATTATGGGAACCCTTCACTGAGCAGTCCTGCTGTATCAGAGGGCGATCGAGTGACTCGTTCAGAGAAATGCACCAACAGCATAAGGAAGATCCTTCAGGGGGTCTTCCCACTTCACGACCCCTCAGCAGTTCTTCCTCTTTAATTATGTTCTCTGCTGCTAGAAATTGCCAGCACCTGTGAGGGACTCACACCAATTGTTTATGGAATAACACTATTAATATAATTGGTGGTGATAGTATCTGACTGCAAAAGTGTATTCAAAATAATATACAGAGAAGTTCTAATCCCCAGTAAGAGTATTCAGCATGCATAGAATATAGTTATTATCCAATAGGTGTCCCTATGGGAGAAGACACGTTCAGCTCATCAACTGATCCCAGCAGTTGCAATGGAGTCTTGCCTAAATTTGTCCCCATTCTTTACTTACTTTCATCCTATTTGTTTATGTTTAGGTGGAGCTTAAGTGACTCTAGTCATGAATACCTTTTTACTGATTGGAGTAAAATTCCCTTCGCTTTTAAAGATATAATCAAAAAGAGTATAGGGCACATACCCAGTGAGAGGTGCTTGTACCTTGGAGTTGGGTAACGTTGGGATGGAGGTGTGTGTAAATATTACCATTAGGCTTTAATGAACCATGTTCATTTGAGGAGAGTGATTCCACCACAGCTGTTGGCTCAGCTTCCCCTCTCTCCCTGGCTGACTGGTGTTATGCAGTTTATCAGCTGCAAAGTACCATCCAGTTCCCCTCCATACAAGGATTTCAACAGAGCCTGTGTCTCAACTCCATTCCATCTCCCTTAGCAGGTGCTTACAGTTGTGTGGGGAATCATTGTGGTGCATGTCAACCACATTCCATTGAGGGAGCAGCAACTGTATTTAACCCTATAATTTCCATACCCTTATAGCTTCTGTTCAAATGTGAATATGTCAGCTTCCTCTACTCTTACTCCCAGCCATCTTTCCATGGGGTCTACAGACATCTTTTCATATTAGTTTTACCTAATCTTCATGTATTAAATCCATTAGTTCCATGGCATATATATAAAATGTTTATAACTAGAGGAGATCTGAATCCTTCTAACCTTGTTGCATGTGCTTCTTTCTACTGAGATATAAACAAACAATGGCTGATTAGTAGTGACTTGAGTTTATATGTGTCTTGGTCATAGATGTAACAGCTAAAAAGGACCCTCAAACACAGACTGGTCTTTCTTTTTTGACATGTTTGTCCAATCACACTACACAGTTTTATCCCTCCATCTAGCACTTGTGCTATAAGGCTCATGTGATGATGCTGCCAAATGCCACTCTTTCTTTATCAGAGAAACAGTGGTATTTGTAGAAAATTATTTGCAGCATGGCTTCTCAAGCATTGGAAAAGATTGAAAAAATGTTTAGGTCTCTTAAATTAGAAGTACCCATTTAACCAGTATCTTTCAGCCATAGAAAGGCTTGGATCCAAGTGGATCATTCATGGAGTATTCTCAAAGCATGAAGCTGCACCAGGATGAACAATGGCTTAAGCATACTAAATTTTTCACAATGAATGCTGCAAGTTGGTAAACCACACAGGACTGTGAGCAACAACTGAAAAGCCCTGGCTGTGTGATGAGAATTAAAGAACAAGCAGAACTTCTGTCACTGTGGTATTTATTGCAGCAAACTACATCTTTAAAATTGCTTGTTATCTTGGGAATGGCTGTGGATTAGTCTGCCAGATTTATTAAGGTAGGGGCACTGAATGCATTGTGAGAAAAATAGAAGGCAGTCATCAAAAGTGTCTCCAGAAGGAAATGAGCTGATTATCACATTGAAAATGGCTATTTTGTCTCTCTGAATTCTGGTCCGAGAAGCAAGCTTTCATACTTATTTCAGGTTTAAAGGCACAGATGATTTATGCCTGTCAAGATTAGCCTAATTTCCTGATGTGTTCATATGTCTCAGTGAACAGACTGCCACTTTACAGCAATTGAAAACTACGTCTTGGAACTTTACAATAAAGCTGAGGCAATGAAAAAACAAATATGACTTACAAGAGGAGAAATTACCGCTTGGTCTCAACCCTGAATTTTTTCCTTAGTGAAAATTAATTGAAAAAGTATTTTGACCACACCAGTGACATTGAAGAGCAATTGCCTACAATTGGTTGGAAGTTTAATGAATTTCATTTTGACAGTAAAACTAATGGGGTTTTGATTGTGTAGCATTTAGCACAGATGACATCCTCCAAAATGACTTTTCAGGAAAGGAAAAGGAAGCAGCGATTGAATTACGTTGTGACAGTATATTCAGTGTCCCCAGAGTCTTTTGGCTGAGAAAAAGGAGAAAGTTACCAAGCTTGATACTAGGCTTCAATCATCTTGATACCTTGTATGTATTATAAAAATGTGGGGTTTTTTTTCTTTCTCATTTGGATGGCTACCTGGAATCACTGCTGACGTGAATTTGGTGACAGAGTTTTATCCTTTACCATAAAGTCTACCTTCTCATGTGCTTGTCTGAGAAGGAAGAAATCTGGCTCTGACTCCTGAGCAGAAGAGTAGTTTGAACTCATATATCCATATTTCAGGGGGCTGAGAATGTGCACCTGGAGGCCAGTGATCATGGAGCCAAAAGAAGATGAGGCATGAAGAAATGCAATGTTAACCTGATGCTCAGAGTACTTCTCTGGGAGCAGAGCCCTTACACGCTTGTCCCTCAAGAGCAATTCTTATCCTGAAACCAGACTCTCTTTAGCTCTGTTAGGTGTCTTGGTAGCTGAAGTGGACAATGTATTTATCTTCCACTCATTTAAAAATTGCAGTCTATTTCTGATGGAGCCCTTGTGTTGGGCTTATTCCTGATAGACAGAGCAGGTTGCAAAGTGTTGTTTGTTCTGATTTTGGTTTTTTTGCTTATAATGCACCATCTCCTAGTGTCACATCTGTGAAACTTATTTGCCAAAATCCAGTCCTTGTGCCTGGTTTTTGTTTGACTGGGTTGTTTTTGTTTGTTTTTTTTGGTTTGGTTTGGTTTTTTGGGGTTTTTTTTTTGGTTGGTTGGTTGGTTGGTTTTTTTTTTTTTGGTTTTTTTTTTTTGGTTTTTTTTTTTTTTGTTTTTTGTTTGTTTTCGTTTGTTTGTTTGTTTTTTGTTTTTTGGGTTTTGGGTTTTTTGTGTGTTTTGTTTTGTTTTGTTTTTGCCAACATGTGAACGCTCCTTTGTCTCTATTTAAGAAAGCCAAAGCAGTGACAAGTGCAACAATACAGCTTGAAGTCTAGTTGAATATCTGTAGTGAAGCTTGAAGCCAAAGTGATTTTTCAATTTAACATCAGCTAGGAGTGGTTCACGACTAAGGAAGAAATAGCAAAGGGAAGGAGCTTTACTACACTCACTTCATCACATAACTAGCTATTTAACTTCATTGTAGCAGAATTCTCCTGGTCTGCCACTGTTCAACTCTGCAAGGGACAACAAATCACAGTGAGCTCATCCAGCTCCGAAATGCCACTTCTGACAAGTGATGTCCTCAGCTAGGCTTACTTCCCCATGAGGCCAGAAATTCAGATCTGTTACACTCTCAGGACATGACTCTTATTTTTAATAGTTTTCAGACAGGCACAACAGCAATATGTTTGCACAAAGGGCAGTTCCACTCTGTGCTTTTCACCTGTGTAGATGAGAAAACACTATTTTTGTTATCGTATTATTTGGCCTTTATGTATATTCTTAAAAGCTGCTTATTTCATTGCTTAAGTATTTTCAGTGCCTTGCAAATGAAAACAGAATAAATTAAAGTACTAAAATCTTTCTCTCTAATAACTTAATGGAAAACAAAAAAAGTCTGATGTAACTCTATGAATGAGATCCAGGATTAACTGACCAGAGGGTCAAGTGCTGTTGTACTGATTTTATAATGTGAATATTCTCTGAGCTTTGTACCTAAGTATTTATACAAAGAAATTTGGGGATATATCTCAAAAAAAAAGAAGCATATGATTTCTACCAAACATAAGCAGTGCAAATGCCAGTGTTTGAGTGAATGACACCACATTTCAGCTTGGACCCAATTATAAACTTCAAAGACTCTTCAAAGATCCTGAAATCTGTGTTAAGACAAAACCCCTATTTGAAGTCGGTACCTATAGGGAATTGGAGGATATTTATATTAAAAAAAAACACACTTAAATTATAAAAGGAATGGCCTATTTTATGCTTGAACACAGCTCATTAGAGAAATCTCTTAATGAATATTTTTCAATCATCTAACAGAGAAAATCAAAGCACATAGGGCATACTATAAGATCTGCATGGATTGCTAAATACTCCAGTGGACATGCACACTGCAAATTATGTGCCATTAATAGTTTTGCGCTCATTCATCAGCATATGATTTAATAATAATTTTTGTAGTGAATTTCTGTAGTATGTACAATATGGAAGAGAAAAAAATACATGAAAGTAATCACCATCTCTGCTGCCCTAAAACAGCATCTAAGACAGTTACATAATTAATGGCAATTTTTTACAAATACTAATGAATTTTCATCATCAAAATTCCTTAAATAGTCCTGTTTGTTTCTCTGATTTATTGAATTTCTTTATATGAAGAAAAACCTAACATGTCTGAGACAATTACATAATTAATGGTAGTATGATTTTTACATTTACTAATAAATTTTTAACATCAAAATTCCTTAAATATTCTTTTTCTTTAATCTATTGAATTTCTTTGTATGAAACAAACTGTGCAGAATTTGACTCCCTATCTTCTCTCGTTCTGAAATTTACATATTTTTTTCTTTAATACTCTAGGTTCAAATAAAAAAGGATGAAAGCTGGTAGTAGTCTCGTGGCCCTTTTCTTACAACTGGGCTCTGTAGGTTTGAAAGTTCTCAAGGCAAGGGAAATACAAAACATCTGTGGATGAGTCCCTGACAAATGAGATAAATCTATATAGGGCAGCCCAAGGCATATTAAATTATACTAATTATGCATTTGTTTGAATAATATCTACTTTAGGTGTGCTCATTGTGGAGAGGATCCTGAAGGACATCTATATGAGAGGAAATTTATCAAAACCTTCTGAAAGCAGACAAAATCAAGACCAAAAATATTTTGAAAACTCCTTAGAGATTTAGGCTATGTCAGTTTTAGGCTGAATTTCAGCTTTCAGAAAAAACTGAGCTCCTGAGGTTCCAGCTTAGATACTCTGAGTCATTGGAGAATCTCAGAACTGAGACAGAAATTCTCTTTGCCATAATACATCGTCATGTGCAGAAAGTTGGCATGTCTTCACAGGGACTGTAACACGGGACATTGTTGTTTCTATTGACTATGACGTCCTATAAATAAATTAAATTTTATGAGGATATGGCAAGATATGTATCAGCACACAAACATATGTGCAGAGTGAGCCATTACTGTTGATCCAGTTTCTCCTTACACAGCTCCTGAAAGAACAGTGGGGGTTTTGAGTTTCATAAACTTCTGTATAAAACAAGAGCTAGACAGCTGCTGAATTTCTGTGCAATACGTAGCATGGGATGTATAGCCTTATGTGTGGGAGTAGTTCAATATGACAAAAGTATGCATCTTCCTGTGCACTCTCTTGCTGTAGGGAAGAATCAACCTGTTTCCCATGCAGATGGTACACAGCAGCTAAAATACTAGTAGCAGTGTAACTTCAAATCTTCCCTTCAAATTAAGTGATGCTTTCTCCTTCTTGGCTGGGACATGAGGCTGATGGCTAGCTCCACAAAGTTGAGGAGAAGAGGTAGTGAGGACACATAGGCTGCTGCTGCAGTTCCTCATTGTATGGCTGGGAATGTGATCTGTGCCAGCAAGGATGGGATGAGCGTGGAAGAACCCTGTTTTCCCTCTTTAGTCCTCTATTTCTCTGATTGGAAGAATGGAAACAAACATACTAAATAGACAGAAAAACACTATTTCTTCTCTCTCCTTGAATTTTTTTGCCAAAAAGCTATTAAAAATTACTTAACATTCTATCTTTTAGGGAAAAGTAATATACACAAAATTATTTTGACTTCTTTTCTGCTGTCTACCTTCCCAGCAAACAAATCCAGGGAGTGTGTGACCAAATTATCTCTGGTAGAGTGGACAAGTCATAGCAGCATTCTCATCGGGGCAGATGTCCTCTCTTCCTCTTTGAAAGATATAAATTCCTACACTAATTTGAGCCTTTCTGCTCACATTCAGACATGTTCTGAATACCCAGCAGACTCCTCATACTGTGTGCAAATCCTTTATCACTGCCTACTCTTCCACTGTTTGATGCCAATTCTAAGTGACACATGATCTCCCAGTCTGTCTTCCCATATTGTTTAAGGTTACCTATAGTTGCTGCCTAATGACCACCCACATGCATTACATCTTCCCCTTATATTCAGTTTTATAAATGCCCACCTGGAGTAGTGTGTTGCAAGAATTATGCCCACTACATGGTTTTTAATCATAATATGATGAGTTGGGTACACCATCTGCTTACTCAGTATATTTGTTGTCTGGACTGCTCTAGCAAAATTAGGACCTGCCTGGGGTGGGTCATTACTTGGCTACTGAGGCTGTGAGGGAGATCACAAAGGATAATTCCACATCAGGCAAGTGCAGCATACCCAAACTGTCTGCAAATGAACTGACTCAAAAATTGCCAGGGTTACAGCCACGTCGGAATGATGCATCATCCCAACTTGCCCCAGTGGAAAACTATTAATTTATGCTTCTGGGAGCCAAGCTAATATCTCTACAAGACAGTGCATGGTACTATTTAAATATATTTGTTTATGTAGCCCTGGTGCAGAGATGCCTACACAGCACTGCACAAATTGTACAGGTATATTGGTATACCATATATATGTGGCCCATTTCTGGGCCATCTTAGGAAAATGTAAGTTTTATTGTTCAGAAGGTGGGAGGCCAGAGAAAGGCCACTACTGCTGATGGAATGAACGAGTTTGAAAAGGTGTTGCACTAGACTTGCTTCACATGGCAGCAACTATTACTTCACCCATCTTGACCCTCTTCTGAGCAATAGTACCAGCAGCACCAAACCTAGACTGCCCTGCACACAGTAGACAAAATCTTGACCATTTTGCAATATTATCAGTCTGCTGCTGCTCTCGACAACTGGCCACAAAACCTGTGCCTCAAGTGGCTTCGTTTCTCACTCAAAGATTGCTGCATCCCAGCTTCCCTGGGGGTGGTACTGCATCAAAGGAAAGAGCAAAGCTGGCTTAGCATAACAGATGTGCAAATTCTGACTTTGCAAGAAGAATAATAGCTGGCGTGTTCCCACTCCAGGACATGGTGCAGTTCTTCACTACCCTAGACTCAGGCTGGTCTCAAATTGTACAGCATAACCCACAAGCTGTAGACTCCATAGGAAAGAGAAGGCTTCTGGCTTTTTTCTGTTTTGTACAGTGCCAAGAATACCAAAGGCTTCCATAAATAAAAATGACAAATAAAAATCTCCCAGAGTTTTGCTATGGCTGCCAGGTTCTGTGCTTGAATGTGATTTTACAGGAAAACTAGTTGTGAATGGTCTTAACTTCTCATGGAATGAAACAGACCTTGCAATAAAATAGAAGATAGGATATGCCTAATGCTATTTCCACTCTGTCTGCAAGAAGAAAAATGAATTTGCCATTAAAAAATCAACTTGAAAAGAACTATCAAGATGTGCACAATTTCAAATAACCATGAGATTTTGTTCACTTTGTTTCCTCTCCTCACACTATTTACTAGTTCCACTATTTCTTGTGACACATATGAAAAAGAAGTTGTAATAGGGTCAACAGAAATTTTTCATTCTTTTGCAAAGTCATCAATATTTTCATCTCAGAAAACTAAAATCACAATGTTCAGTCTGGCAGGACCTTGTCACTTGTGCTTTTACCCAGAAATAAAAGAGCGCTAAAAGTTTTACACTTGGTAACCCACAGCCAGACTTAGTGGGAAGAAGGGAAACCTCGATGCCCTCCCTACCTCTTCTTTGTCTATTTCTTGTGGGTATGGGACGGAGTTTGATTATTATGGCTCCAAAAGCAGCATGACTTCTGTTGGTGAGGGAAAAGAAGGTCAGATTTCTTGGCTTTTCAATTCCACCTTATATGTAGAAAATGAGACATAGTTTTAAGTGATGTGTGGTGTGTTTGGGGTTTTGGTTTTTTGGGTTGGGTTTTTCTTTTTAGAAATCATGAAAAATATTGGGGAGGGAGATTGGCATTCTCTTCAAGCTAGATTTAAAGAAAAATTCTTTTCTCTTTTTTTTACCTCTGTGCAAATCAGGATTGGCTTTGCATTTCCCCATTAAATATAACAGGCTCTGATCTGCAAAGAAGAGATCTTATATTTTACTGTCTATCTTACGGACAATAAACCTACTGTATATGTATATTTAACTTTTATATATTACTTTCCTTTATTATGTTGGTGTTCTTGACTGTCTAACTAAATTGTCTGTAGTGATAGAAATAGACAAGTCTGTCCAGTTCGTATGGCCTAAAATCAGGTAACCTGAAAACCACATCCTCTTTCCATTTAATATTTAATAATAAATATCACATTTTCCATCACTTTTCTTCTGTTATTTCAAGTGCAGCTGAAACTCGAAAGTTTTGGGTTGTGATTAGCTTTGAAATCTCACTTCATCTCAATTTGGAGTTAAATCCAGGCTTTGTTTTTGCATTGGTTAAACAGGTGATCTTCCCCTAATACCTTCTATAATTTGAAAAGTTTATTTTCAGGAGAAACTCCACAAGAATTCTCTAAGTTAAGGTTTAATTTCAGATCATATTGCTTCAAGTTTATGTTTGTGTTAACCCTACATTAATCCACCACACTATCAGGAATGAAAAATCAGGTGTATTTGAAATTGTGCATCCCACCATGTCATGCTGGGGTAGCATTTTAATTAGTAACATTTCAATATTTTGTACTATGAATGACATTAACAGTAGTTCTTAATTATGGCAGATTAATGACAAAAACTTGCAGTGTCTCCTGGTCTTAAAGAATTTAATGGTTTCAGCACTTCATTTTGTTTTCTGTTGAATGCATCATTTCATCAGAGCATAAATGGAGAACACTCATGTGGAAAATAATATGAGCTGTGATTCACAGTCTCTGATGGATTTAACTACAATGGCAAAAGAGGTTACTGCCTCCAGCTGTCCACCCTTATCCTGCAGGAACGATTAACAACCCACTGCAGAGTGGGTACAGCATGCAGCATGTCTGCTTCTGGCAGAGCTGTACCATGTAAATCATCATCAGCTGGGGTTAACCCTCATTTCTGAAGAGGTGCTGAATTTGGAAAAGATTGTGAACCACAGCTCTCAGACAGGCTTTTCAAATAGTTCTAACTGACAGCTGCCCTTAATGTTTACTAATATTTTCTGGTCATGAGTATCAAATATTGTAGCTCACACTCTTGATTCACCTGAGAGCGTGAGAAGTGGGCCCATGTGAACTCGATGAGGTTTAGCAAGGCCAAGTGCAAGGTCCTGCACCTTGGCTGGGGCAACCCAGGTGATACAGGCTGGGGGATGAAAGGGTAGAGAGCAACCCTGTGGAGGACTAGGGGATACTGGTGGATAAAGGCCTGGCTATAGGACAGCAGCGTACACCTTCAGCCTGGGCTGCACCAAAAGCAGTGTGAACAGCAGGTTGAGCGAGGTGATTTTGTCCTTCTCCTCTGCTTTTGCGAGACCCCACTTCCAGTACTGCTTCAGCTCCAGGGTCTGCAAGGTAAGAAGGATGTGGATCTGTTAGAGTGAGTCCAGAGAAGGCCACAAAGTTGATCAGAGGGTTGGAGTACCTCTTCTATGAAGACAGGGTGAAAGAACCGGGGTTGTTCAGCCTGAAGAAGAGAAGGCTCCAAGAAGACCTTAGCACAGCCTATCAGTATGTTATGGGAACCTATAAAAAAGGTGGGGACACCAAGGTGAATTTTGCTGTTACCTAGATGGTTCCTAGTGGGTTGTTTTATTTTAGGCAGTCTTTCCTGTGCTCTTGTACTCCTGCTAGCAGCTGGATAATGGAGAACTGAGAAAGAGGAGTTGTAGTGAAGAATTTTACTGTTTACCAAACCAGAAAAGCTAAAACATTTGAGGTTTGTTTTTCTTCCAAGAGGGGAATAGGCCTCAGGGTAATAACATTAACCCTAGCACTGAAAAGGCTGAACTTCCTGTCCAAAAAGCACACATCCAAGGCAACATGAAGTCTTCTATGGTTTTGCCTTCTGCTCAACTAAAGGTCAGGCAGAGTACAGGCTTGTTACATAAAATGAGCTGTTGACAAAGACTTTTAAGCCCAAATGTCAACATTAAATATCTTCACTTGAAGAATGCTCAAATCTGTTAGACAGGGTGCAGTAACATTTGCATGTTGATGGTGATAGCAAATCCTTTCTCCTCTTTGGATTAAACATAAGAGGGCTGCCTCTATCTGCCAGAAAAAAAATCATCCGGCTGATTTCAAAAGACATACGTGTTAGCTGTTGCCCTGAATCTCCCTCAGCGCTGCTCTAAACCATTTTGGTTGCAGGGTTTTGCCAGTACTTAGTGTGTGTGGCAGAACTTCCCAAGGCATCAGCATGTTGGGAGACCTGAAATGCTCACTTGACCTCCCCATTATGGTTTCAAGAGGATTTGTTAGGGCATTTCAGTTATGCAGAAACCACATCAAAAGGAAGCGCACAGTGAGACATCTCTTAGACCACATGCCAGTTTATACCATCCAAAGGCAGTCTATGAATAAATCACATAAAGCTGTAGTCCTATGGCTTGTTTTGACTGTTACTAAGCCAAGCAAATAGATTGTCTCCCTTCTTTTTCACTCAGCTGGTAGAATGGCACGTATAATCACTCCATGACCCAGTTCAGTCAAAATGATCCAGGTTAGCTCACACACTTAAAATAGTAGGTTTTTTTCCTAACCTGTTTCATTTTGATTGAATTGGGTTAGAGAACAATTATGTACACATATCAGAGGGGGAGCATGGGAAGCAGGGGGGTTAACCTTTAGAGAATACTGTGAGAAGCAGCTGGGACTAGGAACCTTTTTGATCCAGATCAGCTGAACCCATACATGCAACAGAAACCAAACTCTGGCACAACAGGAAATTCCGATGGGATTGGGTTTTCATCTGCTGTAAAACATCTTAGTTCCTTTGAAGTTGAGAGTGATACATTCATTTACAATACTAGAGACACTGTCTCCTGTATATTTCTGAATGGTTGAAAAGTGTTTTTCAGCTGTTCAGACTGGCTCTCAGTACTGAATTCCTTTAACTGTTGCAAATATCTGCAAACAGAAAAGATTAATCTCAGAAAAGAATCCCACGAGTTGGTCTCTGTGGGCTCACTTCTTTCAATCATCAAGAAATTCGACTGACAAGGTTTCTTAATTGAAACTAAAGATAAGCTCAGCTTTCCAGTCTGCCCTATTCTTCATTAACTATAAAAGAAAAAGTTGTACAGTAGAGGAAGAGCAAACAAAACCAAAGAGTGCTTCTGAAGACTAGAGAATTCAACCCTTTAAGCTTGCTTTTTCTTTGTAATTTTTTTCCACAAACTCCCCAATATAAATTAAATAAAATGGGCTTGCTAAGTGTTAAAGAGGTTGACTGCAAATTTGTGCACTATTGCACACGTGCTGACTACAAATACAGAAAAACAGAAGAACTAGAACCTGAAATCTTATGTTTTTACGTGAATAAGTAAGTTGGCGCAGCTTGGTAATCCTTGCATTTCTTGGCTGTGAAAAAGAGATACCTGAGCTCTGTATATTTGTCCACAAGGCAAGGAGATCCTTACTTCCTTCACTCAGTTCACTGGATGCTCTGGACTTTCCCACCTTTGAAGAATAAATTAAAAGGAACAGAATGGTAAAGAATGGTGTAACTCTGATTTGAGTGGTCAATCACCAAGAAAAATAAATAAAGCAAGCACTCCTCTCTATAGCAGTCCATCTTACATTGTTTGATACATGCAAAAACCAAGGATCTAAATCATCAAAAGATGGTATGTGGGTGGAGAAGGATGGGCTGAGGTTCAGGCAACACAGAATAGGGTGAAGTTTTTTTCAAAACCCCAAGTCTTCACCTGGTTTCAGTCATCTGAGCTGCTCAATTATGCTAATATCTTTGGTGTGTATTTAGCTTTCAGTGAGCAGGGAGATAGTACTGAGATGGAAGTTTTGTTGGAATGCAGAGGGTTTGGGTGTAACAAAGGAGACTGGAAGGAAAAACTAAGACATTTTTTAACTATTCTGTAGAAAAGTGGGTGTAGAAATGAGAGGGGAAATGTGAACGCACAGATGTGATTGGAGATCGAGGGCACAGAAAAAGTTTAAAAATTTGGTTAATGGAGTTTGAGAGAGATGAGGTAGAACTGTGTTTCTGTACAGAAGGGCTGTGAAGAATGTACCACTCTACAAAAATTTTATGTGATGAGGCAAACAGGAACTAGAGATAAGAGATGATAATGGTGTTAAGAAAATAAGATTAATCACCTCATCATGAGGAACAATCAATAGGCAAGAGTCAAAGCCACATTTCATAAAGTCATGAGCAAAGGGTTGGGTTGTTTTTTTTTTTGTTGTGGGGCAGTCAGGGAAGAATGAGCTTCAAAGAAAGACTGCACTTTTGAGAGGGATTCCACATGATGAAAATGACAGCATAAAAGGAGCAGGGATGGAAAAATGGAGTCTTATATTCGAATTATGGGCACTAGAGGTGGCATCCACACCCACATTATGCATTCGGGATAGGAAATTACCAGGTACAGCCCAGCATGCTCTGCATTATTAACTAATCTGATCAATCCATACTGCTGACAGTAGAACTTTTTATTTTGTCAACAAATCCCACTCACTGATAGGGCAAAGTTGTTGAGATATCTCAAAATAATTCTGTGCATGTTCTTTATACTGCAGGGAGTGGTAGAAACATTCCTGAAATGATTTATAGAGGTGTTTGGATCAGGCATGCTGCACTAGGGGATAATATTATACAGAAGTTCTTTTTCTGGCTTTTTCCAAAAGTCACCACAACCTCATGTTTGAAATGCTGACAAAAGCATGTTGACTTGCATGGCCTCAGGCTCCTCCTCTAAATGTATTCTAGATATAATTAGGTGTATTTGGCCTGTAATTATGTCTTTGATACTGAATTTCTGTTATTGATTGCCTTTGGGTGTCACTTAGCTTCCCTATCCTTTCTGTCTTTTGGTCTTTCATGTTTAGAAATAGATATGGTAATATTTACCTGCTTTACTTGAGGCATCTTTAGGAGGTGAATGCATGGCTGCTCATGAAGCTCTTTGAGGATGAAAATATTATGTACATGCTAAATAATAGCTCTCTGGGTGTGATGGAACAGCCCAGCCTCACTGCTGACTATTCATATTCATTTCCAATGCATTACAATTTGGACTTCTAACACACTATAGAAAAGGTTGTATACAAAATGAATGTAGTAGTTTTAGTTGTTAATGCTCATATAGCTGTATTTATAAATGCTTAATTGTTTCACATGGTAATTACATAACTGAGCTTCTGAAATCTCTGTGATGAAAACAAAAGGAATACATGAAACTTTCTACAGGAAAATGTTTCAGGAGGGATCTGACTTACAGACATGTAGGCATATATTACAATGGTAAAGTCAGAGATGAGGAAGATTTGCCTAGTAAGTTTTCTAGAGTTAAGATTCGTTTAACTGACATTTTAATGTAACTGAATTTCAGGTATTTCTACGAAATACCCACATTTTTTCTAATCTTCTGCCTAATTATGAGGCAGAAATATTTTTTTCTTTAAAATCATGATCCAGTAAGAAAAGCCCTGTATTTGTTTTCATCTAGTATCCTATATCCAGTGGGGGCTGTGAGCAGCTAGTAGCCAATCATTTGCTGTACCCTTCTCCTGGCATCCTTGACCTCTGACCATCCTCAATCCAGGAGGCTCCCTGAGTAGATTTTGCAGTCTGTAACAGACTTTGCTTCAGGTGCTTATCTCTCCCCTAGAGCCCAAGCAAAGCTTTTGCATCTGTAAAGAACACATATTTCCTTTTCGCTGAATTAACATTGTCCCAGCAGCAGTCCAGCCACAGCTGCACCGATTTTCCCCATTACCTCTGCAGGAGTAAAGTGTATTAAATAGAGGGAAAAGAAAAACAAGCAAACAAACAAACAACCCCAAGCAAATAAACGTGAGAAGGATGCACCAGTAAGTAAACTTCTCTTGCATTTTTCCATAGTTTTTCTGTTAAAGTAAAGGGACACTCAGAGTGAGAGCATGCAACAGTAGGCCCTGTGGCTGTTCGAAAAATCCTTCTTGTAAAAGAATTTCTTTCCTTCTTTCTTTCCTCCTACCTACCTTTTAAGAGAAAAGGAAATAATTTTATTTGTCATGACAATCATCACTAGTCACACATTTTATGGCATTCTAGCTTCTATGTAAAAATGTAATTTTACAAATAATATGAATTAGGTTCCATTTTGTACACTGATCCTACACTGAGAGAGAAGATGCGTAGCTTTGTGGAATTCAAAACCAGATTAATATACTTTTATGATTAATTAGGAAAAAAAAAGGTTTGAATTTATTTACTGTTTTACTCTTGCACATCAGCTTCAGTAACCAAGGTATCAACTCCTGTGCTCTGTCACACCAGAGTGAAAACATACAAGTACCCTGATAACAGCTTCCATCCCATTTCCTATATGATTTTCTTTCTGCTAATGCACTGAGTTACTAGTGCAGTACTAATGAAATCCATTTATAGACTGTGTTGTCCAAATAGTTGTCTGAGCTTCTCACATTCTATTCAGTTCCATTTCTATGAGATTAGTGGCATGTTAATCAGAGTGATATCCATAATTTGCAGAGAAGTTCTAAATTACGAATAGCCATGGAATTAAGCCAAAACACAACAGTTGTGATGCTTTCTTCTTCTCTGTCTTAATTGAAAGGAAGGCAAGAAGATGTAGAAAATCAAGATAAAATGATTCTCATAGAACAATAGGTATCCAAAAAGGATTCTTCACTGTGTCTTCTTTTTTTTTTTTTGTTTGAGGTGCATCTTACGCATAATATAATGTCGAAAAGTACTGCCTCAGCAAAATGTGACTAACTTTTGATTGGGATAAGTCACTTCTCACAATCGCAGAATAGTTTGATCATGATATGTATTGCAAAATAGGCATGTCAGTTCTTTCTTAGTCAATTCTGTTATTCCATGGCCAAAGGGGAACATGCCTCCTCCAGGTTCTCAAACCATGACATTTAAAAAATTACATGAATTCCATGGTGGTTGAATGCTGTATGCTTAACTAGAGTGATTGCCTCTGAATCTGTAGGCAACTTTAAGGGAGGATTCACATTCTGATATTATCTGTCACTCACGTTGAAGTCTACCCCTGCTCTTTTCGGGCTGGTAACTTTAATAGAGCTTTGTGATAACACTGATAGTTACCTTTAGTGTAAGAGCCTAGTGATTAACAAAATGGCTCAGAAGACAGGATGAATTAAGTGAGGGATCTGTGCTCCCCCAGTCTAAAAAGCATGGATCCTCTAAGAATACCTGAATCCACAGCATTCCATGAGCTGAAAATTAGGGCATCCCATCTAACTTGGTGAAAGCTGAGCACTACTGGGAGCAAAAGAAAAGGAAAGTCTGGATCTGACCTCATGATTATGGCCTGTGCCTAGAGGAATGCGCCTAACTTCATTTTCAGCCTCGGTTTTGTATCCACCCATCAACAACAATCCTCTTAAAGTTGAGACAAATAGCCTTAAATTGGACTAGGGAAGTTTCAGATTAGATATTAGAAAATAACTTTTCACTAAAGGAGTTGTTAGGCATTGGAATAAATTGCCCAGAGAGGTGGTGGAGTCACCGTCTTGGTAAGTGTTCAAGAGGTGTCTGGATCTGGCACTTGGGGATATGGTTTAGCAGTGATTATGGTAGTGCCAAATTGGTGGTTAGACTAGATGATCTTGAAGGTCTCTTCCAACCTTGATGATTCTGTGATTCTGTGATCTTGATAAAGATAGGCAGTGAAAGGAAAAGAGCAGCAGCAGGTCGGGAGAAGACAGCTCTTTGAGCACAACTAACTTTCCAGGCTGCTGTCAGGACTTAAATGCTGCCCATTTGAGTGAACAAACTACCAGGCAGTAAAGCCTCAGGTAGGAAATAAATATTACCCTTCCAGGCACAGATACTAGAGTGTCTAAGAGATTTCATGATAAATAATGAGGCGTACAATGAAGTTAGGCTCCTTCAAATGTGGGTAAGTGATGGTGTAAAGTAACTGGATATTGTCAGATGGAACCCTTTATTTCAGAGATTTTGTTAAGATTCCCTAACATGTATTGCTTTTATTTCTGTCTGGTAATAGAACCAGTTTATCACAGTGTCTTTGCAAACTACTGAATTTTTAATAGTTAGAAATCTAGAATATTTTGATTAATTTTCCTCTTTGTGATACTTCCATGTATTGGTTTTCATGAAGTGCCTCTAGAGGAAGACATGCAACTTCTGCAGGTATTAATCATCCATAACAGATAGAGTTAAAATAATATAATAAAGAAATAATATAGAACTGATTGTGGTCAGATATATTTTCTCGCAAAAATCTATAGCCTTACTATCAAAACAGATACTCATGGAGATTCATCAAAATTATTTTAATGGATTGTTATTGCAGATCACTCTAAAGAAGCTAAAAATCCATTGCAAGTTACAAAGCAGATACTGCAGGAGGGAACACCATACATCAGATAATCATGGGAAATAACATTTTAAAAGCTGCAGATTAAGGAAAATTGCTGTTTTCCATTTGGCAGAGACAACCAACTAAAGCAATTGAATTAGCAGAGAGCTGAACTATCTGAAAAGAGAAAAGAAATTTGAAGATGTCAAGGATTCAAAGATGAATTTGAGATTTTCAGCCTTTTAAACTAAGAATAGATATACGGTAGCTCCTGCCAATTAAGTAGCATGTTTTTCCAACACAGATGCACACAAAAGGTTCTGTTACTTTTAACATAAATTATCAAACTAAGCAAAGAAAATATCTGGAGATTAAGGGTCTTTTAAGAGTTTTTTAACTGATCAGCAGAATTCAAGTGTTCATGACTGATTTCCTTAAATCCTATTCTGTCTTCACATATGCTCTAAGTATTTAATTCATTTTAAAAGCAGTCCTTTTAATGTAAAGTTTAACATGATCACCGGGTGCTGTCAAACTAACATTAGAAATCATGAACTAAGTCCACTTCTAGACATGAAAATAAAGGGCTCCAAGGAAATAAATTGAGCACTGATTTAAAAATATGTTTTAATTCTGTAGTCTCTTGTCAGAGTATTAATGCTTAGGCTTGCAAGCTCTTCCATAGCATTAAGGCTCATCCTTTCAAGTTTTCTTTTTCTGTTTTAAAATAAACCTAGAGCTTTTCCTTTATGTAAGATTTTCCAGGTTCAACAAATTTCTGTAGATACAGAAAAGTACAAGTGGAAACTTGACTTGAACGTTGCCAAAGAATACCAAAGGGAATTCCGAATATAAAAGGCAGTATTTATTATACAAGTAAATCTAATTTTCTATGCAGCGAAAATACAAAATGAATGGGTCAAGAATAGAATTTTAAAGAGGGTGTTACATCCAATTTTTGTTCTACCCTGGAGGTGTCCTTGCAGGCAAGTCCTTGCTATCAGTCATAGACTTGAGTCATAGACTTTCTGAGCTGAAACGACTTTTCCCAGGAAGTTCCTCCCGTGCCAGCTGAGATGGGCTGGCTGTTCCCAACTCCTAAATCAATCTCTCTAAATAATGACGATCTCTCTAAATAATGATGATATCTCTTTATGATGTTTCTCTTCTGTCACATGCTGCTCTATGCATGTGTTCATATATGTAAAAATTGAGGAATGAGGTTTACTGATAAATTTAATACTGAAGGAGAGTTTTGTGTTCCCTAAATGTCTTTTGGTTCCTTTTTAAAAAATTTTTTTAGTTTGCCTTTTTTAATATCTATTCAGAGGAATGATATAAAGGAAAGGCAGTAACCTCTGAGAAAGAAAGGCCAAGATGGCAATAGAGAATGAACAGGTTTTTTTCCTTTTTCCACAGCAGAGAGATGCTCACAGAAAACCCACCTAAGCAGGAAGATGTATGAACACTTGTTTTCATTAGAAGTGAAATATTCATATTGAAGGTATTGTCCACGTGCTTTACGGAAGAGTAGGTGAGGAAATCAGATGAAAACAGCAGAAAAATGCATTGAGGTTAAACTCATAAATTTCAGGGGAATTAGACTTCTCATTCTTGCTGAGTTCATATTATCCACTTATTTCGTTGCAGCAACTGTTTTTATTTTTGAAATACAGTTTTCTCCTTTTTGATCACACATATTTGAACTTATGCTATTTTAGTACTTTAAATTGGAGGGGTCTTCACCTCAACTTTCTTTCTGTCCTGTTCACTCCACTACCAGACAGCATGGTCCCAGTGGATCCTAAGTCTTCAGGGCTGTCCTCACCCCAGACTGAGTCCAGAAGCACTTTGAGTCAGAGTTTCTAACCTGTGGACAAAGGAATGCAAATTAATTATAGAGAACATTCTAGGATCATTTAATATGCTTTCAGATAGAGACTACAGGTTAAGAGAAGGTACATCTTGAGCTGGACCTATTTCCTGAGAGCTCTTGTAGGACTAAAGGGGAACTAATGGCTTCTTCTGTTCAAAAGGTAAAATATTATTGTTGTTGCTTTTACTAATAATATGGTAATTATAAAAACCATTTTCTAGTACACAAAGAGATTTCCATTCAAAAGAAAGTATTTTTGCTGTAAGAAAGGAGGTTTACACTCCCAGTGTGTTTGAGCAATAGCTACATCCTGCGCTGCTTTTCTCCCTGGTGTTTGTTGGCATGTTTGTGAGTGGTTTTCTGCTTTAGGCAAAGTGAGTTTAGGGTCAGGATTCAGTTTGAGAGTAATGCAGGTGTATTTTTTAAATGTCTACATTTATATTCAATTGGCTAATCATAAATATCCAGGGTTGTTCATATCCCTACACTAACTCACCTGCTGCCCAGCTACCCATCTGGAAAGGCATAGGTCTCTCTTAGATCTTGCAAGAGACATACCAGCTCTGTAGAAGTACCTTGGATAACCTAGGGCATCTGGGACATTAGCTGACACCCCCTGAATTCTTGTCTACATCTCTCTTAATTGTAGGGGAGGGTTAGACACTCTGTGAAGGGTTCACCTTTAAATTTTAACACTGGAAACAAATGCATTTAGTAGCCTAAATTGAAACCTGTCCTGTGTTACTACATGATCAAGGGGCTGAACTGGATTAAAATTAACCAGGATTTTGTGTACATTGTTTACTGGGGGTGGGAGGGGTTACATGGTAGGGTTGGGGGGGATGGTGAGTGGGACACATAACTTAGAAAGATTGGGTTTTGTTTAATTATTTGGATTGTTTTTTCCACTTTGGTTCTAATCAGGTGGATTTCCTGACCCTGTGTATTCAGTCCACTGCAACACAGTGAGAGAGGTGCTCTAAGGCAGGTATTTGGTATGATGAATGACCTGTGCTGTCCTGAAGTGCCCTTGGAGCATCAACCTAATTGAAAAGTTTCATGACCTAGTTTCAGATCCAAAGCCCTTAAATCTGAGGAGGGGATGATTATTTTTCCTCGCTTTTCTGTGTTGTCTAGCACCAGAAAAAATGACAGAGCTGTAAGTTCATTCACATGTTTCTATTGTATTTAACAAATAGTAAAATGGTGTTTAACCACATTCCCTTCAGTGCTTGCTAAAACTTGATCCTATATGCAATGTGAAATGTAAGACTAAAGTGAAACAAAATTATAACCTGAAGGTCTATGCTCATCACAACAGATGAATAAAATGCAAAAACATTGCCAGGAGCAAGAGTGCAATACTAGGGGGTTTTTTTCAGACTGATTCACTTTTAATAAGGTAGCATTATTCATAATGCTCTAAAGGTTATGCATTAAAGCTACTTTTGCACTGAACATTCTTAAAACATACACATTAGAAGTATGAAACAAAATTAAAAGATTGAGTTTGTTTCTTTTAACACCTCAATGGTTTTAATAAAAAAATAATTGAAGTAAAATGTTAGTAGCTGACAACTAATCAAAGACATTTTCCAGTGCACTGTCTAATTGTTCCAGTTACAAAGTTATAGGTCTGCTTCAAGGCTTCTGATTTTGCCAAGCTAACACTTAGGTACCTGGTTCTTTTGGCAGTGTTTAGTTCTGACTGCAATGAATAGAGGACTTACGTACAATGAAGGGAGAACCAGCAATCTAGAAATCAGGATTTATCTGGTGTAAAGTAGGTGGATAACTTATGAAAACCCAGAGAGAAATTTGTTTTAACTTATGCCTCTCTTTTGTATATACTAGAAACCAGTTTTATGAGCTCTGTTCTTCCTCTAAGCACAATTCAGTGCCTCCTTCATGCTTCTGTAACACTGTTCAGGCCTTGAAAATACCCTAGTGGTCACAGCACCCTTGCAAGCATGGCAAAGAACTTGTCTTTCAGGCCTGCCACATGCTCAGACCCACATAAAAAACATCCTGGACAAGTTTGCTAACCACTGAGTTGTGGACAAGGCTGGTGTGTCCCATGCTGAGCACATAATATGTTAAAAGGGAGTAGAAGCCCTCTGGATGTAAGGGGATTGCCTGGGAAGGGTTCTGGTGACTGGGACACTGCATAACAGCAGTGGGCATGCAAACTCTTATCTTAAAATAGGAAAATTCAAAGCACTGAACCATGTTATAGAATTCAATTTGAGCAGTATTTTTACCTTACCTTTGTTCTTCTTCCTCTCTAAATTAAGTGTATAACCTTATAGGTTATATATATATATATATATATATATATATATAGTGTAGGAGTGTTGTTTTCCTAGACAGAAGTTGTAGAGTCACAGTAAAGGTGCCTTGATTGTTTTTTCATGTAAACAAGATATAAATGGAGGAAGTGCAGTCCCTTTACTGATACAAGTCGAGTAATTCCTTATGTTGCTATTGCTGTTCTTATTTCAAAGCCAATTGCCTAACAAGAGAAAGATAATCAAGTCTGAATGCTAAGTAGCTGTATCACTGAGTTCTTAAGGCAAATATTTTAACTACATATTGCAGCTTTTATATAGCATCCAGAAGTGTGTTAGGTACTGATAAAAGATATAGTTCCTACTACAAAGTATTTATGTAGCCTGATTATTCATGAGAGATCAAACCAAAAATCAAAAGAATGGGAAGAACAAAAGGAAGCAAGACCAAAACATAATGTGTCAATGTGTTTCTTTTGCTTCAGAAGTCTTACTAGTTTGAGCATTGTTCATACCTCTGTGTGTGTGTTCTGTTAAAAAGAAAAAAAAATGACACAAAAATAGAAAAAACCCAATGTAGGATGGGAGGGCATGTGTCTGCACAGAGTGCATACAGTAGGCAAAAGGGATGACAAAGCAAAACCACAATAAAGTGAGAGCAATGAAGAAAGCAAGGAAAGGTTAAAGAACCAATACCAGGATATAAGTCAGACTGTAAAAAAGATGAGGTCAAAAGGGGGATGATGGGGAAAGGGCAGTTGCAAGACACTCTCACATGCAAGTACTTCTAACACCAGAGCCCAGAGGGACTCCAAAGGTGATTGTTCTTTGCTCAGCTCCAAACAATCCCTACTTTAATTGTGTGACCTAATAACATGTGTGGAAGATCAAAGGTATACTACAGAAAATTATGTACAGTTACAGCCTGGAAGGGATCAAGTTAACAAATCACAGAGTCAATTAGGTTGGAAAAGACTTCTGAGATCATCAAGTCCAACCTATAATCCAACACTACCATGTCAACTAGACTATGGAACTGAGTGCCACATCCAGTCTTAAACACCTCCAGGGACCGTGACTCTACCACCTCCCTGGTCAGCCTATCTTAGTGTTTAATCATTTTTTCTGTGAAGAAATTCTTCCAAAATCTCTCCTGGCACAGCTTGAGACTATGTCCTGTCATGCTAGCTGGTTGTTTGAGAGAAGAGGCCAATGTCTACTGGCTAAAACCTCTGTTCAGGGAGTTGTAGAGAGTGATCAGGTCAACACTGAGCTTTCTCTTTTCCAGGCTAAACACGCCTAACTCCCTTAGCCAAAGTTCTGAAGTCCCTTCTCTTGCTGAAGGTGTTTTGCTCCCAAATTAGTTAAATAAACAGAAGTTGAGAGTTTGCATTTTTAGACTGATTGGAACCTGTAGGGTATGAAGTTTTCAACACCGGCTAATCAGAGCAGAAATTTTAGAGGGTTATCCTAACCCTGTCATTCCCGTGAAGAATTGAAGGCAGCAGGTACCAGTGGTAGGGCATGGATTCTCAGTGATGAACCTTGCATTTGCTCCCAGCCATTGGTGTGCTGGCTCAGTGCTTGTTACCTTCATAAGGCTTCACCATGATACAGAAGAATTTACGTTTTCTGATAGTTACTTATCTAAACTGATGTCAGTTTATTTCAGCTAAATATTTATTACTTGTCATATCATTACTAACATCATCCCTTTCTGAGCAACTATTCAGCATATCCTAGATCTTAGAAATATGCTCTTAGCCTCCCCACACTAATTATTACATATTCACAACTTCCATATACTTATTTTGATGATACAACCCCTATGTGCCCATTAAATGATTATCTCTTCGATGCTGCACTTTTCTTAAACAAACAGCTTTTGCAATCAAGTCAGATAGCATGAAGATACCTGTCCTGTCAGCTCAGTTCATCACAAGAAGTTGAAATAACCAATTAATCACTGCATCTGCTTCAAACTCCCCTTAGAGGCTTGCATTGACTGAGCCAATTGCCCTTTAAGAGTTTTTCTTTATCCCCAGGTACTTATGACTCCATTTGATCTGAATCTAATTAGGTGCAGAAGAATGTGAAAAGCAAGTCATTAAGACAATAGAACACAATCCTCAACACAGAATTTTATAGCAACACCCATAGTAGAATTATCCTAGGAATTTCAGAGAGCAGGCAAATCCCCACATTATAGTATTTTCAAAGCAATGCATACTGCTCTAGTGAATCTGGTTGTAGAAAGCTGTTTCAAATTTGAAATACTGAAAAAATGGACTTCAGATTGCATTTTGAAACAAAAAAGGTATAGGTATATATTGTGCTTTTGGACAACTGTAGCAATTCTTGCCTAGTATTTCAAGGAAAGAAATAAGGGGCAGGTAAGCCACAGTTTGGTGCTTGCCACAGGCCATCCTTGTAGCAGCAAGGAGCTTCCATTTGAGTCAGCATTAATTCTGCCCCTGGATATGGAGAATGCTTACTCAAAAGAGAGTGTAGTGTGCTTGACTGCCATGGATACTGACACTTCTTCTGGATTCTGCTTATATATTTTATTTTTAAAATAATTATATGGATAACAAAATAGGGTTTACTAAATACCATATATTCCCCTTACACCAGAGGTAATCAATACATACACCTAGACTGATAGATACCTTGGCTAAACTCACTTCTAGCTGCAAATGTGCTGGAATGACGCCTTCCAAGTGAAAAATACCGTTTCAGACTGACTACCATGATTTTAGTCCATTCTGGGTTTTCTAAAAAACCTTTATGCACTACCTTTCCAAACTCATGTGTGGTCTTTTTATTCTAATGACCGTTCTCCCCCTATCAATTGCCGAAAAGGAAGAGGTAAGGTGTCAGATTTGATAGGACTGTAGCAGAATGGATGTGATGAAAATTCTGTGCAACCTTTAAAAATGTCACAGACTCAAGAATGACTAAGTGCTCCAATCTCTAAACAGTCACAATGAAAATCAACAATTTTATTTTCCAGTTCAATAAATTATGTCTCTTAGCGTTTGGGACAAAACACATTGTGAGTGCTTCTTCTTTAAGACCTTTGTTAACCCCAACCCCTCTTTTGTAAACCCCGCCCCTACAATACCTCATATAACCCCCCATGACCCCATTTCTGCCCTCTTGCTCCTCTTACCTTCCCTGCCTCCCTGACCTCTTTGCCTTCCCCCCTGGCCCTGGCCCTGGCCCTGGCCCTGGGGAGGGGGGAAATAAATGGACTCCCAAGCTAAACAAACAGAGACCCGTCTCGTCTGTTCCCTGCCAGCAGCTGTAAACTTCCTGGACATGACAAATGAACACTGTAGCACCATGATGCTACAACACATATTAAAAGTCAATCAAACCCAGAAAGAAACAACATAAAATTCAAAAAGCTAAACATCAGATTTTAACATCTCGTTGTCTAAAATGCTACTCTTCATCATTAACCTTCTTAATCAGAAGCCAAATGAACTGGAAGGTGTTTCAACATGGTCTAGAAATTAAGAGGCCACTTACCAAAGATTAACAAAAGTGTTAGTCAAATGCCTTTCCTTGAAACTACTGTGCCACCAAGATTCAGGCATTTCAGCTGAGATAGGGTTCAATTAGTGCTCTCAGCTGAACTCAGTAATTGTGATGAAGTCCAAAATGGCATATGCAAGTGGGAAGGGGCACATGGGTGGGGTCTGCAGTTTAAAGGAGCTCTAGACTTTTAATCCAATTTTATGTGAGACTTTTGTACCACTATTTGTGTTTAAGTAACAGTTCTTCTTTCAGAACTAACATTCTACCACTGATGCCAAAATAAACTTCATCATTACCCTCAGAGCAAGTAGCAAAATATTCTAAACCTGCCAAAGACAAAAGCATGTGTCCCTCCATGGGCTACAGCTGGCCACTGGTTACAGATGACCGGGGAGCCAGGGCAAACTGTGCTGCACATCTTTGGAGGTGTGCTGAGGAGGCAGCAGGCAGCTGCCTCCTGTGTTTTGAACCAGCTGAAATTTCTGGTTATGTATTCTAATTCAGATCAGAGCACAATACTGTCAGTGCACCAGAACAACACAGACTGGCACATACACAGCTTTGTTCCCCTCTGTACTTAAAACATAAGAGACATTTGGTGGTTACTTTTACTGACTGTCTGCTGACTAGGGTTCAACATGGATGTACCCGTTCTGCCTACCAAGGCAAAACCAGTGTGTGAGGCAGATTTAGCCTGGGCATGAGTTTTCTTGCCTGGAAAGTCAGTTGTTTCATTCCAGGTGTGAATCAGGGTGTGAGCAGGTGTCTGCGCTCTGGGCTCACATGACAGCTCAGGCTATGAACCAAGATGACTGTAGTTAGCTCCACCAGAGTTGAGTCATTTACATTCATTACTGCTTCTGATCTCTGCAGGAATGTCACAGTTTTCTTCACCTGAGTGATGTCTGTGAGATTTAAATAAAATTCTAGAGGTCTCAAATTCATAAGACATATTGAAAAATGGTAATACTAGAGTTACAGTTATTTTGATATTAGGTTTACAGTTATTTCAGTCTGCTGAGTACAGCAATATTTCATATATATATATATAAAAATAGAAAAAACCTTGCATGTAGTCAGCCTTAGGTGTACAAAACCTCTGTAATTATTAGAGAGAGAAGTAGGAATTAGTTATATTTTTAGAAAACTAATAATATTCTACAACTTTCCAATATATGATGCCAACCCCTTGCTATGGTGAAACATACAATATATTTCTAGACATGAGAGTGTCCTAGTTCTGTTTTCTTGATGCTGTGCACATCAGAGTCGACTTCTGTTTTGGAAATCTCATCATTCAGTGCAGAAAGATGTTATTCTGAGTACACTGATGAAAGCCCTTTCCTCAGTCTTCCTTTCACCTACGCTCAGTTACACAGACTGAACTTTTCACTTATGAGGGAGTATGAAGCCAGTTGTACAGGGGCAAGCAAGAAACAAAGTGATCTCACTGTTCAGCTCCTCCCATGAATGCAGCAAACATCACATTGCCCTGAGGAGACAGATGGACATTGTTCACCTGGGTTTTTACTTCTGCAGGAAACAAGAAGCCATGGAGTGAAGATCAATCCTAATGATGTTCTCAGGCATATGAGAAACCTAAGTGTTTGGAGAATAAGTCTGTAGCATATTGTTTGGGTTGTTGTTGTTTTCTTTTTGCTGTGGCAGGGTTCAACTTCTCACTTCAAACTTTGGCCCTTATTTTGTAAAGAGGCACACTTCATGGCACACTTCCTTATTGGGTCTAGACCAATATTTTTGGTTGAAGTAATGGTAGATATTTGATTTTTTTTCCTTTCTTTTCTTTCTTTCTTTCTTTCTTTCTCTCTCTCTCTTTCTCTCTCTCTTTCTCTCTCTCTTTCTCTCTTTTTCTTTCTCTCTTTCCCTCCCTTCCTTTTTCTCTTTTTCTTTTTGTTTTTCTTTTTTCTTTTTTTCTTTTTCTTTTTTCTTTTTTTTTTTCTTTTTTCTTTTTTTTTTCTTTTTTTCTTTTTTCTTTTTTCTATTTCTTCTTTTTCCCAGACCTGAGTTTTGTGTATTTAATTTTTTCAGCCAATCTGACAGCTTACTGTCAGACAGTTGACTGCCCTGGAGAGCGCGGGCAGTTCCGAGGGCTCAGAGGAGCCTGCGGGAGGTACGCCGTCCCACGGAGCCAGGCCCATGTAGGCATGCCGGCAGAGCCCTCTCGTGGAGATGCCATGAGGAGCAGCATCACCTGGGGGCTTTCCTAACCACGCACCTCACGTAGTTTTCCTAAAAGAGCTAAAGGAAATTCAGAAAATGCCCACTCTTCATTTGACAGGTCTACGAGTGGCATTTGGTGGTGTAGCCAAATTGTCTAGGCGGGAGGCTGGCTTAGCCAACACTTGCTATCCTGGCTAGAATTTGTATGCTTTTGCCCTAAGGTCCTCAGTTTAAGCTGAGATATATAAGTAGTGCTAAATACTGCCATCATAGCCATGTGAATAAATCATGTCTTCTATTTCACATCCTTATGCTAGCAAAATTGCTTATGTAGGTGGAAACAGGCTGATGGAGGAGTGCTTTCATTGGCAAAGATAATTTCACTAAGCTGTGGTGGTATGTTGGTTTATCTGTCTCAACAAGGGAAAACATCTTTCTTGAGGCAGTGCCTGTGCTTCCCTCAGGGGTATCAGCTAGAAAGAGCTCTGATGTATGGATACTGACTCTAAACAACAAAGAAGGAAAACTGAGGTACTCAATTGCTCAGACTGTGTCTGTGAAGTCTCAGGGTAAATCTGCAACATCAGCATTAAGTCACGAAGGTCTTTGCCAGCCCATTTGTCCAGCAGCCTCAGTAATTCATAAGTAGAGTAAAACTACGTCTCTCTTCTTTCATGAAGAAATAGCCATGGTGATGGACAGGTATGAATATATAACTGGTTTTGCAATAGAGTTTCTGCTATACAGCAGGAAATCCTGAAGTGTAGTCTTAATCTTAGACTGTAATCCTCTGTGATTTTATTATTTGCTGCCTCTCAAGGAAGAATAGCACTAATTAGGTTATTGACATTTGCATTTATAACTGATTAAATTTTAATACCACTTACTTTGTTCTTCATCTCACTTGGTTTAATTATCAGTTCAAGGATTTGGTGAAAAGTCAATAGCTGCTTTCATCAGAACACCCTTGGTCCTTGCTAGGATTATTTTCCCCAGTATTCCTGTGGAAGCTGCCAAGCCTTGCTCTCTGGAAACTGCTGGATCATTTCTGTTATATTAAAGGCTTGGTTCTAAGGAGTTTTGAAAACACTGAAGAAACACAGATAAATAACCTTCCACATTAGAAGGGAAATGTGCTATAGGATAGTGAACTTCATATTTTCTGTCCCTTCATTTGCTGCCATTCTTTGAGTAGGACTCAGTCTTCATGATGAATGACTCCTATGCTAACCTATAAAATTGCCTGACACCTTGTACCTTCATTTTCTCTCTCTTAATATTATTTCTTGATCTCCCCTTTTACAGCTTGAGGAAGGGCAATTCACTTTTGTGGCGCTACTGGAAAAGGAGCCCAAAGAGGCTATATGGCAGCTAAGCCTTCTCAGTCACCAGGGAATGGGATCCCATTAAAACTATATTTAGCTGGCATTAGTCCAGCCTTGTGAGCTGTAACAGCAATGTTTCTGTGATTGTCAAGGGAGCAGAATCAGATGTGGGGGTTACAGAGGGTCTGTAGCCTGTACTGCACAGCATGTTGGTTTTCAAGACCAGAAATCCATGGGAGAAAAGAAAGAAAGAGGCAGAAACTGAGGCAAATCTATTAGCTGGTTATAACCTCAAGAGGTTGTAACAGGGAAACAAAAGGAAAGATAAGCAAGGAAACAGAAAATGTGAGCAACTTCCAAATGAGCTCATTGATGATGTTTGTATCATGATACAGTCTTGTATCAAGGTGCTGAAGTGGATCTTTGGATCTTCCACTGTTATGTGTCATACATTTTTCTTGGCTCCTACACAGTCAGACTTTCAGATCATCATTGATTCTATAGGATCAGGGATCCTAAGAGAGGTAAAACAAAGGGTCTGAAGAATGTAGACAAAAATAGTCATAATCCTGCGCATGCCTACTTATAGCACGTCTTGAGAGCAGAGACCAAATTCCTGTTTAACTGCTGTTCCCCAGAGGTTCTGGCTCATGCTTATGTGTGCTAAATTACCCATGCTTGTGTTTATCACTTGTCTACTATTCCTGATCCTAAAAGCTCCTAATGAGAATGCTGCTCTCTATCATTTTCCTAGTCCACAAAGTTCTGTGCATACCAGGGGTATCTACCAAAGGGTTTTTGTCAGCCACCTCTGTCTTACTATTGCTTTCCCTCTATGACTACACTTTCTTGATTTTTTTTTTTGTTTGTTTTTTTGAGTTTTTGGGTTTTTTGGGGTTTTTTTCCACTCCAGGGGGAAACATAGTGCAACACTGGTGTACATAATAAATTTGTCTCAGAGTAAACTGGGGAGTAAACCTAGAGGACACCGCCTTTAATGACCTGCCTTTGTGAATCTGAAGACTTTCCTGAAGAGCTGCTTAAATTACAAACCAGAAAAAGCATAGAAGGGAAAGAAGATGCTAAAAAGATGATTAATTTGTGAGATATCCAGAGCTGCTAACTGTATGGGCATCCTGTCTCTTCACTATTGCATCACTCCAAATGCACCCCTCATCCTCCAATTTTCTCCCCAATCCCACTGGATGGATGCATGGTGTTTCATCTCCAGCTGGGCTTAAAGTCAGGACATTGTCTAACAGAATCCCCAAGTGAAACAGGGAGATGTGGGAGCAATTTTCAGTTCCCCTTGGCAGAGGTTTTTCATCTAGGTTCCAAGTTTTTCAGGGATCATTTGAGTATGAATGCCCACATTTGAGTCTTTAGACCATACAGATTTACATAGCCTTTTCCAGGGTAGGGAAGCATATTCATATTTCCAAAGACTCCTAATCCTACAAACACTAACCCTGTTCCCACCTCACTCTGTAGGAAAACGACTGCATTTTGGAGCAGACTCATTCAGATGCCCCTGAGAATTATGGCAGCAGGTCATATCCTAAGGGAGTTCTTGGGGAAATTCTGGTCTCTTCACAGAAGCACAGCATTTCTCTGCCATTAGAGAAACAAGTGCATGAGGAAAAAGCTAACACAGATTTTTACCTGAAATTGCCAGTAACATACTTGTCTCTGGAACAGATGAGAAGTGCTTAATAGACTGAGTAAAAAGCAGCTGCCGAAAACCTGTGAAAGGTCCATGCCTTTCCGGATCACGGGTGAGTGGCATGTGAGATATCATAGAGCATCTCAAAGAGGTTTTGATTTTTATTGGAGTGGGAGTCTGATAGCAAACTAATAGAGTCTGTCATCTTCCTACTCCCAGAGCAGTGAGTATAAGGGAGACCCTCATTTAAATTGGTTTTATTCATTTTTTTAATTTGCTTACAGACTTACAGAGCTCTCTGAAAAAAATCAGGATTCTTTTTAGCTCTTGTATCTGCATTCTGGGCTGAGATCAAAGACTTTTTTCAATGTGATTTGTAGAGCGAAGTAACAAAAAGTAAAAGAAAATATAAGCAGACAAACAGAAAAAGGAAAAAAATGTTCCATAGGTAAAGGTACCTGTAATTGTAACACAGTCATTTCAGCCATGTGGATACCGCAGCATTAGTTCTGCCTGCATAGGGAGCTAGAGATGAAGATAAATAAGGAGCTGGAAGTAACATATGGGAATGTCACAGGCAGTGAGTATGGAACACTGAGGTGACCCTTTTGCAGTCATCATGGACCTTAAGAAGGAGGAGAAATGAAACATCTCAGTTACTTTTGGTTGGCAGATAAGTGCAATGCTAATCTGACAGTTGCTTTGCAAGTCCTGTTAAGGCTGTTTCAGGCTCCTGCAGCCTGTTCAAGCCTTGTAAATATAGGCAGCCTGATCCTTTACATCCTGTATAATGCAGGAGTGTTATGTCACTCCCAAGTACTAGTGAATATTAGAAGTTTCCTGAAAGCTCAGTGTTTTATTCACTCGGTTTTACTGCTAATTTAAAACATTAAATACCACAGGTTCACATGCCAGTCAATAATGGATGATGTCTAGAAGAGTGCCCACCAACAAAGTTAATACTCTTCTTAATAACAGTATTAATAAAATGTTTAAATTCTTGAAAATTTGAGAAAAAAAAGGGAAACAATTGTCTTGCTTAATGCAGAAAGTCTTAAAATCAATTAATTTTTAGGCCTACAGGTAAAATTTCTTCACAAAAGTCCAAGGAGGTCGTGGAGACATATAGGGAGGGTTGCTATTATCCTACACCTTATTACTTAAGAACAAGGTAACATCTAATCCTTCATATCATGTCAATCTAATTCTTTTTTTCTAAAGGCCAATTTATCTTTTAAAGCCCAAACTGCACCTCTTACCTTAAGCATGACATTAAGCTCAGGTGTAATCATAGATGACTCATTTAATTATCATGGTATTTGCTATAATTTTTATAATACACCACGTTTAAAGGTATAACTAGCTGAGAATATAGTTTAATGAACAGTCCAATTTTACTATAGGCAACACTCTTAACAATGCCTGTAATTCACACTACTGTTTTTGCTTTCTTCAGTTGCCAAATCTGAAGTATTTAAGCATATGTCCAGTCCTGACAGTAACCTAAAGCAATTTATTGTCATTTCACGTTCAGTGGTCCAGTCATTTCCAAAAAGAAAATAAAATTATAATGTGTCCTGAATTATAATTTTCACATGAAAATCTCCTGCATCCTGATTCTTTCGGACAAGTAATCAAAATTGGTGGTTCACTTATTCTTGTGAATGTGCCCATGAAGTTCTAGTGAAAATCTTCCTAGAGGTACACATAACTTTGAGAGCTGGCAAGCAGTGTTGACTTTCCCAACATATTCATAATTACCAGGGGCTAACTTTTCATATTAACATAAGTTCACTGCCAGGTGAATTGCCTATGCAACGAATTGCCTATGTACACGTAGGGCTACAGTTGAAGTGTTTAGTGAGAAGAGGAGACAAGTAAGCAATATTAGAAAGCCATTTCTTTATCCTCCAACACTGAGCACTGTTGAGGCACTGTAACACCCTTTCTTTCTCAGTTATATCTACTCTTGTCAGGAATACCTGAGGGAGTAAGGTGCTAACAGATGCAGGTACACAACCTATCTGTAAGTGATTCCTTCAGCAGAGGGACAAATTCTGTTTCTCTCCAATCTCATAATCCAGATGATATGATTTACTTGTATTAATCTGGATTTTTAATATTAAGAATCCTGTGACCTTTAATATGTATAACAATAATATTATTCTGTCTTTTAATATCTATGAAGCCTCAACTGCTCTTCACTATTTGGACATTACTAATAAGTCAGTTAATTAAGTTATTAATTAAGCTAATTAATTAGGTGAATATTTCGTATTTGGGTGCACTTGTACTGTAAGACAGTGTAGGTGGGAGCCCAGGGAAGTGAAAGCTGAAGGGTGTGTTCAAGACTCCCAGACACCAGAAGTGTAAAAATGAGCTGGATGTTCCACAGTCACCACCAAAATTATCCTTTCTGCACACTGTTAATGTGTTCTTCAAAAATCTTTCTTTCTTCCCCAACCTCATTTTCTCTGTTTTCTCTGCAGTGCTGAAAGAAAATAAGTGTAGAGGGTCCCTTGTAAGATTATTAATGTTAGAAGCATACTATTCAACCTCTTAATTAGTTTCATTTCCCCAGTGTGCACTCAATAATCCATTTAACCTTGAATGCTATTAGAGGCTTTTTCTACCCATCTTTCTTCTGCTGCAGCCTTTTTCAGACAAGTGACTTCACTATCATAGGTAGGACACCCGGTGTCCATCAGAGCTGCTTTATCACTCCCCTCCTCAGCTGGACAGGGGAGAAAAAAAAATAATGGCAGTCTTGTGGTTTAGGATAACCACAGGGAAGATCACTCACCAATTACTATCACAGGTAAAACAGACTCGACCTGGGGAAAATATTTGAATTTATTGCCAACCAAATCAAAGCAGGATAATGAGAAAACAACCACATTTCAGAACACCTTTCCCTTCTTCCTGGGCTCAACCTTACTCTCAAATTCTCTGTCTCCTCCCCACAATGGTGCAGAGGCATAGGGGGTGGGGGTAATGGATTGCGGCCTGTTCATCATGCATTTTCTCTGCTGCTTCTTCTCCCTCAGGAGGACTCCTCACACACTTCCCCTGCTCCAGCATGGGGTCTCTCACACAAGAGACAGTCCCCATGAACATGAGTCCTTCCCATGGGCTGCAGTTCTTCATGACCTGCTCCAGCTTGGCTTTCCCACAGGTCACAGACTCCTTTAGGCATCCACTTGCTCTGGCATTGTGTTCCCCGTGGGCTGCAGGTGGATCTCTGCTCCCCCATGGTCCTCCAGGGGCTGCAGGTGGTTCTCTGCTCCCCCATGGTCCTCCAGGGGCTGCAGGTGGTTCTCTGCTCCCCCATGGTCCTCCAGGGGCTGCAGGTGGTTCTCTGCTCCCCCATGGTCCTCCAGGGGCTGCAGGTGGTTCTCTGCTCCCCCATGGTCCTCCAGGGGCTGCAGGTGGTTCTCTGCTCCCCCACGGTCCTCCAGGGGCTGCAGGTGGATCTCTGCTCCCCCATGGTCCCCCATGGGCTGCAGGGTCTCAACTGCCTCACCATGGGCTGCACCACGGGCTTCAGGGGAGTCTCAGCTCTGGTGCCTGGAGTACCTCCTCCCACTCCTTCTTCATTGACCTTGGTGTCTGCAGAGCTATTTTTCTATGTAGTTTCACTCCTCTCTCCACTGCTGCTGTTACACAGCAGATTTTCCATTTCTTGTATCTCTTATTGTATCCTGATAGGCTTGGCCTTGGCCAGAGGCAGATACATCCTGGAGGTGGCTGCCATTGACTCTGCTGGACATGGGGGAAGCTTCTGGCAGCTTCTCACAGAAGCCACCTCTGTATCCTCCCCACTACTTAGATCTTGTCACTCAAACCCAGTGCAATGGTACTTCATATTTAAAACAGATTGTGAGAGACGCTCTAACCTTTGTGTCTCTGAACACTAAGCCCAAAATCCAGCACAAAACCCAGTCTTGGACTGAACCTTATTCCAAAACAAGTATAAATGGCCTAGACATTATTTTGATCACAATGACTTGCCAGCTTACTAAAATTTGTCTCTCTCCTAGCCCTAACCAAGGGAGTGGGCTGAACCTTAGCCCAAGACCCACAGATGTGTTTAAAAGCATAAACTTGGGAGAGGCACATGTGAGCCTTACTTATGTGCTTCTTATATTATTAAATCTGATATGTTTATGGTTTTTGTTCAGTTTAAGTTCTGTTCCATTTTGTTCAGTCTACACAGTTCTGATTTTTCTCTGTACTATTCTTATCTTCTAAATTTATGTTGTCAGCAAATTGCATTAACAAAGTGTTGTTTTGCTTCCCAGATTATTAATGAAAACATTAAGAACTCACGGCCAATGATTATCTTTAGAGGCCTTTGTTGCTAATCTCTCTGAAACTCAGCAACATCTTCTTCAGCATGACTCACACTGTTCCAAACAATTAGATCAGTTTCTACTTACCTTAATTAAATAACAATCTTAAGATCATTAACCTCTTTGTTTCCTTCTTAATTATGATTGTTTCCATGTTCATATCCTCATCTCCAACTCGACTAGATTATTTTTGTCCCTAGGAAGAGAGGAAGTCAAGTTGGAACATGGTAAACTGTGATTCATTATAACATAGCAATATACTGTTACTATTTTTTGAACATAGGGTTGGTCCAAAACAGGTTGGCGAGAGTTGTTGTGGACTCCTCATGCTTGGAGATGTTCAAGAATGAACAAGATATGTCCCTGAGCAATTTTCTCTGATTACATTTGCTTTGAGTTGATGGAGCAGGGTATGAATAGTGGATGATGACCTCTGGAAGCGCATTTCAAATGCAAATATTTAATGATTCTGTTTTTAACGTCATGATCCTTACTGAAATCAGAGGCTAATGCATCTTAATGCTTTTTTTATTTCTATTCTGCTCTCCCATCACAGTTGTAATTCTTTTCTTGTTCTCCTTCATGTA
The DNA here is from genome assembly GCA_910950805.1 of Acrocephalus scirpaceus scirpaceus. NCBI lineage: Eukaryota > Metazoa > Chordata > Aves > Passeriformes > Sylviidae > Acrocephalus > Acrocephalus scirpaceus. The sequence continues at coordinate 22,569,946 of OU383777.1, forward strand.
TAAGATTGATGTGCTTGAACTGTATTTGAAACATGTTTTTGCTTTCTTATTTTTAAATAGTGTGGAAACACGAGTACAGTTATATGGGCATTGTGTGTTCATAAAACAGTACTGTATTACTAAATAAGTAACAGCAAAATACTAATTCATGAGGTCAGAACTTGAACCATCAAACTGAGAAAGACAGGAGCTGTTGAAACAATTCACAGAAAGGTACGGTTTAAAGTAAAAGACTACAGAAATGGATAATCCTTCCATGTCATAGAAATCAAGGTTCTGTGGCAAATCAGATTTATAGCCATATGTGAGTCTCACTTTTTGCACAAAGATATGCAGAAATTCTTAAAAGATAATAAAATGCTTCTGTGAAAGAAAAGGTCAAGAGACACTAAGGAAACCAGTCTTACAAGATATTGTAGTTATTAAAGCCTTGACTATCTGTGATTCTGCAAACTGTAGGTGGAGCAGAAATAAAGTTAGTGAAAATATGACTAAGCAAATGTCCTTGTAATTTCTCTTGTTATCAGAAGTACAGAATCAACTTAAGAGCTTTTGAGAAGTTCTGATAACAAAATGGCAATTATTTCTGTTAACATCCTGGTAAAAAATCCCAGCAGTCTGTTGGGCTCTCAGAATCCGTGCTGAGTACCTGGACTTGGCTCTGTCTTGTCAATCACTTACTTAAATTTGTTATCCATCAAAGTCATCCTCTGACTGTTCACCTTTGTAGCAAAATTATGCCTTGGGAGATTTTACCTGAATCTCACTGTGCCAACTAGACCTGCTTACACAGAGATTGCTACTCTGCTGCTATTTAGAAATTTGACAGTTCAACATCATTGCAACCAGCACAAATCATCCAAGACAATGACTGAATATTGAGGATACAACACAGACATTCACCTAATTTTAAATTACTTGCAAGCACTTAAAGAATTGGGACAAAACATTTTTCTTGCACAAAATATCCTTCCATCTAATCAAGCTTATTTAAAACATGGGCATGTATTTACAGAGAAATCAGATTTTTCTTGTCACATCTTACATAGTCTGAACTTTAACTATGAAATCTTCCCAGCTCCAGGGAGAATTCTCTTCAAGCTCCATGACAAATTGCAAATACTTACTAGCAGTTTCATCCTGCTATAGCCTCCTAGTCATAGGAATTCTCTTTTAACTTTATTCTTCAACTTGACGTATGTCCCAGAAAGTTCTTTCACGACAATCTTCCAGTCAAAATCTCACCATCTGTTCAAATTCTTCTAAAAAATCTGTGATGTCACAGAAATGTATTAGATGACCTCAGAGAGGACCTCAAACTACTGTGGTCAGATACAGACATGTTTGAGGCCATATGGAACTATAAAAATGCCATCTTTCTTATAATCTAAGTCTTTTGCTTCTGAATATATTTTGTCCCAATAATCAGAGTTATTAGTTCATGATCAGGCACTTGCAAGATTAATTGTGATAGAGGGACAGATGTCAAAAGCTGGATTTCTTTTGCTGAAGTTTTGCTTGTTTACAAGGAATGTACATAAAGGTGTTTTACTGCATATATTAAGCGGGTAATTTCTTTGCTTTCAAATGTCACATTTGAACATATTGTCAGTCTGGGACAGAGAAGCTCTAATTTTGCTGCTTCTTCAAATCTTTTTTGTTTTCTGAAGGATTGTACTATTATCCTCAGCCTCAAATGCATATGGATATTCAGCAGTGTAGTGTCCTAGCTTCTGATCAGGATCTCATTGCTTTGAGTGGTGTTTTGAGTTGCCCTCTGTGGACAGACTTGATTGCTAGTTCCATTGACCTAACACATCCACCATCTGTGAACGAGCCTGTTATTCTGCATGCAGCCAAGGACCCACTGCACAGAAGCTGTTAGTACCTTTCAGCCCTGTTTTAGACAACACATTACTCAAACTCAGCTTTTACAATCAACTCGTTCAAAACATCTCTTTACATGACCTGAGGCCTGAGTCTCATGGCAAATTTTTCCACCCTCACTAGGTTACTGAAACCTCTGTAAACAGCAGGATAGATTGAATGAGTCATTCCAGTTTAATCCCTCCTGTGAAATTTTACACTTCTATGCTAATTTTTATGAATAATTTATTTCATCTTTTTTTTTGTGCCAGCATCCAGTCACTGATAATTCAACAGATACTGAATTTCACTGCAAGCTAAAATGGAACTGCACCACAAAAAAATCTTTCTGTATCTCTGTTAAATTAATCTAGATTTTGGTTCAGAAAAAACTGAATAAGTTATAAATGGTTGCCCATAATGTTCAAACATTTTATAGGTGTAGATGCACCCAAATTTAGCAGTTAACCCAAGTAGGTATTGCCAGCTACTACCTTCCTTCACTTGCACTAGGATATGTTTTCTTGGTTGTCCCAGACAGTGTGATACTGTCAATTTGCCAGTTGAAGAGGGTTCATGTAACTTGATATCACTATGGAAGGCTTTATCCTGCCCAAAATCTGATGTGTGATAGCCGGCTATTAGTCAATACCCCCCTGAATTTATTAAGAACCTAATAAGGCATTTATACTTAAATGTGTCTTTCAGAGCAATGGATCATTTTCTCATGTTTTATCTAAATTATCCTGCAAAAACCAGGACATATCTTCATTTGTTTTGTATAGAGACATTTTCTTTCCCCTCATTCAGCTCTTTTTAAAAATTCTATTATAGAAGTTCTAGAGTCCATGAGGATGTTTAGAAATAAGCATACATAACTATGTGTAAATAGCAGCAGCCCTAAATTTAGTGGATCAAAAAGTTTCTTGTTTCATTATAGAGTTTAATAGAGAAGTTAGAAATTTTTGTCTCCCTCTGTCCATCATCTGCTAATAATAAAAAAATTATGGAAATAGCGTATTTTTCCTCTCAAAACAAAATTCATTTTTTTCCTCATAATGTCCCCAGTGTCATAAATCAGAGAAAGTTACAATGGCACAGAGAGATTGTGGCAGGAACTGAGCTGCAGTGCTTAGTAAAACTCCTTAAGAACAACAGCACAGTAAAGTAACAGGGTGTAGAAGCTGCAGCAAGTCAGCAGTGGTGGAAATACTAGGGGCACAAGCTTCCAGGGAATAGGCTGAGGGTACATGTCCTGGAATACAGCATGGACGTGTCTAATTCTAACCCACATTTCCTGTCTATGACAGTTTGTGTGATCCTGGAATGTGCTAGGTAATTCCTCTTATGGTTACGACAAGAACATTGCTCTGAGGAGCACTGGATGGACGTACATCTTGACCATTTAGAGGCACAGTAATGCCCCTAGTTACCATGGCAATCAGCAAACCACAATCAGCATGGACTTGCTTCTCCCCACTTTTAACAACTCTGTTCTTGCAAGACACCCAGCACAAGTGGTCATATAGAGCCCCAAAAGTGACAGGCACCAGTACAGCACCATTTTGAGGGGCCACTTGTCTCTTTGGGACTTACTTCTCTAAATCAAGAGAAAAACTACTTAAAAACCTCTGCAACACAATGTGTGTGAGAACAGGAATATGCTGCCACTCTGAACTATACCTTGGCCTGCTCCTTGAAACTCTCATAAATATTGCATCGTTGGTAGATAGAGCAAATGTATTAGAGGTTAGGTGCTGTGAGAAAAGGAAAATTATTAATCTCTATACTGCTTTAACACAATATTGTTGCTAGCATTCAAGTATTTGCAGAAACTGAGGCATATTTGCTGTATTTAAATTGTGCAGCAGAGAACTGGTAACCATTATCATCAGTTAATGTAACACTCTGGTCTGTCCCAATTTCCTGAGATGTAAGATTATATTGCTACTTCTACTCAAGAATGACAATTTCATTGGTTTTTTAATGGTACAAAATTATACTCCTGGAGCCTTAAAGTCCCACATAGTTCCTATGTACTCTTCTATTTGAAGTAAACTGAGTAATCTCTGAAATTCTTCAATAAAGAGATATATAAACATTTTCAGACTAAAAAAATTTAAGAATTCTGTGGAGAGCTTTAGTGCAGCTGGTGTGAATGAAAATCTTTCTGCTGCTGATGGTGTGATCCAGGCAGGATGCCAATCTTGACTTTTTCCCAGAGAGAGCTTTAGCAACTTGTTATCAAAATTGGTCTCTACTTAAGCCAAAGCTTCAGAGCAACAATTCCATCTGTGATTTGAAACCTTGACTATTAATTTTGCCCACAGAGCTCAGCTGCAAAGTGATATGGAATAAAAAGATTAAAACTCTCTTTTTCCTATTACGCCCCTCACCAGAGATTAAAAGGCAGTCAGGCAGCCAGTTGATTTGACATTGATCTGCACATCTTGGGGACCCAAGAGTCACTGATAGGATTTCTCTGCCCTTGTTCTGCACTGCCTTCCAGAAATCTCTACCCTCTCAGCTGTTCTGAATCAAATGGCCCTGTTCTAGCTGATGGACAGGAACAAGTTGCAGAGAGAAAAGGAGGATGAAAGCACTTTAAATAGAAGTAAAAAAGCTTTATTGTTTATCACCATAAAAACATTGATCAAAAACTAGGTAGCACTTAACAGTCCTAAGAAACATATAAATAACAATAAAGAAAAAAGAGAAAAAAAATCTATTATTTGATGTCTCTCTGAATTAAGTAGACATTTCCACCCAGTATTAAATATTAGCAGATATTTTTAATGTTTCTATTAAATCAAATCATAGTAAGATTTCAATTAGAGATGGAGATAATCATTAGGAAAAAAGCAGAGCCCATTGTCTTATTGAATGCTTTGAAGTCACTAACATTCAAGTGATGAAAAAAAGTAAGACTGTCACAGAATTGGTTAGTATATTTGAAACAGAACTTATTTGCAGTGCAGTGTGTTCTTCATTGGCACTTGATAGGAGACCTATACAATCAAAATAAGTATTGAAGAAAAATGAAGGAATGTAAAAGAGTCTTTAACACAGTTATTTTATCCGTCTGAACTGGTTTTGGCAACCCAGATTTTAACCTATCCAATAATTTGGTTTTCAATTGCACTTAATCCCTTTTTTTTTTTTTTTTGGGGGGGGGAAACGGGGAGGGGGGGGAAGAGGGGAGGAGGAGGATTTTCTTTTTATATTACTGATCTAGAAATATTAGCTCCAAAGGAAAAAATAAGTGTGTCTCACTGTGTCCTGGGAAGGTTTTTGCGATGGCCATCATTCACCCAGCAGTAAGCAACCACTTACACTGCTCACGTGCAGTAAAAACCTTGTATTTTGTCTCTGCAAGGGAGCTAAATGAGAGCTTTAATCCTCCTCTGCTTTAGTGCAACAGTGGTAGTTATTTATAGAACTGCTCTGGTGATGGGTGGGCATTACAGATGGCTCTGTCTCACCACAGAACTAAATTAAGTAATTTGTTTCTGAAGGGGAGGTTTATTTATTGACCTCAATAAAGTTAATCTTGCTTTTGCCTAGAGCTCAACACACAAGTCTAATCCAATGGGTTCATTTCACTTTTTCTATGATTTTTACTATCTTTAAATCCCTAGGTTTGTTTCCCTTTACATCCTTGTTTAAATGTACCTCTCATTTCAGACCCCACTGCTTTAGGCACATTTTCTGGTGTCTTTTCCTGTGAGCATTTTGATTTAACTGCCTGCTAGGGAGCTGTCTAACCAGTCAGAAACCCTTAAATGTCATGGAAATAGCCTTGTGGATGAATTCCTCTTACCAGAGAGCCTGTTGCATTGAAATGGAGGATGGAAGCAGCCCTGCCATCTCTGGAGACCTCCAGTGTCTAGCCCTGTGGGCCCGCTAGGGGACTTCCTGGGGCTATGCCTGGAAGAATGTCCCCTAGACTTTACCCGCTCCCGTGGACCCCCTGTTTAACTCACATGCTGTCAGTCAACCCCAGTGCCACACCCCTCTGTTGGCCCATTGGCTGTTACACCCCTGGTTGACCATATATGGTCAGATTTCTAGTAATTTCTTTCTTCCTTGTAACCCCATTGGCTTGTGCCCCTGTCCGTTTACCCTCGTGTTTCCCTATTGGTCATTGTACTCCTTTTTCCCACCCACACCTCTCAGTGATCAGTTGCTACAATTGGCTCCACCCCCTTCTACCCACCTATAGGCCTGGACCCGCTAACCATCTGGGTCTTTGCCTCTGGACCCCTTCAGTGTGGGGATGAAATAAACCCCATTGGAACTGCAGGGAAAGGCCCTTCCCACTCTCCGTCATTGGGCAAGCTATCTGCGGTGTGTGTGTATCCTGTGAGTGAGTGCTGCGTGTCTGCCCGAACGCCACCTGCACGGAGACACTTCAGAAAGGTCGAGGAGTCACCATGGAGCCATGCTGCAACACTCCAGCACTATTTTCTCCTACCAACTGCTTTGGTGGTGTGCATTCAGGTGCTGCTGCTGAATGGTGCCATGGTCACTGCTGTGGTCTTTGCTATTGCAAAGTGACATCATGGCAGCCAGGTCTTCTCCTGCCTTTTTGAGGCAGGCAAATCTGGTCTTTCCCACATCTTCATGATTTTGACTGATTTCATGGCATCCATAGTGCACTCTGCATACTCCTAGGGTGCCTCTCACTTACCTTTTTAACTTCAGAAACAGAAAAAATAGAAATGATTCCTGAGACCCTATCCAGAACAGCATGTTATCATACAACATCATGACCCAAAATCCATACACAAAGGTAATTAAGGAAGGAAAAAACCACCACACTCCACTGAAATTCCTCACACTATATGTCACTTAATACCATGCTACAAGTAAATCACATGCTGACTAACTAAATATTTTTGTACTAAATCTCAGGGATTGGTCCCTACAATAGAAATTCAAGTGAAATGAAGATGGCTTGGGGAAACAGTAGGGCCTCATTGCAGCAGCTGTTGGTACAGTTCTTGATGTGACCATGACAAGTTCTCAAACCAGGACAACATGGTTTGCATAATAGCATAAATATAAAATTATATGTCATAGCTCACCAGAACTATCAGAACTGCTGCCTTCTTACAGAAAACCAATTTCACTCAAAACTTTATTGCAGACTAATCTGAAGCTGTGAGACGTACCTATGCCACGCGGATACTTTAGCACCTTGTCTAGTCTGGTAACCAAATACTGCAGTTCTTCAGTGCCTGGAGATATTAAATTCTATACACAATCTGCCAGTCCATGCCTAGATACATGCATTCAAGATATTTCTGCTTTTTTGCCTCTTTGTCCTTTCAGGGGAGTATATGTACAAAATGCTAAATTCTGTAATCTTGCCTTATATATTGAACTCTTTCTTTTACTTCCACAATAATTTTTCAGGTCTTCTTTTCACCATAAGAATTAATTCAAGGATCTGTTGAATGTTTAAAGGTATAGTGGGGAAAGTAGACATTTTCTTTTAGTAATATTATGGTTCCTGAATCTAGATCTTCAGTGGAAAATTAATCTAGTCCTCATAGCACCCAGCAGCATTTAGAAGAAATTGCATTTTTGATTATTTTTAATATTTAGTTCTTAAAATAGTACCACCTTTTTTTTATTATTTGGTGGTGATTTTTTGACACTCAAGGAAAAACCGGGAATTCTCTATTCCTGTCCTATTCTTCTATTCTATCTCAGGTCAGTAAGACCCTGTTGTCTTCCCAGAACAAATATGATCCACAATCTATTACATTTTTCCAAAATCCAGGAAGTTTATAGTACAGAGAATGAGATTTCTCTGCCCATTGCAAGAAGAATACTTTACAAATGTGCCTGGTTTTCTCCAATAGCTGTGAAAGCAATGTCTTACCACCTTGCTCAGCTTTAACATCTAAATTCTAGATAGCTAAACCAGAGCAGAAAAATCTGTTTCTGAGAGTAGAACAGCTCAGTTTTTGCAAGAACCAAGAGGAATTCTATGTGTGCACTTACAAAGAAACATCTTCTGTATTTTTCTATATTCTAGTTCTGTGTTTTACCTGTCGCCTCCTGCACTTCACAACACAGAATGAAAAATATTTTTTAATTGTTGGAAATAAATATTCTTGGTCGTTGGGCTGTATATAAGAAATATAGTTGTGGTTTTTTAAATTTTAAGTGATCACTGCGTTGCTATGGAAAATGCCTTTTGTGGTTGAATGTGTTTGGGTGACACAGAGCAAGCAATTTCCATTGCATCTGTAGTTAATCACTCATATTTGAGCTAATTCCAGACAGCCCTCATACCTTCATTTAATTTCTAAAGAAAGGATGTTATACATGATTCAGTTATAAAAACTATAATGTAGTTTAGATACCACAACATTTGAATGTTTTGCTGTATTGGTGGCTTGCTACTGCCATACTAGAATGAGGAATTACTAGAATTTTATCCTACCTTATTAAATTTATATTTGAGGTGAGTTTCTACTTTAAAATTATTTCTATTGGTTCTATTAAAAAGCCCGCAATTTTTCCAGGTACACAGGAACTGTTAATTTCTATTGAGTATTCAGGAGGGTCTTTACCTGCCAGAAACTCAGTGTGGTCAATGAAAACAGGTAGTTTCTGAGTCCACATTTTTTATTGTATTAAACAGAAGTTTTTTTCTGTTCTGAAGATCACATCTGCTCAAGACATAGACATGACCTCTTATGCAATAACATAAAGTAATTTTTTGCCAGAGGAAAAATGAAGCAATGTTGTGGTTTACATATTAATTTTAGTCATACATGTTCTGCCACATAAAACACTGTGACAATCAACATCATTTATGTTCTGATTGCTTAAGTGGAATCCACTTAACCCTGCCAGTGATTTTGGTCATGGTCTAGCTATTGTAGTAAAAATTCTTTGAATATCAAAATGTTGCCTTGATCACATATAACCAGCATAATTTTTTCTTATAAATTTTGGATAACCACAGAAGAATATTTGAGAAGAATATGTATACACTTTAAGAATTTTAGGTATTTTAGATTAATTAAGTGCAGAAATTTGTTGGAAGATGAAAAGTAAAAAATTTCAGGTGAAAACTTAAATTTTCAGCTGCTTTTCCTAATTATGTTTATTACCCAAAACTATTATTAAATACATCTGTAATCTGAGAAATGAGGTAATCCTGATCCCTTTCTTCTAAAATTCAGTACAAGGTTTACTCTTGGTTTCAGTAGCAATAAACAAGAGCCTGAGTAGAGCAGTTTTGCTTGGAAGTGAGGTTTGATTCTCTAAGACTTGCCCTCAACTTTTGTCAGTAATGAAGTTCCTGGATGGGCTATAAGGAAAAGGTGCATCTGTCTTGCAAAAATTGCCAAACCTTCTTCCAATCTGTTCTCTATGGATTTTGATGGTCCTGCACAATTCCACTAAGACCACTTTTCTGCTGATCATGAAATTGTGCTTGAAAAAGTCCTGCAGCTTAGATGGGGATAGACCCTACTGCCCTACTGCACAGGGCATAATGACTCTGTCACTATCTGCTCAGTATTTCTTGTTCCCATTGTTATGAGAAGGATTGCTCTGCTGAAAAAGAAAAGAATGCAGCCAGGCTATATGGTAATATAATTTCCACATTTCCTGAATATCAAAATATAGACAAGTAGATTGTGCCTGGGAGGCATTAATTAGATTCCTGTAATAGGTGCCATGGTTTTACTGAGTTCTTTGTTCTCTACTTATTTATTTATTTGTTCTGAAGTTCCTAGTTAAGCCTCAAACACTTTTCCTACAATCCTCTTGTGCATAATTACATAGTAATAGATAATTCCAGAGCAAAATCCTGGTCCCATGGATGTCACTCACAAAAATTAGGTCAATTGCCTCAGTTGTCAGAAAGCCAAGCTAAAACAGCCTGAGCCCTGAGCTTTTGACCTGACCCTAGATATGCTTTTAACATCTCAATATGTATGTTACTTTCTACCTTCATCAGCATCAAATAATAACCAAAGGTGGGCCAGGTTTTGTTGTTCAGGTGTGAGATCCAAGGGACACCCAGCAATCTGGTAGGTGCTCAGACTGCACAGCAGGGCTGCCAGAGCTCCTCGTGAGCAGGTGCTCATGGAAGAAAACTTGAGAAAGTGGAGGAAAGACATAAATGACAAGATTTTCAATGGGATTTGCATCTTCTTTTCCTGGATTTGATATCTAATACTTTGTATCCCTGTAATAAAGACTTGCTCACACAAGCTTTAGAGGATAAATGAGTTTTCAGTAGTGAAGGAGGGTAACAATACTGGTTATTTAAATGTACTTCTGCTTAATTTTCCTTTAAAGACTAAAGAATATGAAACACCACCAGATTATTCACATATTAATCAAGTATTTTGCTTATCTGATGTTTGCAATGCTTAAATCTAAAATCAAGGGAAAAAATCCTCAGAATGACCTTTTTTCTCTTGAAAGACAGTACAGAATAACTGCAAAATATGTTATTCTGGTAGGAACTCTACATCAATAATGAATTAGCTAAGGAGATAAAGCATTTACTGTTTCCATGCCTATTATTTACAGCTGTGATATTTAGACCACACCCTACATACAGTGGTGTGGCATGGAACATTCTTCTCAATAATCAGCAAATTAAAATAATATCAAGTCATTACAGAAACTTACATGCACAATCCCTCTCACCCTAAAGACTGATATGCATTTGCTCTATCTTTCCTCCAAAATCAACATTTACTGGGGACATTAAAAGATTATGTCCCTATAATCCATGGCAAACCATTTTCCTTCAAGCCCCCTCTACTGTCGGATGCACTGTAATCCTTCTTTCACTTTATCAAATATAATCCTCCTTCTACATCAGATATAAAAATGCAGCTGTGCTGCTGCTGCTAGGACACAGCTGCCTTCCCCCACCAGCTTCATCTCTAACACACAGGAACCTCCTGGCAGCTGTGACACAGGTTAACTTTGCAGCCCACATTTCATTTTTATCAGTTGGGGCAGCTCCAAGCAAAACAGATCATGGTGCAAACATGTTTATTTTCATTTTAATGAACCAAAGCCAGGTTTCTCTGTTATTAGCTTCCCAAACTACCTGGTTTGTCCTAATGCAGAGGAATGCATGCCTTCTGTAGTATTTGTGTTTTGGGTTTTCTTTTCTCACTGTAAATTGCAGTAAAGAGTGCAAGATTGAAAACATATGTTCTGTTGTAATTTAATATGAGAAGTTTGTTGTCATTCACAAACCATTAACATTGAATTCACTGTATTAACAGGTCATCAAAACTCCCTACATTGTATTACCATCCAATATTCAATTGTCTACTTCAACTTATTCTTTATTAAAATATGAAGTGAATCATTGTACAGCAGGCAGTTTGCCAGGCAAGAAGTAATTAAATCAAATGCAGGAGGCATAGATTTAACTGTACTAGCCTCTTTTGTGCTCTGATTAGTGGCAAGATTTGTCAGAACACCTGCTTTATTTTTCCATGTGACTTATAGCCCAAAATGCTTTCAGGCCCTCAGCAAGATTTCATCAAGATAGCTGCTTTTCAAAGACATCTGACTTTTGTTTGCTTTCTTGAGACCTGCAAAACTCCTGTGCTGCATTATTTTTTATGTACAGAAGTGGCAGCCACCTTCAGTGCTGTCAAAAAGATACATTCCCTGTCTGACTCAGAGCATTGCTATAATAATGGGATTTTTTACCATTTAACTAGTAGGATTTTTAGGTAAGGATCCCATTATGTGCTCTGCCTGCTAGATTTCCTGCTGCAAAAGAAAAATGGCATGGCGTGTTTTTTCTTTCTCAGAAATTTGATTACATTATCCAGAACATGACATCATTGAAACAATTTGCTCTAATCAGAACAACCATTTCTGTCCTTAACGTTTTATCTGCTTCCCTTGACTTTAGACACTGCAAGCTGAAAAGTGTCTCATGCTTTCCTACAGGGCCCAGAGAATGCTGAAAACCAGCCATTCAGCATTGCTGTCACGTATCCTGTAAAACAGATGCTAATTGTCAAGAGGGGGAACATGACATGGGCAACTGACAGATAAATGTGACAGTAGTAGGAGGATGTCTTTCTGTTCCTTGAAGTCAAAGGAGATCCATCAGTGAAAAATCCATAAGGAAAGTAGCAAAAAGTACCAATAAGGTCTCTGAGACAGAGATAAAACCAGGCTATGAAAGCACCTACATTAAGGAAACAAAGACTGAAGAGAAGAGCATGCAGAGAATGCAGATTACTTGGAAGTCATGGAAATAGAGAAAATACAAATTTTGATCATTGTTGGCCATAATAATGGCCAGTTCAGTGATGAATGGCATGAGAAGACTCTCTCTTGCAATATAGCAGCTAGATGGTAACAAGGAAACAAGATGGTAGAGGCAAGCTGACAAAACAATAGATTTTTTTTTTCTCACTTAGTGTATTTAAGATGTAAACCTCCATGTTTAAGGATGTGAATGTTAAAAATTCATTTTGATTCAAGAGAGGGCTTCCGAAATGGGAATGGATGGGTTTCCGAAAACAAATCATCTGTGTTAAAAGGAATATAGAGAATATAACATAGACAGTATTTGAAAATGGTTAGAGATTAGAGGGTCCTTGAGAAACACATTGCATTGCTCCTCCCACTCCTATTAGTCTTTCATGAGCATCAACTTTTGGCTGGTGTCAGCAACAGGATACTGTATTTATAGGAAAATTTAATCTGGTCCAACTTCATCTTCTGAATATGAACATCATAGATATTTACCATGGATTTCAGAAAACCTGTAAGACTAATGAAATTTAATTAATTTCAAACAATGGACTCACAAATGGTTTGCTTAGCTGAGATGCTGGTTGTTTCAGAAAGCAATTAAATTCAGTGTGTCACCTTTAATGATTTTCCTTCTGAAATTACTTCTGAAATGTTGAGTTTTTCATGCACTTTTGAAAAGATCTACATCATGCAAGTGATACAAGGCTTATCTTGGTGGCTGTGATTAGTTATAACATGTTGAAAGTTAATTAGAAAGCTTAACTGGATTTGATAAATGTCTGCATTTCACCAGTTGTTAATCCTGACGAAATATTGATGTGTAAACCAAGTCTACTACCAAGTCATGAAGGTGACAGCACATTACTGTCACTGCCACTTACATGCACATTCTCAGAACCACCCATATTTAACAAACTCATTTCAGGCACTTGTCTCAGGTGCTCACAAGTGTTCAGGAGCACTGCACATTTAACAGGGTTGCCCTTAGCGCTTGTTCCCATTATTCTGGCAAACCATCACCTGTGACAAGAGAATGAGCTGCACCTGCATTCCTGACACGTGACATACTTGTATAAAGTTGGTAGCCATGTCACACCACCCAAGGCACACCCTGAAGTCACAGAAAGGCAACACAGAGATGCTGCTGAGCTACCACATTGCTAAACCACCACCAGACAAGACCAGGGAACGTGGAAGGCATACGATATCATGGTCACCGTAACCAGTCCCATGCCATGTTTTGCACAGTCCATTCTGCTCTTTTCATCAGTTTTCTCTGTTCAGAAGACAAGTGCAGAGTTGTTATAAATGAGAGCAGAGCATCTTGGGTGGAAATGAGGTGAAGAGGGAGGAGAGGGTCCCTTACCACAGGAGATCTCAACACCTTCCTGTGCATCAGGAGGTGAAGTTCCCCACTGGGAGCATGCATGATCAGGGAAGTTAGCAGATCTCCCCATCCACAGCCCTCAGGAATCCCACTGGGTCTTCTCTCCACAAATGTTAACTGTTATGCTTGGTCCCAAGCATGATTCTCTTTGGTATTGTGTGCTGTGACAGAACCTGCTGATTCTGCCTTTCACAGCTGCAGGAACATTTTGTCACTGATCATGTTTAGGGAAGAAGCTGAAATGGTCTCCTCCCCCATACCATCTCTCTCCTCTTGAATCAGAGATATTGAATTTGCTTCAGAGGTCAAAAAAGAAGAGTCAACATTTCTTGAAGCCTGATCTAGATTTTTGCCAGCTTTAAAGGTCAAGAGAGACCCTTTTTAACAGTGATACAGGACTGGATTCATCTGATGTCAATATCGTTGCTGGCCTGTACTGCCTCAAGGCTGTGCCATTCAGGCATTAAATTTCATTTTAATTTCCATTTGGTCTTGAAGATCAGCAGGGAATTGCAATAATTTAGCACATGTTGGAATGCAAAGGAATACATCCAAGAGGTAGGAATAAAATCCCCTCACATCAGAGATAAAAGAAGCTCTTTTCAGTCACGGTTGTTGTCTTGGAAGCTAGAAATAGAAAGTCATCAGTATGTTTTTTGTCCTGTTGTCATAAGGCAGATTTTCTACATGATGTGAAATTCTTCTTTTATATACTTTGGGACTCAGAGCCCCAATTTATCTAATACTCAGCTTGTCTCAGCATGTTAAGTTGTAGATGAAATATAGGTCTTCAACATGAATAATTTTTCTAAATCATAAAACACATTCCTGTCAAAGGCAGTCTCCAAAGGCAAAATGAGAATGATGATGTGCAATTTTTACAAAAAGGCCCGTCAATACAACTTGCTTTGTTGAACATTGATTCAGGCTGTGGTTCTACTTCTCTTGTCAGTTCATCTGTCAGATATGAAAACAGCTGGTAAATTCTTTCTGTTTTCAGTTTACCTTCCTCAGTGCTGTATCCCTGGCCCATCAGTGAGCTTTAGGTGTTCCAGGGGGAAAGCAGTAATCTTTCCAGCAAGTTTTCTATACTAAACAGTCTCCTCTCCCATCCAGTATTTATGAAATGAGTTCCTTTTCACTGTCACGTTTAAGTCAATTGGCTGAAATATGGTTTAAATATAACAGTAAAAGTAAGCTCATGCTAGTATGTTTGGGGGGTTTTGTTTGTTTGTTTTTTGATTTTTGTTTGTTTGTTTGGTTGGTTTGTTTGTTTGTGGTTTTTTTTTTTTACCAAGACCCAAAACTGAAACATTTGCACAGATTTTACAGAGTGTATCTCTTCACAATGGGGTTCAAACACCACCATGCATCTCTCCTGCTCTGCAGAAGTCAGATATTCCAGTAGCTAGAGGATGATGCTGAAGCAGGTTAGCCCAGCTCAGCCCCCAGGCATTCAGGCAAGGGCTCCACCCGTTCTGAGCCAGGGCAGAGCAAATCTGCACTCATCATCCAGGCAGATCCACTTTGAGAATTTTTTACTAGTCTGCCAAAACCCAGTTTTTCAATTTGCTTAGTTGCACTCCAGATTTGGATTGTGTGCACTGTTGAGACAGGAATTCACATTTCACATACTGTTTATTCTCAGTTAACAAAGAATTATTTACATCTAACTATGAGTTGAAGATAAGACTGGAATAATATTAATGTTTGAAAAACCCTAGTTTATATTTAGACACTGTAACTCACTGAACTGACCAATAAAAGGCCTTCATATTCAAAGAAAAAAATATTTTTCAAACACTAAAACTGAGGATTTTCAGCAGTTCACAAGAAAATGCAGAAAAAGATATATAAGTATACAGCAAAACCAGCTATTGTATATTTTAAAGATAGACCTTGAACACATCATGTTAATGTCACCAATAAAGACCTTAGGGTGATTTTCAGGTTCTGTGTGGAAGGCAAATTCCTTATCTGTGATTGGATCTGAAAAGTTTCTGTAATTATTTTTTTCCTAGCAAACTAACAATTTAAAGATGTCTGTGAAGACAAAGCAATGCATAAATGTTACAGGGTAGAAAAGGAGGTGGGAGAAAAATCAGGGATCCAGGAAAGATGCAGGAACAGAAGTGCAAGAGACAAAGTTAGCAGGTGGCTGCTGCCTCCTGCTTTATCATATATGTGTGATTACTTCTGTTATACATTCTTAACAGAATGTAAAGATTTATTTATATTTTAAGTATAGTATTGTTAATCTAAAAGAGTTTTTAATTATCAAATATATTCATACATGTATGTAATACTGTGAAAATAGCTACATTTCAGTTCCATCCAAACATCACTAGATGGCACTGAGAGCCCCAAAATTCTTGGTCACAAGATGCAGTCATTAAAACAAATAATTTAGGCTTCATTGTATTAATGTTTCCTTATGACTTATAAGATTTTTTTACCAAAAGCAAATCTGTTTTGAACACATATTTACACAACATGTACTGACATATTGGTTTTTAATTTTCTTAAATGTAGCTGCGCGTTTTCTAGTTTTTACTTATTGTTAATAATCATTTTTTCTGTAATGGTTTTTCCCAAGTTCCCCCTGTACGTCTCCCCATTTGGTACAATCTCCTGCCTGGGAAATTCCCTTTGTTTCCCTCTGTTGCAATCTGTAGTCAATCATCTGCTAGTCTCTTCCCAGTGCCTGCCCCCCTCCGGGAAGCCTCTCCCCCTCGTTCCAGAGACTTTGGAGGGACTCAGTCCTGGATTGGAGCAGGCTGGGAATGCCCCACCCCTCGTTTCCTATTTGCTGGCTATGTTCCCTCCCCATTCCCCTGATTGGTTTTCCCTCTTGTATCCACCCCCTTCCCCTGGTCCCTGATAAGCAAGGAGCCCACCTCCTGCTCTCTCTCTCTCCTGGGACGCGTGAGTGCCTGCACCATGGGGTGCATGTGACAATAAACTCTATCTTGCCACGAGGCCTCCTTCTTCTTACCTTCGTCGAGCCTCACTAACAGCTCTCGTGCAGCTTCTGAACTACCAAGAGAAGTAGTGGCCGGTCTGCTAGCCACTGCCCAACCAGACTTGAAACAATTCCCAGCCACGGCAGCCGGGATTCACTGGAACACCATCTCCAGTGGGCACAGGTAATTATTTCACTTAAATATCACTGTAGTAAATAAAGAATTCATTTGTTGAAAGGATATGTATCATACTTGCACTTACTGAAAGTGGGCTACAGCTTAGAAGAGCATCCCTAGGGTTCTTGGATTATAAACTTGTTTAATAATTGTGGTATGTAGTAACATGGTAGTTTGAGCAATAGAATAGTTTAACATAGATGGCATCACACTTAAATAGAAGTAAAGAAAATGCTGAGGACAGAACTAAATGGCATCTTTCGAATCTGTTCTGGTTCTGAGTGAGCCAGCTGCCAAAGGCCTAGAGAGGAGAGTTTGACCAAAATCCAGGTCCAGTGTCACCAAAGGAAATTATGTGACCTTGGACACTTTTATCTCAATCTCTCCATAGCTGCAGAGTTCACATAAGCTGAAATTAAGGTACAGGCTTCTTTTTCATCATCTTTCAATTTTTCCAATCCAGCAGTTCACATATTTTTGGCTCATTTCTAGCAAATTACTCTCCAGAATTTTGTTGACTTGAGGTCAACAAATTCAGGTTGACTTCTATCTTTTAAATAGTAATAAGCATGGACTATTTGGGGAAGATTTCACAAAACAGATTGGAAGAAGTATAAATAAAGGGTTGTGGCAGACATTTGTCAATAGCCAGTTTTTTTCAAAAAATTTTTTTGAAAGATCAACTTGTGTGCAGAGAAACTTGTGACTAACTAAGAGGTGTGTCTGAGGAATATTCTTGCAATTTAAACAGTCATAGGACTTCAGGAAGGAAAGAAAAACATTTTTTCAAACCACAGCATGAAGAAAACATGAAGCCTGTAGTAAGATGCTAGCAAATGCCCTGATGTTGCTCCTGCATATTTTTTATGTTTCTAGCTTATTAGATACAATATTTATTGTTACAGGAAATGTTGTGCAGTTTCTGATACAGCACAGTGTGGTGACCAGGTTTTCTGACCTTTCTGAATCTACTGTGACTGTTTGGGGGCCTTCATAATTGCTGTCATTGAATGATTACCTGCAATTTTAAGGTGCAAGCTTTGAAGAACCCTTTTAACTCTGCTCCTACTTTCACTCACTATAGAAATTAATATTAAATTATTATACTGCAACACTAGGAGCCACTTTTGGTAATAATGATTTCTTCCTCACAAATGAAGCAAGATTCCCTTTTGTTAAAAGCTCACTATCCCCACATCCTCCAAACTGGGATGACCAAAACATGTCTCAAAGATCACCAGAACAGCTTGACTGTGTGGACTTAAAATAGATAATATAGGATTTCTTCCTTTCAAAAGAAGTGACTTTATTTAAAAGACTGTATCTTTATATTAGTTGATAAATGTTTTCTTTATTTCCCATGGGTGTAAATGTGAAAGAGCACATCATGCTGATGCACTAGTGTCACAGAGCTCAGAATGCCCTTCCCCATGGCCACAACCATACCCATCAGGTCACAGCTGCCAAGTAGCCTCAAAAATCTCCGTGGTAGGGTTCTGAGGGGATAGGAAAGGTTGGGAGCAGAAAATGGAGGGTGATATATGTTGATAAGGATTTAAACATATATCCTCAAGAAAACTATTATCTATGGAGATTAGCCTGGTTCCAAAGTAGAATTTTGATGGAAAATTTAATTTATTCCCAAACTCTTACCAGGTATCCAGTAGAAATTATATCTAATTATTTATGTTTATTATATGAAAATAATTAGCATTCTAAAGTGAGTAGCTGGCTTTGCACTGCAAGGTGCTGCTGAATAGTGCAGACCCACTTTAAGCTGTGAATCTGACAGGGACTATGAAGCTTTTAGTCACTCTGAATAATGAAGGGTATGTTTTGGAGTGTGGAGTTCAAGGAGATAATTCTCAGCACTTTGGAGAAATGACACTTATTTCTCTCATAGTACATAAATTAATTGGCTCTTTTTCTGTTATAGCTCTTCTGCAGTGGGAATTACAGAGAAGCCCTTTAAGTTTAAATTAATTCCAAGATAAGTAGAGCTACAATACCTACTACTTTCACAACTGTGTACATAACTGCCAGTATCACATTATTGGTGGTTATTGGCCACAAGTGTGGCATTCATAAAATGAGAACAGCCTGTTTACGCTTAGCCCTCACGTGGCTGTGACCTCTGCAAAAGGAAAAAGAAAAAAGAAAATTTGGGATTCCCACGAGGCAAAGTAATTGCAAGGAAAAGCCCTAAAATGTAGTTTCACTACTTGCCCTGTAACATGCCTAACAGCTGCTGACTCCACAATGCTGGCTCCTGCAAGAGCTGAGTCAATTTGGCATTCTGAAGTGCTCAGCATGTTTCAGGACAGCACCTGGCTGAGCCTGATACTCCATATGAATAGACAAAATCACCAGTGATTGCAATCTTTAAAGGTTAATATTGCCTTTCATTGTTTAGAGATCTTATCACCTAAAGTGGGTGTAATTAGAAAAAGTGCAAATGGATGTAATCAGTTTGGAATGTGCAATGGGCAGTTCTTGAACTAGACTTGCAGCACTGACCCTAAGTTAAAGTACACTATGGAAGCAATTTAAACTGTCTGAATTAAAGGAAAATTGTACGTGCAATCATATGAAAATCTTGAATCTTGAGGTTTGTTTTGGGAAAGGTTTTTCCTGTCAGACTTTCTCTCCCGTAAGTACACTTTTGTGTAAACATCCAAAGCAACATTTATTAGTGAGTTCATATTAATAACCAAAACCCACTACAGACACAAACCAGACATGAAAAAACCCCATGTTCCCAGATGCTATGAGCTACTGTTTCTGCTTGTTTTTCCCTTGTATAATTCTTAAATCCTTCTCAGCTTTTGCTAGAAAGATTCCACTTGTACCTCCACAGATGGAGTCTTCTGCTTTTTTTTCAGAAAAAGATTAACAAATGAGTATTTAAATCTTAAATTTTTTACAAGCCACAAATATTGCACACAGAGGCAAAATCTGACCACTGTATTTTGGAGGACTGTAACAGTATAATCAGCAATCAGCTAATGAAATATTCAGAAATTTCTTGTTCTCCATGGGTTTCTACTCCTAATCTCTATATATAATTCAGTTAATCCTTAGCCCTCATTCTGTTTAGAACTGTACTTCATTTAGTTACTATATCATAACATTTCGTTAACCTTACCATTAATGGCATGCTAAGGACTAGAAACAATTCCCAATAGTATTTTATATGTACTTTTTGATAACTAAGGCTTATTCTGTTCATTAAGCAATCTTTTCTCTGGTACAATTTGGTGGAATTTATCCCACAGCCTTCAAGACCAAGTTACTATAGAGTATATTTTGTTTTCTTGCATGTTTTAGCAAAACTTCTGGTCAATTCATTATTTCAGCTAAGTAACAAAATTCCATGTGACTTGTTTGGGGCACTGGCATATGTTTGTTTATTTTGTACATAGTAAGCTTTTTCCCCAGGACTAGACTTTCATAGATGGCAGTAACCAATAAGCACAGGCATCTGTTTATTTTCTTTGTTGATGCTGAGCTGCCTTCATATATTTTAATCTGATCACATATTTGTATTTGGACATTTGGAATACTCTTTTACAGTCCTCAGAAACAGTTGCTTTTACTTTTATAGTTATAAAATATATATATTATTTTTAAATATATTATATCATATATATTGTATATGCATATTTTTATATTTATACTTTTATATATATCTATTTATATTTTTGAGTTCTTCCACTCAAAAAATGAGCAGCATATGTGTCCCTCTCTTCCTCTCCTGTTTACATAACTAAAAGAGTCTGAATTTTTCATAATTGAGGCATTTAGAAAGCCTATCTTAACATTGCCTATTGTTATGTGAGCCAAGCAGTAAGAGCTTCCTTCAGGCTGAATAAATTGTCTCAAAGCAAGAGAGCAGCTTACAGTCTGGAGAAATGAGCTCAGTGGATGGGTACTCATCTAGACTAACCCTTACAGGAAAAAAAAATCCCCAAACCTTCCTTCTGAATTTTAGATGCCTTAGACAGGGCACCCTGGAGAGCTTTAACCTGTCCTAGCTTCACAGCCTTATTCTAGAGTCATGAGTGGAAAGGAGATGCTGATGTCTTCTTTAGTGTTCTCTGTGATGGGATTCATATTCCCTCCTAGATCCCCACATTCAGAGCTCGTGGTTTGGGTTATTCTTCTCAGAAGCTGCCAGATGCAGCCCACTCAAGGCGAGGCCACAATTTCCTAGTCCCAGGTCCAGCAAGTAGTGAGGCTGAGCATGTACCATAGGTGCACACACATGCACAAAATATGTGTGCACATATCTGCATATAGAGACAGATGTATCTACACAGACAGAAAACACAGCACTTAAGCAAGAAGAGCACAGCAGGCCTGATCCTGTTCCCCTCTCTCTCCGATTAGGGTAAAACCTAATCATGTAAAAACATACAAACAGGACCAGCAGTTGCCTGTGGACCCGTCTCCCCTGCTGCTGTCACTGAGACAAAGGCAACCCCCTGCTGCCACCATGGTCTGGTTGCTGGTGTTCTGACCTGCCACACACACCACTTCACCACCCCTCCCCAAAACACCCCCCTATTGTGGGGATCAGAGACAGGGCACTACCAGACACAACAACCTGTTTACACATTTTATCCCTTTTGTATTTTTCCACACTTGTTTCTCCTCAAATGACCTTGATTCTTCCCTTTGCTCTGCTTTTGGTTCCTCTCCTAAACACCTCACAATAAATCTCTTGTATGCCAACAATGCTTTTGCCAGCATTCCATAATGGATTCTTCACCTTTGGAGGAAGGAATCCCTTGAGACTCCCAGTCTGTAAGGTGAACCAGGGAGAGCCTCCTGTGCAGTGGATCTGGTAGCTTGGAGATTAAATGTGCTTGGCTGGCACTGATTAGGTTATAGGGCTCCTCAGCCTTGCCTACCCCTTCGTGTTTATGGAAATTAGATTTAAATCAGATAACACAGGAGTCCCACTTTGCACAGAAATCATTAGTCACTAGGCTGAAGTGAGCCTCAGTCAATGGCCTTGCTCTTTAGGTGAACCTTGCTGTCACCCAAGAGCAACCTGGGTCTTCTGGTAGCATGGTGATGCCAGATAAAACATCTACTTAACAGCAGAGATCCTGGGTTTAAATTCCATTATGTCATCAGATCTTTACAGGTAAGTAGAACAGTCTGTGCTCTTTTCAGTGCTTTATATGCAGGTTAGAGCACAAACTGGTCATCTTCCAGATGCCTGAATCACCAACTCATCCTCACAATCTCATCTGTCAACCCACTTCTTTGATTAACCCACCATCTCCAACATATAACCAGAATCTGAATGCTTTCCCAAGAGTTTAGGCTTGCAGCTTTAAATCCACTTCAGCAGAAGATGCAGCACCCTCTCTCCTCTTGAATTTTTCATCCTTGAGCACCTGCACACAAAGAAGGAAAACAGCACTGCCAGCACATGCTCTAGACATGTATTTGGTTGAGATCTATGTAGCCATTATAGTATATATGCCTACTGGACTGAGTAGGCAAGACCATCTGAAGAACAGTGCTGTACAAATCATTATGGGGCTTAATGTTAAACAGTTCTTGAACTTCTGTAGATGCCCAAACTTATGAGGAAAAAAATTCAAATACCTGGGGAATACTATACGTGGGAAACATAAATACCTGTGGACTTGAAGCATCTTGAGGGTTGGGTGGCAAGACGTTAGGAGCTAGATTTTGGATGTCTACCTACAATGGAAATTTGAAACTGATTGAGACAGCCTATCCTTCTGTATTCACAAAGCCTATCTGGCATCTACATTTGTTGTGTGTCTACCTTGCAACCCTGATGGGTTCTCTGTATCTTATCTTTGCAGTCTAAATATATGCTTTTACGCACACACAGAAAACGTCTTGCTCTGAGCTGCAGTCCAACACATTTGCAGACACATCTCCAAAGTGGGCAGAACAAACATGTGCACCCAGCATCTGTTCCATGAGACAACCACACCTTCAGACCATGAGTCATGCAGTGATTCAACACCTGAGCTGGACGTCACCTGTGTTTCTAGAATTCAAGCATAAATAACTTGAGTGTAAGTTTTGGTTTACTGCAAGACAAATACACTCAACACTTCCTGCTATATTGCTGGGTGTCTCCTTGGAAAGACTAAATGATCTCAGAAGTTCTACTCCAGTAGATTGTCATAAAAGAGTAACCCCTAATTAATGTAAACCCAGTAAAGGTTTATATTATTTATTCTAGCCAAGGTTCCCAAGACTTTTTGCATCCATTATTCAATAAAAGCTTCCTTACAGCCTTGTAAGAAAGACAAGCATTACTTTACACACTTTCTGTATAAACAAACTAGCTCAAGCAATGTTAAATAACACCAGGTAGCACAGGAAAGCTTTAATTTCAAATTACTGCAGTATCTGCATTTCTGAATAAGGGTCAGAAAGGGGAAGAAAGGGTCAAAATTCCAATGCTATTTTGTAGTCAAAATGTATGAAATTAATTGTCTGCATATTCATTATTAATATACATAACTATCCTTCCTCCTACAGAAAGCAAACCTATATAATTAACCTTGGGTTTATGCATGTTTAAGAAATAGAAGGCAGGTAGGATGGACTTTGTTCTTTCCCATTAACCAAGTTCTGGTAAGGAAGATGAGATTGGCCGTGTCACAGCTGTGCCTAAGCACTCTGGACTAAGAGATAAGATTATTTCACCTGCAGTTTAACAAGCTACAAGTAGGTAATTGATTGGAGGTTCTCACTGCAAATATGGTGTAAAACACGTCAGCTCAGACTTTAGTCTAGGTTAATAGAAGAAAAAATGTTTTCCCTGACAAGTACCAGGGAAGAAGCAAGCACACTGGCAGTCACTTGCTTTGGCTGACGTGCAGTAACTTAATAAGCTTCAGAAACCCACAAGTCTACCTGAACCATTAGAGAAACAACCTATCATCCTAATTAAAATGCAGCTCTGGAAGCTGCCCTTCAAGAGTAATGGAATGTGCAATGCTGGCTCAATTCTGCCTCATACAAGAGGGAAAATGATTATGCAAAGTCATGAGTTCACTTTATAGATGAGGGAGTAATATTAATGAAGGAGCTCTTGAAAACAGAGAAGCATGTGCAAAGATTTCCCTGCAGAATAAGAGACTATACTGTCAGTGCTGAATAAAAGCTTGCTGTGTACTAAATGGGTTTATTCTTAGTGGACATCTTCAATGTCTTTTTTTCCTCCTGCATTCAGCTGTACCTACTATGAAGTATTATAAAGAGCTTACATCACTTTTATTTTGCAATTGTGTTCTTTTTTAGGAAATAAGCCCTGGCATTGGGTTGGCATAGGCTCACCTGTGCTCCACTGGTTTTTAGGATGAGACAGGTGAACAGGCAGCTGGATAGAGTGCAGGACTGCAGGGAAGGAAGGGGGGAAAGAAGGAGTGTCACAGCCTGGAAGCCACCTTGCCCAGACAAGAACCGTAGGAAGACAGGCCACCTACAGCTCCTGCTGCTGTCACGGGGAGGGCACAGTGTCCTAAGCTGGTGGTTGTTGCAGGACAAGTGGCTCTGAATAAATACCTATGAAACTAGAGAAGAAAGGCACTAAACACTACAATAAATGATTAATAATGGCTCCATCTTTCTCCTATATGGATCTACAGAAATTTTCCTATGTAAGCAAGAGAGGATCGGGAAGCTTTGGGAAGCGGAACATGTTGAGTAATTGCAACCTTACAAATGAAAACAAATTTTGGAGTAGTCTCATGGTTCATGGCAATATTCTTTCGCTTTCTGTGCTAGCAGGATGGGTGCTGCAGAGGGAAGTGCAAGCAGGCTGCATCCTGGTGTGATCCTCAGGGGGTTGCACAGCCAACAGTAGACAGAGGCCCAAGAAATCCATCTGAAGCACTTTGCAAAGCCTTTTTTTTTCAACTTACATTTTTCTCCATTTGAGAGATTTTCTACCAATGGAGGTGATGTTTTTCTCTATAAAAGGGATTTTTTTTTGAAGTAGAGTATTACTACAAAGTTCATTAATCACTCATCCCAAGCTTCCTGACAGCAATCTGCTTCATTCCATTCTTGGACTCTAATTGAAAAACAATGCAATTTAAAATACCAGAAGCAGATTAAAATCAGCAGAACTCTATTCTCTTCAGGAAAAAATTAAAATGATTACTAGCCACTACCTTACTCCAGTCATTTTTTTCCCTCTTCCCTACTGAATAATATGGTCCTGAGAACACCTATATTAGCACTCACAAGTAAAATGAAGATAAACATCCTGCAACAGATTTCAGAGCTATCCTTGAACTAGAAGCATGAAGAAGCAGATGAGACACTGAAATGCACTCTAAATTTAAATGGACACTTTTAAAATAATTTCTATTCAGGGCTAATATTGTGTGGAAAATTCACTTTGAGCAAAATAGCTCAAAGACAGGTCTCATATGTGAAAATAAGCAGAAAAGCAGCCACAGAAACAAGGAAAGAGACAGTCCTGTAAAGATGTTCTTCCATTTCAATACCTCTGCTTCTCCCAGGACTCCTACATTGCCACTGAATATAATGGCAGAACAGTTACACCTGCATTTCATCACATAAGTAGTTATTTTCAATTCAGACAGGGGGAAGGAAAAACAGCAGCCTAAGAATGTTTCCAAAGGAAAGGGGAAGACAAGACATCAAGTACTCCAACATTTGACTTAAACAAATCCAGAGAACAACCTCTCTTGACAGCAGTCAAAAGTCTTCAATAAGGTTGCACTGCCTAAAATGACAGAATGTCAGGGTAACCTTTGCAAATAAAATATCCAAGGATTTTTGGGGGCTTGCCTCTCTGTGGATGATCTACAAAATGAATTTTACCCTGATAGCTGCAGTGGTGCCAACCACAATTATTCCTGGTTTGTATTTTCAGCTAGTTCTTTCATCCAGCACCCACCTGCACACTGTGAGCCTCAGCAAAGAATACTTTGTGTGCATAGATCAGTGTGCAGGCCAGGCTCTGCTTGGTGGTGTGTAGGTCTTGTCAACAGCTTTCAAAAGGACATAGAGCGAGAGCAAGAAAGTGCCAAGACTAGGCAATAATTAGTATGTCAGCCAGACCACTCTGGAAAATCAGGTTTCCAAAACAAATCTGGCCTGATTGCGACATCAGGACGTGGCTTTACCCTAAGCAATGTTTAAAGCAGCCAGTCTGTTCCTTCTGGAATATCCATGAGCCAGTGCTCTTCCCTGGGAAGAGACAAGAAAGGTGATGCAACATTCCACTCTTCCTTCCTTCCAGGCAGATTTTCCCAGCTCTCTGTGTACAAGACAGAGATGCTTTGTCTGGGAAATGCCATCAGAAAAATCCAAGTAGTTTAGCTCACAATTTTGCCACCACCAGTCTCATGGCAGCTTTCAGAGATTACTGCTCATTTCCATCTTGAAAAAAAGTATTTAGAAAGATGTCTTCTTGTCTTCACACAGCCAGTCATGAAAATTCACAGAGAGGGCAATTGTTCAGACCTTTGGAAGTTGTTTCCAGAGGGGTATTCCACACAGCTTCCTCCTCTCTCTGCCTGGGATGGACTGACTGAGGCATCCAGTCTTTATTAGCTAGTAAAATTGCAACACATTACAACAGCAGATTAATTTTGCTCTTTTTGCCACAGCCTTGCCTCGATCAGGTAGGTAGTCAAGCCTGTCCTAGAGGTGGTTTCATCTGGATACAGCCCCATGTTCCCCCCTCAACTCATTCCCTTTTACAGAATGTAGAGATTTATTTTTGTGAAAACATCTTTTCTGAAATTTAATCTCTTTTGAGCACTGAGAGCCAAATTTTGCATAGGGAAGGCAAATGAGAACATTTTAGCAGGTAATAAAGGGATGATCAAGCTCATGAGTTTTCTCATCGGGGATCCTTTCTTGTGGTTGAATGATTTTGGGTACTAATCATCCAAAATAGTGTAATGTCTTGAATTCCAATGACAGAATGGTTATTGTACAGATAATACTTCAGGCTGCATGAAAGAATGTGGTTTAGTAGGCCATACCCTTGAAGGATTTTTTAATGGGAAATAATGTTTATAGAACCAAAAACGAGTTAGTAAGATATTAATTCCTCACATGCTTCTGCAGTGAGAACACCCAAAGGCACACTAACATTGACAGGTAATTTTTGATTCTGTGAGTATAATTTTGCATCATTCTTAAGACTAAATTAGTTCACAGCATCTTCTTACACTTCATATTTTTGTAAGCATTACCTATATGATTAACCTGGTATTTCATGGGAGATAATGTGCCTCATGCCACAGGACTACATTGCAACATCTAGATTGTGCAGGAGCATCTGGATGACCAGTGACATTCTCTGTTTATTACTGTGTGAATCAACTGGTTCCACTTCAGAAAAGAGCAGGTTTTTGGTAATTGTAAAAGTTATACACTTGAGAATTACCCAATACTGAAAATAACAAAAGCACCATCAGCCCTGAAGCCTTCAGCTCACAGATGGAGAGAGCTCGGATGCCATCTACAGAGGACACACAGGAGGGAATGAAATAAGTAGGCAGGTTCTGCATGATTTCAGGCCAAGCAGCATGAGGTTTGGCCAGAAATCCTCTGGATTCCTGGTATAAACTAGTGAGCCCTCATGTCTGACCCAGCGTGGTCCCATTGGCAACCTGTAGTCAAATCTGGCATTCAGAATACTTCCATCTGGTGTCTTCCCTGGAGGAGATGCAATAGTCACTCAAGTATGAATGACACTTGAAGAGACAGATGCATTACCAGAGGCTATGAATGAGCTACCACAGCACTGCTGCTGCCACCTCTGGCACATGTGGACAGGACCCACAGACAGACCTTCCAGCCAAAGCTACCTTCTCCCAATTTCCCCTCACTGCCTACAACAATGATGTCCCTGAGACAATCACAGGGTGCAGCTGCTCTTGATGGTAAGAAATTGAGGCAGTAACAGTTTCCAGGAGCTGAGAGTGGCCAGTGAAAAAAAAAAGAGAAGGATGCCAGAAAAAGATGAGTTATTTTCAACACCTGAATGAAGAGGTTGCTTTATCCCTCTTCAGAGACAATGGCCAGGGCAAGATTTGAGATGTATTTTTAAACAGAATGATATATCTCTGGCATTCAGACATTTCTGAAGTGTCCTCACAGAGCTGAAACCCAGGCTTTGGACTGAAGACATGCCCTTTCTTTTGTCTGGACTGCTGCCCAGAGACCATCTTGGCTGTGGAACCAGGCATTACCTGGAGAAATGGAGAACAGAAACAGGCATAGCTCTGCTCCCGAGCTGTGGGGGTAGATAAGAGTCTCGATACTGAACAGACTGAGCACAGAGGCAGTATGACACAGACAGGTAAATGACAAGGCAGAAACACGGTGAGGCAGCTGCCAATGCCGGAGCTACAGGGTATAGTACCAGGAGGAGATGCCAGGAGAATCAGCAAGGCTCCTTTGCAACTAGCAGGCAGCTAGAATGGGGTCTGCCTGAAAACAGAATCTTTACTGTTGACAGCCATCGGAGGGCAGAAGGAAGAAAAACTTAAGGGTATAAGGAACTCTCACTGGTAGGACTGTGTAATTTAGTATTCACATACAATAATTATTCAAGTATTCCTAAACTTTCCTCAGGTACTGAAGGTTTTCCTGTCCCCTTAGCAAAGCATTCAGTGCTTGTCAGTGATAATGTGTTTTCCATTAAATTTGGCTGGAGAGTCATTTGGCTTTCTCAGGTTTCAGAGTGACACTTGACTCGGTTTTGGTTTATATGTTTACTGTGGTTTTCAATCTTGTCTCAGTTTTGTGTTCCAAAGTCTAAGATTGCTGATAATAATTACGTTACTCATATCTTTATGCCTTTGTGTTCTTCACACTCCTGGGTATAATTAACAGATAAGTCAGTGGGTCAAAAAGTGAGGGACAGAATGGCCCTTTCATGCACTCCGAAATGATAAGCAAACCAATCCCTCTCTAGGTAATTCCTGAAATTCCTGTCCATTTGTCTAATGGACACCAGAGAGATATGGGAAACAGGAAAGACTCGCTGTGTTTCTCAGTGAAGCCCCTCAGTGGCTGAAGAACAGTTATGGCTGGAGGTTATTTTTTTCTAGCCTTGTGTGTGGTCAATGCATCTGACCGCATCATAAATACTTTAAGGGAACATTCCAACATTTGTGGGAGAAAAAAAAAAAAAAAAAAAAAAAAGAAAAAAAAAGGAGAAATCACTGTCAAGTGTTTATTTTCTAAAGAGATCAAGTACCGGAGTTCTTTCATAATGGCTGTTGCTATTGTACCAGATGACTGATGAAGCATTAATCAGCTAATCTGCTGGCTTCTGTGTGCTAGAGTGGCATTTTCTCATGCTGTTACTATTGATCCATTACTATCCCATTAGCTTGCAGAATTGACTTACGAAGCACTTTAGACATAGGAAAAGTAGATACTACACAAAAGTGCCCTCTATTTTTATTAATACGCTAGAGGTAAATTCTCAAGGATTGACACCATTGATATATGAGAAACTGTAACTTGTCTGCCACTTAGCCTTGTAGGTCTGTGATTCACCTTATGTAACCATGGAGATAGTGCTAACCTGATATGGGATGTCCATTGCTTGCAGTAGTATCTCTTAGTTTAATACTAACAGATAAATTAACTGCAGGATTACAGAACAGGTGGAGTCTAAGCAAACTATATTCTAACTTTAACAATGGCTTTAAGCAAGCCATATTCCCTGTCAATTACCACTTTAGCAATCACAATGATAAAAAATTGTCTACTGAAGAATTTTTTTACACAGCCTACTTTGGACAAATATTTTTGGAAGAAAAATGGTTTTTGAGCCTCAGAAGTTTTCCAAATGCTACTCCTCATTCAGTAGACACACAATACAACTTCTTTTTCACATCTGGACTGTGAACGTACTCTCACTAAAAATGGGCTAAAAAAATTCTGCTGATGTCCCAGGAAGATGCTCAATCTCCATAGTTCGCATTTTGACAACAACAATCTAAATAAAGATTTCATTCATAAGTAGGACTGGCTTTGAAAAGAGGTGAAGAAGATGATTGCAGAAAAATCCACACTGGCTCAGTACCAGTGACAAAGCAGCTTTTCCATGGCCCCATTTGCACTGACTGGTTCCGAGTGTAGAGAACAAGTCAGCCCCACAGCCCCTTTATTACACAGCCTGCACCCCTGTCTGCTCCTGTCTACCTCTACACCTTCTGGGGAGAAACCATGCTAGCAGGAGGCTTCCCAAGCACAGACAAGAGCAAAAGGAAACCCAGGGGCGAACAGCTCTACCTTGTCTCACCTTTCCCTGGACAGTCCCACAGTGTCACCTGGGTAGGGCTTGGCACAGGAGATTCAAGGGAAAAGAGGGATAGGCACTGTCTGCAACCTGGCGTGGAGGTAGCAGATACATGAGATATCCTTGCAGAGAGGGGGATTTGCTCAGCCTCAAGGCTCCCAGCTCGCCATGGAAAAAAACACTTCAGTGAGCAGCTTTGTTGCTGACATAAAATTGATTTTTTTGTGACCCAGTAGAAGGACAAAATAATACACTTAATTTTCAGCTTTGGGGAAGAAAACCACATTTGCCTGCTTTACTGAGGTCACTGAGCCTACCTGGCTCACTGTGAAAGAATAAAACAGCTTTGTGCTGTGCAGTGTGACAGAGTGCCAGAGAGATCCCTCTGATGAGCAACAAGGAGGCAGCTCCATCATGTCTGCCTCAGACACATGCCCCACCACATTTGAATCACCCTTTTTCTGCAGCTTAGGCAGCCACTGACACCAGTGAGGTTAACTGCTAGCAAGTCAATTTGCATTCATTTCAGAACTGAGAAAAATAATGAGTGTATAGAGCACAGTGGTGGTGAATGACACAGCTGTTAATGAGTTAAATGAAATTGACTCTACTTAAACTCCACATTTTCTCAACCAAATGTGCGTATCAGAGTATATCTTCAGAAGAGGATATAGTTTGCCTCTTTATTTAGAAACAAGGTGTCAATATAAAACTACCAGAACCTTAGTGAGTGTGGTCCAGAGTCACAGGTCTTTTATGAGCTTCCAAGATAAGGCTTCGTCTCTCTTGAAATGAATAGTGCAAACAAACAGGCTTTATTCTTGACTGTCTTCCTGCATCACTTACCAGCAATTCTGAATACAAACCTTTATTACTGTAAAAATGACAGCAGATAGTTCCCAGAAATGGACTCTTGGAGGCATGAGGAATGCATCTCCTCCTTTTTAAACTGTATAAGGATCTTCCAGATTTGTAAACTGGTCCAAAAAAAAAAAAAAAAGGTGGTCTAGAAAACTAGGCCTGAGACAAATTTGAATGAAAGTCAAAATGTGCAATATGTGGTTACAGGGAACAGGTAAAGAAAAGAGCATGGATTTTTTAAAAATCATTATTCTTTGTCCTTGGCTTTGACAGTGTCTGTTTAATTCCTTGCACACTTGATGAGACACCTTTTCCTCTACGGAGATCATTCATATTAAATGAATAATTACTTTGTTCTGTTGCTTCAGTTTTTATTTAAAATATAATTCATAGGCAAACTCTGTATTCCCTCTAGATTTTATGAATTATAAATCCATTTCAGTTAAACCAACAAATTTTCTCTTTCAAAAGATGGGAGTTCTTCCACACTATAAGAATATCTTTAGCAATACCTAAGTAAGCAGATGATAATTACTCTGGGGTTTTTTTGTCAAGCCTGGGAATCTGATGCACACTAATTGGAGTTTTATGTGCAAATAAGTAAAACTTTATTCTTCAAAGTTCTGAACAGCTTGCCTAACATCTGGACGTGGCAAGCACCATTCTAAGGTGCCAAGCTCCTCTAAGAACCCTTACATTAATGGGGCCTCTGTTATAACCCAAGGCTTCTCTTGCCTAACAGAGTTTGATGCATTCATTATAAATTCTGTCTCAGAGTGAGAAATCCCTTTATATTTATCTGTCTAATCTTTGTGTTTCACTCTTGGCTAGACAGACTTAACAGAGAAAAGTGAGTGTTGTCAGACTTCTAGGAATATAAGCTGCATTTCTAATAATCTTCCCACTTCTTAATTTAAAAATAATGTATGTAAATATATTAATGCAATGTGATAATAAACATGTCTGTAGTAACTGCATACCACGCAGGAAAGGACTAGACCAAAATCTCACACTCTGAATTTTTTATCTTATTCAACTCTCTTATGATGTGGCTGAAAGTGGAAGTAAGGTTTGTTTTTCTTCTGAAGAGTAGCTCGCTGTACTCCTGTATTTGCAGTCATGGTTCTACACCCTGATGCACTGGACAACAAAAACCAGGCAAAAATCACCTGAGAAACTATTACATTACTATAATGATAACACTGAGCATTCAGTTTTTCGGTTTTTAAATTGCTATGGCCCTTTTTCATGTCCTTTCTTGTCTTTCTGACAAGTGTACAGAAAACAGTTTTTGTTCAATGTGCAAGATGTACAACGTAAATGCTTGTCAAAAGCTTGTATGTCCAGACAGCTAAAATTTCATCTAAATTTTTAACTCTGAAAGTATTACTGTAAGTCTCTGTCTTTAAAATACTGCCAGTTCAGTCTGTTGGACTGTCTCCCTGACCAAGAGCCTTCTGTTGAAGGGTTTCTATTTCCTTAGAATGCCACTATACATCATCCACATTTCTGCTCCCACAGGAGTTCAATTTCTTAATTGCATATATAAACCATTGTATGTTAGGTGTGCACTGCATAATTACAAGACCTAAATTTCACAGGTATTTTAATGGTGCAGGTTTTTGAAGTAGCATTCTGTTTATTTTTATTATCATATAGTATTCAAACTAGAAGTAACTGAAAAAACATTATTTTCAATTAAAGAAAGAAGTTAGGTTTTGAAGATTTCTCTCAAAAATATTTAATTCTATTATGATTTTCTGCTCACATCAGTGTTGTGCATCACAATGTATTACCAGAAACTAGCTGAAATTTGCTGTAGCCGTTTGGCAAGCTGCATTGAGTATTTTGTTCACAGACAAAAAGTGCTTTTCTGGATTCTACTGGGCAAGATCTGCCTGTTGTTTGAATTGTGTTGAGTATCATACAGATGTGTTATACAGGGATTTCAGATTTGCCATCTTTATCTCTGGTGTGTTGGAAATTGTTCAGACTTTTGCCTCAGCAACATAGAAGTTACTTGTTTGAGGAGTGTGACCATATTTCCGTGAATTACTGAGCATTGATTCTTCTTGAAATAAGCAGTGCAACACTCAATATTAAAAGGAAGGGTACATTTTTTTCACTTGGAGTGATAAATGAAAAGAATATTTTCCACACAGTTGTCATGATATGACGCCTATGGGAAAAGATTCTATGTAGTTGTTCTGCTACGAAAATTTTTACTGAGGCAAATACTTGGGACACAGACTGGAAGTACAAAATGGAAGGTGGAACAAAACACACAGGAATGTCTGAAGGTGACTACACTGAAATGTTAAAAATTCACAGAGAATTTCTTGCTTCAGGAAAGTTTTGCCATTTATTTCTTTCTCAGAGCCATATGTGCTCAGAGCCTTCATGAAAAAAAATAATAATAAATGCCCTACACTGCCTCCTTAAAATAAAGACCTTTTTTCTTACATCACCTTCTGTAGTGGTGCGTGAGCTGTGCTCACAAGTTTTGGGTTTATATAATTAATGTTATTTAAGTTGGGAAAATGGTTTATTCAGGACCCCCCTGTTTATAGCTGCATTTGCAGTTGGTTTACCCCTTCCCGAAGGTGCTGTTCCCCTGGAAACCCTCCTGTCCATCCAAGTTTGTCCCCTCCCCCGGAGCCTGCCAGTCATTCAGGAAAGCCTTTCCCCCTTCTGGGGAGACTCGGCTTCTGATTGGAACAGGTTCTGGAAATCCCCTACCCCCCCCCCCTCCAGGGATTGGCCCTTTGTGTGTCAATCTACCCCCCAACTCCTCCCTTTGTATCCCCCTATTGGTGGAAAGTTTATGTACACGCCCCTTGGCACCTGTCCTTTTAAGCGGCGGGACGTCCGGGCGGGTCTCTCTCTCGCTCACCATCCTGAGGTGATGTCCAGGCAATAAACATCTCCTATTATACCTCAGAAGAGAGCCTCCTTTTCCTCCTTCGCCATAGCTGCAAATTACATCCAGTGCTTGCCTGCCAAAGAACCCACCGGGTGGGTTTCTGCAGATCTGTCCAGCGGGCCCTACCGACAGCTGCACACGCTTCTGGCCAGGGGCCGGGCAAGGCTGGGGTTCACTGATCAGTGACCCACGGAGCGTGACCGCAACCTTCTAAGCTAACTTACTTTTCTACCTAAACATTTGGCATGTCTCACAGTCTTTAAAATATAAAGGTCACGTCTGGTCACATACCACATACCCATTTAAACTTTCTGATAAACATAAAAGATAATAAATTATAAGAAATAGGAACAGAAATCTCTTATTGTTATAAAAAGTTAAGTTTAACACCAAATTACAAAAATTTTACATGGCTATGCTTCTTTTCTAAAACAATGGGGTGCCTCAAGAGAAGACATATTTTGCCATGACTCTCTTAGTTGTTTAAGTGATCTGCTGGGTGAAGCCTCTAACTGCTCATTCCACTCAGTGGCAGAATATAAATCCTTCAACAGAGTGCAGTTCAGCTCACCTAGAACACTGGGGTGGGATTTTTGCATTTGGATGGATGAATGACTAATTTTAGAGCAAATGGAATGTCTGACATGAGAAGATGCATTCTGCAGGGCCAAGAAAACCAAGAACCAAGGACTGGTGTAGCTTAACTTCCTCTTAACAGATGGCTTTGGTTAGGGCACTCCCCAGGGTTGGGCACTGTTTGAACTCAAAGAGCCATTCTGCTTCAGGACAACTGAAACAACATCATCCAGCTGAGCTATGTAAATCCCCTGAGCACAGGAATGGCAGGACTTTGCTTTTCCAGTCACTTGCCTTTACTCAGTTCAGCTCAATAAAAATAACACTGAATATTCATAGGGAGAAAGGGTCTCGTGTCTCCCTTGCACTGTCTGTGTGAGCAGCAGAGGCAGGGTGTTCCTGGGCTGGGCTTGAGGAATCTGTTGCTGCATGGCCACCCTGCATTGATGGTGTGGGTAATAGGCAACACTGGGCAGAATCAGCTTTGAGGACAATTCAATGCCAGCAGAACAACCAGGACCTCAGGTGCAGGTGGGGGATACATGTGAGAGGCTATAACTAACCATTCAACTAAGGTAAGAGGATGAATGAGCCCTGAATAGACAAGGATTACAGAAGACACCTGGAGACACCTGAAAATAATGAATCAACTAAAGATACCTGTGCCATCTCGTTGGGGTTAATAAAAGGACAGCCAGTAAACACATGCATGGGAGAGACAAGACTGTGGGAAGAAAGGAAAGCTTTGAATTCTTTTGTTTTATGGGTATCACCAGGAAATAATCCAGTATTCTTTTCTTTCCTCAACAGGAGAGAAAAGCAAGAAGTTTCAGGCCTGCTCAGCTGCAGAATGAGAAGTAAGGAAAGCACCTCTAGCTTTGCTCTTTATCAGTTCTGGTGGGGGAAGGGAGCTAGTGAGGCAGCAGAGCAGATTTATTTGCATATCTGATGGAGGAGTGGTGGGCAGAGTGGGAGGACAGTGAAACCTTTTGTATCATTCTGAGATGAAGAGAGCTGTGAAAGCTTGAAGCCTAGTTTCATTTCATTTGGTCATTACTATGTGGGGCACAGAATAAATCTAAAAGATTCCATTTTATTGGACAAGGGACTTTAAGAGACCAATGCAGAATTTAATTACTGTTTTCATGTGCTTGTGTTATTTGTACTTCCTGGTTTTTTGTCGTAGTATTCAATATGAGTGTATTGTATAATTTGCACTGTGGTTAATGCTTAATGAAATTCTAAGGAAAGTTCCAGAAATATTTTTATGAGGCGAAGCATGAAGTCGGTGACAGGAAATTCCTTTGTAATTCCTTTTGTCTTTCTCCATTTATTTTTAAGGGGTTTGAAGAACCCCTTAAAAGCAGTGGCTTTTGCATGTGTTTTCTATGACAAGATAAGTTTCTTCTTATACCTTATTTAGTCCAGCCCATTTAGACTGGGGGTAATCATACATAAAACCGCCCATTTCAGGATCTGTGGGACAAACCAACAGTGCCATACTGTCTTTTACAATGCCAGTAGAAAATGTTACTGGGAGAAAGCAGAAGAGGCCAGTTCCCTACTGTCTACAAGACTTGGTTAAAAGATGTCAGAACGTAACATACATCACGGCCTATTCCCTTTAAGGAATTTTATCTACTCCCTTTTAAGACTGTGATAGTATTTCCCTTTTGACTATTTTAAATTAGCTTCACCAAGTGGTCTCTAGTCCTAGCATTGCAAGATGTAGTACATTTTACTTCTGCATTGACCTTTCCACCACCCTCATAATTTTATAAATTTTAATCCTTTTTCCTTTCAGACTTTTCATTTCCCTTTTAAACAGCTTCAAACTTTTGAATCTTTCCTTATAAGACTGCTGTGACAATCCCTCAATCATTTTAGTTGCTTTTCTCTGTACCTTGCCTAGCTCCACTGTTTTTCTTGAGGACCCAGAAATTTTAAGTTCACAGGTTGAGGAGTTTACATAGTGGCAAAAGTATGTTCCTTGTGTTATTTTTAAATGCCTCTCCTGTCAATGATTTGCATTTTGCTGGCTTTATGTGGGGCTGATACTGAACACTATGGCAATGATTTTTGTAAATTGACTGCAATTTTTCCAAGATCACTTTCCGGAGCTAGAATCCTGAGAATTCTGAATTCTGTAGGTGCACTTCAATTTTTTTTTTCTCTAGGTGCTCTGTGTTTCTTTTAGATAGAATGAAACTAATTAGATATCTTTTTTCCTATTCAATTTTTTGAACTTATTCTGGAGTTCCATACTGCCTGTTGTCAGAGCTTGGTATAATTTTCAAATGTGAGGAATTTGCTGCATTTCCCTTTTCACATCACTGGTGAAGAATATGAATAAATCTGGTCCTCATACTAGTCATTACTGAAGTCCACTGCCAATATTTTTCTACTCTGTACCGGATTAGCCTTTATTTTCCAATTTTTATCTGTCTTCCAGCAGATAAAAGGTCATTTTCTGTAATCCTATGGCTGTGCAAGGTTGGGGTTTTTGTATATCTTTGGCATGTAATATAGTCAAAAATCTTTTAGAAATTCAAGTGTTTTATTCTCTTTGCCATGTTATAATTCCAGCAGGCCAGGGAGGTAGGACATCCCTTCACTCTAGCCATGCTGACACTTTTTCAATAGACACTGTTTTTTCATGTATTCGGCAATCCCTTTCTTTTCTACAGACCTGTTCTACCATTTTCTAATGAGTCAGACTCACTGCTCAATAGCTCCCAGGTTCAGCATGTGCCAGTAGTTCTGCAATATTGTGTCTCATTTCCTTCTGAACACTTGGGTGTATGTTCTCTGGTCCTGGTGACTTATTAACATTTAATTCTTCTGATTAGTCTAAATACTTTGGGTATACCTACTCCTAATCAAACTATCTCATCTGAGCTCTCTGCTATAAAAGTTATATGTTATGTGAGTCTTACCAAGACTGAAGTGAAAAATTTACTGAGTTTCTTTGTTGTGGCTCTTTTGCTCCCAGTTGCTCCTTACTTCCAGTCCTAAGACAGTCCCACCATTTTCCACCCAGGCTTCCTGCTTGTCTGGATAGGGCTGCTTGACATCCAGGAGTAAGATACACATCACCTTCTGGGATGCTTTGTTCTCCCTGTAAATGTTCGAGTTTTGGAAAACATCGG
Source organism: Acrocephalus scirpaceus scirpaceus (assembly GCA_910950805.1). Taxonomy (NCBI): domain Eukaryota; kingdom Metazoa; phylum Chordata; class Aves; order Passeriformes; family Sylviidae; genus Acrocephalus; species Acrocephalus scirpaceus. The sequence goes on from OU383777.1 coordinate 22,607,441, forward strand.
TATTATCACCTTGGCTGCGGTCCAAGATAATATTCATTTCATACTCTATTGATCTTCACTGTGATGCTCATGATTTTATAGGCATGTCTCATATCATATCTCAGGGGAATGCTCCTGGCTTAATAGCGTTGTCTAGAAAGCAAATCCTTTCCTTTCATATACCTGAGTACCCTTATCCTTCTCTGGGCTTTCAGCTGGAGATCTTTAGTTTCCTTACCTATTATCCTTTGCCTGGTTTGAATTGTTTTGTGCAACTTGGGATAATTTTTGCCTGGACTGTAATGTGCAAAGCTGAATATCCTCCAACCTTGTTTGTTTTCCTGCAAATAAATCCTGCAAACTTGTTTAGTTTCTTTCCCAAAGCTTTAAGTTTGTAATAGACTCTGGTATGGACATTTGCAACTCTTTTATATTATATTATATATACCAGTCCTCATTTCACATTCAAAAAGCATCCCGTATTTTCATTTGGGTTTTCTGGGAATAAAAAACATGCATGCACACTAGGAACAGTGCCCATCATGGTTATTCATACACAGTTAAACTTATAGCTGAACTAAGTTAGATGTTCACCATCTGTAAGGAAACAAACTTGTCAGAAATCTAACTTGGCAAATGAAAAGGGTGTAATTTTTCATTGGATCAAGGAACTTAATCATAATCAAAGCATATCATGCTGTGAGGCATGCTAGAGCAAGAGAGTTATGCAGCTGCAAGCGTGGGAAGAAAGGGCAGGAACAGCCTCTGGGAGGCAATGGGCCATGGCCAGGCTACACCTGACCTGCACACTGACTCACTACACGTGGGACACATGAAGTCACAGATTGATTGCAGAGTTGAGCTGGATGAATGTTGAAACCTGGCGCATTTTGGACAAGCTGGGTTTACTGCACACTTGCCCAGCAACTGCATCAAGTGTCCATGCCCTGGTGCTGGCAGCAGGGGCCTGTGAGGGTGGCTTTTGTGAGAAGAAACCAGGAGCTGTCCTTGCATTGGGCAGAGACAGTTCCAAATTATTCCAAAACTGAGGTACCACAGGACACACAGCTGAGCCTGTTATCCATGCTGGTGGCACCTCTACGAAAATATATTTTAAAAGGGATTAGAAATCTGCAGAGCAGCAGAGGGAGAGAGTATTGAGAAAATGTGAGAGAAACAGCCCTGGAGGCACCTAGATCCAAAAAGGAAAGGAAGGGAGTGCAGCTATTCCCCTACAGCCCATAGAACACAATGGAGCAGACATTCACAGAGCAGCCCATGGAGTTCCCTATGCCACAGCCTGTGGATGTGCTCTTGAAGAAACATGGGGAGCCCACATAGGAGCAGATTTCCTAGAGGGAGCTGCAGCATCCACGATGAATGTTTTTGAAGGACGATACCCTAGGGGAAGGACTCTCACTGGAGCAGAAGTAAAGTGTGAGGAGGAGGAAGAAGCAGCTGAGAGGAGCTGCTGTGCACAGACTGCAAACCTCCATTCTCCATCCACCTGTCACATTTTGGGTAGGAGGAAGTAGAAGAGTTAGAAGATTTAGGAAAAACAGGATTGAAGCTGAACCTGTGAAGAAGGTCTGGAGTGGATAGGAAGTTGCTTTGGTTTTGTCTTTCTTTCTCATTCCCCTACTTTTCTTCTTTCTTTTTTTTTTTAATGTCTTTTTCCAGTCAAGACTCTTTCGCTTGTGACAGTGTCTGCAAGAGATCTCTCTGTCTTTAACCCTGTCTCCTGCTATCATGTTGAGGAGGGAGAGTAAGTAAGCATCTGGGTAGGTGTCTGGCAGCCAGTCAAGGTCAATTATTCAGTTGCAGTTACGATACTCCATGAATTACAGAACTATTCTGCAAATAACTCATTGCATATGCAAAGCAAAAGTAAAGAGTACTCATTTAGTTGATAAAAAGTTGAAGCTCACAGCCCTGAAGGGCCCTTGTACCCTGGGTTGCATCAAAGGAAATGTGGCCAGCAGGTCAGAAGAGGTGATTCTACCACTCCAGCAACTGGTCTGGTGGAAGGTGTGACTTCCGAATAGAGAGGGGTTGAAACTAGATGATTTTTAATGATCACTTCCAACCCAAACCATTCTATCTTTCTCTGGTTTTTCAGAGCTGCCCGATGTCCAGGAAACAATCAGAGCATCAGGGTCTACTCACATTTTTAGAAATCTGACAATCAGCAAAAAAAGTGGCCTAAAAAGCACAGATAAATGCAACAAGAAATTACAAGAAATGTAGAGTTGGTCAGACTGTACCAGATAAAGACATAAGATTTTATTTAGGAAAGAAGGTAATGTAAAGTATCATCCCCAGTCATGGGCATGGGAACTGCCAGCACCAGCCCTGTGCAGTGCCTTTCTCTTCCCACTCCTTAGATTCACAGCTGCAGTCAGACTCATCTGCTGGGGCACTCACCCTGCAGCAGAGATGGACAAGTTTCCCTGGGGAGAACCAGGAACAGGCTGGCAAGTTTATAGGGGTTGGCATCTGGTGGATGGACATGGGAGCCCTGGGATGCAGTATATCCTTGTTCCTGCACATTGATCCAAGGGTCCCTCTGTGAGATCAGAGGAGAGTGTATCAGACATAGTCCACATGGCCCTGATAACACAGAGTAGGAATGTTTGAGAAAGAGGTAGGGGTTTCTTGACCTTACAGAGTTCTTTATTCAAGTGATAACTTTATAATTACATAGTTTGCAGAAACTTTGGACTCAGCCCTGTTCACTCGTGGCATTTTTCCAGCAGGAGGATTTGTTGTAGTTGTACTTTCCTTGTTGTTGTGGGTATGGTGGGGCTTGTTAGTTATAACACTGTGCTGTTTCCCTCTTTTCTAATTTTCTGAGTGCAGCTGTAAAAAGAAAAATAACAAGCTCCCTGAAAAGCTGCAGTTAGGTAGGGACATTCTTTTCACAATTCTTCAGTCTGTTCTTTGGTTCAGCTACTACAGGACATAGGCTTAAAAATACAATGACTGCAAAGCATCACTCCAAACAAACAAATGAAAGAATGGTTTAGCTCTGTGAAACTACTTTGTTTAGGACAAAAGAGCTAACAATAATAATGCAAAACTGCAGGTGCTGAATCTTCATTGTTCAGGTGAAATGCCAAAAAACGTTACAGCCATCCAGAGATGTCATTGCACTTGCTGAAGATGGTGAAAAGATTTTTAGGCATTTCACTATGAGGGATATTAGACTTGGCCATCTCAAATATGGCAGTAATTATCACACGGTGCAAAAGAATGAATTTGCAGTCTACTATCCTGTACCATTAAAAAAATACACTGTGCTTTGAAAATTGTAATTACTTCTTTTCTTTTTACTCATTTGAACAGCTGAATATGCAGTAGTTACTGTAAGATTGTTCAAATTGATGACTGCTTTCTTACAAAAATGGAAGATCATTGCAACTCCAGTATTCTGATGATCATGCTCTCTCTGGAAATCTGTTTCAAATTAGCTTCCTTCTTTATTATAAAAACATTGAAAAAAATGAGATAGTAAAGCCAAGCATTCATATGCCTGTAAGAAGTGAGGGCTCCTCATTCAATCTCAGTTTGCTCTTCCTTGTATGTGTTATGATATCATGCTTAATTTTGAGTTAATGGCAAGATATTCCAGATTCACAAAGTGAATGGATGACACTCTTAGAAAAATCTGGAGCCTGTAAGGGTAGAGACTATAGGTTGCTTCCTTTAAAGATGTAAATAAGCATGTGTTGCGTAAACCAGGGAAAAGCAGGATGGCAAGTGATGACCTTAAGACTACATAGTTGATTGCTTTTCTGGGGAAATGAACCTTCCCCAACCATAGACTGCTTTTATGACTCTAGACATTTTTTTACATTTAACCTGCTGTCTTGGCCAATAAGTGAGCCTCATGCTTTGAAAATTTAGGGCCCTGATGTAATTTTTTTTTTTTTAAGAGAAACTGGCATATGTTGTGTATTGAGAATTTTGGTTTTCATTTCTCTACCTCTGCTTATAGAATGAGAATACTTGCCACAGCCTAGTGGGCCTTCAGGTGCCGTGGCAGTCCCTGACAGAAGTGCCTTTATCAAGGCACCCTATGCACCATGCACTCTCGGGTTTGGGGAGATTCAGCTCTTTGTGAAAGGCTGTCAAGGCAGCCTTGGTCCAGGGGAAGGTCAGGCGATGCTGGGAAGCACCGTGTGAGACGGGTTCTTCTTTTCCTAGGGTCTTCTTTATTCAGGAGCTCCTGGGGTCTGAAGAACCCAGATGCTCAGGGGAGCAGATTTTATACACTTATCTGAGGGCGGGGACAAGAACCAATCAGGAACCTAATCCATGACCAATCAGGAGACAGATTAGGAAAACAACCAATCAGTGAACAGATCCAAAATACACCAAGAGGAGAACAGAGGAACTAGGAACTGTACAAATGACAAATCAGGGAGGAGCAATCTGCATACTGCAGCAAGGACTCATGGGGGTGTGTCAGTTACCTCCAGGGAAGTCACTCAGAAAGACCTGCCAGAGGGCAAGGCCTGCCACCTCAAAAACAGCTCATGTGCTGCACATCCTCCAAGGGAGAATGTTCTCCTTTGTGGCAGTCTGGGGAGCTGTCACACATAATGATACCACATAATGTCACATGACAATAGTCACATTATGGAGGTAACCATAATAATGCTTTTGAATTACTTATTCCGGCTTATTCTATTAATAGCAATTGTGAAAACTCAATAAAGAAAATGCAATTTCTTTTTAAACCAAATCATGGTCTGAGGTAGGGAAGTACTGAAAAATGTAAGTACAGTTTCATATTATTAAAAACAATCACAATGTTTGTACATTGAAAGAGCAAATTAAAATTGCACAGAGATCCCCAATTCTGTCATCCTATAACATCCAAATGTGAATTTAATTTTTTTTTCTTTTTATTTATTTCTCCAATTCTAGACCTAGTATTTAACTTTCATTCCTAGTACTCATTTAGCCACCTGAAGGTCTGGAAAAGCAGATAGTAATAATAAGATGCTATGCTAGGAAGAGCCACAAGTTTGAAAGTTGTTTTCTGATACCAAGATATGTTAACTCAGGAAACCATAACGTTGCTCTAAGATAATCAGACTAAAAATATTCTTGAAAAAGAAGTATTTTTTATGTAATACTGCTAGTTCTCTCATCCTGATCATTTAGCCAGAATTGGTGGAGTTATGAGATACCCCTTGTAGAAGCAAAAGTGTTTGGAAATGTGTTTCTTTGTTATTGTTCTCATTATTTGCAAACAAGCATCGAGTCCATATCTTCGCATTGAGGAAGAGGAAAGAAATAAAAATGGGTTATTCATTAATTTTGAGTTTTCTTTTGGGGTACACTATCCCCCCCAACCCTATTCATTTGTTGCTAGCTGAAGTCATGCACCAGAGCTGCAGTCATCCTTTGGCCTCTGTCAGTTTCACTGTTCCACCATGTTGCTCCTTCTCTTGAAAAACCACATCTGTCTTCTCTTGATAGCACCCACATGAAGTCCTGCTTTATGCAGTCAGATTTTTGCATTCCAATAAATAAAAGTGAAGACAGACAACCCAGTTTTGACTGAGAGTTGACAGAGATTAATCCCCACATCACATAAATTAGCATAAGCTATCTAAAATGTTTCAAAATGTGATATGCCAAGCTTGCATTTATCTTACAGTAAATGTAGAAATCATAACACCAAAAATAAACTTTATTAGCATGGAGGCTTCACTTTTATTATAATCATTAGATCATAGACACCTCAGTTCCCAAATAACATTACTTTTAATTTGCAGTATCGCAGAAGTAACCATTTTTAAAAACCAGTCAAGTAAAAAAAGTAGTTTTCCAGAGTAATTAACCAAGCAGCTATGTCTGAGATGAGAGATTCAATTAGAAATTGAATTATGCAGAGCTTGTTTATACTGATATTAAAAAAAGGATTCAGTCCAGCCATGGAAGCCTGTGGCTTTTGTTAACATTCCTATCAAGACAACTTCAAGAATAAAGGCTTTGTCTCAAGCAAACAAACAAATCTTTTTCCAAGTAATTATTATCACACTTCCGGTAGTGTAGCTTGTAAGCCATGATTCTGCATGCCAAGTGACTGACTGCTAGAAACATACAAGTAGCCTTCAGAAATGCTCTGCCAAGAGTGCTGCTTGGCTTTGAAATCAATTCAGGAACAGTAATTAAGAGCAAGATTAGGGAATTTGTTTCTTTAGGTATCTGAGAGGGTGAAATGGTATCAGAAGACATCCCTTTTTACTCTGCCTGTGAAATGATTACAGTCCCAGTATTTATTATCTCTTGAGAAAGTGATCAGCCCCATTCTACCAGGGCAGAATTAGGCACCCTCACACCTTCGGCAACCACAGAAGGATACAGAACAAAAAGAAAAAAAAAGAAAAAAAAAATGCCCTTTTCAAGTATAACAGTGCAAATATTTTCTTGGATGGCCACTTGCACATTTCATCTCAGTCATTTTAGTCTCCTAACTGCAGTGCCTGTTGCTTAGGGTTTTATTTTACAACAAGAGGGAGAAATGTCTTTAAAGAGTGATTCAGTCAAAGCAACTGCAAGCGCCTATTTCTATTTATTGACTCGAGAGTGTTTGTTGGACAATTCAGTTAAGGATCGAAAGCTTTTTTTTTTTTTTGGAACACATTTATTATTTCAAGAAGTGTCACAGCGCTGATGCAACTTCGTATTATTCACACAGATAGATGAATGCTTTGTGAGTACATTGAACCCTCAGATAACTAGATGATAGTTATGGTGCACCCCCGTGACCGAGTGGGTGTTTCCATTTTAGGAAAGGGGTTTCGGTTTCTCCCCTGACTTTTAATTGAAGAGAAGCACCAGAACTTTCTGTTCATTGCTCACTGTGGTTGGCCCAGTGCCAGCATGGAGGCACCTGTGGGACCTTTTACCTGTTTCTCAGAAGTGTGGCTGGTTTCTATTGGACAGCAAGCCAGAGGAACCCTCCTGGATCATTCAGTACTTAAGAAAGAGCACAGAGGTGCTCAGTGCTTTTTGAGGTGTCTTAGCTGGTGCCAGAGATTTTTCTGCACCATGCCCAGCTTTGGTTTTGTTTCTGTATCTTTTGTTATTTTCTGCTTTTATCAAACCCTTTGCTTTAAAAAACATTCTTGAAGAGCTGACTCACAAATATTATTAAGCTGCTCTGGGAGATTGCAGGTCAACCCTCAGACTTGATACATATTCATAGGGCTTATTACACTCTGGCCACGTGTAAGACTCTATCAGACCACACCTCTTCTTATTATTTTGCATAGTAGCACTTTTCCAGGGGTATAGGACAGCCTATTCTTGGTCCTGAAGCAACACTACAAACAAAAAATATTACATTATCTTATGTTAATATTATATAAGACAGATTGATGGTAGCTTTGCTGTTCTATGCTATTTCATCCAGTCCCATACTATTAAGCATTATTCTTCAAGATGATGCAAACTGTGTTAGTTATTTTGCCTAGCAAGTCATATACACAGAAATTACAGGTGCATGTAGAGTACTGACATTTTGCTTTAAACTAAAGATGGAAAATGCTGTGTAAGATTAGTTATCTAAAATATAAGTCAATGTAATATATTGTACTGAACATTTAGAAACTGGCTTGATATTTTCTGGCTGGCAGTATGGGACCAAATGCACCACTGGTACAGGAAGATTCAACTCTTCTTCATAAGCATTCCATTCATTTGCTTGCAGAATAGTAAATGTAGTTAAGGAATTTCAAAGGGTTATGAGACCATCAGCAAAGCGAGACATGAACACATATTATCTCATAGCCCTATTAGATATTAAAAATTGACTATTTTCCATAATACAGTTGTGACCCTCCATGATATGTTTATAACTTACTGTGCATAAAAATTGCCATTAAGAAGTCTTTCTTCATTTATAGTATTGTTCAATATAATCTCAGATACCATAGTATCACCCTCTATTTTAAGAGACAAATTCAAGTGCGGAGGTACTTACTGTGGAAATGAGGTCTTCTTTACTCTGAACTTTTTGTTCTTGTCCTCCTATGGACTGTGTGACACAAACCTTTTGCACACCTGGAGATTTGCTTGTTGTTCACCATGGCTCTCTTGGCAGGCTAACAGCCTTAACCACTCTAGTAACTAAGATAATAAGAAGAAATAGGAGGCAACACTGTAGGTACAGGAGATCAGTGCATCTTCACATCAACTTTGGTGTGAAACAAGAAGGGTAGGCCACAATCTAAAACTTTCTGAGATGTCTGTGTATGGAGGAACACAAAGAGAACACACTCAACTGAAAGCAATCCAAACTAATCCAAAAAGCAATGGAGAGATGGACAAATTAACTATCCTTAACTCACATAAGCTGCTTTGTGACTGTGGCCATTATCAGTGACATGCTGGAAAGTCAAGGGCAAGGCAGAATTGATTGCTTGGTCCTTCCCAGTACATTGATGGACGTAAGTCTAATAAAAATGTCAAATAAAAGAATCTCATATGCGCCATCAAATTTTGGGTCTCTTGGGGAATTAAATTAGGCAACTAGCTGTTAAAAAACACTACGGCTCATAAACAGTACTAATAAAATATAGAAATACACCTATAGAAACAGGAATAGATATGGCAATGCAACTTCAAGAGTGCTGTTAAATCTCTCTTTATCTGAATCTCTTGCTCATTTGAGTCAAGTAAGGCTCATAGAGACTGAAAGAGGTTGATAATACAGTCTACTGAAATTAGCTCTCCAAAATAAGCTAGGTGGATTTCATCCAGCTTCCAAGAGAGACATGTCTTCATCCCAAAATAAATCATCACTGCTTCTGCCACTAACAGGCATCTGTGCTGGTATTTTCAACTAAAGAGCTGAAGGCACTGCCAGCAGATAGGGAATGAAATCTTTCCTGCTCCTTAGGGCTGTCATTTGGGACAGGCACGAGACGTGTGCAGTAGTAGGGAGCAAAGAGTGCCAGCACGAACTGCCTGAGAGCCTGCAGCTCCCCACTAACTCCACCTTATGGCCATCACCTGTCCTTCGACAGCTTTCATCTCTCAACTACTTTGAGCAATGTCTGTGTGTGTTTGCTTCGCATTTTTTGAAGTACCAAAGCATTCCTTCCCTTTTTCTTTCAAATGGATTAAAAATTGAGGTGAACCTGCTAAATGGCTTACCAGCACATATAAAATTATTATTCTTGCTTCCACCACAGTCACTGGGCACAAAGCCAGGCTCCTGAGACTTGTTTCAGGAATGGTTGACTTCCATCTGGGATGAACAGAGATCTTCAAATTGCAGACCTGTTGCCGTGATATGTTTTATAGATTCAATATTCTGCATGTATTAATTTTTAAGAAAGAATAAGAGAAATTTTAAATTGCTTAGTATAGTCTAGGTATGTATGCAGAAACCTTATTCTACTATTTAAATACAACAGTACCAAGTATGTAATGTTGTCACTAGTTGTGATCAGTGTATTGTTCATCCACTTTTTTTGCTTCTCAGATTTCATTTGAGATGACCGCAGTCCTTTTAATCAGATTTTAAAGTGGTATTTCTGCCCTTACTAGGAAAATTCACATGATCTCTAATTCAAGGGATTGAATATACTGATTAGAAAATAATTAACTGCTGTCCTCAGAAATGACTAGAGATAGACTTGTGTTAGCAGTCTCTCAGAAGCAGTCTCTGCCAAGGTTCCTCCTCAGCAGCTTAGAGTATTCCTGTCCCAAAACCTAGGTGTTACTGGGCCTTGCTACAATCAAAACTTAAGTGTTCCCATATGCTGCAGTAAAATATGGATAGAGAAGTGCAGTGTATAACAAATACATAATAAAAAAGAGCTGAAGGTGCTTAGGCAATTTATTTGATTTACCATAAACCTTATGATTTCCATGGAAAAAATAGCACTTTAATACAAGAACTAGATGAATAATTCTTAATTTGCCATATTTCATCTAGTTGTGAGGGTAAATTTCCTACAGAGACTTTGATCAGTACCGGCTTTTTAACTCTCAAAAGCAAAATAACTAAGATGTTTCCTAGTGTTATAGTATCAATGCAAAAAAATTATGAGGTCATGTACAAAGGAAAAAAATTTTGGTATCTTTGTGAGGTTCTCCATCTTTTCACCTGTTTGCCTTCAGACCACCATGTTTCAAAAGTAATCTGCTTTACAAACACAAGGAGTGTTTTACATACAATCTGAAAGAAAAAAACCCCAAACCAAACCAGTCTGTGAATTAAATGCACTTATTTTAGTGAGTCTACAAACTTATTTCCCCACAGGAAGAATATGTGTTCAAATAAATATAAAAAAAATCAAAATCTTGTCTTGGAGATAAAAATTATGTGACAATTTTATAATATTTCTTCTATCCATATCCTAATCCTTATTTTTACAGTATCACCCCTTGTGTTCTCAAAAACAGGTTTCATTCTCACAGATGCTTGTCAAGTATACTATTTCCAGTAGTTAAATATTTAATAAGAAATGTCAAGGCTACAGTATTAAATGCTGTAACCTGCTACCACCATATTAATATTCCTTTCATCAAGCAACAGTTGCAAAAAATTAATTGGATTTTTTTTCAAGGTCTTAAATTGAAGATCTAAAAGGCACAGTATGATTTGAACTAATTTATTTTTTAATCTGTAGTTTAAGTAAAAACTGAGATAGTTCTCTCACAGGCCTATGTTTACATCACAATAATCATCAGGGATGACAGTTTCAGTTTGGCCCGTGCTGGGGATCAGAGCTTACAAGCTCTGCATCCTGACTGGAGTACTTTTGCAAAACAAAGTGGAAAAGCCTCTGTCTGTATAGACTTTCATGCCTCAAGCCACTGCAGTTTGGGTTGAATTGATAATGCTTCACAGGGTTTTTTTTGCCAGTCTAATGGGAAAAATCATATAGTATTTCCTGGTATTACAACAGCTATGTCTTGCAACAGAAGTTATCTCCAAGTACACGTGCATGTCAGTAAAAAGGAGGAAGTAAGAAGCAGTAATTATATTTGTTTCTCATAAGACCCTCTGATGGACTTTTTACAAGGACAAGTGGTGATAGGACTAGAGAGAGTGGCTTTACACAGGAAGAGGGTAGGTTTAGACTAGATATTAGGAAGAGTTCCTTTACTCTGAGTGTGGTGAGATATTGGAACAGGTTGTCCAGACAAGTCTTGGATGTCCAGTCCCTGCAAGTGGTCAAGACAAGGTTGAACAGGGCTTTGAGACAGGTAAAGGGTGTCCCTGCCAGTGGCAGGGGATTAGAACTGAATGAACTGTAAAGGTCCCTTTCAATCAAAACCACTCCATGATTTTACTATTGCTCAGCTTACTCAAAACTAGCCCTTCTGTACAATGGAAATTATTGCAGTAGAAATAAACTGTACCACGCTCATATGTATGCAGTTCATTCAAACTCAGGAAGCTCTGTGGGCAGTTTTGGTGGTTTGCTTGCATATGAAGAAAACAAAATTAGTTTTTAGCAGTTACTGCATCACTAGCTTTTTCTTCCTTTCTTTCAGCATTGAAGCCTAAAATTTTGGTTTTGTCTGATATACAGGTTTACATTTTGTTCCTTGCTTTGTGCTGTGTGAGAAAGCTCTCAAAGCATTGGGATAAAACAACAGCATTGTGTCCTTATAGGAAGTTGGGAAAGTTTCCCACATGTTGGCTATCAAGCATGTAAGACAGCCACAGTGATGTCTCTTCATATGACATATTTTCTATTCTGATCATGTGGCAAATGCCCATCTTGGTCACACAAGTTTGAGCGGGAGGCCATGCTGTACTACCTAGGGTCTTAAAGACATAGCAATTCATGAATAGCCATTTATTCTGAATTGTGATTGTGAAGTTTTACATGGGTTTTACCAGGGTATGAGATTGAGATGAGAAGGCTTGTTTTCTTCCTTAGTGATGAGCACCCTGGCCCTCCAATTTCAAACTATCTTGCAGCCTTTGGGTAAGGATCTACATCACCTGAAACCAGGGATATTGCAGGCAAGTGTTGGGCAGCATGTCATTCTGCTGGTGAACTCAACGAAGTCAGAGGAAGACTGCCATCTTTTCAACCCTGCCTACTACCCCTGCAATCTTCTTTCAGACTGACATGGATCATATGTGTTTGCATATGTATGGAGCCTGATGTACCCCAGACACAGCAGAGCTTGTGCATGTGCAGATGGAACTTCAATGCATGTGCTGTAAAACCAGTGCTCAAAATGAATCTTACTTCCAGTGCATGCACAAATCAGTTGCACAGTGGATCCCATATGCTATAAACCTCTCAGGCTGTGCCTACACACTATAGCATAAGTAAGTGCTAGAGAAGTGGCTGTATGTCCTGGATTTGTGGACATGCAGAGATACTTAGAAATCCTTGACAAATGGCAAAAACCCCAGTAGTTCAGAAGGTGATTGATGAAAGCAGTAAACAACTGCTAAACTTGGTAAAGAAAGAGTGTGCAATGCCTAGCAGAGCTGTGCTGCAGACTAGTTTTTGATTGTGGTCCCAATGCAAGCTCAGTCATAATGCCAGACTGCAGTGTAATTGGGGAATAATGACCATTTATATTACAATGAAACCAATTTAGATTCTTAGATATTTTCAGAGAGCTTAGAAACTGTTTAAACATTGTATACACTAAACTGAGGATAGGAAGTCTAAGGGGATATATTGGACTGGAAACCCATGAAAGAAACGATGACGATAGGTGTAACTTAACTTCCACTGATATCTCTGACTCAACTTGGTGGGGTTCTCCACTCTGTCAAATTGACCTGAACTTAACTTTATTAAATGCCTTTTCAGCTGTGTTTTTCTGACTGACCAGGTAGTCAATTGAGTGAAGCAGCTGACTCAGGAAAAATAACTCCCTGTCTTGCTCTTGAACCCAATATTTCCTTTTTGTATCTTGGAGAAGAGAAGTTCTAAGTTCTCAGACTGAAAAATCCTGTCCAAGAGCAAGAAAAGTCACCAGTGGCATTCCCAAGCACTGCAACATACAGAAAAATAAGACCTGCCGAAGCATGCCAAGACAAATAGTAGCAGGAGCCTAAAGATACATAAATTTCAGATTGAGTCAAAACCATACCATGTTTTGCTTAACAAAAAACCTGGAGTTTTATTTAAAAGCAGCCTGTTAAATACAAAATGTTGCAACAGAGTACATGAAAATCCACAGAGGCACTGATTCAGCTTCGTTTGAATTTGAAGAGAGGAGTATTGGAGACCCAGTATTTTGGAAAGAAAATCAAGAGATAAGATCACCCTTGAGGCATGAAACTTGAGTGTAGGTTAGCCCAAGAATTCTGGAGCAGAAAGAAAAGCCTCAGTTTTGAGGTAGGCTCAGACACCAGCCTTTCATCTCTCCCCAGTCACTCTGTGTTTTTCTTCTATAGCATAGTAGATTTTATCCCATAACATGACTGGATGTTTGATTAAGCAAGAAATAAAGTTTAATCACCACATGACAGATAATTTGAAATTAGAAGCAACTCTGCCAGCAGCTCTTGCTCACATTTGTCAAAATTTTGCCACATGTGGTTCAGAGTCGTGTGCATACAAGGTGTTGGCCAATAAAGGCAATGGGAAGTTTGCCATGATTTCAAAGGAGTCAGGATCTCCCCCATATTCATCATGTGGCAGTATATTTGGCATGACAGCAAAAGTGAGGATACTTTAAAACTCGTTTAATATGTCAAGGAGTATTAGGAAACTAATCGATGGTGAACCCACTCAATGCCTCATCTTTGCCAACACATATCTCTCCTTCAAAAGGCACAGTCTTTTGCATAGTTTCGTTTCTAAAATGCTCATACTTCTCTATTTTAGTCAAGTGAGTGGTGAATTAGTGGTGTTTTACAATCTCTTAAATGGGCAGATTAAAACTGTGTGCTTGAATGCTGTTCCACTGAAATTGATACAAAAACTTTCTGGGATGTTGCATAATTCCAGGACTTCATGTTGCCTCAGAGGCAGTATCTGAACATCCTGTGTCTATCAGTTGTGACTGTTGACTGGAAGACAGTCAGACATTTTATTACCTTCAGCAAATATTTACATTCTACAAATGCGTAAGACTCATTGTAATTTCCCTTGGGAATCTAGAACCAGTGTTTTTCTTGATAGATAGGTCAATGGTCCCTTTAGCTCTGTATTTGACAATGGATAACTATATATTTGAGGAAAAAAGGTCAGGAAAAACCATGAATAGGACATATCTTTTCATGGTATATCCTACCATAATATCCTGGTTATTTGCAATAAAGAAACTTCCAGGGTCTTGGTTTCAGTTAGACAATTGTGTTGAATGTTAATCAAATCAAATTTTAGAAAATACAGTTTGAATGGAATCATAGAAATGTGGAGGTTGAGTGGTCCATTCTCACTCAAAGAAAGACTATAGTTTGTCTTGCCTTTAAACCCTCTCTCATTACACAGATTAAACCAGCAATTGTATTATTCTCTTGGGTTTTCTTCAGGCTGGACAAACTCTGACATGCTCCTGTCCATCCCCACGTTAGTGGCTCATACTCAACTTCACATCCACTGTGACCTCCACCATGAGCCTTCGTCAGTGTTGCTACTCAGCCAGTTAATTCTCAGTGTATGGGGTAATCCTGTTCCAAGTGCAGAACTTTGCACCTCTGCTCTTATAACTGTATGAAGTTTCTGTTAGCCCAATCATCAAGTTTCCAAAAGTCATCCTTTACTGAAGTTCTACTCTTTGGCGGGTCACCCATTACCCTGATTTAGTGGATTGTTAGTAATTTTCATCACGTTTTGTAATTCTAATTGTATATTTAACATTGTGCATCACAAAAGGCATATTTGAGCTTTTCCCAAAACATTTTAGTGTGAGAATACCAAACAACCGTGAAACACATGAAGAGCAAATAGCCTTATTTTGAAAAAATCTGGTGTGGCTTTGAAGTCACTGCCATCTCCATAGCTATTTTCTACTCTCCTGTTTGTGTAGATCACCAAGTCAAAGTAGCATCAGTACACAGATCACATTGCCATGTTAGGCTAAGTTTGAGACAGGAGCAACTGCATCACATAGGGCTGGAGAAGAAACAGACACATACTCACTTTGTGAGCTGAACTGTAAGGGCTGTAAGTCCCTTGACTGCAAGACTAGCATGTGAGAAGTGAAAAGTAAAAAGAACAGGCAAGGAAGTTATTTTCTTTGGCTGAAGACAGTATTGGATGATCATCTAAGGCATAAAAGAAGGCATTTAATTTTAACTAAAACTTAATAAAATATGCTGGACCTTGAAATAGTAAACCTGATTATATTAATGTTTTGTGGTCCTAAAAAACCAGTAACATTTCCATATCAGGGTTTTTTTTTGCTTCTAAAATGGAATACCATGCATTAACACTTCAAAGATATATTGAAAGTAGTCAGTTATTAAGTACTGTAAAGAATGCTTTAGCAACAGTAGTGCTATATGCCCACATCAACATGGACACTACTGCCTTGTCTTATGTTAAGGTGTGGCCTTTGTCATTTGCATGCCTATGTATAGTTAGCCTGCCAGAACTCTACTAATATCTGTGTAATTTTTTACAACAGCTTGTAATAAATAGATATGCACATGCTGACAGGATTAGGCTCTGATCTGGAATAAAGATTCATTAGAGCATCTAGAAGAAATGCAATTTTTTTTTTTTAATACAATAGAAGATTTTAATATTTCAAAATTTGGAATGAAACCAAGGAGTGTTGAGTCTTTTCATGGCATGATGCCTCAGTTCTGGGGAAGCCTGTTAGCCTCGCCCCCACATGTCTGGGGAATCAGGATTGCCAAGAAGCCACAAAGTGGAGGGTCCTTCCTTCCCAGCTCTCAGCACTCTGTCAAACCCAAGGCAAGGCAGCCTGTAAGCTCAAGATCTCCTAGAACCAGTCAAACGGCTGTGAAGAAGAGAACTGGCAGGCTCATTTGTCTTGGAAACCTGCCTAGATTCCATTGGAAATTGGTCAAAAATGGAAATTCTTTTGTGGAACATTTTGTTTGCAATGAATGGCATACCCTGATGAAGAAATGTTTCATCAGAAACATCAGAAACTGTTGGAAGTAGATAAAGATATTTTTATGGTTTGGTTGTTTTTTTTTTATTTGCCGGGTATTTTTTCCACTCCTGCATGGTTTGGTAGGATCAGGTTAATGAGAAAAGCACTCTGAACATTCAGGGGCATTTGATTCTGAGGTTTTGTTGCAGGAACCCCTCCCTCTAGCTGAAATCTAAGTTCCAGCTCCATCATTTAAGCTTCAATAGGGAAATTGTTATCAAGTGAAACTGATACTAGAAGATAATTAATTGCCCTCTACTTCCATATTTCTTAAATGTTCATAAATGCTCTTAAGTTCAGAACAATTAATTGAACCAGAAGCCTGCCTCTGATTAAAGACAGGCATTAACACCAGATTAGTCCTAAATACAGGAAAGGGATATTGCCTATGGAAATCCTGGTAAATCTTTATGTAAGCAGTTTTTATTCACCTAGACAGCTTTTAATAGTGCTACAAGAAGTAAAATCTTGTAGCCCCAAAAGCAGGTAGGATTTTCTGGTTATTTTACTTCTAAAAAGGCAGTAAGTAAAAAAACACTCTGTGACTCTAAATATATTTTATCAGTAGGTGGGCAAATGTCAGATTAATGTCATTTGTTGCTGTGAAATCAATGAGAATTCTGTTAATGAAGAAGAAATGTTTCTTCAAACACAACAAAGACTAAATATTTAATAATATATAAATAACTTTCCTCAGTTAATCATCAGAAGCCTTATCATGCTAAAAAAAAATAAAATTATTTAGATGAGTGGTCTAACCAAGTCAGCAGGCCATGCAGAGGAGAAATGCAGTGGCTGAAATAGACTCAGAGGGTTGTAGATTCTGTCTTTTTTTTGAGATTTTCAGGTGTAATCTTGGCACACAAGACCTGAAGAAAACTCAGCTGTGTAATGCCAAAATCCCTGTGCTACTCTCAGTGGTCTATCCTGTCCTGATTCTGTTAAAGAACCAGGTTCCCATTGGCACTCCAGATGATGGAGTATTGCATTGCTGAATAAGCAGCTACAACCAAACTGTAAGAGCCTGTGAGGGTTTTAGAGAACAGGAATATCTTCAAAAAAGATCTTGACAGAGAGCAGAAATGATATTAAAAAGGCTACAACTTAGAGTTCAAAAAATCAGCTGCATAAATATAGGATTGGAAACTCTCAGCAGAGTGGCAGATCCAGAGATGAGCATGTAGGGGTCATACATAGCCACAGCCAAGCATCAGTAAAGGAAATTGCTGTGGCAAAAATGGAAGAAAACATCATGTAAACTGCATGCCATAGATAATTTTACGTTGGTGATGCCTAAATAAGAAAGGTGTATTGAGGTTTGGCTACCATGTTTCAAAAAATTTGTAATCCAGAGAAGGAGACTGAAAGTCAGTAAAACATGATCTGTGAGTAAGGATTAGAGGGAGCATGACTGTTTTGTTTAGGGAAGGCTGAGAGAAAACATAAGAAAAAGTCTCCAAACAAGAACAGCACAAACAAGAATAGCACAGGCAAAGAAAATATGTGGTTCTCTGTATGTCATCACTGTAGATGAGAGGAAGAAATGAGCATGCACTAAAACAAGGAAGGTTTAGGTTAGACATTAGGATCATAAACAAGGATAAGTAATGGCATGGATGATTTACAGAGACCAGACTCACCCTCACCAGATGGAGTGTGAAGGAAAGCTTCATGCTTCTGATGGAAAAAAAGGTGAATTAGGAGACCACCAGAGGCCCCTTTCAGCTTCTCCCTGACTTCTGCGAAAACTATATGTATCTTTATCTGATCAACCAACCAATCAGTTCTAGCAAACTCTAAAACGAACAGATTGAGGGATAATTTAAACCATTTTACTAAGAGAAATACTTTTAGTGAATTTGTAACAGAAATACAACACTTCAAGAAGGAAAATACATTAAAATGATACTTTGTAACTCAAATCTTTTACAGTAACAATTCTCTCTAGTCTAAGTGGATGACTTTAATTTCAGTATGTCCTGCCTAGAAACTGTGCAACAGCAGAACAGACTTTCACTTCTCCAGTATTTTCCTTTCCTCTTCCTTTATGCTCTGTTTGCAAGATAAAAGAATGATTGCAAAAAAAAAAATAAAAGCTTAGAATTCAAGTCTTGCCTAGATTATTTTAAAGTAGTTAATAGATTTTCCTTTTGACAAGATTTATTGCTGAAAAAAAAAATTTAAAAAAAAAAGGAAAACAAAACCAGAACACACACTGCCCCCCAGAAAACTCAGCCATGCCCAACCACCTCTGTCCCACAAACCAATGAACAAAGAAGAAAAAGAAAGACCACATTCAGGCAAATACAAAAGCCAAACCCCAAAATTGCTGTCTGTTTTGTTTTAGGAGTGTTGCTAGAAGAGACTGTTAGCACTTTATTTCAGAAGTGCAAGATATTTTGAGCACATACACTGCAAGACACATGTGCAATGTCACATTCTGTAAAACTAGTGAAGTTTTCCACAGAGACACAGGGTCAAAAGGCAGGCCATGGCCTGCTGTGCAGACCTAAGGGAAGAAGTTCATGCTTTGGAGAAGTTTGCCTTCCTCTGGATGTTGTGCACCTCTGCATTTTTAGGGGGCTGGATTGAGGAGAAATTTCTGTCTGGACAATCTACGAACTAGTATTCAAGTTGAAACTTGAACACAAGTTTAACATTCTGAGTTAATAGACACAGCAAAAGCAGAGCACAAAACCACAGCACCAAAGGGAGCCTGCCTTAGAATAACTTAGAAGCTGCATCTTCTTGTACCTCATGAGCTCTTTCTTTCCTTTGATGTTTGTACAACACATTGCTGCAAAACAAAGGAAACATTCTTTCAGTGTCGTTATTTGAACTAAAATGTAAGTTATCTGTAGTTGTATATTATGGAATATATGTTTATAAATTCAATAAAAGTCATACTATTCTTTTGTCAGAAAATATATGCTAGTATAATGTAAATGTAGGCTTGTACAGTATTGAAGCCAACAGCACAAGAAACAGTTAAAAGTGATGATGTATAGGGAGGAGCTATCATGCTGCAAAAAGGAGGTGTCAGTTCTAACAGGGTACTGTGCTTAATGAGACCATTATTAAAATTGGCTGGTTCTTATACCATGCCACTTTGGCTATTGAGATAAGCCTCCTTCAAAGATATCGAGTTTAAGTGACCATATCAACTCCATAGTAGAAGGAAGTTACCAATAAGAAATATTTTTTCCTCCTAAACTGCTGAGCTCAGAAAACCACCATGCCTGTGGTGAATAGAAAGTCTCCACTACATTTTTTTTATTGCTCAAAAAGGCTGGGCCCATGTCCCACCCAGAAGAGCCTTTGAGACAGGAGCCGGTTAGCTGCCAGAGAAGCCAGAGTCTGCTTGCATTTCCCTATGAATGTTATTGTGCTTCCTTGAGATGCTCAGCAAAACCATTGCTACATAGATACACAGAGGCACAACACCAGCGTGAAGATAGCAAGTGAACAGTATCAGAGGGGGATATGGGTTAAATGAAGAGCTGACAACTTCCAAGTCATCCCAGAAGTTCTCATGTTTCTGGTTCTTTTGCCCACAGCTGCAAAGCAATGCTTTCTAACCTCAGCATCCAAACTGCCAAACTTCAGTATTTTAGTCTCAGAGTACTGTATCTTCTGGCCCTTGAAGAGATCATTTTTGCTGTGTGATCTTATGTCTGGTGAGCCATCAGCTCTGCTGCATCACCATCTTTCTGTTCCTGGAGTTTTCACAGTTACCAGGGATCCTTTTATTAGATTTGAGCTGCCTGTACTGGCTGAAGCCTAGTCTGGTCTCTAGATAAATCCCTTTGACCTGAAACCTTCTGCATTTTGGCCTGTTGCACCTAAAGTGTGTTTGCTGTCCAAGTTCTCTTTTCCACTTTCAAGGACATTCAGATGCCTTCAGAGCCAGTTCTGTAACTCTGTGGTTAGAGCTCAAATCCCCTTTTCAGGGCTGTGCCTATCAATCTAGCTAAGGATGCAATTTCTTTTCTGTGGTCTAGCCAAGCCTGACAGTAGGAATGGAGTGATCACCACATCCTCTGCACATTTTATCTTATTAATCACTTGAAGATTTGGTGGATGGGCTTCAATCATTCCATCCTGGTGAAAAATGTGTGAGCAGAATCCTTAATTATACAGGCTGCTTTCTATTTCTGGATACACAGGATTTAATATTTTTTTTATTATAGTAGCACCTAAGGACCAAACTGAGTACAGTCTTTACCCTGCAGATATTTGTTGAGCTTCCCTGTCTTTCTGCCCCATCACAGAAGATGAAATTCTTTCCTTTCCACTAGAAAAACACAGACATGATAACTACTGACAATGGTTTATATGTTGGTAAGACAGGGGAAGTGGTTATCTTGATTAAGCACTAAGGTGTGGGTGGACACAGAGAGACTGCCCATCAATTCCACTCTCATCATTTGTGATGTGTTGTAAAAAACAGAGCACATTCTTCACACATTCACAGGTGGGGGGAAAGAAGGCAGGAAACTTGTGGCTTCTAGCAATAGGATGAAGGCTCCTACTCCTATTTGCAGATCTGCACCTACAAAATACTGAGTGCCCTGGCAGCAGGGTCCAGCAGCAGGGTCCAGCAGCTTGGTCCAGGAAAACAGTTGCACCAGCTAAGCCTGAACCTATAACAACACCAGGTGCAACCTGCAAGTGAGAGCAGGGACAGACTCCCTGGTACAGTGAAGAAGGTCCCCGTAGGCTGACCTCGCCTGCTGGCAAAGGGCATTTCTTCTTGCTGGGGTTTGTATCTCAGATACAGAAGAAAGACTTGTGGGGCCTTAGACTATTATCCTTTGCTACTCTTCCACATGTGCAGCAATGATATTGGCCACGGGAAGCTGTCAACATGTTAGGCATAACTCTATGGCTCTGGTAGTGAGGGTCAGGGACATGGTGGGCCAGGTGGTTTTCTAGTTGATGCTGCCAAAGAAAGTAAAGACAGGTTTTGAGGAGGATTGGACAGATACTGCAGATCATCAACTGGCATGCAGCTGGCATCAACAACAGGGATCTGGTTTTTATGGTTAGAAGATCCTATCTGAGTGTCAGCTACCGTTCGTGATAAAGGGGAGCTAAAGTAGCTCTGCCATACGACTGGCAAGCATGATAAGGAGAGCTGTAAATTAGGAATGACATAACAACAGGGAGGGAGATGATGTCCTACCATCAAGTAAGGAAGTGGTGTGGGATGAGGTGCAATAAACAGGGTAAAAGAGGTCAGCTTAACTGAATACACAGCAAAAAGAGCATGCCAACAGTATGTCATTATGGGAAAAGCTCTCATATCTTTTTCTGGGACGTCAGCTCAACCTGGTGCCTTATCTGGCATGCTTGTACATGAATGCAGACAGCATGGAGAATCAATAGGGGGAATTAGAGGTCTGAATGCAGTTGCAGGGTTACAATATCTCATTGGGATCACCCTGACATCATGGCATAGTTCACACATGGGGGTGGTGCTGATGGATACAGGCAGTTTAGTGAGGACCTGGAGGAAGGGGAGGAACTGACCTTTTGTGAGAGAGCAGCAGTGATTCACGGAGCTCTGCCTTGGGAATGGTAGGATCTGGGAGCCAGTGGATCAGGAAAAATATCTTGCTGAAATGAAACATTAATAAACTTGGAAGCAAACTCCATATGTTTTCTATGACAGTTACATTTGGAGGAGGTTTACTGAGTTGAAGAATTCTCATGCTGTCACAAGATGTTCAGAGTGGTGCTCGTGCCCTCTTACAATGCAGCTCATGAACAATATAATCTGTAGTCTGTCTTTCTCTGGACATCTACAATTTCCAGCTGGTGATGCTTGTTTTTGATCTCCATGAGTACAACCTCAGTTGGAAATGTTCCTCAGACTTCTCATCTAAAACTGGAGCACTGATTTTAGTTCCATACCTACTGTTACCCAGACATCTCATGTCAGACATGCTATTTTGGCTGCTTGAAAATTAAATTTTGATAGCAACAGGGTGAAGTCACAAAATATATATACTGAATGTATATATTTTAAATTTTACCACATCATTGGACAAACAATAAATAATACATTATCTTTCAGGCACACACGCATACTGTTTATACAAAACTTGATAACACCAGTCAGAAAGTCAACAGGACGTCATTTTAAGGAAGATTTCTTCATACATGTTCTCACATGTTTGGAGGAAGCAGGAGAGAAGAGAGGAGTAAGCTTCATGCTGTACTTATACACTTTAGTTTCTATTTATAGTTAAAAGACTCACAACTTGGGGAAAATCCCATTTTCCAAATTCTTCAAGGCAAACTGCCTGTAGTATTCTCTAAGGAACTTTCTTCTCTTTTATTTCTTTTTTTTTCCCCTCTCTATAATATTTTAAAAAGGGCTTAGGGTTGCATCTTATTTACCACAGCACTTAATATTGGTGCCATCAAATGCAAAGTGTTCCCTATGACTGTGCTATTGTGTTGAGAAAAGTAATTTCTATGCCAAATAGATACTCCAAATTTTGAAGAGCTGGGTCTCCACCAGTAATCTGAGTCTGGCTCATCCAAAGTGCCATGAAAAGATTTGCCAGGGCAGAAGTATTAGTTTATAGCATACGAACATGAAGTTTAGGCTTACAGGGAAATAGTACTTTTAAAAGTCACCAGAAATTGCTTTGATACCAGAACAGAGAATCAAGACTGGTGACTAATTAGTAGAACATTTCTTGCTAGAGACAATAATCAACAGAACAAAGGTAAAGCATCTTAAAGGGTTTTCTTCTGTGTTTTACTTTATTTTCATTTATCCCTGCTATCCTAGTGAAATTATTCCTGGAGCCCTACTGGAAAGTGGCTTCCAGCTATTCCCAGCTAGCCCTGGCTAGGAATGATTTGGCGATGGTCCGGCGATGGTCTCGGACGTCCCTCTGTGGAGGCAACTCACGCAGCCTCTTTCTCGTGCTGGTTTCTGCCCCACATTGGCGCATCAACTGAAATTATTCTTCGAGCGCAGCTGGAAAGTGGCTTCCAGCTGTTCCCAGCTAGCCCTGGCTAGGAATGATTCCAGACTCGGTTGGCAGCAGCAGGCGAACTGGCCACCACCCCCCCGGTGGGTCAGAGCTGCACGAGAGATGTCGGTGAGGCTTTGACGAAGGTAAGAAGGAGGAGACTTTGTGGCCAGATGGTTTTTATTGTCACCTGCTCTCAGCAGGCGAGCCACGAGCCTCTCTGCCTGCCAGAGGTGTGGTTACAGCTTATAAGGGGTTGGGAGAAGGGGGTGGACACAAGAGGGAAAGCCAATCAGGGAAATGGGAATGGCACACAGGCAACGAATGGGAAACGAGGGGTGGGGGATTTCCCAGCTTGCTCCAATCTGGGACTGAGTCTCTCCAAAAGCTCTGGAAGGGGAGGAGAGGCTTCCCAGAGAGTGACAGGCTGTGGAGAAGAAAGGCTGGGGGAAACCAAATGGGGAGAAACACAGGGGGGAACTTGGGAAAAACCATTACAGAACTTATTAATATTAACAATAAATAAAAAGTAGAAAACACGCCGCTACACCTAGGATGCTAGATGAGGCTTGCAGTACATCTAGTTTTCCTTAGCTACATGAAGAAAAAGTTTTGATTCTCAATAAAACCCAAAATCATAGTACAATGCTATGATTTCAGTTAGTAAAAAGATGCAGTAATGAGAGACAAGAAAGTTCAGGTCAAGTGCTAGAGACACTAGCAAAGAAGTTTGTCAAAGATGTAAATAAGGCCAACAAGGTCATATCTGTTCAGGCCCAATGTGTTCAAATTCTTAACATACTTTGGTTTCTGATGTTTGTAAAATAAATAGGTATAGTATATTTTTTCCTAGTGTCTTGGTTTTGAAAGAAGACAGGTATCTGCTAAAGAGAGGCAGGGCCTCTCTTGGGATGGATAATTCAAATCCCCTTCCCTCAAATTATTATAATTTAGAAAATTAAAACGGCTCTCAGGCAGAGATATGGGGATAGGAATAACAGTTCTTTACTAATAGTATAACAAGGCAAACAAACAACAACAACTACAGCAATTATTAGCGAAAACAAAACCAGGGACCTTGACGGAGCTTGGTCCCACAAAACCCGGGGCAGTCTGGTCTCTGGGGACTCCAAAAAAAAGGTACCAAGCTGGAACGGTGGGGGATCCCGGGCTGGTGGATCGGATGAAGTTCGGAGCTCCGTCGGTGGTCACTGGAGGGCAGGGGTGACCGGCAGGGAGGCCAGTGCGGGCCTGCGGTGCAGAGCAGCTCTAAAACAGCGCCGAGGCAGTGGGACAGGGCTGAGACAGTTCCAGCAGGGCAGGAAAAGGAGAAATCAGGAGCCTCTTGGACACACGAGCAGATGATGGCAGCTCTCCCCAGGATCAGGTCCCGGTGGTGCCAGTGAGAAGCTAACACAGCAACGGCAGCCCAGTCTGCTCCCGACGCAGACCACACCAAAAGTGCAGCTGCCCCCCCCAGCCCTCGTCTCCCCCCCCCCCCCCCCCCCCCCCCCGCTCCCCTCGCGGGGGGGAAACTCCTGGAGACAAAGGGTGTAGCCAAGTGCCAGTCTCCACCCAGCCTCCATGCTTTGTTCCACCAAGAACCGACAAACACCCAGCAATCAGTTGCCCTGCAACTCCTGGGAAAAAATTCTACAGGTGAAAAAAAAACCCAAACCAAACCAAAAAAAAAACAACAAATCAAACAAGTCTAACCCCCAACATCAATCCACCCCAAATTTTTTCCCATACTAACATATTACATTTGAATTTAAACTTCTAAACTATATACATACATGCACTACCTTAGATATATACATATATACATGCAGATATGGGTACGGATACAGTGGCATGGGTAGTTCACCCTAAAACAAGGTCTCCTTGAGGTATGCATCGGGTCTGTCCATCTTTTTGCATTACCCACCAAGTGCAACCTGGTCCCTGAGTGAAGACAACCCCACGGATGGGATTGTCTTTGCTGGAGGCAGGATTAACCCAAACAGTTTTTCCCAGCATACCTCTCATGTGTACCACTGGAACCTTATCCCCATTCATTGTTCTCAGGGGCTCAGACTGGGCAGGGCCTGCTCAGTTGGTGGAACCTCTGGTGTTCACTAACCATGTGGCTTTTGCTAAATTCATCTCCCAGTTCTTGAAAGACCCCCCACCCAGTGCCTTCAAGGTGGTTTTAAGCAGGCCATTGCATCGTTCAACTTTCCCGGCAGCTGGTGCATGATAAGGGATGTGATATATCCATTCGATGCCATGTTCTCTAGCCCAGGTGTTTACAAGGCTGTTCTTGAAATGGGTCCCATTGTCCGACTCAATTCTCTCAGGGGTGCCATGTCTCCACAGGACTTGTTTTTCAAGGCCCAGGATGGTGTTCCGGGCAGTAGCATGGGGCACAGGGTAGGTCTCCAGCCATCCAGTGGTGGCTTCTACCATGGTCAGCACATAGCGCTTGCCTTGGCGGGTCTGGGGAAGGGTGATGTAGTCAATCTGCCAGGCTTCCCCATACTTATATTTAGACCATCGTCCCCCATACCATAGGGGCTTCACCCGCTTGGCCCGTTTGATGGCAGCACATGTCTCACAGTCATGGATAACCTGGGAAATACTGTCCATGGTTAGATCCACCCCTCGGTCTCGTGCCCACTTATAGGTGGCATCTCTGCCTTGATGTCCTGAAGCATCATGGGCCCATCGAGCTAGGAACAGCTCTCCCTTGTGCTGCCAGTCTAAGTCTATCTTTGATACCTCTATCTTGGCAGCCTGATCTACTTGCTCATTGTTTCGGTGCTCCTCATTAGCTCTGCTCTTGGGGACGTGGGCATCTACATGGCGGACTTTCACAGGCAGCTTCTCTACCCGAGTGGCAATGTCTTTCCATTCATCAGCAGCCCAGATTGGTTTTCCCCGACGCTGCCAGTTGGCCTTTTTCCACCTTTCCAGCCAACCCCACAGAGCATTGGCCACCATCCACGAATCAGTGTAGAGGTAGAGCTTTGGCCACTTCTCTCTTTCAGCAATGTCCAGGGCCAATTGAACAGCTTTGAATTGAGCAAGTTGACTCAACCCACCTTCTCCTTCAGTGGCTTGTGCAACCTGTCGTGTGGGGCTCCACACGGCTGCCTTCCACTTCCGGTTCATGCCTACAATGCGACAGGAATCGTCAGTGAAAAGAGCGTACTGTGTCTCTTCTACTGGCAGTTGGTTGTACGGTGGTGCTTCTTCAGCTCGTGTCACTTGTTCCTGCTCCTCTTCGTCCATGAGACCAAAGCTTTCACCTTCCGGCCAGTTGGTAATAACTTCCAAAATCCCAGGGCGGTTTGGGTTTCCAATACGGGCGCGCTGTGTGATGAGGGCAATCCATTTGCTCCATGTGGTGTCGGTGGCATGGTGGGTAGAGGGAACCTTTCCTTTGAACATCCACCCCAGCACAGGCAGTCGGGACGCCAGGAGGAGTTGTGCTTCCATGCCAATCACTTCTGAGGCAGCTTGAACTCCTTCATAGGCGGCCAAGATTTCCTTCTCCGTGGGAGTGTAGTTGGCCTCAGACCCTCTGTAGCTTCGGCTCCAGAATCCCAGTGGTCGGCCTCGAGTCTCACCCGGCACTTTCTGCCAAAGGCTCCAGGACAGGCCATTGTTCCCGGCTGCTGAGTAGAGCACATTCTTCACATCTGGTCCTGTCCTCACTGGGCCAAGGGCTACCGCATGAGCGATCTCCTGCTTGATCTGGGCAAAGGCTTGCTGCTGTTCAGGACCCCAGTGGAAATCGTTCCTCTTGCGGGTAACCAGGTAGAGAGGACTCACAATCTGGCTGTACTCGGGAATGTGCATTCTCCAAAAGCCTATGGCACCTAGGAAAGCTTGTGTTTCCTTCTTGCTGGTCGGTGGAGACATCGCGGTGATCTTGTTGATTACCTCTGTGGGTATCTGGCGACATCCATCTTGCCACTTTACCCCTAAGAACTGGATCTCTCGGGCAGGTCCCTTGACCTTGCTCTTCTTGATGGCAAAGCCGGCTTCCAGGAGAATCTGGATGATCTTCTCCCCTTTCTCAAACACTTCCATTGCCGTGTTCCCCCACACAATGATGTCATCGATGTACTGCAGATGTTCTGGAGCCTCTCCCTTTTCCAGTGCAGCCTGGATCAGTCCATGGCAGATGGTGGGACTGTGCTTCCACCCCTGGGGCAGTCGGTTCCAGGTATACTGCACACCCCTCCATGTGAACGCAAACTGAGGCCTGCACTCTGCAGCCAGAGGAATGGAGAAAAACGCATTAGCAATGTCAATAGTGGCGTACCACTTCGCTGCCTTGGACTCTAGCTCGTACTGGAGTTCTAGCATGTCTGGCACAGCAGCACTCAGCGGTGGTGTCACTTCATTCAATGCACGATCGTCTACAGTCAGTTTCTATTCTCTATCAGACTTGCGCACAGGCCAGATGGGGCTGTTGAAGGGTGAGTGGGTTTTGCTGACCTCCCCTTGGCTCTCCAGCTCCCGGATCATCTTGTGGATGGGGATCACGGCATCTCGATTGGCCCGATACTGCCGGCGGTGCACCGTCGAGGTTGCAACTGGCACTCGTTGTTCTTCTACCTTCAGGAGTCCTACTGCAGATGGGTTCTCTGACAGTCCAGGCAAGGTGTTCAATTTCTTGATGCCCTCTGCCTCCACAGCAGCTATTCCAAAAGCCCACCTGAGTCCCTTAGGGTCTTTGTAATACCCATTCCTGAGGAAGTCAATGCCCAGGATACACGGGGCCTTTGGGCCGGTTGCAATCAGATGTTTCTGCCACTCTTTCTTGGTCAGGCTCACCTCGGCTTCCACCAGAGTCAGTTGCTGTGATCCCCCTGTCACTCCAGCAATGGAAATGGGTTCTGCCCCCACATGTCCCGATGGCATCAGGGTACACTGTGCACCAGTATCTACCAAAGCTTTATATTTCTGTGGCTCTGATGTGCCAGGCCATCGAATCCACACAGTCCAAAAGACTCGGTTTTCCCGTGCCTCTTCCTGGCTAGAGGCAGGGCCCCTCTAGCACTGGTTATTATTCCCTTCCTGGGCATACATCGTAGAGGTTCCTTCAAGGGGATCTGACATATCATCTTCACTTCTATAATACCTGGTGGCTCGGTCATGGGAGGTTAAGGCTACCTTCATTTTAGCAGGACCCCCTCGGTTAGTGTTTCTCTCTTTGAGCTCACGCACCCATGCTGCCAGGGCAGAAGTGGGTTTTCCATCCCACCTTCCCATGTCTTCCCCATGGTCATGCAAGAAAAACCACAGGTCAGCCCTTGGGGTGTACCCTCTCTCTCTAGCTGGAGGGCGTTGGGCTCTGGCTCTGGGGCCTGTGACTCGCACCGGTGCCGCATGGGAACTGTTCCTCCTCATCTCCTCCCTCATCTCACTCATCTCCTCTCTGAGTTCCTTAATCACAGCAGAGACCTGAGCCTGCATTGGGCCACTGATCATGCTCTCATAGTTTCTGAGCCTATTGGCGACAGAACCCACTGTCTCTCTGTTGCTATCAGGATTGATCATTGCAATGAAGGTGGTGTATTGAGATGGTCCTTTACTTGCCAAGTTCCACAACATCTGCCCTGTGCACCTTACCTTGTCAGGGTCATTGTCATGCTGTCCACCCCTCCCAAAGAGTACCTCTAATATTGCCACTTCCCTCAGCTGTTGGATCCCTTCTTCAAGGGTTTTCCAATGACTTCTATGATGGTGCTCCTGCATTCTGTCTCTGTGGACAAACCTCTCCCTTACACTCATTAGAAGTCGCTCCCAGAGGGGAAGGGGCCCTTGCTCCCTTACAAATACTTGATTCACCCCTGAGTCCTGGGTCAAGGGTCCCAAATTCCTTGCCTCACCACCATCCAGTTGCACACCTGTACCTATAAGGTCCCAAACCCGAAGTAACCAAGTTGTATAAGCCTCACGTCCCCGTCGTGCAATATCTTTTTGCAGATTACGTAGGCTTTCATAAGTCAGGGACTCGGTGACAATCTCAACTTCTGGTTCCCCTGTGAGCTGTGAGGGCCCTCCTTTCTTATCCTTATTACCTGGGTGCTCTGATTTCATCTTATACTTCTTTGTTTCCACAGGGGCAACTGCAGCTGGTTGTGACTGGTCTTGTGGTTCAGCTGGAACCTGGACGGTTGTAACCTCTGTGGGTTCCACTGCTGCACCATTGGATTCTCCTTTTTCAGGGCAAGGGGAGGGCTTCCCACCAGCTGGGGAAGTGTATTCTTTCAGCACCTGGCCCATCTCACGTATCTCTTTCACTAGAACCCCCACCCAATCGGGGTGGTTCATTTCTGGGGTGGGCTGCGGGGCAGGGTCTGGCAGTGGGCCAGCATCCCCAGTCTCTGGGGCAGTATCAGGCCCCACAGCAGTATCTCTAGCCTCTGGGGCAGTGTCAGGCCTTACAGCAATATCTCTAGCCTCTGGGACACTATCAGGCCCTACAGCAATATCCCTAGTCTGTGCAGTGCTCCAAATTGACCTCACCTTATCTTTGAAAGCTAAGTAAGCTAGGATCATCAGCAACATTTGGTTAGTTTCTAGAGGAAATTTGAACTCTTCAAAAGCTGGTAGAGCAGGCATAAGGAACTGGCTAAAAGTCTGGAAAACTTCCCCCACTGTCATTTCCTCACAGAAAGTACCATTCTTAAAGTAACCCCAAATACATCCACTTAGTATGTGGTAGCCATGTATCCACGTGCCTGCTGTCTAGAGCAAGTTAAAAATCAGTGAATTCCTCACCTTATCAGCCCATAAAACAAACTGGGATTTAGAAATTTAGAAAATTAAAACGGCTCTCAGGCAGAGATATGGGGATAGGAATAACAGTTCTTTACTAATAGTATAACAAGGCAAACAAACAACAACAACTACAGCAATTAATAGCGAAAACAGAACCAGGGACCTTGACGGAGCTTGGTCTTACAAAACCCGGGGCAGTCTGGTCTCTGGGGACTCCAAAAAAAAAGGTACCAAGCTGGAACGGTGGGGGATCCCGGGCTGGTGGATCAGATGAAATTTGGAGCTCTGTCGGTGGTCACTGGAGGGCAGGGGTGACCGGCAGGGAGGCCAGTGCGGGCCTGCGGTGCAGAGCAGCTCTAAAACAGCGCCGAGGCAGTGGGACAGGGCTGAGACAGTTCCAGCAGGGCAGGAAAAGGAGAAATCAGGAGCCTCTTGGACACACGAGCAGATGATGGCAGCTCTCCCCAGGATCAGGTCCCGGTGGTGCCAGTGAGAAGCTCACGCAGCAACGGCAGCCCAGTCCGCTCCCGACGCAGACCACACTAAAAGTGAAGCTGCCCCCCCCAGCCCTCGTCTCCCCCCCCCCCCCCCCCCCCCCCCCCCCCCCCCGCCCCCCTCGCGGGGGGGAAACTCCTGGAGACAAAGGGTGTAGCCAAGTGCCAGTCTCCACCCAGCCTCCATGCTTTGTTCCACCAAGCACCGACAAACACCCAGCAATCAGTTGCCCTGCAACTCCTGGGAAAAAATTCTACAGGTGAAAAAAAAACCAAACCAAACCAAAAAAAAAACCAACAAACCAAACAAGTCTAACCCCCAACACCTAGATAGTGTAATCAGAAAACCAAGTTATTTTTTAGAATTACCTTTCAATAAATATAAACATTTTTAAATTAAAAATTGTAAATTTAGAACATATTAGGTCATGATGAAATTTAGAATATATGTGGCTATGAAACACATTCTGTTTCATGACAAATGTAATCTACAGAAGAAAAAATGATCAGTCCATCACAGATGTCTTGGTTTGAAAAGACATGCATCTGCTAAAGAATGGCAGGGCCTCTCTTGGAATGGATAATTCAAATCCCCTCCCCCCAAATTATTATAATTTAGAAAATTAAAATGGCCTTCAGGCAGAGATATGGGGATAGGAATAACAGTTCTTTACTAATATGTATAACAAGGCAAACAAACAGCAACAATTACAGCATTAATAGTGAACAGAACCAGGGACCTTGAGGGCAGCTTTGTTTCACAAAACCTGGGGCAGTGCAACCTCTTAGGACTCTGAAAAAAACCACCAAGCTGGAACAGTGGAAGATCCCGGGCTGGCGGATTGGATAAAATCTGGAGCTCTGTCGGAGGGGCAGGGATGTCCCGGCAGGACGGGGCAGTGTGGGGCCACAGTGTAGCAGAAAAAGCCTCAAAGCAGCGCTGAGAAAGCAGCAGCGGTGGGACAGGGCTGGGCCAGCTCCAGCAGGGCAGCAGGAGGAGAGCTCAGGATTCCTGGGCACAGGAGCAGAATGATGGTAGCTTTCCTCAGGATCCGACCCGGTGGTGCCAGTGAAACTCCTCTGCAGCAAGCAGCAGCCTGACCATCCTCTCTCCGATGCCGAGAGCAAGAGAGCGAAGCTGCCCCCAGCCTCGTCTTTTTCCTGCCCCCAAAACCTTGTGTCACCTTCCCCCTTGGAGAGAAACTCCTGGAAACAAAAAAAGTGTAGCCAGGCGCTACCGCTCCATTCTTTCGTCCCACCTGAGTATCTATAAGTACCCAGTAGTTAGTTGCCTAGCAACTCTTGAGAAAAAATTCCATAGGTAAAAAAAAAAAAAAGAAACAAACCTTACCCCCAACAACAGACAATAATAAAAACCAAAGTTCTGTAGGTATAGATATTTATACTTCTTATGGAAGACCTCTACTTAATGGGCATAGCAATTTTAATATATGAGAAAATGGACAATTACAAGACAAATTAGAAATAAAAAAGGAAAAAGAAACTGGGAGACTTCTTGAGGCACTGGGAGGGCTGGCATACACCTTCTTCTTTGGTTCTGTCAGTTGCCAGATTTCCAGGGAAGTGTGACTCTACACGCTCTGTATGTTGTGGCACATTTTCAGCCAAGAAAATAATCAACAGGATTCATTTTCAGCTGTTCTCAAGTCTAACTTATTTCTTTGACTTTGATACAGATGTATTCTGAGGTATTGGTTATTGTGAAGATAATATTATTTTTTCTTTAAATAATTTGATATAGCTACTTATGTAATCTTTTTTAAATGTTTGTTTCAATTGCAAACATTTGCTTATCAAAGGAGTCAGCCTCTGTTAGCATACTGACCTTACTAATCTGTTACTGTAGACAGTGCCACCTAATTAGTAATCAGGGGAACACAGTTAAATTTAATAGATTAAGCACTAACTGTCAAACTATTATATATCTAGCTCATCATTTAAAACAAAAAGTTACAAATACCTCCTTTTTTGTCTAATGCTCCCACTGGGTAGTCCTTTGCTTATTTTGAGATTACAATACGCCAGAAACTTCATTGTGTTGTGAAAAATTACTGAAGAAATTACTTGATTGATGTTGAAATAACCATCTCATACCAGTCGGTCTCAAAGCATGCTATTTTAAAACCAATAAAAGAAATATCTATTGCCGAGAAGTTGTTAAAATAAGACACGGAAACCTCCTTTTGTCTACCTGACACTGATGATGTGTGATATGCCCTACATTTTGGCTGTGGCTTTGTCCTCTGCAAAGAGAAGTGCCACGCTGATTTTGTAAAAATGCTCTCTTGCTGGTTTGACAGTAGTGGAATTTACAGAGTGGAGCTCTGCTTCCCCAGCACTTTCCATACTCACCCAGCAATAGTCCAGCTGAGAGAGTTAGGCCAGTGGAAATCCTCCACAAAATAAAATGCTGTTCTTCCTGCTTGCGTCCTCACTCACCCCAAATACCTCTAACCCCCTACCTACCCCAACTCATGGCGGGGTTAGAGGAAAATCGGTGCCCAAAAAAAGGGATAATAATGAAGAGACAGGGATAATCTTTTCTTCTTATGCAATAACACAGATTGCCTCAGTCCTCCTGATGATAAAGTTTTTGAAAGAAAAAGGTTAGACTTTATTCTAAAACAGAAAATGCCATTTCTGTTCAGTAGCAGAAGATAACTTCTGGCGTGTTTGGCTAAAAAAAGGAAAAGGTGTGTAAAATATAAGAGGAAACAAGCAGAAACATCTCGGTGTCCAAGTCCCTCCCGGCGCGGGCACCAGGCGGACCGTGGGGCACGCCTGGCACGCTCTGTGCCGGGTCGCTCCCCGGGCCGGGCCGGGCCGGGCAGGGCAGGGCAGGGCAGGGCACCGCGCAGCCCCCTCCCAGCCCGGGCCGGCCAGCGGGCGGGGCGGGGGCGGGGGCGGGGGCGGGGGCGGGGCGGAGCGGGCCCGGTCCGCCACCGGCAGGGGGCGGGTGCGCCCTCCGCGCCTTCCTCCGGCTGCGCAGCGGCGGCGGCTCCGCTCGGTTCCTGCTCGGGCCGGGGCAGCCTTCGCGGCGCGGCCGCCGAGGGGACGCCGCGGGACGTGTCCGCCCCTACAGCCCCGGTACGTGCTCGCGTTCTCCGCGGCGCTGCGCGGGGGCCGGCCCCAGCCCATCTCCCGCCGGGCATCCCGCCGCCGGCTCCGCCGCCCGGGCGCGCATCGCTTCTCGTCTGCGCGGGGCAGCCGCTGGCCGCCAGTCCTTGCCTCCGCTGCTGGCTTTCCCCGGCGGTGCCCCTTCCCCGGGCCGCCCGGCCCTTCCCCCATCCCCTCCCGCCCCGGGAGGGAGGCGGGCCGGGGCCGCGGGTCAGAGCCGGGCGGGGCGCTGGGCGGGGGTCTCTGTCCCGTTCTCTTCTCCTCCGCCGTCCCGGCCCGGTGAGGGGGTCGGGGCCGGGCGGTGGGGCAGGGAGCGAGCGCCCGGAGCTGCCGCCGGGCAGGAGGAGGAGGCACCGGGTGGAGGCGGTCGGGCCGGCAGGACGCCCCGGTCCGGGGAAATGAGTGAAACGCTGGCAGCGTGGCAGCCCCTTCCTGCTGGAACTAAGTCCGCTCGGTGAAAACGAGGTGGTGCCGCTGCTCGGTGGTGGTGTTCCCTTGGTTCTCCCTGTGCAATACGGGGTCGCGGACGCTGTTGGCATAGGGGTTGTAGGGCTCAGCTCTTGTTTAACTAAAACGCTAAATGCATCGTTTCAGAGAGCAGCTGTGAACTCCTAAGGAAGCTAAATGTGCAGTTTGCAGAGAGTTACTGGTGTGAGCAGCCTGTGTGCCTGTGGTTACTGGCCTCTGAGTTGCTGAAGTAGGAAAACATACAGAAATTATATTTATTTTTTTATCTACTTAGGTAAATGCTACCATATGTTAAGTCATGTGTTTGGATGAGCCACTAAGGGGCTATGTAACTCACCTGACTTGTTTATCTTCCCATTTTCTCACATTTGAAAGAGGTTAAATAACAACTTAATAACTTCAGCCTTGGGTGAAGATCTTTGCATATACTAGATGGATTTTAAATATACTAGATTTTAAATATTCTGTGTGGCCTGTTATACCACTCAGACTTGGAGCCCGTGGTCCCTCTTTGCTGGCGAACCCAGCTGACTGCTCCTCTCTTTTAACGAATATTTATTTAATACTAATTGGAGAGTTATTTAGAAAAATAATCAAAACCACAAACACACACCAGAAATGGCTACTTATTAACTGTCAGGTTGTTTTCTTTTTTAAAAGCTTTCGAAACTTCTCAAGGTGTGAGTGTCTTCATTAGCACATATTTTCCCTCCGGGTTTCTTTTAAGTATGAAGAAATTTTTTTTAACTGTTAATTTGCATAGTTGTTTGTGTGGCAAAACAAGTTTTGTGACTTGCTTTAAGCCTGCAGGTAGGGTCTTCACAAGCTAATAGCTTGCTATTGTCATGTAATAACATCTAATCACTTCAGGGTGGAGGAAGCACCTGTTTGTTGCAGGCCGCTGCTTCCATGGCTTTGCAGAAGTCCTGACCACTTCACCCAGTAAGAGTGCAGAGTAAATAGATAATAATAGCTCTTCATGGAACCAGGAGTTCCTGCCCAGCCTCTCCAAGTGCAGCCCGAGTGCTTCAGGGCATACGTGCTCTACATAGAACGGTTTGGGCTGGAAAGGGCCTTAAAGGCAATCTATTTCCAGCCCCTCTGCCACTGGCAGGGACACCTTCCACTAGACCAGGTTGCTTAAAGCCCCATCCAAGCTTGGCCTTGAGTGCTTCCGAGGATGGGTTCCCTGCTACCTCTCCGGCAAACTTGTGTCAGTCTCTAATCACCATCCCAATACCAACCTTTGAGGCACGCCACTTGTCACGGCTCTTAGTCCCTTGGACTCTGGGCCACTGACTACAACTCTCTGAGTGCAACCATCCAGTGGCCACACCTACATTTAATGAGAACTTTTAGTGCTTATAGAAGGGAGGGATAATGTAGATAATGTAATTAAAAATTTTAGTGGCGCTCTGGAAAACTAATATTTAAAAAGTGAATTTCTGAATGTGTAGTTTTGAGGTTTTTGAAGAAAATACTAACATGCAGGAAACATATTTTAAATTTTTTTTAATAAAATAATAAAATGGACTGATACTGTGCAAAAATACCTGTCCACTCACAGATTATATTGCAGCCTGAAGATTAGGTGTCCATAAAATGAATCCACAGTAGACACAGAGAATTTGTTCTTAAAGATTTAATTTGGTCAAAGAGAATTTGTTATTCAAATAGAACTTAGGTTCTGGTTTTTAAACTTGTAGTTCCAGTGAAGTCAGGGGATTGACATGTGAGGGTAATGGCTGCAGGTCTTTCTAATGAGATCAGTAATCCGTATGTCCATGAATCATTGTATAAATCATATGTATATTCAGTTCTCAGTTTTTCACTAAAATTTGCTGAGACTGTGTAGGACTTGAGGCATAATTATTGTAAAACTCTTATGTTTCACCTGCCAGTGGCCAGCTGCCTTGACCTTATGACAATTGTTTTGCTGTTAACAGTCCTGGAATTACTGTTACTGTTCTGCAATTTAGAAGGATCTGTCTGAGAAATCTCACATTGATCTGAAACTAAGATTGTACATAAATTGTACATAGAAAAATGTAATTTGCATTAGTGTCAGAAATCTGATAGACCCACACTGAGATCATGACATGGGTGAGAAAAATTAGCAGCCCAATGCTGCTGCACTTTGCCTCTCAACACTCTTGAAAGTTGTCCTCTAATCTAAGTTACATTCTATTTTACTACATTAAGTTTCATTAGTGAGCAAAATCATGTAAGCTGGAGCAGCGTGGCAGGTGAGCTCACCTATCACATCTTCATGCTTCCTAATACTATATATTCCTGAGGACACGATAGAAGGGTGATGAGGAAGTCATCTTTAAATTGGTATTGCTGCTTAAAATCTCATTTCCTAGTATTTCTTAGATTAAGCATCTGCAACCTATAAATAAGTGCTCCTGGCTTCTTGCTTCATCATCTAAAATTCTGTGTCTAACCATGAATCCAAGCATAGCCTCCTCATACTTTTGTTAAAGGTACATGCATCCTGAGATGACATTAGGATTTTTTTTTTGTTAAAAAAAATAAATGAATATTTTTTGACTAATTTGTAACTCTAATTCCACTCTGTAATTTGTTTCCATCTGCTTGCGTCTTGGTGTTATCCACAAATTTAAAAATCTTATCCTTCTTCAGCAGTTCATTGATGTTTATAGTAAGTGATGGATTACTATATAAATGGTATTTCACCCAAGGTTCCTGAAATTCAATCACACTGAAATTTTCACAGGGCATTAACAATAGTTACTCTTTCAGAATTGTTCAGCTATTTTTGCTCCCCATATGCAGTACTGTATTTTTATAATACAAAAATAGTTTGTATCTTGGTTTGAAGACTGAGCTGCACCGCAGCATTTTCCAGCCTTTGCCTCACATATCCTCAGTGCCAAGAGAATGTGGAAGAGACTTCGTGGAAGAGAGGAGAAACTTTGTAAGACTATCAGGACAGAGGGAACTGCTGGAGTAAACTTAGCCCTCCATTTGGTGTGACTGTTGAGTCAGAATTAGTGACAGAAAGTTGCACAATATGTTTATATGTACAAACATGTGCTAGTTCTCATGACAGTCCAGTTAAAATCTTAACCATTGAAATACATGACAGTCTCCCCTCTATTCATAAGACTTGCTTTCTTGTGACTGGCTGGCTTCCTTCCCTTCTCCCACCCTCTCTCCAGCTGTCTTTTGTCTGAGGAGAAAGTAACCATCTCCTAGTAGCAAAGGTTTTTTATTTTATTTTTTTTGTTTTGATCTCTTTTGGTATCACCAGTTAGTTAAGTCATCATTTCACAAATGTTTAAGCTGGTGCTTGCTAGTATTGCTGCTGCTAGAAAGCTGCTGACCTGCTCTCAGGCACTTAATTCTGCTTTTGGATCAGCCTTGATTCTCTTGCACTTTCAAGGGGAGGTGGTGGAACTGCCATGGCTGCTTGTGTGCTTGCTGGTCAGCTGAATATCAGTGGCACATGAATGGTTTTGGACCTCATCTGAGTTGATTCAGGCAGAGGTTTATTAAAGCATTTCCCATAACAATTAGAGAATTTCTCTTAGAACAGCACAATCCAGAGGGAATTACATTGGGAGTTGTTAGACTATGCAGTGGTTGCATATCAGCATCTTTGTGTCAGCTGTGCATGGAGTCTCAGTGCTAAGGTCACTGTAATAAGCACCTTTCTGTCACTGAGGGATGCTGTTCCTCAAAGGAGTTTATATGTTCCTAATGTGGTAAATTTCTACATAGGTAATGGCATACAGTGAATTGCTATGCAGCATAATTTTAGGTTTCCCCACTCATGATGATGCTTAGATTATAACATCTCAAATGATAGAAAATGGCTGCATTGGATTTTGCTTAATGGATGTATACCAGTTCTTAACTAAATATTAAAGTGTACAAATTATGTAAATATAGAATATATAAAAAGGATACATTGTCCCTAGTTTGTTTTTTTTTCTATGAAATTATTCCTCTCAGATATGGCTTAAGGTTTTGGTGTAGTGGTTGCTGTAAGATTGCACCTAACGAAGATGTAGGTTGTGGGTCTTTGTTCTGATATGTTCATTCTCAGAAACCTAGAAACTACAGGTTTTGGGGCTGTCTTGTGTGTCTTCAGTAGGAAGAAGTTAGTCACTCTAGAGCTGTTAAGAATCATGTCAGTGACCGACTTCCTCTCCATTTTCAGGCATCTTTCACCTCATCACTCACAAATGATGGCCTGTCCAGTGCTAATATGGACTAGTAGCAATGCCTTGCCTCCACCACAGAAGCACTTTGGTTCTGGGTGCCTCGTGCACATGGTGGTTATGAGGCACCAGCAGCAGTCTCATATATGCAGTGTGATCCCATTAGCAGCATCCTGTAGGCATAGCATGGTGCATTGAGCCTGAGGCTGCCCTTCTACCCAGAGCTGACATGTAGTGCTTTCTCTGCTGAGTGCTCTGCTCAGCCAGTGACATGCTCTTTAATCCTGCAAATGACCAAAACCTATCCAAATGCTACCTCTCATGGGAGATGAGTAGATGACAAGGGGGTCTGCAGTGGAGCATGGATTTCAGTGTCCCTTAAGCAAGAACTAGAGATACCAACAGTGCTATGAGCAGTGACTGGGGAGTACTCTTCCCCAGCTCTCAGGGGGAAAACATGCTGCTGAGCAAAGGTTAAAAGTCCTCTCCAACATGCAGCCTCAAATCATGTTGAGCTTTTGTTAAAGAAGCTTAAATGGTTGCTAGGTAGTATAGATTGGGTTTTATTTCCAACAGTGAATGAAGATGTCCCTTGTTACTATTAGTAGTCTTAATCCTCTCTGCCTTGCAAAATATATACAAACTCCATGGCTTGCTATGTTTGTAGTCTTGGTATGCATCTCTGGGATGAGGCTGGTGTGTGGTATGTGCAGTAAATGAATCTCATTCAAAGGATGTTCATCTGATACCTGAAAGCTACTGTATAGAGTCCTACTGAGGTTGGAGAGGAGAGTAGTGTGGCAGAGCTGATCAGTTTTCCTGCAGTAAACCTCGAACTGTAGAGGAAGTGTTTGTAGTGCTCCTTTTCCCCTTGCTTGCTTGATAAATTTATTTAAAATGGGCCTCAGTGTAAAATGATGTTCCATAACCATACCGTCAAGCAAATTTATGTGGTGGTCATATGTGGTTTTATCAAATCCTCAGTAAATGAGAGAGTAAATGAAAGTGGTACAATTTACTTTATCACCTATAAATAGTGTGGGTTTTAGGGACCATAAATCACATTCTTAACTGTATGGATATGAATTATGAACAGTAAATTTTTGTAATAATTGAGAAGAGTCTTCAAAGTATGGATTGAGGCTTATAAGATCAAAATTTTTTTTGTAGTTGATTGGTTATGTTGCTTCTTTTCTTGGATTAGTTTAGTTTTGTTTTTTTAATTGCAGAAGGAATGTGGGTTGAGTTTCATTCTCTGTGGGAAGAATGAATGCCTTAGTACTTTTATCTCAGCTTCTCAGGATTCAGAAGAATTTTTCAGTGTTTGAGACTGGCTAGTTTGTGTGTTGCCTAAGGTGAAAGTACTGGCTTGATGCCACTAGCAAAAGCTTGCATGGTCAGTGATTTGGCATGCCATTTGGGAAAGGTTTGTTTTGCACATCAAGTTTCAAAACACTCTGGCACATTGCTGCTTCTCATTGTATTGCCTTTCCTAAAAGTGAAACCACAGAGTGGTAGTCGCAACATAAGACATGCACCAGTAGCTGGAGTATCTTATTTCTAATTTTGGAATAAGCTTGGGTTTAATTTCCTACATTTATCTACATTCATTTGTTGTAGATATAATTTGATAGAAGTAAAATAAAGTCTTGTATTTACAAGCAAACACTTCGGGTCTGATTCAGTTGTCTGGAATACCAAGGTGAATCTTGATATGTATATTGAAGAACACAATTCTTGTAAGAATTCTCATTTTTATAAGAAATTAATGATGTTTCTCCATGGTAACATTTGTCACAAAAGAGAAAAGAAAATGTGTGCCTGAGTCTCTAAATTTTACTGTGTGGACAAACCTTTTCCCTATGTGGAGTTCTGCCAGAACCTCAAAGAATTTGTGTGGATGTTGGAGTGCTTCCTGTAGGAAGCAACTATTGGGGTTATAGCCTGTGTTTCCAGAAGACAAAAATGATCCATGATTATACAGTAAAATCGAGTTATACTATTTATTTTTTAAAATATATAATTCTTTTCCATGTGTGTCCTTCGGTAATTTCAAATTAAAATAATTTTGTAAACATATTGGAAAAACTATTCATAGCCTAGCAGAAAAGTAAGCAATCGTCTGGATAAGAAAATGCATCCTGCATTTAAATAAAATAGTCTCGAATGATTTTGAATGTCTCAGCTCTTTTGTCCATGGCATATAATTCAGGTTGGCACAACCACTGGTTGAAAACCAGAAATCATATAAGAATAACTAATGCTGTCCTTGATGTATCTAGTTCACAATATTGAGTAAAAAAAATCTGCTCTGAGCTGCTTGAACACAACACACTGAAATATCTTATCAACAGAGGCTAGATTAAACACAGTGTTGTTTCATTGATTATCTTTTACCAGATATGAAAAGTTAATTTTGTTTGTTTGTAGGATTTTTTGCTGTTCTGTGACAGGAATAAAATGCATCTGCTAATCATTGAGGAATGCAGTTTGTGCTAAAATAAAAAGTTCTAATCTATTTAAGTCTTGGATATAAAAATAAAAGCTCAGGTGGTTTTTTTTATGTTTTGGGGGGTTTTTTTGTGCTAAGTAATTTTGAATACTTATTTCCTATTCATATTAACAAATAGCAGATATATACAAACCCAGGTATAACATTATTTGATTATGCTAGAAAGTGCACAAACACTTAAGTCCTAGTCTGGGAGAACAATTTCCCCCTGAATTGAATGCAATGCATCTCAGGCTGCCACACATTTAATATTACATAACCTGGGTACAGATTTGCATGTAATAGTATAGAAATGTGGGCTTAATATTGAAGGAGACATTAGGTCACACCCTGTAGACTGTGTTAAGAAAAATTCTTTCTGTCTCTGTTTCCAGATTTTTACGATGACTTGCATCCTCCTTTTAATTTTTTTGTTTATCCTTGTAACTGTAAGGTTGTTTTTCCTTAATATTATAACTGCAAATAAGTAAACAGCAGCCAGGGAGTACTGAGAACAGTTCTTGTCAGCATTTTTTTTAAATTATAAAAATATATTTTTAAAGTAATAGTATCTTTAA
Organism: Acrocephalus scirpaceus scirpaceus; assembly: GCA_910950805.1. Taxonomy (NCBI): domain Eukaryota; kingdom Metazoa; phylum Chordata; class Aves; order Passeriformes; family Sylviidae; genus Acrocephalus; species Acrocephalus scirpaceus. The sequence continues at coordinate 22,648,640 of OU383777.1, forward strand.
TATGTAATAATGTCTTTAATAAGTTTAGATTTGCTACAAATAGTAGTATTTTTAAAATATATATTTCTAAAAAATTTTAGAATTACACCTTGAAGATAAGAGATAAAGATGTCTGATCCTGACTTCTCTCTTTCACAGTTCCTTGCAAAGCAGCCTTGATTCTTTTATCCCTTAGTTAGTTTATTTAGGTCATGTAATTCTTATCTAGATTCTTCCATTTGGGGATTATGCATTGAGATAGACCTAGGAAAAAACTGCACATGGGTCTCAGCTAAAAGTCAAGATAGCTCATGGAGTAGGGTATTTTTTGTTTATTTAGGCAGAGCAGAGTAAATGCCTTTTTTTCCATACACAGCAGTCCTATCAGTGCAGTTCACAATGAACAGTTACACTTTTTGTGGCAGTATGACATTGTTGACCCCAATATTAGAGAGCTGCTCTAATCTCTTTTTCCATTTCTGCTGCTTGTTTTGCTGCACTTGATGTCAGTTGTGGAGTGTATTACTTACTGTTTTATTAAATATCATTATTGATTTGGGGACCTCTTCCTAATCAGCTATGGTCAGAATTCAAAATTATCCTGACCTTCTAAATTCTTGCCTCTCATCTTTGCTTGTTTTTGTGTGCCAGTTTTGTAAGCATAATCTACTCATGTTATGAAGTTGCTAAATGGAAGTACTATTATCCTGCAAATGAAATAGACTAATCTCTATGTTTCATTATCATTCTCCAAAACATTAATTACAATCATATTTGAAGCCCCTTTTAAACCAAAGCTGTGGCAAGTGGCCACAGCTTCCTGCACAGTAAGTAGGGCAGAAGGCTGTGCTCCTGCCCTAGGGACGTGTGTCCCATGGCACCATCTCTGGACAAGTGTTGAGAAAAGCATGATAAAGAATTAACCAAATTGAATTGCATTCAGCTTAGGACTAAAATCTACACTTCATTCAGTGTTATGTCAGTGAGGCAGGATTAATAGGAACTGTTAATTTGTCAATTATCTCAATGCTGTTTCCTCTTGCATAATGATTCTAGGAGGAAAACCTACTTGATGACCACTCTAACACATGAATGTAGAAAGAACTCAGTCTTGGTGTGTTAGAAACTTCCTATCATCTAACAAAATATGATGATGATTTGCTTAGAAGGATTATAGGCTTGTAATTTTCCTAAATTAAGTCATACTATAAGCTTCCTCCAGGAAGGACCTAACAGGGTTCCCTCAAGAGACACGGGTTACTTCTATAAGCAAGCATCTGCTGGTCTACTTATTGAAACTAGTTTAGGTATGAACACAAATATGTGTAGTACCTTTATGTGAGTTATATATTAAAAGTTTGTGTTTGTGTTGAGTATGTCATAGCACATAAGTTAATCAACAAGTGAAACAGAGTGAGGGAAAGCCCTTTTGTTTTTCTCTTCCTTTTTTTTTTTTTTTTTTTTTTTAATTGTAAGCTGCTGTTTTCCATGCCCTATGGAGAGCATTTTAAACTGTCATGGATGTTAATTGGGATGCACAAGGATACAGAAAAAAAGCAACCAGTAACCTCAGCTCCCAGCCGTCTTTCTATATATCCTCTCCCTAGCAGGGAACTGGACAGTGACATGCCAGCATTCAAGAAGGATTTATAACCTCTAATTTCCAGTCTTCTCCAGTTCAGGTTCTTTTGTGGATAACTTTTCATTTCAAGGCACTGCTGCATGAGAGAATTTTTGGTTTCTTTCTCCTTTCCAAGTTGTAGACTTTGGCTGAAAAACTTCCTAAGTTTTGTGCTAAGAAAACAGTCTGAAGAAAAAGAAAATCCATATTTAAGTCACATAATACTTCCCAAACCCAGCCATTTTACTTTGCAATTTGAAGATGCTGATTGCTTCTGTTGCCTGTTGTATGGTGTTTTCCTTGGTCTTTGCATGTCTGTATGTTTTTCTGTACTCATGGGGACTTTGCCTATCAGCCCTGCTATGGGCTGCACCTCCTGCCTCAGTCTCTAATAAGTGATACAGAGGAGCCTTTTTATACTGCCTGACAGAGAATGATGTAGTAGTAAATGATTATTTGTATTACTTGACCCTCATATGTCAGGAGGATACTAAGGCTCTAATTCTCCTGCCTCTGCTTGATGGAATCTTATATCAAAGAAGAGAAAAATAGTATTTGGGTTATTTTGGTCCATTTCTAAAGCAACCACAGGAATGTTGTTGGTACTGGTTTTGTGCATCTGAGTTTGAGTAAGCTCAGTTGTGATCCTGTGTTCTTTGTTTGTTTTTAAATGATCCTAAAATGTAAACTATTAAAAATTCCAATCCAATTTTCTTATCAATTTTCTAATTTCAGTTATGAGGTCTATTACCAAAGAAGTAGAGTAATGGTCCATTAAGCATTTTTAAGGGTTCACAGCTTGTCCTGTTTAATTCCTGTTCTGTCTTGAAATACTTAAAAAAAAATCTAAAATAGTGTAGGAAAAGAACTTGATGTCCATAAATTATTTTCCTGCAGTTGGAAAGTGCTGTGCAACACTTGTCTGTACTGTAGCACTACTGTATTATTCAGTAAATCAAATCTCATGATTTTTCAGTATCCTGTAATTTAGAAAAAGAATCACTAAATTTTTTAAATTCCTTTCAAGTTGAGGAATAGCATACTCACTTTTCCTTTTTCTAAATCAAAACACATTCCACACTTAAAAAAGAATGCATATTCTTGTTTGTTGATTGCAACAAATAATGATCCCTGACATTGGTTAAAAGGGGATGTTGGGATAAAAGCAGTCAAGATTAGATCATGCGATTGTTTTACTTAGATACTTCTTTCTGGTTTTGCTCATATTCTTGTTTTCATGTTTTGAATTCATGATGTGGTTTTGTTCAGAGTAAAACAAAAAAGGAAACTTTTTTTCAATGCAGACTTAAAACAAGCTTGTAGTTGTTCAAAGAACAGCCAGTGTTTATTGTAACATTGAGACATTTCTGGGTGTCTGGAGAGAAGGAAACCTAGAATAATTCTGTTCCCAGACTTTGAAATAGAATGAGTTTATCTGCCCCGACAGAGTCTTTTTTGCCTTTCTACAAGACAGATATATACTAGCCTTTCATTGAAAGAAGTTATTGTATGAGGATATATTATGTGTGGCTACAGCTGAATGGATATATTATGGTCTATAATATGCTGTGAGATTTCCTTTACAGTACAACATTAGCACTCAAAAACATTTGTCTGCTTTTAAGCTTTGGTGATAAGTATTTTCAAATTCTGATAGAATAGAAATAAATATTTCTGTATTTGCATTTTTTTTTCCTGTTTATTTCTCTGCTGACATTTTCTTGTAAACTTGAAGGGTAGGGCACAATGACTGAGTCTTTGGCAAATAGGATCTGAACACAAAACACTGAAGATACTGAACTAAATGAAGGCAAAAGTTTGCCTGCAACCAGTTTTTTCTCCTTAGTATAAATAATGAGAATTATTTGGGTGTTTTGATGCTTGTCTCCAAATTGTGTTTCTAATAACAGCAGTTTTTCTAATAATTTCTAAAGATAATGTTTTTGATGGTTTTCAAAATCAAGGCATAGAACTGCAGAGGATTAGGGATGCTGTAGCTTCTGTGATGGGGGTCTGGGACAGCTGCTTGGGATCATATGTTTTCAAACGTGGCCTTAGTGTAGGTGATCCAAGAAGGTCCCTGAATCAGGGGAAAGTGGAACCAGATGTCCAGACTCAGTGCAGCATGGGCCCACCAGGACTGAGCATGGTGCAGAGCCACCCTGGAGCAGCTCTGGCTCTGCAGGGAGAGGGCAGATCTGGTATGGCCCCTGGACATGGTGTTGCTTGAGGAGGAGGAGGTGGGAGCTTTTGTTCAGAGCCTGTGGCGTTTGTGGCCCACTTTGGCTCTGTGTGGTGACATGCTGTTCTCAAGAATCTTGTGGATGCTTAGGCACTGTTTGCTTAGAGTGCTTTTCAGTTTATTCTGAAATAATTGGAGTACTAAGGTTGGTGCTTCTGTCATCATTGACCATCATGTTATTCCCCTGGCTATGTCACCTATGCGTGAAAAATGCGTTGTTACATTTCTGTAATGCAGAGATTAAAGTGTTGACCTTCTTCCAGTTCCACTGAATGAATGCAGTTTATGTAGTATCCTAGAGACCAAAATGCTTAAATCTTTTCTCTCCAAAGCATAGTTTGCTATGCTATGTTGTCAAATAGCAACTTGCACCCAGAAGCAGGTAGGGTTTTGAAAGAGTGCAGGTGGAGTTGTTGACTTTTACCACATAGCTTTAGGAAACTAAAGACTGCTTAGATAGAGCACTGGTGAGTACTTTGGTCACAAATTGAAGGACTGAAAGTTAAACTGAGTTTGTAGAGGATTAGATGAAATGAATGTTTTTTCAGAACTCTTGTTTTGTGAAGAAATAGAGAAAAGTAAGACATCATAAATCCATCTGAAATCTTCCTTGTATTCCTGAGTATTAAGAAATAGATATTCAGAAAAATCATCATTAATTTTATTGACTAGAAAACTTATGGGGTTTTTTTTACTCATCACAGAAGTGCTTTTTTGGCTGTAATTACGGTGAAGTGTTTTTTATTTTTGGGTTTGTTTTTTTTTTGTTTTCCATAGGTGGCTGTTTTAATGCAGTAGTGTCATTAGCTGGCTGAAGACTAAACATGAGAATAGCAGGTGAGTACACTCAGTAAAATCAGACTTCTGGTCATTTGTGAAACAACTGCTATGTACAACATTAACAACTTGCGACAATAAGGTTTTAAAGTCATAGAATCATGGAATACCAGGTTAAAAGGGATCTCAAGAATCACCTGGTCCAACACTTCGTCAGAAGCACAGTCTAGAGAAGATAGCTGTCATGTGAAAAGTGGAGATTTCCTCAAACCTTTAGTGTTAGATTAGTCTGTCAGCACACCAGGAAAGCCAAGACCCTTGTGCCTGACTAGTCTGTGTCCTGTTATGGGGACCCTTCAGTGAACTTCCTTTTCATTTGGATGGATCTTGAGTGACCCTGGTAATACATACTTTTGTTACTCATTGGTGTAAAATTTTCTTGCTTCACTGTTACAGATATTGTCAATAAAATGTAGAGCACAAGCTCAGTGAGGGGTGGTTATATATTGGAGGCAGGTAACTTTGGGATGATGGTGTGTTAATATTACGATTAAGTTACAAAGAATCCAGTTCATCTCAGGAGAGTGATTTCACCACAGTTGCTGGTTCAGCAGCAAGATACCTGCTCCCATCTCCCTTGATCGACAGGAGTGGTGCAAGTTTATCAGCTGCAAATCTGAGTTCAACAGAGCCTGGCCAAGGTGTTTCCACTCTGCTCCACTCACATGCCCGTTAGCGTGTGCTTGAGGTTGCAGATTGTGTGTGTAAGGGATCATTGTGGGATAGGTTTTGAGCATGCTCACAGCATTCCATCCAGGAAGTAGCAGCTGTATTTTATCCTATAATTTTAATCCTGCTATAACTCACTCTAATTTGAACCCTAGCCCAGCACTCTGTCTAGCCAGATTTTAAAACTGCCAGTGTTGGGGAGTCCACTGCTTCCTGGGGAGATTATTCCAATGTCTGATTGTTCTCATTGTGACAAATTTTCCCCATCTAACTGGAATCTTCCCCAGTATAACTTGTACCCACTACTCCTCTTGTTTTCCACGTGACTCCTTGCAAAAAGGGAGTCTCCATCTTCTTTGTAGCCACCCTTGAAATACTGGAATATGGTACTAAGTTCTCCTGTAAGTTTTCTTTCTAGGCTGAACAAACCCAGCATTTGCAGCCTTTCCTCATCTGGTAGGCTTCCCAGTTCTTTGGTTACCTTTGTGTTGGACTATCTCTAGATTGTCCACGTCTTTGTCTTTTTTCTTTTTTTAACAGCAGGGTCCAGCACTGAAGGGAGTGGAACAAGTGTGGCCTGACAAGTGCTGTGCAGAGAGGAATAATGACTTTGTCTCTGTCTGCTGGTGAAGGCCTTGTTGATTCAGCCCAGCATCCTGTTGGCTTCTTTGCCAGCACCCTCCATTTGTATTGAGCTTGTTGTCCACCAGAATCCCCTAGTCCTTTTCCACAGAACTGCTCCCCAACTGGGTAGATTCCAGTCTGTTCTTTACTCCTGGATTATGATTTCTGTGGTGGAAGAGCTTACACTTGTCCTTGTTGAACTTCACTGTTAGTGTTACCCCATTCTTCCAGCCTATCCAGGTGTTCCTGCAGGTACATCTCCCTTCAGATGTACCCTCTTCTTCTCAGTTTGGTATCCTCATCAAACTTTGTCAGGGTACGCTTCACTTGACTGGCATAAGAGGCACTGCTGTTCTACTTTATTGACGTTTAATAAAACTCATTTTGGAATTGGGATGGTCGAAGAGCAATTACCTTGTTAAAATGCTGTAGGTGATCTGCAGTGACTGCATAAGGTGCCATGACTTGACATATTTTGGCTGCTATTTCTGTAAGGTGATGAAGGAGCAAGGAAATGGCAAATGGTTGTCTTAAGCCATTCCTTCCCTGCCTCACTAAAATTGCTATGTGCTGTTTTAAGCATCTGAAACTTTCTGAAGGGTTGCTGGGAGTTTGAAAACTGTAAAAGCCTTTTCATAGAGCTAAGTTACTGTAGTACAGGCTTTAAGAAACTAATTCTACTTGACAGGAGGTATAGTGGTTGTAAAAATAAGATCTTTGCTAATATAACATTAAAAGAAAACATGAAAAATAATTAAATAATAAAAAAATTATTTTAGACATTTTGTCACAGTAGAATAGCCTGTGTACTAATGGAACTGTTGTGAGTTTCTGGTGCACTGCACTTTTATCAGTAGTTAGTGTTATTTTGCACAAGGAGAAACTGTTGCTTCTTCTAGAAGAAAATGACACCTTTTCCAAGACCTTGTTAATGCATGCCGTTTTTGTGACTACTCCTAATTTTGCTTTATTAACCCCAGTATGTATAACTGGGAGCAATTTGCTAAAGTGAATCTAATAAAGAACTGGAAAATGCTCTAATTTTTAGGTGCCTGACTCACCTGGAAAATTACTTTCCAAACATGGTTAGCTTTTTTTTTCCCCTTCATCCAATTTTTTTTTTTTTTTTTTTTTTTTTCCTCAAAACCACAAAGTAGATATGGCAGTTCCTATAGAATGTTTCACCCGTAGCAAACATGCCAGTTTTGGTTCAAATGCTTAAAGAACCTTCTAGGAGATTTCTTACTGAATCTTTGAAGGGAGCACTTGCAGTTCAGAATATAGAGTAGAGGGAATGGTTAGTCCTCAGACTAAGTTCTTGTTCATCTCACGTACTATGCACTAAAACATCTTCTCCAAATGCCTCTTGCTAGATCACATTCCAAAATCTGGTACTATCTTGTGGTTTTAAGCAGTGTTGCTTGGAAAACCTTTGCCCAGTTTCTTAACATATGTGCAGATCATCTGTTTCTCCAGTGCTCACACATGGTTCCCTTCCTTTCAAGTCCAGTGAACTTTGGAGTTCCAGCATAATATTTTTAAGTTAGGTTTGCACCTATGTTTTCTTACATCATAATATGTATGTGCTCACACACAAGACCAAACTGCAAGCAAAAAACTGTTGTATCTTTCTTTATCTTTCTTTTATTTTTCTATCCCCTTATCTTTTTTTAGCCTTTTGGGAGGTTTGATTAGCATCTCTCATCCTTCAGAAGGCTGAGTAATCTGTCTATTTTAAGTTTTTCTGAGCAACCCATCACAGCAGCAGTCTGAGATCTGTAGGAGTATATAAGTTTGGTTTCTTCTAAAGGATTTGGCTGGCAATCTGAGAAGATGAAGCATGCTCTAAGATTGATTCTTCCAACCAGTTTGACATACTGCAGTGAGATAGGAAGACAGGATGTTAATCAGATGCCTCCTCACTTGACTTGTACTCTCAGTCAGTATTTTTTAGTCAGTGTTTTACAGTCAGTTAAGAGTGGAGTATTCTGTAAAAACATATTGCAAATTATGCTAAAAAATGGTGAGGTTATCACATACATTTCCATTTCAGATGTAAGCTGCTGTGGTTGTGTGCTTACAGCTCTTCTCCCACAAAGTAGATTGGCCACTCAGCACTGCAGGAACTTAGCCTTGTAAAACTTAGAGCTGCCTACTTCAGTATATTAAAAGGGGGATGGGAGAGGTACTGCTTTTTCTTACTTATTTTAAAATAGCCTTTGAGTCATCAAACTTGCTTTTTGAAGGTCATTAATATAAATTCCTTGAAAAGTAAGTGAGAATACTTGTTTCTGGTTGGCTGATGGTTTGGGATTTTTTTTTTGGAGATTTTTGGGGGTCGGTTGGTTGGTTTTTGTTGTTGTTGTTTTTCAGTTGGTTGTGGTTTTTTAGTGTCATACTCAGAGCTGACTGACCATAGTAGCCAAGCTGCAGTATATAAACAGATCCCTAATCACTCAGTTGGAGCCATATATTAAAAGAGAGGCAGCTCTATTTGAGGGCAGAGGGAAACAGTATTTGTGAACAGTGAGGAACCAGGTACTCATGGCTTAGATCAGGGAAGTGGGATAGGGAAGGTGGGAATTTTGCCTTTGGACAACAACTAGGTAGATTATCTTAGTTCATTTGGTTAACCTGGATTTTCATGGAAGTCTAGTTTCTTCTGGCTGCTGAGATGAGTTGGTGTGCCTATAGTGTCAGACAAGCATGAAGGTAGAGAAAGTTAAGATCAAAGTGCATTTGGTATGATAACCTGATGGATTGGTGCAGTTACATCCCACATTATAATATACATCCATAATATCCATCCGTTTTCTCAGATTTATTCTATTTAGTAGGTCCACAAATGATCATCCTATTTCTGAGTTTCCCAGAATGTAATCTAATACACGTGTCTCATGTTGCTAATTTTGTAAACTAATGTTACCATTTGCAGGTAATTTTTTGAAACTTTTTTCTGTTCTTAACAGGTGCTGCAAAGTTGGTAGTAGTCGTAGCAATATTTTTATTGACGTTTTATGTCATATCTCAAGTGTTTGAAATAAAAATGGATGCAAACTTAGGACACATATTTGGTAAGTGATGTCTTTGTTTTCTCTGTACATTTATTAATATTTACTCGAGCCTTTATCAAGAGCATTGTATTTGTTTTGCCTTAGGCTCTTCAACTTAAAAATTCTGGTTTTATCTTCCATAAGTGTGCTTGTTATTTTTTTATATATAATATGCATATTAAATTATTTTCTGTATCAAATATTTAACCTACTCTCTTAAGCAGCTGGATTCTTGTCTGCCAAGGATACATAATTTTACCTGCTTTTTTTTTTTTGTTTAGTGGAAATGCGTTCTTAGTGTAGAGTATAAATTAGCTGACTTGAACCATATTTCTGGAAATCTGTGCTCTGCCTTACTACTGCTACAGAGATTTAGAATTTGTTTTGGGGGGCTTCTCTTGTGCAGGTATGCTACCATTTTAAGTTGAATTGTGCAGTAATCAAAACATTTCGGATGTGCCCAGGCGTTCTACGCAGATAACAGTTAGCAGTTGAGGTGTCTCAAATTTCAGAGTATATTTTGAACCAGAATATCCTTTCAAGGTGCTTTTATTACCGAAAAACTCCCATACAATGTTTGGTACATGGGTAGAGTTTGTGTTCTTTAACTTTGGATTACTGCAGTGTGAGCTGCCATCCGAACCAGTCAGCAGAGACATCTTTAGTAATCATTGAAGAGACAGAGGTGTTGTTCAGACGTGTGTGTAATGGGGGCACTTGTGTCCCTTCATATCTCAGGAAAAATAGTCATGAAAGATTGGGTTGAAATATACCTGAGCTGCAGGCTTCCAGTTTAGGTGAGAGGAACCCCATCCCAGTGAAGCTGTAAAGGAAAGAATACATTTCGCTTCAATGCCCTGAACTCCATAAATTCTCAGAGGTTTTGGATCTCTGTGGGTTTTTGACTCCATGACTCTCCATGACTTTCAAAGAGCCATAAATTAAAGCAATGCTTCTGAATGGGATTCCTAATCATTTTCATTCTGCTAATGCATAAAAGTTGGTTTTTCTTGGAGCATAATATTCAGGTGTGTTTGATACTTCATTTCAACCAGCCTATTTTTATAAGGGTACAGAAAGATTTTACATTTATAGGGTATGATATAGCAGATGACACTTCAATAGTAACAGCTTCTAAAACTTTCTTTTTTCATTTTAGCTAGATCAGCATTGGATGCAGCTGCACGCTGTGAGTATTCATAGGCATGTATTACTGCTGTGACTTGCTTTTACTAATAACAGAAAGACTGATGAATTTTCATAGTTAAGAAAGTCTTAATTACACTTCAAATGCAATCAGAAACTAATTTTCCTCTTCTCCTGATTTTCCTAAATTTCTGGTAAAGTCTGTTTTGTAGTTTTGGCTTGTGGCTTTTGATGACAGCGCCAGAGCAAGCAGCAGGATGACAACAAAGAGTTGGAATAATGAGGTGCTTCAGGAACTTAGATTATTTTAAACTGCTATGTAACTACAGATGCAATAGTGTTTGTTCTCTTCCTTGCATTCCTTCGAAATATATTTGTCTGTTAGCCTACCTGTTCTCTAAAATCTTGGTTTATTTCCTTTTGAAAGCTACAAAACCTCCAAGGTACAAGTGTGGGATCTCTAAAGCTTGTCCTGAAAAGCATTTTGCATTCAAAATGTCAAGTGGAGCAGCAAATGTAGTTGGACCTAAAATTTGTGTAGAGGATAATGTGTAAGTATTTTTTACCTGTTGTTTCTAAGTGGCTCTTTCAAATACTTAAATCACTTTGCACACAAAATCAGCAGTTTAAATTAGGGGTTTTTTTGCAAACAGTTTGACTCCATGAAAAGGTCACATTGCATTATAACCTTATCTCTGATGAAGCACACTTAATGCTCTTCAGTAAATGCAGAAATATGTTATTTTAATACATGCAAGATAGCTTTCACTTTGTTTCAGGCTTACAGACTTAAGGGTTAGTTAAGCTTTGTCAAGCCAGATGCACACTTGTCTCTAAAGAACTTGTCCTTGTGCCATAGTAATTCAGTGAATAATTGTATTGTCTTTTGCAAGTAATCTTTTAAACTATATTTCTCAGTACCAATGTCAGGACGTATTTTCTACTTTTCTTCTGAGGTTGCCTTCAAAAGGGAAAAATAGTATTTTAATGATCAGTAGTTATTTAACTGTGCTGATGGTAACTAAAGTTAATAAACTTTAAATAATTGTGAAATGAGGGAGACAACTGCTTGAGACACAGTTTGGTTCTAAGTCCTCTTTTTAATAATATTTTTGATACAGTATTATCAATAATACTGTGCATAAAGTATTTAACTGGGTACTTTTCAGTAACCCCCATAAAGGGATTATTAATATTTATTTTTAGACTGTATTTTTTCCTTTTAGGTTTGTTCCTGCTCATTGTCACCCTGTAACCATTGTTATAGGAAGTGTGAAGCTTCCTATAACATAGTCTATCCACTCGATTTTGCAGATGACATGTCAGAAAAGACATAATGTTAATGTTGTTGGAAGGAGATTTTTTTTAATATCAGTCACACTTAATGCCTTTGCCTTCCACTTGAATTTAAGCTATTCCAATTCAGCTCACACTATATTAGTACAGATTGCACTTACAGCAGCTGGTGCTAATGAATTCTAGAGCCAGTGGCAACAGAACCCCACATAATAAATAGGATAATTCATATATAAGAGAAAAAATGTATTGCTAGCATTTTACTCTCTGAAATAACTGTAAGACTAGTCTCAAGTGATCTTTAAGAGGAGACTGTTTTTAGCACTAATTAGCTGGCTTAGCTCAAGCCTGGTGGCTTGTGTGGGAGTCAGTTTGCAGCAGAGCATCCGGTGTATTTGGGGAGCACGTGCTCAGCAGGAGCTCACCTTGGCACCTGCGGACTACAAGCTGCTCCTTCTGCTTTCCATTCTTACTGGTGACTTGCTTGGTGACCTTGGCGGACTTATCTAATCTCTCGGCATGGTATTACAAAACTGTTCTACTGTCTCATTCTGGTTGCTTAATATAGGAAGCTTAATATCTGTGAAGACTTAAGCTGATTCAATGATTTTGGGAACAATGAGTTGTGGGAATGCAAGTAATATTTTAATTTCAGGATTATAGGGTTATTTTGTTTGGGATTTTTGACTTTTTTTTGGTTTTAATATCTTGCCGACTGATTAACTAAGGAAGAGTTTTGTTATTTTTGTCCAAAAAGAGAAAATCTTCTACTAGACATTTTGTTGAAGAAAGTGGTGAAAATAAAGTAGTTGCTGGAAAAAGTCCTCTAAGTGGGCACTTTAGTGCACAGCTGTTGGATTCTGAAGTCCAGCTTTCCTTGGCAAACTTTTTTCTGAATTCCTTCAGAGGGGAACTGGTCATATCTGTCAAACCTATCTGTCAAATCAATGAAATTTTCTGATTGATTTTTTATGATCTCTTGCTTTGCTCAAAAGAGGTTTTATTTCTCTTTCAAAAGCTCCCAACTTGTTGACTGTAAATTCTTGGAAGAATTCTAAAACTGATGAAGGGCTGCCCTCCTGTGAGAAGCTGTTGCATTGCAGCCTGTTGTGTCTGTGATGATGCACAAGCTGTCTCAAGTGTATAAACTAATATATCTGAGCTCATTTCCTCTTGAGTAGCTCTTTTTTTAGAGATATTTTATGAACTCACACCTGCAAAAAGGTTTTTCTTTTTCTGATTACTTTGTGTTCTTCATACTTCCAAGACAGGACAGCAGGAATGAGTTTTCATAATTTGTGAATGATACTTACAGAGTATTTTTCCTATGTATTAAATATAAGGATGTCACTTGACTTATGAAAGCCCTGACATTGCTGATACAATTCAGAATGCAAGTAATTTGTCAATTTTTATTTTTTATTATATAAATATTTTAAAGTGAAACAGGATTTCTGCTGTATACAAGTTCAGTTATAGCCTTGTTCTCTATTAGGAGGCCATAATCCAAAATAGGAAAAACATGCTGGTCTCATCTTCAAAATATTAAGTATTGTAGTTGCTACTTCATGGGCTTTTTAGAAGGGGCTATATTTACTTCTTTACCAGCAACTTCTCCAGGCAGTTTTACTTTAGTATGAAGCCAGTTGCATGATTGTGCCACAGTAACCCAATAGCAGAATGTTGTACCACATTCCTTTAGTAACTAGTAATTCCTGTATTCATAGTTGCAGGTTTTGTTATCTGGATCCGTTACAACTTTTTGCATGTGTTGAGTTTCAGTGTCTAGTCAGCTCAGTATTAGATATTTTTCTACTGGTACTTATTTATAGAGAATTTTGTTATTAAAATGAAAGGAAGTTCTTGCTCTTTTTGTTAAATTAAATACCCACTAAATTTTGCAGGAGGAAAAGAATGGGTTCAAAACTTAATTTCCTTTGTTCATTTATGTTCCAGTCTTTATTTGCCATGTTTTTTTTGTTTAGAATGGGTGCTCAGACATGACATGAAAGTCACATGATCAGAGCAGAAATGATCCTCTAGTGGCTAAAATACTTCTGGAGTTCCTTACTAACCAGAATTGAATTCTGAATTTCAGCAGAAAATTTCAAGTATTTTCTTTCAGAAATTACTGAAGTAGGGTTTTAATTTCAATCACAGTTTTTGGCAGATAGTGTAAGTTCTTTAAAACCTTTTATATTAACTCTGCCAAGAGTTGCCCTTATCTGGTAGCCCTTCAGAGCCTCTCTGAATACTGAGTCTGTTTCTGATACTTGTCTATTCAGTTTGTCATTCCTCTAAATTTTGGCTTCTGTCTTCATCCTGGGTGCAAAAGATAGCACCAGAGAGGAAGGTTTTTGACATGCTTCTGTGATAGACCATTTCTTGTTTCCAGCCTATTACCAAGAAGTTGGCATGAGAAAGCTGACATGGAAGCTGTGTGTGTAAGGATGAATTGCTTAGAACAGGTGTTCAGACATGACCAGAAGAATCATATTGCTGCAGAAGAAATGTGAAAAGTTTTGAACATAACAGGATTGTACACATGTGCAGCCCCTTCCTAAAGCCAGCTAGGGAGATTAAAGAAATCCTGGTCAGGATGGAATTAAAGCATCTTTTATAGTGTGTTTGTAACTAAGGACATGTGGGCACTTACATGCTCTTGCTGAGATACTTTCTTTAATCTCAGCTGAAGGCCTCTTCATTATCTTAAATTATGTAATTGTTCCAAACTTCTGTTTGTCCTGTTTATGTTACTTCTTTTAATCTTAGCTTCAAAATGTTAATGCTGGGATATTTGGGGCCTGAAGGCAGAACAGAGTTCTTCACACTGTGTGAACTGCCAGCAAACAGGGATGAGGAGGTCTTAGAAGTTTTCTCTTACTGGAGTGATTCAGCTGCCATGGTCTAAGGCAGCAGAGCATCCTACCTTAATCTTAACATTCCTGTTACCTCTTCTTTACTGCTCTGAGGGGCTTCTATTTCACAATGGGACTCTTCAGCCCCTTTGTCCCACTTGAGTTTGGTCAATAAATTACTGTCGTAGATTCTGACATGTTTTTGGGATGTGTGATTGTAGTCCAAGATGCAACTTTTGCTTAAAAGTCCCATCAGTGTGCTATTTTTCTTGCAGTTAGGTTTCCTGTTACATGTATGAGTAGTTAAGTGCTTTGCCTTTCTTGTTTCTTAATGTGAATTTTAAAGGCCTCTGTTCAGTTAGCTTTTAAACTCATTAACACATTTTTGTTCATTATGTGCTTGCAAAAAAAAAGCTTAAAATGTTGATTATATAACTGTGCTGAGCTCAGCAAATTAATATTTGGTTATTTTTTAAAACACTATTAACATAACTACATAAATAACACTATTTTTGTAGCACTTTTGATATACAGACATACTTGATTAAGCAATCAAATTAAGTCAATACAACTGGGGATACTTGATGTATTATTCTTAATTCAGTGGTGCTTCAAGAACACAGATTAGTTCAAGGAGATTTTGCTTCATTAAGTACTCATGAACGTGCAGTCTTTTAACTATGTCTTTCAGAACTTGATCCTATTTAAAAACTAGAAATATTTCACATCAGAAGGTTGTCCCATTAAAAATAAAAATATTTATTTTGTTTCAGTTTAATGAGTGGAGTTAAAAATAATGTTGGCAGAGGAATTAATATCGCCTTGGTCAATGGTAAGTGACATTTTTACTGGGCAGATTGTCTTAATTTTAAAATTGTTTCTGAAATTTAAGGTGAAATACTATGGGGTGGAGAAAGGCAAGAACCAAGGAGAAAAGGAACTATTCAGCTTATTTATACTGAGATCATGTCAGATATTGGCACTGACACCTTATTACAAAGCAGAAAAACTCAGTGCATTTTTGGCTCTAAAAATGAGTTGTAAAAATAGTAATGTGGACTGCTATGGTGACTGCCTTGTTGTTACATCACATAAATCCCTAATGCACAGAAAATATGGAAAAAGACATGAGATGCATGCTGCTTCTTTTGACCTTGTGTGTTGCCAGCACTAATTAAACTGTAGATGGAATTCTTCTGTTACTCTGTTTTCAGTGAAACTTCTTTAGCATCTTTAACAGTTTTGTTTACTACACAGAAAGTACTAACAAAGTTCATTCTTTCCTCACTTGAATCAGAATATTTGGTCTATAGATCTTGTCCATAAATACATCACGTTAGGTTATTGTGTTCAGGGTTCGTAATTTTCATTAAAACCAAACAAATTTAGCTGTGTGTTACCTTGAAAGCTGAACTGAATGTCAGCACTGGCAAATTTGTCTTTAAGGTGTAGGAAATGATTCCTTGTAGCACTGGGATAGCACTTTGTCATTTCACTGCAACATAAATTCTTGCTACTTGTTGATTGTGCTCAGATTTACATCACCTAAAGCATAACTTCAGCAATACCTTCTAATCCTGTGTTGCTTTCCTAAATTGTCTCAATCTGTTCAAAACCAAAATATCTATCTTTGTATTTTATAGCTCGTCTTTCTCTCTGTCTTCTAAACTTTAAATGAATGTATATATTAAAAAAACCCTCCATCTTGCATCAGATACTCCTTTGTAGACAGCATAGTAAAAGAAGGTAATGAGATATAGTATATTGTCCACTTTTTTCTATTTATTCTGGATGTTTAAATCTAATTACAATTTCCAGTTTGTGGCAAAACATGCAGTCTAATTTTAATCTTTCTGATTTTCCATGTTGCACAAAAGGCAGTCTAAAGCTGTACTGTCGATTTTTGTAAAACCAACTTTAAAAAAAGGCAGATATATGAACTGAATATTCTTGTTGGTTTTAGAGCCTTTGGGTATTATAACTTATTTCAGATTCCACTTGAAGCAAAATTAGAATTTTACCTAGAATTGTAGAATGATCTGTGCTCGAAGGGACCTTTAAGATCACCCAGTTCCAACCCCCCCTGCCATGGACAGGGACACCTTGCACTGAACCAGGTTGCTTAAAGCTGCATCCAGCCTGGCCTCCTACTCTTCCAGGGATCTTCTCACTTTTTCCCTCTAACCTTTCCCTGCACTTTTCCACAAACTACTACACTGTTTCCATAAAAGAGAAGTTGCCATAATTCATTTATCCAGTGTCTTCTGCAGCTCTTTGTCTAAAAGAGTGTAAGAGGAGTTGGGCATGGTATCTGGAAAATAATTTTGGTTATATTTGACGGCACTGAATGTTTCTTTTTCTCTTTTACTTCAGGTAAAACAGGAGAATTATTAGATACAAAGTTCTTTGACATGTGGGGAGGAGGTAGGTGCAATTACATTGGTCAGAGAGAAACAACAAATGTGCCTTTTTTCCTCCTTCTTGTCCAGACTCCATTTGCCATGTGATTTAAGGTGATAGTTAAGGGAGTGCTTCACCTCTACCTTTGTAATTGTGAGAAGAGTGCAACTTTAAAGAAACACAAGTAGTTGAGGTTGGAGGGAATGGTGTGGTTAATCAGACTTGTTCTCCAGAGTCGTTCTCATTAGTGGTTATGTCTTTATACAATATGGATTAAACTCTTTCTATAAAATAAGAGTTCTCTGATGCATTTTAGCTTTCTCTCACTCTGCATCTTTTTATAAAGATATATTTACAAATATTATATTTATATATACAAAGATTATCTTAACAAATACTAAAATATTCTTAACATGCCTTTGCAGAAAGACATTGCAGGTGTTTAAATACAGAATTGTTGCGTATTATTAAACAGTTTTATGTTCTCTTTCTTTTCAGATGTGGCACCACTTATTGAATTTCTGAAGACCATCCAGGATGGAACAATTGTGTTAATGGCAACATATGATGATGGTGCAACCAAGTATGTAATTGATTTTAAACAGCAAATATTGCTTAAACTTTTACATGCTGTTTTATACTGAAAAAAAATACATTATCACACAACCACTTTTAATAAGATTTTGTTCTTCCAAGGTGACAGATTTTAAACTAAACTTCCAGTTTATTAGTTTTATAATGCAGATGTGATTTAGGCACAACAAAAATCAAACTAAAACTAAGCAGATATAGGTGTGTTGATTTTTCTATTGCTGATAGCTCATTCTGTCTTTGGCTAGTAAATTCAGATAGGTCCAGACATAAGAGCATGATTATGAGAACATACTTTGGTGGAAAGTGTCTGTTCTGTCCAGCACTTTCTTCAGATCAACTCCAAGACAGAGTTTGGTGGTTACAGGATGGCAGAGACCATTCCCAACAAGCCTTGCCTGTATCGTTACATGTAGAGTCACAGAGGTTTGTGTGAGCTTTGTATTTTTTGGTCTCAGTGTTTTATTGTTCCACCCTAAAGCTATTCATTTGATTACTCTAGATGTAGCCTAAGAGGGTGTCCTGAAACATTGTCTTCCAACTTTTACAACTTGGGTCAGTTTCAATAGATACCAAAATTACTGTAGAATATGTATTATAATCTACTCCTCACTTAAGTTATCCTATCCAAAGGATTGCCTTTCACAGTGAAAATTGAAACTTCTCTCCTTTTCTTCTGTTGTTTTACTAATAATTAACTTTTTTTTTAATGTGGTCTGTACATTTTTTCCCCTTTTGGTTCAATTTGCTATCTACAACTTGTCTGTATTTTTAATATGGAAGCAGCTCCCCTGTGACTAAGTCCTGGTTTTGCAGCATGGAATCTTCACAGTAAATAGTCAAGTGTATTTACATTCACTGCTTTTAGGAAAGAAGAAAGTAATTTACTAGGGTTTTAGCCAAGGTTGGATCTTCTCTCTGTTATTCTGTTCACTTGTTTTGCTACTGTACATTTTACCTTCTTCCCTTTCTTATTTGACATTTTAGAAAATCAGTAGGGTTAGTTTTGCTTCAGTAATCATGTTAGAGCTGATATTTTTGAAAGTTTGTATGTAGATAGAGTACGGCTAAACAAGAAGTTGTATTTGGCCTTGTCATGCTGACAGACAAGAACTACTGCTTACTGACAATACTACAACTACCACTGGTAGTTGATAGTAAATATAAATGCCAGTTCTTGGAAAACAAAATTGTGAAGAATCAAGCTGCCCTAATGCTTGAGAAAGTTGGACAATGGGTTGGGCAAATAACCTCCACAGTATTTAATAATTTTCATAATTTTGGCTAAAATGAGTCATACAGTTATATCTCAATAGGTGGTAGTAATCAGAAGAAGTTTTGTGTCTTGTTTGGTAATTAGGCACATTTAATAACTTAAAGG
Organism: Acrocephalus scirpaceus scirpaceus; assembly: GCA_910950805.1. Taxonomy (NCBI): domain Eukaryota; kingdom Metazoa; phylum Chordata; class Aves; order Passeriformes; family Sylviidae; genus Acrocephalus; species Acrocephalus scirpaceus. Next base: position 22,667,337 of record OU383777.1, read on the forward strand.
AAGAAATAAAGAACTGCTATTTGGAGATTTTAGAATTATATCCTACAGAACTGTTTTCCTTTTGATACTAAAATTATCCTACTTGGGTTTACAGGCAGTGAACCATGCTGTGAGGCAGCATTCTGAATTTTGAATTAACTGCCCCAATCAGATGAGAACTTACTTCAGATATTCACTTCATTCTTCTAATCTAAAATAGTTTTTACTTTATCTAGGCTTCAGTTTGAGCCTGCAACCAATACTTACTTTAAAGGCTGCCTTTTTTAGTTGCTTGGAGAACTGCTAACAGAACTTGAGATGTATAAATTCTCACAGGAGGGAGCTCTCAGCTTTTGTTGATGTAGTGGTAGGTTTATATCCTGGTTCCTTGCGATTATAGTACGAAAGAGCAGTGTTCGTTGCATCAGGTGATTTCAGAACTGGCCTTACCTGGTTCTGTAAGATCTTGCCCAACATTGACTGACTTAAAGTATATTTAATAAGATCAAAGCAGACTGGTGCACTGAGCAGTGAAAGTTCTAAGGGCATATATTTTATTCACATACGAACTTCTCTGTTTTTTTCCAAGGCTTAATGATGAAGCACGGAAACTGATCGCGGAATTAGGAAGCACATCCATTACTAACCTTGGCTTCAGAGACAACTGGGTCTTCTGCGGTGGTAAAGGAATTAAGACTAAAAGTCCATTTGAACAGGTTTGTGATTCTATAACATCCTGGAATTTAACAGCCTGCATTAATAGAGGCATAGTGTGTTTTATAAATGCCATGCATTTGTTCAAGATGTGTATCTATTGCAGTACTGGCACACAGTGTTATTTTTGGGTTTTTTCCTTAAGTAGCATCCTCCTTTTAAACATACCAACAAAAAAGATTCTTTGGTGACTCATAAATAAGAAAAAAAAATCTTATGTGGTGTAGATCTTACTATGCCAGTAACTAGATTATTCATCTTTTTAATGAATCAAATTAAACTGAAGAATTCAAAGCTTTCTGCCTGAGTTGCATTTTAGATGCACTAAGAATGGTGAACTTCCAAGAGATAAGTGGGTAGTTAAAGTGTTGGTGTTCCCAGCTGTTAGCTTGGCTCTTCTCTCAGATTGCTGCTGTTGCAAAATTTGTGAACTAAAATATATTCCCATAATTCAGCACAGGTCAGTGTTGCCTTTAATTACTGGGAAAATTACTATATTAGCAGAGTAAGGAAGATGTGTTTTCTTCTGCCAGCTTTGTGTAAGGGAGGAGAAACTAAGTGCAGAAACAGTGGCAGACTCTCGGAGGCAATAATGTCTTACCTGACTGTAGATGGTTGCTTGGTGGACAAATGAAATGTTCTTTCAAATCTCACTATTTGTTTTCATTGCCTTGTAAATTTAGTATCCTTATTTATTTTTACCTAGTGGTTCATGCTTTTACGCAGTTGGTCATTTCCTTGCTTCTGTCTTCCTAAGCAAACACCTATATAATAAAATTTAAAAATGTTTTCCCCATATGGCTTAACTTTTTACCATACACTTGTCTGAGCAAGTTACTTTAAATGGTGAATACTTACAGATCGTTACATTTGATTCAAAGTACAAGAAGTTAATAATGATGTTTTTTCATTGTCTATGGGCTGAAAATAAGTATGTCTTAAAGCTGTGAGTTAAAGCAAAAGGATAAATGACTGCACATTAACAGCAGATTGATATTTTCCATTTGTAGCATATAAAGAATAACAAGGACACGAACAAGTATGAAGGTTGGCCAGAAGTTGTTGAGATGGAAGGCTGTATCCCTCAGAAGCAAGACTAAATGAAAACAGAAGAAAAGGAAAAAGAATATGAAAGAAAATGCACTTTCTGCTATTATTAGAGAGAGGGCTATGAAGGAGACTGTACTGTAAAAATTATTTTTAAAGCATGCAGCCATCTTGTCAGTGTGTGCATGAGCACTGATATTTTGAATATTGGGATTATTTATTGCTAACACACATAGAAATTCTTTTTGTAAATATGTCCAAAATAAAAGAAACATCCAATCATTTCTATGCAGGTTTCTTAAAAGCACAGTATTTAGTTTGCCTGTGGTAAATAATACTTCTAGATAACTGGCTAATAAATTATGTATGTGGAAAATAAACAGATTGTGACAAATGCACTGTCCTCTTAACAGTGCAATGTTGCTGTGACTATGTAAACTTCGTGGAATATTGTAGATTTTAGTAATATGTTAATAAGGAGCTTTAATTTTTTTTATCCTCTGCCTTTTACTGGCAGCATCAATTTTTATTAAAGCTATTTGGTTATTCTAATACCAAGTGCTCCAAAAATTTATTTTGTAGTCCCCCATCAAAACTGAATAATCAGCAAAGGAAGACTACGTGATAGTATAGCACAGATATGCCATGAAAAGAACAATAGAATATTTTTTTTCTATCTTTGGGGGATGAACTAAGGTAAATATATAAATAATATGTGTGATATTTAAAAGCAGCTTGGAAGAATTTGTACTTAACTTAAAAGTGTTTACTTGATAGAAAGGAGCTGGCACGTTAAGCAGCAGTACTGTGGCTAATTTTTTCAATTTTTATTGCAGCTTTTGTACTTCTGCTTAAACGTTGATTCTCCCTATGGCTGTTCAGCTGCAGTGGCTGGTCACGCAGTGAATGTGCATAATGGAAGAGCTTTCTCTTTTAGTTCTAACATCAGGAATAAATTTCCCATCACAAGGAGGCTGTTAGAAAGCAGTGTGCTTTCTAGTGAGAGTTGTTTCAGGCTATACAGTTGTGCACCTTCACCACCTACAGTACTTCTCATGAGCCAAGGCAATCTCTTCTTCAGTGGAGTGTCAGGGAGAGCATTGTCTCTTGGGTTATGCAATGTGTGACTGATGAACTTACCTGACAATGTATCCTTCATCCTTTTTTTAATGGGGAAAAAAAAAAAAAAGGATCAAGTTCAAGTGGCCTTATTCTTTAGCTTATATCAGAGCTGTGTGAAGACCTTGCTTTTTTTCTAAACTTGTATTTCTTTAAAGTAGGGCCAACTTTACCTGGAACTAAGTTATACCATACTAACTGACCATGTCTGTATTTACAAAATTAGGGCTGACACAGAACTGGCTGTAATCTCTTGGAGCTTTGTGTCATGAATTCTGGTATATTCCTCAAAAACTTCAAGCTAGTACTATGGGGCAAAAGCTACAAAGGATTTTTCAGGAACCCACAGTGAGTTTAATACCGAGGCATTAGAAATAGTATTATTGTTGATGTTTTTTGAGTCAAATTCTGTGCACTAAAAATTTCAAACAATATTGAGAATTACCTTGTAAGAAAAATAAATAATCTCTGATACCAGAGTAAGACTGGATTCTGAGTTATCTATGTTTAACTAGCTTTTTAAATAATATGAATTTCCCCTAAGATTGTTAAATCTTCCAGATTTTCTTATGTAAGAGGATGTGTTAAAATCATATGTATTTTTTCATGTAAGTAAAATCCCCTTTCCTAATCAGTTTGAAATTCTATTTCATTACTTAAGGCTGTAGTGAAAAACTAATTGTATAATTCCTGGAATTTTCACAGAAATACAGTTCTGTTGGTATATATGCCAGTATTGGCTACGCTGCTATCCAGAATAATACCAAAATAATCTGGAAGTTACTCAGCAGGGTTTTAAGAGGAAGAAACCTTATTTGGTTGCATTAGTAATTCTCCTGGACTACACTTGTCTTCATTCTTTTGGTTTTGAATGCAAATGAACATGATGTCTTTCTTCAAATTAAAAAGTTCAAATTTCCTCTACAAAATTAAATGGAGAATGTGTGCCTTTATTAGCAATACAAGTTGAGTAAATATATCATGATTCTCTTAACCCCCTTAAAGTTGTACCTGCAACAAACCTTTTAAACAATGAATTTTAAAATAGTAAAGTGGTAAAATTATTTTTGTTCTATCTTAAGTAATTTGATTCTTAAAATTTTGATGGAAATCTTCCTCTTACTCTCCATGTCCTCACAGCTGTGTGGTATCATATTTAGTAAGACTCTTGCCACATATTTAAAAGTCACACTGGAGTGGCCAGACAAATGGGGTCACCTTGCTTTTCTCCATCCTCATGCTCTGTTGACTTGCTGCAAGGTCTGGTCCTGCTCTCTCTGCCTTGAGTGAGCAAGTTACAGTATCCTGCTGCTGAGATGAACTCTGAATTTCAACAGAGAAACTTTCTGGTAATCTATCTGCATTTCATTTGAGTTGCCAAGCACAAAGATGACTATTCTGGCCTCTATCCAACGGGGGATAGGAAATCAGTTGCAAAGACAAAGGTACAGGTGCACGAACACCTGTGTGTGATAAAGCTCCAGGATCCATATTTTCCTATACATGGTGATGGGAACATTTGTAGCATCTTGCAGACTTGTTGAGAATATCACAGCAAGGGAAGAGAAAGGTTGTGAGATATATCTACCTCAAAAAGTGGAGCTGTGAGAAGAGAGAGGGAAGGACACAAGAAGGTTCTAACTTAATTTTCACCAAGGAATACCCAGCTGGGATTCAAGGCACCTGGAGGTGACAATGCAAACCACAGCTCTCAACTGCTTTACTAGTGATTTATATGGATTAATAGAGTCCTAAGAAATAAATGAAGGGGCTTACTGCCTTGATGTACCCTCTGGACCTTCCCTAATGTCTTTCATGACCCAACTTTTTTTCTTTTTCCTCCTCTGGAAAAAGCAGTCCCTTCTACAGTGTTTCCAGATTGCCAGTTTGGAAAAAGCTTTATTTTGCTCAGTGTGTTTTGCTTTCCAGGTGTCTTACTGTGGCACTAGTTTCCTCAAACATTGAATTGGCTGTTAAATGCTTGATGTGTATGTAATGTCTCCTGAACTGTTTGGGTTTTCTGCAGTCTGAGTGTTTTTCAAGAATAAGTGTATTAATAAAGAGGCCAGGTGGGTAATTTCAGAAGAAATAATACTGCCACCATAAGCGCTGACTGACTTTCCTGTGTAAGGGGGAAGGGCTGCAGTGCCTCCCTTACTGACTTGGGTCATGGCTAAGCAAAGGACTTTTTATTGATGAAATCCTCTTCAGTTTTAAGTCTGTAAGGCCATTGCCTAGCCTTAATACAAGGGGCCTGTTAAAGAAACCTCTAGGGCTAGATGGGAACTTCGAGGCTGAAGCAGGAAGGTGTGAGAACAGCTCTTGACCTGTTCAGTGATATCATGGGGTGTCAGTGGTACCTGATGCTGTACAAGGGATACAAGGGACCCTGCTTCTCACCCTCTGAGCAACAGGCCGACAGGGCAAAAACACGTGAGCTTCAGCCACATCCTGCTCCTGCCTCTCTGGGGGGTGAAAAAGTGAAGAATGAATGGCAAGAGAGAATATGTTCTACTTGAGATGTTTCTTTGCATTTCTGATAACATTAAAGGCACTTTTAGTTCCTCCTTGCTGCCTCCGTAGTTATCCCTTTCAACATTACAAAGATCTAAGGCATCCTTCATAGACTTAGGTTAAAAGAGATTCCTCAGATATCACTTCCTGTGCTTCACTGCCCATCTAGGTGAGCGGGTTCATGTGCTGAAAATTAATGATTACTTTTTAGCAAGTTAAAAATTGATGATTCTCCACTTAGGTATCTTTTTACATTCTTCCTTGCCTTATGTTCTCTTCTCCAGAACATGCAAACCAGTTCCTTTTATCTTGTATTTCAGTTGCTATAATCTCTACATCTGTAATCACCTTTTACCTCAGAAAGGTCTGTTCCTTTCTTAAGGTGTTGTCCATAGCATGATATAGCTACAGGCTCATGCAAAAACGTGAAAAAAGGCACTCCAAACTGAGGAGGAATCATGACTCCTCTTTGAGCTTGATGGATGGCAGTGGAAGAGACTGCTGTCTTCTGTGGAACATAGCTTGCAAATGTTTTCTACCAAATGCTACAGTAATCTTCTCTAATTATCCTTTTCAGCCTTGAATATTTCAGTATTGTTTTTATCAGTACAGCCTCAAGTTCCCAGGTCTTGGCAGCTGAACCATCCCATGAGAAACTTGATTTCTGACTTTTATACCTTAGTTCTCATAGACGCCTCAAAAAGACCTAACCCACTGTATAGATAACTACACCTTGTGTTAAGTTCTGCAGTATATTAGTTAATAAAATAATCATCATCTGTTTATTATCATTTGAAGAATGCAGATATGAAAACTTTGTTTCAGGGCATTAGAATATATACGGAGAGAGGTAGGGATCAGCACAGAGCACCGTAATAGTCCAACTGCATTGTTTACTATGTAAAATGCGTGGAAATCGCTCACTGTGTCCTCTGGGAAGATTTGATCCCTGGAGGCAGCTAAAGCAGCTACTTAATTCTCTTTCTCTTGCTGATCTTGCAGTCAGTGAACAGGAAAAAAAAAAAAACAAACCCAACCAAAAAACCCCAAAACAACAAACTACTGAGCTCAAATAATATGTCAAGGTTATTTAAGTGGTCAAAATTGTATTATCCCAAGTATGGTCTCAGCAGAGTATGATGGTGTTCTGCCAGGACTTAGTTCTGTTTGGTCATCTCCCATCCATGCTGCCAATTGGTCCTGTGGCACAGCCTGAGGACCCTGTGGATTTACTTTCACTGCTGAAACAACCTGGGGTCACAACTCTCTCTTCAGGGTCTTCCACCGTGATATGTCCTCCTTATCCAAGTTTTCACAGAGAAGGTGTTGAAATCTCCTGCGACAGTGCCTTACTGGCATGCTGAGCACCCTTCCCACAGACAGCAGATTTTGTGGTCCCAAGATAATAATTTGGTTAGGCCAATGGAGATGGACTGGCCAAATGTGGAGTAAAGGTCCAAATAGCAGATAATGCACTTCATTATTGCTGAACTGATGTTCCTAAGATAATCCACATAAGGCAGTGGAATACCACAACATAGAAAATTTGTTTCCTTCTTCCTGACCTACACATCCAATAAGGAGTGACAGTTCAGAATCTGGTCACCATCTTTCCTGGCAAAATAACTGACAACTAGGAAATTAATTCTTCAAAGTAACTTTGAAAGCATCAGCCAAATTGTCCCCAGTTTCTAAAAACTGGCTGTTAGTATGGAAGAAGTTAAGGAATTGCAAAGCCTTCCAATTTCCCTTGATTTCGATGGGTACTTACTGCCAGAGCTCGGATTTCAGTGTTTGTAAAATGCATTTAAGAGAATACTAAAAAAGAATTTAGTAAATTGACCATTTAGAAAATCATAGTAAGTGTTTTTCATCAGTGAATATGAACTGCAATAATTATAACTACCCTGATGATCAAAAACTCTAACATTTATCCAGTTCTCTGACTAATTTTCCCCAGCACATGCAAATAAAAATCAATTAAAGGCTACTACAATATTAACAAATATCTACCCAACAAATCTCAAGGGCTGTAGTCTTATCACATTAGTTTTGGAAACTTTTACATAACTTGCATAATTTAAATATTTACAAAATATAAACTTTCTTGTCTTATCAAAAATAGTTCTTTGCACAATTAAACAACAGTAATCCTTTCACATGATGCTTTTTAAGCCAGGCATTAAATCACTGCATGACAATAAACATTTCACAGATGTAAAATAAAATTAAGCCAACATATGGAGACAGAGAAAATGTTATCATTAACAGTTTAAATATTTTAGTGGTGTGAGCCAATCCATAAATTACATTATGCATTGAACTTACTGAGGATGCAACCTAATGAAAAATTCTAGCTGCTGATTCTATAAAAAAAAAATGTATTTTAAAAAATCCGTTGGTTTATGGCAGATTCCTTTGGGCTAAATCTCATGTTGTTAATTTTGATAATGAACCACCAGTGAGACGGTTGAGTGTGGCAGGTTATTGCATAGAATTCAAGAGTGGAGTGACAACCAGCTGATTTGCAAAATGCATGCTCAGATCCTCAGGAAATGCCTGCAGAGGGTTTTATTTCCTTCAGATATCAAACTGTATTTCTGTCCCTTGTGCGTTTGAAGGACAATCTGTTCAAAATCCTGAGGTTGGTATTTGGTACCCCATTCACATTCACCAAGCTGTGCTCCTGCCTCTCTCCCCTGGGCACAGCTTGACCCTCCTTTTCCAGGCAGACACTGCTGAGCTGTCTGCAGTCACACACATTCCTCACTTTCCAACACTTTTCTGCGCATCATGCAGAAGGCAGTTTTCTGAACGGCTGCAAAACAAATGCTTTGTGGTCAATAGCTGAATTCTTTCCCTATCTTTGTGGGTTTTTCTGAAGTTTGCAGAAATTAATCATCTAGTGGATCCATCTAGTCACACTTTTAAAAGCACAAACATAAGGACTGTATCTAATGTGTCTTACAAACTCTCTTAACTCTTCAGTCTCTGGCTAATTAGATCTTAAGATTTCTCCACTGTACCTAGCTGCCGCACAGATCTTCAGGATATTGTGTCTATTAAAGACTTGAAAAGTTTAGCATCTGTCCCTGCTCATGCAGTAACACCTTCAAATGTGTCATCAGGAGTCCTTTTTGCTGTTTAAGCTGTCCCTGCATGCAGCTTGATGTTTACCCAGCTGTCATTTCAGTCGAGGCATGCTTGGGCTACCCGCTGTCTGGCAGTACCTGTTCCCCCTGAGGCCGCTCCCTCTGAAATCCCACACGGTGCAGTGATTGCTGCCCCTGCGGCAGCTGTGTGCACCACACAGGGTGGGTGGCTCGGCCACATCTCCTGTACTTCATCTTACTTGCAGGTGTGTACGTCGGTCATGGTCTCACACCTCCTGCAGCGCACGTAGCAGCACCAGACGAACTTGCACTCGCACCTCTCCACGTGCCTGACAACGTGGGTGTTGTAGCCGCGCCCGCAGCACAGCAGGTTACAGCCCTCGGGTCCCTGCGACGTGCGGTTGCATTCTCTTCCCTGAGTTCCGGGGATCCCCAGTTTTTGGTCTTCAACGCAGTAATTGGGCGATTTGTTCACGTACAGCAGGTCCTCTTTCCCAATGGGTATTTTTCTCTGGCTTTTCTCTTTCCTGCGTAACTTTTTTTTCAGTCTGTCTGATATTTGTATGCTGTTTTCATACTTATCCTTTAAAAACCGGCCAATCTTTTCAAAGGATGACATGGTTTTCCAACAAGTTTTCACAGCACAGGACCCAGAAACACCATGACAACGGCAATCCACAGACATCAGCTTTGCTACAGCCTGAAAGCGAAGGGAAAACAACATTTGGATGTGGTCTTTCATTCATCAGGAATGCTGCCTGACATCAGTAACACAGAGGTCTCAAAGTATTTAATATTACAGCTGCTACTGCCGTTTCCATAACAGGGAAGTCAGAGCACATGTTAGGAACCAGGTTTCCAGTCCTGGACCCCCACTGTGAGAGGCATGATCTTCAGATGTGCTCTGCATTTGCAGTTTGCAATGGGCATAATGTAGCAATACTGATCACAATAGTGAAAGATGTGATTTCTGGATGGCTTTTCATTCTGGAGGATCCTAAATACCTAAATGACATGTCCTCCCACTGCTGGAATGCAAAAGGCTCTCATGGGTGAAAGGGTGTAGTAGGGAACAGCAGAAGGGCAAAGCAAGGGCAGGGCGGGTCATGGCACCCTTCCTATGCTGGAAGACACTTACTGGGCAAGTAAGTGCCCAGTTACATTGCCTTTTAAGGGTACTTTACAGCTACCATGAAGCTCAGTAAGCATTCACAACCCTGTTCGTAACTAAGGCCACAGAAATGGCTGAAGTCACTCAACAGTGCCTGGGCAACCAGTGTGGCTCAGCACCCAAAGCAGCACAGGAGGAGGCACCCCAGGGCAAACTGTTGGAAGAGCAAACTGTGAGGAGGATGCCCACATCTCTGAGCTTCACAAAAAGCCTATCAAAAGGCTCACCATGGCTTAGCAGAGGTGTCTTCAGCTCAGGTATTCTGTAGTAAATCTCAGGTGCTTCTCACAGTCTTAAGCCTATTCTTTTAATTTAGCCATAAACTAGTTCTAGTACGGGTTTCCAGTTTCATAAGACCTCTATTTAACACAATTGGAGAGTTGCATTCATATTACTTTTGTAACTGTCAATGTTTTAACAAAGTTTCCACAGTTATTGCCAACACTTGAATACTTTTAGATGAGTTACTCTTCCATGCCCATGCAGAAACACGGGCTGGGCTGAACAGTAACTACCTGACCAACAATGGGAATCTGAAGTCTGTCTTAAGCTTTTTGTAACACACAATAATTTTGGCTCAGTTTATAGGATATCAAGCCTCAAATAACTGGAATCTAGAATCTTTATCTCATATCTTCATCTTAAGACTGACTCAAACACTCAGGAGACAATCAATACAATACTTCCTTCTCTAACATCTAATAGTCATACTATAAAATCATACTATTAGTCCTGTGACAACCCTCACATTAGAGTTTAAAAAAGGCACTGAAAAATCACACATGTACAGAGTAGCACAAGATATAATAATTTGGGGTTTGTTTTACATTTGCATTAACATACCTCCTGGAGCCCTCCTGTAGACTCATACGTGCCATTGGCTAGTATTGTGGAAAGCCCATGTTGCCATCTTCCATTTTACTAACATTTCCCCCCATACTTAATTTCCACAATCAAAGCAATTGGGAAATTTAACAGTAAGTGTGGATTTTAAGTTAGCTTATAGTAAGTTTGTCTTGAAACTTCTCATGCATCAAGGCCAATGCATATTCAAATTAATCCTCTTTGGAGGAACCACTTTTACCAAAACATGGGGAAAACAAAAAAATCCCCAACATTCCAACTACATGATGTTTATTAAATGTCATCCTAATCCTTCTATTATCCCTCAGCCTCCACAGATACCAACTGCTGTCAGTCTATGTCTTTCTGAAACTGAATTAAAAAACCAGAACACAAATCTACTACTCTAGTTGCCCCTGAGAAAGTAGTTTCATTTGTGCCAGTTCCTGAGCCTTGATTCTGCAGTGAGACCTGAAATCCTACTGAGCCCCACTGGCCTTCTGCAGGACCAGAAAACAAATCAAGTCCCAGACGCCATATTGGTAGCTCAGGCAGCACAAATGCCATCCTCAAAATTCCAAAACCAGTCAAGGCATAGGACAAATCAAATGAGCTATTTCAAATCTGTGTGCTAAACTGGGATGTTTCATCATGATGACTGTGTTCACTGAAGTTTGGGATGAGTCCAGCATGGTTACTCCATTGGTTTCTGTGGGCATTGAGGGCTCCTGGCACCTTCTGCCGCAAAGGTATTGACACAACCTTGAGCTGGCATTTGCATAAAACTCTACAAACATTTTAAAATTAAAACATTTTAAAAAAACACATGACCAAAGTGTTTGCTTGGAGTCACATCTTTGGTGAATAAACAGGAACGATTTGTAGGTGGAGGAAGCCAAATATGCAAGACATTCACAAAAAACATTACCAAGAAAGAGCAGGCATATGCCCTGACCTAGAAAAGCCATGAGCCTTTGCAAACTAAGCCTGGCAAAGAGATGAACCTGTACAGGAGATACTTCCACATGCTGTGGGCTGCTTTTGCAGTTGGAGATTTTTCTGCACTACTGGAAGAAATAAGAATATTGCAACAAGCAAACTCTCACCCATGAGCACACACACTCTTTTTATTGCCAAATCAACTGCTAGTTAATACTGGTAGATACTTACCATCTCTTCTACACAGACTAGTTTCTCTTTAATAGACAGACTTGACATTGCTCATATCTCAAGAATCTGTCAATAATGAAATCACTGGGTAGTCAGAATATTAATCATTAAGATGTAAGAGTGATTGAGGCAGATGAAAATTTAAAATCCAAGGACAAAAAGTCTGTCAGAAGACAGATGACCTAATAAAAATGTGAAGGAAAAGAGAAACACAATATCAAAAGACAAATTTTACACACAACTTAAAAATAGAGAGGATTTAACAGCATTTTCCAATTTTTCATGGTTTTTTTTTTTTTTTTTGGTCAAGTAACTAGAATTTTGAAATAGTTTTAAATCATATTGCACTCCTAGATTTATAAGGTTACAGATGTAATCCTTGTTTTCACTGCAGTACAATAAGGTACTTACTAAGGGCAGAAGGATCCAGAAATTGTCAGAGGAAGCTCTGGACATGCCTGCTAGGTGCTAAGGGTGAGTTCCTTCCATGTGGGCAAGTAGCCCAGCAGATGATACTCAGAGTCTTTCTCTGAGGATGAATTAAAAAAAAGTAGAGGGAGACAGTTTTGAAACAAGAGCAGAAACTGATGTTGAAGTCTTAGACTGATATCAAAATATAAAATGCGGCATACATTAGCAGTGTACGGATGAGCAGGTGAATGCAAGAGCTACAAACGTAATTTAGTGTCTTGTTTTCCAGCTGCTAGGATGGGCAAATTTTCAGCCTGGACTCCAACATACTTTACGTTGCCAGCACAGGGAGGTCACATTTTGCTCTGCCTGATCACAGAACATTCTACTGCATCTCAGTCTGCCATGTGAACTTCAATGAAAAAGCTCCCATAATTGAACATCTGGCAAAATTTAAGGATTAGGCATCTTCTCCTGATATTGCAAGCAAACCTAAGATCGTGCCTATAGAGCCAACATGGCTTTCAGGTGGGACACAGCTGCAGCACACACATGTGCCTCAACAGTGCACAGTGACTGCAGAGTTACTGGGATCATAACTTCCAGACTCCAAAACAAGTGCTCTGTTTCACATTTTAGATTCATATGGTGAATCTGTTCAGTTATTCATGAAACAGTGAGAGGATTCTCCCTATGAAACAAAATTCCGTGGAGAACTTCAGAGGGGCACTGTTACAATGGATAGATGTGTCATTCTGGCAGGCTGAGACAGGCTTTCTTAGGTGGGTTTTGGAACTGACTGATAGCTTGTGAGAAAGATCAGTGTGGAACTGAGCTGGATCCACAAGCATTGTGGTCAGCCACAAGCCCATCTGAGCAGTTCTTCCTGCCCCTATTGCCACTCAGCCTTGGTGGTACAACACACACAAAAAAGTGCGGAGTTAGGTGATGAACAGGGAGGAACATTGCTCTTTTTAAAAATTAAACTTAAGAGAAAGATAATTTTTAAACTTTCTTTCACTGATCCAATACAATTTACAGAGGGAGGAGCACAGGGTGGGAATCTGTGGCTAGAACAGACAGATGGCAGAGGTTGATTTGCAGCAAAGAAGTGTCAATGGAATCACAGTTTGCATACACTCTATTGCCAGTTAATGCTTAACACCTCCAAGCCTTCTGTTTGCAGGCACTGTTCTCAGCTGTAAACAAGGAACTGCCAGTACTTGTTTTGTCACAAGATGCCTGTAATCAAATGTCCCAATTTCAGCCACTGGTAGAACTAATATGATTATTCATGAAGACAAGCACGTCCTACCAGAGGCGCATCACTTAAGAACAGTTCCAAACTCTTGGTGAGTCTCTTACCAATCCACAAGTATCAGCAAAAACAAACTCTCTGATAAGCCAGGTTTTTCAATGAGAGAACACAGATCCCACATCAAATAAATTTCCACAAGTGGAAAAGTGAGCAGAATTTTTCCAGCAGTAAAATAATAGTCAACCCATAGTCCCTGACTCCCCACATCCTTTTGTATAAGGAGGAGAAGAGCCCAACTCACATATGCACATCTAAGTACACTGAAAATTGCCATGCTAAAAGATGATGAATGTTTAGCTTGTAGCAGAATAAAGATGCAATTTGAATCTTCTGAGAGTCAGATTAGTGGACAACTAAAAAGACACACACAGTTTTAAAATTTTTATATGTTGATATGATAACTATGAGGTGCGGAAGTGTAACATAACATTTTGTACTGAAATAGGAGAGAAACAAGAGGATTCTGCACATACCAGTTCTGTTACTAACTCCAAACAAACACAGAAGTATTGTCCCTGGGAGAATGCTCTTGCAAGACACCAAACCAGGAACATGACAATAGTTATTACAAAAGGCCATAAGATATCAAAACATCCTTCTTGTAAGCCCCAAAACACGAAAGCAAACATTTCCCAGCATCTGCTAGTTAAGATTTGAAAATACAACAAGGAAGAGTTATGCTGAACTTTACTTCAGACAATATTACTGCTAGAAATCCCAAGTACCAGCAATAAACATTCTTTTCCATTCTGGACAATGATCAAAATATTTGCTTTATCCTACATTTTGCCATCAAATTACAAACTATTTATGCATGGAAGCTGACTATATATTTCTTCCTTAACTATCTCGCTCTACAAACATAATAAACAACCCTTTGCTCTCTCCTTAAGGATATAATAATTTAATCTTATGCTCCTCTTATTAACATCTCCTGCTGCAAGATAACAATCACCTTTCCTTGGAGATGATTTAGCTGACTGGCTTCTAATTAAACTCATAGTAACTGTTCTCAGTTTTTACTTAGATTTAAAGTTTGCTTCATCTACTTCAGTTATGAAAAAGGTCTTTGTCATAGTACCATGGAATCATCGAATGGTTTGGGTTGGGAGGAACCTGAAAGATTTTCTGCTTTTCCAACTACATACCTTAAATGAAATAACTCATATTACCTGTAAAAATTATTTCAAATTAAAATAAATTTCAGTTATACCACCATGGCTCTTATGATGGCTTACTATGGCTATTCCTTGTCTATGGCAGATAAGAAAGTTGATTACAGTAAAACCCAGTGATGCTGCTTCCAGCTACAGGAAATTTCAGAGTTACAATATAGTCCATCAATATGTGTAGTCAAAACCATAGGTTTTCCCTTTCTTTTTTTTTCCCTTTAGTTAAAGCTGTGTCACTGAGCAGAACAGATTTAAAGTATTATGGGCCCAGAGAGAGCCATTAAAGAGAAAATCTCCAAGGTAAAGCAGAGAAAGTAATTTTAAAGGAAAAATAAGAATACAAATCTCTGCCATTCCAGATTTAAGCTCCAAGCACAAGGCTATAAGCTCACATTATAGAAGCTATTTCTGCCCCCATTTTATGTTCTCTGCAGGACAGGAAGGAGAATCCAATGTTACACACCCAAACACACAATTTTCCTCAGCAAGTTGGTTGGAAGTTCTTTGGGCTGAAAAAAAGCCATCCGAAATCAGTCTCCTTTCACTTCTTTGATGCAGGTCCTAACCAATGAGCCAGTTTGAAGGTGTCATTTCTACACCATGTTTGTAAAGAAAATATTAACTCTTGATTTCCCTTCTGGACTATGTTAAACTTGCACTCACAGGTGTGGACTGCAGACTGCGACTGAGTAATGAGGCCTTGTGTCCAGCTGGCCTTCTCATTCATATGAGAGAGAATTAAAAATGCAGGTCATGATAGTAACAGAATAATCAGTGACAAAAAGCACATCGTATCATGCTGATAACAGGACTATTTCACGTTGGCAACTGAATATCAAATATCTAATTAAAGATAAATTTACTATTTAAGCATTGCAGATCCATTACTTATTTTGTGGGGTTTATTTTAACATACAGAGATTAGTTGGTTAAAATCAAGTCTCATTCTGAGTTTGTACATGTTTCTTCGGTGATGTTACTGCTGTTCTTGCCACTGGCCCCACGAATACCTGCAGCCAAGGACCCGCCTCCTTCGGCTGATGCCATTTAGTCAGCGCAGACGATCGAGCAGTTGCTGCCACATCTGAATGACACCTACCTGCCTCCCAGCCTCGTTGTTGTGCAGGTTCATCGCCACCAAGCCACTCCCGCTCTTGCCTGTTACGTTCTTGAAAGGCACGTCCAGGAACTTCCTGCTGAAGGACATTCCGTAGTGGATATCGTCCGAGCAGCCGCCCCAGTGCCAGCCCTCGCTGGCCGAGCCGCCGTGCCGCAGGGTGACATCGCAGGAGCACTCGGTCACGTTCCCCGCGCTGCACCACCGCGTCACCGAGTGCACCAGCCCCGCCGCCGTCACCGCCGAGATGAACGCGGTCTCCTTCGTACCTGCACAGCAGGGCGTGAAATGTTACTCCGGAATTCCCTCTGATCACCTGCCTGGCTGGGCTACACACAGCGACTTGACAAGCCGGATGATTATTAAAAGGGAGCAGTTACTAGTTTAAAGTCACCACAGCTTGGACTGTAATGTTATCTTGTTCAAAGCAGTGGATATTCATACCCTAAAAGGATTTCAGGGCCTTTTCATATGACCATGCTATTAAAGATGCTGTTTCTCACTACTTGTACCATGCAATATTTGATATCTTCTTTCCAAATCTGATTAGGAATTTTATTTGCCTCAGAAATTTTCAAGCCAAATAATAAATAAAAAATCAAACTCAAAACTAACCACGTTCCAACCCCCTTACTCTCTACTCTATTTTTCACTATTTATATTGACTTGAAGAAGAAAAGGTAATTTTAAATCTCAGAGAAGCTGTCATGACCCCAGGTATACCTTGGTACAAGGCCAGAACTTACCTCATGCTAAATTTAGCACATATTGATGTTCTTCTGATTCAGAAAAGGAGCCCCAAAAATCTTAAACCAGGCAGAAAACAGGATAGCATAAAGATTTTTAGGCCATGTGCTTTTCCTAGAATAGCTGGCCATGGGGAAAGACAGCAGCATGAAAGGCCTTTACTTGTCAGACTATATCTCAGAAGAATCACGGAGGGACCTGCCTGGGCTTCTTGCGCCTGTCCCGTTCTCTAAAACTTCCGGCATGATGTGACACGCACCTTTATACTGTCATGGTATATTTTAAAGCATTTCACACATCGTATTTAGTGCCCCGAGCAGACTTTTTTACCCGCAAGTGACCTTTTCGAAACAATATGTCATAAGCCCACTTATTTAGTAACTATGACACAAGGAGATAAGCCCAACGTAAGTCTAAGAACAACAATATTTCAACGTAGTTAAGCGGATCTACCTACGGACAATGTCATCCACGGGCGTACTACGCGAAAATTACAAGAAACAACAACCTTGCAAAGACAAGGGCAGGTTTCGACTGCTCGGTGCATTTCGTGTGCCTCCGGTACCTCCCGGGACGGCCGCGGGGACTGCCCGCCCGGCTCTGCCCGGCTCTGCCCGGCCCTGCCGACGGGACGCACGGCCGGTCCCCTCCGCCGCCCCGCGGGGCTCCTGGCCGCGCAAACCCCGACCCCCGGGGCAGCCCCGGGCCCCCGGGGGTGCCGTGCCGGCAGCGGCCCCGCCGGGGCGGTCACTCACCGCTGCTGAGCTGCTGCCCGAGGGCGGCGGGGGCGGCGGTCCCGCGGCGGGAGGCGGGCGGCGAGCGGCAGTCCCAGCGCTCGTGTCGGAACTGGCTGCGGCACTCCTGGAGGCCCAGGCGCGCTCCCTCCCGGATCGCGGGCATCAGCTCCGGCTTCTGCTCGCACAGGTCCTGCTGCCGGCGGCTCAGCGGGGGGCTGGCGCAGCCCGGCTTCTCGGGCCCGCCGGCGGCGGCGATGCCCAGCCACCTGCGGAGGCAGCGCCCGTCAGCGCCGGGCCCCGACGGACACCGGGGGACGGGCTCCGCGCAGCCCTCCCTCCCCGACCCCGCGCCCGGCTACTCACGTCCAGGTGCTGCCGGCGGCGGGGCAGAGGGCGAGCAGCAGCGCTGCCCGCAGCAGGCGCGGTCCGAGGGGAGCCCCGCGCCCCATGGCAGCCGCATCAAGCCCCGCCGCGCAGCCGCCCCTGCCCGCGGCCCGAGGGGGGCCGTACCCAGAGGCACCCCCCCTACTGGGGTTTCACCCCCCCGAGGGACAGAGGGCAGCGGGCGCGGCGAGCCCGGGCCGTCGGACGGCCCTCCTGGGGAGGCTGGGCCGGCAGGGAGGGCGGCAGGAGGGGACACATCGGGAGCGCTCCGTTCCCGTCAAGGTGAGAAAGTTGGGATTGATGATTTCCCCGGCTCCTTCCCCGGCTGTGCCTCCCCGCCCGTGCATTGGCCGCCCGGGGGCCGGGGCGGGCCGGGGCGGGCCGGGCGGGGGCGCAGCGGGGGCTCCGCAAAGCAGCGCCCGGCACGGCCCCTCACGGCCCCTCAGTGCCCCGCACGGCCCCTCAGTGCTCCGCACGGCTCTGCTGCACAAAGCAGCGCCCGACACGGCCCCTCAGTGCCCCTCACGGCCCCTCAGTGCCCCTCACGCCCCCTCAGTGCCCCGCACGGCTCCGCACGGCCGCGCCTCTGCGGTGCTGCCTCTTGGGCTGTGAGGCGCCGAGAGCGGCTGCGAGGGGTGTAGCGGGGTCCGGGCGGGCAGCACAGAACTGAGGGCAAAGGAGCCCTTGGGTCTGCAGTGATTTAATCCACAAATGAGAGAGATGATAATACATCACAACATTCCCTACACTTTATATTCAATTTTTCTAACGCTTTAGCAGTAATGACTGAGTCAGCATCAGTATTCATTAGGACAACATTTGTTCGTTCATTCCTGTTAATTTCAGTGAGACAGTGTTATCAGCTGCTACCTTGATTTCTAGTCCTTAGTTACACATTAAAAGCCAATGAGTCAGCTAGCACCTGATGGAGAGCTGGTGTTGGCACTCTGGACTTTCAAGTCCTCTTTGATCACAATATATTGCTGCTTCCTTCTGTGTAAGCAAAACACCTGCACTAAAAATAATCTGGAAAAAATGACAGATCTGTAAAACTTTGATTTGACACAGTTGTAAATTAGTGAAATAGCTCTTGTGGACTGACAATAGCTCCAAGTGAAGAACACAATAAATCATCTCAATGACAAATGAACATTTTTAAGAGTACATGTTGGGAAATAATCACGTAGATGTGCTGTTTTCCCTGCCTTTCCCCCCCATGAATGTGCAGAGATGTTTTAAGAGCACAGTCTGTGGTCAATTTAGGTCTATAAAATGATGCCTCCTTCCTACTTCATGCTTATGTATCTGCTCTCAAAGTCTCTCCAAACCATCATCAACTCTGGGCAGATTGCTAATGACCCCACTAATTATTTAAACTTTTCAAAATAACTTGTTTTCTTCTGTCCTGAATTTTAGTCTAGAGAAAATCTGCTTGTGGTTGCAGAGGAACTTAGACCAGAGTGAGGGACATTGGAACACAGGGAACCAGCCGTGAAACAGGCCTGAACCAGCCAAAATGTGTTGGCTGTGTCAGAGAATTATCTAATTATTCCAGGACACATGGTTCATTTTATCCTCTTTGCTGCTTCCTGGCTTCATCTTCTAAAGTTAATTCAAAGCCTTGGTCTAGCAGACTTGGATTCCTTACATGCTGCTTTACCTCCTCTATGAATTTATCATCCACTCTGAAATTGTTTTTCCTGCAGGTTCTTTAAACAAGTTTCTTCTCTGTGGTTGTTTGTTTTGATTTTGTTGTTGCTGAAGTTTTGGGTTTTTTTTTTAATTTATTAGTGTTAATATGGATCTTTTGGCTAGAAATTCGTAGATGTGAATTTTTCTATAGTAGCTACAGAATTTTATATGCGAATAGCAATGTAAGATTTAAATTTTAAAAATATTGATTTAAAAAATACCAGTCCTACTTGTAGCATTTCATATATGGTCCCCTAAATAAATAAATTACCTTCCTGTTGGGTTCTCATGGGGATCTGATTTTATGTACATTTTTTTTCTACAATCATCTTTATCTAGGTAGGGAAGCCCTTTGATTGTATGCACTGTAAAGTGAAACACTTGCAATTTGGAGGGCTGATGCTAAACAAAAAATAATATTTATTGTAAGGGACTTCTTGAGATCATCCAGTTCAATCTCTAGCTGTGACTGGAAGCAAACTACACTTTTCCATGACCATCTGATTTTAAAAAGTTTGGGTTACTATGTGTTTGAATCCTAATCTCCCATCTCCCTTCCTTCCCATCTGTTTCCCTTACAACCACTCCCCTGTTGCTGTTGCAGCTGGATTCCCCACCAGACCCCCATCCTCTGCCCTTCTCTTGCATTTTAGCTTCCTGCTGCTATTTACACCATCTCTCTGCTTTATTCCCTCCAGCAATACTCTCTTCCCCAGGCAAAGGCAGTACATACAGTAGAGTTTCTGTGTCTGCATGCGGGTCAGTTGGCTACCGAGAGTGGAAGGACAAACACTTTACTTTGCACGTTATGTGCTTTGCAAACCTGCAAAGGGAAACAATTTAGAAATGCCTTGCTATCTACCAAAATTTATTGTAATTTGCCAAATATTTCTGAAGGCTGTAATTCTAATTTGCTGATGCTTCAGAGCCCTCTGTGCTGGAAGACAATTCACTCCATCACAGACAGCAACATGAGTGGGATGCAGAGACAGTGAAGCAGAGTCCAAGCCAAGGTCAAGTGCCAAGCTTCAGTGAACAAAACTCATTATAAATCAGGGAATATAAACTTGACTTTTTGCTTATCTTTCTCTGGCCATGGTGATGCTATCTGTGGCCATTAATACTAAAATGCCCACATTTCTTTTTTATTTTAAAACGAAGAAAACCAAATGTTGATAAAAGAGAAAAAAAAAGGAAATGTGTCTAAGCAGGTTTGTATTTCCTGATGGGACATTTATTAATTTAATATTTAATGAACATTAATGTGATCCTAACAGGGTCAATTAGATACATACATACATATATATATATATGAAATTCACTAATATATAAAGAAATTCTCTGTTGTGCAGAATCTGTGTGAATAAGCTTCACTTCACAGATAATGTGCTTCAGAGATAGACCAATTATCTCATTAAAAAGATAGCAGCTATTGCTTTCACTATAATCAAGGTTTGTTGTCTTATTAGATGTAAGAACATACAAACTTAACTTCTCCAAAACAGGTCACCCCTTTTGAAAACTTTGTTCAAATTATTTTCCTTCTCCTGGAACTTTTGATGCCCATCAGAGACATGAATATGACATGAATATGACAGAACAAGGTGCATTATCCTACCTGTACATAAATCAGGTCATTATCCCCTTATCTTAGAAAAGTGAACAGAAGAAAACCTATATCAGGTTATCCCTTCAGCTACGACATTTATCACATGTGGTGACCAAGCTCAAAATCTGTACTTCTAACACAAAGAGCATGCTTTCAATCCCCCTCAGTGCTTGGCTGCATGATGTGCCATCACTCTGGGAACTGCAGATCTGCCAAGTCTTTGCACTGAAGGAACCTTGTTGGCAAAACAGTGGTACCGAAGCAGAGCCATTGCACCATGGGGGTAGTGAGAGTACTGCACCCTCAGTGAGAAGGGACATGAGGAGAGATGTGCAGAGTCCCTCGGCCTGGGGACAGGCGTCCTCAGGAGTCCTTGGTGCAGTGCTCCCTCACAGTGCAGCATCTCTCTGTCAGGGGATTGTCTGTAGAGAAGTCTCAGGACTTCAAAAAGGTCAAGCTGGAAGTAGAAGGGAAGTTAGGAGAGGAAAACAGAGATGCCTCTTCTGACCTACATGACCCTCCAAGATCCCTCTGCTCCTTGTGTTTAACATTATTGCTGTTATTCATTTTGATATTTATACCTGGAAGTACACACTGTTGCTGGTTCAGACGTAGCATGCTGAGTTCACAAATGACTGGGACAGAAATTAAAGTGCATCCAGAAGTGACATGCTGTCAGATGGAGACTTCACAAACAGACCTCACAAACATGTGATGATTCCAAAGCTACCCCTGAATATTATGTTTATAGTAGCTGCACAACACAGTATACAGAATGACATTTTCTACATGTATGGATATACGAAAAAAGGGAAAAGTAGTACCTGGAAGGTGAGGAAAGGGCATGCATGCTTCTCACAATCCCTTCTCTTCTTGCCAAAGGATCCAGAAGAAAACTAAGCTATCTGGAGCCCATAACTTCAGAGAGTTGCTGAATCAGTTGCTGAGCAGGTCTTCTGGCAATGTATATCTACTGGTGATGTGCTGCCAGAAGGCTGGGGCTTAGGAAGAGAAGGCTCAGTCTGACTTTAGAGCCTGAAGTTTCCTGTGGACACAAATCTGGAGGCAGTGTCCTGGGCTTACCAATATTTACATGAGTGCTTGAGAATTGCTCATTTTTGGGGGAATCCTGGAAGTAGGTATGGGTTTCTTCTGAAGTGCTGCCAGCAAATTCTGTTCTCTGACATGGACTGTCTAAATGTAGGTATTCTCTAGAGTTACCCCAGGGAGATATTTTCAGCATACTATTATTAAGTAAAATTCATCAAGGGAACTCTGTAAAGGCTTCAAAACGTAGTGTGAAAGATGTGGGAATAAAATACACTTATTAATTCTGATTTCATCCAGACTTTACTTATAATTGAAAGCTAAAATTAATAGTAAAATTATATTTGATAGCAGTGCACCTTTATGGCATCAATGAATTTCCCTAGTTGTTTTGAGCATGATGAGAAATGCTGTTGGAGACAGGACATAATGAAAAAAGGAATTTTTCACTGACTTGAAGTTTGCTTAATGTTTTCATTGTACTTAAGGCAAAATAATTTAAAGTTTTTATTTTTTGTTTTTTAGATCAAGTGTGTGAGATTAGAGTAGGTGCTGCTGACTGGTGTTGCAGAACTTCTAAAAGGTAATTGTGTAATGTGGTGAAAAGAGTAGCTCAAGTGCATGGACGAATCCAAATTATTTCAGTGTAGAGTATTTCAGTGTGGAGGTATTCCTTATTTAGTTTTAAATCAGATTCCCCTGAGGATGTAACACCACTGCTTTATTGACATATGTGTAAGCTTTGTATAAAAATTCCTGAGATAAGCAGAAGGTACTGTGTGTGTGCTCATGCGTGTTCCTGGTGTGCACATAAGCAGCATGCTTGCTCCCAAAAAGGTCACTGAATTTCAGGTATAATACAGGTAGAGGAAGGAGGAAGAACTGCTGCCCTAGGAGCAGTGCTATCTACAGCTCAATTTATATTCCCACCCCAACTGACAATTTGCATTTACACTTTCCACAGGACCCTTTCATAGATGATTTTGTTACATCTCCTAATAGAGATGTGATTCACACTCACAGAACTGTTGCTGTCCTGTGATGAGAGAACTGACATTCAGAGAGCTATTTAATTTTCTGGTGTCAGATGGTGCATTATCATCAAATCCATGATCAGGTCCTTGGTTTCTCATTGCTAGTTCAATTTCTAGTGAGCTACTTATTGTTTGAGTGAGGATAATGATAGAAACAAGAATCTACTCTGTAACTGTTGCAATGCAAAGCTCTATTTGTTATCTTCTCATTCATCGAGGTATGGATATGTGCCTAATTTGCAAAGCATTTGGTCCAGTGGTCAGACTACTTGCACCACACGTGAATTTACCTACAAAGCCAGTTTAAACAGAGGAAGCTTAGGAAGAAATGTGAAAGAATGATATTGTGTCAACAACCACAGAAGTAGTCCCGTTCTATCCATGGTGTGGTGGTAACAGGAAGAAATAATTGGCCTACTTTTTCAAGTTAAGAGCCATTCAAGTTATAAGACAGCATTATAAAACATTTGAAATTCAAATAACACTCTTCCCCCTCCAATTTCAATGATCTGTCCCATCTTAAAAACCAAGGGGCAAGAAACTCCCTAGTAAGAAAGTAATCTGTCCCTTCATAAATGTTCATTTTAACATCAAATGGTTACAGGATGCCTTGCAATAGCAGGTTTTATAGGACTGTCAAAATTTTTCATTGGGCTAGATGACAAAATCAAATCCTTCTTCAAATCTTACTAAATCTTGCTAAGTCAGTGTTACCTGTTTCCTGAGCCACTTCCTTATTTCCTCTCCTCAGTGATCACCTTCTTCTCCCTTTCTAACAATTTTTTTCTTTTTTGACTGAGCCTGGCACTGGAGTATGTGAACCCACTTAAACCTTTTAACACTGTTGTTAAAGCAAGTCTTTCAGCTTTGGAAATCTTACCTTTCTTATATTTCTGCAGCTGTGATATTTCTCCACTGTTGCATAAGACAAGGTAGTTATGGTTTAAAATGTGTGTAGCCATGGGCAAGATGCCAAAGTCTACAGGGTTTAGGCTGTCCCCAACTAATTGAACTCTGCTAAACTGGCAAGTTATCAGAATAGCTGGGGTTTAACATCTCAGCAACCTTGTAATAGCATTGATCTAAATCATGCAAAAGTTAAGGCCATGGGGATTAAAGGTTTGAGTTGTGTGGGGATTTTTTTGTATTTTTATACCTTTCCAACTGGTAGTTTCCTATTGTGATTATAATTATTTATTTGAAAACTTCCTTTTACTCCTGTGTTCTGAGATGTTTGAACAGCTCAAGAACTGGAAAACCTCCTAGTGATCACCAGTGAAAATTGGGTCAATGTGGAGCTTGAGCATCTACAATTTCCCCTCCTCCTGTGAGGAGAGATCAGTATTCCTTGGTATGGCATGGGCAGTAGTAATCATGCCTCGGGATTTATTCTGGAAAGTAGGGCAAGGCACCTTCACCCCAACCCCTTTCAGGACTACAACTACAGCCAGGTAGTCTTTGCTGAAAGAGACAAGCAGGAGGTACATGGCCCAGTATTGCCCTGGAGGTCCAGGTGATCCCAGGAGTCTGTAAACACCTCTGATGGAAACGTCTCAGTGCCTTAAAAGTGCAGTGGCTAATCCTGACTCCCAGAGTGGAGGTGGGCAATTTGTCACTCCCTCTGCCTTTCCTCACCATTCTGCAGAGACAGGGCTGCTACCCAGATGCCTGGAATCTCTTGCTTGTTGCAGTTCTTAGGGTATGTGAAAGATTCCCCAGACAAAGTGTAAAGGAGCTCACAAACACAGCTGTAAAATTAAATGCCACGGTCCATAAATACCTGTTTTTAATAGTGCACACATTATTAGGTTTTTCTCCTGAATGAACAAATTCTTTACGGCCTCTAAACCAAGTTAATGACATCTTCTGTCTAGAAATAAGCATATTTCTATAGTTTCAATACACTCACAGCAAATGCTTTTAACCTCTGTTACTGCTCAGAAAATTCAACTATGTTGTTGTAAAATTTTCCTGCCTTTTAGATAGTGAAGGACAACAGGCAGGACAATCAAATCCTTTAATTTCTCATTTCTGTAAATATAATCTATTTTATTTTCTAATTATCCTCAGCAATTGCATTAGAATTTGCTTGGGCTCACCACTGCCCCAGCTGTGCTTGGTACTTTTGCATGTGAGAATCTGACAAGTGCTTCATTGATGTCACTGTTTTTTTTTTTTAATATCTACAACTATTTCTGCAGAAGTGATTAGGAAATATTTTTGGATAATGAACTTGGAGTGTAAGCGATACGTTATTCCTCAAAATTGTTTTCCAGTGCCAGACATCTCATTATCTGTGTTTTAATGGAACATACATCCTCTTCAGCTGCACTCTGGGAAGTGTTATCTGCAAGGATCCAAGAGAGTCCATTTGGTCATGGACAAACATCATGATGATATACAACAGGCCTAGTCCACACCAAAAAAAAAAGGGATAATAAGTCTGTTTTCCAGAAATGGCTATCTTTAGATCTTTGCATCATCTTGTGTTTCCAAGGCTTGTTACACTTCCATATCTGTTAGAGGAACAAAGGGGAAGAAAGCCCTAGGGGCTTTCTATTTTTATTATCACACAGCTGACTTGGTTAGCATGCAAATCTAGTATCTCTGTGCACTTCCTGTTTATCTCATCCTCAGGCTATACAGGATATCATAACATGCTGGCCAATAATCTAGGGGATTCAACAGGAAAGAGTTTTAGACTGACTTGGTGATACTTGGCTTGTGCTTTGAAGTACAACTTAATGGGCACATGTGATTAAAAGCTTTCATGATTGTAGAAGGAGCTTGAGTGTGTGATTCAGGTGCAAGAATACATGAAAGGAAAGTCAATATATTTTGTTTTATTGCAGCTGTCACAAATATTATATTATCACAGTTATGAAGAACTGATGTACTATTTTTATTTTTACATTTGAGATTGAAGATACTATTGTTAGCAATGTCAACACTAGTGCCTCCTTATGGTAAATGTAGATATTGAGAGTTAAGAATATACTGACAAAGACAAAACAAAAATATAAGCTGAATCTAAGGACAGAGAGTAAATACCGATCACATATCTTCACCAATAAAAATTACTTGTACTCTTGTGAAGGCAAAAAACTAATGCAGCACAGATCAAAGGGAAATACAAAATGTTAAGAGAATCATATGTATTTTAAATGGAAAGAAACATATTCTCAGATCTGAAGATAAAATCTTCAGAGCTTGTAAATATTCTATATTGTCTCTGTTTTATATCTGTTACTACTTTCAAGGAATAAATGGCACTATCTGTACAGTACAAATGAAGCAGAAAATAGATGTCTGGTGAATCAAGCTATATCAGACCATATTTACACCATATAAACTTAATAGTAAGTGTCTACTGGATCAGATTCCTGCTGCAATATTGGAGGACAAAGATTCACTGTATTATTTGTGGCTATAGAAGGGCTGTATATTAACTTTAAATTTACCTTCCTTACAAAAATAAGCAAATGGGCTTAAAAAAATATATATAATCAGACGTTAAACTACTCCCTAGCTGCAGAATCTGTCACTTTCAGAAAATGGCCAGAAACTGTGGAAACAACTTTTTTATAGAAGCTTTAAGACCCTTAAAGCAGTATGCTGAGGTGATGTGTTACAAGGGGGACTGCTTTGCAATATGACTCCTGAGACCAGTTATGCATGTGTGAGTGTGAGAGCTGGTGCAATTTACTTACCAAATCCCAAATCTGCCATGTTACGGGAATACAGCTCCACCTATTTAAATCAGGGGTCTCCACCTCAACAGAACAAAACTCTCCTTCCTTTAGTACACTGTCCCTGTATTATAATCAGCCAGAAAGGAGGACATAGCTGTGTAAATACACCCTTTAATTTTGTCTATACAGGCATGGGGGATGGAAGATAAATGAACAGGTAGGACACATTTCTGTGAAAATAGGAATTTGATGAAATTAATTAGCTGGAGAATAAAATGAGGGAGATGAAGGAAGGGATGGATATTCTAAGAGAAAATGAAAAACTGAAATGCCTTCCTGCCTTATTTTAATTTTTGACTTCTTACAACTTTTGCTTCTAAGAGGTTTCAGTTATGCAGTGGGCCTGTGTAAACACAGGCACATTTTCTTGCTCACAAAGCCTTCACTACTTGTCCAAAATAAAGCTAATGGAGACCACAGCTTCACCATCTGCGAAATGGACACTGGTCAGCAGGCTAAGGTAATGTGTGGAGATGGGAAAGTGAGATTGGTCATTTGTTCATACACAGGGGAAGTGGAAGGGGAGATGAAGAAGTAAGGAAAGATGATGGAAGTGGAAAAGAAAGGCCGAAAGATTTTAGTAAGGAATATTCAAAGACAGGCAGGAAAAGGAAAAGACTGGGAATGCTTTTGTAAGAGGATGAGATGACAATTACTTGTTTGCAGGATTCATCA
This sequence comes from Acrocephalus scirpaceus scirpaceus, assembly GCA_910950805.1. NCBI lineage: Eukaryota > Metazoa > Chordata > Aves > Passeriformes > Sylviidae > Acrocephalus > Acrocephalus scirpaceus. The sequence goes on from OU383777.1 coordinate 22,694,702, forward strand.
AGATGTGCCAGGAGAATCCATTAATTCCTTGCATGCAGTCATGTTCATACAGTGTGTGCACCTAAGTAAAGCATGAGCAAATCTGAAGAACTTTGGGCTTCAGAGACTTGTAATTTTCTGACTATCTGGAGGACCTTGTTGGGGATCTTTTTAAACAAAAATGTAACCAGTTGGAAAAAGGAGTCTAGATGTGAACAGGTCCACACATTGTACCTATGTGCAAGACACAGCATTATCTCCATTCTTGGCTAGATGGCCATAAAATATTTATGGATCCAGGAAGCAGATGCACTGTTTGCAGTTGAAAATGTGACCATAACAGGGAATTTTCTTAGGTCCTTTTGTAACCATTGTCTCTAAATCTGTCACAAATAACCTGGAAAGATATGGTGAATTTCTGCTGAATATCAATATTTTTTTAAAAGTAATAAGATATCATGCATGAACAAGCCAGGATTGGGCCTCAGATTCCTATTTCAGCTTGCACAGCCATCAATGTTGTTGTGTGATCCTGCAAATAATTCCATCTGAAACAAAAAAAAAGTCTAGATCCTTCAATATTACTTGGTGAAAGATTTGAAGACACAAATACCTACTTAAAATCTATCAGCGTTGTGTCATAGCATTTTTACCAGAGCCCTTGTAAATCAAGCCTTGACTTTTCTTTTATTTTATATTGCAGTGCGCTACCACTTGGACATTAGCCATACTTTTCACTTCAGCAACTTGTCTGTGGCTGAATTACTGTCAAACACTTAAATCTTCTATAAGACTTTTCTCCTCAGATCTTCTATGCTCTGTGTAGAAAGTCTTTGCTCAACAGAGGCAATGACAGCCTTGAACCAGGCAACAAATAATCAGTGTAGTGTTTTCACTTACAAATATCCCAGAAAATGTGTGGTCAAGATGATGGAAAGGGACAGGATCATATCAGCTTTCCCAAGCCCCAAAAGAAGGCAGAGACCTCATTATGGTGGACAGAGGAAGACTAGATCTTAAATTCCCAAGTGGAAAAACTGAAGCAAATCCACGTCAGGTAGCATCTCTTCTGAACAAGAGAAGTCTTGCCACATGATGCTAGTCTTGCCATGCTGCCCTTGTCTGGCATATGGCAGTCACTTTGCTTGCCAAAGGCTGGGCTGTGCTACACCGACCCTTTCCAGTAACTGCAAGGCCATATTCTGTAGTGGTGCTGTTATTTGGGGTTTGAGAGCTTTTACGCAGGTCTGCACCTGTATTGACCTCTCCACTATCAAAACTGATTGTCTGGAGTTTGTCTAGTCAAAATTAGAAATGACTATGAACTCGAGGGCTGATATTCTGTCCTTCACACCTTAGGAAATAACCCAAGTGCCCAGGCTGGAGGAGCTTGGAAGATGGCATACCAGATACAAAATGTGGTAATTACAGCGCTGTCTAGACAGACGCTCTGCTCCAGACTGGCTCCTGGGGAGTGACAGATCACTCATTTCGATGACTTGCATCTCTACTGAATTTTAATTAACAGAAGTGTGAGGAGCAGGTGTTAACCTGTTTTATAGATTGATTATAGTCCCTCGGGCTCACTAGACACAGCTAGATATAGTTACCATACATTTAGAAGTTCCTGCTTCTGACTCTTTTCATCTCATTTACAAACTTGTATTTGTAGCAAGTATTTATTCACATTAAGAATATTACTTTGAAGCCAGGCATTTAAACCCCAGGAGACGAGGGCAAGTCCACCAACAGCACTTCAGTGAGGATGGATGTGGTTTTTCTGAATTTAACTTGTGGGGAGATTGTCAGCTCCCTCCTGGCTCCAGCTCACCATTTGCCTTTCCCCTCTGTGTCTTCAGGGATGCTACCATTCACCCTGCCATAACTGCTATCTCACAGCTGCCCCACTCAAACCATCTGAAATTGCACAAGTTAGTTTACACGCTACAATTCAAAGAGGTCTCTTCTATACTGTATTGTTTTGAACTAGGTAAGGTAGAGAGCAATTACATGAACAGCTACAAGCCACACGCAGAGCAGTAATGTTGGGGGTGTGTTTGTGTGTGAGGTGTGGAGAGAGGCTAAGGGCACTAAATTCTTCATAGAGCCAAAATGGGGAATGTGGCCAAGGTTAGGCTCATTTTTTAATCCTAATAGATATTTTTCCTGCACAGTGGTCAGCAGTCCCTAAGTTACTTGGGCTCACAATGCACTTCTGCTACAGAAATAAGTTCTAGAAGTTGGGGCCCTCAGATACCCACTAGGTACTTATCTCTGATATGATCTCTAAACCTGAAAAAAAATCTCTATTGTTTCCTGGAGTTAGGTGCCTGTCAGCCTGGCTTTTCTCACAGAAACAGACATTCACCCTCTTGTAAGGCAGTAGGTGGAAATTTGTTCTTCATTTATCCAGATGAAGGGTCTTAAACCTGTATATCCCATACTACCATGAAATATTCTGCTCGCCTGCAGGACTTGCGTCCCTCTGATCCAGTGCACTGTTAAACATACAAGTAGCTCCAGGAGCAGATGTTGAGAATGTTCCATGTTATCCATGCTGGAAAAAATCTCATGGTGTTGTTGGTGGTGGGCTTGTGATCAAGTTCGTGCAGTAAAGGAGCAGAAGGGGGATGTAAAAACATCTCTTTACCTGCATAATGAATCCCACAGATACATATCTCTTGAACTGACATTCTTTTCTAAAAACTTCAGGCACCAATCAGAAAAATCTGAGCTTCTTTCGGAAATAATAGACACCTCTAGAGAATAATTCAGATTTTGGTCTTTCTGTGATGACTACAAAGAAGCCTAGTGTGACCATAATCATAATTACAATGCCTCTGTTAAATACATAGAGTTAAGCAGGAAACCAGGTTTTGGTGCCTGAGAACGGTCCCTAGAAGCTGTTGCCCTTGACTTCCAGGCTGGCCTTGATCCAACAGGCAAAGTTTGACTACGCCTGCAGGCTCTGCTGAATGCATTTCACAGCTGAAGGTGTGTTATTTTGATAACTCCATCAGGGCTACAGAGCTGAACTGCTCTAGAGACTGAGGAGGCCTGCTTTAAGAGGTTACTAGACCCTGACTCCTTGTTATTGCACAGAAATGATGCAATGTAGAATTTAGGGAATGGCAGTGGGTGGATCAGTAAGACCTATTATGATTTAACCTTTTACCATCAGCAGTAAATCCCCTTGGATGTATGTGTTTTATAAGAACTGGGCAAGACACAGTGTCAAAGGATGTTGAAACAGGATTTTACAGTAGCTAATAGATACCATTTGCTGTAAAGAGAGCTCAACAAAGGCCCTGAGCTGAAAAGACACATCTATCAGTTCACATAAATCATGTTTAAATTGTAATCACTCCAGTGAAAACCTTAGTAGAACACAACTGTGATTTTCTATTTCAAAGGAATATATTTATGAGCTAGATCGTGCTGGGTGCTTCATTATCTAATGGCTTGCAAGGTCAGGTTTTCAAGGCTTAAAGTGTTTTCCATCCTGTTAGGATAAATAGGGATTGGCAGGTTTCTTTGAATATATTGGAGGCATTAGAGCTATCATAACTAAAGCTTTCTGTAAAAATAAAGAAACTTTGGAGCTGGCATATGGAAGTAAAGGAAAAATATTGTTCAGAAGTAATAAACTTCTCTCATCTGTTAGATGATTTGACTACCATCTGGAGAGGCTGCACAACCATTATCAGGCAGAGTAGAAATATTAATTCAGACTTCTTAGTCCCACAGAATCATAACAGAAATATGGAAGCTGATAATGACAAGAACAAAAGAAAATATAAAAGATTGTTTTGGAACATGGCAAGTGAGAAACTGCCAAACTCAGATCTACAATAATAACCCTCACAATAATCCATATCATTTACTAACTTTAAAGGGCTCCTGACGACATTAATTTCACATGCTTGATTTGCAGTGAGCTCTTCAAAACTGCCCTGACTTTGTCAAGAGGTGTCTGAGTCATTTGTATTCCTTGATCAGGGATTTTAGTTCTGCAGACTTGTCTTCACCCAGAGTCTACTCAGTATCCTTAGAGCAGCACTGGGGCAGGCAGTGCCCCAGACACTGAGCTGTATGTTTTAACCACATAGACTGTCACTGCTCAAAACACAAAAGATGAAAACGCCATCTGCTGTGGGAATGTTGTCCCCACAATGAGGTACGGGAGGGGAATGCCCACTGCAGTGACTGTGTGAACACACCTCACTGTTGGCAGGAGCATGCAGAGTAGTTTCTTCCCTTCATTTCAGACTAGCAAGCAGTGGGAAAAAAGTTTGTCAAAAGCTGGGAAAACACCTTGGTATTTGAGTTTCAGCTCAAAGGGGTGGATCCTGCTCATTAGGGAAGTTCAGTACTAGAGGAAATGAAGGTGATGCTTAATAGATGCTGTGTTTCATAAAGACCTCAGTTCAGATTGTATTTAAACATACGCTTGATCTTCAGTTTAGGGCTGCTTAATGCAGTGTCCCTTGCCAAGGCTGTTGAACATGCTTGAGGGATTGCAGGAAGGGCTGCCCACAGGTGCCAAGAGCTGGCCACACAATCAGATGAAAAAACGTAGAAATGGAAGAAATCCATCACAACAGAAACTTGTGCTGCAGAAGACCCTGTTGTGACCCCACAGGCTCATCTTGACCATTGCAGTAAATTACTTGAGTAGTTTTCTAGGACACTTAGCTCCAGGTACTGGCCTAGACTGACATGTAGCACTATTTTTAGTACAATCTAATCACAAGCAAGTAAGCCTAAAATGCACAGTGTCTTTTTACTGTGTAGTCAGAGCTTTTCTGCTCAATGGGTACTGTGAAGGTACCAGCAAATACTTCAGGATATGTAGTAGCACAAATAAATAGCTATGCCTGCATTTTACACAGACTGTTCTGGTGTTTGGAAGATTTACACAAATAAAGATAGCAGGGGAGTTTGAAAGACGGATTTTTGCTTGGTAAATGCAAGCTCCATGAGAGCCAAGTGCTAGTGCAAACTAACTGCTTAATACAACACAGCTGTTTTAAATTCATCAGAGAAAATCACTGCCCTAGATAAGAGGCTTGCTCTGCCCTGCTGTATTGTAGTGTTTTTGGGCTTGACAAAAATATATTTTGAAGATTCATACTGAATTTGCAACAATTATATCTCAGATTTCCAGAAGTTGCTAGTCTGACAAAACACAAATTTCTAAGGTCATCTGAAAGAAAGGCTAATGTGGAGCAGAGCAGGTGCAGATAGGAGTGAGGTAAAACCAGCCAGATGCAAAGCTTGCAGGCAAACAAGAAGGTAAGACCATATTTTTCATGTGACCCTAAGGAGACTTGTTCAGCAGTTTGAGTCTATGCCAAATAGTTCACTGCACCTCTAAAAATTGCTTTGCTCTAAAAGAGTAATCCGAAAGATCCCTGGACTGCAGTCAACTTAATATCACACATATCTGCATCTTCAAAGCATTCTCTTCGGCTCAACATAGCAACAGAATCATAACTATTAGTGGTTATTTCAACCTTGAGGTAATTTGATGCCTCGCTACCCCACCCACTAAGCAAATAAACTTACTTTGATGTCCCTTTAATGTGTCACAGAAGAGATAAATAAAGGCCTTGTATTAAGAGTGTGAAAGAGATTATTCTAAAGATTATAATTTTCAAATGAATACCAAGACTAAATGTTGTATTAGTAGCCTATTCTTTCAGCTCCCTGAAATCTAGCAACTCTGATGACAGAAATAACTTGTCAAGGCATTTCCCTACAAAAAGGGAAATATTTTTAATTCCAAAGCCATATTTATTAGGATGGACTTGATCATGGTGGCCAGGTACCCTGCAAGGCTCTAACCCAATTCATTGTTCAACATCTATGGAGTTATTTCAGCTCACTGGACACTGGTAAATCATGCTCCAGCTTCAGCTAAAGGCATGCAATAATAACTGAGATTACTGCTGTGTATACAAATACTTATTTTGCAACGCAGTTCCATTCTTACTCTCTCTACCTGTAGCTTCAAATATGCCCTAGTTCTGTTCTAAGCTCCACATGCTGCCAGGCAGACATTGATCAGGAAACCCCACTTCTCAGAGTACTTGTTCCCCAGGCTAAATATTTCAATCCTATCACTAATTCCACTGTGTCTGTATTAGGAGGTGGAACTCAACCTGACAACTAGGTCCTTCGCTATTTTAATGGTAAGTAATGGGACTAAGGTAGATATATAGACTATAGGAACACTTTTATGTTTATTCAGGCAAAATGTCACAGCAGATAAAATAATTCTAGAGTAAACTGTAGATAGCAACACGTGTTCTCATTGGAATTCAAACACAGTAATCCTTTTATTGTCTTAATCCACAAATTTTAATGCATATGAGCAAGCAATCCTTGCATGTCAACTTCAATTCTCATCTTTCACATACATAGAGATACTAGATATATTTTAAAGTTAAATAACAAAAATGTAGCTTTGTTTTTTCCTAAGACTACATGGATCATACATAATGTTGGAAAAAGCTTACTCAAAGAACTCATTTAAATAAAGATCAATTTGCAAATTGTACCAATGACTTTGTACAGACATTTTAATGTACACAGACATGTAAAAAATAGAAAACACACAGGAAAATATACACTTACTACATTTCAAAAATATTAAGATCTGGAAAACATTAAGACATCTGGGTGTACAGCACATGTAAACCATTTTGTGGTGAAACCAGAACTGACGAATTGCACATTCACGGATATCCACTACAGTATAACAAAGTCAGCTCTTCCTTTATCATCACTAAGCTGATGCTTCAGCAAAAAGTTTTGGCTAAAAAAAAAAACAACCCAGTTAATGCCTTAAAAACATTTCTGTACAGAACAAGAACAGTAACAGCATGTGGATTTAAATGAGCCACAAAAAAAAATCAGAAGCAGAACTGTAATACATCTATCATCAATCATCTTAATACCAAAGACATCTGGCTGTATTTTGCATCTACTAATATTAATGACAATATATCCTTCACTTTTAAGGTTATGCTGCCCTGGATTTCTAGACCCAAGAGAATATAGTGCATCATTTGCATACAATTATATTCTTTAGATAATCATATTGCTCAAAACCGAATGCTGATATTTTCATTATTTATGTGCAGCTCTTGACCCATCATTCATGTGGATCTCCATGCCAGGGAAAACCTTATGTTGAAATTTGAGGATATTTGCTGTAAGCAATCAGCAGCATATTATACAGAAACAGATATAATCATACCATCTCACTAATTTTGTCATTACCTAAATTAGGAGTATTTTCAAAATAGTAGTGAAAGGTGTCTTAAATTAGGTATGTCAGATCCTATTTTGGAGGATACTCTGTATCATCTAGGATGGCAAATTCCATATTGCATGACAATTTCCTATTATAACTTTACATATCTTACCTGAAGAAGCACAAATTCACAAAACTATAGCTGGGCATACAGACTGTTGAAGATAGATACAGATCTTAGGCAAATACTAAATGTTGTGTCATGAATTGCTAGCCCTACTTCTATACAGGCAGCCCCTCTGTGTGCTACTAAGGCAAATAAGATGATGATTAGTTCCTTGCTATAATTTTTTTATTCCCTTAGTTTGTGGCTTCCTTTCCCAAAGCAGAAGCTAGTGGAGGATTATATGTAAAATTATGACAGGGAAGCATGACACAGATCTCAGCAGATCCTTTGGCAGATTTGCACCTGCCTGGTTAAAACACCCTTCTCTAGCGCGTGGTGGTAGAGCAGTGCCTTGGTTGCCTGCTGCGTCACTGGATGAATAAAAATCCATAACTGGATAATGTGTAGGGACAGCAGTCCTATGGGTTACCTGTCACCCAGCTGCTAATCCTGGACTCTTCACGGTTTTCCACTGGGAAACTCACCCAGCCGTGAATGAGTGGGGTGCCAGCACTGTGGGAGGGGACCAACACATAGCTTCTCCCTGGGGTGTCACTCACAGAAGGTCTGCAAACACTGGGCATGTATCTGGGCTACTGCATGAAAGTGCAGTTCAGAGAAGGTCTGAACTGAAACTGCCGTTCACAGGTCTTGTCCATGCCAAGCAATACATGCTGGTAGTATATTCTGCTGCCATCACATCACACACTTCTTATGATAAATAAATTACCAGATCCTGAAATTCTTATGTAGGCTTGCAAGGGGGATTTTTATTATGTTTGTGGTCACACACTGGCAAGTATTTTATAAAAAATCATTAAAGAAATAGCACTTCCGTGCAGGAAGAATACTTGATTGGCTTACAGGCCAAGGTAGAAACTGAAGCACTTACCTAAGCATTCTTCCTGCATATGGACACTCTCCTAAACTGGTATCATAAATAAATGTATGTTAACAAATTCACTATATTTACATGTTACATTGAGACAGTTACAATCAGTCTTGAGTGTAGGTAACCTATCTCCCTGTTAGCTTCAGAACATGCAAAAAAATAGAGTTGATATCTGTTCCATCTAAGATACAAAGAAGAGATATGTTTTCACTAAAAACACTAGCATCAAAACTCAGCATCACCAGTAAAATGCTAATAGACATTTTCAGATTCTATAAACCAAATGTCTAAACAGAAAGGGTTCGATATGGAAAGGAAACCTGTCCACATAAAATAAAACTCTTTCAAACGGAATGTAGTCAGTTTCTAAATACATTCAAAAATTACAGTGTTTCTACAAATAGAAAACTAGATAGTGCTGAAGACCTAAAACAGCCCTTTCCAAATGTTCAAGTGAATATATAGATCTCTTTTTACTATCAATAATACACATTTGCTTGAACTACAGTTGTTCTAGTCTTTGGCAACCATTCAAGTACGTTCCCCTTTTCTCTCCTTTGCAACCCTCCATCTTCCATTTTCACACAACAGAGTCACCAAGGCATATCTTAATTTCATAATGTTTTTGGAAAAATGCCACATGTCCCAAACTCTCTTTGTGTGCATGCAGTCAATCAAGGAAGCATATCATAAATCCACTGTGGTCCTTCAATTGTCACTCAGACAGTGGCACTTCTCTAGTCTCGGCGCTATATCCAAGAGAGGCTATGTGCTGACAAACTCCCTCTTATTTGCACAGAGCCTGCTGAGAAGGATTTCAGAATAAACTTGATTTATTGGACCTCGGACATGATACGGGGACTGAGAATTTGTTGTATAGTCCTGCAGTTGTGATGGTTTGCTTTGATTGCTGAAATATTTCCCCAGTGTATAGTGCCTCGATAACGTCATTGTTATGTGTGGCCTTTCTTCAGAGGGGTTGGATTTCACCACCTGCAAAAGAAATGACATATGTGAGTGCTTTCTGCCTGCACCTAGAAAGACAGACACACAGCTGCACAGTGTGTGGAGAAATGCTGAGGCAGTTGTCCATGAAGAAGGTCTTGATACTCTTATCTTGAGGTGCAAGTTGCTCATAAACATTATTATAGTGGCCCACATGTTATGTTGCAAACTAACTAAAGAGCAAGATCTTAATTTTTGAAATCTACATGCATAGGCCCATTATACTCAGTCATTTGACTCTGTAATATCTTTGTGTGTTAGACTGTTCTCTTCATTAGAGACTATTTACCTAAAATAATAAAATTCATACTCAACAGCTTGTCTGTATATTTTTAGCATGTGAAAAAATAAAATCCTGACTGCTCCAAATTGCAGAAAGGTTTAAATCTTGCTCTGATACCAAGCACTTGAGACACACATAACGTGTGCTGGCTATGAGCCCTGTGAGAATGCCTCATTCTGAGGTCTTGATGCAAACCTGGCCCAGCCCCACGTTGAGATGGAAACCCTCATGTGTTGAGTTTCTTCAGGAAGGGAGTTATGGTGCAATTTAACATCCCTCTCCCCAGGACACCACATGGACAGAACCACAAAATGATTCAGTAACTTAGTGCTGAAGAATGCTTCACCTTAGCCCCTGAAATATGTATGAAGCTCTGGGATTATAGTGTTCAACTTTTATTCCAACTTGTATAAAACTGTGTTCATGGGACTAACAAGTGAGGAAGTGAAAGGTATAGTTGCCAGGAGCTTAAAAACTGGGGGAGTGCTCTCCTGTGAAATGCTGACGTTGTCTCAGTGAATACTCAGTCACCGATGAATAGTGAAGCAGCTTTGAGAAAGACAAAACTTCAGAACCTTGCACATATGCAGGACAGAGAACCTCAGCATAGGCAGTAGCAAACCCAGAGAATACAGAAAAAGTGGTTAACTTATTTTTAAAATAGTATATATATGCTGACTTGATAGCTCTGGTGCCCGCCAGTTTTCCTGCTATATCAATCACAGCAGACACTTGAAAATACAGAATTCATTTATTAACGCATGTATTTATACAGAAGCATGTTAGCTTTTAAAAATATAATATATATTTACTTTCACTGAACAATCAGAATCAACACTTATATGCAGTGAAGCTCATAATAAATGAAATAAATCATAAAAAATTAGGTGTAAGTGAAGAAATAACATGCAAAGGCTTCAAAGACTGAACAGCAAAACTACGAAGGAGCTGGCAGAACTGAGAACAGACCAGGAATTATCCATGTAGAAAATTAATATATCCTCTGATCAATTTCATATAGCTAAGCCAAGGGCTATTATTTGTTTTCATTCAATTACTGTAGGTTAATTTTTCTAAATTAGTGTCTTAGATCTTAAAATTATTTCAGAATGATGCCACCTTGAACCAATCACCCAAATTGCATTCCTGTTAGGCATAATCTCCCAGGAATGCAATCTAATGTTCACCTAGCAGCCAGCCACTGGTTAAGATACAAAAATCCCAAGGTTGCTAATTTCTGTGTAGTGATTATGATTTCACTGCCATTAAAACAGGAAATAAATCTGAACTTAAAAATATCTTCTGTAATAATTGTATAATGCTGACCAATGTCCATAAGCATTTTCAAAGAATGAGGTAGATAAAAAAATCAAGTTTTCATGTGTGCATAGAACTAGAATTATGTTGGGCAGTAAATGCCAGGATTATGCAAGATATTTTGTCCTAGCTCAGTATAATCCCTTTAAAAGTCCAGATCCCTTAGAAATCTGAGCAAAGATTTTAGAGTCTACAGAGATGGAGATTTCTGTGCTATCAGGGTCACCTGAGACCCTCTGAAATGGGTTGGTGGGAACTCAAATAATTCTTCAGGCCATTCAGAGGAAATAGCTTTCTCTTCAGCCAGCTAGTGGGAACTAAATGAGAGCTGCTGAAGGCATTTCAGTTCTTATTTTCTGACTGCACAGAATGGCCAGTGCTCCATTCCTGCAGAACCACACTTTAGTTTGGATGGCATTTACAGAGGAGTGCCATCTTCTGAGACTTTAGAAATGTCAGTTTTTAAGAGAAAGAAAGTGAAAGTACAAAGCACAAGATTTAATCTGTCTCATCTGGTTTCAGAAAACATGAAAAGTGCTGGGGTTTTACACTGTGTTCTTGGCTTCATCCTTGGGGGCAAAATGCCATTTTCCTGGTGCAAACTGCTTCAGCACCTAATGAAACTCCACTTGCCAGGATGCAGAAATAAGCTGATGACAAAACTATTAAAACTCATGAGGTATCAAAAGAACTCAAGAACTTTTGTTTGCTTTCCTCAAGGATCAAGTCTCGTTTTTGGCACATGATGGATTCTACTGGGCCTATCTATGGCTCTTTCAGGCACAATGACCTCTCAAGCCTCATTAATAACAGCTCTGTGAGCCAAATTCTCCCCTGATCCTCCCCAGAAACACATACTCTGTTGAGATTCCTTTGGCAGAGAAGCAAGAACAAATCTGCACATGAGCTCATAAAAAATGATGGAGGAGTACGTGAAAAATGCTGATGACTGATCACGCCCTGCTGTTTTTCCACCTGGTTCCATACAAAGCATTTGAAATAATTTAATTTTGAAGCTCTCTGTTTCACTCACAAGATCTGTGGAAATGGTAAACATCAGCAATGACCCACAATAACACCAGCATCTGGGTTCTAGATAAAAAAGGGTCAATACAGATGTCTGGGTAAAACAGAGGGAAGCATTTGCTCTGTGGGACTATTTATCAATTACATAAATATCTACTCTGTTACTTACTCCCTCTTTTCCAGCTTCATTTGGACTGAGCTATGTTTGTGCCTACTCTGCTCAAGTATTGAGCAGAGTAGATTAGAGGACTGGTTAACTAACCACACCTGCTGATGTTGGCCCCAAAGCAGGATAGAGGCCATGGCACTGGCCTGAAAACATGTGAGCTGCCATGGAGTCTGAGGTGGAAACCAGCTGTGGGGTTGATGCATGGCACATGAGCTCACGTGAGTCTCATAACACTCCCAAAATTTCTATAGATTTTAGTCAAGAAAGCAGGATTACTGGTATGAGTGAGAACAAGTAATCTACATTTCTGTTTGTACAGTGGATCACTGTAACTATTCCAGATTATTTTTTCTCAGACATATAGCAGTAAGATTGGTTCTTCAACTTTAAGCTCCATTTTAATTGTACTTATGGTTTGATGTGAGTGTGCTGAGAGGTTCAGTTAGTTTCTCTTTTTACTCAGTCTTATGGGTTTTTGACTGATGCATTCCTGAGTCCATGCAGAAGCAGCAGAGACATGTAACACATAACAAATAATACAAGAACCTGGAAACTGTGCAACATCCTTTTATATGAGTTACCTTTGCACAAGGGCACATTTATTTTTATTTCATCATGCCAATAGTTCAGCAGGTCTTTGCGTGGCCTTCCAGTGTGAGCAGTGAGAGACAAGTGCCACCACACAAACTGCTTTCCTCATGATTTACATTCAGGCCTAACTTTGAGTGACAGATACTGACCTCACCATATACCTTCTTGTTTGTAAGACCCGACAGTTAAAATATCTTAAATACCTGGGAATGATATAAGTGTAAACTATTACCTCATGGAAATGGCAGCCGCATTTCCCTTGCAGGAATTCTTTGTAGCGTCCCATGGTGATGACAAAGGTGTCAACCACTTCATAGCCCAAATTTTTTGCTGTATCCAGAATAACCAAGTTTTCATTCCACAAGTTTTGCACTTCTGCCTGCATTCCAGATAAAATGTTGCAATACCTTGTCAGAAGGACTGTTTAAAGGTTATTGTGTCATGGAAAAAAATAGCAAAACTGGATTTTGAATAAGCAATTATGTTATACTACAGACATGAATTACTATAAATTCACTTTTGAAAAAAGACACTACTCCAAGACCAAAGTAGAGGTTTTTTTCAGAAATTATGATTACTTTTCAGAAATTATAATTACTTTTCAGTAGATGTGGAAAAATCTTCCTTTATAGGAAGATTTTGTGGATGTTTAAAATATAATTCTTCGTTAATGGTTTTAACATGTACTTCACTAATATGAGATGTAATTCAGAAAAAAAATCCAATTATAAAATTTTTCTCTAACAAATGTTGAAACGGCTCCTTTAAAGAAAAAATTCAGCTTCAAATCAAATTTATTGCGGCAGTTTCTTAAGAGGGACTATAGGGCCATACGTATCTTAAATATGGTTATACTGAAAAACAGATTATTATTTCTGAATATATTTCAGGAAGACAAAGAATAGAAAAAAAAGTTAGCCATAAAGTTGGCAAGGCAGTGGATTTGACATGGCAGACAAAAGGCCTTTGAGAGTAGCTGGGGTAATCCTGAGGCCTAGAGCATACAAACCACATGGGTAATTTGGCATATGATTCCAATATTGAAAGGGAAAAGAATGTTGGTTATGCACTGTGGCTGATTTCTAGAGTTTTGTAAATTTAATTTTTTTAAGAAAAAGAAAAAGTCTTAGGAAGCCTTTAATACTCTATCCTTGCCTCATATACCCTGGATTGAAGTTCTTCACCCTAGGACTGAACTTTGCTGAAAACTATGACAGGAGCTATGAAAATGTTTCTTCATATTGGTAACAACAATTTCCTTAGTTTATTCTATTTAGGTCCTCCAGATAAATTAAGAAAATGGTTTGAATCAATAAGAAGACATTCAGTAGAGACAAGGCAGATAGGCAGTACTAACTTAGAAAGAATAGGCAAAATCAGACAGGGCAGTCTCTGTAGCAAAGGGAAGGGTGAGAGTAGCAGGAAGTCACATGCTGAATGCAGCAATGTGTTATGGTTGCAAAAAGACATGGCACTAGTCCCCAGCACATAAGGAGTGCTGTACATAACCTGTGAAAGGTAATAATTTTCTCTTTTCAACACCTGGGAATAGCTGGAGCATGACACACAGCACTGGTAGGCATCATTTACTCCATTCTGCCTTCCAGTGCTTCTCATCCACACATTTTATGTGTGTTCTATAGAGAATCACTGTCCAAATTGTAAATAAAAGTAGTGAATTGAATGAGTTACACAGTGCTTTTAAATGAGCACCGTTGTTACTCTGAGAGTCTTGGATGTGATTTAACCCGACTGTAACATCCGATTAACATGCAAATAACAGGCTGGATTCACCGGTACATTCCAGCTGCTCTGTAATGTTCTGGCTTCATGGGTGGGTTAAGATAGATTTATTGAGTTGTGCAAGCCAGACAAGTGAATCGGATCCAGCAGTAACCATGCAGGAAGCCTGGGGAGGGCCGATGCACAATGTAGTATGAGGAGCAATCCGCTTATCCCCAGCAGGATCTCTCAGTTTTGGCAGCAGGATTAATATTGGAGCTTCTTCTGGTTCTTGGGACAGCTGACCATGCATGGCATCTCAAATGGCTCTCTGACTGCAGCAGAACCCATGAAATTAGGAAATTGGTTTGAATCCCTATTAGTAAGCAGTATGAGCAAATACAAACATTAATCTTCCTTTGATCCACTTAAAATGTGCTCAGCAGACATTGTAACATATTTTAACCAGACAGCAAAATTAATGATGAAATGACAAGTCTTCCATGAAAATGCACTCAAAATGTACTGTAGCTTACCTGTGATAGAGAATGGATTCCATCCACTGGAAGGTGAAAGCCCATCCCTATGGATTTGACAATTACCAGGATATTTGATAGATTTTCCCTGTTTTGAAAATTTAAAAAGTAAAACAAGGACACACTTTATACTTAATAGACACATCAAAAGACAATACATGTTTTATTTTTTTTCAAATTCACTTAAATACGTGCCTATGAAAAAAAAATGAAAAATTTGTATTTCAAATGTTCTTGTTTCTTATAATTTATCATATCAAAAATTGGAATTACACCAAGAACATAACCTTACCTTTTCAACACCTTTTGGATAATTTGCAGATGATTGGAATTAAGCCACTGAACACCACCTACAATTAATACAGTCTGGTCTGTGTTCTCCAGGGGACGTGATCTGAAACCCAGAAAAGAAAAACAACACATGTTGCTTTAAACAGATGGCAAACATTTTAACTGCATTGCTTTGCATTTCACTGAATTGTATCTGGCACCCTGATCAGAGGCCTGATGTAATTTTCAGCTATTTTTTAACCACACAATATGGTCTGTGCACGTTATATTTTATTGTTTACTGACTTAAATTGAAAAATGGATTAAATACATTTGTGAATAGAATAATACAAACAAGGGAGATACAGAGTTTGTGCAGTACCTCTGCAGCAGCTGTTCTAGTGCTTTTTCAAAAGTCGGTCTCTGGCTTGCATTCATCCAGAACTGGGGGTAGTAGGAGTAACTGATAAATGTTTTCCCCTCATTGATATTGTGATAACATTTAACATCATGAGTCTTCTGCCATTCCTGAAGAGTCTTATTCACTCTTTCAATTAGATAATACATCATCCCTCTGTTAGTTGAGTCACCTATAAAAAGAATCTTCAGATGGAAAAGATATGACTTACAAGTTGTACAATCCAGAAACAAAAAAGCTAAGAAAAAAATTCATCTAGTTGAGAGGTTTTTAAATGCTTCTTACAATGTTCCAGAAATATCTTTGTGAACTGCCAGTACCCTGGCATCTTAATACTAAATTCGTCCTTTAGCAAAATCTGTGTGATTTAATTAATAAAAAGCTGTATTACATATTTTTAAGACAAAAAGTACAGGGTATAGATGGCTATAGCTGCAAAATTAGCCCTGCATCTTTCATCCTTGGTGATAATTTCCTTTGCTTAAGTTTATATTTACTTCTAATTGCTAGTACACAGTTGCTCTCATGATTGCTTGCAGCTTCCTGATTTTTTCCTACAGTTTTTCATGTGGTTTGCTCCTGCATAGTGTGTATTGTTCTTCATTAGAATTTACATCAAAGTAACACACCCGCGCCCTCTCCCCCCACCCCACTCATGAAGAATGTAGCTGCTGCCTTATTTGTAGAGAGATGGTCTTTCTGCAGGTTCAAAGGGGAAAGAAAAAAGGGGTTTTTTGGGTGGAGGATAATCTGAATAGAGTTCTATCATGTGTGATGTGACCACCAGAAAGCATCATGGCCTGAAGGGAGTTAGAAATCCTGCCAGGATGACAGAAGTACTTTGATTATAGCAGTCTCTGCTGGGCTACTCTGAACTTGCAAATGAATCAAGAACTCAAATTTGGGTTTAATACTACTCATTCTGTAGATTCCTCTGAAAAAACCAAACATCTCTGTATGGGGAGACCACAGAACCTGAAGTGTTGTGGGATTTCTTTTAATGTTATAGCCCTATTTTTATAGGATAGGACTAGCATTTCCTTCCGATTAAGCAGGTAATAGAGCACAAGTCCAAAGGGTAGGAGAACCCAGGTTCACTGTGGTTTGCCAATAAATCTGTGTGCAGAATCAATTACCCCAATCAGCTCAGCCAGAAATCCAAAATGAGGAGCAAACATGCAAAACTGGGATTAAGAAACCCCACAGAGCCATCACACAGTAACAGCCCTGTTCTCTGTACAGAAGTACTCAGCTTCTCCTACCTCTTCAGGCACTCAGGGTAGTTGGCATGCTGTAAGCTGAGGTTTTGTTGTTTCATTTTTAAATTTGATTTGGAGTTTGATGTTTTACCACTTCCACCTTGAATATTTGATTATGCAAATAAAATTCAAACTGCACAAGATGACACATTTAAGGCTAGATTTTGAAAGATTTTTTTAGAGATTTTATGTGGTAGAGGCATTTTGGACTACACTCATCTAACACATTTATCTATCTATTTATCTATTCCCTTCAGGAATGTCACAGTTTTGAAAACTGATTCCACTTCCCACTATTAACCTATTGTGACTAAAAATAAGCCACAACACTATACCAATGATACTTCCCACAGAAGAGAAGGAATTTCAGATGAGCCTACTCTCCTCTGATGTTAGAGCCAAGAACAGGCATGACAATGCCTTCAACTTCCCATGCCTTGCCCATTGTGGGCTGCAGAGAAGCCCTCGATAGGTTATGTATGGTAGCACTGAATTCATAGAGGCTCTTCTAACTCCTGTCCTGAACCTCTCAAAACTGCTTCATAGAGGAAATTCTTAAACAGCTGCTGTTCAGACTTGCATTGCACAAGCATTTCTCTCACTCGCAAGGGGGTTTCCAGCTTTCTGCACCGTGTCAGAAGAAACCTCTTTAAACCAAGCATAACATGACTCACAGAAGTCAAGGATCCTTGGATCCAGAGAAGGACTGGTTGGATATTCTCTCTTTTCCTCTCTGACAGACACACATATGCATAAAATTATTTACAATTAGGAAGACCATGCATGCTTAGAATATGTCCTAACTAAAATAGATTAACTTGAGGTTTTAAGCAACAATTCTTTTAGGTTGCGAAATCTCTTGATTCTCCAGCCTGTCTATATCCATGTCTCTTTAATCTCCATTTCATAAGCCCATCACTGTAGTATCTTGATGCATATCTATTTAAAAAGCAGTTCTCAGATATTCACAGGCAAGGACATCATGAGCTTTTAATGTGGCTGAGAATGTTTTTTAAAAACCCAATTCACCATTAGCAGAATAACAAACAGGCCCTACCAAGTCACATGTGTACAGCAGTTGGTAGAACATACAAGACTCTTCTAGTATCATATGACACCATTTTGTTTTCACAGCACATGGGAATTGCAAAGAAGCATATTCAGCTTACACGGAAATTGGTAGATGGAACATTTTTCTCTCATTCTAGTGTGACTAGAATTCTCATCATTGTTTTCTCCTAAGTATATTTGATCTAATCTCATCTACTACTGATTTCAAATAGAAGGACAACAACTTCCACGGAAAAAAAAAGAAGAAAAGAACCATGGACAATGTCAATGAACATGATGCACAGCTGTCTTTTTTGCCAACACCGTGCATTCACTAGCAGTTTAGGTGTGAA
The DNA here is from genome assembly GCA_910950805.1 of Acrocephalus scirpaceus scirpaceus. Classification (NCBI taxonomy): domain Eukaryota; kingdom Metazoa; phylum Chordata; class Aves; order Passeriformes; family Sylviidae; genus Acrocephalus; species Acrocephalus scirpaceus. Next base: position 22,712,999 of record OU383777.1, read on the forward strand.
GAGTCATGCCAAAAGTCTCAAACACTGCAGAGCATCTCCTAAATCTCAAACACTGCACTGCATCAAAGATTAGGATCTCTTTCCCATTTTTTCATTATGTTAAAATTAGAGCAAGATACATCCCAATCTACACTATTACATGATTTATCATTTTAGAGCTTTGCAATTTTTCTATACCTACACAGGTAGATACACATACACAGTGGACTCATGAACAAATTTTCAAGTCTGCCCTGGGGTACCTTTCTGGCCAAGTCTGGAGATGTGCAGTCATTTAGAAAACCCTGACCAGAAGAAACAAGTTAGTTACAATCATGTCTTAAAGTGGCAGCTCTAGTCTGGAAATGCTGTGATTCTGGGCACCATATGAAAATATCAGGTGGGCCTTGGCATATTACTATTGTTGTCCTGGTGTTATGAGAATGCAAAATAGTTGACAGGAGTCAGAGCAGATTCCTTTAGAGCAATTAGCATAAGTAGATGAAGCAGACAACTGTTAAGGCCCTGACATACTTCAAATACCATCACAAGACTGATGAATTGGCACTCAGACTATTTCCAAATCAGAAATGAGAAAGAGAGCAACATCACACTGGGTAAGAATACAGGTTTACCACTAGGGAAATTAACCTAGACTTTTAGTAACAGGTCTGCTAAGAGAATAGTCAAGGTTTGCTGCAAGTGGGAAAGAAAGAAATGAGCCAAAGTGGACTTGTGGTTGTACAGAAAAACAGATCAAAAGGGGAGGTCATCCTTAAAGATGTCAGTCAATTATAGTAACCAGATTAGCTTACAGTCATGAAGTCTTTGATTGTTCAAGTAGGTATGATACAGGACTGTATCACTGGCATCGGGCAAATTTGTTTAACTCTGTCTCTCTCTTCCATAGTGAAATCACAGTTTTTTTGAAAGGTATGAAAACTGGGACTGAAGTATGTGAAATCTATGGTCCCTGCCCTCTAGCCCTGTGAGAGAGCTCTAAAATCTGAAGTTATCATGGAAAAATATCAGCAGTCATCCTCTGGAGACTGTGTGGTGGGATTTTGAAGGGAATGCTCTCTCATAAGTCTAAAGAAGATCTCAGATAGAGAGGTGTGCATTTCTTGTAATTTGATGCACCTCAGGCTAGTGGATGCTAGCACATCATCAGCACATCTGCACACACAATGCATCTATTCATTAAGATTTTGTCTGCATTCAACAATCTGCTTCTAACCATTGCTTCAGCCATGATGTGAGATGTGTAAATCCTGGAAAAAAACCTGAATTCTTCTTTTTCTTCTCCTGAAAAGAAAAAAAATTGAAGTGGACGAAGAGGAAATCTGTAGGTAATCCTACCATCTTTTCAAACTGCCCTTGTGCAGAGCTGGCCATTTTGTTATAATATGCAGGCCATCAGAAAGCATCTTTCAAAGTCCACCTTTTCCAAGTCAGCTTCATTTTTAGCAAATGCTTGGAAGACTCAAAGGCTAAAATAAGTGGTGTTTAGCCTGAGGAAGAAAACCTGTGTCCTTCAAATAACACAACAGTTCTGATGAATTAAAATAATCTCTCAGTGTAATTGAACGTATGGCAATTAAACCCCCATTTATTTCTATACAGTTAGATGAACTCACTGTAGTTACATGTGCCATGTAGTATTTAATATGTTTTGAACAAAAGCCTCCAGAGATGATTCTGTATTTATGATAATAATGAGGATCATGATGGCTTAGGTGTGTAGAGTAAGCCATATCTCATTTTTTTTTACAAGTCTGGCGCAAGACTTAGTCATGTACTGTTCAAGTTGATGAGGCAGTTGTCTGCAGGATGACTAAATGATCAGACAAACATAAGGTTATAATTTTACCAGACAAAGAACAACTTTTCCACACAGACAGACGTTTTCCACTGTCTTCTGTTGCAAATATTTTGTGTGAAAAATTCCATTATAGCTTAAAGGCTTTGAAAGATTGTGTAAGCATAGTGGAATTCACATCTTAACCAGACCTATCATTAAAAATTAAACACACTTGAGAAATTTAAACACCTGTAAGTTCAAAACACTACTTAACTCTAAAATATGATTAAGAAATCATAAGTTAAAATTCCTGTTTTAACAGCTGAATTTTAAGTACTTCAGCAAATATTGCCTTTTCATATTTCCTGGTCTTAATTACACATGACTTAATGGTATTTTATTATAAAACTAAACTCTGGTTAGTATTTCTCAATGATAAGCAAAATATATGTCCCTCCTGCTATTGAGGCCAACTTTCTATATACTGCTAATTGGATAAATAATAACCTGTTAGAACCCCTTTTCCTGCACTCATTTTTCAAAATTACAAAATCAATCTTTTACAAAAATCAAAGCATTATCTTAATACATTTGTATATGTCTTACAGTAAAAACTCATTAATCACAGCTACAGAGAATTTTGTTGAGCCAACATAATACAGGTATAATATTTTATTACGACATATAATATTTTGTTATTATGAAAAATTTATTTGATTCAATTCGGACATATAGGAGTTCCCTAAGAATGAGACAGTATCTCATTACCCTAAAGTGGAAGAGAAAAAAGACTGCTAATATTAAAAGTAGACTGAAAGAAAATCTACTCAGCCAGAACAACCTTAATCTCAGCACTTCAAAATTTTCCTGTTTACTATGTATGAAATACAAACATATGACTGACTATTCTTGCCAACACATCATAAAGCAAAATAAGGCCTCATAAAACTGTTTCTGTGCATGTACATATTTTCTCACGTTTACATCAGCTTGAGTGTTATTGTTTCACTACAGGTGGTCTTATGTTTTTATTAAACCAAGTGTCCTGGTTTTGGGTGGGATAGAATTAATTTTCTTCCTAGTAGCTGGTACAGTGTTGTGGTTTGGATTCAGGGTAAGAATAATGTTGGTAACACACTGATGATTTCATTGTTGCTGAGCAGCACTTACACTAAGTCAGGGACTTTTCAACTTCTCATTCTGCCCTGCCAGAGAGGATGATGTCACAAAAAGCTGGGAGAGGACACAGCCAGCACAGCTGACCTTAACTGGCCAGAAGGATATTCCAAACTATATGGCATCAGGCTGAACAATAAAACTGATTGTTTAAAGGGGGCAGCAGCTGCTGCTCTGGGATGGGATGGGCATCAGTCAGTGCGTGTTGAGAAATTGCATTGTGCATTAGTTCATGTATTTACTATCATCAGTATTGTTATTATTATTATTACTATTTTTCCTTTCTCTTCCATTCTACTAAATTGTCTTTTTCTGAACCCACAAGTTTTACCTATTTTCTGATTGACTCCCTCATCCCTGTGGGCAAGTGAGCAAATGGCTGTGTGGTGTTCAGCTGCCTGCCAGGTTAAACCAAAACACACAGAAACACCTTAGTTCAAACAGCTTTATATGCACACAAACTAAAATAGCAGTTAACGATGATGTGAAATCAATTGGAACTCATTACCAGGGAAATGGATTTTGGTTGCAGAGAAAGATTATAAAGCTCAGATGAATTTTGGAAAACAAATCTATTTTAATATAAGAAATAAAAGCAGTCTGGAGTTAGAAAGCATTTTTGAAGGCTAGTTATGATACAGGTAGGAAAGAAGTGCTCTGTTTGGGTGACCATAAATGTATTTCAGAAACATTGACAAATGAATACAAGAAATTAGTGACCAAGAGATATCTGCTGCCTTTTACCATTGTTCTATGAAACACAAGAAAAATAGAAGGGTTGCACTTAAAGACACAGTTGATCTTCCATGTGCTGCATTTCAGTCAGAAAGAGCATTCACTTTACATCTTAATTCATTACTTCCTGAAGTGAACACAAGTCAGGAACACATCACAGGTTAATCATTGCATGTTTCCCCTCACATACATTAAAAGTAGAAATATAAGTAGGCTTTTTTTTGTCTTTTTTTCTCCCTTATAAAACTAGTAGAGAAGCACGTGAAAACAGCATCCAGCTAACAAAGTTGAAATCTGACAATAGTATAGAGATTTAAATTTAAACACCTCCAATTAAAATTAAAAGATGTAATCACAGATTTATGCTGTTTATGTCTTATCATGATCATAGAATCATGGAATGGTTTGGTTTGGATGGGACCTTAAAGATCATCTAGTTCCAACCCCCTGACATGTGCAGGGAACCTTCCCGTAGTCCAGGTTGCTCAGAGCCCCATCCAGCCTGGATCTAAGGATGGCAAGTTCACAGCTTCTCTGGGCAACCTCTGCCAGAGCCTCACAATCCTTAAAGAATTTATTCCTGATATCTAAACCCACCCTCTTTCTGCTCAAGGCCATTCCCTCTTATCCTATCACTACTTGCCCTTGTAAAAAAGTCCCTCTCCATCTCTCTACTAGATCCTCTTCAGATACTGGAAGGCTGCTCTAAAGTCTGCCCAGAGCTTCCTCTACTCCAGACTTAACAGCCTCAGCTCTCAGAGCCTGTCTTCATAGGAGAGGTACCCCAGCCCAGTGATCCACTCACGGGCCCTCCTCTGACTCATTCCACCAGTCAGCACTTTTCTTTTGCTAAGGACCCCGGAGCTGGACACAGTACTCCAGGCAGGGTCTCAGCAGAGCAGAGGGAAAAAATCACTTCTGTCAGCCTGCTGCCCACACTGCTTATGAAGCAGCCCAGGTATGGTTGGCTTTCTGTGCCGTGAGTGCACACTGCTGGGTCATGTTGAGGCTTTTGTCCACAAACACTCCTAAGTCCCTCTCACCAGCGCTGCTTTCAGTCCATTCTCTGCCCAGCCTGTATTTGTGGTTGGAACTGCCCTGACACAGGTGCAGGACCTTGCATTTGGCCTTGTTGAACTTCATGAGGTTCACAGAGGCCCACCTCTCAAGCCTGCCAAGGTCCCTCTGGATGGCACCCCTTCTCTTCAGCAAGTCAACTGCACCACACAGCTTGTGTTGTCAGCAAACTTGCTGAGGATGCACTCAATTCCTCTGTCCATGCCATCAGCAAAGATGTCCTGTGTAAGGGATTTTGAACTCCAGAGACCAAAGTTACACAAGCTGAATATTCAAAACCCCTGAATAAAGAGGCACATGGGTTAGTTGAGCCATGTGGACATGAGTGGACACATGAATGAGCTCTGTTGTTCTTAGCTAACTTCAGCAAACAACAATGGAAATCAAACAGCATTCCAGATCATCTCAGTGTCCTCACTTGGGTTGATGACTTTTGCCCTTTCATTTGGCACTTATGCTTTTTTTTGACATCTGATTTTGTTTCCAGCATTGAAACCTTCTGCTTATTTTATTATGGAAACTATGATATCTTCAGTTTGAGATGTCAATGATCTCTGTAGTACTTAGAGACAAGGTATATAATAAATCAAAACTAAAATCACAATGAAGAATACATAAATATTTATAGATGTTTATGAAAAATCTCTTTTAAAATAAACATGTATTTGTTCACAAATTATATCTTCCTACTACTCAGTAGATCCTTTATAAAAGGTCCAGGTTGCTTAAACTATATAACACAGACAAAAGTCTTTTTCAGTGAGCAAATGAAAAAAAATCTTTTTTTACTACATCGCTTGGGCAGTGTAGAGCAATTCCAAAGTCTGACTTATCAAAGGCAGAATCAGGATCTTATCAACCAAGAAGGGAACTATTTTTAGTCATCTGACTTTGGTAGGAAGAAAGACTCTCTTAGTTCTTAAATTGTATCAACACAAAGGAGTTGATCCAGGCACTACATTTATTTATTTGGTAAAAGAAGCAAAAGTGTCATTGCAAAATTTCAGACAAAACTAAAATCACTACAAAGTTATGACAAAAATAGCATCTGAGAGAAAGAGATAGAAGAAGTATACCAAAAGGGGAACATGCTTTAGAGTGATGACTTTAAAAGAATAAACCAATTCAATATAAATCTGTGCAAAGGTAACGGAGGTAATTCAGCAGATTTCTAAAGAGCAGCAAGGGTTATTAGACAGTGTCAGGAAACTTCTGTAAAAGATGCATAATGGGAAACAAATGCTATTAGTTACAGAGATTTCCTCAAGGTGTTAATGTAGTTCTATGTAATAACTTAGGATCTGGCTGTCATGTGACACTAGAATAGATCAGTGACCTCAGAGAGTTGGAACATCATGGAATTTGAATTAAGAAATTAAGCTTCACTCATTTTATTTACTTGGTTTTAATAGACTCTTTACAAATGCTGTCCTGTTTTTGACACTCATGAATATGAGTGGTTGGATTAGGGATGTGGAAATATCAGCAAATCCTCTCAGCAATACCCTGGCAATCCACTTCCATAGTGGCATATTGTTTCTCTGCTGTCCTTCAATTGCCTGACTGAAGCATGGTTGCTTGTCAAAGCAGCCTGATGTCCATGGAAATTGAAGACCAAAGCAAAGCAATCAAATTCTTGAATATTTTTAATGTGGTAAATCCAGAACTTGTTTTGTACAAGAGGAGATAATCAAGCTTCTCCTCTGTCATAAAAAGCAGTATTTTTTTTTAAAAATATTCTAGTAGTAACCTGCAGCTCTATAGTAACAGAGAAAACCACAGGCAGAAATAAAGCAAAATGGCAATAAAGTACTTTGTGCAGGGCAAGAAACAAAGGAGAAAATTAATTAATTAAAGTTAACTGAAAGTCTTATTTTTATATTTGTCTATACGAAAATGCTCTTGGATTTTATCAAAATGTCACTTTTAGTAACTATTTTCTTATCTAGGCAATACACTTTAAAGAGCTTTATAACAATTAATTACTTACTTTCTGGATATTTGTATCCTCAGTAAGGTACCTGAGCCTCAGATCAGAGCTCTCTCTCAACAGTATAACAGTCATAGCATGCTTATTAAGGAGACCTTGTATTTCCAAGCAATCACTTTAGAAGCTTCACTAAAAGAAAAGAATGTGCAAGAAGACTTGGTAAGATTAGTGTGCACAAGCAATGCCATGCATTAGGTATGCAGCAGAAGAAAAACTTGCATGTGAGACAAAACTGACAACAATGCAAATACATTCTCCATTTGCTGTCCTTGTATACTCACTGCAGGTCTAGCTGGTAATCACATACACCACAGGTCTTGAAACTCCAGTGGTGTGACCTAAGATCCTCTGTGATATAGCAGCAGACAACTCTGTCTGCATATGAGGCTAAATTATGGACAAAGGTTGGTTTTCATCCCTGTGAATTTTTCACCCAAATATTTCTCTAGTTAAAAAGGGATTTTTGTCACATGTCAATCTTAAAAATATTTTGAAAGCTTTAGGACACTAAATGGCCAGGTAAATAAGAACGAATTAAAATGTAATGCCTGGTACATACCCTTCTGCCCTCCACACAGCGCTGGAGCTCGGGCTTGGCCAGCACGGAGTACTGGCAGCCATGGGGCTGCCATGTTATTTCTCTCCAGTCACAGGTCCTGTTGTCAGAGCAGCTCAGGCAAGGGACAATCCATTGACCTGGAAAACAGCAATGAATGTCAGCACCTCCTCTGTATTCTTCTGAGCAGCTTTATTACAGAGGAAGCAAGATACTTGTGAATATTTTACTCATGTATGAGTAAAAAAAACTCATAAGGGAGTGTCTCCCTAAATTAAATGCCCTCCAACCCTTTGAAGAGACTATTTCCTTTCACTGTGTGATGCACTTTTCATTTAGCTAGGGTGGGAGTTTTTCCTTTCCCTGAAAGAGCTGGGAATGCTCAAATTTGACAGTCATTTGTGGGTTCCTTTCTCAGTCCATGTTGCCTTTCTTGTTGCAGCTTGTCCTTTCTCAAAGAAGGGACATGAGAAGGAAAATGGGTGAGGAAGTTGAATGCATAAAGAAAATATTCACATTCAGGCATGTCTGAAGATTAATTCTCATCTACAATGAAACATCTAAAGGTTAGGTGTATGGTTGAGAGCAACTGATATAAAAATGAAGCAAGATTAAGGCTTTCCTTCCAAAACACTAATTTTCTTTTAATTTTTGAGAATTCAGAGGATTGTCCCAGACCACACAAATACATTTCAGAAGATGGCAGCAAAGTGAAATTAATAACATATGTGATTTATTATGATTTATTATTTATTATTTATTAGAACCTGATCTTACTTACAAAAATTATTTTGAAGATTAGGAACACGAAGTGGCATTTCTAAAAATCAGTGGGTTTTAGTAATCTCTGATCTAAGGTTAAATGGTTTTGTTATTTTGGTTTTCTAAAGCTATTCCTTTTCAAAATCCTACTGGAAGCTTGAGGGATTTATTTTCTGAAGGAAGACAGAAAACTTTTGGGTTGCCTTTGTATTCGAATGAACAAAAGAAACACTTTTTCTAGCTCTTTCAAGTACACAGTACTGACAGTATCTCCCAGTGCCTATGTAACTACGTGCAAAACCTACTTTGGGTTTCTCACCACAGCCCCCAAGTCAAATGTTTGGAGATCAGACCTGGCCCTAGAGTCTGTCCCCACCACCACTACCAGGCAGCAGCTCAGCAGCCAGCTGTGTCTGATGGATTGCTGCTGCAAGGGAAGCCACAGCAAAAAAAAACCCAAAAAACCCAGGGCTGTCTATTGATATTTCACCTGGCCAGGGACTGAGGGGGAGGCTGAGTGAAGAAACCCTGAAGGATCCAGCGGCCTTGGGAGAGTCAGCTGCTACCTCATGAGCAAGGGAATTTCCAGGGAGGCAGCCTGTGCTTGCACTTAGGCAAAAGTCCAAGTAACTATGTTTTGGTAAGTAGCAGACTGAGTCATCTTAGCAGATAAAGAAGTCCTTCTAAATAAAATCAAGAAATTTTTTTGTATGGGAGCCCTCACGGGTACACCTAAGGGATGAATATATCCCACAGTGCCACAACCATGCAATACCAGTTTCTGTGTACCCTGCACAGCTGCCCCTATTTCTGCCTTGTGCAGAACATACTCACACCACCCTCAGATGCACTTGTAGATGATTTGGAGAAAATTATAGCGGACTGAACTTAAACAAAACCCTAGTCTCACTGGGTTTGAGCACACTGTGGTTCAGTGAGCATAACCCAGCTTTCCCTTTTCCCACGGGTGTGGGTGCCTCGTGGAGGCTGTGCTGGGCAAGCAGCCCAGTTCACAGCATGGACAGAGAAAGGGGGGACACTCGGGACCATGGCAGGAGGGTGCAAGCAGAAGGATAGAGATACCCCATGCTTATTGCTCAGAGGAGTTTCAAACTTGCATTTTCTGCATCCTAATCATGCAGCTGTTAGGGAAAATATTCCCCACTCAGTTAAGGACCACTTAAGAGTTCAAAATTCATTAGGACAGGAAAATAGCATGCTTGTAACCTGGTAATTTTTGTGTGAAAAGAGAGATCTGAACTTTGGTCCCTAAGAGTGATCCTACGTAGAATTTTTATCAAAGGGTCAATTGAATCTTTATCTGAAGATAGAAAGTGGATAATCCGGTTCTGGAGCAGGGAGCTCTCTTCCAAATGAATACTCCCCTCAGCTGGGACACCAGAGGCTGAACTTACACCATTTCTCTCACCGTAGCCTCCCAATGCTGGCTGTTGTGAGTCCCTTACTCATGCTGTCCCTCCCTTGGCTTTGAGGTCCCTTGTTCCAGGCTGTGGTCTCCTGGCCAACACTGGGGCAAGGAATACTTTGACCCTCCAAGATTTCTATTGCCACTTTTGGATCTTGCTGTTGGCTCCTACTTTGCAATCCATGACTAAATGGTCATTCTCAGCTTCACAGCAGTCTCATGAGGAGAATGAATAGTGCTAGGTCTCCAACAACCCAGCAATAGGTGCCGTGCAAACACCTTTTACTGCTTTGTACCTTTTGGATAATAGAGCAGGCACAGAATGGTTGGTTGGTTTGAAGTCTGGACTCAGACCCTGCCACTACTGCAGAGGTCTTAATAAATGATCTGAGAGATGTTTCAGGCAGTGACCTGTACTTTAAAATTATATGAAAACTCAGTATTTTTTTCCTGATGTTTTAATTTTTCTTTCAACCCAAATATATAAAAGCTCTGGCAATGTCTAAAACATATGAGATCCCTCATTTTAAGGAACTTTCTTTTAAACATCCCATACTTTTACGAGCTGATTTGGTTTAAGGTAATAAACTAGAAAAGTAGAACTATATAAAATGAATATTGAGGAGCCAAAATAAAAGTTTAAACTTTGGCAACTGAAAGTGATAAGTAACTTTTGAAAAACTTCTTTTGAATAGTTTGGTTTATGTTGAATAGCTCCCTAGTTATGTTAATGAAAAACATAGATCAATCTTTGCATATGCTAAAGGTTAGTGGCAAATGTAAAAAGATTTGAGAACAGGGATATATGGAGATAAATTCATATTTTTAGGAAGCCCTAGCTTTTAATGTTAACAGAATAATTCCTGGGTTTATATTTACATAGATCTTTTAAATGATGCACGTAAATTTATACATTTTAAATCCAACTATTATGAGCTTTTCCTGTTGCAATTTCCCAACAGTTGGTCAAGCATTCTTAACCTTCAAAACCAGGACTGTGTTAAAAGATAAAAATGAATCTTATAAAAAAGAAGACAATAACAGTTGAAGTTGACAATAAAAGAAGACAGTGAATAATTGCAAACAATATTTGTTTGGAAATTAGGCTTATATTCTACAGCAATTTTAAGTTGCTCTCTCCTCATTTATATGAGTTAGCAGCACATGATGCAGCTTTGAGCACCAATTCAATCAGGCAGCATTTTGTGGTGCTTCAGGCAAAAGCATTAACATTAGCTCTACCAGGCAAGGGCAAGTTTACCAACAATTAAGTGAATGACAGCAAGAGAGACACACTGTTAGTTTCTGCACAAATTAAAATTTGGCATAATCAAACTTTCATGAAAACCTGTAAGTAGGAGGTTTCCACAAGAAAAGTGAAAGCTGGATTTTTGGCTCATTAGAATAGTTATCAGTTGTGTACATAAATCTTCTGCTTAAGATACGAGATTAAACATTGCCAGTACTCCCTAAAACTGTTCTCATAAAATGGCATCAAAAGAAATATACTTTCAAAATAATTAGTTAGGATTGTTTACTTTCCATTTAAAAAATATTAGCCTAAAATTGAAAGTTTTAACTAATAACAGATGTACATTTAATTTAATAGTTTTGCTTTTTCTTTCAGTCTCTTCTATTTTTATTTATCCTTTTACATTGTTATAGCCACAATTAAACATATTTTGCTTTCAAAATTAAAATCAAGATTTTTCTATAGTGCCAAACAATCATCCATACAAAGAGAAAATAGTATTCTGGCTTGATAACTCAACATCAAAATATTTAACCTACACTGATGCTAATTTGTTGATTTATGACTAGTTTACTTTGGTATTTGGTGTTTGTTTGGTACCCTAACATCTTTTAAAAGGTTTTTCTCTGTGAATAGGCTATTGAAATATTTTTCTTTTTGTTCTAGCTGCATTTATGGAAAAACAAAAGTAAAAACTATTTTTAAAAGGACATGATTTGCTACAGAATAAATAACCTTAGGCTATGGATTTATGTCCAAACTGAGATTTACTCCTTCTAATCAAAGGACACATTCATTTTGTTGGACACCAATTTATGTCTCTGCTGGACTGAAATTCAGGTGGCTGTTGAATGCAGAGAGAGATCACACAGAATTATTTTAAACTGGATACAGTTGTAGGAAGAATGGAAAGTGAGGTATAATTAAAACATATGTCTCACAGAATCTGTGATATCTTACACACCAGATTTTGTTATTGCTACAAACCACATTTCTACAGACCACAGTAACCTGATTCACCTGCAGAAATTCAGCACAAGTTGGGTTCTCATGGTCTCAGTTCTCTCTCTCTCTCTTTCCCTCTGAGAAGCCAAACACATGGTTAATGTTTGCTGATTGTATTATTGGTAATGCAACAATATTGAACAAAGAGCTAATTTTGATATGATAGCCTGGCTCAAACTGGATGTCAATCAAAGGAGAACTTCTGAAAGAAAAAAGATTTTTTGGGTAGAAATATCATCATTTCAATCCATGATGTAAACACAAAGGAAAGAAACTTCCTCTATTGTATATTCCAATTTGCATTTATTGATTATAAGAGGGGCAGAGAGAGAGAGAGAGAAAAAAATTGTGCAAATTAAGTGTATATTTGGTAAGGTGTTGAGCTTCCTCTAAAGAATAGTGCCATGGTGACTAGGAGAGGAGGAAGTCACTTCTGTCTTTGGTTGGACCCTATTGAAGGCTATTGAAATATTTTTCTTTTTGTTCTAGCTGCATTTATGGAAAAACAAAAGTAAAAACTATTTTTAAAAGGACATGATTTGCTGTCTCTGCTCTGCATCAAAGGATTAGAAATGAGTCATGAAATCCTGGTTGTACTGAACTATAAAGCAGCCTTTTAAATTTCACTATTAACATCAGAAGAAGTAAGGTTATATCTGTATCTCTGCTGCTCCACCTCAGCCTCTGTACATAGCATGAGGACAGTGTACGACATCTACTTCTGCAGAATTTTTGAGTTGTCTTCTGAGGGGAAATACATTCCTTGGCTTCTCTGAAAATTTAACTTATTCAAGAAATATTACTGCTTTAGCAGGGAATTTGCCATTTGCCATTTGCCATTTGCCATTCTTCTTTGCCAGGACTGGTGTATCATTTGGCTGCTACAAATTTGGAATGATTTCCCACACAAAGCCATGCTTTTGAGACACACATTAAACTATACAGCCACTTGTTGCCAGATACTGCAAATTCCTGTTCTAGGCTCATTAGAAACCTGTTGGCAATATTCACTTTATAAGCACAAATTATTCTTCCCTGTTTAATATACTTGTCCTTTGACTATATGTCTCCTGAAGTTTGTTTGAACTTTAATTGCGTATATTATTCACTGTAAGACTGTAAAAGATACTACATTCAGCCTCATTGAGCTAGATTCAGTATTCAAAAGGAGTATGTTGTATATCAGAAAAAGGAGATTGTCTGCCTGAGAAAGGATTCAGTGGATTTGGTTTGGGCTTTCTAGTTTTGAACTTTATGTCCTGATATTGTTGCATAGGATGATACACAACTTGTGTGGTTAAAATACGCTGCTAGGAACCACAGTGTCTCTTTTGTGCATTCCCTCCATGTAAGACAAATTTACTGTTTGCCTCTGTTTCACATGAAGTGATGCATTCAGGCAGTTCCCACATTCCTGTTACTTTTTATTGATTATTCAATGAGCTTGCACAAATTTACTGCTGTGAGGGGCTGCTCCTGTTTATGGAAAGATAAAGAAAACAGTTGTGTCAGTAAACCATAGAGGACTGTTGGTTTATTTTTCATTTCTCTAATAAAGAATGGAACAAAATTATTCACTGTCTAATACAGCAACTTAAACATGAACAGCAATTTAAATATGAACAAGACCCCATACCCGAGTACTTAAAGTACACTTGAATAAATCCTCATGCAACTGTGACTTCCACATGAGTACCTGCTTGACAACATCTGTTGTAATCTGAATTCTCACTAAACCAAAGGCATGTCTTGGTTTTACTGGCTATCATCTAATGTTTGATTTGTCTATTTTGTGTTTTAAGGTATAAATATGTATGTAAAATTAAAAACTAGTTTTGTGTTTCTACTATAGCAGTGGAAATATAAAATTCAAATGGACTGAAGTGTTGTGTTCTTTTTCTAAAGTAATTTTTATTTTGAGTAGAAAATTCCTTCTATTTAGGGTAAAGCTTTTTTATTTTAAGTGGTTTTGATGGAATATTCCAATGCATTTTAAAGACTACATGACAATAACACATGCAGTGGTGGATCACAGATTAGAAAATTATTAAATGGAAAATTCACTCATAAACAAATTAACCTGATTTTAAAAATCAATAACTGTTACAAGTGATTAGCTCAATTTATTGTAGGTTAGTGCATGTCTGTAGCAAAGAGTGAATATTGTTTCTAGGTTTTCTTTGATGAGGTGCATGAGTTAATTTTCAGGGAAAAAAAAAGGAGATAAAGTACAAACCTTTTGTGTCTCCAGCTTCACAGGTCTTAAACACTGTCTGTGAAATTGCTGAGAGGTATTCATGAGAGAGAGGCTGCAAGCCACAGGACTCCTCTGGGTGAATTTTGGAACCACAGTCCTGAATTAAAATAGAATCTGTGAAAATGACAGCACTGTGCCCAGCCACATCACCTTGAAATACTCTTCAAGAGTAAAAAAGTTATTTGGGGTGGTTCTGCAATTAGTTCATCTTTAGCTCATCTTTAGCTCTTCAATATATAGTTTAATATGAAGTTTAGAATCTTTTTTCCATTCAGACAAAGGTTTTGCAATAAGTTATCCCAATCCACAGTAGCCATATAAGATACTACTTTTGCTAAAGATATAAGAAAATTTATTAAGGCAAGCATACCTTTCATGTAATATCATGTGGTCTCTACATATTGTATAATCTCTACCTATTTGCCCTTAGGAATTTTGTATGCCTGTTTGTATTCATATGGGATCAATTTCTGTGATGAAATGCCCCAAATTAGATTCAGGAGATACAGGTGCTTAAAGGAAAAAAAAAAAATCTGTTTTCTAAAATGGTAGTAAAATTAATTTCACAACTGTTACATACATAATATCATTCACTGTTGCCATGAAATTATGCTACATCTAGGATGCTGTGCCTATTTGCACCAATGAGCAAAAGACAATTAATTCCTAATAGAGTCAAGGTGCTGACAGTTAGTAGATATGTGCCACTGATATGGATAGCAATATGAACACATCTTGGAATTTTGTAAATACTGTAGATCCTTGATTATGCAATCAAAAGGCAAAGTGAAATAATTGTCTCATAATTATTCTGATCTCATTAAAGTCCAAGTGGTGAAAAAAAAATGTTGAAAAGTCCTCCCAGTGACTTCAAAGGTTTATGGTAATACCTGTGCATAAATAAGCAACAAAATAGTGGTTACATGTGGGTTGTCCTGTTCTCTGCTTAATCTCTCTCACTAGGGAAAGCTGTTATGACAAAATGAATGGCACAGTATCTTCTAGTATTAAACTGTGTTTTGGAGTCTCTGGGTCTGGACACACTGTACAGCTATTTGACAATATAACTTCAACTAATATTAACATCAGAAAGTTCTGAACTTGCAGTAAAACAATTTCACAGCACTTCAAAAGAGAGCCCCAAATTCCTGAATGTGCTGCCATTGCCCTCAACACAGTGCCATAAAGTAACTTAACAGGGATTTTCTTGTTCATCCTGCCCAGGGTATGTGTTTAAGCAAACAAAATTTTATTTTAATCACATTTCTTGGGCAATACCATTAACAACAATTTTTTGTGACTGTTTTTTTGCTAATTACAACAGAACTATGTATCAGATTCCCTTTGTCTTTGTTGTGTTTTCAAAGTAAAGGACATTGCTTGCATTTAATTTGTAATTCACATCCGAACTGTGTTGTCATGAGAGATTGTGAATCCCTGAACAAGACTTGTTTGCTTCATTTTTACCTTTGTAAGAGACAAATCCTTTACCACCATTGACATATTTAATATAATATGCAAAATGAATCTGTGGCAGCTACAGATTTACTGCAGCTCCATAAATGCATGGCACATTTGTTTAGCCATGTATGGCTAAATGCATGTAGATTTTTTATTGTTTTCTTCAGGTGTTGTGGTGACATGACATCCTTCTTGCCTTGCCCAAAGATGAAACATCTTGTGATCTTAAGTATGTTTACAAAAGATCATTCATTGCAAAGATGAGAGCCAAACATGTAAACTTAAATGATAGTTGTTGCTTGTGTCTGTTCTTCCTGCAAATCTTCATTTTTAGAAGGGAGACATAAAAAGGCTCTTGTAATTTCTGGATTAGAATAAATCCTTGCATTACATACTTTAGTGCACATTGAAGATTGACTATAAGATCAGCGTGGCTTTTCACTAGTAAACTTTATCTTTATGGAAATACACTAGCAAATAAAAGAGGAACAAAGCTTTCTTCTGTACATCTACATGGCTTTTAATCAACATCAGTTGATACTTAGAGAGTGAACATTTCTTGAGTCCATCTACTGTGTGAAATGACAATTTCCTTGTCTCTTTCAGATCACACTATAGTGAACGTGATTCTTCATAATGTTTTAAGAGTCTTTAAGAGATTTTCAAGCCTGTTACTTAACTGTGCTTTCTCAATTATTACCTTCAAAATATTAGGGGCTATTAGTTCATGGTATTTCATTTATTTAAAGTCTGGGTGCCTAATTTAGTAAGAATTTTTTTTTTTAGTTCACCTTTCAATAACCGCACTATATTTCCTCAATTATATACTTATGCATATACATACACATACATTGTTTTACTCAGGCATATATAAATAATGAAAAACAAATCATAACTAGTTTTACAATTTCACAGGTGGAGACAGAGAGAGAGATGAACAAAGCACTATAAAGCTGACCCACACTCATGCAGCTGATGTCATGGGATGAATGTCATACGGTGAAGATGGCGTAGATGCAGTGATGCTTCAGATTAAGGAACCTAACTTAACTATTAATGGATTTTTAATTCCTATTGTACCTTTTTCACCACCTCCACCTTAATGAAAAATGATTACTCTGAAACTGCAGGAAAAGGAAAGAAGGTAAGAAGTCCCTGACTTTCCTGGGAGAAGGCATACCAGTGGGGGAAAAAATGTCCATCTGTGTTCATTTTAACAGCTGATGCTCCAACAGTGACAGAGCACCATAACAAAAATAAAGTTACTTTTAACATCTGCACTTGCTGTTACCTATCAGCTCAAGAAGGCATTTTTAAATAGAAAGGAAGGATTTTCAGTATTTTTACAGAATAATCCAATTCTGTTCACAGAACAGAACAGCTGTGGCTAAAACCATAATTTCTGGTGGAAGTAGACTTATGTTAATGAATTGAATGCTTTGGAAAGTCTCAAGCAGGATGCCTGTATACAGGCTCTACAGTCAGGTACTCAGTAAAAGTCCTTCTTGGATTTATATGAAAACCCCCAACAATCAATGAGAGTGGAGGGCTCAACGTTGAAAAACAGGCAATTTCCCCTTCAGTACTCATTTCTGAAATTGTACCCAGCCCAAAGCACTGAAGAATACCCCTACAAGTCTAATAAAGCATGAATGTATCAGAATGTTTTAAACTAAATAACAAGAGAAATATAAGTAAGATCATAGGAACAGGTTTTACTGTTGCATACAACCAATACACAGCCCAAATCCTGCATCTTTTTAACATTTAGAAGCCATGCATGGCTGAGAACCAGTGGATGAGACAAACCCCACTGAGTGTTCTTGGTAAAGAAGGTGTGAGACCCCTCAGCTGTCAGCTCTGACCCTGTGGTCTCTTGGCCAGCATTGTCCATCTGGCAGGTCACCCAGCCACCACCTCCAGGCACTGCAGCCCTGCCTCCTCTTGTGGTGCTGCCAGGGATGTCTTACTCCTTTTGACTGCACTTTAGACATGACAGAATACAGCTTCATGTGAAAGAGCTAATTTAGAACTCTTTTCTGTTGGTCTTCGTAGGCTCGCTGACTGAACTTTATTTGATCTGCTTCTATTTAAACTGACCTGAGTTTCTCATTAAATCCTTTCATGTCTCTTTAGTCCATCTTTTTCTACTATTTTACACATAACTAAAGCTGCATGAAAAGTGATTAAAAATGATGCTATGGAAGGACTTCTAATAAAATTAGTCAAAGAGTGAGCTCATGAAATAGTGAAACTGTATCTTATTACTAGGAAATAAATTGTGAGCAGATGCATTAGATCCACCCTATCACTCTTTCTTAATATGGCAGGAATAAATGAAGGAACAGTTGACATATTGACCACTATTCAACTGTTTCCCTCTGTCCAGCTGCGTTATTCAGTGATGGATGAACCTCTAAAGATCCAGAGGTTCAGGCCAGTTCAGTACAACACCCATATTGACTAGCTTGAACTGAAACCTGTGTGTGTGGAAAATTAGTCTAGAGACTTTTCATAAGGAGAGGCATTCTCCCAAGAAATTTCAGTTTGCTACTGCTGTTGGATGGGAAACAAAGCCTGTTATTAGCCATCAAGCACTAAGACTTAGATAAAGACATTTTCTATATCAAAAGACACACAAAGCCATTGAACAGAGAATATAGGATTAATGGAATGAACTGATAGAGTAACGTGTCCTTGTGTTGCAGCTATGTTTTAAAGCAAAGAAATTGTATTTTATATCACCACAGTATTTTTTAAGGAACCTAGTAAGTTCTATCTGCAAATATGCAATAATAGTTCCCTAATGACTCCAAAGACTGTCACGAATAACACATGAAAAGACTATGAGATGTTCATTTCCACACAGACCTGGTAGGAGCCATAAAAGCCACTTTAGAAAAGGAGTCTGGGCACTCCTGGGTGGAAAAAATGCTGCGTACAGACATCAGCAGGAGATTGGGAATGATACGAAAAGCTGGGCATCAGAGAACAGTTTGATGTGTGGATAAAGTACAGCCATCAGTCTAAATTGCTTTTGAGTTCTTAATTGTGCTATTCATGTTGTTACTATAATTATTATTACTGTTTCTTAAGAATAGAAGCATACCCTAAATTGCACAATTTTTCTCCATCACAAATTTCTGCATATAAATTTTTTTGAGACTAATGTCACATGCTTTAACCAGCAACTGAAGATTGTCATAACTACAGAGTACCTCTACTGAGTGCTAAAGAAATTTTTAAAATCCCAGTAGATGCCTTTCCACAAAGACTTAAAGCTGTTACTGTTTATATGGACAAATAAATTTCATCCTGACACTACAGCAGATGCAGTGTCTTCCTCTGCACTCAGGATACTAACTTCACAGAAAGCTATGAAACTGTTTTGAGAAAATATTACAAGTTCCATACCACTAGTTTAGTATCTTTTATGTGCATGGGGAATATAAAAGAATCCTTTTAATCTATGAAGGATTTTGATTCAGTTCATTTTATATGCACGACATCAGTTCGACTCTATCTGCCTTCCTGTTCCCAAACAGTTCAAAGTGCTGCATTTGTGAGCCATAGAACAAAAAAAATATTCACATGAGACCTAAAAAGTACAACTCTTAATCTAGCAAAGTCTTGTGAATTATCATTCTGAATAGCTCAGAAATCCAGCAGAATTAGTTGAACTAAGACAACTGAATGTGAAATCCAACTCCAACTCCATTAAGAACAGAATATTATAAACCTAAATTTTGGAAAATGTTTCAAAATGTACCTAATTATAATTACAGAGGGGTTTTAGTTTCAGTATTTGTAGTTAACATCTTCATGGATTTTTCAAGTGCTTTCTTAGTGAACATATTTTCCGCCTGAAGCTAATGATATTTTTCCCAAGCAAGAACAGTGATTATTTCCAGCTTGTATGCTTTATAAACAAACTACACAAAGCAAGAAAGAAGAGGGATTAAAAGAATTTAGTATTTCCTCCTCCCTAAAATGGAAGATAAAAGAGGAACAAGGAATAGCAGATAAAGAGAGGCATTTTGTTGTTTATGTTCTGGTATTTTTTAGTTTCAAAAGTGATATGGTAATGTTGATCTGGAGACTTTAAGAGCTGCATCAGGTTTTGATTCCTATTTTGTCCTCTTCTCCACATCTATCTTTTTGAGTGCAGGCTCTGAATGTGAACTGACTTGAATTTTGCCAAGTCCACCATCTGAAAATGGGGAATAGGTTGAGAAAAGCATGTGCTTTGACAGTGCAAAAAGTAAGTGTTTTAAGTGATAACCAAAGGAATTATTATGTATTTAAGTATCCTCTCAATAAAGTGCTGATGTGACCCTGACTTTTTTCCCTGGTAATTAGGTAAAAAATGTTCTATACTAGCTAGGAAATCCCACAGCCTTGTGGCTTTTTATAAGGAGCATTCATTTCTACCCTCCCAGGCTCAGGGTATATGGCATTCACAGATCACACTGCAGAGAGATCTATACTCTAAGCCTCCCATGTGCAAGAAGCACTTGAGTTCTAGCCTTGTCCCTTTGATTTTAGGCTAAGACCTTTATATCACAGCCATGACAAACACAGCAGAACTTCTCACACAGAAAAATTATCACTACATTCAGAAAGTATGAAAAGGGATGAGAGAAAGAATGAATAGAAAAGCATTACTGTTCCTTCATGATTTCTTAAATTGAAATACTCTGACAATTAATGCAACGCATCGAAAAAACATGTTAGCCTAGGACTTGGTCCAGTGAGCTATACATCTGCCAACACTACTGCTGAAGCTGCTTTTCACAGTAAGCAAGGCTTGCAGATACAAACTCAGTGTTTCAGGGTATACCATAACAAAAGTACTTCTTTCTCATTTCTAGCACAAAATCCTCTAGATGGGGAAGCACATTTATTAACTTTTTATTTAGGGCATGGGGCATCCTAATCCTAGCTAGGGTTAGGATTCGAAGGAGATATTTAGGATGTTTGATTCCAATTCACAATTCTGCCTCTTATTTTTTGTATCTTGGATCTCCATCCAACACTATTCACCCTTCACTAATCACCTCAAAACCCTCCTTCAGTTACCACCATCCTCCTAAGTGCCTAATTTTCTTGTATTGAGCATAGGCAAAGCCGCCCACAGCTCACAGAGGTACTAACAGTTTAAAAATCCCTTTGCCAACAATGCTTGATCAAATAAGTGTTCTCAGGACTTGTTACTGGGAGCGTGCAGTGCATAAAGCATTAATTGGTATTTCTCTAGTAGAACTTTTCCCTGTGATGTAGAAAACACAGTTTAAAGTTTCCCTTTGAACTGACTGACAGCAGAGATCTCAGTTCAAGCTCCCAATGTTTTCCCTCCAGTCAGGAGCTATAGGATATTCTGGTCAGTTCTGTCTCAGGCTCTCCCAAGCAAGCTGGTTACATTTGCTTTGTACACACACTTGCTTTGTGTGTACACACTTTGTACACACAATTAAATGGTGACTTGCAAAGAGCCTTGAACCCACTCTGTCTATAGACTAGGTGTGTATAAGGAACATAGGCTGAAACTGGACGGAGGGAGCACCACTAGGTCCCTGATAACTGCTGTGTGAGAAAGGACTGACTGAAGTAGGTACTTAGAGAGATCCTTGAGCGATCATGTGGCAATTCAAAATGGAGGACAAGTTCTCCTGTAACCTAAGACTGGATGTGTAACTCCCATAGAAAGGTAAATAAATCTAAGATACTTTCCTTTCCATATTACTATCTGTGGGGGAATATATCTGACTCCCTAATCACTGTGCTGGCAAGTAGAGAATCTTTTCAAGATTTACAAACGGAACTGTTCTATTTCAGGTTTAACAAAGAGCTGTACCCAAATACTTTGTGTGTGTGTGTGTGTGTGTGTTTATGTGTGTGCTTTCTTCCCTCCCACTATATCCGATGTTCTACTAGAAAAAATATTAAACCTCTCTCTGCAAGCTTTACCTCAGTAATTCTCCCTATATATATATAAAATGAACCCAGCTACACTGCTTGGACATGTTCTGTTTCCCTAGACCTCAGGATCCCTAAATCTCTCTCTGTCCAACTGATTGCCCTGGATTCTCCTTGATATTACTTGAACATCAGAAAAGGAATGTAATACTGATTTTTTTCAGCAAAATATTAATCACAAACACCAAGCCTGGTGACTGTCGGACAGGATGCAAAAGAACAGAATTCTGCAAGATCAGTTCAATAGGAGCACTGATTCTGTTTCTTTTGCTTCCTTTATATGACAAAAAAAATTATATTAAAAATACATATTTCCTCTTTTATTCTAATTTTTCTAAACTGAGCTGAAAGGGGCCCAAGGGCTGAAAAGGTATTAGTGAGCAATGGATAGACTGAAGGCAAGATTTCAAAATGTAATGTAATGAACATAAATCTGGCTTCAGGGCAAATTAAAATGTTTTTTGTTTAAGGAATTACTGCACACACTGTTTTATACAGCAATTCAGTTCTCCATGGTATAGTATGTATTGGAATACACATCACAGTCACATACGGTCTGGGGAATATTGAGGAAGCCAATAATACAGGCTCAGAAATACCAGATAGAAGACTTACGAAACTGTTTTCACAGACAATGCCAAAAAAACCTGTGAGTTCCTGTCTTTCATGTAAAGACAAAAGTCTACACATACATGGAATTTCACTCTAAAGGAAACTACGCTTGTATGTGTGGGCAACAGGAGGAATTTCCCTTTACACATTTACAGTCTGCACTGACACATGTTTGCAGAACAGTCATGGGCTTTAAATGCTTACTGTCTTTAATGGTGTCCCAGGGAACACACAGGGTCAGATCCTCAGAGCAGTCGTGTTGAACACTTGATTCATTTATGTCAATTCCCAAGAGCCAAACACCCTCCACTTCAGACATCAATATCGCTGGTGAAAGGACCTGCTCTTGCTCACTGATAAGAGTGTTCCAAATGATTTGTCTGCTCAAGCATGAACTGAAAAATATCACCCAACTATATATAGACAGTCACAGAGACACAAGGTAGTGCCATTGGGTCACACTTGAGCCTGGGGACATTTTTTCTGTGGAAGACCATCTCATCCACTACTGCTTCTCATTTGAAAGGTGCCAGGAAGAAAAGAGGCACCTGAAATTGCAATGTGCTCATTGCAATGCCCCCTCTCTGGGTAGGGGTCATCCCTACACCTTGAGCTTTCCCAGGAGCTCAGTAGGAGGCAGGTCATAGTGCCAGGCAGCCTTGCAAGCAACTGCCTTACCCTCCTGTATTTGGCTCTGTTTTTAAAGTGACCTTTGATAAAGGATCCATCTCTGATGAAGAATCAATCTCTGAGGCTTTTCTTGCCAAAGATCAGACCCTTCTCTTATTAAGACATTAGGCTGTTTGCTTAAGTGAATCAAGAGACCTTGAGAAAGTGTATTTTTAGATAGAGAGCATTTACACAAATCTTCCTAATTGTAACCAGCAAATACATGATGAAAAATCTATTACTGATGTAAAGTTTAGCGCATTGTTACCTACACAACATAATGTGAGGGCTAAAACTAAGAATGTGTAAATGACACTAAAGTATCTGTGCAAATGTCTAGGACACATGGGCAGTGCATGGATAGGCGTCTATCCAACACTATCCATAACTCCAGCTGAAGCTACTTATATTCAGAATATTCTGTATGAGCCCATGGTAGTGCAGAAAGGATGACTATGATTAAAAGAGAGTCAGACAATGGGAAGATTTAAGAAGTGATGGGGTTTTTTCTCCTTTCTTCCTCTTCAGTTAAAAGCTTCGATAAAAATAAAATTATTTGAAAGGAATTAAGTCAACATCATTTGAGACTAAGGTTTCTTGGGAAACACTCATAATGGAGACTGTATCAAAACAGAAAAGATAAATATATTTACAGACAGAATCTGGTTATCATTTATGCTTCCCTTATACCACACTGTGGCTTACCATGAAAAAATGACGTAATGAAGGACTGATTTGACTTTGAAAATCATTACGTATTTCATTCAAAAGAGCCTGGGAGTTAGAAAATTTTCCTTGATGTCTAATAGCTGTGACCAGCGCTAAATTTCACATATCCCCAGATACTCATTTAATATACACAGCTGAGAGACAGGAGTAAGACGGGCAAGTTTGTTTTCCTAGAACACCTAAAAATCTAGCCATGTAGTGATTTATTTTCTAAACTATAATGGGTTTGAAATTGACTCCAGTGAATTTGCAGTGCTCTGGCTGCTATACTCACAGAAGTGAATATTTACTAACCATGATCTCTTTTAAAAGACACTGATTAAAGGTTTGCCTTCTGGTGCACAGCAGACTGAAAATGCAGGCTTACAGCTTGATGGCTTACTGAACAGCAGACTGCAGGCAGGTAGCTGTCACACATGGACAGAAACAGATTGTATGCAGTTAGTGTCAAATAAGCAGGCTGAAGTTAGAATTTGCCATGCTTTCTCCAACAGCCTTCTTGCAGTAATTTACTACATGTACTTTTCATTCAGCTGAAGTAATCAAGCAGCCCCTAGCTAAACAAGGCCTCCCTCAAAAAAATCAACTACTTCTGAAAACTGAATAATGTGTTTAATGACTGTATTTATTCTATTGCACAAGGCATGGTAAGTGATGCTGAGCTGAAGTCTTGCTTTGATAAATATTGAGATCCCATTAGCATAGAGATGGGACATAGTGGAAAAAAAAAACCACCCTAAAAATCAAAATTTAGGCTCCCTCAACAAGATATTAAGGCAGCTAATTACATCTTATTGGACACTGAATTTCCCCTGACCTCTACAGATATTCACTCTCCCTTACAGGAAGGCATCTGGAAGATTTCTGTGATTTACTTCAGGTCCGGGGAGCAAAGAGGAGTTAGACAATGCAGTCAGCGTAGCAAAACAAACATAATTGAATCAAAGTGACTCAGGTTGTTTCCACTGAGATGTTAGAAACATGTTAACTACTGTTTTTCTTGTAAAGACAGAGGCTACACTTGGATCTGGGCAATGTTCCCAGCCCAGGTGAAACTCACTCACCAAGATTCAGCACTACAAAGAAATATCTCTTTGTAGAGCTAGGGACTCCTCCACCTTCCGTAAGTATTTTGAGTCAGCCTGTGAGATATCTAGTGTTTAACTTTCTTGTGTTCAATAATAAAATTAATTACTGTAAATTCAGCTTTCTGGAGATGTGGAACAAGTTTTTCCTTCAGCAGAGTTGGCATGGATACATTCACATCCTGTAGCAAACCCTCACACCTTATGACTTATTTTCTGATTGAAAGGATTATTTGATTATATGCAATGTTCCCTAAGCAGCTCTAAAATAATGGATTGCATATTATCTTATAGTTTCAGTATTTTTGCCTTAGATGAACAGACTAGTTGATGCATCACCCTGGACCTGCCCATACTCTTAGTTTTTAACCATCTATTTTTCACCTTCCTACTCTTCCTCAGTAAGATAATGGCTACCCTGAACAAGAATTTTATGCGCAGTGTCTTCCCAGTAGTAAAAAGGCTCTACAAAAAGCCTATAAATCTTGAACCAATCAAACAGACCAGATTCTCTCCAGTGCCAGCTCTCTTCCACGTGGCAAGGAGCTGCAAGAACTTAGTGTGGACACTGAGACTCTGGCCCTGCAGCAGGCTAGGCTGTTGTAGAAAACTAAAATATTTCCAGTTTGAATCAGACTTAGAGATTTACTACTGACAAAAGGGCTGAGATAATAGCAAGGATCTATTCCAACAAATATTAGATAACAGTGTATTATAATAAGCATAAATTAGGTTCCATTATATCCTGTATACTGTAATCTATATTAAATATATGATATTAATTTAAGAGAAGTTAAATTACGTATTAGTGCAAAGATGTTGTCAACTTGCTTTTACTTCGTTTTAATTCCTTCCTTCCACATCCTTTTTAGAGCCTTTTATCATCTGACAACAGTAGATATTTTATAAACTTTACAGTCTTTTTTTTATAGGATTGCACAGATGTGGAGTAATTTTGCTATGCTGATCCTCCCACTAATCTGTTAATAACCTTTTCTCTCATAAAAATGCCAGTTCTGCATGACTGAATCAGAGGATACTTATAGAAAAGTATTGATGTTTGAGAACTTCTTGTCTCTTTCCAATTATTTTTCATATAACCAACTTGAGAAAGACAATAAGAAATCTTGAGGGAAGGTCAGAAAAGGGAAAAGTGAAAGGTGAAAGAGAAGGATGTTAGTAAAATGAACAATAAATTGTTTTCTTAGGTCACAAGGCTGTCTAGATGTGCCGTGTTATGGCAATTGAATAAAATTGCTTAAATAATTGTTTTCAACTGCTAAAAATATTTGGAAATACTTTGAAATTCATCTATTTTGCAATATTAAACCTACTATTCTACAGTGTTGAAAGAATAACAGATGAGGAAACAGCTCAAGATTGGCTGCTAGTCTGAAAGCACTGCATTACTGTTTTCATACTACAGAGCGAACTTCAAAGAAAACATGTAGTAGATAAAATCTAGCTTACCATTTTGCACTACAAAATGTCCATACAAAGACTGATCTTAATAGAACACTATGTAGTGATTGTGGGGATTAAATAATCTCCTTCTAGGCTGATGAACTTCATCATCTAGCATAATGGGGAATGGAAAGGTACACAGGTCCAACAAATTACCTCAACGCAGCTATGAAATTCCAGACATGCATAGGCTCCAAATGGCCTTCATAATGCCAAGTTCAATGTCTTAGGGATGATCCCACTTCCTCCTGATAAAACAGCATAAACCTCTTCACTGTATCACAATGCAAAAGCAAAGGTTCATGTAAATGAAGGTTAGATTTGATGATCTTGGAGATCTTTTCCTACCTTAATGGTTCTATGATTAAATGAGACTTGCATGTGCTGTAAGGCATTTCATGTAAAGCAAAAGAAGCTCTCTCGGTTCTAATCTGCCCTTCTCACTCTCTAGTAATTGACTGAAGCAGTGAAGTTAGTTCTGAGTTAAAGCCAAGAAAAAGCTGTGCTGTAATTATTTATGAGTGCTGGTGGTACACTGGCAGTGTGCTGCTCATAACCAGTTTGTACAAGAAGTTGGACATTTCCCAAAATATTTTTTCCCTGTCTTCTGATTGACCTCAGTGTCAGCTGTTGAGTGCAATTATTTCAAAGGTCCACAAGACTAACAAGTACCTGTCCACAGCAAATACAGCAAGTTACAATAGTAATTTCTATTGTTTCACTATGCTTAATATTGAATGTCACAAATGCCAGGAGCTAAAGCAAAGTATAAGTTCCCTGAATGCTCATGTTTGCACGCTACTAGATACAAATTACATATATGGGTTTTTTCCAACAGGTTTTTTTTCAGGTCTGTTTGTCCTTCTTTTCTGAAGTACAAGGTCTTTAATCTGAAGCTTTCCTCATACAGATGTAGTGGTATTAAAAAAAAAAATACCATGTCAAATCATGATACACTGTCAGAAAAATGGCAAAGTAGAAGCAAGCTGATCATAGCTTTTTCATGATTTTATCTGGAATAACTTGCTTCCTCCAACACCCACATAAGCAGTGTTTAAGGAGTTGTCTAACCACATATTTTTGCTCCACATCTGTCAACTAAGAGTAGAGATCTGTTTGCACAGTGTAGCACTCTGGAATACTACGATACTTCCACAGGTATTTCTGGCTTATAAAGCAATAAATGCGTTACCTTGAGGCTGTGGTATGTTCATCTGTATGTTACAGTTGTAACACTCTTCATAATTTATAAGTTATATAACGTACTTCAAATGTCAAATCATAGAATTTCAAAACAAAAAGGCACTTCTAATCATTCATATAAGCAAACACATACAGCTTTGAATCTTTCACATCATAACAATTTGCCACAGTCAAAGAGCACATCAGGTTTATTTTATACCCCTCAAAAGTGTGCATCTTCTTCCATACAGCTACAGAATCACAGTCACAAAATCATTCCACTTGGAAAGAACCTCAGGAGGTCTCTAATCTAACCTCCTGCTCCATGCAGACTCAGCTATTAAATCAGACCAGGTTGTTTAGATTGCTTTGCTATTCTGGTCTTGAAGACCTCCAAGAACAGAGTCTGCCCAACCCCACTGTGCAGCCTGAATCACAAACAAAGAAATTTTTCCTTACATACTCCCAGCCAGAAGCTGCCCTGTTTCAATTCATTACCAGCAGCTTTTATTCTGCTGTGAACCTCTTCCATAAAGAGCCTGGCTCCCTCTTGTCAACCTCCTCTTGCACAGGAAAGCTGCTGTGAACTCTCATGGAAACCTTGTGCATTCTGGGTTAAAACAGACCACCTCCCTCAGCCTTCCTTCCTAAGGCAACTGCTGCAGGCCAAAAGTGCCCCGAGGGCACAGCTTGTCATTCACACACTTACTGGAAACCTGATGGTGCTGATTTTCAAGTTGGGAGTGGGCATTTGTCTAGTTCTGTCAGGGAAGGCCAATCAGTAAATATCCTGGGAATTGATATGCCAGACTAAGTCCAGCAGAAAACACAACTGAAACATCTCTGTAATGTCTAAGAGCCTAATGGAAATGGCCTCAAGTTGCACCAGGGGAAGTTTAAATTAGGCATTAGGAAAAATTTCTTCACAGAAGGAGTTGTCAGACACTGGAGCAGACTGCCCAGGAATGTGATGGAGTCACCATCCCTGGAACTGTTCAAATAAATATGTGCATATGGGCACTGAAGGGCATGGCTTATTGTTGAACAGAGGTGACACTAGGTTGATGGCTGACCTTGATAATCTTAGAGGTCTTTTCCAAATTTAACAATCTGATGATTCTATAATTGTCATGAGAACTGCTGAGATGTAGTAGATGCAAAATCAAATGCTTTATGTCTGATTGATATGTGTTCAGTTAGTGGTTTAAGTAAAAAAATCTCCAATGGGATAAGAAATGACTAAAGTAGGAGTTCATCTGGCCTGGGAATTCTGCTTCACTTTAGGTTTCATATATTTAAAAACACCAAAACACAAAACAAGAAAAATCTTTTTTCTATGAGACAAAAATAGAACTCCTAATTTTATCAGCTGCTCTGTATTTGTTGCAATGAAGTTTTATTTGAATTACTGAAAGATTGTCAAGTCCTGTATTTGTTGTTACTACTGTTTTAGAACCTACTTAGATATTATGAAGCTTCAACTGAAAAAGGAGCTCTAATTCAGCACTTGGAGTTCACAATTAACTGGTTATCAGTCACCGCTTACCAGTTCTGGTTTATAGAGACAAGATATTTTTAGCAATACAAAGCTCAAAATACATATTCATTTATATCAGCTACTGCTTCCATCACTAGGGAAATGAACATAGTTTCCCATTCACATGTTACGGCTTTAGGATCACATGATTAAGACTGAGCACTCATATTAGTACTTTGCTGGGTTGAGAACAAAATACCCAGCATTCATAGGAAGAACCACTTCAGTTCCTGGTTACAGGAACTGTTGTTACAGGCACAGAGCCTTCTTTTCTGTAGAGTCTCCTTTTCACAGATAGTATGCAGGAAATCCACAGGTCTTTTCTGAAGCTGCAAGACAGTTTACAAAAATTATGGAAAGGCAGAGCAGAAGGTCAGTGAATGTCTTTTTTACCACTATCACCTATACTATAATTCTGGTTTAAAAAGTGATCCTGTCTTACATAACCCAAGACAGATCCTTATCTCTGATCTTTGAGAAGGAGAAGGATAGGGTTGCTATTGACTTTAAAAAGAGCTGTTTTCTGTAATGTTGTGGTGGCATCTGTTAGGTTCTCCATCTCACTCCCTGAACGATTTCTTTTCTCTATTCACTTTACTGAGTGGACTGAGAGGACTCTGAAGGACTAATGCTCCAGCTTAGGCATCTGAGAGAGATGCTCAGATTTAAACAGGGAAAAACACCTCAATTTTGTTCAGGGGGTCTTCAAACACACTAGAGACATAGGAAATTGAAGCAAATCTGGACATATTTAGGATGACTGTGAAACCCAAAGTTGTCTTAAGTTTTTAACTGTAACATTTTATGATAGAGATAAGCCATTGACCCAAGACCATTGTGTCATTCATATCTTGGCATGTGAGTTGATTCTTCAATTCTGGCTTAACGAGGTTCTGTATGTTATGTCACAACAGCTGAAGCCATTTTGAGTCAAAGAATGGACAGTAGTAGCTTCAGAAATTGATTTGTCATGGTGCCATGACATTTGGATGGTGCCAAAATTAATAGCTTTCTGGAGGAACCAGGATAATACCCATCTGCCACAGAGGGAACTTACTGTAAGTATCCCCCAAACAGAAATGCTCCCATGAAGAGCTGATGCAAAGAAAATGCTCTTATCAAGAGGAATGAACTTGATCCAGATCCTTATTACTATTAATTAAGTTTCCAAGCTTCTTAAAGTCCAGCATTTGCTCAGCAAGTGAGAGGGTCAAAACCATATCCAAAATAAAGTGTATAATGTGCTCTTTCCATCTTGACAGAAATCTACACCAAGATTTAGACACCATACGTTTCTTTGTTCCTCCCACGAAAGCGACTTTTCCAGATGGTCCTGACTTCCTCTCTAAGTTGTTATTTAGGATTAATGGACACTTTTGAAGGAGCCTTTTTGGCAGGCAGGAACTTAAAAACTCAGAAGAATAAAACCTGCCTTTTTAAACTTCTATACTGTATGTTAATTTGCTTTGCTGTTATATATATTATTCTTTTGCAAAATAATAAGAGCAAATAATATTTACAGGTCAGCTTTTATATTCCAACAGCTTTTGACAACTAATAATGACTTTCACACCTAAAGGTAGGGAACAATCACAAAAGTATGTGACTGGAGCAAAGCTTCATAACTTTATAAGGTGAGAAGTGAACACTTTGAATTTTTATTTCATAGAGACAGAGCTTTCATTCTTATCACTAGTGGGCTTATTTTTCTATCATTTATTTAAATTATACATTAAATTCCTAACAGATTATAAAACCCTGGATGAAAGGTAAAACCTCAAGCCACATAAAGAAAAAGTAAAAAAAAGGTTATGAAATTATGCTTTCAAATAAAATGATTATTGGAAAAGTCATTTCTCTGCTTAATTTCCTTCATCACCAGTCTTCTTTCCCACCCCCTTCCTCATATTCCTTTCTTTCACTTCCTTTTCCAAAACAAACCTTTATGCAAAAATCATGTTACCTCTATAATAACTTGACCCTGTATTTATAAGAGTTTTAGGAATTTTCAGTGGGTGAAGAGCCAGATCCAAGACAGGTCCAATCCCTTAGGATCAAATGCTTTCATTCCGCTCAAGTACATGTATACAGACTGCCCAGCACCCCGTAAGTCCTCAAGCCTGAATATCCATCATCAGATACCCAGTAGTCACAAAGCAGTACCAAGAGTTACAACATTAGGTTTGAACTACATGAATTTCATGTGCTAATGAATGTAACCAACATCCTGCTAAAGGAATCTGCACCATATTCCCTACCTCCTCTGCACAAGACTCACGTAGCTTTGCTTGCATGACTTGTTTTAGTCAAACATATTTTATTCAGATTGCTCAGGATATAAATTACAGAAGACAGGTTTCATCTGATCAAATATTAGGAGCTGAAACACAGACACTACAGCTTTATAGCTAAGCCACCCAGACACAGTTAAAATAGATATTCAGAACTGATAACTGAACTGTGCCTTAAAATTGCTAATTCACTCCAGCATATAGGCATCCAAAGGAACTAGGTCACACTGTTGAAAGCAGAAGTCAGGTAAGATGAATCCCATGCACAGTGTACAGACCGAAAAAATACCTGGGCCACAGAAGTATTTCGCTTCCATCCCATTGTCATATTTTCATTCTTGCAGAGAGCAGGGACCAAGGAAAATATTTGGTTCAGAAGATCAATGTGAACTGTCAGCTACAGGAGCAGCTGTCAGAAATGCACATGGTAGCTCTTCAGGTACCATGTTAGTTCTCTGGCAACCTATCAAACAAATATCTTTTAAGGCTGCTATAAAGCACAGAGGCAATCCACACATATGTCTCCATCTTTCCCACTGTAAGAATAGTAGGCAACAGAAGATACTGTTAATATTTTTTCCTATAGCAAACTAATATAAAACTTAATGGTCCACAATAGGCAGCATTTTTTCACAGTTTGTAGGAGAAGCAGTCAAAGAATACAAGAGCTTCAAATGGGCTTTGGAAACAGCTAATTGTGGGCAATAAACCACAATAATGAAAAACAGAGCTTTGAAGCCAAGCTATTTTCAATACCTTGCTTTCAGAGGGAACAATAAAATGCATTTTGAGGAGACAATACACTTTCACATTTCTTATTCAGTAGATTTACACATTTTTCTGTGCTTCTGTCTAAAGTTTATGATTATTAGTTTAATTTCTTGTAAAACGGAAAAATTAAATTCCTATAGAATGTGGTATACCTTTGATCCACGACTCAGTTTTCCATCTGCTCTTTGGTGAAAACAGCCATGAAACATAGAATTATTGAAGTAGAACAAAACAATTACAATACTCCATTTTCTTTTTCTGAAACAGTTCTTTTTCTACCAGAGGCCTCTGTTTTTATTCATTAACATTTGAGACAGAGCCTAGTCTACAATGCCTCATCTTAATTTGGCCCGTCAGGCATTCAATCTCTGTCAAACTTAAACAATGGGGAATATAGAATTTATCTCCTAACATAATCTCCAGTGGAAAGAATTAATAAAGAAGGTGTGGAGGATATATTGACTCAGCTTTTCTGGGTTTGTGCCTGGAAGAGATCACTGAAAATTTCCCTTGACTATGGACATCACGATTTCACCTACCTGGACCAAACACCAAACTTGCACAATAAAGTCTACATCTATTTTTGCCTTCCATAACATTATCCAGCAGAGTCTTCCCACACAGAAGGACCAAGTTGACATTTTTAGATTTCTGTGGCTATTTTTAAAGTCTTATCTAGGCTTAAAATATGGTACATGTTATTTTTTGTAATTAAAGTCAGCATTTTTGCTGGATAGACTAAGCATAATCTCAGTAATTGAGACTGTTTGTTGTCTTACTTATTGAAAATATGTGAACCTTGAGCCATCCTTCACTGGATTAAGGCATCAATAGAGTGGAGTGTGTTTAGGTAAAATCTGTAACACAGTGTGATAAGAGGAAAAAAGGCAGCCTAACGTACTCCTGCTAAATGATGTGTATGCAATCACAGTTCAAATTTTATTTTCAGAAACACCGGGATAGATCCTGAAGCTAATGAATCATTATATTTTTTGACAAGATAAGTTCAGCTCTTCTGGTATCTGTGTATAGCATCAGTAAAATTAAAAAAAAAAAAAACAAAACAAAAAAACAAACAAAAAACCAACCAAACAAAAAAACCCCCACATCATTTCAGTATTTACAGGTCTTCTTTTTGTAACTTTTTTTTTTTTACTGTTTCATTTCTGTCCTATTTCTGTTCTGTTCTTTCAAAACAACAGGATTTTAGATACTCTGGCTTTGCTCAGAACAGTAGAACTTAGTATAAACTTAACAAATGTAACACAGCTGATGCTAGTAGAAACAAATGTCTCCTAAAGTAGTTTTCCATATTTATGTTGGAACAGATGTTTTACGTCTTTTTGTGTCCTTGGGCACTGGCCATTCCACAGGACTCTAACAGGAGATACAATAGGAACTGTGTGGCTAAAACACGTTTAGCTACAATTTGTTTAGCAAATGCATCTTCTTTCAGCTGGAATTACCACCAGTATCAGAAGAAAAAACAGGGAAATATTAATAATTTTTCTTCATTGTGCACAGTTGACCAGAAATGCAAATAAAATGTTAAAATTGTCCTATGAATATGCTGCAAAAATGAAGTTATATTAGAACTTTATCTCTTGTGACCATATATTGCTTGTCATAGCTGTGCAAAATAGCTTTCTTCAGATAAAAAAAGGCATTTAAAAAAATGGTCTACTTTTTCAATTTTGTTTTTTGAAGCCAATATTTAGAAAAAGTTTCCTGGAAGTTCAATTTTTAGTGATTAGACTGACTTTCTGAAAAAGCATTAGAGCAGCAATATATGGTTGGAGATTACTTTGCTAGTAAGTGAAACATGTCTGAAAATGTCTTTGTTTTCTACTACATCACAGTTTATTAATTTAAACTAGGTAGACATAATAGCTTGCTTTGAACAATGGATTAAAGTAATTGCTTTGCTTCTATACTTTTATGTAAATCATAACACCACAGTTCTGTTGACCTCCAACAAACTCATAAGTCTTCAGCAATCATAAATGAAGTCTTTATTCTCAATCCCAGCTTCAATTTGAGTTGAAATCTGTATCATGAGTTTGTCTTCAATTCAGAGATTTCCTTTCTCAAACTCTTCCTTCATTTCTCTAATGTCCATATGTACAGTTACATAGCTTCATAACAGAATGTTTACTGGGTCAAAAACAAGGGAAAAGTCTCATTGTTCTAATTATGACATCCATCCCAAACCCTATTAGCAACAAATAATTGCATCCTAAATTGCACTGTTGGCAAGGAACATCCTGGTTTAAAACTCTCTTGACCTTTAATTTACAGAGCAAAGCATTTGTTATCAAGATTTCTGCCAATAAAAGTCTCTAAATTATACTTCTCTCTTGTTCCACTTGTTTAAAACTGAAGGGAAAGAGAAGTTATGAAGCTCAGATAGAAGATATAGAAATTGATAAAATCATTAGCAGTAGTTCTACCTTCTTTCCAGTTTAGACTGGAATGTAGCATAGCACAGCTTTTTACAAAAAAATCTGTGAGAATCCTGGACACACAAAGCAGGATAAAAAACCATCAGCAAAGAAATCTATAGGGTCATTTAGTTCATCTTCACATACTGAGACAAGATCAAGTGTACCAGCAGCTTTACTAATCTCACTTAAAGTCTTCCAGTAAAGGGCATTCCACAACATAGCTAAAAAGTCTGTGAGAAGCCACATAATCTATCACTCATGAAATGCTAAGAAAAAGCAATTGGCAAAAGGAATGAGCATTAATGTTCTTTGCCAAATATCTGTTTCACATTTATTATTTCTTCTTTATAGGACCTTCCCTTGTCCTTCATAGATGAATCTTTAACCATTAGTAGAAAGAAATTAATTCACAGGGCAAATAACAATTCTCTAGAGATTTGCAACTATGAAGTTAATTCAAAACAGTGCAATACAGAAGAGACTCTGGCATAAACAAGTCTTCCTTCAAGCAAAAGAAGGATTCAGAAAAAAGTGAATCCAGAATTCTAAACCAAAAGACCTGCTAACAGAACACTCCACGTTATTTATGCTCTTTTCAATTAAAACTATTAAAATATGAATTCATCTAAGATTCTGATTACTAACCCAGTTACTTTAATATGAATATAATCAAGAGACAAATTCTTTTGAGTGGAATTTTTGATTAAATATGATATGAAGGAGTACATTGCATCCTTTGGACTTTAATCAGCTCTAGCCTTCAAAATGTCAGATTAATAGAGAAACAAGATTAGGGTTTTTTAATTTGAATGTGATGAAAATAAACAGTGGTCTGCAAAACTATAAATACAACTGTGTAGAAAAACAATATCAGTAAACGTGTACCCCTTTCTCAGGTGGACTAACTTGTTTGAGTACTAGGACCTAACTTTTATCATACTTAGCTTCACAGTAAAGCAATTTTGGCACAGTTTCTAACTTGCTGAGTGGGGAGTTGCAGTCTGACTTGGCAGACAATGCTCCTGCCTTACATTGCCAGAGGTCCAGAGGTTGGAACTAGCTGCAGCTATGTGTGGGATATGTACACAGCAAGTCCGATCTCCAGATACAACCAGTCCCTTCTAATGAGTTCCATTCACTTCTGATTGCCAGCTGGCAGGTACACAGTCTTATTCGTGGGATTTAGCAAATTTGAAGGGCTACAGTCAACTCAGAACTTCAAAGATAGGTGAAATTTTGCTAGATGCAGTGGAAATATTCCCTGTTTTCTTTCTTGGGACACATATACAAAGGAGGTGAGAAAAGATCATCCGTGATTCCTGTGTACAGGAATTACAGAAAAGACATACTATGGGATGGAGTTACTATTACTGTAAAGCAATCCATGGAGCTGAGGCATTCTCAACAGTCTTGACACTCAACTAATTTTCATGGACTCTACACTCTCAGACTCAGAATAATTTAGGATCAAACAAACTTTAGGGGGCTTAAGGCAGGCAAAAGTGTGATAACTCATTTATTGAGAGCTCCAAAGTATTTCAACTTCCACATACTGCAGTCTAGCAACCCTAGATTAATTTTAACCCTAGGTTAATTTTACTTTGAAACAGCATAGGAGAATTTCTACAAGAAGTGACTGCATGTTTGCTGAGGAAGCAGTACCAAACAGCTAACCAGCAGCAACTGAAAGCATACAGCAGAGACCTAGTGCACCTCATCTCTAGTGAAAGATGTCCCAGTCAAAGGTTTTAACCTATTCTGGAATGAACTTTCTCAATCCAGTTTTGTCTGATGCTCCTTCTTGGAGTCTCAATCTGAATTGCCATAGAACCATAAAAATATAGAATACCAGTTTGGAAGGGACCTCAAGAATCACCTGGTCCACCTTCTTTGTCAAAAGCAGAGTCAAGAAAAAATGACCCAACACCCTGTCCACTGAATCTTAGGTGTCCAGCGTTGGGTAATCCATCACTTTTCTTTGCAGTTTTTTTCAATGGCTGACGTCATTGTGCAAAATATTCCTTCTGTGTCCAAATGGAATCTCCCTCAGAGTAACTTATTACCTCTCATCTTTTCCATGTAACTCCTTGTAAAAAGGGAGTCTCCATCTTTGTAGCCACTCTTTAAATGCTGGAACGTGGTGCTAAAGTCTCCCCTAAGTCTTCTTTTCTCAAGACTGAACAAAGCCAGAAGTCTCAGCCTTTCCTCATCTGGCAGGCTTCCCAGTCCTTTGATCATCTTTGTGCTGGACCCTCTCCAGCCTGTCCATGTCCTTTTTGTGCAGTGGGGACCAAAACACAACCTTCCAGGTGCAAATATTTTGTCTTGGATAAAATCCCAAATGACTGGATTTTTTTTCTTGACTGGAAAATTAGGTTTGCACAGTATTTAAGGTGACAGAGAACCATCTTTTTGTACATCAATCCATCATCAAACTATATAAGAGATCAAACTGCAGACACAGTTGCCTTAGGACAACTATACTGATTTGGAACTGTGGAGAATTCCATAAACCAGTAACAGAAAGCTTTTCTGAAAACTGACTAATCAGATATTTTGATCCAGGATGATCATTGGAATACGATTCAGAAGGAACCGTTAAGACCATCAGCAGGACAATTATTTAAGGAGGTGTCACACTTCTTACGAAGGACAAAGCCAGTCAGGAAGAGGACACAGCAGCACTCATCTTGCATCCATCTGAATCTCCCCTCACTAATGACATATCACCAATGCAACTGTTGGTCAGGAAGAAAATTATTCTCTCTTATCAGAGAAAAGAGCTTTCTGAGGAATAATCTACCTATTTTGTTACACAGACAGAAGAACCTAGAGCAGATCAAGATCAACAGGAGAAGGTCATTAAGAATGAGGATGATAGAATGCAACTGAGTTGGAGGCAGAAGAAAAAGAAACTAGGAGCTACATTCTTTTTTTTTTTTACTTGGGGGTAAGACTGGAGGAAGTAGAAGGACATTCTGGATTGAAAGTTCGTTTTAGGAAAACCTCACCAAATTGCTTCAATTCCAGTATGCTGAACCAGCCTTCAAAAGAAGCCTCTTTGGACATCTGATAATCAAAGTAGGGGTAGAAAAACTGAAAGCCTGAACAGACAATGAATCAGTATTTCTGAACCTAATTAATACATGCATCACTAACTTAAAAAGGAATTATTCACATTTTATTGTAGAACTTACCAAGATGATAACAAAAGTATTTCATGCCTTCTATTCAACCACTATCTATGCTTTAGTCTATTCTTTAAAATAGAATGCTTAGTTATATGCAATAATTCAAATGTGAAATTCGGTGATTTCTGAAACCCTAAGTACAGAAAACCCACCTGTCAAATGAAAATAAATGATCCTGTCTCAGACCTAGTGTTAACACTGTGAGTATTCAAAGCACCAAATACCTGCTAAGTTTCTTTATACTCCTAAAGACAACCAGAGATATAAAAAAAGTAATGAAAGTTGTTTCATTCAATTTTTCTGATGGGCTCATTTCAAATGGGAACTCTGATATTCCCAGGAAAATGATATTATTAAGGAGACTATATCAGTTTTTCACAGTCCTGTCTTGGAAGCTGACTCAGGTGCCTGAACTGTTAAGGTAAAGTACAAAAAGTTTGTCATAACCAAGCACTAGATTCAAACAAATACATCTTACCTGGTCTCAAATAAAACACCCTTACCCAAGGTATCACAGAACAAAGGTTAGGGACAGAAATGTATCAGTTCCCAGACATTTGCATTTAAAAGACTGCTGTTAAGAAAATGGAACATTATGTGTTATAAAATCATCACATAATGAAAGCAATAACAGTGAGTTATGGGTTTGGCACTGATCCACTGAGGTTTCCAGATGCTTTGCAAAATGTACAAACCTACAGTCTGTACTCAGTTACAAAGCTTCAGTTACTTTGGTGGGGTTATGCCAGGCTGGCACAGCAACAGCTGAATGCAGGCTCAGACCTCATTTGCAACAATAAAATAAAAATCATAAAATGCAAAACATAAAAAACAGCTTAAGGAAAAAAAAATCTAAGTGTATTATGGAGTGCAGTAAGCTGCTTCATATTGTCAACATAAAGTATGCAATATATCTGAAAAGAAATACATGAATATAAGTATAATAAAGAGAATAAACTTTCCCTTCTTTTGGGAAGGGAAGAATTTCATGCAGTTAATGTTGCATTCTCTGCTGGACAATTCAAGACCCTGCGTCTCACAGTCTGAATTTGCTTTCAGGTTGTTTTGAATATGTGTTAGTCATCACATATTTTTTAAAAGACTTCTGAATACTTATTATTAGTTTTGAAAATGCATCCTAGTCATGTGTACAAATCTTGAAATGTGTGGCCAAAGCTGTGTGCACAGTTGAAATCAGTATGTGCAAAAGTGAAAAAGCATCTTTAGTTCTGCTTTTCAAAGCAGAACTAAAGATGGTTGGGGTTCTGTGAACCAGGCACCTTCTCATCCGTTGGCAAAAATTCCTTAAAAAAAAAAGTTTAAAAAAGTATCATTTTATCCTTACTACTGCAAGTTAAGAGCTGCTAATAGTGAGACATAATGCAAGTTTCTCCCACTGTGATCTACAATGTTTCTTTTTGCTGTTTATATGATGCTTTTAATAGGGATGTCCTCTTCTGAAAGGTTTTTTGCCGGATAGCATTGCTTATCACACTAGCTGCACGTAAGTGTTAGCAATACTGGGAATTGCAATTTATAAAAGCTTACAGTGCTCTTTCTCTATCACAAGATAGAGTCTTAGCACCCTGCCAAAAACTGTGGAGAAGCCTTCCCTGGGGCTCAGGCAAAAGGAAACAGAATGCTTCCTGCTTAGCATTTTCTACACCATCCAGAAAACTGGACAGCTAATGTATCTGCTTAGCGAAGAATTCACAGACCATGTCCTTACATCCTGGATATCAAAGTCCTGTTCACCAATATCATCTAAAGTGCTCATTGATTTGGTGCAATATTTAAGAGGGCTTAACCCTGTTTGCAACAGCGGAAAAGGCTATCATTGCAGGGGGTCACTGTATTCTGGGTTTCACCACCTGTTCTAGGTGACCTTACAGTCTTTTGTACTCATCTTCCAATTCTTCTTGGACTGCAATCCAATCTGCTTGGATAATTGCAAACAAATATCCAATCTATTTTCAAGCTTAACAATTTTCCTGACATCTACTTTCCCCTTGCAGCTGGGGAACTGGAAGGTTTGTGAGAATGGAACCTGTGTGTGAATTTTCTCAGTGACTGAGCTGACAAATGTTGTACCTCATCCACAAGGGAGGGCGGGTGACTGGGAGAATCGGCTCATGCAGAGCAAATTTTAACCTCATTCTCTTCAATCTACATACATGCTCAGCAGAATTCTCAAAGGAAACAAGAAAAGTGAGAAAGTTGAAAAAAAAAAGGGGAGGGAGAAAGAAAGGGGAAAATTTAAGACCTATAAAATTTCATATAGGAGAAACAAAGTACCATAACCTTGTACTGGTATTATTTTGCTACTCTTGCTCTAAACACAAGCCTTAGTTTCTCCAACCCTCTGTAGCAGTCAAAATATTACAGTGGAAGACTGAATACACAACTGAATAGGGAGCAGAGGTGGCAGAGGTTATCACAAACAAGAAACTTTGAATACCAGAAATGAAATAACAGAGTAAGCGTGCGTGCCACGGACTGAGAGCTGCTGCTATAGATTCTGTAATCACATGCGTATTCTGTTGAGTGGATTTACTGCTTGTAGAGATAATTGTAGTACTTTCCTTTGGTCACTGTAACCCATCTATATTATTTTGATTTCAGGGTTACTAAAACACAAATAAATTCTTTAGTCATGTATTCCTGCCATTTGTTTAGTGGTATACAGTATGCATACTGCAGAGCCTTGTCTTGTAGAGCCACATGAAGGGACTCTGCTCATGACTGGCCCTGCCTATAACTTTCATCTAATTCATTTTCATTTCACTTAGATTTAAAGCTTTCAGCCATAAGATTTGAATTTTAGCTTAAAAAAAAAACCCAGCAAACCAACACAACTCCTCTAAATTGTTCCACACTGTTTTAAGAATGGAAAAGTCATATCCTACGATTTTAATGTGAAGATTAACACACAGTCCTGCATGGTGCATCTCCACATTTTTTATGTTTTTCTATGATCAAGTGCAAATACAGAAGTCTTCTTGCATTTTTTTCTCATACTCTATTATGGGATGTCCAAATCTTCATGAAGACCTCAGTTTAGCCTCTGCTGTCATTGCACAACAGCTAGAAGATTCCAGGTGTTGTGTTTACTCCTAAGTTGGACTTGTCAACTCATTCAGTGAAAAGAATACAAAGATTTGGCAAAGGGAAAACTTTATGTATTTAACTACAAACATGAAGAAACAGTAAGAGGAGTGGTTGATCTGATAGTAAACATTAGTATCTTGCAGATTCCTGACAAATGAAAGCTCTGTGTTTAATGAATTTAGGAAAGGAAGAACATAAAATCATATTGTGCAAAACACATAATGTGCACAGCGTAATACTTCAGTGCATTTTACTATTAAAAATAAAAAATGCTTCAGTTTTTCTTGATCAGGTAAAGTGTTCTTTGTATATACTTTTTTAGTCTTGAGTAAACCAGCTACAGAATACTTGAAAGTATTTGCTTTAATACTGCTGATAAAATGTTTTTATCGAGAAATTTTAAAGGGATATGCAAGGAACTTACAGCCAGTTGAGTACTTCATTACTCTGTTCATAAATGAGTGGAAAATGGGAAACTTGAGGTCTGAAGAGCTACCAGAGTATGATGCTCACAAGATAAAAAATCAGTCACTCCAACATGAGACATACAATTAAATTTTCTCCCTCTCCTTTGATTACTTCCCCTACTTGCCAAGGCTCTGGCTCAATGGGAATTGAGATACAAATTCTAAATCCACTTGAGGATTTCCAAAATTGCATGTGTTTTGTCTGTTTTCCCCCCCAAATTTGATCAAACTCCATTATATTACCAGATGAGGAAGACAAGTATTTTTCATTTTCATGGTTTTTCATTTTGAAAGGGACATTGATAGTGGACCTAACAGGTGCTTTTCCACAAACATGCCCAAACAAAATAACTAAATGTTACTGATGGACACATAAACAGGAAAAAAGATAGAAAGAAAAAAGAAGGAATAAGAGGCTATAATATTTCTTTGTTAGTTCTGATTATTCTAGCAAATTATGTTCCACCAATTTGTAAAAACTTCAGGAAATCCCACTGAAAAACTAGTTCAGAAGACAGTATCCAAGCCCCATATGTATAAGAAAATTCTTGATACTTATCAACTCTGTGTAATCAATGAATATGCTTCTCTGAATTAATAATGTGATAATTCACATAAAAAATTAAACAGATCATTTATTTTTTTCATATCTAACAAACAGTGTCATTTTTCATAGATATCAAAGCATGTCATTGTGCAAAAGAGCAAAAAGACTGTAGAAGACAAAATTCAGGAGCATTGATAAATACTACAAATATATTTCTAGTTTAGGAATAAATACGTAATGACTGTTCTGGACAAATGTGAACATGGATACAACTATACACATTTCAGACCTAATAAATATAGCTTAAGACTTTGGGCCTGAAAAGATGGAGACATGGCATTATTCAGAACAAGATATATCACTGACTTCAGTGGAAATGTCCAGTGTGGGAATTTAAGTGTACACCAAGTGCACACCACTTTGCAGAAAAATGCACTAGATCTTCATGTTTTCCCTCTGAAACCTGATCAGTCCATGGGGATTAGAGGTCCCTGAAGTATTTTCTGTCTTTTGCTGTTACCGTATTGTTGTTTAGTTCCTGCATTCTATTAGTGTTCCCTTTTGTCTAGAATTTACTTGGCAGCTCTTAGAGATTTGTTACTATCATAACCAATTTCCAACACATCCACACTCTCTCACAATAAAATTCTGAAATGTTAAACATCTGTTTTATAAAAGCCTCCTGAAAGTACCACTAAATTAAAATTGTGCAACTTTTCTGTCAAGCATTTCATCTCTTGAGAAAGATATTATGGCATATTGCACAATAAGTTTGCTTAGGAAAGTTTTTATTTTGATTAAAAGAGGACAATCCCTCAAGAAGCTTTTTTCCAATTTTTTAAAAAATTTATATCTGTAGCTCAATAGTATGAAAAACACTAGGCTGTTGGATCAGGAAAGGTATAGCACAATTGGGACAGTTATCTGGAATATCAGTAGAGTTTTTGAGTTGTGACAACATAAATCATAGAAAAAAATTCATAAAGCAACAAGAGGTCATGGAAATTACCTTACCCTATCAGGTGACCAGCCAGCAACATTCAGGGTATTTAGGTAAAACACAGGTATCTAAGGTCACTTTGATGCATTAATGTGTAAAAAAGGATTTTGAACATACTGAGCACCTGGCAGTGCTCAGTATTGGCAGATATGCCAACTGACAGGTGAATTGGCAGGTGTGCACAGTCCTAGTTTCTTTAGGATCAGAAGCTTGAAGGAAGATGTGATACCAAGCTTCTGATGTGATAAAAAGTGAATATTTTGGCCATTGATACCTGCTCCCTTTCTCTTTGTATCCCTTCCAGATGGCAGTTCCTAGGAGGTTCCCTGATCCTTTTTTAAAGCAATTTTATTGCTAGAGATCCAATAGTTGGTAACTTCCCTGCTGAAGCTTTTTCTTTCCTTGGAGGAACATAAACTAAGAGATTAGAGTGACTGGAAACATTCCCCAGCCCTTCTCCCCGCAGAGCCTGGTATGGCCAGGAAAAGGCTTGTGC
This sequence comes from Acrocephalus scirpaceus scirpaceus, assembly GCA_910950805.1. Taxonomy (NCBI): domain Eukaryota; kingdom Metazoa; phylum Chordata; class Aves; order Passeriformes; family Sylviidae; genus Acrocephalus; species Acrocephalus scirpaceus. The sequence continues at coordinate 22,756,045 of OU383777.1, forward strand.
ATTTGTACTCCACTGAGGTCAATAAAGAGAAAGCTGACTGAGGGGTAGGAACTACCTTGAGATATCAGGATAGCCATCTATTTAAACGCTTTTGTGTTCTTCTAAGGTTTGGGGTTTTTTTTCACTGTTGTATGTGCCATCCATGAAGAAAATATATCCGCATAGGGAATGTCTGAAGGAAGAAGAAAATAATGCTAAATCCCTAAAACACAGGAGCAATGATTCCATAGGAAAACACAGGCACTATTTTTATTACAATCTATTAGTGACATGGTCTGAAAATGTTGCAGCTGTCCCAAGGTATTTTATGAATCAAGGCATCCTACAGTACTGTAGTGGTTTTGCATGGCAAGCTTTTAGTATTGGGGGGAGCTACAGGGTGGTTCATGTGAGAAACTGCCAGAAGGTTCCTCCATGTCCAACAGAGCCAATGACAGCCACATCCAAGATGGACCAGCCACTGGTCAAGACTGAACAAATCAAAGATTGTGGTAGTGCCTCTGGTATAAGAGAGAAAATAATATAAAATATTTATTGTGCAGAAGTAATTTTGGCCAGAGAAGAGAGGAGTGAGATGGGCAACTGTGCAGACACCAAAGTCAGTGGAGAAGGAGGGAGAGGAGTTGCCCCAGGTGCTATAGCAGAGATTCCCATGCAAAACATGGCACAGACCATGGTGTGACAAGCTGTGCCCCTGCAGACTATAGAGGTCCATGGTGGAGCAGAGATCCATCCACAGCCCATGGAGGAACCCCATGCTGGAGCAGGTGGATGCCTAAGAGGAGACTGTGAAACTCTGGGAAGCCTGTGCTGGAGCAGGCTCCTGGCAGGGACCTGAGAACCTGTGGAGAGGAGTCCATGCTGGAGTAGGTTTGTTGGCAGGACTTGTGATTCCATAGGGGACCCACACTGGACCAGTCTGCTCCAGAAGGACTGCACCCTGTGAAAAGGGACACATGCCAGAGCAGTTCATGAAAAACTGCAGTCTGGGGAACGACTGACAATGGAGAGGTTCTTCTGTGGGAGAGATGTCATGCTGGAGCAGCAGTAAGGACTCATCTCCCTGAAGAGGAAGCAGCAACAGAAACAACATGTGATGAACTGGCCATAACCCCCATTCCCCATCTCCCTGCACCACTGGTGGGGAGGAGGTAGAGAATCAAGAACAAAGTTAAGCCCAGGGAAAGAGGGAAGGGTGGGAAGAAATGTGTTTTTAAGGTTTGTTTTACTTTTCATTATCCTACTCTGATTTTGATTGGTAGTAAATTCAAGCAATTTCCCTAAGTCAAGTTTGTTTTGCCCACGACAGTTATCAGTGAGTGACCTCTCCCCGACCTTATCTTGACACACAAGCCTTTCATCATATTTTTTCTCCCCTGCCAAAATGAGGAGGGGAGTGATAGAGTGGCTTTGGTGGGCCTGGGTCAAGCCTGGGTCAACCCACCACAATGACATATAAGGAGCAAACATAAATAAAAGAAACAATTCTAATGGAAAAATAGACAGTTTCTTACACCTGAAACAGAGATACAGGCTTCATTCAGAAACTCTCAAACCATAGACTCATAGATTGTCCAGAGCTAGAAGAGACACTTAAGGATCATCAAGTTCAGCTACTAGCCCTGCATGGGACAGCCCCAAGAGTCACACTCTGTGTCTGAGAGCATTGTCCAAACACTTCCTGAATTCTGTCCAGCTGGTGCTGTGACCACTTCCCTGGAAAGCCTGTTCCAGTGCCCAAACACCCTCTGGATGAAAAGCCTTTTCCTAATATCTAGCCCAAATCTTGTCTGACACAGCTTCAGGCTATTAAAGTAAAAATGGCCAGAACACTGGCCAAAGGTTAAGTGAATTACACATAATCACAGACCTTTTAAAAAAATGCCCTAGAGAAGACAGCATCTCTTTGGCAGGCACAACACTGTGTAAGTGAAGATAGCTTTGTTCTGCAATGACTTCCAGAAGAAATTTTCCCTTTTTAATGGGGTCGGACAGAGGAGGCAATGCCTTCCTTAGGGACAAAGGAATAACAGAATGACAGGCTGAGACAACAGTCCACCTGTACCACATATTACTCAAATTCTTTAGTGAAGTCCAGAGGACTTCTGCATATGGTGGCTCATTGTCATGGCTGTTTCACTTTTCATGCCATGCTCAGACATTAAGCCACTCACAACTGCTCCTTCTTAAATAAACTCCAGAAGCCTTTGATCTGTTTTCTACAAGGCTTCCCAGCAGATATTGGCATCTACTTTATTTTTCAGACAACACCAATGGAATGAGATTTATGAATAACTTCTGTCCTCTGAAGCAGTCTGGTTGCAAACAGCTGAATACATGCCACTCAATGGAAGACTTATTATCAGCAGCAGAAGTTTGTTTCCTTCCTAAAACTTCTACATTTTTCAAGGTGAGAACTACTGCCAGTATGGCCAACACATGAAGATTGACTGTTTTACACTGAAGATCCAACTGTGGTTGACGCTTATTTGGAAAATTTGTAACCAGCATAATGTGCAAGGCATCTTCAGGTGATGCTTGAACTGGAATTTTAATATTTATGCATTTTATTACAAAGTACAGGCATTAGCTTCAGAGCATCAGGTATCTGAGTTTGCATTATCAGTTACAAAAACATAAAAACACTGGGAGAAATGTCTCAGGTTCCAAAATGAATTGCTGCAGCACTCAATACTGCCAGTAGCATATTACTGTGTTTCATACATGTAAAGGAACAGTCTGATATAACTGGAAAATATGCTTGATTCAACACAATTAAATGAGAAACAGAACTATGTTTAATCATAACTATATGAACAAAAATCTAAATAAGTAAATATACCAAAAGTATTGCAAAATAGACCACAATAACTCTTTATAAAGAAGTCTAATATTGCAAAACCTAGGAATCCAAAGATAGCATGAGAGGAATGGTTTTTTTCCTCCTTTGAAATACAGTGAAATATGCTCCCAGCCAATGTTTCTCAGCAAATAGGCTGTCTTTAGCAAAAGGGCAAGGACTAATTTCAAAAGTGGTAGTATATATAAAAGTAGGTAAATGACCTTCAAGACTCTATTTAAAGTTCAAGCTTTTTTTCTTCCAGTAACTAGTCAGACCCTAGGTCACCCTTACTGAGGTACTCATGTATTCCATTCTGTTTTCTGCAATGCATCCCATCTTTTCTCTATGAATTTAGTTTTTACTGGTCACCATTTTCATTGCAACATTCTGCAAATAATTTAGGCAGATTATTACAAATTTTTATATTTATTTCAATTTGACCAAATGAAAATAGATTACTGGGTAAGATTTTCATTCATAATCCTTACATTAATAAGCATCTGTAGAAGCTCGAGCTTCATATCCTAAAGGCAACAAGACTGTACTTGATGCTGACCTGACTGCAGCTACTCTGATGTGATTGATTTAAATCTTTCCCTTGTTTATACCTACACACTCTAGCCTTGAACAAAATCAGAATTACTGTCCACCAGTGTTCCACACTCTTTTATGCTGCATTATGTTTAGTAAACACCTAACTTGACAACATTCATCAAACAGGCAGTTCATTTTATTTGTGCAGCTAAATAAAATAGATTGAAAGCACACACACACACAAGGATTAAATGGCCTAAATTCCAGATGGCTTGCTTGCTCCATAAAGTAACAGTATCTGCTGAGATGATCATAGTACTGTAGTTCTTTCTCCTTACCAAATACATGCAGTAGGAAGTTTTCCTCTGCTCTTTTGTCATCTTCTTTGCTGCTCTCTTATTTCATGACCTCTGAGTTAATCCTTCTATTCTTCCTATTAGCCAGTTTAAGCAGGCAAACTTCAAACAGACTAGTGATGGGTCACAAGGTTTAATGGGCATGTAGATAATCATCTAAATTACATTTCTGTAGCTGATGGGCCAGACAGGCTTAGAGAGTAACTTTACCAGCTTTCACTGTTAATCAGCAAGGATTGTGTGTCTCAGTATGTATCTGCCTTTGCCTGCGTCCCTGAGGGCCTGGGTCATACTGACTGATTAACAAAGGCAGCTGCATTAGCTTTCTTCTCCTGAAAAGTGTGGCATGGAGGCCCAAATGACTTGAAAGGCAAATGTGACCACAGCTTAAACACCAAGCACTCTCTTCTCATCACTGTGGAATTGCTGGCCCTCCTCTTGCAGGTTATGATACTCAGCATAACAGTTGTTGCCAATTTCATGATCTGTTAACACTTAGGAAGCCTTATGCTGAAGGCTCTTCTTTCACATCTATTGTGGTATCATCAAGGGGAAAATTCAACAGGCTATTTCACATTTTCAGATGAATTTGATAGCAGTGTATGAGGTGAACTGAAAAGAATATACCAATTGAACTGTCAATAATGAATGCCCTAGATTTCAGCTTTGAAACATAAACTGTAGAGTGCCAGGTAAAGAGAATAACAGTTCTGTAGGATACAGAGATTTTACAGCTTCAGAAATAGCAATGGATCTGTACTGTGAAACAGATTTTCTCAGCAATGAAAAGTGTATCAAATCTGAGTCTCTTCTTTATCATACATGGGTGTTTGTGTTTTATATAGGTGATTTTTTTTATACCTACCCTGATTCCAAAAGAAACAAGAGCAGTGGTGGATTGGCTTCCTGACTTTGGCAGAAGTTTGTCCTCCAGTGTTGGACTCATCTTGCATAGTAAATGCTTTTCAATGTCTCATTTTACTGCTCTTTATCAAATTGTTAAACAAACACAAAATCAGACCAATTAAACTATGATTATCCATGCAAGAAGCTTTTACCATCTTACTCAGGATCAATATAGCCTAAAACCATCAGTCTTTAGAACAGTAAAACCTTTTCCATACATTTATAGTTCTATACAGAAAGAATCTGACAAGCAAGTGAGGATTCTATTTTGATCATTCAATTAAGAACATTCTACAAGATGAAGAGACTGAGGAATAAAGTAAAATAATCTAAAACACTGACTTCCTTATTTGTCTCTTGAGCTTCAAGAAAAAAGTTGGATTCTGGGTTTCCTAGGTTTTTCTAGATGAAACTACAAAACATCTAGGTTTCTGTGACCTAGGTACAACTACTTCTGGCTGATGTTAGAGACATATATGAATTAAGCTAATTCTCCAGTCCATGAAGCATACAATTTCTCAAGCTTCTTAACAAGGGTGACCAAATTTCCCACTTTTATCACAGACAGGCCCAAAATTCAATTACTGGCCCATTTTGTGATAAAATCTTCAGGTTTCAGTTTTGTTTGAGGTATTCACTGAGATATGGAATTCTCCCATTTCCCATTTTTTGTGTGGTGGCCTGAGCAAGTTATTGACACCTGGAGCCACAGCATCCACAGTTCTTTCAAGGAGAACAAAAATGTTCAAACCTCTATACCAGATCATGAGACCCACAGCATGATTTTGGTCACATCCCATCTTCTTTATCAAAACAGCGCATAGGGAAAACAATCTGCATTTCAAATATACAGTGCGACCACATAGCTGGAAGAGGTGACACCCTTTATGCAGTGCAGCAATAAATCACTCTTCATTGTTCTATTCTGCCATTTGGCTGAATTGCAGAATTATCGTTTTTGCTTTTATTTTACCAAATCAGAATTTTATGACTGTCCCTGAAAGTCCAGACAAATTGCTATTAAGACTTTCGATGTCATTACTATTACTCATTAGACTTCCCTTTTTACCTTCATAACAACCTATACCCTCTACTTCACTTTACAGCTCTTCAATGCCAAAAAACCACCAATAATTTTCACTAGCATCAAAAGCTGAGATGATCAAAGACCAGCAATTATTTCTGGCGATGCAATAGGAGGTATACTCTTTTCTACAGACACATTTTTGCATCCTACACGTTAAGAAATAAGTCTAATTAGGTCAGATACAAATTACATGGAAGTCAAAGGGAGTCTTTTCCCTATTCAAAGGGCTTGAATTAGGAATATTTTTCTTTTACTGTTATGCACATCACAAAATTGGGCACAGAAGCTGCTACTAAATCCAAATGACAGCTGGAGAATCCCAGAACTGGGAGGGCTGAGGTGTACAACTATATAACTAAGGAACCTCATGTTTGTGTGCCTCAAACATGGCTCTAGACAGTTTTACCATACATCGCTCATGATGTGTCTAGAAGCATGACAGAAAGTCTTGCAGAGTGACAAGCTCCTGTACCAGAAACTGTGATATTCCATTTACATGTACCTGCAATGGCCTGTGTGCCATGTAGCACAAGCACCTTGTTTGTTCCTTGTACTCAAACCAGCTTGCACACAGCCAGCACAAACAGCCCTCTCACTCTCTTACCATATCAGCCTTTAATGAGTGCCGCCATTGACCAAAAAATGTAACCAAGGCACCAGAGAGCCCTGGTATATCACACAAAGCCGTTGAAGTTTAACCTTAACAATAACTTTTGTTTCAGTACAAACTGTAGTGATCATTTATAAAAATTCCACAGATTTACACTCAACGTATACTTTGTAAATACTTTGCCCATATGCCTGTACTGATTTGTCTGTGATTTATAAAGTGGCAGTCTGATCATGATTGTAATACTTTGTGTGCTGTCATACAGTGCAAGTTATTTCTAATTAATGAACTTTCTCTTCATGAATCAGACAGAGTTCAATACATTGACAGACTGCAAACACTGACACAGCTATTTACCCAAAACATAAGCTAAATATTTCAGTTCAGAAACTTTGGATGACCCTTCTTCTTCCCTACCCCCTTCAATTATTGTACTTTTAAACATCATTGGATTTTCTGGAGCTTGTAAAGGAGAACTGCTTAACTCAAACTTTCAAGTTTTCATACTTATGTGTTTTATTCAAAGACCTGTAAGGCTTTATGCTTTACTGAGCAGTTAATTTTTAAGTCCTAACTATTGTATAGTTAGAAATGGAAGCATTAAAAGATTATGGGCTTCACTCAATCTTCCTAATTTAGCCTAGTTAATGTCAGCAATTCAAATCCTGACCCAGCATGGTGATTGAGACAGCTGAGCTAGGTTCCCTGTGGAATCATGGAACAACAGCAGCTGGTAGAGAGAGACAGAGTCCTCAAGTGCATCATCTGTTCCTCTCCAGAGACCTCAGGTGACTTCACAAGGTAATATCATCAGTACAACACAGGGCATGACTCAAAAGAACCTGCCTCTGCCTGCCCAATGTCTGGCTCCAGCAGTGCCTTTCTGTAGGTAGAAGCACCCAGAAGGAAGCAACCCAACTAGTCAGGCTGGGCCAGGACCCCACAAACACTCCTTCTCTTGGCTGGCCCCAGATTGAGGTGATTTGAGCGTGTGGCTCCCTCTTTTCCCTAAAGGGCCATTAGTCTATCAACCTATTGCTCTCTGCCTGAACAGCACCACAATGCAGCAATGCATGGATAAATTACTAGGGCAGAGAGACGAAGCAAGAATAAGCACAAAAAAAAGTCTGTGATATGAGGAATCTTTTGTAAAAGTTACTACTACCAGTTCTCTAGCAAAATGTAAGTGATTCCAGTAATGTTGCTGGACCTGTATTATATTAAAACATCAAAAATAAGAGCAAAGAAGGACCATAACTGAAAATCTAAATATGTGGGATGATTTCCTGATAACTTAGCACAAACAAAAAAACACATAGCTGACAAAAATGATATAAAAATAGGTTTTCTGATAAACTCTTCCAGAGTACAGTGTTCTCCCAGGAGTAGAATTGCCTAGCCAGCATTTACTGTCATCTGTCTCCTTTCACAGCCACCCACAATGATTTGCTGCTATTATTTAAAAAGACATTTTAATCCTTTGATTAAAGGCAAGGAATCAGAAAAATCTGGATCTCTTCCAGTCTGTACTAACAGTCTGTCATGGGCTCAGAGATAGCAGTGTATCTACAGAATCTGCACCCACAGCACTGTATCTGCCTCAGTATCTCCCCATTCTGTAGCACCATAGGGAGCAGCCATTGTAAGGTTGAAATGTCCAGCCATACACCCCACTAGCACCAGTGGGATTTTGTTCACCAGCTGCAATCATACAGGTTACAATTTAACTTCCTGATATTTTTAGTCATGCAATTTTGAGTTTCTCCTTGGCTAGTTTATCAGCAGATCTTCATCTTCTCTATCTTTAATGTGTCATGCACACTCATGAGATGGTATCAGTAATTGCACGAAAGGGAAAAACGGCCTGAGCACACAAAACAATGGAATTGTTCTGTCAGGTCATTGAGGTTTATCTTTTATAAGTAATTTTTATCTTTTATAAGATAGTAATTTTCTACTTATGACATTTTACTGTGTCAGCACAGCATTTTATGTGGCAGCATAACAGCAAAATGACAATTCAAGGCAGGAGTATCTAGGAGAGTGGGATGTTTCTAGTAAGACTGTGCTAAATTGCAAACACATAAAAGAAGGAAAGAATGGTAGGAGATACTAAATTTTCCACTGCTGAGGTAGGAGGTACTACAACCAACTCAGTTCCATCAATAAACTCAGTGGTTCTGAAGAGTGGTATCACTCCTGACTTAAGAAGATCTTGTCCACAAAAGTGCCAGCCAAGGAAAAGGAACATTGGAAAAACTAAGGCTGAAAGCTGCCTATAAAATTCTCAGTCTTTAGGCCTAATTATTATGGCAACTTAAAACTTCTTCTGGCTAATGATTAAAAACTGAATCAGTTTGTTGGCGTCACTATTGGCTTAAAATTGTTGAATTGGTGAATCAGTATTCATATGGATTGTCTCAAAGCACTGGTGGCAATTTATCCATCAGTGATCCATGTAACACCATTTCCCAAGTCAATGCACTGTAATAATGACAAATGTAGCTGCTGCTACATGGAAACATCTGCTCTCTTCAGTCTCTCACTGAAACTTCTGGAAACATTTCCTGGAGGGTATCTGGTATTAATCTTTAATCACATGTAAAGCAGGAAACTTAAATACATAGAGAAGACTAAGCACAACAAGTATAAAATCAGGAGTGTAAGCAAAATACTGTAAACTGCAAGACTGCAAACTTTCCTCCAGGCAGCTGGAGCCAACATGAACTTGAGCCTTAAAGGTTGGGCTCTGTAATGTGGTGTCCCCAAAGTATTGGAGAGTAGGATGAAGATCCTAGTCAGTCACAGGCTACTGAAGATATAGAAAAAAATTACAAATTTTTATTCCATGCTCAGAGCAAGAGACGCCTAAATAGAAACACATACAAACTCATTCTTTTGCTATTTATTTCCCTTTTATGCCCAAGTTGTGCCTCTTTGCTCTGTGTGGCCTCTTCAGAGTGCAGCAGATGTCTCACAGCATTGATTATGTGAACTTGTGACTACCAGATGATAGTACAGACTGTCTATGAAGTTAACTTTGTATGTGAAAGATGGGCTTGACATCTAGAGCATTATATTAATTCCTTCAGATGATGGATCTATGCTCTGCTGTGTTTTTGGGACATTTCCTCAAAGCAGCAGATACTGGCTGCTGATTAAGGTGTCAACCTAACAGCAACATCCTGATTCTGAGATCCAAAAGGAGTTTACCACAGAACTGCATAAATATAAAGAATATCTGTCACAATGGTTAATTGTTCCTCTGACTCATCTACAGAACAATGTTTAAAATCATCATAGAAGTCTTTGGTATAACTAAGAAAATGTGGTAAGCCTTCTCTCCCCAGTGGTATAGATGTTGACAAAGACAGAACGTGCTGACTCTAGAAAGTTTGCTCTGAGATACATACACAAATTAACCCTCTACATGAAAATTAGATAAGTGTATTTATTATTTACATTTCTTCCTTCTACATCATCTTAAATCTACTTTTTTAGAAGCACTAAGTTGTGTTATTCAATTTAGGTCATTGTTCAGTTTATACTTGCAGTGAATGGTAATTAAACATCCCTTGATTTTTAAATACTTAAAAACACCTTCAAGCAATTTTTTAGATGATACTAAGATATTTGACCCAAATATTTAGGAAAACTACTAAAAAATTTAGCAGTTTTATTCAAGTGAATTCACTCATAAGCAATGCCTGGCACATATAATGGAAAAGAATTCAGCTGTATGTTTCTGTCAGGACAGGTACTTAATCAGTATAATTTGGAATTGCTCCCCTGAAATTAATTGAACCATGTTGATATACAGCAGTTGAAGACGTAAGACCTCAGCTTTCTTTTTATGGTAGTCTTTCTCTATTAGCTCTCTATTTTGTGGCTTTCACCCGAACTGCTGACAATTTAACACATGCTCAGTTTGCTATGTATTTGTTCCTCAAGGCTATGTGAACTTCACTTTTTTTTCCTGGGAAGTGAGTTGCAGTCACACAGAACCAACATAATTTAAAGGTTAATAGTAATGCAAAAGTACTTCCAGTGTTTTGTGTGTTTCCACCCATAAATCACTTCTACAATTTTTGAACATGAAGTTCCTGCTCATTTAAAACCAGCAAGAGCTTTAAACCCAATCTTAATGTGAATTTCTTCCATGAAGAAAAAAAAGCTGCCTTAAACAGCACCCACTGACCCTCCTTCTGTGTCAGCAGCTCTTTTCTGCCCCTGCACGTACCCTCTCCCTTGTGTTCACATAGAGACAATGAGAACCTTATCCTAGAAACTTGTTCCTTTTAAAAGATGTTTTCCCATCTGGTTCCTGAGTAGCTGCAGGCAGGGAAAGGGATGCTTAAGCTGGCATTGCTCCTGGAAAACATGGTTGTCATATTGTGCTCTCACCAGTGTTTCTGAGGAAAATTTAACTTGGCTATTTCAGATCTAATAAGTGAGGTTTTTGGTTGTCCTAGCCACTCCCTCCTTGAAAAGAGCATTCTGGAATCCATAATGGCTAAAATATCTAACAGTTATACCAACATAAATTTTGAATGCTAAAAATTTTAAGTCAAAAAGTCCTCACTGAATCAAAGGATTGTCTTTTGAATAACAACAACAACAAAAAAAATGAACTCAGTTTTTTTGACGTCTCTGGCATTTTTTTGTTGTTTTCTGAAGTTAAAACCAGTGAAAAAAAAATTCACCAGCTCTATACCTGAGAAGGCAGAAGAATGCAACACACAACTGCTCCTATAACAGATACTTTTTTTTCTCTAAAAGGGAAGTAAACTAACTTCGCAAATAAGATACAGTCTGGTTGCTGATATAATTAGACTGTAGTTTCAGAGATGCACTTTCCATGCCTTTTCAATCAAGACACTCAAACTCAGAACTGCCAAGAGGGTCAGCTGCTGCTACAATAACCACTGCAAAACCTAGGAGTCTGTACACGGCATTCACAATGTCCTTAGGACAGAAAAGACAGGCCATTTGTAATGGCAGCCACACTGAATCTAATGAAGCTAATTAGAAAATTAGGAAGAGACTAATTAGGAAATTCAGAAGAGACTAGTGTGCATCCAACCTGTCCTACTACAGGACAAGCTCTTTTTTTCACTCCTAAGCTGTTTGGGTTTTTGTTGTTTTGTTTGTTCATTTGTTTTTGACATTTATTATTTGCAAGGTTCTTTGAAATCGCAGGAAAGTACTAGGCAAAGAGTTAATACCTGTTTCTATAATTGACAGTTTTTACTTCTACTGTCTGGTATGAAAAGCTTTGCAATGGCAACAGTGCACAGTTTAAAATGAAGTAGAACCATTTTATTTTCCTTTGGAAATGTATAATGGAGCTGAAAAAAAAATGAGTATTCTCATATCTTCCTGAACATAAAAATGAAATTACTTCCTTTTTTTTTCTTAAAGGCTTCCTCCTTTCTAAAGTGTTCATGTTTACTCCAAAAAGTCTATACTAAAGTTAAATATAGTTAATATCCTAGTCTTAGGTCTTAATTGCTTTTTGATCAATGCAAGTTTAGTAGACAGACAGAGAAATAAACATGGTCCTGCTAGCATCTTGTCTCCAGCTGCATTGCAGCCATTTAGTGTTATGCAGTCAGCAATGCTAGGCCAGTATCTCTTCATAAGCTCTGTTGGGCTTCTTAAGCTATCAGGAAAAAAATATGATAAAAGGATTTACAAAAATATGAGAGATAATAATACATAAGAATAAGATGTTCTATAAAAATCAGGAAAGTTTTGGATGCTATTCTGTAAGTTCATTCTTTTAGACCTGTGAAAGCTGTAGGACAGTCAGAACATCAGCCCACTGCACTGCACTAATTTTGGAATCAAATGTACAAAAGAAAAAGAGAAGAAACACACTATGCTATAAAATATAGCATTATCTATCCATTGCTCTCAATATAAATGCAAACCCAAATAAATGACTGTATTATTGAAATACAACAACAACAAACCAAACCAAACCCAAACTCTCACAAACAACAACTGACTGACCAAAGAAACAAAACTAGTCATGTGGCAACAGGACACTGTGGGTACAAATAGATACAGAAGTTCACAGGGTCAAAAAAGGTTCCCTAAGCACATCAGCAGTAAATCTCAGTGATTGCAACTAGGCAAATATTAACAATCAAAGATGCAGCATCCACACATTTCAAGTGAGGCATAGATAGATCTGTTTGCATTTTAAAGATAATGGGCAGTGCAAGAATGAATAAAATATTTTGTACTTTATGACCATATGTACATAGTCTGGGATCTTTCACTTGAGAGTGATGCTGATAACTCTGTCTTAAGAGCTCACTGGTTTTTCTGCTGACTGCTTTGGAGTCTGATTATCTTCCATATCACAGCTTCACAGGTGATAATGAAATGGCACCACTTCTTTCAAGGATACTTAATTTGAATATTGTCAGCAATTGCACAAAATTAAGTTCAAGCACAAATCAATAATCTCTCCATTTGAAGTCCAAACAATACTGTCAAAATACAGAACACAGAATGGAAGACAACCAAATCTGCTGAAAATTGTGAGATGACAGTTTATCCTCCACTAATTTCGTTTTAATGGGGATATTACAACTGCTATCAAAAAGTACAGGAGACAATACTTTTTTCCCATTTTAGGGGTTGCAGGGCTTGGAACCACACATTTCTCGACTCAATACCTCAGAATTATTCCAGGATTATTCGACTGCATGAGAATAATCAGACAGTTAGACTGTTGGAAAATGCATCCCACACTGTTTTTACTATAAGCTTCCTTAAGTGAAACCTGAATATCCTAATGAGATTAAACATAAAAGAAAGTGAGGGAAAAAATCTGCTGGATTAGAATTTTAACTGAAGACTTCTGTGAGAAATACCACACCACTATCAGTGACATTTCTCTCCTCATGTGTAATCCCACTTGTGCCTAGTCAAGTGTCAAAGGAGACTCTATCAATTCACAATGTATTTCTCCTTTTTCTCCTAAAACAGGGTCTCATTACTAAGAGAAGAAGTATTCATGCCACTGATGGGGATGTATCCACTGGCTCTGCAAGATTGCATTATTTTCTCTGGCATTAAGAGCAAAATGTAATGATGCTGTTTAAGACCTTAGTTTTGTATTGATAAAAAAAATCATTCTAAGCAAAAGGCAATACATTTGTTCTAGCAAACAGGAAAAAATGCAGACTTTTAAGTGGTTTGGAATGCCATTTCTATCTCCAGTTCCAGCCTTTGTTTGTTTTTGGAAGGCACTTCTGATAAGTTTGCCTCTAACATATCTAAAAGTTTTTTTAGAATCTCATAATGTATCTTCACAGTGCTTATTAGATACCACAAGAATGCTTTTCATCTCATTTTTACTCTAAACTCCTGAAGTCATCCCTAGCTCTGAACAATTGTATTAGTTAGAGGGTAGTTATTCACAGAGAAGCAGAAAACCAAGCTCGATCAAAAGAAATTTCCAAAACATTTTTCCTTTTTATCAGTCTAGATCTCTTTGCCTTCACAATGCTTCAAAGATTCATACTCAGTCTTATAGATGGTATCATAAAACATTAACAGTGTAAACTCTGATGTGGGAAGATATTTTTGAGGTTGAATTCCTGTTCCTATAGTCAGATATGTGTCCCAAATAAGGAAACAAAAAGAGCTTTCCTCACATCTTTCCAGCCAGTGTGTTCTCCGAGTAATATAACTAGTTCAACTTACTGCTGTTCTCCTTTTCATATAAAGTCATACATAAGATGTCAAGCAGGTTGCTGTACAACTGAATTGAAATCTCAGGTATTATTTGTGTTTATTCTTATTTTACTGTAGCAACTACTAGATGTAGTGTTGAGTCAGTTCAAGTAGTAAAAAGATGGTCCTTGACCTTTTGAGCTTGTAAGAGAAGTCTAAGAGAAGAGACAGAGAATAGGTGGAGGGCCAGACAACACCATAATCAGGTATTCAGGTCAGCAGTCAGTACACTATGACTACTACCTACATTTTCTCTGGCAGTCCCGATTTGCAGATTGGGATAATTATTGCCAACATAGAATTTGCTATCAACATTTATAATCTCTTTGACTCCTCTTATAAGCCCTAGTGCTTATTCCTCCACAAGAAAAACAAAATCCCTCTTGATCTGCCCCATCATATAAATGCTCTGCCTTCTACCACCCTGGTCTCCCAACCTCTTCTGCAGTGTATGAAAAGAAACCAGGGGAGGGAAGCAAGTTTTGCTAAAGGATATACTAAGATCTTCATACAGAACATAAATAAAGATAGGATTAGATATTTGACATGAACAAGCATGACAGTTTCAACACAATAATTTTGAAAATTCTGCTTCCTGGTTGCAAAGTTAATTGTGACAAAATATATTACTCCTGGATGCTTTGGAACGAACCCACCAATCCTTTTAATCTGCCTAAAATTCCACAGAAAAATGCATTGCCTGTGATTACCGTTTACAATGTCACTTCCCTCTTTGAACTGGCTAGTTTATCTTTGCCCACCATGTCAAGCAGCAACCAACACTTAGTCCTCAAACTTTGGAATACAAACAGCTCTAATCCAGCATGTGTCCCAGGTTTTCTCTCTTATGTATGATATTTTTATTACTACAGTTTCACTAACTGAAATCTTCACTGTTACTTTCATTAGATTTCTTGCATTTTTGTGTCAAATATCTATGTATGATATTTTTATTACTACAGTTTCACTAACTGAAATCTTCACTGTTACTTTCATTAGATTTCTTGCATTTTTGTGTCAAATATCTATGTATGATAATTTATTACTACAGTTTCACTAACTGAAATCTTCACTGTTACTTTCATTAGATTTCTTGCATTTTTGTGTCAAATATCTATGTATGATATTTTTATTACTACAGTTTCACTAACTGAAATCTTCACTGTTACTTTCATTAGATTTCTTGCATTTTTGTGTCTAATTTAGCCTGAGATCTCCTTTCCCAGTCCTTATTAAGCCATATTGGACAGACTCTGGTCATTTTTTCATTCAAAAGACCCACTCCTTCCTAGGGAATGCTATTTGTTAGGAGTTAACTATGTGCATTCCCAAATTTGTATTTGGATAAATGTGATGTAAGCAAAAATCACCCCTTCCTTTGGAATTTTGAGTGAGGTTTCTCAGTTGTGTTTATTGAGGAGCATTTGTCTTGAACACTGATAAATAGACTGTCATCTTAAATACCTTTCCTTGTAAAAGTATTTCCATGGCTCCAATGTCAGAGAGAGACAGTTATGAAAAGTTATAAGAAAATTTTGGATGACCAAGGTAAGGACTAATTAACCCAGAGCTCTCAAATACATGGTAACAGGTACTTATGCTGGACTTGCCTTTTATATCCAATATGTAATGTAAATGCTGAATTTCATACAATCTCAATAAAAACTGGCTCTACATGAGCTTTGGCTAATTTATACCACGGAATGAACAGAAATCAGCTATTCTTATTAATTTGTATAGCAAAAGAATGCAGAGACAATACCTGCACAAACCCACACATCATATAGTCATCAAACAAAGGGAGGCTAGGGCGGTCTTCTCGATAAATTGTGA
This sequence comes from Acrocephalus scirpaceus scirpaceus, assembly GCA_910950805.1. Classification (NCBI taxonomy): domain Eukaryota; kingdom Metazoa; phylum Chordata; class Aves; order Passeriformes; family Sylviidae; genus Acrocephalus; species Acrocephalus scirpaceus. The sequence continues at coordinate 22,771,965 of OU383777.1, forward strand.
TTTTGTAGCTGCTCACAACCTCAGGGCTGGGCTGCGAATTATCCGTTAAGAGAATGATGACTTTGTTCAATCCAAGGCCAAGGGGGTAGTTAGCAATGCTGCATGACAAAATAGGAAAGAAGTGCAATAAACACTAAAGAAACAAAGATTTACACACTTTTATCTATGGCTGCTGAACTTTACTTGCTCCTAGAGGCTGCTATTTCTAACATTTTCTTTCTCTTACAAAATATATGAGATTTTAAACAAAAACAGTGCAAAATAGGATTTGTAAGTATTTGAAGTTCTTTCAAGAAGACAAAATATCGAGAGTGAAATTTAGTGAATACAGTGGCAGTGGCAAATAATCTGACATGAAATCCATGAATGAAATCACTAGGGACAATAATTCCTGGCAGGGCAGAAATTTGTGATGAAGTCAGAAGGGAGACAAATATAATCAGAAGCATAGATAGCAGCTGAGATTGTCCACTAGCCAAATATGAAGGATTCCCAGACAAACTGCTCAGAGTGACAAAACAGAGCAAAGGGGAGCTGTGCCCTTCTTCCTTTAGCAAGGACATAAATGCTGAAAGGCACAGAACCTGCACATGCAGGGCTTTTTACTTTTCAGTGTAAAAAACATCTTGCTATTCTTTTTCACTCTACGAGGAAGAAATCCTTGAGTTTTTCACATATATTCATGTTGACTGCCAAGGCAGTTAACATCAAAACAGGAAAATGTTGGGGGGAAGAATTTAATGACAGTTTCTTTTTAAATGATAAATCAAGACTGATTTCTTATTGAAAATAGAGGAAACACACTGGGCATTAGATCAGTAACAACTGCACAGACTTTCTGGTTAGTAGCAGACATTCTAGGTCAAAGCATCTGCTTCATAGTCTGTCAAAAGGTGATGTGTTGGCTAAGCACTTCATGTCATGAAGCCAAGTTAGTTCTGAAATGGTTAAGAATTTTTCTTCCCAAGTAAATCACTGTCCCTGTTCTCTCATTTATCCACTCACTAATGGCTAGTATGTAAAGAAGGCAGTTCTTTGGCTCTCAGGTACCTGACCCAGATAAATAAACACTTTTTGTTCCTCCCAACCTTAAAAACTAGGTCATACCCAAAAGAACCTATTGGTATTGTCCCTGGTACATGCTGTTGTGTCTGACAGAGCTGGTTGGGAAAACCAAAACTGTGCCAGGGTTCATAGCAGCAATTAAACATCATGGTTTATTGTGGGTCATGCTCAAACACGATGTTTACTGATGACTCTGCTCTCTCCTCTATCATCCATCTTCACAATTCTCTAAAAGATCACATAAGTTGGGACTCTTGTGGATAAGAAGATGATCCACCTGGTGGATGAGGGAAAGGCTGTGATCGTTGCCTACCTAGACTTTAGTGAAGCCCTTGGCACTGTTTCCCACAGCATTCTTCTGGAGAAAACTAGCTGCTCATACCTTACATTCACATACATTTTGCTGGGTGAAAAACTGCCTGTATGGCCAAAACAATCATGTGGACATGGAGATTGAGGGCACCTAACCCTCAGTCTGCAGATAACATTAAGTTGGGTGGGAGTGTTGATCCAATGGAGGGGTTGAAGGCTCTGCAGAGGGATCTGGATAGGCTGGATGGAAGGGCTGAGGCCAAGTGATTAGGTTCAACAAGGACAAGTGCCAGGAGCTTCATGTTCAAAAATTGTAGAAGTGATTTATGGGTGGAAACACACAAATATCCAACCTAAACCTCCCCTGGTGCAACTCAAATATTTAGGTTGGATATTAGGTAGAATTTCTTCACTGAAAGCATTGTCAAGCATTGGAACAGGCTGCCCAGGCTGTGTCAGCATCCTAGGAGCAATTTAAAAGCCATATAGATGTGTACTTAGGGACAGAGTTTAGTGGTGGGCTTGGCAATGCTCGGTTGACAGTTGGACATAATGATCTTAAGTGTCTATTTCAATGTGACTTCTGTGATTCTATGACAATCCCTTATAATACAACTATGACAAAAATGGATCATTCTAAATTAGTAAACTTGAACTTATTTCTTGTTTTGAAGCCAGCTGCCCTATTTTGACCCATGTAAACAGACCAAGCCCAGCAGGGCAGCAGATTAGGGCACCGTGAAAAATTAACACCTGGATACAAAGGCTCAAATTCTTGGTTATCTACTGTGTGCAGTGTAGTGATAGTCTGTTCCCATCCAGCTTTCATGCTGACAGTGTCTGCAGAAGCTGGGTGAGATATCAGAGCTGTATGCTCCATTAAGCTAGGGTTAATTATGACTTGAAAACAACGTATGACCATTGCCTTCAGGACGTTGGAAATAAGTAAAAGTTTCTCAGTTTTGAACTCCCTCTGACTTTCCTGTGATTAATCTATTTGTGTTTTGGTTTTTTGGAAACACAAGAAATTCTGGAACATTATGATACATTTCCAAAATTAAGTTTTTACAGTCGTATTTTGTTGCTCATACCTTGGCCCTTTCTTGTCGTCGAGGTGTACGTGGCATTGACAGTTAGAGGGTTCTGCTCCTATCTTCACTGTCACCATGTCGAATGGCACTTCTGCATAGTATTTTCTGATCTTTGGGTTAAACTGAGGATTCAAGTCCAGCTTTGGACTGGTGATGATCTGTCTGATATGAGATAGGGTATCTTTATCTGTTCCAAGAAGGCATCAAAGAAAAAATTGTGAAATTATGAACATTTTGGAGCAACATGCAACTTCTGGCAGATTGATACTATGTACAGTGGCAAGATATCTAATGCCTAGTGACTTTGAAACTCATAATCCTGCTGCAAAGTTTTAATGGGGTTTGTAATGGCACTTGAGAGAAATCTGTAGGCCTTGGAGGGATTTTAAACTTTTGGTATTCAATCACTTTAGTCCTAGTCACAAAACTCAAAGCCTGGGTAAGCCTTTGAAAATGGAAGGATTAAGTCTGGGAGATCTGTCTCTAGTTAGTTAACTGAAACTTAAAGAAGAGGTAGGCCAAAATTCATAACCTGCTTAGGTACCAGGCTGTGTACAGGGTTTATGTACAAGTGTGATTTCCCATAAAAATCAAAATAAGTTAGACATACTCTTACTGTTCATAAGAACAAGTCACAAGGAGATATCAAGACCCATGGGGTCATTTTCAGTACAACTCGAAGAATGTTTTATTAAAATTCCTATATCAACAAATTCCAGCTCCTTTCCTGTGTTCGAAATCTCCACAATCAAATCCTATTTGCTCAAATGTGTCCTTTATTTCATAGTGTTTGCCAAATTACTCATGAGAATAATTATTTGTTGGCAACCTACTTATGACAAATATTTTAATCCAGCCTATTAGATTCAGATTTACAGTATAATACATTCAAAACTGCTTTACACATATATTCATTAATACTTGTTTTAAACTAGGTACTTCAGAAAATATTACAGATAGGAAACTCCTTTACTTTAATATCTGAAAAGTCTTGTGACTTAAAAGGGTAAAAAATAATGCAAATATTTTTATTTCTATCCTGAAATATCTGCCCTGAGAAAGGAAACAGAGCAATTTGAGAACTCTCTTACATAGATTAAAATTCAACAGAAGATGTTCCAATGGAAGAACAGAATTTGGGCTAACTTTGTTGGTGAATAGAGTCTTACACATTGACACACAGGAGGTATTTTAAGAAACCCCTAAAGATGAGTATACAGATTTCTTCATATTCTCTATGCCTTAATTAGAAATGTTGTCTCACTACTAGCTTAAAAATGACGAAGAATTTCAAAGTAAAAAGGTATTTTTAAAATAAAGGATCATGCAATTAGAATGGTGATGCCAGTCAGCCAGCCCAGAGTATTTCTGGCCTCTATCTGGCACAACAATAGTTCCTGGAGGCAGCATGAGATCAGCAACAGAGGGGACATGAGGCTCAATGTGCAGCAAAAACTTTCCACCATAGAGCAATGGCTTCACTTTTACAAACGTGCCCCTCAGATAATTTGGGAATGAGGAAGGCAGCAGAAAGCATTGCTAGCACCAAAGGAAAACATATTTTACATCTTTATAGATCTTTAAAAATACTTTAAATATTCCTACAAGCAGGTATTTTAGAAAAAATCCTCATCTCTTAAGCAGCTCCTTAATACTCCATTATTGAGCTGAAGACAAAGCTTTAATCAAAGCTTATTAAACTTCAGACAAGTTTAAAGGTTTTTCCACAAGAACAAATGTATGCTGAGGTTATTGGAAAGAGTGGGGCAAAAGTCTATTGAAGTGTGACAAGGGATCAATGAATGCTGGAATACTCACATTAATATGCATGTACAGCAACGTTTAATTTTGGTTTTGAGGCTTATTTAACATAATAGCCCATTTATTGAGTGTTTTATAAACATTCTTGCTACTTAAAATTCCTTTTTTTTTCAGTAAAAGCCTACAGATATTCTATTCACTTAGAGATCATGTAGAGAAACCCAAGAACTTTTTTCAAGATTTTTTTTCCCCTCTGAGGTCTAGAAAGAACTTTACTTACCATAACTGCATTGTCTTTCTCCAGTCTTACTGGAATAATGCAATGCTGAAAGACAAACAGAAACAGCTAATAATTTTCTGTTCTCATTCTGATTACAGTCCTATTGGAGAAGCAACCATCTTTTACTTTTAAGAGGCACATTGTACTTTTACTCTTTACAGTGCAAGATCTTTACTTTAGGCTTGCAAATGCTGCTCATGGGCTGCACATAGCAACTTACATAAGATAAGGAAGAAATTTGTCTTCTATATGTAGTAAGCTAAGAGTTTACAGCTGGAATGCAAGTCAATGTGATCTAAATCCATATGTTATCAGAAATAATACAAATAGAAAAAACATACTGTACATAAAACATACTTACCTTCATGATTCTTCCTGAAGTCAGAAGGAACATTCTGCTTAGGACTCATAATTTCTTGAGAAAGTTGCCTGTCAATTCAATAGCAGACATATTTCTACGTGAATGGAAGGAACAGAAACAATGAAATATTTTGCAAAAATATCTGTAAGGTATCCCAGGACATGGTATTTCAGTATTCTCCATAGAAAAATGAACCTTCCGTATTCATATTCCCAGCACTAGTGATACTACTTGAGTGAACGTAACAGAAAACATATTCCAAATACATAGCAGCACATCACATCAATAGAAAAGAAATAAATAAATTCCAAAACATAGTTGCATTGCTGGGAAAAGGAAGAGTAGATATAGCCAAGAAGAAAATAAGCCAAACCATATCTCTTAACTGATTCTATGATCGTTTTTTAGCATGTACTTGAGATTAAAGTTAGACTTTGTTCAAAAAGAATTAAATAAAAATGAAGGCATGTCTCCAGGGGATTATCTGTACTGACATTAGCATGAATTCCTAAAATGGAACCTCTACTTGTTTTGCTTTGCTTGCAATTTCAAAACAAGTCCAGAGTGAGTATGTGTGTGTGTGTGTGTGTGTATGTGTATATGTAAAATCTCTGTGAAAAAAGTCAAGTCGATTGCAACAAATAATCAACATGTCAGTGGTGCCCATATTGTGAACTCTTCAGATTTTTTCTTTCAAGTTGAATTTTGGTAGCATGGTAGAAAAAAGGAAGTAGACTTCTCTTCAGTCCTATGGCTTATAAGACCTTTTTGGAGGTCCATTAGCATTTCTTGAAGCTTTCACTGGTTTTCCTCCCAGAGCTTTTAGAAGCTCTTATAATGCAGCTTCTTCCTGGATTTGGATTTTGGATTTTGTTTGGATTTTGAAGGACACAAAGCCACTGTCTGTGCCAAGGAAGGGAGGTAGTAATATTGTTCTGTGCAATCATCCATCACTGGTGTTTCAACAGGAGCTTCTGAAAGCAGTATTGAGGTTAATCACGGAAAAAGACAAACTGTCCAGTGATAAAAAACTGTCCAGTGATAAAACAGATTTCTGCATTAACTCAATGAGATAAGGAAAGAAGCAGCTGGCAGATCTGTGTGTCTTTGTTGTGTGCAGGAAAATGTAGTTCTGAGCTTGCAGTGTCTAGACACCACCCTAATTTCATGCATATTCATTACCTACTTCGAAGGAGGCACTTAAAATCTTGGAGGGCTTGCTTTCCAAGTTGTAAATAATTTTGCACCCCACTTTCTGCTTATCAAGGAAGTAACAGCTAACATCTGTCAAACACTGTTGCACATAGGTAAAGTCTCATAAAATAAGGTCCTTGTTACCCTTGTAAAATCATGGCTTAGGCTTGCTACTATGGCTAAGTAGAAGAGGACTATGGGAAAGTGACTCAGCTGAATTAGAGATGGAAAAACGAGTTTTATAATCATTATGTGTTCACATCATGGTGTATGGTGGTTGGCTGGATTATGTTTGTTATGATTTAAAACTATGTAACTGATAAAGGCCTGGCTGCTTAAAAAGGCCTGGTTTTTGCCATAAAGAATCTCTCCTTTGAACCTGCCTGGGAACCCTGTGTCACTTTGCTTCATACATCTGGTGCCCAAAAAAAATATTTCTTTTCTCTCCGCAGGTCCTTTTTGCTTGCCTGCTTTCTGTTTTATGGTGAAAGCAACATGTCTTAACTCTATAAAAGTAAAGCTCTCTGACTTCGGTTTAGTCACAGAACACCTTAGAGTGTGGTAGCCATCACAACTTCAAGGTCCCTACTCACAAAGGAACAACATGACCTGTATGAATCTCAAATCTATAGAGACTTCAATTAGACAGCACTAATATATATAAGAGACATATATTAACTATATCTTATTACAGCAGGATAGCAAAATGTAATATTTAGAAATCGTATTAGAGAAAGATACTCAGATTACAACATGGCCAGCAGGACTAGGGCAGTGATTGTCCCCTTGCACTCAGCACTGGTGAGGCCACACCTTGAATCTTATGTTCAGTTTTGGCTTCTCACTACATAAAAGACATTGAGGTGCTGGAGCATGTCCAGAGAAAGGTAATGAATCTGGGGAAGGGGCTGGAGCACAAGCCTTATGAGGAGTGGCTCACTGTGTGAGGGTGTTTAGTCTGGAGAAAAAGAGGCTCAGGGGAGATGTTATTGCTCTCTACAACTCCCTGAAACAAGGTTGTAGCCAGGTGGAGTCATTCTCTCACATAATAAGTGATAGGATGAGAGAAACCTTTCTAATATGAATTACTCTATGGTTCAATGATTTATCTCTGCTGCAGCCTGAGCTTTTTAATCATCAGCACTATGAAGCTTTCCTTTGTTCAAGACTCCTTGCAATCAGCGGACTGAGATATGATGCAGTTATGCAGCTCCTCCTAATACAGAGGACTTAGTGGACTCCTTTCCTTCACATGCTGTTACTCAAGAAAGGACCTTCATCTGTTTGAGTGGGCCCCTATTTACTTAAGTATCTTGGAGGTGTCAAGTACAGATGTGATCTTTGCCTACATAACTTTGCAGTTAGCTCTAATGAAACGAATGCCTGTATGTCAGTACCCTCAGTGAGTGCATGCCTGTGAATGTACCTTTCAAAAGATTCCCAATGTGTACATCACAAATTATTGACTGCAAACCTGGTCTTTAGGAATCTCTCTGATTCAGCAAACAAGAAAGGCAAAGGATTGACAGTAGCAATAGTAATATAGCTCTGATGGTCTACACAACGGTCTAAGCAATGAAGGACATGTAGAAATAGAATATTTCACAAGATTAAAATATAAAAAGAAAAAACTAGACTTGGTGTCTCTGATGGATGTTACTTGTGAATGGTGCAACTTTTAAGGGGTCATAAACTCAAGATTGAGAGCATTTCAATATTCAGTAGAGTTACAAATTTTCTTTCTTTAGATGATGTTATGCAGTTCTCCCTTCAAAATAAACTCTGTTTTGTAGAGTGTTTGTTTGGCTTCAGTCGCAGAGTTTCCATGAGGGCATTTGGGTCCTTGTGCTGATTTTCAGAAATGAAATAAAAAAAATTCAGATGCAAGAGTGGGATTAATTTCCTGGCACTTAATGCCAACTGTCTCTCTAGTTTCCTCCTTCCTTCTGTCTCTCACTCCTCCCATTCTAGGTCAGTGATCTTAGCGTTGTCTTCCTTTGTCATTACCTTTTTCTGTCCCGTAGTCCTAAACATGTTAATTTCTCAGACCTTCCATGTAATTGACATGACCCTGTTAAATTCCAAAAAAGTATTTTCGGCCCAAATTCAGATTCTTCCAGTTTGAAGTAAAAAGAGCTTGCATATGAGAAGCTAGAACCACTTTTCCAAATACATGAGTTGATTTCAAAAAACATTTGCAGCTCTTTGACCTGCCTAGGCCTTTGTCTTTTGCAGATACTGAAGGGTTAGCTTTACTCACTGATCTGATTCTTCCATGCTATCTGACATAGCCAAATATACTTTCCATGACACCTCATTGCCCCTACTCCAAATGACAGCAGTTATGCATGTCCTAGTCATATCACAAGTATAAATTGCGTAGAGTTGAAAAAAGTCCATAAAAAGTGTGGACAATTTTTTTCAGAGTACATGTTAGGTGTAATATCTTATACCAATACATCTGAAGTGGTCATTTTCACCTAGGCTGTAATTATTTCATCATAGTTTACGATGAGTTTCTAGAGTTCCTCTTACTTCTTCTGTGGAAGGAATTCAGAGAGTTCACTAATACCATTTAAGGTTTCAACGCTAGTCATATAGATGAAATTAGTTAAAATATGTAGACTAAGAAACATCTTCATATCCTGCCTTCTTCCTATGGAGTCATGATCAGTGAACAAATTAATTGTACGTGACCTCAGTCCAAAGTCACTATTTTTCCCATATATTTCTTGTCTGCTTGGACAGTCAGTTATGCAATCACTAGATTTGATAAACGGAAATGCCAGTTTTCCACAGTCAGAGAAATAAGAACAGTTAAATAAATCAGCTGAACAACCTGGCCTTAACTGAGGAAATTCAGGAGAAGTATTCTGATATACAAACTCATCAAAGCTCGGAAAAACATAAAGATTAATCAAAGCTCAAAGAGAATGCATACCTGAGTTATTTGGGGAGTAAGCACAACTAAGCTCTTTCTTCTTTGCAATTAAGTATAATCATATGCATATCTGACACATACATCACCCTCACATGCATGTAAGCTAAAGGAGTGGAAGATTCTGGTTTAGCAATGTCGTGGAAGATTCTGATTTAGCAATGTCAAAGGACATGGTTTTTTATACAGTGAATGAAGAGAATGGTGTTATTAGCTTAGCCACTGCAGAAAAATACAGAGCAAAGAAGCAGATTGGCCTATGCCCTGGAGAAAGGTCATGGCACTTCTATATATTTATACACATATAATAATGTTGAGCTTGAAGAAAAAAAAGAAGCCAAGGGGCTTGCTCAAAGTGAGTGAGTGGCACAGCTTAGATTAGAACAGAAAGCTGCTAAAGGCTGGTATGCTTTGATATGCAAACCTAAATATTTCTGCAAAAGGGCAAGGGCTTACATATGAATGCAAGCAGCTGCATCTTTGAGTTACTTCTCAGGAGTCTGATCATCAGAGTCATTGGAGTGGTTGGCAGTAACAGCAATAATTTAGCACTTTCATGGAACTGTGCATATTTAAAACACTAATAAACCGTTACCTAGTACAGTGATAAAGTGTAAGCTCCCCTTTACAGTAAAGCGAAAAACCATACAGATAATGATTGATTTGCTGAAAGCCATGCCCCATTCAGTGAGGATCAAAATTAAAACTTAAGAAATCTTAAAGATGCCTTATATACTCACTACAGCATTCTCCCAGCAAAATGTATGAACTAATATCATTCACACATTCATTTTGAGACTCAGTGGAATGGAACATACACATTGTCTAATGTACCTCCGTTCCCAAGTCCTTGTTTTTAAATCATAAATGTCAGTAGTTAGTATGGCATACATGTATATGAAACATCATTAGCTAAGAGATAATGAAAACAGAAAACACATTTTGAAAAATTTTATATTAAACATGCACTACACTATAAGTTTCCTTCCTTCCTTCCTTCCTTCCTTCCTTCCTTCCTTCCTTCCTTCCTTCCTTCCTTCCACCCACCCACCCACCCACCCACCCTCTCTTGTTCTCTTGTTCTCTTGTTCTCTTGTTCTCTTGTGTTCTTGTTCTCTTGTTCTCTAGTTCTGTCCCTTCTTTCCTCTTTCTCTCCTCATGAAAGTTAAAACTTCTTGCCAAAAGTTCAGTGGATCTAACCTTGTAATTACAGCATTTTTTCCATCTTTTCACAAGGAGTTAAAATGTGGTTCTCAGATATTATGCTCTCTGATCTGTCTTTTGTTGGACAGAGTATTTGGAGCCAATCAAAATTATTAATTTTTTTGGGAAAATCTTCACATGAAATTTTGTATTTTCTTTACAGTTTTGCTTTTAATTGGTGCACAAATTAAGACAGTCTTAACCCTGGGAAGCGCTCCTAATTTAGAGTTTACAGTTTAGAAAAAAATACCTAATTAATCTTTCTTTTAAAAATTATGATAGTTCTGAATTATTTTCAATCCAGAGTCCTTCATATTAGATAGAGAAGCAAAACCTGTTCTATTTAGAAACCTAGCTATAGTTCTAATGGCAGAATGGCTGACAGGGCTCCATATGGGATGATGGACCTTCATCTCAAGGGCTGCAAATACACCTGTATCTACTGAAGGATTAAGTTTTATGATGCTCACTGGAGATATTGCAATTATATAACTTGAGAAACTACCCTCAACATATATAATAGTTGTCTTACCACTCTGAAAGATTTGTATGTGCCTCTTTATTCATGAACTGGAACTGTTGAAGGACACTGGAAAGCAACCAATGCACAGTCAGGACTGAACTAAGCCGCCTCATTGGGTCTACCATTCGATAAAGGTCACGCAGCAACATTTGAATCTTGGGTGCAGAAGAAGGGAAAAGCTGAGAAGAGAGACACTGATTTGAGACAACACCATATGGTATTTGTAGAGTGCAAAGATGTGAAAAATGATCAGAATACAGTATATACAGCATAGGGCTGGTTATATATGAATGCTCTTTCCTACATGCTTAGAAAAGGACTGCCATGCCCAGACTTGCAAATCAGGATTACCAGTACCGACGTAGAAGCAGATCTCCTCTGCCTCTGAACTGGCCTTGAGGTTAGCTCAGTTGGTCAGAGCAGGAAGCTAGTAATGCCAAGGTTCAAGCCCTGTATTGGCCATTCACTTAAGAGTTGGACTTGATCCTTCTGGGCCCCTTCCAACACAGATAATTCTATGAATTCCAGATCTATTCCACTCAGTGCTTCTTCAGAAAGTGTCATCAGTCTCCATCCCTACTACTCATCCAGGAAGTCTCACAGAAATCCTGATATCATGCACACTTTCTGAGCAACAGATTCAGTTGCAGATCCTTTATTTTCTAAATATTCACCATTTCCCTCATTAACTATGCCTATTCACAGACCCTGATGGTTATTCCTCCATCTGTGTTCTCCAAAAATGAATTCAAAGCATGAAGAAGAAAACATGCCATATTCCACCTGCTTTTTTTTTTTTTCTTTCTTTTTTTTCCCACTTTTCCATCTACATCTACTCTCTGGTCATGATCTGAATACTGTACTTTCTTTAGTCCTTCCACTCGCTCCTGCTTTGCTTCGTTATCACTCTGTTTTCTTACCACCTCATTAGTCATTTACATTTTTTTCCTTCTTTTCCTTTCCTTCTACTTTCTGGTCTCTGTTTCTGCTTTAGCTGTCCTTTTCAGGAAGCTCAGCTCAAATACTCTGTTGTATTTCTTTATCTATTTTAAATTAATTTCAAATGATCTACCAAAGTAAAATCAGTGTTACCTCTATCTCCTTGCTTCCCTGCCCATCCAGCCTAATTACATATGTCAAAGACAGCAGAGAATGGTAATGAAGGAGAAATGTTAAGAGATTTACAAAAATATATCCAATAAAACAAAACCCTGTTTATTTTACCAGCTCAAATTGTCCAAGACTCTTCAGTTCCTTTATGAAAGTAACCACTGAATTTATCTCTTCCAAAGAGAAACATTGCTCATCCTCTCTGTTGTATGTTCCATCCTGTGAAGGAAAGGGCAGCACGTTCTGGTGAAATCACATGGAAAGCAATGTGCTTTCATTATAACCCAATCCCTTTGCTGATCATAGGAACAAGTTACAGCAGCTCTCAACCAGCCCTAACCTCAGCCAGACAGCTCCTTGATAGCTCATCCTGTTTTTCAATCTAGAATAAAGCCCTAGTTTTGTGTAGAAACAAACCCCTAGAAACTACTGGTCTCTGGAACATGGGCTGGGTCATCGTATCACTGCATGTCTGGATGTCTGCAGCTTTCTACTTTATCCTGACATAAATTTAGAACCCATGACCCTGTTTTAGCCACATCTGCCCAATCGGCAGAAGTTGCCTGGATAATTTAGTCCCCGTAAGTCTTTCAAGCAGGGGACTCCTCAGAAATGCATCCTTAGAAGTTCCCAGACTGAGGGAAATACTGCTAAAAGAGATCTCAGCTTGTCAGAGATGGTTTTTGCTAATGAAGCAAAATTTATGCAGATTCTATAAATGCAAAAAAATACACTGGAACTGGATCTTGCATTGAGAATAAGACACAAAGTTTTAAGAAACAAAATTTAATTCTGATGCTCATGGATCTCCATGAGATAACCAATTCTGGATGAAATTGTAAAAACACACAAATCTGTATATTTAAAAAAGACCATTTAAAAAAATAGTGGGAAAATTACTTTTTTAAAGCTTTAAATATATCTTTCACGCACAGTGTTTTGGAAAATGACATAATTTGAGAGTAGAAATTTTACAAAAAAATTCAATTGTTTAATGTAATTACACTTTTACTCCCCAGAATACAATAAAAGATGGTTTTGATTAAATAAATTGCTTATTCTACAGGTTGGCACAAACAATTTCAGAGGCATACAATTTAAAATTAAATATTTTCAAATAACAATAAGAAAAAGTTAGAATGAACTACTTTGCTCACAGATGATCCATATATTTTTTGCAAAGCTTCTATGAAACTGGATGTTGAGGATTCATTAGGTAAGAGAAATTTAAATGTATCTTCAAAAAGAAGCTCTTTGGAAATTTGGTCCTGAATAGTCAATTCATCCTCAATTTGAAAGTCAAAGTATTCATGCACCTGTTGGAAAAAAATATAAAAATATATAGTTTGAGTAACAAGTCCAGTCTTCTCATCGCAGTAAATACTAAACTGGAACTTTAAAGGAAGGTAATAACAACACAAACTGACAGGATCATAAACCAACAAATGTTGTGCCATATTTTCTGTCCCAACTCCATACCACAATGTTTGCTGCCCTCCAGTGGACAGACTGCAGTATTGCAGACACATGTGAAAAACTTTTCCATCTTTGATTTCAAATTTGATTAAAAAGATAAAATATCAGATTATATGTTAATATAACTCTTGCAAAACTCGTGCTAAGGGTTACTACAGAACATCTGTTACTACAGATAAAAGTATAAATTTTACAATATATAAACACAATTAACAAATTCATGGTTACAAAATACAACTAAATAATTATTTTAGCATAAACACAAATATAGCATCAATATTAATAGGTTGTGTGCATACTATAATTTCCAAGTTATAATATTCAAAGTCAATGTTGCATTAATTATCAACAGCTATTTTCTAGAACCATTTGTTTTTTTCAGAAGAAACTACTAAAACCTACTGATTTACTATACAGTTATGGATAACAGATAATGGTTGAAACTTCTATACAGGCTGGTACACATTATGTTTCATGTTTAGTTTTTTAAGCTCTTCTGGGATAATTTTTTTACAGCCTGGTATACAATAACTGAATTGTTATATTATATTTCTTATACTAACTAAATAAGTCTTCTCAGACTAATTAAAAATAGTGTGTTCATGGACTTTTTACATTATACAAACTTCCTTTCATATGTGCATTTTTCCTGTGTGTTTAAAGGACCTTTTTTTTCTGAAGAATGCAGTGATTGATTGCAATGTTGTTACTAGACCTTTGAACAGATTTTAAGTAGGTATATATTAACTAATTTTTGTTAATATTTGTATATCATAAAGAAATATTTTACATACCTAGGCATATGCATATTCATGTGTATACATGAGATAATGAGAACAGCTGGAAAGCAGTACAATAATTGTTTCAGGACAGGTTGTTCAGAGGCAGGAGTGGTACAAAAACTGGCACAGGTCTCATTTCCCTGGTTTTAAAGGCCTTGTGGACCATCCAGGAAGAAGGCAGCACAGTGGACGTCAAAGCAATAATAAAGTGAAGAAGTACCATCAAATTTATGGAGAACTTTAATTTGTTTTAAAAGCCAATTGTGATTTTTTTAACTTCCTCCATTCATCTTTATTCTCTCACGTTTAAAACCTAACTCCACCTTCATGGAATGCTTCCTATGGATTTTTGTTCCACTGATGTTCATTTGGGGTAATAGTTAGTCTTTTAATGTAAACCAAAAAGTTTGCACATTTTGATGGTCTGGTTAATTTCATCACAGGAACTCTGACCCTTAAAATCTGGTTTCTTCTACAGAAAGTCTCACAATCGGCCAAAAATATTATTGAAGTATTGGTACATGTCTTAGACATTTGAGGGTGCCTGTTAAAGAGGGTTTTCTGCTGCGTTCTTCTTGGTGTAAAGTTTTTGAATCAAGCAATAATTTGTGCAATTTTCTTACCTTAAGAACTACTGGGTATATGGACCTGCTGAATCCAATGTCAAAGGTTAACATTTGAAAACATTGGCTGCATCTGAAATACAATAAAAAAGAAATCAGTTTCAGTGAGGTTAGGTACTGTTGTGAAGTATAAATCATAGACTAATTTAGGTTGGAAAAGACCTTTAAGATCATTGTTTCCAATCATAAACCTAGCACTGCCAAGTCCACCACTGAACCATGTCCTATACACAGTAAAATTCAATACACACACAGGTCCAGAGAACACGTACAGGAAAACATACGCACATAGGTCAAGAAACAACATGTGATACAGACTAAATAAATTTCTAAGAAGAGCCAGCAGCATTAAACATGGAAGGAGTCAGATTGTGAGGTGATGGAAATAATGTTATATAAAAGTGGTTTTAATGATTGACAGAGAGGGAGACGAATTATGCTGAAGGAAGAAATGCCTTTTGAAGAGAGTGAATGAGGCCCTGCAAAAGCTTTGAAGACATTTGGAAGGGAAGAGATGGTGAAACCCTCCAGGCTCACTGAAGCCAAAAAGCTCTACTGCAGCTATGGGGATGTTTGGAGGCATGGGCCAGGAGTTATAAGCAAATCTTGTGTCCCACAAACAAGAGAGTTCATTTCATTGGTAAAAAAGAGGTTTTGAACCACTGTCAAAATAGCTTCATCATCATTACACTCCTCCCCTCCTTGCCACCCTCTCCACTAACAATATAAGCTTTATTCCCAACTTGTGTAAGTCAAATGAGCTTTACATAACTGCTACTAAAACACCTGGTTCTCAAAATAGCTAAAACACATAAATTTAATAAATAGTAACTTATTTAGTACTTATCATAAAAATGTCAGGGATAGGACATAACACACATAGAAAAAATATTAATTTTATTTAGTAAAAATATTACATAATTGAGGTTGATTTATGCTGAAGAATTGTAACACTAATAGTAGTGATTACACACAGAAGTGTGATTGTTGGTGCCTAGGTGTATTTCATAACATACATTTTATAAAGTGTTTTACAGTGTCTCTTGTTCAGATTGCCTGCCAGAGCCAGCTCTGGACAATCAGGGCTACTCTAGCATTAAATATTTGACATATGACAGAATGCTCACTGAAAGGAAATACAGCTTTATATATGTTAGGACTAGCCCAATTGTGAGTGATTTCTGTTCATTTGTGCTGCCTGAAACACTTCATTAGGACAGAATCGTAAGTACTCATCATAACCTTTTCACAAACTAGAAACACAGTGGATATTGAAGAGCTGCACTCCTTAAATGCAGTGTGTCTTTACTTTATAAAGAAGTATGAAATAGATGGGAAGTTTTTATTTTAAGATTTTTGTATCCTCTGCAATTTTTATTCTGTTCTAAGGAGCTATCTTGACACTAGCATTACAATGACTACTGCAAGTCACTTACTGATTGAAAGATTTTGGTCCTGAGGCAGATGATTTGCTGAAGACCTCAGTTACAAGTAGAAGTTTGTTTATAGCCTCCTTCATGTTGTTGAAGGCTTGTTGGGGAGAACTGTTTCTGAAGAATATCTCAAAAAACCTTTGCAGCTGTGAAAGAGAATACATATATTTTTGAGCATTTACAATAAATCAGTGCTTAAAATCATAAATAAGGCTGATAGAAATAAAAATTGCCTTGGAATACCATCTTCAATTCTTATTCATTTGTACAATAAAGTGGAATTAAAAAGCTCCACGCAGCATACTAAGAGAATGACTTTTTATTTACAAATAAGTACATCAGAAACAAAATCTGTATCAATAATTTTTAAAAATATTGCTCAGAATCTAAGCTTACTTTGATAAAACCTTTTGCTGCCACTGGTTCTAGGCAAACAGACTCACAATGCTTGTATCTTCATCAACGGATAAAAGCATACTCAAAGTAAAAGCCTTCTCTTTCCTTAACATACTGTGCCAAGGGCTATCCCACTTGACCTTGACTACAAATCTGTACTCCTGGTCAACAAGCTTTAAATAGAATATAGAAGAAAAATGTTGTTGGAAAAATGATCAGCCACTGCAGCCTGTGTTTTGGCCAAACTCTGCATATTCTGTGGTTTTCAGACTCATGAATCCTCCCAATTGTGTATTTACTGGCCTGCACAGCACTGTCCACAGGTGCTTCCAACACTCACGCAAATTCACCCCATCATCACTTCAGACAGAGATTCAGGAAAACAACTGGAGCAGCACAGAGACCCGGTGAGGAGTGGGGCATAGGCAGGTTTTGTAGTATCAGAGTCCTCGGTGGTAAGAAAGGGGCTGCCTTTGAACCATATTTCCATTAGAGTTATCATACAGCACAGAACCCAGTTAAGGTCTGAACTATGTAAAACTGTTAGATAATTTAGCAGTACTATATTACCAAAGAGACACTTTCACATAGCAAAAAAATACTATCTTCAGGAATAAAGCATGTAAAGTATATGCAGAACACATTTTGTATTAACATTAAGAAAGGAAAATTTTCCAATTATTTCTGGGAATTTCTGTACTACATTTATTTAGAAATGCCAGTATATATTTTCTTCTATCACTCGCTAATACATGTCCCAGTGGGGTAACATGATGGAAGCATGTAGGCTTCTATAGAAAACCCTCCTAAGGACTGATATTCTTGGCACCTCTCTATCTGCCTTGGACTGCTACAGCCACGAACAAGTATCCACAGCAGATGGGTTACCCAAGCCCGGGCCTTGGTAAAAGTCCTCAAAAAAGTTTATTGTGATATTTTGCCTCCAAAGCATGATCACAGAACCACAGAGCTCTGGAGGTCATTTGGTCCAACCCCTCTGCTGCAGCAGGGTCATCTACAGTCAGTTGCCCAGAATTGTGTCCAGAAAGCTTTTGAATACCTCCAAGGATAAAAACTTCCACAACTCCTCTGGGCGCCCTGTGCCAGTGCTTGGTCACCCTCAAAGTAAAAGTGTTTCCTGATGCTCAGAAGGAACATGCCATGTTTCAATTTGTGCCCATGGCCTCCTATTCTGCCACTAGGCACCACTGAAAAGGGACTTTGTCTTCTTTACAGCCTCCCTTCAGCTATTCATACACTTTGATGACATCCCTCTGGCCCCTGAGAAGCCTCTCCAGGCTAGACAGTCCCAGCTCTTTCAGCATTTCCTCATATAAGGAATGCTGCAGACTCTTAATCACCCTATTGTCCCTCTCCCCTGGACTTTCTCCACATCTCCCTTGTACTGGAGAGTCTAGAACTGGACACAGCACTCCAGGTGTGACTCAAGGGTAGGCTGCTGGCTGATGGTCAACTAGGTGTCCTAGACCCTTTTCTGCAAAGCTGTTTTTCAGCCACTGGCCTCCAGCATATGCTGGTGCCTGAGGTTGTTCCTCCCCAGGTGCAGGACTTTGCACTTCCCTGTGTTGAATTGCATGAGGTCCTTGTCAGCCCTTATCTCCAGTCTGCTGACGTCCTTCTGGGTGGCAGGATGATCTTCTGCTGTATCAGCCACTCCTCTCAGTTTTCTGTCATCAGCAAACTTGCTGAGTATACACTCTGCCCAATCATTCAGACATTTAACAAAGATGTTGAACAGGTATAGACCTAGTAAGGATCTCTGCATACAACGCTAGTTCCTGGTGATGTGCTATGATGTATTCACTGTGCTGACACTAGAACTTACAGCATACTTCTCTCCACCCTAGTCCACAGAATTTTCTAGACAGTTTTGGAGTCTCCCCTTGTGAGCATGAATACTTTCAAGCACACTGGTCTGCACTGGCACAGATGAATGGCTTTCAGTTTCTTCAGGTAGCATATTGCAGTTAAATGTAATAAGCACTTTTCAACTTCCCTTTTGAAAAATACTGTAATGTTGCTGAAACGTACAGCCAGCCATGGGAGATACTTGAATATGCAGCTAACACTGATCCTCCTTTGCTTTTTGCTCTCTTCAATTTCACTAGGTCTATCCAGTTGTGCTGGTAAATAACTGAAGGGTAGGAATTTGGTTAGGAATTTGGTCTGTTTGCCCTCCTGTTCTTATCACCTCTGGTTTTATTTCTACAAGTTTTACTGACTAAAAGAATTGTGACCCATGCACTGATCTGTGCTGAAGGTTTATAGTACCTAGGACTTTTTTTTTTGTCTTTTTAGTAAAGCTATTTGAAATGCTAATAGGAAAAAAATGGCAATATATATGGCTGACGTTATAAAATTAAACTTCTGACTGCAGGAAATGGTGAAGCAAAGGTTACACATATAGCCTCAACTCTGTTCTTGGATATTTGCATAATGCTGAAATCTTGAATTAAATCACACTGTGTTTCTATACTGTAGAATGTTTGCCATGTGTACTGCAGTTCCATGAGCCTACTGAGTAAAGGAGCCCTGGGTGCATTATTTAGAGATTACGCAGCTCCTCACATCACATCCTATTTCATCTCCAAAACAGGCTGAGAAGAAGTCGCTGTTTCCCAAAGTCTAAGGCCACAAAGCTGTGCTTCTCCCACAGAGTGGTACAAAGATTAAGAACAAGAAGCTCCACATTTTTCAAATCAGTTTTGATTCAGATTCATCTCCAAGTGAAGTTCCTTGTTCAGGACACTTCAGTTCCTTGTTCAGGACAAAGACAGTTAATTAAACTGTTCATGTGAATAAAGAAAAAAGTTAAAATGAAGGCTCATCTCACCAAGGTGGTTAATTCTTTGTTCAGGACAAATACAGTTAATTAAACTGTTGATGTGAAATAAAGAAAAAAAGTAAAATGAAGGCCTATCTCACCAAGGTGATTCTTCAGCTGAATTTTACAGTTATTTCCATCACCTCTGCCAGATTCTGCACACAACTTACAATCCCTCTACTCTGGCTTCAATAGCTACAGTGGCTATTGAAGGACTAAGCGAGAAGATATGCTGTTGTACTGCACAGGCAATATAAGGAGCTGGAGAGTTTTACAAGGAGAGATGGGTATTACTGGAAGGAAGAGCAAGACCACATTAGCTCATTTCCTCCCTCACCATCAATCAGTTCCCAAGCACTTTAACACAAAGGATACATAATGCATACATTTCTAGTAACGACTGATTAAGACAGGCTGGCTTGCCCTACTGGTACTCAGAGCATGCTGTTGGCTATAACAGTCAACTGTTGCCATCAGAACAGGCATTAAAATAACTGGCATTTCCAAGAAACTGCCTTTTAGTCACAGCTCTCCTTAGCCAGCCTAGAAAAGAAACATTGCCTAACAGGTTCTCCTTAGAGAATATCAGGTTTTAGACCAATGTTTATTCTAAGCCAATGGCTGAAAATAAATATTAAGTCAGGCTGGTTCAGGACCAATAGAGATGACATGAATAATTCAGGTTAAATTCCAATTCATAAAAAAGTCCTATTTAAACAAGTTCAGATTAAGTTTAACTCCAACAGATTCCACAGGATTTACAGCAACAGATAGGAAAAATTTCAAGTGTATTCATTAAGGGCTATAACATGTGAAAATCTGGAGCAACCTCAGGTTCTTCTGAGTGAATAAAAGAATATAAACATCTGTGTTCAACCGCAAAATACTAAAGAGCTGAAGGTTTCTTCAAGTGACCACCACTGATGCTAATCCTCTCACTTTAAGAGGAAACAGACTGCCTGTCCAGCAAAATGCACCCTCACCATTGATACAGTGTGATTAACAGAAGTGTTGAACAATTTAAAGAGGACAGAGTAGGAAATACTGCTGGCAATTACAGGAGCCTCTTCTTGGAGAAAGCTGACCTCTGGCTGGCTAATTTTTAAGCAGAGGAATAGGGTTTAAATTTTAGTAGGCTGTAAGACTAAATGCAGACATGCACATTTATTTTATACAATGACATTATTATATATGGAATTGCAAGTCCGCTCAGAAGCTTGAAGGTGTTCATCCAAATGCTGGACTCATACAGTTGGAGTTATGTTCCAAATATTTATGTAATGCCTTACAGAAGTGTGCAAATGCAGTCAAGTTACATGGATTGGGCACACATTTTCTGTAAAGGCAGAATGAACTAGAAATACTCTTTAGATTAATTTATACTCATTGACCTTTCATTGCCCAATAACAACTTCTTGCTTTAGGAAAAGCCATTGGGGAAAAAAAAAAAAGGCCAACTCAATTTTAATTTTATTACACTTTTTTTTTACCCATTTTGACATCTAGTTTTTTAAATCTGCAGTCATTAAAATTAGCCTTATAATCTCAATGACATAGATCAGTCTGGCTCCTCAAAAATACACTGAATCATCAGATGAAGGTCTGACACATTAAAAATATGCAATTTAATTGACAAATTCTGATTTGCAGACTTCATGCAATTCTTTTGCAAATTAATTTCTCAGAGAGCTGCTGGGGCAGCCTGGGGCAGTTACCTGAATGGTCAGCTGAGGATTACCCTGAGAAAGAGTATAAAACCAAACTGCAATAATCTTTCTGAGATTGCCTCCTAGCTCTATCCTAAACAATCTTCCTTCTTGATGAAACAAACAAGAAAGATTTTCCTTAACTAACACTGGAAATGGCCCTAAATGCAAACTTAGAACACCTTCCTTTACTGACTGCACTGATTAGCTCTCTGTTGATTTTAACAGGTGTTCAGAGACACAGTTCCCATGAAGACAATTCAGTCAGATGCCAATATTGTAGAGGAATCCCAGACTACAAGACCACATAGCTTATGTCTATATACAAGCTAAATGTCTAGGTTCCCTTTACACCTCACTGCAGAACACAGATGCTTGAAGAGCATAACTTATGTCATCCTAAAGTAGATGTCTCAAAACAGTGACATTAATTACAATCTAAAATTGCTTGGTTCCCCTGGGGAATCCAAGTGAGACACTGAAGACAGATAGGAGATCTATCACTGCAGTGCTCATAAAGCCTGCCCACGGACACCACCTGTGTGCCTGGAATATGCAGAACTGTCTGGGATGATGCTTGACCAAACTTACCATGATAAAGACGGACACAACCATCAGCAAGGTTAAACAGTAACCAGGAAATGACAAAGTGACTTTTGAAACAAAGAAGTAGTCAGATTGGGAAATAATAGAAAAGAAGCATGAAAATTTGCAGCAGAGGAGAGACTCAGGGTGGAGAAAGCAGCAGCCAAAACCTAGTCAGGCACTGGCACAAATCAGCCTGCTGGCACCACAGCTGCTGCCTAGACTTCAGGGTATACTGGGATGTAAGGATGGGTACAGGTCCTGCGTGGGTACATGTGAAATGGCCACTCACAGAGCAGGGCCCCCACTTCTCCAAGCAGAGATACACAAAAGAAGGGAAGCTGCATCCCAGGAGAGCAGGACTGTGTCTGTAACCTGTGTTGCCTGTGAGATAGAGGCTGGATAAACATGAGCAAGATGACACTAAAGTTTCAGAGAGTATTTACAGAAGGAAGTTTAGAAATGTGCAATGTTCAATGAAGTGTTTTAAGTGTCTGGTATCATCATTTATCTCTTCTGTTACTGAAATTGATGGAAGGTATATTATAATTACTGGCTGCTAGTAATTGATTATGCATCATCAGTTAGACACTTCTGGGTTTGGCTAAGCAATGTGAACTCCTATGTTTTTTCCTGTAACAGTAACTCCCCTTTGGAGGCATAGATGAGGTCTGAACCTACCTCAGAGGCAAGGAGGTAGAAGAAAAGAGACCACTACTGAGTAATTCAATGCAATTTTGAGGTTTACATTTTGGGATTTAGAACATCCTACTTTACAGTATTTGCATGAATTGATTTTGAAAGACCATGCTGGTTCCTAGTAGTAGCCTTCAAAATACTATGGCAGACAAAGTTATCAGGATAAGAGTTGAAAGTAAGGTTTATGTCTGAGGGGTGAAAGCATGACCTTTGGTTTCAAGAAATTACTCTTTCTGAAGTAGCAAAGGGCATCCTCTCCAGATTGTTCTGCTATGTACTGGAACTGTTGCACTCTTTCTGATCAGCTGGATCATCAGGCTCTCAAGGTCTTACAGTAATGGCCACTTCTTGAAAATAGCTTGAATAATACAATAAATCTCTGAAAAACAGAGGCTCTTCAACATGGGCTCTATTCTCTCAGTTCAATTCTGTACATTTGTTCTTCTAACTGGATATATCTTTGGTGAAATTTCTTCACTGGCTGCAAATACTTTTGGGCATAAGTCATTGTTCATTGGTATAAAAATACTGGCTTACACACAAACAATAACCTCCTTGATTATATTCATGGTAATATCCAAATATCTAACATGTCTGTGAGAATAAAAACTAATTCCACATAGAAGGCCAGGAAGAAGCATACTTAGCAATGAAGCTATTTCCAATATTTTCTGCTAGCACAGGTGGACCTTTCCACTGACCAGAGCATATATAAATAGTCAAAGGCCATGAATGGGAGAAAAATGTACCCATGAACCATGTACCAATGGTTCCAGAATAAAACACAGAGAAAACAGTTCAGTAATTTATCATAATTTTATTGCATTAGCTTCAGGAAGATGTTTATTCCACTCCTTATTTATTGTTATGATGTGCCATTTCTCTGCAGCTCTAACATGGCACTTAATGAAAGGGGAAATCACATTCGTGTCCAACTATTTTTACAGTAAATTTCCCACTTCTGTATATATATTTTTCATTACATAAGATTTTTTAAAAGGTGACATTAAATTGTACAGGAAAAAAAATTGGTCACAAAAAACCCCAATATCTTGCCCCTTAACACTTTCACAACTTAATTACATGGAGAAGAAAAGGCCATCTGAGAAAGGTTTCTTTTCTCTAAACTTCCTTGCTCTTAAGACTAAGTCCAAAAGCAAAAAGCCATTGACCAGCTTCAGCAACCATGAAATTAGGCCTTTTGACTGAGACTGAACGAAGAATGGTTTCCCAACTCAGCCCTGACTTCTTAGAGGGAAAGTAAAGGAGATTTACTAACAGTATTTCCCAGGTTGCTGTGAGAACCAAAAGTGTATCAGCTTGACTAAGGGAAGGTGGATTTCAAAAAAAGGAAATATGAGAAGAATCAGGATAACAGGAGGCAGATCTAGGAAAGCTGGAAGCCACAGAAGGGCATGCTTACAGAGCTGACTGGATTGAACAGCCAAAGCAAGAGGATATGTGAACTAGAAAACACCAGAGTGCTAAGGGCCAGAATAATAGTGTAAAAACTTATGACATATCCACATGTTGTAGAGGACAATCAGTCTCAAACTCTTACTTAGTTAAATAGGGATGTTCAGAATGAGAAAAGCAGAAAGAAAACTCCAAAAAGAATTTTATTTGTGCACTGCATGACAAGTTGACACAGATAAAGAAGACAAAGAAGGAAGGATTTCTTTCTTTTAAAACAAGAATTAAGGCTATGAAATCAAGTCATATTTGACTTTGCTGAAGTTTTAAAGCAAATACTCTTTCTCAAGCAACACATAAATAATCTGTACCGATTGCTTGAAGACATTGCTAAGACCAAAAGCATTCATGAATTTAAAAATCTAGTAGTGAATTGCATACATAAAAGCCCACTGGAGCTAATTAAACATCTAGACATATATTCCACTTCCAGTTTTGTGTTTCTAACCCCACAGGTTACCAGAAATAGATACAGTCTGCCTAGGGACTACTACCACTTTATGTTTGTCCTGTAACACAGTTTCATGATGCTCTCTTGACTGCCACAAATGCAGTTTCAGACTAAGCATGTCTTTGATCTCCCCCAGTCCAGATAGACTTCCATTCTTAAATCAGTGAAAATAGAAATTATAGATACCATGAGGAATGAAAACAGAGATTTATATTATGCTCAGTCTTCCAGAAAGAAGAGCATTACAGCATTCTAACAGAACCTAATGAACAAATTTAATTTTATTCCCACATAACCCTGCAATCTAATTGATTAAGAATTGATGGTAATTTTTCTTGTGTGTTTGCTCCTGTAAGTGACAGGGAAATGATATGAAATTAAAATAAACAAAAACCCAAATAAACATAAAACAAAGGAAAAAAATCCCAAGCCTCTCTGCTGTTTGCAGGCATGTTGCTCTTTATCTGTATGTTTGCATTTTAACTCACTTTAAGTGTGGCTAATACTTTAAGTAGTACAAAAGCCGGCCACTTGAGGGCAATACTGCAACTTAATCTCCACCACGCTCGTGTCTCTGCCAGAACGGCACGTCAGATTAAAAACTGGATTTACTGTAAAGGTGGGGTCCAGTTTTACTTGCATGTATGTTAAGTAGGAAAAAAAAAATCTGTATTTGGAAACAAGTTTCCAAATGCTTAACACACAAAGAGAGTTTCAGCAACAGTTATAGTGACTCACACCACAGCAAGCTTAACTGCAACTGCTGTAATAAATTATACTTACTACACTTCACAGCTGGAAAATTACTTAAAAACAGAGTTTCTTCTGAGTGCATCAAGGGTTATGCAAGAACACTAGTCAAGGAATGCAAGTCCAGGAGGCACCTGTCTATTTTGGATGAGCAAAAGGATGATGAGCCACAGCAGGAACCATGGGAAGTTGCTGACAGCACAGAAGAGCCCTCCCTGGTGATGCAGGATGTGGTACTTTTGTCTACAAAAGTGCATCCCTTCATAAAGTAGGAATCCGGTTGGGAAAGGTTAATGGCAGGGCAAAGGAAGCATTTCGCAGGGTGTTAAGCCTTGAAATAATTAATCATAAATTACTAGTTTGCACACTGGCTTCTGTAAAAGAGGTAATTATTCAGTGGTCAATATTCTTCACAATACACATACATAATGCCGATTAACACAAAAGGAATTATTGCATACATTGACAGAGACCCCTTAATTGGCACAATATGCAAAATACAAAGCTTCTATTTTATTAATAATTTTTCAACACACAGATGGTCTAAATAAGCAGTTTCCAACTCTCCTCAAAGAAATAGGGCTATTATACAAGCCTCATATCTAAACATCTGTGTGGCAGTAAGCCATTCTCTCCTCTGCATCTCTTGCATCTTCTCATGCTGGGCCCAAATCTGGAGTTGCACTTTTATTACCCCTTGACTGCACACAAAATCTTCATACCAGCTCAGGATTTACCTTCTTTTACTTTCTGAAATGTAGTACTAAAATATGTATAGTCCAGAGAAAATCTGGCAGCTGGTGAGCAAAACACACTTGAACTCTTCCTGAACCACCATTTGACCAATGCTTATTCAAGGAATCATTCTGAAGCCATGCCACTCTGACTATAAAAAGCAAATACGCATTGCAAAAATCATTGACAATAGTTTACTAACAAAAAGGCACTGGCGAATGCAGTAGAATTTAATGAAACTCCTGTTTTTTCTTTACACAGTTTCTCTCAATCATTGATATCATATAGCCACCCTGTCTCCAGATTTTTAAAAAATCTCTCATTCATGTATCTCACTTTTTAGTAACTCCTAACAACCATAAGGCATTGTTGGGAGAAGCCAACATGGGAGACCAAATTTTTAACATATTTAATATACTGAGTTTGTGATAGCAAAACTAAGTTAATCACAAATGTGAATGAATTTCTCATTAAAAATGTTATAATTATACTGCTGTGAGAAAAAAATTTCCTGACCAGAGGTCTATACACACTGAGGAGATCTCTAGATGATGGTACAACATTACTGAAAGTAGATAATTGAAATGATTCTCATGTCTGCATTAAAATAAATAAATAAATAAATAAAATTTTAAAAAATCAGTCAGTTGTAGAAAATCACTAGCAATTTTTTTCAGACCAAAGTCTCCCCTCTAGGCATGTTGAGTCCCTGATGGGTATTCTGTCAATCAGTGGAAAAACAGGTCTTGGAGATTCTGTCTATACAAACTATTGACAGGTTGAAGCTTCAAAATATGGCAAATTCCATCCTACACAATAGAGCAATCAGAAACTTGAAATTTAGGAGCTTTTAGGACCAGACTCCTTGGCTGGTACAAGTATGCATTGCTCCACTGGCTTCTTCAGGAGAGATGACTCTCCTGCCATTGCATGTTGCACTGGCAAGTGATGGATGGCTCCATGAAGTTTGTGAGAGACTTGACAAAATCTCTTAACAAAGGATATCATTGGCTGAATTCATACCTTCTCCCAGGTATTTTCTGATGGGTCACCTGCCCATTGCCTCTGCATCAAGCCCAGACCCTCTGTATGATTTTCATAGTAGTGCTTTCTAGCCATTCTATGAATTCCCAGTGTCTCTGTTCTCCTGGAAGCTCCCTGCCCCCTTCCTTACAGGGCACACTGTGCTGAGAGGCAGCCTTATACACCCCATTTTCCATAATTTTTTAATTTGCATTTCAATATCTGTATCACTACAAATGTGCTCTCTTTCACAAATGGTGCCTATCTTTTGTGTATTTTTTACAATTTTGATGAGTTTGTCTGAAGCTATGGAAGGCATAACACCACAACAAAGGAAACAGATTGGAATCACTGTAGATGCACTGCTACTTCGATCTATCATTTTTATTGCTTCTTCAGCTGCCAAAGTGCTCTGTAAATGGTGGCTGGCACCCTGTTCAGCAGACTTCCCTCTGTGGGAATTGTTTTTCAGAGCCATATCACAATTATTAATGACTACTAGCCTTTAAAATAGTCCCTACTTGAGCTGCAACAGTGATGCTGCTGGATATTGTGCTATTCTAATAAACATAAACAAAAACTGAATCCCAGAGTTTGAAAGTGAGTGACCATTACTCTTCATAAATGTAAATGGAGGAAAATACATGGCAAAGTAATATATCTCCATGAGCTTCCATAGCTTAAGTGGGGAGGAAGGGAGAAGTAGATTCAGCTCACCTGATTTTGGCAGTCCAGAATTTGGCATGTTCTTTAAGAATGTCATAGCCCAGAGAAGGAAGCAAACACTTTCACCAGGAAACTCATTCCAAAACTGGTGTCTAAATTAAGTGGGATGATTTGTTCTCTAGAGGTGTCTGCTT
Organism: Acrocephalus scirpaceus scirpaceus; assembly: GCA_910950805.1. Taxonomy (NCBI): domain Eukaryota; kingdom Metazoa; phylum Chordata; class Aves; order Passeriformes; family Sylviidae; genus Acrocephalus; species Acrocephalus scirpaceus. The sequence goes on from OU383777.1 coordinate 22,799,640, forward strand.
CTCCCATGACTAGAATTAGATAATGAGCTTAAACTAGGCACTCCACTTGGTGAGAGCTAAAACTGTAGAACGTACCAAATGGCTGATATCATCAACAGTCCTGACAGTGACACCACAACACCCAGACTGATCCAAAGCTGTGACCTGCTCTTACCCCAAGAAGGCTACATGGGAAAAGCACACCCATCCTTTACCAGCTGCTGCAGGAGCTGATCTATGTGACCTCAAGAGATCACTGTCACATTGTGACCGTAATTCTTCAAAAGGGAAAAAGCAATGGCACAACTGTAGATTCTTCAAAAAGAGCTGATGTGTTACAAGCACAGTCCCCTGCAAGAAGAAGGGAATGGGAAGGCATATTTGCAAATCCAGGGGATTGCTGAGCAAGCATATGTGGAGACAGAGGAGTATCTCCATACATTTGGAGGTGTTCAAAATTAATCTAAGCCACATATGAAATATCTTTCTTCATAAAATTGAGACCAAAGGGGAACCACCCTATCCATGGTATACTTCCTTCACCTTATGTAGAAGTGCCCTAATCCTCCTCTAGTCTGTTTTGCTGCACCTAAAAAAGAAGACTAAACAAACTGTTTTAAGTATTTACTTTCCCTTTTCACAACACTGTCAATATCCCAGCAAAAGATGCCACTGCATGGCAGCACCCACACTGCTGAGCTTTAGAGAAAACTCTGACCTTGCAACTGCTGTAAAACATCACCAATAAAAATGGGCTTGGAGACATGCAAATCCCAGGCCCCCAGTGCATAAGGCAATGCTTTCCTGCTTCACGAAGCAAACCCCACTTGTTCTGAGGAACGAAAACTGTACATTGGAAGGGTATTCACTGTAGGCTGTAGGCTGCTAATAAAGAAGGGGTAAAGGAGAAGAAAGATATTCTCTAGTTTTCTACGTACTTTGCCTGAAAGATGGAAAACTGAGGAAACTAAATGTTTTACCTTTAGGGTAAAATGCTTCTTCTTGGGAGGATGCCAGACACTGGTGGTTGAATGAATGAATGCCCGCAGAGGTGTTAAGGATGTCACAAGCACATATGCTTTGATGATTACAGAAAGGTCTTGAACTTTAAGGACATCCTTGTGGTCTGATGTAGTTGATACTTGATACCTGGAAAGTAATAAAAATATGTAGCATTAATACAGTTCTTTTGCAAATGAGCTATAAGAAAATAGTGAAATAGTGAAATTAGGGGAAATAGAAAATTAGCCCTTTTTCCCCCAAGTTAGACAACACAGTAGATTAAAATAAAGTAGGCTGGAACAAAGCTTTACATAGAGTCATTTTACTGATTTCAGCATTTTTAACTCCTAGTTTCAAAACTCAGGAAGCAACTATATTTGGAGGGAGTGATGTTTGAGAGTACATATGGGTAACTGCATTGTGGGAATAATTAAGTGTTACAAATCCAGGATATTCAGAGTGAAAGATTAAATCAAGATTAAATTAAGCATTAAAGAAATCCTAGCATCTTAAATAACAGAAATGTATAGTCAAGGTATCCTATTTAATACTGATTTATAGTGAATTCAGAAGAGCACCTCCACCCAACCCTATGGAAAGACCGCACTATTGTTAACATTTTCTTCGATAGAAACATGTGGTGCTGCATACTTCCCCAAATGAAAGCCAAGTATTATGGAAGACTAGGGTACCTAGATAACCCATAATAAATCAGTTAAACCTAAGAATTCTGCAAGCAACCTTGTTTAGGAAGTGACACAACTCTCTATATAAACTGGCCTACAACTCCCATAGTATACACAAAGAGAGTCAGCTATGGAACAGACAAAAACAAACCCAAGAAAAAACCTGTTATTTAAAAGCTCATTACTTGGGGAAATCTGAGCTACAATTGTGCATATTCACAATGGCATTTTTAATCTGTCTGTTAAAATCTCTGAGTATCAATTTACCTCATGGAAAATTCAATGGGAAGATGACTATAGAAATTATAGGTCTCTAAGACTGATTACTAGCAAAAGACAAGGGACTCTTCTTCCATTTCTGTGTAATTTTTGGCAATATGTGGCCTTTCCAGACCTCAATTTTGCTATCTGTTATGTAAGTCTAATAACATCTATCTTAAAGAGAACTTTCTCTCCTCTCTGCAGAATAGCAGGTCCTCAGAACATAAAATTTGTGAAATAGTGTGATGTAGGAAACAGCACTTGATAACAGACAAATTATCAAGTACTTCTTGGTTCCTCACCTTAAGGGAGGATCTCTGTGCAAAGGACTACATATTCTGTGGTAGTCTGTGGTAGGGGCAAAGGAGGGGTAGGAGCAGGAAACAGCTCAGCCACCATGAGACCTAAAGGTTCAGGGGTGTCTCTGGATCTGTACTTATCTGACAAGGTGCTTCAATGCCTCAACAGAAAAACTTAGATGTTTCTACCCAAAACATGTGCAAACTTGCCTAATACAGAAACAAACATTCTGCAAGTATGAGATGCAATACAGCCAAGTGCTCAATCTGCTGCAGTCTCCTCTTTTGCTGCATTCTGCATCCTTGACTCCCAAATAACTGCATACTGAAGCACCGGCAGTTTCTGAGGATGGGTTATCATTAACTTACAGCTTTGTGCTCATGCTCTGCTTCCACCCGTGCTGCTGATGGGAGGCACGTGCCTGCTCAGTGACTGAGCTGCCTCGGGACACATTTCTTGCGGCGCTGGCCCTTGACAGTCCAGGCTGACCGGAACAGTCTGGGGTTACAAGTGGGAGCTGCAGGTCTGAAAAAGTACCAAGGGGATGAGAAAAGAAGTCAGCAGAGCATTGAAAGCAGGGGTGGGCTCCTGCTGCTAAGGATTAAATGTATAAAACACAACAGACAGAGAGGAGCTACCAACATCAGATGAAAATGTAAAATAACAAATGCTGAGACAATAAACCTTTTTGGATCTTCTAGCAGAGAGGTTCACCCCCACCAGGCACCCCCTTCCAGCTGCATGCTGCAAGGCTTAGCAGCAACTCCCACTTTAGAGGTGAGTGTAGTAATACTGCATACAAAAAGCATCCCCTTTTTCTTTCTAAAATAATTTTAAATAGTTTAAAAGGTTTGAAAGGTTAAAAATATTTTGATTTTTGTTGAAGAAGAATATAGAATACTGCCCTGTCAGGACCTTAGAATTGCTTTAGAAGGGGGCAGATACCTGTAAGGGACCAGTTCTCAGCTACTGGCCTGTAGTCTGACCAACTGATGCCACTTTTTGGAAATACCCATATAAAAGCTGAGACTTGGTGGGGACCGCCCTCTTTGTTCTTTGCCTCGAGAGGTAAGAAGCCTGTCCTGGCTCCTTCCCTGCAGTGGGAGAGTGCTGGGATGGCCTGGGCTGCTGGCCAGGCCCAGCCGGGTCTCCTGTGGCCGCTGTTGCGGGAGGGCCTGGCCAGGCAGGCTGAGCTCTTTCCCTCACCAGCTGCCAGCGGGGAAAGAGGGAGCCACTATCAACTTCCAGCCAACCCTGGGGCCTGCCCACTCTGCTGCATGGCTGAGGGAGGTGCCCCCTGAGCCCCCTATCCCCCTCTGGAAACAGCAACAAGCCCGGGCTGGGCTGTGCTCATCCCTTTGAGACGGAGGGTTTGAGGGGGGGGAAGAAAGACCAGCTGTGCAGGAGATTTTTGCTGCCGTTTCTGAACTTTTTCTCTCATCATGTGGTTTTGGAATGTTTGCAGTGCCCGCCAGGCAGAGACCACATGACTGTCTGCAGGCCCGGTGAGAATGTTAACTTTTTCCTGACACAGATTAAGACTTTTTTAATACTTTAACCCTCTTCAGAGAGAGAGAAAAGGCTGGATTAAAGAGATGTAAAGGGACAATATGAAGAAATCAAAGTCAGTAAAAGAAGAGTGACTTCTCAGGCAGGAGAGATGATGAGTTGCTTCAGTTTTCGGCATAAAAACCTCCTATGAGTTGTGGTAACAGACTGTATTGTGACTTGCTAGAAATTTCCTTTAAAATTGTAGACAATATAATTAGGGATTATATATTATAATTAGGGATATAATTAGGGAGATGCTTTGTAGATTTTGAGCAAAGGTATTTTTTGTGATTTACTGAGTGAATGTTGAATTAGAAACTGTAACGTGATCTCATAAGATGTTTTGACAGAGAGAGATAAGAAGCCCTTTGTGTCCGTGAAGGATTGAGAAGATATCTCTGCTCCTTAAGATGAGAAATCCTTTGCTTGTGGAAGTGTGCATTTTTAAACAGAGAAACCCCAGTGTGAATCTACGTCCCATATGTAGTCATGGGAAGGCTACATGATTTGGGAGGACTACAAAATTGCAGAAGTTTTCAGGCAGGCTGCTTTTTGTAGGGGCTAGAAGCCACAAAAGAGACTGCTTCTTTTGTAGGTTACCTAACACATCAGATAAACTTCTCTCTCTCAAAGACTGAATGAAAGACTTATAAGTGGTACTGACCTTAAGCTCTGAGTTTTGTCTCTTTATGTTGCATGTGGGAGAGTGAACTGCTGTGGGGAGGGTAAAGGGAGGTTTTTAAAGGTTTCATTTTGATTCTAATTTTACCTTTTCCTTTTGTGTGTTATTAAATCTATCTGTTTTTATCCTTAAGCTAAGCCTGCTTTGCCTTCTGTTCTCATAGTCATATTTCACAGAAAAAAGATATTTAGACTACTACACTGAATTTAGCAAACAAAATTCAGCAAACGTGAAACCACTACATCTATTGGTGTTTCCGCCTGGCTTTTGAATTCTAACCCATGACATAGTTGATTTCCAAATATAGAATACCAAAACTTACTTTCTCATGGTGCACTAATTACAATTAATAGGGATAAGAAATTTCTTTAACTAAGGACCAAGGGACTTTGCCACTGTAATAACATAGCTCAATAAATAAGCATATATCCTTGTTTCTATGTTCACCATTAAGGCTACAATTTGCAGGTACTGAAACCTATGGGAGTCTTAGTTCTGACACCAAACAGTGGGAGCAAGACTGATGTATCACAGTTCTCAAGCTTATTGAGGCATGTGACTATTAATAGTAATCAAAATATTGTGATGAGAGATCAGTCAAGGGGTAGCATGTATTTTCTGCTTTTACTGTGCTTGATAAAAAAGGCATAAAGCCCTTATGTTGTGTCATTATCTCATGTAGGGTAGTTTTCATTAACTCTAACACAACTCATATTTCAAGTTCTTAAGTAATGGTCAGGAAAAATCAAGCTGTTCAAATTATTCCCAAGCCATATTACTTTTCTTTTTAATGACATACTGCATTGTGCTATGTTATGAAATTATTTGTAGACTTTCTTTTCTAAAGTCTGCATTCTCAACTTTGGTACATGAAATGAAAAATAAAAATGAAGTTGTGTTTCTGGGGATGAGCTGTAAACAGACATTTAAAGAAAAAAACTATTCATTTTCCCAGAGAACCTATTAAAATGACATTATGATTGTCTGTATTTATTGGCTGTTCATCAGATCAGCTCGGCTCAACCTTCCAGTCTCAACTGGGATCCAGAATTAATCTGGTCCTCTGCCTTACATGCACCATTTAGCAGGATTAAAGGCTCTAATAATCAAAATGAGGCAGTTATTTAATAGAGCATGTCATGCTTAAATTATATTCACACTGACATCTGTTATGTTATGCATTATAACTGATTCAAACTTTGCAAGTGACTACCTGGTTTTTGATGGTACAGCGACAAAAGCAGACTGCTCTGCCTATTTGACTGTGTAGTGACAACAGGAGGAAGAAAGTAAACTCACATTAAATAACTTATTTAGCAGACTTGCTTCTGAATATGCATAGGAACCAGATCTGCAAAATCAAGTTGTATTTTTCCCATATCTGACTTGATATAAAGACACAAGGGCACTTTACTATGGCAATTTCTACCCTGTAGATAGACAATGGCATTTCACCATGGCAATTAGCAATGGTCCATGTAACTACTCCTATGCATCACTTTAGCTATTTAAAAGAAAGTAAACATTTTACTGAAAATAAGAACATGGCAGAGAAGGGCTGTACAAATCATTACTCAAGAGAAAGCAATGTGTATTTTCCTTTTAAAAACATGTTTCAAATTGTGTTGCTAAAGCAACAAGTAACAACTTAGAAGACAGAGGTTGAAAATAATGAGATGAGGTTTGTGTACCTGTTTTTATCCCTCTTAAATGAGAGTTTCAACTGTTTCAGGGAAAGAAAAAAGATTACTTTGATATTAATTCATTTGTTACTACCCAGTGGACCATTTACTGGAGCTGGATATAACAAAGTAAAACAAATGGGTAGGGACAGATGAAAAACACAACTGTCTTGTTATTCTCAAACTACTGGGTAGAAGATCCTTAGTATTGCCCTAAGTCATTGCAAAATGCCTCAAACCGGCCCCCCAAAAAACCCTAACCACCCCCTCCCCCCAAAAAAGGAAAAAAAACCCCACACACATACAAAAAAACCCAAAAAAAACTCCCACAAAAAAACCCCCACAACCAACCAAACAAAAAGTCACCTGCCATGTTAAACAAATTTCAGGGTGCTGATAATTAGCATTGAAAACTAAAAAAGGACAATGCTCATAAACTACACCTCTTCTATAGAGCATCCTGTTTGTGTGGTGCCTTACACCCCTTTATTGGTTTTGTGTTGGCATCCCACCAGGAGACAGACCATCACAAGGGAGCTCTAAGAAGTGAGACTGTCACTAGGTGCTTACTCCTTTGAGATGACATAGATCATGTACTCCATCAGGCAGAGTTAAGAGGGAGTGACAGTCTCTCACTTCGGTAAATCCACTCCTAGTAATCAATGAACAAAATTATCATAATAATAAAGGGACATCAGTAGTGTTGAACTGAGCACACTCAGCTGCATCTGTTCTCATGGCAACTCTTCACCTGCTCCTGCACTCAAAAGCAGTAACAGTGTTTATTAGAGCTGTGTATTTGTTAATCAACTTTATCATCAATGAAAATTAGCCTGCAGTGCCTTTACTGTTTGCAGTAATTGCCATGTTTTTCCATCTTGAAATCACTCTACAAGCTGTTGTTAATTAAGCAGTCCTCTTGAAGTATGTAAACAACATCAACATTTTATAGAGGAAGAGGTGAAGCAGGCTCAGCGGTTGATGTGTCAGGCAATTTGGGAAACCAAGTTAGAAAGCCGCAGCATCCTAACACTGTGTCCAGACTACATCACCTCTTTCAAAAATCAAAATCTTATTATTTGTAATTTTTGTAGCAGACTCTAAAAATCAAAGGAAAAAAAAATAAACAAAAGAAGATTATTTTTCATTTTACACTGGCTATGCAGTAATGGAAATGTTACACAAAGTGTTGCTTTTCCTGAGGAGCAGTTGCAGGTTTTGCCACAAGTACTTTTTGCTGCTGCCATTTTTGATGCTCTAGTATAAAGCAAAGGACCTATGGTTGGATACCTGCCTTCATTTTGCAAAAACCACAAAGCTTCAATTCCTTGAAATTCTGGCTTGGAGAAGGTTTCTGATGCTGACATCATTTCTGAAATGCTACTGTTGAAAACACCGACAACACCATCAGTTTACCACTTTCCTAGGGTGTTCACTGTGAGGCCACACTGATGAGTAAGGAGGCCACTATATGTTCTCACCTGAATTCACACATTAACCACAGCAGCAGGTAAAACACAGACCTGAGACATAAGAACAGCTGCATGGTATATGCAAAGAGGAGATATAAAATCCACCAAAGCAAGTCAACACCCCTAGATCAAAAAAATTAAGCACCTCTCTTTGTCACATGAACTGGTGGCAGATACTGTTCTGTACTGCAATCTCTCAAAGTACAACAGATCAGTTGACAGTGACAACTGATACCTAATGCAGCAGTCTCACTGACATCTAGTGAGTCCTTTCCAGTGTTTTACACAGCTATGAATTCTTGCTCCTTCTCCCCTAATCTTCAGCTCAGAAGTTATTTACTTGTCTTTGGCTCAGAGTTCTGAAGTGTAACATGAGATACACAATAAAGAATAGCTGATTTAAGAGTTACAATGTGTGGCTGAGCAAAAGGTTTACCAACAGCTAGAAGTACATTTGGACAAATTAAGAATTCCTGGAGCAAAGCCAGGCTGCAGCCACCTGGTTTGGTAGTAAATGGAACACTTAGGTTAACACAAACATCTGGTGATCTGCAAAGGCAAGGAATTCAGCAGGAGAATACCCTGCTGGTTGAACTAAGTCATGTTTGGTTGAAAGAAAAAGAAACAGAATATGAATGAGAATATGTCCTCTTCTTTATCTTCCCTTCTATAGTACCCTTTGATGTTAGACGGAAGGTTATGATATGGGTTTTTTAATTAATTTCTTACATTGTACAAGATCAAATAGACTACATTTTAAACGCTTCAAACACGGAGCAAGGAAAAATTAAGACTAATGTCTGTGAGGAAAAGGTCATTTTGTTTCTCAAGTGCCCATCAACTGTCAGATCTGTTACAAACATTTCAAGAGATATTGAGTCACCTTGGGAGCTCCTAGTTGTTTAATGATGATCAAAGCTAGAGATGGAATGAATGTAACTGAAGTACTGGGCTTTGTTTTGAGCCCAGGACATTGTTAATTTCTTTCATAAAATGAAATTGTAAACTCAGCACATTTGTACTTGCAAGATATTCATCTGATTGCTTTTTTTTTAGCAGGAAAAACATTGCTTTAGAACCTTAAAGTACATTGATGCTGAAACTGTACAGCAGCCTTTCCATCTGCAGAGAAACCTTATAAACGTCTTCCTAGATCTTCATAGTGGTAGTCTGTGCATTCTGACAGGGCACCTCAGTGAGTTAGAAGAACTCCATATTGCATTCTGTTCTGGGATCATCCATTTTCCTTACTGCTGTGGGCTGCTGGAGCACAAAGAGCTCACATGGGTACAGACCAGGCAAGCTGTACTGCTACAACCTGGTCCTCTTCTAGAATTTATAGCTAGGCAATTTTCCAAGCTCTGTAGGTTGGAATGGTGTGTTTAACAGCTGCAAAGATTGCTCCACATCAGGAGATGCCTAAAAAGCTTTAAGAGATTCTTAGGCAGACTTCTGAGTCCTCCAGGACAAGGAATTTTGATCAAAATAAAGCCTAGTAACCTTTGGCTCAATCAGGTACAGCAATGCTCTTAAAGCTGCATAACTGTGAAAGCAATGAGCATTGAAAATTCAAATTTTTTCCATTTTTCAGTGTTGATTTTGGAGGATGGATGATTTCACTTGAACTTCTGCCACTACATGCCTCGAGACTTGTCACAGAAAACAGATCTATCCCATTCAGTCGCCTCCTGTTACCTATTTGATTTTTGGATGAAAATACTGAAACAAAGACTAGTAATGTACTATGGCTTACACATTATGCCCTGAGGTTGCTAAAGAAAGAGAACCTTTGGCATTCCGTTTTATGACCTATGCATTTAGAAAGTGTGGCTGTGAAACTCAAAGTAGATCATGAATATTCTAAGGAAACTAGAAACACTAGGGGCAATCCTGGCCTCCAGTGAAGTCCTGAAAAAATTTGCATTGGATTCACTGGAATATGGTTTCTTGCTTGAAACTTAATATGTGATGGTCTTGATATGCATTAAGAGCTTTGTGATGCCAACATTGATGCAAGTCCAGTATCCTGCCCACTGCTGACTACTGAGCTGCCCTTAAAAGCTTTTCACATTAAAAAAAATGCAGTGATCCCACACTCTGTAACACACTTAATCTCAAAGCAACACACTCTGGATATTTAGAATGGAGAAATGTCAAACTACTTGTCATTTCTGGAAGTTTAAACTACCCTAAATAGGTTTAGTATTAAAAATCGTACAATTTTATAGTAAAGGAGATCTAGAGGTTAAACTGTGGGTCGGAATGCACTGAAATTCATTGTGAAGTTTCAGAGTTAAAAAGATAAAATTATGACAGTGCTACATTTGTATGAAGCTTATTTTATTTTTCCATTTAGAAACATGAGCAAATACAGCTTCAATTTAGCTTAATCACTTACCATGTATTTTGCCTCTCTGTTTTGGCTGGTGCATGAAAAACAGTATTTACAATATTAAGTATAGTGTTTCTGTCTTCATTGCTAAAGCATCTAAGAGTTAAAGTTAGAGGTATGGGGTTTTTTCCAATATTTTTCAGAAGGGCTGCTTTTTCTGTGTGCAGCCTTCATACTAGAAGCTAATTACACAAATAAGCTATAAAACTTTGGAAAAAGCAACACAGTGAAAATGCTGGCTGACTGCTGCATGATTAGAGCCACAATCCTGTACTAGTGACAGGGTAGAATATAGAAGAGTATAGGCCAAGTAATTAACTTAATTTAGCTGCTTTACTTCTTTTCAAACTATTAATATTTGCTGTTATGTTGCTGTTTTTATCTAGCTGAGATGTGACACTACTGTAAAAACAATGAAATTCCTGCCCCACATAGTTTATAATCAAATTAACTGGAAAAAATCAGATGCTGGTTTTATTGGCGACTCTTGAGGCTCTTATTAACTTCAGTAGCAGAAAGATAATAGGCACAAACCTGGTCAAAATTGGTGTGCAAATATTTATAATGGCCAGCTGCCAAAAGAAACGCATCCCCCTATAAAATATCAAGTTCCTGTCTCAGAGATATCGAATTGTTACAAAAGAAAATAAATTTGATCTATAACTTCTCTCTTCCACAGGAGGCTCCACTGAGTCTTGTTTTCTACCCTCAGGTCATAACCTTTCATGTTGACTCCAGAGTAACCCAAGGACAATGGGGATAGGCAGCAGGAGAAGAAAGCTAGCACAGGGTTAGCACCAGACCATAAACATATCACTAAGTGGGAGCACAGTCACACAGCTGGACTATCTTGGCTCTCCCTCCCAAACAATTTAATTAGGCTCATGTCTATCCCAAGTCCTTCTGTGTGATTAATGCTGCTGGCCAGCCCAGAAGGAGATCATGGGAGCACACAAGGCTGGCAGGCACTCATAAAGTCTTTGCACTGGTGACACTAATAAACAGAAACACAGAAGGAAGGCATACAGCAAAAATACCACTTAAAAAAAGGATCAGTGATTTGCATGGGTAGAGAAAACAGCTATGCATGGCACAGGCTGGGCACTGGAAGTGATGAAATGAGACAAATGCCTACATGGAAAGACAGACTAGTTTGGATTCCTTAGGGAACAGGAAAATTAGGGAGGCAATGCTATAAGCAGTTCCACTACTTTCCCAGGCAAAATCTGTCAAATATAGTATTAATTGTACACGCATCAGGATGCTTTCCTATGTCCTATACTGAATCTGGGCAATTTTGCTCACATTGTAGACTTCAGTCCTCTCCATTTCTTGGCTGGGAGTAGTTCCAGGAGGCAGCCAAGCCCAGTTTTAAACCCACATACGGTGGGTTACCAGGTATGAACACCTGAAATCTCTTTGACAGTCATTCTCCAACTTCAGAGCTTCTAGGTCTGGGTCATTTGCCTGAAGATTTAATTTCCAGATCACTACAACTACTCCAGCTTTTGCTGACCTGAGCAACAAATGCCAGGAGCCTTCCTCTGTTATCCATTAGCTATATCAGAACCTTTTCAAGGCCCAAGTCCCATATATAGTGAGCAGACATCAGGCACTTGAGTAAGAACTTGGCCAATTGCCTGCAAAAGCAGAAGTTCAAACAATCCTCTCAGATTGTCTTCCATGTTGAATTCTAAGATCTGTTACTATTCTTATGCCTCATCACAAATCCATTGCCACAGGTCCATCTTCCAGCAACCCTGTCTTCAATGGTAATCCAATTTATCCACGCACAGCATGTATTTTTAACCTTTTTGCTCCTCTAGTCTTCTTCCAGACTGATTTTCCTAACTTTTTCTCTTCCCAGCATCTTTCCTAAAAAGCAGTCATCACTGGTATGTGCATTATTTCCGCCTGCCCCACAGAGATTTAAGCAATACAAAATGTCAGACTGACAAAAACATTTTCCATTAAAGAGAAAGACCAAAGAAACAAGTACTGGCCTGATATTTTTGTGTAAATCATTTTCTTTCCAACACAAAAGGAGTATGAGAATGGGCATGCTATCTTAAATACAAAGCCTAGCAGTTTAAGAGCTGCACAATAACAAATAAAAATAACATTAAAAAAACCCAAACCACTTTACCACTGCCTATCAACATCAACACTGTCATAGCCACAGTAAATCCAGTAACCCCGTTTTCTCAGCCTTGCTGCCTGGTGTTTCTTTCTACAACTTATTATGTCTTTAATTAGAGAACATAATTCTTTGTGTTTTCACTTTTACAGGAAATTGCTTGGCTCCTTGAAGGCTGGCTAAATGACAGTAATAACAAACCAACTGATCCTCTTTAACAGGAATTGCAGAGAAAACCCTGTTGACTCAAACACACAAGAGTGAAAGTATATCACTGATTTGAAAGGAAACAAACTGTTCTGTGGAGGAAATACTGATGAGAACTGTTCTTTCTGTGAATAATTTTAAAATTGAGGATCAAACAAATCCTGCTAATTGGCAACTCTGCTGTTGTTGAGAGATTTGTTGGAGAATGCAAGCAAAAGAAAGTGGAAAGAGCTGGCTTTATCAGAGGAATGGAAGGGGGAGTATCTGAAGTCTCACCTCTAGACTAGTTTATGTCTTTTTGTCCACTGAACCTGAAATCAAATTATTTATCCTTCTGATTCCAATCTCACCTTTTATGGATGAGTTCCACTCATTCTAAATTACATGTCACATATCCAGTGACATTGAATGGGATTAATTCATGGGCTGAAACCGAGGTCTGATCTATACAGAGATGACCTGTGTACCACAGTCTAAGTTCCTATTCCTGTCAGTGTACATCAATGTAGTCTATACAGTCAGTGTGAGCCACTTCAGCTAACCCTGAATTATGCTGAAAATAAATACTCTTTTGGCCTTTCTTACGCTAAATACCAAGTGTTAAATTCAGTATCCACAAATAGATATCTATTGCCATCTAGGATACCACAGGATATTCTCTGAACCTCTGGCTGCTGGACCAAAAGGAAATGGGTCCTGTGCCAAATCTGCCCATTCTGGGCATGCTGGAAACTCCATAGCATCTTAAGTGTCATGAGAACCTTGTGTTGAAATAGCTATCTCAGCCCTAGGACACATGCTGATGTGAAGATAACTAGATTTAAGAGATAGAAATTTTTATTTTTTACTTTAAAATACTTCAGCTAATTTAGATTCAAAATCTTTCTTATTGGTAACAGAAAAGTGAGGGATGGGCTTTTTTCTGTATGATAGTTCTTCAGTGGAGTGCTAGAATAATCCTCCTAGGCTGTGTGGGAGCCCTGCTGCAAAGCACATGTATTCCCTTGATTTCAATGGGATTTCAATATCAGTCACAAGGCCTTTTCTCTTTGCCAGAAAAAGAAAGCACTAAAAATATAAGTAAGAAATAAGATGCTTACAAATGGCCCTTCCCTGAAGACAAGATGTGGTAGTTTGACCACATCTGGTTATATGCCAGGTGCCCACCAAAGCCTATCACTCAGTTGGACAGGCAAGAGAAACTGTTACAAAATGCTTCTGAGTCAGGATAGGGAGAGATAATTTACTAATTACCATCACAGGCAAAAAATGTGTGGATATTAATTGAATTTATTCAATCAATTCAATGATCAATCAAATCAGAGTAGGATAATAAGAAATAAAACTAATACCTCCCTTCTCTCCAGGCTCAATTTTACTCCTGAGTCACTACCTCCTCCCTGCAGTGATGCAGGGAGATGGGAATGGGAGCTACAGTCATTTCATCACGCATTGCCTCTACTACTCCTTTCTCCTCAGTGGGAGGACTCCTCACACTCCAGCATGGGGTCCCTTCCCCCAGGAGACAGTTCTTTGTGAACTTCTCCAAGGAGAGTCCTTCCCACAGGCTGCTGTTCTTCATGAACTTCATGACCCCAGCGTGGGTCCCTCCCATGGGGTGCAGTCCTTCAGGAACAGACTGCTCCAGCATGGCTCCTCTCTCCACAGGTCTCCCTGCCAGGAGCCTTCCCACAGGGTCACAGCTTCCTTCAGGCATTCACCTCTCCTGGCACTGGGTGCTCCATGGGCTGCAGGTGGATCTCTGCTCCCCCATGTACCTCCATGGTACAGAGGCACAGCTGTCACACCATGGGCTGCACCACAGGCTACAGGAAAATCTCTGCTCTGGAGCACCTCCTCCCATTCCTTCCTCACTAATCTCTCCAGGTGCTGTTGTGCAATTGTTTTATTTCCCTTCTTAAATATGTGATCCCAGAGGTGCTACCACCACTGTTAATGGGCTCGGCCTTGGCCAGCAGCAAATCCATCTTGGAGCTGGCTTGCATTGGCTCTGCTGGACTTAAGGGAAGTGTCTGGCAGCTTCTCACAAGAGCCACTCCTGTGGCCCCCTGCTATCAAAAGCTTGCCACGTAAACCCAGTGCAGGAGAAAACACTGAACAGCTTAATAGAAGAGTCGTATACAAAGTGGCTTGTACCACGCTCATGGACAGCTGTGAAAATGCTGATTTTAAAGAGAAAGCTCTGTGTGTAGTAAGTGCCTGTTGTGTTTGTGGTTTCGTGGTAGTAAAACAATAAAATCACTGCAATTGGCCTTTCTTCAAGTAGCAGGTTTTTTGAAGGCAATCTGTTACAACATGAGCAGGGTTACCAGTTTCTCTAGGCAGTGGTGAGACACAAGTGGGTAGCAAGCACCTGCAGAGACTAATTCAACACACCTATTTTAAATACATATTTTAATATAAAAAGAAGTAGCATTTGTAGGTATGTCTCTCTCTCCACTGACTTAAATGGAAGACTAGAATACTGCTTTCAGAAGATACCTAACTCCTAAATGGTTAAATGAGATGTAATGAATCCTTTCCTTCTGTGTTTAATTTAGCATATATCTATAAAAGGGGAAAAGAGAGGGAAGTTTAGGTAGACCTAATACACTGCACAACAGTTCTTTTCCAGTTTCTATTCAGGGATGAATTTTACTCATGGTAAATTAGAATTCTTTGGAAACTCGCCCATAACCTTTAAACTTTTCTGGTTGGTGATCTTAATACACAATAAAGGCTTTTTATCAGTAAATTATGTCTGGATAGGAACC
The DNA here is from genome assembly GCA_910950805.1 of Acrocephalus scirpaceus scirpaceus. Taxonomy (NCBI): domain Eukaryota; kingdom Metazoa; phylum Chordata; class Aves; order Passeriformes; family Sylviidae; genus Acrocephalus; species Acrocephalus scirpaceus. The sequence goes on from OU383777.1 coordinate 22,814,765, forward strand.
AAATTCTGACTCCTTCTCCATGCCACAACAATTTTGTAAAGTTGAACAAACATATTACACCAAACCTAGGGCACAGAAATGTAAATACCAATACACTATATTAACACAAAACAGTCCAAAAGTAAGACACAGCCAAATTATTTCTGCAATATGCAACAGCTGAACAATGCAATATCTTTACCTGGAAAGATACTTTATAACTTTAATCTATATTTAAGTGTGTTTAAAATGGATTATTAATCTTTACAATTTTTTCCCTCTATGTACTCATGACTAAAAATAATATGGAATTGTAAATTTGACAGTCTCATTTCAGAAACTTATTGTGACAACTATTAAAAGACGATCATCACATACACAGATTTGAAGAAATCAGATTACCTGAAAAGGCTTTTGTTATCTGGCATAATCCCTCTTTTCTGCAAAGAAAATGCTGGATTTCTGGAAGAAGGTTTACCTGTATGTAAAAAGAGAAGCTTTAATGATTTAATTTTTAAAAAATGGGTTTTTCTCTTCAATGGAAAATGCCTCCAATGGGTTTGTGTTTAATTTATCAGAGGCACTTCATGTGCAAAACTCCCATTAGTGTCAAGAGGAAATGATAACTTTGCCCTCCCTGCAATGTTAGAATAATGAAATTAAGGTCTGAACTCTTCCCCCATGTCCATAACAACACAAAATTTTAGGCCTATACTTCTCTCTCTGGCTGCTGGGTGTTGACCCATTCCGTGTTCCCTTTTCAGTCTCTGCAGCTTCCCTGTTCTGTCCAGTTACCAACCACTGTCTCTCTCTGCATGGAAATACCCTATGCCTCTTGAATTGCTGTGCTTGGGATCAGTAGTAAGCTAACGTAGCTAAATCACAGGCAGGCTCTGCAGCAAAACACTGTGTTGCACTTTGGTATGGACATACCAGCAGCAAGTAATGTTAGTTTAAAATTTTCTGGAGGAATGGGACATCTGGTTTAAGTCCCTGCTCTGCTGCAGGCTTCCTGAGAGAACTTGGACAATTCCTTTGATCACCTTGTGTGTCAGCTATTCATGTGTGACACATCTGGACATTGCAGCATGCTGTCAGGATTATTATATTGCACAGCATTAGAGGCTCAGATATGTTAATACAGGCAGAATGAGAAAAAAGCAGTTTGCAGAAGCCTGGGGTGCTTTATTATCTGAGCATATTCAAAGCATATATATTTCTAGCAAACTGTAACAGCCATAAAAATTTCGCTTTGCATACACTTTGATATGGCATCCTGTGCCAGGGAACCCCAGCATACATGCTCAAAGCTCTGACTTCTGTGGTCACCAGTAATTTTTTGTATCACAAGAGGCACCTTTTTTAAAAGCAGCTCCATTTCCCTCAGACCCTCATGCTGGAGTCAATAATTTAGAGTCTTGACATTATTATCTGTGCTATTTTACTTAAAATACAAGTCAAACTGTACCCATAGCTTGGTCACATTTTATCAAAGACTTCAGTTTATATCACTCATATATTTTTATCAACAGGTCAGGTGTTTACATAGAAATTACATATCCAATTAACCTAAAATGTGCCCACAACCTGCTCATGTGAGCAAAAAGCAATCCTGAAAATACCAAGATAATTGGTACTACTGATGCTTTGGACCATGAGGAAGCAGGTTGCAGTGCCAGAGCAAGGAAATCCCTTGAAGCCCTGGTCCAGATTACACATTATCGATTGTAGGAACACTGTCACTGTTTGGAGAAGTGCCACAATTATGTTTACAAAGGAGGAATTACATAAGGTGAAACTCAGTTGTTATAGAAGATAAGAAGCCTAAATTCATCCATCTCCATCTTCTGCCTATACTATCATTCTGAAATATTGCATGTGTTTTCTAATTGTTTCCCACCATTTCTAAATTCTCTTTTCCAACAGGGAAAATTGCTTAAATAATTTCCCTTGTAGACACATTTACAGCCAGACATGCTGGTTGAAGATGGCCAAGCATGCTAAAGTTCAAGCTAAAGAAGAGAAAAGGGAAACTTTACACTGAGTTGTAACAATTTTCAGTATTTACACTAAATACTTACCACTGAACTAACATACTATATTCAAATGAGAAATTGCTTTTGATACCTGGGTGTGATATAAAAAAGAATGAAATCTTGTTACCTGACAAGTCTTTCTCAGTAAATAGAAAACATGAAGAAATTTCATTTCTGCTGCAATATAAAATAAATATTTGATACTTCTCTTTTTATGAGCGGGGGCTGAAAATCTGGCCTGTCCTTCCATTCCCACAAAGGATAACACAATAATCTCATACCTTCTGGAAAAGCTCTAAGTTACGCAAATCTTCTGTTTGAAAGCAGCCAGTACCACCATTTTGTTTGGAAGATAAGCAGATGAAAAGATCCCAAGGGTTCATACCACCTATCCGGAAAGAAAAGAAGCACTTTGAGAAAGAAAATGTCATGCAATTCTTATTTGCATAAAAAGTACTTAGAGTGAAATCCTGAAGAACAGCAAACTGTTGGAGAGCTAATTATATGAACAGCCACAGGTGGCAGAAGGGTAGAAGACGTATTTTCTACCACAGTTGAAGCTTTGGAACTATATTTAGATGTTTCACAGTGGGCATTTCCTGTTATACCTGCCTACTGATGTCCAAACCCTACTGTTTGACCTGTTTAACATTCAGAAATTAAAAAGTTTGGTAACACGATGCTGATTAAGTTGTTCTTTTTTTTCTGAACTCCTCAACATGCATGCGTATAACGCATATCCAGTACATGCAGTGTAATCTTCTGAGGTGCTCCTTTAATGGGAAATAAATTTTACAGGAAGTATTACTGGTCATGCTGTTGCAAACAGCAGGAATTTTGATGTAGTGGATTCCTAAATATGAGACACCAGACTGCCAGGTCTACAAGTGGGAATTAGATTGCTAGCTTCCGAGCTAATGTGATGCTTCCTTCCTGGGGCAAAGCTGACCTGAAGATACAAATAGGTCTTGAACTTGCTCATATCTCAGCATGTGATGTGGTGCAGAAATGCCACTGTTGCTTCAAATAGCCTTGGCCAGCTTCCTCACATGGTCATATGTTTTCTTCTGTATACAGCCTTTGTTAACTGGACCACTTAGAGATGGTGGTAGCTCACAACAGAATTATTACATCTGTTGAGGACACCTTGAATATGTTTAATAAAGGGTAAATTATTTCATTGACAGGAAGACAATCAGTAATAATGAACTTGCAAACAGAAAGGGCAGTCAGAGAAGCAGTACAGCATCCAAGGGTATAGAATCAAGTCTCAAAGCTCCCTGCAGAATAGCTGTTTCAGGCACTGGTTGGTTCTTTTTCCCAAGGCTGGGAAGATTACATGTATTTTATTCCATTTTGTGCTATCCATCTGTGATACTGTCTTAATTTTATTAGATTACCCCCTTAATTTGGTCCCACCGATGGCCCACAGAGGTATTTATTTTATTTATTTCCTTTCCTTCTTTCTCCAGAATGTGTTTTTTTCCTATCCCAATCATGATTACAAATGTCAAGCAGGGTAAAGATACCACTTAAGGAGATTTAACACTCAATTTATGTTAAGTACAGTAATGAACTGATTGTGTAGAATGGATCTAGGACTATGAAAGTAACTATCACTTCTTTATGTTTATAAGCAGTGTGACAAAGCTGAAGAGATCAATTTTCAGTTACACTGCATTTATTACTGTAACAAGTTCTTCAATTTCATATTATGAGAGCCAGTATTATGGTATAAAAGTAATTAGGATATACGAAATTTAGGCGAGACAGATTCACTACATGCTTCCCTGTCAAAGAAACAACAAAAAAAACCCCTGCAGGTAGATAAAAATGTCACAGATAGCAAACAAAAGAAGCATTAAAGAAATGTACAAGCAAATACCTCATTTTAGTGCAAAAGTTTGGCAGTGCTAACAACCTACTCAATGACCTCACCAGCTATGTAATTATCAGATAAGGAAGATGTTATGCCTTTGACTAGTAAACACCTTTGAATAAATCATTATAATTACATATAAATCACAATGCCTGGTTGTGTGCAAATTGAAAGGGAGCTGGAGGGAACTCCATTTCTCAGAAGCAGTTCATTTCCTTCCCTTGTTTATTGTGACACATCCTGCCCTGGGAAGAATTTGATCCCTGACTCCAGAGGATATGCTGCACTTTGTATTTGCCTTTAGGATACATCAGAGTGATCAATATGAATGTACCTAAGAGAAGAAAAGGAAAATGTACCCTCGATCTTGTGTGCTTCTGAGCCAGTGCCCAGGAAATAGAATAGTTCAGGAGAGCTTGAATGCCTGCCATTACTTGTGTTTTCTATTCAGAGTAATTAAACCTCTAGCCAGTTATTTTAGTACAGAACAATCAGAACTGAAACATGTCTATTTATAGAAGTCAGGAGACTTCCTATTAGGAAAACAGCGTACACCTAGTGCTGTCTCTCAGATTCAGGCTGACAGAGCAGTGTGACTTCTATTTAAATGTATCGATATATTCCTCACAAACTATACCTATGTAGAAAACATTATTGGAAAACAAAAACAAAAGAGTCATGGGTTACAACAGCTATTTAGTTCTAGAACAGGCTCCTCTTGGAATCCATTTTGCCTTAAATTTGTCCATGTCACTCCTTCCAGAGCTCAACCTTTTGTGGAAAAAGAACATCTATGATCAGGAAAACAACAGTTTGTCTTCCTTCTGCGCATTTAATAATATGAGATAATACAGAAGATAATAATAACTGTATCTCAGAAAAAAAAAAACTATATCTCAGGAAAAAAAGTGCTACTGTTATTAATATTCCAACAACATCACATGGGCCACACAAAGGACCGAAGATCCCTTTCACAGAACTCATTTTTAAAGTAAAGCAAGATACATATGAGCTAAAATATTTTATTGGAGCTTTCTCCAATAAAAGAGAAAGAACAAAAGTGACAGTAATAATAAACATCATCTGCATGGAAGGACTCATGTTGGAAAATGTTTCTAGAGATTTTAATGAAGAAGCTTTAATAACATCCATAATATTCCATTTTCAATGTACACACTGTTTTACTGGTTTCTCGCAGACTTCAAACCAGAAGAGGGGGAAGGTTAAAAAGAATGCTTCATATCTGAACAATTTAATTACTAGCAATTTGCATGAAGCTTTTCCCACAGAATGAACTTTGTCTCTAGTTATGGAAATACTGTTTGCTTTATTCAGCAAACCAGTGGAGTTCAGCACACAGGATCCATAGATCAGTTGGACAGTATGAAATCACACCTCATGGAGATACTCCCTACACTTTGCATCATTTTGTACTTGGACAAGTGAAAGAGTGGTAACAAGATGAGAATATTCAATTACATGTTCATCTGCTCTCTGAACATCTTTTCAAATCAAGATAGTTTAGTTCAGTCTGTTAATTAAGGCCTTGAACACACAAGGAATGCTCATCTGCAGAATTATATCTAACTATGCAGGCAAAGTGAGCTTTAAGTGGATACATGCTGGCAGCATGATGCTTTTATTCACCTGTCTTTTGCTGGCTCTTAGCCTCCCCTCTCCTGTGGTCTTTGTAGCTGTCATTCAGTCCCATCTCAAAAAGTATTTGTACCTGCAACGTGTATCTCATGTTTACCTAAGAATATCAACCCATGTTTCTACTTCAATTAATAGTAGTACAGCATAATTTGATTGAAATCTTATGTGATCACCTTTTATTTTGAATTATTATTCTGAATATGTCAAAGAAATTAAGAGAAATTTAAATTTAGAGAAATTTAATTAAATTTAGAGAAATTTAAATTAAGAGAAATTTTTTAAGAAAAAATTCAATTAAGAGAGCAATAACTTTCAACTGGAATTTTATGCAATGTACAAATTCTTATTTTCAATGAGACAGCACTGTTTTTATTGGCTTTGACACTGATTTGTCATTTGAAATAATTAAAATAGCTAATGTGGAAAAATAAATTAAAAGATAATAGTCTAGGGAGAAAAGCAAACGCTTTTTAGCAGCAGAGGAAATAGCAATGCAGACACCAACAAAAACATTTAACTTTTTCTGTAATAATATTCTGCAGAATTTTTGTATTCTTATATAATAGACCAAAGTTAACAGAAACCAAATGAGAACTGTAGGATTTAATGGGGTTTCAAGTTTATCTATAAGCTTCAAGAATTTCTGAAGGTGATTTCTGAAGTAAAGTGATTTTATTCCAGTCTTTGAAATGATCACATTCTCCCCATGAGCTATGGCACTGAAGGTTAAATTTTGCAGGAAAACTGTTAGATGCATTGACCTCTGGAATTTTTTATCTTTTATGTGTATATTATTTAATTTAATCAAATGACTAAGTTTCATTTCACTACCATAGGCTGAAATTGCATTTTGCAGTACTAAGGTTTCCATCCTGAATTTTCAAATGAAAGAACTTTGAAAATCAAATAAAATTTTCATCTTTCATGTTTATCTTCCTGTATTTCATTCATTCTGAGAAATAATAATAAAAAAGCCACTTGGATTTATTTTTATTTTAATCTCAAGACAATTTGAAATTCTGCATTTGCTTACACCACTACCTTGAAATTGACCAGTTTATGAGCACTAGAGGAAAAGAAGACAAGAAACATTTGCTCGTCAAGAACGTATTACATAAAAGTAGTCTCCTTTCTTCTGACAGAGTAACTGACCCAGTAAACAGAAATCAGAGTACCCGATTAAGTGAACAAAGCAAATATCAGCAATGAAACAATTTGACTTTAGTAAGTCTTTAGACATTGTTTCCACATAACATACCTATGAGGTGATTGCACAGCTATTTGAAAAATCTAATCTACTCTCAAAGTGGATTTTTTTGGAGCAGAATTTCAAAAGATACTCCACTTTGATTCAATTCTGATCAAATTTTTTCGGTAACAAATTGAATGATGGAATAATAAGTGCATTTATAAATAGCAAGTGACACCAAGTTGAAAAGAAGTATAAGGACTTTGCAAAGCATGGCTAGAATTCAAAATAATTCTGATAATCAGTCCAAATTCAACCCAAAGAAATTCAAAACAAGTTAAAAGTGCCATAGTTCATAAGAAGAAATCAAATGGAGAGATACAATTTGCCATAGAGCACTACTGCAGAGAAGGACCAAATTTATAAACTGCATATGAACTAACAATACAATATTGTTGCCAAAAAAAACCCCAACAAAGCAAATATATATAACTTGTCAGCTGTTGGCAAGTATTTATTGATGCTGAAAGAGTTGAATCCACTCTTTTAAAATTTATGTTTTAATTTATTCCATACCAATTCCCCACCGAATTTTAAATAACAGCCCTGCAGATATCAAGAATTGTACCCAAACCTGCTTATGAGAGTTACGGTGGTAACAATGATCAGGGGTTAATCCTTCTGCTTCATTTTGTGTTGATCATATCTTTCCAGTAACACTGTTCCCCAGATTTGGAAAACATGGAGTCAATCCTTTGTCTAGCAACTCACACAGTGATGTCTTTTTGATTTGGTACCAAACCAGTTTACAACACACCACTGTTTTAACTATTTCTGAGTGTCAGTGCCTTCTTGGTGTCTCACTCTGACCTGCAGCAAGGAGGCTGGGATGGGCATGAGGCTGGAAGGGGACACAGCCAGGACAGCTGACCCCAGGTGGCCAAAAGGATACTCTGTACCATATGATGCTGTGCTCAACATCAAAGGCTTGTTGGGAAGAAGGAAGAAGGTAGTGCAGGGGAAGAAACACACATTCAGAGTGATGGCATTTGTCTGCCCAAGTAATGGATTGGTTCCATCCATTATGAAGCTCCTGTCCTGGGGATGGCTGAACACCTGTCTGCTCACAGGAACTGGTAAATTAATTCCTTGTTTTGCTTTACTTGCAGACACAGCTTTTGCATTCCCTATTAAACTGCCTTTATCTCAATTCATGAGCTTTCTCACTTTTACCCTTCTGATTCTCTCCCTCATCCCACCAGGGGGAGATGAGCGAGCAGCTGGGTGGTGCTTTGCTGATGGCTGGGGTTAAACCACAACACCAGAGAATAAATTTTTACCCATCCAAAATTAGCTGTCTCTTTAATCATTGGAGACAGGATACAGAGTAAGCATTTTAATTTGCAGCAAAGGGTATATAAAGAACAGTTTCTAAACACATGTATCAAGTACTGGAATACCTCACTCTAAGGAGGCTATAGAACCCCTGCTAAGGGAGATCCTGAGATTTGTACAGGATCCTTTTTTAGGAGAAACTCATGTCAACTCTACTTGAAATATATTTTCAGGCACCTCTAAGCTGCATGGATGTAAAGAGAAGATTTTCAGGAAAAGTTATTGTTTACATATTAATGCATTCAACTCTCTTCAGTTATAGCATGTTGTAATCCCGATCTGTAAAAAAAAGTTTTAGATGAATGTAAGTTCTAGCTCCATGAGCCATGAGTTCCTCATAGTATAAAATGAAAAAAAGTCAACCTCCTATGCTCCTGCATGGTAATAGAGGGAGCACAGATTGTACTCGGTTGGGTGAGGAAGCATGTATTTATGAAAGTAGTTGTTGTGTACAAATCCTACTTTAAACTGGAGAGAAGAATATGCTAAGCTTCAGCCCTGTCATGTAGTCAATTTATAAGACCCAATTTAGTGGTCTTATAAACTTACCAAATAAGTTTGCTAGCCAGGAGTTTAAAGTGGAAGCACTAACAGATGTATGAAAGACAGAACTTTTGCCTCATTTACTGCCTCTGGATTCTAGGCTGAATTTTATGCTCTTCAGCATCTCAGAGGGCAGCAGCATCAGGCAGGCTGCATGATGGGGTCTGGGTATGTGGGAATTCTACACTCTACACCTCTGAAGATCTGAACATCATGGATGACACTCCGGGGCAAAATATCCTTTGAAGCCTATTTCTGGTTACAGCAGTTTGGCTGCCTTGCTGTGCAAATATCAGAATGCCACTAGTTGGACTGAATAGTTTTCCTTTGTTAACGACGTGTCCTCTTGCAAGTTTTTGCTATCACTGCTTCATTTGTAAGATTTTCCCTAAAGGAATGTCTCACACCTAGGTGTTCAGAAATTTGCTCCTTAAATCAGTAGTTATTGGAAGCATTTTAATTTCTCTTTTGGTGTGGCCATTGATGGTCATGATCTGTTACCAATATGGATCCACTATGACAACAATGAAGAAATGATTGCTCCACATGAGTGATAGCACAGGACAAGACAGTGAGGTTTCTGATATTTTCTGAACTATTTTGGAAAGCAGCTATTCACCTGTCCACATGCAAATCTTTCACTGTTTCAGAGCGTGTTCAGACTGACTGCACGCTACCATAACACATAGCCCCATAACCACTAGCTTATCTGGACAAACTAGGCTAAAATCTATTCTCACATTAATTGCAGTGGAGCATTTTAGGTGTAAAAAAATACCCTACCCTACTGAGGCTGAGATGGTTGGACACAATTCATTCACAAAATACTTTGTGCAGTTGCTGTGTGACTGACAGGGAAAGGCTGAAGGAATCCTGAGGACAGGATCATCCTCCCCTTGAGGATGGTTAGAATTTTTTTTTTTTTTTTTTGGCTCAACTACTCCCTAAGAGGATTTGAAGTGCCAAGGAAAGCATTCTTTGTAGAGGAGAGGCTGTGAACCAAATGGAACCAGTTTAATTCCAAGGACAGTTCATCTGTTCCTGAACAGCTTAGCACAAAACATTGCCCTATACTCAAGAATTAATGTACAATCACATCTGTATTCAGAATTTGGGCAGTGAAATAGGCATTTGAAGTTGTGTGTAGTGCCTCTCATAAAAACAGAGTAATGCTTGACTTAGTCATGCAATAGATTAACAATCCCTTAAATCAATAAATTACCATAATATAACAGACAACCAAAAAAGAATTTTCAGACTTGCAGCAAATGTTTTAAAGTTGGGCTTTCAATTTGCAGATAACTGTCAATAAGACAACAAAAGGTAGCAAAAAAGAAAATTAAATTTCAGTATTATTAAACTACATCCATATATTTTTCTGTGCAACTGAAGAATGGGCAGAATACTGGAAATAAAACTATTTGAAAATTGAATTAGTGTGACGTGGGGAGAAGAACACTGCAGTATTGTGAGGCAGGTGCATTAGATGGTTCTCTGTGTATCCAGGTAAGACTGTCAGGCTAAGAATAATTCTCTACTGAGTTGTATTACAGATTGCAACTCTAACAACCTATAGGTTTTATCATGGCATAACCTGTCAACTCAAGGTATGAAAATATGCTATCAAAACACTTTCTGAGCTGTAGTAGAGTTGAATAGCAAATAAAAGGAAAATATGCAGTTCTGACCCAATGACAAACACATTGGGGCAATTCAAACACTCAAGCCTGTAAGCACTTCTGTGCTTAAACACCATGCTTTGGATGAATATTCAGATTATTCTGGTATGTTCTCCACATGTGTATTTTCTGCACAGCAAGCCTCAGTGAAACCAAAAGTTCCTAATAATCCAATATGGTATGCTTCTTGTATGCAAGCTAAAATAAATTACGCCAACTGCTCCTGAATGCTGGAATTCTTACTTTATATGTATTTAATACACAACATAACCTACAACAGTCAAAGCTGCTATATATGTTTCTCACCCACACACTGTGGGACTTGGACCTAACCTTCATAGGGATGGAAGTACTTGGTACCTAGTTAAAGCACAGATGTCACAGATCCACCAAAGCTCAGCTAAATCCATCTGTGTAGGTGTTTTCTTACCTTCTGTGAAGGTAGAGAAGGAAACTGCCTGATAAAAAAGACAGATTGAGAAGTATTAGTGACAGGCTACTGAGAGCAGATTAGTATGAAGAACCAGGTGAGAACTGGAAGGAGAAAATGTGCTTGTGGGAAGAAGCTGAGACATGCAGGGACAGGGCTATGCAATGGAGCCCAGAAGAACTGCAGCAGGTGGGAGAATTCAAGTAGAATCCTGCTCCAGCTGCTTCCAGGGACATCGCAGGAAGGGGGTCTGCCCACAAAATACTCATCTCTCTTATGCACATGCACACACACACGAAGGAGCACAGAGGCACAATGCTGGGTGGAGTAAACGCAGTAACCCTGTCAGAGAGACACAAGCCCCTGCCCTGCTATGCCCAAGATATCCCTGGAGAGACTCCACCACAGTGCCAAACATGATGAGCAAACAGGAGCCCCAAAGCACCTTCTTCCACCTTGTGGAAGCACATTCTAACTTGGATGACTGTGTACACAGAACTTAACAAGAACAAGTGGTACTGAGGCACCTTCCCCACTAGACTACTGCAGATCTTGTTACTTTTGTAAGGAAGAGTCTGGGCTTTTAGAAAGGTACATGTAACAAACAGAAAGAGCTGGTGACTGGAAAGAAGATTCAATTTAAAAGTAGTTCCTAGGGAGGAGGAGTTCTGGCCAAGGATCCAAATTGTCAGTTTGTGATTACTTTCCATCCTGCATTTCACTCCAACATTTCTACCACTCCCACCCTTTGCAACAGAGCATGAGGTACCTGAGCTGAGAGGGCCTCTGAATGATGGCACTAATGAGAATTCATCATTGATTTTAAAAGGTAGAAACTGAGCTAGAGCTGAGCAAACAGCCTCTTCCCTTCTCTGGATATATAGCAGCCTCAGGATAAGCAGCTAAGGAGTAAATGGGTTTGTCTTAATGTCCTGTCTCATCCTAATTACAATGAATGACAATACCAGTTACAAAGTTAAAACAATGATGTCTGATCACATATACAAGAAACAAACCCCCATATTTTAAGATCCAAATCATAGACCTTGATTACTGCAATTAGAGCACTCAGGCACCTATACCAATCCTTATTAATGTGCCAGATTCTGTAATACCCAGGATACACAACACAATAGTAAAAAAAAAAAGAAGCTTGGGAATAAAGGCAACGGCTACTATAAACAGTGTCAGGACACAGGCTCAACCACTGGCCTGCAATCATCTACTATGTTTTTCTTCTCCCTGTGTGGCCAAGCAATGCCCCAGGAGAGAGCCTAAGCCAGTGACAGTTCCTAAAACTCAGCAAAAAGCAGGCCACCCTCAGTCAGGGGAAAAGAGTTTAGATACATGGACATGAGCCATACCACATCACTTGTCCTTAGAACTAGGGAATTGACCCATTTTATTTATGATTTAGACAAAACTGCAGAAGACAGTGATGCAATAATTAAGTCATGCCTAATGTAAGCTTTTCTAGCTGTAATTCACAGATACTGTTTTCTATGTATCACTCTATGCTGCCTTTCACTTCTATTCACCTGGTGTAACAGTAACATTTTACAACCTGGCATGCCATGGGGTAGTGGAAGTCCATGACATATCTGGACTACCATGTAGAACATCCATAAAACATGGACTCTAAAGCAGACCCTAAAATTATCTCTGCAAACATTTTAAAGAAGTATAGGTTCAGACTATGGGGATTGAAACAGAGAGTATAATGGACCTGATAAAGAAGCCTGGTATCTTAGGCCTGATTGAGCAGAAACCATGGGAGAGACAGACACAGATAAAGGCTCCCTGGTGTAGAAGTGACGAATAAACATGTTGTGAAACTTTGTAATGATTACCAAGTAACTGATGTCATAAAGAATGTATAACCAATGAGAATTGTTACCAAAAACAGAACCCTATATAAGTGCCATACAAGAAAAACCCTACAGAAACGCCTTGTATACTCACTAAATTTGGCTTCTGATCAGAACTTGGAATGTCCCGTCTCTCAATGGCCAATATCAGACCTTACTTTTGAAGATCAACAGATATCCTCACATTGTTAAACTTGTAAAAAAATGTGTACTGTAACATCTGGGGTGTAAATCATATGTACCATGAGGCTGGGTAAAGGAAGAAGAAAACCTAATGCTTTCTCCTACTTCACATATCATCCTGTTGTAAAAAAGGCAACCTAACTAATTTACAATTACATTCTGAGCTAGTACTTTCCTGAATACTTCTCGTTTTTTCTACCCTCAGAGCTTTTTTAAAGCCCTAACACTACATTCTAGGGAAAATAGGGCTAACATGTCAAACTCTATGTATTTAAAGTCCTTGACTTCAGCCTCATCTTTATAGAAAATTACCTCAATTATTTTTTGTTGAAGAATGACTTCTAGACAGGTTCCACTGATACTTGGCCTCACTGTGGCTGTGAAACCTGAAGTGAGAGAGGTTTTTTTTATACACTTGCTGAAGCCAAATGGAAAAAAATCATTTAAATGCCTAATTCCCATTTAGGCAGAAAATGCTTCTTGATTTGCTCCAAAATAGCTAAATCTTGTCCTTATTTTGTCTATCAGCCTGTTGAACAGAACTTTGGTATGCTGATATATTTTCTATTTTACCTATTGCAAAAAAAAAATTGCAGTGAACTGGTTTTCTTTCCAATAAACAAAAAAATTATCTTGTTTTACTTCTCTATTTTACATGGAAAGTCCTTCTTCAATAAACAGATCGACTGAGCTCTATTCTATCAGATCTAAAATAACTATGGTTCTGCCAGATTCATCTTGCATTTACAAAACACAGAACACTCTGTAAGCTCTCTCTCTATACATATACTTCTAGTAGTTGCTATAAATTAAAACTGAAAATCCTTTTTATAGCTAAATATTTATTTTTGAAAGCATTACCACAAATGCCAGAAACAAAGTCATTACAACAATAATCTTGTTATAGAAATACTTTATGACTTGAACAACTTGGTTCAAACTTTCCAAAATGCTTACCACTCAGCTCCTCTGTGCTTTCCTCTATCAGATTAGGACTGTATTTTATCTGTGTGAGGCACCATTGAGTAAACATGTTCAGACTATATTTTTTTAATCCTGCTACCAGTTAAAGTTGCTCAAATCCTATTCCATTGTAACTTTTTAATCCAAATCTCTTCAATATTTTGCCTTTCTGTTGTGAAAAATAGGCATTGTTTTGTAAGGAAACATGCCTGACAAAAATGATAGAAATTCCTGGTATGTGGGATTTTTCCTTTTTAATCAAAGGGAGGGTGCCACTTTTAGCAATAATTTTCTGTATGAAATACTTTTTTCCAAAAATCTGAAGGTTCTCATGACTAACTTGAAACTGAGAAATAGTTTCTGAGTATGTCAGAGGAGCCTCTATCATTGACATCTGTGCAAACTAGGATTACCTCCAAATGGACTACCTCAGGGGCTGAGTAAAAAAAAATTCAATATTATGTTGAAAAATCAAGTCTGAGGGAGTAAAATGAACATCAGAAGGGTAGAATAATCATTCCTCTCATGAAGAAAAAGTTCCCTTTTGATATAAGATAAGCCAGTGTAACAACAATATGTTGTGTGAAATTTTCAGAAACATGTTGTAAACCGTGGGTGGCTACTGCACTTTTGATGTCTGGGGTGGCTTTGGGATGCAGCATTCAAAAGAGCTGTCAGCTGAAAGTGGATGCAGCTGGAGAAAGTTGGAATCTGAACCTAGGAATGGCGTGGGCTGGCTGCAAATTACAATGAAGGCCTACACAGCGTATAAGCTTTTTGCTGCCTGAACCAATAAAAGTCACGGTAGCCAAAGTAAAAAAGAAGAAAAAAAAAAAAAAAAAAAAAAAAAAAAAAAAAAAAAAAGGTTTTGTTTCAGTGGTATATAATGCTGCTACCCAAAATGGGAGCACAGTGATGAAAGGCAGCAGCACACTTCTCACAGCTGACCAGGGCTCAGAGCCAGTGACTGCATCAAAAAGGGTCCACAGCTTCCAGCAACCAAATCACTAAGCAGTCCTAACCAACAATCCCTTACAGAGAGTGCTCTGGCAGGATGGTGACAGCCTTCTGGCTATACTGACTGACATTCTCCCAGCACCTATATTAGCAGACAATTATCTGACATTTAGGAACAGACATATATATTTATAAACCAGAGTCTCTGCTTGAACACTGTCAGAGCCAGGATTCATTTATTAAAGGGAAGCATTTTAAAAATACTTGAAAAAGCAATTGTGTGCTGTTACCTTCTTATCCGACATGCTACAGTTATAAAAATTGCCTCAAAGTCTTTTACAGGATTTGCACGTTACTAGCATATAAAAAGTGGGTATACTGATGCCTAAATCCCTTGTATTTATTTAATTTCAGTAGCCGTGCACATTGCTGCTTTCCTTTGGCTGACGTGTGGATCTTCCTGGACGCTGGTGTTTTTCAGATTCTGTTAACATGACATAATTTATTCCAGTAAAGTTTTAATTTTAGCTCACTGTGTAATCAGTGTGTATCATTTTAATTATTGTAATCTCTAAGTAAGTCAGCCCCTTAAATACCACTCTCCACTGGACTGTATGTTCTGTTTAAATAACTAAATTGAACATTCAAAGAAAGATACGTTTGGTACATTTAGGACTAAATGCTATATTTTGGTTTTGCCTGGCAGAGCTCAATATCCCTATACTTTTGTTATGAACAAATAAAGAATTTTACTTTCTAAATGAAAAGAGTGCATTTGAATCAGAGGATTCAGTTCAATCTTACAGAGGGTTTATTTTAGTAATACAAAGAAATCATTTGTGTGCTCTTCTGCAAAGCATGAACATGTTCTGCTAGTAATTAGGAAGAAGAATACATATTGTTCAGAAAAATATATGACGCATTTAGATTTACTAACATGAAATCACAGCATCACATTAGAGAGTAGAATTCATTTGTGTATGTCAGAAACTTATGTCTTGTACTGAAACCAATGATGTGTGTGGCATAAGATTAATTGCTAAAAGCAAAACTAAAAAGTGTTCAAGACAATGTATGTTTCTGGTATGCGTTTCCTTCCCAAAACTAAATGAACTTCCATGTTAGGGAAGCAGATTAAATCTGTTACATGTTTGTAACTCAGTATGCTCTGAGGATCACATTGCTACCTATTTACCTTGTCTAGGAAGCTCTTTGCTTAACAATATACAAAGAAGTGTTTCTAAAATGTGTGTTTTATTTGTCAAAACCTAGCTCAGGACTCATATGACATATATTTTGCATTAGGAAACCAACCGGTTTTGTACACTGTTAGTTATATATTTGTACCAACAGTTAACCAAAAGGATTTTGGGAAGAGAAGTTACATCTGCTAGGTTTGAATATACATATGTATTTGTATGGCAACCCACAAAATATTTCTGTGGCTAGCTTCACCATTACTATTTTGCACAGTATTTTAAATTACTTACTTATGATAGAATGATCTTGTGCTTTTGCTGGCATGCTAGGATCTCCAGTCCTGCTTATTTAACCTTACCTCCACAGGGTTGTTTACACTTTCAGAACCTGATTTCAATTTACTTTAATTTTCTCAGAGACTTTTGTATTTATAAAAGCTGAGCATCTAGTGACCTCTCTATTCCTGACATTTCCTTTACTCTCCACTATGAAAAAGAACAAAAACCCCAGTGTCCCATTTCTGCTCCAAAAAAACTAAACTGCTTCCTTCAGTGGGTTGGTCCTTGTAATTGAAAATGGCAACCAGATGTTTACAGAACACACAAGAAATTTTCCTTGGGGCCTTTAGTCTTTATAATTGTTTGCTAAAGTTAGTTGGATTTCATGGAAACTTGTCTGAGGCTGAAACAAACAACAAGGAGGGGCTCCTCGTAACTTTATTCTGAAAAATTAAAAAAAAAAAGAAAAAAGTTAAAACTAATATTTTCTATTCTTGTTGATGTATTTCTAGCTCCATAGAAAACCACTCACTAAGAGATAAAATTTGGTTCTCTTAGTGCTTATTTTACATGTTATCCCATGAAAAACATCCCTATTTCACAATATGCTCTTTGCTTTCTACTTTCTCAAAGTTCAACTGGCTATTATCTAAGCATGACTGATTTTTGCTCCCTTCCTTTTTCCCCACTCCCATCAGGAATATATTCTCATAAATTTTGGGGGTTTTGAGGATATTTTGCATTTTAAGAAGATGCTGTAAACTACATATTGTTTGTTACTCCAAGCCTTGAGTCACCACAGCTGATTCATACTTGAAATCTCTCCATCTTTTTGAGAAATCACCATTTTCCCCTCTTCAGTTTTTTGTCTGCCTGATTTTCTTAAGGCTAGTTAGGGACTCCAAGAAGTCTGCAAGACCATCTTGTTACCCCATCAGGGGACTCACTACACCAAATAAAATCTCTTTACCTAATATTTCAAGACATCTAAGATTGAATGCTCCACAGCTCCAGGGAATCCATTTGATTACTTCACTAGCTTTACTCCCAAAACAGATTTCCTAATAACAACTTTGTTGTAGTACTTCATGCCCTGATTACTACATGCATGATGAACAGATTGTTCTTCTTTCCTTAGCAGCAGAATTTGTTAACCCTTTGTGTTAACAAGTACCTCTGTTTTCCCAAACATACCAGCCTTCATACTCATTGAAGAAAGAGCATCACTATGTTCTCCTGTCTGTACCACCTTCTCTCATTTTCACTAATTTTGCTGATATGGTATGTCTTGGAAAATGAAAAATGGATGTCTGACAGTCATCAGCCATGGCCCTGGGGGCCTCTGAAACCTATGGCTGTAGTTTATTCTCTAGACTAATTAGCAGCTCTGAGGAAACTGTTACTGGCTGCACTTATGAAGGAGCACTTCTGCTAGTTCCTACCTTGCTGCTGGCCAGATGTCAGCAATTAAGCTGATAGTTTCCCTATTTAGCCTCTGGTCAAAAGTATGAACAGTGAGGAGAATAGTGAGAGGGGATACAATAGGCTAAAGGAATAACACAAAGATATATGGCAAAGAGCATGCATTTCATCCTAGCTCTGACAGTGACTAACAGTTTCTATCCTAGTTTTCTTCATCTGTAACTGATGTGGCAACATTTTCCAGCCCTGTAACTCCAACTGTGAAGCAAAGTGAACTGAGTAATTTTCTTCCATAAAAAATGCAAATTTTCTTTAAAAAGAAATTTTTCCAAAGAATACTAAACAAACCAAATTGAAAAACTGATGAAGACTGACTGGAAAAATTGCTTTTGGGGAAAATAAAGTGAGAATTTTCTTTCATCTGTCCCCAGGTGCTTCCTCAGTCATGCAATATATAGAGAGACAGAAAACTTTGCAGCTAGCACCACTCCACATCTGTGAACACCTGTGCTTGCTCCTGCAGCCTCATGTTCCCTGACATTCCCCATGCACTAGCTTTTACAGGGAGTGACCACCACTGGGTACAAAGAAGCAACAGAACTCTCTACAGAGAGCCAAGAGGGGGGCAGCAGAGGCCTTATCTTCCATAATAACACAATTCTCAAACCACCATTTTACAACAAAATGAGTTATGCCTGAATATATTCAGGTGGCTTTATCAGTGAGAAGGTATTTACTCCTTGCTGTAAGACAAAAGTAGTGCCACTTTAAATACCAGACAGATCTCTTGACCCAAGCACATAAAGAGAAAGGCCAAGATTTGCTTGGATTTGCTCCCATGGGTCTGTTGTCTCAATCATCCCTTCCTGTTCCTGGTGCAGCTCCACCCAAGTACTAGTCCCACATCTGCAAAACGCCAGATAATCCTCATAGTTAGTTGCTAGAACCAGGGCTTAGTTTACACAGCCAAGTATTTAAAACACAATATGTTCTTAAAATGGCAGAAAACAGAAGAGAATTCAGTGTATATTGATAATGTCAGAAAAGAGGAAATAACTTCAGATCTAATATTCTTTGCAATATGTGTAAATTTAAGTATCTATGTAGTATATGATCCCTACTTAACAATGTCAGGAAAATGAATAGGACATGAAAATGGTATTGATTTCTGTGGAAATTGACAGAAAAGCTAAATATTGAACAAAGATCAGATGGGTTCAATACTTATCCAATGGAACAATGCATCACACAAAAAAATCCCAACCCAAATCAATATTTGTACTCCAGTAATCTTTCTAATAGCATGGCTAAAATTTAATCTTCAATGGATGCCACTCAAACTGCAAAAAGAAGCAATAGTAAAGTTTAAATATTTAACTGCAGTATTCTAAAAATAGGAAATGATAATGTAAAAGCAATACTATGAAAATGGTTTATGATTCTTTTTTTAAAGTCCCTCATTGCAATTGCAGAAGCTTTCACCCAATTACTAACACTCTAAGGCAGCAGGGAGCATATAATGTTACACTGCACCCAGTTTGTCAGGAGCCTGTATACATGTGCTTTTTTCCATGGCCAAACTGATGGGCTACCATTGAGTTTATGCACAATCTTTTCCATTCCAAGAGCTAGTGGTAATGACAGAACTTTGCATGTTATTGTAGAATGAATTAAAATTGGTCAGTCTGATTTGTAACATACAACTGCACGCATTTCTTGGAGCCTGAGGTTCACTCAGATTTGCTTAACTATTAGTAAAGGTGAAGATTTGAGAAATAAAGGAAATGCCTATTAAGGGAGGGTCACCAAAGACTAATGAGGCAGGCACATTCAGCAAAGGACAGAAAAACTGATGGCTCCATAAGGAAAGATGTAAGTAGTTTATCTTTGAAGATGTCATCTGGGCAACAAGCAGTAACTACGGAACATTATTTTTGGAGGGCAGAAATGCCTATTAGTGAAACAAATTTCTGAGATAAAACCTTCTAAACCTTTTTAAAAAATGGTGTGAAAACGTTGGCAGGGTAGCACAGTTATAGGGACACACACATCCTATTAATCTTCACGGTGGTAACAGAGATGAGAGCTTCTCAGATTGGAAGAACAGGGAAGAAGGCAGAAGACACCGGAAAATATTTGGCAAGTTCTTCTCTGGTATTAGCCACTCTGGGAGGATCTAAGGGAGCTCTGAAGCCAGGTGGCTCATCCCACTCATTTCTGGTAGGGCAACACAACTCTGTCCTGGGCTGAGGCAAGGAAGCCCAGAGGCTTGTACAGCTCAGAATGGCAAATCTCCCCTGAGAAAGCCTGGAAGAAAGCCTGGGCTTTCTCACTGCTCCTTTTGATCCTTTTATTATTTTCCACGAGATTGTGACACCAATTTCAACCCCCTCCAAGGCTGTGGCAAAGGCATATCTTGTTCCAGAGGAGAGGGAGATTTTCACATTTTATACGCAAAGGGGAAGGGAGGGAGGGAGGGAGGGAGGGAGGGAAGGAGGGAGGGAAGGAAGGAAGGAAGGAAGGAAGGAAGGAAGGAAGGAAGGAAGGAAGGAAGGAAGGAAGGAAGGAAGGAAGGAAGGAAGGAAGGAAGGAAGGAAGGAAGGAAGGAAGGAAGGAAGGAAGGAAGGAAGGAAGGAAGGAAGGAAGGAAGGAAGGAAGGAAGGAAGGAAGGAAGGAAGGAAGGAAGGGAGGGAGGGAGGGAGGGAGGGAGGGAGGGAGGGAGGGAGGGAGGGAGGGAGGGAGGGAGGGAGGGAGGGAGGGAGGGGAGGGAGGAAGGAAGGAAGGAAGGAAGGAAGGAAGGAAGGAAGGAAGGAAGGAAGGAAGGAAGGAAGGAAGGAAGGAAGGAAGGAAGGAAGGAAGGAAGGAAGGAAGGAAGGAAGGAAGGAAGGAAGGAAGGAAGGAAGGAAGGAAGGAAGGAAGGAAGGAAGGAAGGAAGGATCAAAGACCAATCACACTACCTGGCAAACCAAACAAATGTGCCATTTGTAGATGTGTTGGCCTGTACAATCTGATACCTTTCTTATCAGCTGTTATGATGAGCTGTTTGCTCATCAGCATTTTCTTTTGAACTGCTTACTTCAAAATGGATTTACCACAGATATTTACTGGAGATACTGACCATGTTAAAACAGATTTCCCAGGGTGGAATCCCAGATCTCTGCAAAATCTGACTATTCCATCATTTGCAACTAACACAATTCTAACACAATTCTACCTCTCTATCGCCATCCCAGCAGCAGACTAAGAGACACATTAAACTTACAGCAAACTGGCTCATTTAGGGCTGCTGAAAAAGGAAGTCTTGAGTTCAGAGCAGGCACAGGTATCATCAGTCCATGGACTTTTCCCTCCATGTGGGTTTAATTGCTAAGGAATGGTGAATGCACAACTACTTTTTGTTCAAGCAAAGCTGCTTGAGAATTTACTGACAAAGCTATTTTCCAGTGAAAAATTAGGGGTTTGAATAATTTATGTTTTACTGCAGAACACATCTGTATGGATTTTTCATAGTAAACCCATAGACCACAGTCTCTTTGCCATAATTTAAAAAAAAAAAAACCCTATGTTTTTCCTTTTTAGCCAACTGTTTTCCAGTTACCAAAACTCAAAATGGTTTTGGTTGGTTTGTAAGAAATGAAAAATTCCCACTGAAGAAAACTATTCATTCCCCTGATGTTTCTCTCTGACAGCAATGAACTCAACACAGTGCTGCAGCCCAGGTGTTGAGGACCTTTCTGGAAGATCAGTGCACAGACCTGTCACATTTGGGTTTCAAACAGCGGTAGAACTGGTCCCAAAATTGTTAGCAAGCCAGCACAAAAAAAAAAAAAAAAAAAGTTAGGAATGTTTTGCGGTGAATTTTTTTCCATATATGACTCCAGCTAGAGTCTTGGCTCTCAGCCATTCAAAACAAAAAAATCCTTTCAAATTTAGAGAGAACTTCACAAGATACACAAGTAAGAAAGACTGCACACAAATAAAAGCACCCAATAGAGCTGCTAAATGATACCAAGTAATAAGAAATAACTCTTTTTTTAGATTTTTCACAGCACTCTGTGTTTCTCACTTCATTATCTATATATTTTTAATTGGGGCCTAAAGGAGCTTATTTTTAATATCTTATACAACTCCTATTAGAAAAATATTATGCCAAAGAATAGCTCAAAATGCCCTTCTCCAAAATAAGGAGCACTATGCCGTCCAGAAGAGTAAAACCCATCATCTACTGGGGAAGAAAATTAACTTTGAATGTGATTTTCTTAGCTGTAAGAAAAGATCATTGGGTTGGTATGTAGACATGCTCTATTACTTACTTCTTGTTTTTAAAACATAACCTTAAAGCTAGACACTTACATAACAGAGAATAGTTAAAGGCAGATTTATGCTGCCATGAAATGGAATAAGTAGAGTCCTACTCTTGGCCTTAAGTTGGCAAGCACTTGACTTTTTTACATAATCCAGCATCTGCTGGAAGCTGTAGGATGTTCCTGGAAAATACCTGACCCTTTTATTATTTTTTTATTATTATTACTGGAAAAATACTACAGGAAGTACTGATTCTAGCCTGTAAAGTATAAATAGCCACAGTTAAGCTTATTTCTGCAGAGGCACTATTTGGAGTAAAAAACCATACACGAGAACTTCAGTCTGAACTCAGCACTGTTGGAAAATCTAGTAAAGTCTTTTTTTTTTTTTCTTTTTTTTTTTAATGAATTGAAACTGAATTTGGCATACTCACTTCCTTGGCCATTTGAAACAAAAGTTTTTCACAGAGATGCTGCACGTGGTGCCCAGAGATACCAACTTTTCCCTGTAGCCCATCTGACATTAGCAAAACCTGCAGACATGGTGTGTCTTGTTACTCTGAGATGGAAAGTACTCAAGTCAAGGAGTGGCTAAAAGGTTACTATCAAACTAGATTAACTAGATTAAAGAGTGAGATGAAGACAATTGACTACTTCTTGGTACAACCTGCCAAAGAAAACCAGATGTACCTCATTTTCAAGAAAAGTTGTTAAAGAAACTTGAAATTAGATGTTGGAAATTAGATTATGGAATTTTGAGCAGTCTCAAGCATGCTAAGTAATTGTAGTTTTCATCCATGAAATTATCTGGTTTGATTAAAACTCAAAGCAAATCTGAGCTCTCTGGTTGCTCCAGAAGTGTATTGCAAGCCTGAATGATGCAAACAGTACTCCATTTAGCACAAGAAATACGTAACTACACCACTTTTCTTGACTGAATAGTAGCCTGTGTATTTTTTTCAAAGCCTTCCATTTCCTGAATTGACTTCCAAGATCAAACTGGCATCACAGTTTCAGTTCATATCTCTGAAGTGTCCAAGAACACGCAAACATGGCCATCGCTTATCTAACTGGTGCCCAAGCTTCTCTATCAAGCACAGTGTAACTCTACACAATAAAGCTACAGTCCTTTGTGCAAGGATTCAGGACTCTTCAGTGGTCTGCTTGAAGTGTAGATCAAATTTCAAGAGGAACTGAGAACCAAGACTAATCTATCCCAGATTCAGTAGCAAATGCAAAATGTACTTCTCCTGTACTGTGTTCTTAAACAAGAACAATCAAAACATTAAAGAACAATCAAAACAATCAAAACATTACAAGAGGAAAAAATAACCTTCACACATACAAGTTTTCTTTAGGAAAAAAAATTATAAGGAAACAAGTGTAGCAGGTATGTGTTTTGTTATGAAACATTCTATGGAAAATCCCTCAGTTATATTGATGAAGTTGGTATGAGAAGTCATCAAGAATCAAACTGCTCTGATTTAGTTGTAAAAACTATGATGAACTAGTCTGCTGCATTTTTTTTAACAGAAGGATACAGCTAATGGAAGAATCACCTAACTGTGGAAAATTATCCACACAGCTGAGAAGGGCTAGAATTTGGCTTATATCCTTACTTTTATCAGATTTGATATGCTTTATGTTTGTGGAAGAATGCTGGATCAATTCCACATTTAGTGATCACACTTAGTAATTAACAAATTAACTAAGTCCAGTTAATCTTACTGTGATAAGGGCCCTCATGCCTCAGATCTTCCACCAGTCTCCTGTTCTCAAGGACTGTGACTGTATATCCATGTTTTGCCAGGATGCGCTGCCAGAGATGACGGTCAGTTTCATGGTGAACAGGAGGTGCATAGAGAACTGCTCTTCTTGTGTGGCTTCCAAAGTACTGGAGAATGGAGGCATCGATCTACAGCAAACACAGTGCAAAGACAATGGTTGTAGGATAGGACATTCCTCAGCAGTATAAAATACAGTTGTTGTTTTTCACAAAAAGAAGCTAGTAACTTACTATGACAACAGTGAAAATAGTTGTAGTATAATTAAGAATTCTCTTTATATCAGGGACTTCGGACCACAAATTCCATTTTGTCTGCCTCTCCATTTTTTCTGTCTTCATTTTGAACTGATACTATCAAGGTTTAAAAGCTCTGGTTAGCACTCAAGGATCTTTAAACCATGTTCTTCCCTCTGTGGAAACAACTTTTCCTGAAATCTGAGCTGCTCTGGTGAGTTGGTAGCAGCAATTGCCATCTGACTTTGACTGTGGCTGAGGTCACCTAAATAGAGAGGCCTTGGTACGTCCCATGTGAACTGTTCCAAGGAATGCGGGTCCTATGCAGATGGTAAGTGCAGGCATCTGAGTTGTGCTACGCACCATTATGAAGAAAAGTAAGAAGAGTACTGGGGTAAAATCATACACAGGAATCCTAAACAGAACTGGAGATTACTGTGCTCTAGAAAGTTAAATGTAACCTTGTCAGTCCTTTATTGCCTCATTAGTCCAACACAATCTAGCCCATAAGAGGACTGGCAGACAGACTTGTGTATAAGAGGAAGTGGAAAGGTATCTGATATCTCCAATGAATTCCAAGGAACACTTGAATTATCTACCATTTACTATCTTCCCATATAGTGCTTACAGACAATGGCATCTAGAGAAACCCTTCCTCTAAATCTACCCTAGGGTATGAGCTTCTTCAAAGAAAAAATGGGAAAGAGACACCTCAAACCCACAGTCACAGTGCAAACATAACATTAATTTCTGAAAAGGGCAAATCACTGGGCCATTGGCATTAGATATTTGGGTAAGGGGGATATTTTATGTCTTAAATAAATGTGGTGGCTTAACCCTGTCTGGAAGCCAGGTGCCCAACAAAGCCACCCTACCACTCCCCTTTCCAACTGGACAGAGGGAAAATACATGGAAAGTGTTGTAAAAGATCAGAATAGGGAGAGATCATTCATTGATTACTGTCACAGGCAAAACAGATGCAGCTCGGGAAAACTGATTTGTTTGATAATAAATGGAATTAGAGTGAGATAAACAGAAATGGAACCAAATCTCAA
This sequence comes from Acrocephalus scirpaceus scirpaceus, assembly GCA_910950805.1. Lineage (NCBI taxonomy): Eukaryota > Metazoa > Chordata > Aves > Passeriformes > Sylviidae > Acrocephalus > Acrocephalus scirpaceus. The sequence goes on from OU383777.1 coordinate 22,839,801, forward strand.
TACACCTTTCTCCCACCCCCTCTTCTTCCCAGGTTCAACTTCCCTCCCAAATTCTCTACCTCTCCCTCAGTGGAGAAGGGAGGCTGGGACTGGGGGCTTGGTCAATTTATCACACATTTTCTCTGCTGCTCCTTCCTCCCCAGCGGGAGGACTCCTCACACTCTTCCTTTGCTTCAGTGTGGGGTTCCTCCTACTGGAGACAGTTTTTAATGAACTTCTCCGACATGAGTTCTTCCTACAGACTGCAATTCTTCAAACTGTTCTAGTGTGGGCCTCTTCCACATGGCCCAGTCCTTCAGGAACAGACTGCTCCAGCACAGGTACTCTATGGCCTGCTGGTGGATCTCTACTCCATTGTGGACCTCTGTGGACTGCAGGGGACAGCCTGCCCCACCAGTCTTCATCACATTCTGCAGGCAATTCTCTGCTCTAGTCCTGAAGCACCTCCTCTCCCTCTTTCTTCACTGACCAAGTGTCTGCAGAGTTGCTCCTCTCATACATCCTCACTCCTCTCTCTGATTGCTGTTGCACAGTCACCTTTCCCCCTTTTTAAATTTGTTATTCCAGAGTTGCTACCATCATCACTGATGGGCTCAACCTTGGCCAGCGGCAGGTCTGTCTTGGAGCTGGCTGGCATTGACTCTGTGGGACATGGGGGAAGCTTCTGGCAGTTCCTCACAGAAGCAGCCCTGGTAGCTGTGTGGGTGGCTCCCCCAACCCCCCCCCCCCCCCCCCAAAAAAAAAAACAACCTTGCTGTTCAAACCTCAGTAATATAAAGCATAAAAATCGGATGCTCCATGTGGGAATCTAATATCTGCAACAGTCTAGCTGTTCTTTTGCAATAAAAACACCATTAAAAACTAATACTTTATTTTTGTGAAAGATATTTGTCTTTAGGATTGAAATATACCAGCAGGGATTAAATTCAGAACATGAAATTAGCTCTTTGCAAGTTTGTGCACTTCAACCTGACAGTTGTCAGCAGTTTAAAAACTAAGTTATTCCATAACTTCTAATTTTAGTAAGCTTATCACTGGTGATAGGAAGCACTAGACAAACAAGTCACCACCATTTTTTGCACAGTAGACTAGACTGAAAAGAGACAGATACTTTGATACAAATAAATGTCATTCAAGATGTGTCCAGTTGTTTATAAGCCTGGGATCTAGGGCTAAAGTTAATCTTCTCAGCAGTGTATTCCCTGAGTGTTGGCTGCAATTTTACATTGTGCTTGGCTTAAGTGTAAGCTTTTCTGCAGCAATAAAGAGCACAAACTATTTCAGAGCCCTTAGCTTCTAACACCAAATTTTGCTCCAGAGCAGTCATTGCCCATGGAAAGTATTAGCATTATTGATGAAGGGACCCGGAAAAAATCTCAATACAACATTATCAGAGTCTTGCACATTTGCTAAATATGCAACTCAAAACTTGATTAGAAACTGAGATATTCAGTAAGTAAATGTTGATCACTTGCTGGCCAGAATAAGCATGCATAGCATAGGGTGAAGTCATAAGGAGCTGTATTAGGTCACCTGTTTGACAGCGTTCCTGACATCCCAGAATTTTTAAAACACATTAATCAGGTGGCAAGCACAGTGTTAGAGTCTCAGAAGGCCCTTGCCCACCACAGCAACGTCACTCTTGTCCCCTTCTACCTTTGCCCCTCCTTCCTCTCCCCTTATCTTCTCTATTTCCTGTTCTCTCGCAGCGCCGGCAGCTGCTGGCAGCCCTTGCTCTGCATTTCCCTCCCTCCCTGTTCCGAAATCCAGCCCTTGTCCCAGCCCCCCTCTTGTGCTCTTTCTCCCTTCTCTTCCAGGCATTCCAGCCGAATAATTCCTACTTTCCATTTCACTTGCATCGTGGAAGAAACCCAGAAGACAGAGATACCTCTTGCTTTATTTTGCAAGAAAATCCGTTTTCCATCCCACGTGTGCTGCAGGAGCCAGCGCTGCAGGGTGAACTGAGGACACGTGAGGAGCACAGAGGGGCTGCAGACCAGGACACGTCTCTGCTCCTGTTCCATTTTTGCTGGCGATTATGGGGGCTGTGGCTTCTCCCGCTCCCGTCCCTCCCAGCGCGGCCTGGGGCGAGGGTCCTGCCTTGGATGTGGCTGCGCCTTGTGTGTCCCCATCCTCACTTAACAATTACCACACTTCTGTTATGCCATAAAAAGACACCTTTCTTCGTGGAAACAAAGCTTCCTGCAGTGTCACCTCTGAAGTATTTTGCTTCAAACATTAAGAGGTCCTGCCCCAAGCACCCGGCAATGACCCCATTCCCTGCGGTCAGTACTGCACGGCCAGCACCCCAGGGCTCCCCTACATCTGCTGCCTGAGGGACGAGACACAAGGGACGGGAGCCAACCAGCCCCGAAGCGTCCCCAGGGGCTCGGCCCGCCGGCCTGCAGCGGTATGTGCCAGGGAAGATCCCGCCTCAGCGTCAGCCTTCATGCGGACGGCGTCTTCCTCGGGTCTCTGGGGCAGGGCTGCAGTGTTTACAACGCTCTGGTTTGGCAGTGACGAATATTCAACAGAACATTGATAGCAGCATAGGAGGGCAAAAAAAAAAAAAAAAAAAAAAAAAGAAGTTCAGGCAGTGGCAGTGACCTGGGTCATTTCCACAAAACACAAAGGAAATGGCCCCGAGCGGCTCCGCGGGGCCCACGCAGCGTCCGGCTCCCACCGGGCGCCGTCCCCGGGATGGGCGATCAGAGGCCTTGCACAGCCCGCACGGACAGAGCACAGCAGACAGAGCACAGCAGACGGAGCACAGCACACTCCAGCTGCTGCGGGGCCTTTTCGTGGGACACTCACTCCGGAGATACCAAAAGCCGCTGAGGCTGCTGCAGTCCGGGGCCTGCTGCCGCCGTGCTGGGAAGGACCACGTGGGGACACGCTGCTCCAGCCCCTGCCCACCGCCCGGGCGCTGGGTACAGGCACTTTTTTTATCCACCAGCTTCCCAAAGAGCCTCAACGGCTTCTCTGGGACATAGAAGCAATTCAGAAGCCTAAATTTACCAACTTGACCTGATGTCTAATCTGGTACTATTAAATAATGAAGTATCTCCACACCTTTTTAGGGTACTTGCTTGAGATCTATGCTTAGTATGCCGAATTTATTTTCTCTACCTTGTCCTTTCATAGCTATTTACAATCCATGTTATAAGATGAAACGTGTCCTCTCTGTTTGCCAAGCAAGTACCGTGTAGGGTGGGTTGTCAGCTACACAGAATTTAAAAAAAAAACCTGGCCAACTGCATGCTTGTAGCGATTCCATACTTTTTTCCAAAGCTTTATACAAAATGCCTTGCATCACTGGACATGCTGATCTAGTTACTGCTAGATGTTTTTCATAATTTCCAATATTATAGCAAAAACAGTCATGTTTATATATTTAAAGAGTCTGCTGGTTTTCATTAAATGTTTCTCAATCATAAAAAGGAGGTCTGGGCAGAGAGTTAGTCCAAGAGAAGCAGTGTACAATAGATGAAAATAAGCTGTTCACATATTTCCACGTTTTATGGTTCTGATTTTTTTGACATTCCTATGATTTTAATGTACAACAGACTCGGACACGCACAAAAAAAATGGATCCATAACATTTTAAAAATTTGAGAATAATTAGTAAATGATCAAATGTTCTTATGGCCGAACCATTTTTTAGCTCTTTGACAGCTTGAAGACTCAGACTCTTTGTTAGCAGGTCAGTTTATTACAGATTCAATGTATCTTACGTGAAAGAGATCGGTAAGAACATCTGCAGTCCATGTCATACCTAGAAAATGGTGTGTTTGTCTCCACAGAAATTAATGAGGCTTTACAGCAAGACTGAGATTTCCCATATGATTTTGGATGAGACCTGTGTCAGCTTTGACATGATCTACTTGCTCTTACAGCTTACAAAATACTGCACTTAGCTGAGTCACTGACCTCATTTTAGTGCAATTGGCTGTTACACAGATGATCCACAGCCTTAACAACTGGTCCAAACAAACCACAATGGGCTGTAAAATAAATAAAAATGCATAAAAATGAATTTTGTAATTTTGTTTTCTGTTTACAGAATAACATGAAAAACAAAACAAATTGAGCTCCATTAAAATTAAATATTTTTTTAAAATTTGTTTCAAATGTATACTCCTTTGATGTCTCAACAAATAAGATAAAAGGCCCAGTTTATATAATATGAGAGCTGAAGAATTATGTAACCATCCTTGTGCAACTGAAAATAGACATCCATTTTCAGAGTTTCAATTCTTAGCTCAGTCTGTCTGCAACTTCCAGGGAGCTGTGAAGTTCTCTATTAAAAAGAAAATGTTTTGACATTTCCCTTGAAACTGGTATATCCAAGTCTAAGTTATGAATGTATAAGGATATAATTGATTCCTCTAGTCTCTGAAGCTTTCCTCTATTGTACAGAATTTCTGGGTTGTTCCAAAACTCTAGAATCTGGTCAGTAACTGAATCCTATGATGTATAATTACTGTTTTTGTTTTGGCCAAGAAGAAAATAGTGAAGATATTTCAAGTTCAAGAGAGCAAAACAGTTCCTTGGCAGTTGTTTCAGATTCCAAGAATATTACATAATTCCATAAATATTGATGCATTGTCTATGCCTGGAAAAGAAGCAAATATACAGTTTGAATGGTTGCCATAGAATTTCACTGACCGTCACTTCAACTGCAGAAACAAAATTCTCCATCCTAACATAATGGCCCGACTCATGTCATCCTCAGCTTCTCTCAGGAAAGAACTCAAAAACTGTGAATCATCTTTTCAGCTACCCAGTTCTGGTGTCATTAATCCCCGTGTTGATTACAAGCAGACACTTTTCAAACTGAGCTAGCCAAGACTGTCAGAGACTTGGTCCAGTAGCTTCAAATAAGTGGACTGCAGCTTACTTTAACCCCACTGCTTCCTGCAGGTACTGCAGCTGGATAAGAGATGTATGAGACACTGTGCAAATCAAAAGGCGTTTGCATGAAAGCAGAGTGCAACAAAAATACCACAAAGGAAAACCAGCCTTATCAAAACAAGGCCAGCACTATTAGCAATATTCACAGGCAGTGAACAGCTTAAATTCCCATGTAGCTAGCAAAGGGAGTCAGCATCTACTTTTGCTACTAAATACCACCTAGCAGAACATTACAAAAAGTACATGAATGGGACTTCCAGAAAATACTGTACTATTATTGAACAGCATCAATAAGAAGAAGTGATAATAAAAACTTAGCATATGGTTCTAATGCCCCAAGCCACTCATTTATGGGACTGTGCAGATGTTTATTAGCTCCAAATGTGACTTCTAAATTCCTTTTTGTGTTTGCATAAAGTTCATAGAAATAGTAAGTTGTTCATACTACCATTATATTTAAAAGTGTGCATAATTGCTGTATCAAGAAGTAGGAGAGAAGTTAATTTCCTGTTTCACTTTCTGGAGGATATTTAAATGTGCTTGCTTTATGTTCTCTTGAATTTCCTAATCAGAAAGGACTGGGTTGTAGAATTAAATGGCTGAAATGTAATTCTGCTTTGAATTGTTGGATAAATACAGAACAAGCATTTAGATTATTGGCATTACTTTGAGGGCTGTCTTCTGATAACTTTATAAATCCAAGAGCAAAAATTGAGTTATTTGCACAGTCATCACCAACACTGAGCAGGAAGTACAGAGCTATTTTATCAAAATGATTTTTGCTTTATGCCTGCATGTAGTACATGGTCCCAATGGCCTGTCTTGAGAACAGACAATGAGCCAATCCTACCACTTATCAAAATACCTCGTTTTGGAGGAAGTTGCAGTGAAGTAATGAGTGAGATGCTGCCTCCATTTGCTCCTCATGAGCCCTTTTCAAAGTTCCCTTCCTGCAAAGTCTCCACCCTGCCCCTCTTTCCTGACTGCTACCACAATAGCCTTGCCCTTTATCACCAGAATATCTCTAGCTATATGCTCAATAAAAATAGTTGTTTCCTTAGTGCTGTTTCATTTTACATTACAAAAGGGGAAAACAAATGTCCTGCTTTCATAGGGTGCAATGTGAATGTGATATCATTCCAAGGAAATCAGTCACTGATAAGTACCCTCCTATGTTGATTGCTTTCTAGTTGCAACAGGTTTCCTACTAGCCATGTTCTTTGTTCTTTTGTGAAAAGTTCTCATCCCCCTACTTATTTTATAAAATAGCTTTTAAGTTAAATTTACTTAAAAATGTATCAAGCCTTAAAAATGTATCAAACCTTATTATGCATAATGTAATCTTTTCTATCCAGAGCTCTCACCACGCTCCATTCTACATAATAGCAAAAGTCATCTCATTCTATCATTCAGCTTCAATTCTCCTTTTTCACATATTTACATTTCAAAAGGTCTCATTAGCTTTGTCTTCTTTTCTTTCCATTTCCATTCTCATCTCCCTTTCTCCTCCCTTGCACAAATTCAGCCATCTATGTACACAATCTCTTCTGTACTTTCTGAGGTTACTATTACTTTGCAGCTGTAGTTCCCTGCTCTCCTACATCTGCTTCCTTTCCCCATGCCTTCTTCCATAGCAGATTCAGCTCCTATCTCCTTCGTTGCCTGCTTATTCTGTCTAAAGTGGGCATATTCCATAAAAAAAAAATCAATAGAAAAGGAAATGTGTCTTTAGAGGATGAAATTACATAGATTTGTTTTAAATGTCTGCATTAATTCATGATGAATTTTGCATTAGACACAGTCATTTCCATTGACTGTGAAGTCCAGCTTTCTGCCTCTGACAGAGTGGAGCTTTCAAGTCAAGAGAGGATAATTCCACTCTGGATGTCGAGTGTTCTAATGTTCTAGTAACATTTTCTCAGCTTTTTAGTAATTTCGCTGCCAATTTTCAACTATAGATGCCTGGGCCAGTAACCTATGCAAGATGTTCAACTGGATCTTCTAGACATTGGTTAAGACTAAAGCATGATGTTTCTCTTTTTTTTTTTTTTTTCCCCTTTTTTCCCCTTCTTTTTCTATATAGTGCCTTTCAGATACGGCCACATCAGGCTGTCATTATCTTGGATCTTTCATACTGTCCACTCCTAGCAAATGATATCCTATCCTATTTGTTCAGAATAAAGCCATAAAAAGTCTTTTCTTATCTTTCCTGTATGCTCACTTCAATATAGTTCCTCTTGGAGATACATCTTTGACACAAAACATAAGTGGTAGGTTCAGGGCCTTGAAAGGAAGACAGCTTTTTTTTCACCACACCTGTGGTATTTCATTTATTTGGATGCCAGCCTAACTGATTCATCAAGCTCTCATATAATCAGCTGTGTATCTTCTTTGTTTTCTTGTTCTCAGCTGGCCTATATGGCCAGGGGATGTGAAGCAGAAGTCTTTTGAGTATACATAAAATAATCTCCTTTAGAACCCAATTTAAAATCTGAAAAATTTTTGTTAGTTTGGGGTTTTTTGTTTGTTTAAATACATCCACAATGGCTGGAAAGCTAGTATGCCAAAAAAGTGCCTATCACAGGAGTAATAAATATAAAAGGTGATTAATAATTTCCTCCTCCTTTTTATCCAGCTGTGGAAGAAATGGGTTGGACTCGATGATCTTGGAGGTCTTTTCCAACCTAGTCATTCTGTGATTCTGTGTTAAATAAGGAAAAGAGGGAATTTTGTTTTCCAGGACCAAAGAGAAAATCCCACTGCCGGTATGGTGAACCAGGCTCACAATTTCAACCTGGATGTAAAGCTTAATGGCTTGGGAACTGGACCTTTTAAGAAAAAAAGGAAAAGTGGTTTTGGGTCTTCTCTGACTGAGAAAGCAAGTAAACACCAGGTATCTGCCCTCCTAAAAGCAATAAAGTCTATATTCCTTCTACATAGCAGAGGTACACCATCTACCTGGGCAAAATTACTGGTGTGCAGAGACATCTAAATTGCCTCTGGCTGAATTAATTCTGAGAGTGGAAGCACATCTTAACCAGATAATTAGCTCTTCTCAAAACTGGCTAAGAAGCAGAACTAAATTACTTAAGATAAGTGTAATCAGCTGGCTGGTACTAAAAGTATTTCTGGCACGATACTGTGCCAGGCAAACTATACAAGGGCTCTTTTTGGTGTTGTTGTTGATACCTATTTCAGTTTTGATGGAAATAGATGCTACAGCACCAGCTCTTCTCCCTACTATATATATTCACAAATATTTCATCATTTGGGAGGTAAGAGTTCCCTGCTAAACCTGCAGACAGCTTGCTGCTAGATGTGATATCATTCTCTCCTGCCTTTAATGCTGGAGAATCAGAAATAAGCCTTCTATTTTTCATGCTTCAGATATTAGAATTTAATTTTACTAGAAAATGTTAATCTCTGTTCCTGTGAATTTAAAGCTTCAGGACAAAATCTCCAGCAGCTTTTAAAACCATGTGATACCAGAGAGAGGAATACTAAGAGCTCTGTCTGGTTTTCCAGGCTATCAATGAAATCTGTATTTTTGCAATTTAAAAACGACAGCTTGCTCTGTGTGCCCAACAGGAAGGGCTCCGTCCCATATAGTTAAAGACTTATTTACAGATGTTATTGACAATGTCCATCCCCATGCTTCTTCCACACTTGTCTTCTTCCACGCTACCACTGTAACTCCAAAAATCAGGTGATTGTTGGTATCAGAAATACATTGGCAAAGCTGGACTTCTCCTAAGATCTCTTCCTCTGCTTCCAACAAATGGCTCATAAAAGATGCCAGGGGTTTTTTGTGTGGTTTTGTTTGGCTCAGTTTTGGGGGTTTTTTTGAGGCACTTGGTCCTATGCATACTCTGAATGAAGAAATTATTAGATTTTGGAGGGAGATTTTGCCCCTGTAATAACAATCAGAACCAAATTCTCAAAACAGGCTCAACACAGTACTGGTTGTTTTTCTGAAGGAAGCAAGAACGAAACCTGCCCCTACCCAGAAGAAAATCTGCAGTGTGACATACTACCACTAAAACCCATAAACATTATGTGCTACCTAAAAATATTATCTCCAGCAGGGTCTTATTTTCCTTAAAATTTATTCATGAACTTTGATTTCATAAGACGTGATGCAGTGTTTGCTTTAAGTCACTTTTTAAATGTATAATAGATTCTTTTTAATGGATTTAAATTTTCTTGCTGGATTATTTATTGAATAAGAATACATGTATGACTAGTTAATTACAAATGTGAATAACTAGATTTTAAAGTATTTTTCCAATTTCATACATGAAGATTTTAACCAGAGCTTTAATGAAAAGTTGTTTCGAAACTAACTCCTGTCAGTGGGCACGTGACAGTAAAATAAAACAGTGTAGAGTTTCAACAGTGACATCTGTCTTAGATGTTACTGAGTGCCCAATAAAATCAAGCCAGATAACAGTTTAGCTATCTCAATAAGCAGTGGATGAAAACACACAGTTCAAGAACACCCTTTCAAAGCAGAGTGGTAGAGATTTTTGGCAATGTTTGTCTTTTCTGTTCTCTGAGATGATTATTCAGCCCACACAACCAGCAGAGAAAGCTGGGAAACAGAGAGCAACTTAGAGTAACATCCCAACATGTGCAAGACATTTTGTTCATCGTGCTCTAGAGGAAAAATTCAAGACAAATAGGGAGCCAGCTATGGGTGGTCTTAAGAACTTGAAAAGGAATGTGTTAAGGTAGCACAGCCCTGGAAAACATACCTGTAAGTGTTAATATACACACATCTGTACTACAGGTCCAGCATGTGCCTGTAACAGTCACATCCAACCACGTAAGCTGGAGAGCAGTAAGTACAGCATGTTGTAAAAACAAAAGCTTTCTTCTCGTTTCAATTGGCCAGCACACCAAGTTCGATGTCAATCTGCATTTTTTCTCAGGCTATTTGCAAAAGCAGATGCTACAGATGTTTGCAGCCAAACAGCATACTAGCAAAACTTTGCCATTGTTTCACTAGTTCTTACAGACATTAAGTAGCCCAAGGTATGAGATGTTCTTTGCCATTATAATAGCAATGAGTAAAAAGTGATGGACAGTTCTGTAAACGTAACACAACACAACCCACATGTGTCAGCTGTGCTTATTTCTCTTTAAGCTTGAATTATTTATGTCATATTGCAGATCAGATCTGAATCTGGGTACCTAGTGTACTAAAAGGTAATTAAAATATAAAATTTTGACAAATGCAGCATGTACTGTAAGAAAAAACCCCAGTATTTTAAGAGTTAAGGTTAAAGAGTTCATGCCACAGTTATTCCCCATATCTGTTTTTGATTGTTGCAGAAGATGCACTTTACAGCTGCTCTCCTAAAATCAATATTGCTGACCTTTTAGACTATGAACTCTGTCTAACCAAAGCAGCAGCCTGGTATCTTTTTTTTTTTTTTTTTTTTTTTTTAATATTGGAACTGCTTTATGTGGTTGCTGTCCATAATTTGTGACGTCACAAATTTTTTATAGTTCTGCTACAGTTGTATATAAAATGTTAGCATAATGATACTTTCACAGTGTGATACCTGCTGCACCATTAGCAGCTCCTCTGTAGGACTGAAGAAAACCTTAAACATTTGTGCTAGTGCTGATCACAGATTCCAGAGTAAAAATAACTACCTCAGTCTGGAGACCATTTAACAATCTAGATTTTCCAACAAAAATAACAGCGTCTCCATTTGTTAGGTTGTAACACCCATCTTAGGAACCCTATACAAAATAAACATGAAGTCAAGTAATCGATGGACAAAGTAAAATTTGTGAGATGGAAATTCCAAAGTATTTAGTGTGATTTGAAAATATTCTTTTGTTTCTCAAATGCAGTTAAATTCAGCTTCTCAGCAGAATCCCAATAAAGTTCAGAGCTGACAAGCAGATAACTTTAATACAGGGCAGCTGCAGTCCCTGTGCCAATTAACAGCCTCAGTCACTTCTATGAAACCCCACTGGCTCCTCATTTACGTGTCTGTACTGTAAAGCCTCTAAACCAATTCCCAAAGCAAAAATAAAGCATGGTCTGTGCAGCAATCTGAAATCTTGCTGGAATCACAGAGCAATGCAATATTTCAGTTGAAGATTTCAGGATTCCTGTGTTCATAACTGCACACTGAGGAGCTGGTAATGGGAATGTGCCTGTGCATATGCCGCTGTCATTAGATCACACATTTGTTTGTATACAGATCCCAGACTTCCAAGCTTAGGCTAATTTTAGCTGGACTCAGATGATCCTGCCAGACTTGCTATCCCTCGCTTTGCTAATTATTGCTCAGCACTCTGCTCCAGCTGACTTACCTTTTTCACTGTCTCTGAATTGCTGCCAAGGAGGAAGCAGTGAATGGTGTTTGGGGAGACCTCCTTGTATCTTCCTTGCTGTGTTTTAATCAGTTTGTTGGGTGCAATCCCATTAACAACTGCTGAAAGGATGCTGCTGGTCATGAGAGGAGTCAGGGTCTGGCAGAACAGACAGACGGCCACCACTAAGGCCAGAAGGAAGGGACGAGGGCGACAAAGCCTGCGGCATCTGGGGGCTTGCCCACAAACCATGGCCTCTTTGCCGACCTCACTTTGCCCTTTGCCACATTGCAGATGCAGTCCAAGTAGCCACGTCTTGCCAGGGTAAAAAAAGTCAGAGGCACACTTTATCCAAAACTAGCATGAATTTTACCATTTCTGCTGCTGAGTGTTTTCCTGGTGCCAGGCAAGAAGTCACAAGTTCCAGAGAAGCAGAGGTTTGGGGAGCACCTTCCCATGGAGTTACTGGAACAACCTGTGAAAAGACAACAAATGAGCAGCAGCAAACAGCAGCACACATGGGGCATCCTGCAAGGAGCCGTGGAGAGCTCTTGCACTCCATGCTCTCAGGAAAACAAACCTGCCAGCAGGCAGGTGAGGAGCAGAAATCTTCACCCCATTTGCAAAAGGAACTACTTACTCAGCCAGACAATAGTATTCAAGAAGGCAAGAGGTTAAAGCTTAACATGTCCTGTCCACAGCTGAAAAAAGTAAAAGAGTGTACCAACTTTGTGAACAGTCGTTTGCTGTTTTTTTCTCTCTTGCATTCTCAATTCCCACTTTGTTTTTACAGTTTCCTTCATTCCAGTCCTTTTAAATTTCCTCCTTCCTGTTAGAAGGCACAGCTTTCTCTCTAAAAGTGATAATTTATCTGAAAACCGACAGACTATGAAGATTTGTATTTGTTTTGTCCAGATTGCAAGTTCAAAGTTAGGTTTACTTACTTGGTTCTTACCCTGTTTGAAGTTTTCCGTTCTCCTCTAATGGGCTGCTGATTAAAACCACTTGGAACAATCCTGGCTCATGATCCCAGCTCGTCTCACACACTCAGGAGGCAGGCACACGCACATAACACACCATCTGAAGCCAGTTGGACCACAGACTTCATATAAATAAGGGCTGGACTGCTCAGAGGGTGGAGCTAAACTGGCTCTGCTCAGAGCAGGCACAGGGTTTGGAGACAGCCTGAGGTCTGGATGGGGAATGAGAGGTGTCCTTGCTCACTCTGCATGCCTCAAAGCCACCATCACTGCAATTTTTAGAAAACTGCTGTTACAGTGATTAGCCTAATTAAAACAATATTAATATCTTTCAGGGTGAAGCACCTGCAGTATTTTAATTCAGATTAACAAAAAATGTTGTAAACTAAGCAGATTTACTCGGACATAAGCGTCTCTGACAAAGCAGTTGTCAGTAATTTTCCGTAGTAGATATAATATCTCATAGCAGAATATAAATAAAACTTCTTGCTGATGTCAAAAAGGCAGAGAAAGGAGGGTGGACAAAAATACTCTGATAAAAGCACTTAGTATCTAAGCCACAGAAGGTCTTAGTTACTACTTCCCCCTACTGACACAGGACAGGGACAAGACAGATGGGAACAGTCCATAAACTCTGTTATATTTATAGATTAGAACTTCTAATATAATCAAGTTCTTTCAGCTAAAAATATCTGTTTATAAGTAATCTATTTTATCTTCCATCCTTAGTTAATGATTTTTGAAAAGACAGTTCTTCCTATACTGCCTCATATATAAGAAATGAATGTTGTTAAAATAACTTTGAGTCAATCTACAATTTGGCAGAGGCAGCAGCACTGCCAAATTAGAGGCCTATAAACAGCAAGGAAGGGTAGACTATATATTTTTTGAAGTGCTGATTTTTATTCAGCTTTAAAATTCCTTTTTTCCCCTCCAAACTCAACCTATCAGTTTGCAGACAAAGAAAAATGCCATCCAAGTGACTGAATACCTCATGCAGGACCTCAGTGGTCACACACACTGCATTTTAGTTTTATGTCTGGGATTGTAGTTACCTAAATTAGACTCCTGGATTATCCTGAGCAAGAAGAGACTACTGCAACTTCCTGTACCCTGCTGTGATAGATGCTTATAAACCACAGAGGAACTCCCATCTTTGCTCTCTGGGGACATGCTGCTTGTTCTCCCTTCTTCCCAGCATACCAGTTCACATCCTCAGGCCCTGTTCCAGCCAGCCTGTGCAGCAAAACCTCTAACAAGCCAACAAATCTGGCTAGAGGACAGAAAACAATGGGTACTCCCCGCAGCTCTCTGTGGGGTAGGTCTCTTCCATCCAATGGAGAGGGATACTCAGGGAGCTGGTACACTCAAAGGAGGATTGCAGAGACACTACTGGCCAGCCTACCTGGGAGCCACAGCGATGCCATCAACAGGAGAGGAGACTTGCTTTATTATTATAAGGTATTGTCCTGCAGATTTTGGCATGCCCTGATTTCTGGGCCCACAACCACCAGCTGTGTGGGTGGCATTTGCATGGTTATCAACTTCTCTCACATTCCTAGTGAGGGTATTTTAGTCAGAGTTTTATGGGCTATTCCTAGAAGACTTGATTAAAACCATTTTATAAAGATTTGGCTTAATGGTACTTCATAATGTCGAGCTCATACCTCCGTGGAGAATCCCAAACTAGAACAAAGTAATCTTCTCTGTCCCCACCCCTGCTCTCTCAGTTACCTTCAGCACAGCAAGCAATTGTGCTCTCCCTCCTGCCCAACATCATGTTTCCCATTCAGGCATTTAAGTGGAGTCTTTATCCTCACATTTTCCCCAATGTCTCAGAATCAGTTCATCCTTCCTGCAACCCCAAAACCATTCATGGGTCTCAAGACTTCAGGACAAGTGGGCAACACTTGTATCAGCAGAGAGCAGGTGGATCACTCTGCCTCCTGTATATTCCTGGGAATCAGCCTTCTATCCATCTGCTTTCCTCAGATGTTTTGAGCAGTGAGCTGGATTTTTCTCTATAATTTGTTGTTTCTTTTCATGACAAAAGCATGTAATGCTCATTTCTTAGGATGTAAATACTTTCTTCAGTCACAGCTGGAGCACAATGAACACGATTCCTCTTATCTTTTGAATCAAGATCCCACTACATCTCTGGGCTTACATGTCTACTGACTTACCTGGCCCCATTCTGACACTTCAGAAATTAAGTCAGGACTATTGCATATGGGGATTAATTCCCCTGGCATTAACTAGTCATTTAGGAATAGTATATAAGTGGATATGGATTTCAAATTCACAAGAAAGATTCTGCATTATATAATATTTAAATAACTGTTGGTAAGATCAGAACTGTCCAGCTAAGTATTTATATTCATAGATATATTGCGTATTTCAGAATTTCTAACAGAAAGTTGTAAATCTCCTCTTTCTGAAATACAAAACAAACTCAGTATTGATTTCCTGTTTGAGATTCCCTGACCTGTTCCTTCCAGTGGCTGCTCCCATGGCATGGATTAAGGGCTCTCCAGTCTATTTACCTCTTCCTATTTCTCCCTCTCACTCAGGACTTCTTGCCTGGCTGCTTCCTACAGCAGCCAACTACTGTCCTGCTCAGCATGAGGCAAGGTCATGCAGGGATCATCTCTGCCAAGAGCAGCAAGCCATGACTGTCAAAAGTGATCTCCAGGGCTTGCAGACAGAATCCCACTTCCATCTGCATCATCTGGAATAGACTGAAAGTGTTTAAAGCTACCCTGACACAGAAAAGGTGAGAGGAGAGCCACAAGACTTGCTAAAAATTACCAGGGACTGGGATTTGAGAAGACTTAGCCAAGGTGCAGGCATGTAATGTTCACTATTCATCATCTGACTGGGGTTTTAAGGAACTCAGCACATACATACACAGCTTCCATTTTACATGAGTCTCCATGTTTGTTCAAGTGGTGAAAGCTAGTGATCACTGAAAAATTATTTCCATGATCTAAACAGTAATCTGGAAACATAATTTCCAGGAGCAAGGAGAAAATATTAGGCACAGAAAGTTACCAGGAGTTTAAGGTCAGCTGAATACATATGTCCTATTCATGCTTAACTTCACCTAGAGATCTAACATAAACCATAAATTAAGGCTATTTAGGAGTGCTTGTAAGATGAAGTCTTGATATAAGAAAACCATTTGGCATCAATAATTTCTCTATAGAGAAGCTGCCAAAAAGAAAATACGTTAAAAAAAAAACAAACCTTTTCACAATTGCTCTTTTTCTGGAGAAAGTTTCAAATTTCAAAGCATAGCATCCTAGCAACCATTTCTCTGATAAATGAGATCACATGAAAAATAAGTGCAAACTGATAATTTCTAAATTAACTGATAATCAAGTACTTGTAATCATATGTCATCTTCACAGAGCAAACCGACATGCAATTTTCATTTTTTATGCTCAACTCTTTAATTTCTTTTTTATTTTCTAGCATGCTAAAAATTGTGCCAAGGGCCATAAATTCTCACTAACTTCAAAAATTAGTTAAAAGCTTCAGGAAGAACAAGCCTCAATAGCACTGTAAATATTCAAGCAAAGCATCCCATTAAGCTGTGTTGGAGAAATACAGCTCAGTTGCACCCTCCCTGATTTTTTACTTCTTAAATTCAATCCAGACTGCAATTAGATTTGTAGTGTCTTTAATCCTATGTGTGGTCCCACTACAAGCAGTAAAAAGGGAAGAACAGAACAAAATGAAGAAAACAGGAAAAATACATTACTGTTCTGCACATTAGAAGATTGGATACCACTGAAGTTAAAATCAATCCTAGCACAGTAAAACCCCAGATTCTCCTTGTCCCATTCATAGAACCCTGTAAAAGTTAGTGATAACGTGGTTTTCTCTCTCCAGAGAACAAAGATTCGTGTCTTAATCTCACTTAAACTCAGCTCTCTGATTCTGGTTTACAGTGAAAGCAGGCAAGCAGAAAATCACAGAATCACAGAATAGCTTAGCTATTCCCTAGCTGAGTTGGAAGGGACCCATAAAAATCATGGAATCCAACTCCTGGCCCTGCACAGCATCATACCCCGGAGTCACACTATGTGCGGAGGAACATTCTCCCTTGCTTTAACAAAGTGATTGCTTTGCTGAGACCACTCAAGACTTTTGCATTACTATCCCAGTATCTTCTAGGTTCAGCAGTCCTCTGATGCTCCTTTGCAGCAAGGAATCAAGTCTCCTATAAACAAATCTTGTCACCTCTACTGTGTCCATTACACAGGGGTGTAATGCTCTCAGGTATCTACAGCTATTTATGCTGTCCTCTAGATTATTTAGTCTGTGCTGGTGCAGATGGGGTGCCTGCCACCAGCAGGCTTGACAAATAAGCTCTGTAGATTTGGACCAATTTTTCCAGGTGCCAATCATTTCAGACATTTTGGTCATTATATTTTTGTTCATCCCAGAACAGTAAATATCCATGCAAACATAAAAGTTAAAAAACCACCTCATGGCCTCCACTGAGTTCAGAGGATGTGTGGATGTTTTAGGCACAAGGAAACAAGAACTTTATTTTTTCCTATCAAAAGACTTTGTACTGATTGATATTTGTTTAACAGAGCTCTTCTGTTAGTAAGGAGAGTTTTAAGACAACCACATTACACAGAAATGTTGACTAAATGCTCAACTGTACCTCTCAAGACACCCATACATTTAACTAACCCCATCAAGGCCAGATGTTATTATATATGCCAGAGTATACAACAGTTTATAATAGTTTGTTGCATTCTCATGGTGCTGCCAGAATATACAATAAACCAGCACAGAAATGTGTCGCCTGGGGCATTTCACATATTGTGAACGTATATGAGAAATTATTGTACTAGTGAATAGAATATGTGAAGATGCAAGACATGCTATATTTTTGTTCTTATGGATAGGCAGGAAAAGAAGTAAAAGTATACTTCTTAACTTCTCTATCTGATTATAACAGTACAGCTTCTCTCACAAGTCCAGCTGCCACAACATGATTGCTGCAATACAAGATAACAGCAACCACTGTGGCACAAAAGTTACCTTGGAAATACCTTTAAGTACATTACATCTTTTAAGCATTGACTTTTGACAATCTTCTCAACGTGAAATTTCTGAAAGTAAAGCTGAAAATTAGATTTAACCATTTTTACATGTTACAAAGCTGGGTGGCCTGAATAAATGGAGTGAAGGAGGCCACACAGAACATCTGCATTGCAGCTGACATGAGGTCTGATGAGTTCTTTGTGTCCTGCCCCATGCAGAGTAACTACACAGCCTCTCAGTTCTGGCCTCATGGGCTGCACAGCTTGCTCAAAACACGCCTGATGGGCTTGAAAGCTGAAACTGGGAAGGGACATCATGCAGAAATGCTGTGGTACAGCTGGGAGAAGGCTGATGTGCTGGTTTGAAAAGCAAAACCAGTGAGAGACTCCAAGTCAGAAACATAATTTAATAAGAGGAAAAGAAAAGAAGTAAAGTAATATAAAATAAATGCAATAGTACAAAAAAATCACTGACAGAGTCAGAATACAACCTGACACCCTGTTAGTTAGGGTGGTATTAGCAGTCCAGATGAAATGGTCTTGTCGAAGCAGTGATCGTGTAGAAAGGTCTGGTAGCTCTCGTCCTCTGCAAATCCAGTGGGGTGATGTTGCAGTGTGTTTTTCAGTTCATATATTGATTTGCAGTTACACTGCTAATATCTAATGATTTAAGTGTAGTTTTCCTTCTGTTTTGTAAAAGCTTATTTAATGGTTCATTCCATGTTTCCCCCTATTCCCTTCCCCACTTGGTATAGTCTCTGCCCCTGGAAATCTCCTTGAGTTGTTTACCCTAAGTCTGTTATATGTCAATCATATATTGATCCCCTCCCAGACCTTGCTAGTCTCAGGGAGGCCTCTCCTCCTTCTAGAAAGCTCAGAGAGGCTCAGTCCCTGATTGGGGCAAGTCTGGGAAATCCCCCACCCCTCAGTTTTCATTTGGTATTGTATGTACCACCCCTTTTATGTTATTAGGCTTTCCTCGTGTGACCACTCCTTCTGTCTGTACCCTAAAACCCCCTACGCGGCCGCAGTTCCGGGCTTCGCTGGGCTGTGCCTGGAGGACCCCAAAAAACGTCACCCCATGGCACCTCAGGGAAGTCTCCTTCTCCTTCCTTCGCCGTAGCCGTCCCTCCACCGCCCGTGCAGCAATGCACTTACCCACTGGATGGGTCCTGCTGGTCCTCCTGCAGACCCTACCGAGGCTGTGACTGTTCCCTGCCAGGGCAGCCGGGACCATCTGAGAGGCCGCTGGTTAGCGGGCAGGAGAACGCGTCATTCTGGCGCCCAACGTGGGGCAGAGGCGCTGAACTTCTGCTCGTCTGCACAGGCTGCGGCAGCGTGTGCTCTCAACATGTGGCCATGAGACCAATGCCAGACCCATGGAGCCGATCCTCGTCTGTACCAGACATCTCTGTGCAGTGCAGCAGGATTTCTAAGAGCCATGCACCTGCTAGTGGTAGCAGCTCTTTGAGTGAGCCCCCAGCAAGACAGGAAGGCAGTTTCCCTGCACCCGCGAGAAATCGTCCTTTAGCGAAAGACGACCACCACCACCCTGTTTACTGATGCCAGCACCAGACCAGGTGAGTATAAGGGCTCACTTACATTCGGGAACCCCCAGAAGCAGGAGTCTCCTTTAGTAGTCCTCGCTTTCTGTAGAGTTCAGAGGCTTTAAAGCCTCCTGAGCAAGGCTCACTTAAAAGGAGTCTAGGATTGCACAGTCCCCCTGTAGAGTTAGCCATATGCTCTCCCAGGGTCGCAGGTCCGAGTGCTGCAGCTTCAGTTTCTTCCGTTTGCTTTTTTGAATTTGTTTTTAGACAGGTGACCCCCTGGCACAAGGGGGCCAGGTTTTTGTCATGCCGTCTGTCCTAGGTTACAATGTAAAATTGTGCCCAAGGTATGTATTCTATCCCCATGAGCCGTTGGAGCCAAGGTGGGGCAGTGTTTCCATTATCTTCTGTTAACGAGCCTAACAATGCCTTGCCACATGACTCATAGATAACTTCCTCTGGGAGTTATCTCTGTTTAATCAAGGACCCACTGCATGACTCATAGAATGAGATCATCCCCATTGTGAGATGCTCCGCCCAGGGGGAGGAGCCAAGCATTCCCACCTGGATAAATCCAGGGTTTGGGACAGCACAGGCAGCTTTTTATCCACTGGACTCCCAGAGGAGACAAGAGCTACCAGACCTTTCTACAGGATCACTGCTTCGACAAGATCATCTCATCTGGACTGCCGCTACCACCCTACCACAGGGTGTTAGGTTGTATTCTGACTCTGTCAGTAGTTTTTTGTACTATTACTTTTATTTTACTTTCTTTTACTTCTTTTCTTTTCCTCTTATTAAATTGTGTTTCTGACTTGGAGTCTTTCACTGGTTTTGCTTTCAAACCAGCACACCGTCAGCTTTCGTTGGGCATAGCCTGCGCTCCGAGCAGCGCAGAGGGTCCTAGCACCTCTCCGGGCTCAGATTTTAAGTCTGCAGCTTTCAGTTTCCGTTGTCCTTTTTCCGTTTTTCGGGTGTGCATGTGTGAGTAGACAGACTGAGCAGCAGGTGCAAAAGCTCTCAGTCTAAGAGAAAGATGGGTTTTTTCTAAGCAGTTTTAAAGGGTTCGTCAAGCTTCTCTTACTCCACTTTTCACGTCCCTTGAAAGCAGTGCAGCTCCGCCGGCGGCGGTGGGCAGTGGCGCCCGCTTTGTTTCGCTTTCAGTTTCGCAGCGCGGCAGCACGAAGGGCAAGTTAAAGAAAGTAGAGAAAGGGCAACCCGCAAGATGACCTTCCCCAGTTTTCCCTTACCCCTAGTCCCAGTCCCTCTTCTCCGCGAGCGAGTATCTCAGGAGATCAGCAGGGAGAGCTGCTCCCGCTGGCCCTGGCTCCCCTTAAGCACCCCAGTTCCCCTGCTTAGACAGTCACGGCCAGACTGCCCAAGGTGCTCGCAGTAGCCCCGGCCAAGCTGCTCAGGATTTTTCCTTTTCCCTGTTTCTCCCAGTTTCAAAACCCAAGGAAAAAAAAAAAGTGCGTCATGAGATGGCATCCCCTCCTTCCCCGCGTAAACATGGCCGTGACCGCATGGCGTAGTCGTCTTCATGTGTGGCGCTGCCTCCTTCTTCCCAGAATCCCCTTTTCCGTTTTACCAACCCCTTCCTTTCCCGAAACCTACCCTCCTCCCAAGATTTCCTTTCTCCACCTCCTCCTACCCTTCCCCTAACTCCTGCTTCGTGCCCCACCTCAAAGCCAACCCCTCAAGCCACATCCTCTTCCCAAACTACGCCTCCACTCGCGCAGAAGCTGTCTTGAGCCTCCGGTGCCCGCGGCCGGGCATCCAGTCCCCGCGCGGCTTTTGTGGCTTTTGCGGTGAGCGGGGCAGGCAGCACAGCACGCGACAGCTCGGCGCACACTGTAGAAGCGGCAAGAGCTGGCGCACGTGACCACGGGACGGCCGCGCGGGCAAGCGAGCTTTGTTTCGCACGCGGGCAGAACCACGCGGTGGCCTGGGTTTTGTTTCGAGCGCGGCGCAGACTCAGCAGCATGCACAGTGGGCACGTGATCGCCTGCAAGTCAAGTCGTCTGCACAGCTCAGCTTTCTGGCTTGTGCGCAGGCGTGGCTCGGAGCGGCGCCCCACCCCGTGCTGCTCCGCTTTTTGGTGCGGCTGCCGGGGGGGTGGAGCCGGAGCCCCGGGGCCCGTGCCTGGGTGGCCTTCCGTCCCTTGTTCCAGTGGCCTATCACAAGTCAGGGGCAGAAGTGTCGCGCGTGTTGGCGGTGGGGGCGAGCGGCTTCCAGCCTTTGATCAAGCCACAGGAGTTCCTGTTGCCGTCCTGAACAACATCAAGGGCACAGCAGAGAGCGCGTTTTTGAGAATGGAGCCGCGTGGACTCTGGCTGCTGCTTGTGGAGCGGGGGCCGTAGTTCGTCTGGGTGGGGGCCGCTGGGGTGCAGGTCTCGCGGGGGGGGCAGGGCGTTCCCCCCAACGCAGCAGAAGTTCGAGCACAGGGCTCACCAGAAGTGTCGCGCGGCGATACTAACCTAGCCTTTGAGACCTCCACTTACAGGACATGCTCCAAGTCCGCGAGACTCGGGTGCCACGCAAGGCTGTCCAAACATCGCTCCGAGCAGTCGTCGCGTCCCACGCTGAGGGCCGCGGCAGCTGAGGCTGAGGAGCCACGGCGTGCCTCTGCTTCCAGAGAGTCATCCTTCAAAGCAAACAGTGATAGCCCATGCAGACAGTGCGGCAAGCGTGGGCACTGACAATCTAAGTGCCCGTTTATCAGGGAGGAACTGAGGGGAAGTTGAAGGGGGGGGCACCAGCCCCGAAAAGCTAGGGGGCGAGCGCAGGTCCACCCAGCACGGGGACTGGGTGGCCCGAACTAGGAGGGGGAAGGAGAAGGAAATGATACCTTTTACACGAGTCCCATTAGACTTGCATCCACCAGACCAGTTTGCCTTGAGGGCTCAAGTGTCCATAGCTGCATGGCATCGCAAGAGGCGCAGGAAGTCCTCCTGAGAGGAATTTGTCCTTCCCCTAACCCACTGATCCCCAACTCATTATGTTTTCGTTTCCAGTTCTCATTAGTTTTTCCCAGACCTGCTCAGATAGAAGCCCCTTCAGCAGTCGTCATCCTGCCGTTGCTGCTCTTGGCCAGCATCCGAGCTCTGACCAAGATAGATCGTGCCTCAGTTCAAGGCCAGCGTGTAAGCAACCCTCGCGCAGTCCCTAGGACAGAGTCACATCTGCCTGTCCTCCGCATCAGCAACTGACCCTATAGCCACTTGTCTCGTAGAGATCCCTTTGAAACCGTTTTAGTTCCCCGTGTTATTATTATGCCCATAATCCCCACAGTCAAGCCTGCCGCTTATTTATTGAGTACCAGGTCACTCCCAAACCTTCCCCAGTACTCAGCCCTTTTTGTTGTGTAAGAGTTAAACTCTAAAACTATTCCCCCTTCCAAGCTGAGCCACAGGAGCTGAGACTCCTGAGCTCGTCCACTTTTATTGTGTTCAGTTTATGTTCATCCTTAGCCCTTCCAAAAAGTATGCTTTTGATTTGCGGCGATAAGGCTTGACCAGGCATCCCCTCTTGCCTTACTAGAGGTCCATGTACCCTAGGGCGTCTTGGTCCGTTTGCCCCAAATAAAACACTAAATTATAAAGCAGATTCAAAAGTACTAGACTGACAAATTGGCCTGCCAAATAAAGAACTCTGAAGAATTAGACTCAAATTGCAAATCAGAAATTATCCATTGATGATTAGAGAGTTAAATTACCAAATAGGACAACCTGATTTCAAACGCCCTAACAGACCTCTTGTCAGACGAGAAAGTAACTAAGGCAAGTGACCCTTCAAAACAGAGCCACAATCGACTGCCTGTTGCTGATGCAGGGGTGCACGTGCGAGAGGTTCAATGGCCTCTGATATTTCTACCTATCGTCAAAAGCTGAGGAAGTCCACTTATCCATCAAAAGAATGAAAGATCAAGTCGGAGACAACAAACAAGAGACTAAAGACTGGCCAAGCAGCATTTTAAGAACTAGGGCTATCTACGTGGGCCAGGTTCATTATTCAAATTGCACTGATTATTTTCTTTGATTGTAGTTTTAGTTGTTTTCAGATTTCTCTGGTGTTGTGTTAAAAAGTTGATTTCAAGCACCAGCACTCTCCCCCAAGTGAACCAGGTTGTATGTACCACAGCTCTGCAAAACCAACATAGATGAAGAAGACCCAAGGTGGTGGCCACCAACCTATCATCAATAGTTCATCAAATTGAAGTTGCCATCTTTTATAAAAGAAAAGGGGGAGATGTTGCAGTGTGTTTTTCAGTTCATATATTGATTTGCAGTTACACTGCTAATATCTAATGATTTAAGTGTAGTTTTCCTTCTGTTTTGTAAAAGCTTATTTAATGGTTCATTCCATGTTTCCCCCTATTCCCTTCCCCACTTGGTATAGTCTCTGCCCCTGGAAATCTCCTTGAGTTGTTTACCCTAAGTCTGTTATATGTCAATCATATATTGATCCCCTCCCAGACCTTGCTAGTCTCAGGGAGGCCTCTCCTCCTTCTAGAAAGCTCAGAGAGGCTCAGTCCCTGATTGGGGCAAGTCTGGGAAATCCCCCACCCCTGTTTTCATTTGGTATTGTATGTACCACCCCTTTTATGTTATTAGGCTTTCCTCGTGTGACCACTCCTTCTGTCTGTACCCTAAAACCCCCTACGCGGCCGCAGTTCCAGGCTTCGCTGGGCTGTGCCTGGAGGACCCCAAAAAACGTCACCCCATGGCACCTCAGGGAAGTCTCCTTCTCCTTCCTTCGCCGTAGCTGTCCCTCCACCGCCCGTGCAGCAATGCACTTACCCACTGGATGGGTCCTGCTGGTCCTCCTGCAGACCCTACCGAGGCTGTGACCGTTCCCCGCCAGGGCAGCCGGGACCATCTGAGAGGCTGCTGGTTAGCGGGCAGGAGAACACGTCAGGGTGAGGGTTCCCTGTGCTGCCCCAAACCCTGGATTATATCAGGGTGGGAATGCTTGGCTCCTCCCCCTGGGTGGAGCATCTCACAATGGGATGATCTCATTCTATGAGTCATTCAGTGAGTCCTTGATGGCCCATTAAACAGAGATAGCTCCTGGAGGGAGTTATCTATGAGTCATACAGCAAGGCATTGTTGGGCCCATTAACAGAAGATAAGGGAAACACTGCCCCATCTGGTTTCAACAGCTCATGAAGATGGGGTAGAATACATACTTCGGGCACATCTTACATTGTAACCTAGGACAGCTGAACATCACACTCTCAGTGAGTGATCTTGACCACTTTGATTAAACAGGTATGTATAAAACTAGCATTCCAGGCAAAGGTCTGTTGAAAAACCAAGATTTAAGGAAGATATTTCTCAGGTCTGAGGGATCAAAAATGTTTTGCTGTCATTTTTCAATATTTCACACATAATTTGAATTGTCTAGAGGGGTTGAAAAGTGAATTAAAAGCATTTTTGTTCTTTGTTTCCTTATCGTTTTGTTGGAGCCTCTTTCTTTTGTGGGTTGTTTTGTTATATTTTTTTAATATGAAGTTATGTTCTATGACTAGAGGTAGATGTACTTAGGATTTAATTTTGAAAAAAGTTAAAATATAACCAAAATATAACCAAATCAGAATTGCTCTGAAATACAGTATGAAGTAGCTGAATAACCTCCTAATACATTATTGTTATTTAATCACTATTTCTTTATAACTATGTTCTGATGAACTTTTAAAACTAAAGCTTAGTTTTTCTTAGTTTTTTCTTAGTTTTTTTCTTAGTTTTTTCTTAGTTTTTTTTCCTTTGCTTTGGAAAATAATGTAAAACCAGGTAGTGTCAACACTGAAAATTAATAAAATGTGTATAAGGCTGATAACTAATTCACTTGTTTTGAAAGAGTGTTTGGAGAGAGAATTACAGACAATTTTTGGGATTGATTTAGAATCACACTATCATTTGCTAAATAGGATATCAGTTTACAATTTTATAATATGATGATGCAATTAGGAACAATATGTTTTGGTGTCTCTTTCCTTCATGAGTTTTAATATGACTGCTTAAAATTCAAACAATAGGGAAGAGGAAAACTTAGAATCTTTTATCTTATAAGGCTTGTCAACCTCCAGAGAGAGACATTTTCAGTACATTCCTTTCACCCTCTTAACAGAAGTCTTTAAGTAAATAACCATGGGTGAGTGTTTGGAAAGCATGTTCAAAGTGAAAAGTACTTCAGCATTGGAAAATCTTGAGCATTAATGCAGATACTAACCAAAACACCTTAAGGTTGGATTTTCATCTCTTTTCTGGCTTTGAGAATCATCTTTCGTTTTCCTGTCCTGGGCTAAAACTTCACTGAGATGTTTAACCAGTGTGTATTTTAGATTGTATTTACGTCTTACAAGAGCAAAGAACAATGTTACAGAAGAGACGGGCAGAACTGTTCTTATGTAACTGACACTATCAAAAGTAATCATCACTTCTGTGTGCAAAAGCATGTAAGCTGTCTTTGTCTAAGAAAATTTCTGCTCTGGATTAAAATGATTAATACATAATTTTAATTTTTTTTGGGAGGTGTTAAAGTAACGCTTACCTTAACTTCTGCTTATTCCTCAGTTCCTTAGCCATTCCAATAGTATTAGGCTACCAGGAAGATCCCTGGGAAATGTATGGGATACCTTCCTAATTAAAATAAGGGGTTGTTCAATACTACTGAACTGTTTCATTTTCCAGACCTGACTAAGGAACACGTATTTTTATGGCCGGTTCATTCAACTATTGCCTAATCCTTCAATCTGTAGAACGTACTTTAAAAGCCTGAGATTATTCTAGCCCCAAATAACAAGACACAGAGATTAAACATACTTTTAAAAAATTTAAATCAAGAAGAGCATATCCAACTGAATTCATCACAGCAGAAACACTCCAGCTTGTCATCTTTTCAAGCAAGCTACATAATTTAACACTTATTAGAACAATTTTAAAGTATGATGAGCACTTATTTTTACACACCAACCCCTAATAGCAATGTAATTTTAATCTCACCAAAATAAAAGATAACAGAGCTGTAAACAAAATTTCTTTTATTAACACAGAGAAAACTATTCCTGCATATCTAACAAAGAAAGATTCTCTAACTCTGAAGCACTTCCCTGACTGACCCCCTCCAGCACTTAACTACACTCATGCTTAGAAAGTTTATCTAAACATCTATCCCGCATGTCCTTTTCTGAAAACAAATCATACAACTTGCTTTGAAATCTAAGGTTAAAACTTTGCAGGCAGAAGAAATATAAAATTATCTTCACATTGCTCGCTACTTTTGTTTAACTAATCCTCATGTGTGCAAATACAATATAACTGATTTATTCTTCCAGAAAAAATGGCTTAACACCACCTTGAATAGGAAAACCAAGTTAACTGTCAACTAACTAACTAAATCTTCAGCAACAGATTCCTCAAAAATTTGATTTTTTAAAGAAATATATAAAAATTGTAGCTGAACAACTGCATCTAATCCCCTCATTGTTCTCTTTATTGTGAATAAAACCTTTTCTAATTGGCAGTAGCCAGTTTCATAAATGTGCACAGACAGATTTGATTCAATGACTATAACATTGCTAAATAAGTATTCAGAAAGGAATAGAGCTGCCGCAGTACACAGGAATCTTCATAATGTAAGGTACAAGGCACAAATAGATATTAGGTCTTTAAAAATATTAACAGTTGTGGATCCTAACATTGTTCATCATTTTCTACTGCATTAGGTAGGTTTCTTGTACAGTCATGAGGCAAGTATTTCTCTAGTCTAGCTGTATTACACTAGGGTTTTTCTTTTCAATACCTTCAGGATGTTTTTTTCAGGACTGAATAACAGAGTTATTCCTATCCCTATAAAAAGAAAACACAGCATGCAGTTAAAGTCATGTTTATAATCAAGACTTCAAATCTACAATGAACTATGTAGGAAATTACTGAGGGGTTTAAAATATAA
The DNA here is from genome assembly GCA_910950805.1 of Acrocephalus scirpaceus scirpaceus. Taxonomy (NCBI): domain Eukaryota; kingdom Metazoa; phylum Chordata; class Aves; order Passeriformes; family Sylviidae; genus Acrocephalus; species Acrocephalus scirpaceus. The sequence goes on from OU383777.1 coordinate 22,866,591, forward strand.
GACCTGTGGAAGGAAAAGCCTAAAGTAGGAGTCATGCAACTTGTTGACAACTTTTGCATTTTCAAATAGCTCTGAAATACAAGATCCATCTAGATGAAAAAGCTGCTGTTTGTCTTGATTGAATACTATAGAAGTATAAAAGCAAGATATGGATTTGAATGTGCTAAGAGGAATATTACTGTAAATTGGTATAGATACACTGGAGTGTGACATTTTTCTCCTTTTAGTTACATTTTTCTCAGAACATTTTAGTCAAACCAAGGAAGAGTAACAAAACTGAAGGGACTATGTTCATATGGTGTGGCTTAACTTTATTCATGTATACGGTGAAGAGTATAAAAAACTCAGCGCCTTATTCCTCTTGCAATTCTGCTTCTCAGAGATTTTAGTCTAAAAAAATTGAACCCTATGCTGTCAAGGTAAAGGCCACCTCTGTTGAAAAATGCATAGTCCAGACATTCCAGCAGAATGAGGAGGGATATGAAAAAAACTTGCCAAGAAAAGCCAGCTCACAGTGGAAAGTACCTCCCTGGTGAGGCAGAGCAGAAAAGTGAAACAAACCTCAGAATTTCTGATCTTTACTGTGTGTGAATAACATTTTGCAAAGTTTGGTAAAGAAGAATGCATATTATCCGGAGAGACAACCTAGTGGGATTTTCAGATTAGCATCCATTAATGTATTTCCTCTCTCTTTTTCATTTCAGATCTAGAATAAACAAAAGTTACAGCTCCCCAGTGCATGTGGACAATACTCTTTACAAGAAACAGACAATGTTTTGTTCCATTACAGCACTTTGGTTTTTAGTTTGTGGTACTACAAATACCCCCCATCCTAAAAGTTCACCCAAATGCTGGAACATTGATGTGAAACTAAAAGAAACTGCACTGCCTAATGCTGAAGGTTGCCTAAAGTAGCATCTGGTATCAAATAGCATTCAGTGAGTGCCAGAGGATTTTAGGACTGTCAGAGGCTGCCTGGAACACTTCCCTCATTACACCCTTTTGACTTCTACTGATCAATCTTCAGTGAGTTTCTGATCCAAGTATCTTAGCTATATGTCCCATTTTTTAAAGAAAGCGTGCCACATGTGAAAAAATGTTGTTAATTTTTTTCTTTTGGACTGGCTACCTCCATATAACCACTTCTATGAAAACACGCACCTTTTCCTCATCACTTCTGAATTTACAGATCCCTGTTATATCCTCATGGAGCTGCCTCTTTCCCATCCAGAAGAGTCCCAGACAATTAATCTGCTTCTCAGCTGTGTTGTCATACAGCTTTGACCCTCCAATTTTCCTAGCTTTGCTGTCTTTTTGTAACAGAGCAGACCAGAATTTTACACTACATTGACCTAAGCACACCATCAATTTACACAGTGTAAAACTGTTTTCTGTTTTATTTTTTATCTCCTACTGAGTCATTCTCAGCACTTAAGTGACCTGCTGCTGAACAGTGAGCTGAGGTTTCCATACAATTACTAGGTAACTTCAAAATCACTTTCCTACATAGTAATAGCTACTTCAGAGGACTCAGCTGCAGGTAAAGTGAGATCTAAGTATTATTTTATATTTACGTTATTTTAGCAAAATTTTGAAAAACATTTTCCACTTTATCAGTCTGTCATGAGATTGGTCTGATGCTTTTAGCACTTTCCATTTTGGGTTTTTTTTGGTTTTTTGAGAAAACATACATGCAAACATTATGTTACTATTTAGGCTTCTTCAACTGATTTCTTATGTAACTCTTGAGCAGCAGTCCTGCTCTTCTTTAGCAGTGCACGTTGGGGATATTGCTAATTTATTCCTTTACTCTTAATTATTCTATTTTGCAAATAGCAATGTGGATGTCCTAATCAAGGGATGCCCACTCTTCAACCAGTGCATCAGGTTCTTAAAGAAGCTTTAATGAGAGACTTTGCACCTGTACTTGTCTAGCTGGGGAAGTGTCCAGCAACGCTATTGACCATGAGGCATGAACTCTCTCAATGTTACTCACACTGCTCAGTGCTTGTATGGTCTAATCACCTCCTGACCTGTAAGCTTCTCTTGCAGGCTTCCTATTTAGAAAACAAAAGTATGTACAGGTTTTATTGTTCTACATCTTTGACACAGGTGTTGCATTTTTTCCCACATTTTCACATTTTTTCATTTCTGTTTTCTTGACACAAAATACTAACTAATAAGGACAAGCTTTTTCCTCTTGTGAGTTCTCCAATTTCTCAATTAAAAAAGAATTTTTATTCCCCAATGAAACAGCAATCCAATATGCACACTAAGAATTGAAATTTTATTTTGGATTTGTAGTTTTGGTAGCATCTTAGGTATGGTTACCAGCAGAGTGAGAGATTTTGCTGTATACAGTCTTAATTTTGAAGGAACTTAGTCCGTAGCCCTTGGGACAAACATTCAGTGTAAGGAGAGCCTAGATTACTGGTTGCTTATTTAATTTCAATTTATAGCATGGCACCAGTTTCCCACAGAACAAACACTGTTATCTCCACTGTCTCAACAGCCTCACTTAAAACCAGATATTCTAGTCTTCAAGTGGTCTCTTTAGACTGAGATTTCTACAGAAATATATACACAGTGGGTTGAGTTTCCAGTTTGAAGGGAACCATAGTTAACTGCTCCTTGCTGTTTATTTTCACCAACTTCTATCCTATTCTTTTGCCAAAGTCTATTTATCATCCATAATCACATTTCCCTTCTTACACGTCTGCTTTTCCTGAGTTCATGGACTTTAAATGCTTACTTTTTTCATTTTGAAAAAACATGCTGTGACAGAAGCCTGGTTTCATTCTCTGCACATACTCTTATTACTAATGGACCTATCTGTTTTTATTCCCTTGACACTATTTGCTCGGTTGTGCATTGGAACACTGCTTTTCCCTCTCTCTCTTCTCTTCATGGGTCTGGAAAGCTACCACATGACGGCCACAGTCTTTCAGCCTAACCCAGGGCTGAAGTAAAATCTTGATTCCAGAGGGAAAGCATATTTTTTTAACAGTGGAAAGAAGGTGGAAGGAAAAAATGGGTATAAACCCCATCTTTCTGCTCACTGCTGCCACAGGAAAAAAAAAAAAAAAAGAAAAGGAAATTTGTTTATGAAACCATTTCAGCAACAGACTGTTTTTTGACAAATGTACAGAAAACAAGCTGAGGAGTTGAAGTTCTTTTATTTTACACCTAATACAATTCAAATTTAAAGGATTACTTGCACAAAAAAATAAACACATTTGGTATAAAAATTTATCATCACTTTAACACCTTTTTTTCTTCTTACGGCCCCCACCTTCCCTGGAGCAGAAACATATAAAGACTAATGGCACAAGTTTGTTTTATTCTACAGCATTTGTTTTTGTCTTTACATACTCAAGTACCCTAAAGGACAACAGCCCGCTGTATACAAGAACCATTTTCTTCAGCCTGCTGAATTAAATTTCATAAAGAACCAAAGCTATAAAGGCATTTTAAAAACCACTGTCTCTTTTTCCTTTCAGAAGCACTGACTTTTTGCACTATTAATATACATAGTGTTACATAACAGCTTTTGAGTACAGTACATGCAGCAGAATATATCTGTTGTATATAAAACATACATTTAAAATCTTGACTATCGGAATTTTTGGAAGATTGAGTAATTGTAGAATGCCCATTGCTTAGAGAAAATGGTTTGATAGTACAAATGTCTGCATATGTTGGCCACTGGAAGAATCCAAGGCTCATTGGAATAGATTCTGTAGCACATCAAGGTGCGTAAATAATTTACCTACAATATTAAAACACGACTTAGCAAAACCAATGGTTCAAGATCTTATGACTGGGGGCTGGAACCAGAAGATCTTTATGGTCCTTTCCAACCATACCATTCTATGATTGCTATGTTACTCTTCAGTGGTTGCAAGGAAGTGTTGTGAGAGTTGCCCATCTCCTCCCAAGTCCTTTATAAAACCTTTAGTATGCAATTTTTTTCCAGATGAAGAAACTTATTTATGTCTACTGCCTCTTCTCTTCATTGCAGCTGTACACTGTGGACAGTACCATTTCCCTTTTGGTGCTTCTGTCAGTCCAACACATCCATAGTGGAACCACTCAATAGGGCACTGTAAAAAGAGTTAAAAGAGAGGGTTTGGACTTGGGGTTTTTTTCAAAATGCCTATCACAAATACAATTCTATGAAAATGAAACATGAATGGAAAGCATAGATTCTGCATTTCACACAAGTCACAGGACAAAACAAGGGGGGGGATCTGCAACATACACTCAGTACACTAAGCAAAATGATAAAAATTGTAGGAGTCATATATGGACTCACATTACAAAGCAAAATAAGTATGTTGCGCTTTGAAATACTTCGTTTGACAAAGTAATCTTATCACTTACTTCTGTTTATATGTAGTTATCTCAATAAATACATTATTATATTCAACTGTTCTTTAGAAACTTTATTTGAAAAGGACAACTCTTATTAGTAGTGAAATAGCTAAAAATTCATAGAAATAAAGGGTATTTGAAGCAGGGCATTTTTGAACCTAGCAAAGGCTGAAGCTTTTTAAAAGAACCTGGGCTGTGTGGAGAGATGAGAAGTTTCCTGAAGGATGGTTCAAATCATATACACTTTACTCTAAAAAACTCTATTCAAAAATGAAACTCTAAAAAAAAGGCAACTCCTACAAGCATTAGTTAATTGCACAAGCCTCTCATTAATCTTTTGAACTTTGTTACTTACATCTTGGTTATCACAGCCTACCATTTCACCATAGGACACCTAGTAAAATAAGAAAAAAAACCCCTTAGCAATTAACATTTTGAAAGGGCCAAGATTCAAATGTCTTCTTTTGAGTTTTTCCATTAATAGCAGTAACAACATTTTCATTTTACTTTTGTTACACAATCCAAACACCATCATGTTCATAGTGAATTGATTTTCAAAAAATTGTTTATGCAAAAGAAGATACATCTGCATATTTCAGATTGGATAAAAAACTAAATTCACTGTGAACTCCCTCAATTTTTAATTTAATTATTCCTGAAGTCTCCATTACCAGATTTAAAAGTCTCCAAGGGTATCACATCGCTAAAAAAAAATGGACTATTTTTAACTTCAACAGTTCATTATTTGGTACATCACCAGTAAATAAAGAAAAACAGATCAGAAGTTAAAGAGTAAAAATACAGTTTTTTCAAAATTAGCATTCAGAGAAGGAAGTTCAGCTACATCAAAACAGCACCTGTAGTTGTATTTCAATTTGGAGGCCATCCTTACCTGATTACAAATACAGTAACGTGGCTCATTTGGATCGTAAGTCCAATCAACCTGGCTATTAGAATCAGACTCTGGTATTACTGCTGTTTGCTGAGACAGTTCTTGTGCCAGTGCAGATGAAGAAGAACATGATGATAGAGAGGAAGAAGAAGATGATGATGAGGACTGCTGACTTGAGGATTTGTTGTTGTTCCTGAGGAAGAGTAAAAAAAAAAAAAAGTTAAAAAAAGCATACATTATTTATTTTCTGCCAAGTGAAAGAATCACTAAACAAGTACTTTGTTGATTCTGAAATACTGCAGTATGTAAATCCCAAAGCTATCATTCACTATCACATTTCATTCAACCACTGCAAGCACTGGAATGCACCCACTGAATGCTCTTGGAAAAGGATACAAGTCATACCAGCATACAAGTGCAAGAAACACTGTTCTAATCAATGGAATTTAACAGCTTGAAACTGTCAAGTGGCTATAACAAATGCTTTTCTTCACAGAGTTTTCCATCAACAGCCTTGGTGTCAAGTCCTTATAAAAATTGTTACCAATAAAACAGGCATTTACATACAAATAATGTCATATGCCATGTACAATAGATAACTGTTTTGAAGATGACCAATTCTCTGTTAATCTCCACTCAAGCATCAGCAATCACTCCATAGGAATGGTGCAAGAATAAAATTTCTCTGCTTTTGCTCATAGGTCAGACCTGACACCCAAGATATTCATAGATGAAAAATGCTTCTAAAATGCCATTATTAACTGAGTTGTGAACACAGACAAATTTGAATGAAGAAAAAAGCTTGAGTCAATTTAAAAGGAGGGGCATTTTGAGACAAATTCTTTCAAGTACAAGTTCTGATTGTTCAATGTGTTGTGACACTGTGTTGTTAAAAATGTTTTAAAACTTCAATCAGAAATAAAATTCATTCCCTGTTCTAGATGATCAGTCATTAGAAAGTGCCAGTTTCAAGTAAACTTGACATCAAACAGATCTCCAGATTACTTCAAAATCATCTACAAACCATTGGATAGTAATTCCCAACATCTGCTGTTAGATCAAATCTCTCCAAAACACAGAAAAATGAGGGAAGAAACTTGACTGTATCTCAGATAAAAAAGCAAATCAATGGAGTGAGTTTGCTTAAAGAAAAAGAAGTGGGAGGACTGAAGAACACAGCCATGAACAAAAAATGGCTAACAGGCAGTAACTACTTTCTGCTGATTCCCCCCCACAGATATTAAATACAATGTATTTTTTATATGGCCCATGACCTTTTTAAATAAAGCTAGCTGACTTAAAAGTCATAATTGCAGTCAACAAGTAAGAAAACCTACTTGCTTTTTCTGCCACTTCGTGAATCTGTGGTTGATGAACTTAATGTCTGAGTTAATGTGGATGCCAGAGCTGATGACGAATATCCAGCTGAATCTCTGGACAATGAAAATTCTCTTCCAAGCTGAAAATCATTGTTCTTAAATGCTTCGTAGCTGGCTTTTAGACTGGATGTTCGTCTTCCCTCCTTCATCTGAAAGGAATACTGACATTGTATCAGTATCAGATTACACAGTGAAGCTCCTACATTAAGGCTGCTAGCTGCTAATGATATGCACAGGTTCACTCGTTACCTTGTTAAAGATACGTGCAGAAGGCAGTTAACTGTGTAAGAATATCTTCCAGGAAAAGTTAGAAAACAAGCTGTCCCTTAAGGCAAGTTATACAGGATGAAACTGTCACATATTAATAAAATTCTAATATAAGAACTCATTCACATTAGCTGAAAGTGAGCATGGGAATTCAGATTTCAAAAAAAAAAAGCAGTCACTAGCCTTTCTTCTTAAGCGGATGGCAGAATGACAAGAATATTTTGACATTACCTGTGCTGTGGCTTGCACTGCTTGAGCTGCTGCCATGGTAATTGCACCGGCCCCGGATCCTGAAGATAATGAGCCCAGGTTATATGATGCCAATGGTTGAGAAGAGTTTGTATTGTATGCATTGTTTGAAGAGGATGATGAATTACTGTTTCGACACCCTTGATGAATAGAACACATTTATGAAATTCAAATTGAAACTAAATTCCTTTGCATTTTAAGAAGAGTTATATGACAACCAGTGAAAGAGTAGGAACTCCGTTTACGCATCAGAGTAGTCTAATCATTTGGAAAAAAGGTTTTAAAAGTAATTGGACACAGCCCATATTTGTTTATGGGGAAAAAAAGTAAAAGAAGTTTGTTCCCTATTTATCCTCATGTGCAAGGAGTCCTTTTAGAAAGACAGCTCTTACTATGATACTCAGCTGTCGAAGAACAGATGCAGCTGCTATACCTATGCCTATATTGAAACAATTCTCACTACTATAATCATCAAGAAGAGGGTAAGAATGATTACGCATCTATACTGTTTCTGAAGTAAAACTTTCAACAATCTTAATTCTAAAAACTACAGATCAGTTTTATTGCAACACAATTCCCAGGGTCATCTGCAGAATGACAGCTGCTCAAATATAGCTACATTTTATTTGCAGTCTCATGTGAAGTTTCTTCAAAAGAAAATTGAAATAGAAACGACTGAAACTTCTTACTGACAAACATTACTGAGGTAGTTGACTTACTATAACTCCTTAGTTTTTTATGTTCAGAAAAGAAACTATAACACACCTTAATATTGAGGATAGGCAGAAAGGTTTAGGTTTTTTTAGTCACTATTCAAAAAGACTTCTCTTTTGACATAGACAACACAAGAAAGAATTAAAAAAAAAGGTGTGAAAATTCTTTTCCCTTACTTTAGAAATTGTTGTATGCATTTTTTCCAAAAATAATGCACTGATCTCTTGTATTTCTACTACTAGCTGAACGAAACTGTACTGTTATCTTCCTAAAAGTGTAAATAAAAAGAAACAGCCATCATACAGCTGTTAAATGAGAACAAAGCAGACACACTTCATGGACAACACAGATGAGTTAGAATGCTGGCAATTTCTCATGTTTCAAGTGACTGAAAATCCCAGGGGAAGCGGTATCAGCCTCTGATTCAGGACTGGCTGAATAGCAGATCCCAGAAGGTCATTATTGATTGCACAGAGTCTAGAAATTCCACAAAGGCAAATGCAGTGCACCTGGAGAGGAATAACCCTATGCAACAGCACAGGCTGTGGGCTGCCCTGCTGAAAAGCCACCCTGTGGAGAGGGACCTCAGGGTCCTGGTCAGATGCAAATTACCCCTGAGCCAGCAGTGTGCTCTGGGGGCCAGGAGGGCAAATGGTGTCCTGGGGTGCATTAGGAAGAGCACTGCCAGCAGGTTGAGGGAGGTGATCCTGACCATCTGCTCGGCCCTAGCGAAGCTGCATCTGGAGTGTTGTGTCCCGTTCTGGGCTCCTCAGTACAAGAGACATGGAGTTCCTGGAGTGGATCCAGTCAAGTGAAAAAAAGATGATTAAGCTACTGGAGAACCTCACTTAGGAGGAAAGGCTGAGGGAGCTGAGCCTGTTCAGCATTCTTCAGAGAAGAGACAACTGAGAGGGGACCCCATCACTGTCTACAAGTACCTGAAGGGAGGGTGTCAAGGGGATGGAGCCAGGCTCTGCTTGGTGATGCCAAGCAGTAGGACAAAGGGCAATGGGTAGAACCTGATGCGCAGGAAGTTCCAACTGAATATAAGTGAGAACTTCTTTACTGTGCAGGAGGCCACAACACAGGACAGGTTGCATAGGAAGAGGCTGCCCAGAGAGGTTGTGGAGTCTCCCTGACTGGAGATATTCAAGAACTGTCTGGACACAGTCCTGTGCAATGTGCTCTAGGATGACCCTGCTTGAGCAAGGAGGCTGCACCAGATGACCCACTGGGGTCCCTTCCAACCTTACCAATTCCATGATTCTGTGATTTCAAAAGACTAACTCACAAATATAATTAAGTTTCTCTTCTTCTGATTAAAAAGCAATGAAATGAAAGACAATTAGAATTACCTGGTGTATTTTCTTTAGAAGCATCTGAAGTCAGGGTAGATAGAAGAGCTTCAGATTTAAACTTCTTTTCAGGAACGTGATCTGTTGTACTATGGTGAGAAGATGGATTGTGTTTCCTTTCTAAACAAAATAAATGAAGGGAACTTAAATGTATAATCTGTTCAGCTTGAAAGTCAAATTATGCTAGCACTTTCAACTAATTCCCACCAGCAAAACCTATTTCATTCTTACACTTCTTCTTAACAGACATTATTAGCATTTATTATGCTTTGTTTTCTCCCTGCAAGGATGGAAGGAGAAAAGTTCTGAACCATCTTTTTCCTGACACTATCAACAAAAAAACCCCAAAGGTAACATAAAAAGTGGCCATCTTTAGAAGTTTCAAATACTTACTCTCTACTGGAGTGTGAGAATGGGAGTGATGGTTATTCACAGGCTGTGCTGGTGTATCCAGCTCCAGAGACCCTAAGAAGGAGGTAAGAAGGACACAAAAATTTAGAGTTGGGACTTTTTTTAACTTTTACATACTAAAGGAATCTTTAAAATATTTACCAAATCACAATGGAGTTATATTTATTTTAATTGGAAGAATTTCTGCTATAGTTGAAACCCCTTTCTACATGACAACCAGAAGCCAGTGAGATTAGTTCTCAAATAAAAACTGGTGACTGCTACTGTCCAACTGTTGAAATCAAGAACCTAAAATCAAGGCCAGTAAGAACCAACAACATTGCCCTCAACATGCCACTTACTCAAATGAGTTGCAGAATGGCTGCACCAAAAGTACTGACAATCTACACCAATATGAACTGAACAATAAAAAAACCTGTAAACTGTATAAACAAGGCATCTTGTCTCACTGCGTCCACCTTGTCACATTCAGTCAAAACTCAGGAAACAGCAGTTTCATCTTTCAAGATGATTTAACATTCAAAAGAAAGGACTGCAGATCATCATCCAGATTTTCTTAACATTCAAAATACACAGAGCAACAATACAAACTAAAAAAAACCCAAAACAAAAAACCCCACAAAACAACAACAACAAACCCCACCCTCATCCTCCCCACTAAAAAAAGGAAAAAGTCAGATGGGCATAAATCGAAGTCTATGTCTAAGAATAACATTTCTTGTAAGATAAGTCTAAATAATCACAGCATAGGAGAAACTTTGACTATAAATTTAGAAGGATATACAATATTTTGTGCATCAATCTCTAAAAAAAAGATTTTGAAGTAGTTGCAATACATACCAACTCACATTTACACAGAAGACAAAACAAGAAAGCAATTCACATTCATTTTTCAAAATCTGTAGCTTCAGCATTTCTTTACCTCTTGCAGTGCTTTCAAAAAGCACTGAAATACATGAGTATGTGAATAATACGGAAGTATTACAGAAGTTTAAATATAATTATCCTAGAAGAGGATCAAAGCATAAGGAGCTATTGTGGCTGAGCGAACTTCAATCACATTACGAACTTGCCCAAAGGCTGCCCTCTGGTGGGACTTCAACCGTATGTACTTACTCTGAAAGCTAAAAATGTTAAGAGCCTCATACTTCTAAGCTTTATTTAAAAACAAACAAAGAAACAAAATCCTCAAACCAAACAAACCTTAAAGATGCAACTTGCAGTCTAGTACTTCACTATTTTGAGTTTGTGAAATCCTATCTAGCAACCTCTCCAAACACATGGTTCAACAGAAGGTAGCATCATATCCTAAAACCAGCTGGAATTTAAACTAAAATAAACTAGTCCTTTTCCGTAATTGCTAGTTAATTAATAGCATTTAATTTAGAGTTGTCTTTTTTGTGCCTGTTATTTGTAATAGGAATTACAAATAAAATAGCCCCAAAGTCCCAGCTTATACAACACAGCCACAAAAAGTTCCAAGAAAGAATACTTATTCCTAGTAAGTGACTACTAATAAGTGAATACTAATTCCTCGAGTGACTTAAGTCAATTTTCACTATCTTTGGCTATGAGGACAGCCGCTGCCTCCATATATCAACTCAGAAATTTATCACAATCACATTTAATTTGATGTCTAAATGCTGATAAGTACAGAAAATCCAGATTCTTCTACACCAAGGTGGCAAAAAAGCTGTAAGTTTACATTTTTATTCACATCCTGAATACTAGCATGGTTGTATTTAACATGCAGGTTTCTTACCTAAAATGCTTTTCCTTCACTGGCCCTTTACAGAACAACCCATTCTCGCCCCTTTAAAAAAGAAAACCACCAAGTACATGGAAAACTAAAATAATGACCCTCCTTAGTTTGGTGGCAATCAGTTCAAGGAAGAAATGGTACCCTTGCAACTGTGTAGTTGGCATGCTTAGGCCAAAGTACTTGGCTGAATACCTACAATCATTAAAAACTGGTTTAAAGAATTATGTATCTTATTGTAGCAATTCACAAGGACAACAATTGTGTGAAAAAATTATTCTACTTAGTTGTATTTTGATTTCACTGCTATAAATTGAGGTTGAAACTAAAATCTGAGAATCACTGATGAAAATTGGGTTAAAACAGGTGATATACAGGCAGCCACTTACAAATGTATGATATTTTAATTTTGCAAATTGACAGAAAGTGTGTCAAGTTCTTGAAGAAAATCATGCATACTTACGTCTCTCTAATATTTCTGTAATTCCAGCATTATCTGCTTCAAGTTCCATTTTAAATTTAGCGAGTTCTTGGTCCAGTTTTCTCAAATGACGGTCTACCTGTTTGTTAGACAAAGCAAAAATAGCATCCACTTCTGGAACATAAATACCTACATCCTTAATCTCAGTCTTCCTAAGTATTTCCCTTCCAGCAATTTTGTGCCACACAGCACTAGGCACAATAGTGCACAGAAGTGATCTCTTTGGTCACCTGTAACTCCCCTCATTCAGCAGAGACACTGCTGTTAACACCAAAGTAGCATAGGCAAAGCTCTAAGCCACTTCTCTTCAGAAATAAAGATGAAGAAGACTTAGAGGTGCTTTGGTTATGCAAACACAAAGGGGAAGAAAAAGAACAGCATATGACACGGACTTAAGTAGAAATTGGGCTGCTCTGGGGAAATTGCAGGTTCTGAATTGAAATCTGTGTGCAATTTTTGTGCAACTATTAACACCAGTAAATTCACTGTGTTCTGAGTCTTAACTGAAAGTAGTGACTCCTGTGTGTTTCAGCAAACTATGACATGCTCTTGGGTATTAAAAATCAGCCAAAAAAATTCTCAACTCACTATCATGAAAAAACCACTACATTCCAAATGCTTCCTACATCTGTAAATCATACAGCAAAATTTACCTGTCTTTATTAAAAACTGGGAAGTTTTTCCAGTTACCAGCTAAGCAAAAGCGAAGGGGAAGTTCCGACTTCTAGAACAAACTTTCTGGCTAGTTGTAGTGAAACTAAAACAGTTGTTTTATGTCTTCTATATTTGAGTACAGTCTGACTTGCAGATTCTGTTCTCTTGAGAAATGTAAAATAAATATACTTAAACCTTATACTTTAAATCATGTGGACCCCCTCTCTGGGTCTGGCCATCCATTCAATTTTTTACACAAGGAATAGTGCACCTGCCCAAGGCACAACGAGCCAGTTTCTCCAGGAGTGTGCTGTAGGAAACAGTGTCAAAGGCTTTACTAAAGTCCAGGTACGCAACATCCACAGCCTTTCCCTCATGTACCAAGCAGGTCACTTCATCATTGAAGATCAGGTCAGTCAAGCAACACCTGCCTCTCCTAAACTCATGCTGCCTGGGCCTGAGCCCTTGGTTGTCCTGCTTGTGCTGTGTCACAACACTCAGGATGACCTGCTCCATGACCTTCCTCAGCACCGAAGTCAGGCTGACAGGCCCTTACTTTCCTAAATGCTCTTTCTGACCCTTCCTGTACATGGGCATTGCATTTGATAGTTTCCAGTCAACTGAGACTTCTGGTAAACACCCAAAAGTGGCTCAGTGACCTCTTCTACCATCTCCCTCAATGCCATGGGGTAGATCCCATCACACCCCTAGACTTGTGTGTGTCTAAGTGGCATGGCAGGTTGCAGACCTCCCTTGAATTATGGGGACTTCATTCTGCTCCCCGCTCACTTCTTCCAGCTCACGGGGCTGGGTACCCTGAGAACAACTGGTCTTGTTATTAAATATTGTCGCAATTAAGGTATTAAGTACCTCTGCCCTTTCTTCATTCTCCATCACTATGTTTACCTCTGTATACAGGAGAGGATGGAGATTTTCCAAAGCCCTTCTTTTATTGCTGATATATTTTTAAAAATATTTTTGTCTTTCATAGCAGTAACTAGATAAAGTTCTACTTGGGCTTTGGCCCTTCTAATTATCTCCCCACATAACCTCATAAAATCCTTGTAGCCCTTCCAAGTTGCCTGCCCATTCCTCCCAAGGTGATACTCTTTTACTCCCCAAGCTGAAGCCAAAACTCTGTATTTAGCCAGGCTGGTCTGTTGTATTGTGTTTCTGGTTTTGCTCCCCATGGTCTCATGTTGATGGTTTTGTTAATGGTTTGTTTCCTTCTCCCCTCTGTATTCCTAGGAGTGTACTGTCCCCGTTGTCAATCCCCTTATGTTCCCCCTAGCCCCACTCCGCTGGGCCTTGTCTGTCACCTGGCTACCCCTCCCAGCTTCCAGAAAGTTCGGAGAGGGTCATAGAGTGATAGGACAAGGACAGACGGGGTCCCTCCCCAGGTGTTCCCATTTGCCCTCCTGAATGTCCCTCTGACCCAGTTCCACTCCCCCCTTGTTCTCCATTGGAGCGTTGTCTGTCTCCTCCCTTTGTACCTCCCCTCCATTTAAGCAGCTGTGTCAGCCCTATTTCTTGGGCTTGTCTGGAGCTGCACCCCTGGAGCATGGAGTCCCCATGGGGACAGAATAAAGCTTTGGATTACTGCCCTCCAGCGTTGCCTGACTCCTTCCTCCACCAACATCACTCAGTCTCTTCTGAACAAGGGAGAAATCCCTTAGTTGCTCTCCTGGTTCCCAGGATCTGGGGGAGTGTCCCCTCAGCTGGTCAGCTGTGTCTGGTTAGCCTGGGCAGACAGTGGTCACTGCCAGAGGACACAATGACAGTGGTCCTCTTCCCTGCTGGCTTCTCTTTTGGCACATGGAGATGGGCTGCTCCTATACATTTATGATTTCATTCTTGAAGAATATCCAGCATTCCTGGACTCCTCAATACTGCATCCCAAGGGATTGTCGCAACTTTAAGTCTCCTTAACAGGCCAAAACCATGCATTAAAACCTTATGATTTCTAATACTATTTATAGTTTTATATTTCAGTGACACTTACTAACCACAACCCAAAAATTCTTAAAAGTCAATAAAATATTAAATGTTTCCTTGCCAGCAAAACATTTGTTTGTACATGACATTAAAGTACAGGCAGCACAGCTGCAGTGCTTATCAAAATGCTTAGAACTTCCTAGAGCATAAATTTACGTAATTCACTACAAGTCATATGTCCACTTACCAGATCATATATTTGATTAGCCAGTTGCACTTTTTCATCTGCATCTTCCAAAGCCTTGTAATAATCCTGTTATGAAGAAATTTTTTTTTTATGATTTTATGATGAAATTATGACTGTAACAGAATTAATTTCATTAAGTTTAAGCTACTGTTATGAAGAACAAACTATCAGTCAAAAGGACAAATTTAAGTCAGTTTTCAGAAAGACTGTGAATTTTTACTGTAAACAAAAATCATCTGAATTTTAAATGAGGGATTTTATATACATCAATTTATTTTCTCTTTATTAGAAAAAGCCGAATTACAAGATAGGGACACTTCCTATTAGAATGATATTTAGATTTCGGCAAGAAATGCTACAAGAAATGAAATAATCTTAGATTTATTTTATATTATACAACATGTTATGGACTTAAAATAAGATCATGTCTTTTACTTCAGGACCACCACAAACCCTACTGCTTTTAAAAATTATGCTGAAGTACTCTGTGGAGAGGCCTTTCCAGCACTCTAGTTAAACAGAGATAATATAATAATTACTTTAAAATAAGTTTCTCTAACTCATAAGTGCATTCTAAATAATTTGACTAAAACAATCCGAAAGTCACCTCTAACCAATGAAAACATCACAGACAAAACATTTTTTTTTAAAAAAGGTATGTTTTCTAATACTTTTACTTTAGATTTGAACAGATTTTACTGCCTTTTAATTCTCAATTTCCACTGAATAGTATCTTATGTGAAAACTACTTAAAATTTTGATTCAACTTAAGCCAAAAGCAAATTTTTCCTTTATTCTAGTGAAGTCAGAGCTCTGGCCTTTATTCTTTTTTTAGAATTTAAAAACCTATTTGCATTAATTAAAGAAGAAAACAACCCTTACCCAAATTAGGGGCTGAAGTAGCCACTGTAGGAGACTATGAAGGAGTTTCTCCTAACAAAATGATGGACTACATTGCTAACAATACCACTACCAATGCTCAAGTATTGGTAACACAGAACACATTCATATTCGTGTTCTTACTTCTCCCTCTCTCAAGCTACATAGACCATATATATAATGTGTAGAAGGACATAGGCAGAAAATCATAGGAAATGCTGAATCTAAGCATGAAAAATATCTTCTAAAAGAAAGCAAATTAACTTGGGCAACTTCCAAAAATCCAGAAACCAAAAAATCTGAGCTCAAAGTTTAGTACCAGACTTCCTCATCATTTCAGAATTACATTTTTTTTAAATGCTAGCAAGTGCTCAGTCAAACTTCAGAGAAATTCTTGATCAAAAACCCTTTCACTCACTTTTCTCCTCCAAGGTAGTTCCATCCACCTCTATGAATGCCCAAGGGAAGGCACAGTTCTAAACACTTAAATCTCCCATCAATCATAAACTATTTTTTCCTAAGGTTGTCTTAGTTTGCAAAAGAAAAATCTGACCCAGTCTTGTGATATCCTTACTTTTTTGATTGATGTCATTTGTTCTTCTCTCCATTCAGGTTTGTTTTTCTTTGCATTCATAAAAAATTCATTTACCCTCTGCTCAAGCTGATCCATTGCATCTGTAGCACAGGAAAAGATGGAGACAAATGTTATCTTCTCAAGTACATAAACTTTAGAAAATAAGGGGAAGCTTTTTTCTCAAACAAAGTTGACAGGACTGAGGTGCAAACTATTAGAGAGAAAAAAAAGAAAAAAACCAAAACAACCAAGTAACAGTGGATAGCGGAGGGAAATATTTACCTTAATTTCCAAGAAGCAGAATTGCATTCTGGTAGGATTCTCATCAAGGTTCTTGTGCTCTCCAGCATGGGACAGGCAGGACTCCAAGTTCTAAAGGTTTTTTGTCCCTAAGAGCAGTGGTAGTGACTTAAAGCACGACCCAAACTCCTCACCCAGGGCTCTAGACTGCTGACTTTGGAACATTCTAGCCAGTTACAAACTGAGCAGGAAACAAAATATTCTCCTAAGAGAAACAGTCAAATACAAAACCAAATAATTGAAAAAAATTAGTGTCTCAAAAAGGTAGACCAACTGAAGAGCAAAGTCACTGCCTTTAAGTCCAGGGCCTCTCCATTGTTTGCTAGGAAGGGTCAGGGCAAATTAAAAGCACTCACAAATTATTCCCTCCACCCCCAGAGGAGTAAATGCACTGATGAAGTATTATTTGGACAGGATTCTCACTTTCATGAAGTTGAGAAATATTGTAAGGGGGAAAAAAATAAAACCACCCATTTTCTAACATTAACTATCTCTAGAAAGGAAAATGTCAACCACAAGTTACTTTTTTCGTTGTTTATTGAGACAGGAACAGGGATTCCCTTCCCTTTCCCCTCCACCCATCTCCCACTGAGTTTACTATTTCAACAGCTGTACACTTGTGCACTCAACAGCTTGCATATTTCCAAAAACATGCAGCTGCCTCAGTCAAACTAGCTTAGACAGCCTTGCTAGTGTCAGGATAGATGATAGTACTGAGTTCTTTTTCCCAGCATTCTCAGTGACATTGCCCAGCTATCAGTTTTAAATTAAATGTGCAATGCACCAATCACCTACAAACTTCAGGCTCTGACTGCAAAACACCTAAGAAAATTTCCAGAAACCACCATTAAAATTGGATCACATCTTGCCAAAACAAAATGTAAATTAATTCATTAGTTCAAGAAGCTCATGAATGCCTAAGTATGATTTACTCTTAAAATCCAAGAGGCCAAGGGTTTTCTCAACTTTGTGAAAATTCACAGCTAGAACTGTTTACATAAATAACCAAGAAACATTCACAGTAAATGATCAGAAATGTTCATTAATCTTCCTTATGCTGGGAACATTCAGCATCAAACCCAACAGAACCCAACAACTGACTGGACAGAGCACCATTAATCCTAAGCCATAACAGTTGTGACATAAGTTCACATCAACTTTATTTAGACCCAGACAAACAAAGTAGTCAAAGGGTTTTGGAATAAAACAGGCTAAAGCAGGAGAACCTGAACAATGGGCATTTTCCACTTGCACCACATAGAGAAGATTAAGAAGCCTGAGAGGCAAGCAAGAAGCACATACTTTATATGAAGGCTTCAAAAATCTTTATTCTTTGACCAAATGACTCTAATTTGGTCTGAAAAGTCAAGAGACAAAATGTTCTATCTCCAATCCTCTGAGCACAAACACCTTAAATGATAGTTTTTCTAGTGGCTCCGTAAAGAGGAAATGATAAAAAGTATCTTCCCGCTTCACTTTTTATTGAGGACATGTTTTCAGTCTGTGTGAAAATGCCTAGGGGAAAATATCCACAGAAACTTGGTCTCTCCTGAAAGAGCAGAAAAGGTAAAGGCGAGTGCAGGTCAGATCTATCAAATTATATGGAAAGTTTTCTCTACGACACTCAGGTTCATCCATTTTTTCTCATGATACTATATTCTGAGATACTAATTTCTTAGATCAAATTTCCCAAGAGAGTTGCCAAAACTTCATAGAAGTCCTTTTTCCAGATCTTGACATTTTACCATGAAAACCTGATAATCCATGGTTTTAACTTAAACAGAATAACACATTTTACATTTCATGTGGAGCTCAGTTAAAGCTCAAGAGTCAAATCCAAACTCAGATGATCTTTGCTTTTTCCACAGCTATCTTATCAAAATATACCGCAGATAGACTTGGTTTATTATTTCTTCCAACTACATTTCTTCCAGCCTCATTAGGAGTCAATGTGATCCAAATAGAAGAACATAAAGTCAACAATGACACTAAAGCAGAGCAGCAGAGATATTACTGAATTACAAATCATGTAGATTTCGGGGACAGCATCACTTATCAAAGTACTGTTTTCAAGTACTTCTGAGACACCAAACAACCTCCAGGTTTGCATGTAGTGTTCATCAGGCAGTTGGGCAAGTGATGCTGAAGAGGTGCTAGTCCAGAAGTTTAATAAATGTCTTTGGATACCCTGCCAATCATTGCATAAGAATTACAGAAGTACCAAGGTCTGAGAAAATTTTTCTCTACACCTAAGGTTGGTCCTAGTATACAATATTCACTGTCATTTACTACTTCCAGTAATACAACATGGAATGTTGTCATTTTCAGTTAAAGCAGAGGAAATAACAATCTGCTATCTTGGCATTGCTAGCTGCCTCAGTTCTCAACCACACCTAAAAAAACCCTACTATCTTCTTTGTCTTCTTATGGAACAGAAGTAAAATTTGCGGACTTATTCCAAACTATCCAAGTCAGGGAGCTGCTCACTCCCTCTCATGATGCTCCCTGGTGATAGCAGCTTCAGAGGTATGCTCTCCCAGAAGGAGCCGTGAGTGTTCCTACAACTTGAAGCACGGAACCCAAGATAACATTTAGGTCGTAATATACAAAAAAATCCTATGGACAGTTCTACATGTGTCAATAAGGCCTGTTAAACAGACCTGCTGGGTCCACTAAAGTAAATATCCAACAGAAAGCACTTTAAAGTATTATAGAACTGTTGTCACTTAGTGCTGGATTTTGTATTCCTATACAGTATTCCCTTGTTATTTCAATCTCTGCCTTTTCTCTCATGATCCTTTACAATAGCCTGTAAATTCCATACTGATGATTGCTTTCACCTTTTGTGCAGTAGCAGTTTCATTAATGAATACTTTAGGATCGTAGTTATAGATAACCATATTAATTATGTGTTAAATGACCGCAACAGCTACCTAGGCTGTTACAGGACACCTAAGTCCCAGACGAGATTGCATTAGAAAAGATGAAATGGCAGTGCATCCTGCAAACAGCCTAAGGCAGTGTATTACACCAGGATACAAGCAGAGAGATACAAAGTGATTAATGAAGAAGCCTGAAGTGTGTTTATAAATATATTTTGTATAATATATGTATTTGTACAAAAGTAGACATTTATATAATTTGTATAAAACCGAAAGTATAAAGTATATTCGGTTGCGTGTCAGCTAGGGCACAACGGGCCGAGCAAATAGCGCCTTCCCATAGGCCCTTATAGGGAGCTGGCTGGAAAGTTTCAGGGAGAGCATGCCGCTGCCTGCTGGAAGGAGTGGGACATAATTCATGTTCCAAACCACCATCACTGCTCTTAGGGATCAAAAATCTAAAGAGTTTGGGACGTGCCACCGAAAATGCCTTTGGGAGCAGCACAAGCGCAGGAACGCAGCTCCGCTAAGGCCCTGCTTGCGCCGAGGCCCGGCGGGCGGGGGCTTGGGGCGGGTCGGGGGCGCCGCGACAGCGCCAGGGCCGTGCGCCCCGCCCCTCGCCTCGTTGCGGCGGCTGGGCAGAGCCTTCACCCGCGGGAGACGAGACGCCCCCAGGCCCGAGCGGCGGTGCTGGAGAGCTGGGGCAGGGCTGGGGAGCGGGCGCGACCGCCCCGGGGCAGCGCGGGGGAGCGGGCGGAGCTGCAGCCGCGGGCCGCGGCGGCGCCGCTTCGCCTCCTTCCTCGCTTCCTTCCTCGCTTCCTTCCTCCCCTGCCCGGCCTTCCCGCCCCTCCCGCCCTGCGGCGGGGGCGCGGCGGTGGGGCCGGTACCCGCGGGGCGGAGCGGGGCGGGCGCAGACGGAGGGGGCGGGACTCACGTACTCTGCACCTGCAGGTCCATCTCGCGCATCTCGGTGAACCTGTCGCGCAGATCCATGGGAAGCTGCTCGATCACTGTGGGGACACGGGGGAGCGGGAGAGAGGGGGGAGGGAGGGAGCCAGTCAGTCACTCGCTGCCGTGGGGGAGGGGGGCGCCGCCTCCTTGCCGCGGCTTCCCCCGGCTCCCCCGCACCGGCCGTCCCCGGCCGCCCGGCGCCCCCGCCGCGCACACACTCACTCTCCAGATAGTCCTCCAGGTACAGCATGGCGGCGGCCGGGCCCGCGCCCAGGGGCTGCTCGAGAGCGGGCGCTCGTCCCTTCCAATATGGCGCCGCCGCCAACAACACCAGCGCCTCGACTCAGCGAAAACAACATTGGCGGCGGACGGGGCTCGCCCCGGCGGCGCCGCGATTGGCTGCTCGCGCCGCTGACGCACACCGCGGCCCGCGCTCTGCCGCGCGGCCTCACGGGAAGCGTAGTCTGTGCTGGGCGAGCCGCTGGGAGACTGGACGCCCGGCATTGTCGTTCCGCCTGGTTCGCGATTCCGGCGGCATTCCCGGGTGCCTGAGAGCATTCCCGGGTTTTTGGGAGCATTCCCGCGTTCCTGGGGCCATTTCCGCATCACAGGGGCCGCGGGACTCTTCTCCGGGAGCAGTTTTCGGGCCTCCGGAGCATCCCCGGCGGGATCGTAGTGCCGCAAGTCAGGCGAACGAAAAGGGAAAACTTGTAGCTTCTTGATCAGTCTCGAGGCTTTTGTTTGTGCATTGTTGTTTAAAATGCTCGCAGTCGGCAGTTAAAAGTTCATAAAAAATGTAAAAAATAGCAAAACTAATGAAATTGCTTCAGTCTGTGAACTTTCACGGCACAAGGTAAAAAAGCTGCTGTGTTCAGCACAGGTCACAGGTACGGACAAGGGGAGGAGAAACGTACGTGGGCTTTAGAATTGCTGGTCAGAGTGCAAAACCAAAATTGGCTGACAGCATTGATTGCCATCCAGTTACAATACTCCTTGCAGTAATTCACTTCTACGTGTTTCGGGCTGGGGTTTTTCAGAGAGTTTCATTCCCCCAAATAGTCTTTTTCATCACTCTTCTATTGCTATTATTTACTGCTTTAAGCACGGGCTGATGCATTTATATTTATTTATTTATTTATTTATTTATTTTTATATTTATATTTATTTATATTTATATTTATATATTTATATTTATTTATTTATATTTATTTATAAAAAATTTCTTTTTTGCATGGGGAAAGAAATTTTGGGCGCTTGCATGATGTCAGGTGTAAGTATAGGAGCATAAGAATTGTGGTTACAGATCAGGTTTGTTCTCCACCCTTACTTTTGTTTTCATGTGTTTATCTGTGCCAGATGTATCCAAACAAAAAGGATATGTATGCTTAAGCCAAGTATGAGTAAAACTTGCATGGCATATTTTTGAGGGGCAGGACCAATGGAAAGTGGTAATTTTCTTATGACTGAACTTCATGTATTGTGAGTAGTTAAAGATGACTGAATTTTGGGAAGTGAAGCCTACATTTTGTATATAGCTTTTATGTAGACCAATGGTACTAATATGTTGGACACATGACATAACAAGCAAGGTGAGGGGTTTTAATTCCTTTGTCATTAAAGATGGGGGAGAATAAAAAAAGTGTAACAATAAACTCTCAATAACTTTTCAACTTTGTGAAAAAAGTGCTGCATCAATGTGGTCACTGTTCATACTCACTCCATCATCAGCCATGTGGTCTGCACTGCCAAACCAGAAATATCAACTACTCTCAGACACAGAAATGAGAACAGATTTTAGATGATCATTAAGTTCAGTTAGCCTTAGTGGAAAGAATCTCTGTGTTATTGCTCATGCAGATCACTTTCCTGTACAACTTCTGACACACTAGTGTAGGCATAACAGTATTTTAAAAGTTTTGTGTGAGAAATTGCTTGGCCCCAGTCTAATATGTAAAAGACGAGATTGACCCTTTGTGGGAAGGTAAATGCCTGCACTTACTGAAGTGAAAGGGTTTGATGTAGCAAGAGAACTTAATCCATGCAAAAGCACAGCAAAGTAATGACATACTATATTTAATAGGAGAAAAGCTAGGTGAATTTAGGGGAAATCTGAATTGATGGCCTTTCTTTTATGCTTAGTTGCAGCTTTAATTAATTTTAAAGAAAAAAAAATGTTGTAGACACATTTGGGAGCACATTTCATGCAGCTGAAGTCTAAGAACAATACTGTAAACAGACATCAATATTAGAACCACAACTGAAATATGGGCATACAGTAGGTTCCTACCATTTCCCTTATGACCAAAATCTCAGCACAGCACAGATATTGGGACATTGGGACTTCTTATCTTTGTAAGCTTGGGGGATAGCAAGCAAAATTCTCAACAAGGCCAACTGTGCCAAGGTATTCTATGTGTGTTGTGGTGCCCGGACCAAGCAGACCAAGGAACACAGCTCTTGGGGCTATGTCTCAGTCATTTCCATTAGTAATGGCATGTGCCCTGTATCTATTAGTGAAACAAGAAAATGAAACTCGCCTATGCCAGCAGAATGACAAAGTACTAGTGGGCCTGGCTGCTGTCTTCAAGGCGTGAGTTCCCCCTCTTTATGTGTGGTGGTTTACTGTAATGTGAGAGGCTCTTACACAAATAGAGACCTGCTCAAAAAGCTGCTCACTGTAGTGCTTTACAGTAAGGGATGGCAGGGGATTGTAAGGTAAACTACAGATAAAAACACAACTCAATTTGTTCACTATCTGTTGAAAAGAAAACAGGAACTTATTTATCTACCTGTAGTCTTCTTCAGTATTTTTTTGACAAATGAAGAAGCTCATATTTTTCATTTCTGCCCATATTAATTCACGTTGTAGAGTCAAATGACTAGCCACACCAATTTCAGTAGGATTGCTTGTATAAGTGCTGTTTATCATGACATACCAATGGCACTGAGTTTAAGCTGACATTTAAGAAGTGATAAGCCAACAGACCATAAAAAATAAACTTTTTACAATAGTAAACTTCCGTTGTTTATAAATGTGAAGAATTAACTCTATTGATTAACTCAACTTTTAGAACAGCCTAATTAGAACAGCTCCTGATAAGGAAACAGGGATTAATAACTGTTTCTTGGAATGAAAATACAGTGAAAAAGAACTAAACACCAGCTGTGAACTCAAGGTAAAAAGAAATTCAGGTTGTGAATTACAATCAACATTGCTCAAAAAAACTCCTTTGCAACTACAGAGCTGCTTAGCACAGGAAGCGAAGGGAGGCCACAGGAGCTGCTGTTTTTTCCTGTTTATATAATGTTATTAATGTTGATAGCATTTCTCTAGCAAATGTTTCACATAAATCATGTTTCATCGCTATGACAGAATGATGGCTTGAAGGAATATTACAGATGCCCTGTTATCTACCTAAAGCTAATTGCTTGCTTAGGTTTCAGTAGTTTTCAACTGACAGGAGAGAAAAAGCTATTTAAAAACATGAATTTATGTTCTGATGTATACTTCTCAGATGGGGGTTAAGATTTTCAAATCTCCCTCTCTTCTGCACTTACCCATTCCATATCTCTGTAATGTCCTTTTTCTATTCTAATTTCTTCTACCTCTTCCCATGCGTAGAGCTATTTTAACTCCATTTAACTCCATCATTTCCATCTTCATGTTGCATCTGCAGTCTATTTGTTGATACCACCCTTTCCTTCTTCCTTCCAAATTCATTTTATCTTCTGAGCCGTGTGATTTCTGGAGTTTTCTGCACCCATTTAGGACTGTCACAGTTCTGTATTTACTTCAGTACTCTTATTTTTAACTCTTGTCTGATACAGTGTTTCTGTATTTACAGTTCTTACGTTTTGTTTCTTTGTTTTCAAGAAGGACACATTTCTAATTATATTATTTGAAAAAATCAGGGAAGACCTACCTAGACTGATATTCCAGGTCTCAGCTACTGTTGGTAGGTTCCTGTGCTTTGGTTCCTCACAAGGGAGCCTCTGTGCCTGTGGCACACAGAGGTTGCAGATGTACATCTGTGTATTTCTGAGGGCTCTCACAGAAGAACTTCAAGACAGAGTGACAGCTAAGTGGCATCCACCAGAGCCTACATAAAACTGCAAGCCTAGGTAGCTCTTAAACTACCAGAAACGAGCAGTTTGCTTTTCTTTGGCACTTGCTCCTGCTGCACTACAACAGTCCTGTGTGGCAGGCCAGAATCCATTCACCACGGTGCACTGCTGCGAGCATGTGTTGTGGATCGCAGCGTTCCCAGCAGTTCTGGCTGCCAGTGTCAGTATCAGGCTGCTGGTCTCCTCACATGCTTTCAGCTATTTTATTGTAATTCCTCCTCACATCCTGTTTGTCGCCTGCTATTTTTCTGCTGTTGCAGCTGTTTTTTCCATTCATTCCAGTTCACCCAGTTTTGCAGTCCAGCTGTCCCTCCCAGCTGCCATGGACACCATCTCCCAAATTCCACTCTTTCTACTGCTGCAGGGGCATCACCCACAGCCTCACTCTCCCTCTGCAGGAAATAACTATCATTCCTGCTGTACTGCACACTGTGGCTATTGGAGGACATTAGTTAAATAACTGAATTATCTTGAGACTGAGCACTATGTAAGGATTACAGCATGATCGTATTTTTTCTGAGCAATCAACTTTATGTAATGTGAAACTCCATCCAAAGCTGGATCCTAGGAAAAAGCTGTGTCAGAGTTTTAAGTACATAATGTTACCCTAGTCTAGTGCAGCACTGTGCAGGAACTTCACACTTCCGTGAAACAATCCCTCAAAAGGGCAAATTTGGCCCAAGAATATTGTGTCTGGATGGTAATCTCTCTTGAGAAATCAGTTTCCTTTTCTGCTTATTACAAACTCTCTTGGATTCTGAGATTCACATTCCTGTTTCTGGAAGAAAATCTGGAAGAAATTCTGGAAGAAAACCCCAGATAATTAATTTGCTTTAACAGTCAACAGGAAAATAGAACTGCCATTTGTCTTTCAGCTTGACTTTGTGTACAGCCTCAGGCAAATATGTCTCCATCTTTTAGTTAATTCTATCTCCTACAGACTCAGTTAAATTTGCTTGCAGATTTCAGTTATTTCCTGAAAATCTGCAGGATATGAGCAATTGCTGTTTATGTATTAATCACTGAAATGTTTTATCCTGACTTCCTAAGGAAATAAAGCTTACATGAGCAATCCATATGTTTGTATGAATACTTCTTTATCTGTTTTTTCACTCTGCCCTGTCTCTATAGAATTGACTAATTTCAAGCTAACTGAAAAAAGTTGTTCTTTTAGAGATTAATTTTGTATTAGATTCTTGCTTGCTGCTAATAGTTTTGGATTTTTTTCTCTCTTTCACTGGGGAGAAGATTGCAATATGAACCTTCTATGTATTAGACTCAGGAAAATCTACTCAAAAGTAATGAGTACCCAAACCATAAGAAAATCTTAAGCTGATGAACATAAGTTATGCACAAGGAACCAACATAAGCAGTTTTGCTGCTCACAGAATGTCCAGGTTTGTTTGCTTGATTTTCTTGCCATCCTGAATGCTGGACCATGTGACAGTAAGTTGGAAAGTGATTATCTTAATGATTACTTAAACACTTTAAGTAAAATTTGACATGTCAAATGCCTATAACTATCTGTCTGTAATGAAAGATATTTCCTGCCTTTTCAGATTTATACATGTATTTTTTCCATGAGGCCTGGACATGCTTGTGCCTGGAATTGGCTCATATCCACTAATTTCCACCAAGAAATGCTGTAAGTTTCTGGTATGCCATGAGTGGCATAGAAGAATGTGGGATACGGCACCATCTATGCCCTGTGCTGCTCAGAAGTTGTATCCTCTGAGAATTGAGGTCTATAGATGGAGCAGGTAAAAAAAGAAAAAAAGAGCTGAACAGTTTTGTGCTTGGAGCACACATCTAGGAGATGGCAATACAGTTCTATTGCTCTACTACACTCAAATTTGTGCTCTTGTAGCTTTCTTTGTCCCTGGAGCAAATTCACAAAGTTGCAAGTGGCAGTGGGGGAAGGAAGTAACTGAAATTTGCCAAAATGATGACATTATGATTGACTGAAGTAGCACCGCTGAGCCAGGAGAGGATGCAGACTTGGAGGGCAGGCATGAATCTTCACTGCCTCTGGGCTTACACTGTCAGATGCGTGAGGATAACCCAGGAATCACCTCGTTCGTGCTTTCAAGAGCTGTACAGAGACTGAGGCACTTGAGGAACTGGAGTTCAGATTCAGAGCTGAGTTGCAGGACAGGACAGTCCTTGTGACAGAAGGCAAATGCCCTAACTTCTTACCAGGGAGAGAAGATGTATTGCAATTTAGCATAAGAATGAGTTTACCTTTTTGGTTTGATAATGTAAGGCAATACTTGCGGCAAAAAAAGGAGAACAACTGAGTTCTTAGAGATTTTATTACCATATGTATTCACTGTGGTAATATTGTAGCTGTTACACTCTCAAAGATATAGGCAAGTGCTCTTTCTGGGGAAGCTAACTTAGGTGATAATTATTTTATGCAGATGTATAAAACTGTTGAAAATATAGACAACTTGGAGAGCACAGAGGTTCCTCTCCAACTGTCCTATTGATTTCTATTGTTTGATTATTTTTTAAACTTTCACGTGATCTAAATGTACCTGTTTTATATATCCTTGGTCAAATTTGCATTACAATTAGAAGTGTAGCTTAGCTTACAAATGAACTAATGCTATTTCTTACTGGCTTGCGTCAGCATACTTTAAGGTTTTTATGGTTTATTATTTTTGTTCTGAAATGCAAATTCATGGTCCCACACGTGGTGAACTCTGTCATGTTAGTTCCTACAGAAATAAAGAATAAAAGGTGATGAAAGGCTAAGTTAATACCTAATTTGTTTTCCATCTCATGAACTGGGGGAGTAACCTTACCATATTTTTAGATGAGTTCTAAAGGTTTGCAATCAGCATATATTGTAATGATGTAACAAATTGCCTCATTTTTGCATATATGCCAAAATCCCTAAAGTAAGCATGCACAAGGTTATTTGAAAATGCACTGTGAAAGCAGAATAGGCAGTAAATGTCATTGCAGTCCATTTTAGGATTGCTTTGTTTCAAGTTTTCAAACATCTCCGTTATTCTGATGCATTTCTTTCCAAAAGAGAAATCAAAGTCTTAAGCCTTCAATATTTTTTAGTGCACATGGAGAGTTTGCCTCTGTATGTGTCAGTATTGTATTTCAACAAAGTATGAAGAGAATTACACAGTCACACTCACTTTGGATTTCACTGACATAGTAATAGCTGCAGTGAACAGCCTGCTTTCAGTGACAGGAATGCCACAGCTTTTCTAAAATGAAGATCTTACTAACAAAAGAGTTAATTTTGCTGAAGAGGTTCTAATTGAGAAATTCTTTACCTCTCATTTTAATGCATGTTGTTCCAGAACTGTCTGGTCTTTTATATTTGCTATGTTTATATCTATTAAATTATTTTGTATCCCAGCAGTTATAAGAAATAAGGGCTTTACCAGTAAAGAGAGCTACTTTGCAGGAGGCCACAAGATGATTTTACAGAAACTTTAAGCTAATGTGGCAAGGGAACGTATTTTCTAAAGGGAAGAACTCCTTATTGATAATTATCTATCAATAATTTATAAGGGAAGTACTAAAATCACTGCCATTTT
Organism: Acrocephalus scirpaceus scirpaceus; assembly: GCA_910950805.1. NCBI lineage: Eukaryota > Metazoa > Chordata > Aves > Passeriformes > Sylviidae > Acrocephalus > Acrocephalus scirpaceus. Next base: position 22,894,582 of record OU383777.1, read on the forward strand.
TTAAATCAGTTCAATTTGAAAACAAAGAGTTACTTTTTTTTTTTCTGTTAATAAAAATCCTATCTTCCAGTTAGTTACAACCTCAGATCTTGGCTCTTCTATGTGTCTCTGCCCTTAAAGATTAATGCAAAACACTTGGGAATGCAGTTGATTGGGAATTCTTCAATGAAACATTTTTTTTTAGCTGGGAAATACTCAGTATAAACTAACATGCTTGCAAGAACCTAAGTGCTTCAACAGGAACAGGGCTTTTACTGAAATGCAATACTCTAGAGAGTGAGAGGCATAATAGGTAGTAGCCTTGTGGTCATGCAACTCCTGGGAGCTACACAACAAACTCACAAGTGTCTTCTGTCTGATTTAGGTGTTGGCCCTGAGATTTTTTTCTTCTTGATCTGCCTTGTGAGAGAAACCACTATGGAGCTAGTCCAATATTTGTCTGCTCGTGATGCTGGGTACTAAGCTTCACAGCTTTGTTGCAGAGAATTTGAACAAAATATACAAATACAGAAAGTCATCATCCATCTCTAAAAAAAACCACTGTAGGGTTGAGTTCCTGGTGTCTGGAGCATATTTATGGGACAGGAAGAAATGGCAGACCTGCAGACTGAATCCAAGCCTTTCACGTCCCAGGTAAATTCCTCTTATTGTCAGGCTATTACCTGTGCATTCATTAAATTGCAATTGTTTAGTGACATTTAATAAAGACAAGGAACATTTAAGAAACCTTAAAAAGTTTTACAGGATAAAAAAACCCCTCATTTCCTAGTCTAACCTGATACTGAGTGTCTTTCATCAATAGGGAAGAGATTTAAATAAAAAATGTTATAAATCATTAAAAACTTATTTCTGTTTGACTGTTATTATATTTCTATTCTGATACAATTAACATTAAGAATTACTTTTGTTAGCAGTGAAATCTGGTACTCCATGATTGACAATGTTCTCTACACAGAAAGGGAGAATCTTTCTTGAAAAAAATTGTCAGAAAGTGCGAATAACTTATTATATCTTCCAAGACAATGTTTTACAAATTTTTGAGAAAAATCCAGTGGCTTCTAGAATATGTGCCTAAGGTATAATTTTAAAACTATCAGGGGACACAATGTTGTAATTCAATAACAACTGCTAATAACATAGTAAGAGATAAATGTTTGGTGAAGATAGAAATGGGTCTTAATTGTTTTTTATTGTGTATGTCAACCTTTCTTTGCTGCAATTATGTCTGGGCTGTTTTTCCATTTTGAGGCTAAAATGCAAATTCAGATTATAAATGATTCCTTCTAAAGAATACTTACTGGATAAAGAAAAGCCTAAAACACTATGTCTTAGCAGTTTTTTTCTTTTATAAACAGGATCAACACAAACAGTGCTTCCAGACGATGATGATTAATAGTTCAAAACAATATAGATCTGCATTATGTAATGCATCTCATATTCTTGAAATGAGGATTGTAATTTGTCATTTGTGTCTAGAGCTAAAATTACAACAGGTAATTTGCAAGAATAGATTGTAGTGTTTTATAATTGCTTTTTAAAATTCATATGGTCTCATATTTGAATAAATATTACATCTCAGAGCAATGCATTAATTTTCTGTGTAGTGACGTGCAATGGCTGGATAATCAATTATGCCTTTTTTTAAATGTAAAATGACCTCTATTATATTTCTCATATGGTATGGTACCCTATAAGTAGTACCAGAATACAAGAACACTCCTCCCACCAAGAAGTACTCATTTTCTACTTTTATTTCCTTATCTCTACTCAACCATGTGACTGGCAGAGTTCACAGCTAACCCTTCAAGTTAGAGAACATTCTGACTGCTCATGGGAAGTACTTTCTTGTCAGCATGCCCTTACAGGGGGCTGTTTTCTCATGGGCCCTCCCATGGCACCTCTCCTTGCCACTACTGCGTGCCCCTCTTTCAAACAATGGCCTTGGCTCATACCAGATACATGGTTTATTGTAGGCTGTAGAGTTCGATAAAAGGTGCATGATAATTCATACTCAAAGAATTTCTCTCTCTGAACCTCTCTGTACTCAATTACAGAATTGCAAAAAAAAAAAAAAATTATGTAAGAGATGCCAGATAAAAAACCTGATTCGTGGCAGTTTGTTTGTGTTTTTGTTGTCATTGTGGGAATGCACTAAGAATACAACATTTTGTGTTGTGATATGGTCAAATGTGCTGTAATTGTCTGAATGGGAAATTCCATTAAATCACCAACTTGTGGTTTTGGAATTGCTCAGTGACCTCAAGTGCTGAAGGACAGCTGTAGCCTGCCTTCTTTATTTACTGATGCTGGCTCATAAATGTATCTTGCTAGCTTAGACAACAGAGACGGTCCCTTGTGGTCCACTTTGTTGAACTTGACTGAGGAATGTCTGCCCCTGGAAAGAAAAATATTTGGCTTCCAACAGAGAGCTAGAAGTTGCAGTGCCAAACAGAACAGTGTTTGGAATAAGCTAGAACAGAATGGAAAGAAGATTAAATTGTCATGTCAGGACTGAAAGTTATTATATAGATACCTAAAACTGAAATACACCTATAAGGTATTTGTTTACTGTCAGTGTTCTTTCCTTTCTATTTTCAATCAGTGGTAACTGCATAAAACTAATGTATAGTCATTCCCTGGTATTTTCTTTCAAAAATATAGGCACATTTTCTTAAATAGGCAGCAAGCAATATGGTCACATCAAACTCTTTAAAAGAGGACAAGTGCAGGTCACATCAGTCTTCAAAGATGTTACAGGTGTCTTGCAAAAATTCATAGTAGCTAGAGCTAAATACCTTTGTATGTAGTGTCACATACAATTAAAGTACAGTCTGGAGGTACTTTGTGTCTGCTGCCTGTCTCAAAGATATGAAAACTTACTATTAAGAATAAATATATTTTATGGTTTTTAGTTCAGAACCATCATATATGAATCAAGGACAGCTGTTGACATCTGATGATTAGTTCAGCTTTAATCACTCACTCAGAACTGAATTTTAATCACCTCCTTCCAAACACACATCCACTCCATATATGTATGTATGTGTGTGTCTGAATGCACATGTATATATATGTGTGCTGTTTTGGCAGTGGTACTCAGCACTTGTTCATGATACTATTTTACATTATCTGTTCCTGCACAATTCATTTCAGTTGGCACAATATAGGCTTAGAGATTCAGAAATTGAAAGAGAGAGGAAAAGAACAGAATGCATATTTTCAGTGAAGACATCTGTGCAGTTCTATACAAAATTTTTATACTACTGAGTTGAAAAGGAGCATAGGGAACATCATAAAGGTAAGCTATAGAATTTAATGGATTGTGATACTTTTTTGTATTTTATTCATTTATCTTAGAGATTATACAGAGGAAGTAATAGTCACATTATATAATCTTGTGAGATAATGTAAAAAAAAAGATGCACACTCATATAAGTTCTATTAGTTTTAAAGTAATTTCTGTAGAACTCTGCTAACCTCCTCATCTCTGGTGAATTCTGAGGGATTTTCTGGAGAGACTGCTCTTTAATCTGTTCACAGGAAGGCTGAAGGCATGGATACAGCTGAACAAGACACGTGCCTTACTCAGTGAATTACTAGTAGCTATCATTTACTGCCTTACTACAGCAGTGACAAAATAGTAACAGAGAGCAGAACTCCCATATCAGGTAACATACACACACCAGCTGTCCCTTTAACCCACTGCTCTCCTACTTTCTCATAAACCCTTTTTTTTTCCATCTTTAAATATTACACGTTTTTCCCTTAGGAATAATAGTTTGTTTACAATGTCACATCTGAAATACCTAGTAAATTATGGAAAATTCTGTTATTGTAATAGAAAATAAGTACTTCACATTGATAAAAGACAGAAGATTGCCTTTCATGTTAATATTTGTGCAGCTTTAAGAAATGACTTTGCATCATATACACAGGTGCCATATGATGCAAGGAGTTACCATGGACATAACAATTTTGAATGGCAAAATCAGGCTTCATAATAGCTTTATCTTAATCACCTTCAATTTTTCCATATGTTCCAAGTATTTTACAGCATGTAGTGAACATGAAGCATAACAGACCTGTGGATTGCATAAGCTTCACTTGCACAATTTTTCAATCATTACCATCCTGTTTTAGTAATAAAACACTTTCATTCCTATCATTAATTGTATAGTAAACAGTAAAGTAAGACAGAAAGCATATATGTACTTTTTCTACATATCTTCATAACATAGTGTGAGGCAAATCTGTCCCAGTGGAGACTTTACTACTTAAGACTCTGCATAAATAATGGTGATCCCATAAAAGGTCCATCACTGGTGCCACACTGTGTTTTGTGGAAGAAAGTTATGGTAGAAAATGGTTAGTTTAAGAGGGGACCCAAGGTAGCACAGAACCTGTTACTTGTCAGGTGAGCACAGCCATTGTTCTGTCGCTTTCAGACTGCTATCAAAGGATGCTTCCTTCACTGAATATTAATTTCATCATATGAAAGAGCTTTCATTTCATTCTTTGTATTATAAAATTTTCTTGAAAGAAAAAAGAAAATGTACAAGGTATAGTGCTGTTCACAAAAAAACATAAACTTTGCTATTATTACTTTCATAAAATTGTATCACTCAAGCTTAGTGACCAGCTAACAGATCTAACAAAACATTCTTAAACCTTCATGCTCCCAGGTTTAGAAAAGAATAACAAGCAATGGTGAGAAAGTGTCAAAGTTTTAAGAGTAGAACATGTATCTGATAAATATATAGGTTATATTTAAGACTGACAATAGCATGAAAAAGCACCAACACAACTGTAAATAATCAGATAAACATTTAAACTAGGATCATGTCAAACATAACTTCCATTTTTTGTTGTTCAGCAATCTAAACTTTTATTTTAGTAGTTGGACAGGGAAAGTTTCTTTTTTTGCTGTGTAGCTAAGTAAATTATGTTCTTAACACCTTATATGTAATGGTTTGAAAAAATCCGCCTCAGCTCCAGCTGCAATTTAATCATCTCATGGCTTCAGAGAAGGAAGGCACCAGTGTGGACTGAAAATGGGCAGATATAAAAAGAGAGGAATTTTTAGGAGGTGATTTGTCTTACATCAGGTGGTAGAAACAAAGTTTTACTGAGGAGTGCTTACTGGAAAATTAAAGAATTATTTAACATTTTGAAAAAATAAAGACAGAGAACATAAGAACTGTCAATATGGGAAATAAAAGAAAAATGAAGGAGCTTACAGTGAAGATCCCTAAGTTATTGTAAGATTTGTCTAGCAGAATTCAGGATACAGAAAATGAAAAGAAATTGTTGATGATAACATTGGGGGAAGAATAAAAATAGATTTATAGGTATGAAGGAGAAGAGGGGAAACATGGCACAGAGTAACACAAGTAGACATGAAAGAAGACTAAAAGAGAGTATTAAAAAGTCATGGTCACTCATGAAAGGCCAACATAAAGCCAGTAAACATGTTGGGAACAGTGGTGTTTTGTCAAAAATAGTTTGGATGGTCATCTCCCAGACTGATCAGGGCTTTAATGAAGAGAAAATTAAACTGAATGGATATTTTGGCAAGAAATGCAATGACTAGCTTTAACATGTATTTTCAGATTTTTTTTTTCTGAAGTGATTGCTCTCGTCCATCATTAAAAAATTAAAATGTATTATTCTGCTGTTGAAATTGTACTTCCACTTCCCTTTACCTATAGTCTTTTCAAAATTGTTGCCAGTGAAACTTTTCCCTCTCAAGAAAATGTTCTGTGCTTCTCTTGGCTTGCTAATAGTCAAACATAGCATCTGGCATTAGATTTTGACACGGGTGTGGACTCATTAGTTTATAGAGCCATATAAAAAAATTGGTTTCAGCCATTGCATTGTCCTGTACTTAGTTACTATTTAGGAAATGGATTTTATAGGCAATAGAGGATGTTTTTATGAAAACAGCTGAACATTCTGCAATGAAAACTGACATCCCAAATTCCAGAAACTGGAAAGTGTGTTTTTGGTGTTCAGTGCAAGGCTGTGGCCAGCACTAATCATTGTAGCACCAGTACAAAGAAGGTGTTGTTATGATGAGACACAGGTGAAGTTCTTTTTGCTTATCTCCCAGATCCTGTAACTCGTTATAAATCCAAGATGTCCCCAGAAGTGTCCCCAAAAAGTCTATTACTATTTTAATCAGTTTTGTGTCTAAAATACTGCTGCATGAAAAATTGTTCTGCTTCTATTTTTAACGTCTTACTGGATTGAATTAAATATTTTTCAATAATTAGGAAGCATGAATACCAGTCTAGGTATTCAGCTGAGAACCTGAAAATGAATTCTAACTTGAAAAACAGACTGACTTCTTTTGCCTTCATTAAAAAAAAAAAAAAAAGAAAACACAGGCTAAAAAGATTACCTGAGGCAGGTCTCATTTGCAAAAATAGCAGCAATATAAACATCTATTACATAAAAGCCAAAGTAATTAATACCTGTACAGCAAAGTGCGTAAAGAAGTAGTTCATACACAGTGAGAACTATAGCTATTAAACAAGCCTATTAATCTGTAAAGCAAATTTTGTGATCAGTTAGCAATTTTTCAGTCTCGAATAAGACATTTTATGGGAGTCTAATTAGATTTGAGTTTCAGCTCTGGGAGTACCACTGTGTGCACTTTTTCTACTGCTTTATAGGCCATAATAAGTTGTTCCCAGGACACTTAATAGAGAAGTCACATTTTCATTATTCACTGGAGCCTTGAGTACATTTAGGACATGTCCTGCAGAGCTGTTCATTGTAGTGGTTCAAGGACACCTAGTGCTGTGGAACAAATGCTTTATTTACAAATATAGATTTAATGAGTTTTCTGAAGCACAGTAAGATATCCTTTGATCCTGAAAGAGCTGATACATACTAGTGTGGTGCAAACAGAGAAGACAGTTCAAATTAAAACATGTCACAGCTATCAAAATCATCCCAGTGGTGTAGTAGTGAAGTAAGAGTTCTTTGATAAGCAATCCCCTGGGAGTGTAATGCCATTTTAACATCTTCCATAGAAAATCATGGATAAATGACAGCACGTAAGTGTCCAAGTCCAAGTGATATGTTAGCTCAGAGCAGACAATTCTCTTTAATAGTGGTGTTTTAGTGTTGCACAAAATTAGCTTCAAGGCATTTGGTTCTCTGTATTTTTCAGAGTTGCCTACAAAGTCGATTTACACTCATTCTAGCATTGCTAGGACATTATACTAAAGCTGTACAGCAGTTCTGTACCCCTGTTTGTGCCCGGTATATCTTATGTGGTGGATGATGTAGCTGGGTTCAGCCATATCAGTGCCAAAGGGTGGCACAAGAACTGATGATATCCTGCACCACTGAGTGGCAGGCCAGTTTTGCATGCATATGTCTTCATTGCAAATCCAGGACCATTCCTTAGTCCCTCAGCACAATGTTGTCCATAGGAGTAATGCATCAACATTTCAATAACACATTGTTTTCATGACAAGCAGCCAATTGACCCTTGAAAAATGGGCTACATTTAGGGAAGGTAATATAAAGAGACTCTTTGTGGTGGAATTTTAGCCAAAAAATGCCATACATTCTCAGCTGCCTACTTAAAATTCAAAATACTTGAGATTTACAAGTCCTTGAGAATATAATGAGGTTTTGTGTTCACATGAAGCTGTACAATATTTCTGCTGTATGTGTTTATGAAGTAATGCTGTTTGTTTTGCAGCAAGGCTATAGAGGCTTCACAGAAAAATCAGAGCCTGTGCAGAACACTACTTAAAAAGTGCTAGCACTGAGATGGCTCAGATTTAGGACACAAGCAACCTACTTCAGATAAATTGCAGGATGTAGAAGAAAATATCAAGGAAAACACAGTCATCCACTGTCCCATGAAAGATCGTTTCAGATTCCGACTGAAATGAAAGCTAGTTACGTGCTGACTTTCATGATACTAGCCTAATAACTCATGCACACAGTGCTTCATATTGCAGAAATGTGATACTGATTATAATGTGAAGGAAAAATACGGTAGTAACGCTGGTCTTACTCATCATTTTGTGGAGAAAAACAGTTTTAACTTAGATATCTAAATATGTTCACTTCTTCCACATATAAGTTCAAAGCAATTAAAACCTGTCATTTGACAATTTAAGATACTCCATAAAAGAAAAGGTGAATTGACAGGCATCCTTCTCATAAAGACTTGCCATGCCTTTTATAATTTTTTTGTATAGATAAGCATCTTGGCAGGTGTATACCATTTTTTCCTGTGGAGATTCAGTTATCACACGTAAGAGTTAAAAAGCCGTGGTAAAATCTGTGTCTTATGATGTGGAAAAAACCCCCTTTATCAGAATTAGAATAAAATTGTAGCCACACAACTTGCTTTTCTTTCCTTCCATGAAGGATGTCAATCTAAAGCATTTTTGTTTCATACTTCCTGCCGGACTTTGTAACAATAGCAAAGTAATATATATTTCTTCATACAAGATGTGTTCTTGTTCTTTTTCAAGCCTCAACATCCCTCCATCATTCTCCAGATTTTTACATTCTCCTTTGTCTTACCTGCATATTTGTCATTTTTGTGTCCTGCTTTCACCTGCATCTCACTCAAGCATCAATGACAGTTTGAGCAGCAATATTCTTTGGGAACTGTGAGCCAGCCATGGGGGCTTTCAGCTCCAAGGAGAAGGGAACACCATTTGTGTTAAGGCATCTCAGGTACTGTTGCTTCAGGATCTGCCATCAGAAGACTTTGGTGTGATGGTTGTGGTTTCAGCCAGGACAGGGTTACATTTTTGCGGTAGCTGGGAAGGTGCGTGGCCAGACCCTACTGTTACTCCATACCATCCCATGTCATTGCCAGGGGCAGGGGAAAGGGACTCTTGCTTCCCAGGAGAAAGGGTTCCTTTGGGTGGAGAAAACATGGCAGATGGGTGGAATGGTTCAGTATTCGTTTATTGTTGGGGGTTTCTCTATGTTTTCATGTCTTTGTTTTATACATTTACGTGTTTATACATTTTGTTATTAATACTGTTGCTGTAACTGTTCAATGCTGTTTTCTTATCTCATTGCTGTTTCCAGAAAATTGTTCTTATTTCAATCTGTGATCTTTGTCTTTTGGACCTGCCATTGGAGCAGGGGGAGGGGAGTAGCGTATTGTCTTTTTAGAGGGGAGTACTAAACTGGAGAATAACTTTCCTAAACCATGACAGTGATCCAGAAACAGCCTCACCTCAGACATTTTTTTAATATGTGTCCTGGATAAAAATCTCAATGCATTGAAGAATCTGGACAAGATACTGAAACTAAAAAGGAAAAACAGATTTAGCAGCAGAGTAGATATGTAGAAGAGGAGAAGGAAAAAAGTGGAGATTAAAAGAAGGACAAGGAGAAAAAGGAAGAAGGCAAAACAAATGGAAAGAAGGGGAAGACTTATGCCTTCATTGTTAGGCTGCAAGAAAACTGGTGATTACTTAAGTAACATCGGAATTGATTTCATCGCAACTAGTAAAGTCTCTGCTAATACTTAATCAGACTTGAGCTCTGAATCTTGTTAACTCTGAGTCCCACTGTATTTAGATGGAACAATAAGGTGTAACAGATGACCAAAAGGGTAGCTATGTGCAGAGCAGCATATTCACCTTAGCTGGCAAGAGACTTTTCTATAAAAACATATTTCATTTGCACCTCCCCAAAGAAAAACTACCCTAAGTGATAATTTATCAAACACTGAAAAATAAGGAAGTGTTAGAGTTAAAGATTTTGGTGAATCTTTATTCCCTTATTAAATTATGACACCAGCTTTAGTTATACAATCATGTGCATTTTTCTCCTTGACCCCTGCTTCATTATGTGCAAAGAATGAGCTTTTTAGTATATTCTTTTAGCCTTATTCAGCATGAGGTCTATTTACTTTCCACTATTAAGTGTTTTAGCTGTTAGGACAGCCATACATTTCCTGCTGGCTTGTTTTGTGACTCACAGCACACGTGTTTCACAAACATTCCTCCACATTTCTCTGAAAAAACAGAGTTTTATCATCTCTTCCCTACAGCTGGGAAATTCAATCTGTACAACACAAGTATCTGAGAATTCAAGCTAATCCATCTGTGTAGTTCACAATAAGTTACATTTCGTATTTTTAAAGGGCAGTTCCCAGTAGCTTCAGATACATTTATGAATGTTCAGCATTTCTCTGAATCAGCCTGTGAGATCTCAAGCTGGACCATGAAAAGAGAGAACAAAATAACCGCCTGGGAAAAATCTGATTAAAGAAAGTTGCCACACAGGAACATTGCAGTGGAGACTTACTACAGTTCTCCAAAGCAGCTACTCTCTAGTGATGGGTTCTCCTTTGTATTTCCCTACAGCACCAGGGCTCTATGATAAGAAGTGTCAGCAACTTTGATAACTAGTAGTGCTGTTGACACATAACAGATAGTGCTCTTTACATGTGCTCTTTGCTCATGTAAAATCCCCTGTTGTGCCTGAAAAGGAGCTGTGTACTATAATCCACAGGACTCTGAAGATCATTGGTAGGAAACTGAAAATTAGGAGACTTCAGAGATGGGCCTATGCAAACCTCATGAAGTTCAACAAGGCCAAATGGAAGGTCTCGCACCTCGGTTGGGGAAATCACAATTATAAACAGAGGCTGGGAAGAGAATGAAATGAGAGCAGCCCTGAGAAGAAGGATTTTGGGGTGCTGGTGGACAAGAAGCTCAACATTACCTGGCAGTGTACACTCGCAGCCCAGAAAGCCAAATGTATCCTGGGCGGCATCAAAAGGCATGTGGGCAGCAGGTTGAGGGAGGGGATTCTGCCCCTATACTTTGCTCTGGTAAGACCCATCCATGGTATCACATACAGACCGGGGTCCCCAGCATAAGGACACTTGCTTGCCTTGTCACTGCTGCTGCTGTCCTCTAGTTAAGCAAGAAGAGGCTTTGCTCCCCAGTCCAAGCGTGACCATGAGGAGATTCTAGAGGGCTGCTGATGGCCAGAACAGGAGAAAGAAAGAAAATGGGCAGAAACAAAGGTTTAGAGAGTAATCTAGGTTTGAAGGGACCAGCTGTGAGGTCAGACCATGTTGCTCAGGGATTTATTCATCTAGATCTCAGAAAAAAAACCCTGCAGAGGTGTTATTTCAATTCAGAGAGGCTAGGAAAGTTGCTGAGCTAGAAAGCAGGGAAGCCCATTTTCATGAACCCATTAAACCAATGTGTTTTCAAGACTATGGTTTTAATTACTTAATCTTGTTAGTCTGTATCTTATTAATTTCAGTAGCTGCCTTATTCCAGGCTGTTGTTTACATGTTCAAGTAAAACCAAGGTCTCAAGACAGGAAAAAGTTGGTGCCTTTTGATGTCTTTGTTTCAGAAGAAAGAAGGGAACTTTTACCTCATGGTAGCAATGCTGGGTTCCATTACAAACATGCATTTACAAGACAGGCTATTCCTGAGCCAACTAGAACATCTTCCATTTTAAAGATATTTGTGTATCTGATAATTTTGTTCCTAAACAAACCTCCATCCTGCCCTTGACATTCAGCCTGTCATTAGAGAGGCATATTCATTGGGCAGACAGTCATAGCCAGTGCTGATGACCAGGTAAGGACCAAGTTTAAAAGCAAGGCAAATCAGACCCCAGAGAAGTTAAGAAAGGTACCAAGCAAAGAGCAGAAGCGAAACATAGAGATAAGGCTTCTAGAAAAAACAGCTCAAGGAACAAAGGAAAGGAAATTAAGTAAGTCTGAGTCTAAGCTAAAGAGCAGAAATATCTGGAGCAAAGCTGAGAAAGAGCTATGTGAAGCACGTAAGACTAAAGTACAGAATACCATTAAGATCCAGTAAAAGACTAAGAAAGCAAGACCAAGTGATGAGATGCCTACCTGAGACACTGACAAGCCACCAACTAGCTTCAGAAATCCATCCTGAGTACAACGTTGGCACAGTTAGTCACGCAAATTACTCATTGCAGACAGAGGCCAGTTATAGAACTTGCCTGCCCAGGCTAAACATGGCAGGGACTTGGAATTAAAAAGCTGTTTGTAAAAAGGAATGACTTAAGTATCCTTGAAACTTTACAAAAGTTGAAATGGAAATAAAAAGGATCACAGAATTTTCACATCTAACAGACAATGTGGCTGGAAAAAATATTAATTCATTAAGAACTGCCATGGTGCCACCAAAGAGATTTCTAGCTTATACTAAAATCTTTGAAATAAACCTGTCCATGAACAATTTGTTCATTGGAGTAGACCAAGTCGAGTAGATACATCACAGAATTAAATATGTGCAAAGCACATCCATGTGTATGTTCCTTCCTTCACTGCTCGTCTGAGTAATTTTAAATATTATGGTGGCATATAAAAGGTCATTATTTAACTAATTGTTTTTTCAGTAATGAAGTTTCCTGCCAAATATTAACAGGTAATTATCAGCTATAAATTTACATGCATGCCTAATGCTATTCCACTTAATCACATAGTTTAAATTAAAGACTGTCTTTAATATCCACGGCTCTTTCATTCAGGTTTCCTGACGAGGAACAGCCTACAAAATCATACTGTTGTATTCATTCACACTAAATGTCTGTCAAACTACACTCTTCTAATAGCTTTTGATCCTGGTGACTAATTTCAAGCACATTTGACAAAGAGGAGCTAACTTACAGATATTAAGTTTCCATACATCAAATTAAAATAGGCAGATAAGCAGAGGAAAGAGATTCTTGGAGTTAATTGAATTTCCATCCCCCTCTTCAGTTACTGATGGAAAAACTGTATGATGAACATTTTATTTAGGTCTAGACAATTCATATTAGAAAGCTATTGTGGATGCCCTGTGACAGAAAGGAAAGCTTCTCAGATTGTATTTTATTATCCATCAGAGAATCCAAGCAAAAAATACCAATCCACAAGGCTTTCCATGTTCATAAGACTCTGTACATTAAATAAGCATTACTTGCTAACAGCAAACACATATTTCAAAAACTCATAAACTGCTTCACCATTGCACTTCTGTTTGTAAAAAATACTCTCTTGCCTTGCCCTAAATAAATGGGTTACTCTTTAGAATGTATGGGAACTGCCTGTGTATTTCTTTCCCAGTGCTGACATCACGGAAATATCACAAAGTTTGACAGCCTAGTAGAAAGTATTCCAAAGAGACCTAGCTCTGGCCCCTATAGAGTTTAGCAGACATTCATAAATAGGACCTGTTTTCTTTAGATTTTGAGCAAAATCTCTTCTGGACAGCTAATGATTTAGCTAACAACAAAATGGCAAAAAAATTGTTTAACCTACTAGGGAGACTCTATATTTGTGATGAAGTTGTTGCAGCAGAATTAAAAAAAAAAAAATAGTCTGAGAGTGTCTTAAGACCAAAGACCTCAAAGAATGAAAACTCAGAGACATGAAATCTTGAAGTGCCATTTTTACCAGGACTTTTAACCTATAAGATGTCTAAAGAGACTGGTTTCCTTTTTCCTTAATTTCCTTATCACACTTTAGGAATAGTTTTACACTAAGCCAAAACATATCTGAAATGAGTAAGAGAACTTCTTGTATGCTATTTTAGGCATATTTAAAGAAAAATCACTTAGTGTAAGATCACTCAGTGATCTTAATAATTTTGTAGTGCATTTTTTATAAAATTTTGCTCAAGCAATTTGCTGTCTTCCTAAGAACAATCAATAACACAAACACAACCTCGGTTACTTTTATGTTGGTTTAGATCAGATTGCATTGTTCTTAGCCAAGGCTGGAGCTCAGTTGTAAACTGACACTGTTTTTGTAAACTGGCTTAGGTTCACTGAAAATACCATACCTGTTCAAGATCTGCCGAACTGACTGTGTTCATGTGAAGTCTGCAGTAATAAGAAGAATGAATGGTATGTAAACAGCAGAATGAATGTACAATGTCACCTTTTAACAGTATCTGTTGTAGCTCAATTTGCCTTATTTAGGTATGATATTATCAACATTCAGTGAAGATTTTAAATGTGGATACTACACTTCCCAGATAGGCTTATGATTTCACAGAAGAGCAAAATAGCAGTTAAAGCTTAGCAAATTTCAAGGTGGAAAAATCTTCACACACCACATTTCTGCAATATTCTTAACTGTTTCCAACTTTACTATAATTTTCACTTATATAAATTTGTCATAAAATTCCTGTTGCATGGGATTTTATGTCCTTCTGTGTCCATTTAACTTTCTTTTTAAGGATGAGCAAATACACCTGAAGAGTCTGTCTGCCCCAGTTCACCACGAATGGCATGAAACAGTGAAATTAAAACTGAACTGAGATTCCACCATCAGCTTCGATGATAAGCTTCTGAATATCTGGACTTTGTGTGTTTTTTTCCAAGACATTGTTTCTTCAAGAAACAGCTTTTTCTTTGGCCTTACAAGAGCTAGATTTTATCCATTACATTATTTTTTCCTCTTTCTCAGCTTTAACTAGCAGTTGTGAAAACAATCTCTATATATCATGAACTCAAGATTATTTTCCTGTTCTAGTTAAGAAATACTTTTCAGTATATTTTCTTCTAATCTTTGTGATGGTGGCACTGCAGCACCCTTATATGTATTAATGGAAAATTGTAACCAATCTGCAATTTGTAACTCTGAGTTTTAAACTATAATTCTTAGTTTTGAAATATGTGAAATATATACATATATTGTAACAATACCGGCATCAGTAACAATGAAATAGAGTAGGTTTAGATTGGGTATTGGGGAAAACATTCATTACTGTGAAGGTGGTGAAGCACTGGAACAGGTTGCCCAGAGAAGCTGAGGATGTGCCATCCCTGGAGGTGTTCAAGGCTGGGCTGGATGGAGCTCTGAGCAACCTAGTGAAAGGCATTCACTGCAGAGGGGCAGTGTTACAGTGATTGGTCGGCAAGGAAAAGCACGCACACAGTTCTAGGTGATCAGAAGGCTTTTACTTTTTGAATCTTTGTGCTTTTATAAGATGCTCTGCAAAACGGGCTGCGATTGGTCAGAGAAGGACTGCGTCTCTTCTCTTTCAGCAAACAACAGGTGACAGAGATTGTTTTGGGAAACTAGCGTGAGAAGGGCAAAGCTCTCTTTAGTGTTTACAAACAACAAAGACACTGCTATGAAAATAGGAATCTGTTCCCATGGGAAAGAGCTAGCAGTAGCCAGCAGTAAAAATCTGAAGCCCAAGAGAATACAAGGCGACAGGGCAGAACAACTTTCAGAGGATGTTGAAACTAGATGAGCTGCAAGGTCCCAACCCATCCTGTGATTCTACAGAATTCCCACCCTGATCACCAGATGCACACACCCCAATGGATTTCAGAAGGATGACTTTTTTCAGCTCCGTTGTGTCATCTGCAAGTTCCACACACATTACAGGTCAAGTCAATGGCCATTTTTCCTAAATAATAAGCACAGATTTTTTACCATTTCTGGAATAATATCTCTCCAATATAGTTGCTTTTCTAAACTTGCTGTTTAGCAGAGAGAGTGGGTGCTGAGCTGTTAATGACCAGAATTAGGTTTGATGTTGGCAGAGTTTAATTTCCGAGGCAGACGCTGGAACTTTGTGAGATGCCTGTGAAGCATTGCAAACGCGTTTCGCGTGGCATTTGCCACCTGGGCCAACGTGTCACGACAGAGGGGGTTTCGTGTCATTCAACTTCAGTCAGCCCATTCTTAACATCTCCCCTGAAGGAAAAGAGGCCACCAACTCTGAAGCCCCGCCACAACGAGGGTACAGGGCATGAGCGTGTGTGCCGGGGGCACAGCCCCGCGGGGCGCACAGCCCTGCCCGGGAAGCAGCAGCATAGCCTCGCCGAGGCACAGCCCTGCCGGGGGCACGGCCCTGCCGGGGACACGGCCCTGCCCGGGAACCAGCGACACAGCCCTGCCGGGGGCACGGCCCTGCCGGGGGCACGGCCCTGCCCGGGAACCAGCAGCAGCACAGCCCCGCCGAGGCACAGCCTTGCCGGGCTCACTGCCCCGCCGCGAGTTCCCCCTCCGGGCTCGCGCTGGCGGCGGCGCTAGGACCGGGCGGGCGGCGGCGCATGCGCGCGGTGCGGGTGCCGGGGGCTGGCGGAGCGCTGCGGGCGGGGCGGAGGGGCCGGGGCAGCCGCGGGGCCGGGCCGGACCTTCCACGGGACCGACCTTTCCCCGCGCCCGCCGCAGGGCATGGGCGCCGCGGCTCCGGGCTGCGCTGCCGCGCCCCAGCCCCATGAGTCCTCGCCGGAGCAAGTGAATGCGGGAGGCGACCGGGCGGTAAGTGGCCGCTGTCTCACGGCCGCCCTCCCTCCCCAGGGCAGCGCGCCCATCCTGAGCTGAGAGGGAGCTGGCGTCCCCGGGCCGCGCCGCCGCTGCCCTCAACTCAGCTCCGCTGTGCCGCTGGGGTGGCCCGCGGCTTCTCCCTGCCCGCAGATTTATTATTTTTCTGAGAATAGCTCGCCCCTCGCTGTCTCCGAGCGGGGCGGGAGGGGAAGGGAGCCTGCCGGGGGTCTCCGCGGGGCGCGGCCGGTCCGGGCTCGGCGCGGCTCCGCCGCCTCCACCTGCGCGCTGGTCCCTCTGTAGGGCGGGCTCGCCCACCCCTCTCCCTTCCCCTGCAGGGCGCCGGCGGCCCGGCCTCGGGAGGGAGGATGTGGTGAGACGATGGGGCTGTGTCCTGTGGGGGCTCGCCATGGCCAGGGAGGACTCGGTGAAGTGCCTGCGGTGCCTGCTCTACGCCCTCAACCTGCTCTTCTGGGTGAGTGCCGCGAGCCGGGCCGGGCAGGTGCCGTCCCGGCGGCGCAGGGCGGGCACGGCTGCGGGCTGTCCGCCCTGGGCCAGGGGCGGGAGGTGCCGCCCTGCTACCCTGGGCCCCATGCCAGGCAGCTCCCGCAAGGGAGTACATTTTACTGGGGGGAAAAGTACCTTTGGAAACTAGTGGGAAGTAAAATTGAATTTGGGTTACTCGTGGGAATTGGTGTACCTGTAGTATGTAAGGAGGGGAATATTCACGGGTTGCTTCTTGACTGGGTGAATTTCAGAGCATCCTGTGACCTAAGATGAACTCCAAGCTCTCGCAGGTACTTGAATAGTCTGGCCAGAGTCTTTCTTGTGCATTCAGTGGACAGATCCTAAGTGGCAGGCAAGGCCTCCTTTTGTTTTGAGCATTTCAGTCAAAGCTGTATTTATAGCAGCAGGGTTTCTCACTCTCAGCACAAGTGGGTGTGATCAATTCTTGTTCCTTAAACTTTTGGAGCTCTCAAGAAACAGCAGAATGGATATTTTCAGAGTCCTCACTCATTTGCAACAGATGGAATCTCTTTCACCTGAATAGATGAGATTTGTGCATGGTAAGGGGAAGACAACAAAAGTGGTCACATACCTGTTCATAAGGGCTGGCTCCTGAGGTGCTGTAAGCTTGAATTTGATGCAGGGATAATGTATGGGGTGGGACCAAACCTAGTTTATATCTGATTTTTTTTCCACCTGCATCCAGCTCTAGGATCCCCAACACAGGAAGGACATTGACCTCTTGGTGTGAGTTCTGAGGAGGGTTGGAGGGGTGGAGCACCTCTTCTGTGAGGAAAGGCAGAGAGGATTGGGATTTTTCAGCCTGGAAAAGAGAAGGCATTGGGGTGACCTATTTGTGGCCTTCCAGTACCTGAAGGGAGCCTACAAGGAAGATGGAGAAGGGCTATTTACTAGAGCATGGAGTGACAGGACAAGGGGAAATGGCTTCACACTGAAAGAGAGTAGGTTTACATTACATATTATAAAGGAAGAAATTCTAAATTTCAATTAGAACTGTGGTACCAGTGAGTCACTGGAACAGGTTGCCCAGAGAAATTTTGTCTGCCTCATCCCTGGAAGTGTTCAAGCTTTGAGTAGCCTGGTCTAGTGAAAGGTGTCCCTGGCCATGGCCTGGAATTTAGATGAAGTTCCATGACTGTTGAAAATGAAGTGGAAATCAGAGTATGAATGAGAGAGAAAACTGTTGAACAACACGTGGAACAGCATGGTAAAAAGGATTGCTTTGTTCAAGTTGGGTGCATGAAGCCTTTGAAGTCCTGAATAAAACTGTGCAGGAGTCAGTGGACACTGTCTGGTAAAGTCTGACTGTCAAGCTCTTTGAAGAGAACATCTGAAGTAAGCTTCAAAGTAAATCCTGTGTGCAGCTGTCCCAGCGTGTGTGATGGGACTTCAGCATTTGTCATTGCCACCCTGGTGAGGAGAGACTAGTGCATATGAAGCTCCTTAAGATAACACAAATGGCTGGTCTGATCATGAATACTGTTGAAAAACTGATGGTGCAGATGGTGGCTGCAAAACACTGCTTTCTGCATTATTTGGTTGTTTTCCATGCCTACGAAAGCAGAGAAGCACGAGGACTTTATCAGTCACTCTGCTGCTATCCTTGTAGATTCTCCATAGTATTGCTTGTAAATGTACAGCTGTGTGCTCTGTTTAAAAAGAAACTTTTTTTACTGAGCTCGGCTGATGGGCTGTGATGTAACTGTATGTGCATGAGAGGGAGGCAGGCAGGAAGTGTTGTTCATAATGCTTTCTGTCACTTTTGACCTAAAGTCTGCTTAGCTGTAAATAATCCATAAGCAATCAGCTGAAAGCCCAAGGGTCTGTTCATTCTGGTTTGTAATGGCAGTAAATATACTGCCTTTACTGCTCCAGAAAAACACTGGTTTTATGGAAATTAGTGGATTGGTACTTCAGGACATGAAACTTGCAGAAAGCCTTTCTTCCTATAAGATGGAAATAAATTCATTGTCAGTGCTCTAACTGTTGTTGGCTAAGTGACTGATGCTGGTCATAGACCTGATGATACTCTTCTGGAAGCTTTTTCTATGGTCAATTGAAGCATGCATCTGACTGCAAGATGCCTCATTCATAGCAGTGGAAGTTGCAGTTTCAGGACATCCTCAGTCTTCTAATTTTTTTTGGGCAGTGGTTTTTTTGACAGTGTCCTGGACAAGGAATATCCTTCAGACTAAATCCTACAGTTAACATTTGGTTTCATTCTTCTGCAATCCTCATATGTATGTATATATGTGTGTATATATATATATATATATATATATATATATATATATATATAAAATGGGCATCACTTCCTAGCAAGGCATTCCTTCCAATTTGCAAGACTGAGGGATCCAACTTGATTCTATGTTCTGTAACATTGCTATTTCCAGTATATTAAATTCTGGACAGCCTAATAAAAGAGAAGACCTCCAAAAATGCATGATTTGGTGTTTTGTGGTCAAGACTTAGTGCTTAGCTAAGCAGCCTATCTTAGTGGTTCTTGAGGGAAGATGTGCTCCTACTGCTTCCTATTTTTCTGTTCTTAGGGACAGTACTGGCCTTTGTTATATCTAGATAGTGTTCATGTCAGGACTTGGAGTCAAAATTTAGTTTTGATAGCTTTACAAATATATTTTATGAAGTTTTTGAGACTGCAGGGTTTTTCCTTCTGGTGGGGCCTTACTGAATTGGCAAGCTCCTGACACTGTCCCAGCTCAGTAGCAATTCTGGGTGTAACATGAGTATCCTCATTCACTTTGAGCAGTGTATAACTTGTCCTCACAGAATCCCTCTTTGCCACACTTTGCAGTGCTGCCATTGTTTAGAATTTTACTGTGGTTGTTTTCCTAGTCAAACCACCTTTGCAAGCATTTAGACTGGGCAGACCTTCTGTCAGGGAACATGGTCAGCCTGTAATAATGGCACAGACATGTTACAGGAGATACTGGAGTGCAAGTATCCCCTGTGGGTTGTGCTAGAGCAGGAACTACAAATGGTACTGAGTACAGGGAAAATTCAGCCTCCTGGCTGCTTACACTAATCAGAGATAAAGCAAAGCAGTAGTTTTGAGATGTATAGGTTTGTTCTACTGTCCTTTGCAGCTTAGCCGTGTATGTCCTTTAAAGAAAGTAATTAATGGTTGAAATAGATAAACTAGATAGTGATAGTAAATGCAATTAAAAGCAACACAATAATTTTATCAATTTTCTCAATTGTTTTGAAGAAAAACAAAGTATAACATGGCAAAAAGAGTGCATGAAAAAGTCTGTGTGGAGTTTCTGTCTTGAGAAAACTGCCAACTTTTTTTTTTTCCCTCTGTTGAGCATGTGAGGCAGGAGCAGCTGCTGTTGTGTTGCTTGTAATTGAGGATGACTGTACTGTAGTTGCTGCAGACAAATCAAGGTTGTATGTTGCAGTTGACTGTGTCGAAGGTGGTGAAGATCTCTTAACTGATGATTAATAGTGTCAGTGGGTGTTTGAGCCAAGACAACCATGTTGCCACTTTTCTTTCACCTCACGAGCCTTTTTTGCCTAGGGATACGCTGTTTCTGTTGAACAGTGTTTAAGATTTCCTTCAGCAGTACCATCTAATTTCACTTGGGTGATTGCAGCCAGTAAACACTTGGCAGGCAGTGGAAATTGTTTGCATCTATCTCGAGCTTGTGTTTGTGAACAAAGTTAAAAAAGAAATCACATAAAATGAAAGTGGAGCAAGTTTCCAGTTAGTTTTGCATTTGAGTACTTTGTACATTTGTCTTCTAGTTTTGCCTGTGTGTACTAATTGAGAACTCGGAGCGAGTGAATATGAGTGTTGTGCTAGCTAGTAGCTAAGGGTGGTTGGAAGCAGTGATACTTTTATTTCCGTTTTTTTCCAACTTCAAATGCATGTGTTGAATCTTGTAATTTTTTTGCTTTATTTTTCAATCTGTTATGACATGAGAAGGAAATCAGTCTATTCTGCCTTCTGTGAAACCAGATTCTGCATAGAGGTTGTTTCTCTTGCGTTTTGACTTCCACTCTTGCTGGTGGGATTTGTAGATACTTGGAATGAAAAGTTTGGATCAATGTTTTAAGTTTAAGTGGCAAGTAATATCCATTGAAATAAACACTGCCTGGCCAGGTGCGTGAAGCTCTGTAAACTGTTTTAGGCTAAAATACTCTGATTTTTGAGACTGCAGTTTAGACATGTGCAATTAAAAGCTGATTTTCTCAGCATTCTTTATATAAAGAAAATAACTGTGGCTTCTGTGGGAATATGCTGTCTTTTTAGAGGAATGCTTTCAAAAGAGGGAGTTATAGGAGGACTTTTAAAGGACCAGAAGTATTTTTAATTCTGGTATTTGAGAAATCTCTTACTTTTTGGTGTATTTAGGCTGTAATATTTATAGAATACTGTTATATTACCAGACTATGTCCTAACAAAGTCGAGTTCGGCCACAAGTCAACTTTGTGTCTACCTCTATGTAACCTTTTATTCCAAATATCTTTGTAGATGATATGGCTCACTCTGAGCAGCATATCAGCTGTGAATTGCTGGATTAGTTTCTGGAAAACTGTCCTGAAAAAGAGTGGCTTAATGTGCTAATGGAAAGGAAAGAAACAAACCCAGACCCCACCCAAATGTTAGAAATTGCATTAATACGTTTTTTAATTGGCATTCAGAAAGAAGTGAACCACAGACACTTTTTTGGTAATACTCACAATTAACTCTGTGGAACTCATTGCATCAGCCTAGAGAATGAATCACAAATCTGTGCTGACAGGATTTGAGCCCATTGCTCAGGGGGAAAGAAAAATTTCAAGCTATGTGTTTATACTGGTAAGCCATAGTCTGGAGCAAACTGGAAGAGTCCATCCGGCATGTAGGTATTTGTATATTTTTTCTTTCTTTAAATTCACATCTCCTTTTGTAGAAGATAGCTATCCAATTATTCATGAATATCTAGTAACCTGTGCCCAGTATGCTTCTGGACCCTGAAGAGTCTCTATCCTCTTGAGTCTGTCATAGGCTCTAGACAAGGCTCATAGGAATAATAACAATTTTTAAAATATCTTGTAGCTATTTCACAATGTATAGGGGACAGTTTAATTTTGTGCATTCTTATAGGAATATGTGATTTAAATAAAAATGCAGGTTCATTTTAATCATCTTTGTGTGCTCATAGGTATTCATGTGTAAAACAGGAAAGTTGGGTATAAACCACTAACAGGTAATATGTAGTCCTGTGGATCATAGGAAACACATGCTCTTTTTAGGTGTGTATATATATATATGTTGAATTTAAAAATAATTTGCCTGCATCTCTGAGATTGACTACTGTCCACGAATAAAAGCAAACTCGTAGAGAAACAAAATTAAGAGTATAGTGTGTATTTGTATATGTGAAGGCGTATCATCTTGATGATGATGTGTGGAATGTTATGTGGATTCGGGTGTTTGAGCTATGAGCATTGCTCTGGATTACCTGTGATGAGCAGCATATGCCTGTTCCTCTCCAAAGCAAAAGATGTCTTGACAGTGAGATGGTTACTTTTGAGGGAAAAGTGGCACAAGTCATGTCCTAACAAGCAGTGTGGTGCCTGAGTAGTCGTAGAGAGGGTGGTTGAAGAAATACATGCGCTTCTTTGTCACTCTTTCCTTGTAACGTACCCTTGTGCTGCACAGACCAGAGGTTGCTGTGGGTCTGACTCACAGTAGAACTGTAGCTCAGCCTTGTTTGCATGATTGGGCTCTTGTTCTTTCTGCTGTTTCCTCTGGGCACCTTGAACAGCCACCTGCTGTGGAAAACTGGCTCATATTCCCCAGGAGGGTGGCCTCTTAGCAGCCTGTCAGTGCTCCCGCAGTTGCCTTACTGCAAAGTGTGCAAGTTCCAGCCCGTTCCTAATGTGGAGCAGGTTGCTAACTCACTGTTGCAACTGTGCAAGCAAACACAGATTCAAAGTGCAAATATGAACGTGCTTCAGTTGTTTACTGATATGGGAGGAGTCCAAGGCATAACCTTTTAGGAAGCTTAGCTAAAAAGAAATGTTGGAATATCTATAGAATAAAAGGTGCTTTTTTAGGAAATAGGAGTTTTTCTTTCTTGTAGGCAATTTCTTTCTCCAAACATTTAAATGGTTTTGCCAGATAATACAGAAACACAAGGCCTCTTGCCCCCCATCCTCCACCCTTATGTCCCTCTGTCCCAAAAAATATAGCTGTCTGTTTATCCATGAATCTCAGTTATCTGTGTTTGTTCAATGATCTGAATATTGAACCTAATAGTGAAAATCCTGTAAAAGTGTTGCAGCATGCTCATGACCTTATAGTGATGTATCCCCCTGTCCCTTGGTAAGGGTAAGTCATAGCTCAGATTACCCAAATCAGTTTTAGCAGGAAGATTTCACAAAGTTTATTTTGTGTTTTGGGGTTTGATTGTTTGTGGGGTTTTTTGTTTTTGTTTTTTTTAACTAAAATTGTGGGACAGATTCTGATGAATGTTGGCATATCTTGGAAGTAGTTTCCTTGTAGCTAGAAACCTTTTCATGCAAAGCAAGTTGCTCTGTAGTGCTCTGTCAGTATTTCATTATGGATATCAGTGTGGCATGAAGTTGTTTACTCCGTCTGTTAAAATAAAAACGATCATGTGTGATTTTTGCTGTGGAAGTTACTTTTAATCTTTCCTCCAACTTCATAGTTAAAAAATTCCCTTTCTCAAATTCAAGCAAAAGTAAAATAAATCTGTTAGAATGTTTGAATGAAAAAAAAATGATGAGAGGGTGAACACAGGTATTGATATAGCAAGATCAATTGGACTTGCTCCCTTAAAGACAGAAGTCCATATTTATTTATGAATTGGAAATGCAGATTTATTTTCCAGTTTAGGTATGGCCTCAGAGACACTGGGAGTAGAACTTTCAAAATAAAGGCTTAAAATATATACTTAATGAATTGCAGATGATTTTATAGTTTCATTTTGATGTCTAATTTATGTAAGAGAGTTGCAAAGACAATTTAAACTATGCTTGGAAATGATCGCTCCTAATAGCTGAAGTCTGTTGTTGGATATTGTAATTCAGTTGTCTGAGAAAAACTTAAAACTGAGTAGCTTTAAAAACTTTACATTAGAAATTAATTTGAAAATTTAATGTATTATTGCATGCATATTGCTCATATATAAAAATAGAGTTTATTACCTATGTTCAATCACTGTGAAAATATATTTAAAATAGGGTATTACAGTAGGCATCATTGTGAACTCCTCAGTGTCATGTTGATGGCTATACAACATACTGTGACAGTTCAGAATTAAACCCATAGTGACTTGTGCAGCCAGCTGCAACAAATAAACATGTTTTACTGCATACTAGCATTTTATATTTACAACAGAGCAGACTGGCTGTCATCAGAGAAGCTTGAATGAAAACTTTTTGGTGAAATGATGTTACTGCTAATGTGAGAATTATCTTAGCAGTTTTGTCATAAACTTGTGTTCTTTCATCTGATTGCTTGATACAGATTTTTAACTGTATTTTGCATGCAAATTAGTTACAAAGCAATGGCTGAAGTGGGGACTGGCAGTTTTTGCGGGCCACTGTTTTACCATCCTTCAAATGAGCCAACAATAGCTGTAATCAAGACCTTGCTCCTGCCCATGACTTCTTGAAAATCAGTCAGTTGCGAGTAAATTGCAGTGATGTTGCCTGCTGATACTTGCTGGTGGGTTTGGATGCACACCAGGGATTTTGGGGAGGCTCTTACTGTTTCTGCCTACTGAGTGCCTGGACTCAGTTATACAGCTGATGTTGATGGACTTCCTGTGCTGCTGGCTGAAGATTTGCATGTACTGTAGGTGGTGTGAAGTGGTGGCTGCCCGGAGCTTTCTTGATGCCATCTGGCCCTTGAGGATGTTTGGTGCTTTTACAGGGCAACACATCTGCACATTGAGTCAGCAGGAGGCCTTGTGTTGTGTTCTTCTTGTGAATCCCTTGTGGCTATGGGGCAGGTGAGCAGTTGGAGGTGGATTGGTGGATGGCAGCTAGTACTTGATAATCTTTTGTCATTAAAATAAACATCAGTCATTATGCAGGACAGTCTGGTGTTGCAAAGACACCTTTCATCTGTCAGGGTATTGCTGCCCTGAGGCTCGCTTCTGCTGATCAGAGGGGATGCAACTTTCTCCCTATCATTTCCTTCTGTTAGTGAAGAGCTACCAAGCACTTGCTAGGTTAAGTGCTGTGAAATATACCTTTTGTAATCAACTTATTGCTGAATTGCTATTTTGAGTTACCCATTTGCTCTGTCACAGGCTTCCTTTTTTCAAGAGGAGCCTCTTGAGTGTTTGCCTTCACTTTCCTGACCCATGCCTTTCTGCCTCCCCAGCTGGACGCTGTTATTGACTTTCATGCCTGTGAATGAAGTGTGCCACAGCACTCTGGCTTTCAGGTCATTCAGAGTAATAATTCATTTTGGACTTTCTTGAAAATATGGTGTCCAAAGGTGCCTCACTAGGAATTTGATTGGCAGGAGAGTGTTTCACAGGTAATCTGTGTGTAGCAGTGAGGTAAGGCAATGTGCTTGCACTTTTTTCAGAGTCATGCTGACCTAGCTCTTGTGCATTTTAGGAGTAGCAGAAGTCAGTAATACCTGAAGCAGTTAATGGTGGTGAGATCATGCCAGGCACAGTGTAGGTGTGTGGTTGAGCAGTAGTGTGGCTTTCACAGGCTTCATAGGTGGAATGTTCTTGCATGTAATTTGCATCAGCAAGAAACAGTAGTAATTGTTAGTTATTCATACTAAATGAGAATAGCCAGGGGGAATCTAGGTGGCCAAAATCTTTCTGAATAATGCAAGAGGCCTTTCATAGAGAGTTTGTTCTTATGAACTGAAATGGTGTTCATGTAGTTACATTACCAGTGAAGGTTATGTTTCCTAGGTTAAAGGAAGCAGTCCTTTTCTTTCAGTTCTGTTCATAAATGAGGAGGGAATCACGTTCTCTGATGAGGTCATTAAGCATTTCTGTAGAAGTCACACAGCCATGTGTTGGCCTCTGTGTGGTGATGTATCTGCCTAGATTTTCCATGGATTTTATGTAGATGAAAATACATATATAGGTAGAGAAGACTCAATTTAGACAGACAGAACAGAAATGAAATTTCTTGTCCTTCTTGATTTGGCTTTGCATGCAAGTCCTTTTCTTCTAGCAAACTGCATGATTCTCTTAGTTACAGGACTCTGCTCAGTACTCTTGGTCTCCAGGAAGTCCTTTCTGTCCCCTTTGCCTTTTACCGGGTTGCTTTGTGATTCCCCTGTTGTCTCTGAGTAACCTGCATGCTTCAATATGCTGCCAAATCTTACCTCTGCTGAAAGAGCAATTTTGCCTTCCTTGAAATCCACCACCTCTCATTGCATTACAATGTGTTGCTGCATGCTGATAGCTGAAAGAAAATTTGTGCAGCCTGATAGTGCCTAATGGACAGCAAGGAGTAGGCAGTCCACCAGTCTGGTATGTGAGGAAGAACGTTGTTTAGAAAGTGATCATTTTTCTGGTACTGTTTTTGTAGCAGGACCATCTGGCTCTTACTAAAAGCTACTGAGCAGTGTTTTGATGGACTTCTCACTTCTGAACACCACTGTTGTAAAATGAAGTAACCAAATTGGGTTATATCTTAAATATCTTAAATATTTTACCACGAACAGAGTGAGTGTGTGAGCTAATGGTTTTTTGTGTGTATCACCAGGCCTTTCAGGGAGATACGGAGGGTTAAAAATCATAAGGTGTATTGCCTTTCAACAACAAGAAAGTAGGCTGGCTACTTGTAGACTGCTTTACCTCTCTAGTGGTTTTGACTGCTTGTGTGGTATGTTTGCCTGATGCTTTCTTAGGAGATAGGTGGGAGGAGTTTATTTAGGAGGAGATTCCAGTCATTTTGTTTTCCTTGTTCCTGCAGCTTCCAGCAAATATGACAGTAGAAAATGTTCTTTACTGTTACTGTTTCACCAGACAAAACAGATCCCACGGAGTGTAAAGAACATGAGTGAATACAGTAGACATGTAGCATGCACTAGCTTCCAGGAGTATGCTTACAGCATGTGGAGCACCCAGCTCCTGCTGGCAGCATTTAGAACTGGGGCAGTGCCTGTACTTTGTGCATCAGATCTGAAAAGCAGGAAGAGGCTCTGGGATAGCTACTGGGACTTGTGTGAAATCTTAAATTAGTCTGCTGTGGGCTTGTTGCAGGCTAAGGAGCCAGTAAGGACACAGAGTAAGTATAATGTAAGTAATAAGTAAATATAATGCTCTAAGTAGTAAGTAAGTATAATGCTGATGTGTCCTGTCATACCCCTGTGTGGTTCATGATAGCAGTAGCATTCAGGACAGTCAGCATGCTTAGGACTCCCTCCCTCAGCTAGACAGTGGTGCTTCTGAGGTCCTGTGTCTTCTGCAGTTCAGGCCTAGGTGCCCCCATGAAACTGAGTGAGGAGTGCCATGTCCTCTAGCAGTACCTCTGCTACATTAGCTGCAGAGCTGGTGCTGTCACAGTGTGGCAGGTTCTGAATGCTTTGTTCGGGTTTGGCTTCTCAAGGAAGTCAGAGGGCAGAGTTTCTCCTGGTAAGTTCCAGGTGTGCTCAAGTGTACGATGGCATCAGGTGACAGAAATCCCTGTCTGCTGAGGTGGTGGCAATTCTAGGTGGGCTCAGTCTTGGGGATTTACTTGAAAATAATTTACGGTGGAAGCAATCCTGGTGAAAGTGTAGTGGCTTTATGCCTCTGAAATACCTGACATGTTAGGTATCCAAATGCTTTATATGGTT
Source organism: Acrocephalus scirpaceus scirpaceus (assembly GCA_910950805.1). NCBI lineage: Eukaryota > Metazoa > Chordata > Aves > Passeriformes > Sylviidae > Acrocephalus > Acrocephalus scirpaceus. Next base: position 22,922,174 of record OU383777.1, read on the forward strand.
TATAATTGAAATGCAATTAGTTTTATTTTCATTTTATGGTTCAGGAAACTGAGACATAGTGTTCGTGGTGTGACTCTCTCTGAATGAGCAAGAGAATCAGATTCTTCTAAATTTAACCCAAAGATAAATCTCCTCTCTTGATTGTCAGTGTATCAGGACTGTTGTATCAGATTTTTCTTCACTAGCTGTGTACCTGAGCATAGCTTCATGGTTTCATGCAGACTGATGTGTATCATTTGTGAGCCCTGAAGAGTTACTGATTTTAGCAGTGTCAGCCCTCCCTGTTGTTTCTATGGTGTGTTGTGCAGTGGTGGGATAGGAGCCAGCAGGTGGAAAAGAAGATTATTGTCACTGGCACCCTAATAGTTGGGCAACAAACCAATTCTAAGCATATAGAAGTACAGTTTTGGGGACAGTATGTTGTTCAAGTAAATTAATGCATGGAAGATGTTAGTGATGATTGATCCTCTACATAAATTATGAATGATCTTGCAATTTGCATTAAACATACGATGTATAACTTAATGTTTTCTTTTTAGTTGATGTCCATCAGCATATTAGGTGTTTCTGCTTGGCTGAGAGACTACCTGAATAATGTTCTCACTTTAACTGCAGAAACAAGGTAAAGCTTTAGTTAAACTTCTAATCTGTGTGGGTTACTGTTTGGGATAGATGTTGTTCATTCTGTGTGGTAAGCTTCTTAATTAGGATTTGTAAAAATGAGAATCTTTGAGTTACTCTAATAATTGTTCTATTGGAAGGTGCATTTTTTGCCACAGTTTCAGGCATCAGTTGAAATTAGAAAAAGGAGAAGGACAGGGTTTCAAATCCTGTGCCTTTCTCTTCTGACAAGGTTCAACTTTTGGCCCATTGACAGCATCTAAACATATTATAGTACTATTTAGTTTTGAATACTTAATTCAGTCCAGGGATTTAGAAATTCTATTCATTTTATTACAGCAGTGCTTATGAGCCCTGGTGGTAAAACAAGGCCTCATTGTGCTGCGTATGGTACAAGTGCAGGGCAGGAAGATTACCTTTGCTCCAGAGAGGTTTTGGACAATGCAACTTTTGGTACCCGAATGCAGCATTTGACTTTAAAACCATGTTGAAGAAGTTTTTGTGTAAGGTACTGGAAAGAACACGTCTGCTAATCAACCATTTCTTTCTTAATGGCTGTATTTTTTTATTTTGTATCATTTTTTCTTGATTGTGCTATTTTTGATTATTGTTCTGATTGGTTTTTAGGGTGGAGGAGGCTGTCATTTTGACTTACTTTCCTGTGGTCCACCCAGTTATGATTGCAGTCTGCTGTTTCCTCATCATAGTTGGAATGCTGGGATACTGTGGAACGGTGAAAAGAAATCTGTTGCTTCTTGTCTGGGTATGTTTCTTAACTTCTGTTTTGTTTCAGGTGTGTTAGAAAGGTTTTAATCCACAGGCACTAGATAAATACTGATTATATTTTATTACCCAGTTGAATTACGGTATCAGTGAGGAATTGTAATTGCAAGGCACACAGTAGGAAATAATATATTGCCTAGACTGCATTATGCTGTGACTAAAAGACAAGCAGTGTCTCAATTGCAAAAAATTCACTTCATTTAGCAGAGGAGTTGCTGAAGGGGAAAGAAACCTCTTCAGTACTAATAATTATAGGGGCGTGAGTCTGCGTACTCTGAAATAAACCGTATGCTACTGCTTTGACTCCTAGCTGTGTGATAGCTACCTAACCTAGACTTTGCTTTATTCCATTGTTGACTGTGTATGTAAAATAGCTGATGAAAGTTAATTCTGAGTATGTTCAGCAGCTTTGTCTTCTCTTACATGGATGTGGAATTTTGCAGTTGCATTTGGTTGGTAGAAAGTTTAAAAATAAATTCAAAGTATCCATCTTTTTCCTTCATTTGGAGAATGTGTGACTGAGCTGACAACAGCTGAAATGTAGTAGTCCATCCTGCACAAGACTTTGTGTACAGTTTAACTGTGATGTGGCTTTGACAGTCAAGGGAGCCAAACGCCATGTTCTTCATCTGGAAGTCAGTGAATTTGAGGACAATTAAAGAAACAGTCATTCAAAAAAAAAAAAAGCCACTCTATCAAAAGCCCATCAAGTTCATGTAAATTTTAAAGGTTTTGAGTTAAAATTTTTAAATAATAATAATAAAGGTTTAAAGGTTTTTGAGTTAAAATTTTTAGACCGTTGGCAGTACTGAAATCCAAAAGTGTCATGTATCTATATGCTTCTTAAAAGTAGCATAAAAAAGGGCATAAAGAACCATACAGCATTAAAAGAGCTGTAGCTCATTGCATAATTGGACTCTGTTTTTAACATGAAGATAAGCAGTATTCCAAGCACTCTGTAAGTCCAAGAGAGTGGAAGCAATGGATGTGAAAGAGGTGGATCAGACTTGACTACTGTAATTGCAGTAGGAGAAAGTGGACAGGTAGAACCCTTCAGCTCTTGAGAATATCCACGGTCCCATACAAGTAGAATTGGGCTCCTGCTATTTTTTCACTGCAGTGTGTGTTGAGTTCTCACAAAGTGCATTCAGTTGAATTTTTCTTGTGGATCTGTGCAGGCTTAAGCATATGACACCTCACAGATTTTGCACAAAATGATTGTAAAACACCATAAGAAATTGGCTGAGATATATGGAACCTTTGCTTTTTTGTAATAGAAATATTCTAACTGCAGAATAAACAGTTGCAAAACTCTACTGGGATTTTGTATTAAAATGTCTTTTTTTTAATATAATTTGAGAGGGTTGGAGAAAGCTTTATTTGATATTTCCAGCTCAATGTCTTCAACAGAAGTGTTCCTCAGTTGCAAGAGGGCAGTGCTGTTTCTTCTTTTGGATATTTTGTTCAGCTTGTATGCAATATGAAGATTATTCTTTCACAACTATATTGTTGCAGAAAATTCTCATTTAAATCTGAACATGTTAGAGTAACAGAACAGTCATGCATTTTTTATTTCTAGATCTTAACATTGCAATGTTAAAATCAATGGAAACAAGTTCTAAGACAATTCCTTAGTTATGGGCATGTGTGTAAGGTAATGGATTAATGTAATTTCATACCATATAATTATTTCTCTAGTAATCTTTCTTACATACCATAAAAGGGCTTAGTACATATTTTTGTTTTGTCTAAATAGTGAAAGCATTAAAATATTATAAACTAATTAAACCTTAGGGGTTTTTGTAAGGGTTAAGATTACTTTCATAATGTGTTCTTTATTTTGTAGTGGTGGTAGTTTTTAATGCTGTTTAAATTAATTAAAAGGTAAAAACAACTATATGATGTAGATCAATGCCACATAGTATCTGGGGAAAGAAAAAGTTATTTTGGGAATAAGCTTTGAAAAAACCACCTCACTATTTCAAGAGATAAAGAAGTTAAAACTAGTTTTGGCCTTCAGTTTATTTACACTGTAAGCGAAAAGAAGAAATAATTTATAGCCTTTAGTACCATCTGGAAATAAATCATTTGAAGTGTGTTTAGGCAGTCAAGTTACACTAAATCAAAATAAGACATTTCTATAATTTTATGTTGCAATATTTTATTTTCGAGAGCTTGAGATTTGCTCTTGCTAAAAAAACTGATAAGCAAAACAAAATTGTATCTTCCGAAGTTTGTCATTGTCTTTGATTGATTGTTAAATGAATGCAGTTATGTTATACCATACAGAAGTATGCAGACATAAGTCAATGCTTCATTCATCAGACTAATCAGAAAACTGATGGATCAACAAAATGAGCTTTTGTTCAACCAGATGAACTAAAAGAAAAGAACCTTCATGTAAAACATTAACAACCTCTTCAATCATGCTTTTAGTAGTCTTTTTGAAGTACATGAAAGCCATAATGATGGCATGCACAGATAATTGGAGATAAGTCTTGATGTTCCTGGCAGCATGCTCATTGCTAGTGCTGATGTTAATTGAAATGGATTTTTGGAAAGAGTAATAAAGTGTAAAGACAATAAAATAGATAGTGTTCAGTTTTAATACATCTGAATACATAATCATTTTCATTTGTTTTTGGAATTCTGTCTTGCAGTTAAGTGCTTGAAACCTTTCCATCCTCACATGGGGGCATAAGTATACATCAAACTCATGTTTGCTCAGCTTAATAGTAAGAAAATGTAAAACCTCAGTCTTCTGAGGTACATGCGCTGGACTTTTTGTGGAGCCAGCATTTTAAAGCTATGATCATTTCATTTTAATTACTTCAGAAATATATCCTGAAAGGGTAGTTGGTCTGAAGAGTCCATGTGTGCCTTGAGTTTCTGTAAAAGTTTTTTGGTTTGATTGACCAGCATCCTCATGTATAAGTAGCTGTGATGCCAGCCTAAAGTGGAAGATCTGAGCTCTTCCAAGTCACTGACTTGGATGCATGAAAAGTGCAAGGATGGCGAAGTAGAGTCCTGGTTTTATGGTGGTTGGTATAGTTCTTTCAACAAGATTGGTTCTGGATTTGAAAAAAAAAATACATTGCCTCTCTTCTTCTGAGGTTCTGTTTTGGATTGTTTTCAGTTTGTTGTGCTCATTGCCTAACTGAAAAAAACCCAAACCCTTACAAAGCGCATATATTCTTTAGGAATAGTAACCCTAAGTATGTGTGGTGGGGGTTTGGTGGGTTTTTGTTTGTTTGTTTATTTGGTTTTGTTTGGTTGTTGGGGTTTTTTGTTTGCTTGCTTTTTGGGTTTTTGGGGTTGGTTTTTTTGTTGGTTTTGTTTGTTTGGTTGGTTTTTTGTGGGGTTTTTTGGTTTTTTGGTGTTTTTTGGTTTTGTTTTTTTTCTTGTTTGTTTGTTTGTTTTGTTTTTTGGTTGTTATGGGGCTTTTGATACCTCTATGAGGGTCCAATTCTGGCCGCAAGTCCCGGATAGAATGACACCTTTCGGAATCACCCAACCCGAAGCTCAGGCGAAGCTCAGACGAGGTATCTAGCCTCAGGCAAACTTAGCAAGCAATATCAGTGAATTCAGCTCTTAATGGCAATGAATTTCAGCTCTTAGCAATGTGATATTCAGCTCTTTAGCAGTGTATCAGCTCTAGCTTGCTAAGTGCCCTGGCAGACACAGGGAGAGAGAGGAGAGAGCCGTGTGCAGTTCCTCAGATGATGTCCTTTATTTCGGCATCCTCTTCGAAGGGTTGCAGTGACAGCTTCTCTGTCTTAACAGGGCAATATTCGGGGTTTATATAGGGTAGAGGGGTTTTGAAAAGTGGACCAATGGGAGAGTTGGGTACAATTTTGGCCTATAGTCTTACAGATAGATAAGAGAGGTCTGGGGGCTCCAAGGAGCTTCTTTTTGGCCACTCATCGTGACTTGCATTTCCTTATCTCAGGCCACTGATCGCCAGGGAGGCCTCACAGCCTCCGAGGCTGCAACATTTGGTTATTTGTTTTTTGTGGGTTTTTTTTTTTTTTTTTTTTTTTTTTTTTTTTTTTTTTTTTGAGTTCTTGTTTTATTGCAATAACAAAAGTAAGCTCTGTTGCTTGACAAGAAGAGCTTTATGAAAATCCTACCCGAAAATACTTCCTGGCTGAAGTCTTCATTGCAAGTTCTTGTGTTTTTAACCATGACTTTTCTGTAACTGCAGCATTCAAACAGCACAGGATTCAAATTTGTCTGTGTATGTTTTCACAAAGGGGAAAATAGTTGGAAATATTTGATGGTCAACAGGGCAAATCCTGCTTCTGATTTTTATCATGTAGTTGACAGAGTAATAAATGTTCCTCAGAGATAAACATTGTTAGACTCTGTTGATGCATGGTTAAACAGCTTATTAATTCAGTTATGGTGGAGCCTGGTTATAAATTGGATGCTGGTAGACTAAGCTATGTATTGAGTTGAAGCATAACCAGACAAATCATCAATAAACTGGTGATTTCTGTGAAGTCCATCTAAAGAATGCTGAGATACCGTTGACTGTATTACCACTTGTGGCAAATTCTTCTGTACACAAATACCCATTTCAGTCCAATTGGATGCAGAGATGATAGGGGTGATTGAATTTGGACTGGTATCTATGTTGCAAGATACCAGTAACTGCTGTTTTCTTCCTAGAAGGCATTCTTACTATAGGTGAAATGTTAGCTGCTTTACAGTACCACAGCATCAACTATTCTGTAGTACTTATGACTACAGTTGGCAGGAATTAATATGAGGCTTTGGTGATAACAAATTTTGTTGTCTGGTTTTTTTTCCCTTTTTGTGGCAGCATGTGTTTCTGCAGTAATACATAGTATAGGTTATTTGCTCTGTAGTAAGAGGATATTCATCCCTATCCATGTGGACTCTTAGCACAGTTACAGCTGCTCCAGTACCTTGTACTAACATTTGGCATTGGAATTGTTATTTACCAACCAGAAGTATTTCTAAATTATTTAGATACCAAGCATTGAAGGGAAGAAACAGCTAATAAATTTACTTGGTTGTAAAACTGTGCAGTTTAGTATTAAGCTGGACAGACTGAGTTTGTATTTTGTGGCTTTTATCAACAGTCCATTTACAAACGTGGGCTGAGTGGGAGGCAGAGATTCACAAGACAGGTTGGCCTACCTTGTTTGAAAGACTGGTTTAAATGTTTATAATACTGTAGGTTAGGTTTGATGAGAAGCCAGTACTCTGCTAAACCTCAGATAGCCGGTGAGTAACTGAGGGGCTGGACATTTACATTGCATTCTGAAGTGCTGCTTGTTTGATGTTCCACTGGTAGAAGAAAATACACTTCAAGTTCAGCAATTTTTATGATACCCCAGTAGTTTCAAATATGAGCAGCTTTCTCAAAAAAATAAAGTATTTTTGTTCTTTCTCTGTTTCTAACTGAATTCAAAGGTAAACTGCTGAAGATGATGCCTGAACTAATTACTATACATCTTTTTGCCTTGAAATGGAAAGCAAGTGTCTTTCCTGTTTAGATCAGGATTTTTAGGGTTCAGACAAGTTGGTCGATTTTGAGGTGGATTTTGGTGATGCCACAGTGTCACCACAGAGCTAAGCCAGGCTTTGCAGGAAAGCATGCACTCTGTAGGGCTCCTGTCTCTGCAGTGGAGTACGTTGGTCCTGGAGTTCAATGCCAACCTGTCTGCCTGCCTGTGTAAGCATGGTGTATTTTGTTATTGTCTTCCCAGACACAAATAAATCCTTGCTGTGTATGTCCTTAAAAGACTTCTTCAAAGGCAAGCGCTTTGAAACAGTGCCAAATTTCCTTAAGTGGGAGAGGGAAACAGAGGAGACACGAGTTGCTTGGCCATGTGGGATATTGGGAATTGTGTAGCCATGAAGATGTTGCCTGCAGAACACACAGCAAGCAAGAGCAGCTGTGTATTTGAGCAGTGTGGTGGAGCGTGACAGGAATTGAACAGGAGGAATGTCCAGGTCTTCTTGCAAGTACTTGACTTAAATCCAAATGTTTGCTGTGATCATGGTGATGATCTGCTGCTTTCATCCAGGCGCTGAGCAGCTGCCTTGAATGCTCAGCAATGCTGCAGAGGCAATGCAGCACTATTTGGTGCTGTTATCCTGCAGCTCCAAGTAACAAGAACTGTATGGCCTCTTGAGGGCAGTTCAGGGAAATGCCTTTGTCTTAGGACAGTGCTGGATAGTGCCATTAGGAGGCCATAAATTTTAATTCGTTTCTGTATATTTCTTCAATAGTGAAGAGACATTTACTCATGCTTTAGAAAAGAGGCACAGTGCTGAAAGGTAGATATCTATTGACAGTAGTCATTTCATGGTTCCAGTGTTTTCTGAATGACACATGCTGCCTGGACTCCTGTGCCATGCTTTTTACTGCATGCTGTACTTTTAGGCGCATCTGATGGGAGGTGACTACTTTGTTTTTGGGGACTTGTATCCTGAATGTTCGTTTGACTGGTTGTCACTGTCTTTGGCCTCATGATACTTTTGGAGCAAGCCTTGTGGCTCTTTTCTTCCTGTTTCCCTTATTGCCGCTTGTTACGTGGTTAATACTGCTTCTTCCCTCCTAGTTCTTGAAGTCATTGATACTCAGGGCAATAGAAGAGAATGAAACAGCACCAGAACAGAAAGGGACTTTGGACTGAGAAAAGATGGGGAACTGCTTAGATAATATATGGTCTTGCTGCCATAGTATGGTTGTTTAGGTTTGGGGTTTTTTTCCCCTCTGTTCTTTCCAGCTCTTTTCTCATTCCTTATTTGCCCAGGTTTTTTTCTCTTCTGAAAAGAACAGGAAATGGGAGAAGTTCCTAAGAGCAAGGAAGGAATATATGAATCCACAAAGCCTGGCCAAATCTCTGTGTCTTGTGTGAGACCCTGCCCAGTCTCACTGGTGGGGTATGCCTTGCTGCTGTTCAGATGCATTCTTGTTGCCATAAACTGAGTATGGAGTGCATGTCCTGTCAGGTGAATTAATCTTTTCCTTGTTGAATCATACTCTTTTGCCTATTTAACCACAAAGGCACTTTGCTGTATCTGTGGGGGCTGCAGTGTGAGTTTTACATCATAAGAGCATTTCTTCACTCAAAATGTTGAATGTTTGAAGTGTCTTGGGGCGTGCTGAAGCAGAGCTGTGTATCAGCACCAGATGGGTCTATTTTACAAGGAAAAAGGGTTTTCTTGACTAAGGAAACATTTTTATGGTGTGTAATTTCCTTGGTAGAAAATAAAGAGCAGGTAGACAAATGAAGGAAGCTGTGTTTTGAAAGATCTCTGCAGAATAGGAAACTTTAGGTTTTGATATAAATCTTATGAAATGGGGGAAGAAAAAAGGGAAAGGGAATATGACAAGCCTAAAGAAAATCATGGTCTAATGTCTATCTTCATGTATGTCCTGTTTAGTACTTTACCATGACCTTGCAATAACCCTTATGTTGTGAAGTTCACTGACTTGAGATAATTGAACCCATAGCAAATAAATCCTTATAATTGTTTGAAGTGTGTATTTGCTTATTTCCAAAGTAATACCAGCTTACATATATAACCAAAGATAACCACTAAAGTGAAAATTTACAACTGGTGAAGAATATCCCACAGAAGAATCAAGGTTGTGAACAAAAATCTAATCATTCATAAATATTTTTTTTAGTTTTTTTAAAAATTAAATGGCTTAGTAAGAAGAACTTGGATACATAGCTTTAAAAACTAGAATGTTCATTGCCATAAAAATGATTTAAAGATCACTTACAAAGTTTTACAAAAAAAGAGGTGGACTTTGCAAAACTTTAAAAGACTTTAAGACATTTTGATAAAGTGTTGTGATCTGGAAAACCAAATCTAAGATAATAGAGATCCTTGATAATTTTTGTGTGAAATGTATTTATTTTGAAGAACTGGATGACGATATTCCATAGCTTATGTTGCAAGCTGATGGTTTCAGCTTATTTCGCTGTTGACTTTTGGCTGCAACTCTCAAAAACTTCTGTGTTGTCAAGCAAATAAACCCAAATTTAAAATCAAGATGACTAATGGGCTGTTAATTCCAACAGGGCAGGGCTGAGGGTGCAGGGGAGGGAGGCAGGGGAAAATTTGTGCTGCTTAAGTGGACAAACAGGATGTCGGTTTTCCATGCAGCTTGTCTGCCTCTGTCTAATGAGTATTTGCTCCATTTTTAAAAAAGATAGCTAGATTAATCATTAAAATAACCTTATTAGCTTGTAAACTGACAAAAATAATGAGAACCATAGCTTCTTAGTTATGGAAGGAGAAAGGACTTGTTACATTTTACACAGAACACTTCTGGGTTCCTTTTGGTGATCTAGTGGTGATGGTCATCCGAGGTTTCCCAGGGGGCAGAGAGATGTTTGGATGGCTTGCATCTCAGAGGATCAAGGCTGATGCTCTGAGGCTGTTAGCCATTTGTAAATGCTATGCATAACTCTGAAAATCTGCTGGCATTTGCTTTACATACCATATACTCTGGTCTTTTAGAGGTTACGGTAAGGTTTCATTCTGCAGCTGCCCTCTTGGAATTTCCTTCAGCCCCTGCCCTTTCCAGAGCTTTCTTCACCTCTAATGCCACATGGAACATGTTGCTCAAGACAGCAGTGTGAGACAGCAAGTCTGAGGAGAATAGAGTTGTTGATCAGCTACTCTTTGCTCTGGCATAAGGCCTTGGTATTTTCTCAAGCCTGAGGAGGGGGGAAAGGTTTTATGTCTTCTGGGAGAAAAGTGTTTGGGAAAGGGTAGTAAATCTTGAAAAAAAAGATGTTTATGAAATAAAAGACAGGTGATGTGAATGATGATTCCTTAATAAGTACACCTTTAAAGAAGGGTACATTTGCTCAGAAAATAAAGGATTTTTACAGTGTTGTTGAAGAGATTCTCAGAAAGCACCCCATGCTCTCTCTTTTCTTCACTGTATTGCAACTTCTAGCTCCAGTAGTTAGCCCCTGCCTGCCACTGCTATTTACTTTCCTGACAGAATGCACTCTTGCTTTCTCACTGTCTGGAAGTGGACTTAAGAAGTCAGTATTTTGACTGTGTTGTGTGATGGGATATATTTGTTCTCTAGAGAGAAACTAAGATGGTGAAATCTCCTCAGGTTGAAAATAGTTAACTAAGAAGCTGTCAGAACAGAAGAGTATGGTGCAACATCAAATCAAAAAGGTCTGAGTGAGGAAAAAGATAAACGAAACCATTCTTTTGCCTTTCTAGTTCTGATGAAATTTGGGTTGACACAGAACCCTGTCTCTGTTCACATTCGTGGTTCTTGCTTCCAAATCACACTTGCAAACTGCAACAAAATGATCACTGGTATGAGCGTTATATATATAGCAGCTGCTTGCTGATGAAGCATTTAATAGGTCATTGGCAACAAATTACTGAAGCCATCAGAGGCAGCATGAAAAAACGTGGAAAAAACTCATCACTTCCAGAATGTACGTGGGTACACTCGGCTTTGTAGTACGGCAGCTCTTACCGAGTTGCTTGGCAGCAGAGTGCCATAGTGACTTGGTTACTAAATACCCCACGTCAACAAATTTCTACTAGAGTTCCTGGTCTTAGCTTTGTTTCTGACAGAATGTTCACACGGTTCAGAAGGGCATCCTCAGAGGACAGTCATGCAGGATGTGTATCTGTGCCAGAGGAATCATCATGGTAGCTGAAGTAGGGCACTGGCGGTTGACATTGCCCTGGCTGTTGCACTGAGGGAAACTACCGTAAGGCCCTAGAGTTTGAACTCAAGTTTTCCTTTGCTAAATGTGGTTAGAATTCAATATTTCTGCTGTGAAAAAATCTCTGAGAAGAATTTAAAATTTCCCTCCATGTACTGTGTTTTCCTGGTGTTCTCCATCATCCTGTTGCCATGTCAATAACAGAAATAGATTATTTTTCACCAGTTCTTTTCACCTATTGCCTGAAAAGCATAGAGAAATTACATTAGGTTATTAATTGCAGGTATCATATGGTGTATGAGGGCAAAATCTCCAAAGCTATAGTAGTAAGAGTTTTATATTACATTTCTGCAAAAGATTGTGCTTCATGCTTTACATCCTTCTCTAAATTGCCCACAATTGCTAGGAAAAAATTCCGTAATCTGCAGGTTGGAAAACCATGAGGGAAGAGATTTTATTTTGGGAGACACTTCATGTATATGTTCTTTGCTATAATTCTCTGAACAGAATGGGAGTTGTTGGAAAAAACACCTTTTAAACAAAAGTAAAATGCCTTAGATTCAGTAATAGTGATTTTGTGCTTGCATTTGCTATTTTTATTTTTATCTGAGTGATTGAGATGATCAAGAAAGAAATACGTTCCTGGAATATATTTGGTGGTGGTGGACAGTAGCTTAGTTTGATAGAACAAACGTAATACCAAAAAGCCCTGTCATAATTAGGATAAACTAAATTGTAACTTAGTTTTTAGCCTTAGATGGAGAGATAGGAAGATATTTTGGGCATATGCCAGAGCATATATGCTCCATGTATGGAGCACTGGCATATATGGAGCTTGTACCCTCTTGTGGGGTGCTACTGTGGTATGCAGAAATTTTATTCAAACTAAAATTTCTGATTATATTTGCACAGCCTATACAGATCTTTATAAAAATAGGTTTTAATTACTTTGATTTTAATGCATATTTGAAAATACCATGTATGTTTTTTAGTGCTTTATCAGGTTCTGATATGCAGATAACTATTTGAGTTAGGACAAAATCTATTCAATACTAGTCCCTGTGTTTTGGTTTGGTAGGTATCTGTTATGTTTTGTTTTGGTTTTTGTCTTTATTTACTTGATGGTTACCTCCCTTCTGTGGCTGAAATTCATCATAGTGGGATTTGCATTCACTACCCCCCTGTCCTCTCTATCTTATGTATGAATTCCCTGTAGATGTGAACTTGGGGTTGTTTGACTTGTCCAGGAGCAAGAGCTCTATGGAGGCTGTTACAAGTTGCAGTAGCTGAGTATAAGCTGGTAGCATCTCTGCACTCGTAGGTATCCCAGTGATGGGATTCCATGCTGTTGTTGCATGTGGTTTCTACATTGGAGGTTTCAGGATTTGAATATTGGCTGTGGTCACTTTTGTGGTTTAACCACATGAAGATATTCCAGCAGAAGAGGGTCTGGTGATTACATACGGAGTATCTTTACTATCTTTCCTTGGCCCTTCATGCCTCTTTACATCTCTGAAACTGGTTTTCACAGTTCTATTCCTACTTCTTGAATGTTTAGTCTCTTGCACAAGAAAGGAAGGAGAACATGATTCTCCTCAGCCCCCAGGTCCTTCACCTCTCTTTCAGGAGTGATGCGCTGGAAACACAGAGTTGTTTAAGCCTCTGCAGTCTGTCAGTGCTGCAAATCCAAGTGCTTCAGCAATGTTCCAGGTATTAGGTGAAATGTTCCTGTTGGAAAACTACTGCTTTACAGAGCTGCTGCCTCCCTCTCTTCTCCCTCCTTCCAGCCTGTGACCTGTGGTAGAGCAGGCTTAACAAGGAGGTTGCAGGAGACCAGCTTCTGCTGACAACATCCATTTTACAGGGAAGAAGGGGTGCTGAAGTTGAGTATCTTGGCCACAAGCATGATATATGGAGCAGTAAATGGCTAATGCTTTATTTATTTTTAAGTTGGCAAGTATTTTTACTTTGATTTATTACTTTCTAAAGAGCATTTTTTGCCAGCATTTCAGTCATTCAGCTTCTCTCAAGGAAGCAACATTTTAGGTTTTTCACAGTTTTGCTGGAGGAAATCCTTCAGTGAAACTGATGGGTTTGTAAAAGGATTAAGGCACCACTCCAATTTTCTGATTACTTCACATACTAAGGAGAGAATGATAGTCATTAGCAATTGCCTACAAAAGGGAAATGTTGAAAGTCTGTAGGATTCGCCTTGTAAAGTGTCTCAGGTTATTAAAACAATCACAGCTGTGCTTTTATTTTATCACAGCTTTTAGATGTCTTTACAAAACTCTTCACTCCCTTATGTGCCTTCCCCTTCTTACCCCCTCACTGCCAAGAAAAAAAAAAAAAAAGAAACAGTAGAAAATATCTCAGCAATGGCCAGGAGTACTCTGAGGGAGATGTTCTGTAGAAGGCACTATCAGGGACCTCCTGGCGCAGTTTTGAGTGTGATACACAGCTGTGCTCCTCAGTGAGTTACTCATCTTTACGAGGTGTAGCCACTGAGCCAACAGGAAGAAATGTGAAGCTTCCTTCAAAACCAAGACCCTGTTTCTGGCAAGAACCAGAAGCATGGAAATGCAGGAAGATGCATTTAGCATTCAGACTCTTGTGGGAATTTAACTGGGGATGGGGAATAAGCTCTGAAGCCAGTAATAATTTCTAGATTTGGAAGATGGAAATTAGGGGTAATACATTTAAATAATGGTTAGAGGATTTTTTTTTTCCAAAAAGCTTATATAAGAATTATTTGTTTTGCAAGCCGTTATATAGAGAGGTATAATACTCTCCTTCAGTACCAGAGAGAAACAACCTCCTATGTGTGAGTTCAGTGTGCCTGCAGTCACTCAGTTCAGAGCATAGCATTTCATGTGTGTAAACTCATTGTTTTCTCCTTTATGTCATGGACAGAGATGGGCTTTCTCAGGACAGAAAGCTTGATTCTGCAGTGCCCTGATGTGTCTAGATGTAGCTACTCAGCAGTGCTCAGTCCTTGGCGGAGACAGAAGCGGTTTATGAGTGAATCTGGCTAAATAGTTTTCTGTCTTGGGCTGTATTCAGTAACAGGAGAAAATCTTGGGTTTGGCTCTTCTGTCTCCTACTACTACCACAAACACTCTTAACTTACACACTGAGAAAGATGAGGAAGTTTCAAATTTTAAGCTTGATGAACGAATTAAATGTTACAAAGAACTGCGAATTAAGAGTTTTGCAGAGAATGCCATATGTACACCCCCAGATGTACCACTTTCACCACAGTCAGTGATTTTTGTATAAGATTCAGGGATGGCAGGCAGTCCCAGGCTTATTATTCAGTTAGAGTATAAACCCACTGAAATTTCTTTTGGCAGCTGAGAAGTGAAATGCACTTTTCGTTGAAACATTTTGTTGTTCTCCCTCTCAAAAATGTTGGTATTAGTCATAATGCCCTTAAACATTTTTTATTATAATTATTAATTAAGAAAGCATGTGGCACTAAAGCATGGGGCATTCTTTCCTGCTTTCAAAGGGTATACTTAGAAAAGTAGATTTCCATGTGTGTTTTTTTTTAAAGAACCCTTTGCATAGCTACTAGGTACTGTAGCCTAGTAGATAGATTGCGTAGAAGCTCATGAATTTATTTTTTTGAGAAAGCACCATTGTTCTTGGAAGGTGTGACTCATGTTTTTCCTCTTTTGGACCTTTGGAGGATGAACATTTTGGTTATTAAAGACCTGTGCTAGAGCTCTGTGTGGGCTTACAGTGTTGATTTGTAAGGAAATGCAGTGTGTTGTTCAGCTGTAATGACTGTAAAGATGCAATGTAACATGAGGAAGACTAGTAAAACAGGAATCTTTCTTTCAGTACCGTCTTTGTTGGATAGACCTTTGGAGGGTATGGGTACAGGTTTCTCCTGAAAATTAACATGAGTATTTTTACACCCACTTCTTATGTATCTGTGTGCATCTACATGCCTAATTCAGGGGCTTAGATTTGGTGAGCAGGTAGAGATTAAGGCAAGACCAGTAGCTGCCAAGGTATCTGAGTATTACTCAGTTCCAGACCGGATGAATGAAAAAGGTGTTATGTAGATGACTGTTAAAGCCTAACACTTGTTGATTTGTACTCTGTTTCAAACAGAGTAAATACATCTTATTTACCCATTAATAGAAAAAAAAAATCACTTACCATAAGTACATGTTTTATGTCCTAAGTAGATTCCAGCGTGAAATAACTAAATTAGAAGCCATTTGACATGTATCCTGCTGATGGAATTATATATTTTTTCTATTCTATTTTATATTGTGATGGCATTTCTTTGATTTTCAAATTAAATTAAAATGCATGAAGATTGTGGCTTTAAAGTCTTGTATACCGAGAACAAAGGGAAGCTCAGTCCACTGACATGGAAGAAAGTTTGGAGTCGAGAATGAATGAGAGTATACTTCTACTTTAAATAAAAGATAAAAGGGTTATTTTTAATAGGGAACACCAGTTAAAACAGCCTTAAATTCCATGTAGCTTTATCTTGCAGTTCAGAAAGGGTTTGTTGATGATATATAGAAGATACTCCCACGCTTTTTAATTGCAGCAACCAGATTTTCTTAAGCATCATTACCAAGGTCTGTACTTCTTCATTTGCACTTGTATTTCCTATTTTTAAATAGTTCAAGGGTTATACCTTCTAATAATAAAAGATATTTCAATTGATCTCTAAATATTTGCACAGTTAGACCTGACCTCATATACCTAAATCACTTTGATAAGAATGTAGTTTTCAAGAAAGAAATGTCCCATGATCTTAGCTTTTATTAAGTTTGCTGCCTAAATCTTTCAAATTTTGGTTGCAAAAATGTATTTCTGTTTCCATGTCTTAAATAATGTGAAATTTTAATATTTTCAGATGTTCTTTAATTTTGAAAAAAAGACTTAACAATATTAAACTTCGAATTTTTTTTTTTTTTATTTCAATGAGGATAAAAAATAGTTAAGACCATTCTGTTTTCTGCAGTATTTTGGAAGCTTGCTTGTAATATTCTGCGTTGAACTGGCCTGTGGTGTTTGGACCTATGAGCAGGAAATAACGGTGAGTCAGAAAAGGGGGCTGCGTTTTTTCAGCAGAAGAAAACCAAGTTTTCCATTAGCTAGCTGTTTTCCAATTGCTGTAGTGTTTATCTCTGTTCATTATTCTGACAGTTTAATTTCAACTGATTGCCTTCATTTTAAACAGAGAATTCTTCTGGGAGAGGTTGTCTCTCTGGAAGGCCCTGTGTAGGTTTCTTCCTACCCCCTTTATATTTGAGAGCCCAAATCCTTCATGCCCCCCCACTTAAGAAGTTAATTTTTTGTTAAGTCATGCTCAGGCAGGTTCTCACTTAAGTCCTTGGTATTTTTGAGGATAAGTTATGAACTTCAGGCTTAAATAAGAATTTTGAGAGAGGAGACGAGAGAATTTGAAGGGATTTTGTCCCAAAAGTTCTTTGTGTTTTAAAGAGTGTACTACATTGTAAACAGACAGCATGTTCTTTCCTTAGAGGACTTGCTGTCTGCTAAAATCTGCTCATTGCCTCCACAAGCTATAAATGCCAGTTTTAAGCAAAACATGTCTTGACTATAAAACACTCTTCTGTAAACTTGCAAAGAGGTTTTATCTCTGTCTAGTTTTTATAACTTCACCAACCTTTAATTTTCAAACTGAGGACTTGCAACCATCACGTAAGAAAATAGGTAGGTGTTGAGCAAATTAAAACTGAAATGTAACTGCTGGCTGCTATATCCCTACATCTTTACTCAGACTGGTACATTTTTATGAATAGAGGGACAAATATTTTTCTCTGAACTGCCAAGATATGCCCAATATAATGGTCTTTCCAACAGTGAATGACAATTATATTGCAGTAAGATGTGAGGTAGCTTTCTTGATATTTACACAGTGCTTGGACCAAAGGAATTTCTGGCAGATTTGAACTCTGAAGTTACATAGCAGAACATTGCATCAGAATTCATTCCCTTGCAGTACATATTCCAGAGAACTGTTCTAATATAGTAGAGATTAAGGCTATTCCTTTGCTCTAAATGTCAGCTTGTGTTGATTCATTTCAAAATTTGGAATCCAGACAAGAGGCATTCTTCATGTTATGGGCACAGCTGCCCTCTGCAGGGGTTTTGCCAAGGATGACTGTTAAAACTAACATCCATCGTGCCACAAAAATCTTGTCAGTGGAAACTGCCTGAAGTAACATAGCCCTCACAGCACTGGAACATGCTTTTTCAGCCCTCACTATTTAGTTAGAAAACCTGAAGTTATGGTGTTTTTTTAGCCTGACACCCAAGCTTTTGATTATTGCCTATTCTACTGAAACCCAAATCTGGGACAGTTTTATAAAGGCTGGCGTAGCCCTACCATATGTTATGTCACTGGTCATGCTGTTTCCCTTCAGAAGAAAACATGACTGTCCCTTCAGCCCTTTGCTAAAGTAAGCAGCACTGGATTTCTTGTCTGCATCTTCTGCAGTGGGTCACAGCAAACACAGTTGCTCTTTTTTTGCTTTTCTTTGCCTCTTTTCTTCTCTCTATATATATGTAAATTTTTTTATTCCTCCTGAAATACTGGTTTGGGTTGGGTCTTTTTGGCTGTTGTTTTTTGGTTGTTTTCTCTTTCCATCTGATTTCTTACTGTTATTCCCTTTGTTGTAACACTGCTGTGCTTCATGTGATGAGGTGGGTTGCTTGCTTCTGAGAACCATAGGAAATCTGGCAGTCTTGAAGAGAACAGTTATTTTTCAGTGTTTTTTCCATACCTGTGCAGGTCATTCCCTAGAACATTCTTCCTCCTACTTGACAAAGATAAGACAATTCCCTCTTGTAACCATAGAGTTGTCTTGATGTCATGTTGGTTTCAGTGTAGCATTAAATCACATGAGCCCCTGGTGGGTTTCAGAGATCAGTTGACATTAGTGTAGGTGGATGTGTAATGTAGTGTGGGTGATGTTGTCAGAAATGTCACTGAGGCATAACTACCTCTGCTGATCCAGTATGGGCTTTTCCTGTGGACAAGTTGCTCTAAGAGTCCTTGCATAAACAGCTTTCTTTCCAGCTCATGATAACTCTCAGCATGCAGTGTGCCTCATGACTAATTTATTCCACCCACAAGATTGAAAAGCCAGTGTGGGTCCTTGGCTTATTTAGGCATTGATCAAGCTTTGATAGTCATTAAAAATAATAATGAGTAATTAGATCTCAGTGGTGGCAGACTGAGCTTTGTAGAACTTAGGTTAAAATCAAACCAGCCTCTCTAGATTTTGTTTGTCTACACGTGAGTATTGGTGTGTAGTCAAATGAATGCATCTCAATCATATATTATTGTGCACTACTGTATATATGAGCTGACAGGAAGATATTTATTATTTATTAGCTACATCAATGTACCTATTACTGGTACAGTTTCACCTGTTGGCATTCTTGCACCAAACGCACAGATTCTGAAATCCCTCCTTAGCTCCAGCATTCAAATTGCTTTCCAACAGTGAGGTTTAGATTGTTTTGCTTTGCTTTTAATTTCCTTCTCTTGATTCTTGAGTATTTTTTTTCCTGCTTTCCATTGATTTCCTAAAGAAGTTGGATGTATTCTGTTGCGGATGTAACCTTGGAATGTGTTTAACTCAAATAAGTTAATAAAAAAATAGTCTAGCAAATAGAAGCTTAATTGCAGCACTATCAAATATTATCCAAAGAAAGCAGAATGCTAGCTTACAATGCAGAGGAATGAAAAATTCATTGAGTACAATACTAAATTAATTTATTATAGTGACCTATAATGTTTGTGATAGAAATATTCTGTGATAATGCTTCTACGTATTTTTAGTACTCTACTGCTAACGTATTTTTCATGTGAACCATTATGAGTTCAATGCAAAAATGTGCCAAGTGAAAGGCATGTTAAATTTCTGGGACCTATGAAGCTTTACTAGGGCATCAAAAATGTGGTATAACTTAGCAGTGGTAATGAAATGTTACCAAATGTTCCTATTTGTGTTATGGGTTCAGGCAGGCAGTGATTGGCGCTATATTTTTGCAGAGCATCTAGCACAATGAAGATCAGGTTCCTTGGGAAGTACTGTGCAAGTTTTCTTAGGTAACATTTGTTGCTATTTACAGAATGACCTTACAGTTAGCTTCAAACTGAATAGGAGGGTAAAGTCATGGCTGCTAGAGGAGCTGGGCTTCCCTCCAAGTGACAGCTGATGCTGCAATCGTGGTTGCTTTCCCCATGACTATTAAGGCTGATGGAGACAGGACAAACTCAGCATAGATGGTATACGGAGACACAGAATGGTGACTGCAGTCTTCAGATCCTTCTTTTCTTTTGGCATACTGAAATTTGTGGTGCTGAATTGAAGTGAGGTTTTGATTTTGACTCATAACTTCACTGTATATGAGGTGCCATAGCACTTGCCTCTGTTTGATTGCATCAAATTGCTAACTGAGGTGTCACATTCAGACAGTGGAGTGCACCAGGACCTCACTTCTGAGTTGTCACAGTTGAAAGAAAAATATTTTAGGAATCCTTTCAGAAGAAATGATTTTCACAAGGCTGTGAGTGTGTTTGGGAAAAAAAGGTCAAAGGGCCTTGTCTACACTTCCTTGTTAATGTTTTTGTGCAAGTTACTGAAATGGAGCACATTCAGGATACCTTCATGCAGGATGCCAGACAAAGCCAGAAAATGACTGAAAAACTCCAGGGATAAATTAATCTCAATTAATTTTACATATGTAAAAGTTAGACATTTAAATCAAAGTTTTTCACCTTAGACAGTGAAGTGGATATGAGATTTCAAGGGAATGATTCATCTACTCTGTTTAAATTTTTTATCTTAAGATGAATTTCCCCATTTGGCTGCCTGTTTTTTTCTATTATCTAAGACAACAGCAGGGGGATACCTAAACTAGGGCAGACAAATACTATCCCTGATGACTTGGATGGGACTCAGTTCAAGTTTTATGCCAAGTAAAAAATCTGGTAATGATATAAATGAATTGTACCAAATCAACCCTGAATCTCTCCAAAATGTAACTGTGTTTCAGTATAAATTAATTTGTTAGCAAAGGAAACAAATAACTTTTTCTTGATATTTTAAGAAAGACTTGTATTAGTATCATAAAAATTGCAACACTTTTTTTCCTGTTTTGTTTATGTACATAATTATTTTAGTTACTGCACTGGAAAGATCTCAGTATAGATGGAACCTGTGGGTTTGGAGCCCCAAGCCAACTGATCCACTGTGTGAGTCACTTCTCTCTCCTTGCTCCAGGTTCCAGTGCAGTGGTCCGATATGATCACACTGAAAGCCAGGATGACCAATTATGGCCTACCTAGGTACCAGTGGCTGACCCATGCTTGGAATTTCTTCCAGAGGGAGGTAAGATGATAGTTAATTCATGAACTAAAGTAGTACCTGCTCAGTGAGTGTTATTTATCTGCTAAAGGAAAAGGTTTGGTTTTAAGTGAATAGGCAAATAAATGCAAGTTCATTTGGTATGAAACACTGTGTAGTGATGCTGTCTTTTAACATCACTTGATACCCAATTCTTTGGTTTTTGTAGGCCCTAAAGGTACTTAAACACCAAAACCAGAATGTTAATAAGTTCATTTAAATTGCTAACATCCTCATACCTTTTTTCAGTAAGGTTAGGACACCAAAACCTTTTAGGATTACTATAGCATTAAAGGATATGATGTATGTAAAATTAAAAATCTGCAGGTAAAGTAAAATGACTGTGATTATATGTTGTTTTAATATTAAACTGTGCTCCCCTTCCCATAGGCTCTGTTAGTTCCCTTTCATGGAGCTGTCATGGTTAAGATATGTTTAGCTGGAAAGGAGTGGGAAAGGAAGTTTCCAAAAAGATGCCAACACTGTCTCTTTGGCCGAGGTTTGTGAAAGTGATGAGGGTTTTTATTTCCTTTGAATGGGGGGTGGGAAACAAACCAAAAAGCTTCCTTGTGTGTTCACAGCTTTGCCCTCTAGCCTACTAAAATTCAGAACTGTTTTTATAGAATGAAGTATTGTGTTACAGAAACATGAAATTGCCCAAGGTAAAACCCATTAACTCCAAATATAACTCACATGCAGGAAGAGAACTCTTTAAATGCCTGTCATTGTGCTGCCCTTGTTGAAATGTTGAAATCTATCATTGTTGCACAGATTTCCTGTTTATTTAAACATTTCCTGGCAGCACTTGGTTAGTCTGTATTTATATGAGAACCTGAAAGAAAGAGGTTACACACCAGCACCCCTGTCCCCCACCCCACCCAGTTCCCTGCTCTGGTCATGTGAGTGCTCTGTGAAACTGAGTAATTCTTCATATGAAGGTAGAGTGTTTATGTCTGTTCTGTACCTGAGATAATATAATCAAATGGTCTCAATCAATTTATCTTGAATAGAGCTGGTACTGTATCTTGGTTTAAATGTATAGGTTGATTAAATTAAATACTGACTCTTCTCCTAGTTGTTGTTTCATCATAATGACTGGTTATAATATGGATATTAGTATTAAAACTTCAACTATGCCTTAATTTTTGTAGGGGAGAAGAATTTCCTTTAGAAGTTAGAAGTTTTAGAAGTCAAATTCTCCTTATGGCACTTGTGATGAATGATTTGTGGAAAGTTCTTTTACAGTTTCTAGTTAATTGGTGGGCTCTCATTTATATTCCATCTACTCATGGTTTAGATGCTGGATATATGAGCCTGGTATGTGCTTTATGTCTGAATAAACACTTGTGGCCCTTCTTCAGTCAGCAGAATTGTAATTACAATTCTGTTACCAGAGGTTCAGCCCTGATCAGCTTGGTGTTCTTTCTCTTGTATCTTTTAAAATCTGAGGGAGATGGGAAATGTGTTCTCCCCCAGTCCTCTTGCTGGTCTAATATCAAAGTTGTGACTATGCTAAGGAAGATGGAAAGGGTCAGCTGAAGTCAGAAAAAAAGAACTGAGTGGGGGAAGAAAAGATAAAAGAGAAAGAAAAGGATATTTAATGGTGGTCTTTGCAATTGCAATGAGAAGCCAAAAGCTCAATCTTCCCTGAAAGTCCAGTGCTGGGAGGAGTTTGAGTAGCAAACCAATAAAAACTGAGACATGAGAGCTGTGGTAAAGAAGGGAGAAGTGAGATTTTTAAGAGGACTGATGAATTAAAGGCACAGTGTGTGCCAGCATGTCTGGGCACTGATCTGCTTGACTGTGAGCAGTGAGTGGTGTGGAATGCCGGACCCTGGCTCTGAAGCAGGTAAAGAGGGGCAGCTGTGTTCCCAGGCCTGTGTATCAAAGGACTCAGGGAATTACTTACACTCAGGCTGGTCCTGGAGGATGCTCAGGCAGAGAAAGGTAGCATCTTGTTTCTGCAGCAAAGCTTCTTTTCAGTCATGTCAAGTCCACATCCAGTGCAAACCAAATCTAATGTAGCTGCTTCACCCTTTTCTGTGTGAAAGCAGCTGCTAATGTGGGAGACTGGTCATGTGGCTTTAAATCTCAAGGTGTGCTTTGCAGAGAAGATAACAGGTTGTTGGTCCTGGTGGGTTTTATAGCCAATTACAGCTCATCTGCTTTGCAGCCAAACTTCTTATTTTTATGGTTGATTCTGTTGCAGTATTTTAATGTGATATCCCTTTCTTCCATTTTCAGTTTTCCTTTCAGCTTTTGTGATTTCTATATATTTTTCCTTATTCTTTTAATTTTTTTCCTGTATTCAGGTAAATCTGTGCTTTTTCTGTTTTCAACAAATGTGTCTGTAATTGTACCCTTGAAAGAATAGTCCTCACTAGTATAACCTTTTTCTGCTACTCTTTTCAGCCAAAGGTATACTTGCTCATTAGTCCCCATTTTGACATGAAATTGTGGTAGTTTCTTGTAGTAAGGATAGCAGAATCCAGAGATAGGACAATTTCTCTGAAGCATCCTTTGAGGAAGCAACTGGGATTTAAAGGACAGAGCAGTATTGTTGGCTGTTTCTGAAGTATTCATTTGTCACTACATTACATTTTTCATGTTGCTTTTGTGTCAGAGTACAGCAAAACAAGATACATAGAAGCACTTGTAGATGTTTTTAGTTCTATGTAAATATTTTGAGAGTTGGTATTAGGAACTTTTTAATGGTTTTTTGATGACCTACTTTACCTATTGAAGAAGTATCATCATTATTACTGATCTTGGCTTATCCTTCCTTTGCAGTTTAAATGTTGTGGCGTGGTGTACTTCACAGACTGGCTGGAAATGACAGAATTGGACTGGCCACCTGACTCCTGTTGTGTCAGAGAGTTCCCAGGATGCTCTAAGCAGGCACATCATGAGGATCTCAGTGACCTTTATCAGGAAGTAAGGAGAAAAATATGGATATATTGGGAAGGTTTTGTATGTTCTGATCCAGTAATTTTCCAAAATCATCATTTGCAGTGCAATTGAGTAATTTTTTTGTAGAGTAGTTGTGTTTATGGGAAGTGTTTATGGTTATTATTTGCTAATGCTGAGGTAGAGGGAGAAAAAAAGGAGGAACAAACCCACCCATCCACCCTTACATGGAAGTGAGATGAGTTAGTGGCAATGCAGTTAAAACCTGAGATGTGCTTAAACATTGAAGTGTTTGTTTTATATTGGTTCAAATTTGTTCCAATCCCAAAGTTTTAAATTAGGTGTGACGTAATGTCCAGGCTCCATGCCATCAAACACCACAGGGTAAGTGGAAGAGTACTTTAGTGAAATGTACAGTGAAGGATGCTTTTGAGAATTCCTTTGGAAGATGAGAGCTCTCTTGTTAATGGGTCTCATGTCAGGAGGCAGATAATTTGGTTGTTGTACTCTGAGCATGCGTAGAAACTTGTGAAAATACTCTTTCTACATTACAGTATGATCATTCAAAAATAGTTACAGAAAAAGCCTTAAGGCAAGGACCTGTTTGAGCTCGAAGTGGGTAAGGGAGGTCATCATGGTAGCAAGGTATTACTGTTTTTAGAGTGAAAATTATAAAAACAAGTAAATATGCTCTTTACTAAAACTCTGTTCTCACAAATATTGTCTAGTCACCTTTATCTGAAAACGACTTTCATAGCCACCATTTTCTAATGCTAGTAGATCTCTGAAGTCCTATAATTGTACATTCAGTAACAGCAGAATGACCAACAGTCCAAGTAGTCCAACAGTGGACAGAAAGTGTGGCTCAGTCACATAGTTGTGAGGATCTGAGAAGAGGTGCATTCTTCACTGGATTGCTTTTAGAGTAATACAGGGTGCATAAGAAGGAGGATGGACCTTAGAATCATGCCTTGAGATGCTGTAGTGTGAACATTTCTCCAGTGGATGGTGTAGCTTTGCATTATGGAAGAATACCCAAAGAACCATTTTATTTTCTCCCAGTCCTAGAGTCTGTTTAAGACCCATTCTCATAGAAAGCTGTTACATGGCTCTTGTTCAGGAGCTATAGAGGAACGCCTCTGAAGCAGAGGAGATTCGCTATATAAACAAGCCAAAATGAATATTAGCTACTGTCAGGAAACAATCAAGTTTTGGGGAAATGAATTTGTTTAGTATTGACTCTAGGAGCAGAAATTATTTAATCTAATCTGGGTTTTGGGACATCCATCCTAGGAGGCTGTGTGCTTCCACTAGGAAGAGAGACAATAGAGCTGCGAAAAGGCAGGTGCCTCAGAAGGCCAGTCTGTGCTGAACTTTAAAGACAGTGGCAGAGGTTGGGTTTTTTTCCACCAGCTACTTGTAGACCCTCTCTTGCCTTCTGGCAAGGCTCACAGCACTGACAGCGCTGGTTATGCTTTAGAAGTGTCAGTCCGTGAATGAGAAAGCCATTCAGGCTGCTTCGAGGGCCTGCCAGTCACACATTTTGAAAAACTAAAAATCGTGGCTCACTCTGCAATAATGATTGCTTTTTGTAATACTATTGCTACTGTTAATACCATACAGACAAGTCTGTTGTAGAGAGCCTCCAAGGAGTATGTGGAAGCTGTAGAGCATTCGTTTGCCCCTGCCTGAAAAGGCAGGTGTATGTAAGCAGTGCCCATCAATGAAAAACTGCTCTTTGAGCACAGGAAGCTCAAAAATTTCTGAGAAGTATTAGTTATTGAAATGCGGTGTCCAAAGTGCTAGGTTTTCTTGTGCCATCTCTTTAGCTAACATTTCATGCCCATGCCACATTCCAGGAAAATGATTCTCTGAGCACTTCATATGTTTGAGTTCTTTTGATTCTATTTGGAGAAAATTAATAGCCAAAGATACTTACTATGTAGAACATAAGGGCTGTGTTAAGACCCACTTGATAAGAGAAAGGCTGCTTGGCTTTTTTTTCCAAAGAAATCAGAAGGGAACATTAATGGTTCTTCCTCTACTGTACTGCAGAGGTGTGGATGGATTGGATTGATTCAGCACTTAGCAAAAAATTTATTTTTGGTTCTCTACCTCAGAATCCATTCCAAAAAGGGACAGGTTGTGTTCAGTAGTATCAGCCACAAAAATACTTCATTTCTCTCTGAGATATGTACAATATTTTGTTGGCAAAATGTTTCTTTCCTTGGTGCTTGCATGTGGGGTATCTCACAGACTCTTACAAGTATGCTTGCTAATAAGTTTATTGGTATTATGCAAAGCCAACTTACACTTCCAAGACTAATCTGCCTAACTTCTGCTTTGGAGAACTGAGGGAAAAAAGCTTTTTTAGAAAGTGATTTAAACCAAACTTGCATAGTGTCTGGTGTTTTGAGAGGGAGCCTGATAAGATTAGCTTCGCTAGCCTAAAATTGGTTTATGTAAATATTTGGCAAGTTCATTCTGTTACTTCAGAAAAATTCTTTGTTGACTGAAGTTTGGTTTGTCTGGGACTGATAAATGTGGGGTTTTGTAGCTGTGCTGTGATTTTTTTCTGGGAACTCAGAACTCTCTATAGTCTAAGTTGGAATCCTTCACAATTTAATTTTTGCAGAAAGAAAGGTGACTTACAGTTCTGCTTAAAAGTACTTCCGGCAAGAATCATATTTTCCCTGCTGGATATTGAAAGCTGTTTTTCAATTTCTTGAATTGCTTCTATTCTGATGAGCTTCACCTTTGGTGCAGTTTCATGAACAGACTGACCTTAGAAAGAGCTTGGTTTTGGGGGAAGTGTGAAGATGATGATGTGGCCTTAGAGGTTTGTTGTGGTCTGAGGACAAGAGGAGCTCTGCCCATCTTGTGATTGCAAACTGCAGTGTAGATAAAATGTTTGGTGGGAGTTGATACCTTAAAAAAAATCAAACTTGTATGTTCAGTATTTTCTTTTGGTTTCTGGCATAATTTTGAGTATACTCAAAATTCATTTTAATTAAATTAATTTTGTTTTAATTTTGGTTTGTTTTACTATTTAATTTTACAACTTGCTTTAATATGCTTTTGAGTATACTCAAAATCTGGGTATAGAAAAGATTTGTTCAGTTTGCTGATGGCCTATTTTTTCTGCCCAGCAAAATACCTTATTTCAGTTCAGGTTCTTATGATGAAGTAAATCGGTAATACACACTAAATAAGAAATACATGGTTTTTTTCTGTTTCAAGACAGAAAACATAAAGTAAATGAATCAGGCCTTTAATCTGTAGCTTTGTAGGAATCTGAAGCTGATTATTCTGAATGATTGCTGCAAAGTTTTATACTATATTTGATTTGTCAACAAGAGCTCTTCTCCATTTAGTAACAAGGTTTTGCTGGGGGAAGTGTATTTATGTACTGTTTAATTGCAGGCTACCAACTATGAACTGTCACATAAGCAGAAATAAAATGCATGAATGTGAAGTTAACAGGGCTGGCTGTGTTTTCTCAGTTTTGAAACTGATTTTGAATGTGTATTAGAGCAGAGCTCTTAAGAAGATCATTAAATGGAGGAAAACAGTCTACCTAGATAGGGCATAATTTGTCTCAGTTATGTGTCTGTGTACTGCAGGAGATGTGGGCATTAATGTTATTGCTCTCTGATAAGTGGGTGTTTTCTCTAAGCAACAAATGAACTGAGTTTGAATTTTGCTGTGGTGGAGCATTTTTAAATTGTGACCAGCATGCATCTTCATCTCTTTAAGTTATCAAAAGTATTAAAATGCAGCCAGTTTCTCTGTAATTAACAAAAAACTTGAGAAATGGTGTAACTACAACTGCCTTTCAGCTGAAGAAAAGAAGATGCCAACATGGCAGTTTTTGTCCCCCCACTTGAAATCCAATTACATTGCTTTTGCTACAGTGTTTTTTTTTTTTCTTTTGAAATTTTGAGGAATGCATGCTTACTTCTTTTTCTGTGTCTTTGCTGCTGTTTAGAAAATGAAACAGTGAAATGAGCAAAGACATTGATATCCTATAATTTATTCTGGTACAATTACCATAGAGTACATTAGTATTATTTAGATCCTTAATGAAAATGTGTTGACTACAGTATGAATTTTGTGTGTGTGGCAAAAATTAGACCTTTCATCAAATACATTTAGGACTGTAACATTTGAAATTGGCTTTGGGGAAATTGGCTTTGGGAATTTAAGTGTGATTGAAAAGTGTTATTTATCATGTCCTGTCTTCAGGTTCCATCACTTTGATCAATTGCTTTATTTTCTTAGAAAAGCCATAAGAAATATGAAGTGAGGATGTAAATGCAAAAAATAACATTCTCAAGACAGTGCCCATTTTGATGGGTTCCTGATGTCCACTTCTGGGACCAGTGCCTATCCAGTTTGTTACTCTGAATTTCCCCTTGATATTTATGTTGCTTTGATAATTGTGCTGTGAACCCTGCGAAGCTTAGAATAGAGAATAAGCATCATGCAGAGTAGCAGAGTGGTCTCTTCATGGTTTTATCATCTCTAAGACATTTATTGCCCTTACTGAGCCACGAGCATTGTAATTTGTGTTTGTACTGTTAGCCACTAGTTCCCAAAGCTGCTGTCTCTTTGTGGATCTGTGCAGCCTTACAAGGGCTTGGGAACTTCTCTGAAGCCTTACGTGGTGTAGTTAGTTGGCCATGTAAGCAAACTCTAGAACCTGCATTGAAGGTTTGGAAAGAGCTAAATTCCATTTCTGTGAACATCAACTTATGATGTTGTAACATAGTTTTCATGGGATGTTTTCTGATGAGGTTACATAGGTCCATAGATCTTTCCTACAATACTGTTTTAGCTTCAGAGTGTAGTATTATCTATAGAAAAAGTCTAAAAAGCTTTAAAATAATTGACAACTTTGAAGATCTTCAGTTTAAGGAGAGAAACAAGATGATAAAGAGAACTTTAATGACTTTTTAAACTTTCACAAAACCAGCTGAGTTTCTTTAACAATTACTGAGAATTGATAGAAATTCAGATCAAGTTTGAGTGATTTCTGAATTGAAAAGTAGCACAGATACCTTGCAGTAAAATCTCTGTGTATGAGAAAACTTAAGATTGGCATCATGGAAGCACTTAAAAAGTAGGCAAAATAATTTTCAAAGTATTGTTTGAAGGAAGTGAGAGAGACATTCTTGGGAGCCAGAAAAGACAGCAGTGGGTAGGATGAGCTAAGCCTTTGGAACTGCAACCCAAATATTAATGCCTGGTTTTTAATCTATTTTTGTTTTATAGGGATGCGGTAAAAAAATGTATGCTTTTTTGAGGGGAACGAAGCAATTGCAAGTGCTGAGATTTCTAGGAATCTCTATTGGAGTAACTCAGATCCTGGCTATGATCCTCACTATTACTTTGCTGTGGGCTCTGTACTATGACAGAAGGGATCCCAGAGCAGATCAGATCATGGCACTGAAGAGTGATACCTCGCAGGAGCTGTCATGTCATTCCATGGAGCTACTGAAACCAAGCCTGACCAGGATCTTTGAACATACATCCACGGCAAACAGCTTTAATACACACTTTGAAATGGAAGAGCTATAAGTGATGCAATCAATCTGCGAAGTCACAGAGGAATTTTTGTTTTGTTGTTATTTTTGTTCTGTTCCATCAAATATACCAAATATATCAGTCTTCTTACGTGTCAGAAACCAGCTAATGAATGAAGTGAAGGAGACCAGCAAAGAAAGTTGAGCCTGTTGTCAGCCTCTTAGCCGTGTCCTCATCTGTGAAAAAGAGCTGATTTCGTATGTTTGTTTCTTAAAAGGCACTCAGTCAGTTGGGCACAGTAATACTCATTGTCACAAGCTGTGTGAAGAAGTGTAAAACACTGACTCAATCACAGGTAGACTGAACTTAGAAGGAAGCATCATGAGAAGGGAAGAGAAATGCTCATCCTCTGAAGAAACAACTGTGCTTTGAGCAAACAAAATGTGACTTCAGCTGAAATTGACTTTTAATAAGCCATTTGGAAAATGTCTTAATCAGGGATCTATGTATGTATAATTGTGTGTTTTCATGTGTGCATGGAAAGCAGAGCTACAATTCAAGTTAGTACTTGGATTTAAAAATTTGCAAGATTTGTAAAAAGGGCGAGATTTTCTTTTTTCTAACAAAACTTTTATCTTAGCTTTTGTTCTTAAAGATGTTCTAAAACTTCTATTTTTATCTAACATAATGATTTTTTAATTTTAAATATATTAAACAGGGATTGAAAACAAAACTATAGCTATGGACAATAGACTTTAGTTTTATGGAGAATTCTTCTTTCAAATAGTTTGTTCTGTGGACTAACTGAAAAGGAAGAAAACCTTAAACATTGTTTCCAAAATGGGAATCAATATGGGAGTAGCACATTTTTATAAATAAATCTTTTCTCCTGTCTGTGATTCCCCTGAAGCTAGAAACAAAAGACTGCAAGAAAAAGGCTTAGAGTTCTGGATGCTATTGCAATAATTGTAAAAGTACATGAGGAAAAATTTTACTTTGGTGACTGCTTTATTAAGAGCTCTCTGGTGGCTTAAAATGCCAGCCTGAGACAGATTAAAATGTATTTATTGAGGTGGGAAAAGTGCATTTTACTGTATTTTTATGAACAACATCTATGTCATAGGATTATTTTTACAATTGGCCACACTCTTGAAATATATATTTGCTCCACTGAGTATAGTAGTTTGTGGCAAATGGGCTTTTCACATAATATTACATTTAAAAAGTTCTTTCATTTGTATTAGAATTTGTAAAAGAAAAAAGAAAGCAAGGTGTGATTTGGTAGACAATAAAATTACTTTTGTCTTAAATTCCATAATGGCTTTTTTATTTTTAGTCCTAGAGTGGGAGTACTTTGGATGGGCGTTGAGAGGGCCCTCCTGCTAATGTGAGTTAATTTGACTTGTCTTTACCCATTCCACTTACTCTGTTGTGGAGAAAGTGCGATGTTAGTGAAATTTTCTTTTTTTTTGTATTGCTTCCGAGAAAACTTCTTAAGGGCTTGTGAAATTAAGCTTTTCAGTTGTGTGGGCTGTTTGCTTTTTAGCATTCTGGGTCTGGTGTAACTATTTCAAGGGTACTTCTCACTGGGGCTATAATCTCCGTGCTAGCTCTGATTTTCTGCACAGGTGATACTGTGTGGCACACCCCGTCCTGAGCCCATTTGTGGGTGGGGTCTCTGAGCTTCTCGGCTCAGCGGCTCAGATATCTTTCTTTGGCGCAGGCAGAGGGCAGGGATTAAGAAAGGTAGAGCTGTTGTCTTAAATCCAAAGAGTTTATTCCCTGAATCACTGCAACAGACAGACCCCAAACACTGGGCACAACAGGTTATATATTGGAGGGATTTGGGCAAGCAACAACTTCCGGCCAATCGCGGGGAAGCGCAAAAGGTAAACAAGGGTTTTGAGGACTAACAGGGAACCAGTGAAAGGAAAACAACTTACACAGACACATTAAAATTGGTTTGGGGAAAGATTGGCTTAGAATCTTCAAGAAGAAGGGTTGGGGTTTGCATAACTGGCAGCTCTGGGGGAGTAAGCAGCTTTTGGGACAAAACTTAGGGTGAAGACCGAACAAGGGTACAGAACTGTTTAGAAATTTGAACAGACTGCAACTTGAACAAACTGCAACAGGTACTATTGCAAGCAAAATTACCTTTCTGCTCTTGTACTTTTATAGATGCTAATACTTATTTTGGGAGGTATAAAGAAGATAAAAGGAGCAACCATCCCAAAATTTTGTTTGGAGTATCTTTGTCAGGAATACTTTCTTATGTTCTGCTTGGGAAGCCTCGGCCCAGTGCTGCTGCACAGGTACAGCTGAGTTCCACCCCTCCCACTGCTCAGCCTGGGCAGTGTTCCTGTAGCTGAGGGTGAGGTTCCTCTGTAGGCAAGGAGCAGGTGTCTGACAGAGTCTGGGTGTAAAGCAATTCCAGACTTTAGAGTGCTAGAGAGACCAGTGGTGCTACTAAGTGCATTGAATCATCATTTGCCCTGTCTAAAAACAAAAAAAAAGTGCGTACAAACCACAAATTGTGGAATTCTGGATTATGGATTACATGTACACAGCTACATTTGGCAGTGAATTACTGCTGAATGTAGGGAATTTCACTTAAGTTATGTAAAAAAAGTAATGAAAAGAAATATAAAATTCCCTTTTTCCAGGAAACCTTAGCCCTTAGAGTTTTACCCAAGGAATGTCTGTGGAAGCTCCCTTAGTCATGCTTCAAATATTCCTAGACCTTCCATACAAGGACTGTTCAGACTCATGAGGGTTGTCTGTGTATCTTCTTGTTCCCAGGTTATAGCTTATCAAGGAACAAATATGGCTAGACAAGCTAGGGGCATGTGTTGGGATTTAGAGATACTTAGAGCCCAGATCATTTGGTGTTAGGCTGTCTGGTTGATGAGTTAAGCACTGCCTTCAGGTGTAGTCAGTTTTCTTTAACAGCAGAGGGATAGCTTTGGGGAGGCCTCCTTTGACACAGAACCAACCTCCCAAAGCAGTGTTTATGGACCTCCACAACAATGAACATTTGCAGTCAGGAAAACCTCACTTGGGCTTGGCTACCCAAATCCTGAGCCAGTCTACATTCTGAGAAAGAATCTTTATATTTTGAGTATTTAACAACATTTGCAGAAATAGATCTCGTCTGTAAATTGGAACACTTAAGAAATTTTTTTTCTTTGACAGCTCAGGCAATGAGGTGCCTGTTTTTCTAGGGCTTCTTCAAAGGGCCTTAAATTAATTGACTAGGCTCTGGTGACCCTGCTCTTTTCCTGTAGGTCTTTAGAATCTATATAGGAGAGAGGCTGCTTGGCAAGACAAGAACATTTAGAGATACTTGAGGAAGTGAAAACTACTGCCTCCTATTTTCTTTTTTCCTCAGTTTTACTGGAGGACTTGGAGAAGGATGGTGTGGGTTTTGTTCTCTGCAGCATGAAGTGTAATGAAGTAAATCTTCCTTCTTGTAGCAAACTACAGAGATGCTCCTTAACATTTTTCACAGAGCACTCAAGGATGCAAATGTAT
Source organism: Acrocephalus scirpaceus scirpaceus (assembly GCA_910950805.1). Classification (NCBI taxonomy): domain Eukaryota; kingdom Metazoa; phylum Chordata; class Aves; order Passeriformes; family Sylviidae; genus Acrocephalus; species Acrocephalus scirpaceus. Next base: position 22,954,659 of record OU383777.1, read on the forward strand.
GAGAAAAAGGGGCCACTTCTTGCCAGCACCAAGTTTTGTGTTCAGCCCAGTGATTATACTGAGTCCATGGGACCGTGCCTGTTGCTGTGGGGCTGAGGATACTTTTAGGAGGGAAAAATAACTATTTCTGGTCCTTGGATAAGATATTGATTCATCTACCAACAGGCTGTATGACAAGATTTTTGAAAGGAAAGAGCTGTATTTTCTTTTCTATAGCTTTTCATTTTGTAAAAGCATATATAAACATAAGGGACTATTTAAAGAATGAATAGTAAAAAGAGAGGCTGCTGGTCACAGCAACTATATAGTTAAATATAGTGGAGGAAGGGATTTATAAATACTTTTAAAGTTTCTATTGCAAAAGCATTGTATTTGGTCTCAGAGCATGGTGCTAATAATGCTAATGTTGCAAGCTCAATCCCCATATGGGCCATTCACTTAAGAGTTGGACTTGATCCTGGTGTGTCCCTTCTAACTCAGAATAGTCTGTGATTCTGTAAGCTATGCAGAAAAACACAGCTTATTAAAGTCTTACGACATTGAAATACTAAGGGTTTGCATGGCATGGTAGTGGGGAGGCTACAGGGTGATTTCTGTGAGAAGTTGAGAAGCTTCTCCTGTGTCTGGCAGAGCCAGAGCCAACCAGCTCCAGCATGGACCCACTGCTGGCCAAGACTGAGTCCTTTGGTGACAGTGGTAACCCCTCTGGGATAGCTATTTAAGAAGCAGAAAAAGTGGTTGCAGCAACAGCAAGTGCAGCTGGAGAGAGGAGTGAGAGGAGCAGCTCTGCAGGCACCAAGCTCAGTGAAAAAGGAAGGGCAGGAGGTGCTCCAGGCACCAGAGTGGAGATTCCCCTGCAGCCCGTGGTGCAGCCCATGGTGCAACAGGCTGTGTCCCTGCAGCCTGTGGAAGTCCATGGTGGAGCAGAGTTCCACCTGCAGCCTGTCGGGAGAGCTGATCCCCACACAGGATGCCTGAAGAAACCTGTGACCCTGTGCACAGCCCTCACTGGAGCAGGCTCCTGGCAGGACCTGTGGAGAGAGGAGCCCAAGCTGGAGCAGGTCTGCCAGCTGCAGCTGGTGTGCTGTGACCTTTTGGGAGACCCACGCTGGAGCAGTTCATGAAGAACTGCAGTCCATGGGAAGGACTCTCCTTGGAGAAGTTTCTGGAGAACTGTCTCCCATGGAAGGGACCCCATACTGGAGCAGGTAGAGTGTGAGGAGCTCTTCCTGGGAGGAGGAAGGAGCAACAGAAAAAACATGGTGAACTGACCACAGACCCCATTTCTTGCCTCCCTGCACCTCTGAGGAGGAGGAGGTAGAGAATTCAGGAATAAAGTTGAACTTGGGAAGAAGGGAAGGATGGGGGGAAAAGTGTTTTATTTTTTATTACCCGATTTGGATTTGATTGGTAATTAGTTGCACCAAGTAAAGTCTGTTTTTCCTATGACAGCAGTCAGTGAGTGATTTCTCCATGCCTTTATCCCAACCCAAGATATATCATTTTGTTATATTTTCCCTGCCCAGCTGAGAAGGGAACTGATAGAGTTGCTTTGGTGGACATCTGGCATCCTGCCAGTGTTGTCAGCCCACCACAAGCATTGCATTTAATTAATGCAAAATGTGATTGTTTAAATGAGATTGTATCTAAAATTTTCCAACTTGTGTATGATTGACTACTTCCTGTTAAAAAAAATGTGATATCCTAAACTTCTGAGAATTTTTATACATCTACTTCCTTTTTATTCAGCACTCCCCCACTTCAGCTGTTCCTTGTGCATAGATACTGTAAACATGTAGACATGTAGATGATATAGGCAGGTAAGAAACTAAGCTGTCTGGATAATTCCATATATCTTCTGGACATTGCCAATTTATATATAGTGTTCACTCCTGACACTCTTTTAGCCACATATATATCCTATCAGCTGATGGCTCCTCTAGAAAAGGTGATAGTCTTAAAATATTCCCATAGTCAGTTGTAAAATAAAGCCCTGGTGGGCCTTAGATGCAGCAAAGAGAGCTTATGACCTCCTAAGCACCCTCCCTGCCCAAAGTTTAATGATCCTGTGGTTTCAGTAATTTCTCCTCCTCCAGATCAGCTGCCTCTCTGAAGGCCTCCCCTTCTCTCTGCAGCAGCCTAGGCTGCATCATATTCTCTGCTGTGAAAGCCTTCTCTTGGTAGTCAGTGTGCTTCCACCAAGAATACACCCACGACTTCAAAATGTAAAAGTACATTTTCAGTTGGTCTTCTGTAGCTATTTTATGAGAGGACAGTTCTCAAAAATGCTCTGGGATGGTTCACAGACAGATGTTGCTTTTATCTTTCCCTGCCACCCAGAGCAGAGAGCTCCTCGCAGAGGCAACCATCACGTGCCAGTGCTGATCAGCATCATCTGCATCTACTTGCCCTTTATTAGTAATCCATGGTGTGTTGTTGCCCACTCCTATGCAACAAAAAGAGTTTGATCTTCTCTGTGCACTAATATTTTATCAAGAAAATTTGATACCATGTATGAGGAGACTGTAGGTTGAGAAGTTCACCAGAACAGTTTGCTTTTTGGATGTACATAAGGGACATTTTTTAAAGTACAGATAAAGAGGTAGAGTTCATACTGCTGGAAATAATGCTCCAATTTTCTCTGCTGCTGCAGGCTGGGCAGGGAAAGATGATGGCTAGTCCCTCAGGAGAAGGGCAACTCTGTGTGGTGGAGTTGTGGCATCCTGGTCTTGATGACTCCTAGTATGGTTTACATACATCTTGCCTGGAATTACTGTCTAGGACATTTGCTGGTTTCAGATTAAGTGTTCCTTCCAAATTATTAGAGGGGAAAAAAACCTTTCATGAATAAGTTATTGCAAGACCAGGTTGACCCATTCAAGCATGCAGATGTTTTATTTAAATATTCCTCAAATGTCTATTTATTCAGCATAACGTGTATTATGCTGCCTTCTGAAATACGATATATGACTGTCAAACAAAACTGTCAAAACAACAACCTTGGTTTCTTTGTATGATACACAGAAATAATTACATTTCATGTACAGTACAGATGCATTTTACACAGTCATCAACAGTCATTCACTACCAAAACAGCATTTAAATCACCTAAAACACCAAAAAAATGTGTATTTCCCAAATTCAGAATAAATTAATGGTTTTGCACGTGACATAAGGAAATAGGAGACAGGACTGGAATTCTGAAAAATCTTACTAAATAATCTCTTAAGCTGCATTTTAAAAACGAAAATGTAAGTTGCTTCAGGGGTATAACTGTTATGCAAGTGTATTGCTGTAGTGCGTTCTTTCTAGTGCCTATGAACAGGAGAATAAAGAGCTTTTAAAAGACACATGACCTGATGGAGTCAGTAGGTTTCCTGGGTTGTGTGTAGTCTGTACCAAAGTAGGTTTAGTAACTGCCCCTTTGCATTATTTAGCTGATATAACTAATCATGAAGTACCATGTGACAGAAAGAAGTTGTAGCAGTGTGCTGACATCAAGGCAGTTTTTATATCAATAACTGTTTGGCAAAAGGTGGGGACCAAGTAACAGTAATCATGCGTAGAAATAGGATGCAAGTAAAAACTGATGCATTCTGCCTCTCCTTTAAATCCATTAAAGTTTATATAACCTACCAGCTTCAGCAGATCTGCTGCAGGGTGGAAGATACAGCAGTGCTGGGTAATGGACTTGGGCAGGGCTGCTCAGAAGGAGCTCCTTTCCACTGGCTCAGAGCACAGGGTGTGCTTCTGCTCTCTGATGTTTGAAAGAAATGGAGAAGCTCAGTTTACAATGAGTAAATCCTTCTGATTTGAAAAAAAATTGGGAAGTTAATTGCAAATTAACCAAGAATGCATTAACTTCAGACTAAGTAAATGATAAGATAAAAGAGTAATGAATGGCATTATCTACTCTTTTTACTTGCAGTTTAATTCTAATATGTGATGCTGTATTTTGGTGTATATACTGTAGCATGATAGTCTATCATCTACTCTTCACTGTTGACAGGTAGAGAGAAAGACCAGTATTTGTGTGCAAGAAAAAGTGTATCATCAGCAAGTTTCAGTTTTTAGTGGGTATTTTAATGTTAATTTTCAGGTCAGTAGAATGCTAGCAAATACTATACTGAAACATACACTACTCAAACTATTAAATAACTGTGTTAATCATTTATTGTAATGGCATCTAATGCACTGAGCGTTTTGATTTATATGCATATTTTATTTTGCAGACATGCAATTATTTCTGATCCAGTGTTTTTGATGTATATATGTATGTATTGATATGCACATATTCTGTGTATATTTGATGTATATGATGTATGGTATGTCATGAATATAAGAAGCATTATGATACATTTAATGTATTCTCATGAAGAAAAACTACACTTTTTTTATTGAAAAGGTTTCTGATTGTATCCATGTATTTTATAAATGAAGCCAAGAAGCCTTAACTTGTAAAGCCTTCATATTAGCTTTTAGGCCTGCCCATGTAGGCAAATTCCAATTGAAATTAATTATATTTTTATAGCTCTGGTACTCAATCCATTATTCTGTCATTGTTTGTAGGTAATTGAATATTTTTCACACAATATAAATTCTCAAACAAGTTTTAAGATGCAAGTTTACAGATAATTACAAAAAGAATTTAGCCATCATTATTACTGAATGTCTTTCAGCGTCTTCCAGTGTAGCTAATACTCTGGATGCTGCAGAATGTAAGAAAGGAACATTTGGAGACAAGTGTTAGCTGATCCCCAAAATACCTTTGTGGTAATTTAAATTCAAATAGGATTGCTCCTGTAGCAGTAAACTGTGACAAGAAGTTTGTTCTGAAAATACAGAAGTAGACAAGTTGTCTATGGAAGAATCGACTGTTGATTCATCAGTATCCTTGAAATCCCAAATGATACAGTTATGTTGGAGTGGGCAACAAAGTGTCAGAGAAATAGAAAACAGTGAACAAAAGGAGCAATGATGGAATAGCAATTTGTGGTGCACAGTTTGGCTGTAAGATTATTTAAATGTTTGCCATTAGAAGTGTGTAGTGTAGATGAATTTGTGTAAAATACCTTAAAAAAAAATCCTGATTCCTGATACAACAGGTGTACAATGACTTATTGCAGTTGTAACAGTACCTAGGAAGCAAGATAAAACAATAGTAAATATTGTACTAACTGAACACCTTTAGTTCACTAATGAGTGTTTGAGTAAGAAATACTGCATTTTTCAAAGGGAAGTTATTTGTACTACTACCATGGAACATTAACAATCAGCTTGTTGTAAGTGCACAGAAATGCCCCTTTCTACAGTATTATTTTATCATGCCTAATCTGAAAAACAACAAAAGTAAACTGAGATCACAGCTTCAAATAATTTCAGCATGCATTATGGTTGTAGTTCTTTCAGTCAGTACAAACATATTTCATATGAGCATTTTTTCATTCATTTTTTGACAGTTCTTCAACAAGTTTGTGGTTTATTAACAGGGAAAAAAAAGACGTTATCAAAATGTTTCTTGTTGTTTTGCATTCAGCAGGAACACAGGTTTCTATTTTTTCATTTGTGTTTTTTTCTAAAAAGAGCTTTCATGATAAGAAGAAGCATCAATGGGGACATTTCATTGTGCTCATATAGTAAAGTCAGGATGGTCACAGAAGATCCCACCACGCGTCAGTTCGGACAGGGGGTAAGGAACTCCTTTTGGTTCACACCCTACGACATCAAAACCCACAAAGTTTGTTTCTCCTGAACCTCTTGCTCTGCAGCCACTGGCACACTCGTCAAGGGGCGTTGTCTTTGTCAGCTCTCTCATTCCTCATGACTCGTTTTTCACTGCTCGAGCTCAGCTTGCAAGTGGTCTTTATGCTAATTTATAAATAATTCCTTGTTTTATAATGCAGATACTCTGACAATGTTTCCTCCCGAATACTCAGGAGAGTCTGGCCTATCGTCTCCTTCAGGTGTGGTGACTGGAGGTGTTGGGATGCTGATTATTGCTGTAGTGACATAAGGCTGCTCACAGTTTAATTTAACGCACTCTTCCACTTTGGCATTTAAGCTGGAACGGCTGGAGGAAGAAACAAAAATCCATGAAGAATGAAAGTCCACGTTACCACAAACCTTTTGAGCCTGATTCCATTCCCTCAGCCAGCCATCTCCATCCTGCCCCACTGGAGAGCTCTAAGTACAGAGCAGCACCACCCCACTGCCCTGTACCCCAGCAGCAGGTGGTCCATGGCTGTGCTCATGTCCATGTCCCTTTCTCCCTTCCTTCCCACCATTTCAGCATTTCTCAGCCAATCACCTACGTTTCTGAACAGGGGAAGCATTGCAAAATTAGCACAGCCAAGTTGCTTACTATGCAGGAAAGTGGAAACCTAGGGCCAGTCCAAGTCTCCTGCATATTCCTCAATGCCATGTTTATTTAAGAACATTTGGATAATAGGAATAGTTACTGCACTGAAAAGGCTGTCAGACATTGGAACAGGCTGCCAACGGAAGTGGTTTAATCACTACGCTTGGAAATGTTCAAAAGGAATGTAGATGTGGCTCTTGGAAATATCGTTTAGCGGTGAACATGGTGGTACCAGGTTAATATTTGGCCTCAGTGATCTTGGAGGTCTTTTCCAACCCTAGTGGTTCTGTGTATATTCTGTTTCCTCAACACTAAGGCACTCTATTACATGCACTAATTAACTTTCCTTAATATGTTCATGGGGTTGCTGCAGTACCTCCCCATTGTAAAAGACTTGGAAAACTCAGACTATTTCAAGGTGAAGCAGGCATTCTGTGCTTGTGTTTTTGTTCTCTAGCACAAAGCTGATGCTTTTTGTTTTTATATACATGGCGTCTGGAAGTATGGTGCAGGCAAGTCCTCTAGCAGAAAAAGAATAGATCCAGGCAGAGTATTTCCTGAAAAACTAATTGGAGCTTTGTGCAGGAGGCCAGGAGGCTTAATTGCAAAACAGCTGAAAAACTTCAGTAGTTCCAAGAGTTCCAAGCTATTGGATTGTTCATGGAAATGAAATCCAAATGTAGTAACTATACAAAGGAAGCTACTCAAAATGTAGCTTAACAAGATAATCTCTATAGCAACTTGTACTGAAAATACTTCTTTATTAAAGGATGACATATGTGAGATCAATAGAAAACATTTCTGCATCTCCTGAGACCGTTGCTGTGTTTTCAGAGGTGATATTTGGATAAACGTGAAAGCCAAATACTTTACTTTTGAGTGTATAGGGACATTCAGTAAATTACAGACTCCTAAACTGCACTTTCCTCACTTTTGTAATAACTCCTCAAACTAGGAAATACATTTTTCTTATCCATTTCATATTTTTTTATTTAGAAGAGTCTTCCTTATGGCTACTACACTTAGGACTTAGGGAGTCAGTTTTATTTCTCTGCTCTGCAGAAATGCAAGGAAGTCTCATTTCCTATGCCTCTGAACCAAGAAGGGCCAGACAGAGTGCTTGCTCATCTCATATATCTGAATTGGACATATTTCTATGTGAAATTTTTCTTCTTATTCACTTGTCCATGGCATACAATATTTGGTGCTCTATTTTATTTGGGGTGACTGGATGCTGTTTGCTGCAAATAGGACACAGTAGTTTCTCAGAAGGATCTGAGAGGGCAGAAATGGATATATAGAGAGACTATTCTATTATTTTGGATTAAGTTTTAAGCAAAGGAGGCACAGAATATTTCAGTACCAGTACCCATTTTTAGACAAGTATTGGACTCTCATCTTTAGCCTCACTGCCTGCCTGTGGAGGCCACACCACCTTTGTATCTCTTGTCTAACAAAGCCAGGAGCCTCAGCTCTCAGTGTGTTGATGCACGAGGTACCTGTTAGACAGAGGCGTCCTCTCCACACATCTGATCTGGATGGTGCTGAGCTCCTGCACGCTGCCGGGGCGGCTGCCGGTGATGGTGGCGTTCGGGATGCGGTACGTCTTTTTGTGTCGCCGCGAGCAGCAAGTGCTGGTCACGCCTTGTTGGGATGACAGAGAGGGGCTGTGGCTCGGGGGTCTGTTCACTGTAGAAACCTCCATACAGCTCTCTTCGTAGACTTGCTCATCCACAAACTCGTGGTTCTAGCCCAGAGGAATCCAACAAAGGGACAAAGCGCACACAGAAAGATAATTGAACTGAACCTATTAATCGTGATTGTTTAACAGCTTAAATTGACACAACTGAATAAACTGGGAAAGTTAGCTTATTCTTGATTATAGTGTTTAGCCCATATTAGTCTGGGCTGAATACCAATACAAATGTAAACACTGGAACAAAATTAACAACAAAATGCTAATCCAAATTATTTTGCAAAATAGCATGTGGTTGTAATGTAGTTTGCATTATAAATATCTGTATAATCTTTGAAGTGCCACAAAATAGAGGATTATGTTTATTAATAAAATGCAAGTGGTTCTTATGTAAACACTCTAAATGTCAGTTGAAAATAAATGAGATTTATTATCATGAACTGTAATATAATAAAATTCATAAATATTTTCCAGATAAGTTTATAAGACTTCTTTTTGAATTACGTGTTAGAAAACATGATCTTGAAACACTTTTTGAGGTATGCCTCTATCTAAAAGAAAAATATTTAAACAAATAGAAATTTTGGTTAGAGGAGATGAGATAGTTATTTAAAAGCATCCAAAAAGTTCCTAATTACTGTAGATGGATGTATCAAAATGCAGTTTAGAGGACTGAGCGTTTTAGTTAGATGAAGTCCTCTTTATACATGCAGTCTTTACTTAATCCCAGCAAAGACAGTAGCTTTATAGGGTGGTCACAAAGATGTATCCAGATTTACTCAAATAGCCAGTTTACATTAATTTGTCAAGTGATTAGGGAGTATTTCACACCCAGACACAATTTCCACATTTTCTATGTGTGCAAAATAGTGTGAAATAGAGGTGCTGCTTATGGTGGCAAGGGAGAGGAGGAGATGCAGGGGAGTGGGAGAAGTTTTTATACTCATTTAAAACTAAGCAGAGATTGAGATATGTTTGCACACAGTTTGAGAAAGCCCTCTTTTTCAAGAAAACTCTTTCCATTTACTGCTGGAATTAATACTGCTGTGCATCCCAAAAATGTTTTAGGGGAATTGTTTAAGGAGCATTTTCTGAATTGCTTTACACTAGTCTCAGGTCAAATTTGTCAGCCTGTTGCATTTTTGTGTATTAGAATGAGGTAAATTATTTTTCTCCTAAAAAACTTTGCTCTAATTGGAAAGGCCCTGATGTTTTTCAGAATTGCCATGTGGGGCCAATATAAAATATGTGAACAAAGTAAAGAGAGTAACTCTCAACTTCCAAGTGTTTGCGACTTGGAAATGAAAATACCTTTGTAGGCATAATGTTTTTGTTTCCTGTTCTTCTGTTCTTCTTCACTCAGACATAATTTTGTGTGAATTAAGAGGTGTTGAAGAATGCAAATTTCAAGTGATAAGAAAAAAAAGAACTTGCTTGACAAATGACTTTTATAAGGCATATGTCAGTCACAATCAAGATTTTGAAAATGATCACACAGTAGGCATAAAATTCAGAGAGAAAAATAACCTAATTGCTGTCATGAGATTATGTTCAGGGGCTGGCAGTCTGTTTGCTTAGAGCGCCGCTATTTTTCTGATTAAAAATGATTTTGTGCATCCTAAAACTTTCACGGAGCAATGATTAAAGAGTTTTGTTGACTGAACTTTTAATATAGAGTGGAAACATTTTGAAATGCTATAATGGCACAAGTTAATTGATTTAATTATACTTATTAATTAACTGTTCCTTAATTAGCTAAAAGTAATTTATAAAAGTATAGTTTTTAGTGCAATTAGTTTCATTATTAACATAATCTTCACAGAATTCCTTAACTTTGCCCACTCTGCATTTTTGAGGGTGGGTGAGATTTTTCAGTGACAGAAAAGAGAAAATATGCCTTTTCTCAGTATCATGATGCTTATACCACAAAGGATGGTGAGAGTCTTAAGAAGACACGCCACCCTTCCTGTTCTACAGTGAACCAGAAGCTTGCCAGATTCCAGATGCTGGGGCCTAAAATGTCAAGTTCCCAGTAAAATTTTAGGAATGCATCGTCTCCAGAATACAACTTGGAACTGCTGCATTTTTTTTTGTGGTAATATATCATAGGAACTCACAGCCAGTAGCAGGACCCAACAGAAGGAAAAAAGAATGTAGATTCAAGAAACAAGATAATACTTGCTTTCTAGACTTCATTTTTTAAAGAAAAAAATTAAAAACAAAAATTAGAAATTTTACAGATTCCACCATTATGATTCGAGGAAAGATGAAACTTCAGGAGGTGAATTCATCTCCTACCAAAGGAATAGAAATTTTTTTCCACGATTTCTATGACAATTTGACAAGACCTATGGTTATTACTCAGGTATTTAAATATGTTTGCAATATTCAACAGTGAAAAAATTTTAAAGGCAAATTGCTATTATCAGGTTCTGGTACAAAATGTCTCAAAAATGTTTCAAAAGGACTTGGCAAGGATCTTAGCAAAACAAACCACAGTATGCTCTGAATAGGAAGTGAGACGTTCTGTCCTCCAGCACATTTTATAAAATTAATACTTCTAAAGTTAGAATGGAGGAGACATAAGCACAACAAGCATATGGGTGACGTATTGCTAAGTGACATAAAAACTGGGCCCTTTTATTTCACAGAAATGCTGTCAAAAGGAGAACATTAAATGCCACACATACATATATCAGGTTTTAATTTATCAAAATTTAGCAATGTTTGTTGTGGGAAAAATTTTACATATTTTTTGTTTATTTGTTTTGGGGGAGTCTTTGGGGTTTTTTTTTTTTTTGAGAAAAGGCAGAAAGACTTTCATAGTGATCTCCATCAAATATAGCAGAAGCTATATCTCTCTGTTATTTATATGCATTGGGTATAATGCCTTAAAATAAGATAAAATGGCTTTTCTTCCCAGTTAACTGCTTCAATATAAAGGCTCATTAATTAGAAGAGATAACTGAAAACATTCAAAACTAGGCTGGTGTTGCAATTCACAGGAAAACACAGTTCTCTTTTCTTACCGTAGTTTTTTCCAGGCAGTGAAGCAGGTGGTGATGCTGTGTTTCAAAGGAAGAGCCAGATTTGCCAACAAAGGCTTGTTCTTCTTCATTGGAGGACTGTTGATACATAGAGCTCTGTATTATTCTCAGTTTTGAACAAGAGGGTTCTTATCCAAATATTTGATCAGAACTAATCTGGATTGTACACGGTAGCATAACTGCAATGCTTTGTCTTCAAAGTATAACAAAAATTATTTTGCACCTTAATTTTCTTTTGCCTTTTTTAAATCAAATTATTTTCTTTCCTTCCCTTGCACTTCCTTTTAAATGTTTTTATCTTAGGTATTTTATGCATGGATAGAATAGTACAATTTACAAGTGCAATCAACACATAAGCTTTTAATGTTGGATCAACACACACTTAAAATTTTAATTAGTTTAAGTTACAGTAAAATATTTGTTTTTCCTGAGAATGTGCCTCCTTTGAAGAAAACTAAAAATAGTTGTTCTCCCAGGATCATTTCATAGCACTAAAGAATTTGTGGTATCACTACTTACACAAAAATTCATGTCAGTGATCCCAATCTACTGGGTTTAGAAAGCGTATAGCAAATGTTACTGACATAGAATGAAGAATTAAGTAGAAAGCATCCACTGTTTATTAATTGCTCTCGTAATTATTAACTAGAAAGCAAAAAACTAAATAGGGGAGGAAGTGGGATAATAGAAAAGAATACAATTAAACCTGGGATATTTAAAATCTTCATTATAAGCTATTTGGTGTCTTTTTAATTCAAATATTTGAGTTCTTTCAAGCAGAGAAGGAAACAAGGGCTCTGACTGCTCATCTTTTGTGCTAGGGAGGACAGATGGACAGACAGCCACTTCCTCCACTTCTGGCTATATGTTAAAGTATCCGGCTGTTTAACACATATTGAACAGAAAGGGCATAGAGGAATAAAAGCCTTCCTGTATCCCTCAGGGAAAAGCCTAAATGCCAGAAAATGGCAGGGATTAAAACCCACTCTGTCTGCAGTCTTTCTCAGCTGGATACAGCTTTGAGCAGCCAAGGGGCTGTCTCCCAGCAGCGTGGGTCACTGGATCCCAGTCCCAGCTGCTGGTCCTGGCTTCCTTGGCAGGGGTGAGCGGGGAATTAGCTTCAGATAACGTTAGATTACAATGCATTTGAGGTAATCACCGAGATTCTCCTTAAACCCAAACAGGTTTGCTTTGAGGGAGCACTTCACAACACCATTCTGTGCAAACAGTATTCAAGAGCAGCCTTTTACTTTACTGATGATGAAACCTGGTTTTGTCACCCATGTTCTACCTGTTTAAAGCCAAGTGAGACAAATCCAACCCACCTCCTAAGAGGCAAATGCTCTGTACTTTCCTTAATGAGTTCTTCTACAGGATCTAACTCCAAAAATGTGGGTTACATTGCATCCAGCATTTCTATCTGGACATTTCCCTCATCTCTTAATACCCCACCATCGCTTCCTTTAACAGTAGTAATTGTCCAGTTTATCCTTCCTTAATCTACCTCTAAAGATAACATTGCCCAAAGCCCCAGGGTGACTTGCCCTGGTGATAAGTAGAATACACTACTGCTGGGCTGTCATTACGTGGTTACTCCAGAGGTGGAGAAAACACAAACATTACCTGCTGCAGCTGGTTACTCAGCAAGCCATTTCGTTTGCTCTGCATGTAGGCATTAGCACTCCCACTCTTTGCTGCACGGATTCGAGCGAGCCTGGCTTTCTGTGTAAATAGGCAAAATGAAGAGTGTCATTTGTAGTCATAGCCATTATCCTGTTTATCTAAAACTTCTAATTGGAATCAGCTGCTTATGAATACCAATCTCTCAGTGACTGAGACTGCACTGCATCCATCCTCCAGGTGGAGCAAATCACAAGTGTCTTCCCATTTAAAATGCATAGAATAGAAGTTTTTATTTGTTTGATGGATCAGCTACTAAGAACAATGACTTTGGAGAAGGGATTGGACAGATCAGTACCTCATCACTGCAACTGCCACTCTTTATGTCTTGTGGGGCAGAAACATGGACACCAATTCAGTTGTTACTGCAGTGAAAATCTCTTTAAAGGGAAATAAACAGTTCAGAAAAAATGTATTATTGTGACATGTATGAGTGGGTTTCTCAGAGTCTTCTGTGGTTTTGGAGTACCAAAATGTGATAGTGCTTTTATGCTGTCTTCCAACTAAGTTCCTGAATATTTGCCATGCCATTTTAGAATCATAGAATGGTTTGAGTTGGAAGGGGCCTTAAAGGTCATCTAGTTCCAAACCTCCACCATGGGCAGAGATGCCATGCACTACATCAGGTTGCTCAGGGCCCCATCCAGCCTGGCCTTGAATACTTCCAGGGGTGGGGCATCCACAACTTCTCTGGCAACCTGTTCCTGTGCCTCACCACGCCCTTAATAAGGAATCTCTTTCCAATATCTAATATACACCTGCCCTCTTTCAATTTAAAACCATTGTACCTTGTGTCACTATCTGCCTGTATAAGAAGCCTCTCTCCCTCCTTTTTATAAGTCCCTTTTAGGTACTGTAAAGCTGCTCTAAAGTCTCCCTGGAGACATACCTTCTCCAGGCTGAATAGCGCCAGCTCTCTCTGCCTGTCTTCGTAGGAGAGATGCTCCAGCCCTTGGATTACCTCTGTGGCCCTCCTCTGTCTTTCTTGTGCTGAGGACTCCAGAGCTGGATGCAGTCCTCCAGATGGGGTCTCACCAGGCAGAGTAGAGTGGGAGAGCCACCTCCCTTGCTCTCCTGGCCATGCTGCTTTTGATGCAGCCCAGGATGCTGCTGGCTTTCTGGGCTGTGAGCGCACAGTGCTGGCTCATGTTCAGCTTTTCATCCACGAGGACTCCCAGGTTCTTCTCCACAGGACTGCTCTTAATTACTTCCTCTGCCAGCCTATACTCATATGTGGAATTGTCCTGATCCAGGTGCAAGAACCTTGCACTTGAATTTTTTGATTTTCATGAAGTTCTCATGGGCCTACTTCTCAAGTTTGCCCAGGTCCCTCTGGATGGCAGCTCTTCCTTCTGTTTGTCAACTGCATTTCTCACCTTTGTGTCATCAGCAAACTTGCTGATCTCACTGCTGGTGTCATTGATGAACATATTGAAGGGCACCAGTCCCAAGACAAAGTCCTGAAAGACACCACTCCTCACCAGCCTCCATCTACCTCTTCATGTCTGTCAGTATAACCAGACTTAGTACTTATCATATTTTGTTCTAGACTCTTCACAACCTGCTATTTCAGAGACTGCAGGTATCAATTACTGAGAGAAATTTGTGCTTTCTCAGGTGAGCCTCATTGCTTGTGAAGGTGACTTTCATCCAGAGTAGAAGGAGGCTCATGAGTGACAGACGTTTTGCATCCACTGAGTTTTGTATAACACATAGAACACAGAATTAGGGGGAAGTATGAAGAATGGACTCTCTCAACTATTAATGAAGAAAACAGAAGCTTTTATGGGATTACTAGGATGGCATCCTGGTTCTGTATTTTTTGTGGCTGGTTACATGTATAAGACAGAATCTGGATTTATCTTCATGGTTAGAATTCTGATTCTGAAAGCCAAATGTCTAGCAGTCTCTGGAATTAAATGACTGCTGAAGCACAGAAGGAGATACAGTGAAGGACTCAAAAATCCATCTGATGTATTGGTAGGGATTTTAATAGCTGATATATACTCAGTTGATATTTTCAAAAAATAGAGAAAGAATTTTTCTGCTTCCCCAAATTTCTGTGACATTAAGAGTTAGTATGCACTTGTAGAGGGATGCAGCCTGGTCACTGCAGCCACCACATCTCTCTGGCATGATTAATTAATTAATTAATTAAATGACTTAGAGGAATGGCTCAACATGATGTTTCTTTGCAGTCACAGCCTCAAACTCACAGATCTTCTCAACAGCAAGCCAAGAAATTTATGACAGCTAACAGCTAACATGGCTGAAATCTGACTTATGCTATGTCATGCATTTATTATCCTTCAATTGTTCTGAAAGAAAATAAAGTAATGCTCTGCATGTGCGCATCCTTGAGCCAAAAAGCTCACATGAGAGGCTATTGACTGATTTTGTGATATATTGCCCATTTTAGGATAACACATTTGTTTATTGACTTTCTTGGTGAACACAGCTTTTCCAGCAATGCAGTTAATGCATCTTATTTCAGTGGTAAGGAGAAAAGATTCCCAATGTCCTGGCCTGGAGTCTCCAGGAGCAACCAGTGTGGGGAATTGTTACAGCTCCCACCCTCCTGGCTCACTTGGGCTCTTAGGTGGCACATCCAAGGCTACCAGCATGGTTGCTCAGTCCTCAGGGCAAGCAATTAAAAAGCCCCTTGGGCAGGCAGAAAATAGGTTGTTTTCAAAGTGGTACTCCTATGATGCAACCCCAACATGCTGGGTTGAAGGGTGGGGGAAGGAGTTTCACCTGCACAATAGAATAGTCACTGGCTGGGACAAGTGCACTTGGTTATGTTCATAAATATATAAAAGTTTAGTCTTAGGAGCTCGAGATGCTTTGGAAATGCCTTTAGAGGATGCAGCTTGGAGTCCCATAAATAAGTGATTTCAGTCATAAATGTTTTAGCTGTGGTATTTTTTAGTCTGCTCTTTATACAGGGAGATTCATTAGATTTAATGAACACACATTCAACATACATTAGTTCTGCTTTTCCTTTTAGCATGCATATTCATTTTCTCTTTAGTGATTGAAGTAATAATTATGGTGCAGCATCATTTAATAAAGAAATATGAAAAACATAACAGTCCATCAGACTATCTTAATATATCAAAGTGCTATGACACATATAATATGAAGGTTGTACTTTCTATGTGAAGATTTAAAACTGCTTTGCAAGTATGAATTTATTGCATCTTAGAAAGCTTTTGTGAGCTAGAAAGTAATAGCATACATCTTTCTAGCTGAGACTCATTCAGATGGCCTGAATTTATATCATTTACGAAAGAGAAGACAGTAAATCTGTTACCAAGAGAGGAAGCAGATATTGTGGCTTCCATGTTTATATTTCAGCTTACAGAAAATACTGCAGAAACTGGAGGTGTTTACAAATCTGTTAAAGTGATAAGATTTATTATCAGCACTTCTGCCTGATTTATATTTGAACCTGTAGCATGAGCAGCCTAGTGACTTCTGACATTTCCTATCGTGACATCATTAAAAGCTCATGTCATCCACAAAATTTTAAGGGCTGTGTGCTGGGGATAGAACTCCCATAAAGGGCATCAAAATGATGTGATGACATCAGAAAAACTGTGGCTACAGAAGTACTGCATTTTCCTTTAGTCTGCATTCTCTGTCATGTATAACAGAATGGGAGTGACAACTGCCCCTTTGAATCCCTGCCTAATCCTCCTCTTTCACAGAATATCTAGGGGAAAAAGGAGAAAGTATTAAGTTCTCCTGAAGTAGATGATACCTTTGCTATGAAGATTTCCTAACTATGAAACTTTGATTTTGGTAATTTTTACGTGTTCTAGGACTAAACAAATGTAGATGAAATATAGTTCTTATACATAGTCTAATGAAATTCCACCCTAATCATCTCACCTCCATCTTCCTAAGAAGTTGATGACCAACTCTAATTTTTGCCACATCCTTTGCATTTGCACTGAACTTCTCTTTTAAAAGCATGTCTTTCTTTTTTCTAGCTTCAAATTTTGCAACATAGATTTAGATCCTTGTCTACATCTGCATTCATAGAAACCTCACAAAGAGAATTCACTGTTACTCATCAACAGTTAGCTCTGTCAGTTTTAGAAATATAAACATTCATTTTCACAAGGTTTTAAGTAGCACTAAAGGTAGCACTGTGGGATATTTACAACATCCAGCTTTTAACACTCAGATACCCTCAGCTGTCCAGCTATTTTAAGAGAATGATTTTATCAGGAAGACTTTAGGACAGGACTTACTGTGGTACTGGGAATCATTTCTGGCAAGATTCTCTTCAACTTGCTATGCAAGAAGCCAGGGTAGCCCAGGTAATTTAGTACTTAACTCCTGTTGTCTCCTGCTGCTCTCCAGGGCGCATAATTATCTTACAATGAAAGCTCAAAAACTATTAATTACTTATCTTTTAGTTATTATTGCTTAATAATTTCATACATTTACAATAATAAAATTCCTTCACAGTCATTCTGCATGCACAACTTTTTGTCAGGACAGAGCTGGTCTTCTTCACAGGAGCTGGTATGGGGCTGTGTTTTGGATTTGTGCTGAAAAGAGTGTTTATAATTCAGGGATGTTTTAGTTACTGCTGCGAGTGCTTCACAGAGCCAAGACCTTTTCTGCTCCTCCAAGTGTCCCACTGATGAGGCTGGGGGTGGACAAAGAGTTAGAGGAGGCACAGATGGGACAGCTGACCTAGAGAGTTATTGCACACCATATGGCATCACACTTAGCAATAAAGCTGGATGCTGGTGGGGACTGGCAGGGGCTGCCCTTCCTCTGGGACAGGGTTGGTGCTGAGCAATTGTGTTCTTTTGGATCACTTTTTACCCCTGAATTTGCTTCCCTTCCTCCCTTTCTGGTGGTTTCTTTTCCTTCCTCTTAAAACGATTAGACTGTCTTTATCCCAACTCACAAATTTTTGCACTTTTACCCTCCTGATTTTCACCCCATCCTTTTGGGGAGGAGAGAGAGAGTTAGGAGCAGGGTAGGCTTTATCTGCCTGCCTGTGCTGAACCTCAACACTGTGGCTCCTAGAACAAGGGTGAACATTGTCCAAAAAAAAAAAAAGTTACATTTTTGTTGATATAATTTTTTTTGTTTGATCTTTCATAAATCCACCCTATGTGTTTGTTTTTAAGTGAAAAAAACATGCCCACATTTAATGCTCTGATTTTCTAATTTTCAGTAATTGCAAATGATTGATTTCATATTAGCTGACAATAATTTACATGACATCAGTATGGAATAGAAAAGAAAATGCAGTTTACTTTGCACATTAATGGATATGGATGGAATTAAATAAGGTTCATACTTTTCTTGAATGGTGCCTTACTTTCAAAATCTATTCAAATTATTGTTCAATAAACATGAGTTCCACATGCTTTTTTTTTTCCCTAAACTCAAAAATCCTGGATATGTTACTGTTAGTTATGTTTCTGCAATACTCCTGATATTAATAGCCTGTCTCATATAAAGAAGTCAAAATGGCTAGCAGGGTTTCCTACTGCAAACACTCAGTTCTAGACTGCCAGATGCTGTTAAGCAGTTGTTGTTGCAGTTTATCTTAGAGCTATTTATAATTAGCTAGTAACTGATTATTCATAACTTGACAGATAAATTCATCATGTACAATTAATAAATAGCAAAGTCAAGCCAATCTTTAGGATATATTTTGCTTTATGAAAGTAGAAGACCATATTTGTATGAGAGATTCAGGTTGAATTTTATGTCTAAAGTCAAGTTTTGGAGCTGATGATGGTTGTTTGGCTGCTCTGTTGAGGCATCATGCAAAGTCACTCTAGGCAGAAAGTGCTTGGGCAACTAATATTAAGGCTCTTTTGTTCCTCAGGTAATGAACAGCAGGGTACCTGCCCTTAGGCACTTGTTGGCCCAGAGGACACAAGGCTCTTGCCCTGGTATGGACAAACATGTATGGAAAACAGAAAAGGCACATAGCAAGGGATACTTCATTAAGAATAAGGACTTTATAATCATAATTGCTGCTGCAATATGCTGGGATGGTTCTTGGAGCTGCCATGGAGTGGCCAGACACCCATTCCAAGAGGGAAGCTGCGCCTCCTCCTGTCTCTTCCCTGGGCTGGTAGTCATCCCAGTGAATATGATACTGTGAGTGTCCTGACAAACCTTAGTTCTTGCTACCATCATATACAGAATAGGAAATTATAACAAAGCATGCCTAAACCTTTCTTGTCCCTTCCCTTCCCTTCCCTTCCCTTCCCTTCCCTTCCCTTCCCTTCCCTTCCCTTCCCTTCCCTTCCCTTCCCTTCCCTTCCCTTCCCTTCCCTTCCCTTCCCTTCCCTTCCCTTCCCTTCCCTTCCCTTCCCTTCCCTTCCCTTCCCTTCCCTTCCCTTCCCTTCCCTTCCCTTCCCTTCCCTTCCCTTCCCTTCCCTTCCCTTCCCTTCCCTTCCCTTCCCTTCCCTTCCCTTCCCTTCCCTTCCCTTCCCTTCCCTTCCCTTCCCTTCCCTTCCCTTCCCTTCCCTTCCCTTCCCTTCCCTTCCCTTCCCTTCCCTTCCCTTCCCTTCCCTTCTTACATGACAACTGTCATTAACTTTGCCCAAAGTTATTGGGCAACCAAAATAACAACCTCTTGAAGTTGTCTCTAGCTGAGAAAAGCTCCACAAATAGCGTTCTTCAAAACTGTCTCAGTACTGATAAAACTGCTTGAGAAGAAGGCACAGTAAGACTCCAGGGCATAATTAGTTATGCCCTGAATTTCAGTGTCTAGTTTGGATTGTTTATTCAATCATTTCTTGTCAGGATAGGCCAGATCCTTGGACCTTACTATCTGATAGAAAACCATGTTTTGATAAGCATAGATGATTTTTACTTTCTTTCCCCCCCCGCCCCCCTGTTTTTGTTTCTATTGATTGCAAGAGGTTTCCTGTACTGCAGCAGAAAGCTGGCCTATCCTGCCAACATTTTCTGTATTACAGAGTGGGATTTCATGGTAATTACAACAATGTATTTTTATGATTGGAAGCAGGAGCTTCCTTTAAAATGCATTCAAAATGCAATGGTATATAAATTTTCTCTCTTCCGTCTTCTCCCAAGCATTAATGTGCAGTGCCTTTTTGCCAAAAAGAAACAAGTGGAATTGTCTAATCTTGAATAACTGTGCAGAACTCAGTAAGTGCATAAAATGATGGTTGCATGGCTCTTAACAATCCTAATGTAAGTGACAATATTTTTCTGCTGTAAATAGTCTGTGCTTCTGGAACTAGATTTCAGCTCCTCAGCAAAGCATTTTCTTTTGAGTTTCCTTCCAGCCCAAGTGTTTTGCCATTTCTGAAGCCTATCTTGATTAAACTTCTGTGTGAGATATTGATAAAGTTGCACAATTCAAAGTTGCACAATTCACTTGTACAACTGTCTCGGTCCAGTGGAAGCTGTTGTAGCCAGCAGGAGGTACCATTGCCTGCAGGGGTTTGTGCTACTCCCCATGAAACAGCACCTTCTTTTAAGCTTATATTCTTCAGCCTCAGGGAACAGAAATAATTTCAGTGCCTAGGGAAACATTTATTTTAGAAAATGGTGTAAAGCCTCTATTGTACTGAATGAAGAAGGAATTTCAAACTTCAATAATGTGACCTTTTTGCCTGAATATTCTTTTACAATGCAGTAGAACCCCCCTGTGAAATGCAAGGCTATATTTCATGGCTAAATATACAATACCCATGAAGTGCTTTTTGTTGGTTTTTCTTTTTTAGAGCAATATTCAGTTCAACATCTCAGTCATTTTAGATTTAAAGAGATTAGCTTTGCAGTAGGAGATATCAATGAAACACATCCAGTGCTTAATCAGACCTCAAAACCATTTTCTCCAAAGCAAGAAGGGCATAAACACAGTCAGAGGAGATCTCTCATCCTTGCTGTTGGCATTGTTCTGGGGAGGAGAGGAAAAAACGCTTGGCAGGATTGCCATTCATCACTTGGTGTTCCTGTTTGAAACATACAATGAGCTCACTGTTTTGCATGGAGAAAAAGTCAGTTAACTCAAGCAGTTTCAGGAAGAGATTATGGGGAATAGCAGCCAGTGTACCAATCTAACTTTTGTGAGATATTTTCTAGTGTCCATTCCTTTTTCACTGACAAATTGTGCTGGTTTTTCCTGGGGTAGAGTTAATTTTCTTCACAGTGGCTGGTGTGGGGCTGTTTTTTTATGCTTCTAGTTCTCTCCCTGATCCTGGTGGGGGAGTGAGCGAGCAGCTGCATGGGGCTTGGATGCTGGCTGGGTTGAACCATGACACAAATGTAAAGCAAGCCTAGAAATCTCTGCTTTGTGGCATGCAGTAGGAAATAGTTTCTATCTGAAATGGTTGTGTCTGCAGCTATTATGAAAACTCAGAACAGGCACAATGATTGCTGGGATCAAGCAGATCTATTACCCGTGACTGCCACAGTGCTCGGGGGCATGGTCAGGAGCACTGTGTCCTGCCTGAGATACAGCTGCTTCTCTGCTGCCATTCCACAAAAAAGAAGTAGAAAAGTTCTTGACAAAAACAAGGTAGTGTAGAAGCAACCTGAAGTCAGCTGTGAAAGAAGGGAACACACAGCTGGAGTTAGGCTGTGGGACAAAACAGCATTCAGAAGAGTGGGTAGAATTAGTAGATAGATAAATGATGGGATTTGCATCCCTGAAGTAGCCTATATTTTAGATCAGATTTCTAGAGAGGTATGACATTCTTGTGATACACCTATTTTCATTTTATAGCCATTTTCCTCATCTGACAGCATTTTTCCAAGATGTGGTCATTGAAGGGTGCTGTATCTTCTGGCTGGGTGTGAATTTCTTGGCCATGTACTCTATTGCTCCTGACTTTAAGACATTCTGAGAATGGTATCACTGCATACATTTATTTCACTGATTTTGGATTTGATTTTTTTTTTTAAAGAAGAAATCAGTCAAAAATGTGGCCAGAGAGAAGCACAAACCTTTTGTATCTGGCTGTGGTGCTGTTGTTGACATGAAGCGGATGCAGCCTGCAACTGGCTGTGTTCACTGGTCTCTGTGTGCAGTCCGCAGCCATGGTCTGCCTGCACACTTCTCCCAGCAATGCTCTCCTGAGATCATTGGAGACTCAGGACCTCTAAAGAGAGGCCACAGGTCCACAAAAAGCCCAAGTGGTGACACCTCAGCCTTGGCAATCATGCAACCTGAGTGGCATCCGGAGCCTTCTGACTGCCATCTGCAGAGGAGCGGAAGGTAAGGCATCTCAGCTCCCAGAGCAGGGCTTCAGGTGACAATGAGTGTTCTCTGACCTGCCTGGCACTTCAGAATTCAGAGAAGTGGATTAGAACAAATGCATTGGCAGTGACGTGGAGATGAAAGTCACTGTCAAGGCTTGGCTGCATCACTCCTGATGAATACTTCTCTTCCCTGACCTTGTCCATATGTGTCAGGAAGGGAAACAGTCTTCTTGTAGATCTAGTGGATATTTAGTGAGAGACTCAGCAAATCAAGGAAGCTGGAAAAACAGACTTTTACCTTCATTTTTTACCTGATTGAGCTGTTTATCTGAAGTCTTTTAAGCAAAATAGAGCTGAGGAAACAAGTTTCCCAACAGTCAGATTCCCCCAGAGACTGAATCTGGGACTTTAACTAAACCTGGATTAGTGAAGCAATCTGTTAGCAGAGACGTTAGAAATCATTATTAGGTCTGAGGGTTTTGCTTGTTTGTTAGGCCATTTGTTTGGATTTTTTTTTTTTTTTTTTCCCCTCAGAAGACTGTGATAGACAGAAAGTCTGCCTGAAAGACCACAGAAGAATCTTCAGTGGGTGAGACTGCAGCTATTGCCTAAAAATCCTAGATCTAGTCTAACAAGTGGGATGAATTACCAAAATAATAGGTCTGTACATTTTGACAGAAAAGATAAATGAACCGGCTTGGTTTGTATTGGGGTTTTTTCCTCACTAAAAATAAGACAGTTTTTGCATCTATGACACGGGTTAGACATGTAGCACATACATATAGTGGTTCTCTTGCTAAGAAATACATGCTATAATGACACACAGCATACAGAAAATCATATTTTATCTATTGTTCAACAACATAAGGGATAAAAATTAGAAGCTCACCTTTTGTGCCCTGCGCTTGTCTGCTCGTTGATTCTGATGGTAAATACGGCTGAAGTTGGAGACAATTACAGGAACTGGCAGAGCAATGACCAAGACCCCACTGAGGGAGCATATTGAACCAAAAATCTTGCCTGCTATTGTCTTTGGCACCATGTCACCATACCTAGGTTAAAGAAAATAAAAGGTTTAGTAGAGACAAAATCTCTTCTAATAATTTAATTTCACAATTAATTAATTGCACAATATATTTTACTTCTCTTGCAAATAATACTTGCTGCATATAGATAATGCTTTTACACATATTCTTACATATACAGCATGCCCATTGTTGTGCACAAATAATTTTAATTTGAAACAAATTTTAGGTCTCCTGTCTGTCAAAATGGGGGCAGGTAAATCACACGTTTTACCTGCTGTACTCTTCCCTAGAGGAAAGGCCACCTCTATTGCAATAGAGAGAAAGACCTTGCTAAAAAACAAAAAAATCAGTGTTGAAGTTCAGTCCTTACCCTGTTTACTTGTTGAAAGAACTCATCAATTTCATTGGTAAGATCTGAGAGAGACCACTTGATAAATTAGATACTAAACTGAATAATCTGTTGTCTCAAGCTGATATAGTACTTTCATTTAGCAGGGTGAGACATTTTTGCAACAGGTTTCCCAGGAGTTCATGGCCTTTCTATCATTGTATTTTTTCAACTTGGCTAGACAGAAGCATGGCTGACCTAACTTGTTGCCATGAGAAGCTGGAGTAGCTGAGTTCCAGATATCCATTCTATGGTCTAGGTGAAAGCAAACATGAAAAACTCAAGCCTCAAGCAAGCATGCAACCAAATTTTAACTGCAATCTTGGCAGTGCTTAGAATTACTAAAGCTACCACCTTTCTTTATGATATTGGATATTGTTTTGTCCAGCAAGTAAGAACAAAGTTTTACTGATGTATGTAAAGGCATTCCAGCGACAACTTATTAAGAGATTTTAGCTCTTTGCATTTTGCTGTATTCTATAGGGGACAAGTATGTAATTACATACTACAGAGTTTAATAAAAAGATGAATTACTTTCAAGTACCATTCAGTTTTTAACTTTATTGGATTTTAAGCCATTATTAAACATTGACTTCAGCTTGTGAGTTTAGTATGCGTGTGAAAAGAGAGATAGCATATTCCTTGTTACAAAGAAGTCATAAACTCTTAACACAAGAAAAGTTAAATAAAACTGCGGGGGAACAGTGTTTAGAAAATACTGTCTGGAAAACAAAACCTGTCTGTTCAACAGGAACTGGAAAAATAATAAAGAAGGGGGAAGTCTTCATGTCAGTGTCCAAATTGTGTACCTAATCATGAGGGATGGATAAAAGGGTGAGGATAATGGAGAAACTATATGAAGTTAGAGGACACCTTCTAGCAATGAGAGCTCAGCTCATGTCAAAAGGAGGTGAAGATGAATGGTTTGCAATATTACAATATTTAGTAAGATATGAGGAAAGTGTTGAACATAAATATTCAGATAAGTTGTCATCCAGGCAGATATAATATAGATGACCAAGTCTTAGACTATTAACATAGTAACATAGATTATGTTGTGTTAAATAAATATTTGGTTGCTTTATTAAGCATGTCCAAGTGTAACATATTCACATGAATAATATAATTAATATTTCTGCCAATATTCCCCCTCCCCACATGCTTAGAATTCTAATGCTATTCCTTTCTCATTTTGTGACATGGCAGGATTGCATGAAAAATACATAATTTAATAGAATCCATTTTTTTACTTGGTGAATAATATAACTGGTGTTAATTAAAGATAAAACTGGAAAAATACTAGAAAGAATGTCATGCTTTCTTTCACATCAACATTTGCACCCCACAACATAGGCATTTTTGGTGCTTATCTCTTCCTAAAGCCTGAGCTGACTATCAACTGTATGCATGACCAGCTGTTCTTTCCTTTGGGCAAGGAAGTGGATGAATGACCTTTCAAGGTCTCTTTGACAAATGGGATCCTCAACGCCTCACTATTGCCCCAATTTTTTCAGCCTTCTGATTTTTCATAGTTTCTGAATTCTTTCTCACACAAGTGTTATAAATAGGAGTAATGTTTATGCTAATACAAGCATGTTTTTCATTCCTCTCTTGAGGAGGGAACAATTGATAGACTTTTGGTTTGACCAATGTAGTTGGAGAGGTAGCAACCTTATCCTCCAATCCATGGTCTGGGTGAAAATACTATACAATTAGAGTCAGACCATAAAAGTCAGAGGTTTTGCCCTGTGAACTGGACGGAGTCCGTGCGTTCCTTTCGTGTCCTATTGCGACACCTCACTAAACCAAATTTTTCCAGGCAGAACAATAGAAAAGCAGTAGGCATAGGACCAGGGTTGTGAGCTTTGTGGAGAAGACCTAGGATCAAATCACTGGTAAACATTTCTTCTTTACACTGTTCATTAGTTTTACTTCATTCTTACAGATACAAGTATTTTCATAAACTGGATCAAACTGCATAAACAGAAACCTGTCACAACCAGATTTTGAAATGCAAAATTTACACATGCCCAGTGCTAGATCTCTTGAATTAGATCTCTTAAATGAGATTCCTAAACCTATATTTAGATGCTTATCACTTGAAATGCCAAATTGCTGAACCTCCACAAACTTCCATTGTCACTGATGGCAGCTGTGGACAGAAGGCATAGCTGGCTCTAATTAATTTGGCTTGAAATTGCTCAGGGATATAGTTCATCCTGGTGATAATGTGACACTATAATTATATGAATCAAGAGCAGACTGAAGCTTTAGGAGTTGTGACAGGAAGCACAAGCTCATCTGTTTTTAGCATTTCAGTATTTATGTGTGGACCTAACGAGTGACTTAAGCAGATGCCTTTTCATAATATTTTAGTGTTATAGAGTGAAATAAAATATTAGGACTGTTTGACACAGGAAGGAATTTTGCAATGTTTTTCTTACCTTCTGGACAAAATGTCATGCAGATGCACATACTTCTTACTTTAAAATAACTTGCTTTTGGTTACTTCTCTTTTTTAGCTTGCATCAGTTGTAATGCAGTGACATTTTCCAAAGGTAATGTTGCTTGTCTGTTATTTAGTGCTAGTAATGCCTTTTGCATCATTAATAATTCTTACATAATTAGTTTTTCTCCTGTTGCTAACCACTGTGTTGGAGTTGTTTAAATAAAATTGTGGTCAGAAAAAATTACTTCAAAGAAATTAATCTTCCTAATTCTCACAGTAATTATAAGTAGTAACATATTTGGCTACTTTTCTGACAAAACAGAGGTTTTGCTATGTTTGCTCTGGTTAGCCTTGCTCTCCTCTGGGACAGTGATACAGATTTTAGTCTAGTGTAGTCATGATCAGAATTGCTAATGAAGTTCCTCCTCCTGAAATAAACATTACATTTAGTTATACCTCATATATCACTGAACACCACCAATGGAAATGAGTGGTATAAAATGAAGGGAAAATTCCTTCTATAACCCCAACTGCAATTGTTTTATTCTTTGGAAATTTTAAACTAAGAAAAGAGTGTAACTCCATTTTCAGATGTCAGGGAAGATTTAAGGTGCTAGTATTTCAAAGTAGAAAATTTATACTTAAGCTCTAAAACAAATTCTAAATTCTGCAGAAAATCTGATTTCTTCAGCCATAGAGACACAACAAATGTAGAATCTTACTAAGCAATTTTCACAGACTTCCTTTTCAAAAGGGAACTATTTTAAGGTTTTATTTAGTGCTACTCTGCTTGTCTCACCTTTCTTCAGGCTGGAACTGCAAACATATTCTCCTTTATTTACTTTTTTCCCCTAGTTGCAGTCTTTTCATAGCTTTGTATATGGTCTGTTCTGCATATGCCTTTTATTGTAGCCAAAGCTCAAGCTAGTCTTTGGGCATTTTTGATTTGTACTGACAATCTAATTTTGTGATGTCAGAAGTGTCATCCCAATATTTTATGTTCTGGATGAATAGAGAAAAAGAAGCTTCATACTGATCTCTGATATCAACCAGGCGCATTCTACTTCAGTTACCAAAAAGGGAAGGGAAAAGGCTATAACAAACTTGGTGTGCCAATCAAGTTTTACCAAATCACAAGTCAGATACAACAGGATCAAACTAATGCTTAGGTTTCACTAGATGTAGTCCAGACAGGCCAAGTCCAGACAGTGCTATTGCTTGCAGTCCATGGATATCTCTTCACTAAGTGACACTGTACAGGGATGGATGGATGGATTGGATGGATGGATGGATTGGATGGACGAATTTAAAGGCATGTATATTTGTCTCAGTTGTTTGTATTCATCAGGTGACTGACCACTTCTGCATATTTGACTCCTTATTGCAAGGTAGACAGCAAGCTAGGAAATTCCTTCATTCTGCAAATACCATATCTTTCAGAGTGTTGATGTGAGTCACAGGGGTGTGATTTAGCACTTTGCTTGACAGACTGGGGGGAAGGAAATGGTGCTTGAATCACACACAGAAGATGGAGCTCTTGCAGGAGCTTGGGAAACACAAGTGTATTTGATGTTACTAATGCCCAGCCAGTAATCTCAGCAGTCAGATCTTACCCATGGACATCCACCTGCCAACACACTTCTGCTTTTCTAACTGATGGGTGGAATAGATCTGGTGTTGCATATCCATGGCTCAAGAAATCTCAGACAACACAGGCTCTATTTGTAGCATCATCACCCATTCATCTTATTCCTGAATCTAATGAAACCCAGTTTTTGATGGCTGTAAGATGAAATATTTCGTAAGTCCAAGGTCCAAATTATAACTGAAATGAATCCTACTTTTTGGCCATTTTTCCTTGATATGAGAGGGAATGTATTTTCTTTAATAATCTTAACAAATGAGAGGGGCAATGCTGCTTATTTAACTCCTCTTTGTTTCTTTGGAAACATGAGTAAATTTTTTTCCAAGTGAAAAGTAAGTGTATTGTGGATGTCAAAGGAAATAGTGACAGAAATTGTAATTTAGCATATTTTTCTGTGTTACATCAGAAATTAATGTTTGAAATAACTCACTTTGGGTCAAAACATGCCCAAGAATACCAAATCTGTGAAACTGGAGGACAGATATATATGAAGATAAATCCAGCATTTGCATTTTTGAAAAGCCTGAATACTCAAGGCTGAGACTGACGGACACCGGAAAGGTTAAAAAAACCCCTCACTATGACAGGGTTTTCTGACACTAGAGGGCGTAAACGCCATTAAAACCAAATGCAAATGCAGAAACAATTTAAAATGCGTGTTACAGATACATATACCCTCTTCCACCTCTTTTGAATTAATTTACATTCTTTAAAGAAATATTACATTGATTTAGGTCTGTTGTCTGCTCCCATAATATTTGCTGAAAAGGAAATTTAGTAACATTTTTTTTTGTTTTCAAACATGTAAAACATGTCAGAAAATAATGGAGTTGTAAAATAGATGCAAAGACATTAAAATCAACTTGGTAATATTTATTTTAAAAGCAAGGGAATTTGTGACCAAAGAACAATGGAAATAGTATGAGATCCATAGAAACTAAAAAATCTTTGTAGAAGCCAGCACAGCTCATATCTTTTCATGTGTGGGGGACAAATCACATTTCCCAGTAGATTTAGTGGGTCACCCAGGCAGAGATCAAGATTTTTGTACGGGAGTTGATGAAAAGAACAGTGCCCTGCCTTTCCAGGGCAAGGGCTCTCCTCCTGCCCTTCAGCTGCTCGCTTGCTCTGCGCAGCGTCAGTGCTTCACCCACTTGGGTGGGATGACGATGCATCTGCTCTCTTGTCTCCTGTCTCAGCTAATGGCTCTTTCCTCTCCTCCAGGAAAAGCCCCAGAGGCTGCTGTGGTGAGACTCTCAGAGAGGATTATGCAGCTGCTCATTGGCCCATGAATTTAGGCTGCCAGCCACCCACTTGGGCACACATTTACATCCCGGTATAGAAGAGTAGGCAGGAAAAACAATTCCCTTCCTCTCTGACACTACCAAACAATAATCATGGTGAATCTGACTTACTGTCCTGGTTTTGGCCAGGTATGAAAATAGCCTGATGATTTTGGAACAGCAATTTCTAATAATGCAAAATGATGTTGGTTGTATGAGGTGCAGAACAACATTACATATATTACTTCAAATTTTATTCCAGCCTAGGAAGATTCTGCATGGAATTGCAAATAATTTTCCTGTATGCTTTTATTGCTGTGCAGGGCCCTCTGCTGCAATAGTGATCTATTCTGCCTTGTCATGATGAACATGGTCCCCTCTGGGTCCACAAATGTTCCTTCAAGTGCTGGCCAATATGATCCTTCATGAATGATGAAAATCACATCTTCTCAGAAGTGGCAGTGCACCCTGGGTTTTCCAGCCTGCAGTGCAAGAGAATTAAAATAGTGCCCCTGCACTTGGCTGGGTTAGCAGTTCCTGAAATACAGAATTTCTAATAAAAGTCAGGGGATTTGAGGGGGAGGAGGGGTTGCAGTTTTTGTTTTTTCTTTTGTTTTGTTTGTATGTGCATCAGGGTTTTCGTTTAAACAAATATGCACAATGGACTTTAGTACTTAGAGGTCAAAACAGAAGCTTTTGCATGGAAAAGTTAAAAGGCTTGGCCAAGGAAAAACTCCCAGCTTCTTGCAATCTAGACCAAGTTTCAGACAACCAAATTCCTTCTGTTTTTATCATAAAATATTAAATTCAAAGAGGTAAAAGATATCTTTTGTTGTCACCTCTCCCTCACTGAATAGGAAATTTAATATCCTACCTGTTCCTGAGCAAATCATCACAGAAGTATGATGACTGCTCCATCCTGCATGGGGGATTTTTAAGCCATCAGAGGTACAGCTCAGCTGACTCCCAACAGCAACATTACAGTCACAGACATACTACTGAGATGGCATTTCTGTTTGTTTTTTTCCCCTAGACTTCAGAAGCAAAAATAAGCATTTTTGTTTTTAGGAAAAAGAGAATGTTTCTGAATGGATCCAGCACCTCATAAGGATAAGAAAACCAACATAGCACTACAACTGTTCCTGATATAAAACTTGCAAGCTGCTTTTCCAAGTGTTTCCTAAATCACAGTGGTTCTCACACTGGCCATCACCCACAAGCACGGGTGAAAATGTGCCTTCTTTAGAGTTTGCAGCCTAAGGGAGCTTTGCACAACTCCTCACACAGAACCAGGGTTCTGTGGCAAGTGCAGATGCTCTCAGTCTATGTGGCCCTGCCAGTGCCAAAGCCATATCCTGCCTGAAGGTGACACTGACACTGTGACAATCACTGCAGAATGTCTCTGCAGAGAAAGCTTGTGCTTCCAAACCCCACATGTGTTTAAAGTGATGTAGACATCATGTCCTGTTATCGAGTAACTCAGAATTGAGACTTCCAGCAGTGGTTTTTGTGACGGAGATGCTCTCCTGAGAGATCAGCCATGTTATTCCTGGGATTTTTTGTTTAGTTTAGTGGATGGAGGACTGTATGTCAGCAATAAAATTAATCAGCTAGACTGCCACGCACTCTGCAAAGGATGAGTGACTCTTTAAGCCCTGCCTTTGTGCTCTCACGAGCATGTGAATAAACCAATCTCCATTAGCTCCCTTCAGAACTCATAGACTTGCTCTGAGACTAAGCACGTATGTTGCAAGGGAGCAAATATCAGTTAACCACTTTAACCTTGAGATCACTTAAAAAAAGACCATCAGTGAAAATATAGAAGCTAACCATTCTAAGAGTACAAAAATAAGTTCTATGCATAAAGCAATACTATAGATATGTCAAATTACATTTGACAATTGCTAAATGGGGTCCTTGTCTAAAGAGAATGCCATTACTGTTATAAAGCTGTTCCCTAGAGCCTTCAAGCTGCTTGGTAACTAAATGCTGGTGAGTTGACACTAATTAGCCATTTATTTCAACATTACATCCAACAACAGATAATATAAATTGCTACTGGTAATAATTTTAAGTGGAATTTCTAAATAAGCATTTCAACTGTGTTGCCTTAAGGATTCAGCCTGTACAGTTATAATTTGGGAGCTAATTCTGTTTTTAAAACACTACTGTATGTGAATGTGAAATGAGCCAAGTTTGAAAGAATGAATCAGATGTAAGTAAAAATGATTTAATTTCTTAAAATTATCTTTACTCCTAAGAATACAATATCTGATTAACATTGAATTAATTTATTACTTTGTTGTGTTACTTTAGAATTCTAAGTCTCTAATACCATGGTGATGAGTGGAGAATAAATGCTTGGCTAGATGTTATTTCATAAGATGGTCCAAAGGATTACAGGAAGAATATACTTTTCCGGTGTCACTCAAATACGTATTTTCTGGGGTCTGATGCAGATATACAATTTTTTAAATTCAATTATTTGTGAAGTCAAAAATAACTAAGGGGGAAAATAAGAAGACAATTTGATCTTTGCTCCTGTAATTCTGGCTTACTTCACAAAGAGAAAATGTTCCAGGGTCTTTGTTCCTAAAAATCAATGACTTGTGTTACTTAGTTAGGACCTAATTTTCTAACAGTTCTTACGTCAGAACACAAACCCACACAGAAACACATATATAGGATGAACTGACCAGCTCTTTCATAACTTATAAATTAACAAAAAAATGCCAGTAATATTTCAGACTGAAACTTCACCTACCCTAATATTCAGTCTCCAAAATATAACCTGAAGCAAACAAACAAGATCAGAACTGCACACAGTTTTCTAAAAAGAAGCATGGACCAGTTCAGGATAGCTGATATTTCTGGCTTCAACATGGACAGTGAGACATTATTATTCACAATGTTAATGCTTGATTTCCCACCCTCATTATATCTCTGTCCAAATCTTTGTTGGTGGGAGCTGATAAAATTTGCCTTGCTTCCCAGATATCTATCACTGAGAGAGGAAAAGGAGCTGTTGAGCTTCTGGCATAGTACAGGTGTTTTGATGACTGTCATCACATAATTTGTATAAAATAATCATTGAAATGGCATAGCTCAGAAAGCACCTGTGCTAACCAGACAAAGGAAATTCACCCTAGATTCGTACCAACATTTAGGTTAAAACCAATGTATCTTTGTTCTACGGATATGAATTTTTACTTTTGGG
Organism: Acrocephalus scirpaceus scirpaceus; assembly: GCA_910950805.1. Taxonomy (NCBI): domain Eukaryota; kingdom Metazoa; phylum Chordata; class Aves; order Passeriformes; family Sylviidae; genus Acrocephalus; species Acrocephalus scirpaceus. The sequence continues at coordinate 22,986,675 of OU383777.1, forward strand.
TTTCTTTGGGTGTTTTTTTTCTTCTCCCTTTGTTCTTTCAGAAAGTCATTTTTTGGGAGAACTGAATTAAAAAGCAATATAATGTTAAGAGACAGTGTTTTATATCTCACGGACAAATGAACAAATATGAACCAGGATGAATGCACACCAATCCCAAAGGCTCATCATTTTAAATAAATTGTTACAAATAAAATAGAGTATAAAGAATTTCCAGCAGTTCCTGTCTGAGACATTAACTGGAAGTAACATGAACATCTGGCTATAAAAAGTCTCACCTTCAGAAGTAGCACCATCTCCCCCATTCTTCACTTCAAAGGTTAGAGGTAAAAGATGGGCAATACCTGCAAGCGAGGGTCTGGCCATGGTACCCAGTAATGACTGAATAAAGACCCTGCTGTACTGGTGGTAGGCAGGAGCAGTGGGGGATGTATTGACTACACTAAGAGTTGCTGTAAAGAGAGCCCAGTTACAGGCTCCATTGATTCCCAGCAGGACGGACTAGGGTTTGACACATTCTTCCTGGGAAACAGTTCCAAGGCAACTGATAAATATCACCCATCTAATCTCCCTCATCTGGCCTTGGTTCATGGGCACTCTCTGCCTCAGGCATCTCATGAGCACATGACAACCCAACACAATTCTGAGTCCTTCTAGGAACAGGTAATTTGGTAAAATTTTTCAGCGTCATGACTAAAATTAGGATTGAGCTCTGAAGCACAGATTTTGGTGCAGATCAAATGCTCTTTCTGAAGCCCAGGGGTATGTTTTGATATGCCACCTTGTTCCAGAAGAAAGAGAGTTATATTTTATATAATATATAAAATACATATATAAAATATTATCTATATTTTTAAAATACAGATACATATTATAATATATATATATATATAAAAAATTTAATATATAACTATTAGTTGTGTGATTAGGTATATTCTGGGCCCAGTGCTCATACCAGAAATATTGCTGAAAATTTTATGTAATTAATTTCTCCTACATTTTTCCTTTTAGTTTCAATCCTTGTGCTAAATAGCAGCAAATTCAAAACAAAGCATTGATCTGCCAATCCAATCCTAAATTTCTCTTGAGTATATATTAGCCATCAGGTAAAACTGCTCCAAGTATAAATCACATTAACACTAAAAAGCACTGTGAAAGTTTGCAAGGACAGCCATGCCTCTTTTTGTGACAGCTACTGGGCACAGCACTGAGATCTGTGAGCTGATTGCACTTGGGAATCAAATCCAGCTGCTCCCATGTTTAAGGAAAACTCTGACTGACAAGAGGTTTTAGCCACTGCTGGCCTTCATGCTGTTCAGCACTCTAATGGGCAGATCAAGGGATGATTCACAGCAAATTTGCAACTCCTGCTCTTTCAGCAGGACCCATCCCACAGGGAGGTTTGCTGCCTCCTTGGAGTCCAGGTAAGGGATATTACTCGGAAACTCCCTGATCTTACAGGGAGTTACAGCCCTCTATTACTCTCTATTAGTTGTCAGGTCTGTAGTGATGAGATTGAAGAAATTAGTCTTGGAGCGATCAAAATGGACTTCAGGGCACTGGGACTTTTGGTCAAAGGAGTGTGTGTGCAAGGAGTGTGGTTCAACAAGGCCAAATGCACGGCCCTGAACTTTGGTCATGCAGAGCTACAAGCTGGGGGCAGAGAGGCTGGAAAGTCGCCCAACAGAAAAGGACTTGCAGTTGGTGGTTACAACTGGCTGAAAATGAGCCAGCTTGTTCCCAGGTTGCCAAGAAGGCCAGTGGCATCCTGGCTTGTATCAGAAATAGTGTGGCCAGGAGGGACAGGATTGTCTGTTTGTACTCAGCGCTGGTGGGGCCACACCTCAAGTCCTGTGTCCAGTTCTGAGCCACTCATTCAGGAATGACAGTGCTGGAGCAAGTCAGAGATGGAACAAAGAAGATGGTGAAGGGGCTGCAGCACAAGTCTCATGAGGAGGGGCTGATGGAGCTGGGGTTGTTTAGTCTGGAGAGAGGAGGCTCAGAGGGGACCACATTGCCCTCTACAGCTCCCTGAGAGGAAGCCATAACCTGGTGGGGCCTGGCCTCTTCTGCCATGTCTCAAGTGAAAGGATGAGAGGAAATGGCCTCACATTGCACCAGGGGAGGTTCAGATTAGATATTAAAAAAAAAAAAAAAAAAAAAAATCACTGAAAAGAGTGGTTAGGCATTGGAATAAGTTGCCTGGTGAGGTGGTAGAGTGACCACCTCTGGAAGTGTTCAAGAAGTGTCTGGGTGTGGCATTTGGGAATACTATTTAGGGGTGGTTACGGTGGTGCCAGGTTGATGGTTGGACTAGATGATCTTAAAAGTCTCTTCCAACCTTGGTGATTCTGTGATTCTGTAAAGTTCCCAGACTGCAATACAGGTTTGCTTTTGCTCATTGGCACACCTTCCGACTTAAAAACATCCTGGTTCTTCTTCTATATATTTAGTCTGATTCAACAACACAAGTTTAGTATGTTAAAATACTGATAGAAGAAATATTTAGAAAATGTTTTTGAAATAATAAACAGAATTTTTGCCTTCTCTTTAAAAATAATCATCCTCCCAACTTTCTATTTATTACTTGTTTTGCTTCGCATATTTTCACCTCCCTTGAAAATAGGCTTTTGTGTCACATTCAGCATTGGCCAATTAGGCCAAGCTAATTTTTTGCTTGCCAACACAACCACCAATGGATCTGTATTATTTTTATATTCCTTCAGGCAGAGCTGAAAAACATGAAATAGCTTTTGTCAGTGTGACACAGCTACTGGCCTAAGTCTCTAGGGATCTCTGCCAAATATTGAATACTTCCCTTATTTTTTCTCTAATGCCTACTTGAAATCTGTTCAACCAAGTGTAAAATCTACTCATATATTTTATACACACACACACACATAGGATAATTGATATATGATTATATATTATACACTATACATTTTATATTACACATACACACTAAGGTAAAACTAAGAACTTTCCCTGTAAAGTAATAATAATTCTACTGTAAATCTTTTGTGCACTAAAAGATTTATCACAATCCAGTGTCTTTGTGTCCCTTTCTAGATAGTAGTCAGGAGAGTAATTTTTCTGAGAATATCTACTGTTATTTTTGCATCAGAAATTCAGCTCTTTCCTTTTCAAGGCCTTTTTTGACATGCCTTTCTATTTAGAATATAGTTGAGAAAACATATCAGCTGCAATGGACCATTTACTAATTTTTCTGTTGGTCTAATAATCTTTTTTGCTCTTTTCCTATTTTCAGAGATTCCTGAACTTGCTCAGGCATGTCCAGGAGAATCAAAACAACTCATATACTTCTAGTCCTGCAAAACAAAAGCCTCTTCTGAGTTCACTCAAGGCTCTGCACAATTCAGCTTTCCATCAGTGCTAAATCACTCCAAACCTTGAAAGAAGGAGGTGATGCTATAGCCTGGCAGAGTAATCAGCTTCAGCTGAGCATCGTTATATCCCCTTTCTTGCAAAGAAAGCAAGAGCCTGTATGAGCTGCTCTGTCCAGGGACAGCTTAACCCTCTTCCTCCCAGGCACCAGTCACTGCCTCTGCAGGCTGTAAAAGCTTGGTGCTGCATGGTTTATGAAATTTAAATAGGGAAATTTGCAACTACTACAATTACAAATTGAGTTATTGAATCAATGGTTTCAGATGTCCTCTCTTCATCAAATTGTGCAGTGTGGAGCTTGACTGCTTAACCACACTGGCTCTGAGTCTTGACACAAATTTGAATGGATATCTTTGGATATGGCAATGTAGCAGCATGTTACAAAGAGTAGAAATGAGTCTGCCTCTGCCAGTTTTGCTAGTGCATTTTGTAATGTGACCTCTTGCGTGCTAGTAATTGGACTCAAGCCACCAATGAATCTCTGAGCATTAGCACACTGCAATGACACAGTAATGACTTTCTGTCACTACTAACCCCATTCCTATTTGAATTCACGTCCCATGACTGAGAGGTTCTGTATTTCACTACCAATCCTCTCAGTCATTCAGGCATAAAGCTTCATAATGATGACCACTACTGTTCTTTTCACAAGTAGCAAAGAAATAATTTTTCCACGTTTTTTTCCATTTTAAAGAAATGTTTCTCTCTCTCTCTCGTATACAACATTTAAAAACTTTGTTTTCAAAATCTACCTTTTTAGAGATTGCTGTTAAACCTTGAATTTTCTCATGGATTGCTCAGAAATTGAGCTTCTGGACCCCTAAATGCAATTTCATTACATTTTAAAATGAAAACTCTGTAAAGTTTCAGTATTCATTAAAAAGTCTGAAGCTCTGTAGAAAATTTGTCAGATACCAATGGTAAACACAAGGATTTTGGAAGGTCGCATGAGACTTCTTCCCAGAGTGATGCAAATACATATTCCCTACATGTGTTGCCAAGAAACCAGGCAAGAGGGAATGCTGGAAAGGGATTTTCTCAATCTCTTCCTGTGCAGCCTGTATTTCACAAAATGCTTATAAACATTTAACAGTCCAAGCCTGGTTTAATTGAATAATCAAGCCATAGCTACAAGAAGTCTTGTAATTTTTTTCCTAATTAATTTTCATTTTTGAATTTCAACAAGAAGAAAACAGTATCCATCAAGAGTGAGTAATGTCTATAGAGGCTGGAGCTTTCATGAAGGGTCAAATCCCTCATGTATGAAAACTTTTTGATCCCAGCTATCCAACAGATGGTTTGACTGCACTGAACACCAAGGCTGGAACTCAGAAGGAGCACCTGCACTTCTTCCCCAGCTTTTGGAAGGAAAGCCTTATTCTATCCTCTCCCTTCTTCAGATTTTGAAAGACCATCCTTATTTGCTTAAGATGGTGGCTCAGTAAATTTTTCTACAGAATGTAGCCCTCCTTATAGCATGGATCCCAATTCTGTAAGGCACTAGGAGTTCAGTCTCACAGCACTACTTTGGCTTTTTTCCCACCAATTGGCTTACACTGACCTTCCCCAGAGGGCAAACTCCATTTTTAGGTGTCTAATTCTCTTGTCATTATTTGGCACAGCCTGTGTGCAAACCGTTATGCCTAGTAATTAGATACTGCAGTGCTCAGGGTTGTGACACAAGACTTTCTGAATCATTAATATTACGCCTCCACGGTAATTCTTTGCCTTTCCAAAAGTTGTGTGTCATGCTCACAGAAATGCTGTGATGTTTCAGACATCAGCCTGAAAGCACTACAAAAGTTGTTTTTTCAGTAGAGATTCTGATGCTGTAAATAAGGGTTCCTTCTGCTTATCCACCCCCTGCAGTGAATTACCCAAATCAGTGATTTCTGAGCATTTTGAACTATGCAACAGCTTGCTTTGAATTACTGTGAACCACAGAATTACGTGGTCAATTGAGAGCAATATAAAAGCAACATATTGCAGATCATTTATCTTGGCCCTGCAGGCTGTGTTTTTGGACCCCTAGATGTTGACAATAACAAGCAAGAAAAGTTTCTCCTGACCAGGGCTCTTGCCATAGCTGAAACATTATTTCCTGAGCCACTCTCTCCAGCTTGACCTTAACATCCACAGCAGCATCAAAGAATGACCTACCAGTCTCTACCTGTCTCCAAGTATAACTATATTTGATGTATTTATCTTTCTGTATGTCAAAATCCATTGGGAACTCTTACCAATACCTAGCAGTTCTCATGCTTAATTTTGCCTGTGCCATTCACTGAAAATTTGTCCTTGGATTTTCAATTTCTACTCAACCTTCTGGTTCAAACTGTGTTTCTTTTATCTCTACAACAACAGACACGGTTTAATGAGGAATGCCAAACCCTCTCCTTTTTATGCATTTTCAATTAGTTTTGCTTCTCACCCAGTATAAATCACTTTCTAGAGACCTTTATATAGCAGGTCTTCTGTCCTTTTCTGCTGTCAGGTTTGTTGTTTTCAGTATGTTGAGCACTGTTCTTCTTCCTTTTCTCCTTGACTTTCTTATTGTAGATACTTTCTTATTTGTGCCCACATTATACCTACACACCTTTGGTGCTTGAGCAGGAATCCTGGGAGAAGAGCACTAATGTTGCATTCCTGATGCAGATTACACACCTCAAAGCACTACTTCTCCATGAACTGCTGACAACTGCCCCCCAGGTTCCCACTGATTTTCACCTCTGTACAGAATTTGTGTGTCTAGGGAATGAGTGAAGAAATGACCTGCTGGCCTTGAGCTGTTACACGCCACAGAGGCAGAAGAGTGACAGGTATGCCACTGCTGTGGATGTTGTGCTGTGTTGCACACACCTATCTCCAGAAGTGACTTCTGTTCTCCTGTGGGAAATGGTAGTTGGTGTCTCATGACTGTAAGGGCTCTTAAACCAACTTACAGCCCAGAGATTCAACAAAGTAAAAATTATAGATGTTGAATTTTCTTTAACAGTAGTGTTGTCTTGGTTTTGAAAGACAGCTGTCTGCCAGGGAAAGCTAGAGCTTCCCTTGGAATGGAGAATGTCACCCCCTCCCCTCCAAATTATTATAATTTTGCAGTTAGGGGCTTTCAGGCAAAAATATGGGAATAGGAGTAACAGTTCTTTAATAGGAATTAAAAAAAGAAAACAAAATACAAATGTAGTAGTACAAAGACAAGCAAGCAAGCAAATCAAAAGTCCTGGAAAAACCCTGACAGAGTCAGGGATATGACCTGACACCCTGTTGGTAGGGGTGTTGGAAGCAGTCCAAATAATCCTAGATGAGGTTCTGTGGAGTACAGATAATGGAGTAGGCAAAGTCCAGTGCTGGTGAGATGGGTCTCATCTTCCTCTGGTGGAAAAACCAGATGCCTGCTGTTCCTGAGTCTCAGTTTTTATCCAGGTAGAAATGGCTGGCACCCCCCACACTGGGTGGAGCATCTCACAATGGGATGATGTAATGTGTCATGTCATTGGTGAGCCTTAATGGCCCATTAGAAGAAGATACCCCCGGAGGGGGATGGGTGGTGGAGATAAGAAAAACTGCCCCACCTGGTTTTAATGGCTGGGCCATTATCAGAAGGCATCCGCCCTGCTCCCTCCTGGAGTTACAAGAGATGAAGAAATATCTGCTCTTACAACAGATGAAATAGAATACAAATCTCTTGGCTACCCAACCCAAGACAAGTGTCTTCAAAAGTAGTATTTTCAATTGCAGTATAGTTTCCAATGACTGATTAGGGTCATGACTGATGACCCTAATGACTGATTCTAACTTCATTACTTGCAGCTACAGTTTCACTTATGCCAGAGGGCTTTTTTGAGTATATACTTACAGCTCAAAGTGTCTGATGCTTGCAATCTGGCTCACAATCTATATCTGATTGCAGAGGAGACCCCACCAATGCTGATAGTAATTCTATTTCTTGTGATAATAAGGCAATTAACATGATTCATAATAATTTTTATCTTCTGCAAGAGACCTCTCATGCCTTTACAGAGTAGGCTATGCTCTCACAACTGTACTGGTCTCTTTTACCCTGCTTAACTCCACCTGGTACCACACACCAGTGGTTCTCCTTGATGCTGTCTTTCACCCGCAGCCACAGTTGCAAGGATTCTTCTTATGGGAAGAAGATGAATCTGCTACACTACCACAATCACTGCCAAGATGCACAGCAATCTTGTTCTGTTAATTTCCATTCTTAGGATTTCTTCTAGCACTACAAAAACTAGTAGTTTCCATAGAAAAAGTATAATTATTCAAGAATCTGAGACTGACTAATCATGTGGTCCTTTTACTGTGACTCCTGTCATACAATCTGTCTTTTCTCTGATTCATTTTAATCATCTTTCACCCTGCTGGTAAACTTTAAAATGTGACATCTCAGAATTACTTGTGCTGGAGAGGACAGATCAGTTCTGGGTGTTAAACAGCTAAAAAGCCACTAAACTACATTTCATTGCTTTCAAAGTAGGGCAAATTTTGGTTATAAATATTAGGAGACGTTTCCTTTCTTTTTACTCAAAACTGTGCTATTACAGGCTCATAAGTCTGATAGCAATTCAAGCTCTCTCCAGGCCTTTCCTTCCTTAATGTGCTCATCAGCATTAACCACCAAATGCATTTGCCTTAGGAGCTAGAAGATCTCCATGTTCTATTATCAACATTATGTCTAATAAATAGGCATGCAGGTATATCACTGGCCTGTTCCTCTTCAGAGAGTGTTGGAAGGAGTGGAGAAAAAGTCTACAGGATGTCAACTCTCACAGGAAAGAAAAGAAAAGACAAAAGTAATAGAAGCTTCTTAGGAAGTAATGCGGCAATTTCCATCTGTGCCAATAATTCAGAACACAGCTGAGCAGTATTTTTTCCCTCTGATTTTATATTATGCCACTTTTGTTTACCCCCTCCCTTCTCCAGCCTGAAAAGGTTCCATCTGTCTGCTAATCTCTGATCCTCCCAGTTCATAAGAACTACTGTCCAGTCAGTGGAACTCAAATTTTAGTTTGTAGGATCATGGCTTAAAGGCTTTGGGATCCTGTGTTCATAGAAATAAGTGTGTCAACATATGTGTACTATCAGAAAAACCTCACAGAGAAGAAAAAAGGGCCTGACAGAAAAGAAGGAAGAGGTTTCTGTGGGCACAGTTCCTATTCCTCAGAGATTGTACATGGGTCTATGAGGACAACCATGCATTTGGTCCTCCTGCTCAGTGATTAAGTGCTGTGAAGGTTAGGTGAGGGAACCATGTGGCTGTGTTGGTCACCTTTTAAAGAGATTTATCAGCTTCAGCTCAATGTTGTCTGGCATAGACCCCAGAGTGAGACTGGATTTCATCCACCAGCTCACAGGTTGGGCACAAGAGACATGCAACCCAGTGGCTGTACCTCCAGCATATTTCTACTCACTGGTGCTGGTGTCCCACAGGGAGAGGGGCACTGCTACTGCTCTGAGTAGTGACCCTCAGTGGACAATATGGACCAGATTTTAGGGTGTGGTTGCTGGTGACTATAAAACAATGACTCAGCTCATCTGCATCCATTCTATCCTTCTGCCATAATAATTATGCAACTATGAAAAATGAGCAATGAAACAAAAGCAGTCAGTAGGGATAGATTTCCTGAAACATAGAGTTCATCAAAGTGTAGTTATGACACAGTGGAGCCAAATTCCTGTTAGTACAAATGTTTGCTGCAATAAGAATAAATAAGAGCACATAAATAGTGCTGGAGACACACTAAAGACAATCAAAACTTTGTGACAGTCCAAGTAATTGATGCATTTTAGCTTGTAGATAAGGGTTTGAGAAGATTTACTTAATCCTTAAAGAAAACCCTCCACCTTAAGTAGTTTATAAACCTATATAACATATTACTTGAAAAGCAAATCAGAACGTGACGTAAACTAACAAGTGTAATAAATGCTGTTGTTCTTCCAAAAATCTTTTGGACATGTCAGATGTAATTACATTGATACTTATTCTATTCCCATAAAAGGGTTGAATATGTGGAGGTCATGTACTGCATTATATTTAGCCCTTTCTACTAAGCTGAGCTGTTACGCAAGAAGTGCATTAGGGCTACAGGGTAGCTCTTGACAAAGGCCGAGTGGCACCATAAAAAAAGGACACTTAGCAGAGGAGACTTCATTAAAATATTTTTCTCCCCCTTCTGCAGACAAACAGTTTTGCTTTGTAAATCCCATTGTTACAGAGTCATGGATGCTATTTTTGGTATCTGAGTCTGTCAAGGTCTCAGAGTAGCGGTCATGGAAGTCTAACATAAACTTTTTTGTTCATTTTCTGTAAATAATGCCCTAAATCCTCATTCCAGATCTTATCTGTGGTACATGAGGAGGGCAAGAGGACCTCAAGAAGAAAGAGAGGGATATTTTCTCTGCTGAAGTCAATATAAAGGCAATGTGTTTGTCCTTGCATGTTCTGTCTGAGCTTATTCATTGAATTAGTAAGAGCAGGATTAGACCCCATAATACTCTTTCAAATTGACAGGAGGTGGATTAGGGCTAAAACTACTGATAATAACGTGTTTTCTTCAAAAAAAATCTGCACATGAGTTTTCAGGATTTAAATGTAAAAAGTGGTTTGTAAGTATTATAGAAAACTTCTGAGTTGAACTTTATTGGGAAAATAATTCCTTAATGACCAACAATTACAAGTTTGTGTAATGAGTGTTTTTTAAGCTCCAGAGACATAGTTTCCTTTGACTTCTAATATAAAAACATCATTTATTAAGTAGAGTTTTGTAACCATTTTGACAGGGAACTAAAATAGAGGTCTTTAATGAAGACATATTTCAAGGTGGTGAAACAAAATGTTTTGCTGTGGCACATCACTTTGTGAACACCATAGACTAAATTCTAGCCTCATGTACACCAATTAGTCCCCACTGGAATCAATCCCCACAGAAAAAAATGAATAGTGAACTTAAATTTGAAAGCCAACCTCTGTCATTGGTAGTCTTTCAGTACTATAGCAAAAAGGCTCCCTGTTGATGATGAGGATTTATTACCAGTGCAATGCTACTAATATGTATTTATAGACAGAGATGAAGGCAGTGTCTATGCTCTAAAAACCTTAGCAGAATTTACAGAAACAGGAGACAAAACCAAAATAGAAGTTATACATAGAAGTATAAAATAGAAGTATATAATAGAAATTATATACTGTTACTTATCTGAGTTTTGAGAATGTTATTTGTGATAGGAATATCCTTTCCATAGTAAGAATGGTGGGACACATAATTTATGGTTGCATAGTCCTTCTCCTGGATTCATCTCACCTTCCTCTAGAAAGCTATCAGAGGAATCTGAATCAGAGAGCTCTCAATTCTTAATGCATAGTTGACCCATTTCCGAAGGCTTCAGGATAACATCTTTCTCATCATCATCTGAAAACCTAGGTAAAGTCAAGTGTTTTAACTATGGAGAGCTAAAAAGCAGAAGAGATTAATTTCAGTCCATACATTTATGTTCTCAGAATTGAAGAAGAGGCTCAGAGACCTATGATGGTGATCTTCAGAAGCTCCTCATACTCCTTTTCCAAATGTCAAAATCAAAAGCATTTCTTCTCAGTAGATCAGTAAATATTCAGAGAAATAAACCCTGCCTTTTCCCTTTATATGCACAGAACATTTTACTAGCTCTTTTTTTCTCTTTATTTGACTGTGCTTACCTATTACTATCACTATCACCTATGCACTTTTTCATGTGGAAGAGCATTAATCACATATGGCCAGAATTTTAAGGAGTTTAATAAATAACATCTTTGGTTTTTGGTGTTTGAAATGATACTTTTGACTTTGTTTTTGGTTTACAGATGAGGTTGAGAGGTCATTTCTAGTCTAAAGATATTCTAATTCTTTTTTATTGCAATTTTTATTATTACTCTGTCTTAAGCAATGGAAATACACTTCAATATTTCATGCACTTAGTTTATTAGGATACACAGTCTCTTCTTCCTTTCCTTTTGATTTTATATGCCCATACATTTTTATGATTCTGCCCTAAAGGATAATCTGTAAATCAGTTCATACTCATGTTTTATATTAGTATGTGCTCAATAATGTAGAGAAACTTCTCAAACCTATTTAACACACCAGACTGGAAACTCTCTACTGTGAGGTATCTTACCGAGCATTTCGCAGGTCTCTAATCTCTATTAGCCTGAGCAAACAACTACAACCCTCACAAAACAGCTAAATCCAGGGCTGAATATTTACTGAAGCAGAAAAAATAATAACGTTTCTGCAAGTTGATGTTAGCAAAGTCAACAGAAAATTATATATGTCAGTAATGTGTTGTCCTTGAAATACTTTCTTTTTATTCCTCTTCTTGCCAAAATTACATTTAAAGCAGAATAAAATATAAAGAACCACTTTGCTTAGAAGAGCAGCCTATATGTTCATTAGTGCTGAGCTCAAATGATTCCTTCCAGCAAAAAATGCCATAGTAAAAACCAATACCACTTCTCAAGCTTTTGGAACAATTATTCTAGGCTGAAAATGTAATGGAATTTCTTTCATGACCTGAGATGCTAATCTCTGTAAGTGCTACTCATTTGATGCAAAGGACCCAGAACCAGCCCCTGAGATATGAAAAACCATTATGTGAGCTGAAAGACACCAAATGAGACTTCTGGAGCACCTTAATAGCTTCTTGTCACATCCAGTAGGAATACAGACATGCCACCTGTTTTGGTGTAAGGAATGATGACTTCTGGGGCCAGCAGGAGCAGAACTCTGCAGAAGGTGAGGCTGAATCAGAGGGCTCTCAGGTTGGATGGGTTTGTGTATCCCTTGGATAGAGACATAGTCAATGCATCTTCAGTCTAGCAAATCCAGGCAGCATTTTCACCAAAAATTGATACGAAGTATGAGAGGGCAGAGTGCTATTCAAACCTCTACAAGGGGGCTACCCTGTGCTTACCATGTGAAATGGGACATGCTTCTTTAAGACACATCCACACTGTCCTCTGTGGCATGGAAGTTACTGAAAACAACAACCCAACAACACTCAAAAGGGACATTATAGCAGGCAATGGGAATGTGGTACCAAACTCCCTCTATACTGCTCTATCAGAACTTTGGCAGAAGAGGGAGCATCAAGGAAATGAGAGCCCACTGCTGATTATGTATGTGACTGAGTGTCAAAAGATAAGGAAAAGATTACTGTGTCTTTTTTGTTGTGTTCTTTACAGGCAAAAGGGCCTTTGCAGAGAAGAGCCTGCATATCTGGAAAGGCAAACTGGACACTATGTTCTTAAACATATATTGCGCTTTGTCACCAGGAGTTTAGCCATCAGGATGGGTAACATTACTGTGGACCACTATTAGGCAATTGTAAAATCTCCTCTGGTGTACTGTATTTGATTTTGGACTTCCTGTTGCAAGGGATACATTGGGAAACTTGGCATAGGGCCACCAAGATGTCTAGGCTGTGAAGTCTTTGTCCTTGGATACATTTGGAATTTGTCTGTAAAGGGTATGAAGATTGTGACCTCACTTCAAAGTTAGCCCTGTTGTGAGCAGACTGGACCAGATGACCTCCAGCATTTTTTCTACAATTCTGTGATTACCCAACGAGCCAGCAGCTCTTAACTGCAGGTGGAGTCTCAGCATGCTCCTTGGGTTGAAGCACCATGAGATGTACTCCAGATATAGTTCTTTGCACTTCTGTTTCTCCTCATTTTCTTTGACAACTTCCCCCCACCACCCCCTCCCTCCCCACCAAAATTATAAACAGTTAAGCAGTTGGAGACTGCTGAAATACTGATTGGGCTAATAGCATTTCTGAATTTTTACCCTGTTTTTGATTGCTCCAGGCTAACTTTCCTAATGAGATTCTAAAATAAAGCAGACGATGTGAAAAGTCCTCAATTCATGAGTGGCATTTTAAAATGAATTACTGAATTCCCTTTGATTTTTTCATTTAATTTTAGGCCTTTAGCTTTGCTTTAGCTCAATATATTCTTTATAACTATACTTATTTACACTGTGTATAATAAGGCTTTAGTGTATTTTCTCTTAAGAATCTCTGCACTAGTGGATGTTGCAAGTGTTTGTGAAAAGAAGTCTGCTCCCTCTCTTCAACAGAAGAAATTATGATGAAAAAGCTGATAGGCCAAGATAGGGCAGAGGAATTCATGACTCTTCCATTTCCCTCACCCTGAGGGGTGCAGGAAGATTAGAAATGGCTGTGGTCAATTCATAATGCTTTGTCTCTGGTGCTGCTTCCTCCTCACACTCTCCTGGCTCTAGCATGGGGTCCCTGCCACAGGCTGCAGTTCATCAAGGGCTGTTCAGTGTGGGTTCTTTCCATGAGGGTAATGTCGTTCAGGAACAGACATTACAGTTCCAGCATGGGCCCCTGTAAGTCATGGCTGCTACCAGGAGGCTGCTCCTCCATGGGCCCTACATAAGCTGCAGTTTCCTTCAGAGCATCTCTATCTGCTCTGGCTTGGGGTTCTCCACAGGCTGCAGGTGGATCTCTGCTCCCGTGTGGGCCTCCATGGGCTGCATGCACAGCTGCTTCATCATAGTCTTCATCATGGGCTGCAGAGGAATCTCTGCTCTGGAGCCTGAAGCACCTTCTCCCTGTCCTTCACTGATCTGGGTGCCTGCAGAGCAGTTTCTCTCACATTTTTCTCACTCATGTCCCTCACAGATGCTGCACAACATTTTTTACTCTTTCTGAAATTATCACAGAGGCATAATCAGCATCACTGATGGGTTTAGCTTTTGGCAATAAAGTGTCTGTTTTGGAGCTAGGTGAAACTGACTGTCCCTGATATGGAGGCAGCTTCTAGGGTCTTCCCACACAAGCCAACCCTGCAGCTATCCTTCAACTCATCAAAATCTTGCCGTGTAAACCCAACACAGGAACGCATTGGTGAGCCCTGAAATCAGCGCAATAAGGATTGAGCTTACCAGCATCAGGTGGATTGTCCCAGCTGACTTCTTGCCTTGCTGCAGCTCTGAGGCTGCCCATCGCCTCTGAAGCGACTGTGGGCCCTAAAGTTGGTGTATTTGCATCTGGAATATCACAGCTCTGCATTACAGCAGCTGATGACATGTAGGCTCCATGCTGATACTTCTCACTGTGCTCTGTTCGCTTTTGTCCAGAACTGGTATAGCTGTGAGCATTTATGAAAGGGTTAAGATGAACAAAAAATAGATCAGAAATATCCTGTGGGAGAGTGGTCTAGATTCTTTTCAGAGTCATTCAGAATGACTGAAAGTATTGGCTAAACAACAGCTTGACAAATACTTCTGAACAGCTTGTCTCTTTGTTGCTTCCCTGCCCCTGAGAACAAAGCTCAGAGATCAACACCCTCACATGGGGTGGCCTTATGATCTCTGGATTTTGAAAGAATAAAACGTCTGAAAGAACTGAAATAGGCTTTTTTTTCTGTCCAATTCAATGCACATAAAAATTAGTCTTGGAAGACAGGAGAAAAGCCAGGGCCATTTTCGGTGGCTCAGAAACTTGCCTTAACTGGATGGCAGTAAAGGTTTTCAACACCTCATTTCATGATAACCACTCATCACAACAAAAGGCCATTACAGCCTCTGCTCTAAATTAGCTCTCACTAAATAGAACAGATGCTATAAACTCTCACCTACTTATCAATCACAAATGAACCAGCAAAAATGGTCTCCAACCCTGACTATGAGCTGATACTTTCCAGTTTGGCCTCAGGTTTGCATGGGTTATAGCTAGTTTTTTGGCCCTCTGTTCCATTAAACTGCTGCCTTGTTTCTCTGTTCTGGCTTCCCACTAATTATGATCAGGACATTTGGCTAAATTTTTAAATTTCAGAACATGCCTTCTGAGAAAATGCATGCCCTGTGCTGACTGCTGTCTTTGATAACATTCATGGTCCTCTGAAACAACAGAACAGGCTGACGTGTGTAGGCAACAAAACTTGCAGAGGATAATGGACATTATCATGCCTCTTCTGAACAAGATAAGAATATCTACTTTTAGAATTACTCTAAAAGCTTTCTAAACAAAAGATAACACTTAGCTTATTTTCTCTCAATAATTTGTTTACACATGCACGAGACACTTCTGCCCTGTATCACATAAATACTACAAATGCAAGCAAATAAACAGAGACAAGCAGTTTCATCTCTGGGCTTGGGAGGAAAAGAAGAGATATATTTATTTTCTTCCTGTTTCAGAAAACCAGAGGGACACAGAAAGTCTGTGATAAGAATTATTCAGTATTAAGAGAGAAGCAAAAGAAAGAGAGAGAGGTAATGTAATATATATGTAATATGAATCAGAGAGATTTCAACTAGATTTTCAAATCTCAAAATGTGTTTGTAAGTCTGCCAGAAATAAATATTTTCTTTTGACTGATATACTGAACTAACTTGATATGAAAGCGGCTATTTGAAAGAAAAACATGGGCACTAAATTGTCACTCTGAGGAGAACTAGGCTCTCACGGCATTCAGTCAAATGTATAATTTGCTGATGAATAAACTCATTTGGCAGACCTCTTCTCTTTTTTTTTGCATTGGCTTTTCTGCCCATGAGCAGGCATTTCTTATTTCTTTTTCCTTCCTAAACCTTAGATATGTGAAAGTCTGCCCAAACTGTCTGTTCAGGTGCTTCCATAATTTCTTTCAACACACTTGGTTTCTTGAGGAAAAAGGAATTATGAAAAAAATCAGCCACTCTACTACCTTGGGACATGGATGGTTCCAAAATCAATGTTTCACCCTCTTCCCTCTCCCCTCAAAAGCCATTACTGGTCAGAGATCTGTGAGACTCAGGAGATATAAAACTGCTTGCTGCTTGAGGCTGAGCAGACCGCAGGCTGCCAGTTCACTGGTGGCCCCTGAATCTGCCCTTACTTTCATCTGGGCTGTTCTACTCCTCTCCATCCAGGTGCTCCCATCATCCCCTGCCTGCTCCCTATTGAAAGAAGAATACCCTATTTCCTTTCCAATGAATCTTCAGAAGAATGAAATGAATCTTTTCCTTTTCAATGAATTTTCAGAAGAAGAAGGGTCGTTCAGCTGCCTTTGTGAGGCAGCTCAGTTCAGCAAAGATCCAGGTTGATATTCAGTGCTACTCCAACCTGTGCCTGTGCAGACCACCTGTGTGCAGACGCGTTTGAGGGGCAGGGGTCACTGTATAACTGCACAGTGTTACACCATGATGCTGTGACTGCTTCCTCTGGCCATGGGAAATGCTGATGGTGCTAGGATGACTCAATTACCTTTTACTGGAAACATGTTGAGAATGTTAAAAAAAATAAAAATAGTAGGAGCTGATCTGAGATCTGACCTATGCCCCGCAACGCCCCTCAACCTCTTTAACTTCTTTTTCCGCTGTAACTCAAGGTTGCGTTTGACTGCACTTGCTCTGAATGTTCCCAGCTTCATGCCCGGTTGCCTGTCTACCTGAGCACTACAGAGAGCATGTTTTCTCTGTGAAAGGAATGCATATGTTAGCCTGTCTGCTTGAGCCAGGAACTATTTCTATGGGGAAAAAGAACAAATGCTTTTGAATTACAGGCAGGCACTTCTTTCTGAAAATTGTTGTTGTAGACAATAGTTGAGGTTCACTGAGGTGAATGAGAAGATGTGTAATGTATCTTTTACTTGCTCCAGACTGACCCTAATTTTGGTAAGGAGGGAGTGCTATTTTTTGCACTGAGAGAATGGATTATTCTAACAACCCTTAGTTTAGAAGGCGTGAAGTTATGAATGGAGGATTCTGGATCTTTCCATAATCTCAGTTGCAAGTTATTTCTTTTTATGGTGTATAAAATAAGTTCAACAAGGAAGGTGAGGTTACAGCTGCTTTCCATGGCTTTAGCTCCCCACATCTGACTTGTATCCTTAAAGGCCTTGAATAAGATCTATGTCAAGAATAATTTAAAGGTTTTTTTTTTTATTTGGAATAAAATAGTTTTGTGATTCTACCATCAGAGCTACAGCATGAGGCCCTGTGTATTCCTTCTAGCCTTGTGTTACATTTTTGCTATGTGCTGGGATATGAAATCAAAAATTTCAGCACTCCTTGCTAAAGGCATATAATGAACATCACATCACTTTTCATGTGCAAAACACTGTCAAGAAAGTGGAAAACAACAGCAAGAACAGCATAACCTTTGTTACTGCAAAAGCTTAAATCATAGCTGAAACTGAAACCTTCTCAGTCATGTATGGACTTACAATGCCCTATTCTGAGAAAAGGAAATAAGCAAATCCATGGAACTAGAAGCCATATCACATTATTGAAAAGGAAAAATCTACTGAACAGTATACCTTGTACATTTTGTAAATAATTTCAATATAAACAAAATCAAAATATAATGCTGGTCTCATGAAAGCTTGAAAGTTTTCTGTGATTAGAGCCGTATAGTCAAGGCAAGCAAATACAATTGAAGATTCTCAGCTTATTAGAATTTCACCTAGAGGAATTGTTTTTTGGCTCCTTTTTGTTCAGATTTTTGTGTTCTTTCTCTTATTATCTTCTTTTCCTCCAGTCAATGAAAACTGATAATTTCAATTTACTTCCAGGTTTATGCCATGTAACTAAGATGTTATCTAGCACATCTGGCTATTTTTCATCTTAATCTTCTTCATTTCTCTAATGTACCACTGAAGTTTACCCACAAATTTCCTAAACATTTTCTCTATTCCTCCCACTCTGCTTTGTGTTGCTGTGGAATCAAGGCTGTGAAACACACCATTGTTTTTAGGAAATGGAATGTAGAACAACAGTTTTGAATAAGTCATTTGAGCTGGAGGTGGTAGGGCAAACTTGGTGCTAACAAGAAATTTGGGCTGCCACCTTGGGGGTTTCTCTAGCTACTTTTCCTCCAATCTTATTTATGTGTCTGCCCAAATTGCTTTGGTAACACATTCAAAGCTGGACCTTTACTGCATTTTGCTAAGATAATGTCTGAAATTCATCCAGAATAAAATCATAGACATTTCTCTGACATGACATTTATAAGAATAAAACACCTATCAAAACATTTTTCATATGTAAATAGCATAGGCTGTTATCACAGACCTCAAGTTCTGGGTGCTGAGAGATCATGTCTCCATCACTTGGCCACTTTTGCAGAGTATTTCCTTGGGGAATCAATGTTCAGCCATTTGGTTTCTGTCACAGGTGACATGATACTGTTTTTTTAATATGGTACCATCTTCCGATGGCTGTCCAGATCTGCTCCTTGCCTTTTCCATGTATTGATTTCTTCATCTGCTCTCTAAATTAACTTCTTTTCTTCATTTTTATTTCCCATTTAAACCTAATTTGCATACTTGTTGTAGATATATTGCTATTATTACATTTAGTCCTCAGACAGCATTTTCCATGGTTAATTCAATCTCCTGAATTAGAAAGAATAAAATTTCCCTTTTGTTATGTGATGAAGTTAGTCAGAGCATGTAAAAGTAATTTTCTTAACTGGTACAGGGGCTTTTCCTATTTACAGGGCAGTATTTATAACTGCAGTAAAGAGGTCATTTAGTAACTGAAGCATTTCTTTGTCAATGAACACTATTCTTGAACAAATGGAAGCTGGGACAGAAACTCCAGATTAGCACATCTCTCTGACAGCCTTTAAAATGATCTGGTAAGATCCAGGTTCTTCACTGTCACTAGATGGGGAATGTGCATCTTTGAAGTATTTTTACCAACCCTTTGTGATATTGTTGTGAGCTGAAAAAATCTTTTTCTGTGTGAAATTTATTAATCCCAAATCTGAATACATTTCTAAGTAATTTCCCCCACCTTTTGCTAATACTGTGGAAGGGAATCTAGCATGTTTTGAAGCCTAGATATGTATCTGAAGCTGTGGCTCAGTTCCTGGAAGAGAGGAATTGCATACTATTGTCATGGAAAATGTGTCATTTTAATGTAAATCGAACTATTCAATTTATTTTTGCTTCACAAAACCCCATTTTATTCTGTCTACAGCCATTTCACTTTTTTTTTCTTTTGAACAGGTATGACACTAAACAAAGTTGATACATTTGGAATGACTCTTCCACAGTCCTATCTAAGCAGCAGAATATTCTAAGGTCTACCTTGGTCGTCTAACATCTGAAGCAACTCTCACTCTTAAGAAACAAAAACTAACCATAATTAAAAAAAAAAAATCCCACAATGTATTCTGCGTTATACAACACTCTGTCAATCTAACAGACTCTTCCCACTCTCCCTCCACAGCATGCAACATCTAGCTCAGCTCACAGCCCTAAAGCTCAACCCTGAAGAAATCTTAAAGGCCCAATTTATATTCTATGTATACTGGGTTTTAATTTTTGGAAGATATGTAGCCTTAATTTTCTGTCCATAAGCTATGTTATCTGGCTTGGGTATATTGGAGGAGGAAAAATTCAACAAAAATTAGCACACACTACTTTGTTATCATTACAATCACATCTTTGCAATTTCTTTCAGGCCTCCTCTAGGTTTTATAAATATTCATCTGAAATCTTCCCAGTTATTAGCATGTCATCCAGATAACAGACAACACCATTTACCCCTTGCCTTACTCAGCTCATTGTTTTTTGACACACAGCAGGTAATTTTCTGTTCATACCTAAATAGCCCCTCATGTGTGTTTGTCATCAGAATATTTTTTTTAATTCTAGCTGCAAAGCCACCTGCAGGCACTCTTGGGACCAGCCCTGTGTGGTTAGCTCCTCCCCAATCAGCACTTTGCAAATAACTATTGTGCTCTAGAAATCCAGTATTGTCCAGTTCAAGCTAAAAATTGTTGGTTATTTCATATTTCTGACAAGCTTTTCTCTGTTGTCCCCCCTAAAATACAGTTTGCTCAGTCCATTCACTGACATACAGAGCAGGAAACAAGGTTTATGGCACAAGTCTCCTCCTCAGAAATGTAGACATGATTTTGTCACTTGTAGATGACATTGCAGCTACACCTGTTACTAAACCAAGCCTGTAATAAGCATTAATTTAGTCTGAATTTTCCTACCCTGTTACACATTTGATTATCTAACTTCCACTACAACTTAAGCTTAGGGAAACAGTTCCTCCTCCCCCTTCAGTTATGATTGCCTTCAGTATTAATGAAGTATATTTGTAAATTTCAGTGACACAAAGATCTACCCGTTAATCACCAATTGTCCTTTCACTATCACAGTACAGTGTGCTAAATATGTTACTTTTCTACTGTGCACAGCCACTGCTCCATTATCCATAGACAGTTTATTTAGTTGACAGATTAATTGTACCATAGACGCAGAGACACTGGGGCAGCCAGCACAGTTCTGGCAGGATTATTCATGCAAGCGCAGCTCTGTGCTGTTGTTGGTGCATTGGTCTGAGTGCACACTGACCCAGCCAGGGAGGATGGAAAGGACCAAACACATCTCCAGCCTGCTCCAGTATGTGCAGGACAACCTGTAAGCCCAACCAGATAAATTATGATTCAAGCAGGCTCCCTTGGATGCACACAGGAGCTGATCCTGGTGCTGTGCTTAGGGGTCTCTTACCACACTGAACAGTGCTGCAGGAATTTGGCAACCAGCTTGGCTTCACTCTTTGGTGAAAGCTCATAAACTCTTACAGAGCTGTGGAACTTAATGCAGAGGAATTCAAATAGTTCCAATAATAATCATTGTAGAATGGACAGGTACCACTAGTTCAAACTGAGATACCACTCTTGTATTCACAGCCAGCTTGCTGGGGTGTTCCTCTTTATAACTATTGCCCAGGTTTCTCTGGCATCCAGTGTGCTCCAGACCCTACCCTTCTGGCACTGCAGATTCTTATATGAGTGATACTCCTGCCTTGAGCTGTAGCTCCCCAGGCACTTTGGTGGAGAGACAGTGAACTGACTCAGAGAATGGACTCAGGTTCAAACATTTAATTTCCAGATTACTTAGCAATTTGGTCCATGTTTGACCAAATACTACTACCAGCCTAATGGAGGCAGAGGCAAGGAGGTGGAAAAGAAGGGCTGAGGTGTGAAGAGGACTGCCTCTTGGATGTAGTACTGTTTTGTGCAAATTTAAGGTGTTTGCATAATTAAGAACTTACTTTTAGGCATCAGAGTGCTTACTGAGTATCTTACAAAATGTTACAGAAACAAGCAGTAGCAGAAAACATTTTTGACTTGCCAAATACCATAATAATTTAGTCTTCTAGTTGATTTTGAAGATAAAACTATTGTTCTGTTAAAGAAAAAAAGTGCAGTGTAAGTTTTTAATAATTTCCTTAGAAGTTCCATAATGTCTTTGTTTCAGTAAGTTCCATTATAAAGTATAATTTTTTAAAGACCATGTGTGCTTCATATCTTTCCCCATTGCTACAATATCTGGCAATGCTAAGGAAATAGCTTTTGTATAGTGGAACCTTCCATACAGTTTGTACAAATTTGCTGTCAAAGCCTGAATCTCTCTCAAAACTTTTCATGCTTGCATTATATATGTCCCTTTTACCCAATGCAAACAATTTATTTTTTCTCTCATTATTTATTTCAAGATCTGATCCTTTGCCAGTTTTCTGTTTTGAGTTTTGCTATATGCAGAGGAGTTAAAAAGTAAATTGCCTACTGATTTTCATAAAAACAGGCGCAAAATATGGCTTTATTTCCCTGGGATGTAAGACAATAACTCCCAATTTCCAGAAATTAAAGGCAACTAACACAGAGGAATAATTTATCCTCCCTTGCTGCAGGAATTGTAGATCATAACTGAAATTAAAGACTAAATCTGCTCACTTTTTATACTCTTGTTATACAAGAGAAGAGCAAATCCTTGACATTTAAAGCTGAGCTGAAATTGTGAAGCTGAAACTGTTTAGATTCTGTTAGAAGTGCCTTTCAATGCAGTTACTCTCTTTGGTCCAGTGGAATCACTTAAGGAGAATTTTACAGATGTACTCCCTAAACTTGTTATCCATTCTAACTCCCATATGAACACTTTAAATACCACTAGAATCAAATTCTCCTTCTAAATTTAGAGGAAAAAAATGAAATACTGAAGAGGAGTTTGAAAAAATGAGGGAACTATAAATTCAACCTAGATCTCATTTACAGTGGTAAAAATCAAGAAGTATTCTCATTTCTGTAATGCACAACTGGGAAGGAGCTGGCAATGGAGGGAGGAATGTACCTGTCTTTCTCTCTGGGCAGCATTATATAATCCCAAGCAAGAACAAAGCTGTGAGCTATATTTATTAATCACAAATTTGAGGCATTAATTTCTCACACCACTACAGAAGAGATATGATGCAGAGGTATTGCATTGATCTAAATCCACAGATTCAGGTCTCACTTTATAATTTGAAACACTGCTCAATTTGATCCAAAGATTTCTAGCCTACTTTCAGCACAATAATTAAAGAATGTCGAAGGATGCTGATGCCTGTTGCTGGCTGACCGAGAGAGATGTGATTTGGAAATGAAAAACTGAAAGGACTGAGTGGCAAAGATTTAGCAACAGTGCTGAGGGAAAAGAAAAAAGAAAAAAAAAAAAAAGAAAGGAAAAAAAAAAAAAAAAAAAAAAAAAAAAAGGGTTACAGAAAATAGACCATACACTCACTGAAGGTCAGGGAGTAAAAACATCCCTATAAACTAGTGAGAGTCATCAACTAGAAAAAGATACATACAAGTGGAATAGAAAGCTAGTAGGAATTAGAAGGTTTCGCCATTTTGTGAAGACTTTTCTGAACATATGTGATGAGTGAATATTTGAAGTAACATAGTATAAATGTTTTTATTGTCTGTCACCTTTGGGATAAAGCAGAGGAATACAGCCTCACAAAATAAAGAGGTTGCACATGTATATTTGCCTGAGTGTAATCCCAGGCCCATTATCTTCAGCAGCTTCAGGTATTTATAGACTTTTAAACCTCAACAGCAAATGGCCGAAATAAAAATAACTGTTTTCCTGGTAATTTCTTTTTTTTTTTTTTTTTTCTTTTCTTCCTTATGTACTCCACTTTCTCAACCTCTAATATATTGAGATGTTTTCAAAAGACAGTTAAGACAGTTCACTTATGGATTAATTACAGAAAATCTTAGAGAAGTAAATCCAATTATGTCTACCTGTGAAGTCAGCATAGCTACAAGGTATGTGTAAGTGGAGTGAATTTATTTCAACAGAACTGGAAATGTTAGCTGTGCTCCAGATATGGTCGGATCATGATAATGGTTTCGAAGCAAAATGTAGGAATTGTAATGAAATTTAAATGAGTACACTTAACAGAAAAGGCTTATTTTTAGAAAATGGAGCTGAGGGGATTCTTGGTCTCTGTTCACAAAAGCCATTTATTGTAGTGATAGCTCAGCAAAAGAAGGCTAACCAATTAATGATTATGCTCTCATTACAAGATAAACACAAAAAATCCTGTTTAAAGTATATGGACTGATTATTTGTTTCATGTACCCAAATATAAAGCTTCTCAGTATTTCTGTATGACAGGGCGCAATCCCAGTTTTTCCTAATAGATACAGGTTACATTAAAGGCAGTGAGATGTGTTTTGTATTGTACTATCTTCTAAAACTTATATAAGTTTTAGAAGATACTAGAACTAGAAGAACTCACCAAAGTTTTGGTCATGAGCATCTAAAGGAAATTTTAGACAATCTACTTCACATGGAATAAAAACTACCACACACTACTTAAATGGAGAGTGTTACACCAGCTCCCTGCTGCTCATCAACAGTTATACATACACAAGACTGGTGTCATTATAAGCAGAGATAAAATATGCATATGAATCTTGACTTTTTACTGTATCCAGGATTTCTCATTTGAAATCTGGGACCAGTGAATGGTTTCAGAATAATTGCTTCCAGACATTGTTCTTTTTTGAGAAATTTCAGGTTGTGACAGTTCTAAACTGCAGGAATCATTTTTAGAAGCCCTTCATTATAAAACTTCAGCATTTGTGAGCCTACTGGTTCATTACATTTTCAAACATTCAGAAACAAAGAGAAGAAATGCCTGTATGTGAAATTTAAAATGGTCCAGTTGCCATGGCAAATATATATATACATTAGCATTTCTAAGGGAAAAAAGTAATCCATTGGTCAGGGCACATGTTATCTTTTATTTCTTAACTTATCTATAATGTTTTGGAACAGATCTTACTTCCAGCAAAATAAATTGGACTCATAAACACTTAAAGCATTATAAAGTAACCACATTTTCTAGCAAAATATTTCTTAAAAATAACTTATTTGAGAGATATGAACAGTGCATTCCAGTATCTCTTCACCAAAA
The DNA here is from genome assembly GCA_910950805.1 of Acrocephalus scirpaceus scirpaceus. NCBI lineage: Eukaryota > Metazoa > Chordata > Aves > Passeriformes > Sylviidae > Acrocephalus > Acrocephalus scirpaceus. Next base: position 23,011,358 of record OU383777.1, read on the forward strand.
AAAGGAATGTACTCCCAATTAAATATGGGGAGTTCATTTAATTGTTCAGTAACACTGTAAATTCTCAAGGAACGTACTGTGGCCTGTAAAAACACAGTGCAATTGCAAGTAAAAGCTACAGATAAAGCTTAGATAAATAAAGAAGATATTACTAGAACTACAGCACAGAAAATATCAACTGGTTCCTATTCACTTGATAAAATTAAGTCAATGCATCTGGTTTATACTGGCATAGTTCCACACTTTTCATGGAGTTGATGGTGATGTAATAAAGACCAAGAAGTACTCCTTACTGCACACACAAATCCTAAAAGGCAACATTCATTTGGCAGATTTTGGAAAATATCTCTTTTTTTGACTAAACTTAAAGGAAATGAAAGGTCACAGTGAAACTGTCTTTCAGAAGGCTGTTACAGACCTACTGGATGCCCATCTAATTATGATATAAATTTCTTCATGTGTTAAAATAGTACATATTTTAAGAAAAATGCAGAGGAAAGGGACATCCTGAAGAAGAAAGGAGTCCATTATTGTTTCTTGTACTACATGCTGCTCAAAACAGGGCTGCTGAAACTCTCCTTGATAGTGTGATACAGTTTTTCAGAAATAATCCTTGTTCCCTCTTTAATAAGTACTTATGCAAGGGAAAAAGAGCTCTCAGGAACAGTCAATCTGTTGCTTAGATGGCATGACAAATTGTGCCCTTGTCAGACTCGTGCACTTCTCATTTGCTGAAGCTAACATGGGTCGCAGTTAAAAATGGGAGTAGAGTATGGCTTCTCTGTAAGTGCTTTTTAAGGCCCTCTTCTTCTTTATTGCCTACCCTATTTTATATTTCATTAGTTCATAAGTGCACTTTGTTTTTCATGCAGCTTCGTTTTGAAGCTTAAGAAACTCTAAAACTCAAAAGCATTTTTGTTATTGAACTCCAAGAGGTGTATCAAGGCACCTCCTTTAGAATGCAGTAGTATTTGGAATATTTTGGTAATGAAGAAGAGTAGGGCTTATTGTGCTTGACTTGTGCTGTTACTTGGTTTATTTCCTTTATAAGTGAAATTATAGATTATTAAAGAATCTCTGAATGGCAGCCTTGCTTTCTATTGCTATTTACAGAACAGGTAGAAGCATGCACTTCTTCACTGCAGTCTTATGCTAAAATGCCTTATGCAAAGGTGAGATAAAGTGGGGTACTAACCAGAGACGTGTGCACCTTCTACATAACTTCTCAAACATTGTAAAACTGAGCAAGAATTGGTATTTATTAATACCTGCTGCCAACATTACAAGGAGACCATTACCTCTACCTGATACTGAACCTAAAGAAATGGATAATAGAATGTGTTCCAGGAAATAGCAATCACATTGCATTGATACTTTAAAAATATTTATACTTATACAACATTAATATTTATTTATTTAAATGATAATATTTAGGATAAATATTTACTATATTTATAAGTTTGGGACAATTTTCTTTTGTGCTCAGGTTCTCTATAACTTCCCAAGCCTATGAGACGTGCTGTTTATGCTGAAGTATTATTTAATTTAGTCTATCAAAGCCCGTCTATCTTACTACATGTTTTTTAAACTGATTCAATTTGCAGATAAATTTTAATATTTTTTGGTTTTCCTGCATTCTCATCAGATATCTGAAAGGAATGGCTTAGGACACATTTAAGATCTATTTGCCGTCTATTGGTTTTTGTGACCTGTTTCAAATTTTATGCACATCATTACTTTCTTTCTTCCTTGCTTTTAGGGGTGGGAAGAAGGCCAGGCAGGGTGAGGTGCTGCCAGTGCAAAGTTAACCTCCAGCAGCTGCTACCTTAGTGAGCTATAGCATTAGAGAGGAGGTATCCTGAAAATCGTTACATTCCTTTATGCCCTTTTCAATTTGCTGAGACAAGAATGATGTTGGCACACAGCACAGTGTCATCCTGAGGTTCTTTCTAAATGGTAGGGTCTTCTGTTACTGGGACAGTTTTATCTACTGCCTCTGCTTATAGTGCTTCCCTTGTGAAAAAGCTATCCTTTCTTTCTCTGTTTCCAAACAAAGCAGCCTAAAACTACCTGAAAAAAACCCTACTTTGCTAAGTCTTTTATCCTCAGCCTCTGAATTACAGAGGCTTTTTCATCAGAGAAGGAACTGTCACTGGCAAGATGGAGAAGCACTGCCCAGGGGCCACTCTTGTTCCAGATGAAGGTTATGCTGAAGCTCTGGAACCAAACTTCTGGCATGTTTGGTAAGCTCACTTTTGTATAGCCCCTGCTAGTAGATCTAAGAAAGAGGAAGATGTTAAAGGATAAAAAGAGCTCAGCAGGTACTTCAAATGATGTCAGTGTTAGAGTTTGTCCTAGTCTGAGAATGCACCAGATCTGAGAACACACTTCTCTGCTCACTTACTTGCTCCTGGCTTTAAATACCATAGTCCCAGTAGGGGGATGAGCCCTGTCTGGGGGACCCTTCCCAGCTGTCCTTGGGGGTCCCTGGTGCTCCCAATAGGAAACATCAATTACATGTATATGTAACTTTGATGTTTGGCAAAGTCCTGTAAACAGGGAAAAAGTGGGGGAGTGATCATGAAACATCTGCAGTTATCCCACATGACATTGATCCAGAAGACCAGTTCTGGTCTTGCTCACCTCTGGCAATTATGTTTTTGAATGATCTTATATTTCTCACAAGAATACTTTTGCAGAAACACCTGTATCTTGTCTGCAAAAAATGGGTAGTAAAAGATCTTCCATTGAACAGCTGTTGTGAAACCTTGAGCTGCTATAAAACATTTCCACAAGAAGGTGATCATGCTTTATAGAGAAATAACAGAGAAATGACTATATGTGGAAGATAAAATTAAATGATGTGCTATTCATATCATCATATATTTTTGAAAAGACCATAATTTTATAGGTGACGAAATTGGCACTATATTTTCATTGATTTGTGGTGTCAGTTCCAGTTCTAAGTGAGGTGTAGAAAATACCTTTTATGAAAGATTATTACATGTCTATCTGTCATCACTGAAATTGATTTGCATTCACTCCATGCACCTAGAGGAGCCAACAAGAGCATCAAAATCATTAGAGGCATTTTGCTTAAGTGTTACTAAGAACTTTATTTCTTGGTAATTGCTTGAAATTTCTTGTCCAAATTTTTAGTTTGAAAAAATTCAGAACAATTCTGAACTAATTAATTTTGTCACTTATGCTTCTTCTCAAAGAAATATTTAATAATAGTATTATTAATGAATTCTCCTCTTCCAGATCCCTTAATTAAAGCATGCTTCTATGCAATCTAAGAATTCTGGGGAAAAACCAGTTATGGTTAAAATTTATTTGAACTACTTTAAATTCCTGCCCTGTTTCAAATAGTGAAAAACTGCAGCATTACACATCGTGACAAAGACATAGGAAGAAGGATAATTGCAGAATGTGTTACTGCCATTCATGTGTGAAATCTTCTATGGTGGAAAAATGCATGCTCTGAGGTAGTAAAAGAGACACTAGTTAAATGGATAACCTTGATACACAGAAAAATTCTGAACACGTCTACTTCTTCACCAGGTATTCATCTGAGAATGCCCCTGTGTACTGCACTGTTTTTTATTCTGTTTGGATTTTTGCTTTTTCAGCACAATGATACTTGCTTAAGAACAAATACTCTTAAAGGTCAAATTATTGTTGAAAATTAATTCTTAGTTAAAACATTCTTCCATAGGTGGGGTTCAGGACATTTTAATTATACAAGTCCTGAATTCTTTCCTAAACTATGTATTTTATCTTGTTGAGGACACATTTTATTTTCTTGACTAACATTCATGAATGAATACTTAGACATTTTAAAATACGTATGTGTAAAATTTATGCAACAATGACATTTCACTTGAAATTGCACTTCTCTCTCACAGTTCATTACACAACCCACAAAGAGATAACTTATGAAAGAATATTCACTTAAGATATACAAATCTTTTAAGCAAAAGTAGAGCCACTATTATCCAGCGGAAAATAAAACCAAAAGCTCACCAACTCACTCAAAGAAACATCAATTTTCAGATAAACAAGTTTGCAGAAGAAACTGTTGGAAATAAAAATGTTTGTCATATACTCCCATGAAAACATTTTGAAGTAAAAAGCATTTTCAAAATGAAAAATTTTGAATTTCACCAAAATAAAAAGTATGATGTTTTCATAGAGCTGGTCTACAGTGAATCAAGACCTTTGAGCTATGTGCTATCCATGTTATAAACCACAGCAGGAGAGAACACTCATTTTCTCATCTGTTTATTTCACTATAACCTTTGCTTACTCCTGGTTATAAGTTACTGCTTCCTGCATTTCAGTGGTGGTGCCACCATTGATGGTAAGTTCCTCTCACAACCACTTCTCATGTTCTTCCATGCTCTACAACATCTGCACCTTCCCTGCCAGGGTCTAACTGAACTGTCTTAGTGCTGTCTGTTTCTGCTGTTCCACCCTCAAAGGATAATAAGGAGAGAAAGACAGAGAAAAGAATGGGAGGAAACCTCCACCTATAATTTGAAATTATAACAAAGACACTTTCTATTTAATTTGATTTTAAAGGATGTTTTATATTTCTTTTTCTTCATTCTAGCATGCAGAGCTACCTTGGATTCTTATTCCCTTCAGCCAAGGTGCAGACAACTGCATGACTTAATATGACACATGTAGTACAACTGAAGTCACTAAGGACACTCAGTAGTTAAAATTAATATGAGTTAGTTATTGAGGGACCAAAGCACTTTCTGATAACCTATTCTGAGCAGGAATGTTCTTTTCTGCTCAAATGACCCTTTCTAAATTCCTATGTACATATTAAATAGACAAGTAACTCCTTATGGGACAGTTCTCAGTGGAAGATAGTTAGAATTATCCCTGTCTTTCTGAGAGGCAGAAGCCAAAGGATTGAGAATAGGATCTTTTGTAGTTGAGGTTACTCCTTGGAAGGAAATTCTTATTCCATCTACTGCAGAGGGACCCTAGGGAGAACAGACTTTGTAAAAAACACATCTACTGTGCCAGGATCAACATCTGAATGTTTTCATGGGCTTCTTGGTATATGGAGCAAGTTACCGAATCACAAATGTTGCTTAGTCCACCATGACCTCTTCTTACATTAAAGCAATTTTGTGGGGTCTCTGCAAATTTAGGGGTTGTGTTAATCCTACGAGGTTTCTGTCAACAGACTGTTTTTAAACTACAGAGCAGCATGCAATTATAGCATATTCCATCTGCCTCCCTCTTTGCTTTGGATGAGTTTTGGGAAAATAAATCTTTTAAAGAACCCATATGAAACAATCTGTTAGTCAATTAATATAAATAGGAACAGAAATGCTATTACTGTAGTATTTTTTTTTTTGAATAGTAAAAGTGTTCCATAAAAATTATGAATTCCCTAGGTTTTTAACTAATTTTATTTTGTCTTTACTGGCAACAAAATTGCATGCATATGCAACACCTTATCCTCATGCCTTCAAGGAACAAAAGCTGTTTAAAAACATTATGAAGAAAGCTTTATGACTTAAATCTGTTGTGTTTCTCCTAGTGTTGCACCAGCAAAATAGTCTATAATAATAAAATTACTTAATGAGGAGTTTCATCAATTTAGAATAGCAAAACCAGCTTGGTATATCATGCAAAGCAGAGTTTTGCATTGTTAGAGCAACCAAAGCAAAAATAATTCAAAATACATATTTGATTAAGTCTGTTTGAAAACACAAAGATGTGTGAAGTCGTCACAGTCTGCATCTACCTACCTGCTTAACAGCTGCTTTCTCAGGCTGTGTTTTCCTATCACCCTTGGGATGTCCCTGCTCAGTCCGTCTCTCTGATCAAGGTGTCAAGAGGCAATGCCCTGACATCACCTAAGATAAGTGAGCTCTTCTCCTTGGTTTGCTCAGAGCAACTGGGATTTAACCTGGGATTTCCCTGTTTCTTTTTCCATTAGTCAGGACCTTAGTCATCACTTCATTTGCTCTAACAACAAGATGGAAAGGAGTAGGATGAAGGAATATGTATGCTCAGCATGCCACTGCCTCCACCTCCATGTGAGTAAGAATTGGGGTGGTTTCAGCATTTAACTCAGTAGTCTCTACTTTTAAAAGCTTTGAATACAAACTACAAAAAGTAACGGTTCAATGGTTGGTATTTAGAAGTCAAATTTTGCTGAACACACTAGAAAATACCAAGAAAAGCTCATTCTGTGGTACTGATTTTTTTGGTCAACATAGGAATTCTAGTTTGCAGAAGTGCTACAAAGTGATTACAAACTGTTGTAAGATCTTCTGAGAAAATTGAGAACAATGGATGTTTGTAGGCATATGCTGCATGAAAGTATAATAAAGACATAAATGATAAGATTAGTATTTTTAAACAAGTAAGCAAACACTACTGTTCTGCTCTCCTCTGTCTGTGTTCATTAAATAATACTTAGAGTGATTTTTAACTAAGATAGATACTTCTGATATAAATTTGTAAATGAAGAGAAAGCCTAATTTATGGAAGGATAATTTAATGTTCTGTTTCTGTAATCTATTTCTTCTCTCTAAGATAGTTTTGGAATGAAGCACACACCATAACTTTTATGTTATTGTTGTTCAGCCTTGTTGCTGGACAGTTAATTTGCTATAAAATCCACACTATATCATTGTTATTAATTAGAGTAGCTGTGAACTCGCCTTTCAAAAGCTATTAAATGCAAATGTTTAGTCGCTTAAAGTATAAATGTGCAGTGAAGTTCTTCAGTAGAATAATGCCATGAAATAATTAATACAAAATAATTAAATCTTCATTGAAAGGAATACACTTTATCAAGTGAAGAACTTTACAGAAAAAACATAAAAAAATAAAAATACTACTTCAATTGACAATAAATTGGCAAGAAAAACAATCTTTTATGGCTTATAGAACGAGAGGATCAGAACTATATCTTTACAATTCTGTTAATCAAGAATCTGAATAGGTTAATGTAAGTGAAGGGTTCTGTACTTTATTCTGCATTGTGAATTATCAGGAATTTTCATAGGAATAAGTAACATGGAAGACATGATATCATCAACCTCTTACATTAATTTTTTTCAAATGCATGTACCTTTTACAGAGACATGGAGCACTGTCAACTACTAAAGGAATTATTCCAACTGTGCAAGAAAAATTAAGATTTTATCTAAGGTTTACAATTTCAGAGATATAGTCCAGAAATAATTCCTTTATAAGAACCTACATAGTGATATTATTTGCCTAAGTGCTTCTCTGAAGAGAGGAATCTTCTTAGACACTTAAATGCATTTCTGATTTATAGCCTTAGATTTTGTACAAGAGCTCACTGAATATTAGCCTGGCTTCAGGTGTTCCTATAATACCTTGAGATAAATAATAGTAAGTATGTAATTAAGTAATCACTTATTATAATAATGTTAATCAGAGAATGTGTGTTTGTGATTGACATACCCTTGGAATCAGAAATTCCAGTTTCAGTTTGAGTAACTCATCTGGATTATGGTATGTCATGAATCTGGTAGGAAACATTTTTTAAGTTGCTAGAAAGTATTCTTGTAATAAGAGCTGGAATAGCAAAGTTTTAGTTTTATGTGGTTGAAAAACAACTTATTGGAAAATGTGTTGCTGTTGAAGATGTCACATGTCATTTAAATAGAAATTACATTTGTTTGAGTTGTAATATATTGTAGCTAATATGAGATGAAATTTAACGTGCTATGTATCAGAGAAAGATGCTTATAACAAGAGGTTTAAGTATAATGTCAATAAAATGAAAAAGACCTACAAAAAACAAAGGGAAAAAAAAAGAAAAGAAATGCTTACTCAAACAAGGCTCAGGAAAGCAAGCTGTTTCTGAGAAAGTTGCATGTAATAGGCACAACCATTTATGGGATTAAAGTACAGCTAAGGTCATTTAACATTAGTCTTTTTCCAGGCACCCAGAACAAACATGTGAGCTACACTGAGTACTCCTGGCACAGATACTATCCAGCTAATATATATTGAACTATAACAGATGAATATCTCCCCTTTTTCCCTTAGCATGACCTCTTCAATCTGGATTTCTGGTTAGAGTACAACACATTTTCCATCAATCTTATGCTAAGAGAAAGGTCACCTCTCAGCATGGCCAGGGCTCTGCAGGGGAGGCGCTTCTGTGCATGTTCTGATTCTCTAGTTATACTCAGGGTACACTCAGGCACTTCTAGTCCAATTTTTCAAGCCAAGCTGTCTTTTTTCAAGCCCTTACAGGGAAAGGAAACAACAGGCAGTTTATGTTGCTGGAAACTCCACTCCAGCAGATTTTCAGACCACACACCTACCCCTGGGTATCTGCCAGTGGAAGCTAGCAAATGTTTTGACTGAAAGCAGGCAGGAGATTGTAGAGATAAGAAATTCTTGAGAAGTTGTTTAGGAAAATTTTGACCTCCATTACTTTAAAGGGGAGGAACCAGTTCTTCTGAACTCTCTTTCCCTTTATGAACAGTGAGTGAAACAGCCACGAAACAGCTTATAGAAAACAGTGAAACAGTTATGAAACAGCTTATTGAAAATACTCCAGATGATCATTTAGAGGTCCACAATCAACATATCCCACTCATCTTGCTAAGCAAAATCAGATTACCAGATTAAATGTGGTTTCCTGTTGGCTTCTCTGGTCACTGCAGTTATGAAATTTATTAAAACCTGGAGCAGTTTGAATTATATTTGAATTGTTGTATTGGACACATAAACATTTAACTAATCTCTGATAGATGCTGGTATGCTTTTTGAACAATGTACAGTGATAACACAGTAGACACAGCTGTGTAATTCTTTTCTTGCACAAAATTAAAATTCATTATATATTGATCAGATTTTAATAATAATCATAAGTTTAAAAATTGGGACTCTACAACCTTTCTCTGGTTACTTGCATCAATTTATTTCAGGATATATAAAAATATGAAGTATTTCTCCACAAAGTATTTGCTTGATAATGAAATACCTTAGTACCAGTACTGCTTCTACCACATTCTTAAGGAAGAAGTAATTGCATTGGCATAATTATCAATTTCTAAGGTATAGTTAGGAAAGCAATCCTGAATAAGGGCTGGTGTATAAATGACTAGTGTCTGATAGATCCAGTTGCTTACACAGATTCTTGATCCAGAAACTTTCACTTTGATTATGATGACTCATCCATGTCATCAAAAGTAAAAATCATTCCTCTTCTATTTTTGTATTGTAAACAGCTGATAATACATTTTGGAATAAAGCAGTTGCAGTTCAATTACATGCTGCAGAAAAATACAGTATAGTGAATTTATAAAGTATTCTTACTGTACAACCAAAAATATATAGTATTATATATTTATAGTTATATAATATATATAATACATATAATATATATAATATATATAGTTTTCCACATAAATATATAGAAATATCTCAGATAGACATATTCATGTTCACTCATACTTAAAATGAAAGAAAATATATATTCAGGAAGAGTTGCTAAAGTTACAATTAGAAATAGGTAGATTTCTTTTCCGGGTGGATAAAAACTAGATTGGTTTTGATTGAAATGAGATATTATATTTGGAAAAGTTGGATATGATGAAAAAGAAAGTCATATAATTTTAAATAAACCCCCAAAATTCTATAGAAGTATTTAATTAATGTGTTTGCATTGTAAAAATGTTTTGAAAACTTTATTTTTTAAAATAATAAGTCAGTTAAAATATTCATGTTTGAATACATTTATTTTTAAGAACTGGTGAAAAAAACCCAGATATTTTTGAAAATTTCACTCAACATTTTTGACACATATGTTTGACTAGATTGAACTTAATTTAGAGAATAGTTCTAGGCTCTTCTTATTTTGGAGCAAATCTGCTGTTCACCAAAAAACAATCATTTTCTTCACTTAGAGCAAGTATTGTTGATAAGTGTTCATAATCGCTAAGATAATAAGTATTCATTTAAAGCAGTTGCAAAAACTGTATCTTACAAAACAAATCATGGCTGGTAAAGTAATTTTAGCTGAAAAAGCACTTTTAATCTATTTTACAGTATGCATCTGTTTGACCAATAAAAGAGGCTCAAAAGAGAATTATACTACATGGGAGTGTGAAATACAAGTAAAAATCTAACTCCAATTGTCTGCTTATGCTGATTACAAAGAATTTAATTCAAAATGCACTTGAAGCCATGAAAAATCCAGAGGCATGCCTATCCATTTGACATTTAACAGTGGAACACACCTTTTGGCACAGTATGAGGAGAGTTTGGAGCCAGAAAATAGAAACAGGTTTTCACCAAGCTGTTCCACTCTACAGTTTAGAACTGAAGCCCTAAAGGTACCTTTTTTCTACAGCAATGTGGAAACAAACCTAACAGCAGAGGTGCCTGACTACCTAGCTAACCAACTACCCAGCTGACTATTTTTAGTCTCAGTACAGAGCTGAGATGTCTTTCAGCCATCATTAAAACCCAGAAGATTTATAAGACCAAGAAATGGTAACATTTCTCATAGGTTAAAGTACACAACCCCCCAAAACATTCAGTCTTTTAAAAAATATAAACTTCCAGTGTGTAATCACATGATTCAACCCATCTCTTTCCTGTATCTCGTGAAATTGGATATTTTTTGTCAACTACTTTTCCTAAGGTGACAAGGTGGATGTTTTTTGGCTTTGTATTCTGTTTTTCTTTTTACTCGCAGAGGTGGGAAAGGGAATTGTCAGATGTGACTGCCAGCTGCAGCTGTTCTACTTTTGACCATCATGTTTCAGCCAAATGACAAATAATAAAATGTTTGGAAGTCTGTATTAACAATGAATTTTATCTGAGAGTTTAGTCATGGAGCTCTGTTTTAGCTTTAGCAGGGCCTGTCAAAACAGAAGGTCTAATATGAGGCTGTAATCTGTAGCAGAGTGCACTCACAGAACACAGAGGTGCCTTATTCAGTGTGCACAGCACCTTGGTTGAAGAATCTGGATATCCAGAGTGACTTCCCTTCTGCATTATTCTTCAAACCCAACAACTGGATTCTTTCAGACCAGCATGGGCTGATCTATTAAGAGAATAATCTGCTTCCTCCATAGAAGAGGACTTTATGAAAATCTTTTGCTTAATAAATTCAGACTTTCTTCCTAGACCAAAAGTTGAAATCCTTTTATTTTTCAGTCAGGAACAAAAGGAGAACAAATTCCCCATTCATCCATACTTAGTTAAGCACCCTAGACCATAGAGAGGGAGCTGCTGTGCATACCAAACTCCATCTTGAACTTTTAATTCTTGTTCTTTTTGCAGTCATTTCATAAAACACTCCTGGTACTCCTCCATCCGTAGTTTCTCTTAGAGAAATGGTCTCTTACTGACCATCAGTGTAGCTGGCTGAAGCATTCTGTGCAAGTGAGCCCAGTGAGCAGCTCCAAGCTCCATCAGTTTGCTCTACAGTCTCTCTTGGAACTGCCCACCCACTGTGCTAGTTCCTCACGCAAACAATAGTAGGAAATCATGTCAACCAAATAATTTCCTTATATTAAAAACGTGGGGATTTGTTTTCACATGTAATTTTCTTTGAAAATCTACCACTCAGAAAATACAGAAGCAGGCCATAGGCAGTCCTAGGCTACTGAAATGACTCTGGTAGTTGATGTTATTTCCCCTGTGGCTCCCTGCTCCCTTTCTGCTGCCAGAGGTTACTGTCTCTGAAGCTTAGTGGCTGGGATGCAGCATGTAGTGCTCCTCAGTGCACTGTCTGGCAGCTAACCCAGGCTTCTGCCACCACGGTGTGAATCAGCCTGAACTCTCTGAGCACACACACACATCCTGGCTGTCATTTGACTCCAGTCTCTGAGTTACACCCCGGGACAGGGACATCATCCATAATTGTGAAGCCTTTTGGCATACGGCCTCAGCTGTGTAAGGTGACCACCATCCTGGTTATATCCACCAGCACCTTCACTAGGTGAACTGCCTCTAAAAAGCACTTTGCTTCACCATTTGCATTTAACCCAGCTCTGGCAATCATTCTGAGGATTTCCTTTGCCTGCCTTATCTAGCCCGAGATTATGTATCTATCCAACACCTGCTGAGAAACTGTGAGGTTGCTGTCCATTTCCCTCTTGGATTCAAACACTAACTGCTGAGGAGCAAATTCTGCTCATCTCCCAAATGAAAGGCAGTTGCCTACATGGGAGAGAGACAGCATATGTTTTATAAAAAGTCACTTGGCTCAGTATATTCCTCTAGGTATCTGTTGAAGAAATTGGCTTCTTTAGTAGAATTTTTACAGGAGGAAACACGGTATGACCTTAGCAAGGAAAAATTCCTGGGTTTTAACTTTAGAACATTGTAAGGAGTGTTACCACTTTTACATTCAAACTATCAATTCTGGTAGAACGAAAAATTCCCTTAACATGAAAGGGTAGATAAGGATGAATTTCTGGTGAAATGAACATAAAGCAGCATAAAAGGATACACCAACCAAAATGTCTAAAACATATCAAGCAAGTAATATTTTACTGGTTTTTTCACTACTTTCTTTCATGAGCTTTGCCTCAAAAGACCAAACATGAATTCTATTAATGAGATCAAATATTCTATGCTAATTATTCTGCCACTTGATAGTAAAAAAGAATGCTAATATGAATGTACTTCTGAAATCTAAAAATGTAAATTTAAATTAACGTATAATGAATATCACAAATTACTGCAGCTAATAAAAGATCAAGCTTACTAGAAAGCCAGTAGGAGGCTCCAAGGCAATCTGCTAAATTAGAAAACTGTTTAGTTTAAAGTTAATAGAAAATAGTAGGTAAACAGTCTAAATTGCAAACAGTGACAACTTCTAAGAGAAAATAGGTTAAATGACTTTTCTCTTTATATTTTGTGGCTATGTAAAATGATCTCCACAATTCCATCTCACTTGTCAGTTTTCACTGTTTTTCACAGTTACCTTCAGTTTGAAGTTCAATATCAGAATGGAATCAAAATTCAATACACATTACTGGAACAGAAAGTCAGAGAATGTTGGATAGACAGACATGATATTCTGACTTTTCCATTGGCTTTGTATGCTCATGACAAAGATTTATACGACAATTCAAAATCAATAGCAGAACTGCTGCTGACTTTGGGGAGTCTGGGAGTTCACCCATGCTAGTCAAGCTAAGCTCAAACTACTGGAAAAACAGAGATGTAGTTAGAGACTGAGACATCTGTTTTTCAGAAAATGCTCAGAACTCAGCTTCTGACAGGCAGACCCCAGTGCTTTGCTTCAAGTCAACCACTAGAATCATCAATCATTGACTGAAAAAGTTATACTTATTTGCTGATATGACATGCTACAGGAACCAAAACTTTAGCTAGGATACAGAAGGATAATGTGGGGGGAAATTGAGATTTTGCTACAGGGAAATTTGTAAGCATTATAGACTAAAATCAGAAAGGAAACATAAGATCCCACAACCTAATTTTGGCATGATAGTGTTGCATCCAAGAAGTCAGTCTGCCCCAAGGTCCAACACTTACAGTGTGTATAAGGGAGAATGATGCACTCTAGCTTGGCACAAATCAGGCAGCCAATCAAGGCCAGAGATAGCTTTTAGAAAAATGCAGGAAGGGAAATCTTGAATCTTGAAGATTTTCAGTTTCATATTGCAGGTAAATAGCTCTGTCCAGGCAGGATAGATGGCCCAGAAGCTTGTTCTGAATGTAGGTGCAGATTTTCTAGGGTTTTTTTTTTTTTTTTTTGCACAATCATTTACAGTGAACAAAAAGTAGAAAGGCACTGTCATATACGAAGGAAGGAAAATGATGTCATTCAGTCTTTCTGTTCCTGTTGAAGAAGCTGTTTAGAACATGCAGATTTACAGAGGAGGCTAAGGGAAGCAATTCAGCTGTGTGTTAGCCTGGGAACTGGAATTTCTGCTTGGAACCCAAGAGTTGTTCATGTGCTAGTCACATCGCCCCCATACGTGAAAGAAAGAAAGAATGAATGAATGAATGAATGAATGAATGAATGAATGAACCTCTAGCACCAACTGAAAAGAAGGGCCTAACAGTGTTGTGTTCCACCATTGCTTCACATCCTTTCCCAGGAGATGGGAGAAAATCAATGCAGCCAAAAGGTGAGAACCAATAAATGCTTCATCTCTTAAAAATCTGTGAGTGTGTTAACCATTTGTGACTGGGGTTAAGGAATGAAAGAGCACAACTCGGTCATATTTTAAAAGAAAATGATTATGAAAAACGTGCTTCTCTTCTCTTCTTCCAGGTAACAAGTCATACAAGTGGAAATGGCCTCAATTTCTGCCAGGGAAGGTTTAGATTGCATATTGGAAAAATTTTGTCACTAAAAGAGAAGTCAGCTATAGGAATAGGCTGCTCAGGGAAGTGGTGGAATCACTGTTCCTAGAACTGTGGATGTAGGGCTTAGGAACATGGTTGGTTTAGAGGTGAACTTGGCAGTGTTAGCTTAGTGATTGAACTTGCAGATCTCAGAGGTATTTTCCAACCTTAATGATTTCATGATTCTGTCAGACTTCCGTATTCCTGGAAAGCCCTCCTGGAGAAAGGCAGCAGGACATCTGGCTTCTCAGCTAACAGAACAGAGAGGACACCAAGCTGTTCAGTCTTGCCAGGACCAGGGTGCTGGTGGGGACCAGCAGAGGCAGCTCTGTAGCTCTGCTCTGAGCTCTGCAGGACTTGAGTCCGGAAGCTGGTTCAAAGTGTGAATGGTTTTCAGAGCTCAGGCAATGGCAGCTTTCAGAATCACCATTGTGTGCACTTTGTGTGTTCACCTGAAGTCTCCTTTAAGTGTTTAATTCCTTCTTTATATATTTATTATTTAATTATTTCTTTAAATGAAATTTCATATCCACTAAAATTCATGGGGATCAAAGTCTAATTATTGCATTGTTGCTAATTCTGTATTTTAAGTGCTCTCTCTGGCAGTTAAGAACAACTAATCATGCCAATCCACTCACGCATAAACTCCCGGAGGATAGCAGGACTGTTTTGAGGACTAGTCAGGTACATTAGGAAGGCATCTCTTAATGCTCCACTTTCATTTGAAGGATAAGATTTTTAACAGACCAGGGAAAACACCATGAATATTGACATTCAAAAAAAGGACTGAGAGGGAAAGCTAAGAAGGTGTGAATTGGCTGAGTGCTTGCTGGCCGAGGTAACTGCTGTTTTCAGAGGTGCCCCCTGGTAAAGCTGAAGCAATTTAGCTGTCCATGAAATAGGGAGCCATATTTGAGTGTTTCATAGTTTTGGCTTTGCTACAGGTAATGACTATGCACAGACAACCTTTTCTATAGGACAGAATACAGATTTTTATATGACATTTTTAAAAAATTATACTTTCCCCTAATTTGCCCCTCAGATAATTCCAGCCAAGACTTATGCTCCAGCTGTAAGGACAAAGTGGTCATATAATAGACAGAAGACAGTTTGGAGAAGATGGGCCCTAGGTTACCTGTGCTAATTCTGCAGTAATGAGTAATGCAAAGTAGGATGAGGGAAATGGGGAAGATGGAAATGGGAAAGAGGGCAATCTAGTGCTTCCAGAAGTTACTAAGTCACGAAACAAAGCCCTACACCAGCTAGTTGAAGTGTGGAAGGGGAAACTGTACACACTCTGTTTCAAAGTTACAGCATCTGTACATCTGGTGTACATCACCCAGGGAACTGTTATCCAGCATGCTTGCCAAGGCAGCGCTCCAACTGCTTGTGATTTCAAACCTTGGACAGGATTCACTGAAGCGGATGGCGCTGAGGCGCAGCACAGAGGGGAAGCAGGTGGATGTGTGTGAGTGTTGGTTCTTAGCCTATCTCTTACCTTTATTGCTGAGGGGACACTTGTGGTCACCAAGGACTCACAGCAGGCAGTGAGAGTTACTCAACTGTTACTATTTATAGCGCTTTCCAAAGTGTGAAATGAAACATTTCTCTGGCTGCTGTGAAGCCAGTACCCTTTAAGCCAGAGCCACCTGACATTTGAAGGATCCTGTGAATAGGGTAACCAATTCCCTGCAGATGCTACCCTACTAAATGACTTGAATTAGAACCATGAAGGGAAGGAACCATAAGGATGGAGTTTACAGCCCCAGGAATAATTTTCCTAGTGATCTGAATCTCACTTACAGAGGCTGATGGCATAATCCATGTCTGCTGCAGTAGTCTCTCCTAGAAGAGAAAACTGAATCCTAGTCCTAGGAAGAGTTACTGCATGAGGGTTAGTTTGGGTATTTTTCATAGAGGTGATGTAGAGAAAAAGTTTCTTAATATGCTGCTTATGTGTATTGTGCAGAACTTTAATACAGAGAAACTGTGTCCTTTCATTAAGGGAGCTCTTAGAATTTAATTGGAAATATCAAGAGCAAGTACCAAATGTTTCAATTATTGCATGTTTTGATTTAACCAAATAGAAAAGATAAAACATCCTTTTTTTTAGATAGGTTATTAATTGTGCGCACACTGCATGTCCAACTTAAGTCTGTCAGAAGCAGAAAACAGAAAGAACTTTCAGCAATAAAAACAATATTAATACATTAATGATTTTTATTAATATATAGGAATAACCTCCTTCTTTAACATATTCTGTGGAGGATTATAAATATATTTGTAACTTGCAGAACTACATAATGGTGGAACAGAGGATTTACAGCGCCACTTACCTTTAAGAGATCTTTTTACATAACAAGCATTTAATAAAAGTGTTCAATGAAGCTTATTGACATTTATTTTTCCTTTTGCCATACATTTATTAAGTTTGAATATCACATTCACATTAACATCAAACACATAAAATATGGAAAAGCTGGAGAGAACAGAAGACATATTTTAATGCTTTGATGTTGATGCCAAAGTTTTATTTAAGATATTTATACATAGCCTAAGAAAGGATAATAAATTTTATTGAAAGCTCACTGTACTACTAGAAATTTTAAAGTCCACAGGGTAGACTGAAAGTACCAAATGGGAAAATTTGAAACACTGCTGAAAAATCAATCTTCAACAGCAAAGCATGTTATTAGGAAAACACATTTAAGGCATCTGTAATTTAAATTTGATTTCTGAAAAATGGAATGACACATACACAACAGTTTCAGATTAGACATAAGAATGGGTTTCATTTTCTGGTTTTCTCCCACAGGGATCAATTGCTTCAAAGGCATAAGAGGAAAAAAAGCCTACTGTACACACAGTACTTACATAAAGTACAGTATGATTTAATAATGTAAAATATGGTCAAATGTTGACAAAAACAGACAATTCCCTTGAATTAAGTGTTTGCTGGTTTCTCCCTATTTCTACCTAGTTGAAATTAAATCCATCCATAGATTTGTAGCTAGAATATGAGTAACTGAGAAAGAAGGAACAGGTACTTGTGTAGATTAAATTTCTCTCTACCCTATTTCTCTGTTCACAGTTTTGAAAGGCTAATATTAGGTCTGTCTGTCTCAAAGAAAGATGCAATGGAAGATTTTTTAAAGAATGAAATTGTTTTGGTCACTTTTAGCATTAAGTAGTTACCATTTATTGTTAAAAATAACCAAATATGTGAATTGGAAGTTAACTCTGGAGTAAAAAAATCCATTACCAAACTATATACATATACTTTACTATGAAGTCAGGTTTCATTTGTACTTTATGGCATTCAATTCACAGAAAGCAGAGATGGAAAATTCAGCCAACATTTTCCAAATATATATATAAAAAATGCAGACCTACTTTGAATTAAAGGTCTTGGTTTTAGGACTGCTCCCAAAAAAGCCATATTGGAGAGTCTCCAAAGTATCTTTACTGTAAGAGTCGTGGACTGCACCCTGATCTGAGCAATGCCAGCATGCAGAAGCATTAGATTAGCTAAAGTTCCTTCTCACAATTTCTGCTTTTGGTGTGCAGTCCTTGGGGACTTCTGACAAGGGGAATCCTTAAATCTTGTGTTAGATTGGCTATGGAGATCCCTTAGTGTCAGGCACCATTAGTCTGATCCAATATCCCATAGCATTCATATCTGAAGAATTTTGACTTTGTGGAGATGTGTAGCCTCTTACTAGCAAATCAAGTCAAGAAGAATTTCTCAAGTTATCACTATGAGAGGAGAAACACAAGTTACTGGGAAATTGCAGCTGGCATCAGTTTATCTGGTTAGGCTCTAGAAAGAAAAACATACTTTAAGGTGCTTGTCTAATATTCTGTATAAATATTCCTAAAGGTTAAGAGAAGACATTAAATCTTCCCTGTTTATATTTCCATTACATCAGATTTTTATCCTACCTTCCAGGTAATAATTTTATCAAATAGAATCCAGTTTATTTTGCTTCAGACATTACTGAGCTCCCTACTCAATTTGTTCTTGCTGTCTATTTAAAAGTTGGATGAGCCCTGCTGTTTAGAAACAAAGGTAATATTCTTAACTATAATGAGAAAGCATTATCAGCACACTAAGTAGCTTTGAATATGGACTTGCTCAGTAGACGAAATTTGTGAAATCATTATTTAAGCTTGCATTAACCACATTTTCTGATCAACCACATTTGTTGTGACACTACCCAGGTGAAAATGGATCAAAAACACTACCTTGATCACATTTTGAGATAAACCTTTGGATATAAGATTATACATTATCTCTCTGTCAACAGCTTTAGAAACAGTTGTTGGCAATACATATAATCTCTTTTAAATGGTAGCTCCTTAGGGCTGATGTAATCACCAAGCCAAAAGATTTTATAATATACAGATTTAGTTGTCAGATGAAATTAGCAATGCTCTTATATCATTAACAGTCATACACACCTAATTTCAAATTCTGCCATATGATGTTATATTAAAAGTCTGCTTCTGGCAAGTATAATTAGCATACTATTTTTTTTTTAAAGGAAAAAGGATTTTTTTTTTAAACATTTTCCAGAGCTACTGGATTTGTTGGAGAGATAACCTACACCATCAGTACTAGTCAGATGGTTCAAGTTCACTTGCAAAGTCCATCTACACTTTAGAAATCTCCTAATTTGCCTCTTATCTATGTCTTTACTGTCCAGTTTGTAATGGACAGTATTTACTGCCCAGATGTAATAATCAAGATGAATCCCTCTTGAAAATCTTTTGGGGCAACAGATAGGATATGTGCCTCTGCTAGACAGCACATCTAGACATTCCCTGTTGATACAACAGATAAAAATAATTGGCCTAAACATTTGAGGAGGAAATGACAGCATGGATAGTGGACTGGGTTTATTATTGGGTCATTTTTATTGGCAAGTGGATTAACAACACTATTAATGGTTAGTGTCCAGTCACATAAAGTGCAGCATTTGAACTGCAGCTTAATCAATGAGGTTTTCCTATGACCATGAATTTTCTCACTCATTATCTTCCTCGGGTCTAAACCTTTACTTTTTCATACAATTACAGTGTGTTTGTTCTTAGAAAACTCTTATAAATGAACCGTATGTATCTAAATGCACTAATATAAAAAGGTAAGTCGACATTCATATATGTGCATGTGCACATTTGTGCATGCACACACACACACACACACACACACACACATATACACAGGCATGGGGCAGAAATGGTATTGTCTTTTAGGTGTTTTGCAGCTGAATAAAATGTTATTTACCATGAAGATATAAACCACGAGATTTATTCCTCCATAACTATTTGTGCTTGTTTTCCAGGTTTTTTTATCTGTTTAATGAATTAATGTTTTGTTCATTTTCTGCCAGCCAGAAGGAGGCAAAGCGTAAAGTGAACAAAATTCAGTCTCTTCATATTCAAAATAATTGTGGTGTTTCTGTCATTGTGAACACTGAAAACTGGATTACGTAATACCCTGAGCAACTTTCTCTAGCTGGTTGACTCTGCTTTGCACAGGGAAAGCTAAACTAGATGATGTCAAGAAGTCCCTTCCAAATTCAACTGTTCTGTGATTCTGTGAAGTTTTCAGGTTCTTGTTTCCAATATAGCTACTTTACTGCATGAGCTATTTTTGGTTATACAAGAAAGGAGAGAGTCAATTGGAAAGCTGATGTGGAGTAGTCATAACCTATTTCCAGAGAAGTTAAGAACAAAACAGAGGAACTATTATAATAACTGGCAATAAACTGGAGACTGTATAGGCTTAAAGAAGTAGTTCCTGCATTCTAACTAACACTTCTGGAAACCACTCTGTTGAAATATCAAATCTCCTTATTAGAAAAATAACAGAACAGAGGCATTGTCCTATCAGAACACTTTCTGTGGAAGACATAGCACTTAGGTAGACATATACTAGAGTGAGTTCCAATAATGACATTCAGATGCTGGCTAAGTGTAAAAGTCATCTTTGAAAAAAAAAAAAAAAAAAGAAGCTATGGAATCAGATATAAAACAACAAAAATCCCAGACACCACCCACCGATCCCCCTCTGCCTTTCTAGAAAATGTAAATGAACAATTTTGACAGAGGGAATTCTTTAAAAAAAAATTTTAGAAATATCTTGAAATATATAGAAACATTTTGTTCTGTCAGTCCAAATATTAGGTCCAGATCTACCAAGTTTATTTGCTTTCTGCCAGTCAGTGATGGACTTATGAAATTACTCTTACATTGTTAGAAGGGAAGAAACAGCTGGTACTTTTCTAGTTGTCTCCAGAGAAAATATCGCTATAAAAATGATATTACTGACAGGCACATGCAAGGGAGTGGGAGTGTTGTGTGGAACAGAATGTTACAGTAGTGGTTTTTGTCTTTAAAGCTTCCAGTCAGAGAGCCTGCCAGAGGTTTTTTTGTCACTGTAGAGTCTTCAAATCAATTTAACGTTGTTGCCATGTTTTGTAGTTTTGCTAAATTAGAAGGTGTTTGGAAGCCCACTGAAATGATAATGGATAATCTCAAACTGATAAAATGAATGCCAGTATGAGCATGTAAGTAGGTAGGCAAACACTGTAGACTAATTAAGCACTCCTCTGTGGTCTTAACAACACAGTGCTCCTTACAATAATTTGTCTAAGTTTACACTTAAAAGTTTAAGGTCTACATAGAGTAGTACAGCAATTAGAGTTTCAAGGACATTCCCTATTCTTCCAAAGGAGAATGGTAGAGCTGTGAAAAACATTTTACAGGTGAATCTTAGAGTTTGAGTAAATCATGTGATCCACTGTCATCTTTCAGCATGGAGGTCATTTCGTGAGACAGTCTGAATCATAAGAAGCTTAGTATTATTGGTTCTCAACACTTTATAGCTTTGATTATAGATATGGTGGAGATTATCAAAATGTAACACCCAGTTACCTAACAGAAAGAGTGCAGGCATGTAAAATTAATGAGTTTTTTTGGATCCTTTAACCTAAATATGCCACTGAGTAGCTAGATCAAAAGACTACAGCCTTCATCATGCTTCTGCTAGTTTAGGTAGATGAAAGCTAGATTGTAAGACAGTCAAGGGTGACACTTGTCTGTGGGAAACTGATAATTAAGAGAAACAGCAGAAGGAAAGAAGACTAAGATACAATAGCAAGAATTGTAATTCTGGAGTTTTCAGAGTGTCTACAGCCAACCACTTTAGCCTTTACCAAGACGGGATGGACAGCTCAGTTTTATGACTGTGATTCCTATCACTCTATTTTTCTTTTGGGACACATGAGTCTATCATACTGAAATGAAGAAAAAATATGGATAAAGCCAGACGAGCTACATAGAAACTGAGTGTCAGATTGAGTAATTTTTTCTGGGAATATTTAAAAAGGTCATTACATTCTGCTATCAATACCTGCTGCTTTGCTTTGCTGGTTTTCTTGTGTTTCTTTAGTAGCTTAATTTGCTTCATCAGGTCCAAATGATGTGTTAAATCATTTGATGCTGTGTACTATGATAAGGTATTTATTACCTAAAGTTGCATGTATTGCTATATGAGATCACAGAAACAGTCAAATACTTTCCTTTTTCAACAATTGAGACCTAATGAGGGGACTCTTAAACATTGTGAGTAAATACTCCCTCTTTTGAATGAGATATTTAAATGCCCTGTTTGTAATTGATTGCTGAAGTTTATTTAAAACATCTTGTCCCTTTTCTTTGGAGCCAGTCACTACTGACTGATCTGATATTAAGAATAAAGAAGCGGAACTTAAATGCGAATCTCTGCTTGACACTTACTGCCCCTACTTAAGGTTGGCATATGATGACTCAGTGCTACTTTCATCTTTCATGAAGATTTGAAAAAAACAGAAGAAAAACAGACAACTATGTCTCTAAGAATTATATTCTTAAGTGATGATGTTACTTGGCTTTGTTGAAAATAAGGCATTAATATTTTACGTCAAAACAGGCCCAAGACCTGGTCAGTGGGCCGATTTTAAAGGGTCAATTTACAAAGCTCATAATGGGAGTTTCACACATCATGACTAATTATTTTCCTGAATGGCATTTTATTGTATGGTCTTTATGTTTCTACACCCATAGAAAGAATTAAAATTAAATAGGGAATAATTCAGAGGTCAATTCTGTTCAGCTATGTAAGAGGTCAACAATACATTGACCTATTGGTCTACAATAATTAGTACTAAAAAAGTACTGATTAACAGTACTGATAACTTTTTTTTTTGCTTGGAGAATAGTTAAAAACTGAGGTTATTTATTTTATTGCTATGACTGAATGAAAAAGAAACACAATTTGAGTAGTTTCTTTTTCACAGGTTAGAAGTCTTGCAACAGAGCAAGAGAAATCCACATAAAAATCTTGTTCAGATGGATACCAAATTTTGAAAGACAGAAGCAGAAAATGTTAACACTATATGTATTTAAATCTTCAATTAATTTTAAAAATGCTGATGAACTTTTCAAAACAAGAACATAAATGTGTGAATAACAGCATTTGTGATAAAAATTAATGAATTATTACTTAAAAAGTAATATGGCTAACATAAGAAGACACTTGAGAATTCTTTCTGTGACCATTTCAATAAGAAATTCATATTTTTATTCTGAGAACTTAGGGTACTGCTAACTGTCTTTGTATTATTCACATATCCAGATGCTCATCTTCATCATATTCCATCAGTATTGACTTTTTCTGTTGTTGTCTCTTGCATGAGGCTGAAAAGGTTGAAAATGGCTGAGGATTACCTGTGCTTTACATAGGTTTTAGATGAGTGCCCACTATTTTACTTTGCAACATTTGCTTAGTTCCCATTATTTTCTCTTTTGAAACCAATAGAAAACAAAGGTGACACGATGAAAATATTTTCTAGCACTTAAACAGCGTTTAGTTAGCATTCAGTAGTTTCAGCAATGGCTGCCAAATAAATACTTTAAAAGATGTAAATGGCATCCTTTTATGGGAAGTCAGAAGATTACCTATTCAGAAAGAAAAATCAATCTTTTCAGTAAAGTCAGCATATATTTTGTTAGTTCAAAGTCATTATGTTTGGTTTAAAAGACATGAGGCTTTTAAATTGCACTTATCAAATGTCTCTTTTCTGGTGTTTGAAAATGTAAATAGGAAATGGCCCACTTGTTTCAGCTGAAAAAATTGGTCTGATAAGTTCTATTTCATTTCTAGGTTCTTTGGTTCAACGGACAGGAATTCAGAAGTGAATGGTACTGAGCACTGCTCTTCCACTGAAAAGGAACATGAAGAGTCCCTATTGCTGAATTAATTTGTTTATGCTTTTAGAGTGTTGCTGCCATGTTTCCTAGAGCAGCTTCATTTCCCAGCAGAGTTAAATTCTTTGCATAGTATAATTAGAAATTGTATTTCATTTAGGATCTTACAATTTTGTTGCTATGAAATACCATAAATGCATGCTTGGTAAATCTTTTGTCTAGTGTCAAAAATCATAGTGAGAACATCAGGTAATAAAATTAACACCACAGCACTGCCACCAGTGCAGGTGCAGTGCATTCCAGGCCATTCAGCTTGGAAGAGACCTCTGCAGCTCTCTAGGCCTTCTGGTTGCTGAAAACAAACTCCACTGTGAGGTAGGAGCACGAAGCTGCTCCACTGCTTGACTGTCCCCATGGAACCTGACTGTTACTAATATCCAAGCCTCTCTTGACTCCTCTTGTCTGCTGTTGCTCATTCTCCCACCATACATCACAAGGAATGTTTTGGTTCTGCCTGTTTTGGTAACTTCCCTTCACGAATTGGGGAAGTTATCTCATACAACTGCTATTCAGTCTTTTATTCATGAGTCTGAAGAAACATTTTACTTGGAAATTTCTCTTTACAAGGCAAATGCTCCTGTCCTTTGACCAGCTTGGTGGCTGGTGATGCCTTGAGAGGCTGCCTAGCTCAGAGGCTAGACAGTGTTAAAGGAATGAAGTAGGTATTTATTAAAAAGGCCTTCAAAGGATACACCTCGGGCAGTACAAGAGGCTGAGGCTACACCCAAGATGGATGACGGATCACATGTTTTCACACTTTTATAAATTTTGATCCATTTACATATTGGGGTTCATTGTCCAATGACAGCTTCAGGTTATGAAGTCCCATCCTCCCAGTTTGCTCTCCTCAATTCGCTGTTGTTCGTACTTTTTTGGCCTGAAGCTGCAACGATGTCATTGGTTCCTGGGTTGGAAAAGGATTATTTTGTCTAACTAACCCGTGAGGAGATCTTGCTAACACTTTATATGAAGTTCAGAGTTATATACTAATGCAGTACAGGATCTGGATAATATGAAAGCTAAAACTTAAGGCATCACTGGTCTGCTGAACTTGTACGAGTTTATCAGTGTCTTTCCCCAAACTGGATGCAATACTCAAAACTGCTACAGTGCTGTACTTGCTGGGTACAGAGGGAAGGTCACTTCCCTCAGTCTCCTGGCTGTGCTGTTCATAATGCAATCTAGGATAGTGCTGGCTTTCTCAGCTGCCACGGCACCCTGCTGCCTCCTGTTTAGCTTGTCCTCTGCTGAGACCCTCACATCCTTGTCTGCAGAGCTGCTCTCCAGCCAGGCAGTCCCCAGACCAAGCCTCAGACAGGGGCACTTCTTTCCCAGCGGCTGAATTGATAACTGAGGAATTCTGCTATCTAGTAAAACAAACAACTCCAACAAGATTCGTTTCTATAACTGTCTTAAAATGGAAGTAGATTTAGCACAAGTATTTTAAGAAGTCCTATTAAATATAATGAGATAGAAGCTCAAGATTTTTGTATTTCTTATGTTGTAGTCTCCATGCAGGAGTGTCTGCATCTTGTGAGGTATCCTGTTGGTGGGCCAGATGAACTCAAAAGTAGGCAATGCACAGTTGAGGAATATACCATGATTTCTTAATAGCTAACAAGATCATTGTATTAGCTACTGTTAAAGAAGATATAAAATAAAGAGGACAAGCTTCCACCCATTTTCTTTCCATAATTTATAACTGAAGGAGGGAACATAACATCATCAACCCCAAAACATTCATTTTTTCCCCTTTGTTTCCATTTAAAATAACCTAAGTATATGCCTCCTTGCCAAACATTTCTATTACTTTCTCAGCTCAATATATTCACAGTACCACTTCCCTCTACAAAAAATTAATCATCACCAGCTGTTCTATACATTATTTATCTTGAGTATATTGTGTAAAAATACTATCTCTAAACCAGTATTCAGAGTACTTTTCATAAGTACATTTCCACTTAAAAGAGAGTACAATTAATATTTTTAAAACATATGACTCACCAAGGCAAATTTTAAGAATTCCTAATTAAATACTTTCCATTTGTCATGAACGAACAGGTTCATTTCAGTGTTAGTTATGTGAAGGGTTTTAGGGATCTAAAGTATGAGACATAGATGACAATATTACCTGCCTTCTAATGTGCAGGCCCTTCCAGCTAGGAACATGAAATACTGTTTCACATTCATTACCTCAAATCATCTTGCTCAGATCATTTTGCTAAAAGATGGCAAATCATTAGATCTGCAAATTTTGTTACATATTGCTGGAGAGTGTTTGTCTAAATTAAACATTTATAAATAGGATTTATTTTATTTTCCTCTGGGATATGCACAAACACGTGTAATTCATTTTTCTGTCTGCTTCTGTCAACTTACTCTTTCTGTAGTCCACCCCAAACTGGCCTTTGTAATAAGAAAACTTACTGATTCTTGGATCAGGAAAATCTGAAAGATGCAAAACTGAAGATGCGTAGTGCAAATGTAGGTAGGAATAAGTGTGCATAGGTGAGGCAGGATCAAGGAAAAGCATCCTGTACATGTTTGTGTGTTTGTGTATGTGTGTGCCTGGTTTGTGGTACCATGGCAATATTATGGACAGAGAGCTGCCCCAGTCAAAGGGAAGGGGAACCTGGTGAGACCTCAGGCCCAATGGATTCTGCAACCCCTTAACACTCACCACTGATTTATGGACCAGGCAGATCAGGACACATGGCCTATCCACAAAAAGATAAGGACAGAAAAAATGGAATTCCTCAGGGCAGATCCATATTGTTTTTATATAACGGGAACAGGAATTCTCTAGATGTGAAATGAAGAAAATGGGATAAAACATGTAGAACAAAAAAGCAAAACAAAACAAAACAAAACAAACAAAAAACAACAACAAAAAAACCCCACCCAAAACAAATTAAAAAAAACCAAAAAAAAAGAAAAAAGGAAACAGGTCTCCCACCCTGGGAAAAGGAGGAAAACTCCTCACTAGTGGCCAGTCTTATGGGTTGGCAGCTCTCCTCTGTGGGAGCTGGGAAAGATGCAGTATTCCTTTGCATGCTATAATTTTTGGCCAAATTTTACTAACAGGGGAATTTTTTGTTCAGTCAAGGACAGTAGTCCATATCAATCATTTCACAGGCAATACTCAGTAGTCATACTTCTCCTTTTCTCCTCTTGCACACAGTGTTTTTAGCTGAGTAGGATGAAAAGTGGTAGATTCTGCAGGGTTGATGAAGCTGTTTTCCAATTTTTTTGCTCTGGTGATTCATTAAAAACAGTGACTTTGTCTCTTGAGAAATTTACCTTGCTAAGAGGTACAATCTCAGGGTATGAATTTGCTTATTATGCCTGTATACGTTTCCACTCCTAGCACAACAGATAGGACCTAATAAATAGGAATTTATTGTTTGATGTCTCAAAGAATTAGAGGAATTGGTATTGAAAGATGACATATAATAACTATTCTTATGGTTGTACATTAGTGTGTCTCTTACATTACATACTTCCTAGTCTTCATCTGGCTTCAAAATCTACCCCACATGAGCACAATGTAAAGTCACCTTGTATTTTCTCTCTTTCCTATCTCAGGCTGGATAGTTTAGTCAGATCAAGACATTTGAACCTAATTTACTTGTGAGAAAGTTTTCCAACTGTCAATCTGCAAAGAAATATAACTACAGAGCAACTTTACTTTTGTCTTTCAGAACTTTTCACTTTAGGATATATAATTGTAATTCTTAAATATATATAGCATTTCCAAGTCTGTCTCGCAGATAATTTGGTACTTTAATGTCAGGCTATTTTGTGAACAAGGTCTAACATTAAAAGAAATTTGAATTAAAAAATTAATCTTGCTTTGGGCAAGATATAACAGAAGAGGAATGTGTGGAAAATCAAAGAATAAGCTAGGCAAAACCTTCAAGAAAAAATCTGAATGTAGGTAATCTTTATTTTGCTTTTACAATACAGGCAGATAGATTGGGTGGTCCAAAATCACTCCTGGTCCTAAAGTTTGTAAGATATTAAAAATTTTGGAGTAGTGGTCCAAAGAAATCACAAGGACCATCAGCTGGGCAGTAATGAGAATCCTGTGTGTGTGTAAGATCAGCTTGAGAAACAGCTTCAAAGTTCTGTAGCACAATCTCTAGGCTTGTTCCTGCAGGTTGCATGCTTCATTAAGTCCAATACAGAGTGAAGCTGAAGCTTGGCAAATTGCTATCCTCTGCTTTCCTTTGTGCCAAGACTTTAACATTTTGCAGGATGCATTAATGTTTTCTCAAAGACTTTCATATTGCCTTGGCAGATACTGGTGTCTTTCAACAAAACATAAGTTATCCTAATGCCAATTTTCTGTAAATCATGTCAGAGTAGTTGGGACTAATTTCCTAAACTCTTTTGAGGATTCTTTTGAAGTTCACAGAAAAAAGATTTTCCAGTCCGTCTAAGGCCTTACAGTACTCTTAGAGATTTATTTTCTCAAATGGGACCTAAAGTAACAATGATATTACAAAATAAACGTTCTTTACATTTAAACGTATTTGACATGGGTCTGGTCCCTTTTTTTAAGAGTAATCCATTTGCTGTGACCCAGCAATCCAATCAAGCATGAACCAGTCACACAATTCCCTGCAGTGGGAGCACTGGCCTTTGGGCCTGAACAGAGCTCTTGCAGTTGCCACCGTAAAATACACTAATAACAAATAACTGAAGTGAGCTACAGAGACAACTGAGTTCAATGTTATCAGCAAGCATGTAGGATGGCTCAAGCTGAGATCTTTGACAGGGTCATCAGAGAAGAGAAAAGAAGGATACTTTTAGGCTCTGTTTCACAAAACACATTCTATTTATTTTTGCATATGCTTTTTTGTGGGCTGTTAGCAGTTAATACCATTCTTTTATCTACTTTCAGCAAAGCAGCGTGAGTCTGTGAACTTATTACTATGATGATAATTTGATTAATGGCTGTACTGCACATAGCTTCTAGTACACAGAAATTAGGAATGTTTCTTATTTCAGGAGGTTACCTGAGAAACATTAAAAGTAAATTTATCTAATGCCACACTGATAAAAAGAAGAAACACTGTATTTAGTTACATCTATTTATGTGCACAAAGTGCAGACTTTGCCTCATCATGCACAGCATGGTCGGTGGCACACATATATATTTAACATTATTACCAAAAAAAAAAAAAGTAAGGTTCCTTCATCTCATTTCTGGACTGAGCACATAGATGATAAACTTAATCCATAAGAATAGAATAGAATAGAATAGAATAGAATAGAATAGAATAGAATAGAATAGAATAGAAATAAAAAAGATCATTTCTGTCAACACATGATTGGTGTTAATGAAAACATTTCTTTAAGCAGATCATGCAGAGAAGTAGCACACTAAAAAATGTGCAAATGAAAAGAAAACCTAGCTTTTCCCTTTTCCCTTTTCCCTTTTCTCTTCAATTTTTAATAAAATGAGCTTCTTTATGAGCTACTGCTTCTGTGTTATAGGCTACTGCATATTAGTATAAGTTGCAACCAACCATATGGAATCTATTTCCAGTCAATATTTACTGGATCACTTCTGCAAGCCAGGCTGCAAATCATTTCTAAGGAGGTACACAATCTTTCAACACTATGAATACACAAGGGTATTGGGTGAAGTTTGAGTTCCATTCCACAGCCTTGGCATGACCAGGCAAGCTCAGTATTAACATGGAGTGAAGAGAGCAAGTCCCAAATCACTTACTGAAGTGGGTTGAATTGCCTTCTAGAGGTGTCTGCCTCCATCCATTGATCGTAAAGCAACCTAGTGCTACCTGCCTCCTAATTTAGGAGGTTCAGGGAAGTCAAACACAATGAATCCAAACCTCTACTTCCAACAGTCCCTTTATTCACTCCTTTTGCCCTATTCCCTTGTTCTTCACTTCTTTGCAAATTACATGGCAGTTAACACAGAGCTACAAAGTGAAAAGATGAAGTTATCACACTCCTGTCCTTCTATTCATCTTGTGCAGAAATGAACTGTAGCACTTACTCTTCAGGACTTTATCTCTGGCATAAATTGGGAGTCTTTAAAAGCTAGACTTCATTTTGCTTGCAAGGGAAATCAATCTCTCTTCCAGAACTTACAAGTGACCAAATAATTCCCTGTATTTGGCCATATCCTTATTGTCCCTACCATTCTTTGTACTTTGAAAATATCTCTTTGTACAATTTATGCAAATGCAATAATAATTTGTATATTGGAAAATGTGACTTCCGTTGTTTTTTGATTTATTATAAAATGTATGAAACTGAACAAATTTACCTTTGGCAATTAATTTTTTAAGGGAGACACATTTTCAAGTTATCATATATTAACAATATAATATTCAACAAATAAGTTCAAATGAACCATGTAGAAGCCTGATATAAATGAAATACAGTACTTGATGGATTCAGCTGACATCAGATTGGCAGGAAAGGAGTCTTCTTACAACATTAAAATCTATCAAATGAGGAAAACATCAATTAGTGGTTAAAATAACAGTGTTTTGGCTCTTTAAGAAATCAGCCTCCCTGTACATAATACTGTTTACTCAGGACTGCATGTTTCATTTAAATTAAAGTGCATGCATCTGTAAGCAAGTAGCATGCACGTGACTGTTTTAAGAAATACACCACAACGGCATTCAATGACTTGTGGTCCTGAGCCAAGTGACCACTTAAAACTGAACCCCATTATGAATGTACTATTTCCCTGTCAGGAAATATCAATCACCTCAGGACTGGCTTACCACCTTCTTTGTGTGCTGTGCAAACCCCAACTGCTGAGGGATTTTGCCATGTAAGAGATTTATAAAATGCAGAATCCTTTTTGAATAACTTAATGAACATATATGAAGGGCATGCTAACCTCATGGAAAACAGTCCTGCGTCCTGCCCAAAAGGCAGAATTTTGGGGTAAAGGAACTGAAGAGACTGGTAACAGAGTGCAGAGCTTTCTGTTCCTTGCCTTAGTCAAATATATTAGCTCACAGCAATTCTGACACAAGGGAGAGAGAAAAGATCAGTATGTCTATGCACAAATGCATTGGTGGTGCAGGGTATCTCCATTTCCCCTCATCTCCCCTCCAAACCTCTGATTAGAATAACATTTTCTCGGATCCTTGGCTGGTAGCCTGCCGAGAATTGTTGGTAAAGTCCTTTTCTCCAAGCCCCGTGCCAGAAGAAAGAGTCAGGATGCGTCGATCGTCTTATCAAAGTCGTTTATTCTATCGTGTTCTTAAATATTTTTCCTTCAGCCGGCGTAGATGTCACCTACACCGCAGCCGAAGGCTATCTGCCCCGCTCCTGGGCGGTCCTAATCTTTTATACTAATTGTTACGTCCCCATTGTTTTCACTACTATACCAATATCTACTGCTTTTATTAAACTGTGCACCTTTACACCAAACCAATAAGAAAATGCCACCACCTCACCCAAAGATGGAGGACAAGAAGAAGAAGGAGAAAGACAAGGGACACACCCAAATCCCTCCATCTTGTCTCCTTGAGCCTCCTTTGTGAACCCCCAAAATCCACATTAATACACAAAAATAAGTTATTTAATATCCTAACTACACACCTGTGACTTGTAATTCTTCATATAATGTTGGCAATCGGTCCCAGGGGCTAAAATCAAAGGCACTGGTGTTTTTATTGCTGTTCCAGGGTCTCTGGACCCCCTCCTGGGGCCTCGGACCACCCGGGACATCCAAAGGGATGTCTTGGGTTCCGACAACATTTTCTCCTGACACTGGACATTGCAGGCAGAGAAGAGGTGAGGAAAGGTGCAGTTACTTCTGTAGTGCAAGAGTTAAGTATGTCCACCTCATAAGGATTACACTGGCATACAAAATTCAGTCTTCTGACTAACACAAGGTGTCGAGACAGCCTGGTAAATCAAAATGATCTATACTGGTTTTACAAATAAATTAGACTCTAGTATCTTTCCTGAGTTTATTAACTAATTAATATTGCTTAAAGTATCTTAACATCACCATGTGGGTTAGATAAAATAGACTCAAAAGTCTTTTTTTTTAAAGTGAGGAAAATGCAAGACAAATTAGTTTCTGTTATGTTGTTCTGTACATAGAGATGGATTTTCTTTGCATTTGCAAGATGGGAGGACTTAATGTAATGTCATGAAACACAAGTTCTGCAACATAGCTTAAGAAGATGGTTATCATGACTGTAAAGCTTTTTAAAAAAGAATTTCACAGTCTAGCATGATCAGCATTGTTTTTTATAAAAAAAATTAGCAGTACTGTTAAATGATTAATTCTACAGATACCATTTGCAGATATGCAAATGTAGTGAGTTACATGCTCCTATTCTTGAAAGCAACCCTTCCTACTTTGCATGTGCAATTTTGTTTTTCCTTAAGGTGTAAGCAAAACCAGATTTTGCTTTGTAAACAGAGAGAAGGAAAACTTCTTCATTTGATCAGAAAATTAATACAGAGTTCTTTTATTATTGTCTGACAAATAAACTGTAATAGAGAATTTCCTAATTAGTTAACAATTTTGCAAATGATTTGCAAGCCAAAATAGAAGCAAATCACAGTCTCATAGTTGCATTGAGTTTACACTGGCAGTGATTGTTGCCGTTCAAAGAAGCAAATGTGAATGAGCTCATGTGACTGAATGCTTAGAAACAGCACACCTAATGAATAAGATTTTGCACAAGTAAGTTTCTAACCATAATAACCACCTCAAGGATGTGACTGAAGACATATTAATTACTGTATGCTTCAGTTATGACATTATTAGAGCCCTCCTGCTAAATGAGAAATTTATGGAAAGGAGGAGAAAATTTAGATTGCCAAATGTCATAGAAGAATTCCTTACAAGGTACATATAGGATAGGCATTTCAAAATGAGCTTACATGACCTATGTGTGTAGGTGCTAGGGTTAGTGAATCTTAGGGTCACATTTCTTGTTTGAACTATAAGTGGCTTAGAACTTTCAATGGGGTGCCTGAAGTGATGGAATTTTTATTAACTGTTTCTTTCTGCATAACAATGAAATTTCCTGGATGCAGCTGCTCTGGTTTTAAATTCCTGTATACCTAAATCCAACTCAATGGAGTTGTACCCTGCTACATAGGAATACACAAGAGAAATCCATTCACCTAAAGGGCACTCTGACAATGTCCCATTAATGCTGTTTTAATGATTGCTTCATAGCAGGAAATGAGAAACTAAACTGTATGGCTACATAAGAATGAAATAATATGTATTCTTTGCAAACAGACTTGTAACAAGATAAAAATAAGTCACTCAAAAATCCTAGAGATAAAATAGCTTCTTAGGATGATGCTCTACAATAAGGAGCTTTCTCCCTTCTCAGTATAAGGTACTGAATAATGAGCAGAATACCCTGGGCCAGGATGCATTTTTACTACAGCAATTTTTCTTTGTCTAAACTGAAATGCTTCCCTCTTGCTTATCTGCTTCTCATCACTTTTAATTTTATGCTATGATGTTTTATGATGAAAGGTTAACTAATCCCATTCTGTCAGATTTTTTTACTGACACCCTCAATGTATATTTTAAGGTTTAATATTTCATCTTTAAATTGCTTTTTCCTCTTTCAGATGCTGTGCTGTCCAATTCTCACAACACTTCTGAATCACATACCTGTTTAGTGAGATAAGTGTAGTAATTTAATCACAGCTAGATGTACCACGTGGACATGGTGGCACGACACCCTTCCACTTCCTGCTAGCTTCCATCTGCATCACAGTCTCCTGCATGGGGCAGGTATGTTCACCTTGTTGGTTAGGCCTACACTTGTTTCCAAGTTTGAGTTTAATTTAAAACTTGAACCTTAAAGTACTGTTATCTACTGTTTGACACACTTTAGCAAAATGCTGGAAAGGGATCCGCTTTTCTAAGCTGTGCTTGGACTTTTCCTTGTTAACAGCCCAATATACTGGGCTGCAAGGAGGATGAGGATGCTAATATCTAACAACTGGTAGACAGAAAGGAACAGGTTTTTGCACTTCTTGGAAAGAGCAAAGTTCAGTCTGGTAATTTCAATCACCATTTAAAATATTTCTTAATAGCTGTATCTAATGGGCATTTGTTAGGTACTACAGGACCATGTCTTAACCGGGACACCCAAGTCAGACTCAAAGAACCAAATCCAGACCAAGCACGAGAAATTAAAATGCTGTGACTTGTACACTGATATTTTCACTTTTAAAAATTCATATTCATGGTTTGAGAAAGAAAAATTTTGAAGGCACTAAATCAGTGGCTAAACAAACAGATGGACTTCTATGTTTTACATCTATTGGAACCCTATCCCAGACAAGGTTTCCCCAGGGATTCTCAGAATAAGATGCACAGGAGACAGTAACATAAGCTGAAACATCCCGGTGTGACACAAAATTTCTTGGCAGGATGGGAAATTTGTGTTTCTCCCCTGTCAGAACTGTAAGCAGAGTTGAACAAATGTCCTACTGATGATTTCTACCATTTGGAAAGCCATATCCAATGAGCTACAAGATATTGGTACTGTTTGCAAAACAAGTCCTAATATGTCTTAAAATGATGGACAGTGACTGTCAGAAAATCATTTAAAATGCCGTTACTTTTTCATCTTTGGGTACCTTTGGTACCTTTACAGAAATTAACTAAGTAATTTTCAAAAGAAAGATTTATATGCCAAATTCTTTATTGTTGGGTTTTGTTGGTTTTAATTCTGGGGTTTTTTTTGAACAGGCTACACTGCTGCATTGTAGCTGATTGTGATAGAAAGTTGAGAAATATAGATAGTTGAAAACTGTCAAGGAAAGAACTAGGATAACATAGGGACTCTATGTCCAAACCTACATTGGGAGAGATCAAAATCAATAATGCTACTTGCCAAGACATATAGTTCTGGAAAAGAGACAGAAAACTCTGCCAAGATCTAGCACCTTACCACCGGGGGATGACTAAAGAGAAAAAAAGATCTTGTAGATACACTGTTATCAAAAGGCATTTGGGTAATGCTGTCACATGTGTTGAAAAATAGTCAATAGCTGGTTTAAATAAAAGAAGTAGAACATAGGATGTGCCACTCTCACAGGTGATTTGGGCATGGTCATGTGTGCAGTTATGATCATGTGTCAAAAAAGACAAATTCAGATACAAAACTAGACTTGGGCTATTGGGCTGGTTGGTGGAGTCCAGAGCCTCCTACAGATCAGGAGGCACTTCCTTTTATTTCTAGCAGGGAAAAGCAGCTGAGGGGAAACATGATGCCACTAAAGCATAACAGGGAAGGGGTAAAAAATTATTAAAACAAAATGATCATATAAGAAAAGCAGCAAATGGATATAAACTATGAGTCAATCTAGTCTTAAAGCTATGTTTCTAACTATCTGAATAATCAGAATGATTAATCAGAAAAATATGAAACAAATCCAAAGCCCAAGCCCCTCACTGTAAAATGGAGTCAAATTTGTTATGATAACTGTTGGATCTGACAGTAAAGAACTGAGTCCTATAATCAGTTCATCCAGTGTTTCTTAATGGCTGCTCTGGCTCTTCTGTGAAACTGTCTGGCTATCAAACAACCACAGCTGACATCACACCTGAGTGATCTTGAGCTTCATCAGCCCTTGGATTAAACTTTTACCAGAGCATCCTTAGGTAGGCTGTAATAGGGCAGATTCACTTAAAGAACTAAGTAAGACACTTGGATTCCCTACTGTCAGAGAACAGAAAACAAATTTAATCCTTTCAGTTAAACATTTTGAAGAAAACCAGTCAGATTTACTGGTGTTACAGCACTGCTCGTTAAAATGACACACACATCATTGTAACAAATATCTGAAAACATATACAAAGTAAAAGTTCATTTATGTTCTAATACATGAGGCCAAACCAAATATTTATTAAATATTCAGTTTGGTTTACTTTTTCTGTAACATTGCTAGCATAAAAATAAGTTCTTAGTAATGTACACATTTTTGATACTGAAATAGCATCATTGTATAATTAGATACAGCTGCTGCATACTTTGTACCTTATATGGCCATCTCCAATAATTATAAAGTGACTTAACTATTAAGGATTAAACATTAATGGTTACTTTAAAGGCCACATTTCACCATTTCTACACTGTTCGTAGAATTTCTTTTTTTAAAATGAGAATTAACATATAAAATTATTGCATTCCCACAAATGTGAATCAAATATTTACACAAGATTTTTATCTGTGGTTTCATATTTTTCTGCCAGGAGATTTAAATTCTGTGTATATGCATTGCATACATTTTGTCTGATCTCTGTATATATTAATGTATTACAAGTTTTCAGGTTATCAGATGGAAAAGATTTGTCTATTTTTTCTAACTGGATGCTGCACTGGTTCCCAAGGTGGATTTTTAAATCAATTTACATAGAAATAGAATTTTAAAAAAAAGTGATAAGAAAATGTACTGCACAGAAACAGTCATAAATAGCAGAGCTATACACTGGAAAACACCCCTTTTTTCCCATTTCAAGTTGCCTAGGTCATTTTCATAGGCTTGATTGGTCCCAGACAACCTATTTTTGCTGTTCCATCTACTCTTCATAGGTTAAAAATAAAGAATCTATACGAAGTCTCGAAATATTGCGAGAGTTCTGCTGTTGGATAAATTAGTTTACTAATATTTAAGTTTTCTGACTGGGTTCTAATTTTGCATATCTATTTCTGATACTCTGTTCTGTCTGTTTATTCATCAGCCCTGCTTGTTTCTCCAAAACTACAAAAAAAAGAAAATAGTAGTGCCCTAGAAAAGGACACCATATAGGTTACTGCCTGAGCTTTGCATAACAAGATAAATTTCATGCAAGATTGTTTACCATCCTTCCACAGCAGGCAAGGTATTCACACTGTGGGGCTTATTAAACAACAATGCCATCAAGCATGACATTATAGTGGGCTGACATA
Source organism: Acrocephalus scirpaceus scirpaceus (assembly GCA_910950805.1). Taxonomy (NCBI): domain Eukaryota; kingdom Metazoa; phylum Chordata; class Aves; order Passeriformes; family Sylviidae; genus Acrocephalus; species Acrocephalus scirpaceus. The sequence continues at coordinate 23,047,978 of OU383777.1, forward strand.
AGAAACACTAATGAAAACGAGCCATTGACACACTTCAGGCACAGGCATAAACATAGTCAATAAAATCACACCAGAAATAAGAAAATAACCATTATAAAAGAACCAAAACTCTAAGATATCCGTGCCTGGTTGTTACTACCTTGAGCTCTCTATTAGTATTTGTGGAGTGGTCTGATGTTCGTGCAAATTCCCTCTCTGCATCTTAATCAACATGTCTCTGCAAATGGCCACATAAAACTTGCTCATTCCTGTCTGTATTGAAGAAGGTATCCTGAAAATGCATGGATAAAATATGTCTCTTTCTGCTTACATCACCTTATTCTGGTATAATTAATATATCTATTTGCTTCCTACTTTGTCTCTGAAGCTTGAATTAGTGAAAACCTATTTTCAGATAGGATGTTACACGTCATCAAGGTAGTGATTGATCCATACCTACCATTGTGAAATCCTCACCTGCACTGTTAATTATTGTCCCACACTGGATATGAATGTTCCAGTGTCAGGTTAAAGGACATTGACTGCCTGTGCTCCCTGCTTCAGTCATGATTATCATAGTCAGTTATAATGACACCAGTTGAGTCAAAAGCAGCACTTGGATAGACCTGTCAGTCTTTAGGAAGTATTCTGCATATATCTGTGTGTGCCTTCTGAGAATTCACATCCATCTCAGCAGAAGCCAGCCCACTCTCCTGAGTCTGCTGGAACACAGTTAAAAAATGTATGTTCCTCCAGGAACATAAGATTTACCGGAGGAGGAGCTCCTCCAGTACCCCTCCTAATAACAAGCATATTTTCGTATGCATATGTATACACATATATGGAATAAAAAAATAAAGAAACATGCATAAATATAAATATATCAATACAACTTTGAGATTTGTTAGTTCTTTCCTTTTCCATTGCAAAAACACTTGTTTCGGCTTGTTAGGTTTATTTTTACTTGCCAAGAGAAAACTAACAGGAGTTTGTGTCTCTAGTACTATCTTTTTGCAGGGTCCTTTTTTCCTGAGTAGAAAGACCAAGAGCTCTGCTAAACATCTCAATACAGTGCTGATGAAATAGTTTCTGATGTGCTTATTTCTTCTGCAGCCTATTCAATATTTTTTACTCTTTCCTTATTCTATGCTTTGAGTGATAAGCAATAGAAAATGAGGCACCAGAGCCTCATTACCCTGAGGGAGAACAGGTAGTTTTCTGCTTCCACGAATTCTTCACTAAAGTATACACATGAGCCTCATTCTCTAATACAGAGATTGATTCATAATGGGATTCCAACATTTCTTTGACAGACTGCTGAAGCTTTCTGCTCAGTTCTACAGGTGACAAATGAAGGCTAATGCAGTTATTAACTGCATTAAAAAAAAAAAAAGCTCATCATGATATTTTTGTCATACACAAAAGCTATAAAGTTATGGACATAGAGAACAAGAAAACAATTCCTGGAATAGCAAGATGCTTGCTTCTTTAGTAAATCAAGCTACAGTGTACTAGATACTCAAAAAGACATTTGTAAGATCCTGCAAAAAGGAAAAAACAGAACATAATTTCACATCACAGCACAAAATATGGAATAAAAGGTGATAAGTTCACACCAATGTTTTATTACTTGGTGATTTGGACCTAATCTAATCAATTTTGCTACATAATTGAAACTCTCTACGTATTTTTAAAACACAATTTACCACCATAAAACAAGAGTTTCCTTTTGAAAGGACATTTAAGTGACTGTGTGAAATTAAAAGCTTATAAAGTCTGCAGTCCACTCAGAAGGGACCTAGATTCCCTAAGCAGTTTGTATTCCCATGTCCACAGCTCTCTGGGACAGCCAGGTGAGCCTCAAACACCAGCCAGAAGGGCCCCAGCTAAGAGTCTTAACAGCCTAGAAATGTAAACAAAGGCTTCTGAAAGCAGATAGAAAGTCATTCAGCATTTAATCATACTGCACTGTTCAGGAAGGTGGAATCAACCACCAAGATTCCTGTATTATTCGTATCTACTCATTTGTCTATTTTGCTGTTTTCCTAAAGTGATTTATTGTACTAGAGTCTTATCTTGCAGTTAAATCAATGTTCATTCAGTACATTAAAGGCTAGCATGTAAAATGGTAAACATATGTTATGCATGAGAGGTCACTTGTAAATTTCCACAGAGTGAAGTATATAGCTGCCACCTATACATTAAAATGTTGGAGTAAATCTAATGACAGATAGATGAATGAATATGGAGCCAATACGTTTTTTAAAAGGAATTTTAAAAAAAATCTGTAAATACTTGAAGCTTTTCACAATACAGTTATAAGCAATACACATACATTTATTCCAATCACCTTGTAGCAATGCAGATTTCCAGGAACATATCAGGAAGCTGGATAGTTCCTTGTGCATTTTTCAAATGGATGGACCCTGGCCAGTCTTTAAGGCAATCTGAGGTAAAGGAAGATGGTGTATTATAAACAGGAAATGTTTTTTTTTTTTTCCTGTTAAAATACTATCAGTCTTATTTCTCCATCACACAGTTGGAGACAGTATGGGAGGCCTATATGCAACTCAGATAGTTTCAGACATTTTGCAGGATTTCACTCAGTGGAAAGCCTCCTATTCACACCAGTAAATTGAAAATCAGAACAGCTGGGGGTATTAATGAAATCCTCAAAACAATCTAAAAGTCAAGTTTTCAGCCTTAGAAAGGTCCACACTGGTGTAAATGCAACAAGGAACAAAAAGGGAATTTCAAAGAAAAGTAGAGAGCTGCTCACTGAGATCTAATAATTACTGATCTCTGCATTGTGTAAACCAAGTTACTCAACAGAGAAGCTGAGCATTAAAAATGAAAGTCTCAGTTAGGGTGTTTTGGCATCTCTTCATATCTAGACATGTTCCAAGTTATCTCCAGAAATGAAGTAGAATAATTGGGTCAGATCCCAGAAACTCATTTACCTAAACTAAATGGGAGGAATGAACTAGTGTTCTTTATCATCATTTAGATATGGATATTCAGGAGAGCAGTTAGACCTTTTCCATCAATTTCCTCTTAATTTAGTTACTAGTCAAAGGTTTTTCTAGTGCAGAACATTATTATGTTTAACACCTGCTGTGTTATTGCACAATTTTCTTTATGCTGACACTAAAACAGGGAGAGTAGAGTGAGTGATTATGTTCTAAGATACAAGCTATAGTTCTGAAGATTTACTTCTCAGCAATTAAAAAAAAATGAACATATCTGCATAGTTGCCTTTATCCATACTGAGGTGAGGAATACTCCATTCAGTGCCTTCTTATTTCTCACTCTTACTATCTACCTTCACAACCTGTGGAAGTTCTGCACTGTAAATTACTTTGGTGAAAGAAAAACCCCCGATCCCAGCCATGGTACAGTTGTAATGGCAAGACCTAAAATCAGTAGTTATGGGTAACTACTTTAATTACCACATAGCCTAAACCTTGCAGTATTTCCTAAAATGGCAATGAAGCTCTAGCAGTGGAATAATCTCCCTGGCTGGCTTTGAGAAACCCTTTTGGGCCATCACTGGCAGCTGCTTAGCTCCAGCTTCTGGGTAACTTGTGGACAGGTCATCTGGCCTGTGGGCCAAAGTGGGTGGGCAGAAAATCACTTAGCTTTACAGATATGCTGAGAGGCTCATTTATGAAGTCCCTGCCATGAGATCTGTCAGAATAGTGCTGCAGAACTTCTCATTTTTACCTAATAAGGTACAGTTCAGTTTTTTTTCCATGTAGACTTGGAAAAAAGGGGACTTAATGGGACTTAAACCTTCCTTTAAAATATATGTTAGGTATCAGTAAGTATACGTAATAACAGAGCATTTCTTCAAGGAGCTGTTGAGTGGATGCACAAAATAAGACAATGCTCATTGTTGGACTGCCAGCAAAGAGGAAGACAGATGCCTTCAATTCTGGACATATAAGGATGTGACTTACCTCAGACATTCACCTGCAGAGAACAGTAAAGCAAGCCACAGTGTACATTAATGGAATGCTGATGAGATGCTCTGTGTGATGCCAGGATAAGTTACAATCATAAAAATTATACAATTATAACTGGTGAAAATGTAGACCAGTGTGAAGTGTGTATGAGGATGCAGGGAGATTTTTACTGTTTCATCACACCTGCAAAGATGTTTTATGTAAACACAGAGGTGAAAGCTGTAGAGTCAGAGCACAGCTTGTTTGTTCATCAATGTAAGGGCTGTACATCTGATAGTTTGTTCGTATTAGCCTCCATCAGCAGTTTGACAAGAGAAGGCTCTCTGATTCTACTAACATGCTTGTTATCTTTAAAACACAACTCTTGGAAGGCTCTTCTAGTGAGGCAATTGGTGGAGAGTCCTTGTTCAGCTACATTTTTCAGTGATTGCCACCTGGTTAGTGTTACAAGTGTAGTCAACACTTTGCAGTATTTGAGGTTCCAACCATGTATTCCTGCTACATATAAAAAGGGTTTTCTTACGAATCTGGATATAACCTAGGGTAAAAAAATAATTGGAAGACTTTTGTATGGTGTTGGGGAGAAAAGAACAAAACAGGGAAACCCTCGGAAATTTTATCAGCCTGTCAGATATTTTTTTTCTAATTAGTCTGAAAAGCTGTTAAGCCTTTGCCTTTTTTTTAAGATTAGAGCTATCAAATAAGCTTGTGTTTAATCTTCTATGGTCTATATATAATCTATAATCTTCTACAGTGAACCTAGAAAGTTAATGCTTCATATTACTTAAAATTCATGTGAATGTTTTCAACCAGCTCTAGGATGTAGTAAAGGGATTTATGAATTAAAGCGTGATTGACACAATTAGAAACTCTTGCTGACTTTACAATTCACTCATTTTTCAGTTAATTTCATAGTTTAATATATCCAAGAGAGGTTAATGGAACATTACATTCCATTTTCTCTTTTCTTTGACAAAAAGAGGTATTGACATACAGTTTTAATTGTTTAATGTTATGGAAATATTATTGGCTGATTAAATTGGATTAGTTAGATTATCAGCTTAGAAATATGTTATCATGCATTTTACGTTCCTTCTGCTCTGGAATATTTTAGAGTTTGCAGCATTAACACTTTGGAAACCACATCCATAGAGAGATGTATTTGAAGGTTGCTATTGTAAGGTGAAACATAAAAAAAACATTCTCGAAGTTTGAACTGAAGGATAAAGGAATAATTGTTTGGTACAGATAGTATTTTTCCCCTCTTTGATAGCAAGTACTTTTCACAAGTGAAACTTCATTTCAAAATGTAATTCAGGGAAAAAACAAGGTTGCATTTTGGTACCATCTTTCCCCCAAAGTAGTTTAAGTTGTTTGCCATAAAGATCAATAATTTCTGCAGTCCCAGCTCTACCACCTGAGCCAGACCTGTCAACTGTTCTTTTTCTGTGCTGCCAGGTGGCTTTGCTAAGTGATGAATACACACATGTTCTTCACTCCTCTGCCTTTGTGTTCCTGCTCTGCACAGAATGAGTGCCATTGCTAGGAACTCACCTCAAGTTTCTGAGCAAGGTGATTATTTTAAAGAGGAATCATGTCTCACATCCATGAGTCCTGTCTGCACCAGCTCTAAGAAGGTGCTGAGGAAGATCAGCTGGGGACCTTCTGAGCACCCAGTCATCCCTTTTAATGCACCTAACTCTAGTCCAGGTGAGTTCCTTTTCAGTCACAGCTGCTGCAGTCTGGGTTCATACTGAGTTGTTGGGTTGTAACAGAAAACTGGTCTCCAGTCTCAACAGCTCAAGAAGGAAGAAGGAGATGGGACCTCAAACTGTTCCACAAAGCTAATTCAACTCTTCCTGCATATTAGACATCCCCAGTGAGGTGCTATTTTACAGTACAAAAGAACAAATCAAAACAAAACAAAGCTGAAAGATTGCTTCTACTGCAAGAATTACTGTTTCTCACTCTACCTCAAAGAGGTGGAAGAGCTTGCACAATTTTAACCTGGGCACATCAGTCTCAAAAGACTTGGTTGGGTTAATCTTTGTCTGAATCATCAGCTGCAGAACCCTGTTTCCCATCAAGTGCATTTTTGTGGGTGATGTGTGGAGGACATTCTGTTAGTGGTTGTCATGGTTTAACCAGCAGGTAGCTGAACACCACACAGCTGCTCACTCCTTCCCCATCTCCTGGAGTGGGATGAGGGAGGGAATTGGGAAAAAAAGAAGTACAATTTGTGGGTTGAGAAAAAGTCAGTTTATTAGGACAGAGAAAAGAAGGAGTAATGATAAAAGAATAATCAAGCACAAGGCAATTGCTCACCACTCAGTGACTGATGCCCAGCCAGTCCCTGAGCAGCTGCCCCTGGCCAACTTTCCTCCTAATTACTATACTGAGCACAATGCCATATCCCTTTGGCCTGCTTGGGTCATGTCTCCATCTGTGGGTCATCATCACAGCTTCTTGTGCATCTCCAGCCTCCTCACTGGGGGGGTGGTGTGAGAAGCTGAAAATTCCTTGACTTAATGCAATTGCTGCTCAGCAACAACTCAAACATCAGTGAGTAGGACCCGTCCAAACTTACCCAATCTGCAATTCCTTAACCCTGTGTTATCAACACTATTTTCTTCACAAATCCAAAGCACAGTACTCTACTAGCTACTAGGAAGAAAATTATCCAGCAGAAACCTGTGTGGTGGTGAAAATTCATTCCTTGCAATAATTATCTTCCCAGCATCTGTTGTGTATACTTCCTCCTACTTCTTTTTGCTCACATTAAGACACAGTGAATTTCTACTGCAAGCCATAATCTCATTAGTAAAACAAAAATGCATGTTCTGTCATATGACAGGTTTCTAAGTCTGGAAAATGTTCTTGATTAAATTGGCTTTGGCTGTGTAACCCCTATTAACATTAATGGCAGACACATGGTTGAAACTCTGAATATGAACTTGAGAATAAATCATTACAATCCAATTGTTTAATTTTTATTGCCCTGCATGTCAGTGATATTAACTGGAGAGAGGATCAGAGTCTTCCATGCAACTGAACAGGTGATTTAAACCATTTCTTGGTATTTGTCACTAAGATGAATTTTTTTTTTTCACATTCTTTATACTCTAAGTAGTTTTGCTTTGTAAAAAAATATATTAAAGGTTTAACTTAATAGAGGTGAATGGATATGAATAGATATGTGTTCAGATTTTCTGTAGTCTTAAGACTGAGTTAGCATAACACATTTTTTTAAAAAATTGAAAAGCTTAAAAATCTTGAAATTGTTTCCAGATCTCTAAATGGACTCATAATGAATAAATTAATAAATATATGTTTTTTATTTTTGTGAACCCTTTTTTCACTTGATAAAAAATAGCCTTTTACTTTCAGAAAACACTCCTTTGTAAAGATAGAGCAGATTTAGTTAATACTTTTTGTACCATTGAGCGGTCAAACTGTGTCTATGTATCAGCAACTAACATTTATTTGAGATCTGAATTTAAATTATGGAAATAGTAAATTAACTTCATGGACACAAAACACTTCATATCAAAGTGCTGATCAAATATTAGGTTTATGATTTCTTCACATTCCTATTAAAATCAAAGAGATTAAAAATCTGCTGAAAGCACTACTGAAGTCAGTGAAAAGGTGCCCACTGACATTAGTAGGAGTTGGATAGAGCCCACCACAGGAAAAAAATCACTATTCAACTCATAGGCTTTCAATGTGCCAAGTTCATACACAGGGCACATCCACATCTTGCAGAATGAGGCATTGACTTCCTCCAGCACATGCAGAAGATGTTGTTTGGATTTTAATTTAATCCCTTGTTGATTATTCGTTGGTGTGAGGCTGAAGAGTGGATAGAATACCAAAACAGATATTTTAAAAGCCATACAAAATATGTTAGACTCTTTAAATTGTGTACTCAATCTTGAATAAAACACATTGTACATATAAACACACTGCCCACACATGAACACTTGCTTTCTCTCTGTGTTTGCATACTTTCATATAAATATATATTCATAAATTTATCCAAAAGAAAATACAGACTTTTTAAACCTTGAAAATTTTCTACTACAATTTTACTTCATAAATGATTCTTTTTGTGGGGTTAGATGTATCTATAGGTCTGGGTAGAAAACCACAGCTGGTTGGGGAGAGGAAAAACATACACAGAGAGGGTAGTGTGTGAAAATTTCCCAAGAACTAATCATCTCTGTTGAGTCTACAAGAACTGATAAACCGATGACACTGTGAGTTTGCCAAATTTTTTCAAAGCCACAAGTATGCAGAGATGTCAGCAACTTCCAGTTGTGGTCTATGTGTGCCTCAACTCTACCCCCAAACAGAAAAAGGGAATTTATAGCATTTGTATTGGGAGTTGCCGACACGTGATTAGGAATAAACTATAAACTTTTTTTTTTTTTAAACAAATGTATACTGAGGCATTCACTTCCCAGTGTTCCAGCAATCCTACTTTCATGTTATTATGTTTGTGTTTTCCATCCATTGGTTTTCATATAGAAATTTCATTCTGGTGGCTAGACTCAGTCTTTGCTTTCTATTAAAGGCTTGCCAAGTAGCACTGAAATAAAGAGTTTTGGTGTTGATTGATCTTTGGCATATATTTTATGTTTTGTCCCAAAATAAATTTATGGAATCTCCTGGCCACAGAAAAGAACAAGAAGCATGTAGCAGATTCTTCAGTATTGTCTTTCACCTTCCTTCTACTATTTCTTGAGAAAAGTCATGGGGGCAAGAAAAAATAAAATATAACAGTTTCCTGAGGGTGATAAGCTTTGTGTGAGTTGTTTTAACTATAGACAGACTGTAGATAGCTTTGTGTGTTATATGGCTAGGTTTAATTACAGACAAACTGTAGATAGCCTTTCGTGTTATATTTGATCTAAGCACAAATCTATGTTAGTAAAGTACTCGACTTACCCTGAAGTCTGAGGTCTTGAGCATCAATGAGGATAAAGGCTTGAATACACATCAAGCATTGTGTAAAGAGGCTATGTTAAAGATTCATGACACGGGTGTTGACTTTTGCACTACTTGGTTTTCAGAGGATTAAGTTTAGCTATTCATTCATAATGAGAGGGCTTGAGTACTCAGTGAGCAACCTAATGTTAATCTGTGCATTAGCAAAGATTTTAATAAACTTCATAAATATGCAGGGCAAAAGAGAAGAGATTAAAATTGCCACAGTAAAATTAATCTTTGCATTTCATACCTTCTGAGTATTTTATTTTTTATCATGATTGTTTTCCCAGTATATGAAACACCAGGGAAGTGTTGCATGAAACTGAGAATAAATAAGAGGGAAGCAGGTTCAGACAAAGCAGTCTGACGCCCTTGCCCCAGATGGTGCATGGTTTCTCTAAAATGTTAAAAGCAATCTGAGTCTTGTGTACTTGAGAAGGTGTAATACAATGAAGACTTTTTATGGTACGCAATTTACAAACAGTGTAAATTACAGTGTTTGTAATGGTTCTGAGAGCAATGTGATCTCACAGGAAAGCCATTTAAGGCAAGAGGATTACACCAATGAAAAATGTCACGTGAAAAAAACAACAAGAGTGCAAGCTAGGAAAAAACCCTAAAGAAGGAGCAGAGAAAACCTGCTTATTACACTTGCATTGAACAGAAGTTTGAACCCATTCATGAATAGAATCAGGAGGGAAAAAGGGATCCATGTTGATGAAAATGGTGTGGAGAGGAAACAGGTGCTGAGACCTCTCTAATTTGGCTATCTCAGGTGGCTGAGCAGGTCACTGTTCTTCAGGCACAGGTGGATGTCAGCTAAAAATGATCAGGAAAGGAAAACCTTTCCTGTGTCAGCCCATCACCTTTCACATCAAAAGCAAACCCCAAAAATCCTACATGACAGCTCAGAAGGACACCTGATTCCTAGTACACTCCAAGGTTGGAGTTCATTATTGGATTCCTTTCCCATTTCATGCAAGCAGGATTGTACAATTTTGGTCTTGGCTATAATCTGGTTTATTTACATATTAAAGCTAGTACAATATTAAACATGAATTTAGATGAATTGGACAAGTGTGCATGTGTGTGACCATTCATTCAGGGCAACAGATACAGTTAAAAATTTGTGGTAAGGCTCATCCTGGGAAGGGCCTGCAGTTTAAGAGCTCAAAGAAGATGCCTCTCTCTCAAGGTCAGCTTGCAGACTGTTGTGGCCAGAGAAGCTGCTGACATGAAAGACAAACTGGAGCCCTTCTAGCAAGAGCCACACTGAGATCCTGTGCCCACCTTGATGCAGTGATGCTCCCTGCCTGTCTGCAGGGATGGAGGGCTGGAGTAAATGGTGCTTTGGGAATGGGGACAAAGGAAGAGTGAAAAACACTGCAAAGGGTGCAAAGTGTGCCACTGAAAGATGGAGAAGTTATGTGTTTAGTGGGGGGGAGAACTTTTTTCCTGCTTGTTTCAATCTTCTGTACTCAGTAAAGGGAAAAAAAAAAGCTGCAAAACATCAGACTACACAGGGTGGGATATCAGAGCTGTGGGGTGTAACTGCAGGTGCTGCCATCATCCACTGGAAATCCCTTTTGAACTTCTGCTCTGGACACTCCAATTATGTTGATTCCTATCATTTTTCACTTATCTATCACCTCTATCTCTTCCTGCAGACTTTATTCACCTCTTTCCCTCTTAGTGATTACTGTTTTCTCTGCTTCTGTTTCCTCAGTTCCACATCCACCCAAACTGCTGTGCCTGCTCATGGGATTTCTTCACTCTTGCTTGTTTTCTTCCATGGTTCCTACTCTCTTCTCCCTTCTTGATCTGACTCCTCTTGCCTTTTGTAGCAGAGTGCATCCCACCTCCACAGAGAGAGAGTATTCCTGCTGCCTGATCCCATGGTCATCGCCACAGAGTTATTTGCAGAGTACTTGTAGCCGCTGGATGGAGCCACTCACGCTTTGGTGGGGTAAGATATAGGAACTGTTGTCAGAGAAGAGGAGCTCTGGCATGGACTGTTTGTTCAAAACAAACAGTCTGGGGAGAATTCACCTGATAAACTAAAGCCTCCATCCAGTTTATGTAAACAGAGAGATTTTTTTAGAATCACTGATAATATTTGGGCAGCTTGTCACAAGGGCAGCAAAAGACATTGCTTTTCCAGCTTTTCTCAATTTCAGTCACCTTTTCTCCACATAGAAGTGCTAGTTTGACACCTAAGACTTGTCTGCCTGCTCCTCATTTACCATCTGAATTTCCTATTTTCTGAAGAAGACTAATTTTCTATTACTTACATAGTATACTTAGCAATAAAAATATAATACGAATGCAAAGAAATCTCAGGATTTAACCAAGATCTATTACTGTTTCATTTGAGCTCTGAGCCAAAGGTGAATATGCCTAGATTTTACAATGACATGCCAAAATACTGTTTTAAAACTCTTATTATTACCATCCATCAGAAAAAAATCTTCACCTTTTTCCTCAGGGTTGAAGAGTGGGTCACAGAGAGGAGCACAGATACTCATGTAGCCATTGCAAAATGCCCCTGATCACTAAACAACTTTCAAAAGGCAAAAATCTCTTGAAAATTAAAATATTCTGACAGCATTTTGTGTGACCCTGTCTTTTGTATGAGGGTTAAATTAACATGAAATATAAAATGTCAACTTAACTTTCAACCCCTGCTATGTGATTGCTGTTTGCTTGTGTGCTAGGTACCACTGACAGGCCATCTCTTGCTTGCAGTACCATGTGGCCAAAGGAAATAATTTGAACTTGTTGGACCTCCCCAATGCCAGGAGAGTGTGCTGTGGGCCTGGGAGCTGCCAGCTGGCAGCAATGCAGGGGTTTTTTCACTGGACAGCCCTCTCCAAGGAAGAGGAGGCAGGGTGATTAAATGGGATACATGGGAGAGCTGGCACAGCTCAATATTGTCCACAGCTGTAGGCAAAACTGGTACTGCCCTAAAGAGCAGGTGTCCTTATTCTTGCAGGCAGTTTGGGCAGCTGGGCAAAGGAAAGTGGAGAGGTGTCAGGGGTGATCTGGAGCCGTCACTGGTTTTCCAACAGTGCAAAAGGGTGTGAGGGGCCTGGCCTGAGGAGGGAGAAGGCATGGAAAAAATATAATTACTGGAAGGTTTTTTGTCAAATTTTGGAGATATTGTGGATGTCTGAATCAGACAGAGAACAGAAAGGAGGTGTGTGTATGATTGGAAGAAATCAAGGGCTGGGAAGGGTCTGGAAAACTTTGTGGAAACCAAGGGTAGCTGTGTGTTTGGACAGTGATCTTTTCTTCTGCCAGGATTGTCTTTTCTACCTCTTATCCATTCTACCCCTTCAGTAGAATGGCTTTTGGTGCCCATAGGTCTGCTATTATCTCCATCTTCACATGATTCTCACACAACTACATACTGCTTTCCAAAAGGCTCTGTTGCCCTCCTGCCAAATCTCTGTCCTTACTACTCATGACATTCTTGCACTGGCTAGTGCTGCCAGATGGGTGAAGAGGTGAAGCAGCACCAAACTAGGCAGACCTGGAGACCTGGCCAGGAGTTTGGCAGGCTTGCTTCCTTACTGCTTGGTGAAGGAGCTGCAGGAATTTCCTCACGTGCCTGTCAACAGCAGTTGGCCTCTAGTAAGTGCATCAGTCATCATGAATGTGCTGTGGGCAGCACATTCAGAAGGCTTTCCATGGGACAGAGATCAGCTGTGGAACTGGAGTACCTTTGCCCAAAAGTCCCCACAGAGATAATTATGAAGCATGAGGGTCTTTTCATACAGAACAACCAACACAATGGATACTAGGACATCTTCACTAAGTAGTACAAAATGCTAAACTTGCCCACTTCAACTCAGCTAAACTAGGACAAGGAACCAGGAACCTTTTGAACCGACCACTTCTCAGTGGCTTGGAATCTAGGAAACAGAAAACCCTCTTGAAGCTCCTCTTGAGTCAGAAGATAGCAGAAGGATGTTGGTCTACAATGAAGGACCCATGAGACTGAGTTCCCTCTTGATGAATGTCTAGAATCCAAATGGGCCAGATGATCAGAAATATATTTTTGCTCTGGGAAGTTATGCAAAAGGTGTCCACCAGTGCCTGATGTCACCATTACCAACAGACAGACTGGCAGAAGTCCCAGATAAGGCTCCCTGCATATTTGCAGAAACATACATGACATCATCATTTTGGGCAAAAGAAATCTAATTTTTCAAATTTAAAAAAAAATTAGACTGTAGACTGTCCTGCCCAGAAGGAACAAGATCTTTATTTTGCACTTGTGATATGTCTTTAAGAGATTTAGGAAAAATTGTATTTTATATATTTTATGCCTATACTGTGTTTTCAGTGTTCTCAACCTGATCATTAAACAAGAAATCTCAGATCATTAAAAACCAAATTTTTCCTCTGCATGAACATATGGTAACCCATCCCAAAAAAGGCTTTAAATGACTGAAAATGAATGCTACAAGCCACCCTACTTAAGCTGTGACCAACAAATAGTGCCTCTCTGTACCTACATTAAGATGGTACTTATGCTTCTTAGGAAGCCTTGTGGAATTTCTTGTTAGCCATGAACTCAGATCCTTAGGCTGTAAGAATGTGTGCTTCTACCCTACTGAGCTGGACAGCAAATCCAGCTCAGGGCAGTACCTGACCCATAAATAAGTCTCCATAAATGCTTCAGTCACCAGAGAAAAATAAAAACGCATATTGTCTTAGCAATGTTTAGAAAAACCCAAACAGACAAAACAAAGAAAAGTATGGTATTTAGGAACAAATGTTAAGAAAAAATAGTCTCTTCTTGAAATTAATACTTTAAAAATTATTTTATTTTGAAAGATATATTTGTGTGCACCATAACCTGTCACTAGATGGAATTACTGTTTCAAATACTGAAGTGTAGTTACATGGAGTAGTCTTATCATGCAAGGGCAATTTTCAGTTTTTGAGTGTGCTATCTAATCCTAGAAAAGATGTTAAAATGTAATTGTTTTGTGACACATTTCCTTTAAGATGGAACAGTGGGTTGCTTTTGCTTTCTAAATAGCATTTTTTTCTACATCTGTATATGCCAGGAACTTGCAGTAAAATTTAGATTTTTAGATGCTAATCTGACAATTATTTCAGTTACACTTATTTTCTATACTGTATTTAAACAAAAAGTGGAGTCTCAGGACTTAATATCAAGAATACTACAGAATTCTCCAATATTTCCCAGAAAAATACAGTTCAAAGGCTTCTTGCCTGGGGCTCTTTCTAAAAATACAGTCTTTATTGATAGTGGAAGTAAAAAAACATCATATTATAATTCTTCAAATAGCAAGTAACAACAATCAAATTCCTAATGAATAAATATTATGCAAGCATAGACAATATTAGCACCATTGCTGAGACCCAGAATGCCTTCATTTCTCATATCCGCACACAATATTAGTGAATTTAATTTTCCACAGTTTTTTGCACATCCTAAGTCACAAGCAAGAAATCTATTTTAACCCTTATCCTATACCTATGTTTTTTTAACATCCATGTAAATAGATTTATTGCAAAAATATCTACACATTTGGTAGCTGTTTTTCTCTCTTCTGAGATCAGGAGAAAAAATATTAGGTATTCTGAGGGAAGAGCTTCAGAGGCATAACGGTACACAAAGCATAATACAGTACAAAACAACGGCATTGGCAATATTATAAAATGATTGTGACTAATGCTATAAAGTCATTAAGTAATATAAAACTATTTTTTGGGTCCTGCCTATACTAAAACTCCTAAATAAACAAAAACAGCTGTGGGGAATAATAGAATTGACAATATTCAGTGAAATACTAGTAAGCTATGATATAGAAGTAAAACAGAAGCAAACAAAATCGAAAGTTTAAAATTGACATTGCAAACCAAAGCCCCAAAAACAGCTGTTGGCCTGGGAATTGGGAATATGTGCCAAAAAGCAGCTTGGAATTATCAGAAAGAGCACTTGCAAGTAATAGACTTACTTGATTCTCACAGTCTGGAGTGTCATGTGATAAAGCCCACAAGGAATATATGTCTAAATAATAATACGTCTAAATGTTGAGAAAGCAGAAATATACTGCAGATAAATAGGTGAAGAGATGAATGTCCAATAATTAACCCAGTCTGACATTAAAGACTGAAGAGCCTAAAAGTCTTAGACAGTCTGCAACTTAGTGCTCTTTTCTTTTCAATAAAACCTCCTAGAGAAAAGGTTCATCACATGTCCTCTCACACATCTCAAGGAATAATCAGAACAATGGAAAGCAACAGGAAAGCCAAAGGCCTCATGCAGTTACTGTGGCATGCAATTGTCTTCTTGCAGGAGGAACAACACCAAGGAAAAAGAAGCCCTCACCACACTTCCTTAGATTCAGAGAAAATTATTGTAGCAACCCAGAAAAGGAGGTAAAACATTATCATGTTTGTACACCAACATTAACAGTTCTGTGAATGAGCTACAGCAATCATCCTGTAAAAGTAGAATTATCAAAGTCCCCAAGTTGTGCTCCTTTCTTCAACAAAAAGCAACACTCAGTGGAACATTTAACCATAAAATAGTTAAGAAAATGCATTTCCAGCACTTTTGGAGATAAGAAGAATTTTTTTTTCTTAGTACAGAGTAGCCACCAAGAGTGTCAACATTTCCCTTTAGAAAAAATCACTTCAGCTGCTGCATTCACTTCTTTTTCTGTTTTACAAAGTCCTTCAACTTCAAAATAAAAAAGAATATACTCACAACCCTTCCTAGTTCAAACTTTCTGCCTGAAATAAGACCTTTCCATGATGTTACTTGCTGTTCTTAAACAGATTAAGAACTTTCCTACTAATGATAATACTAACACAAGAGGAATTCACATTTTCTTTTACACATAGCAATATGGACCCTGAAGCAATGCAAAGTCACATGCTAAGGCTAGGCAATTAACCACTGAATTCTTGTCAGCAGCTTCTACAGAAAGATTTAAGAACAAGAGGAGAGCTGAAAAACTAAGAGAAAAGAAATACAAGCTCACACTGAAACCTTGTCAGAGAAAAGAAAACCCAATTTTTAAGAGGGGATTCCACATCCTGTGGCTGAGTAACTATACTTAGGCCTTAGTAAGATACACTCATTTGGAAATACAAGTTGAGTTTACATAAATATAGGGTCAGAGTCTTGCTAACTCTCCTGGCTGTGATTGTTCCATTATTGTCTGCAACGTGGACTTTGCTGGAAAGGAGACATATTCATCCCTCAGAATTATCAGTAGATTTCATTTTGAAATTACTTCAGTGATAACACTGTACACTAATTCAGGTTTAACTCCTCTGTGTCCTCAAGGCTACCTCTTTGCCTTGAGAATAACTCACCCAGGGCACTTTCTTAACTAGTTAAGGATTACTCTTTATCACTCTTGAAATAGATGGGTTGTTTTGGTACTCTACACTTGATCTTTTTTTCTTTCTCTTCCATCACACAAAAACGATGGAAAAAGAAATTTAATTACATAACCTTGTGCTGTCATTCCTGGCACATGCTACAAGAACTCCTAACATGTGCCAGGAATGCCTGCATTTTTGTTTTATGCCAGTCACACCTCCAGAAATATAATAAGAGGATATAGACTATTGATTTGTATCCAGACTAGTTTACATGTAGTCCAAACATAAGATTTTGTTTAGACTCAGCATATGTTAAGATTTAAATGCTATCTATATGGTTGTTCAAGCAAGAATTCAACTGCTTGATGCCCTTGAATGTAGCTTTCACAATAAGAAGGAGATACTGGGTTTTTTTCAAATTTTAGGCTGGACTTAATGAGACTGTGTTGAAAGTGATGGCTTATGTAAAGATAGAAAAATATAAGCAGAAAGAAAGCTAATGCCTCTCAGTTAAGGGAGGAAAACTGTATCGCTCAAATATTCATCCCACTGGAAAGCATAATCCAAACAGTATATCTGCAATTATGTAGGTCCCATTATCCAAAGGATGCTCTATAACACTACATTTCATTTAAAAAAATGTTCTTCAATATGCAGAGAAATCATGATGACCTTTACAAGTATCACTATTCCTGGAGTCTTCTTTACCCTTTATCACATCCATTGATACAGACTATCTGGAATGGCCTGAATGAGAAACTATAAAGCACCAAATGTCAAGTGAAATGTCATCATTAACTTTAATGTGTTACTGTTCATCATAATAAGTCTGATTTTGAAACAACTCACAAACTTGTGCAGCTTCAGAGGCAGTGAAATTTCTCCTAATCTACACAGATCACATGAAGACCAGGATTGTACTGGGTGTCCTAAGTACAGCAAAATTTGCCTTTTGTTTGAAAAGTTTCCTTTAGCTGCGAGTAGATAATTTAATTTTTACTGCACTATTCCTTTAAATGAAAAACTTTGGTAAGCGCTTTTCTTCTTTTGAACTGAACAATGATTATGAAATATTCCAGTTGAAATGAGCACAGTGCCCTGCCAGCATATAGAACAGTCAGGAAGGATAAAAAGTCCAAAGTATGATTTGTTTTAGAGCCCTCAAAACAAGAATAAATCACATCAGAGCCTCACAATAGGAAGACTTTTTTGTATTAAAGCTTTGTATAAAGTTCTTATAATCTAAACTCTATTCATTGTATATTGAAAAGAATTACATTTTTTAAATGTAAATGTACTTATAATAAATGTACATAGATTAAACCCAAATTACTTTGTAGTTTGAGATGCATTTCATTTTTTTCCCATAAAACTTAAAATCACAAAAAAATACGTAGGTGTCTTCAATGTTAGAGTAAGAAAAACAGAAAAAAAATCCCCAAATACGATTTCAAGTTGCTTTTTCAGAATCCATTTGAACTTTCATATGATACATTTAAATATTTTGCTATAATTGTTCTGAGTTGTTCACCTTTAGAGGATGGACAGTGCATAGATAATGTGCAAGCAGCATTTAATTATAAAGCTGTGTTCTGAACACCCAAATAATATGGCTTTAGCACATGATTCTTTTTGATAATAATTTCTTAATTGCCTTGTAGAAACTTGAGCATGATAAAGATTGTGAGGCACAGCAAGGAGCTGGACTAGAATACCTTGCTGAAAGCAACAGATTTTATTTCATTTCTCCTCTGTCTTCTTCACACGGCTAGAAATCACACTCCTATTTATTTTAGATCAATACCTTTTACATAGAAGAATTCAGCTTTAGTTTGGAAACTGATAACCTGTGAAGAACCTAGAATAACTTGAAGAAAATGGTGAAGTTAGATCCATCAACATTATATTTTCTTTTTTCCCTATCTCTTCAGATATCCTTATAGTTGATGAAAGGATGTCCTGGAGCTACTGCTTGCCTTGCATCTATGTAACCTTGATTCCAAAGCTGCTTAAACTCTCAATGAGATGGTGTGGATAAATGTCTCAAGTCTTCTTTTAATTTTCCTGAAATTCAGAGTTTTAGTGACCAAAATGAAATCTGACAAAGAATACTCCTCCTATAAAGCATTTCCATAAATGTTTAAATACCTTTTTCTTACCAGCTTCTCTGTCTAAAATAGCCTTAACCCAAAAGAAACATGGCTATAATACACTTAGAGGACAGCAGAAGTACTTATTCCCCTTCAAATGCTCTGTTTGGTCCTAAGAGGATACACCTGCCTCTCTGAAGCAGTTTCATTCACTCTCCAAAGAAGAACCTGGAGAATGTGGCTGCAGTTATATTTAAACCTCACATGTAGGTTCTCCTGGTCCCCAAAGAGCATCATGAACTGAAACAGGCTTCAGGGAAAACAGCATATTTGATAATTAGTCCCTTTGAAACAGCCTGTTTCTCTAAATACAGCATAGTTAAGAATATTTTGATGACTGCAAAAGGAATCTGAAGGCATGAAGTGCCAAAAATTGTCTCATGGAACCATTCAGCTTTTCTGAAGACCTTCAGAGTATATCATCAGTCTTCAGGTGACCAGCCTCTCAGCACTCATCCCCCAGACTTCTCACGGTCAAGCTATTAAAAAAGATCCCATGATCAATTTCATGTTGAAAATTACAATGGCTAATTCTGCTAGCAGTGCTTATCCTCACAGGGTGTCTTCCTCATATCTATCCCTCAATGCAGGAGACGTCTCTACCCATTTTTAAAGACTAGCCCTCATAACTTCCTTGAAAAGTAAGTTGACAGCTATATATACACACCATACATTAAAGCCCTGAGCTCCATGTGCCTCAACAATCTGCAGACTGCTGTGTCTTCTGCAATCAGCACAAATCTCAGCACAGATGATGCAGCTATTCACATCCTGGAGCAGGTGAGCTCTGAGCCTGGCAGCCTTTTATTGCTCTACATCTATCCTGAGAAGATAGATCTGGGATTGACTGTTTTGCAGTGCTGTTACTTGCCTCCATTCAATTCACCCTTGGATACCACCTTCCAGAAATAGATGGCAGAATAGGTTCTGAAACTGGTGACTCTGGAGCTCACTGGGTTTCGTCCTCCTTTCCTGTGGTCAACGGTCTTATCTGAGCTGATCTGCAATTCTCCTTAGAAAGACTTTTTTTCCTGCTTGTCAATCATACTCTGAGCTTGCCAGCTCTTTCCTGGGCTGTATCAGTGAAGTGGGATCAGCAGTTTGAGGTAGGCAAGTCTGCCCCCCCACTCTGCTCCCATGAGACCCCAACAGGAGAACTTCACCCAGCTCTGTGGAGGATATATAAGAAGGATGTGGATCTGTCAGATCGAGGCCAAGGAGGGTCATGAAGGTGCTCAGAGGGCTGGAACACTTCTCCTATTAAGACATGCTGAGAGAGTTGGGGTTGTTCAGGCTGGAGAAGGGAAGGCTCCAGGGAGACTGCCTTTCAGTTCCTAAACTGGGCCTAAAAGAAAGCTGAAGATGGCCTTTATACAGGACAAGGGGGAATGGCTTTAAAGTGACAGAGGACAGTTTTAGATTGGATACTCGGGAGCAATTCTTTGCTGTGAGGGGCGTGAGGCACTGGAACAGTTGCCCAGAGAAGTTGTGGCTGGCCCATCCCTGGCAGTGCTCAAGGCTGGGTTGGATGTGGCTCTGAGAAGCCTGGTCTAGTGGGACATGTCCCTGCTGGTGTTGGAATTAGATGATATTTAAGATCCCTTCTAACCCAAAAAATTTGTGTGTGCCTGGGAGGATCATATCCCACCTGCCCTCCGTGCACACAGACCAAAGAGCATCAGAGTTCACAGCACCATGTTAAGAGTTGCAGACTTTTGGCTGGAGGAGAGGGGCTCATATTTTCCTATTTCCTGGGGAAAACAAGCATGCTTTTGAAGAATTATGTTTTCATGATTTTCAAAAGCTTTCCCATTTTTTGCTTTAAAAATAAGCAGCCTTAGCAGCAGTTTCTGTTGGAAGAGTAATATCTAACCTCAAAAATTGCAAAAATAACCTTAGATATTAGGTGAATTTGCATTTTTCTTACAAATATTTTGCTTGGTGTTATTAATTTGGATGTGAATGAGTTCTATTTAGGTATACTGAAAATCTGAAAGGTTCCTTTTTAGTACTAGTTCAATTATCATCATGGCACAACCTAGTACTCTGAGACTAGGGAAGCAAAATTTACTGGCATTCTGCCATCCTTAGTCATCCTCCAGTTATATTTATAGCCTAGGGAAGTCCCAATGCTACTTTTACCACATATATGCAGTGCAAGTGAGAATCTTTTGTTGCTGGGTTTCTTTTCAAAGCTGTTAACCTGGGACACTACAGCAGGCACTGTCTGGGAAGTCACCTACCAGATAAACCTCCCAGTCATAGAAGAGATCTTAATGGAAATTCTACTGAATGCATTGTACCAGTTTTCTGTTTAAATTATGCTACAATTTGACTGGAGCAGAAACTGCAAGTTAGACTAGAGCTTTCATTACAGGTTTTAGTTTATATTTTGCAGTTTGCCATAAATTATTTGGCATTTCAATACAAAATATGCCCTTACTGTTTTTTATTAATTCACAATACATGCAAACCTCTAAGGTGCACAGACAATGTGTGTGTCTCTGTAATACAAAGCTTTTGTCTAGTGAGCTGCAAAATAAGTATTCCAGGTATTCACTATATAACATCCTCTGTTTAACTATAGAGATGTATAAGGTAATTCAGTCTATTCTTAGAAACATCATAAAAATTTGAATTAATTTATGTCAACAGATTTCTGAAACCAATTAAAGCAATTTAACAGCGTGCAAACAAATAAAAAAAATCCTAGGAATGCTACTGTAATTTGCTTTGATATGTTCTTAAAACTAATCTGAACCATGACAGATTAGAAACCACAGGACAATACACATTATTAAGCTCTTGCTTACAGACAGGCTGCTGTGATTTTGCTGTCATGCAAGGCTGTTATTTGAGCAAGGACAGAGCAAGAACTGTCCTTTAAAAACCTAACAGCAGCATGCAGCTTGGGTTTTGTTATGTTTTATTTGGAGAACTGTCATAAACAGATACTGTAATTTTTTATTTATTGTATTTCATTTTTTTTTAATTTTTACAGAAATAATGGAGACAAGAAATTTGTCTCATATACAAATATTTTCCTAGCAGCCAAAATACTGAAGAATGAGTTCTTACATAATGTTGAGAAGCACATTAAATTGTCCTTATCACAAAAAGCCCAATACAGTATTCTGCAAGAGGATCCTTGGCTGTCCTCATGATAAATGAAAAAGGAAGCAATAGAAGGTAACTGTGACAGCAGCAGTGATGTAGTTGTAATGTAACTGAATTTAAGTGAAAAATTAATTACTGCAATTTAGAAAGTGCTGTACTAGACACTACATTCATGAGTACGTGACAAGCTGTGTGTGCTGGTTCATCATACAGCAAGAATGCAGCTAACATTTTTTAGATGCTTCAGAGCTAAAAAAGTGTTTTAAGAATCCACCAGAAAAATAACAGTGCCATTGAAACTGGAACTGAGTAATGCTGCCAGTCTTCCTAGCAGCCCTAATGACACATAAAGAGCAAAAGTGAGAAGGATCTCCATACCTATGATATTTATTAGGAAAACCCTTATCTATTATCTGTGTGCCTGAGTTCTGAAGCATGGAACTGTACACAGTACATAAAATCCTTTGGAAATGCACAATTATACAGAGCATGGAAAGAAGAGATGCTGTACAGAGTTGAATTTTACTAAACAAAGTTTAATCTCTTAAATAAAACTCAATTTTCTTTGAGGCTAATTTTCAAGATAAATTAAATAAGTCATAAAAAGAGGCAGGAAAGTTCAGAATTTATTAACACTGGAAATATTTAACAGGAATCAACTTCCATATTTCTGTGCAGGAAGCTGTAGGAAAATGAAAATGGTTCTCTTTATAAGGGTGTTAAAATACGAGAGGGTTCACATACAGGATTCGGAGTTCTATTCCTATTTTGAGTCAAATGAAATGTTTAGAATTCATTTTCTATTTCTGCTTTTCTGTTCAGAATTTTTGGTTTTGTGCTATCAAGATCTGTTGAATACTTAGGATTCTTGAATGGAAGATTCTATACTACTGCACACCTTATTACTTAATCTATGATATCTCATAAGCAGAAAAAGATCAGCATAAAACTATACAGATTTAGAATTTCCATAAATAAAAAATTGTTTACTGTCCCTTCTCTGTCTTCAACCTGATTTTTAAATGTATCTCCTCTCTTGTTCACTAATCAGATACTTCTTACTAAGCCAAATATCTACAAATTTCAAACATTTATATGGGTCCTTTGCAAATGCAGTCTTTGTCAAACTTAAGGGTAGTACCTGTCACAAAGCAGAATCATAAATTAGTTGCGAACTGGTGTACGTCCAACTGACTTTAAAAACAAACTTGTTCTGTTATCAAGAAAGTGGAATTGCCCTTCAGGAAGGCTCAACTTCCAAATTCATAGCCTTTCTTTGGTTCACTGGTAGATTCAAGGTGTAACACAAGGCCTATCTTCTTATACCAGCTTATTAGATGCATAGGGTAAAGAAAGGGAAAAACATGTTTTTTATTTATAATTTTTCAGAATAACCCCTATTGTATTTCAGAGATTGTCTTTTATTGCTGTCCTCAAGATCAGCTGAAGCCAAGGACAGGTAGTTCCCTTTTGAAACTCAAGAAATGCACGTTATAACATGTTTATGTAAAAAAATAAAATATATATATATATTTTGCTATTAAAATTCATTGCCATGTCTTTTCAGTGGAGCAATACTCTGTAAAATAGTTTTCAGAATTTCTACAAACCGCAAATATACAAAATATGAAACTAAAAAAATATTTTTCTGATAGTCAAAAGCCAAAATTAAAATCTTAAAAAATTAAGTTTCTAGTCACTCTTCAGCAAGTAACTGGGCTGAGGTTTTAAGAACTCAGTGTGAGATTTTTAACTCTCCAAACCTTCACTAAAGAGATTGCATCAAATCATCAAAATCTGATTAAAACAGAAAACATCTGGATATTAAAGTAATAATGCATGTAACAGGCTTTGAACTCAAAGACAGGTCAGGGTTCCTGTCTTTTTAATATTTGCAGTATTTTTTCAGAAAATATTGCATAGTGTTTTGCTATTGTATGCTTCTGTTCACTCAAACAAGGTGTCTTTTACTATTTGTTGCTTCTGAGGAAAAAGTGCTAAAACACTACTCTTTTTAATGCCAAATCATCACAATGGGACTTTAACAGGACTGCAGCAAGGAAATTTGATTTTTTAGTAAAAAAGTGCTATAAAATTTCCCTCCGGCTCAATTATTTATTTCTCTGAAGAGAGAAGGACTTGAGTTCTTGTAATGCAGTGTTTTAAAACTGGATGCATTGTCTTGATCATGTGAAAACTGTTCCCTGTCCTTCCATCTCTGCCTTTTACCATCCCAGCCTCTTTGTCACCATCACCCAACTATATCCACACGAGCTAGGGGGAAAAACTCCACATGTTCCCATTTGCAACTTGCTTCTTCTGCAATTTTGGGTCCTCTTTATTGCTCCTTGATTTAGGGCCAGCCTTTCAGAAAGGGGAGACAACAACACTCAGGAGAGACAACCATACTCTGAAGAAGTCTGTAGTCAAATGCTCTGATTCCTTTTAGCAAGCATGCCACACCAACAAATTACTGGGGAAAGAGGAGGAAGAGGAGAAAATATATCAAAGAAACACTTGGTTTTGAAATGCTAATGAATATAAAAGAATTAAAAGTGTTCCTCTTACAGAGCAAACGGCTAATGTTTTGTACCTGCTACACATAGAATTAATTTCAAAATAATTAATTGGTTACTTCTGGGATGTTTTGAAAAGGATTATGCAGACCTGCAGTTGAAAATTTGAAGAATATTATTAACACATTACATCAGGAAATGGTGCAGGTGGTGAAATTAAGCTATTTTGAAAAAAAGTGGAAGTGTTAGTGGTTGGATGTGGTTTATTAATAGGATGCAATTGTGACAAAATTAGATATATAGAAAGATTGTTTATGACATAATAGCAGACTAAAATTACAGACCTGAAAGTACTCCTTCTTTTCTCTTATTCAGTTAATATTGACTATTACCATGCTGAATTATTTGCAAATACTATTTATATTTTAAAATGACTATTTTTGCTTTTGAATGTAGATAAATAATTTCTTTAAATTAAATGACAAGTAAAGACTCTCTAAATTTTGGTAAGATTTTTTAGCTGAAATGTGGGGTAATAAAATCCCCTTTTGGTATAAAAAGGTATCAGGAACAATTTATCTTTCTCCAGAGGATGCTTTAATATATTGGTTGCCAACCACATTTGCAAAATGAATGCATGGTTTATTGTAGGAAACAGTCAAGCACTTAGAAATTCATTAGTTGTAGTAGAAAAAAATACCTTATATAAAAAAGAAAAAAATAGAATTGTGATTAAGCACCTGATAAAGCTTGGGAAAGAAGGTTTCAGTCACTCAGTCTTTTGCAGATTCCCTTGGGCCATTTGCTAAATTTCATTCCTTTAATCAATGCCCTAACACATAAGAACTGCAGCCAGGGAGCTACATTGCACTAAATGCTATGCAGCTCATAAAGGAAACTGAACTGAAAAGAGTTTAGTTACTCTGTGTTCCCATTATCTACCAGTAAAATAAGAATTTCTTTTTTTCTACAGGTCTATGCAGATACAATAACTGGAGAAATAGGGGTTTTTTTGTTGTTGACAAAATGCATTTTCCTGATCTGGTTTTGTTATTCAGTTCTGTTTTCTGTTATCTGCCTTGTCTTAGATTTCCCTATTCTTCTCTGGTCCTCACATTATTACTCTTTTTTACTCTTTTCCTTTGCTATTGTTTTACAATGCACTTCTCTTTCTTCCAGAAGGTTTTTCTCTCTTATTCAACTCCTCTCACTCTTTATGAGCTTATTAGTAAGGGTTGTTTAGTTGGTTTTTTTCAATCCCTCTGAAAAAAACTTTGAAATGGTGGCGGTATTTTCTTGACTGTAAAGAAATGAAGCTTAGTCTGCAGTGCTTCTTCCTCATCCTAGGATACGAGTTCCTCTTGATCTCAATAGTGCATATTGTGGTAGGGCTGTGGAATTCAGATTATTTTCCTGAAACTCCACAGATAGGTTGCTAAGAGCTTTGTAGTGTACACTGTACAAAACCCTATATGCAGTGTTCACTAGATCTTCACCCAAATTAACTATCTAGGGAGAGAGCTATCATTACTGCCATGTAAGGAGTTAGAAAACTCTGGAAAAGGAATAGAAAAGTCAAATTCCAGAACTTCTTTCCTAGAAAGGATTCAAAACTCTTTAAGGCATTTGTACAATCACAATAACAAGAAATATTTCCTTCAAGATTTTATGATTTTTCTTAAATAATTCTTCCATAGTTCTGGGAGAACTATGGTTCTCCCAGTGTGTCCAGATATTATGCCATAGCAGTGAATTTCAGCAAATTATTTTCTATTAACTTTTTAAGTTTTGTTTTTAAGTTAATGAAACTTTGTGATAAACATAGACTACTTTGAAACCTGGGAATAGATAATCATTTCCACTCTCTGTGCAAGGTTAACAAGTGTTTCAGTGTTCCTTTTAGAATGAAGACCTAAATTTTTCAGATTGATTAATCTGTAACAAGTTTTATTTAATAAAATATTCTACAGCGTCATTCCAGGGCCTCAGAAACCAACCAGGGCCTCTGTGGAAACCAGCCATTTTTACATCAACATTGAATGATTTATGAATATGCTTTGGGGCAGAAGATAATTCTGAGGATGCAGGAAAGTATCTTGCCAAGATCTGGAGGGGTGTATATTAAAATGGTCACTTTCCATCAATCATATACTCATTTTCCTAATAGAAGAGGATCAGATATTCAAGTCTAATCATGTGCTATGAAAAATTAATTTAAACCTAAGCCATAGTAGTATTTTTCACCTTAATTTTCCCCTTTATACTAGCAGTGCTTTTTCTTTAGATCTGGAATACATAGTACAGTCCCATTTTCACAGCAGCCTCAATATCTACAGTGGCTTTATTAGGACTTTTTTTAAAGAACTGTTTTTCTTGTAGAATCCGCAAAATTTCTTTGTGATCAAATCACTGCTAACCCCCAAATTACTACGTCAAATAGAAACAGATGATATTCAAATGCACCCTGCTTTAACTTTGAGAAATAGAGACTGTAGTTAATGTGGTTTGGTGGTTGTTTTTTTTTTTTTTTTTTCAATTAGTTAGTATTGTAGGAATGGACTTGTGTAATCTTTACCTTACTGAAATAATACTAAATTAATCTGAATATGCTAAGAACTGGAGAGTGCTCTGTGAGCAAACCTGCAAATTCCTGTTTCTCTTTAAAGAAATTCTAAGTTCAGTAGCAGTGATACCACAGCTGCCACTGTTAACATACTACACTAGTGATGTTAGAGACAAAGGTGTTAAGTGAAGTCCAGCTTACAGCACCAGCAGGGGGACCAAGTGGAGTTACAGACAGCAGGTCACAGGTGTCCCACAGCTGTCCCCAGAGAGAGGAATTCAGCCAGCAGCAGGAAAGCAGCAGGAGTCTGGAGCAACAAAAAGCCCTTCAGATGGTCTGGTTCTTCCTGAAGCTGCCTCTCTATTCTTGCTGCTGAGAGAATATGGAGACCTCACCTCAACTTTAAGACGCAGGGATCCCTAAATTTTTAAGGGAATGAGAAATTCCAGCTTGCAGCTTCTTTCTTCTTTGCTATTTGAATTGCCAAAGACTTATATTTCCACCAAAACATCTTTGCCTTGTGATCAGTCTTTATAGCACTTCATAACTAAACTTTGTTTGAGGTCTAAAGAAGGAGGGTTTCATAATGTTCTCTTTTAACTGCATTAAAATGGTACTGAAAAGCA
The DNA here is from genome assembly GCA_910950805.1 of Acrocephalus scirpaceus scirpaceus. Lineage (NCBI taxonomy): Eukaryota > Metazoa > Chordata > Aves > Passeriformes > Sylviidae > Acrocephalus > Acrocephalus scirpaceus. Next base: position 23,075,263 of record OU383777.1, read on the forward strand.
TAACAATAGTATAGAAAGTACTATTTTAAACTAGTTTAAATTTGTTGCTATGGTTCTAATGTTATTTGTCTATGTGCTGTTTTGGATTTTTTTCTTGCATTATGACATTACTTAAACACATATTCATTTTTCTTCATTAAAAAATGTCTTTAAAACCCTTTATCTGACCTTTTTTTGGAGATTTTCTCCTGCTTCTTGTTTTTACTTTGCATGCTTTATATTTGATATCTTTTTCTTTTTTCTCTTTTTTCTTTAAATCTCTCCTTTTCTTTCTTTAATAGAAAGCAAAACCATTGTATTTTTGAAGTGAAACTTGCATTATAGAAATTGCAACTCAGAGTCCTTAAAGATAAATATTGATTTAAGGCATCCTCATACAAATAAAGCAAAATAGGCTCTTAGAGCTTCGTAAAATCCATACCTTTAAGTGACCCAAGAACAAAAAAATTGATTCGTTTCTTTAGTCTGCTTACTAAAGAAACTCAAAATGTACTTTTACAGATGTGCTATTTCTGAGGACCTGATGACGATTTCCATCTCCGTTTGTCATGTAGAACAAGTGGCTAAATGTTAAACTTCACAGTGAATTTAACATCTCAGTAAGAATGCCTTGAGGATATAGAAACGTGCTTCTGACAGTGTAATGTGATTTTAAAATTTCAGTGTATTAGATTAACTCTTCCCCCTAAGGGATTAAAAGGAAAAAAAATTGCAACAGCTATACTTTACGAAGTTTTCTGAACAGCATCACCTCTGAAGTTAAAACCTGGTATGGGCTATTGGGAGTGTTGCCAATTCCTAATTTTATTGTAGGAGCTAAAGTTCCTACTGTGAAGTGGCCATTTGAGGAAAAAAAACTTCAAAATTCAAATATGTGAAAAACAAGCTTTAAGTAATTCTATTTTCGGGGCTTTGTTTAAGAAGACAGATTCTGGGTTTTCTCAGTAGTCTAGAGGTAGAAATAGACTTCTCCTGAGCAAGATGGAGAACACTTTTACTAGCTTTATCTTCATTTGCACTGTGGAGCCAGTCTTTTTCCTTTGGCCACAGTGGGACTGTAAACAAGCAGCCCCTACTTTAAGGGCACCAGGATGTCATGGCTGCAAGAAAACACTGAAAGTTAAATCTGAATATATTGAAAAAATGAAAAAAATTAGACTTGGGTAAAACCTGCTATCTTCTTTGTTAAAAACTAATGCTCCTTTCACAAAAATTAAAGGAGTAGTAATCAAGAAGATAAGTGAATTAGTATAGGTATATTTTGCCTTTCTGAATAACCTCAGTTTCTAGCTTGTACCATATTGGTACATATTGGTAAGCTCTAGAACACTTTGCAACATTAAACTATTTGTTGACTGTATAATTTCATAATGTCATGTTATGGAAGTTAATGGTCTAAACCAACAATTCATCTAAGATAAGCTGTTTCTCTAATTACCATATTGATATTTTTGACTGCTCCACTGATGCACAGAAAATTGATACATTCAGCACAGTTGTGGAAGTTAGATGTAAATTACATATTGCACAAAATGAGCCCTAAACCTTAAAACACTTCTTTTATAATGCAGCAATAAGACCAAATGCCTTTATAATAGGAAAGAGATGGCCAACATTTTCATCTTTTATTCCACTATCATTTTTCTTTCGCTTAACAATATGATTAAGAGTCCCATTTGCAAATAGTGTGAGTTACTTGAAAATTTAATCTAGCACCTGATTCAATAAATAAGGTCAATTTAGGATGAAGCAAATGAATACTATTAGACCGAACATCTGTCACTCTCTTCCAGCACAATTCATTTGATAAAATGGTTACCTCTTCATCAATTTCTTGACATTATAGGAATGAAGTCATCATAATAGAGCACTGTCATAAGATCAATGTCTTCAACTTTGACAATAAATGTCTTGGCTCTGCCTCAGCATTAATGGTTTTTTATTAAAAATACTATTAACCTAAACTATAAAACTTAAACTATTTTTTATTAAAAGACTATTAACCTAAGCCAACTTTTGTTTCCATTGACATTATTTCCTAGTCAAGAACATACTTCTGAGCACTTTTTTTTTGGAGGGGGTATAAAGTTTTTCACATTAATTTTAGTAGTGACCCCTGTGTTGCATAGTAATTACGTTATTTGAAGGAAGAAAGTGCAAGTGGAAGGAAGATTTTAGGTAAGAGTAGCCATAGCTGCCAAATTAAATTACTAGAAACCGCAATATATAAATATGAAATATTTATAATTAAATATGTTGAATGATATGTAGTGCCAATAACAGTAATGTTTGACAACCATAATAATCTAGACCACGTATCATGTTGATCAAATTTTGTATGTGGAATGGATATTAATATGCTCATTTAAGATCCTTACCTTATTGAGATTAATGATTTAACACACATCACTGAAGTTAATGCAGTTTTTATATTCTGAATTTTATTCTTTATTTACTTCTGGTTAAGCTTAATTTCTGAGGTAATCACAAATAATGACAACAAGCTTGTTGGTAGTTATGCAGTCCTGTTTTATGTTCCCTGATTCCAAGAAAGCTATATGACTTAGCATAAACAGTGCCATATGACTTATGTAACTAGCCAAAACACAGCAGATTGCCAACAGCACAAGCTGAAATTAAGTTTTGGGAGATATTCCAGTGTTTTGTTTAAAATTTGCATGTAGAAAAATCTGAGCACTGAAAACCAGTGGAAAAGAAAGAAGAACCTACGTCAAATATAGTAGATTTTTTTTTTCCATATACTTATGCCACCTCTTCAAAGTAGGAAGCAAAAATGAATACACTCAGTAACAATTATCTGCTTCAGGAGAAAAAAAATACTATCAGAATGACTGAAAAATTTATGATATTCACAGGGGGTAAAATTCTTTAAACATTTAGGTAAAAGACCAACCTGCCTATTGAAAATGGGGGGGGGGGGGGGGGGCTAAGTGACCCAAGAGACTGCTTAATTCTAAAAGATTAGCAATCTCCAAGATGTATGAAAGTGTTGTTTTGTGTCATGAGGAAGGCAGTTCACAAGTTTTGAAACACCAGGGTATTCACATCACTTTGATGTAAACAAAACTTATCCTAGCTGAACATGTGTATAGTTACATACTGCTTTTAGAGGCAACTCTTTCTCTATATGGTCTGTAGATGATAGCCCAGCCACCTAATCAGGGGTATTAATTCATATGCTTTATTTAATCTCTCACATTACTGGAATGAGCACATCTCTAACCTTTGACCAGATGGAGCAATTGTCAGAGACTTCTTCCTTCCTCTGCACATCTTCCAAAACATGCCAGGACAAATTACCCTCTCCAGGTATTCCATCAATTTTAAAAGACTCACTCAAAAGTGACTGCACAGGACATGAATGAAAAAGTCATGACTTTGGCAGCTTGTAGCCCTCTCATGAAACTTCTGCTGTAAATAACTTGGAGGGGAACTGTGTAAACATGTAGCTGTTGCTGGTCAAGGCTGTATTATAATATAAACTATATGGTAGAAAAATCATTAGAATTAATTCAAAATCACATTCAGCTATATGCTGCAGGCTGGATGTTTGAACTATTTCACAATGCTTAGAAGATATAATAATTTGAGGAGGTGTATTTGGAAAAAAACCAAAATGTGGCTCAATGTATACATCAAAATATGAATTGTCATCTTTAATGTTATTTCTACTAGAGGAACATGTTGAGATTATGTATCACTAAAATCCTTGTGCTTATGTATTATCAATAAACAAAGGGTTGCAAAGAACTCCCAGAAAGACAGAAAGACAGAAAACTGTCTTCCATTACTAGAGATAAAATTCCTGTTTTCTTTTGATTAAATGCTTTGCAAAAAAAAAAAAAAATCCACATTGTGGATTTGTGATCTCATAGGCTAGTTTAGAGAAGACAACAAGCGTGCAAGTTCTGAAATGATCTCTTACATATTTGTAAAACTTAGAACAGATTTGTTTCACTATAGGCCTTAGCCAGTCTAAGCCATCTCAGCTCTCTGTTGAGCTCTGTGAGATTTGTAAGGCTTAAGAGTATTTATTTTAACTGAGTGACAACTGGCAAAGTCAACTTCAGTCTAAAATTAAAAGCTAGAAATATATACTGTTCATAGTTATGTCTCTATTCTTCATTGAGACCTCAGTCCATGAAAGTCTTAGAATTCATTACTCCATTTTGCAAACAATTTTCATTGAAAAAAAATTCATGTAGATGAATGGTGCAAAGTCTGCTAATGCAATCCTGAGTATAAGGTTTTAGGACTGCATGGCTATGAGAATTTTTTCTTTTTTTTATGACTGTGTTTTGACTGTAAAATGAAAGAATATGAGTACCGTATATGTCCTTCCCTTCTCATTTATTAGACAGTAATGTTACTTGAATACCCTAGTGCTGTATCTGTGTTGGGATTGAGAAGTGCAAGTTTTAAATATATTACATCAAGCTTTCCAAACGAAAAGAGAATTACTGTTCCACAGCTTGAGGACAAAATTTGCCTCAAAGTGACATCTCTACTACTGAGTAAAAGAGGGCCCTGAGGTGGCCCTGGTGAAGCTGCCCCAGACCATGTGTGTTGTCCAGCTGTGACCAGAGGTCTTGGCTCAGCTGTGGGCTGTGCCAGGGCAAGGAGTCCCCCAGAGTGCCAGCTGACAGTGCAGGGAATGGTGTGTTCCACACCTTCTTTCCACCATTCTACAAGGGAAGAAAAATTAAGTTGTGTGAATGTGAGCTGCGCCATGACTTTAAATTTTAGGGCCACAGAATGATTACAGCATGTAATTTTTAATAATATAGACACAGACACAATCCTACAAAGTGTTTGCATAAAGCTTCTTCTAGCAGTATGGCACCATATGCTTGTGGCATAAGTGGCTGCACACTTCCAATCAAAACTATCATTAACTCAGCAAATTTTTTTCTCAGGTGTAAACTTCTTTAGAGAATTTTTAAAAATATTAGGTAGTCATTGGTTATTGTACTTCTTAATGTTAACTCCTTTCCACTACAAGGCTGACATAACGCTCTCCCTATAATATAAATTAGATTTTTTTTCCCTTAAAACATGTCAAAATTCTAACAGATAGTTTGTATTTCATAGTAGTTGAATTCAGGTGGAAAAGTCTTATTTTCAGAATCAGTTTAAGTCACCTAACATGGCTGATGAAGACTGAAAAGAATTTTCAGAAGTCTTGATTCCAGGAATGTTTCAAGAACTTTGATTGTGGATGCTTCTTCTTCAAGAGCAATACGAAATATTATGAAAGTCCTGCTGTATTTCTGAGATGACAACTGCCAGGAATCTTGTCTTATTCCAGGAAGAAATGAATTGTACAAAGCACTACAAAGGAATTTGTTAAACAGAGCATTTTCCTTTGTGTATCTCTGTTGCAAACACCTAAATCCAGAAAGAGCAGGCATGGTGGCTTAAAAGAGAAAAAAAATAGTGCAAATTGAAACTGACAATTCCTTTAATCATAGGGAGATTTTAACATTATAATGGGTTTCAGAGAGAACAAATGAGGCTTTAATTTATTGACACTTCAGTTGCTTCCTTTATTAGTTCTTCGTAAACCTTAAGAACTTACAGTGACATGGAAAAATGGATTCAGGTTAAGATTAGCACTACAAGGTTAAGATTTGCACAGCAGCTTAAAACCCAAATGTCATTTTGACAACAAAATGCAAAGTGCATGCATCAAAAACGCTGTTCAACCTCTGGGGCACTTAAATATCTACTAGGAAAACTACCAAGCAGCATCAAATTGTTTCTGTGACTACAAGCCGTATACATGGCTTGTTTCAATGGCTTTCATGCCAAATTGTCTGGCAACAGCCCCAGGGAAATAAAGACTGGATGATATCTTACAAGTCTTGCTGGGTTGGATCATCCTTCAAACATGGCAAAAATCTATTTAACTGTAAAATGTACAGCATTTTGAAAGAAAATTGGAAGTGTGCTGCCAGCTTCTATTGCCTTCAAGCCAAATAGGTAGAGACAAACTTAGATGTAGGGTAGTTTGGTTTGGATCTTCTTCCTGCCTGGTGTAAACAAAGATTTGAGAATAGATATCCCAATTACTAGGCAAATATTCTATGTATAAGAAGGGCTTGAGAGAGGAATACAGCATGACGATCCTTCTAATGGCACCATTCACCAAGACACAGGGAGATTTTCCAGTGTATAAATATCACTGGGTATTAGGAACAAGGTACTCAGTAATTTTAAAACCTGTCCAGCATTAGAACTGAAGGTTTTGCAGAATTTTTATTCACAGGAGATTAAGGATTAGAGGATCCAAATTTTGAATTTTTGTGCCTGTCATTTTTTTTGTCCTAACCCCAAATGTACAGAAACCTAATAGTATGAGAAGAATTAGGAAAAGACTGAGATGAAGTAATTTCTTACTTGTAATCATAATATAGTGTTGTTTTTTCTGATTTTTTAGGTTCCTCATATTATTTAGTTAATACAGCCCTTAAGGTTCATTTATACTTTATGTAAACCAAATATAAGTGAGCTGGAGATATTATCAAGGGAAATGGAATAAAATTAATTAATGTATTTCTTGATTAGTTCTTATCATTAGTTATTAATAATTAGGGTTTTTTTTCCTTCCTGTACAAGTATGAGATGCCTGTACTATAGAAAAATGCTATAAAAAGTTAGTGTGTTTTGTTAAACTTCATTCTTGGTCTCCAGATACCCCAAATTATCAGCTATTATAGAAGGATTTACAGTTGCAACAGCCATGAGTTTGTACTATTAGTCATGTTCCCTTGTTGGCTGTTATTTCTCAATGGTATATTGATTACCAGGGAGAATCAGCATGCTTATCAGAAAGTGTGGAGATTTTTGGGACGTTAAACAGACGCAGTTCTTGCACAAACATAGCCTGGTAGTTTAACCACCGGTTCTGAGGACAATCTGTTACCTGCTGCAAGTATTCCTGTGGAACTTTCTTCTCTCGTAATTCATGCTTATTTTTCCTGTTTATCTTCCTCCTCTCAGCTAAGGTCTGACAGCAAAAGTGGTAATACCTGGTATGACAGCCAGACATACAAAATCAATCTCTCAAAGGCTGTATATCCTGAATACTATTACATTACACAGAACCCATACAAAACACCATTAAGCCACCTGAGTATTTACTCCCTCACTGCTTGGCGTGATTTGTGAAATGACAAAATTCTTAATGGCTATGCAGCAAGCTTTCATTGGTGCATTTTCTCCACTAATAATGTCTTCCTGTGAATACTCCAGCATTTAAGGAAAAAAACTGATCAGTGAAAATATTTTGCAGTTCACAAATTAGACCTAGCACAACATATGCATAGCCTATAAAAATATATATTAATATTCACTTTAATTATACACACTGTGTGGTAGGCATATGTACTTTGCCAGAGGCAAAGTAAAATACTGTAGATGTAGCCTATATAAACAAGTCCTTTTTTATCTTTTTTTTTTCAAAGAAGGTAAAATACTAAATGTTTTAGAGACTATATTTACGATTTAGAAATCTAGTGCAGTAAGATTAGAGCTATGTATGTTAAACAGACTCCTAATGAAAGATTTTTTGAATCAGCATCTTAAAGGCTTTTAAAAATTATATTGCTAACAATACTGAATTGGTTAATTTCCTCTCATTAAAAGTTCAGTTTTATGGGGAGTGACATTTGCATTAGTCTCCAATCACTATAAGCACTGTAGAAAAATGGAAAATATATTTAAAAATAGCTCAACACTGCTATCACTTCATCAAGAAAAATTCACCATGAAATCTGCTGTTCCCAATGGAAATCTAGTACAAGAAAAACCCTACTCCGTCCTTGCAAGTGTCATGTTTAATGAATGTATTTGACAAATTCTGAGATCTTTAGTAATACATAATGACACAGAACGATTGAAACAGACTATTAAATATATCCTTACTGTTCAGGTTCAGCTTAAACTCCATACAGAACAGGTACACATTTCATTTTAACTGGTGATATGAAAATCCCAGAGCAACATGTTTATCAATTTATGCACATTGCAGTTAGATGTATCACACTGTCCTATCAAAGATGGAGTTTTAAGAGAAAATTAAAGAATTTCCTTTTCTTGCTGTGTAAACTAAAATGAACACTATGCATACATGATCAGAACACACAAACATTGTCTTAAATGTGTGACAAGAGTTTGTGAATAGCAAAGAAGGAACAACCATCTTCAGGAAGGACTCAGCATTTTCCACTTTTGGCCATTGACTAAGAAGAACAAGAATATTCCATTATGTATTTACATATATGTAAATTACATGTATTTCTATATGAACTTAATGGTTTCTTCTACATTAACTGCTGACAACATTCAAGCTGTAAATTTAAATTGACTTAATGTAAGTTTAGTGTAGGTTAATAATTTAACAAATGGAAAAATGCACTTTTTGATTAACATAAACATTTGATCTGATGGCTTTTTTGGAGATACAAATACCAAAATAGCCAATTAAACTCTGTTGAGCTTTGGCTTTGTAATTTTTCCTCTTCATTTGCATCTTGGGCAAGGTTATGAGCTGAGCTGATACTGAAAATAAAGTTAGGCCAAAGAAGAACATTTTGAAATACTACCTAATACTATTGGGGTACAAAAGAACAAAATGAATCTTTGCTAATGGAATAATTTTCTTTCTTACCTCATTTATGTTTACTACATTTCGGATTTGAAGTATTTTCTGTGTATTTTCGTACATAATAGGCATGATGAAAAGCCTGTTGACACCTCACACAACTGTAACAATAACTATGTAAAAAAAATAACACACAAGAGAAATTTGTTGCCAACTTGAAGAATTTTGTTTAAGTAAATCCTGAATAATAAGGCATGTCCTTTACCTTTTGAATCTATTCTGAACCTTTGCTGTAAAACTCTTAACTATAATGTGCTTCAGTATTTGCATTTTTGCAGACCAAAGCATTATTTTTATTATTGTATACAAATGTATTAAAATGCATACTTAAAATAAGTCAGAAAAAAATTCTACTGCAAGCAATCTACTTTTCATATGGATTATTTATAATAAAAGAATGATGCTTGTCAGTGATTAAATGTTTCAGTCTACTATTTTTCAGCGTAGCAAGCAGAACATTTAATATACTGCACATTATTTTTCCTTTTCCTTATTTAAATCTTCTAGTAAGCACACACCATGACAGCAGGAGACACAACAATGACTGAATGTGCACAGCTACCACTAGATCATTCTCCCTCTATTAAAAACCGAATTGAATGTAGCAATGATGTCGTGGCAGCTCAGTGTTATTTCTGGGTCAACATCATATCTCTCCAGGAAAGGTGTTTTTGTTGTTGGCCTGACTCTCCCTCTTTCTGATTTAACTGACATAGTTGAAACCATGCCAGGGTGCAAGAGCGTTTCAGCAATGTTCAGCAATGAGGAAAGCAGCTTGGGTAAGTGCCATGAACAAGCAGCTTTCTGAGAGACATGGAGCTGAGATTCAGTGCATGATAATTTTGAAACGAGGAAGACACGCACACCTCCACAGAATACTGCTCCTCCTCTTTCCTCCTTTTTTTTCTCCCAGAGAAAATGGAGATCAAAGACCATGTATTATGTTATATTTCATCCTCCCCAAGGCACTACACTAAATTTTGAATTAAAATCTGAAGATGGAAGTATTTAAGTAAAAAAAAAAATTGCAGTAAATCCTATCTATAGACAAACTTCTAAAGAAAAATAATTCATTTGCTTCAAGGTAAAATGAGATTTTCTTCAAACAAACCCAGAAAAGAAAGAACTATCATAGCATTTAAGAAGAAAATGGTGGTTTTACAATAATACGTCCGTCTGTTTCCCTTATTAGCAAGATAATTCAAGTATTAGGTATTTTATTGTTGTTTTTCATTGTAGGTATAAAACCTTGAAGCAGAACAAGCAGGGTTCCTATGTGCACTGTACTAGGGACTATTCAAACAGAACAGCAGCAGGCAATTCAGATTTAAGACAGCTCATCAGCAAGTGCAGGCAGACAGAGACTGCAAAGGCACATGAGGTAGTGTTAGTCACTGTGAGTGACAACAGTTTTGTCAGGGGTTGTGCAAGCATTGCAGCTAAGGAAAGGCAGAATTTGTGATTTGAAGGAGAACAGCAAGGCAGGTTGGCAGGTACTTATGGGATGTACCTTTAGGTTATGGATGAAATCATGAATGTGCATACTGGAGAATCTAGTGAAAGCATGATGGAACTAGCTGGGCAATAAATGAGTCTGGGTGACTCTGTATCTGAACAGTCCTAAAGCCATAGAGATATTTGTAGTGTTTATGGGGGTTAAAAAATTGGCCCAGCAACAAAATACATTATGACACATGACTCTCCTTGTCAAGGATATAGAAAATGTTTTAGCCATTGAGGCATAAATTGAACCATTTAACTGGGGAGAATGTATGTGTGGAGAAAAACCACCTGCATGATTTATGTTTTCATTTGAAAAGAAATTAGCCCAAACATTTTCTCCAGGGAAAACCAGTTAGTCTATGGTAACAGACCTTAACTGAGATCTGCACATGAATTAATATTACTGTATGCTTAGTAAATTAGTCAAAGGGAAGAAATAATACCTAAAACTCTCAAAGCTTCCAGTGTGACAATAAAATCCTACAGTGATGTGTTAGAGAGCAGCAGCTCGTGATGCATGATTTCCCTAAGAATAAATAAATATGTTTTTGCCCAAGATTTTCAGTTAAAAAGGAAGGAGACAATGTCCATTTGGCATGCTCTAGGACAGTGGCTGGCCAACAAGAACTTCAAGACTTCTGGGAAAGGCAGTTGTAAAATGTTACTGTGAAAGCACGATGCTACAGGCAGTAATAAAAAGGTGGGGAGGAGGAAGAGGGAAAAGGAAAGCACGGAAACAGAATGTTTGCAGAGAAAATAGGTTGCATATTGGTTACAGGAATTCCTTGAAAGCTTTTTGGCTGCCACTTTTTTTTTTTTTTAAACACCATAACACCAGTCATCCTTGTGTGGCTGAGATTATTTTTGTGGTCTTTACCAGTTACAAGGGGTGTGATCTCTTCAGTACAACTTGTTCAGTGTTCACTGGCATAATTCCCAAAATAGCCTCCCAATCAAGATCAAATATAGTTGTGATTTGCAGTCGGTATTGACTGAGGAGCCACCTGACTGAGACAGCTGGTACATGATAGTCAGGCTTTAAGGCATTCCATAATTTCAATTTAATTTCAAAGGTTACACTATAAGAAGGCACAAAATAAGTAATTTGCATGAGGACAAAGATAATCTCTGGAAATAACTATGGTACTCATAAATTATACAGTTATAGAACAGCCTCTTGTTATTTCTTTTGTCTGAGCACAGTAGAATTGTTGTCTGTATAATACTGTAATATACATAAGTAGCATTACAAATGCATGTGCAGAAGGTTTGGTGTAGTATTATTGGTACAAGTGATGAAAAAAACTACGTTATCTACATAGTTGTATATATGTATAAACCACATCAACCAACTCCACAGAATTTAAGAATCCCATTTCACCCTTACCATCATCAAGTATCTTTAAATATGCCAACGTTATAGGTCCACGTCATGGAAACCCAGCTGTTATAAGAGTTCATTATCCAAACATGAATTACAAAGTCTATTTCAATTGCCACTACTTTTGAATCGCCTCACCTATTTTAGTCACAAAGCAACCTCAGTTCTACAAAAATCCTGATTAAAAATTTCACAGCTAATTGTTTCTGTCTGTGATGTGTAATCATGAGCAGAGATCCTCTTTGAGCCCGCCATCAAGTCAGGCAAACATCTCTTTGATATTTGGTAAGGTTTTGAGAAATCTCAGATCTAAATAATTCTAGTACTGGTGGAGGATGTTTGGGATGTTTAAGAAGTAGGCTTTTGGGACAAAAAAAAATCAAAAAGGCAATTAGAGCAGCTAGAGCATAATTAATAGAAATAATGAGGAAAATTTAAAGTGTTCTTCTATAATCTCTAATTCAGAATGCATAAACAGTAGCTTCCTACAAAGGAACACAAACACATATTCTTCTGATATTCTAAATCTCACAAGCAAGTTTGGAATCCAAAATCTTTGCAATGTTTTCATTCAGTGAGATTTCACATTTGTGGCTTCTTTTGTATTTCAAAACCAAGGAAAGCCTGATAATATTTCCTTGGCATGTGAGTACAAGAGAAGAGAATGATGTGAAATATTCCTCCCCTTTTCTGCAGGCTGACAAGCTGGGCACAATGACACCTCTTCCTTGTTTGCTATGTGGCAGGGGACCTTCATGCTTGGCCCTGATTGGGAGGAGCTCAGGTCTCCCTCATGGCTGCTGTCTCAGGACCTGAGCAAGAGTCTACCCAGAGCACAGGGGGAGGAAGACCCAGCACAGACCTCGGCTCTGGGGAAGTTGCATACAGCTCCCTCAAGCTTTTTGGCTCCATTTTTTTTCACTCAGACAATGCAACTTCATAAAATGCATCAATACAGAATATAAATCTAAAAGGCAAAAGGACAATTAAGAAGCCGGTTTTGCTCCTGTTCAGTTTAATGACCCAGGTGGATTGGACTCCAGATTTGAGTAGAAACCACTGAAGATAGAATTGTCAACTTAAATATCATTCTATTAAAAATAAACCCACACCCTTTTTACTGCTGCTATTTCAAAAATTTAGTCCAAAAAGCCAATTCACAAGCTGACATTTGGAAGCTTTCTCATAAAATAACTAATATACGAAATCCTCATAGAGATAAAGAGACAAACCATTACTATTGAAAAAGTATTTTTTCTCTATGCAAATATTATGATCTTTAATTATTATGTTAAGTTTTCATTTATATTCACGACTCATCTTGTAAAATCATTATATGTCTTAACATTAACTTTGATTGCATAAATATTACATTGACTTTGATCATGTAAGTATTGCACAATCACCATTTAAATAGTTATGAAGGTGACTGAATAGATTCCAATTGAGTTTAATTTAACAGGAGTAGGAAATATTTTTCCTTTGATTTTTAAACAGTGCTTTTGATGTAGTTATTTTATATACAGACCATCGAAGTTTTCATTCTTTCATTAACTCAGAAAAATGCTCACAAGGGCATTTCTACAAGTGTGAATTGAGGCTGACTACTACAAAATTATCAAAACAAAACTATATCTTCCCTTCTATGGGATAACCAAGAAACTAACTCAGAAGCCCTTTTAACACATATATCATAAGGTTGTGATTAATTGCCATGATTACATTCACTGGATTACTTTGATATTAAATATTTCTTTCATGCTTAAGGCAGTCTATTTTATTGGGTAGGTTTAAGTGTGTCTTTCATATGTTGCAGGACCTCAGCTGCAGCAAGCTCTTGGTAGCATTTCCAGCCAATTCCTCTAGGGCATGGAGGGCTTTGATGCCTCTGAACAAATGGTAAGATATTGACTCACAGAAGCTGAGGCCTTTTACCCTACGTGACAATCAAAGAAAGCTGTTAACAGCTGCCTTGAATGTGAATTAGCAGTCACAGGGTATATTTTGGAACTTCCCGTAAAGTAATGCTGATATTATAAATGGCAGTTTGTTCCCTCCCTACTTTGAAGAGAGAGAATATGGCCATCAGGGTGGGATTTACTCATCTCCAAAACTGGTCTGGCTCACTTACCTGGCCTTTTAGAACTATTTGGGTGATCCTGTACTCTTTGCTAAGGTAATTTTCACCCTCAGGTGTGGTCTCTCAAGGGTATCCATGGTTGGATATGGCACTTCTGAAGAACCTCATCCTGTTTCTTATTTCTGAAGGTGCCATCCCTCACTTCAGTGGAACAGGGACAAAGAACTCTCAAGTGTCTGTCAGCTGCATTTAAGAGCATAACCCTTTTTTATGTAGTTATATATCATCCTAGCAAACCTCTCTTAGGACAGCAAACATCCAAAGCTAGCACACTCTTCTGCTGTATCTGTGAATTCTTTCCTTAGATATGCAATATCTTTTACCCTTTTCAAGAAGGATACCAATTATACCTCCTCCTTTGTAAGACAGATTCTTATTAGCAAGTCTCAAACAGCTCTTATGAGGCTCAAATGTCTCAAGATACCATAGTTCTGATCTGAGCACAGTGAAGACTGAATGAAAAGCAGTAGCCCTAGATTTATAAAACATTGTCCTTGGCTTCTCCATAATCGGTATTCCTGCTCAGAGGTGTTCCATACCACTTCTGTACTGCTATCTTTTACTCCTGTCTGGCTTGGATACTTTCTCAATTTGCAAAGCTGCTTCCATGGCTTTTTTTTTCCTCCAGAATGAGAACTGGGATCCTCTCAGATTTCTGCCTCCTCCCCCTCCTTCCAACCTATCTTTCCTCTATGTGACAGCCAGAGTGTGGAAGTCATTCAGCCACAAGAGGCTGGATATTTCAAACAGGGTTTCATTGCAACTAGCTAACAGGACTGGGATTTTGGCTGAAGCCATAGCAACTATTCTAGAGATGCAAAATGCTGTCCTTAGAGATGACCTAATCCAGTAGGAATAGGGGATTTCTGTGTATGTGTATTGGGATAAACTCTACTGCAGGCTTTTTAAAGTAAAGAAGAGTTGGTTTTTACATTTTACTTACGTTCATTTTAGAGAGAAACGTATATTTTTAATTGTTTAATTGTAAATTCTGTTCCTGAGGCAAAAATAAAGATGAAACAATTGAAAATTACTTCAGTGACTCTAATTGGCAAACATTGACAAATAGTATTTCTGCCACCCATTTTTTTCTTCCTCTCCTTCTTTGGGGTAATTATAACTCTTTTAAATTCAGACAGCATTTTCAAAACACAGGCTAATATATCCAATAACTTTGACTTCATATCATATTTTTGAAGCCTTGAGAACATTAACATATAAAACTGGAATAATGCTACTGAACTGCATTCATGCATTAAAGTCTGTTTACAACACGCATTATACTTTAGTTCTTATATTGCAGAGTTCCTTCAGGAAGCATGAATAACTCTAGTAGACAGAACAGCAATTGAAAAATAAAACTAAAGAGAAGATGGGAACAGATTTCAATGTAGCAAGACAAAAGATGCCTTTCTCTGGAGGATATAGTATTGAAAGAGATTTTTTTTATAACAGCTTCTTTTACAATATTTAACTGCACAGATGTTTTAAATAAGCCTTTGCCTTGCTGCATTTCAACTAAAAAACACATTCACAGAGATGTAAGTCATAACTGATCATAACAAGCATGCATTATCTATAAATAACCTAATCAACATTCAGCAAGGAGTTTCATAAATGAGCCCTTCTACATATTGCACCTTATAATGAGCCACTATACAACTAATGACTTATTAGTGCCACGGGCAATGAATGATTAATTAGTCAATTCAAAAGTGACTTTTTAAGGGTATAATTGCTACCTTTTCTAATTTCTGAAGGTTAGACAGAATTATGCCATGTTGGCACACTAGACCTGATAAAATAACAACTTTGTTTATCAACAATGTGCTAAGAGCAGGGGTGGTTCCTGAGGGCACATTTCCCTAAGCTGAGAATGCACTCCTGTTATGGGTTCATCGGGATACCTTTGAGTACTTTACAGTGAATCTTGAGGAAATTTAGGACAGTGGCAAATCAGAGCTGGGAGTGCCTGACAAGACAAAGCACTCAGACCCCACAGAACTGCTGCTGTGCCCAGAGTGTGCTGCTGGCTTCAATTCTGGGACATAACTCATTCCCTCTTTCAGCTACTGCTGTCCCCTGCCTCTTCTAGCTTCTCATCTTCCCTTTAGTATTTATGTGTCCGCTTGGGAGGGATATGGACTGGACATTGCTCAGGCCCCTGAGTGGACAGAACCACATTGCACAAATGTTTGTAGAAATGTGGGATAAACATGCATTAGACTAAAAGCAATTAACACAAGAATAATTTTTTCTTAGAAAAAACTGCTTGGTGTAAATGCAATTCTAGAAGGCTTTCAAGGTATCAATAGACAGTATTATCATTCCTGGGAACACATTGACTCCTGTTTGCATGACACAAAGTCCACATAAGACACTGGAAAATGTTCTGCTGAATCCAGTGGTAAGGTAATAAGTAACAGAGACTGAGAAAATCTTAACTTGATTGCAGTGAACTCTATATGGGAACAGAAGTATGTAGTGATCAAAGGAGTGGATTGTTCCGCAACATTTCTGTTTTCATATACGGGAGTCAATTGAAGGACCAAAAGAAGCAACATAAAATCTCTAACTGTATGATCACTTGGCCCTAATTCAAAGTTGTGAGGCAGGAGCTTGACTAGCAGACGATCTGTTCTGCAATTCAGCAGTCTCACAGGGTTAATGAGCAGAGTGTCTCTTCCAACACTCCTCTAATGCCCTCTTTCAAAAACCTCCAGGTACAATTGCTGACATGACATCAATTTATAAACTGATGTCTTCAGTAAAGCAAAGCTGCTTCATATATGAAAAGGAAAAAAAGTACACTTGGCAAAGTAACAATAGTAATTAATAGAACTTTATTAGAAGTTTTTGCTTGACCAAAACTAAGTTGAAACATTATTCCTATGACATTATTCCTACTGTTAGTGCAGAGAACAAAAGAATTGTTTCTCAGAGTAGCAAATCTAACCAAAATCTGTGCTCTCAGCTTATTCAGATCACTTGCCAATGAAAGTACTGAAGTTATCAGTGGATAAGAATGAAAAACCAATAAGTAACACAAAGGGATCACATCTCTGTACCACATATATGCTTTATTTAGATTGTTGAAATCCCTTGTTTGTGGGGCACAGCCACTCAACTGACTGCATTTGGTTTCCTCACATCCCTGCATCTGCTGCATTTCTGGCTGCAGGAAACTGGGAAGTATCCACTGCACTGCTTGCTTCAGTCAAAAGTCTAAGTGGAAAATTAATCCTAATTTCCCACCTCTTTCCTAATTTCCCACCTATTCCCAGGATTAAGTATTACTCTCAATTTTCCCCTCCAGTTGTCATTTAGCTTCTTCTAAGTAATCAAAGACTAGTTAACCAAAGGCATCTAATTTTGAATATGTATAAAAAATCCCATTCTGCTATGAATGTCTTAAAGGAATAGGAACACATCTCTTAAAAGGAAAACTTCAGATTTTGTTTTAATATATATAGAAATACACTCTTATTTATGATTGAAGCCCAGTATAAGCTTTAAAGTAAGTTTTGTTTATCATCCAAAAATTACGTCCTCTTTTCCATGCTTTATTCTCACTAAAGCTTGGGTGATATTTAGGTTCCCTCCATATTTTTTTTCTAATCTATGGAGCCAATTCCTATAGGAATTGTCTCCATAGATTAGAAAGTTTCCAAACAGGTTTCCAAAGACATGAGGTACTTCTGGGAAAAATTTCCTGCCTATGAAGCTATTTCACATACTTTTCCGATGTATATGTGTTTTTTAACTATGCCTCTGTCTCTCCATTCTTTTGACTGAAGATAACTTTTCAGTTATTTTCCCCACTTCCTGAATATCTGGTTTGTCAGACACCTTATAATATTATTTTGCTCTTTTTCACATACTGAACTTCACCATGAACAATTTAACTAGTAAGAACACCATCTCCTTCCTTACACTCTCTCTTGAATAATTTCTGGAAATAAAAGACCTACACCAGGAACAGAATTACAATGAGAGCATTTTATCTCACACACATTACAATGTTATATCCCATGAATATACAGAATAAAAGTGGTAAAGAATTATCTAAATGTGATCCATAGAAGTGTAACATCATACAATAGGTGTGGTCCTTACCTGTAGCCACTGGCCATTCATTGCTTGAGCAGTTTGTTACAATGTTGTTACATTCGCTGATGGAAATGTAAATGTAAATTTTGCTACTAAGACCAACAAGAACATTAAAATTTCACGTTGTTCTCACAGTTTTGTCCCGTTTCTGTTGCTGCTTATGGGCTGGCAGAGGTTGTGACAATGGCTGTGATCTAACTTGCCTTTTTGACAAAACTTAAGTCCTTATAAGCATAAAAACAACCAAGAGCAAAAGTTCTGCAATAAGGCATATGCATTTTTTAAAGTAATTAAAACAATTTGTTTTGCTGTTTGAAAATCATTAGAAACAATATTGTTCAAAATCTTAATTATGACCTAGATTGCTTTTATGTTATTTTTTCTTCAATAAAACTCTAATTAGTAGCTAATACACAGTTGCACTACACTTTGCATGTAAGTGAATAGACAATAAAAACACTGAGGTTCATTAAAGTGATCAAAGAGAACTGCATACTCTCCACTCCTTTCAATAACTGTTCTACAGAGAGCTGGAAGGTTTTTAAAAAGCCTGAGCAGTCCTTGCCATTAATGTACTAAGTGAGTATAATTACCCCAATCAAGAGAACACAACTTATTTGCAATGAACTTTCCAAATTAAAATCGTTTGACTGCTAACACAAATGAGATTCTGTTCATGAAAGGATCATTATAATTAAGCAAAAAACTATTACTTTAAACTACCATGAACCCTTAGGACAATGACCTGAGTTTGTAGGAGCTGTTCTTTGTAATACTGAAACCACTAAACCACTAAATCTGATTAGGTGGTTTTCAGTTTAGAAAGATGTTACTCAATAGCATGGATCTACACCCACACTATATTCACTGTGAAATTTATTAGGTACAAAGAGACCTTTATGGGTTGCCAATGAACTGAGTGAAAAATTGTGGAGAACTTTTTAACTACAGCTAAAAATTCTGGGAAAACTGTCCTGAAAACTATGCATGAAGATTCAAAAACAGAGAAGCAGGAAATAGTATAGTCTAAAAGAGACAAATAAAATAAAGCCATGAGGTGTTGTCACAATCAAAAGCGAGAGAAACCTATGAGATACATGTCCAGGTCACTAAAAAACAAAGGACAGCATAACACTACCTGAGAAACTATCCTTGAGCTGTTTTTCCTCATGGGCTTGTTATTGTAAAATGCTGATTTGGATTCTTTAAACGAGAAAAGTGAACAGAGACACTCCATATGTATTTAATTCAATAAGAATTGTTTAAGACCATGTCTAACTGCTTTTTAAATCCATATAAACTCCTAACAGGTGAAATCCCTGAGAATAAAGTAAGCTCTTAAATCTGAGAATTTGTCTAAAAACAGTTTACAAAAGTAGAGCACTAAGGGAAGACTCTGAAAAAATACAGAAGTTCTAAAGGAACAAGCCAAGCAAGTTATTATTTTAACTTTTAAAATAATAATTGTGTAATAAATAAAATCGGAGATTTGTTAAAAAGCCATCATAAGTAACAAAATGCCAAATCACAATGAACATTGCTGGCTAAATACAGGCTCAAGATTGCTATGTTAAAGGCCTATTACAAAGATAGGCCTGTTGTTTTTAAAGGAAAAAATAGCATATACATTGATAAGATTGTTTTCTGAACATAAAAGAGCAATGCTAGACATTTTTAAATCTCAGCTAAGGTTAGTGAGAAAGAAGAAGAAACAGACCATTAAAGTATGTAAGTCCCAAACTTATACAGAGAGAATGAGAAGTGCTTGGCTTAGGTTAATACATTTATAGTTTACTGGAATGGGACTTTATTAATTAGAAACAAGATCTTTGGTGTGGACATTAAAATATGCTTCCATGATACAACTAGGTCAAATTATCTTATTTTAATATATTGATTATGATGCGGTATAATGAAGTACTGCACAAGCATAAGAATAGTTTTGTTTCAAGTAGTGGCTATGTTGAATGCATTTTAACATGAGCAAAAAGAACATTAAAAGTATTAAATCATTTCCCATTACAGCATAAATTTGCACAAAGCTTGCAATGGGACAACTCAGGAAATTAAAATTATTTGTTCAGAAAGTCTTTGTGGGATCAGTCTCTGAGTCAGTTTCTCTCATTCTCTACATGACTGATTTTTCAAATAATAAGATTTAAAAATACTTACAAAAACATAGTTGTAAAATTATAAAAGGTTCCCAAAAGGCTTAAATTAACTAATGTTATATCTGGGTGTATCTACATAGATATTTATTGCCTTTGTACAAATTTGATAGCATCTGCATGCTGCCTCCAACATCAAATGTCAAAATGTAGCCATGGTAGCTGTGTACAAGTAACTGTGGTTATCCAAGCATTTCAGCACAGCCCAGCAGCTCAAGAATTTTTCTGGCTTTACCACTAGTCCCTCCCTGATATCACTGGCCTGTGTGAGACTCTGCCAGTTTTACTTCACCTCCACCGTTTAAATCACTCAGCTGAGAAGTAATGTTGTTCTGAGGACAAATCCTGCCTAACAGCTGCTTCCAAAGGAGTGGGGTGAGAATTTTTTTACACCCACACATGAACTTAAAATAGATTGAGAAAGATAAGAAACCATTGTGCTTTCTGTCAGCAAATGGAGCAACAGAACTGACACACTGCGGTTCTCAATGCTCTTAATTTCAAAGTTGTTAGGAATTACAGTAAAAGCCAAATCAAATTAATAGCACTCCATGGAATAATGTCAACCATTTCTCTCTCATTATTTATAATCTAAATATGCATACTAATATTTTCCTAATAAAAATTGTTTCACATGGTCTTGAGGATGGCATAATGCCTTGAAACTGTTTCACCAAATTGCATACCATAATGATCTACTCTTTGGATAGTCTCCAGGACAAAGGCCATGAAGTATAATAAAAGGAACAAATAATTAACACCCATTAAATATAAGACCAAGGAAAGGAATGATAAATTTAGTTAAATACTACAACTAGCTTTAGCACTTTTTCTCTCATGGGCTAAAATACCTGTACTGGTGACTACTGGTATATGCAAATATGCCAAGATAAAACCTGAAAAACATGGCTCATTCTTTATTTCACTACATCAAAACCATGAAATCAGTACATCTTAATGAGCACTTAACTGTTCCATATTTTTTTTTCTACATGCAACCTGTTATCAGAACTGTAACACTGCATTTTACATGGAGACATTTCAGTGCATTTTACTGAATACTTTACATGGATACTTTTCAGAACTAGTGTCACAGAAGCTCAGAACCACAGAACAGTTGATCTTGGATGTTTCAATCCTCCTGCTCACATACGGCCGCCTGCAGTCAGCTGCCCAGGATAATGGGAAGGCAATTTTTGGATGGAAACTAACAATCTTGCTGAACAACCTGCTTCATTGCTCAAAAAAATTCAAATTTGTTCTTCAGTGTAAGCAAAATTTTTCATAATGCAACAGAAAGAGAAGGAAACAAATCAACTAAACATGCTCCCTTTCAATTGCTCATAAACTAAATATACTGAATGTACTCTGTCAAGGTGTTATCATTCTACTCATACTATGTATGAACTTCTACTGAAACATATATATATACAGGAAGGATTTGAGTGTGCATGTATGTCTTCAGTTACTACATACTCCAGCAGGCTGGCCAAGTGACTTTGCTTTCACTTGCACCTAAGTAAATTAAGAGCAATACTACTGAATTTCTCTCTTTAACAGAGATTTGGGATGTGGTAAATCTGAGAATAATGCCAGTTCTCCTTGTATTTAAATTACCATGTTAATGACCATCTATTTTTAGTGACTATAAATAGTTGAAATACTAACATATAATTTACTAAAGGTTACTTAGTCATTAATGTATCAACACAGCATGGTAAATAATGCAGTAAAAAACTCCGATGTCTAAATGTATGCCAAGGTCACAAATGAAAAAATATTATTTCAAAGTCTGTTTGTAATACAAGCAACAAAATATGTATATTCTTTTAAAGTCTGTGATACAAACCTTGAGAAAACAACAAGCAACAATATATTTATCTTTTTAGTACATCTTTATGAATATCCTCTCTACCTAAAAACATATTTATAAGCAGGGATTTATAATTGAAAATATTAAACTTAACTGCTTTCAAAATATGTAAATGACATCATCTGCACTATAACTTTTATGGGTCCTACAAACCATTTTGGAGGCTTTTATAGCAAATTTGTGTCTGTGAAACATGACAAACATGAAGAAAATAATTAAAGGTGTTGCCAAGTACTATAAGCTCTGATTTCATAGACATAGAAACTGTTGTCTTCTTGATATGCATTTATTCTTTCCTTCCTATCTTCCACTGCCTTAAAGGATCTGCCATATAAATATTTCTAATGATCAGTCAATACTGACAGTATTGTCATCAATCACTACAGAACGAGTACTATTTTACACAGTAATCACATAAATCCATCTTCCAAGATAATGTAATTTTTCCAGACACACCTCTTGATCTTTGGCAAGGTCATCTCATTTCTTGAAGCCTTCATGGAAAGACAGTAGATGTCAAAACTCAAAGATAAATGAATGGAAGAAAAAAGTAGATTCAGTTTAAAAAACTGTCAAAGTTAAGCAAACCTATCTCTTTAACAAGCAATGTATAAAAAGCATTTGTAATAAAGAGACTGATATTTGCTGTTAATATCTAGTACTAATAATGCTTCCTCTATGCAGAAATAAATCACAAATGCTCATTTGGAATATTGCTAGGAATTACTCAAAATTTGCCACAATGCTCTGGAATGATATTTTATCTTTTAAAGATAATTCTTGTGAGAAATGTGTGAACCTGGTTAACAAAAGTATCTGCGCATCATTTCTGACTTCATGAAGAAAAGAAATATGTTTGAATAATCTTAAATTTATAGCTGCTGATTCAGAGTCTAGGACATAATTAGAAGAATTACAGAATCATAGAATGGGCAAGGTTGGAAGGGACTCCAGTGGGTCTTCTGTCCATCCTCCTTGCTCAAGCAGGGTCATCCTAGAGCACATTGCACAGGACTGTGTCCAGACAGTTCTGGAATATCTCCAGTCAGGGAGACTCCACAGCCTCTCTGGGCAGCCTGTTCCAAAGCTCTCTCACTGCACAGTAAAGAAGTGCTTCCTCATACTCAAGTGTCACTTCCCATGCATGAGGTTCTGCCCTTTTCCTCTTGTCCCATTGCTCAGCCCCACCAAGCAGAGCCTGGCTCCATCCCCTTGGCACCCTCCCTTCAGGTACTGACAGACATTGATGAGGTCCCCTCCCCCATTGTCTCTTCCCAAGGCTGAACAGGCTCACTTCTCATTGTCTAATACTAGTAATGGACAAAACTTCAGGGCATTTAGGGCAAATCCTTGTCTGCCTTTTCTTTTAAGAATTTCCTTACTTTCTTTTGAGCACAAGATACAGTTTTTACACAGCATTTTGCCTTTATATTTCTATATTAGGACTGTGGGGTTTTAGATGAAAAAATACTAAAAGCAAAACAGAACAAAAATCTTTCATTGATTATTGTTGTTTTGTCTTCGTTAGAAGTCAAGAGAAAAAGCCAATAAGGCATATGGAGAAATTATTTCTGCAGCAACACCATTACAGACCAATTGCTAAGAAATGAATTTATGTAAAACTTCTTTACAAGAGAAATTGTCCACCAATGAGAATTACTTCAGCCTATGAAAAACAAGGAATAATAAAAAGACACTGAACTTATGAAATGATGCAACATATAGAAGAACAATTTTTCTTCTAACAGATTGCGAGCATTTCTGAATTCACAGGTCACCTCAGTTTATCAATCAAGAACAAATCTATAGTGACATAAAGAGACATAAGTGAGTAGGAATATTCTTGGAAAAACCAATTGTTACTTGAACAGAGTTTAATTGCCAATATCCTGAACTGAGAAAGGAGCTGTTGGCTCCTTGAAATGTTGCTAAAGTTGCAAATAAGAGTCACTCAGAGCAGAAGATGCCAGAAAACAGAAAAGGAGTGAATTTGCAAATTACATCTTAGGGGGCAAGTTTCTGACTGAAGAGAAAAACTATTTTTTTGCCTTTAGCTATTAACATGAAAGGCTTAAAAATCATCACAAGTTCTAAAAAAAAAAAAAAACAACAAAAACCGTTTCCTTCACTTAGGGAATCTAAGGTAGATTTAGATGAATCTTGGTGCAAAACACAGGAATGTGACAATCCTTGTATATCCATATGACGACCAAAAATTTGACAATATTTCACAAGAGAGTTTTTCAGCGGAGGTGAAAGATATTACTGGTAATCAATACAACAGGGTTATTGTCTGGAGAAAGAGCAATTAGTTAACAGTCTGGAAATAAAGCCCACATACTTAAAGTGTTTACTTGGGGATAGCACAAAATAAAAACAAATGCATAAAGCATATATACAAGCTGAATAGGGACACCTGTGATCCTGGTACATGAGAGGTGTTCTGGAACATTTAAGTGCCTTCACTGCAATATTTCCCTCATAATATTATATCATATCTATACTGCAGTAGCAAAGAAGTATTCACTGCCAGCCAGCTTGATTCAAATTAGGAATGCAGTAAGGCAAACTCATCTGAATTCCAAATAGTTTAAATTGATATATACAAGAGAAGGTAGGTTCTGTGTCTGTGTCACAAGACAGAAATCAAGAAAATAGATTCAGACCTTTTCCTACCACAGTTTTCCTCTGTAACCTTGAGGAAAGAGTTACAATCAAACTGTTAAAGGTAAAGAGCTGAAGAATATTAAATATAGTTTCTAGACAGGTCAAAATAAACAAGGTCAGATTTTTCTTTTTTTCCAGACAGAATGTCATTAAATCTATTGCTGCATGACAGTGTGCATGCAAAAGGTGACACTGGATCAAAAACTGACCAGGTGAATGCCAGTAAGAAATATGTTGCAAAGACTATGAAAATCCAGAAAAGTCTGAGACACTCAGACTGCTGCTATTTTAAACAGCATCCCATGAAAAGTACTACAGCATACTGACCTACTCTGCACCAAGTCATGGATGCATGTAAGATGTCAGACTCCATGGATCTTTGGTGTGGTGGTTTTTGGTATTTGTACATGAATTTTTAACTTTCTGTCTTGGGAAGTGCTTTTACCATACATACTACAAAACAAAATTCATCTTTTTGAGAAGCTGGGTAAATATTGACGTAGTTGCTTCACAGTGAATATTATATTGCCACAGTTTCATTGTTGCTACTGCAGTTAATGTAAAGCTGGCTTATATATGCATTGGTTGTTATTTGGGATAGAAATAGCTTTAGATATCTGGGATGTACTTGCTATAATGTTATAACACAAAATACATTTTGGGATGAGTTACAGAAGCTGTAACTCTTGGTGCAAACACAGCTGTCTCATATGAGCATATGTCATAACATAGTGAAGGGGATACTCTGCCACCTTGTGCCAAAGGGTTGGAGCAAAGACAGGGACTGTCAATGTCAAAAAGCTGATGCAGCATAAAATATATTGACATAAAAACTCACTACTCTATCAGTTCCATATCCCACTGATTTCCAAAAAATAAAATTCATCCATGAATGTTGTTGTATTACCATGATTTAACAAGATATACTGAATTAGCTGGGCAATTTTAAATGTTTGTGCACTTAGTGTTAGCCAGTGGCAAATATAAGTTAATGTTGCTTAGCCTAGCCTGAAATGATTGAAGTTCAAGGTAAGCTGATGAATGGTTACATGTTGAGCTGTAGTAACCTAATTGTGTGTCTGAGTTCCCAGGTTCCTAAGTCTGCTTAAGTCACTTTGGAAAATTGGATTTTGCCAGTCATTTATAACAAGATTATTCAAAGTATTTAGATATTTTGCTCTCATCAAAATCAGTGGGAGATAGATGTCTCAGTGCCTTTAAAAATCTTGTTTGGAAAGCCCTGTAATGCTGTGCAGAGAAAACAGAAAACTAGACCTGCACCTGTAAGTTGTTTTTGGACAATGACTGATTCCTGGGCACAAGGACACAGTGATGACTGAGGAGAGACAGACATAAAAGGACTCCCCATGCACTAGTCCCCATGCATAGAACCTCAGAGCAGGATCAGCCTCAAATATATGTGTTCAGGTACAGGCTGAGAAGTAGAGACTGCATTGCAATAATAAGATAATGCTTAACTTAGGCTGATTCTAAATAAAACTTTAATGGTTTTGAAGCATTTGAGAGTTAAAACATACCAATAATTATGTATGCCACCATTTTTTCAAGGCAATTGTAGCCAGTTCATTTCTTGGCATCATAGCAGACATGAATAAAATAGGTATTTCCTGTATTTTGCATTTCAGTATTTAAGGAAAGTCCAAAGTCATGACAGAGGTGGGCTATGGTTTAGATGGGGACTGGAGAATCTGACAGCTTTTGGAAGACAGGAATCTCTGTGTCATTCCTGGACCTTCGAGATCAAAGAGGAAAGCCACAGCCCAAGGAAGAGAGTGGAGACAAGGCGGGCTGGTGTCTGCAGCAAATAAAAGGTAAAATGAACAAATCCAAGAAATTAAATAGTGATTAAGATATTTCCCTCTGAAATATGAAGAACAAATACACGAATTTTTAATGTACTGACCTCTGCCATTGAAAATTATCCTTTACTTTTCTCAGAAGCTTAACTTAGAAGTGAGTGGGAGTTATACACCTGTTATATGTGAGAAAAGAGGGTGACCATAAAGCACCTCTCTTTAGAGGTACTTTTGAAATATTATCTGAGATGTAAAGTGCAGCCTCACTTGTTCAAATGCTTGCAGATGTCTACAGTGCATTCCCTCTATTAGCTACTTAACAGCAATTGCATTGAAACAACCCAATAAAACTAAATATAAAAAATTGGACTATTTAAGCCATAAGTAAAGATGAATGTGCCAGAATTAGTCTCTTCCTAAATTTTCTATCCTTCCCAGTCTTTCAGAAGAACTGAGAGACAAGTGGGGAACACTGGTTGAGCCCCACTGCAAAAGTAACAACCCTAGCTGGTGTTATTCAGCATTCCAATGTAAGATTTGAATTAACCCCAACATTTTTGAAATGTAAAGCACACAAAAAAGACACTGTGATTTTTTATCGCCAGTGTTGTAGGTGTATGTGTTACAGATTTGAGGAACTCCACATAATAAAAATATAACTCCTCCATGGTGGAATTAATTCCTATCTAGGATAAATTGAAGGAGTTCAACATCTCAAAATACACAACTAATGATACTAACAAAATTATGGAAATGTAAATTCAAAGCATTTAGAAATGAAACTATGATCTACAGGAGGTGTGCTATTCTTTTTCTCACACAGTATCTAAAAAATCTTGCAACCTGTAATGGAACCTTACCCTTAATTATGCCATTCTTGAAAAGTGACTGATACAGAAATCATAATCCGAAGAAAGACAATCTCAGAAACATTTAAAAGGAAATGAAAATATAAATGGCAAAGGACTTCCATTTTTACTTATCTATTTAACACTTGAAGTTGTAAATAAGGAGACAAACTCCCACTGATTTATAGATCTTTTATCTGTTAAAATGTTTCAAAATGTTTCAAGGTTTATAATAACAATTCAGACATAGCAATAAAAAATGTTTTTTGTCCTTTCCTATATCCTTATAGATGAGAATTCTTAGGTAAACTGAACATTATAATGATTATTGCATGCTAAGTGTCAATTTCCTTGTGTGAATGGAATTTCTCGTGTGTATTAGTATGATGCAGGATATGTCATTGAATGTTTCTTATAATAGAAATCATCTAATAGACATAGTGCAACATCTCATTAAGTCAGATAATAACGTTCAGCAGTCACAATTTGGAAAAGATTTTCAGATTTAGCTCCCCTTAAGATGCCTGGATGCACAATTCCTTGGAAAAATCTGATTATTCCTAACAGACGGCAAAATATTAGACTTAAAATAAGCATAAAATGAAAGGAATCTCCTCAAAGTAGCCACAGATTTTCACAATTTTCACAACTGTATCATTTCCTCGTGGTCCACTAACAATGACCCTAAGTACTTCTACCACTTCAATCTTTATCGAAGAGCAAAGCTGACTAGTGAGACAAAAGGCTTCAACCCTTTTATGGATTTGTAGATTTTTACACTAAGGTCCTCAGTCTGGTTCTTGAGATTATCATGAAAAAAATATTCTTAGAGATGTCTGCATATGATTAAAATGCTGCTTGTCTCTGGGGTTCAGTTGATCTTAGCACAGCAGCTTATGAAAGTCTTTGCTGCCAGGCAGAATTCCTTGGAATTCAGGATGTTCTGATAGCCTTAATTTCTCCAGCTCTCCTGTTGTAGCACAGAATAATTGTGGCTTTCTACTTTTGATGCAACCAGCAATATTAAAAATTTGTTAAGCATAAAGGGAATATAGTTGTAGGGCTTCCATTAGGGAAATGAAGACATTTAGTCCTACTTTCCAGTGCCCTATACTTTTACACAACTCTCTCTCTCTCTCTCTCTCTCTCTCTCTCTCTACCATCCATCCATCCATCCATCCATCCATCCATCCATCCATCCATCCATCCATCCATCCTTCAATTCTTCTGTTTCATTAAGACACAGATTGTAATATAATACTATGTTGGAAGTTGTGAAAAACTAAGCAGGTGTGGAAGGGAATGTGAAATTTAATGTCACTGCATACTTCTGAGTAAGAATCTCTGTGTAGGTATTTTTGCCTGTTTGAGAGGCAGTTGGGAGAAATCTTCTCATTTCATACTTCCAGAAATTGGTGGACATTACGTGGCAAGAATTGCACTTAGTTTTCTCTTGTCCCACAATCTGCAACAGGCACCATTTTGAGTATGACATAAAAGAAATATAATGCAATTTTAATTAAAAAATATAATGCATTTTTAAGAAACCATCACATTGTGGTATTTTAGTTATCACTGAGTGTATGTTACATGATTTCTGTAAAGTTTCAAGGAATCCAAAACCTCATCATGCTTGTGTCTATTTACATTAATTATGTAATTATACCAACTGCACAAATAGAAGGCAAAAAATATTGACTGAAGTCAACAACTGATTACCAAAAAAAAAATAACATGAACCCAAGATGTGAGTAAAACTGAAAAGAAGTTAGGTGCTTATTCTTCAAGCGTGTACAACAAACAAATACAACCTCTCTATTCCTTTTCCCTTTCTGTCTTCTACCCAAAAAGCGACTCCGCGCCTCAGACACAATCTCAGGAAAATTTCCTTATAAGTCTCCCTAAGGCTTGTTCCATATAAAAAAGCTGAACTTGAAAAGATGCCTAAGTGTTGACCAAAAGAAGAATTGAATTACACCCAGTAATTCATATTTAGCTGAATTACATGACTGCAGTTTTGTTTTGCAAATACCTTAGCACAAAAATCCTTCCAGAGATGCATGGATATCTGTTACTGAGGTATGCATCAATGTAAGACCACACTCCATGATTGTGAAGTTTTATCAGTTCAGCAAGGCCTGGAAGCTGCTCCTTCCGAGGATTTTTTTAGGTGCCATCTGCACCATGAATACATAAGAATGCTGTCACTTTCCATGGGTGAAGTCTTACCCAATTTGTTGTTTTTCATACATCTCTTGTTAGTGTGTGTGGGATGTTGTGTTTTAAGAATTCCATGTAAACATGCAGGTAAACATTTAAATAAGAAAAATGACTAATCAAATACTTCAGTTATACCATAATTCACCATTCAACTAAGGGTCATATTTCCCACTCAAAATCAACCTCAGAAATATTTCACTGTATGTAGGTAATGTCAGCCAATTTACAATCCTTTCCAATGTGTTTTCCAACTGGTAGAATCCCTACCCATTTTTTTTGGGCCTTATGGACTTAGAACTTATGCTTCTGTAAGAAAAAGCCCCCAACAATTTGTGTTAAGTAAGTCAGTGTTGTTGTGATGTATTATTTCAGTTTCATTATAACTAAGATTTTGGCTTAATGTGTCCTATTTGAGGACTTATTTGTAGTGAGTTAAACATTCATTTCCCTCCCTTTTTCCAGAACAAAGACTACTACGGAATTTGGGTTGATGTAGGGAAATTAAAATTACTCTCTTCACTAAGTCATCTCTCTACCTTGACAACCTACAAATTGTTCCAACAAAAATTGGTGATATTCAGCAACATGCTAGACAGAATCCCTGACATCTGTGGACCCCTCATGCGGAACACTGTTTTCCAGGCCAGTGTAAGACAGTGACTCTCTTTCCATATTTTCTTGGCTGTATATGCAACATGGGGCACAAACAAACCACTTGTAAGCTATATTGTCCATAAGGGTTTAAAAGAAAAAAACTACAATTCATGGTAAAATATGATTTATCTATTCCAAATTAATTATAGTTTCAATTTTCTTTTCCTAAGGAATTTCATGCATGCATGTCATGACAGAGAGTCCTTAAAATACAGACTCATACTTTCTTCTAATATTTTTTTCTGCACGAAGAAAAACTAGCATACTCTTAAGGACACATATTGTTAAATTTTGAAAGAGTTGTGGTAGTTTTAATTAGGGCACGTAATGGCATTTGCTAGCAATATTTACTATAATCGACAACTTGTCAACATCATCTACCATTTCCTATTTTCAAATGACTGTGGGAGAAAGAAGTGAAAATACCACTAAATGAAACTGCTAAAGGACTTGACATTAGTTCATGCAGGTAAAGAAACCACTCTAATGAACAACCAGATTTTTACTCTTCCTTTGATTTCAATTTTGCATATTTTATTTTTAAGTAGAGAGAATTGATTTCTAAACTTCAGGGTTTGCATGAAGGTCTTATTCTGTCTTTTCTGTGAAACATTAAAACATATTTAAATTAAATCTTGAAAGCATTGCAATTTTGGCTAACGATTTGCATCTGACTAATGATTTAATTTTTGCAGTAGAAAAACAATTGCAACGTACATGAACAACTTTTAAAAATTTTTATCATTATCATTTGGTTATTACTGGAACACTTGGAGATTTTAACTAACCTGAGTGATTGATGTTTTTGTCTCTTTTTTTGTTTTTTCTTTGACATGAATTGCCTGCATTCATTTGAGAAATGTTCTCTCCTCTGCTTTCTGTAAAGTCCACTGAGGGAAAACAGATTATCAAAGGTAGGAAATTCAAAAGAGAGGGAGTGGAACTATAAATTCAGCAATTAAGGGAAGATCATTATCAAGTGTTTATTACAATAGCTGAAGATGAATTAAATTGTCTAGCAATTTTAAAGAGTTATAAACCAATGGTGACATCCTCATATGGCAGAAAATCATCAAAGTCAAGACAGGAGATTATACTATGGTAGATAATATAAACATAATAAAAAATGGGGAATAGATGATTTAAAACCATCAGAGACAGACAAATTGGATAATGTCTTAGGTAACTCCTTCAGCAGGATAAAAAATCAAGTTTGATGGTCATTATAAAAAATAATTAAATTGACTACTTTGAAACATATAGTTTTAGAATAAACAAAACACTTTATTTACGCATGAAGAGATGTAGTGCATTTGAAAGCATCAAGAACTTTTATTGGAATTATAAGTGGTTGCTAAAGGTCAAGGAATATACTTTCAGTGATAAGAATAACAGATGTCATAATATAGTCCCTAACGAAAGAACCTTCTTAATTCATGCTGTAACACCAAGGCTCAGATTCACCCTATTTGCACTAAATGAAAAACAGATCTATGTATTTTCTTTTTCTAGCCAAGCAAAGAGGTAGGAATCCCTGACCATGACTATGGTATCTAGGATCCACTGTGTCTCCGTGGAAGTGGAGCTAAATGGAAAAAATCTAGATCCATAGACTTCTGTGCTTTTAAATATAATTTGACATAGCTATGCTTCAGTTGCCTGTCTACTTATAAAACCATGAGGTGTTCTTATCCCTCATTTACAAGGAATAACCATACCCTTTAGAAGTGGATTTATGTAAAGCATGTTAAGAGCTTGATGTCAAGTTTTTAAGCAATAGTTGCCTTAAGAGCCTCAAAAGACAAATTTAGTCTATTGCAAAGGTTTTATCAAGACCAAAAGTGATCTGATTGTGCAAATTACCATGCATCAGCTGAGTTTGGATAGCTGTCAATTCATATGGTCTTACCTCAGGACTCAGTTGGGCAGATTTCCTGACGTAAGTAACCTCAAGCAGAATTTTAAGAACATGCTTGAATCCTTCTGAGACCCAATACAATTTGAAGTTCAAAGTTAAGCATATGCTTAAGTATTTTCTTCAATATGCATGAGCTGCTCAGCTGGGCTGTTTAGTGAACATGCCTCCTCTTAAAATAGTTTGCTAGAATATTTGCCGAAAGTGAATCCACTGGGGCCACAGACACAGCCAAGGTTTGTTGCTGTTGTTGTTGCTGGGGTTTTTTTGTTGTTGTTGGGGGTTTTTTTGTGTTTTGGTTTTTTTTTTTTTTTTTGTAGTTTAAATAAATGCTCATGAATAAGTTTTGTAGTATTTGCTTAGCATTTCTTAAGGGAATGATATCTGCCAACTGGCCTTGCCATCAACAAGGAAGTAACTAGATGCTAAATGTCAATATATATCTCTCTCTGCAGACTACACATGTCAATGAAAATAAAAAGTAAATTACTGAACATCTGGCTAGAACTGTATTTTTAAGAAGTCTGTTCAGTTCAAGTCAGAAAGCCAGAGAATATCTCCCCTCTACTCATACATCTGCTGTATTTAACAGCTGCCTATTCCCAAAAACTTTGAGCCGGGAACTTAAGAAGGCATTTGAAGATTCAGCTTATGTGAAAAGAGTGGTTGCAGGGCTACAAGTAACAGACAAGAATGAAGGTTTCCATGGTTCAGCAGCTGCACACACTGACCTGTGACCTGTGCTACAGAGATCAACCTATGGAAGAGAAAAGAACCACAGTGCAGCTTGAAACCTGCAGCAAACAGAGGGCTGACAAAATCCTAATGGGTTATTCTTATGAAATCCAAATTCAAAATATCATTTAGTCCTTTTTAAACTGTTTCTTTCTTGTTCATATACTGTAAGGTAAGAGTGTACATAATACAAGCCTTAGTATGTTGATGCCATGACTTTTGCATCAGAAATTAGGTTGGGCTGGTGTTTGTGAAGTCTTTAATAGGAAGTGCTTACACAGTGACAGTATGGAAAAATGTCAGATACTTAACAGGTAGCAAAATATTTAGGAAAATAAGATTTGAATTATTTTATATAACTTAATAAACATAGATTTTAAAAAGTATTATTTCCATTAAAAGAATGATCTCTTAATTTCTGGTACATTTAAACTACTGGGTTTTCCCAGAGTACTAAAACCCATAATGGACAAACCTATACTGGGAGAAAATAGCAACAATTTGTACTGAAGTATTGTGCAATTCATTGCACATTCACTAGTACTGATTGCTGTACATGAATCTGGTTATTCTTGATCTTATTATTCTGCCTAAAATATACCAAATAATTTTCCAAAACTCATTATGTACACCGTTCATCATGATACTTAAAATAAAATTATATGAAGGATATGATAAGTTTTAAGCTTCTTATTCTTATGGTAGGTCTTGAATGTTAGTGTAGTGACATTGAGTATAAAGGTAAAAGATTTATGAGACTTACTGATGTGCACTGCCAGTCATGTGAATTATGATCTACCTGGAAAGTGTATTTGTGAATAAACAGGTCTGCTAATTAGAGCTAATTGTGTCAGATGACTGCCCAACGAGCACACTTAATCTAAACTCTCTGATTCCATTGGGGAAGGTATTGCTGAGAGCAGAAGATGAAGATTTTGAATAAACCTCAGAGTGGAAGGCAAATTAGTGGTACTGTGTGAAGATGCATTCAACTTCTACATGGTTGAAAGCACAGAACATATTAGAGATCTGACAGAAATTTAGGTGAAAGAGAAAAACCGAGACAGATGAATGCAGTGCTGAAAAAAAAGTGTGCTGGTAGGTCTGTGGCGCATATAGGTAGAAATGAGTGATTTATAGTTTTTACATCCAAAAAAAATTATTACATGGTTATTAATATTCCATTTGCAACCCTCTGACTTTAGAACACAGGAACAGATATTCCAAATATCGACACTTAGATATAAATAAGTAAAGTGGGTACATTTTAGCGGATGAAGAAATATAAACTGTTCTGAAAATCCTGCTGCTGCTATCATTGCAGGTAGGGAAGGATCACTGTCGTAAAGCAGTGTGGTTGCCACCAGTGAGCAAACACCTTTCCAGTTAATATAAGGGGCTTCCAAACCATGCTTGCTTTTTGATGTCCAGGCTGTGAATTGCAACAAAGAACCTGGAAGCCTATTAAAAAATTGAAAGGAATATTTACAGCCCTATGATTCAGACTCCTTTTTCTGAGAATAAACAAGCCATTCTGTAGAGAGCAAAGCCATCAGTAAACACTTGAAATTTATTAAATACTTTTCTACTTATTCCTCCACCTCACTAATTGCTGCAGCTGATGCTACAAAAGCATTTCAATTACAGCTGAAAGGAAAGGTGGCCCATGCAAATCTTATAGGGAAAAAAGACCCCTGTGATATTCAGTCTGGTGTGGTCCAACACATGAATGTTTGTGTGACTTCTTTCCACAGTAATTGTTGATTGACATTCTGGCTATGGCACAAATGGAAGAACTCCCATTATCTTTAAGGAATAAGATTTCACCTTTTCCTTTTTTGAAATAATTCCTTGTGCCCGCTGGAGATGGTTTTCCAGCTAATCCCGGCTGCCCTGGCTGGGAATTGTTTCAAGTCTGGTTAGGCAGTGGCTAGCAGACCAGCCACTACCTCCTTGGTAGTTCAGAAGCTGCACGAGAGCTGTTAGTGAGGCTCGACGAAGG
Organism: Acrocephalus scirpaceus scirpaceus; assembly: GCA_910950805.1. NCBI lineage: Eukaryota > Metazoa > Chordata > Aves > Passeriformes > Sylviidae > Acrocephalus > Acrocephalus scirpaceus. The sequence goes on from OU383777.1 coordinate 23,109,982, forward strand.
TAAGAAGGAGGAGGCCTCGTGGCAAGATAGAGTTTATTGTCACATGCACCCCATGGTGCAGGCACTCACGCGTCCCAGGAGAGAGAGGGAGCAGGAGGCGGGGTCATTGCTTATCAGGGACCAGGGGAAGGGGGTGGATACAAGAGGGAAAACCAATCAGGGGAATGGGGAGGGCACATAGACAGCAAATAGGAAACGAGGGGTGGGGGACTCCCAGCCTGCTCCAATCCAGGACTGAGTCCCTCCGAAGTCTCTGGAATGAGGGGGAGAGGCTTCCCGGAGGGGGGCAGGCACTGGGAGGAGAGCAACAGATGATGGACAACGTATTGCAACAGAGGGGAACAAAGGGAATTTCCCAGGTGGGAGATTGTACCAGATGGGGAGAAATACAGGGGAAACTTGGGAAAAACCATTACAGGACAAATGATTATTAACAATAAGTAAAAACAAGAAAACGCACCGCTACACTTTTTACATTATATAACTGCAGAGCTTCATTGCAGGAGTGACAGCTGTGAATCTTTTTGTTCTCTGTTACAATAAATTTAAACTCAAAGAAGATAACCATAGCCTTAATTCTAAGTGTCACTTGAAAACAGAAACCAAAATTGAATGTGGACTGGTTTGATCAATTTCAGTTGGAGTCAGTGAGCACATATAATAACCCAAGAATGTGCTGTGGTCTGCCTAATTTTTTCTGTGCTGGTACAAAGTCTCTCTCCTTGACCTTGTGATGAGATCACACATTCTGGGAGGTTCATGGAATTTCGTAAGTTTCTCTTTGCAATGATCCAGGTGGTACAACTTAGATTTCATAAGCATGATGAAACCTATACTATCTCAGCTCCAAACTGTTTTCTGTGTTTGAGATCTCAGGAAAATTTCTAGCCAACTGGGACTTGCAAATGAGGTAGATGAGATCTGTTATATTAGTTTTCTCTCTGCTTGCTGCTTGTGCCATGCAGAGTGTTTTCTAAAAGAACCATTAACGAGGAGGAGGCAGCCACCCATTTTCTTTGTCCTGTGTTAGGAAGAAGACACTAAAACATGCAAGGGGTTGCTCCTTTCCTGGAGGCAACTCATGAAAAGCTTTGGGAGTGCTCACCGGGACACACTGCCCACAGCACAGGTTTCCCCATGGTGACTCAAGAGGAAAGTGTCTCTGGGCTTCTAAGGAAGTGGTGTGAAAGGTTTTGCTGTCCAAGCAGTCAGTGGGCATTGGTGATTAGATAGGTTTAAGGAGAAGGAAGGCTCAATAAACATTTTATTTCAGACTTACTAGAACTTTTGATATTTCAGTTACCTCATTGCAGTTTATTTTCTAATAAAACATGGTTTAAGAAACAATTCTACAGGGTGGTTTTTTTGTGGATTTTTTTTTTTTTGAGAAGGTTAAAATAACGTAAGTATTTGCACCACAAGACCATGGTTATCCAAGGGTTGTCCAAAGATCCATTTTCCACAAATATTACTGAAAGAAAAAATATTAGGACCTTTCATCTCCCTTTTCAGCGATGAGGAGCAAGAATCTGTGGCTTGCTGCTCCCAGATGAGTACCCTGGCAGCTGCCTTTTCTGCATTTTGTTCTGCTACAGGATCTTTGCATTTCATACCCTTCTGCAGGATAATCTCTGGGATGGAGGTATCAAATGGTTGAGATCCATTTTAGCCCTCTTTAAGCCTAGTTCACAGGCATAGGAAGGAGAAAGTATGTATCTTACATTCTAAAGTAACACAGACTGGGATTTTTCTCCTTTTAACATCCAGATAAAATCTCATAACATTTTTTTACAAATTATTGATACAAATATCTGAAAATGGTCTCTTATGTTCCCCTAAAATGTTTTCAGACTGTTTAAAAGCTCTACGCGTTCTGTTAATAGGATAGAATTTTTTACATATTTCTAGGAAATGTTGTCTGGACTCTAAACATTATTGTTATTTCCCATCAAAACATTTGTTCTCTGCTCTGCTCTCGTCTGCTCTCCCCTCATTTTCTCTCCTGTTCTCTCCTCATTCCTTGTCTTTGGTGTCTTCTTTTCCTTCCCTCCCCTCCCAAATAAAAAAAAAAACCCTAAAGCAACACTTTTAATATGTATAATTTATATTCCAGTCAAGAAAAATAGCACTTATTTGTCCATCTGCCAAGATCAAACACCTTTATCTCATTTTAAGTCAGACTGTCACAGGAAAATAAAGATGTCTCTCTTTTTTCAGGAGTATGGCAGGTAGATTGTGAAGCACTGACATGCTGTATTGATCCTTCAACAGTACTAAGTAGAGAGAGAGAATATTGCTTGTTTTGAGATGAAATAGCAGAGCAAAATTAGTAAAGGACTCTTGTTTTTTTGATCTGGAATAACAAAACTAAAACTTATTGTATTATTTTATTAGTCTGCTTTTCCTTTCTTCTATTTACCATTTTACACCTTGGAAAATAATTTTAGGGATATGTTAAAAATTGCATACAGCTCAGAACTCACATGAAAGCAGGTAGTTACCAGGAGTCTCTGGACAGCTGCAGTACTCAACAAATTGATTTTGTCTGAATAAATGTCTAACCTGAAGCACCTTAGGGTGAATGGAAAGTCAATGACCTCTGTAGTACATGGGAATAGAATTCAGTATTCTAACATTTCCAAAGCTGTTTTATACTGTTGTTTGCCTGCTTTTTGTTCTATCATCCAATTTTATAAATATTTTTAAAATAGAATAAAATAAGTAAAATAAAAGCAAACCAGCTACAGCTATGTATGTTTATGGAGAACAGTATAAAAAACTGCACTTGTGAAATTCCAATAGCAGCAAAAAAAAGTTCTAAAATAGAATTGAATTTGAATATTGAGCTATGGTTTATAAACATAATTAAACATTAAACCTTTGTCACAGATATGTTCATTAAATAAAACATTTTTGTATTCTCTGCACATATTTGTAAGGGGTTCACCTTATTTTGTACCATTTTATTTTATCCTTTGGCTATTTATATAATATCTAGTGCTGCTTTCTTTAATTTATTTTATTTTAAATCCATGAAGCAGTTTGATGAACTGTGTTCCATATATAAATTAAATCCTGTGTAAATAATGCCTGAGGTGATGAGCTCCATTCCTCACATCAGACAACTAATGAGACACCCTGAGTGAAAGACTGCCATTATCTTTCAGAAGAGTTTGTATTGGGCTCTTTTTCTTTTTCATATCATGTACTTAAAAAAGAGAGAAATTTTGATGTCTGGTTTTACAGGAGCTGTTAACAGAACTGAAATAAAACAGCTCCTACTGGTGCAATAATGAAACCACTATGTGATTATACAGCAGTTAAATGTATTTTAGTGTGTAACACACATCTGATAAATTATTTGAAGATTAATAACCATGTCTTCTTTATAACAGTGGTATGACAGAGATGAAACACTGAGCTCCACAAATGAAAGGTTATAATTAATTTACTTTGATGCTCCCTATCTGCTCAACTTTTAAAGGATTTACAGAGTGAAGTGCAGATTATGTCCTAAAATTTGTACACTGATAATTACAGAAGGTACAATACAATACATCAAATTTGGTACAGATAGAGTTTGAATCTTGTGTGATCTGCAGCTAGGTCAAAGTACACTGATTGTCTTTTGAAAAGGATTGCAGAATTATTGTACTCTAAAATAAAAATAGTGTAAATGATACCATTATATAGTATATCTTATTATATGTAAAGCTCATTGCTTCACCCCAAATGTACTGATTAGATTTGTTTGTTCCCTTTTCCCTTCTTTTACGTAACGAGTGGAACTTAAATGATGAAATATGCTTAAAATATTGAATCATAGAACCACAAAATATCAGGTTGGAAGGGACCTCAAGAAACATCTGGTTCAACCTTTCCTGGCAAAAGCACAGCCTAGAAAAGATGGCCCAGCACTCCATAAATCTGAATCCTGAAAATGTCCGATACTGGGTAATCCACCACATCCAGTTATGAGCGTGTTCATGCCAGCTGAAGAAATTCTTGTATAAAAGTGTTCAGTAACACACAAAAATGTACCTATCTTGCAAAGCAAATTCATTACTATTATTCACATTTCCTGATGCAGTTACTGAATACATTGAAACTTTTGTGCAGCAGCAAATTTCCACTCCTTTGCTGAGGTGTTACTGCTTCACATTGGAGATCTGAAAATAAACTCAAGCATCTGCGTCTGTAACAGATATGTTGTGCTATTTATCTGTACTGTAAAATCTCTAGCACATTTCTCAGGTACTAGAGTCTAAAATCAGTGTCAGATATTAAGAAAGAACAATATACAATTAGAAATTGTGTTTGTTAAAGGTTAAAAGAGAGGGTAAACAGCAAATTATTACCATTAAGCAGACTCTGAAGATATAACATTTTGCCAGTATACAAGCTTGCACAGTAAGTAGTTAACAAGTTGCTATGTTTCAAACACTGATAGCTATTCAAGAAGTCAAGTTAAAACAGGATGTGGCTGTACAGAGGTAGGATAGAACCTTTTCTGGGGCAACTTCCCCATTCTGGTCCATGGTAACCACCCAATATAAAGGACAGCACAGGCCTGGTGTCAAGAGGTGTGAACTGAGACTCCTGTGAACTCCTCTGGACTGAGGATCAATCCAGGACTGGACAGGATCAAGAATATTAAAGACCCTCAAGGACCTCATTTCTAGAAGGATCTAGGGAAATGAACTTTGCATGCTAAGTTATTTGCATGAGAAATGAGAAAACTTGCTCCAGGGCAGGTAAAACTTCTTTTATTTCTCTTACCTTTAGAAGACGGGCAAAACACATATTGATCTCCACACCAAGTGTGTAGCTTTGAGAGCTGTTTTGGATCCTTCTGGCTTTTGACATTCTTTTTTGGCCATAAGCATCTACAAATCTTGGGTGTTCCCTTCTGATTAGGAGTGGGATGCATTACCTGTACTGGTGTCATGAACAAGATGCTGTAATTGAGAGGGTGCAGGTGGGATGTGGCCACTCTATGAATAATGAGTAGGAAATGGTGGGAAATATCCCTTAACTGTTAACAGCAGGGTGGGATCTGAGCAGTGGTGAGTCATGGTGACCCAAGAAAGTCAGTGCTTGACTGCAACTCCATTTTGTAGAAATTTAGAGAATATGACGCCTGTACAACATCACTGGGTATGTAATGGACAAATGGAAGTTCAATAGCAAAATGGGATCTTCATTTCTGTCTTTGCTGCTTTTTGTTTTACTCACAGAAGAATATATTTATCTATGACTGCAATGATTAATTCCTATTTTAAACACACTATTTCAAAAGACCTTTCCCTGAAGTTTCCTGGTGGTAAGGGAGGTTGCAGTTAAGGGCAAATTTCAGAGTCACTCTTTCACTGACTGTGACATCTTTATCTCCAAGGTGATACCTTTACAGAAGGGCAATTTCCAGCTAAGAGTTCTTTATACTTTTTAAGAACTCTGTGGTCTTTTCTGTACTAAAGCAGCTTTTAAGGGATATGTGGGTTCCTTCTCTCCCTAACAGGATTCAAAACACTTTTTGCAGCCTACTTTCCTAGTTGTTTTTTCTAGTTTCATTACTGAGTATTAATGTTCTCAGGTTCAGCTTGCTGCATTCAAGTAGTCACAGAGAATGTGAAATCAATGTTTCTTTGTAGAATTCCACTTTGTATGTCAAGTGTTCGACCATTTCTGACTTTTGGGCACTAGAGTTAAGCTTTTTCTCCTTGATACCTGCAGAAGTACTAGAAACTGAATCAGCAATAAGGAAAGAATAAATTATTTCAGCAGCTAGTAAAGAATCAAGAGCAGTGTCAGCAATGCTACAACAGTGCAATCTTCTTTGTTACAATATCATTATGAAAATTGACTTAATAGCATGATTATTTGTGAGCAATATAAGATTTCTGAGCCAAACAAAGAAGAACACTAAAGATCTTTAAAACCTCTTAAAATATTACCTTACTCAGAATTAAGTTCTGTGCTGAGTTTCTAACTGTGCACCTTGATAATACCCACAAGGATTATACATTTGAAAAGCCACACAGGAAGTAAGCACTAATTTCTGATTTAATCCAATTTTTACAATAGTACCTTTTTTTTTTCAGTCACACAGTACTATCCTAAAATAATAACAAAAAAAATGCTGCATGTCCATGAGTTCCATAGGCAAAGAGGAAACTGTGAACATTTAGTCTTACATCCTGCCTAATATAATGACACAACTATTCTATCTTATGTCTTGTTATTATTACTAGTATTTACAGTAGCCATGGTGAAAATAGATGCATTTTAAAAAATGGGAATCTCATTTCATTATTTCAAATTCTATCACATTAAAAACACACTTTGTTCAGTCATTCTAAAGTTACTTTCTGGAACGTCTGTGAAAAATCATCTAGAAAACACCCAGTTAAAATAACAACCAGACTGGCTTCCTATGAACACAACTCATGGCCACATTTACAATTTGGTACCTAAAAGTCTTGAGTGAAGTTAGATCTCCTGTGGCTTTGCGCCTTCAGCAGCACAGTGAGAATCAAAAGACCTCTTAGGAGTTGTCTTGATTTAGCATTTCCAAGTTTTCAGGTGAACTTCCAACCAGCCCTCACAACTTGCACCCCAAAAGGAGATAAACAAACAAAAAACCCAAAAAATCCAAGCATCAGACAATCTTATTTGGCACTTAAATTTGTGAGTCTTCACTTCTCAGATTGTAATCTCTTATAAATTTTTCTTCTGGACTGAAATACTCCTTGCTAACAAATTTCTTTGAATTTCTACGATCAAAGTATAAATTAATGAACTAAGACCCTTCATTTTCTTTCTGTGCATGTTTTCCATTAATTTAATTGCCCTTTTATCTTTTCAGTGAAGCCCATTAATTTTGAAATCCTTTCTGGAATTTTGGTGACAAAAGAACACAGCCCAATAGAAATGGTTTCAATATCAAGTACAAACATGCATTGTCAGTATATTTTCTCAAAAAAAAAAAGTTATATGTACATATGTAATCTTTGTGTCTTCATCCTCATTTTCAGTAAAAATAGCATGACCTCTCATTGTAGAAAAGTTATATGGAAAACACAGGCCTTAAATGTTGAACTCATCTATTCTGGGGATTCTATTGAGAAAAATTTGTACTCTTACAGCACCATCAAAATCAAAACACTGATGAAGGTATGGAACATTAAGCAAATAAACAAATCCAGCAGTGCACAAATTCAATTTTGTAACAATGAAAACTTTCATGTTAGCAGCCTAAATGAAGCTTCCCCGTTTCATGCAAGTTATGAGGGATCATATGTACGTCTACTGCAGGCAAAGGATCCCGTATTGCATCTGTAAAAACTAACCATTCACTTAAATGATTTCTTTCTGCTTCCCAGATCCAAAAGAATTAAATAATTTAGATGGGAAGGGTGAGATCCTTCCCACCTAAATTTATACATTTACTATATGGATGATCTAAAACAGACCAAGCCATCTAAACTCCTTGTAGGTGGTGAGGGGAACCTTATCCAGAGGTACAGTTGTGACTAATCCAGGACAGAGAGACTGGCAAAGAAATCCATTGCTAAGTACTATTATCTCTTGATCACAAGTAATATCTAAGCTAGATGTAAACATGCATGTTATGGATACCAAATTTGGTGAGATGCATTGTATCTATATTAAGGGTCATTATGAAATTGGTGGGAGAAAGTAACCAAATATCCTGGAGCTGGGCTGGGGAGGGGGAGACATGGGGCATGGGGGTGGTGGGAATGTGTACTAAGGAGATATGATGAAAGAGGAAATACTTACCAATCTTTATGCTTGAAAATGAAAATTCCCTTCAAAACATCTCCACCACCCTAACTACCTGAGTTAGACACAGAATGAAGATAAAGTAGACAGATGTTGAAGCAACTTTTGGAGAAAATACTGCAGCTTATGAATTCTTTCTCCTCTTTGACAGCTGGGTAATTTCCAAGAGAGTGAAAGGAAAGAGGTAAATATAAAGTATAATGGGAACCTCTCCTCAGGGTATAATAGATCATTATTATAGTCAAGAATTCACAGCTGTGTAAGTGTGTGTAGAAGATGTGCAAGCTGAGCTGAAGATGGAGGGTTAAAATCAGCTTAATGAAGAAAGCTCTTCATCTCTTCATCTCGTCCGTGAAGAGGCCCAGTTTATGTTGTTCTTGGTGACTACAGGACTTGATTTGACTCACTTGGGAATGGCATTTCCCTGCAAGGGAACAAATGCTCGCAAACTCCATTTTCTGTCAAAGTATGGTATTCCAATAATGTTTTGGCTTGGAAACAAAGTATCAACACTTCTTGGCCCAATATGATTGCCCATTTGCTTATCTGCCCAAGGAGTACAGCAAGGGCTAGGGATCCTTGGTTGCATGACTCCTGGCTGCAGCAAGGGCAGGATGCCCAGCATGCAAATATGTGAAGGTTATCAATAAACTGTGGATTACCAGTCCCTCACACTTGCTTAATATTTGTGTTTGTGTTGGAAATGGAGCTAAAGTCCTCCTAACAAGCATGATGATAGACAAAAAGCATTGCTGCCAATTGTCAGAAGACTAAAAGCACAAACATCCTGGTAATTAGAGGTTGATCAGCTGAGATGGCTAAGACTAATATTCTGAATTAGCAACGGATTGAATAGAATTTGACTAATTAGAATGTAAGCACTTTACTGAGAGAACACATGTCTGCTAAAGCAGGCATGGTTGAGAAGTAGGGTTTCAAAATTATAGAGGTAAGAAAGCAAAAGACTTGTTCTGATAAAACTGCAAGGGATTCTTGCACAAGAATCAGGACAAGGTTAAGAACTGTTTCCATGTAAAAACATAAGTATTCTTTACTCAACTCAAACTGCATTAAAATACAGCTGTTTATGCTATGTTGGAACATTTACATGACATCCAGACTGGTGGCCAATGGGTTATTTGGAAAAACAAGAAGTTTTTTCTTCAGTAAGGATAAATCGAAAATTTTTCATCTTTAACAGCCCTGCAGTAAGTCATGCGTTGCAATTACAAAACAGTTCCTTAATTTATTGTCTGTGTATCTGTTCTACTATGCTAGAATTTGGAAACCTAGAGTATTAAACATAAATAAACAGTTGCACCTTTCAAGTTCTTTGAAATAAGCCACTCTAAGGAGACCTGATCTTAGATGAGCTTACAAATTGTCATGAAGTCCCTCTTAGCCCATTAGCCAGTCTCGGATAACTGCCAAGAATACAGGCTTAAGTAAAAGAACAGATACACAGTAAGAACAGCTTAGTGTTGAACATGAATAGTGTGTTCCTTCTGGTGAATCCTTTCAGATTCCTGCAGTAAGTAGCCTGAGTCACAAATTGCATCAAAAGCATTAATACCCAACCTAAGACATATTCTTCATTAATTTAGTTATTGTTTCAACTTATGTATATGAGCAATCTCCTAATCACATCCTAATCCACATACTGGATGAAAGCAACACTTTTTCTTTGATCAATATAGATCGTTGCCGGATATTTTAACCATGTTTTCCCTAATTCTTCTAACGCAAAAAACTTAGAGAAATCTTTCTACCTCACCATCATGCCATTCACAATTTTCAAGTTCACTATTGTGTCCCTTTTCCAAGATGAGTAGCCACAATCTTTTCTCTTTGCCCATTCAAAATATTTTCCTAGTCTCTGATAAAACTTGTTGGCCTCCCAGGTAGTTTTGCCCTCTTTATAGTAAGTCTCACAACGTCTCCATAACTTTTCTTTGTCCAGCTCAAAATATCACACTAAGTTAATGATATATTTTATAAACTGTTCTAGTGATTTCAAGTTAAATTATATGTTAATTTTTATATGACAATCTTTTGATACAGATAATAGAGATGTATAGGTATTTGTAATATACATAATAAAGATGCGCTACAGGTATGTTATACATTTCTTCTCAAATTCTACCTAAATACATAGCATTACATCTACATGAATACATGATGCTACTTTGGTTTTGTTGACTTCTAATCACTGAGTTATATTTTTAGAAATTTTTAGAAATTTGTTCATGATGACTCTTCTCAGAGTGGCAAAAGTTCATTTAAAGCACTTCACTATATAATTGCTTTTAAATGTTTAGGGACAGTTCTGTTTATATCACTTGGCACTTATCATCACTTAATTGAATCTTTGTTTTTATTGTCTAGTCACTCATTTTGGCATTCCTCTGCAATTCTAAAGCTGTTATTTTAGCTACCTTGGGCAGTTGAAATTGTCTACACCTCCCTATTACTCTTTTGCCTTCTCATTTTTTTCTGCTCATTTATTATTTTGCTAAATATCATGTTACTGGCAGAAATCCCTGTGGCACATACAGAAGAAAATCTGTTTAAACAAGCCCAATTTTTTAACTCAAACAATAATCTGGGGATATAATGATTATTATTCATATTCTGTAATATTTTTTATTTTTGGGCGCATTTTCATTAAGAAATTAAGAAAACATTTCAGATTTTTTTCACTTCTAAGATTTCCCTTCTGTTAATACTGCATACAACTTAAATGGCTGTTTTCAGATGCTGCTGTCGTACGCTTTCTACAAAAATGCATATTCGGTATTACAAACTGAATTTCCTGGTGATTAAAGTTAAATCAACTGCATGAAAGAAGCAAGAGCTGTAGCTATTTAAATTTTCCTAATATTCATAACATAACATAATATTTAATATCCATTTATATGTCTGCCAATCAAATGATTTTTCCATTTCTATTAAGGATGAACAAGTTTATCTCCCAGTATTTCCTATGTTCTGATATATAAACGTTGCATGAGTATGACAGGGATTATTGCAAATTATTACTCAATCAGATATCACATGTATGAAAGGATGGTTAATAAAATTTGCATTTGATTTTTTTTTGGTTGTTGTTGCTATTGTTTTAAGTTTTTTCTTTCTGTTCCTACTTGTCCTTGGCAAAGATTTCCCTTGCACAAAGGTGCCTCTACGTTTACCAAAGAAGAGAATTGAACTGTATGTTCAACTACTCTTGCTATCAAGATCTCTTCAGCTTGACAGCAAATATCTAAAGGAACTGGAGTGTTCATGATTTTTCCACAATCATTTGTTTAGTGGGAACTGCCAACTCCTCATCTATCAGCATGACTTCTTGTCACCTGACAGAACTGAGGAATTACTTTCCTTGCTGCTTTAGATTTCCATATCCCAGGGCCATGATGGTGAAATGTCAGGAATAACTGCCATCTAAATACAATGCTTTTATTTCAAAACAATCCTTTTCAGCCATCCTTTACAAACACATTTTCTCTTTCCTGTCTTTCCTTCTCCAGCCCGGAAAAAGCAGTTATAGCAGCTCCTTTAGCATAAGTAACTCTGACCACATAAAGAAGAGTAATTACCCCGACCATTGAGGGGATGTAATGACTTGTTTTTTTAGCTGTTTAAATACTGTTTGAAAGTGTAAGCAGCAGCAACAACAAAAGAGACACAGTTTTTTACCTTTTCTTACTTTTTTTTTTTTAACAGTTGCAAATCCAAAGATACACTGCAGGATCTGGCTAAGTATGTATCACCTGGATGATAAACATTTCCTGGATGATTATTTCCTAATTCCTTTAGATTTCAACACTGATCATCATTTATCTTAGCCTAATGTTTAACTGCTTACAAAATATACAGAGACAGCTATAATTACACCATTTAGTCTAACTTTCAATTTGTATGTGAAATAGGCATGAGGTCTAAACTTCTACAAATTCATATTTGCATTTTGAAAGGGGAGATTATGCTTTCTAAATGTAAAAAATGTAGAAAATATTGGGAAGTGTCAGAAGGGAGAAAGGTGATTTTGGTATTTTTAGAAACCACTATTTTAAGATACAATCTAGAACTTTTAGTTGAACATTTTCTTCATTCAGAGTATTGATAAACTTCCTAAAACCCTCACAAATTGACAGATAGTGCAAGAAACGATAGTCACACTGTAAATTTAGGAGGGCCTGTATTAGTAGAAGAGTGCAATATTACAACAGGTACTGTTAACATTCTGGGACACCTATTTGTGCCCTAATTCAATGTGTATGTTAGTTAAAGGGCAGAATTTGTCCCTTAGTCTAAAAGTGTTTAATAAGCAAAGAAACATAATTTCTTTGCTTATTAAAGACTCTCTTAGACTATTCACCAATGGGAGTAAGCCTAGACTTTGAGTTAAGTATCCTTTTCCAGTATCTCCTTGAATAATAATTTGGAGGTTTCCTGGAACCAAAACTCATTTGCTTTGAATGAACACTTGTTGAAATAATGAAAATATTTTTTTACTTTTGTATAGACAACCTGGCTCCTGCATGCTCTCTAAGCTTTATAATATATACCTGTTTATGGGGATGGACTTGAATATGCTGCTGCCCATTCAGATAAGATTCCAGCTTTTAGTCACACCCTGAACTGGGAGCAGCTGAAGAATATTAGGAGACCAAATGTCAAACAAAGGTAAGAATTGTCCTTAATGTGTGAGAAGATAGACAGGAGGCTGCCATATCTGCTCCAAGTAGAGATTCATTGAGGGTTCTCAGGGGAATGTGCAGAACGTCTTCTTCCTTCCCATATTCATTCAATCCAGTGAGGCTCATGCTCTCAAAAGATATAATAAATATATGTCTGCACAGTCCTTCCTCAAGAAGAGAGTCACTCCCCATTTGTTCTTCATCTTTATTTCCAGCTAAGAACATCACAGGCTTCACCAGGTTCCTCTTAATCTTTGCAGAAATGCATTCATCATAACATTTTTCACCTTTTCCCACCCTTTGGGAGGATGACTCCCCTACATCTACTTCCATACCTGGATACCCAGAAATTAAATGTATGAAAGACAGATATCACCTGGAAACAACCTACCTCATGGAGGTTCCAGTCTTACTCTTAGAAAGGTAGAAAATCCTACCCTCCTCCACTGATGACAAAAATAAAAACCTAGTTCTGTCTTTCAGAGGCCAACCAGTGTTATAGATTAAGCGGAGTGTAAAACCCAGCCCCATGCCAAAGGGAGGCTGGAGCTGCTCATCTGCTAGTAATGATTCTGGATATATTAGACTGTAAAACCTCATCTAGTTGTCTGGGTGCCTATTGCTTAGTTAAGCCATATTGCCCATAAACTCACTCAGGTAGTCTTCAGCTTTCTTCAATTGGTAACTCTCCATTTTCATTCTTCACATGTATCAGAATTAAAAAGTTATGGTTTGGGTTTTGTTTACTTTCCGGTGGGCCTCTTTTTTTGAGTTCATAAGATTATCAGACTGAATTGAGAACCGAGACAGACTTCTCAGTGCATGGAGGATTTTGTCTCCTCCATGCAGTGTGACATTGTAGCCCATGTGGAGGGCTGCGAAACCTGACACAGAACATTTTGCTGAAATTGGCACACCTGCTGGGCATTAACCACACAGAGTAAATCCAATAGTACTATACTGGTATAAGACATGACAGACTTTGGTCTAGGAATCTTACGGTGTTTTCATACATGTGAAATGTTGTATTACATTTTTCAGCTTCCAAAACCCTGCTTGAAACCTGATATCTTAATATGATACAGAGGTTTGGAGAACAGAAGGGTTGCACTTTCATCTGACCAGCCAATTCTATTTCTCCTCTTCTGGATGTTCCTGGTTTTATAAGGTAATGTATCACAAAGAGAGTGTCAACTGCATCATATTACAGCTGTGCTAAATCCTTCTTTACACAATGATGTCCATTATGGTGTCCTGATACTAGCAAGCTGAGTTATGAGCTGGACATGGAGTGTTGTGGAGTGCTGAAGCAGTCTGGCAGCCAGCCAGGGACATGGTATAGCAGTGTGCTTGGTGGAGTGCAGCAGATGACAGCCCATTGCTGGAAATTGCAGTTCTCCCATGCTGTGCCGTTATGATAGGGTGAAATGACTTGGCAAGTGGTGGCTGTGATTTTATGGTACAATTGAACTGCAGTATGAAGCAGGATGAAATTGCTTAACAGCTTTAGTTTGTCAGGATTTGACTTAAACTATTTTTTTCCAGTAATGAACTAGGTCAGAATTTTGTGGTTCAGTACTCCAGGAATTGTGGCCATTACTTCTTCAGTTATGAGTCTAGAGGTGCCTAGGTATTTTTTGTTTACTTTAGCTTGTTTTTAGTTTGAAGAAATAGCATGAATTTAGAGCAGATATTATCATGGGACTGTCTAGTATACTATATTTTAGTTCAGGAGAAAGAATATTAGTGTTCACACAATTTCTATCTGTCTTCAGTGGGCTTTCTACATTTAATACTGACTCCTCCCTAGATTACTGCTGTATATAAGGACATGTCCTAATGAAGTAGCTAGACTTCATTTGTATGATCATTTCATACAAATGCATCTTACTGGGTCACAGTTGGCAATTCCTTTGATGAATTTCTGAATTATCCTGTCTGGGGCTAAACCATGACAACGGGGGAAAAAAATCTCACATGAATCCTAAGAGCTGTGGAAGAACAAGACCTTCGTATGGTTCGGAGCCTCTTGCCCTATTCTTTATCATACAATTTTGCAATTAAAAACTATTATATGCTTATATGGAAGAAGTATTTTCCTGAATGTAGATGAAGTTTAAGGAGATGATGTTTTTCAGGGTTTATGGTTGACTTTTTTTTTTAGATTGTTTCTCTGTATGTTTGTTTTATTAAAAAGGATTTAAAGAAAACCACTGTAATAGACAATTATTTACATATTAGAGAATTCCCTAAACTATGGAACCTGTCTGTATCCTGTAATGCAGAAAGGAACAAGAAATTAAATATGAGAGACCAATTGTAGAAAGAAGAAAGTTTTCTTCCATGTAGAAGAGATTTAGTTCTTTAGTCACTAAAGGCAACATTATCATTCAATATGTGGATGGTGGTGTTTTTCTGTCAAATATTCTCAATAGCAAGTTGTCACTGGGTTCTTCACCAAATATCTCTCCAGTCTAACCCACAATAAAATATTTAACTAGTCTTGTCTAAAGATAGCAAAATCATGGGCTATGATACTAAATTAAATATCTGAAAAGAAAAGAAATGAGCATGATATTTCACAAGAACTTTAGACTTTATCTTTTTTATTTGGAAAAGTTCCCATTAGATTTTCTCAAAACACCTGAAAATGTAGGAAAGCATAATTTATTTTCTTTTATTGTCCAAGTGTCTGGCAAATGTTCTAGATTAGGAAGACTGCCAAAATACCCACATGCCGTCATTATCTCCGCACTTTTTATCTCCTTCAGACATGAGAAAGCAATTTTCTTTCTTCAGTGTCCTGACTGATGTCAGTAGAATATTTAATATAACAGAACGATGTAAAACTGTGCATCATCAAGATGCTACTCATATTTCAATTGACATCTCCACACCAAATCCTAGCAATCTAATACACCCTTAGCTTTAAAAAAGATGACAGAAGCTTGAATCCTCTTTAGTGTGAAGAAATAACCCGGCACTAATTTCACTCAGTCTGAGGAGAAAGAATGAAGGAAACATAGAACAACCTTGTCCATGCTTACATGTATGACCAGTTTTATGATCTGAACTATCAAAAGTACACAGTGGTTCCATAACAGCATAAACATTAATACTTGTGTGAGATCAAGAAATCACCTGTCAAATCACCAGGCTAATGTACTGCAGCTGGAAACCAATAATCACGTTCAGAGAGTGTGTCCCACCATTTTCTGTTCTAACCTTCCCAGAACCCTGAGGAAAAATCAAAGTGAAGTGGTTAAAAGTCAACTGACAAAGCAAGACTGACGTCATCTACCTGGAGTTCAGCCTTCAACATGTTCCCACATGACATCCTCATCTCCAAATTGGAGAGACACAGATTTGAAGGGTGGACTACTCAGTGGATAAGGAATGTGCTGGATGGATGCAGCCAGAGATTTGTAGTCAATGGCTCTATATCCAGATGTAGGCCATTCATAAGCCGTGTCCCTCAGGGTCTTTCTTGGGAATGGTGCTCTTTAGTATCTTTATCAATCATATAGACATGAAGATGACATGAAGCTGAGTGGTACAGTTGACAGAACAGAAGGATGAGATGCCATCCAGAGAACATGGGCACACTTGAGAAGTGGGCCAACAAGAATCTGATGACAAATGATGTACTCATGTCAACCCCAGACGTGAGTACAGACTGGGAGAAGAACTCATTGAGAGTAGCCCTGTAGAGGAGGACTTTGGGGGTTTTGTGGATGAAAAGCTGGACAAGAAGAGGAGTTGTAGCTGCTCCCTCCATTGAAGGGTTCAAGGCCAGAGTGGTTGGGGTCCTGAACAACCTGGTCTAGTGGGAGTAATCCCTGCACATGATGGGAGGCGGAGGGAGTAGGAACTAAATGATCTTTAAGGTCCCCTCTGACCCAAGCCTTCCTATGATTCTATAAAAAGTCAACTTTAAAGGTTCAATATTTTTATTGATGACATGGATGAAGGTATTGAGTCTTTCATTAGTAAATTTGCAGATAACACTAAGCTGGAAGTGTGGGTTAACCTGTTGGAAGGTAGGAGGGCTCTGCAGAGAGACCTGGAACAGTTGGATGGATGGGCAGAGTCCAATAGGATGACATTTATTAAGTCCAAGTGCCAAGTCCTGCTCTTTGGCCACAATAACCCCCTGCAACATTATAGGCTGGGGAAGGTGTGGCTGGACAGTGCCCAGGCAGAAAGGGACCTGGGGGTACTGGTGACAGCAGCTGAACATGAGCCAGCAGTGTGCCCTGGTGGCCAAGAAGGCCGATGGCATCCTGGCCTGGATCAGGAATGGTGTGGCCAGCAGGAGCAGGGAGGTCATTCTTCCCCTGTACCTGGCACTGGTGAGGCCACACCTTGAGTGGTGTGTCCAGCTCTGGCCCCTAAGTTTAGGATGGACACTGAGACACTTGAGTGCATCCAGAGGAGACAACGAGGCTGGTGAGGGGCTTGGAACACAAACCCTGTGAGGAACGGCTGAGGGAGCTGGGGTTGTTTAGCCTGGAGAAAAGGAGACTCAGAGGTGACCTTATCACTCTCTACAACTCCCTAAAAGGTGGTTGTAGTCAGCTGGGGGTTGGTCTCTTTCTCCAGGCAGCAACTGACAGAACAAGAGGACACAGTCTTAAGCTGCACCAAGGGAAATACAGATTGGATATTAGGAAAAGTGATAAAGTACTGGAAGTGGCTGCCTGGGGAGGTGGTGGAGTCACCATCCCTGGATGTGTTTAAAAAAAGACTGAATGTGGCACTCAGTGCCATGGTTTAGTTGAGGTATTAGGGCATGGGTTGGACTAGGTGATCTTGAAGGTGTCTTTCAACCTAGTGATTCTGTAATTCTGTTCCACAGGAAAATTTAAAAAAAAAATTAAAACCTACTTTTTACAGTAGTTATCTTCCAGATCTTATCGCACAAGAACTTGATCACACAAAATAAAATAAATATATGTTTTCTAAAACTTCCATGTGTACCACTTGCTTAAACTGTTTTCTTATTAATAGTTATTATTTATTTTTCTGGGTGCTAAACTGTATTAAATGGGATGAACTTTAAAGATACTTTTAATTTTTTTTGCCATTAAAGATAATGTTTATTGTTAACCATTTGATTTGTGTTTATCTTGCAGTCAATCAAGACATGTAGTTTTAATTTTCTTCCACTTAGATGCGTGTTGATTTCTACTTTTATGAATTTTCTGAATACTGTGATGTGCTAACCTTCTCCTTTGTCTTATAGTCCCATTTCATAATATTGTACTATGTACAGGAACCACGTTCTATGCTGTAATTTCTGTGCATTTTTGTGTTATAGCTGCTCTGAATTTAGTTGGTAGATTTTAGACTTAAAATATTTTATATATATATATATATATATATATATATATGTATATATATATAAAAAAAAAAATATATATATATATATATATATATATATATATATATATATAAATTTTAGTCTTTGTTTTTTACATTTTGTACCTTCCAAGACAGTCAAGAGCCCACAAGTTCCTGATACCAGTACAATGGCATCTTTCAAAATATCATCCATCTTCCCATGGAGAATACTGAGCCTCTATTCTGAACACGACACTATGGTCCAAACAGGAATGAAACTGGACTTATAGCTATAATTTCAACAATTACACCACAGCCCAGCTTTTGCTTCTTTAAAGTTTGCTTGCTAGATCCAAAAAAAGTTTGGACTATAACTGCAGAAGACCTTGAATTTTCCATGGTTTTGGAGAGTTCATCCTACAACTGTAACATGGAAATCCAAGTACACCACTAGGTATTATGCTTACAAAGAATCACAGAATTGTAGAACATTTAGCTTTGGAAGGGACCTCAAAGATCATCTTGTCCCAACCCTTCTGCCATGGACAGGGACACCTCCCACTAGACCTGATGAATACATAATGTATAAATAATTATATACATATAAATTATACCCTCATATACAAATAGATTAGCCAAATCACTGTGTGGTCAGCTGGAATATGTAAGATGTGCCATCTTTAGGCATGAGTGTATATTTATGGTTCTCAGAATAAATAATAGTGTCAGACTAACAGTAAAAAGACACAAAAAGTAACATGGAACAATTCTTTGCAACATACACTGCTATCCTGGTAGTAAGCATTTGTAGAATTTTTTTTCCTTTTAAATGAAAATATGAAATTTTATATCAAACTATCCACAGCTTCTGTCTTATGATAGTTGCAACCAGTGGGGAGTTCTGAGCTTACTGTATTGAAGAAAGTATCCTGTAATATATTGTTGCTTAACTAAAAAGTTACTTTACTAAAAGAATAAACTAAAAGCTCTAGTAACTTGTTGTTGGCAGCAACCAAAAAATTGCAATAGGTGTGACTTATGAATTAGCTGATATTTAATGTAAAAATACACAGGCATCATAAATAACCTTTTCTTAATTTTAATTGGCTTTATTCTATTTGAAATTGTGTACACTGTTCCTATTAAAATACATAGCACAGGATGAAACCAAATACTGTTACAAAAATAATGCCGTATTTTATTATTTAATTCATGTATCACACCAGAACCCCTCATTCATAGATCCATCAAAGAACTGTTTGCTCATGGGAAAGATTTTTCTGGATAGGAACCTATTACATCAACACAGTTGTTTTGAATTTATATTTTTTGACTACACAAAGCTAGGAACAATAAAATTTTTTGTCTAAATGCTTAATGACTTTAATAAAACATTTGTGATATTAGTCCCCTAAAGTGCTCTCCAGTATTTATCTTATTTTTATTCCTGCATAAAGGTTGAGTATATCTAAAAAACCCTCTTTATTTTAAATTTTTTTCCTCCTGGAACTAAAGGAGAATGATAGCCTCAATATTAGGTTTAGTTGACAGAGAAAGAAACAGAGCTTGAGACTAGTAGATTAACATACTGTTTAGTCAGAAAAAGGAAATTGCCTTAGGAAGGATTTGAAACATAATAAATCAGTATCAAGAATAAAGCAGAACCCTTTATTGTTGTGCCACAAAGCTTCTTAAGGATATACTGATGTATTTCTACTGTCTGCATGCAAAAAATTTAAACTGAAATGGTGATTATAATAGCAGAGAAACATTTTTCTTGAATATTCAAATAGATAGTTTTAACCAGGAATCTGTTGACATCTATTTCCAATCTTCTCATGGAAATCTAACTGTGACAGATGGCATCCAGCCTGCCTGATGTGAATTTTACCTGCCGTATATTCACTGATGATTTAAATCTCTGATACCCATCTCTATGTGCTTCTACATACATATCTTAGCCTATCTATTCTTGTCTTGAATTATACTGCATGTAAAAAGCCTACTCTTCTGGCATAGTAATGATGGTATAGTAGAAATATTTTATACTAGGACATTTTATTTCTTACTTTTTTTTTTTTTTTTTTTAATAATTTCTTAGGACATTTCAGTTCTTCTAGATGAGAAGTTCTTCTAGAACACCTCTCATCCCTCTGGACCCTTTCCGAAGAATCCTTGGCACAGTTACAGAATTCAGTCCATTTCTTTTTAACCTATTCCATTTTTCCACTTTCTTGATGGAATTTGAATTCCTTTTCTTTCATTTTTGGACAGACTATTTTCATTTGCCTGTCACTTGATATTCTGCTACAGCAACTACTTCTTCCCTTTCTCCATCTACACATTTTCCTACTCATTACCATGTTGTTGGTGTTCAGCATTCCTCCCTCACCTCACACACGTGGAGGTGTTATCTCTTATTCGCCTCCTTTGATTGCAACAGCCACGAAAGTGCTAGAGCAGGAAGGATGCCAGCATTTTAACTACTGTGTTGTCTAAACCTGAGCAGATGGTCTTCCAATCTCCTAGGAAGGGGAGGCTCAAATGTGTGATGGTTAATTCTTTGAGGTGAGTTTGTAGAAAAATGGAGGGTTCTGAAATACATGGTGCACCCAGGGCAATGTTTTGAGAGGAAGCTGAGAGATACTTTTACTTTCATTCCTCCCCTCTTTGGAGTTTCACTCTAAAATTTAGCCATTCCAAGGTGAGGCTTCGGCCATTTTAATTTCACGTAAACCTGACTATTGTATATCCACGATGAATAGCACTTCATCCTTCCTATTTAAAATCACAGAAGCTTTGCTCAGTAAATAGTGTCCATCTCCCAATGTCACTGGTGCATAACTTCTCTCCTAGGCTTCTTCTCATCAAGAACTGCTTTTGACATAACATGGTTGTATAATCTTGCCTCAAACTTCTGAGAAAAATGCTAAGTTGTGAGAAAGAGCTGTGAAAAAGTACTGAGCTAGAAAAGAAGGGTAAAATGACAGGTAGAGGTACATTTGCTGAGAGAGGGATTGTTGGAATCTCTATGATTCCAAGACAAAAACACTGACATGAGAAGGCATAAAGATGGCATATCAGCAGCACTGAGGACTAGCCACAGAGGCTTTCTGGCCAGCACAGACTTGCTGTATGATTTACAGGGGATTGTAAGCATGTTAATACTTATTCTCCTTTCTTTCTTTCCTTTTGTTTTTTTTGGTCACATTTTCTGTTGTGTGTAATAGTGAAAAATAACTGTTTTATACTCTTGCAATGTGTACATCCATCCTGCAGTGTCTTTGTTCATGGTAAAAGTTGTCCAAACACAGTGACACTGAGAAGGCAAGTTAAAGACATCAGCTGAGCAAAGGCATCAGCCCATCAGTCAAGCCAAAATGTCAGGTGATGATTAACCAGGAAGATTTACATAATAGCTACTGAGTAGGAAGCTTCTCCCTAGAAATAAACATCTCTGAGAAAAATTTGGGCCATAAAAATTCTTAACATATGTAAATGTAGAGCTGAACACTTCACTGTCATTCTTCTCTCAGTGATCACTAGACCACTATGCCACTAATACAGAAAAGAGCATATTGCACTGAGAAAGCAAAGAAAATACAATAATTTACTTTGCCAATTCCGTTAAATGACTGATATGGACCCTCCTTGACCCAGTCTATCAAAAAAATACTGATGTAACATAGAAAGGAAAATATATTTTCCCATTGCAAGCATATTGTACCTTAAATATAAGACTCTGGATTCAGAAATTTCTACACAGATGTTCTTCCCTCCTATATTTGATATCACATCACCCACGATGATGCAGGTAGCCACTTTCATCCACAAGTCTACAAATAAAATCCTTTCTGTTAGTAGCAGGAACAGAACTCTTTTTCATTCAAGTTTTAGAAGTCAGATGACCACATAGATTTATAAACTACTAAGTATTTATCAATCCTTATTTAAGTATATTTTAAATAATGAAGATCTGTGCAAGGCAGTATTGCACAATGACTCAGACAGACAGTGTATCTGTAGGATACACTTATTTTAGCCCTTTATAGTAGTTCCTGCCTTTACATTCCTGAATAAATTTGAAATAAATAAATTGGTATTAAATCATATTATGACTTTTACTCTTCTTTTTATCATTTAGGGATGTTCTTTTTTGGGGTAGCCAGATGTGACAAAACCTTTTGCATTTTAGAAGACAAATGTACCCTAATGAACATGTGACTAAAAAATGAAAAAACTAAAAACCAAATGCATGAGCCCTCTTTGAATCCCAAATCAATATCAACAAAGCCTGGAAAATAACCAACTAAGACTGAATTAAAATTTTATTTCTTGTTTCAAATAGTATTTCCCATGAGGTTGTTCCTTGAAATTTAAAATGTCACCATGAAAAAATACTGCATATTCTATTCCATTTGCTATTTAATATATATGTCATGATCTGACTCTAGAAAGAGAACATATGCATAAAATGGCAAATCATTTTTGTAACTGTCTGATGAAATTCAAATGATTTTAAGTTGTCCTCTGCATTTGTGACCTAGGTTTGTCCATATACTCTGAATATTTTAGAATTTATTATATCATAGTATAGATTTTAAATATGACATTTATATGGCTATGTGCAGAAATACATGTTTCTGGTACAATGATAATAGTGAGGTTTTTAACATTCTAGTGTTTTTTAGCAAAATTTGAGGCCAAAATACTGGTCAACAGTTTTCATGCTGCATGTTTGTTTCATAATGACTGTTACTGAAAGAACAAGAGGAAAGGGACATGGAATGAAGAATAAGA
The DNA here is from genome assembly GCA_910950805.1 of Acrocephalus scirpaceus scirpaceus. Taxonomy (NCBI): domain Eukaryota; kingdom Metazoa; phylum Chordata; class Aves; order Passeriformes; family Sylviidae; genus Acrocephalus; species Acrocephalus scirpaceus. The sequence continues at coordinate 23,132,628 of OU383777.1, forward strand.
GGGAGAGGTTATTTGAGAGGTCTTTTTGTAAGCAGTGTTGACTGGAGATGGGAACTCAAGAAGTTCCTTGGGATGTAAGGTGGAGAGCAGATATGTGGAAAGATGACAATGGATGCAGCATCTGATTGCTTTCATCAGGAGAAATAGCTTGAGAGGGAAAATACACATATGGTTTGAACAGCTGAAGCAGTCCAGGAGAGGAACATAAAGGAGGAGCAGTGGTTGTAGGGCTTTTAGTGTAAGGGAATAGATACAACAGAGATCCATGGTGAGGCAGGATTCCTCTTTTGGCATTCCTAAGAGAAACAAGAAATCCTAATGACATTTTTCCCATGTTCTTGAACACCTTCAAAATCTCCTGAATAAATCATGGGTGTGCCAATGCTATTCTGCATCACAGGATTTTTTAAAACTCTACTGTTTAAACTTGCAAAATATGAGACCAAAGAAACTTATGCTGCTTTAAAGGAAAGTTACTCTGTTCTGAAAGTCAAGTACACAAGGCTTATGTAACAACATAATTAAGATTGAACTTACTTCATTAGCTCAAATTCCTTCTGTTTATTCGTGTGATCTATTTTATTTTCTAGTCATTGGGGTACTGGAAATCTTCATAATCTTTCAGATTCCTATCTTCACAGCATTCTTGTGAACTGCTATTCAGCACTGGCAGGGCCACACCGGTGGCTGTGTCCACTTCTGAGCTCCCCAAGACAGGAGAGGAGCTAGTAGAGGAAGTCCTCTAAAGGGCTACAAGGATGCCTGCAGCACCTCTCACGAAGAAAGGCTGAGGGACCTGGAGCTGTTTAGCCTGGAAAAAAGAAGTCTTAGAGGGGGTCTTATAAATATGTAGAAATATCCAAGGGAAGGAAGTAAAGAAGATGGAGCCAGGCTCCTTCCAGTGACAGGACAAAAGGCAATGGGCACAAACTAAAACACAGGAAGCTCCCTTTGAACATCAGCAAAGACATTTTATCTGTGAGGGTGAGCAAGCACCAGCAGAGCTTGCCCAGAGAGATAGTGGCGTCTATCCACAGAAAAATTAGAAAACCATCTAGACATGGTTCTGGGCAACTGGTCTTTTTTTAAAAAGGGGCTTGCACCAAGTTACTTTCAGAGGTCCCTTCTGACCTCAACCATCTGTGACTCTGTGTGAGAATAGAACCTCATAGTGTTTCTCATTTCTGAATTTAAAAATCTCACTAGCAAGGACAGGATCCAGACCACTTAACTTCACCAGATCTCTTCCAGTCTGACCAGGAATTTCCCTTAGTAACTACTGCTCACCTATTTGTGATCCCCTTCTGTTCCTGTAAGCAGGTTAAAATCAGAGTAAGAAGAAATTTTGACCTTAATATTTATATAAGATGCTTTATATTCCCAGCTTATAGGAATTACAAAATATATGGGGTGGGGGAGTTTGCTTTCTTTGGGTTGGGTTTTTGTTTGTTTAGTTTGCCTGTTTGTTTGTTTTAATTTCTTGTGCTTTACCTTGCTTATTTGGCCTCTGAATTCCCTCTCATCCCTCATGCCCCCAGCTTCTGCCCCTCAGAGCCTCCCCAGCCACTTGCTGCCACTTGTCACCTGGCAGGCAGAAGAAGTAGGTAGACCCCAGGGCTCTGTCTGCTGTTGAGGACAATCCTGGGTCCTAATTCTGTCATGCATGCCATGAGCTCACTATCACTGCTTATTATAAACTGTAGATCTGCACGTAGACTTGTAATGAGAAACCCCACAACCTAAAGATTTGCATAAAGGTGGACCAATTTTTAGAGACACTGCACTTCAGCAGCTCTCATTGACCTCAGTGATGGCTTTTTTGTTAAAAGGTGTGTACAACACACTTTTAAAGCCAAACACACAGGAGAGCATTTAAAAAGATGAGTAGCCTTAAAAAACCACAGCAAAATATCTAGAAAGAATTACAGTATTACCACTGATTTAAACTTCATTTTCTGAAATAAAATTCGTGTTTTGAAGTTAAGCAGTGAGTGCGTAAAACCTTAATTATCATAGACAGAGCACATATAAATAAACATGCATTTACATGTATTTGTTTCCATCAATCTACCTTTAGCAAAGTGAGCTGTCTCCAGTATTTGACACCTACTATTTATGATTTTATACCTTGGTTAAAATGTATATGTTCATCCAGGAATTTTGATATAATCTCTGCTACAATAATAAAGACAGTCTACTACAATTTACTCTAGTTGCTTGTCACCTTTTTTAAATAGCAGATATTTAGGGATAACTAGCTCTGAATTGCCTGTTGAAGCAACACTAAGTCTGGAGCCCACAATCTTAATTTAGGTCCCCAAGTTAGATGCCAGAAGTTGGATGGTGTGAATACCCCCCTCAGAGAACAAGCCATAAAAGGGAACAGCAGCTATGTATAGAGTGCAGAGAAGACTAATATAAATGTCCTGAACAAAAAAGCTCTATGTCTATATTTGGCAAGTGAAAGCTTGTTCCAGGGAGTTGCTCACGCATTGCAACTCCAGTGAGAGCTTCAAGAGAAGCTCTGCACCTCCCAGCACTGGGCCTTAATAGACTGAGCATTTCTATCCACTGCCGTGCTCCACCTTGCCTGATCTCAAGCAGAGTTATTACAAGAACAGGGATTACACATCATTTCCCTCTACAGTACTTTGAATTATTTAATCAACGTGCTTTATTCCACAAGCTGTTCCAGCCATGCTTGTGAGGGTTTAAATCAGAAGATTGCACTGTTACATGAGCAATCCTTGGAGGAACAAAACAATCTACTGCATTCTCAGTTAGAAAAACGCCATATTCTGCTTAAAGCCATTGCATAAATGATGGTTCCTGGTCTGAAATCTGACATATTATTCTAATAATCTCCCAGGTTTCATTATGATGTCACATTGATCCTACTGCTGTTAGTAAATTTTGGAACAGCTCACTTCCTGCTGGCAGGTACAGTAAGAGAAGATTCAGCTACAGCTGATACTAGGCAACTGTCATTACAACTGTCAGGAAGATAAATAAAACAGGAAGAAAAATAAAAATATTTACTTTTACTAGCCAGACAAAATTTCCCAGAATTTTTAGCTTCTATGATGTGTCTCGACATTATTATTAATGCTAAAATGGATACTTCAATTATGAACATGAAATGAGATTTTTGAAGTAAAACAATTGCAAAAAAGGATGTACACCTTTTTCGTATTCTAACAGTGTAATTACAGTCCCCTTTCACCATTTTCACCTTCTCATCAACATTAGTGACCATTTTCAATTTTTTATTCTTTAGCCCATACTACTATTTATAAAACAGTCAAACAGTATTTTGATAGGAAAAGTAATATAATTTTTATCTTTAAAAATATTTTTAATTCCACTGTATGATTTACTCTACCTACAATGATTTCTCTTAAAACTGAAACACTTACCCTAAGTTAATTATTGCATTCTGATGTTCAGCAATTTCAATTGCTTAACAAACAAACTTTACCATGTCTTTCAACATATATACTGAGGCAAGAATGGAGCCTAAACGGGAGACACAGAAACTACAAACAAGCTTGTCGTGGTGATTTAAAGCCAATTTATTTCAACATTAGTCCCAGAATTTCAGTACAGTACCCTATTATTTGAGTTCAATTGAGATTATCAATTTTCAAGCGGCTTTCAATTCAATATTTAGGGACTGTTGCCAAAGGACCACTAACTAAATCAGAGGCCATATATAAAACCATTTGATTTGGAAGATTTATCTTAAGAGAGTATAACCTTTGAATTGGGCTGAATCCTCTTGAAACAAAATAATAAATGCAATAAGGTGCAGGTCCATAAATGGTGTGTGCAATTTTGGACTGATTTAAGAAACAAATGAGCTGTAATTCTGACTAACCAGAAGAAATCAAGGAAACAGAAGATCTGTGAGGAGGATGAGCCATATTCTCCTTGTTGTGCAGGCCAAATACACAAGATTTTCAGCCAGCAGCAGTTCACATCAGTATCACAGGCACTGCTATTTAGCCCCATATTTGTCATTGCTTTCCTCCAAGACATTAAGAAAACTACTAATTTTCTCTCACACTTGGTGTTCCCTCATGTAAAATGAGTTTATATTAATACATATATCTTTAATGTCAGGAGAACATTTTTGTAAAATATTCTGAGATCCATTTATATAAAGCTCTAAAAATGTTTTATTGTATACCAGTACACAGCGAGAAGTTTCAGATATCTTAGTTGCAGAGTTTGATAAAGATTTAGCCTAAGATAAAGGTTGTATCTAGCTTCTGTGTTGTACATTTATACATGTATTTATATTCTGTGTTGATGTTTATAAGAAATGCCAATTTGAATACTTCCAGCAAAGTGTCACCTTCTGGACTATGTTAATCTCTCACCATTCACCCTGAGAAGAGGATCTCCACTCTGTGTCTCCTATTTCTCAGGAAAACTTTTTTTTTAAAAAAAAAAACTTTGTCACAAGTTTTTTTCTTGTAAATAAAATATTTAAGGTATAAGGATTTCTCAGCATCAAGGAATTAAACTATGTGGAATATATTTTCTTTCCTTAATGATGTCCAGCAAAATGAACATTTCACCCCTCTCTGGTCTTCAGCATCATCTTCTAGGTTTTTCAGACATTAGCTTTAGAAATTGTTTTCTGTGATGGAATCTTGGCCAAGATACAGGTTTTCATAAATTCCTAGTTCATAAACCCAAAACAATCTCAGCAATCATTATTGCTTACATAATACAGATTTCAGGGTTTCCCTGAGGTTAGTTCTTGTCCAAATGTGGTTCAGAATAAATGATTGTTACCCGCAACTTCAGTACTGTCACGAACAATTTTACTTTAGGTTTTATTTTATAAAGAGAATACACAGAGCTTCCTCAGTCTTTTAACATATATTTTGCTTTTCAATAGCTTAAACACTTTATGAAATTTCTCTGCACTCTTTCTGTACCAATATTCTTCATGTAGCTTTCAAATGGGTACAAGGTCACTGGGGAATTTTAGTAACACTAAAGACTGAAGCAATGGAAGGACTTTAACGAGGGATTGACATAGGTCTGTGCATTAAGTCTTGAGGACCTTATTTGGATTTTGCCACTTTACTTGCTATAAAATGTACAGTTTATTTCAACATTAAACATTTACTAATTTCTGTGTAAAATGAAAACATTTTTTATATATGTATTTTTGTATATATTTATTCATTATATACTAACTAAAGGGAGACTCACCTCTTCAGAATAGTAAACGATTCCTTCTACATTTTTGTTTGAAATGTAGATGATGATTTTTTTATCTAGCTGGTACTTAGCCCTTCTGATTTATTAGTAAATTTTTATTCCCCTTTTTTCATGTAAAAAGAAATAACAATGTTAAATCTTTGTCTTACATTATTTCTGATATAAAATATGAACAATATTTATTAAAAGACATTTTCTTCTCATTAAAATGAAACTGTGTTTGAAGGGAATAATTTTTCTTTTCTCTTTCTGATTGTCTTTTAGTATACTAATCTTGGTTAATACCTTTTTAATTGAGGTCCATTTATTGTTGTATCACTTTTTCTCTAAGTTTATACTTCCCAGGCTGTTTTATTTACTCTCCTTAGATAATGATATAAGAGCAATTATCTTTCATGCTTATAGAATTTCTCTAGTTGTTCCAAGGAAAATAAAAAATCACTAGCAATAATCCAGATAGATCCTTGATTTCCAGGCTCTTAGATGAAAGGTAACTACAGATGGTAACTTGAAATTGTTTAACTTCAGTAGTTTCTGTTTAACCTCTAGTTACAATTGAAGGAGAAAATGGTTTTCTTTATCCTGTGCTGTCACAAGAGCATTTAACTTTTTCCTCAGAACAGAAATACTTATTGAACTGGTTTTTTTCTTTTTCTTCAGAATTATTACTATGCTGAACAATTTTCATTTTGAGTGATCTGTGCTCTAAAATCATACCTGTATCATAATTAAACTACAGTCCTGAGTTATTTATGTTAGTTCATGGAGTTATGCAAACCAGTTTCAGATATTTTGAGTCAAACCCATGAAGCTCTGCACATCTTTGTGAAGTAATGAATATTCTCTGCATGACAGACAACCCTAATTGATAATCAGTACCTCAGCAATCAATATTGCTGGAAAATTAAGAAGTCTTAAATAAGTTTGTTTACAGATGCACATGCATACACACAACACATGCACAGTCACTTTCCTTTTATACCTGTGAGTGACAGAAACTGAGCCCTCACCTAAAAATATCTTTCAAAAGACTTCAAAGCTTAGAAGTTTTTACAAGTACAGAGATGTCCCCATTTTCCTTCCATATGCCGGGGAGATGTGAATAATTAAAGTTCAATTCATAGGTGTATAGCACCTAATGCAAACATTCATGGTTATTATTTTGATTTTATAGTAGTATTGCATTTACAATAGACACATGTAAAGGATTACATGAAGTGCAGGGCTCTAGAGATACTGGAATATGAAAAATAATTATTCTAATCAGGATATGTAGGAAGCATCAACACATTTATAATATCAAACACCTAAAATTATCTTGAAATAAGAACAAAATAAGAAAGAGACAACATTCAAATATCTCTAGGAAACACAATGCCATACAATTTAGAAGAAAACTAGGATAGATAACAATAGCTAGAAGCCAGAATGGTTTAGGATGCACCTGTGCAAAGAGTTTTTTTCAGGTTGCTAAATATAGGAGATACATTCATGCTTGATATAATAAAAGATCAGACCTTTTACTTCAAAGAATCGAAGAGGTATAAATAGGAAGAGAGAAAAAAAAGTGTGTATGTGTGTGCGCATGTGGTTTCAGTTTATGAAGATGCAAGTCCTTCTGACGCACAAGGGGATAAAGCTCTAACAGGCTGCAATGCTCAAAGGAAGGAACTCTGGAACTCTGTGTCTAATGCTGGCTACCATGTACTTCTATTTTCTTTAATGGCATGGTTGTATATATATAACCTATGTCTTGTCTAGATGAACAGATAGCCTACGCTTAGGGCTGATATGACTTCATAGTTATATTCTTTTATATTGTTTTGATAGAATCCTCTTTAATGAGGAAATAAGATTTTACTGGAAAATTCTTAAAAATCCTTTTATCTTGATAAAAATGGTATCAGACATCCACAACTGGACTGTCTTGTAGTTTTGTGAAAAGCACTGCTAGATGTTTTGATGCCATACTGCTCTGTGAGCAGTGATGAGATCAGCACAAGGAAACGTGAAGTTCAAGCCCTTATCCTGTGTCTTTTTTTGCTCAAGTCTGCTTGTAATGGTGTATTTACTCTTTAGCAGGAATTCAGTATAAGGCACAGTTAGATATACATGATCTTTATAAACTGGTAAAACATGCTCAATGTTCAAAACACTTTATTTCCTTTCATTATTTTAAACAACATTTAAGATGTGCCCAAAAGAAGCAGTATTTTGCAGAAAATTACTCAGGAAGATGCTCCCCTGAAGGAGGTTTTTGCTGCAGAGTAAAGATCCTATCGAGGTGACTGAAAGCAGTTAGCCGTGGATTAGACAAAGTCAGCAGGGAATATGCATTGGCAGTCCCTGAGTGGCAGATGACCTTTGGCTGCCCCTATGATCCCAAAGCTGCAGTTCAATTTTCCATTTCAGCTTTACCCAGTGAACAAGGTCAGCCTATAGTGCCTGTGACAGATTGATATCTCAGATGCACGGACATTTCAGGGGGTGCACAGGGTTCCCTTACATAACCCTCCCTCCTCTTTGTGGTTTGTTTTTTTCTTTTCTTTATTCTCTTTATTAACATACTGTTCATTCCTTTTTACATTATATATTTTCAAAAGACGAAATGGAAGCAATATTTTAGCAGTGATTGAGTGACAGCTTTAATGATTTGATACAGCATCTTTTTAGTTTATTTTAAAGCTTAAAATCCTCACTGTTGCAGCAAAAGATGTAAATTAAAGTGAAAATGTTGACTGATGAGGTTGTTATATATCACTTCTGTGTGATGTAAAATCGTTGTGGCTGTTTTCTCGAGGGCTGTTTTTTTATGAGACTGAATTACATCATTGCTTCACAGAAAGCATTTTTCTGCATGATCAGGAGGCACACAGGGTGAGAAAGAGATGACTGTCACCAGCCAATGGGAAATGCTGCTTCTTAGCATCACTCCATGAAGACATGCTCCTAAGGGCATGTTTAATTTTGAGCATCAGTGGTCCCACTAAAATCTTGAAGACTAGTCACAGGATTAGTGTTCTTTTTGGATGTCCTTGTACATTTGGGACATTTGGGGGACAATGGCATTTATGGGCAGGTTTCCCCCCCGTTCCTCCTCTCAACTTTCTCTTTCACAGGTTTATAAAGCACCAAAACCAATATCCTCTATTCAGTTATCTCTGCTCCAAGTAACATAAGCACATCAAGGACAGCAATTCTGACTCTTGTCCCTTACTGCAGATATCACTTATCTTAGTGTGTGCCTCCATGTGCATTTAGAGGGACATTGTGCCCACACCAGAATTGCTCTATTAATGCCTCTAAGAAGGGCAAAGACAACTTACTACATCAGAGTGAAATTTTGGATCATATATAACCCTTTCCTTCCAAAACTCAGGTTAACTGGTTAAACAGAAATAAATTCTGTCATTGAGAGTGTAGCACAGTATTTTTTAACAACAGCAAAAATAATATTTAAAAGTAAAGGAATTTCAGGGTGGAAATGACTGAAGGTTATTAAATAAAGGTTTGATTGTATCCACAAGGTGCATTTTTTGGATTAGTATAGAGTTCTGGCCTTAAGAAAGAAAAGGGGCCATAGCAAAAGGTTTCAGAGAGAAGAGCTCATGGGCTTTTGTACCTTCATCTACAACTGTTTTTTTCACCTGCCACTGCTACACGGTGTACAACAAAGAAGACAAAACCACAGCTCCCCCTTCACAGACCAGCAGATTTTGAGAGCGGAGGTGAGGAGAGGGTGGCAAAGTGAACATGAGGTCTGTGTGAAGAGCCAACTTTTCTGGTGGACAAACAAGCAAAGACAGGGATAGAAAGGTTGTTTGCACATGCCAGCAGTGCCTTTAGAGCTCCAGAAGAGCACATGAGCTCACTGCAAGCTCTCCTGCATGGCTACACACTACTGACAGACAAAACCCCTCATTTGGTGGTGTGATATTTATATAAAGACCAAATTACAGCTGTTTAAAGTGGACATAATACTGAAATGATCTGCTAGAGCTGAAACACTTGAGTATCCCTTCTGTCTTAATCAATACACAAGACACACCAAGGTCATGCTTCAGAAGCATCATACAAATTAGAGCCTGTTTCCTTACAGGAGAACCACAAAAGCTGAAGAACATACATATAGAAGAAAAAAACCTGATGAATTCTACCACTATCAAAGCACTACTTAAGACTTTGAAAATGCTTGACTTTGCTGTTAAACTGAGAACATGGCAACATTAACATTTACATTGGTGAGGTGCATTAGGTGCACCCATTCTCAGCCCACTTCTTCTCCTTACAAAGGGTTCTGGGTAAACAGTTGTGAAAGATAGTGGGTACTTTGATTAGGGTAAAGTGGTGTCTAACCAGGATACTATATGAAGAAAAAGCAAGAACTAAGTCTACCCTCTGTTAAAAATTAATGACTTTCTTTCAGGTCTGAATCAGTCAGCTTGCTCTCGAATGCTATCTCCTCAACACTTCCTTTTTATAAGCCTTTTAGCTGATGAGTTCTTTTTTCCTCACTGTCCAAACCTGCAATTCCTCTGTGAAGTCTTTATTCCCCGTCAGCTTTCTAATTCTGGGTGATTTTGCTTCCTGCAGATCTGCTTTCTTCTACTTCTGGCTACCCAGCTCTGAGTCCTAAAGCAGGTGCAGTAAAAATCCCCAGCAAACCATGTAACAACAATACAGAGAGTATCAGGATAAGTTGTGATGTCTTGGAAAGGAGAATGCCTTCCTGTTCTCATAATCATTTTAGTTCCCTCTGTGCAGTAGCATCAACTCCAAGATAAGAAATCAGGCTGATCTTGTACTCCAGGACTTTTCTATGATGCAGATAAGGTTGGTATCTGCTGCTCTAGATATATGTAACAGGAATCAAGTACAAGTTCGCTCCCTTGAACAAAGGCAGTTGGTTTTCTGCAGTGTTAATTTGTCTGTCCTTCACTGGATAGATGAGTGCAGGAGTTCCTCAAATCCTTGCATGCTCTGTGGACTGCCCAGGCTCTGTCTGAAGGACAATCTTCTTCAGACAGTCAGTCTAGTCATGCCCACGTGCACATCAAACTATTCAGTGTGCTTGGACTTGAAAGCATCAGAAGAGAACATCAGTTCAAGATGTAGCATAGAAATTTTTCTCAAACAAAATTTACAGAATGCTGAGAAACCCACTCTCACTCCCTTCCTTTCCATGCCATCTCAGGCAGAAACCAGTGCCATAGAGCTGTGGGCTATCACTGATCCGAGTAATGCTGCTTGGCTTCTTATCTGCCTCTGACAGAATGCATACAAAAATCTCTTGCTTGGTGACTGGTGGAGTTCTGACCACTTTGAGTAACAGTCTTTGAGACTGACAGCCTTCTGTGCCTGAAGGGATCAGAAATATGTCTGGGAAACAATTTGAATCCTAACTCTGGCACTGCTTGCCTGTATGACATTAGACATATCAGCATCTTACCTCAGGGTGGTGTGTAGGTGACTGTGGAAAATAATAATGCATCATCCTAAATCCGCCAGAGACTGGTTCGTACATCCTAAGCCCAATTGCCTCAGAGAGAAGACTTAAATCATATTCTCAGGGGTATTAAGCTCTGAGAGATATCAGAGTGTTTATGAGGTCTAAGCTGAGGACTCTTGCCAATTCTATTTTGAGAATAAGCTCTGCTACCTTTCAAGAAAAAGGTTTAGAATGACACAAAAAGCAGCTCTGAGGAGGCCCCTTTTCTTTCCACTCTTTGCTACTGTTTTTCTGATAAATGATGTGACTCAACCCCAAAAGACTGTAGTAGACTGAAGCTTCATATGAGAGCTATATTGATCAAGGGTGAAATGCCGACCTAACAGCTCCCAATCATAGTTTGATTTATGCTCCTGTGTGCTACTATATATATTCTATTCCTATACTCTCTGTCCTATATTCAATTATACTCCTATATGTTTTGCTCCTATATGCCATAAAGAAGCTCTACCTGGTTTAGCAGAATTTGGAAAAAGTAACAACTGTTCTTTTAGCTAAACTTATTTCATCTAATTTGAAAAGATTCAGCAAGTATAAAGATATTCCTACCCTTTAAAAAAGTGTTTTGTCTGTGCTTCTTTCAAGAAGCCTAGGGATAACAGATTCGATTCTCAGTAGATGAGAAGGATGAAAATTCAAGGAGAACTCTACTCTGTTGAGCATCAGAGGAAAGAAAGAATCTGAAATGTCAAGGATGAGAAAAATATAGAGAGATAAATTTGAGAGATTAGTGAAGTACAAGACCAGTAGAGAACAGGGCAATGCTTGGAGTGACAACAGTGATGGGAAGACAGTGGGAACCAAAACAACTTTCATGTCCTTCAACCTAACTTTGTGCTCAGAATAGCTGCAAATGGAGATTAAGTTGCTGTGCTTCACTGAGACTGATTGCTATTTATAGACCCATATTTGTCCTAGTTCTGCAGCATTTATGCATTTTTTTCTTACATTAGAACAAACACTGAAACCTGAAAACATTTGCTCTCAATGTACAACGCACCATAGAGAACATATTTGAATTTTAAAAATGGTATTTTGATACTAAGCAACTTTCAGTTCTTTTTAATGATTTCTAGATAGGTGGAGAATATAAAGTTTTAGATAACATAGTGTAAGAATTATAATTTGTAAAATGTTTTTAAAAGTTGAATTAATTATATCTCATATTTAGGAAGTAAGTTTTTGACATTAAGGATTGTGCTGTTTATTTTCACAGAGAAAGAGAGCACTTTAATTTTATTTCTTTTTCAGGTTTTCATCTTACATCTAGAAATGACCCTCACTATTCAAAAAGTTGAAAATTTAAAGGTATTCTTAATATTCCTTTGTGAAACAACTTGACAAATATAACACCTATCAATTTACTCATTGTCCTAGCTTTCATGGGATTTTTTTTTTAAATCAGGCTCATTTATGAAATTATTTAACCTTATCACGTATCAGATTTTAGTCAGAAATTTTCACTGTCGTAAAAAATGGATGATGACCTGGTATAGTTTGTTTCAGGAATCAAAAATAGAAGACTGTGCATTCATAAGACAATCATTTAGTATCTTTCTGGAAAATTTCCAGTAAGAAATTATCAGTTTATCAGTAACCTGAAATAAAATCAAGCAATCATCTTGAAACCTTCTATATTTAAATCTTCAGTTGTTCACACAATCAGATTTTAGATAAATTATTTAAGTAAATTTTATCCTAGTGAAAAAGTAAAGAAAAATGATCTCTAGAAGAAAACAAAGCTACAAAGAACAGCGATGAGTAACTCAAACTGTGACAGGTAATCTGCATCAATTATTAAGAATGTAATATTGTCTTAAATTTTAGGTAAGACAAGAAAGGCTGAATTTGGCTAAGAAATGCATTCCAGCACAACAATTTTAGTATCTGAAAGTATTCTAAGGTTTTATCTGACTAGAATATGAAGGTGGGACTGGCAGAAAGGAAACACTGGAGCAGTAGGCAGGAGGTGAGAGGGGGTAGTGGGAGTGACAAAGTTGGGGAAGTAGATGTGAAAATAGCCATGAGTAAATGCAAAAATGTAAGATGCATAACAGCAATTGAGAGAGCTGCCTTAAGATGAACAAGATATAGTGCTAGGAGAGTTTATATGAAGGGGTATCTATAATAAATGACAATATGATAAATTAGGAAAAACATGGGTCTTGTTTCTTATTTAGATGATTTATAACCTCAGAAGCCCAAAGGCTCATCTTGTTATTGTTCCAATAAGAGGACAGGGGTGGAAAAGACTTTTCCTTGTTATTTGTTCTGCTGTGAGGGAAAATAGTTATAATCACCAATTTATACCCTCTATTTACAGAAGAAGGTTGTGCTGATTACTTTTGAGAGGAAAAAAAAAAAGGACATGGTCATCTGGAAAGATGCCTAATGATTAAATAATGTAATGAACTATTGACACATATTTTCTCATGTAAAGAAAAGGAAAATGAAGCATTACAATAGCTCGTATCTGACATGAGGCACAGCAAGCTCTTTGTACCCTCTTCAAGAAGCAGTGGATTCTCCTGGCTGTGAATGCAGAGCCCTGGCATGCTCCCTACCCTGACTGACCCTTCTACTTCATCTCCTTCAGGTAATATGAGGAAAGAGACAACGGTGGGCTCAGGAAGAGATAGGAGGACAAGGAACTGAGTGAGACTAAAAGGAAAAATAGAGAAAGGACTGGCAAATAAAAAGAACTGCATACATCTAAAGAACAATTATTTAAGCCAATTTAAACAGTGTGTCTTGCCATGATAAGAAAAATGTACCCTTGGAAAAACATCTTAAAATCCATCATAACTTTTTTGCATGAGCTTGCAGGATTGTTAAATAAGCCATGTGGTAAATTGTGATGCCTTATTATAATCCTTAATTTCCTCTATGATGTAGGGATATTTATCCCTCTTATCTGTTGTGGTCTTTTTAGTTTGAAAGTATGAGTTCCCTAGGGAATAAAACTGAGGGCCAGATTTCCAGATAGAATAAAATGTTGGAAACGCCTTGACTCTAGAAGCACTTCTGTTTTGATGGCACCACTGGTCGTGTTTTTTATATACTGTCTAACACTCTGCAGGGTACCACAAAAATGACTGTCATTAAGAGTTCAGGAGAAAAAAAAAATCTACACTGTGGAGATATACTATTTTTCCACTTAACATAAAAAAGGTATTTTTGCATTCTTGAAAAACAGTTAAAAACATGCAGTAATTTAGACTTGATCTTTACCAATGTTTAAAGATTGTGATGTGTGTTGTGAGTAATTTTCTTATAAGACTTCGCATTTAAAAGTCTACTGTCAAAACATTTGATGGTGTTCTGGACTTTCTGTTCTCTGTGAAAAATCCATAGAGATATATTAAAAAAATTCTAGAAAAATTGCATGAAAAGTATAGTTTAAAATTGCTCATGTCCGTCCCACGTTATTACAGCATTTTGAAGAACATTTGTGCTTATGTAGTCACATCAACAAAATAATCTTGAGGGGAAAAAAAGCTCCCCAGTCATTCCTTATAAAACAGTCATACTTTCATGCTGGTTTTATAACTGGCGCCATAATAAAACCCCATAGAAATACTACTGCAAGGATTTAAGGTCTTTTCAAAACAGTTTATAGTAATGGATGCATTATGCCCTCTTGGCATAATATGGGATAACAATCAGGCAGGGAATTGAATATTTTTCCTTAAAAATATTTTTACTCCAAAAGCAAATTCAGAAATTCAATTTTTAAACCTGATTGTACTATAAAAGGCAACCTCACGAAGAAAATTTCCTGTAAGACATTTTACATGTAAGACATGTTTTATGGTGAGTCTATGCTATGCAACATGTGGTGAGCCCCCCAAACCCTTAAATAATAAAATAGAAGGATAGAAGATGAACTTTTTCTGCTTATGAATGGATTTTTAGTAATAATGCTAACACAAATAAAGGTCATAGAATGCTAAGATCTGTGAAATGCCTTACCGTAACAGTCATATTTGAGGAATTTGTATGATTAACATTACATAAAAGTGACCTTCCCTTTAATTTACTGGTGTTATCATTCCCAGTGTGAATGACCTCACTTTGAGATATCTTATTAAATCACAGCATTTTAGAATGCACTCCCTCATTTGCTTCTTAATGTAATTTTTGAGCTATTGTAACCCAATGACTGCTATATTAGCTGTAAAGCTTCCTTTATGCATCTATAGGTGACCTACTCACATTGCTTACTCTTGAGCACAAAATGAACTGACCCTCCTACAACAATTTTTACTGTAACAAAAATTTTCTACTTCTTTCCTACAGCACAAGTATTTCAAATAGCCTCAGCACTACATTAGAACATTCCATACCTGAAGGATATAAAGTGAAAAACTGCAGAGTATAGTAGAATAAACATGCAGCTATGTAAGTGAATTTGTAATTTTTTTTTTATCAAAGTCAAAAACTGAGTAGAAACAATGTCCTAACTTTCTAAGTCCTTAGGTCTTGAAACTGAGTTCTAGTACTTATCAGCCTATAATTCTGTACTGTTTCTCAGCCAATTTAAATAAGAAGTAGACCCTCCACAAAAACAAAACAAAACAAAACAAAAAAACCCCCCAGAAACCCTCAAAAAAACTCCACCAACCAGCCAACCAAAATTTCAAAAATACAACCATAAGCAGACTCACAGCTGTTCTCACTTGTACTTCAGACACCTCTTGCTCCCCCACAAAAGTTTACTTTCATTAATCTATTTCTCTACAGAGCAGAGGAGCAATAATTCTACTGCACAATTTACCTTCCTGACTAACCTAAAAGAGTGTACGGACAGAAGGGAAGACAACTGTGTAGCTGCCTGGAATATAACACAGATTGCCTCTAGCAAAGGAACATAAGGAGCTAATTACCTTGAAGGTGCAAACTAATCAAGTTAGGGTGATAGCCCCTCACGTTATTCACATGAATAGCCCAGATGAGGTTACTGAAAATAGTGAGAATTTGCTGGTGAAATGGACAGTAACATTTCACAGCATATGCCCCTAGGGGCCAGTCCTCAGTTCTAACACCCATTCTGTCCTACTGGTCCTAAAGTTCAAATGTCCCATGTAGCATTGCACCTGAGCAGAAACCTGTACGGATTTAAAAAAAAAAAAAAAATTAAAAAAAAATTTGTTCTTTCCTTCCTCACACGTCTGTAGCAACCTGCTGCTTTTCCAGCTGTTCACCTATCCTGAAATGTAGCAACTGTACGTAAAGCTTGAATAAATAAATCTATGTAGCATGGGCATTGGTTTAGCTGGATTAATCTTTTACACAACGTAGTCTTTTGCATATACATAATTTAAATATTTAGGACAGAAAAGGATCTTGAGCAACTTTCTAATAAGGCTGTCTCATGCTCAAAGGGCTTAAACCACAACTCCTTGAAAAAAAGGATTGTTAGTGGACAGCACCGCCTTTGGACAGGCAGGTCTGCATCAATTTCTTTAAATTAGTACTGATTCCTATTTGTTTGTTTGTTTTGTTTTGGGGTTTTTGTTGGTTTTTTAAAATATATTTACAGTAATATAGAAAGATAAGACTTAGAGAAGCTTGGATTTTTTATATTTACATTATTTTATATTAGTTTATATTATCATATAAAAATTCAGTAAAGCTGAACTTTTTTTTTCATTTTGCAGTTTTGGTAATAAAGTAAAAGAAATTAATTTTTTGCCATGCACTTCTTGCGGTGATAAACTTTGTTAGAGTGAAAAGTGGGAAATTCAAGAGTAGAATGTTATTTTTAACTGAACTAAATATGTATTAATTGTCTGAAGATAAGGAGTAAGGTTTTTTTATGTAGCTTGATGTTTATCCAACTCTAAATTTTCAAGGAGATTTAAAAGTTTACCTCAGAGATTTAATCACTTTATCAGAGATAAGGTTGAACGGAGATAACCTTCAGCCATGCCATAGTTCCTTTAAATTTTGATTCATCATTAATAGCCTGATTTAAAATCTGTTGTATTCCTGAATACTTCTGTGTCTTTGGTACTCATTAAGGAATGTGTACATGCTTTGGAAAACAAACAAATTATCACTGGAAATTTTGTTATTTATAAAAATTAGTATTTTTTAAACAAACATGGAAATAATGGAAAAATAAAGCGGTTTTTAAATTGATTTTATTCACAGCTCTTTTCTGTATACTTTGCAAAAGTATTAAGAAACATGGGAATAATAACTTCACTTTTTTTTTTCCTTTAAAACAGGCCAGACTCAGATTATTCTAATGTTAATCACATTTTCAGCTCTGCTTTCATATATTGGCAGTTTTAAATTTTGGTGAGACACTGTACAGTTTTAAATACCTAAAATATTTTCTTGATTGCCTGAAAACACCTACATCCCGACAGAGGAAAAAGTAGAAACGACAGAAAAATCCTCATCTGTATTTTGGAACACCTCAGAAAATGTCACAGCTGGGAGATATGGGCTACAATACTCTCACTGATTTCAGTGCATTTTGAGGGCCATCTTGAGACCCTCTGAAAGAGCAGATTTGCAGTGTCAATAATTATGTTCTGATTGTAATGGCAGGCATAGCCAGAGCCTGATGGAATGCCACATGCCTGCACACACCTACTGGCTTTAGTGAGCAGTCAGGGGCAGTTTGAAGGTGAAGCAGGTGAAGCCCATGGCAGGTCTGAGGCTGGAAAGCCAGTGACTCCCCACAGTGAGGTTTTTAGGCCAGCTAAGACTTTGGGGCTGTCAAGATAATATGCCTCCACAGGCCAGCTACTTATGAAGTACTAATTTTTCAGTTTGAGGAACCATACCCAGTTCATGGTTAGTTAATCACATAGATTTTCTGTAATTATACGTATAAAAGTGTTATGTATGTACATATAAAAATATGTATAAAAAGGGTTATGGAAATTAGAAAAAACACCACTGCATATATAATTTCACATTTAATTATTATTAACTTTGTAGAGCTGCTAATTCATTAAGGGAAAATGTCTTTCTTCAAGATGTAATTTCAGTCTGAGACACATTGGTTCATATTCAAATATGATGCCCATAAAAAGCACTAATATGTTTAAAATGAGAGCTCAATTTTATATATATCTTCTGCTACTTATCTCACTAGACCAAGTGTTTGACATGAGTGTGCATTTATAGTTTAGTGCTTTCACTGATAAGAAAGTTACATGTTTCAATGTATTTTTTTGTGCTACTAGTAAACTAAATGTTTGTTAACTTCAGTTTATCATTTATTTGATTCACACTGTATTGTTAGATTTTAGCATGTGGGAGAACATGTAAACATTCAGCAGATGGTTTTGTTCTACAGTCCAACTCTGTATTCCTTTCACACACTACAACACGGCTCTGCATGTGTCTCAGCCCAAAATTTTGATCCACAAACAAGAGTCTGGCAGGACCATATTTTCCAGGAATTTACACTTGATTAATGATTGTAGCAGTAAGAAAGAACACAGAATAAATTTGATGACCTGTGGGAAAGGAAAGAAAAAGAAAATAACAGAACTAACAGCAGATTAGTGATGGACAATATACCTGGCTACTCATTTTTACAGAGCTATTTAACACCTTTATTTGCCCACAGAGATGTATATTTATGAATACGTAGGACTGCTGCTGTTGTGTAGTTTTCACATCAGAATTTTCAGAACAACACTTTAAGTTAGAACTCCAAGTGTCAATATACATCAGACAGATTTCACTGTAAGTTTTCTTCAAATGCATTTTAAGTCCATGTTTATATAATCAGAGCAATAGTTTTGCCTCTATTCTTCTGCTAAGGTTCTGCAAAACTCAGCACAACCTCAAGAAAAACTCTTTAACTGGAAATAATAATTACTAGAAAATGTTCAAATCTATATCTTGTGTCACACATGTCAATTACTCTACCAATGATCCAGTTTACAATGAAACAGAGTTGGCTTGACTGTTTTAGCCCCTGGTAAAGCAGTTACTCTTATGGTGCTGGATCTTCTGAATATTTTTGGAACTAAATATTTTCCATTTAGAAGAGTCTGTCTTACTTTCTATAAGTGACTATTACAATTTAATAGCCATTTATTTCAGTTTTACTTTACTTTCAGCTACAAATGAGCTGTTCATTTAAACTGACATAAATTTTCTCCACAGACTAAAGTGGAAGACATGAACCATTTACTTCAGAGAAATGTAAAATTACAACTACATGACCCCTTCAGTCTCTAAAAAGTCTTTTAATGTGTCAAAATTATTAATTTTACATGTTTATAAAAATAACAATCGGCTAACACCAGCCTTTGAGAGGGAAAAATATGCATTGTCCAGGAAGAAGAACATTTGATTTGAATTTAACTGTACAGAAAGATATATGATATATGATAATGTCTCAAAAGATGGACAAAAGATTCACTCCTTTTTTAGCTTTAGAAACACTCTATTCTATGTGCCAGGCCAGTTATAAAGGATGAGAAAGTACTCAAACCTAGGAGTACAAGCCTTATATCTTGGGTGACCAAATTTAGAGCATTAGTCAAAGCATACAGACTGTCTCCATTCTTTTTGCGCTCCAATGCTTTAAAAGGAAAGAGTGATTCAATTGTCCATGCTAAAATGGATCATAGACTTTTATACATCCATGTGATGGTTACCAGGATATAGATTTCAATCCCATGTAGATGCCTAGTTCAGGATGCAAGCTAACTTTTCTAGCATTTCTAAATGCACTTGTACATCTTAACAAACACAGCCGTTTTAGGTGTACTTGGCTGAATGCGACCCAGGAACATAGTTGAACACAGCTTAGAACCATGATGGTAAACAACAATGGTGTGTTTCTGCACCATGAACAGGTATTGAGATAGTTGGCCTTGGACTGCAGCTCAGATTAGTTATTTGCTTGTGTAGCACTGAAGTAGTTTTGCTGTTGTCAGTCTGGAAACCTTTAGCAACACTAACATATGGGTTCATGTGCTGTGCTTTACTGAGCATAAGAAGTAGGACTTATGAGCTAAACAAGACTTGTTCAAAATCAGGACATCAAACTCCTTGAGGTGTGAAGCTACAAAAAGGATTATTGACAGTGTGGAAACCCTTGAGCCTATCAGGGGAACTTCTAGGGCAATGTCCTGGAGGAATCTACCATAGGCTTCAAGAATGCTTCATCACTTAGGGTGAGAGAAAAAGGTTCCTCTCCAGGGTGCTCTGCAGCACTATGTTAATCTACCTGAGTTTTGCTTTCCCCATTGGCCTGTTAGCCTTGCCCACCTCTATTGTTCATATATGTCCCAGTTCTAGAGGGTTCTCCTTTCGCTGTTTCCCCATTGGTTGTGGTATCACGGAGTGTCCGCCCCCATATTCCCTACAGGTTATTGCCCTTTGCCCTGCCCTTGTGCTGCCCCTATGCCCTCAGACCATTGGCTCCTGACCCCATACTTAACCCTGGACACTCCATTAACCCTTGTCTTTTGTCCCCTGATCCCGTAGGCATGCAGCTGAAATAAACCCTGCTGGGACTCTGTACAGAAGACCCTTGCTGCCTTTCATTTGCTGAGCTAGCTTTGGGGGGGGTGTGTGTGACTTGTTGGACTTTCGTGTGTCCACCCGAGCAGTTTCCTGAGAAGAGATGCTTTTGGGGAGGTGTCTCACCATCCACACCACGCCACTACAACACACATTTTTTTCCATTCTTAGAAGAACCTTTATGTTGCAATACAAAGAAAAGATAGTCAATATCAGTAATAACTCTGCATTTTACAAGACCCAGAAAAATCTTAAAAGGACCTGTACCATACATAATAAACCCTTCTTGATGGATTTAAACATTTTGAAATAGAAAGGCCTGCCCTGATGTTTTCACATGAAACATAAACGTAGCTGTTTCCGTATTAGAGGAAAATCATGATAGTATGTACATTAAAAACCAAATGAACAAATAAAGAACTTTTGCCACACTGGTCTCTGATTCCTGCATTCTTGACTTTTTCCTTCAGAGCACTGAAATAAAATTAAAACAATCTAGATTTAAACTGACTGTCCATTTTGGTTTCTTCTACTGTCTTGACAGCTTTCATTTTTTGTGTTTTCCTAAGTTCAACTCTCAGTAATTCACAAAGGCCAAAGTGCTGGTTGCTATATAGAAAAGAAGATGATGTGAGACAGCTCTTATTGTTCTTCTTGGGACTGAATGCAATGTAAGCCTACTGATCCTTAGGGCAAGAGGCTATCAGACTCTAAGGGCTGGATCTGTTTCACACCATTTTAATCATCCTAAAGTTAGTTACTTCATAAACTTCAGTTATCTGTGCTCCTTTTATAATCAAGGGAGAGAAACAGATGCTCCCAGAGGGTAATGAAAACAATATGCACCCTCATAAAATGCCTTTTCCCTTCTTCATTGATTGAAAACTTTCATGATTTACGTAAAATATCTACACCCACATTGATAATCTTAATTGAGATTAACCTCAAACTAAAACCTGAAGCAAAATGCTTAAGTATGCCATGAAATTGTACATTACTAAGCTTATTTACATTTCTTTTTATAGATTTCTGACGTATGAAATGAAAAGCTAAACTTCAAATGAGTTACAGGCATAAATCATGTACCAATTCATGTACTGTGAATCACGTGCAGTTCTATTGGCAAACCTGTGCCTGCTTGTATGGACGTAGCTTTGATAGAAACTTCTATCACAATTTCTTCTATTTTGAGACAAGTGAAAATTTACTTCAAGATTGCTAGTGATATTGAAGTCTAAAACTTGATTTGATCTTGAGAATACAGAGAGATACTGACTCATTAATCTGTTTAGGAGCCTCTTGTGTTCCTTGTCTTGTTATGAACAGGAAAGTTATGAAAAGAAAAAGAAATCTGATTTTACAGTTCCTAAAGAGGTTAAAAGAACAACCAGTGGTTAGTTTAATTTGTTTTAAGTTATGGTCTTTCTATGACATTGACTTTGGATTGTTTTTTGGCTCTCTGTTCAGATGCTAGGTTGCTGGATTAATTCAGCACTGTTGTACTGAATTTTTAAAGTGTATTGTGAGCTCTATGTTTTTCCTGAAGCAAGTGCTATTTTCTGTGTACAATAAATACAAAATATCTGATTATGAAATTAATCTAAAATTGATATGCAAAATGTCATAGCCCCTGTTTTGAACCCAGAAATACCATAAGTACTTGGAAAAGTTGGTCTTTTTGGGATAAAATGTTCAATTATTCTAAGTAAAGTACGCAGATTTACAATTTCAGTCATTTTGTAGGTGGCCCTGGGATTCTGCATGTTTCAAAACTCAGCATTGAATATTAATAAATACAGAAATATGATGGGGATTTTTTTCATTATCTAATGCCTAAAATGAATTCTAAAAACCAGTTATATTTTTATAAAGCTAAAAGTTATGGAAATGTGATGAAAATGTTGGAGACATTCTTTCTGTAACCATGTGCAGTGCCATACTAGCCAATTTCATAGTCTTTCAACTTTGCATTATCTAGACCTATGAAGACCTCACAGTAACTTGGAAAACATATTGTATCAAAGTAGAAATAGTTACTCAAGCATACAGATTTTATCTTTCTGTAGTTTCTACTTTTATGTAATCTTTCTTGTTTAATTTCAGCTGTTATGGTAGAACCTACTAAATTTCTTCAACTCTTTCCATTTCTCTGATCTGTCTATGAACTCATATGCATCAAGATTTCAGAGGCAGAGTTAACTCTCACTTTTGTCAAGAGTAGCTGTGGGATCTCTTAGTGGACTTTCACCAGCCAGTTTACAGCCTAAGATCTCAGTACCTCAGCCTTACCCAGTCCTGGGTGGCCTAGCTAATATGAAAAATAGACCAACCAATTCTGCCTCCATTTTTAATGTATCTCTCATTACAATAAAGTTAACAATCCAAAACATGTCCAGTACAGCATGGTTCTACTCTTACCTTAGGCAATTTATAAAAAAAGTTTCATTGCAGTGTATGTGTGTATATATATATATATATATATACACACACACATATATGAGAATATGTAAACCATGGCATATTTAATGTATATGTAAACTCAACAGTTTGTGACTGTAGTAGATTGCTTTGTTTCACAGGCAAAATACATTTTTTAAAAAAGGTAAAGAAAGAAAAGATGTAGAAAAAGTAAGAAGAAAAAGGGTAAAGCTTCATGCTGTCTGCATGAAGGCAAATGTCTTAGAGCTAATCTGAAGATGTGGACTCACATGGTCAACCATACTGATCAACATCCTGTGAAGAGACATGGAATAATGAAAAACAATTGCCTCTCTTGACAGAGGATTTGAAAATCAATGACCTACATTTATACTATAAGTGGTAGATAACTAAAACTACTCTTGGATTGCTTAAATACTGAACAATGTACATAGTACAAAACACAGAAAAAAAATCATACGCTGTTGGGGAAGATGAAACAGGAAAGCTTTATAAATATGACTGCTTAGATTTAGAGAATATGAAATCTATAAGTGGAGTTGAAGGTAAGTTTTGATGTCTAAGATGCCAAGCTTTAGTTACTGAACAACTGGAAAACAATAGTATGGCTAGCTGTAGGTAGTCCCTTTTTTATTAAACAATGCTCTTCTCTTTACTAAGAGTCTAAGGGTCAGAGCAGACCTTACTAGCTTGGCAGGAGGGGTCCAAAGAGTAGTTTTTAGGGTTTAAAATATAACACAATATGGTAATTAATGATTCTTATAGGCTGTATGTAAATGCTATAGGATTTGTATCTTGTACTAGATTGGTTGGTGTAAATTAGAATATTTAGTATAGAAGAAGATTTAATGTATTGTAATGGGAACTTCATCCTCTTTTTTCTCTTCTTCCTCTTCTTCTCTCTCTCTCTCTCTCTAGCCTGCTCTGAGCTGCAGCTGGCAGCTCATAGCAGGGCTCCTTCACCCACACCCTATGCAATAAACCACATGCTCCAAAACCAGGCTTGACTGCAGAGATCTCTCGTCTCCGCTCACCCCATCACCGTCCCGACCGTCTTACTTCGTTCCTACAGATTGGTGGCCAAACGTGTTTTAAGGGTGACAATAGGCCATTCTCCATCTTACTGAGCAATGATTAATCAGTGAAAACCGTGCAACCATTGCCTGAAAATCTTTTTCAAAACCCAGTAGCATATAACTGATACAAAAATATATGAAAGGTTATTATGAGAAACTGTTCTTCCCACAAGTATAGCATTACTTGCCTCAGACTTTTCATCTGAAGTGAACTCACCTAAGAGAATAACCACCTCTTTTTACATATTAATTTCTGAACATGATGCATTGATTCTAATACAGCAAAACATTTGTCTAATGTATAGAATTAATACCAGTATAGGTACAATAAATAAAAAAGAGATAATGATTTAATTGACTATGAGCAATCTTCTGATGGGAAAAATCTTAACTGGATTTTCAAATGTTAGTTCACAGTTCATTCGGTTTGATTTAACTGCCCATGTCATAAAGGGGGTAATCTTAGCTTACACAAAATATTGTTCTGCCATCTTTTGGGTGGATAAAAAGCCCACCTCCTTTCATTAATTCAGTTCCAATATTTTAAAGCAAGTGTCATGGACATTCTGTTTCAGTAATGCTTTAAACCAACATTACCAACTGAAAGATATAATAAATCATTCCTTGATGCTTAAAGACTTATATGTCATATAGTTACAACAGCCAACCTTGATAATGGTGATTTCAAAGAAAAGAGGTGGGAACATAGAATTTAAGAAGTTTTAAGACGACTCCAGATAACAGCCAACACTTTGATGATCTAGCTAAAATATAAAGTGACAAAAAAAATTTTATATTTTCTGTGAGAAACTGTGATGGCCTATGGTGTTTTACTCTTTGAGTTTAAGAATCCAAAGCTTTAATAATTACTACAACTAAATGCAATTTACTTGCAATCATTGATCCTGGAAAGAATTTTATGATTTTTGTTTTGTTACTCCTTCCTAAAAATAACATTTGAGAAGTTTTGATATTTCTAAATTAATACTCATATAACACTGCTAAAAATAAAAAGCAAACCAGGTTAACAAAGTTTTGACAAAGCCATCCTGGCTCTAGCTGGAATAGCAGTTAAAGCCTGAATTCCCTAAGAAAACCAGTTACCTTAAATTAAAGGACATCAGGGGGAGCTTCTTACATCTTCGTAGATCAGTGTCATTAAAACCTCAATCCTACTGGCCTTCACTAAAATCTGCTCTTAGGGACTGTATTTAGGAACATGTCCAGCTTGTCCATGCTCCTGCCCAGCTGTAAGAGCTGCTCGCGACACCCTGTGAGCCCTGTGTGTGTTCCTGTTGCCCCCGCTGGTCTCCCTGCTCAGAGCTGGCCAGCAGAATGTCTGCTGGCTGTGCACGAGGGGCAGCTAGACAGGCTGCCTGCTCAGTGATGTCTCTTGGCTTGGCTTTGGCACAGTCACCTTAAATCCCAGCAGAACTGCTTTGCTGCAGTCTTAAACTCCAATTTCCTGCCCTTTTCTGTATATTCTCTCCCCTCTGATTTTCTGTTCTTTAAGGAAGTGCTTAGATTTATCTTCCTGGAGCAGTTCTGTTTTGTCTAAGTAATTATCTAACAATTGACACAGAGGTTTGAACTTGGGCTGCCACTCTCTGGGGAAATTCTCTACAGATGAGGCATAAGCCTGCCCTTCACTCTTTAATATTTACAGAAAAAGGAACAGTTCCACCAAGCAAGAAACCAGTTTGTGGAGTCCAAGGCACCTGCATCCAGTGGGGAAGAGCTCACGTCTCCTGCATTCCTTTAGATATTCCTCCCACTGTGGCTTTTTAAATAGAGGAAGGGCACATTTCCTCTAGATGGCTAGGATGATGCCCGTGAGGAACACAACTCATGGCTGAAGTTGCTGAGAGGCTGGAAGCATTACTGACCTGACTTGGCCACACATATTTCCTCTCCACCATTACCATTTGCATTTAACTACAGCCAACTGAAGCTGTTTGGCATGCTGTGGTATTCAGCAGGCCTTGGTCCCTTGACTCTCAACTTGTGATATTTGCTTGGCTCAGCCCTTCCTGTCCCAGCAAGACAATAGTAAAGCCACATGGTCCCTGAGCAGAGCACACCAAATAGCATCCTGAAGGAACACACTGAGGTGAGAAGCTCACTTGAAAGGGGCTTGGACAGTGGATGAAGCACCAGGTAAGCCATCAGCCATGGATGAAAATGTAGAGGCTAATTTCACGATCTTAATGATCTATATAGCACAGAATATAAGTTTTCTACTATGGGTGGGAAAGCTGCCTCCAACCCTCCCAGCTTTTCTCACCTTTATTCCCAGCTAATTAAAAAACAAATGATCCCCATGGATACAAACAAGAATTCCCAAACAGTGAAGATTTCCTATCTGGAATCCCTGGACAGTTTATCCCCAATCCCTAATTTACTTACACTCAGTTTACCTTTAATAACAAGTGGATACAAACTTTGTGAAATAACCTGGTCCTTCTGTGATCAAATATGAGACAGATTGTTGCAAAAGAAACTGAAAATCCAAGCAGGCCCATAAAGCAAAACTGTACTCCTGAGTGCAAATTCAGTTTTTGAATTGAAGAGCAATGTTAGTTTAAAGTACACCACTCTTGTTTGTTCTACCTCTGATGGACATTTTGTTTTTCCATCTGGCCTCTTTCCAACATTTTTGTTCTGAGCATTTATATAGCACTCCAAGGAGTCAAGGAGAGAACACTTTTATAAATAAAAGATGTGTTTGTATAATTACTAGGTAGAGAAAATAACTATTTCTGGGTTTAGTTTATTTCTTTTTGAATGCACATATAAGGCCTACATTTTTCCTTTCTATTTTTGGTCAATGGCCAAAGGTCGCTTTAGATTCTTGATATACGAACAGTATTTCAAAATATTACATGGTATGATAGTACTTATAGAAACAGTGTTACCTCTTCATGTTTCTCCTTAGGTGGCCAGCTGGAAAGCCTTCTGGACTCTGTGGCATTCTGTAAATTGCTTGTTGAATTGCAAAAAAAATTAAAATTGAAGGGTTGGATGTTATAGCTATAAAAATAAAGCCTTAAGGCTTTGGGTAAAACCAATTTACTCATTTTAGGGTTATGGTTTAAACAGCCTCTTTTCTTATTTCTCTCATAAAATTCAGCTGCAAATGAAAGACTGAATAAGGATGACAGAACTTCTAGGCCCAGCATAAAAGCAAAAATAAAAGAATGAACTTTGAATACATTTTATGAATGATTTAACTTCTTTCTTTTATCGATATTGAAATAATTTTATTAAAACACTATTTTTCTTTAGTAAAAGCAAGTAAGATACTCTTCACCTGTATCTTAACGATGAAATATTAGAAGACTTACACAGTGAAGAGCATAGCCAGGTTCAAAGTATATTGTCATTTGATTTTTAGTAAAATATTCATACTTCTCCTTTCCTGTAAAAATACACATTTCTACTAGACTTTCAAAACTGAAGTGCCATGGAAGGAAATGAGTTATGCATACTAAGCAACACAGTCTTGACTGCTAAAAAATTAGCAAGCTATTACCTCACAATAATGTGTTTCAGCATTAACAGATTAAGACTTTTATGGATCCATACAGTTTTTTCACACTTGAAAATGTCTTCTAATCTGTAACGTACTTGCTCCTCATATTTCCAGTTGTCATCTGCTCACTGATTTTACAGTAAGAACAGCTATGGTTTGATGGCTTAAGCATCACCTTTTGACCCCTGTGTCTCCCACATCTTACTTCCTGCTCTTGATGCTGTCTCCCTTCATAGAAAAACTCAGCTATCACCCTGGACAATAAAAAGTACTAGCTAATTTCTGAAGTTTAAGGTAATTTCAAGGAAAGAGAGGGAAAGGGAGCAAAGAGAATGTAACAAAGTGTACCAGAATGGTTGGGAAAAGGTACAAGAAACTGGGTTGGGATTTTGCTTTAAAGGAGTTGAAGTATGCAGGGGGATAGGAGGGGTACTGAGGCACAAGAATGGGTTCCTAGTTTGGAAGGTGGGGAATTCAGAAGCAAGATAATTTTTTTGCTTTTACAGTGAAATCTGGGCCCAGCTCTAATTCTTTACACTGACATTGAGAAGGGAATGAACCAATTAGTGAAAATGGAAAGGAAAGGACTTAAAGTTACTACAACAGGGCAGTAAAAAGATGCAAAATGAGTACAAAAAAAGACTTTCAGGTGTCTTGGGCTTTCTTCTAGAGTCTTGCCTTCCAATCTATATCTAAAATAAAGGATCTGCCTTTAATCCACTTGTTGGATATTGAAGGTATGTGATTGGACTTTTATTTTTAGAATTAGATAAGAAACAGGATACTCTGTGTGAGACCAAAAGCCTATTTGATGTTACACTTGATTAATTGGTAGGCTGGCCTGAATTAATTTTAAGATTAACTTTGTTTTATTTCCTTCCTGTGGCATTATGTCAAGGTGAAAATGTATTGACTTGTATGAATTTATTTGGTCCTGGCACACTCTATGTATTTAAGTTAATTTATAAATGGGTTGTTATAGTCTGGTTTGGCACATCACCTTGATAGTGACTTTTGAAACGTACTGGTTAGTTCAAATGCCATTGAAACTCTTCACGCAGCTGATATTTCTTTTCTTTTTTTTCTTTTTAAATACTGCAACCTGATGTAGAAATTCATTATTATGCTGCCACCCAATCAAAAGGGTGAGACCCTTACTTTAGCATAGTTTTGACTAAGGAGGATTTATAATGATTTACACCAGCTCAGAAGCCAGTCCTAACTTCTTAGTGTTGTAACAGCAATTTCAGTCATTCTAGGAAAGATGACATAATTGCTTCTATTCTACCATCCATTTCCTGAAAACCTTCTGAACAGTCTGTCATCTGCTGAGAACAAATAATCTGGACACAGAGCTTCACCTTTAATTTCTTGCTTTTTGTGCAGAAGATAACTTCTGTGCAAAATGAATTGCAAACTGTGTATAAGACAAAACACAAACTGTGTATAAGATAAACAGTCAACACAGTTGTATGAAGCATAACGAGTATAAGAAGGCAGGTGAAGAAAATAGTATTGTATTTCATTAAACTTTAGCAATGTGTGACTCAAATATTTCAGTAGTTTAGTCAACCACAGAGAAAATTTGTCCCCATTAAAAAAAAAAAAAAAAAAGAAAAAAAGAGTGATGTGCTTGTCATAAACAACTTCATCACTGAAAGGCCTGAAAAGACAGAACCTCCCATTTGCCAGCGAAACTACTGTCAGTAAGGACAAATTTCCAGCTGAAATTGCATTTGAATGGACACCATTATACTTCACTGAAAAATTGTCTCTATAAGCAGAGAAAACTCTTGGAAATGGTAACATAAAAGAGCGCTCCAACAACCTCTTCCCTTAATTTCAAGGGAAGTATAAGAAAGTAAAATATTGCTGGATTTTTTGGAAATCAGACTACTGATGACTGTGCACATGGAACATTGGATAACAAAGCTGCTTTAACTTTATGGAAATGTAAACATTTCTGTTGAAATCCTATGTTATCTCTCTAGCTACTTTTCTATAGGGAAAGAAAGTATTTCCATTTGAGTTGAGCTGTTATCTCTGCAAATGAGGGATTAACACAGGAAAAAAAAGAAGAAAAAGGTTGAGATGAAGAAAGAGAGAGAGACCATACTGAGTAGGAAATATGAGTAAAAGATGGGAATGGATAAATGGTGTACAGAGTGTTGGGGATGTGAACAGTAGATTGATGAGAGTAGAATACGGTACTGACTGTGAAAGCTGTGTCTGAGATAAAACATAATATTTCTAACAAGAACCTTACAGTTCTGAGTGGAGATACCAAAATGTGTGATTTGCTTGCTTAAATTATATCATCAAAGCACACAACATGTTATACTAGAGTCAGTAAAGCTCTTATTTTGTTTTAAGAAGCTATATGAAACTTTGTATCTGGGATCCTGGATGCTAGTATGTCAAGTTATGTTCTTACAGTACAACAATACAATGCTTTTATTTGCACTAATAAAAAAAAAAAAATTGGGTTGTGTAGGATAACAACTTAAAAATAATTTCAGGAATTCCAGAATTCTCTACGTCTATATGAAGTGTTTGCATGCAGTGCTAAATTACAGTGGGGCAAAGAACTACATATTAACAAATTTTAGGGATTATCTACAGTAAAGCCAGTGCATGGATGTTATATCATACATAAAAGAGCTAATTTAAGGTTCACTACAGCATTTTGTATTTTATTTAATATATGCTACATCTTTTTTCTTTTTTCCCCCTTTTTTTTTCTTTCCTGTTTTGGGATTTTTAGGTAAAGGAAAACAGAAATGTAAAAGTGAAAATTAAGTAAGCATCATGTGGCATCTACAAGTACACAAAACAAAACAAAAGACTAGAGAAAACACAGAAGCTGCTGGATAGTTCAGGCTGACAAAGGACATGGAAAAGTCTAACACCTCAAGGCCTTCTTTTCTTCAGTGTCTACTGAAGCAAAGATAAGACTTCAGGAGTTCCAAGTCCCTAAGAACAGAGGGGAAGTCTGCAGCAAAGACTTACCCTCAGTGGAGGGGAATCTGCTCAGGAAATATTTAAACAAAGTAAAATCCACAGAAGCTGACAGGATGCACCCAGGAAGGGTGAGAGGGATACTTGATGTCATTGCAGAATCACTTCCATTAATTTTTGAAAGGCCATGGCAAATGTTGGAGACTTCTGACACTGTAAGACAGCAAATGTCACTTCTGTCTTTAGGAAAGGCAGAAATGCAATTGGCAGAGCTACAGGTCAGTTAGCCTCATCTTGATCCCAGCAAAAGTAATGGAGTAAATAGTCCAGAGAACCATCTCCAACATATGAAGGACAAGAGGGTGAGTGGGAATTGTCAGTATGGACCCAAAATACTTCTGCAATGAGATGACTGGGTTGGTGCATAGAGGGAGAGGGGGTTGATTTCTTTTGACCTCAGAAGGGCTTACAGTGGTGTATCTCACAAAATCCTCCTAGACAAACTGATGAAATATAGGCTAGACAAGTCTTGAAAACTGGTGAAACTGTTGGGCTCAAAGAGTTGTGATCAGGAGCATGAAGTCCAGAGGAAGCCTAAGCACTAATGATGTACTCCAGTGGCTGATTTGGGGACACTACGTTTCATTATCTTCCCTGATGACCTGGACCATAGGACAGAGTGCACCTCCAGCAAGTTTGCAGACGATACAAAACTGAGGGGAACGGTTGATGAACCCCATGGTTGTGCTGACATTCAGAGGGATGGCACTAACCTGAAGAAACACAACTGCAGACTGGTTGGGAAGCAGCTTTGCAGAGAAGGCTCTGGTGGTCTGAATGGACAATGAGCCTGCAACATGCCCTTGTGGCAAGGAGGGCAAACAGCCCCTCCAGGGCTGCATCAGGAACAGCATCACATTGCCTGGAGGTTCAGACTGTGACCCTTTGCCTCTCCTTAGCACTAGAGAGATCAAATAGGGAATGCTGAGTCCTGGTATAAGCAGAACTTGGACAAAGTGGGACAAATCCAACAAAGAGCCACAAATATGATGAAGGTATTGGAGCATGTGAGCTACGTAAAGAGGCTGAGAGAGATGGCATTGTTCAGCCTGGAGAGATAACAGATCACAGACATCTTATGCATGTGTATAAATACCTGGTCAGGGTAGGAGTTAAGAACATGGACACAGACTCTTCTGAATGGTACAGGGCAAGAAGGAATGAGTAGATATTGGAACAATGAGGGCATCCACCTATAGTGAAGAAAACTAAATTTTCCCTATACATAAATACTAAAACAATGAATGCATGTTGATGATTAAACATTGATTAAAAAGCATTACCCAGTATCCTTTACACTTCAGCTATACATTTCTGTTAATTTTGACAGGACTACAGACACCATTTAAGCCTCCCTTGAAACATGCACTTTTTTGCTAGCAAGCTGTAATTTGAATTGGATATCTGAAAGGCTGAAAAGTCTTCCATTTGTTGAGAAGAAATTGTTCTTTGTCAGTTGACTTTAGCTAAACCTAGACTCAATAATCATAAAAACATTCTAGCACAATGGAGAAATTAAAAGAAGTGTGGCATTTCTAAAAGCCCTTGAAACCAATCCAGAAGGTGATGTCATTTATGTTGAAATACTTCTATATATGTGCAGACAATAATCTTTATAAAACAGGTCATTTTTGAAATGCAAAATTCCTGTTTATTCTTTTTTTGACAGCCTCTTTTTTCCTTACTTCCCCTTTTTAGTAAGAAACCTGGAAAAGAATGCACTTCTTCCCCCAGCCCTGCTGCTTTCAGCACAGCTGTTGCTTTCTTCATGATCATTTAATGAGCCAGGGAAATAAGGACAAATGAGAAAATGGATAATAGCATGAAAAGAAGAAATCTTTATACAGATAAATAAAATTTAATCTGTGAGGAAAATAATTGATGAGGCAGGAATAGCTGTGAGCATTCCTGTAAATCCCTCAAGGAATACTGGAAAACAACACAACAATTCCTAGGGGACTTTCCTGTGTATGGTTAAAAGATAACATATGCAATCCAAATCTAGAAAAGTCAAGAGATTTTTTTTAAGATTAAAAGTGTTTTTTTTCAAGTTGAAAATAAACATTTTATCCTGAAAGGAAACTTCATAATGAAAGATTTAATGCCCACTAGACTAATCAACTTTTAAATGCAAACAGAAAAAAACCCTTGTTTCCCCTTGAATCTTTTCATGCTGTTAAGCAGAGTTAGTTAGAAAATCTTTGACAGCAGTTCCAGGTCCAGACTACAACACACGGCTCTGATCTTTTGCTGTCTGACAGTGCTAAGTTTAGCACTTACATTGTTTGAGTTTTTTTTTTTGGGTCTATTTTCTAGAACACTGGAGAAAAAAAATAGAAGACCTGTCAAAGGATTAGAAAACAAACTTTCTGGTGCAGTGCTTTCTCTATTTCTCTGCCAACCTACTTTGCAATATTAGGATGCAAGGAAGAGGGTCTTCTTGAGTGAAACTCAACAAAAAATTTTTAATCTTTTAAAGGTTATGCATTATGTTTCCACTTTCACATCTCAGAACGAATAAAGTTTAGGATGGATTTTCAGTGAAGCATGTTTTTAAATGTCATGATACTTTTATAAGTAAATAATTAATAAAAAAATTAAACATTTAAATAGTAGGTTGTGAGCCCTGCAGTGTGCCTGGGTAGCATTTGCAGTGGATGGAACACAGCCTGCCAGTGTCCATGGGGTAGAGGTAGGTGGAGATCTGCTCTTTCTGTCACCACTGCAGGTGGACAGGACAGAAAGGGGCAAAGAGTGAAGAGAGACCACATCCAACCTCAAGTAAAAAATCTCAAATTCAGCAGCTCAAAAAGTTCTGGCTAGGAAATGTTTGCTTGATTGACTTCTTTTTCCTCCTCCTTTTCTTTCTATTAAGTTTACATTTTAGGAAGAACACAAACAAATTGAAACACCTCTCCAGCACCTGGATCAGACACAGGATCACGTGGGACAGATATTAGCCACAGAGGTAGTGTTGTGAGATGTCTATATTCTTGGTGGATGAACATTAGGCAACCTTACATGGAGCAGAAATGGAGCCAGCAACTCCAGCAAAATGAGCAGTGCCAACTGCCTCCTGGATTGAGGGAGAAGCACAGATCAGACTCGAGCTTCACTGGTCTCTTTTTAAAGGTCACTAGACCTAAGGCCATATAAAAATCCTCTATTTTTTTGGTGAATTTTTTATCACTTTGTCAACTTTCTTCATGGCAGAATCCAGCCCTCATTAGCTCTGTGCTAATGAGATGTTGCTAAAGATAGATGAGAATTACTGTTCTCATTGAATAGCAATTTCAGCAGGCTGCATTGATACCTTTATGTAGGGGTCATAGAAATACTATTAGAAAGACAGCCATGTAAAACACTAAATACTGAAATGACTTACTGGTGTGATACTGACTATGCAATGTAGCAGACTTTAAATGAATCTGCTCTAATTTCTTTTTGTGAGAAGGATCATCTCCTAAGTCCTGCAGTTTTATCTGCCTGGTCATATTCCTGGGCAAGTAGTTTTGACCCAAGGAAATGGGACACTGGTTTATTACTTCAGACCAGGATTTGGCCAGGCTTTTCATTTGTCTTTCCTTACTTTAAATGTGGTGAAAGAAATGCATTGCTTTTATTTTCGCTAACGCACTTTAATGAAAGTGGGACTATGACTTGGCAAAGATGTGCAAGCTGGAATGTACAGGCATGGAAAAAAACCTGGAGAGAGTGGCGACAAATGAAGACAGGTGTTGGTGGTATAAAGAGGAGAAATGCTATAGGGAAAAAAGTTAGAGAGATAGCTTGGGGCAAAATTTTGAGGGTATTTCAAGGCAAGGACACAGAGTCTGAACTCAGGGTAAGGTATGTGACTAAAATTAAATAGGATTAACTTCCTTTATGAGCTTTCCAAATACACATCATAACAAATTTTGCACTTCTATTTTTTAAAAGTGAAATTTAAATAGACAAGCCCAGGATTTTAGGCAGATTCTGATTTGCTCTCTGAGAACAATTACTATGTCTTGAGTGTCTTAAAACAAAGTAGAAAAATATAAACAGATGCACTCCAGAAGCTAAAACAAGCTGAGGAGAAGAGATTCCAGGTACAATGGCAATGTTGTGCAGCTTCCAACTGATCATTTGCTCAAGGGGTAGAGATTTTGGAGCAATGTACTCAAGAACAGCCATGTGCTCCAACACTCAGAACCTCCTCCCCTTTTCCACCAGAAGTTGTGTCTTCTGCAAAATCCTAGAAAAGAGAATGAGGG
Organism: Acrocephalus scirpaceus scirpaceus; assembly: GCA_910950805.1. NCBI lineage: Eukaryota > Metazoa > Chordata > Aves > Passeriformes > Sylviidae > Acrocephalus > Acrocephalus scirpaceus. The sequence continues at coordinate 23,167,203 of OU383777.1, forward strand.
TATGAGTAAAGCAAGAAGCAGAATGAATGTTGAAATAAATGTTTGCCAAGCATGAAGATAGCAGTTGCCATGAACCTGCAACTAAAACTAGTATTCATGGCAAAACATTTGTTTCCCTCTGAGCTACACAAAGCACTCATGGAAGTGCTGCAAGCCTCATCATGTCTTGAAACAATGGCTTATGGTTTTACTGTCACTTCATAGGGTCACTTAGTAATGTACAGGACAGCTTTCTTATGTGATTAACAAATTTTGGCAGATGTGAGGTGGTGCATGGTTCTAAATTTGCCCTAACAGAAATAATCAGCTAAAAATATCCAGAAATCTAAAAGAAGGTTAGCCTTCACTTAAAAGTTGGTATCGTTACCTGAACAAGGTTCAAATCCATAAGAAATTATTTGAAATATATAGAGTATGCCACTGAATTCTTGTAACACAAACTCAAAATTATGTCACCAGCTGGGGAGTAAAAGGTAGATAAAACTTAAAAGAAGACACCCTGGTGGACAACAAGCTCAATATGAGCAAACAGTGTGATGCTGCAACAAAGAAGCCAACAGGATGCTGGGCAGCATCAGTAAGGGCATCACCAGCAGAGAGAAGAAGTCATTATCCCTCCCTGCACATCTCTTGTCAGGCCACACCTCAAATGCTGTGTCAAGTTTTGGTCCCCACTATAAAGGAAAAAAAAAAGTGAATAGGTTGGAGGGGGTCCAGAGAAGGGCCACAAAGAAGAACAAAGAACCAGGAAGCCTGCCAGAATAGGAAATGGTGAGAAAGCTAGGTTTGTTCAGCCTTGAAAAAAGACTTCAGGGAAGCCGTAGCACCATGTTTCTGTATTTAAGGGGTAGCTACTAAGAAGATGGAGATTCCCTTTTTACAAGGAGTCACATGGAAAAGATGAGTGGTAATGGGTATAAGTTACTCCTGAAGAGATTCTTAATGGACACAGGATGAAAATTTTTCCCAGTAAGAAAAATCAGCCATTGGAATAATCTCCCCACAGAAGTGGTTGATTCTCCAACACTGGACATTTTAAGATTCAGCTGGACAGGGTGCTGGGCTATCTTGTGCAGACTGTGCATTTGCCAATACAGGTGCTATGATTCTGTGGATCTATGATTCTTCTGGGGAGGCTATCCACGTTTAACGTTCAAGAATGTTAAAATGGTTGTATATGTCAGCAGTATATCACCTGATATGTAAATGCCTGTTGTCAAAACTGGAACTTTCTGCATGAATCTACTGGATTTGATTTGGGTTTCTTTGTACTGATTCCTTGTATCTAGACCCGAGTAAGTACCAGAGAGCAGAAATAAGTCCGGAACACACAACTGTGCTAGTCCTCAGTGCAGCCGCCTTACATACAGAAAAATGGGATTTTAAGTCATTAACTTTAAGGAGGTCATTTGTCAGAATTCTTCTACATCAAATGACTATATCAGAGAAAGAGATTCTACAGCTCTACAACCCAACCTTTGATGTCAGAGACACATGTTGGAGCTCCTGCTCTCTCTGCAGGAGAGGTCACTGACTTAAGGTCAGGACAATAGCATCCATTAATAACAGGATTTCTGCTGTTAGGCTGTTGTGTGGAAGGAGATGTGGCAGCAGACAATGTAAATAATTGTCGTAATAAATAAATGTAAAAATTGATTAGTCCCCATCAGATGTCACTTTCTCTACTGTACAACTAATTATATAAGAATCTGTTTTCTCTAAGATGGCTGGGACCTAGATATCAAAAATGTGTTTGAAGTATCAACTCTGACCTGAAGAAACAAAGATCCTGAGTTGTTTTTAGTTCCTACCTCTCTCCCTTCCTGTGGCTACCTTTCAAAGCACTATAGCAAGGGGTTTTTTATGGGTAAAAATATGTTTTTCATATTTTTAATTTGGTCTGGAATATACTTGAGATTTCTATGTGTAGAAAATCCACATCAATATTTAGAATGAAGCTTTTAAATTGACAAAAAACCAAAAACAAACCTCATTGTACATGCAAAAAAATTAGACATTTTTATAATTTTCTTGTAAGCTGGGATAAAAGGATTTTTTCACATAAAGTATTTGTCTGCCATTGTGTAAGATAACTGACTTGTCTAAAGTTATCTGTCTTGTGAAAGAGTAATGATTCAGCCTGTAAGCTCTGATCACACAGAACATAATCTTTCCCACCAGAGCACTCTTTCTTTCCTAATCACACCTTTTGTCTCTGTTTTTCAGCAACACTTCTTCCACTGTGAAATGGTGCCGTGCCAAGGACACAAAACAATGAAAATTCATGCTAGCATATTTTGATAGTAACAGAGCAGCTCTCTTTCTCAGACTAGCTGGACAAAGATAAACTTGGAGACGTGTGTACTTGGAGAGCTGTAGATATTTATGTGTATATTATGTTTATGTACACATGTTTACGTACACAGATTAATACATAAACACATACAAAAACACTACATTTAAGGTAAATATAATGGACACTACTGCTTTAGATCCTACCAGTTGCACAAGCCTTGTCTCCTTTCAACTGTAAATGCTTTTCCTATCTGCTGTTTCTGATCAGAAAACAAGCAGTAACTTTTTTGGTTTAAATGTTATCAGCATGATACTTTGAGAAGGCATCTGCAATTGGGTATTGCTTCAGAAAAGGCATAATCTGTAATTAGTGACGTCAGTCAACTTATTTAAATGTAATTACAGAAAGCACTTTAATAATAAAACAGTAGAATGAATATTACAGGTCTTTTTCACTGAGAAAAAACTGTTACCATCTTTCTCTTTTGGTTTTGTGCCTGAATGATATGGTTCGAGAATTTAATTCATTTGTCTATGAAAATAATCTTAACCACAGTTTTATTTCTCAATAGATTCAACTGGCTTAGAAGGTAGTGAAGTCATTAGGAAAAATAAAAGGCCTTTACCATATTATTTGGTGTCCTATCAGAGGAAAGCATCCTGAAAACTGTGTGCTTACTAGAAATGTGGGAACCTAAGGGCTCAATCTGAACCAGAGACCCTCATCGAAACTGAAGATGGACACAGAAATAAATAAATAAACAAATGCAAGGAGATAAAATACTGACACAGGATGAGTCATTTTGTATCAGTCAGTGCCAGCTCTACATTTGCATTGTAGAAGGTCAATTATCTCACACTGAAATATAGCTGAAACTATGAACTCAGTAGCTCTAGGCACTTAACACTGTTTAGATCTGTACTTTAACACTTAATTTATTATTTTTCCTGAAGGGAAATGATTAATAATTGCATTCGGTGAAGCATACACTTAAAAGATTGACCCTTACAAGCTGTTGTTTTTTTAGGATTAGAAAAAAGTAGCTGCTTCTCCAGACAGTATCCACTTATTTTACATTTTTTACACTTCACAAAGCTGCCGAATGTAACATGCTAAAGGCAAAATTTTAAAGATAACTAATTAGAATAGGACTTTGCAATTATGTTTTAGACCATTCAGCAACAAATAAGATGTTATATGATGTTGAGTGTTCTGATATTGATGAAAGTACAGACTTTCCCCCTATTGAATTCAGTGCCATGTGTCCTCTTCACCTTAACTGGAGACAAGGAGCAGGCAGGAAATTACGTCTGTTAATTCTTCAGTTTGCATATTGGGACATACAGTCTGGATCCTTCAGAAACCCTTGAAATCTTTTTGAAAGGGTTCACTCCTGCACAGGAAAGGATTTTGGCTTCAGCAGTACCTTGCCAGACCTGAGATATAACCTAAGTGTATTTTGAGGAACAAGAAAATTTAAGTAATAAGAAGTCCTTATTTGGGTCTTCAACCCAGCATTCATATTAATGAACTTGCCTAGAGATAATGTTGACTGGACAGAGAATGGTGCACAAAATGGACAGAGATATTGGTTAGAAACTTTGAGAATCTGGCTGCTTCTGCTCAGAACAACACATGAGTTTCATCATGATATTCAAGAAAAATGTTTTCACATGTTCATCATATCTCATGATTGTGTATCTCATGTCCTGCCAAGACTGCTCACAGTCATGTTCGCTGTGTTTGTATTTATGTATATATGGTCCAATGCACGGCAATGCGTACTGAAAGCTTAGCCACCAGGCTCAAGTATTTCCACAGAGCCATTGCTGGGCAATAACTGTTAGTCCACATCTGCAATAGCTAATCTTGACACTGTGGTAAGTGCAGGAGGCTCTGTGCCCCTTGCCAGTGCTTTCAGAATGCAATGGAAAGAATGGGCTGTTAAATCTACTATAAAAGCAAATATTGTTAAGCAAATGACCTTTACTCTCTCAAAGAATATTCCTACTCATAAATTTATAGAGGAGCATATAATGCAATTATCAACATGTGATCGACTCTGTAATCTGAGTATGTGGCTTGAATATTATTTTTCAGTATAACTGAGCATCATTTCCATCAGCACAGTGGTAAACTAAAAGCTGAAACTTGCAGCTGGGCAATGCCTAGTGCCATGCTTTTCACTAGAAGGGGAAGGTTATGGTCACCCAATATAATTCAAAAAACACTATTTATTTTACTGCTAGTGAATGAAATGTGATGTGTGCAGACAGATGCTGCACAGCATACTGCTTGTCATTTCATACATTCTCAGCACTAAATGAGGTTTCATTGTTTGAAGTATTTACAATGGAAATGAATTGGAAAAAAATGTGCTTGACAAATACAATTTACATTTCCAGTCTATAATTATCCCCAGATTTAACGACACAGTCCTTTCACACAGTATTCCTTTAGTTCCTTAAAATAAAGCCCAATTTTCTGATGCTTTGCACATGCTTGAAATGACAACAATGTTTTACAGTTTTACTGTTAGTCATCTGGCTTCTCATCTACTTCTCTCTGTCTGAACCTACCAGGTGGCACAGAGGAGTGAAAAAAGTCTCACCAGCAAGTGATACTCATAGTGTCATAGATTCCCTAGATTGCAGGTAGAACTGTTTCCCACCCTCTCTCCCATATATTCCTACTTTCTCTAGGGTTAAGAGGACACCAGATGAGCCAGAAGAACAAGCACACCCTTTTCTACACATCCTGCTTAAGTCAGCAAGCAAACAGGTCCATTTCCCAGCAAATAAGAGGTTAATGTCCCTCGCTGTCACTGCACACATATTTATTTTACACAATTCAGAGCCTGAAGAAACTTAAGTGGGACTTTAGAAATCATGTAAAGAGGTAGAATTTGGTCTCTCTTCGCTCACATGAAGATAATCAATTAGGTGGTCTTCATTAGCATTCTGATGCTTGAGGGTAACAGCAGGTACCAAGATGACTATTTCCAGCACCATTAATTTTCAGGAATATTTTTAAAGAGATCCTGCAAGGTTACTCCATGACTTTCCTCATCATGGCTATTTCTGATTCAGTGCTCCAGCTATACAGTGCCAAAACTATTCAAAACCAAGTGGTTTGTGCCAAGAGGATTTCTGCTACGCTGTAAGTATTACAACTTCTGAACTGAACTGTCAGTGCCCTACCTGGGTTATTTCCCAAGTTTCAAGCCTCTTCTCATATCAATAGCATCCAGATCTTTTGGTGTTGTTGTTGTTTTGCATTGATATTGAACTGTTTCTATGACTAAATTTTGAATGCTTACAGACTATTCCATTACAAGAAGCCATGGATGATGCTTCTCTGAAGACCTTAATTTGCTTCAGTTAAGAAAAGGAAATACCATCCAAAAAACCTTACAGAAGTCCAAATCATCATTCTCACCAAAGGCTAACTACCACTAACTCCTTTTAGCAAAACTGATCAACAGAATAGAACAATGAATTGCTTTTGCATGATTACATCACTCACAGATACATTCTTACAAAACAAAGGATAAGTCCAAGGTGAATGAAGTGTAAGTCCATATAAGACAATTTCCTTTAAAAATATGATCTATCAAAGGTTTATTCCTGAAAAAATTCTAACTGAAGAACACTTCAAAATCAACACACAGAATAACCAAATAGTCTTGCCTGAAATATAGATTCTACAGCCATTTTGTCCTCCTCCTAACAAACCTGTCAAACAGCATTTCTTCACAGCTATCTTATTCAAGAGGTATAATATTGATCATTCCCAGTATGCCAATTAATCTTTCTAAAAAGTTTAGAGGAAGTGTAGCTATATTTATCTCTAAATCAATATTCAGTTTTCTAGTTACGGTAATCATTTTTACTTTATGCAAGTTTGGATGGTTCAAACTTGCACAGAAGAAAATTTGGGACAGCAAATGACAAATAAAATACTTATTTGGTGTGTCAAGAGGAAGATGGACATAATGTGTTTTGTAATAGGAGATATTAAGTCACTAGGATAAAATAAAATGCAAGAAACAGCTTGCTATCTGTAAACAAAATAAAGCTTTGTGGACTTCAGGTGGTACCAAACAAAAAAATTTAGGATACATATATAACCATCCACTATAAACAAGATATTTTCTAGAGAAAAGTAATTTAGTTCCTTTATGTTTTAAATATGCTGAGAATTCATGCATATTTACATTTGCCAAACCTTAATATTCAAAATACAAAAATGTGATATATTTTGTAAAAATACTAAATGGAGTCACTGAATAGGAACAGAGCGAGCTGTCATTTTACAACAGAATTCTAAAATTTTTTATCAACTCAAGTTTTTATAACTTATCAACTTTCATAGCACTTAACAACTCTTATTAGGGACATGAATTAAAACTGTGGCTAACATCTGAAGCTGAGTCTGTCAAGCACTGTTAAATGTTGCTTGCTGTGTAAATAAAGCCTGTCAGAAATCATTTAATATATTTGGGCATCTTTCAGTGTCAGAACTCTTCCTTTTTATCAATAATGGTCAGAATGGTCTTATTAGTCAGAATGAGGCTTTGTGGTGTCCACTTCCATGATTCTCCTAGGGTCCCATGACACAACTAAGATGACAGTTTTCTAGCTTTATTCTCACCATGGTTCACACGTATTTCCATCTTCTTTTTAAATATATTTAGATAAGGAATTGTTGAACACCAGTCTTATTAACATTTCTTACATATTGATTTGAGGTATCAAGCATTTTTCAAAGGTGTTTGCTTTAGGAAGAAAGGCTGTACCTTTAATGGATTTACATCCTTCCCATCTGCATGTTAAAATGAAAATAACATCTGAACTGCAAATTTCTGAATTTTGTCTTTCAACAGTAGACTTTCAAAAATTATTAGACCCTAATTTTGTTTAAGATGATGATTGTAACTATCACCTTTCAAATTGATATTCTTCTCCTTCCAAAATACCCCAAATATTGGTTTGAATGTGACAGCCAAAATACGCAAACTGCTTCTCCACTTGTATTCCTCTGACTTCGGAAGCAGCACAGGTTGCCAACTGACAGAGCTCTGACCAGACACTCATCACTAATTGATACTTCCATTTTCTTGGAATTTCGGATTGGATTTTCTACTTTGGTTAAGGAAAGAAGTCAGCAGACAACCCTCCTGCCTGTAGCAGGGCTCTCCAGGCACAAGCAGCAGGGATCACTTTGAACAAGAGCAGTCACTACCTGCTTTCCAGCCAGACTTTCCTCGCTGTGGCTTTTTTCAAACAGCAATAGAACAAACAAAATATATTTAAACTTCCTACTGTAAAGCTTCAAAAGAATTGCCAGGAATTGTCAGAAGCATCATATGTCATTTCTGCAGCTGGTTTTACTTTGTTTCTCCCTAGCAAAGGCAAAGAAATATGAATTGGTTTTTTACTCAAGTGTCTGTTCAGCTGGTAGAGCAGGAACAAAAGTGGTAAGTTTCAGGTATTTTAATTTTGCAAGGGTGTATCCCTCTGAATTACCCAAAATAACCCTGATTAATTGACTTAAAGCCGCATTATGATCTCTGATGAACCTGAAAGGTGTGCATACTGCTTTATTCTGCACAGGGTTTGTGATAGCACAAGTGCTCCTATTGCTCTTTTATGCACCTAGAACAGAATATCAGATCAGGATGTCTCCAGTTCTTCCTGGGCTTTTGGTATTTGCATCTTGCCACATTGAAACAAGAATATAATGGTCTTAAAGCCTTTTTTTTTTTTTTCTTTTTCCCTCCCAGAAATACCCTCTGAAACAATCTATTGAGAATTTGGGATGAGATGTGGCAGATTGTCACAGCGGGGAAACGGCGATGAAGTACACACACACAGTTCGGTCATGATCAGAAGGATTTACTACTTTTTATCTTTGCCCTTTCATAACACAATGCACTGAAAGGGCAGGGATTGGTTGGAGAAGGACTGCGTCTCTTCTCCTTTGGTAAACAACAGGTGAGGGAACAGTGTTCTGAGAAAAAAATGCTGAGAAGAGTCAGCCTACATATATTTACAATAACAACGAGAATGTGTTTTGAGAATGAGAACTTGTAGATCAGTTTCTCATGAGAATCTGCAGGTTGGCAGCAAAATTCTTAAGGCTCAAAAATACAGAGGTAGAGCAGATCATTTCTTCTCAGACATTTAAGGCATTATCATCTCTTGTTTATTTCTATTAGACAATAATCTGTGGTTTTAATCAGAGTTTCAGCACAATTTAAAAGTGTCTGTCTGAGGGATAATTTATGGGAAGTCTAAACTGGCACTAAGAAACTTCCTCCTATGTGTCTCTCCTAATTGCAGACTTAGGAAAATCACTTTTTGGATTAGGTGAATGGACACATACAGCTGTTGCAAGACAAGTATGTACTCAGACTGTGTGTGGTGGTAGCAAAGAGCCTGGGCATGTTGCCTAACAGTGCTAAGAGGAAGCAAGAGGAGGAGTAGAGGGAAGGAAATTTCTAGGGGAATTCATGGGGGAAAAAGTCCTGCATCTTTTGCATTTATCTAGCATTTCTCCTCCAAGAACATCAGAGCCTTCAGTCTTGGATGAAAAGAAAAAAAACCTTCAAGACCCTACTGCTACAAGCCTTTATCTAAAGGAGAATTAAACCCATGTGTGTTACCAGTAACAGGGCCTAAATTTGCAGATGATCAAAGGCAAACGATCAAAGCAAATGAGCAATATCTCAAGCAGGTTGGAATAGTACCTTCCCACACATCTCTCTAAATTATTACTAGACAATGTCTTTGCAATCTGGAAGAGCTATTTCCCATAGAAAATATATACTCTAGGCAAAGCACATTTTGACAAAATATGGCAAAAACCTCTGTTGGGTTTATGGTACAGGATGGGTATGCTGGTATACTTAAAAGGCAGTCCTAAAAATATGATGTATTAAAGAAGTAAAAAATCAGTAATGCTTGTCAGAATACGCTAAATTCATTAGCTGAGCTTTATTATAGTCCCAGTGAGATGGGCAATGAACAGATTTTCCTTTTTCTTGTGACTTCTGAAAGTCACAGGCCATAGCCACTTATGCCCTAGTCTGAGTAGTATCGTCCTGCAGTGCATGACACAAGCAGGTGTGGCTAAATTTTGCTAGTATAAAGTTGATTTGACATTGATTGACAGTGCAAATAAATGCTGACTTGACAACAAAATATCTCCTGACAATAAAACAAATGAAGATATCTAACCAAATAACAAGACAAAAATGAGCGAAAAACATAAAGTCCTCACAAATTGGGTTGATTGCATTAATATTTGAGCAAACTATTCTTTCAAAACGTTACACATTTACCAAAGGGTCTCCTGAGCCTGCTTATAAGTTATGAGGGAGATTGTTATTTAAACACAGAAATGTTGACTTAAAAATGAAAAGTAGTAATCTAAATCAAATGTGTGAAGGGGCTGATTAATGCACACCTTCAGTATGTTAGGGGCTCTCTGTATAGACAGAAGGTTGCATATTCATCTAAGGTATATTTTAATCAGAACTTTTGCACAGTTTGTCACCTATTTTCTTAATCGGTGTTCCCTCTTGAGGATTATGGCTATTTGCTCATCATTATTGTCATTAAAACGTGTGCTTTTTAATGCCAAGTAATTAGTAAAAATTACAGTAAAACGTTTCATGCACAGTTTCAACTGAGAGATGAATAACCTTTGTAGCAATATAGTTAAATTTTAGTCTCTTCCACTCTATACTATGAATTCAAAGCTTCCCTAGAGTCTTTGGCCATAAAATAATACCTTTGCTTTAATAATGTGCCTTACAACTTCTGTCAGTCTTGCAAATCTGTTTTAACATCTGAGCTGGTAGGACAGAGATCTAAGCATCTAAGTGATAAATAAAGAAACAGTGCTAAATCTCCACTTCCCTTGACTAGGGATTCTCAACAAGGACTTTGATTTATGAAGATTGAAAATATTTCTCATCAAATTTAGGTTAAGTAGTAAGGAGGATGAAGATATTTTTATACTTGATAGCAATTCAGATGCACTATAAAAAGAAGAAAATAACTTCCAGAAATGGTAAATGCATTCATACACTTATAAATGGAACCTGAAGATATATTCCCATTGTTAAATCAAGTATTAGCATTCCATAATAAAGACATCTTCATGACATGTTCTTTCTGAAGTACTACATTTTCATCTCTATGATTTGAATCTTCTGATTGTCCTCTTGTCACGTAAACTCAGTGGACTTTGTGATGAAAACATTCATCAACATGATGAGTAAGCTCAAAGTGCAAATCATGTTAACTAATGAATGATAATTTCAGATATAAATATAAAAATTTATTTATTTATTTATGTGTATACCTTTTGACACACAAGCAAACAGGGAATGGATATGCACATGTACATTCTTTGAAAATCAAATTACTTCAATATTGAAGAGTAGGCAAAGAAGAATGCTGGCTTAAATGCTTACAAAAATAATTTATTTTTACTTTTATTGATTTTGTTTTCTTGAAAGAAGAGGACTGAATGTGAACCACTAGCAAATATGACAATGCAATATATTTAATTTTGCTACGGTATAAAATAGTAGTCTAAGAACCACAATAATAAAGAATTATGATAATAAAAAAAAAGTTTAAGAATTCCACTAGCAAATTCAGTAACATATTTTAAATGAGAAATATTCTAATCTAGATTATACTTTTTGTTATATAGATGTATATGAACATGCTGTAATATATTTACATTTGGGGTTGTCTGCTAATGCACTGCATGTGAATCTTATATCCTACCAGGAGTTTCCTGAAGGATATAGCATAATAGTTCTCGATAATTTTAAATTCATACTTTTGTGTTTTAAAAAACCTTGACTTTCTAGAATGCCAAGCTTTAAACTCATGTAAATTAAATATGTTTATGGATGGCAAATCACCCACATTAATTTGACTCTTGTACTAGGAAATAAAAAATGAAAGGATAATTTAGCTTTAGAAGGAATACTTGTGGCAATGAACCTACAGGTAAAATTTTTAAAAGCAAGGACTGAATCCAGTATATAACTTGACAGACAGTTATGGCAGTTAATAACTATCAAGCATTGGTTCAGAAAGCAAAGATAATAAAATCTAAATGGACCAAATGATGGACAATCAAGCTTTTTTTAAAGCCTTGTAAGTGTTAATGCTATCTTAGTAACAGACAATGCAGCATGATGCCTGCAGATGATCTGTTAATTACAGAACTCCAAATGAATGGTATCTTAACAGAGAGAAATATAATTCCTTACATCCTATTTTTACCCTAAAACAAGTAAAAAGTTTTTATGATATTATCCTTACTCCATTTAATTTTTACTTAGTCCTAAAAAAGGTTCTTTCTGCCTTCAGTTGTATATTTGAGACTTTTTGGCTAAATATAAAAAATAAGACTCATCTACATCAGAAGTGAAACATCAAACAGAGGCACTGAGGAAAATGAGACACAATCTAAGTGGCTCTTTTGACACATTTAGTAATATTTGGAAACCAAAATGCTGTTGGTCAACTAAAAAGCTGGATTTCTCACAGTGAATTCCTCTAGATTTTGTAGATTTCTCCTGGATTAATTATTCATTAATTTATAGGATCAGTGACTGCACTTGGATAGGAATTTCAATAATTTGTGTGGCTTGGCTATCTTTTTATATAATAAAAAATATTTTCATCTTTCATCATATTTCCTCCAAACTTCACTGCCTTTACTAGAGGTACCTCAGAGATACCTCAGATTGATAGTCTGGTGATTTATGCCTCAATGTCTGTTAGAAGCTCCTTGGGCCAAGGATTCTTTGGGAAGAGTTGGAGCCCACAGGAAAGACCAATGACAAAAAGCTAGTGCCTCCAGAGAACATCTTCAGACCATCAGAACCCTGTAAAACACGAGTTTCAGGCAAATATTTTCTGATAAATTGTCATTCCTAGCAGTGATGTCTTTGGGGAACGTAGTTCTTTCTAGACATGCCCTATTGGGTGTTTCTGAGATAGATATCTAACACTTTAGAAAATTTGGATATGCAGACATACATAAAAGAGGGGACTCATCAGAGAAACTGGATATGATTGTTTCCCCATATCATTTCAGTTCATAAAAGAAAGCATCTATTCCAGATTCAAGAGAATTGTTTTAATCACTTTGGAGTGGCCAGAATATCTTTATTGAAAACAATGACCTTCAGTCTCATTCCCTTGTACACCTTACAAAAAGTGCAATTATTTTCCCCAAATGCATCTTGTATCATATCTTATTGCATAAATGAACAGCTCTCTTTCACCTAAAGATAAGTGGGCATGGGAATTTCAAAGACAACATGAAAACAAGATGTGTATTTCAAAACGATGAAAAATAGACTGCAACTGCTACTCAAAGCTGCAACAAACATGATAAAATGGGTAAAACAGGATATTCTTACAGAGAGAAGACAGATATTCAAGGCTTAGAAGAGAGAAGACACACATTGAAGCTAATCTAAAAACAACAAACATGAAAGAATACACGATTCTTCCTCTGAGAGATATCTGTCGTTATTATTTAGAAATATTTTTAGAGACATATTTGTAGAGAAATATTTTGGACATATTTGGTTGATAAGATATGCAAAAGCTTTGGCAAAATAATTCATTTACTTGTTCCTTATGAGCAGCTTTGTAGAATGAAATTTATTCCAAATCTCTCAATTTTTTTTTAGCCTCAGTCAGTCCTGTGATCACTGAAACTTTGGTATTGTCAGCAATTAATGCTTGAAAACATAAACCTCATTTGTGCATACAGAAAGATTAAGGATTTCCTTACTCACTTGCATAGAAATCAGTGTAAAAAACAGCGGTTAAAGCAATTTTCTTCATGAAAACATGCCTTATTTGCTGTGTTTGATTGTGTGCAGTAGCTCTTAAGTGACTTTCTCCAGAAGCACTGGTGTTATCCATACAGCTGCATGGAAAAGTGATACTTAAGCTTTGCAGAAAATAAGAGCTGTGTTTATGAGTTGGAGAAAACAAGTTCAAGAGCCTATTTCATAAATAAAACAGAAGAAAAATCCCACTTCAATCTTCCACATCATTAAAATTTACACATGGAAGAAGATCACTGTTGTGAAAACCTGTTTTCTCAGGAATGTTTTCCTTCATTTCTTTTGGCTGAAATGGGTTCTCTGAGATTATGTATATTGCACAAAGGATTCATGTAAGGTGGCAAGTATTCTTGAATCAGTAATACAAAGTGCTGTGTAACACTGATGTCTACTGGAGTCAACAATAGTTAAAGCTTTTTTTTTTATGGGTTTCTCAAGTTGTGGGTTTCTTTCTAATTAGAAAAGTACTGTTTTAGTCTGATGTAAAAATGTAAGAGTATTAATTTACATTCCTATTTTTATAGAATCATAGAATCATTTCAGCTAGGAAACGCCTATAAGATTATTAAATTCAATCATCAAACTAATCCTGCCAGGTCCACCACTAAACCATATTCCTAAGTGCCACGTCTGCATGTCTTCTAAATACCTCCAGGGATGGTGACCCAGTCACCTCCTTGGGAAGTCTGTTCCAATATTTAGTAACTCCTTTAGTAAAGAAAGGTTTCCTAATAGCAATCCAAACCTCCCCTGGTACAACTTTGGGCATTTTCCTCTTGTTCTGTCACTTGCTACCTGGGACATGAGACCAACACCCCACCTTTAATCTTCTTTCAGGCAGTTCCAGACAACAAAAAGATCAGTTGAGAAGATCAGACCAAGTGGAAGGCAGAGTTGCACCTGTGTGCAGCCAGACAAGAAGGAGTGACCTTCAAAAAACATTACCTGAGCACTGTATTCAGTTTCCAGATCTGCCACAAATTCTGCAAATGCCAGTAAGCAACATACTCTCCAGGTCCCAGACTTTTCTCCACAAAACAGGAGGGAGATATTGCATCTTTCCCCCTACCCCTCTTGCTTAGTGTGCTCGCAAGTTTTTCAAAGAAGAGGCTGTGAAATTGAATGGTTCTTGACAAATGATTAGTGTGTACATCATAAGAAAAAAATTCATCCACAATAGGAAAAACGTTGCATAGAAAACCCATGTCTCAACCACATTTTTAATAAATTAACGGTGCTAATTTACTATAAACATAAGTTACTGATTGCAACTATAGTATTGGTTTGCAGGCCAAAGCCAGAGGGCTGTTGTTTCTTAGTCAAATTTATGGAAAATGCTAGAAGAAATATTATATTATATTATATGCAAATAGGATTTAATCCTAGCCCCACTGAAGAACTCCCACTGACTTCCGTGCTGCTAAGATTTTAACCAGTGTGAAAATTTCTTCTCTGAATATTTCTATTTTGATTCAAGTTTCCAAAACAGCTTTGAAAAACAAATGCAAATACCTTCATGTGCAAGAATTAACATCTGCATAAAAATTGATTCATACCACTCTCCACATAACAAAACTGTTGCATGAGTATGTACTTATTTTCCAATGCTGATCAACTAGAATAAAATGCAAATTTCTAGTTAGCCAAAGGGAAGAAATGTGCTGTCATTACTGTCAGTACAGAAATCCCACTACAAACAGCAATAAATAATGTCAGGAAATGTCAGTTTCAGAGGGGATGTCACCATGGAAAATAAGCTTATGAAATGCTGAAATACAAGTGGTATTACTTCTAATTTTGAACTTTGATAGTAGAAATCAAGCCAGTTTAAAGGGATATTCCACTGGAGACAGTGAATATACCTTAAGATAGGAAATTCAAATAGAATCATTACTTCTAATTAAACTTTTGAATATGAAAATTAATGTCTGAGGACTTAAAGATTTGAAAATTTTAAGGACTGAAGATATGAAAACAAAATACAAGCTCACACAAGCCAGCTCACTGATAATTCACAAGCTCATTTCAATTCTACTCATGTTAGAGTCACTGTACTATATCTTCCTGAGTCTGTTAAGCTGGTTCATCTGAAGTAAAAACTAACATTTTGGTTTTTTCTAAGAAAAAATACAAGCCCATTTTAGAAAACCAGACTTAATTCTCTGGCTGTTAACAAGGATGCTGCTAACGGAGTCCCTTTCAGGCCCCAGACAATGCCTGGTCATGTTAGTGAGAGTACTTCTGCTGTGTTACATATTAGACCCTTACAGGGCACTGCAAATGACACTGTTCCTCGTGAGAACTTTCATTTAGAAAGTTCTAAACAGAATGTTTACACTGCAGGGAAACCTCAGAAGAGGTAGATTTATGGGAGGTCATGGTGACAGCTAGATAAATTTAGCGAGTTCAGCATGTGGCAAGATTCTTTTTTTAAAGAAAGCTTCTATAAGGGTATAAAATAAATGGTTTTTACAAAGAGATACTCATCACTTAAGAATCACATGATAAAAAATTATTCTATAGTTCTTCCTACAAAAATGCAATGTTATTAAGGGAATTATACAAACAAGCTACAAAAAAAAGGGCTTGTCCATAATCTCAGTCATTGCTACCATTAATGGGAATTTCATTTTTTAAAATTCTTTATTGCATCATTTTGTTTTCCTGTTTTTTACTTACTATCTTGGTTTCAGATCATGGGTATTTTTTATTTGTAATAAATCATGAAGACTCATTTAATTTTCTCCAGGACACCTATTAATGTGACTAGGTTTTTTGTTAGTGCTTTTGGAAAATTATGTATTCTCAGCAAAATCTTTTTAGGCTAACACTATTTCTTTCCAAAGTTGACAGTGCAGTAATTTATTTTTTAATATATAGAATATTTGAGGATTATTTGTTTATTTTCAAAATATACATCTTTAGTGTCTAAGAAGGACTGAGTACCTGAGAAGTTTGAAGTGCTAAAACAAAGATTTTTCTGAATTGGGATTTCACAGGCAAAGCTAGATAATGAAGGAAAAAGGCCATTAGAAGTCACTTCTATGTCTGAGAAACAATGACTCTGTTGAATATGCACAAGTTTAATTTTTCATTTCTAAAAATACCTTATACAATTATGGGGGTTTAACAGATTTGTGATGGTGACTTCAAGTGAGCTAAACAGAAAAAATCAGGTGTTTTTATAGCTAAATCAAAGCATGCACTAGTGAACTGTTACGTTATCCATGTATTTTGTTGTTTGATGTGTGCCTGCAACAGTAAAAATATTTGTTTTCCAAATTTGTTTATTAAAAGTGAACAAAATACTATGACTATAATATTACAGGTTAAATATCTTACTCACAGAAGAAATAATATCTTTATTCACATGTTCTAGAACTTTCATCTTCCAATAATCCCAGCAGAATTTCAAGGGCAATGTTTTCAAGAAAGGATTCACAAAAGCTATAAAAGAACATTTATGTGTAGGCTTTTTCTAATCAAACTGAGCATGGCAACTTTTAAAAAATTCTACAAAAGAAGATACAGTAAATCTCCAGTTTTAATAATTGCTAGTTTTCATCATTTACAGTGACATTTAATGTTTTACATCACTATGCTAACACGCTCTCATGATTAAATGTAGCGTAAGTTAAACTTAATTGCTCTTAACCAACTAGGTATTATGTTATGTCATATACTGTGGAGCAGGCTGGTACACTAAAATTTGACTTTGAAACACAAGACTTAAAACCACATGTAAACAGCATGTCAAATTAAAAAAGCAGTATTTGTATCAAGTACTAACATCTTTAGATGGAAATGACATTTCCAGTTTGAACTCTCACATTTTCAATACAGACTTAATGCACTTTTCTTAACATTAGCCTTGGTGTGAACTTCACACATTCTGCATTTTCTGCTGGGGTGATTCCTCAGTTCAGCTGGCACTGAAGTTTATGGACTCTCTGAAGGTGATTCAATTGTCTAAACTAGGCAAGTAGTTCTGTGTAAGATGGCCTAGGGCATCTGACCTGTCCATCTGCTCTTCCAAAACAAAGACTCCTGTAGGTCTGTTAGCCCTGTGTGGAAGTCTTGGAAATTCTAGGGTGTCACACATGGCAGTAAGTACACATCTGCCTTCAGAGAACTGAAATGACATCTCTGTCCTTTTCCATGTCTTGTTGATTATGACAAAAATGCTTTTGTCCAGCCCATAAATGGGGTACCTGTTTTTGTATCACATTTGACGTAAAACCGGGAAGGGGATAAAAGTACACCTTCAGTTTACCTTGGTGCAGAGTTGGGATCTGGGAAGTTCTGTAGCAGGATCTGGTAACATGTAAATTTTCCAGAGTGCTGTAGTAAAAAAGCAGTACTTCCAACCTTTTAAACAGAATTCAAGGAATAAAGAAAGGTGACTTAAAGAAGTCCTGAATCCTTACTGTTTATCTCCAGTTTGACAGAGTCTTTCAGCAAAAATATTATAAACCATAAAATATCTAATATTAATGGTTTATTTTGTGCTAAATTGTTTACTGTTCCTAAGGCATTTTAGTAAATCTATCTATCTATCTATCTATCTATCTATCTATCTATCTATCTATCTATCTATCAGTTTTGCAAACTTATCAAGATAAACACTTATTGGGAGAGAACTGACTGACAAATTTTAAAATCCTTGATTCAACACATAATTACTATTTTTCAATGTATGGTACAAGGACAGCCACATGAGATTTTAAACAGCTACTGATTATGTTGTAAATTATATTTTCCCCTAGAATTACTGGAAAACCCAGATATTTGATTTGAAGACTACTCACATTCAGCTTCTCTCAAAAAAAAAGGGAAATCTAGCACTGGTAAATTTATATGGATAAGCATATTTGCAGTCAAACGAAGATTCATTATTTAGGTATATTCAGTGGTCTGTATTATCCCTGAGCCAAATGTGATGTCTAAATTCAGTATTCAATAAGGCAAACACATAGATGAGTTGCAAGAAGAAGCTACCAAGCTGGGGCTTTTATTTGATGAACATGAAGAGGGTTTCATGTTCCCTCTTGCATTGCAGGGTAGGATTTGAATCAACATTTTCCTCGAAGTTTTTTGTTGCCCTAAAAGTGGATTTTCATGGTTTGGCTCTATGAGCAATATCAGCAAAACTTTTGACTTTCTGTAGCAGTAGAAGACAAAGAATTCTGGCAAGGCTCCTAAATTCATAATTTACTATATTTGCAGAAGTAAAGGACAGGTAAGTATGAGAAGCTTACAACAGGAAAGGCATGGTTTCTCAGCAGAGGCTCCTTTCATCTGTTCTGCTGTTCGGGCCTTAGCAGAGCAGTAACGTGGTGTATGACTAAAGCAGGGAAGTGACAGCACTGTAAATCCTGACCATGAGAAATGTGACAATGTATGAATGCCACAGATTCCATCTTACATCAGGTCAAGCTAGTGGTTCTTTACAGGCTCTGAATGTGAAGCAAATGCTTCATCTACCACCCACTACTAATACGGAGCATAAAGCACTGCAGTTATTTTACTCAGTTCTGTACCTGGTGCAAGGTAAATAGAAAATCTGATTTAGTTCATCTGCTGAAGACAGAAAAATATGATTTGACAACCTGGCTTATCTGGGGGATTTACATTATTCTAAAATATATCAACATCATTTGCATTTTTGTTATTACATGCATTAACAGTGTCCAGGGATTTTAATTTTATAGAGACCAGTTTATGAAAGGATGTAACAAATGTAATTTCATTGTCATGCTGTTTTCTTAATATTTGATTTTGTTTTTTCATTATGGTACAACAGCTCAATGTTTTTTAATTAGTGGACATACTGACAGATAAACTTAATATTTAATTAAATAAAATACACTCAAATATTTAACTTCCTATAGGAATTACTGTGATATAAATTTAGCAGCTCTGGGATGAAAATAACATGTAGCAAAAAAGACTATTAAATTTTCATGCTCAAAGATACCAATTATAACACTATTAAAAGTATTTAAAGAAACACTCAAATTCATAAAAACATTGAAAATTAATTCAGGGAAGTGCAATATTCCAGCTGTATAAGTAGTGCATGGCCAAAATGGAGAGGGAGGATTATTCCTCCCTGTGTGCAAGACCAAAACCTACTGTCTTGCTTCATGTTACCTATGTTTCACTTAGATGAGAATATAAAACTTCAGTGAAACTTGTCAACTTTACTGGCAGCACAAAACTCTTTTCCTGATCAGAAACTGTTTTCATTATTTGAAAAGTATAATTCAATTCAGTCAAATTTTTATTCAGTATGATAGGTTTTTAACAGACAAGTTTTCAATTTGCTGTATTTTTTCTATTTTACTGATTCAAATATTTGCATGTTTTATTCCTCCACTATCATATATAATGGCATTTAAAGTCTACATGAAATATTTCACTGCTAGTAGCTTTTTACATCTTATATTGGGTTTATTCTAAATAGTAGGATTAGTGCTAGATGTTTAACTGCTGAAAATACATTCATGCTTTCTAAGATTTCAGAATATAAAATCAAAATTAAGCATACAATGTTGTTTTGCATAATGTAGTGTGAGCAGTTGTCTGTGTGTGAGAAGGAGATAGCATTATGAACAGGAGCATTAACTTGAGCTAAGCTTGGACCCTTGACCTTGGCTCCCTTCTTGGATGAACCTGTCATCAGAGAAGGTTGCAATACCTAAACAATGAGGCAGAAACTAGGATATAAGGGAAAGCAGAAGCTCCTACAAAGAATAGACTAGTTGAGGCAAAACACATCCTCAGTGTCATGCTATATACTATGCAGAAATCAGAGGGTTTGTATTCCATACTCATTGAGTATTTTTTTTCATAAGGAAAACAACCTACAGAAAAAAATTAACAACTTCTGCTGTTCATCTGAAAGGCATAGACTCATTTGTGTTTGAGCTGCAGTAGGTGGTGGTGGTAACTGGATTGTCATGGACATAAAGGATCACTTACTGTGGTTGAGTTAATAAAGAATTATAGGATTGATCTAGTCAATGGCCAAACTAACAGTTCAATAAGGCAAGATCAGCTTACTCCACAGCCTTCAGAAATCATGTAAACATAAGCAAATGCATTATAGTTGGCTCTAAAACCAATTAAAAAATATCTCATGCACACTCTAACTACAGCTTGTTTCTAAAGATAAAAAAAACCAAGCCCAAACTATATTATTTAGTAGCAAACCAGAACAGAGCAGTTGCAGAAATACATGAAGGAGGCCATTGTACAGAACAGCTTTCCTTTCAGATCTTTCCATTGATAATGTCAGAAGGTTCCACTTAGCTTTGTTTAACCAGATGTCAATGAACAAAAAAAACCCTTTCCCTGATCTGTTCTCCAGTGTAAAGCAATGAAATATTAATTAATACTGTATTCAAATGGCTATTCAATTTAGAATAGTTCCTTTTTTTAAAGGCAGAAAAAAAGTAATTGAAGTCTATGAGCAGGTGTTCCCCATGCCAAAAAATGTCTCACTTTCACTTATTTAAAAAGCTGGGAAATGCACATTTGTTTTGGAAAGCCATTTATCCAGTGAAATCTTTAATTACATGCACCATAAAACAGCCACAGAATGCTGTCTCCTCAGACCTGTAACTTTAAGCCACTGCAAAGCATGAGCTGCCTAATTTCACCAAAGAGTAACAACAGTCACTACTTTGCTCTGTTGTTGCATGACAGCTGGATATGAACAGCTACTCACTGCTATGAAGTGGAGGGATGCCACATGACTGGAGGCAAAGTTCTGCATTGTGTCAATGTCATTTCTGTTAAAGATCTTCTTGTAGCCTGACATCCAGAATGGAGTCGCACATTATGTACAATGGATAATATTTCTGACAATATACTCTGGATGGCCTTGAGCTGATTACCACTAGTGCTTCAGAAAACAGTTGTTACTGAATTGTTTCCTTTCAATAGAGTCTGCCCGAGGAAAAATAGCAAGCGAGACTGGATCGTTAGTGCTGGATATATCATAACTTTGTAATTGCCTTGCTTCAGTACTTGAAAACAATTCTTTGTCAAGGATAGGAAACAGCTCGCCTGTAGGTGCAATAATGGAAAGAATAGAGCTGATCTAGATGAGGATCTTTAAGATTATCTCATGCTTACATGCTAAAACTTTATCTAGTTAACAATAACAAACTCAGGTTAAAGGCAAATGGTATTTTCAGGATTGATGCTCAATCTTTGAAGCAGGGCTCTTTACAACACCTTTTAAGTATGTTCAGACTGAATATTGCTGCTGATTCAGCAAGATGTTTGACTACAAAGTCCTGCCAGAAAGGTGAGATACAGCAATCAGTATTGGTGTCCCACAATAATTGTACTGTCTGGTATCAGTCACAGATCTTGCTTTACAAGCAGCTTATGGATAGTTTAGAAAAAAGAGTTGAGTCTCAGTACTGACTGTGGAACTGTGTAGTGTGGGTATTTGGGACCATTTAAACCCTGTGAAGATGTGGGGCAATAGGGTGATGAGGTGACCTGATCATTTGCTGTGGAGCTCAATGACAAATCTAGCTCAAAGTTCTAGAAGAGGAGGGAATGTAAAGATCAAATTCCATCTCTTGCCTATGAACCAAATCTAAAGCATGCCCTTCCCTCTACTTGCTGAAATGTGCAGCTATTAGTCCTTATATTTCTCAGTACCTGATCAGTAAGGTCAGCCAAGGTGGTCATCCTGTCATACAATTCTACAGAAGGAGCCATATGTATACCTACATACCTGTTATTATTATTTTTAAAATTATCACACTAATAGAGATGAATTTTCATCTAGCATATATTCCTCTAAGACAGATTTTTCATAACAATTTATTTCAGAGACAAGACAGCTCATCCAGAACAAAAATACCTGCTACGAACTAAAGAGTTTAGGAGCTTCAGCTGAGGTGATTTCTGAGGGGCCTCTGCAGGTGACAGAGTTCTAAATACCAACTCATCATAACAAGCACCTAAATAAAAAACAGCTTCCCAAGCATGAAATCCACAGCAAAACCTGAAATTCCTTAACTAAGAAAAGAGCAATTGCATCAGACTCTCTATGTAGCTTAGAAAAACCTTGAACAGCTTACAAGAGGAGAGTCAATGAGCACTGAAAGCAAAAGATCAAATGAAAGCTGCACAGAATTGCTCAGAAAGGCAGGCAGTAAAGAATATAAGATGGGTGAAACACTTATCTAATGCCAAACTCCTATCATGAGCTCCCATGTTGCCTAAAAGAAAGTTGAGAGTTTGGCAGGAGAAGCTAAATTTACTGGTACAAGAACAGAATATGGCACAACTCCATTTGTTATGATATTGGAGGGCAAAAACTGTAACTGTGAATAGCCTGAGTATCCTTTTGTGATTCTAGTATATGTGCGCTCTTTAAATTTTTTGCTTTAATTACACAAAAGCTTTTCCTTACGAACAGAATTAAATATAAATACAAATATAAATATAAATAATTTCCACTGTTTTCACTGATACTTATTTTCACATTGCTATGTTGAAATGCTTAAGTTGACCTAAGACACTTTCCCATTAACATCTTTCCATTAGATCAGATATTGACCATAATCCTCCTCCCAGTAAGCTCTAAGGACGTTTGACATCAATTTCAACAGGCACAGAAATAAGAAAATTTTTTGTATAAATGCAAATAGAATTTGGTATCATTAATGTAATAGCATTTTCCTTCTCCGTTTTAGTCCATATCTGACTAAATAACCCAACACACACTTCTATCCATGCAATTCCAAAACAGATCTGGTAATCAATGTTTTTCTATCAATAAAATAGTACAATTCTTCTTAATTATTTTCCTTTAATAGTAGTTATACTACTGCGATCACTGTGTTTAGATATGAGAAATGAATCAACTCATTAAAACATTCTGCAACAGAGGTATCTGCCTTGTTAAAATAAATAGAAGCAAGTATACATTCACCTTTGAAGTTGCTAACTACATTCCGCATTTTTTACTCATGAAAATTCCCACTGTGAAAAACCTGACAGTCATAGATTCATATTATCATAGAATTAAAATTGGAAGGAACCTTAAAGGCCATCTAGTTTCAACTTCCCTGCCATGGGCAAGGACGCATTCCACTAGATCAGGTTACTCAAAGCTCCATCTGGCCTACTTTTGAACACCTCCAGGGATGGGGCATCCAAATTTCTCTGAGCAATCTGTTTCATAATTACCAGTAAAGATTTTATTCCTAATATCTAACATAAACCTATCCTTCTTCACTGAAAGGCCATTGCTCCTTGTCCTTGTGAAGAGACTCTCTCCAGATTTCTTGTAGGGTCCCTTTAGGTACAGAAAAGCTGCTCTAAGGAGCTGCTCCAAAGCCTCCACTTATCCAGGCTGAACAGCACCAATTTTCTTAGTCTTTCTTCATAGGTGAGGTGCTCCACCCCTGTGATCTTGGTGGCCTCCTCCAGACTTGCTCCAACAAGTCGACGTCCTTCCTGTGTTGGGCACCCAAGAGCTGGACGAAGTACTCCAGGTGAGTAGAAGGACACAACCAGACTGGAGCAGAGGGGCAGAATCCCCTCCCTTGACCTGCTACCCACACTGCTTTTGATGCAGCTCAGGGTATGGTTGGCTTTCTGGGCTGTGAGATCACACTGCCAGGTTTTGCTGAGCTTTTTGACCACAAATACTCCAAGTTCTTCCACTCAGGGCTGCTGTAGATCCATTCTCTCCCCAGTCTGTATTTGCCCTTGTGACTGTCCCAGCTCAGGGGCGGGACCTTCCACTTGGCCTTCTTGAACTTCACTTCTCAAGCCTGTCAAGGTCCTTACTAAGCCCTTCCTCCAGGGTGTATAAGATTAAGACTTAAGTAAAGACTATCTGGTCTGCTCACCCTTGTGCACAATATGCAAAGTACACAATCTGTTGGATTAACAGGACAATTTTTCTCAGTGCACACAATATTCCTTTCTTTCATTTATCTCAAACTAGACAGCTTTGTGAAATATAGAAGTTTTCCAGTTGTCTTGAAATTTCCGTAAAGCTCAGCTAAACCTACAGCAGATATTTGTAAGGCACAATGCAAAAGTTCAATGCCACTGACAGCATGCTGCCACAGTCTTTATGTCTCATGAAACTTGCCTTGATTCTGTACAGTCTATGGAAGCTGAGAACATCTCTACCATAATACTTTTTTCATGTTAGGTAAATGAACTGTGTTCTAAAAAGCCTATCACTGTTCACTGGAAAACTTGCTCAGTTGTAGATAGACATAAAGTTAGGTGAGAAGAGTTCCTTCATTCATATTAGAAATGTCACACATCTTACAACAGATATTAAAAAGACTGTGATGGACTCTTCACTGATGGCTCTTCAAATAGAATAGGAAGCACTTCTTATACTGTGCTCCCAAATTTAAACCAGAACTAATTCAGAATACTCCTCTACCTTTTGTCAGATATAAGGTTTGATGCAATGATCACAATGGTCTTTTCTGACCTTAAAAAATGACTGCAGTTAATTTAATCCAAATAGGAATTTGCAGAAACGTTTCCTCATTAGCTCAATTTTGCTACTTTAAAATCCTGCCACGAAACAAGCCTCATGATGTGTATAACCAAACCTAGATATTTCATTTCTGCTTCAGCTCTTCAAATTCAATTTTGAGCTCTAACAGAAATAAAATTAGTTAATAATTACGTCCCTTACAAAGACTGCATGAATGAACTTTAAAAAAAAAAGTAGGAGATGTAAAAATAACTTTATATCATCAAACCTCTAATACTACGGTATTGAAATTCATACAGAATTGTTGTAATTGCATTTTACAGATGCATTATTCTTTCATCCTTTCTTGATAGCAATGTTTTTCTTATGGGTTGGACTGTGCTGTTTCTTCATCCATCCAAAACACAAGTATTCACTCCTGTCTTAGAAATCAAATTGTAGGAGATAAAATCAGTGTCACATTTAATCAAATCCAACAACTTTGTTCCCTGTTTTTCATATTATCCTTAATTCAAAAATTAATTACTCAGGATGTTCTTCCGCTTCACAATCTTTATTATATGCTTCCAGAATTTCCTACTCAGTGCTGGAAGAATTCACTATAAGTAGGTTTCAGTACAAGCTGTGCTCATGCCAAAGGAGTTCTAACACAACATAAAAATGCTCTCTCCTGTCTAAGAATTAAAATGTGAATAAGTTTTCAGGCTTGTAACCACTCTAAATTATAAATGTGACACAGTGCACCACATATTTAACATCAAAGTCCTTAATGCCTTTATTAGTTGAAAATGTTTTTGGCTCAGGTTTGAATCTTCAGCATTCACAAATCTCTTCTTAGTTTTTTAATTGAGCTTGCAGTTTAGAAGATGTATTGTAAACTCTTAAACATACTGTAGGTGCAACCTTTTATGACTTATTCCACCATTTTAAATTTTACATGATAAAATTGAAGGTTCAACTTACCTTTTTTTTTCTTTTTTTTTTTTTTTGGTAGTTATGTGGGAGTATTTTACTTAAACTCAGAAGCGTGAAGCAGGTCCAGGGGTGCTTTAGATACTCACACTCTCAACTTCAAAGTAGTAATATAAGCTTTTGCTTACAACCATGTGGGACATGTTTAGCTCTGGGCATATATCATTTTGTAGCCAATATATGGCTAATGAAAAAGATCTACTTCTTTCCATAACCTATTTTCCCCTTATAGAAAGAGTTTAAATTCCTTTGAGTAATGAGAATCACATAAAATAGTTTCAAACACAATTTTAAAATGGAAGAAGTTTGATTGAAAATATTAGTTTGCTTATGTCTTATCCTCTTGTTTTCGTATTGGGAATCTGTCTTTCTGACTTCTAAGCATTAAATAATTTTTTTGCCCTTTTCCTTAGTTTTGAAGACAGGAAGGAGGTGTTCAATGTTTTCACCACTCTCCCGTATAGTTGGCTCCTTTAACATTTGTACGTGATGAGCTTTGACTGTTACCATGAAGACAGAAAACTCAAATAATTCTGGAGCACCTGATGGGACAGACCAGCAACTGGTTAGTGTGAAACAGTTTCTTGATAAGATGGCAGTGATATGGCTGCTGCAAATGAATCCAGCCAGTAGTACAGGACCCAGTGAGTTCTACTGTTACAGCTACGTCATGCTCCATAAATAAGAATAAAATTTGTCTCCACAGGTTAACTTTTATAACCTTCTGTATATGTTTATACAGAACTTTGAACAGCTTTTGTTTTTTCTTCTTTTTTTATGTTTTCTTGTTTGTTTTAAAGAGAAAAGACCAAAAACTGGGGTGCAAATTACTTTGGCTTCCAACTCTGTCATAGTTAGACACTATAATTTACTTGCAAAATAAGTTATATCATGCGAGATATGGAAGTGAAAATAAATGTCACTCTGTTGACTTATGTGTGCTCAAACTCAATTCAGGATATTAAACTAAATTTATTTGCTTTGTGATTTGGGTTTTTTTTTTTTTTACAAACCAGGTCTTTAGGATTTACAAATGTGTGAGTTCACAAAGATTAACAACATTGTTTTGCCTACAATTACATTTAAAATTTCTTTCAAATTCTCTCCACACCATACAAAGTTATCAATTTTTAGTAAGACTATCCAATTACCACATTGCTAGAAGAACTGTATTTTTCTTAATGTGGATTTCATCTTTCTAGTTCAAGGTGTGATTGAAGAAATCAATAAATAAATATAAAATAGATTCATAGTTTAATCTTTCTCTACTATTTTCTTCTGCAACTGTTTAAACCTTAATTTGAACCTTAATTTTATCAGTCACTAAAATGTTTATTCACAGCTGTTAATATTTCACATATTCCTTAAGACTTTTTCCTCCTGATATTTTACTCAAACCAATACTGAAATGTATCGGTTTCATGTTCTGACTTTTATTTTGCTAAAATTATGTATTCAGTTTCTTCTAAAATCAGATAATTAGTTGCTAAACTTTTTCTATATCAGCTTTACAATGACTTTTGCATGTCCTTATCTTCATGCACGGGATAAACCCAAGGTTCAGTGAAGTTATGACATCAAGTTCAATGTGACTAGGATAAGATAAAAGGAAATCTTTACAATTTGATGCCAAATTATTCAATTCCCTTGCTTGGTTTGAAAGGACTTCTGTGACTACTGTACAGAACTGGATTTTTAAAGCAGAGATTTTTTTCAAAAATGTTTTTACCTCTTTCTCAAGATGATGGCAAACAAAAGAAGAAAACAAATAAGGAAGCCTCTTTAGCCTCTGTTTTTAAAAATATGGAGGTGATGTAATTAAGTTGTGTCATTCTCTGAAATGACACTATTTAGAAAATAGTCTGAAGGTTTGAGGACTTTTTCAATTTGTAACTGAGATCAGACATTCTTTTGAAGTAAAATTGCCTTTGTTCTAGAGCTCTTTTGGATAAAGTATTAAGGAATTATTTGTTCTGTTCACTTATCCCAAAACACAGCAAATGCAGTACAGTTACTGCAAAATGACCAAGTGATACTGTATAGCTTGCACTTAACAAGGACAAACAAATTTTTAGAAGTTGCTTTTGTGGCAAATAGAAAAATGACTAATGGAGATAAAACAATCAGCTGAGAAGTTTTAATTAGGTCCAATCTTATGGTTTGGAAGGGACAAAATTCCATCTAGTTCCCCCTTGCCATTGGTAGTGATACCTCCCACTAGACTATGTTGATCAGAGCGACATCCAGCCTGGCCTTGAACATTTCCAGGGATGGGGCATCCACAGCTTTTTTGGGCAACCTCTTCTAGTGCCTCACCACCCTCTGAGTAACGATTTTCTTCCAAATGTCTAATCTGGACCTAGTCTGTTTCATTTTAAAGTGATTCCCCCTTATCCTGTCACCATATGCCCTTGTAAAGATGCCTCTCTCCAGTTCTCTTTGTAGCCACTTTTAGATAATGAAAGGCTGCTCCAAGATGTCCCCAGAGCTTTCTGTTCTCCAGGCTGAACAACTCCAACTCTTCATAGATGTGCTCCAGCCCTCAGACTACCTTTGTAGTCCTCCTCTGTACTCACTCCAGTGGGTCCCTGTCCTGCCTATGTTGGGGGTCCCAGAGATGAATGCAGCACTCCAGGCTGAGTAGAGGGCACAACCACCTCCCTCAACCTGCTGCCCACGTTTCTTTTGAGGCAGTCTAGGGTGCAGCTGGACTTCTGGGCAGTAAGTGCACATTATTGGCTCATGTTGAGCCTCTTATCAATGAACATCCCCAAGACACAGAATCAAAGAATTAATTACGTTGGAAAAGACCTCTGAGATCATCAAGTCAAACCTTTGACTGAACACCATGTCAACTAGACCATGGCACTGAGTGCCACACCAAGTCTTTCCTTAAAAACCAGCAGGATGGTGACTCCACCACCACCCTGGGCAGCCCACTTTATAGTCCTCCTCAGGCCTGGTCTCAAAAGATATTAAATTATCAACAAATAATTAGTAATTATAATATTGTTCTTATCTACACTGGACAAAAGTAATTTTCTTTCTGTTGTGAACCCATGAATTACACAAGATTTTTTACTTTTAAATTTAATCTATCTACCTGATCTGATGCACTTTAGTGGGAAAACATTTTATTGAAGATACACAGCAACTCAAAGCTCTCTTATTCACATATAATCTATCATTGCATGGGGTCAGGGCTGAGGGAATGGCTTTTTAAAATTGACACACAAAGAGATTTTGCTGGACTTCCTCAGTACAGGAAAAATGACAGTGCAGCTGGGAAAAGCACCACTACGAGTTCCAAAAAAAACCAAGAGAACTTGAAAATTTTTTACTAGAAGTGCTGTCTTCATAGAAACTTCTCAAAACATGTGTCTTTTAAAATTTAAATGGCACTTCGTGATGTTTGAATATTATCACATCCCAAAGAACCTTAAGTCTTTGCAGCAAAGTTAATTAGTCCAACACCCACTCACAGCTGAGTGTTCTGTTTTACTCATTTGAAAAAAGTCCTAAAGTAACATAAATATGCATTTTGATTTTATATTGTATTTGTATATAATAATTACATTTATATATTAAAATGAACTTTCTAGATTATGTATTTATCTTTTGAATAAAAGAGTTTCATTCAAGAGCTGCAAGAAGAAGGATCCAGGTAACTACAAACCAGTCAACCTAACCTTGACCCCTGGGAAGGTGGTAGAGAAAACCATCCTGAAAGCCCTTTTTAAAAACATGATGGACTAGGTGGGAGTGATCAGTATAGATTTATGAAGAGAAAATCATGCCATAAGAGTCTAGAATCATTCTATGGTGAAATGACTACAGTACTGAGTGGATGAGGAGCCATTGTTTATCTTGAATTTAGCACGGCTATGAGTGATGCCTCCCATGATACCACCATCCCTGGAAAAGCTTAAAAAGCAGATAGGTATGACATTTCATGATATGGTTTAGTGGGCATGGTGGTACTTGGGTAAATTTTGGACTTGGAGGTATTCTCCAGCGTTGGTGATTGTATGATTCTATATTGTCATCAATGAACTGAAGAAGCACAGGTTGTATCTGCAGACGCTGAGGTGAGCTGAAAGGTGGCTGAGCTATTGGGCCCAAAGGTTGTGGTTAGAGGCATGAAGTCCAGACGAAGGCCAGCCAGTGGTGGTGTTTCCCAGAGGTCACTTCTGGGGCCAGTACAGTTTAATGTCTTCGGTAATTACCTTGATGATGGTAAATTGCAAACTTACAGATGATTTGTGGGAAGAAGGTTCAACACAGCAGGTGCTTATGCTGTCAAAGGAACCTTAACAGGCTAAAGAATTGGGCAAACAGTAATAGAGTCAGAATGTTCAAGAAAGGGAATACTACATCCTGCACCTGGAGAGGAATAACTACGTGCACCAGTACTGGCTGGGGACTGAATGACTGGGAAGCAGCTTTGCAATCCTGATGGAAGAACCAGCACTGTGCCTTTGCAGCAAGGAAGGCCAACAACCTTTTCTGGACTAAATTAGGAATGGGATCTCACCACCTGCAGGTTGACTGTGTGATTCTTCCTTAGCACTGGAGAGGCCACAGCTGGAGTGTTGGGTCCAGTCCTGAGTTTCCTGGTACACAGGGTAATGAAAATATGGAAGTGAGTTGAACTCAGCATTATAAAGATGAACAAGTGTTTGGAGCATGTGACCTTCACTGAGAGGCTGAGAAACTTGCCTTGTCCATTCTGGTAAAATTGAGGAATTTGAAAGTTAAGAATATGGAGCCAGGCTATTTCTCTGGAGAAAGGTCAAGTGGTGGTAAGCCACTACTAAAGTAGGAAACTTCATTTAAACATAAGGAAAAAAAAAGTCATCATGAGAGTATTCTAACACTGAAGCAGGTTTCTGAGTGGTTGTGCAATCTCCACCCTTGGTGATATTCAATAGCTGGCTGGACATGACCCTGAGCAGCCTCCATTTGCTGACCCTCCACAGAGCAGGAGGGATTGAACAAGACAATTTTCAGAGGTCCCCTTTAACCTTAACTCAATCCTGCAATTCTGCTTTTCAAACACAATATGCTGTGCTGTAAGACTATATCCCCTACAATGTAGTGCTACTTGTGGGCTTAATGATCAGCTAGATTTTCCCCAACTTGTGACTGCTTAAAGAGACAGTCAGGGGACTTCAAAAGAATCAGAAGACTTAAATGTCTTACTTACATGTCTTACATGTCCCATAATTCATGAGGGTCTTTAAAACAAACTTCTCTCCATATGATCTATTGCTCTAACTAGAAAATTATGATAGTAAAAACAAGATCCTGCAATTAAATGTTACTTATTTTCTTAACTACCTGGTCTAACAAGTGTTCTAAAATGTTAGAGGTAAGTTTTCTAAGAAGTTAATGGCTTCAAATTCTTAAAATTCTTTAAATTATGAATACATAGAAATGTAGATCATAAATTCTTGGTCTGTTCAAAACAGATATTAAAAATTGCTGGATTTATAATTGCAAGCATTAACACAGTTCTTGTAGTCTCATAAACAAAAAAGTTACATACACATTGCTGAATACATACATACACGTGGTTGAAGCTATTTAATATTAAAGACATTTTTTGCAACTTTCTTCAGTAGTAAGATATCCAAAGAAATATCTAAATAATATCCAAAGACTGGAAATGGTTGAGAACTTAAAAACATTTTTCATTGTAACATCCATCTAACCCTTTTTTTTGTCCAATACACCTCTTAACTTCTTGCTAAAAATAGAAATGCCTCAGATAATAATTTATAATTAAAGCAAAAATAATTCCTCAGATTACATATGCATCAAGCAACACATATACTGCTAGCTGGAAACTTCATGGCAAAAGTTCTGTGTTGATATGAAATTTATGATGAGATAATGTGATGACTATGTGTTGAATGCAAAATATTTTATTAGAAAATCTTGAGACTTCTGGTGACTCATAGAAAGTAGAACTAGAGACATTTGTTTAATTTTGGAATCTCCATTCCTACAGCACATAGGCTTGGTGCACCTACACAAAACATATCAATTTCATGCTCCATTGCTTTTGATGGGACATAAAAACTAAAGGATTCATACATTGTGTCAGATCAAAGATATATCTAGGCCAGGATCTTGTGGCCATTACTGACTGCATAGAAAAGAGTAAAAACAGAGCAAACATATTTGATGCTTTCCCTTAATAGTGTCTCATCTTCCATCTATTTTCAGTTCAGGGATTTTATGAAGTAGATTGCTTTTCTATGTACTTACAAACATCAGTGAATTTCTGTTCAATGAATTTGCCTAGGTATGCCCTTGAGTAAAAGTAAGTTTTAAATATCTATTATGTGAGATTCTGCAGAGCTCAGTCAGTTTCTGTTTTGTCAACAATCTTAAGAAAAAGGCTGAGTTCCTAAGAACCATAAACTCTTGTAATACAGGATGAAAGCAAAGGTTAGTGAAATGCTAAAGCATTCATAATCAAAAAATCTAACACTGTCAGAATTTGTTTTTCTTTGGATGCAAGTCTTTTCCATAGATTTTAAAATAGCAAAACTGAAAATTGTGAAATCATGCAAAACGTTCAAAGTTGCTACATTTTAATAAAGTCATAAAAAAAATTACTCTTAGATTTTTAAAATCAGATATTGTAGCTTGGTCTACCATTTAGCTGACATGTAATTTGATATATAATCATATTATATATGTTCTTGCTCTTCTGTATTTGCACAATTTTAGTAATCATATTCTTCATCATATTTATTCCCTCTATCTCATTTCTAAGGTTTTCCTTGTTGTTATATGATTGATGAATAATTTAATATTAAAAAAAATTCATGGACTAATTCTCTAGGATTCTTGCAGAACATTCTATATAGAAGGCATTGGGGTGTTTTTCATACCTTACTTACAGTGCTTTGAAAGACCAAGCATTGAAACAGCCCTTGCTGTTTAATATTTAATGGCATCAATCTGTTAAAACCAGATACTTTAGGCTCCCATGGTTTCTTCTACCCAAATCAGAGTTAATTTTTATCTTTCTCCTCTCACTTAACTGAGTGAAAAAAGCAAAAAAAAAAAAAAAAAAAAAGGTTCCTTTTTGTCCCCTGAACCTCAACCACAATGAGTGACTCCTGGAAAGTAAATTCTTTTTAGGACAGTTCACTGACTAGAAACCAACTGAAATTGGGAACTTTCTTCATGCATAGCATCAAACTAAAACAGCTCTTCATGTCTTCCAAAGACAAAACATACACTAACACCAAAGCAACAGGAACTTGACCCACAGTAGACAAGGGCACCACCTGCTGACACCTGCCCTTTTGCTGACTTCCCTATTGCCCTGCACTGAGTCTGATCTCCTCTGTTCACAGGAGGAGAACCAGCAATTTTCAAAACCCCTTTGGGTATTCCATGTTCTTAAAACAAATGCTTCTTCAGGTATCTCAACTTTCATCTACACTTTTGGCTCTTGGATTCTTGGTCTGATATTCCCCAGTTCCTCTTCCTCCACATTAAACCATCTGGCAATGATTTTTTCTCTTCAGTTTTCCAGAACTGATTATTTCTGACCAGCTTCCTTTTCATTTTACACAAAATTCCAGAAAGCAATAATTGGGATATAAAAGGAGGATGCCATTGCATGCTTACCTGTGAAAAAAAAGCATTTCTGGAAATGCATGTTTTAGACTAAAAAATTCAGAAGAACAACTTTAAAGAGAAATGTAGATCATATACTACTCCCTATTCAATCATTTTCAAGATTTTTTTTTCCCAAATCTGATAATTGCTGTGGCTGAAGATTGGACTGTGATGCAATTTATACTTCTAAGAATATCTATTTTTTTCTTCTTTTTTTAAGTCTTTTTCTAGTAAAATTCTTTATTGAGACAACAGAATCATTAATGGTTTTTGAATCAGCCACTAATTTACTTATCATTTGCCTAAAGGAAGCAGCTTTAACTGTAGTTATTTTTCCTTCATTAACAGTCATTTTAATTTATATTCAAAATGCTATAAAAACTATTTTGTAGAAATGTTATCTTTATTTTTAAACAATGAAAAAGGTTTTGATTAATTTTAGGATTACTAGAACGAATTGGCATGAAAGTAGATTAAAAATCATGAAATGCCTTTGATCAAGAAAACTTCTGGGCTCTCTGGCAATTTCAAAAGAAAAGAAAGATGTTCAAGGTAAAGACGTTGGTGTTTATCTAGTGTCTCAGACAGAATCTGGAAACAGAGACCCTTACATTTTGAGTCCTTATAAATATAAGAAGCCTTGATGAAATTAATTGAGGAAAAATAAAACAGTCAAAAAAATGTTTCTGTAGCAGACAAATGTAAGATGCAGATAGACAAAAGTGCAGCAGCACTTTTCAGGATTAGAATACTCTTGTATATAGAGAAGTATATATAAGCTATAATGCTAAAATAAACAGTACAATCTCATATAACTCTTGTAGCATGTGTAAAGAAGAAAAATTCAAATAGGCTCTAAATTAGCTTTGAGACACTTCAAACATGAGTTGTTTGTTTCTTTGGGGTTTTCCATATTTTGTGTCTTTTAAGAAAGAGCCCAGAAAATAATAGCATAGTCTTCTGAAAATAGTTGCATGAGGAACCATAAACTATTCAGGAAAAAAAGGGGACGAATCTTAATTGTTTGGAAGGAATAAGTATTTATGTCGGGTAGGAAGATATGTCATCACTAGGGAACATAAACTGAGAACATCCTTTAGATTAAGATCCTGTGAATTCTTGCAACCTATGTTCTCCTCCCACCAGAGCAGAGGGTGTCAGGCTTTTCAGACAGAACAATTCTGCATTAGAAAGGGAAAGAGGAAGTCTTTCTTTTTAATTAGGGCCTTTTTCTATTAAATATTTATGGAATTGGAAAATATTGCAGTAGGCAAAAAAGGGACTCCCAAGGATATATTTCCTGATAATAATCATATCTTTTCCTTGGAATGGATACAGAACAGAATGATCCCACCAGTCAGCTGAAGAGCTAATAACAATATTAGACACCTTTTTCTCAAGTTGTGTTCTACACATAACTGAGAAAATATTAAAGCAACAGGTTTTTTATTACTTTCAAAATTAACATATGTATTTAAAAATCTTCCTGACAAAGTGGTCCATGGACAAGTGTTTACTGCATATTTACTACAATATATATGGAAAAAACCAAAAACTCCCCCAATATGCTTTAAGAAGAAATTTTTGAGCCATGCTTCGTACTTCATGTCATTTAAGCAACAATGAAATCTGTCATACAAAATGTTTTTATTCCTTTTTTTTTTAAGCAGCTTATTTAAAACATATAACTGCTAAGAGGAAATTAGATTAGGCCACACCTTATGAATATGGGCTATCTGTGCCTATAACTACTATCTCAGTAGAAAGAAAAGGCAAAATGTATATTAAAATACACCTAATACTTGATATGATTAATGAATATCTACTACTTTTGATGAACAGAACTGTTTTATGGCATTTTAATGTATATTCAGTATTATTCTCACTAAAAATTGACCTAGATTTTACCAAACTATGTTAAGTACATTCTTTCTAAAACATAGAGTTATTTGCCAAAATACCTTGTAATATTATTAAACATGGAATGTAATGAATGCAAAACTATTCTACCACAACCCACTTGTGGTAAAATATGATAGTGATACAATCTATTACCTCTCTTGCTTGAAACTCCAGGCAAGAGTCTCCATTTATTATCCTTGATTGTCCATGTGTGGCTGCTTAAATGAATGGATCAGTGATAGAAATAATCTGTTAAAGGCTCTATGTCTCAAAGACCTCCCAAACAGTTGGAAATAAGACAGCTACAATGACATAGTATCAAAATTAGACCCCCAAGTTCAGAAGAACCAGTAATTTGGGGATATGTTTCTCTGATGGATGACCCAAATTGTGCAAACAAGTTTAGTTATAAGACTAACAGAGAAACATAGAAACAGCTAGCAGAAATGGACAGATATGATCACAACATGAGTGTCCTTTACTTCAAGATCAAGTATTCTGTAGTTTCCTAAATTTTATGAGAAAGACTGGCCCTAACTCATTTTTGCAGAACTCAATGATATTTTATCCAGTGCTTTCTCAGTTACTTGAACTGTTGTAGATGAAACTCTACTTTTTCCAAGTCACCACGCCACTGCTCAATGAAAAATGAACACTTCATTTTCTTAAGTCATTATGGCACTGCTGGCTCTGAGGAGAAATTTTAAATTACGGTAATAATCATCACATAATAGTTAGAATAGTTGATGGAAATTGTTTCCAACTTTAAAGTTTTATATACACATCACTTGAGTTACAATAGAATTGCTTCTCTGTTTCCTACTTCCTACTACTTCCTACTTCAAATGAATTAAAATTGTATTTTGCTGGCAGTGCAAAGGCTGAGCATGGCAGATCAGGCCTCACTCTATTTTCACATTACTGCAAACTAGGAGACACTTATGAAACAATAGATTTACACTGCTATAAAATTATGTAAGTGGGCTAAGCAAGGAAAAATAACAAGCCCCGGCACTCCTTCTAAAAATGCTTGGAACTCCTCCAATAAAAAGGTCATGTTTTGGAAGATGAGCTTAGTTAGATGAGGTGGTAATGGACACTTATAAACCATAAAATGCTCATGGCTGGCATAGTGGCTGACATCCACACATTTGTGACCTCAACATTTGCCTGCTGCAACAATTTCTAAACTACCAACCCAGAAGAAATGCTTACTGCTCCAGGAAAAATAGCTTGTTCAAAGTGTAGAAGGATGTTTATGATATAGGTGGTTGGTACTCTGAAAATGGAGAGGATATAGGAGCCTAAATAAAACTCACTGCATCATTGTGGAGCTCTGTCTTCTATAGTAGCCTCATGCTGGATGTAGAGTCAAACCTAAGGTAAAGAATTGTGGGTTCATAATATTCAGAAATAATCCCAAGACTCACCAATGAGATTTCTACTTCTTTAGTCACCACAGTCTCTGAGGAAATTCTCAATATACTGCATGAAAAATCCCTTAGTGAGAAGAACAGCAATGAAGACAGAAGAGGACAGTGCTGCCTAAGTCTGGATCTCAGTGCTATGTCTGCAGTTCAGAATAAAACACATTTTTCTCTCTTTAATTCATATACAAACACACACACACACACACAGAGGGGGAAAAATAAGTAACTATTATTTTATTCAAGAGTGCAAAGTGCTGAAAAGCCTCAGTGGACCTTGCATGTAAGTTTCTGTGCTGTATCAGGACAAGACTACACCGAGAACAAAATATGCAAAGAGTAAATATCAAAAATGTTCACACTTGTCAAACCAAAATTTCATACTGGAAATTTAGAAATAGTAAAAGACTATCTCTGTTAAAAAAAAATAGGAAAAATACCTGAAGGAAAAAAAAATAAAGAAAAAAAGGAGAAGGAGATTTATTCCTTAGTAACTTCTGTATGTTACTGCAAAATTGCAAAACTGAGATACTGTTTATGATTTAAGACACCCACTTGTCAGTAGCTAGCACACTAAATTGGTAATTGTTCACAAAACCAGCTAAAACATATCTATTGGTTTTACATGTACTGGTAAAGGAGAACTGGCACCATAAAATACTAAACCCTACAACTTTTTAGCTTCTCTGTCACATCTCAGTGCATTTAATATCCTTCTGTCATATTATTTATGACTTCACAAAGAAACCAGTTATTTCCCATTATCTCTTCAATAAATAAGTAAAGCAGAGCATGCTGCAGCACTACAATTCGTTAATGAGATGCCTACAAAGTCGTCACGGTGTCTGGTCTCAGAAGCTTGCACAGCATCTAACTATAGAGTTCACCTCATCCCCAAAGAGTAATTGCAATTTTTACACATTGATATGTTCCAACCTGACGGCTGAGACACACATTTTAAAGTGGATTCCATAAAGTAAGTAAACCTTTCCATGACACATTTAATATTTAAAAAACCAAAAATTCTGCAAGTGTTTTCCATTTTCATTAATATTTCCACCAGTCTATCATAAGAGTGTTACCTTCTTTTCTTATAAGGGAAACAGGTTACAACTTTTACCTTGGATTTAATGTGGGGAAAATCTG
This sequence comes from Acrocephalus scirpaceus scirpaceus, assembly GCA_910950805.1. Taxonomy (NCBI): domain Eukaryota; kingdom Metazoa; phylum Chordata; class Aves; order Passeriformes; family Sylviidae; genus Acrocephalus; species Acrocephalus scirpaceus. The sequence continues at coordinate 23,204,993 of OU383777.1, forward strand.
ACACCAGCTCCCACTGGAATGAACTAATGATATAGAAATGTTACATTATATACCATAAGACATAACTAAAATCCTGTTCTGACCTGCTGAAGAAAAAGAAAGCCTCTACATTAGCTCCTGTGGGCTTTGTCTTCAACCACAAATGCTGGGAGAAATTACATTTTCCACCCTTTTATCTATATTGCTGCTTAATAAAAAAATACACAGGTAAGAAATGTTCCTCTTGTTACTGGATCAATAAGACTGTCACAAATTAAAAGAAACTACCATGAAATTATTTCTACATTCAAAAAGAAAAATATTTACCAATATTTTTCAAATACTGCAAGTACAGTTTTCCTGTAGTTTCTACTGGCCTCTTTTATCACAAGGCATACTGTTCATATAGTTTTATTAATTATAGGTTCCCTCATTTCATTTCACTGGTTTGTAGTATGTTTTCATAATATTCTTGTACATTCTTTTCTTCTCACAGTGTTTTATATAATGGAACAAAGATTGCAGTTGTGTTTCGCATTGTCTATTAAATGCGCTATCAAGGACAGAAGATGCAAAAACTGTGAGTTTTTTATGGTTTTCCTCTTATATTCAACTAGCAGAAAAATATTTATCTGAGACTTTTTAAATACATGTACAGAGGCTACTGTAATATAACCATTATGCCTCAAGAGGCCATATTTTTTTTCTGAGGTGACTGTTCAATATATTTTGGATACCTTTCTCCTGAGCAAGTTGCTGTCACCCTGTTTGAGTGGACAATGTCATTAGAGAAAAGCACCCTGGGCAAAGAAGCTTGAAAGTGGAATGTGGAACAGTTAAATTGCATGAGACCATTAAAGAGAGCAGGACCCCCAATTCTGAATGAGGGAATAAAAAGGAATAAAGAAAAATAATTCTTGGGACTGACTTCATAACCATTTCATTTTATTCTCCTGGAATGGGATTCAAGTAGAAAGTGAAGACACTTCTGGTGTATGTATGTAGGTTTTCATACATGAGTTACTATTGAAGCTCACGTTGAAATCATTGAGTCTAGAGAGTGATTTACCTCACCTGAAATTAGAAAGATATATTTGAGCATCTCATCTGGGGAGTACTTAGACACTCCAAAATTCAGTTGGTTTTTTTCTTCAAGTATGTGATTCAAGAGAATCAGAAAAATCTGCATTATTTACATATAAGATAAGGAAAAATAAATTTATCAGGTAGAAAAGGAAATCAGACATAAGATGATTGGTAAAATTTCTGGAAGAATAAATGTCAGCAGAGAAACTTTTTTAGCCAACAATCAATCTCAGGCAATAAGGATAAAGATACATGTTTATCCACAAAACTCATTTACACATGCTATATGATTACTGTTTAATAAGCCATTTCCCTTCAGGAAACAGTTGTGAATATGCATAAAGTCATTCATGCAATACATTCATGTCAACAAAGCTGCAATGTTCTCTGAAATGGAATAACACCCAAGAATAAAATCTAGTCTCTCTCAGTCCTTACAGGATTTACAGAGTATTGGCATTCATGTCTCACATCAGAAAAAAATTAACTGCAAGTTTATTTGTTTTTCATTAAACAAACAATTTTTCTAATGGTTATCATGTATTGGAGGAACCTAAGGGAGTGTGATGATCACTAGGAGTGATGGATTTTAATGTGGAAAGGCAAGCACACAAGTCCACATAATAACCATTGTGCTGTTGATAAGTCTTAGCCAGTCATTCATTTTAACTGATTGACAGATTCTTGTTAGGGAAACGAGGTTTTTTCTTTATACCCAGTTTATAGACAGGATCAAAGAATCATCTAGGTTAGAAAAGACCACTAAGGCATTGAGTCAAAATGCTAACCCAGCAGTTCTGTGTTCACCACTAAACCATGTCCCCAAGTACCACATTTACTAGTCTTTACCAACTCAGGGATGGTGACTCAACCACTTCCCTGGGCAGTCCATTTCAATGCTTAAGCCCTTCCAGTAAATAATTTTTTTCTCCATCCAATCTAAATTTCCTCTAGAACAACTTGAGGCTTCTGTGGTATCATTTGTTACTTAGGATAAGAGACCAACCCCACCTGGTCACAGCCTCCTTTCAGGCAGCTGTACAGTGATAAGGTCCCCTCTGAGCCTCCTTTTCACCGTGCTAAAGAACCCCAGCTCCCTCAGCTGCTCCTCACACAAATCACTCTCTAGACCCTTCACCGCCTCTTTTGCCCTTCACTGGACACGCTCCAGCCCTTCAATGTCTTTCTTGTAGTGAGGGGCCCAGAATTGGACACAGTGCTGCCTTACCAGTGCTGAGTACAGTATATGTATGACTTTACCCTAATGCAGCTAGCAGGATAATCCCAAAATGTAGGCAGAACTATCCGTTCAAATGTCATTTATGCCAGAAGAATAATGAGGAGATGTGACACATTTTTCTCTGACTATTTCAGTAAACAGATCAACCAAGAGATAAAACCTTTATTGCTCTAAATAGCACTGTTATACCAGCCCAAAATTAGATACATCAGGCTCTGTCTGTCATGTTCTCTTATGATATTAGTGCGTGATATACTTTCAAGGTTGCCTGAAAGCTTCTGTGAGCTAGCAAGGCTTTTGATAAGCTAATGAAAAAAATGCCAACTTGTTCCCCTTTTAGCTGTTAGAAGCTCTGACCAAATTCTCTACTCCAGTGTTGATTATGACCATTTCTGTCATGCCATGTGACATACTCAAGGTGGGATCTCAAGTATGACTCAACTATCCATGTTAGCAGAGGAGATGCTGTATCATTTACTTCCCATTAAGGTTTTCCTGACAAAAAACAGATAAACCTGTTATATCAGAAGTTGGAATGTACTATCTTACTGTTTTCCTGTTGATGGAACTATGCATCAAATACATATAATTAAACTCTACCATTTGTTTTTCTCTCCCTGTGTCTGCATAAGGTACTGAGAGCAATACATTTATTAGAGGAATGTCTGTTAAAAGTCCCACGGATTTGGGATAAAATCCTTAGAGTTTGACATAATTCAAGAAAGTAATTGTTGTCCTGGTCAATATCTTGCTAGAAGTTTTTATACAAAAGCTTGAAGCAAAGCCCTCTCAGGTCAAACCAAAGACTATTTGATTTCCATGGGCTTTGGATCAAGTGAATAACACTAAATCCTGCAAGGCGTTCAGGGACTCACAAAGCTGCAGCATTTGTGCACCTTACATTGAAATTTTTATGAAGTTTTTGTGTTCTGCAGCTGACAAAAGTTCTTATCACCCTGTAGATTATGAACTTTGATTATATAAATAGCTGAAGAAAGTAAAAGTAGTAAGAACTATTTACGAGTTTAAAGCATCTGTCCTCCTGTTTGCACAGTATTACAGCTCTATGATATTCTTGGAGACTCTGAAACTTTACTCAAGGTACTTAAGAATAGCTATAATGTATCCATTGTCCACAATTCTTTAAGAAAAAAACTATCTCCCTAATCTAAGCTTGATTCAACCCACAATTATTTCCATTAACTGAGAACATGAGAGAGGGAGGTGAAGGAGATGAATTAGTGTAAAACTAAAACCCTGTCCATGGCTGGAAGTAAATGACATGGTTAGGACACAAGAAAAGGCAAGAACACCATGATACTACACCATCAGCAATCTGTAACTTCTACCTAAGGCAGAACTTGTACCTTTTTTCTTTGATGTGCACTTGTGGATAGCTTGCATTAATTTTTCTAATTTTTTTTTTTAAGTCAAAAAAAGAAGGGACCAGTCTTGTCTGGTTTATAGCCCTTCACCATTAGATGAAATTGTTCTTACATAGCATGGTTTCTGAAAGTATTCTCCATTCCACACATGGATGAAAAGTCAAAATTGCTTTGAACAGAAATCCCAAAAGCAAGTTGAATCAAACAAGCCAAACGTGTAATTTTAGGTTTTTGTTCTACATTTCTAAAAGAAAATGAATAAAAAGTAAGTGGGTTTCATTCATGTATTTTTGGAAACAGGAAATTCATAAATTATATTTTCCAACTACATTTTACTTTTATCAGTCTCAAGAAAAAAGTTCAAAGACTCCTGAAGAGATTTTCTATTACCTTACATCTCAAGAGCTCTTGATGTTTCATTGTGAAATTTTTTGAAGAAATATGAGGTTTCTTTGGTAAAAAGTTTTAGATATTTATTTGAATATATTCAACTTATTCTGATATTATCTTAGAACCATAGAACATTATGGGTTGCAAGGGACTTTAAAGATTATCTAACTCCAAACCCCCAGCCTTGGGCAAGGGCACCTTCCACTAGACCAGCCCCATCCAACTTGGCCTTGAACACTTCCAGGGATGGGGCATCCACAATCTCTTGGGGCTACCTGCCCTCATGCCTTGCTGTCCTTCCAGTAAAGAATTTTTTCCTATCATCTAATCTAAATATCTCCTCTTTTAGTTTAAAACCATTCCTCCTTGTCCTAACACTATCTGTCTGAGTAACAATTCGCTCTCCCTCATTTTTATAAGGTCCTTTAGGTACTGGAAGGCCACAAAAAGGTCTCCCTGGAGTGCTCTCTTCTTCAGGCTCAACAACCCCAACTTTTTCTGCACTGTCTTCGTAGGGGAGGTTCTCCAGCCCTCTGGAGATCATCTTTGGGAACCTCCTCTGGACCTGCTCTAACACCTCCATGTCTTTCTTGTGCTGAGGACTCCAGAGCTGGATGCAGTACTCCAGGTGGGGTCTCACCAGGGCAGAGTAGAGTGGGAGAGCCACCTCCCTTGCTCTCCTGGCCATGCTGCTTTTGATGCAGCCCAGGATGCTGCTGGCTTTCTGGGCTGTGAGTGCACAGTGCTGGCTCATGTTCAGCTTTTCATCCATGAGGACTCCCAAGTCCACCCTTCAAGACCAACTTGGAGATAAGAATATTGTATGGGACCATGTCAAAGGCCTTACAGAAGTCTAGGTAGATGACACTGGTTTGTCTTTCCTTGTTGACTGTTGCAGTCACTCCATCATAGAGGGCCGCGAGATAGTTCAGACACAATTTGCCTTAAGAAAGCCATGTTGGCTGTCCTGAAATATCTCCTTGTGTTGTATGTGCCTTAAAGCTACTTCTATGAGGATTTGCTCCACGATCTTCCCAATTACAGGTAAAGCTCACCAGTATGTGGTTTCCTACATCCTTCCTTTCTTTCCTTTTTGAAAATAGGAGTGACATTTCCCTTCATCTGACTGCAAAAGTTCTTAGCTTTTTTATAATTCTCTGATCAAAGTCAGTAACTATAATCACTAAAAGTTACCAATTTTTATACTACAGTAAAGAAATCATGTGAATAGGCGTATTTTTCTTTACCTCACACCACAAACCTGTTGTAGTGAACCTGACTGAAAGACCACAGTACACTGGAGTTAGTGATTCACATAACAGTGAAACTGAGCAAGTATAGCAGACCATGCTGAATGTCCACCCCAGACCTCAGGCTGTGCTCTGTTGTACGAGCACATTGTCTGCAGGACAATCGTGCCCAGATCACTTGATACTGGTGATTACATCACCTGTACGACCTTGCCTTCATCTAAAAGTGCAGCAAGAAGTTATCATGAAAATATGCTTTATTAATAAGGTTGTTTTATTGCAAAAAATAAATGAAAATTATGCAATACCACAAAGAACCAAAAGAGAGATCTCTGCATGCACAGGATCTGTGCAGCATGCCATGGAAAAATCCCCCCAACCCACCCAATGCAGAGTTCCCAGTATATGAAAGAGTATGAGATTGACTAGATAACTATGTTCCTCTTTACGTTATTAAAACATCTATTTTTCTTAACTCTTTTGCTGCTGTACCTTTCTTGTCAAGATTCAGAAAAAATCCTGTTTCTTCACTCTCTCACCTCAAATCCCACCACTCCACCCTGGTGCAGAACACTAGCCACTATCAGGCTGCTTTACTGAAGGAGTAACAACTCAGTTTTTGACACTGTCTGTATCTATTTCCCTCTAGCTAACTAGTTAGGTAAATAATTTCTCTGCAGACTGGCTTTATAGGTCCCTGTTCTCAATTTGATTTGAAAGGCAGTGGAAAAGGGGTTAGCATAATAAAAATATAACTTCAAATCTCAGAAGTATGAAAAAAACTTGTCATCATACCAGGATTTGTTCCAAGGACAACTTAGAAGTAAGCAAGAAGCTTAAGAAAGAGTTTCTTTTCCATCATTATCATCACTCTTCTAGCTTTTCAAAAGCATTAGCTTGAACTGCAAATAGGAAGAGAACTATTTTTAAAAAGTATTAAATCAAAATTGTTACCCCAAATGATGAAATAACCACTGTTTCCCCTCAAAGGAGAAGCAATGTTTCATTAGTTATACAGGATAGCACTTTTCTTTAAAACTTATTTAGAAGTTTATGATAAAGCTGGCCAGTTGAGGGGAAGATAAAAGAGGAAATATTGTTTCTCCTGTAGTTCATTCATCTCTTTTCACAGACACAAAAAAAATTATTATGGCACTTAGTGCATAAAAGAGCAAAATTTCATGAACTCTTGTACAAGAAAAAAAGGGAACATGCTAAAGGAAATGTTATTTCACACTTGTATAGAACTGTACTAGCTGGCAAATTTGAGATGTGCTGTTCTGGAAAAGTAGATCATGAAGACAAACTAAAATGAGTTAAACCAAATCTTTGTTGATAAAAAGATTTCATACCAAATTACAGAATTCCCTTACCAGACAGATTGATATGATTTGCAGAGAAGTGAACAAAGTTCAGAAGGAAAATGAGAAAGACATAAACTCTGAAGCAGTTTTGACCATAATACCCTGTCATGGCTTTTAAGATTCTGTAGTACTTCAGTCTAGAGAAAATGATAATTTTTTTAAATTGAATTAAACATAAAAATGACTACTGCAATGAGTAGAGTACCTCTGCTGAAATTTACTGTAGTGTGTCTCTAAAATTTTCAGTCTGTTTCACAGCTGTGCATTGGCAATGCCTAACTGCAGTCTCGATCTCTGAGACCTCCTGGAAGAACAGCGACATGGGGGGATATGTCCGATATGTCTCCATTGGAACACTTTAGAAATGAACAGTGGTGAAACAGCTAACAAGACCACCATGTGGCTGGGTCTATAGGTTTTAGGTTCAGAAGAACGGAAATAGTTTACAACCCTTTGAAGGGTAATCAAGGTATTCAAGCTCTCCATACCTTATCTCACAAGCATTGCAACTTGAAGAATGACTTCTTTCCTGCAGAAAATTACAGAGGATACTTAAATTTTCTTTCAAATTTCTAGAGTCTTCTTCTAAACCAGCACAAACATTAAATCTCCCCTTTATCAGATTTAAAATTTTTGTTGTGTTGTTTGGAAAAGGACAAAAAATTGGCAAAAGCACTGAAGTGGCCTTCATGGCTACACAAAACAAGAATATTTTGAGTTTAAATGTAGCAGATATGTTGCCTTCTTGATTAAGTCAGTATTGCCATCAAAAGCCAAGCATGTACTCTGCTATGATCTTTGAAAGGAGTATGTTATGGGCCTTTCACAGTTATGTAACTTGGGAACAAGGCAAGTTAAACAAACCGACTACCCATGGAGCTTGGGATTTATCTCACCCATTTCCACTTGGTATTTAAAGTCTCCACTAATTATAATGAATTTCATTTATACTCAGTGCAGAGGAATGAGCATATCCAGATGCCTGCTTCTCTTCATTACCTTCTAAGTGAGAAAAGGATGACTAGTTCAGAACTATTTAACTTCTGGAGGAGTAAGTTAAGATCTAAAAATATCTCCCAGGGATAGTAAGCAACTGGCAGAGAAATAAGTTGGAATTCCACCTCCAGATTCTTCCATAATAATTCTATTGTACAGCATGTCCTATTTGTCCCCTTTAAAATAGTTTTATGTTCTGATTATCTTCTTTAAAAACCAGACACTTAAGATATGATCTCTAAATTCTATAGCTATATCCTTCCACACAAACATAGGGACTGGGAAACGAACTATGTATAGACAACATGAAAGGTTTATTTAAGGAAACCTTTCTGTTGCATTTGGATTTGTTTGCTTTGAAAACAAGGGTACCTCTGAGAATAGCTAGTCAGCTAGAAAACAGGTATCAGAAAGTATATTAAAGCAGAAGATACACCACTGAGAGAAACTAAAGAGATGAATCAATCTGTTTTCAGCCTTTTGATATAAGTATCTTTCAAAACCATATATGTGGGTCTAAATCCATATTTCCATCCATTTTTCTTTCCTTTATTCTAAATCATCTGTCACTTTGATCTGTATTTACCAAATTTGTTTGCAAAGACGTAGCAAGCAGAGCACACTAAATGTTGTGACTACATAGAGTAATAGGGAAAGCTTACATACAGTCTGGAAAAGTGTTGCAAGTCCCCAAACCTCTTTTCTGTTGCACAGCCAAACCCACTGTAAATCCACTCTGTGGATTTACACAGAGTGTACACAGAGTTACACATGCCTGACAGACATGGCGTTGTACTCATGGTGTGAAGAGGGCTCAGGGCTGCCAGAAGGCAGTTGCATCCAAAGGGATTTGGGCAGCCCACTCCAGACACTCTTTTCTGTCTTCTACAGATCTGAAACAAAACTGGTTCCTATCTCCCCCTCCCACAGCTAGGATTTTATCTTGCATGTGTGCTGCTGCACAAAGATGTCTATATTTTAAAATCATTGGTGATCTGTGCCAGACACAACGAGGCAGCACCATCTCCAGTCTGCAGCTGTGGCTGTCCCCAGAGGAGGAGAGAACCTGTCACAGCTCTGCCAGCGCGGCAAGAGGCTGAGCTGCGCTGAAGGGCTCACCAGCACGACTAGCAACATCACTTCTCCCATGAATTATTTAATGCACTAAATTTTGAAAATTTGGGCCTTCACAGGAAAGAATCTGTAGGCTAAAGGAATGATGATGGTTGCAGCCTTTCAGCAACTGCAACTTGTGCAGTGATCTGACTGTGATGGGATGAAGGGAGAGAGGTGTCAGAAGTAGCACATGGTCTGAGAAGTACAGCATACATATTACATATTACCTGGGGTACTTTTTGTAAGGAGATTCCTTTTTAATATTTACCTCTAAAACTTGGCACCTTTTGACACATACTATAGGTTGATTACTTTGCTCACAAGCAAATCAGAAAAAACTTGAGCTCCCCTTTCACTTGAAAAATAACTAATATTGAGCATGTTAAATCATTAAGCCAGTCTGTACACAGATTTACTCTAAACTGTCTGTGGAAAAGCTTCAATTTGTACTGTTTTAAGCTTCCATCCAGATGTTGAAATAGCAAATTCCACCTAAATTCTCAAACAGTCTGGAGTTTACAATATTGAAAGTTTCTTTTAATATAAATACATATCAAATAAACACAAGAGACAGCTGCAAGCATTGCTCTAGCTAGGTGTGTGACAATAGGTGTATATACTCTGTCCAGTTCTCCTGTCTCTAGTCCATGATATCCATGTTTCAGCTTAGATTTCATCAACTGTTGAAAACAAATGCTTCAATACCAAACCCAACCAAAAAGCTTAGAAAAACTAAAAATTATCAATTCTAGAAGTGGTAAAAGATATTGTATTTATATTACAAAGAGTTAAAAAGAGTTGTTACTAAAGATTGTTTGATACTGCTGTGTCTTCAATAGAAAGGCCACAATTCCTAACCTGTTCTATTCCAACAATGAAGAGATTAGATACCCTAAACCAAAAAGGTATATAGGCTCTTTACAATCAGATTTGGAGAACATCTTCAGCCTCTCTGCTTTTTATTCCTCTGTGGGAAGAAGGAGAGTTGGGGACCAGCATGTTGCAGCTGTCATCCACCATGTCAAAGAGCATCAATTTTGTTCCTAAGCAACTCTGCACAGTGCAGTAGTTTCTGCCCATAGCTGATAAGGATGCTCAGGGAATTGTTAAGTGGCTGAAAGTGGAAGAGATAAAAGTTGCAGAAAATGAAAGTAAGGCCACTAAGACAATAATAAAACTCCTCTTTTGGCCTGTAGAGAAGGGGTATATAAATAGTAACAACAATGAAAAGTTAAGGATCCCACTCCCATTACGTTTGCTCTCATACAGAAAACTCTCTTGATTCATCTTACTGAAAGAAGCAGTGAGTTAGGATGCAAAAGACACAGCCACATTGTAAGTTGTTACACAGTCACATTGTAAGCTGTTACACAATCCTAAATTAATTCCTTCACTGCCTTACAGTCTAACTCTCAGCCATTTACAGGGAATGCCTGGATGGCCAAGCTTTCAAGTGATAATTTGAAAGACTGTTCCCTGTATATCAGCCAAAATATTTTGAGAATCTGCCAGTATAATTCATAGAAAAAAATCGGAACCTCTGGATACACATTTGAAAAAAGTTAGGGTTTGACCTCAAAATATTTTTTTCCAAAATAATAATTAATTAAAGCATGTTAATATACTATCATAAAATTAGGCTATTATAGATACCATTACGGAAGTTCACAGTTACTTTTTAATCCAAAATTAATTCTCTTAATCCAAGAGATTTAAAACTGTAGTGAAACACACTTACTTTATTTTAATTTACCAAAGTACTCAGAGTAATTAAATAAAATCCTAGAAGTTTATACTGCCTTTTTCATTATAAGAAGTCTTAGCTAAGGACACTGAGTCTTCAATAATCAAACAGCTAAATTTATTTATACAGATACATATCTTATAACATTTTTGTTTTAATGCTGATTTTATAATAGATCATATTTTAAAAAAAAATATAGAAGTGTCCTCAATATTGGGATTTTTTCTTCTTTTTGTTTAGATATAAAGCCTTAATGCAAGTGGTAGTAAGTACAAAACTGAGCTAGACACCATTTAGTTAAACATCAGCTCACAAATCACAATGCCTCCTCAAAGAGAAAGATCTGTGATATAAGATGCTTACCTCAGGAAATAAATTTTTTGACAAAGAATCAGGAAAAAACAGGAAAATGTGCTTTAAATGTGCTTCATTTAGGAACAGAGATTAAGGTAAAAATCAACTAGCGGAACTGTAGACTCTGCTTACAAAGTTCATATTACTGCACAAAAAGAAAACCCAAAGGGAGGCAAAGTACTTCTCAAACCTCCTACATAAATCTACAAACGATGTTCATTAAAAATCAAATACACACAAAATAAGAATGTTTTTCACCATACCAGAGAAGGGGATGAATTTGCAGTGGTCAAAATCAAAAAATTACCTTTTTATGTTTTCTTACCAGACATCAGCATCTTAACAAATTTACTGTGTATAAGCTAAATAAGAGACTTATTGAAACCAATAAATCCTCAGGTTTCATGTTTATTTGAAAAATGGAATCATCTACCTGACATTGTTTCATAGTGTTTCACACTGTTTCTAAAAATATTTTCATTAATAAGATCTACATAGCATAGCTTCCATTTTTTACATACCTTTTCACACTGAACTCTTGGTTTGAAAACCATAGAGACAGAAAATAAGAAACAAAAAACATATCCTTTGGATAATTTACATTACTCTTTCAGTTACCATTCTTTTTTTACTTTAATTACTCATTTCTCTTTCCTAAGCATACCATACACACAATACTCTTATCTCCTTTCTACAGTATTATGTAAAAATAGGGTATATTCTGTTTTAACAAGACCTGAATCCATTTGATTCTGACAGGGGCATTTGATCTCATGCTCTGGGACATACCCAAAGTCTGAGTACACTATTCTATACTTATCCTAGAAGTTACTCCTGTGCACATAAGACTATTTTCTAAGGTGAGTAGGTACCTAGCTTCAATTGTTCTCCTTTGTGTTTCTAATACCCAAGCCTCTTCTGAGAATTCAAGTTGAGTGCCTATCTTCATCTCCAGACACATAAATGCATTTAAATTCTTCCTTGTAGTGTTCGGGTCCTATAAATGAATAAACCCAGGAGATATCTGTGTCAGTGAAACTTGACTTCTCAGTTAAACCAATCAGATCAAAGAAACCAGTAACACAGATGAAACTAAAAAACGAGGATGAAATGCAACCTACTATTCCTACATACTTTAAATATGCAAAGTTTTACTTTGTTCATACTAAAAACATTTTTCTAGGTTTTTTAGCAACCTCACATTTTCTGTAACTGAAGAATCATACTCTAATTAAGTCCATTTACACAGTAGCTCCTAATGCTTTCACCTTCAGGATGGAGACCTGCAGGTAAGTAAGGAACAATACTGCAGAGTGGAATATAAGAAAGGAAAATGCTTTTCTAAATACGCTAAAAATACAATTGCTTATATGACTGATATCTTTGTATCTTTAAAAATCAGACAGATAGCAGTCTTTTACTGCTTTGTTAGCTTTTGTCAATGCACTTAAATGCTAGAATTAGAGCTCATGGTAGTAGGAATGCTGTACTGATAACTAGGTACATTAAGATGTATCTCTGTATGTAATAATGCATAAGTTATGTCTATGCTGCTATGAGAAAAGGAGTGCAGCCTCATTTGAATTATAATAGAGATGAATCCTGCTAGATTTTATTTTTTTTATGCATTGATCACATGGTCTTCATAGGTGTTCATGTTTAAACCTAAGTCTTCATATACCAGATACTTGAGTAAAGTTTTGTAGCCAGTATTTTCTACAGGGCACTCATACCTGTTACACACTAGATGCTCTAGTCAAAAGCATTATTTTTTTCATTTCATCTCAAATCACATGTATTTAAGTCTATGCTGTGAAAATAATGCAAATTTCATCGTATGAAAATTGATTCTTTTTGTCAAAACAAACCCCGCAGCTTTTTTACTTAACAAGACATTTATAAAACATTGCCAGAGGCACAGGAAGAGCAAAATCATATGCTTCCTTAAAAAAATATAAAGAAATAGTGGTAGAAATTAGGGCTCCTAACTGTCTTAGGAGTTGAAGTCCAAGCATGGTGACTATTATTGTTCCAGAAAGTGTAGCATAGAGCTATAATTTTAAAACACTGTCTGTAAATTTAAAAACGTTTTCTCCACCACATAATCAATTCAGAAAAAAAAACCCAAAATATGTCTTGAAGACTATGTCTTCCAGAAAAACCTGTGCTCCTGTCTATCACCCAATAGATGATAGGTGTAGAAATATACAGAATCATCACTCTGTCAGCTCTGTTGTCATGTAACTAATGAAACCTGTTAAGGCCAATTCTAAAGATTTTCTGTATTTCTAATTTATACTCCCTCTTTGGAACCATCTATAATCTAAACCCCTGATGGACCAGATTCTTCTCTCATTAGCTTACCATGAATATCTTGAACTTCTGCCAATGGAATATGATGTCTTAAAAATCAAGCAAAAGGAGCAATTCATTGGACTTTCTTTCAAATGTCTGAAAACTTAATTGTCACCCTGAAGTTGCAAGATGTTCTCAACTTATTTTGAATAGTCAGTTTATTTCTGCGGTATTTATGTTCCCCCCTTCAGAAATACAGCTTCCATTTCCAGATTTTTTTTTTTTTTTTGCATGGTAGGCACTATTTCTAATACTGTATACATAGATTTATATGGCTTTTATACTGCAAATTTTTCATCTTAGACAAAGGCACAATGATGTGAGTCACGTAAGGATTGTCATCACTCAGTTTGAACTTCTTGGGTTTGATCACTTAAAGATTTTACTAAAATGACAGTATTCACTGATGATTACTTGAATGATAGGCCCTAGTTAGTAGATCAGGCACTAGCCATAATTATTCTCCAAGATTATTTGTCCTGCTGTACTAAACATATTTCTATGCTACATCCAGGTCCACAGTAATCTGATTGTTCTTATTCTTGTCTCAAAGTAACAACAAGGAAACAAAATTCCATCCATTTCTACTAAAAGAGCAAATATATTAGATTCTGGGCAGAAAGATCTTTTTGTTAAGCATCACATTCATGTTCTTCCTAACTGAACTAAGGAAGTTCATGCTCAAGAAAAAATGAGTGAAACAAGCTAAGTCCTTTTCCTTTAAGAGATTTTCAGGATTTTTTTGAAGAGGAAAGCTGGTCCCTAGTGCAACTAAATAAGAATAAAATTACTCTGCTCTCTGTCAAGCAACAACAGCCCAATATAGTTTCAGTAATCTTTTTGTTAAAGAACAAATAAATTCTTTTCTGCTATCAAAATGACCCTTAGTATAACTGATTCCCCCTGGAGCCCTTTTTGAATATGTAGTAATGTACTTTGAAGGTGATCACAACTACACTTTGTCCCTCCTCTGTTATGTAGGCTAAATGTCTCTGCTGTGAAGAGAAAATAGATTGAGACATCAAACATATTTGTAAAATACAAAACCCACTAGGTTGTTAAGACAAAAATAGAAACATTCTACTTGAAATAGGGTTGAAAATATCAAACAAAAAATGAATGAGCAACATGTACGTACAAGATACAGAAATAATACTCTAACTTTGTGAATCTTTACATTTGTAACTAATCATAGGAATATATCCAAACTTTTAATGAAATTTTTCACAAAACAAAGATTTTGAATTTTGTTCTCTCTTGTCAGATTTTATTAAATTCAATTTTTTAATAAAATTCTGAAGAGACGGATTATTTCAAAGTAAATGCAGAAACTATAAGGAACTAAACACAGATGGACAGTGGTGAGAAAAGAGAATATGTGTGGCATTTGAGAAAAAAAGTGATGATGTGGAAATTTTATGATGCTCATAAGGAAAAATCTATCAAAGAAAGGTCAGAACAAAAAATCTGTTCTGAGGAAAGTTCAGGTCAAATGAATGACAATGATGACAAACGAAAGATTTGATCTAGTAGTGAAGGATGAATTAGGAATCTGGAACAAAGGAGCAGAAGAAGAAAAAATAAAGCCAGTGGAGTCTTTACAAATGTTAACCTTGTTTTGAAGAAGGGAGGAAAGGTGTCAACCAGTAGACAAACCCCAACCATGAAAACTATGGAAAGTGGTAGTTGGAATAAATAATGGACAAAAGAAATAGATAGAATATACCCATATTGATGAAAAAAGAATGGAAAAAGGACTGAAGATGGCAAGAACATGACGTGCAGGAAAAGGAAATCCTTTGCTCGCTTCCCTTGTTCACTGTTTGAGGCTTTCTGTTATCACATGTAGTCATCTGTTTATTATAAACTCTTCAGAGAATTTGATATATCTTAGGTGGGTTTCCTCACACATTATGGGCTATATTAACAAATAACAAAAACAAATAGTTGCTTTATCTTTTCTGAAAGACACACCTCTAGTTTATACAATGAAAGCAAATAAATGAGTAGTCTTGAGTTTAAGCTTCCCTTCACAAAGTATTGTGTTCATCTACTGAAGTGTTGTATGACTTGATAAAGCTACTCAATGTAAAGGCTATAAAAACAGAATTTTAATATAGCAGTGAGATTGCTTTAGAACTACTCACAGAAGAGCACTACGTTCCTTATTTAAAGTATAATATCTTCATAAAACACAAACTACACTATCGCTCTGACTGACTTGGGAATGAACACCTTACACCATCAAAACCTTACCAGCTATTCCAGCTCATTTGTTGGCTCCTGACAGGGCAAATGGAAAGTTATTAGATTGTCATGTTATAAGGTGACAGCAGAAAGTGATGTAAATGTCATTATGGGTGCAGATGTTCACAAGCCCCTGTGGAGGTCTGCCAGTCCCAGTTCGATAGACTCGAACTTTTCTCTCTGTCAAGTTTCACACTAACCTGATTCTTGACCTCTATGCTTTCCACTATTATCTTGAATCTCCATAAAATATTTTGTGATCTCTTTCAATTTTATTCTCTTTTCTCCTCTTGTTTCTTCTTTACTTTTGCTACAATTAATCCCAATAAAACACTAGTTTGAAGTTTGAAATCAGACAGTTCAGTTTCTGGAATGTTGTTTTTCTAGAGGCATCTTTCTCTTCTCCTTCTCTCTCTGTCTTTATCTTTTTCTTATGTTCTCTTTTTTCCTTTGCTCCTTTCTTCCCTTTCTTTCATTTTCTTCAGCTCTTTCATGTAACATTTCCATGTACATATACTACTTGAGCTGAGCAGTCAAGAGCAGTTAATAGCTAGGATATCCTTGGAGGCAAAAATATCATAATATTTGAAGCCACTAGCACACTGCAAAGGAAAATGTAATCTGTGTTTTTTAAAGACGCTTTAATTGCTCAGCAATCATGCAGAACTGAGAAATATAGCTCTGCTTCCAAGGTAATAACTCCCCAAATTGCAAAGGTCGCTCACTCAATACCCTTCCTATCTAGAAAAATATGACAATGAAACCAAGACTCAAAACCTCAATTTTATGTTAATCTATTAGCTTTTCGCTATTAGCTTTCATGAATTTTTGTAGTATTTCACATAACCTGCCATGTGCTACTGTCATTTAAAACATAAAGACTTCATCAAGCTTTGTTTCTAAAAGAGAGAAGTTGTTCCTGTCAAGTCCCTTTATACACCCCTGATTCAGCTAAAACTAAAGTTAAAATGAACAGGAGTTCTGTATTAGTAAAGAGGTGATAAGCTTTACCACACAGAAAATGTATCAGTATTAATTACAATCAGCTTTCACTGACCCTTGATGCTTTTCCCTGTAACTTCTCTCTCCTTTTGTATAATTATTCTATCAACTAAAAAGATTTCAGAGCTTTTATTATGCTAATTTCATTTAAATTATTCACATATATATATATTTAACATTTAAACATAATCTTTATAAAGTTATCATGATGTTATTAAAAGGACATAATCTAGCTAATGCACTGCTAAAAGATTTCATAAAAATTGGAGATGTCTGTCATATTTGAAACTGTATCATACCTGAATTCCTGAGGGTGAGACTTTGGATCTCTGTTCAACCTGCTCAAAACTTCCTCTGTTCAAACTACCTTGAAAAAGGAGTCAAGCATAAGAGTATTCTCTTTAACCCTTTTTGTTCCACTTGGGACCAAAATATTGAGTTGCTGTATACTTAAAAACAGGTTCTTAGGCTTTATTCAAAGAGATTTGAAATTATGTTCAAATTACAGCAATACTTTGGAAGATTTTACCCAGCAGAGTAATACTTCAAAACCTGGAATTACAGAGTAATACTCATGTTCATATATATATGTGTGTGTGTGTGTGTGTGTGTGTGTGTGTGTGTGTGCGTGTGCATGTGTGAGTGCCAAAGAAATAAACAAATCAAATTAACACCAGCTGTGATACCATACCTGTGTTATAGCAATTGCAATTTGGGCATAAAACAAGGAGAGTTTCTGTTCAGTACCATGGACAAGTACTTTCCACATTGTGCATGAGAATGGAAATAACGTATTCAGAAAGTGCCTTTTGTTACAAAAAACCCCTATACATCAGCTTGAGGTTTTCTATATTAAAGTATCAGTCAATTCTTTCTTGAAAACATCACTGTTCTAATTAAAAATAAATGGTAAAAAAATAAGCATCAGAAAATACAGGAGTGTGGATCTAGTTATCATGCCTAACTTGCTTCTTCTGCTAACCAGTCCCTTCCATTTGTCACCAGCAATAGAAAATGAAAACCAAAAAACCACCCTGGAACCTAAAAGGCGGGTTAAAATCCCCAAAGCTCTTGTCACTACTTTTTAGCATAACTTGCCCTTACAAGAAGTATGAAATATTTACTATGCACTATATTTATCTTCATTTGTTATATCACACTGAAGATAAAAGCCTTGTGTAAAAAATGGTGGCATGACATTCCCTTTATCTTTTTCAATATTTTGTATGTGCGTTTCCCAAGTAAATTACTATTGCACATAATAAATCAAGTTTTTCATAATAGTTAATTAATGCACTTTCATTTTGTTAAATTTAAAAGTTATGCATGTTTCATAAATCTCAACAGTCTCAACAAGATATGGCAAAATGCTAATCAAATGATGGGCTTTGCCTTAATGAAAGTGCTAAGTTTGCCATTTAGTATCTGTAATTATTGAATAACTAGTCAGTTTGTAATGAATCAACAAAATTTTAGTTTCATAGATGTTACTATACAACTCAAAATTAAGAATAGGGAAAAAGTGTCATCTCAAAGTAGTCAACCTTCTAAATCCCTGTTGTAATTACAGACAAATGCATTTTTTAACTTGATGCAAAGAATCAACTGATACAATCAGATTCTGGTATCAGAGACTTCATAAAATAACACTCTCATCTTTCCATTAAACTGCAGTGCATTCTAATGTCAACAGTAACAGTTTTTAACCCCTATTCTCTGAAAGAAATTGTATTGCCATTAGAATTATGTTTAAAGACACATGCTTGATGTGTCTGTCATATGTCTCACACTTCATCAGATCATTTTCCAGAATGTGTCACCAGTCAGTACAGCTTGACGCTCATAATTTAAAAGTTATAGGTTCATGAAAATGAAAGGAAATCTGTTCAGTGTCTTAACTAAAACCACAAATATATTTTTTTGTAAAGAAAGGTATGATTTTCATGAAAACAAATCACTTTGTAATAACAAACTCAATATCCAGGTCTACATCAATACATGACTTAAAACAACATGGCAGATCCACATACTGATCAAATTAAAAGCTTGCACTTTGGTTCTCCTTATAAATATTAATAATTTAGCAACACTGTAACAGGTCCAGCCAGCAAAGACAATACTTCATTAAAAATCAACTGATAACTCACACATACTCATAAAATATTCTAATTTCGCTGTCCAAAACCAAACAGTTTAAAGACTTTTTTGCTTTGTTTTGTTGTTTGTTTTTTCAGGTTTTTTGCAGGTTTTGGATTTGAGTTATTATAATTTCAGCAATGCTGTTAACTCTCTTAAACATGTAAAACATCTGGAAGGAAGTCACAAGTTGTACTCTTAAATTTCTGTAACAAAAACTTGCCCTCACATTTTTTTCTATCACCATTTTTTTTAAATTGAGTGTTTTCCGTTCATGCCAATACACTTGTTGAAAGGTTGGCTGTAACCAAACACCAGCTGCACTTACCCCAGTGTTGTCATGGTGACGATGGTGTACCAGAAGGCTGCAGGGATGCTGGTGAACTTGCTGGCTGATGAACCTTTCTCTGCATAGTACATGACTGTGGCAAAGATGATGATGGCCATAGTGAGTGAGAAGAGGAGGAAGCCTAACTCCGAGGCACAACTTTTCAGCGTATAGCCCAGGATTCGCAGACCCTGTGAGTGGCGGGAAAACTTAAAGATCCTGAAGACACGAAAGACTCTTAATGTCACAAAAGCCCCACTGACATCCTCGTTATCTGTCATCACCAGGCCAATGTAATATGGCATAATGGCCACCACATCAATGATACTCATGACGCTGCGCACAAATTTGTAGCGACTAGGAGCTGCCAGCAGACGTAGGAGATATTCAACTGTGAAGATCATCACACAGGCAGTATCCAGACAGAAGAAAGCCACCGCATACCGCTCTCCACAGGGCAGCTCTTTGATGCGACCCGGGCTGACCCCACAGGGCACTGTCTCCACCACATTGGCAATAACAGAGACGGCAATGAAGAAACCAGTGACATAGTAGAAGACTAAAGCCAGGGTACTGGTGTGTGGGTTTTCAAAGGCCCGCCACATCCTCTGACGAGCTGTCATTGAGGGTAGGGAGCTCTCAGCTACATGATCCGTATCAGCATCATCCTGCAGGCGCTCAGCATTCTCACGCCGGCGATCCTTGTACTCCTCGTAACAGCAGTCACCAATGATCTCAGGGATGATGCCAAAGAAGGCCAGCTCCTCATCATAAGCTGAGATGCACTCCTGGCGGGGATAATGAAGCTTCCCAGTACGGTAGAAGTTGAGAATGTGGCGGAAAATGTCAGGGTCCCGATCAAAAAAGTACTGCTGTGTCTCAGGGTGGTAGAAGAAGTCCCGCTCTGAACTGCCCAGCAGAGTGTCAGGGTAGCGCTCTAAGGTGTCCAGCCACGTCTGGAACTGGATGCCACTCACATTCAGCACAATCAGAGAGTCCTGGCTTCGCTTTCTCTCTTGCCGTGGAGCAGCTGGCATGGGACCAGTAGCCACTGGCATCCATCCTATGGCTGCTGCCCTAGCAAAGGGTAACCAAGCTGCTACACCTGCCGCCATGGTTCCAAACACCTATTACAGCTAAGAGAGTCAATCTAGAGACAGTTCTGGTCCAGCCACTAAAATAAAGAGGGAAGAGAAAAATACAAATTCTCACACATTCTTGAGGCAGCAGAATTCCTGAACATTTTTTGTGATATTCGGTATTAACTGAAAACCTTTTTGCTTCCTTTTTGTTTCCTCCACTTTTTCACCCCAGAATATGCTTTCCAGGCGCTGGTCACACTGTTAGGACAATAAATGAGGGCACTTAGAAATCCCTGTATTCAAAGCAGCTTCTCTAACAGCCAGATCCTTTGGATATAAGGTCTCCATTCGAGGCCCCTGGATGGAAGCAACAGTCCTCAAATCACTAGCCCCTGGAGCCGGCTAGTAGCTCCAGTGCAGCTGTGCAGCCACCTGGAAGGAGATTTTCCTCCACGCGCGATGCAGCCGGTCCCCCCGCCCCTCCTCCGCTTGCTCCCCGCCCGCCGCCGGAGCCGGGCCGCGGCAGCCAGCGGAGCCCTTCCCGGGCGCCTGCAGCGGGGCCGCCAGCGCCGTCGCCGCTCGCCGTGGAGGGGCGGAGGGGATGGGCCGGGCCGGCCGCCCCCCTTGCCGGCGGCAGCCCTGGAGCAGCGGCGGGAAGAATCCTCTCCCTGACCTTTAATCGCCGCCCAGGGACTCCTCCAGACCCCGGCTAGGGGCGCGGGGAACCGGCGGAGCAGGGGGAGGAGCTCCGGGCGGCAGCATTAAACTTTAAGGCAAGTTTTCCGTGCAGGAAATGCTTTGAAGGGCAGAGGGATGCCGGGGATGGGGAGCCGGGAGCGGGGAGCGCCCCACAGAGAGGGAAGGGGCAGAGCGGGGCTCTCCCCCGTACGGAGCATCGGGGCACGAACAGGGGCTGATCTGCGGCAAGGAGACCGGGATCGGGCAGAGCCCCCGCGGTCCTGGCGGGGGTAGGAGCGGGGCCTTTGGAGACACATGCAGTAGGTGGGCTGCACGGGGCATCCCCGGGAGCGCCCGAGCGGGCGGCGAAAGGCGAAGCCGGGGGAGGCTGGCCGTGGAGCGGGAGAGGGGCAAGAGCTCCCTGGCGGCGGGGGAGGCCGGGGACCGGGGCGGGCGGGGGGGGCGCGGGGCAGGGGTGCGGGGTGCCGTAGGGCTCGGCGGTCGGTGGTGGATCATGCCCCCCCCACCCCCTCTGTACCCCCGCCTCCTTCCTCTCGCCCCTTCCCCTCGGCTCAGTTCTCGAATCCCTCCAGACGTGCCCAGTCTGCGGCACCTACCTGTGAAAGTCTGGCGAGAGCGCTCAGTTGCATAGAGACTTTTGGAAATACGGGCTCTGCCGCTAGATCTCCGCGCCCCGCCGGGAACGGCGGGGAAGTAGTTGCTCCTGAGAAAGCTTGATCGCATCCAAAGGGACATCGATAATAAGGCTTTCCCCCACCCCCACCCCCCTCCGCCACCGCCGAGCGCCAAGCAACAAGTTCAAGGGGTGGGTGGGGGGAAAAAAACAACGTAATCGCGCCTGGCAGCTCGTGGAGCACGTCCTTGCGGGGCGCGGATCCTGCGGCGCGGGGCCGCTGTCAGGCGCGGCTGCGGCTGCGGCCGCTGCCCCTGCCCTGCCGCGGGCTGCGGGCGGCAGCGGCGAGGCCCTGGCGCGGCCGGGGGCGGGGAAGGGGCTTCCCGCTGCCTCCCCCAAGGCGGGCGGGCCATGCCACCCCGCCGCGCCGCCACCGCCCGCGGGCGAGGGGCGCAGGGGCGGGCGGCGGTGCGGGCGCGGGGGAGCGCGGGGAGGGTGGGCAGGACATCGCTCCGCGGGCGAAACAAAAGGGCTGCGGGCAGCCGCGCCGGCGGCGGCAGGGCAGGCAGGGAGCGCGGCGGTGCCTGCGTGTGCGTGTGTGCCGGTGTGTGTGCCGGTGTGTGCGCCGGTGTGTGCGCCGGTGTGTGTGCCGGTGTGTGTGCCGGTGTGTGCGCCGGTGTGTGTGCCGGTGTGTGTGCCGGTGTGTGTCTCTGCGGGGCCGGCATCGTGCGGTCCAACCCCTCCGCCGGCAGCGCCGCACAGACCCTCTGGAGTTCGCGGTGCTTTGGGTAGGGATCGGGCGGCGGCGAGAGCTTAGGTGAGGTACCGAGGGGATTTCTGGGGAGCGCTACGCTGCTTTCAAGAGAAGGGGAACCGTACACTGCAAAAAAAGGGGGAATGAGATGCCTGGGAGTGAAGTGTAGCGATCCTCCTCACAACCCGCCCCGAGCCACTCCGGAGTTCTGGTTGCAATATCCAAATGGCTCTTACCAGCTTTGGGAACGGCGAGAGCTGGGACGGGTGTGGGAGCCTTTTCCTCCTCCTCTCCGCTCCGCTCCCGTGCCGAGCCGCGTCCCTTTTCCCGACGCTAGATGGCGCGGGATGACGGGAAGTGAGCTCCCGCCGGGGCCGGGCGAGCCCCGCTCCGCGCACCCCCCGCGCCGCCCGCCCGGCCCCGCCGCCGCCCCCCGCCGCTGCCGCGCTCGCGGCTCCGCCGGATCCCGGGGCTAGACGGGCACGTAATTTCCCGAGCTCTGCGTGCCGCTCTGATAGTGCCGATAAACAGAGGGAACGGTCCATATTTTTCAATCAAGAGTCTGAAACCGCTCTATGTCTTCTTCACAGACCTTGCAAGAAGATACCAGAAGGTATTCCTCCTTCTAATTTGCCAGTGTTTCCGTTTGGTAGTAAGAGGTTTCGAAAAGAATCATAGGTTCCTTTGTATGTGAAGTTTTTTACAACGAAACCTTCCACTCTGGTAAGATATCTGAGATACATGCCAAAGAAACCCAGAGTAAAAATAAACCAAATACACTCTGAAGCTTGAGAGTTAACTCTTTTCTGTATTTTAGTAATATGGTCAGCTTCAGTATATAGTCACTTCTAAGTTCCCATGAAAAAGATGAACATTTTCAGTAGTGCAGCCTAAGCTACAGCTTAAGCTGTTCCTACAAGTAATACTTGAAAGCACGGAGAGAAAAGGCTTAAAAATGTTTGAGTGCAAACTCTATTATAGGAAAACTTGTGATGATGACCGATTACATATATCAAGTCACATGAAATAAAATATCACATTAAATTAGAGATACTTTCTGTGTATTTGCTGAAGTTGTTTGTTGGTTTGTTGCTTTATTTATTTCCTAGTTCAAATATTCATTACATGATATCCTTTAAATTATACCATTAAATTGAAATCAATTGGTCAGCTATAGGTATTGATCTTTCAATGATATGGAGATTCTTCTCCCATATGAAATGGGAGGTTTTGTTTGGTGCTGCAGAAGGACAGTCCTGTAGAATTAATAAAACTCCATTTATGATCCTGTCAGCTCAGCACTGAGAAAATAATAAAGGACTTCCTTTCCTGAAAATCAAGAGGCTTCCTGGTCAGCTATAGATTCTTTCTGTGATAAATAACTGCTCTTATTTTTTTCATATGCCTAGCTTTACAAAAATCAGTTACTGCTTTAAGTTTATTTTTTTCTTTGCAGTTTTTCCTGAGTAGAAGTCTCGCAATAAAGGATTTTCCATCCATAGAGAGGACCCATGAGAACAGGTTACATTAAAGAAACACCTGGATTCCTGTCACAGTCTTAAAGTTGTTTCAGAAATTTACACGTTTCATCAAATAATGGAAAAACACCCCAAACAAACCCTATATTTTTGGACAATTTTTGGGCACTACATACCGTTATAACATTTAGGTTTTTTTAAGTCAGAGGTTTGAAACCAGTTGAAGCTTAGAGACTGTTCTGACTGGAAAAATGATCACCTCACCTTCAATTTTTGTGGACAGCCTGTATATCAGAGAGGCATCTCTCCAAAGAAAGATCTTGGAAGGAGAAGAGTACACTCTATCGACTCCTTAACTGATATGTTACTGAGAAGCGATAGCCAGGAACTCAAACTTTCACAGCTTATGTTTAGTTCATTAAAATTTTCTGGCTGAAGTATTCCTTACTTTGTGTGTTTCAGAGGGACTAAATCCTGCTACATAAGGTGTGCCTAAATAATCAGTTCTTCCTAAGTCAAAATGCTGCCCATGAAATCAGAATTGGCTACAAAGAGACTGGTCTGATGTGATAGGGAGGATTATGACTTCAAGTAGGAATTAAATAGCAGGGACTCAAATGAGACAAAAATCCTATTTTTAAGGGAAGAAAATGAATCCTAGTAATTGTAGGAAAAGAAGAAAATGGTACTAAGGGGAATGCACAATGGGCTCTAAGATGAGCTGTTTCTTAATTCATTCTGAAGTCATGAGACACAAAGAACTCTCTGAGGATTAAATAAGATACCAGCTATGATGCAGAAGTTTATAATAATGATTTTTTAAAAATATTTAAAATGTTTGAAACTGCAAGTCTTCTTTAACGACTGAGAGTACATGTGTATCCCCTCTTTTTAATTCCTCTAGTATTAAGACAGTTTTCTTTCCTTTTGAGAAAAGAACACTGCAGATGATGTTTTGTTTTGAGGTTTGTTTGGTTTGGGTTTTTGGTTTTTGGGTTGGTTTTTTTGGGTTTTTTTTAAACGAAGAGAACATTCCTGAGACCTTTTAATTAGCAAAAGTCCAATATAAGAATTTCTAGAATATTATTCCATTGAAAAACTAGGTTGTGAGATTAAGAATGTGTCTCACAAAGGAAAATGTTTGATTCTATTTTGCAAATATAAAAAATAATGCTTTGGTCAAACATGCAATCAGCCCAAATACCTATAGCCATAGCCGGCAGTTTTGTTGCCTTCATAGATTTTTTTTGGTCTAAATCTGACTGCTTTTTATGCTTTGGGCCCGACAGAATAAGTGGAAGGCTTTTGATAATTTTCCCAAGACAAAAAGCCATATTTCTGTGAGTTTGCTAAAATAGGTTCAGGTCACTCTGCAGTGCTAGTGCTTGATGTCCTTCTTTCTATGTGGAGAAATGGATTGCTCTGGACATTAAAAAAATGACCTCTCACTGGTCAGGGATTAAGACATACTGTGGGGGGAAGTGCACCATATGTACCATTTCTTTTAAATTCTGAAGTCAACCTGAGAGGTAGTATAGCCACCATTAACCTAAAAAAAGACCCTTACTTCTGTGGAAAAAGATTTTTTAATGTATTTATTACAGGTTTAGAGGATGGAACATGAAGGCAGAGCTGTCAGCATAGTAGTTTCTTTTTTTCTTAATGTGAGGCTAAGTCAATACCTCACTTGGAATCATCTCAAGAAAACCTTACACTCTTCCAAAGAAGGGACTGATTTGATCTCAAATATATGTGCTTTATCTTCTCTAAATCAACAAATACTGATTTTATTATGTATGTTTTTCTTGATGTATAGGATAATATAGAAAACATTAATTCTGTTGAACTATGTATTAGTCATATTAAGCTCTGGGAATTCCTCTTCAGATTAGTGATATTGTACCCATCAATGGTAAGTAATTTTAAATTTTACTTTAGATAAATATATATTTCTCATTTTGAATTCATGTTTTGTTTCATATAGTATCTTCAAACAAATAACTTTTGTCTGTATAATGAGACCAAATTTCAACCAATTTAGCTTTTAACATCTGTGGTACTGAATTAGGAGCCTACTCTCCCTAAGTTCTTGGAGTTAACAGAGGGAGAAACAACTCCAGAAAGCAGTCTATCCTACCTACAATCTCAGTGTATGTAGGCAGGTATCCATTGACTATAAAAGGCAGTCAGGGATGACTATGGTCCTTAAGTTATGAGTCTTTGCATTAGGATACTTTGCATTTAGGCAGAATGGTCCTAAGACTTGGAGCCTGAGCCAGTCTGCTAAGTCAAAAGGAAACTGCCCTGAACTTCAAGTGTCTTTAAGGTCACATCCTTAGAAAGAGAAACGAAGAGTGAATTCATGTAGAAAACTAATTAATGACTACAGTTCATCCTCCTGGTTGCAGTGAAGCACTTTGGGAAGTCTTTGACAAAGATGCCGCTTGCCAGACTTACTCTGTGCCACCATAACCACATTCCTAAGCACATGCAGAATCTCCAGTGTCATCAAACACTCCTGTTTCACTCCACAAACAAGATTTTAAAAATCAGGTTGTTTTTTTTTTTATTTCACAGTTTTTGTCTCAACTGTCTTTTTAATTTTTGTTCTCTATAATGTACTCACAGCATGGCAATCTTTCAATGTGCATCCAAACATTACCATTTTAGATACTGCTTTTTCCTTTGTATTCCAGGAAATGTAGGGTTTGGATGCTAGCCACCTTCCTCTGCTCCTGCAAAAACCTCACAACGATCAATGGCTTCTTGCCTAATTAGTCCCATCTCTCTTATACTGTGAATCCTTTCTAAACTGTTTTGTTACTAGATTGGCTCAGCTCTTCAATACCTGACATAGAGGGTACCCAGAGAGGGGTATTAGAGCTCTGACTGAGAGTGACTGCAATTGTATCCTTCCCATTTTTAATAACTGGTTTCTGTTTCAGCAAAACTTCCATCATTTCAAGTTTCAGCAGTTTTATAGGAATCCTATATGAAATAGATGAATATGTGCAAAAATATAGTTAATAGAAACAATGTGTCATTCACTGGCACAGATGAATATAGAACATTTTTCAGAAGTTAGTAGATTGAATAAAGTTATTATCTTGCATTGCAAATCACTTCCTTAGTCCAGCCAGCTCTTAGCAAAGAAAGAAGCCTGAGGTCAGGCAGACTGGCATGAAGCTGGTAACTTCAAAATTGAGAACATCTGGAGAGCTGCCTGTAGGGGCACCTTTTATGCCAGTAATTGCTAATAGCCCCTGTACCACAGTTCAGAACAGGAAATAGAAACCTTCTTTCATGTTAATGATTGCTTTCTAATTGCATAAACAGCAATGAGATAGCAGCCATTTATAGCAAGCTACTCCTTCAGCTCAGGGGGGAAATTTTTTTTTTGTGGTGTTCCTGGTGGTATTGCTGTGGTGGATGTTGAGTCCAAGTTTCCAAAAGGGAGAAAGGATGAAATAAAATATCTTTTCAACAAAAGTGAAACATTACTCATGGGGGTTTTTTTTGCATGAAATTAATTCTAAAATAAAATTGAAAAAGTAGTAAAAAAAATACAAATCAGAAAAGCTAGCATATTTTTCATATCAGTTTTATTAGACTGGAGCAGAGTTGTCAGCTTAAAAATCCTGAGAAACATTTAGTTAGACTTGATGTCATCTGTCCTAGCAGTCATAAAATCAAGATATTATAATTGAAAACTGTCCTAAACTTAGTGTCATTATGCTCTACATAGTCCCAAAAGATACATGTCACAGAGAGATGTTAGATTTAATAATTATTTAACTTCATCACAAAATTAAACAAATATTTTATTGCTTGATTAGCAATACTTTACTTCAAGAGCAGTTCTCAGCACAGGCTACTCAGTTATAAGTTATGCTGCTAAGACAGTCTGACAGCTTGCACAAAATTATTGCTGTCCAAGTTAAAAGAAGTATGTTTCAATGAAATGATACTTGCTTCATAGGTGGCCATAGCTTTGTTTACCAATTAAAGACATTATTTCACTGTAGTTTCATCATTCATAAATCAATAGCAAGAAAATATCTAATTTAATTATAACATTTTTAAAGCAAGATCATAAGAAGCCAAATCATCACAATGTCAGATCTTCCAGTTTTGTATGTAGCATTGCCCAGTCATTTAAAAGGATTGCTATATGATATAACATAAAACAACCTCAAGAATACAGCAGTCACAGTGTAGATATTTTATATACAATGTGAGAATCATTAAAAAAAAAAATCAAAACAAAAGCCTGTTCAATCTAATTAAAGTTAAAGCAATAGAAAGCAGAAGTGTGAAACACTAGACAGTAGATACATTTCTGTAAATACAGCTCTGTAAGAAGAAACAACTTAAAACCACTTGTTTAGCTAAAGATCCCAAAATCAGTGAGAGTTTGAAAATGGTTGAAGCCCATTTGCAGCTTCTGCTCTTCTCTCATTATACCCTGCAAACTGATCATATAATTCACAGTGAGTTTGGTCATTTAATTTTGTCTGTTATACTGAATGGAAATGTTGTCTAGATGGGACAGCAGTCCTTCCAAACCCCTTACTGTACTCTTCTATTTCATCTTCCAGTTATAGCAATTAGGGCAGAAGATAATGTAACATGGACAGCTTAAAAAAAAAAAAAAAAAAAGAGTAGCACCATGCAGCATAGCTATTGATGTCTGATTCCTGGCCTGTCTGATGTCTAAGGAAGGGTGATCTCATTAGCTTCCTTCACAGTGAATAATAATAGGGTGTTTCGTCTCTAGCCACTTGCTAGTTTTCATGAAATTATAAAAACTGCTTATCTTTAGTCTTTTTGTCCCTCTAAAATGACATTCAAGAATTAGCGTGGGTTTGACAGACATGGGAAATTACTGTATTCACTCTATTTAGAAATTTACTCAATTACCTAGAAAACCATTCTACAAATTACCATTTCTTCTTATTTTGCTGGTTCATCCTTAGAATTTCTGGCCAGCTTACTCAAGAAAAGAGACATCTGGACACATTATTTTCCATTCTCTTCATAGTGGACTTCCACATTTCACCCCTTTTAGTTGAAACTCTGGTTGCATTAGGCAGTTACAATGAATAGCACAAAGATCGCCCTTGTCTGGTAGCCATGACCCTGAACTACACCAAAGGATTGTAACTGGGAAGTGTGGATCCCTCTGCAGCTTTTCCACAGTTGCTAGCATAAATAATTGCAACTGCTAGCCAGAGGTGTGTGTAGATCAGCTGTTCTTGAACACCAGTTCCTTAGTGGCCTATCCCCTTCTTAGACCCTAGTCCAGGACAGCTCAAGCACTTTGTAGCTTTTGGGGCTCTAAGGAAAGCTTTCTGTAACAGACTTGTGTATATGTTTAAGAGAACATAACAAAAAACAAGCACATTATAGGTTGTTCATTATTACCATGGTTTGTTGGTTTATTATGAAAAATGTTTATTTCAAAGGTAGA
This sequence comes from Acrocephalus scirpaceus scirpaceus, assembly GCA_910950805.1. Classification (NCBI taxonomy): domain Eukaryota; kingdom Metazoa; phylum Chordata; class Aves; order Passeriformes; family Sylviidae; genus Acrocephalus; species Acrocephalus scirpaceus. Next base: position 23,234,061 of record OU383777.1, read on the forward strand.
ATTAGTGGTTAATGTCATTCATATTGCTGAAGAAAGATTTCTGTTATGAAAGAAACTTCTTTGATCATTAATAGTCTCCTGATCTCATTTCTTTGACTAACAGAAACAAAGTGCAATAAGAAATTAATGTTTCTTGTTTTCTGTTTTAATGTCACATCATGATTGTGCCTGCCTTTCTTCTGAATTCATGATCTCTTATTGTGTTTCATTACATATGGAAAACTCAAATACATATCTGGTTAAACGCATTCAACCTTTTAGGAAACTACAAAATCCAATATTATGTTTGAATAATACATATTTTGCCATTTTGTTTGTTGAAATGTAAATATCATGACTCTATGTAAAACAGAAATGACAGATGGAGAAAGCTGTACATGCATATACGCTCATAGAAAAGTAAGAAATGTGTGTTTGTGTCATTTCAAGCTTGATCTAGAGAAGTTTTGCATAGAGAAGTACATTTTTCATGGTAAAATTGGAAAGGTAGACTACTGTTATTGCTTTCTGGTTTTCTTTGGTTTGTATTGGATATGTAGTTGCCAAGCTGGTAGCTTTTCAAAGAAAAGATTTTATGGTTGGCAGCAGAGTAGTAGAATTGCAAATAACTGCATTTATTTTGGTTTTTTTTCTCAGTTCATTGCCTGAGCAAAAGAATTATAAACCCCCAAAACACTGTTGTATATTGAACAAGAGCTAAAGTTCATTGATTGCACCACTGAAAGAAAAGAATTAAAAATTAACATATTATTAAAATTCTGTTAGAAATATTTCATTTGGATTTTTTACTTTATTTTTTAATTTTCCCCCAATTTTGGCTTTAATAAAGCAAAGAGTCATTTCAAAACAATGAAAAAGAAATGCTAGAAAAACAAATTTTCAGATTTCCTCTTTCATATAAATCTATTAAAAGTTATTTCTACCCAAAGGCTTTTTTCAGATAAAAAGAAAAATCATAAAACAGAGATTTCCTATTTGCTGTAGACTTTTCAAATCTTGTTAATTAATTTAGTCTTTGATAGAGGTTTTGCTAAAGTGGAATTTAAAATTATATCCTTCATTTGGTTGTAGTCTGTACTAACAGCTAATGCAAAGTTTGCTGTCCTTGTAAGTACCATAAGCTTTAGCAGGGCTTGGTGTGAACGCAGGGAGGTTCAGTGCAGAAATCTTACTGGAAGATCAAGGCCCAATTTTAAAATATGAGATTCCTTGTGCAAGGATCCATCTGTAAGCAAGAACTTAGCCACAGTGAATGTTGTCTTAGGAAAGAAACCTGCAGGGTATGGTAGCCACTTGGAAAATCCATTATTATTTGAAGCAAAATGTGTGTGCTTCCCTTATAGCTTTGTGTTATGCTATTCAGTTAAAACTATAATTGTGAAAGTGAACATTTGTTAGGCTTTGATCCTCCTAGTAATTGCATACATGATTAATGCTACAGTCATTAATAGGTATCTTGACCCTGAAGAGCTATCTGCATTAGTTTCAGAATGGTTGTATGAAAACTTACTTGCTTCTTGGACACTGTTTACCTCTATTTTTATACTGGCTGAGTGTTTCATGGTTTACAGTGCAACTAATATATGTAATAAGCCAATAAAGGTTCTGATTATACTCCTGTAAATCTTACTCCTTGACATAAAATCTTTCTCCTACTGTGTAAGTAAGATTAATTTGTAATCTTATATGCTTACTGACATCTCCCACAGCGTTCAAAGTAGGCTAAATATGTAAATTCTTAAGTACAACTTAGGCCTAAATTAGAAAAATTAAACAGTCTATTCCACACTACTTCCTCCATTTATCATATAACTGTATCTAAGAGAAAAGATTGAAAGATCACCTTATTTATCATTAAGGAAAATACAAATAAACAAAAAAACCCCAAACTCATAAGTCAATAGGTTCACAAATGTAAGCTTTAAAGAACAGCTTTTTTTTTGCTAGTGACAATGGGAAATCCTAATAATTAGTACTGTGTATTGTGCATGAACTACTGATTTATCATCCAATGAATCTTTGGATATTTGATATGTGCAAATACTAACAATTTCATGAGGTAAGAGTACAAAAGGTAATTTTGGGATATGAGTATTTGATGGTATTGCAAGGTTATAATGAAAATTGTTAGCAACATGAAGTATTACTCAGTGTTAATAAAGAATCAGCTCCAGGGAGGAAGCTGAAGATGCAGAGGCTCTCTAGAGGCACATTACAAGGTGGGATGCATCTCATCTAATTTTTAGCACCTTAAAATTAAGAATTGAATTCAAGATAGTATTCAGAGCTTCTTGTATTCTTGATAAAGGCAAGCAATTGCATCTCATCTTTACTTGTAGTATCATTCAGTATATCCTTCTTTACTCTCATTATTTGTTATACTACTGCATAGAAGAAAAATAGTAAAACAGATTCCGGGAGATTTTAGTAGGGGGATTTCCAAGAGATATCTGTAAAGTCCTTTTGCATAAAAGGTTATTTTGTGAGAGCAAGATGACAGCCTTAAAATACTTCTTACTCATTAAAACATACAAAATGTTGTGTACTGAAAAGTGAGTCATGGCCTCAAACAGAAAAATCAACCGATGTGTTGCAAAGCTGTTTACATCATATGTCCTAGGTGACCATCCCTTCTGTGGCATGTAAGCACTGTTAGACAGTCCTATGCTATATAGTCCTAAGCATGAAGCTTCCGTGCATTTAACACAGTGTTGAAGAGGGAAACTACAACTGGCTTTGATAGGATTAAATTATACAACTAATCCTTTTTGTTCCAGATGTCAATACATAAAAGTAATATCAGACACTCAAATTCAGAACCTCATACATAATTTTAATCCCTCTTCCTGTGCTGCAGGTTACAGATCTGGAAATTATAGCACGTAAAACTTCTAAAACTGGACTTCTTTCTCATTGCTTTAAGATCCAGTACTGATAATAGTAAACATTTTACTGAGTTATTTTGGAATTCCATGTGTGAGTACTATATGAATTGCAAATTGGTTATACTAAATGATGGAGGGAGTTCAGCATTTTATGGCAGGTGAAAAGCGTGTCACACATACTGACTTTCCATCTGTGATGGCATACCTAGACAGTGCCAAACTGAAAGCTAGGAAGTGTGCAACAGCTGAGAAGACAGAGTGCAATGTACATTTAATTTCACCAAGAGAGCTGGCACATGCTGGCACACATCAACACGTATTGCAAAATAACTATTTTATGTGAATGAATATAGATATACTTATGTGTATACACGCATACATATATATCCATATGTATTGCTTGCTTGGGTATTGTATTTCTTTATTGTAAAGACAATCTTGTGTGACTGTAACAGCTTACACTTTAGGTATATTATACAGTGCACTTTTTGCAGGTGCAAAATCACAAATATATATATACACATTCTATAAAATCTATGCAGAGTCTGATAATCTTCTAGTGCAGAGAAGTTCCTTATTGTGTGAAGATTGCCAAAAAAAAAAAAAAAAAGAGGAACATATTGAAACCTTTGTATCTATTTTCTCTTTAAACCACCAGTCTCTCAATAAGAAATAATAAAAAGACTGCTTTTGTGAAGCCTAAAATTCTTTATGCCTTGCTGCTGCAAATTTAGTCAGCAAAAGCAGCTCAACTCATCTCAAACTCATTTATGAGTTGTGCTGACATGAATGAAACCATCAATGGTACAAAAACAATGACAGAAAGAAAAAAAAGGGGTTTTTTATTTTAAGCTTCATTGAAATGAACATTTGTCAAATAGGAATAGTTGGTGATTAGTAGAATTTAAAATGTCATGAAAATCTAAAATAATCATTCAAGTGTTAGTGGATCAAAGGTAGGGTAAATTTGTTGCAACAAGAAATAAAATATATTTTAATTTATTACAGAAAGAGATAAAAAATATCCCAAAGATTATATAATGCAGTTGCCCCTAGACTTTTGGCCAAAACTGGTATGATATGGCCGTGATTTATTTTATACTCAGCTTTCAGATCCTATGACTATCTAATGACTTGTGGCATTCAGAACAGAATAAAAATGGCAAATCAGCCAAGGGGCTTTCTGGAGGTCCCACATGTATGCACCTGCAGATGATTCCAGTAGATCCTGGAAACATAGTCATTTGGGCAACAGACACAGTTTTCTGTGTTTTCAGGCAGGCTGTCCACAGAGGTTGGTGGTTCATTTCTGTGGTGGAGGCTGCTGCTGGTGTCAAGAGACCTTCACAGGCAAAAGGGAAGCTTGTGAGCTGAAAAGTAGGAAAGGGCAGAAGCCACTCTGGTTTTCAAGAGTAATAGCTGTCTTGACTTGAACAATAGTTATGTCTTCACTGCAGCCATTCTATAACTATGTCTCTAAAGGATTTCCAAACTTATAGTTTATATAGGTTTTTTAAGGAAATTTTTATTGGTTCAGTTGGTGTACATTTTTGTACATAATGTACCTATATATATATTCTTTTTGTATATCTATAGTTTGAATACATATTTACATTTGTATACATGGAAGACGCTTTCAGAAAAGTCAGGGGTTTGTGTTTCTCTTCTTCCTGTTTGTTTTCCAGGAAGACATTTGTCTTTAAAAAAATATTAAATGAATTTTCAGTTTTGATCCACGAAACAGGAATACGTATAAGTTTTCTTTTTATAGATGATTATAGAAAAGCAGATAATAAGGATTGAAATCTGCAAATATTTATTTAAATGAAACACTGTATTTTCCACGGCAATATTCTTACTCTTTTTGTGCTCATTTTCCAAGAATATTCTAGGAAACTAATTTACTGTGAGGCTGCTGAAAATATGTATTGTTACTGAATAGTGGATGTACCAAAGAAATTCATATTTAAAGTTCTAATATGCAGTTATTGAAAATGAACAATAGGCTATTAGTTCTAAGTTCTGGTCTGCTCTCCAGAGAATGAAAACATGACTGCTGCTTATATGCTAACTGCAATGATTTCCCTAAAATTTCCTGCTGTTCTTTGCAACTATAGTCACACATCATCATCATTATCATCATCAACTATATCATCTTTCTACAAATATTCTGTATATTTGTGACTTAATGCATAGTCAAATTTGTCTTATAAAATGACCAAACATGGGCAGAAATATTTGTAGAATGGGAGGTTTATGAAGCCAGATTTCACATAGATGATAAAATGCATAGAACAAAAGCCCTATTTCTGTTTATTGCTACATATATGTAATAAAGAGGTCAAAATCAAATTACTCTTTATTTTTATTCCATTCTTGTAGTAAATTGCTTACTACAGTATTACCAAGTATATTTGCAGAGAGAATCTGGCTAATGTTAATGAACAAATAAATAAATAAATGCTATTATTATATTGTGAATCCTTAAACTAATTTCAGATTTCTGTTCGGAGCTGTACCTTTTAGTATGTATGAGTCTCACACTGTTGATTCTTGCCCTGGGGATGCCTGACCCAGGTCTGTCGGTCTCAGGTGTGTGCAGCAGAGAACTCCAGGTTCCTCCCGTGCTCTCTAGCCTGCATGTCAGCCATGAGGGGTCACAAATCAGCAAACACAAGTGGCCATACACCAAAGGGTAGGTCATCGTGCAAAGATTTGTGCTTGAAGGGTTTCAGCAGGGGAGCAGGCTACATCAAAGCAGGGTGTATTACGGCCTTCTGCTCACCCTGAGTGACCTGCTCAAGTGTGCCTTTGTCTGTCTTACAGCTGAAAGGAAGATGCTTTTTCACAACTGTTCAAAATGGATGAAAGGAAGCTATATTCAGCAAATAAATTATTAACTCTGAATGATTCCCTCAGTTCTATGGCACAGTCATTGCTGGCCCAGTTTTCTGTCTTGCATATGAAGCATAAAATATCCCTGTCCTCAAAGCCTTTTCTTGTAGAAAATTGGTGAGATTGTTGAAGTCAGAATTAAGCAAGATGAGGTAACATCTTTTGGCAAAGAATATATAATTTCACAGTTCTATGTTTTCAAGATCTTGTTTTGTTCTTGAATTGAAAAGGAGAGATGCCAATGAGATAAAAGCAGGGAAGAATGGCTCTGTAATTTCTCTGACATGACAGGATCTACTTAGATGCATCCATCAGCAGCAAAATCTTTACATTTGGAACATACATGGTACAGTGGTCTCAAGATACACTTTTAGCCCTTTTTGCTCCTTCCTTATAGGAATTTGATACAACTCAGCAGCATGACTTTTTACAGATGTCAAAGGGCTGAACAGAAATCTGTAAGTCATCTTCATCAGCCAATGCAAATATTTTACTGGCTGTTAATGTTGAGCCTTACATACATAAGTGAATACTTTTACTGAACTAAGAGGAGTTATGCAAAGTAGTCCAGATGTTTTCAGGATAAATTAAACTTCCTAGTGTCTTGACTCATGAGTTTTCTCAGATCATTCATAGTTAAATGAATTGAAGAAAATTGTCTGGGCAAAAAGTACTTTTTTTTAATATAGCTGTTCAACAATAGAGGTCATTATCTCTGTCTTCCAAATAATGGGAAATGAGTAGGAAATGAAACAAGAAAGGAATATGATTTTCTGAAAATAGGACAATAAAGCAGTGTCAGAAGTTAGATTTGACTCAGTACCTTGAGTCCCAAATCAGTTTGCAGACTGTCTGCTTGTATATCTGTATCTGTACAAATATACCCCTGAGTAGCTACATCTATATATAACTCATTTTATAAGTAAACCAGGTGTTTTTCCTAAATGATCGTTAAGATATCTGAGGAGCTATGTAGGTACAGTAATATTCTATTACTGAAAACATTATTTACACTGCTTGTTAGTGGTTAGAAGGACAGAGACCAGAGAATAAAGTAGATGTATGAAATATTTTGGAGGAAAAGCTGTTTGATTATGCAGACATCTAAACACATGTATCTGGATAGATTAATTTCATATTGTAGTTAGAAATCCATTTTCTATATAAATTTTTTGCAGTTATGTAAGATGTTTTGACTGGATGTTTTTGTGTGTGAAACTTTTTATTCAGTAATTCCAAAAGAAAAAGGACATTTTATTTTGGTAATTTCTTTCATGTTTCTATAAACATAAAATATTAGTCCAGAATTACAATAATTTCAATTAGCTTCCAATGATTATTTCTCTTTTCTATAAATTTAAATAGTACCATAAATATTTAATGTAAATTTATAAATCAGTTTAATGTAAATATAAACTTGCAATTTACATTTTTAATATAGGTTTTGAAAGTCTGCAAGATGCTTATGGTTAAGCATAATTATGGTTCTATTTGCCTAGGGAAGTAAAAATGGGATTATCTACCTGAAAGATCATCTTAATTCAGCTGGTCAATGGTTGTTCTGTGCAGAGACACATATTATACCACTGATATTAGCCCTGGGAGAAACAGTCATCTGTCTGAGGGTCTTGGCTCCAAATGCTTCCTGAGGAATTTAGAAGGCGAGGGAAACGGTTCCAAATCTTCCTTCCACATACTGGCTTCTTCCACTTCCTTTGCAAAGCAGATGGAGGCACAAGTTACATCACGTGCTGAGCGATTCTGTTCCCTTGGTGCAGTCTGTGCAAGTCTGATCAGATGCCTTTCCTCTGGAGGCTGGGAGACAGAAGACTTCAGAGAAGCAGAATTTTCTCCTTGACTAAAACTTTCTCAGTGGATCAATGTGGAGAAAACCAATTTAAATAAGATGCCATAGACATGTAAGCTACTAAAAGTCAGTACATACCCAAATTTAGCCTTCATAATGAGCCCCTTAAGTCCTTCCTACCATCTCATATGGTCATCCCACAGCCAATTTGGAAAATCATTTGACATAAACGCTCTTCATTATATGAGGTGCAAAGGAGGTTTAAACTTGGCCCATAGTAAATACATTATTCAATTCTTAGGAAAAAATACTTCTGCATAGCCAAGTCTCACTATACTTTTTTAAGATCCTTTTTAAAGCTTTTTATGTATTCATTCTTCTGCGATTATCCTATTTCTCTGTATCTGGATTTTGCTGATTTTTTTTTTTAATGTCATTTTAAGCAAGCGAGGAGCAGAACAAGAAGAAAATTCACTCAAGGCTCAGGCTTGAACTCATTTTGCAGTTAGGGATTTATAGCAAGGGTTTTGAATTTATCCAGCTTGACACATGTAAATGTCTTTAGCCCTATTTTGTCTTTTTAGTGTGACAAACGGAAGTCCTCCCCCAAAATAAAAACTTAGGTATTTGAAGTTGCTGCTGTTTTCCCAGAGCTCTGCTCTGGGAATGACTTCTTGGCCAGCAAAATCCTTTTTGTTTCTCTTCTTTGTGAGTTTAATATTCTTTATAAGTGAAGGACCTAAATGGGCTTAATTTCCTCATTCAGTTCCCAGTTAGTCAATGCTTTCCTGAAGTGTTTCTGTATCCTTTCTGCAAAATAAATTCCCAAAGTGGTTCACTGGAAATATGTGCCATGATTTGAAGGTTACCAAAGACCTCTTTACTAGATGTGGATTAAATATTACCTGAAGGTTTAGACAAAGGTTCTGAAATAAGAGTATAGGTGCATAATCTGGAGGAGACTATGTAAGTTTCCTTATTTGTAAAAAAAAAAAAAAAATTATTTGTGGACCAATTCTATTCCTGGATAGTCCAGACTAAACTGACCTTACAGAATTCAAACTGAGGTGAATAACTGAGGCTAGAATTGGCTTTTATATTAGTTTGAATATGTGAATATATATACTCACCTGTTGGTGAGTATGTGACTTTGCAGGAATTTTTTTGGTAGTGGTTTAGTACAGTTGAGCTAAGTCCTTTGACTAACAGTGGAGGGGGTTATGGATAGTCAGCAAATGCAAGTTTGACCATGATCTGACTGACAAGCCAAGAAAGTGCGTGAACGAATGTTTGATGAAACAGAGTAATCACTACCACTACATGTTGTGAAGCAAGCAGATCTGTAGAAGCTACTGCAAATGGAGCAATTTCTTGGAGATGTAGCTCTGTTATCTGTGCTTAGAGAATGTGTGCTAATATCAGCATTCTCTCTCCCAAAGACGTCTGAGTGAAACTCAGTTTTCCTACCCACAAAATACAGTTACAATTTATTGGGAAATGAAGCCATAAAATAAAAATATGATCTTGCATCAACTTGTAAAGGAAATTTTTAGATATTTGCAAGCTTCATTCCTCCTTCCTTGTTCTGCCCTTGTTATATACCCATGACCATGTCATTCTTTGCCTGAGGAAGAGTCTGATCCTCCAGTCAGGCTCAAGTCAGAAATTTGAGTCTGAATGCTCTGACAACAGGAGGCTTCTGCAGTTGTTAAATGCAAAATCAACTCATCAATTAGATGGTCTTTCAAAACATCCTTTTCCCTGAGCAAAATTACCAGAAATGTCTGGATGCAGTCTTCAGTCATCCTGGCCAAATGAGTTACCCAAATTGCGATGCTCAAACAGAAAGACTTGTCAAGTCATGATAGTTAAGCTATTGGAGTCCTCCTTCTCTTAAAGAGATCCCACATGAAGCCCAAGTGAAATGAGCTACTTTAAAGTGCAAAACTACTGAGCTTCACCTATTTTCTTTTCAACATTCATGAATTCTTCTATTACACTTTATTATACAGAGCTCCACAGAGAATTTGATAATTACCTATGCATGAGAAAACACTCCCCCTTCTTAGCCTAGATTCCTTTGTCCTGAGGGTCAGTTTGGAAGTTATTTTTCCTTTCAAAGTCATCTTTGACAGATGTGTCAATCTGCACTTGGAATGATGCAGGTTTACGTAGAAAAAACAACAGACTACAATTGAAAGTTTACAGATGAGGACATTCTCATTTTGGAGAAGGAAAAATAAGAAACAATAGGAAAGGAGCAGCTATAGGCTATGTAATAGTTATAGAACAGCAATAGTCAATGCATAAAAAGCTCAGAATGCACCAGTTTTCTAAAATGTTTATAATGTCAGAAAGTTTTATGATATTAGTTATGCAATAAAGTAATTATGTATTTCTTGGAAGCTAATGACTGGACACTGAATCTGACACCCCATGAAAGGGCTTCTCATTTTACCTCTCCTGTCATTAGCAGCTCAAAAGAGATTACTACTCTATTTTATATCACAGATGTTTAAAAATACAGAGGAAAGTAATTACTTTTAAATATTTTTCCTTTCTACCAATTTAAAATTGTGTTCTTCTATTCAAATTTCTGGCCTACAACATTGCTTTTTTTCTTATTGTATTACTCTGTGGAAGAAGCAGACATGTTTCTGTAAATAAAATTCTGAACTAGTTCTCCCAAAATTTTAATAGCATCTGATTTATTGCATTTAGTGCATTTATTATTTCCTCTATAGGAACAAATGGATGAAGTGCTTTATAGTTTTAGCGTATCTCCACTTCTCTCTGCCTTTAAAACTCTAATCCCTTTTATTTAGGGACACAGACCTAAAAACCAACCATAGTTCAGAAGGTATTTTTCCAGAAACATGAAATTCTCATAACTGTTTAAACCCGAGAACTTATATGAAGATAGTTTTATATTGTGAAGCAGAGGACCACAACCCTTTCACATGGAAATAATAATACTCCTGACTTCATTCAAAATCAGTATAACTTTGTTCACTTCTGTTAATTGAGTGTCTGACCCAAGACTTTCCACAGAGAACTGGTGGATATTTCAGTTTTGTAAGAGTTTATCTGGAGTGTTTTCTGATAAAACTAGTGATTTTCCCAACACATTTTCTAGTAGCATCTGCATTAGTAAGTAAGTAAAACTATCCAAGAACCAATCTATGGTTGCAAGTTGGACATAGTTTTCTCCCTGCTCTGAGTCTTCATGCATCCAGCCTTTTGGGAATAGTTCCTTGCCTAGATTTTTCTGTGAATGCTGCTTGGGCACTGTATAGGACAGTCCTCTTGGCCCAGGTCAAAGCTCTTTTAAGGACTATGTTAAGAATTCAAGAGTATGATTGACTGTATACAAGAAATTTTGTCTGTAACCTGTTTAGAAGTTGCTTTTAGATCTGGTACCTTTCATTGTTGTGTAGGAATTCAGTTTAATTGGGAGTGATTTTTTTTCCCTTAAAATTGATACTTGAGCAAACTGCATCCTGTTGATTTCAGAATTGTTACCCAAGTTTGGTGCCTCTTGCACTGAACTGGTTTGAATGTTGAGCTAGTTTTATAAAATTAATGACTCTGAAAATAAGTTCTGTATTGTCTTCTGATACATTTTTTTTCCTGGAAAATCAAGATGGCCCTAATATGCAAACTGAGTTTATAAATCTTCTAGAAGTCTTTGTTGCTCACTATGTATCCCCACAATTATGGTAAAAGTGCAGCTCTTCAGTTGATGCAATAATTATAGTCAAAGTTCTGTGCAAAAGGGGTGAGCCTTAAGCAGTACATTGAAATCTAGTATAGAAATCAAATCAAGAAAAACTAGTATGTTTTGCAAATATCAGTTTCTATATTCCCTTTCTTTATGGCCTGAATATCTGCAGTTACTATAAACACTGCAGATTATGTATCAGTAGAAACAATCAGCCACAATGAATGTATATATTTCAATCCAGAAAGTGAACAAATGAAAGAACACTGTCAGGTTATGCTGTATGGTAGTTGTTCTTCTTTTCAGATATTTCACATTCTGTAGAAGAGCCTGAATTTACCTGCTCAGGGCAGACTACTAAACAAGTTGCTAGATTCTATTTTTCTGAAACAATTGCTTTTAGGACATGATGCTGTAATGAAATGTGCTGCCCTTCCACAGTCATGCAATGAACTGCATATAGGCAACTGCAATCCAACCCATGCAACAGAAGGTCTGTCAGAAATTTACTTCCTTTGGTGCAAATATTTATGAAAAGAAGGATGCTTCTTTCTTTTTGCTTTAGTTGTTGGGATTTTTCTTCTTTAACTGAATACATCTAACTTTCTGGCAGTTTCACTATTAGCTGGCTAACACTGAGATTGTTAACTTTCATTAAGTCAGTATGGAATTCCCACTGTTCTTTCAACTCCCATTAGAAATTATTTAATTGAAGCTCTTCATACAATGTCTATTAACCCTGGCTGAGATGTGCTCAGTTTTTTAAAGAAAATTGCAGTTGTTCTATTTGGGCCATTTCCTTCTGTAGCAGAAGGTCACCTACTAGTTATGAATGAAATTGTGACACCTTACGGCTTGTGGTATTTTATTTACTTATTTATTTAATTTCTTACTTATTAATGTAGGAAAAACCCAGTCAGTATACCAAGTCAGGACTCTTCTAAGTTCTCTGCCAAACTAGTCTCAAATTTGGATCCTGAGCACATAACTACCCTGTAAGTTAATGTTGCCGTAATGTTTCCGGAGGTGCTGAAAATGTTCTATTTCTGCAGTAGAATTTCCAAAAGCAATCAAATTTTGATAGTGGAGAATAGATCGATGTTTCTCTTATACTGGTACCCACCAGGAGCCATAATCTAGGGACCTCTTTTAGCTTTTCTGCACAGTCTGACCCAGCAATTATTTACTGCATGCTGAGCAGAGTATGTTCTGCATAGAGCATAGCCCAAAAGGGCTGGTTATTGCACTTATTATGGATGCAGATGATATAAGTCCAGCTCTTTTTCATCCTTCCCCTCACTTTAGGAGCATTTGAATGCATCTTTTCCAAGAGTGATTTAACTATGAGAGTCTTTTTGGGTCTGCCTCCCAGATTTCTTATCTTAACAAACCTTTTATCTGAGACAGGAATAGTTTCTTCATCTGTCTAAGCTCTAAAACCTAGAGTCAATCTGTTGTCTGGCTATGTTTTAAGAATTCATTCAAGAAGAAGCATTTTCCACATGGCCAGGAGGCATACATCTCTATACTGACTTCTTTTGGGTGGGTAGAAATCATAGCTCAGATTTAGCTTACCAATGAGGGATTTGAATGCATCTCAGATGTAAAGGAGCTATTGGATTACTAAGCTATTGGATAGAGAGAGGAGAATGCAATTCTGCAGAGGACCTCTGAGGAATGGCTGGCTTAGATGGGTTTTCAGCATTATGTCATTGCTGGAATGTGAATCTTGCAAGGCAGCTCTCTTCAGTCCTTATTAATGCAGTAAGAGTAGAGTGATCACTTGTGAAAAACCATGAATGAAAGGGGAAAGAGGTTCTTAGCTTTCTGATAGTTGCTGTGTGTGAGTATTGCTCTAAAAGCATGAAGCGGTCTATCTGCTGGTAATGTAGATGAAGAGTCCTTTAACAGAGTCAATACAGGCAGGGATTTTTTCGGAGTTATTTTCTTGTTTTTCTTATTTTCTTTTTTTTTTTTGTGAATTCCTCCGCATCCCTATGTTACAACCATGGGAAGATTACTTTGTGGTTTTATTTTGTAAGCAAGGTAACATTTTCCCAAAAAAGTGGCTATTTTAAAGGATGTTTGAATATCACAAATTCGTTAACACTAAAATAATACAGATATTATTATACTTCTGCTCTTCCTATATTTTTGATTACATACATACTTCCTAAGTTACCTACTCCTTGACTATTCATATGGTAGGTATAGTCATTGGAAAACTTAAGAAGTTACACTCAATAATCCATTACAGTCTCTACATATTAAGACTGCATTAGGAAAAAAGTCAATCATGTAATAATGAGACCTATTTAACTTTTGAAAATATTTTCTCATTGGAGTGGTATATTCCAACTTGGTTAGGGCTGTTACAAAAGGGATTATGCCATAGCCTGACTGTTTTTGTCTTGAGGATACTTTGATATCCTATGCCAGAATTACTGTTTAATTAGCTGTAGAAAGCTGTAGAAAGTAGCTGTAGAAAATATGGTTTTGCCCAAGCACAAGTATTTTTCTGTACATATAACATAGGAAATGTTTTTCTGTTGCCATAAACATTGTGTTTTGATGGCACAGTGCAGCCTGCACATGGATACAGGAGCTGTGCAACCACTTGTCAGCCCTGGTCCCAGGAGACATGACTTGGACAAGAGAGGGTGAAGGCTGTTGCTTTCACAGCACTTACTAAATCTACTCCCACTCCACTAAGTGACATCTAATTTCATATTATCAACCCATTTGATTTTTTTAATTTCCCAGATACAGATAACAGAGTGCACCTTGAGTTGCTGATTAAGTCTTTTTTGTACTTAGCCTAAGCATTGCTCATCCTCAGGTGAATTGTGTAAACAGCCTCTGCCAAGTCATATTTTACCATGAAGGTGAATCAGGCTCCTTCAATATGTCTAAAACTTAATGATATACAATCAATCCTTGTTTCTTAATGAAATTATCTGAAAAAAAATCTACCTATATTTGGAATTAAATACAAATATCCAATATAGTTTCTCTGAGGCCATATAGTATTTTACTTGACCTTCACAGCTGTCTTACTTTGCATAAGCATTGTCTTGAATTGATTTCAGGTTTTATTATTTTCTTTTTTTTTTTCCCCTGGTAATACTTCAGTGTTTTTCCCATGTTAGTTTTAAAAGCAAGGTATAGTCTGTTCAGTTCAACACTAAATACCATTGTATGTTTTCCCAGCATATTTTGCCCTTTGATCTGTGAAATCTTCATGCAATGTACACTGATGGCAGCAGTGTTATCTCCAGATTCTCTGGACAGCTTCTATATTGTTAGGAAAGTACCTATTACAGGATAGTTCCATTAGTCCTGCTCTATGCCATTCATAGTTTCCAGCTGTTGCTCGTTATTGTGCTCTATGCTCTACAGCTCTACTTTCTCTCTTGTGAAGAGATATTGTTCTCCCTGTCCCTACCTGAGCACTATTTTTGTATTATGAGAATGCTCATGTTGCTATTTCAGCTCTGTTTGGCTCATCTTCCATGTATTGAGGCCACCTGATACAGGACTTCTGCTTTCAGAAGTAACATTGCCTGCTCTTGAATCTGACAGTGTCTCTTCCCTGAAGTAGGCTCCTTTTATATGTGGCTCCTTTTATATATGTGACTATTTTTTCTCTTATTAGTTCTCTTTTGAAGTCCACATATCTGCAGCATTCAGCAAACCTATCAAGTGCTGTCATGAAATCTTCACTATTTGCCTTTTATTCCTGGCATTTTATTGTAGCAAGTGATCCTGATACTCTTGCTTGGAGGAAGTCATAAAGAATAACAGACTACTCCAGCTTTTGAGCCATGCTTTCCTGTCACTGTAAACTTAGAGAAAATAGCTAGGAAGGAACCAGTTCAGTTGCATCCTAAGAACAGTTTGATATCAGTTTGTTTCTTAGTCAAATTAGAAGATCTCAGTCAGCAGCTTGCCACCGTCACTTGTTCTTCTTGAGTTGATTTCCTTAACTCCACAATGAAAATCTGTCCTCTAGAAAGGTTGTCTAAGTTAATATAATTTCCTAATTAGTCTAATAGCATATACTGTAATATAAAACTAAGACAAGAAATTGTGATATTCATTGCATAAAACTATTTTCTCTGACTGAAATATATTAAAATGCATGAAGAAAGCTAACTTGTTTTGACACCAAGACACATGAGAACAGCATGTTGTATAGTCCTGATGGTATGTAATCATCTGATTTAGATCTGGACCACTGGTATTCTTTGCCATTTAATCAGCTTCAGAAGTTAACCAGCTTATACTGGTATAGAATGTTGTATCTGGAGGAAAATTGCTTTCCTGTGAAATGACAAAACTGATTAACATTCAGTATTTTACCTTCTAAGAACAGCTATGGTATCTAGTTAACTATTTTAGCTATACCAAAAAAGACAGTGATACATATTGAAGATTAATTATGTAATTGAAATATATTTGTAAGGAAAACTGACTTTTAATATAGAATTTATTTTTAAGAGAAAATTATCAATGCTATGTCTGATTTTTTAATGAAAATGAAAAAAAGTATTTTTAAAGATTTTGGTGAATGGTATCCATCAAAACAATTTTTTGAAAAAATTGTTTTCAACAAATACATTTTTTCACAAAGAATTATTCTTCTAAGTTTGTTTCCTCCTTTTGAATTAAAAACTAGAACCAACTTATAATGAGATTTTTCCGAAATTATTTTTCTCAGAATCATATTTTTTAACAAACCTAACACTCAAAATTTTGAATAAGTATCATCTTTTGTAAGAAACACCAGTTCAACCTACTGTCTGAACTTAGTGAGAGTATATGACTCATAAAGTCATATAATAATTTAAGATGGAAGTTATTTCTGAAGGTCATATAGTTAAAATCCTACTCAAAGAAGAAGTGACTTCAAAGTTTTTTTTACAGGATACAGATTTTCCTGGAAGACTCTATACAGACATAGACACCTGTGATAGTCTGTGTCTAAATGTGCTTTTTTAAATATATGTTGGGGCTCAAAATATGACTTACCAACAGAAAGGTAAGTCATACTTCAACTGTGAAGTTTGCTTTCACAGTGTAGCATGGCTTCCTGCATTTCCTCCAGTTGTGAAAGTGTTTTCAGCTTGAACATCTGATAAAATAAAGCTTTTCTGTTAAATATTCAAATAAACATTCATTTTAGTTCACATTTCTAAAAATACTACTTATTTTCCTTTGGTTTAGTTATGAAGCCTGCTGCACATATACAGATGAAAATTATAGATACAAGTATGTCTTTGGATTTTGTCCAATTACTTAATTTTGTGAGATTCTGCATGTGAGCATTATGAAGAAGAGGGAAGAGAAAAACAGCTATTGACCATCTTCTTTGCCCTTCATGAGGGTTGAATGAGAAGTAGGAGTATTGAGTCAGGGTTGTGTGACTGTCAGGAGCATTGGCACAAAGTACAGAGGGAGTAGAATCTAGTTCAGACCTGTGCAATGAAAGATTGGTACTCTTTCTCACTCTGAGTGTGGGTGGGTGCACACACATCCTCCCCAGCAATCAACTTCTGCATGTACTCTTATGACTCACCCCCGCCTAAAATATTCACAGATAATGTGTACATATACATAGAAATAAACAAATATGCACTTCAATATACCCTACAGAAAGACGGTAGAATTCATAGAATTCACATTCTGCATCTTTATTAGATATTCTCTTTTGAATCTCATCTAAAGATGCAAAAGCAGGTCCCAGAGCATGTCTATTCATGTTGTAGTACATTGGCTCTTGATTCTAAAAGTGTCTAATAGCACTTGATTTGTCAGTTGTTATACATGTGATCTAGGTTTTTATTTGAGTCTCTGAAAACCTGTGCATTAGCACATGTCTGAAGCTGTCTTTATATACATAAGAATTTTATCATTTCATAACTTTTAATATTAGAAAATAGATACATAACTTTAGAGATATTTTGTGAAATGACATGGAAAAGCAGTTATAACAGAAAGGATAAAAATCTATGCACTTAGTGTGCCTTATTTAGTTTGTCAAAAACACTTGAGCTGTTGAGAGAATCTAGTGTAATTCAATAAATCTGCAAGTACGTTTTCAGTCCATTGAAAATGACTGTCAATTCAAGGTTACTTCATAAAACTGAGTCATGAACAAAAATTACTTGGTAAAGATGAAAAAGGCAAAGAAGTAGAACAAATGAGGAAATGGGTATTAACAAAATAGAAATTAGAACAATAAAAAAATATTAATGGAGATACATGGAATTTTTTTTTTTACTTATATGGTCTGTCTTTGACCATTAATGGCCTATCTATGTCTTCACCATATAGAAAAAGTATCTATTGACTTCAATAGCACTCTTTCAATTCATGCAGGCAACCATTTCCAGCTGAAAAAATAAAAAATATTATTCATGAGTATTTTCTTACACAAATGGAATTGCAAATCTTTTCCTTTCTCCATACATTTTTCACCCAAATTCTACTTTTGAGCTAACATTAAAATATGAATAAATTTAGTAATTCATAAGCCTATATAATTATATTTTTTACAAATATTCTTATGACTGAAACATTTGGCTTCTTGTTAATTTGACTTTATTTCTTGCCTTCAAAATGTCATTTGAAGCATGAGATGCTTAAAAGATTACAATTATCTACTCAGTGAGAAAGGTTATTTATCAAGCATAGAATTAGTGAAAACATAAAGACATTTGTCTCTTTCTCCCCTTTGTTTTCTGTTCCAATTTTCCAGCTAGAACTGAGTTGCTGTCTAGACATCAGTATTTGCACAGATAGTAAAACTGACTATTGATTTGGCCTATATACAAAACTCCAAAATATTGGCAAGCTGCGTTTGCCAAAAGGTAATGGTCCTGGGTACAGTCAAACATACCTGGAAGACAAAAAGAAACAGATTAAATTTCCTTCAGCTGCAGAAGACCAAGAACATTGTTCTCTTTTGTTTCATGTTTTCTTTATGTTTTGCTTTCTGTTGCCTTCATGTCTTCAAATTAGGCACTTCTTGAGGCCTTTTAAAACACCGAATCCTGCTCAGTGAATGCAGAGGAGGCCAGATTCTGATTCCAGACTTTGAAGACAAGTATTAATCAGCATTTCTATCTGGCCATCTGTGTCTGTCCTCCTTCTCAAACAGGGGGTTTCATGAAATCAGTTTACATTCACTTTTAATGTGCCAGCATCTGTTTCAGATATCTGCATTGCTACAGCAAAGCACTGTATTTCAAACGAGGCAGTAACAAAATTGTTCAGACTGCACAGCTTCCTGAAGTGCCTGTCAGCAGCTCTACATGGTTGAGCAAGGGCCTTGATCCTCTTTCAAACTAGGCCATGCGAGAGTTCAAAGAAGAAAGTAGTATAGTATCTTTCTCTTGCATGAAATAGACTTGAAATCTCAGAAAGGGCATAGTTTCATCATGCAGAAGCTTTGGCAATAACTGAACTTTATGGCACTTCTGCATCTCCACCCCTTGCTTAGTTGTGTTGCAGAATTGTTTTTAACCCAAATCATTTCCCTCAACTAGTCTGAGTTTAGAGCAAAACCCCATAAGCAGTTGAGCTGACACTTCATGAAGGGTAGACTGCTGGGACAGGAGAGTGGGAACATTCCACAGAATCACAGAACATCTGAGGCTGGGAGAGGTTCCTGGAGGTCATTTGGAGCTTCATCCCCCTGCTTAAGCAGAGCCACCTAGAATCCTTTCTACAGGATTATATCCAGACAGATTTTTGGTATCTCCAGGGATGGAGACACCACAGTCTCCATTAGTGAGTTACAGTGACAGTGCTCAGTTGCCCTCAAACTAAAAAATTTTAAGCTTGACCATCATTAAATATTTTGTGTAATGACAGCCAGCTCTAAATTAGAGCCAAGAATCCCTTTTAATAGTTCATAACTTTCAGCTCAGGTCTTAAAGACTTCAAGCACCTGTGTGTCTGTGACATTACATCAGTCTGCCTAGATGCATCTATCCTAGTCATTTCTAGTGTGCTTTGGAATGCTTCAGGGCATGGGAATGTGATTGTCCTTTTTGGGCATATCTCGACACATTCCCTAAAAAATATTCAGCCTATTGTAATTATTTATGTCCCCCAACAATTCCCTCACATGGTCTGTCAGTCAGAGCAGCTCATGAGAATACACAATGGGCAGTTTCCCTTCAGCTACTGTTGCAAATGCACCACCACAGCCACCCAGCCTTGGCAGTTTTTTAGGGTGGATGCCAGTCATTCTGTGAATTATCTCAGTGCCTGCAGAACTCTGAGGCATGTTTGATTTGCTGATAAAGAAATGGCCTGTGTCTGCAGGATATCTGAATATTGGCTCATCTCTGTGTCTTGAGCTTTAGTACATCAAGCTGTTTTACGTGCTCTTGACTCCTGGCTCAGTATGCAATATGTGTGGGGCAGGCAAGAACATTAAAATTGCCTCTTTTCTTCTTATCTTAGTTTCCTAGAAATATTTTCATTGGCTCTTCTCTTTAAGAACTTGTCCATAACTTGGGTTCTATTTGTGGACTTGCCTTTCTGAATAGCCCTCTGGACAAGAAAATCTATTTAATTTCATTTTTTTTTAATTGTCTGTATCAGAGTGGATAATGTTGTGACTCAGACACATGATAAACAAACAAATCAGCTTGCTTAATTTCAGCTGGAATACAACTTTCCAATGTGTTTTTAGCTTTAAAGAGTATACTTTAAGATCAAAAAAAGCTCCGAGCAGATTTTTGATTGAAAACTGCAATTGCTACCAGTATTTCCAATCTATTTCAGAGCAAGAATGAGAAAATAGACTTTTTTAAACCACAGTATTTATTTTTAATTTCACCTGCATTTTAGACCTCCTGCTGGCCTACTTCTCTGTGTTTTTTCTCTGTCTCAATTTATATTCATTGTAACTGAGTTGGGGAGAGAATTGATCACTTCGTGTGGAATGCTGATGAATTTCTGCTTTTCAGCTGTATGCCTCTTTAATGCAGTTATCTTTACTTTGTAAATATATGTAACACAAGAATGCACTTTAGTGAAATAAGGTACTTTTTTTTAATAAATTGAGGACATCTACTTTAATGCTTTCCTAAAATCTGCAAGATATATAAAGTTACAAGTTATAATACCATAACATAAAAGTGTTGCTTTATGAAGATCTAAGTAAAACCCCCAAGAATTATATTAAAATATTTATATTTAGGAAATTATCTTTGTACTACTGTTAGCATTGTTCATCAATTGTAGACTGTAGATCAATTCAATCTACAAATTATTAATTATATAAATTTATTACACCATAACCTTCCTCCTGAAGAAAGAGATGTCCTCAGCTTTTTTTATTCATATCTTTGGTCCCCTTTGTACCAGACATTTTTGGAACTTTTTCTTGAGAGATCATATTATTTTGACGTCTTTTTAAGGTTCTTTGAGTTGTGAAATTTATACTTTTCATTCATCATGTACTCTCAGTTTCAAAATGAATTGAATTCTTCCACATTTTTCTTTTTTCTAACTTATTCTGTCCAGCCACTTGTTATATGATAACTTCCAGTATGGTGAGTCATCCAAAGTGAGCGCACCACACTGCGCTCACACACTGCTGACATACAAATACCAGACTAGTTTCTATTTTTCTTAGTGAAATTAGTTATTGATTGCAGTTGGCTGTGTCCTTTATTTCTCTTTCTTACAGCAATAGCATGGAAATGTAAGATGAATATTTATTGACTGGATGATTATAGGCATTTGTGAAGCACCTTTATTTTAAAATATTAGCTTTTCTAAAAATGTTTGTGCCGTGTATTGACAACTCCTTTATAATGCAGGAATTATGCTTTTAAAAAAGTAGAATGTCCATGTATACAGTATAACTAATAAAGAAAGTTTGGTATGATTTATGGAGCAAGGAGTTGTGCATGCATAAAAATTGAATATAGCAACCGTATATTTTTCTTGAGATCAGGTTCAAATCAGTTTTTTTTTTCCTATGGGCTTAAATTCTTAGGGATTATTTCCTTCTAAATGCATTTTATGAATAGCAGAAGCCGTACAGAGGCAGCAAATTCTTTCTGAACAGTTTTCAATACAGACTACAGTATTTGTGAAAGACTTAAAATTAGCATTTTCGAATGAAGATTTAAAATGCTATCATAAATATCATTCTTTGTGTTTCCATAAAAGAACAGCACTTTCAAGTGAATTTACTGCTTATGGAAATCATAACATTGACTGGTAAAGAAGTGAAACTCTTATTTATTTTTGCTAGGTACAGAAAGACAGAAGCAGAATAGCAGTTCTCCCTGAAGCAATGGTGTGTCTTACGTATGATACGGAGAAAGATTTCCAAATATTTTGTCATTCTATTTCTGCAAAAACATGCAGTGAGACCGTTGCTTGTGCAAGATAGGTGATCGATATGGGCATGAAGTTTTCAGAAAATCACATGAGAACTTACCAGAAAATTAAGTCAATGGGTTTGTACATTCTGTCACGCAAAGTAACATCAATTACTGACTTTTCCATTCTAGCCACTCAACAGAGCCTGAAGGAGAAAACTTTGTGGTCCATTCTCTGGTGCCCAGATAATACATTTATGCTATACAGGACAATAAAAACTCATATTCATGGAGAAAAATATACTAAAATCTTACTCTAACTAATTCAAATCCCCCAAACTCACAAACTGTTTAATTACTTTGCCAAAGATGCAGCTTTTAATTCTCAGCTTTTAGGTTTTTGAGACCTGGTATGCTTATATATTTCCCTCTATTTCCAGCATTGCAGGTGGGTGGATTAAAACATGCCTTCAAGTATTATTATTTATGATTTCCAGAAATGTTGAAATTACTTACCTGTTCACTACATAGATACAATGTCTGTCTAGCCCTTAAAGGCCTACGGAGAAGCAGAGAAGACAACTGGCCTCCAGGCACATTCCTTCATGACAGTGAAAACATTGCTTGCATGCCATAGATACCATGGAAATATTTACACTATTAAAAAGAAAATTCAGCATGAAGAAAATCAGCTACATAAAAATATGCTGAAGGGGAAAAAAGCAAAAAGACCAATGATATAACTAAAAAACTAAGAACATGTGAAACCATGCTGATTCCCTCTATGCAAGACCACATGACAATGAAGAGAATAAACTAAGCTTCGAAATCAAAACATTTTAATCACATACAAATGCCATTTTGAAATCTCACTATTTCTCTGCCCTGCAGGACAGATGACACAGTTTCTTCATGACTGTCAACTGCCTGTCACCAGCACTGACCCTCACTCTCTGTGGTTTTCAGTGCCTTCAGGAGTCTCCCATGTTGATTAATTGCTATGACTGAGCTATTCTTTTCCCGTAAGGTTAATGAAAGTTCATATGTCAACACTACAGTGCACTAGCTAGGTAATTATGCCAATTACCACATACACAGAACTATTTGGCTGAACTGAGGTTTAGCTACCTAAAGTTCTACAAAGATTATTTGGATGGAGAAGATGGTGATGAGATGGTTCTCTCTGGAGGTATCTGGGGAAAAATCTGGTACCATATTCAGACAATGTACACAATAGGAAAAATGTGGCTAGAGAACAGAGCAGCAAACTGCAAAACAGTATTTCAATTTATTAATTATTATAAAATCTAATTATTAATCCTCTAATCTTATCTAGCTATTAATTTTCTTTTGTTATCATGTGATCTAAATATATTGCATGTATTGTTTGAAAAGTATTACTTCTGAATAATATTTAGATTCAAGTAATTTTTTTAGGACTGCATCATGCTCCCTTGTTTCATAGACCATACACTAATATTTTTGAACAGGATTTCCCAGGCAGATATTAAGCAGCCCAGCTTTGGGACTTCTTTACTGCCTTCTATTTTGACTTTCTGTTTTAGGGAGTTTGGGCAGCCCATAAAATTAAAACTGTGAAGGGAGACAAAGAGACTGCATGATCTATGTTGAACAAGGGCAAGATACAAGTGAATTGGAATTTGTTCATAGAATATTTAAAATTCACAGTTTGGCTAATAAGGATATAGGTCCTTCTATATTGTCTTGAGAAAAGGTGGCATGCAGGAAGGTGGAATAGAACCACTGTTTTTCCAAGGCCAGTCTTCCAATTTGTCTCTTCTCATCATCTAGCGAGGACAGAGGCTTTTAAAATTTCCATGGTTCAGAATTTGGATTCTTTCCTGAGGGTTACAAGACTGCTAAAGGTGATAAAGGTAGCTTAGACTGTAGGACTTTTGGCTGCTGGCATATTTGAAATTGCTACTTACTCTACATTTTCATTGACTGAACTGAAATGTAAAAATACTATGTATTTTGAATATGCATTGATATAGTGTGTCATGGAATACACTGAAAACTTACACTTTATACAAAATGTACACTCAGTACAGCAAAAAGTCCTCCCCAGTTTTTATACACAATTCTCCAAATACCTTAGCTTACTTACTTTAATTTTAAAAGATATATACGATATATACGATATAAAAGATATATACGCCTTCAGAAACTTTAAATATATCTAATGTGCTTCATCACAGTTAAACCTAATCTAACCAATGAGATAAGTGTCAGGTAACAGCATTTTATAAATTAACAAGATTTTTTAGGAGAATAAAGCTGAAGTAGAGGAAAAAGGCACTCCTTGGAGATAGGAAAGTCCTGAATTTTTATTGTCAGTGTTACATTCATGGTCATGAGGACCATGAATATACTAAACAAATGAGTGGTCAGGTTAAAACAACAGGTTGGATTTTGTTCTGAAGAGTCTTAAAAATTTTTGTAATGGTCCAGAGACATCTAGAAATAAACTGTTTTGTAACCCCATTTTATTTCTCAACTTCACAACACAGCATTAATATACTATTTTAGGTTACAAATGTTAATTACTGATTTTTCACCTGTTCCATGGAGACCACCACAATATCTTCTCAATTTTTTTAGACCAAAATTATAAAATGCTACTGAAGTAACTGTTTGGTATTTGACTGTTTAGCAACAATATATGCAAGAACTCATTAATTTTATTTTATTTTATTTTGTTTTATTTTTATTTGTATTTTTATTATTTTTAATTGGATATCAGGTAACAATAGTTGAAAACATTTTAAATTATTTTAGCATCCAGAGCATTTATGAAAATTAAAAAACCCAGACATTCAACAGCATTTTAATAAAAACAAGGTCGAAAGTTAAAAGGAGGGAGCTGCTGTTTCAATGAATTTACACTGGTATGCATTTTCTTTCTCTTCTGGTTAGCTGGGACATTCTAATTCCATGTTGCTTCAGATTTGTATACGCATTGCTGTATTTGAGGGAAGTGTATTTTAATATTATTAAAAGATTGTTTATATGAGTTTAGACTATTAAAATGCCATATTTTATCTTGTGAATATTTATTAAAATAACAATATGTGGTAGGCTACTTATATGCTATTGTCATTTGTACCACAATAGCTAAGGATCTTGTCAGGGTTTACATTATAATTCCCTATTTTCAGTGGCTTATAATTCATCAATGAAACTTTGCTCTGGGCTGAAAGTTGACAAGAAAATTCTATATTCAGGATCATATATTTTGCAACAAAAAGGACATTTTAAAATCAGGAATCATTTTAGTGGGGTATTATTTTCCCTTTTTATTCTTTTTCAGAACAGCCGATGGTGCTGAAGATGCTACAGAAAAATTATCAGTCAATTTCTCCCCACTCTCCCATCAATTTATAGCAACATGTTAAGGGCAGCTGAATCACACTTTACATAAAACTCATATAATCCATTGCAGATACATGCTGTTACCTCCACTCTTTTTGTGATTCCCTGTGGGATACATATTCACATTCACTACTCGAATTTCATGCACCAGAAACTTTTTGCTAGGTTGTGTAACTTGTAAAGATTAAAAACGAGAGGATTTTACAAGCTTTTGATTTGCCTGAGATCAAAACCAGCTGTCAATCCATAAAAAAACCTCCAAACAGGTAGAGATGAAGAGTCAAGGAAAAGGTAGGAAGGGAAGGTGAGATAAGAAGTGAAGCATCTGCATGCAGCACACAGCCAGGAGATTTCCAGGGAAGACACATGATGGCAACTGAGCAGTGGATTGAGTGAGTTTCTGCAATGACCATTTGAAGCTAAGTCAGAAGGAAAAAAAGCTGTAGTGGGTAAATAGGAGGGATGAACTTATGTTTCCATGACTGGCATACTTAAGGATGACTTAGACACTTATACAGGCTTTTGAATAGCATATGTCACTAATCTAAATATGTAGATAAGTATTCTTTCTTCTCAAACTAGAGTTCTAATAAATTACATATTAAATTAATGCTAAAGTATATGTTCAGCTCATCAAAAACATAAAGTCCAGTCTATCTCACCTAGACACCACACTCACCACATAGACTTTTACATTCAAGCCAATCAGTACATAGATATAAATATTTCTGTGATCCTAATTTAGGACATATTTAGAGTGAGGTGGATAACACCTTAAAAGCAGAAATTCCTCTTTTCTGATTACAAAGGAAGCCTAGGATAGCTAATTCAAATGTAAACACTGTAGTTAACTGAAGGTTAGCTAGAAGACACCCATTCATGGACATTGTAAAATTGAGACTACTTTATCTGCCATGCTGCTTGCTCTTATGACTACTGCATCATGTACTGAAATTAGTGAGTTCTGGAAGCACAGAATTATGGATTTATCACCCAGGGCAGGGTATCTTCAAATACCAATTTCACCTAGGTCTCTATACCCCATTATTTTTTTGGGGTGTAAAAAAGATATACTACTCTTCTGGGGCTTTTCTTCACTTGATTGACTTCCAGCCTCCTGCTGAAAACCACTTTCCAAAAGTAAGTCTATATTACCAGTCAACCTTAAGACACCAGCAAGCCCAGAGTCATTGATTGTCCCTTATAGTAATTGTCCCTTTGGTGTTTGGCAGCAACTCCACTGCTGGGCAACTGTCCCAGTGCCATCCCCAGCCACACCAGACTCTAAGCAGGATGGCACAAAGAAAATCCTACTTCCTTCCCTTCCTCATCTTCTGTTCTAACAGCTGGACAATGTCAATATGCCTTTCAGATTTTATGTTTTGACACTGGAAATAAAAGCGGGGTTACAACTGATTAGCCATTGCTTAGTTTTAAGGACATATTTGTAGCATTAAACTAAATATTTTCTTTAGAAAAAAAGCCAAATCGAAAGGTTTGAGCAATGATCAATGCACAGGTAACAGAAATTATGACACTGGCAGAAACCCTGTGATAAGAGAGACTATGCTTGGCAGCAAAATGAAATTAAAATTATGCCTATTGCAGCGCAGAAAAGAGAATGCCTTTTCAAGAGTGTCTTATTCTTGAGTGTCTACTACACCCTTCTTCCTTTTTCTGCATATATCAGTTGGGGTGAAGAACTGAGACATATATACACCATAAGAGCAGTGAAGAGTTTTACATGCTGTGTAAATATGTGGTTGTACAGAGTATTTAGGCATTAGCAACAGAAATGGCAATTGATCTCTTAATAGTCACAGCCTAATCTTAGATCTCAGAGCAAGCAGATTCTAAGGATGGAATTTGACACTGAAAATTGTCATGGATTTTACATTCAATGCACAGAGAATAAAAAAGACAAATGGATATTTAAAAAACATGAGCATGCAATATGCAAATCAAAATATTTACCTTGGATTTCTCCATTGAAATGGCTATATAAATTAATATCTACCTAATTATTTAAATGCAAAATAAAACCTAGATGTGAAACAATGTGAGCTGTTAGCAAGGAATGAAACACACTTTCTGTATAAAAGGAATGATTATGTTCTGTATTTTATAGCAGCATTAACTTCTTCAGTTGTAATGGAAAAAAAAGAAGAAAGTAGGAAGAAATAAAAAAATAGAAAAGCAACTTAAATAAATGTCATTGTTTTGTTTTACATCTGTATTGACTGTCCATTTTATTTGAAGAACTAAACATTTATTTTACTAAAATAAAAGTAATCAATAATGGATGGTGACAGAACATGCTAATTTTCTTTGTTATGGCTTTCAAAATTTTTTGTATTAAGAGTGTCTGCTTTACATAATGTCCCCTGGTGTTTGAATGCTTCAAACAATTGCAGTGAGTATTTTTTCTCTTCGCTTTAGAGCAAAAGTTAGTTCTGCAGTTAGACTTGCCCATCAGATACACCTGCCTATATAAACAAAGCATATCCACAAACAGAAATCTTTGTTTTGAAAATATGAATCTGTTCATTAAAAAGGTAGCAAAAGAACCACTCAAGTATGAAAAAGTACTATAAAGATATAAAGGAGATTAAAAATGATGCTCCAAGTTATTTTTAAGAAGAAAAGCATATGGCATACTCTATCCTACCATTCATAAAAGTAGACTTGATTCCAAATAGTTGATCTAATCAGGGATTCCTGGTCCAATTCATGTGGGTTTAAAATATGTTAACTGGCAAAATTTGACTGCATATCTGAAATTTATTTAGTAGTTTGAGTATCCTTGTAGAATGTAATGGTTTTAATAAAACCCTGCTATTTTCAAAACATCCTCTGCATGATCTTGATGGTAATCCTAGATAACCACAAAAAGAACTGTGAAATACATGGCTGCAGACAGTATCAACAGCCATAATCTGAAGAAAGCAAGTGAACACTTGAGCACTTTATTCCAGGGAGATAAAAGAACCTCATGAGAGGAAAATTCTGATTTTTTTTTTCCTTTATTTGACATAGTGCTTAGAGACAGAACAAGGTATTTTTGGCCCTTGTATTTTACAAATGTACAAGAAAAAAGAAATAAAATATCTTCCTTATCTCACATTTTCACATTTTACTGTAAATTATACTTTTTCTTAGGAGTAATATTAATTTGGGGTTAGATCCCTGAAAAGATTTAAGCCCTGCAATGCCTAGCATTTTACTAAGCCTTTAAAGGATTTTCTGCCTTGTAGAATTCCCCCATTCCCCTGCCTAAGCTTCTCATAAACGCCTGGAGAAAATTGGGTGCCAAGAAATAAGGTCAATAACAGGAATAGGATTTTATGTCTAAAGATAAGTTCCATTAAAGACAGCAGGTAGCAAAAGGATATGTTGAGCTACCTAATAAAACACAGTGGAAACAGAGCTTGAACCCAGACATTTAAGTCCCAATTACAGGACACATGTACACTGCTTCCTGACATCAGGTGTTTAGTCCAACATCTCTGAAAGAACATGGCTAGTAGAGAAGTAGAAGAGAGTTTGTTTTTCTGACCCTCTTGTTCTCATCTGTCCCCTCAAAACTTCCACACAGTACAAAACTGTCTTCAAGGAAATAGGTTTCCCTTACTACTTCCTGTTGAAACTTTTTTCCCTCCATAAAATAAATATGTTTTTGTTGGACTAACAAACATAAACAACTTCCTTCCACTATATAGCCACTCCTTTAAACAGACTAGGTGTCAGTAAACAATCACTACTCTATGTTAAGTGTTCAGTAGAGCATATAATCAAAGATTCTTTCTCTATCCACTAGCCTGTGAAGTAATGCTTAAATATTGAATACTGAACATATAATCATTTTGAACGAGTGAAATAGCTAAGCCAGAAGGAACTGTGGTGTTGCTTTTGCTTCACCATGCTGCAGAACAGAAACAAGCCTCCTGTTAACAACAACAGCGTGGGTATGGGAGACAAGGATAGTATGAATTTTTACATGGGACAACCACAAAATCTGGAGAGGAGACTTTCTTTTCCTATGCAGCTGGACAAAACAACATATCCTCGTGTGATGGTAACATATGTTGTGTCGGTCAGCAAGTGTGTTATCAATGTCTACTGAACTTGACCTCACAGATAATGTGGAAAAAAACACTTCTGTTGTTGCTGGTAATGCCTAAAAGCAGTGCCTACTCACAGAAAGCTAAGGCATTCTGAAATTATGGCTGCTGAATATGAGGTTTTAAAATCTAAGTTTTAGATGACAGCATCACAGAATGGTTGAGATTTGAAGGGCGCTCTGTAAGTCATCTGGTCCAACTACTCTGCTGAAGAAGGACCATTTAGATCCAGTCACCAAGCTGATTGCTCTACTCTCCTAAAGAAGAGTCAGACACCTAAAGGAATTTTTCAGATAGATTTAGGTCCTTATCCTAGCATGTCCTTTTTCAGGCTACTCCCATCCTATTAATTTTTTAAACATATGTCACATACTAGTCTTTTGATAACCATCTTTTTATAAGAGGATCATTCCTTTGTTCCTAAAGGCAAGAAATTATTAAATATTAATGAACCACATATTCATGGTCCCATATCCATTCAGAAATAACAAATATACAGAAATAATTTATTACTATTCCTTCATTTTCCAATTCCATTTGATTTCTTTCATCCTAACAGATGGCATACCAATTTGAAGCTATTCTGTTGAAACACATTTGAATCATTGCTGAAAAGCTGCTGTGAAATTAAGTATTCACTGATAATCTGAGGCTGAAATCTTGCTGTCCCCTCTGTAGTATTTTGCATTTATATACTCTCTGCTCCAAATTCTAGCGTCAGAATTTTCAACTGACCCGACCATTGGAAGTAGCTAGTGCTTTTTTAACAAGCAAATTGTAAGCAGAGAAGCGTCTAGGTGATTGATATGTCAGCAGCACCCAACCTTTTGTAAGCCTTTGAGGAGACTTAATCACAAGTGTAGTGCAGACATTGAGGTTACCAGACAACAAAAAATGTTCTGGATGTTTACCTGTCTGAGACTGGAATAATGCTGGCAATTCACAGCACAGGTTTTGGTCCAGTGCCTTGGAAATACAGTTACTGCATCCTTGCCTGTAGGCAACCCTGTGGCCACAGCTTATACCTGGCTTCTCTCCACTGATTGTGAGATGTCACTCCAGCTGACTGGTCCTGAAGAGAAGAATCCAGGCCTCACCTGGATTTCAGGGACACAGAGGCACACAGCCATTTGAAACTGATCATGATCAATAACAGTGATGTCGGCAATGGAGGTAGTAGTAGTAGTAATATTTTGAGCAAGAGCAATCATCATTTGGACATAAAAAGTGCATGGTGCTTGGACCATACCACAAGCTATCTTTTTTTTCTCAACTATTTCCATCTTTTGACAACTCTGTAAACCTCCTGCCCCTGGCTTGTTTCTGATCTCCATCATATAGCAATCTAATTGACAATTCAGCTATTTCTTTATGATCAGTTCAGTATTTATTCCTGCTATCTCTTGATCTTCTACCCCTAAAATGTCCTCTTGTTGTCTGCACTTTTTAATATTCCTGATAAATGAATGATCCAGTTCAATACACGGTTTCAAAGCTGAAAACTTGTCCTTAGCTGACAGAACTAATGTATTTTATTTTGCTATCTCTATTCAGCAGGACTGAGAGATTCCAATGATACTGTACTTCCTTACTGCTTTTAAATAGACCATGAGAGATGATGAACTACTAAAACTTTGGATTTATTCTTTCTTTTCTTTGCAGGGAACAAGGAGATTGCAGAGGGTCTTATCTCTACTTCTAGTCCAACTTGTGCATAAACTGTAAGTATGGAAATCAAGGAGATAATAATAAACTAGGTCCCTTTCAAGTACTGGTATCTGGTGGTATTTGAAGTAGGACAGCAGTGTTACAGATGAGATGTGAATGGCTGAAGTAATAAAGAGTGTTTCCAAGAGTTAAGAAAAGGTTCAAGGTTAAGTGCTGTGCCCATGACAATGCATCTTGTGTGTGTAGACCTGGCATAGTGTCCTAGTTTCCTAATGCTTTGGTGTGCAAAAGCTGGGAGAGATCTTCAGTCTGATATTCATCTTTTCCCTTCCTTCCTTCCTTCCTTCCTTCCTTCCTTCCTTCCTTCCTTCCTTCCTTCCTTCCTTCCTGCCTGCCTGCCTGCCTGCCTGCCTTCTTGCCTTCCTCCCTGCCTGCCTGCCTTCCCTCCCACAGGAATTCTTTTCTACATTAGTGCAGTCTGGGAAGAGCCAGGTTACAAAACTAACAGACATGGGACAGTGAGGCAGTGAGAAATAAGCATTATTGAAAACATAACAAGAATTTAGACTTAGTGAAGGCTTACAAATCTGCATCATTTTTCTGTCTCTTCACAGACTATGTTTCTTTTTATCAAACTTTGTGTCTGGTGGGGCTTGGGAGTTTTTTGGTGAGGAGGGAGAAAGGGATTTCTGGGAGTTTTTTCTTCTTTGAAACAATGGAGCTTTTTTTTGAGGACAAGAGCTCAGTAACTCATAAGGTAGTATATAAAATAGAAGAGAGAGTCAGTATTAGAGAATAAACAAAAGGAAAGCTGCTAGTTTATGGTATGAACTACAAATAAAGGAAGTAGAATTACCATTTTAAGAAATATTTAAATCTAGATTTATCATCAGTTTATCCCAGATAGTTAAATATGTCAGTCAATGATGTAGGAGAAACTGGAACCTTCTAATTTGAGAAGTCTCTACTGTTACTAGCATGGAATTGTCAAGATTGACTAAATAGGACCTACTGTCTCAGAAAGCCCCTAAGCCCAATTTTTAGTCTTTCCATATTTTAAATTCAGTTATTTTTTGGATGTCTTTAGGAGAAAATTTTTTTTTTCTTTTGGTTTGGTAGGAGAAAAAAACAGTTAAAATATGTGCAAGAATATGCCTCAATATGAATTCAAATGTGTCATTTGAAAATAAGCAGGAATCCACCCAGACTGATGCACTCTTTTTGTTTGTGGTGACTCCTAAAGAATGCAATTAAAGAGGCCATAGTATGCTCAGTTGTGTCATAGTACAGTGGTAAGCATCTTGCATCTGTTCCCATAGCAACAACACTGCAGAAACAAGTTGTTCAGGCTACAGTCTCTGTCACATTGGTATGGGGAAGCTCTCCCTGGCAGGCTAATAACTATAACTTTCTAGGTCTCAAAAGGCATTGTTTAGAACTGTGCTACTAAACAATGACATACTTAACAAAGCCTTAAGGTACCAAAGAAGGATGAACTGCAGATGGGATAAACATAGTTCTTTCTATTTGTAAAAATAATTTGGTATTTCTAGTGACATCACTTTAAAGAAAAACAAGATAATTTTGCTGGCTACAGATGCAGCAGGGATTTTAAAATACCTTGAAATTATGATCACCTGGAAAGCTGTAAGAAATCATAAACAGTAGAAAATTACTAATCAGACCCAACTTGTGGTATGATTACTTATGGCATTGCTAAAACTATTATTTTGGTATACAGAGGGATGTTTATTGGTGATTTGTTTTTAAAGAGTTCAGGTTTTAGTAATTTACAGATAAAAGAACAAAAGATTTTGCCCTTTGGATTCATTATGTGAACTGAGGTTCAATGAGATATTGACATTCTTTCCTCAAAAGTATACAATTTATTAATGTCTCATCAAATGTTTCTGCTATGTTGTATTAGAAGGGAAAGCAAAAATGACCTACTTGAAAAAGTAAAGATAAAACAAAGAATGATAAAAATATGAAAATATAAGGACCTACTTCTTCTTTCTTATGTGAAAATTCTTCCAATTAAAACTCCAAGGATTAGTTGTTTACCTAACAGTAATAGGTACTATTACTATTACGTCAATAAGACATACCAAATTAGAATACATTTTCTTAACACACTTTTTCCATGGTAACAAACATAATAGTTGAGGATGAAAAACAGTTTTGAATATAACCTCTAATTTTCACACCTGCATAATATCTTAAATCACCCCTTTTAGGGAAACTTTCTACATTGTTCTGTGTCCAAATTAGTTTTTGTTTTGTTTGCAGTTCTTTTAGGTTTAATGATACTCCAGCCAGCTATCTAAAAGTCAAGGAAAATTACATTTGTAATTTTAAAAATATTAACTACACTTGTTTTAAAAGGCCTGTCTAGAAATATCCAAAAAATTATATAGGAAATTTAAGCCCAAGTCCAAGAAGGGAGATGAACTTATCCTGGAAACAAAATTAAGCAGGTCAAATGACAGGCTTGGGACTTGCTCCATCCTGTAGGAATTTTCATTAGGGCTACTGCCTCTCTTAAGAAGAATTTTAAAAGTCACAGAGAAAGCCAATTGCCGTTAGGGCAAACAGCTGGGAATTAGAGGTGTGTCTTTCAGTTGTATCTGGGGCATATCAAGAAGAAAACTGTATTTTAGGCAATTTTTTTTAATCAGTTCCAACTGGTTGGCAGAGGCATTTTTCTCTTTGATCCAACATGTACTTTAAATCCTGCTCATAAGTACTAAGTCAGAGACACATCTTCAGAAAAGGACACTTAATTGCAAGCTTTTGTTTAAATTTGATCAACAATATGTGGACTTGAAAACCAATGAAGCTTTATGAGCATGCTGTAATTATTTTTACACAGATGATGAATTTTGATCAAACAGGGACACAGCACAAAAACATTTACAAAGAGTTTGTCACAGAGCTATGCAGAAATTTTCCTACCACTTCAGATTAACTGGCTTTCCTTTCTACCATACCAAACATGGTGAACTTTAACCAATCATCCACAGAAGAGGC
The DNA here is from genome assembly GCA_910950805.1 of Acrocephalus scirpaceus scirpaceus. Lineage (NCBI taxonomy): Eukaryota > Metazoa > Chordata > Aves > Passeriformes > Sylviidae > Acrocephalus > Acrocephalus scirpaceus. The sequence continues at coordinate 23,267,933 of OU383777.1, forward strand.
ATTCAGTTCTGACTTTGTAATAAATTGAGATTTGATAGATCCAGATTTTCCAGCTAGTCACAGTTATCCTGATGTGGGAGATATGAATAGAGGAAAAAAAAAAAGATAGTTGCTCTGGTAGGAAGACTGGGAAAAGATCATTGCAAAACCTAATGTCTGAACATCTTAATGCCAAATTCAATCCACAGCTCTGAGGTAAGCCTCTGGAGTCTCTATAATATACAGGGATGATGAGATTCCTGAGGAAAGGAGCCTGTGCCAGATGCTCCAGTGAGCTGTTACCCTGTATGCTTTCACAGACTGTCTTTCCTCTTTGTTTTTGTCCATTGAAACCCTCCATGGTTTGCTGCCAAGGTCAGAACTCTTGTCCAGAGTTTATCTCATTTTCTGGAGCTACAGTCTTAATGGGCATGCCAAGCCCAGTTCTTTCTTTTACTGTATTCTGGATTTCTGCTTTTCATATCCGGTTTGGACAACTCTCTCCTTCAGGAGGATCCTTTACTCTGAAACAGGAAGGAGCAACACAAATATGCCTGGCTTACTCCCCGCTCCCTGGCTGTGGCTGGTGTTGGCCAACGTCTTTCCACTGTAACTCTGCAATGTAAAGACCTTGCCATTGATGATGTGGCTTTAGCAGGGTCAGGGGCTCCATCCAGGAGGACAGAACCATTAAAGGTCGCATCAATGATTCCTGCACTGCAATTTTACAGAAGACACAGCAAAGCAGATTTTCATGACAAGTATAAAAAAGCAGTCTTCTGAGACAATGCAGCCATTTCTCCATTTCTAAGCCTTAATCCTTAGTGGCTTTAATACTTTTAGTTTGGCATAAGATCTCTAGAAATTTTAAACACACCCTGCTTTTTGAAATTACTGAACTGCTCTGGCTAACCTCAAAAAAGTAGAACAAAAATAAGTTCGATCTGCGATGGGCACCAAAGACTGTAAAATGTTACTGTTGCCTCTCTCAGGGTTGCTAGGCCCCACAGTGGCAATTGTAACCCCTCTACCAGGAGCAGAGGATTCGGAGAAACAAACTGGTCCTCCAGAGCAGGAACAGAGTCAGGAGCAGAGCAAGTCCAGCGTGGCTTTTAGCAGAAGGCTTTGAAAAACAGCAGAGACGAAACCTGGAACTGTAATGGCTTCCAAAAAGCTTTTATTCCAGCCTGAGGAGGCCTTGTGTCCGTGGAAAGCGCAGTTACAGAACGAGGAGCACATGGCAAGCACGATGCTTTTACCTGGGGAAGGGGGAGGGCAAAGGCAGAGACCCAGCCAGTAGCTGGGGTGAGGGGAGTGGCCTAGGATGGACAGGCATTCCAGGGGTCAAATCCCTTCTGGGGAGGGGGTGGCTTTTCCCGAGATATCCAATTTCCTGGGTGGCTCTGCCTTGCATTTTGCAGGGGCTCGGGAGACCCCGTGTGTGTGGAGCCCGGGAAAGGAGAAGGGGGGGAGGGGAGGCAGTAGAAAGCACAATGCTACATCTCCCCCTGTTTTGTTTAAAAAGAAGAGGACTGGGTTTGGGGGCCAGGAGCCTCATTAAACTAAGGCTGGTAAATGGGCTCTTCCTTTTCAGGCATATTAGTGTTTTCAGATGGGGTCACCAGATTTTCTACTGGGGCACTGAGGGCTTCTAAATGGAAGATTTCAGGAGGGGAAGGTGAGTTTGGAATTAGCTTATAAACTATTCGCTTCACCAAGCCATAGGTGATACGAACAACAACTACAACAATAACAAATACAAGCAATACAATAAACACAATTTTCAGTATAGATCCCACTCATCCCGAGAGTCCCCAGCCTTTGAACAGTCCAGTCAGACAGCTGTCTGTCTCTCTCTTGATGTCGTTCACCATGTCCTTCATCGTGTTGATCATAGCATGGATGTTTTCTGCTCTTGATGACAGGTTGAGACAACAAAGTCCTTCAAACTCCTCTGATGTTGTCCAAGGGCTTTGGCCAAAGTTGTCTATACATTTGCTTCTGGCTGAGAGACTATCCAAGGGCTTGCAGGTGGCAAGATCACGAGCAGGGCGAGGAGGAGACTCAGTCTCATGGTGTCGAGAAACTGCACACGAACAGCAGGATCTATACTAGCAAAAAACTTAAACGGAGAAATTACAGGCTGTTCCATCTAGGAGGTATCAGTGGAATTTCCTCCTGGGAACACACGCAGTGTCTTTCTCCTCCAAGCGGCATTGGCAACTTGAGGCACTGCTGTAAATGTCACTGAGACCTTGGGAACATAGGGCTTTACCCATTTTGATGGAATCCATCTTAACCCAGAGGGGGTTGATACACACGCATAACCTCATCCCCATGTAACTAACTTGTAAGGTCCTTGCATTTTCCAAGTCTCAGGGTCTTTCACCATCACTGGAGGCTTTTCTTTTAATGACAGCTGCCCACTGCCCCTAAAGTGTCGTACAATTGGAGGGTTCAGGTTGTCAAAAGAACAGTTCAGAAAATTAATTGTGAAAAGTGCTCTGGACAACCAAATTTGGGGCGATTCTACCTTTAAAACTTGTTGGTGGTGGTCAAGGACTCTCTTAATTTCACGGTGAGTCTTTCCTACCACGGCCTGACCAGTTGGGGAGTGGGGGATGCCTTTTTTGTGTCCCACTCCCCATTGCTGCAGGAAGCTCAGGAACTCCTTGGATTTGTAACTGGGCCCATTATCAGTTTTCAATTCTTTGGGGACACCCATGAAGCAGAAGGCCTGTAGGAGATGCTTGATTGCATCAGAAGATGGCTCTCCAGTGTGGGCAGAGGCATAGACTGCTCCAGAAAAGGTATCAACAGAAACATGAACATACTTCTGTCATCTGAATGATGGTATATGTGTTACATCTGTCTGCCACACTTCGCAGCTTTCCAACCCTCTTGGATTTGCTCCTGCATTTAATATGGGGAGTGCATGCTGTTGGCAAGAGGAGCATGTGGTCACGATTGCTGTGGCCTGCTCTCGAGTGATGTGGAACAGGCGAACTAGGCCAGGTGCATTTTGATGGAAAAGGTGGTGACTGATTTTTGCTTGTTCAAACACATTTGGGAGTGGGGCCATCTCTGCAGGTGGGTGCAGCAAGAGCTTTAGCTCTCCTGTTGCCTTCAGCGATGAACCCTGGCAAAGCAGTGTGTGACCTGACATGCATGGCATAAAATGGTTGCTCTCGGTGGGAGACTAACTTTACTAATTTAGAGAGCAACTCAAAAAGTGCAATATTAGACACCTCCTGTAGTATGGCCTGATCTGCTCTGGACACTACTCCTGCAACATAGGCTGAATCTGTGACCAAATTAAATGGTTTAGAGAACCTTTCAAAGGCTCTAACAACTGCAGCCAATTTAGCGACCCGGGGTGAGCCCTCTACTTCAGCAATATCTGATTCCCACTGCTGGGTTTGAGGATCTTTCCAAGTCATAACTGACTTGTGGGATTTCCCAGACGCATCTATAAAGATGGTTAGGGCTTTTAAAGGTTTTTTGCTCTGCATACTTTCTAATTTTAGAGTGAATTTTACTTCTTCCTCAAAGAGTTTGTGTGCAGGCCAATGAACAGAAAGTTTTCCTGTGTAGGAATCCAGAGCAAACTGCAGGGCTTCATTCTCCTGAAGGAAATGTTCTAACATTGGTTTAGTAATTTGGCCTGATTTTGACTTGACTGGAATGTGAATGCACTCAAAATCACATCCGGCTAGCTCCCTTATTCGGGTTCTGGCCTTACTAATCAGTTCTGCTACTAGCTCTTGTGGTTGTGTCATTCTTTTGGACCTTTGGTGACTGAGGAAAACCCACTCTATGATCAAGAGAGAGTCCCTCTGGTCGCGATCCTTTTTAGGTGTTCCTTTTGTTTTGGGTGTTTGTTTCTGTTCCCATTGAAAAATAATTCCATGAAGGTGTGGCAATTTACCTGCAATGATAAACTTGAATGGTAAATCGGGTTGACATCGGTTGGCCTGTCTTGTGGACATGACTGTTCGAACCTTATCTAGAGCTTTCCGTGCCTCTGGGGTCATAACTTTTGGAGAAGTAGGCTCTTTCCACCGCTTCAGTAATTTGAAAAGGGGGTCTAGGTCTTCAGTAGTCAGACCCAGCCAGGGCCGAACCCAATTCAAAGACCCACACAACTGTTGGACATCTGCAAGGGTCTTAATTTTGGTTTTGATTTCCAATTTTTGAGGAACAATAGTCCTCTTCCCAATTTCTAAGCCCAAATACCTCCAAGGTGGCATCTTTTGAATTTCCTTTTCCTGGAGCTCGAACCCTGCAACAATCAATGCATTTATTGTTAGGTCAAGCGCATGGGTGAGTAGATCTTCATTTGGAGCACACACTAGAATAATATTAGTGTAATGATAAATGATGGCTTTCTCTGCAGCTGCACGCACAGGGGACAACACAGAAGAGACGTACCACTGGCAGATCACGGGTGAGTTTTTCATGCCCTGGGGAAGCACTGTCCAATGGTAGCGCCTTATAGGGGCCTCTCGGTTAATGGTGGGGACCGAGAATGCAAAGCGTGGTGCATCGTCAGGGTGTAAGGGAATTTGGGAGAAAGAATCTTTTATATCAATCACTGCCAAATTCCAATTTTGGGGGAGCATTGCTGGGGATGGCATCCCAGATTGGAGAGATCCCATGCTTTCAATGACATTATTAATTTGTCGGAGATCGTGGAGGAGCTGCCATCTCCCTTTGCCAGCTTTTGGGACAACAAACACTGGAGAGTTCCACGGAGACGTGGTCTCTACTATGTGACCCTTTTTGAATTGCTCTTCTACTAACTCCTCAAGCGCCTTAAGTTTTTGTTTATTGAGCGGCCACTGTTCTACCCACACTGGAGTATCTGTTTTCCACTTCAGTTTCTGGGTAAGGCGCACCTCAGTGACCGCTGCCTGAAAATTCTGCGGAGAGTCTGGAATGTTAATGGTAACTCCCCACTGGGCCATCAGGTCTCTCCCCAACAAGGGCTCCGGGTAGTTTAAAACAAACGGACGGAGGTTTGCCAATTGTCCGTTTGGCCCCTCAATTTGAACAACGCTCTTGGATTGTTTTGCTAATTGTATACCCCCTATACCTTGGACGTGACCAGCCACGTTTTGCAAAGGCCAATGTGACGGCCAGAACTGAGCAGGTGTAACAGTACAATCAGCACCTGTATCCAAAAGGGCTTCAATGTGTTCTCTGTGGGAGCTATGGAGGGGGACATTGGAAGCAGGGGGATGGGGGCTAGGGGCAGGGGAGGGGAAGGGGATAGGGGGTGCAGTGGGGAAGGGATGCGAGGGTTGGGGTAGGCAAAGAACAGCGGTTTCAATGAGGCCGGAGCTGGGGACACTGTGGGAAAAAGGGGCGGGGGGACCGTGGGAAAAGGGGGCAGGCCCCTGAGACTGGCAGGGGGCGGGGACACCCAGACGGGCAGGTGACATCACTGCTGTGGGCACTCCCAGTGAGTCAGACAGGGGCGGTGCTGAGGGAGGCAGAGGAGGGGCGGGGGAAGGTGAGTCACAGGAGTAAGGGGACACCGAGGAGGGAGGGAGTTTCGATTGCGAAATGGCAACATGTGGAGGCTTCGAAATAGAACCATGTGAGGATTGCGAAACAGGACTACGTGTAGATTTAGACAAAGAAGAAGAAGCTTTATGGCATTCTCTATTTTCTACACACACGTGGGGGTCTGGTGTTTGGAGAACAGGCGGTAGGGAAGATTCCAGCTCAGCCTGGCTACGGCTTAGCAGCTGGGGGCAAGCCTCGGACATTCCAGTCTTATCAGGGCGTTGACTATCCTGATAAGCACTTGAAACCTCTGTTAAACTGCCGCGTTTTGGGGAAAGGGGGTTGGGGTCAGAGGGGGGGGGAACCGAAGAAACAGGGGTAAATTCATTGCTCTTTGGCTTTTCTCTTTTCCCATAACGTTTGAGCAAAGCTGAGTGAATTTGCAGTCCCCAAAAAACAAATTTTGCACAAGGCTGTGCTTTTTTTCTTGATTCTACAAATTTTCTCCCCACCTTATCCCAGAAATCCATATTTTGGACATTTTCAGGAGAGGTCTCAGGGAAATTTTCGAAAAGCCAAATCACAAACTTTTTTAACTTTTTCGTAGAAAAGGAGACATTTTCTGCAATTAAAATAGCAAGGATTTGGTTATAGGTTTCTTTCGACTCTGTGGATAATTTCGCTCCCATATTCAGATGTTACAACACAGCACCACACGCAGACAGAGAAGACAACAAAACTGAAACTTTGCACTCGGATTTTCCCAAAAACCCGTTGATTCGTGAGCAAAACCCACCAGCTATCTCAAGCAGCTAGCCTAGCAACCACGTGGCCTAGAAAATGAGGCAGGCACGCTGGCCCTGCCACCACGTGCTGATGCCTAGCCTGGTTTCGCTACAATCTCACGAGGGCTGCGCAGCCACTCCCTGCTCTTTATAGAGCAAAAGGAAAACCTTTTGGAGTCCCCCTCCCACCCTGGAGAAGGAGATACTCACCCTTTCCGATGCAAAACACTGCTCTGTCTGCGTGGACTCTTCTTGGACCGGACTTCTCCGGAGCTGAAGAAGCTACCCTGTCCGTCTTCCTGGAGTTTGCTCCATGAGAAAGCACCCCAGTACAGTGCAGCACGTTCACGAAACTTATTTCAGGATAAAATCCAAGTTTCTGTCGCAGAGCCGGTGGAAAAAGGCTCTCCCGAAGAACGCGGTGCCGTCAAAACCTTTCTGCAGCTACGAGGAATCCTGTGCCGGCCCCTCACAGGGCAGCCAGCAGCTCTGGCCTCAGCAGCTGCTTCTCTGTGCCCCACAATGGGCACCAGTTGTAAAATGTCACTGTTGCCTCTCTCAGGGTTGCTAGGCCCCACAGTGGCAATTGTAACCCCTCTACCAGGAGCAGAGGATTCGGAGAAACAAACTGGTCCTCCAGAGCAGGAACAGAGTCAGGAGCAGAGCAAGTCCAGCGTGGCTTTTAGCAGAAGGCTTTGAAAAACAGCAGAGACGAAACCTGGAACTGTAATGGCTTCCAAAGAGCTTTTACTCCAGCTTGAGGAGGCCTTGTGTCCGTGGAAAGCGCAGTTACAGAACGAGGAGCACATGGCAAGCACGATGCTTTTACCTGGGGAAGGGGGAGGGCAAAGGCAGAGACCCAGCCAGTAGCTGGGGTGAGGGGAGCGGCCTAGGATGGACAGGCATTCCAGGGGTCAAATCCCTTCTGGGGAGGGGGCTGGCTTTTCCCAAGATATCCAATTTCCTGGGTGGCTCTGCCTTGCATTTTGCAGGGGCTCGGGAGACCCCGTGTGTGTGGAGCCCGGGAAAGGAGAAGGGGGGGAGGGGAGGCAGTAGAAAGCACAATGCTACAAGAGACATTAAAAAGAAATCAGTCTAAAAAATACAGATTTTGTAAAGTTCCAAAGTAACAGAAAATGAGGCAGTCCGATGGGAATTTTGACAGAAGGTGTAACAGTATATTGCCTGGCCAGCTCCATATTTTACTCAGAAACAAAGGAAAAAACTCCAACCATTTTCTGAGGACTTTGGAACATTTTTAATAGCAGATGGAGAAAAGGGCAGAAACAACAGCTGAGAGCAGGAAAAGAAATAAAACCACTTTTTTTTTAAAAAAAAGGAAAGCAAAATACTTCTAATCTGTATTGCAAGTTCATATTCTTAGTGGTTAGTTGCAGGAGAAGCTGTTGATAGAGTCAAGCGGGATTAATGGGAGGAGAAAGCTGAAAGAAGTGTATTCTTTGCCAGCCAATATAAGTGAAAGTATTTGGAGGATAGGTGGGCATGATAAAGAAACTTGTTATGAAGCTTCATTTTCTCTTAGCTCTGACAGAAAACAGCTGCCTCAGTACTTCACCATTATTTGGATAGTCAAGGTGAGATGAGATTGAGAAGAGTTTATGACTTGGTTTTTCAGCAGCAGTAGTCAAAGGCAAGTAAAGGGCAAGAACTGATCTCAGCATTTTTATTTTCCACATGGGGCATTGTATATTACATTTGCAACTTTTGTAACATTTTATATGTTACATGCAATTTTCTGAGCATTTCCCTTCTGACATTCATGCCACATGAGATAGTTGAGTATTTGTTCACTTGATTAGTGTTATCACTTTTTAATTGTGGTACATTCTTGCTGACAGGAAGATACGTACTTTAACATAAAGAGAGCATACCTAAGAGATAGAAGAAGAGAGGAAGGAACAGAGGAAAGAAAAGCAGGAACAATAGAGGGAGAGGATGAATAGAGGAAGGCAGAGAGGAAGGGAGATAACATTTTTGACAATTTCATCAAAATCCTTGTTTTCTAACTTTTTATATAATGATAAGCTACTTCAGAACTCTTAATCTTAGTTTTTTTGTCTTTAAATGTAAGAAAAAAATTTCAGAAATCGTTTTCTCTGGAGCTTTGAAAAACTGAAATAAAGAGCAGCTTGTACAGGCAAAAGAAAGGATTTTTTTTGTATATATTTCTGAAAAAATGTTTCTTTAAACTGCTGAGTTTTAAAAAAGCTGTTTTATCTTACTCAGGAAAAGGTAGAAGGTTGTTATGAGAGAAATGAGAACCATCTGTCTAGTCACTTATGTTACCTTAATTTTCTTTGCTTCAGCTTTAGTCTCCTAAAACCTCTCTTGATTTTCAACTCCATAACATTATGGAAGTGTTCCTACCCAGACCATTATGGGAACTTTCAGATTTCTGTGCACAGAAAAGGATGTTGATAAGGTAATAAGTTTCAATATATTTTTTTAATATTCCTAGGTGGTGTTAGAAAAAGATTAGAGAGACAATTTACTAAACCAGGAGTATCTCCAGGTTCTTCTAAATCCACAAATTGGAGAGGGTAGTATGGGTCACAGAGATCAACGAGAAGATGAATGATGGTGCATGGCAGTGGCTCAGTTTGGTAAGAAGTGTCCTTGCTCCAGATAGAGGAAATGAGGTTTTATTCACTCTGCTCCAGTGAAAGTGGTTGTTGGAGAAATTCACAAGATGAAAAGATTTTTAATATCTTTCCTTATGTGGATTTTATTTCCAATAAACCCATTACATTTTAACAGTTTCCTTCATTGTATTTTCAGAAATATTTGACAGATACATGCCTGGTTGATGTACTGATTCTTGAGAATCCATTGAGTTCCTGTATTTGCTTGTACGTTTGCAAAGATAAAATCACCCTTTTAAATTTCAAGACAAGCATTTCAGTTTTCATACTGTTTAAGATGAGTCTACATAATCTTCAAAAAGCAGACAGAGAAACATGTTCTGTGCTGGACATCTAAAATCTTGCCTAAACTCTTAAATATGAACAAACAAAAGCTGTCAGAGATTTTATTCTTAGGGTGTCTAATGTTTATTAAAAATGTTTTCCACTTTCAAAGTACTACATCCCTACATCAGAACTAACAAAGCTCCATTTAATCTTTCTAGGATTTTTTCACTGATAAATCCATAATGGGCACTCAAGCTCTTAAATTTTGTAACCCCCCAAGATTTTAAAATTTATGTAATGAATATATTTGGGATTCTTTTTTAAAAAATTTTTCTCAATGTTTTTAGTCTTTTCAGTATAACTGGCTTTCTGTTTAAGGCTTTTTTCCACAAGTATTAAGAAGTCCAATGTTTCATCACAGAGGCTAAAAAGAACCTCAGACTCACTGAGTGCAACGCTTTGCTACTCATGTTTTAGCAATACTTTTTTCTTATACAAATAAGGATAAATGAGAGGAAAACTTTTCTAGATATGATTAAAACTTGCAAAGAGAAACTGTTTAAGATTGTCATTCTGGAAGGTAACTTGATTAAGACAAGCTGAAAAAACAGTCTTCATACTTCTAGGGCAGGAAAAGTTCTAAAAAAAGAGTAGAGTTCAATCAATTCAGAGAAGTATAAGGGTATATTTTCAGAGAGAATAACCAAAAGCAAAACTATTAAATAGTGTTGTTATCTTTAAAGAAATAAAAGTAATAGCCCAGCTAAAAAATACTTAATTGCAGAGGAAAAATAGGAAGACTATCAAGAGATCAGTTTGATTCATTCACCCTCCTTAGAACTCAGATAAGAGAATGAGAAATACAAAATATAGAATTAAGTTCAGGTTACTAGGGAAGAATTAAAAAGTATAGCACAGGTGCATAGAGGCAAAATTATAAAGAAAAGAAAAAGATATAAAAAGAAAAAGAGGCAATTATTAAGAAAAGAAAGTATCATTATATCATCCTAGAAGGTTCATAGTAGTTAGATTCAAATGCTGGGTCAAGGACAGGCTTGTTTGATAATAAACTACTAACCAATGATAGTTTTAAATGGTCTCTTTGTGACAGTTTTCAGTAGGATTTACTACTGTCAATACCAGCAACAATTTTCATATTGCCTATTAGCAACCATTGGGGTAAAAAATAATGTAAAATAAAGAAAACAAGCATTTAAAAGGTCTCAGAAAGGCTAATGTGTTTGTAGTCATGAGTCTTGTTTAGGTGTGTAAAGCAGTTTCAGAACTACTGGCATTGTCTAGAGACGAGAAATTCTTCAGAAGAAATGAAACCTAGTGCTTGTATTTATTAAAGGAAAAAAGGAAAAGGAAAGAAAAATAATAAAGGAAAAAATAATTCCTTTATAAAATATTTCCTTTAATAAAGGAATAAAATTGAATAAATGGCAGTTCATTAAGAAGAATATGGAATTAGAGGATCCCTTACCACACAATCATCAATGGCCCTCTGCTCTATAATGCAAGGTAAAAGAGCAGTACAGTAAGGAACGTATATAAAGGTGTACATATCGAGATATATATATAGATAAATATCTATCTAAAATCCTGCTCAACTCAGCATCTTTCAGTCTCTTCCGTTATTAGACAGAGATGTGTGAGAGTGTGCATAAAACAGAGCATGAAGGACATAGAAGTAGTTACTCAATTTAAGTGCTATCCGTGCTACCATATTAATATTTTTGCTTCTTTAATGCAAAAAAATAGTGATGATTCATGAAAAAGCATTGCTTGATCATTTGGTGTATAATAGCATGTTAACAATATTACTTGTGGTAGCAAACCAATTTACAGACAAGAAGTACCAATTGGATTACATTGTTTAATCAAAAGAAGGGAGAGAAAATTTGGGTCATAATTATCTGGTTACACAGAGGTATATACTGTGTAAACGCCTACATTTTAGCTTATTGTTTAGACTTCATAGGTTATGCAAACAAACAGGTTTTTCTTGGGCAAATCCAGCTTGTCTAGACAAGGATGTTTAAAACACAGCAGAAAAACAATGCTGTAGTCGTGTCTCCTTTTCTATGTTCATAGAATCATAGAATGGCTTGGGTAGGAAGGAACCTTAAAATCATCTAATTCCAGTGTCCCTGCCAAGGGCAGAGGCCCCTTCCTCCAGACCGTGTTGCTCAAAACCACATCGAGCCTGGTCTTGAGCACCTCTAGGGATGGGACATTCACAACATCCCTTGTTGCAGTATCCCACCATCCTCACATTCTAACATCTAATCTAAACCTACCTTCTTTCAGTATAAAACCTTCCCCCTTGTCCTGTCACTAAATGACCTTGTAAAAGATCCCTCTCCATCTGTCTTGTAGCCTCTTTAGGTACTGGAAACCTGCTATAAGATCTCCCTGTAGCCTCCTCTTCTCCAGGCTGAACAAATCCAACTCTCTCATCTTGTATTCATATGTTTCAGCCCTCTGATCATCTTCATGGCTTACTCCTCCAAGAACTTGCTCCGAAAGTCCACGTCCTTCTCATGCTGGGGGGCCTTGGATGTGGATGCAGTAGTCCAGCTGGGGTCTCAGGAAAGTGGCGTAGAGTGAGAGAATCACCTCCCTCTGTCCATGATTCTTTTGGTGCAGACCACAATACAGTTGCTTGTCAGTGGACATTGTCAGATGATATATACATAGGCATTGGAGATGTCTTTGTATATATATATAGACATCTATATATTTTGTAAGAAAATCATGGCCACGTTATTCAGAGCTGTGTTCTTAAACTCAAAATGGTTTATTCCAAACTTTTTCAAATGAAAGAAACATGGAAACTAGTTTTGATGGTCCTCAAGGATCTTAACTTGTCACTTCCTGTAGTGGTGTATTCTTTTGATTCATTTGTTATGTTTACATTTATACTATTCATGCTGCTCAGATAGACTGTTCCTGTATTCCCGTGTTCACCCCCAGTTTGGTTTAACCCCAAGTTGCTTACCCAGTTTCAGTTATCTGTCAATCATTTGTTCCCCTACCCCCGAGTCCTGTCACTCTCAGTGAGGCCTCTCCCCAGTTCCAGAAGGTTCTGGGGAGATCAGGCCCTGATTGGGCCAGGCTCGAGGGAACTCCCTCCTCCCTCATGTGGTTTGTCCCCTGAACTGTCCCTCATCCCCCTGACCACTCCCCGATTTCCTGCGATTGCTTCCCTGCCTGACCCTTCCCTCAGCTCCTCCCCCGCATAAAAGTGGCTCCCCCGAGAGGATCGCTGCTCTGCTGGGGCAGTCTTTCGGGAGTGCAGACCCTTCCAATAAAGGCTCCTGTGGCACCTCACCAGAGCCCTCCCTTCTCTGCTGCGATCGCCTTCACCAGTGCCAGGCTTGGGTTACTCCTGACCTGCTGGGTGGACCCTGCAGGCTGCCAGCAGGGTCCTACCGAGGTCTGCAAGGGCATCGGCCAGGGTAGCCAGAGCAGGTTCAAGGAGCCTCCAAGAGGGCAGACACCACCATAACTTCCCAATGCAATGTGTGGTTTTACCATTTTATTTTCCTTTTTTGTCCACTGTGATAAGTTCTAAGTTTAGCAGTAAGGGAGAGAAAAGGATACTTGACTCTAAGGGGGTTTGAAAGATAGTATAACAGCCAGCTAAAAGCCAGGGCTTAGTGCATATACTGTGCTATGGAAAGCACTTGCCTGTGTCTGCAGTGAAGTTCATGAGGAAGTGCACTGGATCCCCTTTCAGTTCTTAGAAACCACAATTAACTGAGATTTTTTTTCATGGTGCAATATCATGTACTGTACCAGAAGGCATGTTAAGAGAGTGCTCCTAATCTCTTCCTTAAGAGGTGGTGGATAGTTAAGGGAAAAGGACAGACACTAAAACTTGCAGAGTTCCCCACTACTCAGCAAACCTTTGCCAACCTGACTTACGAAAAAGCAGACTGACCATCTAAATCACCAAAAGAATTCCCTTACTTTCTAACTCAGCAGTCACAGAATGACTATTAAATACACCTCTGGGAAACTTAAGGTCTATTGATGCATGCTTGATGTGAAATTTAAGTCCAGTTTGGGCTATATGTCCAGAATATTGAGTGACTGATATGCTCTGCAAAAAAAATCTTCAAGATCAAATTTTAATTCTTAGGTGAAGGCTGCTTTGAAAGACAGAGGTTTGCTTTTTAGCATGATCAGCCAGAATCAAGAGTTACATCCTTTCCATTAGGGGCCTGAAGCCTACTCTGAGTAAAATGCATGGATGCAGTTTCCCATACCTTCTTTTAATGACTGTAGGCAAAAAAGGAAGAAAGCGTTTAGAAAGAATTGGAAGTCTTTTCTCTGTAATGCAGGCCTGGACCCTCAAGTGACAGACCATGCTATCTAAATGTTTAGATAAACAGAGATGCATATACATTAAAAAGTGCTATAGGATTTATATGTTTCCTTTGAGTTTCAGGCCAGTGTAATACTTTGAGAATTAGACATTATTTTAATTGCACTGATTCCTAAGGGAAAGTCAGTCCCTAACCTCTATTAAAAAGAACGCTCATTAAGTGCTTTCCTATTTTCAGAGGATAAATTTATGGTTTGTGTGTCACGTCATCCCAACCTCAAGTGCCAACCAACGACTAGACTGGCAAGGTTATTCCCCCTATCAAAAGTCTGCTTATACATTAACAACGTGACAGAAAGGTAACTATTGAGCAAGACAAATGTTCTCTCTTTAATATGCATCATAGACAAGTAAAGCAAATAAAAAGGACTGAAAAAGAGCAGATAGAAAAACCAGTATTTGGAAGAATGTAAACAAGTGTCTCAGTTTCCTCAGTTTTGTAACAGTCATAAACATGGAGGAGCCTATGCTCATTCTAAAACATTAGGATCTGGGAAGGCTAAAGTCTCATGGCCACACTGTGATGAAGCACTAGAAAAAAATTTAATACGGAAAACATGCCTGAATGCCAAAATAGTGGCAATGCTGATCCACATATTTCTGGCCTAAATTGTGATGTATTATATTAGCTACACATATATTCTCTTAGCAGTATTTCATAGTTTTTCACTCTCTCCAGACAAAATACAAACTTACAGTGGAACACATAAATATCATAAAGTTCAATCACACAGAGCTCTAGCTTTTCTGTAACAGAAATTGGCTGACCTCTTGCCTAACCTCTCCTTTCTTCAGTTAACTATTTAAAAAAACTGTAAGGGAAAAAGAAATAAGTAGAAGGCATTGACTTGTTTAGCAGCAGAAGAGAGTATGCAGGCCTGTCACCATATTCTTTATTCTTGAAAGTTGAATTTGATGAAATGCAACACATGTTGGCACAGGCGATATAGGAACATTATCATTCTTCAACTCATACTAAAATTGGAACAGTTGTGACTGGTGTATTGGCTTTTTTCTGTCAATTGAGAAAATAAGACTTGAGTTGAAACAGATGACACTGATGAGTGTTGCTATGGGCACATTTGACAATAAGCATGTTATAATGGCTCAAGTTCTTGAATGCTGTCAGTAGCATTTCAAGTTACAGGAGTTTACTGATCTATTGGAGTAGCAAACAGAAGCATTTCTGGATTTTCTCACCAGCACAGTGAAACTAAAAATCTTAAGCATCACTTTTCCTGGTATTCAGATGACACTAGGACCAGTTTTTAAGATAATAATGGATGAAAAATGGCATGTTTAGTGAAAAGTGAAAGCTGTTATACGGCAAGAGCTTCAACACACTAAGCTAATGGTGCACAGTGAGAGGGGAGAAGAAAGACGAGATGAGAGCTGTTATTTTACAGTATGGGGGCAGTGTTTTTCCATCCAAGAATTGAACATATTTTAATTCTGCTAAAAATAATATAGGGTTGTTCTGACATACAACAGCACTGATGGTTACTTCTGGCTAATGCATGTCTTGCATGATGACATTTTTCAGGGGTGAGAGGCCTCATTGTAGTTACTATGTCACCAGCTAACCTCTCTAAATTAATTTTTTAGGAAATAAATAAATAAAGAATAACATTTTTTGAGACTGAAGAGGCAGCAATTAGAAGTGCCAAAAGCTAAGAGTTCATGAAGTGTTTGATGTGTTCATTGTGCACAGGCCAAAAGAAATCCTGAAAATCTGCTTAATAAAGTTGTTGTACAAACCACATCTGCAAAAAAGTTAGCATGTTTTGGTACTTGGGTTACATATATGGAAAAGTAGAGTTTCCTGAAGAAATATAGAATTTTTTTCTGTCTGGCTGGCCCATTGTTTCAGGATATATCTACATGCTAAAATACTTTTCATTTTTTAACTAATCCTTCCCTGAAGACAGGTTTTTTGAGTGAGTTTCTAATTAAATACTAGTTCCCTTGAAGACTCCAAGAAGAGAAAATATCCTGAGCCAATGCCAAAATATAAAGAATATGGAGATATCAGAAAGTGTGTTCCTGAGTTGTTTTCTGGTAGGTCCTTTTGTTTACTGATTAGCTGTAGTTGGAAGAATGCTTGGTCTCAGCTCTGTGTATTTCCTTGTTCTGATGGATTCCTTTCATTGGCTTTCACAGTAAAGAGCAGAGGTTTTCTGTGGTGTTTGTAAAAAAATGTGTTTACTATTTTCTCCAAAATGCAAATAGTCTTGGAAGAAAAAATGGCAGTCTAAATGGTGTTAAACTGCATGAAATTATCTCCCAATTACAACATAATTGAGAATTACACATCAAAAAGTGTTTTCTCTAAATACAAGTTTATGAAAAAGTTCAATTTCCTGCTTAAGTCTTTCATTAAACTCCATTTTTCTGCTTTTCTAGCTTAATAATACTTAATGAAAATAAATTTCAAAATTGCTTTAATGTATGCAGGTGGATTGTTCAGAATGATTATTTTCCAATTGAGTGGCAGACTTAGAAAAACTAATTACTTCTGCAGTTCCCAACAATATTCATGAACCACTTCGTAAGTGACCAGGAGTTAGGGTGTGGGAGCAGAGAGAAAAGAGGAAAAAGTGGAGCATTGGCTTAATTTCAGTTCTTGGCTTGAACACTGAGGCAAGTGGGACAACCACCACTACTTGCGCTGACATGGGCTGTACTAAATAACAACTGGAAAGCAGAGCCTTTTGCAGGGCATGTCAACATTGGCATTATTGGCCCGTCACTCTTACAAGTGGTGTCATATTTTCTCATACCCAACAGACTTGGCACACAGCTAGAGTTTCCATAATAGTTGCTGCTATGAAGCAAGAGAGAAAATTGGGCCTCAGAGACACTGTAACTCTCAGATCACATTTACCTGTGCATTTTACAGGACAGAATCTAGTTCAATAGATACATTTGCAGTCATGCAGATGTGTTTCTGGCAGCTATAGATTCTACAGAGCTTTTGAAAGTAGGGCTTATTATTTCATAGCTGCTGTCTGGAGCTCTGGGTACTGAAGGAGAGATGGGAAACTGATATAGATGATATAGACCTAGCAATGGCATTTACAATAAGGCAGGTACATGATAGGACTGCAGCTGAAGGCAGAGACTTTAAAAGCTTGACTGATGAAAGTGAATGAAATCTGGAGAGCAGACTCTGAGATGTGACACCAGGAGCCAAAAGATGTCAGAAAAACTGAAAAATTCAGTCAGAAATAGCTAAAAGTTGTGGACATGCACATTAACAACCTCTCAGAATGGGTGCTCAGGGAATTCAGCAGGTATTTGAAGATAAAAAAAGAAGCTGAGGGAACAGAACCCACCGGGAGTTTAAATATAGCCAGTACACTGGGGAGGATGTGAAGCAATGTGAGTAATTAAAATGTAGGATATACATCTATAAAATTATTGAGAATAAAACATTAGTGAGGACACAATTCTAGGTCCTTAATCTCTGAATGCCTAGAATTCAGTTGTCACTTCCAGAAGTAATTCCATTGCTCTTTTTAAAGCAACAAATAGAGTCTTAAAAAGAAATTTTTATATGTGATTAGACTTCTATACTTAGTTTTTAGTTGAATGTAATTCACATGATAAATGTGGGTACTGTGCCTATAAAGACTCAGGGGAGCATATTGACCACTCATAGAAGGGAGACCACACATTTTTTTACCCAAAAATAAGTTTGACATCTTTACAAAAACAAGTTTTACATCTTTACATAAGTTTGACATCTTCCATTGCAAATGACACACTGGGCGGGCTGCAAATTTTTTTTACTGAAGTCACTGCCCGTACATAAAGCAGTATTGATAGCATGCCCACATTTTGTCTTTCTACCAGGTCATTGTCTCTACTACTTTATTAATGTATGAGTTTTTAATATGAAAGCAACATCAACAGAGATAAAAAGGTGATTTTCAGCTGATGTACAGCCACTTGGCAAAAAAGATCTATGTAAAAGCAATCATTATTTAAACTGGAGCTAATGCTGGTTACTAAGTGTTTGTGAACATTATGTCCATTAGTAGAATATTTGCAAAAGAGAATAATGCTTTTTCAGTAAGGTACATCTGCTGACAGGAAGACAGATCACCTTTCAATGTTTTATCAGATCATAGATTCTCATGTCTTTGTTAATATAGCAAGTAGATCAATGAAATCATTGTACAGTTAAAGTCTTTTCATCACAAAACAAGATTAAAATTAATTAGAATAAAATCGGTTTTGAGCTTTACTGCAAATTTCTTGTTTGATAATGATAATGATGATTATTAAATTAATTAATTATAGTAGTTCCCAGATATGGTACCTGAAACTAGAACTCTAGTGTGCCAGACATTGCAAAAATAAGCAATACACAACATAAAGTAAAGGCTCTTTGCAGAAGTAGGCTGTATGAAACTGGACATCCTCAACTGGAACTTCAACCAGATGCTCTTTTAACTTTACATTCCTGCTGGCATCAAACTGATCTAATAAAGGTGTCTCAAAAGCATGTCCTAAGAATATCTATGTGTTGCAGAATTTCATTAAAAGTTTAAAAATGCATTAGTGTCATAAAAACTATATTATACTTTAACACTGCTTACATCTAGGTGGGTAAATAGTAATTTTACCTGGACTACTGAATGACTCACAAAAATTTTCATAAATTATAATTTTATCACTGTGTCAAAGTCTGTATGCTTATTTTTGAACAGGAAGATTAAGATAAAACAAATAAGCTTACTTTTACCATTTCTTACATTGTGAGTGTTTGTTTTGTTTATTTATTGTCTTCTGCATGTGCTTTGAAAGGATTTTCCAGATTGTCAAAGTGCAAAAATAGATATTCCAATAAATGTAATCATATTAACATCAAAATACTCAGGAACTTCAGGTCTTATATTTGGACCCTCCTTGTTTATGAAGTGACTGAAACTGAGAACAGGTTGGCGTGCAGTAGAAAAGGGAGGAAACACACTAGAAAACCATCTAGAAGTTATATATATAGGTCTATATATGTATTTTTATCTATCGCTGTCTATCTGTCTACGTCTGTGTCTATATTTATATATTTGTATCCATATCTATATCATCTGTATGTATATCTTCAATGGGGGTTTGCCAAAAACAAATCATGTCAGACTAATCTGATTCTTTCTATTCCAGGCTAACAGA
Source organism: Acrocephalus scirpaceus scirpaceus (assembly GCA_910950805.1). Taxonomy (NCBI): domain Eukaryota; kingdom Metazoa; phylum Chordata; class Aves; order Passeriformes; family Sylviidae; genus Acrocephalus; species Acrocephalus scirpaceus. The sequence continues at coordinate 23,286,709 of OU383777.1, forward strand.
CTCGTGTTGATGATAAACCCTAGGCTTTTGACAGTCTTCAGTGGTATTCTAGTAAACAACCAAAGCAAACATTTTCTAGAGGAAACTGTTTAAGGTTGGAGGGAAGCTGGTCAGAAAATTAAATTTGGTTAGGAAGTGTCAATTTTTCACAGTCAAAGTGGAGAAGTTCAAGGACATAGGTATTCAGTTGCAAACAGAAAGCATAAGAGATATCTGGCTAAAAAAATGACCCAGGGTGTGGTTGCATATGGTATTGATGTCAGGTTCTTATGAGTAATATAATACAAAGACATATAAATGAAAATATGGCTTCAAAAATAGGTAAAAATCAGTAAACCCTTATCTGGAATACCATGGCTATGGTACTTCAAGAAATATTAGACCTATTTGAATTCAGAGAAAAATAGCAACTGTGGTAAAGGTCTTAAAAACATGACTTACTAAGATTAACCCATTTAGTCTGATCCCTGGAATCCTCATAATCTCTTGCCATTTTCTTGTTTTCTCTTCATTTTCCTTACTGGGATTCCAGTTCCCTTCATTATCCACCTTCAGGCAATTTTCATCACCTCTGCTTTTGCCTTTTTTTTCCTCCAGGCTATGCATTCAAAATAATTTCTCTCTTAATCTCTCTTTCAGTTCTTGTCTCATCTATATTTGCTTGTTGTAGTCACCCACACAGATTTTTCCTGAGTACCTGTATCTAAGCAGAGTTACTGAAAACAGAAGAGAGGGTGAGATGGTCAACACAAGGTATAGAAACTTAGTCAGAGTAAAGTCTCAGGGCATGTGAAATCTCTTGAGGCTTTTTGTAAATAAATTGCTATAAAGCATCTACTAGGAAATTACCATGTAACTGGTGACACAATTTTTAAAGTTCCTATAGAAACAAAAAATATTCACTTATCACTTCCACATTCCCGGACCCTGCTCACATGGTATATATTTCTTGCAGAAAAAGGCTGGCCCCATTTTTGTATGTCAAAGAAAAACAGAATTAAATTCAGCCTGAGGCAGATACCTGGCATAAAAAAACCTTGACTTAAACAATTTAAATTTAGCAACTTTGTAAATAACTGAAAGCAAAGCCATATAATTGAAAGTCTTGAGCAATCTTAGTAAAAGGCACTTGATGTCATAAGCTCTACATATAATAATTTTTCCTTAATGTATCTGTATTCTATCCTTCAATTCTCCAGCTGGAGGCTCATTTCACAGATATCTTTGTCATTCTAAATAAAGTTCAATGACAAGAATTTTGTGAGAGCAGTGTGTGTTTATAAACAGAAGCTCAAGGAATAACCATGATAATAGCAATATTTTTTTCATCTCTGATGTTATAAATTTTTTTTTTCACTTCTGCCCCATAAGACAATTTTCTTTTTGTAAGTTAAAAAGTCTACTATTTTTCAATGAGGACCCACTCCTGTACTCATAACAAAACAACATTAGCAATGAAGTGCCTTTCTGACACATGGGGAAGAATAATTATTCCAGATATTATACAGACATTAATGCAGTGAAGAAAATAAGCTTTTTTTTAATCTTCTCTTGAGCATAAGAGTCTGTGCAGGCACAATTAAAACTGTGAGACTTTATTACTCTGCTTCGTCTGGGGCTACACAATAAAGAATCAGTACAGTTGTGGAGTGGTTTGCTTTCTGTCTCTGGGTGCATATTCAGGGGGAGCTTTGAGCCTGTGTTCTGGCCAATGGAAATAAGACCCCAACATTTCTAGTAACATTTCTGTTTTGACTAAATGGTGTTATTTGTCTTCTTATTTTCTGCTCTGACAAAAAAAAAAAAAAAAAAAAAAAAAAAAAAAAAAAAAAAAAAGTCATTTATACTCCTATTCTTGTCTTGTTCTGACAATTTTAACCTTTATAACCTGTGCCTTATATAGTCCTAATCACAACAGTACATGTATCTTACACAAAGATCAAACTGTAAAATGTATTTTTGAAGATTTCTGTAAAAATTTCATATAGATATTAGATAATTACTGTAAATCCATTGCAACTTTTACCAAGGTTAATGTTTAGTTTCTTGCCATCACCTTCAATAAATTGAATAATACTCTCTTCCCTACATACTGACTTCCATTCCTTCTTTCTTTACTGTTGCTTTGTAGTTCAACCCACGTAAATTTACAGTTTTGCAAAGCTAGAAATAATTGTGTCTAATATGGAAGGCACACAGTTCTTAGCCACACATGAATATAAGGAGTTTTTGACCCTTTATGGCCCAAGGATGTCTGCATCCATTTCCATTATCTATGGGGAGAGGTCAGAAACACAGACTTTTCCCAAAGGTGACATTCTCAAGACAAAAGCTGAACTTTATGGGCTCAGAATAGCACCCTCAGAAGTACGTGGGTCCTATATCCAAAAGTGATTCATAGAGGTACTCTGTTGTCTGAAATACTAAGATTGGGCTGAGAATGCGGTATTAAAATTGTTCATACCCTTTAATGAGAAAGTAGTAAACTTCCTTGACACTAATTGGAAGGTTTAAGAAGATGGTATTGATGTGGCATGAACTCCTCAGCAGGATCTACAGCTTTTTACGTGTCATACTATGAAAAATGGAACCAGGCTCAATCTTTTACTCAATATGCAAGATACTCAATGAGCATAGGGATAAGATCTTAATGGATATTCTGTTGACAGTTTTTCCCATAATATTAAGAAACCACTTGCAAGAAAACCAAAGCCTGACTGAATGTTCTTGAGGACCTTCTGGGACCATAGAACAAACTACAAAAAGGACAAAAATTCTAGAGAAAATTCACTTTCTCCAAAGAAAAGGCACCTTTCTTTAACTTTTGATGGCTTTTGTTTTGTTGGTTTTTGTTTGAGTTTGGGTTTTTTTTTTCCTTTTACTGGATATTTATAGCAAAAAACTTACATAAAACAAAAACATTATTAACCCAAGTTATGAATTTTTTCACCTGGAAAGAGGAAAAAAAAAGATAGATTTCTGGTGATCTTTTCTCATTCTACAATCCTGCTGGAGCATGTCCATCTGTACTGATGAGTGCTATAAAGCCTGGGTAAAACAGAATAAGAATAGAACTTAATCACCTAGGAAAATAAGGTTAAATCCCATCAATTGCCACTAATAGCTAGTAAATATTGTCAATAATTCCCTTGTTGCTCAGGTGTCAAGCAATTAACACAGGACTCATAGGTTATCTAAAAGCCTCTCTTTTACAGTTTTACTCACAGTAGAGCCCTTATTATTATTTGTTCATTTAGGATCCCTTTCCCGTCTCCTATGGATCATTTATGAAGACTGCAAGTAAAAGAACTCAGGTAAATGCAGAGTGGATAGCAGCTAAATTCACAGTGGATAGCAGCTTTTGAATATTTGATGCAAGAAACTTTCTAGAATATTGAAATGGGTAGTAGAAATTTAAAACTATAAGTGAGGTGCTGAGAACAGAATAATGGTCAAGATTCTTATATCTTCTCTCATTATTAACAGTTTCAGCCAGGCTATAAAGTATACGTTGTTTGAGGAACTGAAAGATGTTTGTATGGCTATATATTTGTGAAGTACTCTTCTTAATGGGCAATGAGACATTAGCTTGTAAGCTCGTACAATCAGCTATTAATCTTGGGCTGAAGTTCAGAACCACTGTTGTTGAACAACAGCAGGAAAAAATGTTATTTTCTAAGATTGCAGTTCTGCAAATAAAAACCATAGGATTAGTATTTCAATATATAGCAAGAGTGGTAGGGATGCAAAGAGACATACATAAAATTGAAGTAAAGAAAGAGAGATAAAAGAACTTTACAAAACTTTACAAGCAAAGGGATCTCCACACTGAGGAATTCACATTATTTTTTATCTCTGCAGGGAAGGGGAGAGGGAGAAAACAAGGCTTGGTTAATCTACTGCTGACATTTTGCTTTTCAGAACTAAAATTCTGATTTAGGAACATGGCAAACTGATCATTTTGCTTGCTACATGTTCAGTATAAGTATAGTAGACTATTAAAGGGACAAAGATTCTGGCTAATCAGTATACACCATTTTGGACAGTTCAACAACTATTGTATGTTATTTCTATTTCTAAAAATACATAATTAGCAAAATTTCAAGTTAGCAACAATTTTAAGATAGTTTACATAGCTCTGAATTATTCCATGCTTGGGGTATTTGCTTTGTTTTGTGGAAATTAAATTACTGTTTCATGGGGGTTTTTCTTGATTATTTATTTTAAGAAGCTTTTCCTTGGTGCATTGTCCTTTCATTTCAAATTCAACTCAAGATACAAGGCTACTCAATCTTTCTGACAGAAAGATTTATGTCTGTATAGAAAATGCCACAGTAAATATCCAAACTGAAAGTTGTTGCTGATAGTGAAAAAGGTAAATTAATCTTATTTCTATAATGCTGAAATTATGGCTCCTTTCTTTAGGTGATCTTATTGCAAATAATCATCAGCCTCCTCTTCTCAAAATGCAAATTAACATGTTTTGGTAGCTAAATGGTCAAGTCATAACCACGGTATTATAAACAAACTGATACATCAAAAGGAAAGAAACATTCTAACAAATCATACTAATATCAGTTATTAAGATTCTTATAAAACTGATCCTTAGAAGATAAGAAGCTTTTACACCAGCTTTTCAAAATTTGAAAAGCTGGTGTAAAAATAAAAATTCATATTTTTATGATCTGTGCCATAGGTCCTTGTTGAAATAAACAGCTTATATTGTTAGCTAGTTTTCTGTCTAGCACTATAAAATATATAATTATCAAAGCCATATAACTAAGTAAAATCTTATCAACTGTAAACACATTCATTATTAAGAACAAATAATGTGAATTTCATTTGTGTATCACAGAAGTAGTATTTGTACTTTTTTTTTTAACACCTATGGCTAAAGGCATCCTAAATTTAGCACTATAATAATTTGAGTAATTATGTATTTAATTAATGTTGAAGATTCAGCAGATTCCCAGTCCTCTAGATGAGAAACAATATGTTTAGGAAAATGTTGCCTGAAGAGACTGGGTTTGCACCATGACTGACAGACTTTCTTAAGCTGTAGGTTTTAGATTTGTTAAGGATGTTGAAACCTAAATCCCATACCAAAATCTTTACCTTTATGATGTGTATTCTGAATTAAACAATAACCAAAATATTGCCCCCTGTCCTAATGCTTCAGGGCCTGGTGAGAAAGACTCTCTCAATCCATCTTCTTTATGCTTTTGTATATTTGAAAGGCTGCAACTTGAGCTGTATCTTCTCCAGAATGACCCCAGCTCCCTCAGCTTTTCTTGATAGAAGGGGTGCTCCAACCCTCTGACTGTTTTTGTGGCCCTCTTCTGGACCCACTCCAACAGGTCCATGACTTTCTTGTACTGATCTAGTACATGATTTAGTCGTCTTTTCAAGAGAAATTAACAAAAACCTATTTGATGACCCACAAAGAAGTTGTCACCAAATATCTGAAAAAGGTGCATTTAACATTATCATGAATATTTTTCATAAATATATAGGCATATTCACCACAGTTATTGCATCGCACAGAATCAAAATAACCATTTCTAATTGTTGATATTAATCTGTCTGAAAAAACTCACACACATCTGACTGCTGCATGGGTTGGATTTATAAATGTAGCCACTTGAGAAGCAGCAGCTTTGGTCACAACCAAGCCACTTCTGACAAATGTTCAGATTACCAAGACCTGTGCAAATGGCCTCATATACCACACACTTGAGGACTGCTCTCCTAAGACCATAAAGATGACCAAGTGTAGTACAGTCAACATCTTGAAACCAGAAAGCCTTTAGCAGGATCTTTAGAACTCAGATTTATCTCTTTGAAACAGCAAACTTTCAACTGCTTTGCACAATTTTCTTATGTTCCTGGAAAACAGAGGGCTTTATTTCTTATTCAGTCACACCAGAGCTACAAGAAGATATAACATGGTATTTTTAAACTTTTCAGTATTTCGAGCAGCATCATCATATTTCATAAATGAAATGCAATTATGTTCTCATTCCATTAAGGCATTAGGAGGCAGATTCTAATTTTATACTTAGTAAATAAGGAGGCCAAAACCACGTGCCACACCAAATGCTACATGGAAACCTTGACAGGCCCACAGAACATGAGCTCACACAGCACTTTCTGCAGGGAATTCCTCTTAAACTGTGCTTAAGCATCGCTTCAATTTCTGCACTGCTCTGGGTTAACCCTGGCTGGCAGCTTAGCACAACCTAGCTGCTTGCTCAATCCCCACAGTGGGGTGAGGATAGAAGTGAGAAAATATGTGGGTTAAGGTAGAATTTTCATCCATAAGCCTATGCAGGTGTACCTGTCAGCAGGCTGATGTTTGGATATTTCCATGAAAGCAAGGCTCAGTCCTTAATAACAGTTACTTGGAAACACAAATGCCATCACTTCTAACACCTTCGCCTTCTATGCAGATGCTATTGCTAAGCATGGCATCACATATTGTGGAATATCCCTTTGTTCAGTTGGGATCAGCTGTCACTGCTGTATCCCATCCCAAATTCTTGTGCACCGCCAGCCTATGTGCTGGCAAGACAGTGTGAGAAGCAAAACAAAAGGGCCTTGATGATGTGTAAGTACTGCTCAGCAATACCTAAAACATGTGTGTGCTATCAATGCTATTTTAGTGAAAAATCTTAGCCCCATACAACTACGAAGAGTTACTATTCCATCCCAAACAAAACCAGTGTACTTAGTAGTATAGAGTATGAGAATAGAGAGCATTAGTCTAATAACTTACATAAACTGCTCCCTTTCAGTATGCTTGTGTTAAAAATTCTGACTTCATGTTGTTGTCACGATGTACATTTCCTTTTTCATAATTAGTATGTTAACATAAGAGTTTCTTGCACTTTTAGTGCATATGGCAGCCTTTGCAGGCTTGTACCTTGTGCTTTAGGTACTTTATGTGCATTTTGAATAATTATGCAAAGATTTATAACTACACAATCATTGCTTACCTTGTCTTGAAACTTCGGTGCTAAAAACTGTGTGAAAAAATAAAAGATATAACTTTCAGATTATGTAATCTAATTTGCTTTTTCACCATCAACATTCAAATTTATAAGTGCTACTACAACTTCTGTTAAGCATTATTTTACAGAATCATAGAATTATTTGGATGGGAAGACACCTTAAAGTTCAGCGAGTTCCAATGTCCTACTATGAGCAGGTATGGTAACACCTTTCCACCTTCACACCGCTGTAGTCTATAATTTTTATTTTACCCTTCAAAATCGAATTCCAGTCTGCCATTGTACATACTCACAAGATGCATCAGGATCTTTCTCTAAACTGTTTGTTAACTTTTATGTTATCAACATTGCTTTCTCATATACTATAAATGCCATCATAGCTTGTGAAATTTTCTAGAATCTTAACTTTTAACATACGTAATTTTTCTTTGAAATTTCAGCATATGCCAACAATGTGTAATTTACACTAATAGGACCACATTTTAAAATATGAATTCTGGTAGCTGCAAAATCTGCAGCTCTATATGCAGAAAATCTTCATAAGCAGTTCACTGATAACCCTTCTGAAAATGAATGTGCAAAGGCTTGGGTGATTATTTGCAGATAAATATGCATAAGCTGGATGTAAATATTAAACATGGAACTCAATCTCAAAAAAAGTCTTGCCCACTGATGAGAAATAAGCTTGCAACTTGGAAGAGTTTATGAGAATTCCTTCCCTGTGTCAAAGCATGAAGCCTCGGTGGCTTAGGATCATAGCATGGAAGAGACATCAGCTTCAAAGGACTGACAAAGACTGGATTAGCACTTAAGGAGAATCAAAACCACCCACCCACATCATGTCCCAGATAATACAGCAGAACTGGGAAGAAGGAGAAGGGACTTGTCTGAGATGATAAATTATAAACTTCTGTAGTGAAATGAGCTTGGCTGACTGCCAGGCTCCCACCCAGGTGCTTTCCCACTCCTCATCACCAGCAGGCCAGTGGGGTGAAAATTAGATGGAAAATCTTGTGGGTTGAATTACAGACAGGGAGATCACTCACCAATCACCATCAGAGGCAGAGCAGATGACTTGCAGAATATTAATTTAGTTTAGTCCTAATTTTAAAAATATATTAAAGTAGGATAGAGAGAAATAGACTAAACTAAACTCACTTTTTCTTTACCTTACTCTTTCTACCCAGGTTCAACTTCACTCCTTTGTTCCAAAATCTTCTACCTCTTCCCCACTCTACTAGCAGTACAGGGAAGATGGGGAAGTGGGAGTTGTGGTCAGTTCATAACCTTTTGTCCACGCCAATTCTTTCTCTTCACACTCTTCTCCTGCTCCAGCATGGGCTCATCCCCACAGGACTCAGTCCTTCATGAGCTGCTCTAGTGTCCATGTGTCACAGCTCCTATCAGCAAACCTGCTACGTGTGTTCTCCTCTCCACAGACTACAGCTCTTGCCAAGAGCCTGCTCCTATATGGTCTCTTTTTAAGCAGCGACTCCCTTCAGGACAGGTCCACCTTCTCTGGTGTGGAGTCCTCCACAGGCTGCAGAAAGAGCCGTGGTATCTCCACAAGCTAAAGGGAAATGTCTGCTCTGGTGCCTGGAGTGCCTCATCATCTTCCTCTTTGCTGATTTTCGTGTCTGCAGAGCCTTTTCTCTTGCATTTTTCTCACAGCTGTGCACAGCAGTTTTTTATCCTTCCTCATATGTCTTCCCCAAGGTTCTGCCACAGTGGCTAATGGACTAAGTTTTAGCCAGCAACAGGTCTGTTCTGGAACCAAGTTGGCAGAGTTGATCTCAATCTTGATCCCCCAGCCTGGATTGATAATGGCGTTGGCCCTCACCCAAGAGCAGCGCCTTGCATTTGGTCTTGTCATACCACATAAGATCTTCACGGGCTCACTTCTTGAGCTCATCCAGGTCCCTCTGGTGAACTTGAATCCAGACATTTCCTGTATAAGATTACCATGAAATCCTCTTTTAAGCTCACCACAGTGGGATCTTTGCCCATGAGAATAAAACAACAGCTGATCTTATTTTTCTACTCAATTTTTAACTCAAGTTTTCTGTGCAAACATTCCTAATATAATCTTTAATCGCTGGAAGACAGCTAAATTGGAATTAAGTATAACACAATGTTGTGGTTTAGGAATGGTACTGCCCAATTCAGTCCTCCCACTGAGACTTTCCAAACAACACTGCTTCTTGATTTTTCCCCCTTCTGCCCCCCAACGTAGCAGGCTAGAGAGAAGAATTGGAGGCACACCAGGAAAACATCACAGGTTGGATTAAAGCAATTTACTGGAAACGGCAATGAGATAAGAAAATGAACACTAACAGCAACCAATATTAATACCAAAACTATACAAAAGAGAGTGATTCACATTCCAAAATGCTCACCGTGGAACTTGACCTGACCTGACTGCAGCCAAGCTACCTACCCCAACCAGAAGGAACCTCATGTTCCTGCAAGAAACTCCATTCTCCTTACCTCCATCAATGATGCGAGGTGGTATAGAACAACTTCCAGGTCCTAGATGTGCCCCCTCTTAGCTACTGCAAAAAATTAATCCTGTCCTAGCTGGAACGAGAACACTGAACAAAAAGAGGAAGGGAGAGCATGATCGTAGCCAAGAGTTTGTTCAACTCTTGTAAAGGGATCTGAAAATAGTTTAACTTTGCTTCAATACAAATGTAGAAACTAGTCTGAAGCAGATATTTCCCCAGACTCTAATTAGAAAAGAATAAATAGAAGCAGTGATGGTCATTGTTGAAAAGGCATGTTCCTATTGATAACAATGTAATTTGTAGCTGTTTTCAAACTAAAATATGCTTAAATGGCTAATTAGAACATCCAAACAAACAATTTTAGAGTGAAAAGTCTTTCCTTCCTGTAGACATTTCTCAGGGATATCTTTAATGCTAACTATTCTTCAGGGAATTAATGTGTAAACAGAGATAATTAACGATCTGTCTAAATATTCCTGATTTTTGTTATGCTTAGCTTTTGACTAGCTTTAATCCTTATCTTTGCTTCATGTCATTATTTAATACCCTGCAGAACTCTCCTGAAATACATTTCTAAACTGTATCTGTTCAAATACTGCAACATAGCGAGTATAAGTAATTCACTGAATTTAGAATTACTTTCTTTAACTATTTTATTCTTTCAATATAAATAGCTTTTTATACAATTAAGTATACTCTAACGCAAACATAAATATATAATTAGTTTTATCACTAGTTCTTCCATACCTGACATGGTGCCAGAATTGCCCGCTAGCTCCCGACAACATGCCGAGAGTGGCTGCTCTCAGATGCAATGCAATCTGAGGAGCCGTAGAGCAGGGCTTGCTCTCTGCAGCACAGTGATGTGCTGGAGCACTGACGGCAGACACAAGAATGAGGGAGAGATCTTCTGTATTGGTTCCAAGGTGGTTTATTACAAAGAAGAGTCCAGGAACAAAAGACCCTGAGCCCTGGTATGCAGGGACTTTTATACAGGGGAGGATCTAGGGGAGGGTATAAATTTTCAACCAATAGGGAAAGGAGTGGGAGGAGTACAAGGTGGGGTTTACAACACTTAAACCAATGAGGAGGCACAGGGGGAGGGAAGCACTCTGAATACACCAATGGGGCTTCAAAGAACAGGGGATTTCCTGGGGGTTTCCAAAGCAAGGGGTTGGGACAAGGCAGGATTGACAACTCGGTAGGAGGAGGGGCAGGGAACAATCTGGATCAAGGGGCATAGTCTAAGGCAAGATGGACAACTTGGTGGGAGGATACAATTTGGGACTGAACCAACAATACAGCGGGGAACAGAACAAACCATTGGAGATAAAAACACACAGCAACACATATAATCTGGTATTCTAATTCCCTACATTTTATTATGCATCAGAAATAATAACAACAAAACATGTACGAGAAATTAGACAGAACAAGACATGCAACACAATTTGTTCAAAACAGACTGCAAATGGTAATATACTTCCTCTATTTATGGTTTATATAAACAAAGTTGTTGCTTAGACTACTTATGTAATAGAACAACATATTTGTAAAAGCATAACTTCATATAAGCATATAAAAATGATAATTTTTTTGGACTATTTATTTTTAGTGAATAGATACAGTTTCTTTGCTACAGTACTTGACATGTAGCTCTTTATATCAAAAGAACTGTGAAAATGAAACTAGAACTAAGTATTTAAATTATTTGTTTTGCTCTAATTTTTGCTTTTTTCCTGTCTTCAGTTATTAACTGCATTGATAGTTTTGCTGGATGGGAGTATTCAAACAATTCAGTTTTAGTCATCCAAATTCCCTTTAGCATGATTAACAAAGGGGCTCACAGAACAGTCAGTGGTCCCCTTATGAACAGATGGCAGAAACTGATGCTGTTAACATCAGATCACCCATTAAACTCTGGTGAGTCTGCAGGGGCTAATTCTGCATCTATCCCTGTAGAGTATTAGTTCTCAATGCACTGATTTAACTATGCATGAGAAAATGGAAGGCAACTGCGGGAAAGGTTACTTCCCCCTCACACTTTGATCTTTTGAGCTTCAGATATGCTAAAAGGATGTAGTATCCATTGGTAGGAGTGAAGAATTCAGTCTGATCTAAGAACTTAAGAAGGAGAACTGTACCTAGCATTCTTTTAAAGGTTTAAATAAATACATTATCATGCAGAGAAAAAAGTTTCGTTGTTGAACAGTATATTTGGACATAGTTGAACTCCTCGACCTCTTTTCCCGTAGAGAAGACACACTAAGGCCATAATTGCAAAGATGAATTGTGTTGTAGATCCCACTGCCAAGGCCTGTGATTAGAAAATGAAATCATTGCTTGCTCACTTTTTCCAGACTATTTTATTATTATTTATTCATGGCTCTGTGCTTTGAGTTACATGTTCTTTCTTAAAGACTATTTCTACAATGCAGAATGTGCAAAATCCTGCTGCCAGGGAACAGGTCCACAGAAAGTTAATCATGCACATTATGCCGCAGTTACACTATGACCATATCTGCTTTTCCACCCTGTCAAAAGTGATTTAAATTTTCACCTTACACTTACCAGTATTTGGGTTTGATTTCCTTGTGAAAGTTTTATTTGTATCTGGTCATTCCCTGAAGTAAGTAGCTACATATTTGTTTAATGTGTCCTTGGCATATGGATTAGCTCCCAAACTGACAATCTGTTTAGCACTTATGGCCTGGATTTCAGAATTCATTGCCAAAAATATATCAAAACATTTTATACTTCTTATCACGAGGAGGAAATGCTGATTCCTCAGGATGCATTTATATTGGTTTTGCTGCATATCCTTGCTATATTTTGAAATAAGATATTTTATCAAACAGTATATTGTCTAATTTAGCTTTGACAGCATCTATAATGAAAAATCATGGCAGACACTTTGAAAGGACTAGTCTGTATTGTAGAGATCTTTCATACAATATATTGAGTACTACGGTATGCATGCCACTGAATTATGAACAAACTATAACCATGTGACTGATATAGAAAAGATTTATAAAAATTTCTTTAGACATGCAAGTGTGAATGAAGAGAGTGAAGAACATTTTGCCACACTGAACTGAGACTATGATTCTCATGCCTGTAAAATGGAAGTTGGTTCTCAAAAGCATAGAGGATGTGTTTGATTCTGCCATAAGATCTCTTATGGCAATCTTCTGCAGGAAGCCAGGCTAGGAAATAATTACCACTCAAGATATTTATTAGGGAAATTAATTTCTGGCATAAGTCTTCAAGCATATGTTGAACAAACTGCTTTCCATAGCTTATTGAGGTCAAGTGGGGATGGCTTCCAGAAGAAAGCTTTATGACAGTACTGTGTGCTTACAGAACTGCTTCCTACAGGATAAATCAGATAACATTAAAAATCAGAGCTTCTTTCTGAAAGACTTGAGTATTTTAAGGTGTATGTAACCTGTAGGCCACCCAGTCTGCTAATGGCTTTACCAGGAAGGTTATTGTCATTTGCTCTTGACCTGTGTGCCTGTTATTTCCATTTCACAGAGAAGAAGAAATGGGAGCAGGAAGCGCAGAGAGGAAGATTATGACAACAGTGCATGCTTATATCCTGTCCTGTTGTGGAACAGGGCACAACTGAGAAGACTTCAGGTCAAAGGCCATGCCAGCATAAAACTCTTTGTGAAAGTAAGGGAACTATGGAGAACTGTATAATTCAGAGGTGACTCCAAATAGCTTCTTAAGGCATCCATGTTATTCAACTAACTGGTTTGCTGCTGAATGTGAAAAGTCTTTATGCCTCAAAACATCTAGTTTCCATAGTGATGCTGTTTAGCTGCTTCAGGTGTTACACAATCTTTTGAGAAGGTGCTCCTGGGATTCCACTGCTATAGGTACATCCTCAAAAGTCTCAACACGAGCTTGGCCTCGTGTTAAAATGTAAGTTGTGCCCAAAGTATGTATTCTATCACTATCTTCATGAGACGTTGAAATGAAGTGGGGCAGTGTTTGCCTTGCCTCCTTCCTCTGGACTATCTTCTGTTAATGGGCCCATCAATGCCTTGCTGCATGATGCATGGGTAACTCCCTCTGGAGCTATCTCTGTTTAATGGGCCATCAAGGACCCACTGCATGACTCATAGAATGAGATCATCCCATTGTGAGATGCTCCGCCCAGGGGGAGGAGCCAAGCATTCCCACCTGGATATAATCCAGGGTTTGGGACAGCACAGGGAGCCCTTACCCACTGGACTCCCAGAGGACAAGAGCTGCCAGTCCTTTCTACAGGATCACTGCTTCAACAAGACCGCTTCATCTGGACTGCTACCACCACTGTAACTGACAGGGTGTCAGATTGTATTCTGACTCTGTCAGCGGTCTTTTGTACTATTGCATTTATTTTATTTTATTATACTTCTTTTTTTTTTTTCTTCCTCCTATTAAATTGTATTTCTGACTTGGAGTCTCACTGGTTTTGCTTTCAAACCAGTATACAGCTATAAAACCCAAAAGTTTTAAACTGATGTGTGTGTCCTCATCAGTCAATGGTTATTTAATTGTCCCAGCATGTGTTCAGTTCAAAACTTTACATTATTTGATATCTGATAACCACCAGTTCAATCTGCAACGTGCTGGTAACCTAGATAATGACACATTGTTTCTCATCACATCATTTGTTGCTCTGGTGTGAGTGTCTTTTACATTTTCACTGCTGAAGAGTCTTTAATGTGTAGAAATCCTATTTATTTGTATTAGCAAGACAGTCCTTCCAGATTCTAATGGTAGGACATTTATGTGGATATGGCATCTAATTTAAGTCTCTTTCAGAGAAATAAGTATCCATGTGCACAGAATGGATCAGTTTAAACACAACATTTCTACACACTCTCTTGGAAGGATTAATAGAGTTAACAGATTTTGAAAGGAAGTGTGAATCTTAGTGCAACTTCTCAACATCTCCTCCTTATGAGTTTATAGGATTCCTTGTCCATTTTGCCCACCTCACTAAATACCTGCCTTGGATATGTTTCTCTTCTTATACCTCACAGCTCAGTCACCTTTCAGTGATGGTGTTTTTTCACTGTATCTTTCAGTATTGCAATTTTTTTTTGTTTAGTCAATGCCCACAGTTCTCAGCACTTATGAAACACATTGACAACACTACAGCTTTAGGTTCACTTTAAAGGTATAATTGTCTGTTCCTGAAAAATTTCTGCTTTAACAGAATGTGGCAAGACATTATTCTTTGATGTAACTAAGAGCATACAATTTTCTCATTTGTTGACAATGCTGTCATCAGATCAGAGAATCAGAGAATCTCAAAATATCTGGGTTGGAAGGGACCCAGAAGGATCATCAAGTCCAACTCCTGGCCCTGCACAGCACTATCCACAAGAATCATATGCCTGACAGGATTGTCCAAACACTTCTAGAGCTTTGTCAGGTTTGATGCTGTGACTGCTTCCCTGGGGAGCTGTACCAGTGCTTAAACACCCTTTGGTTGAAGAAGGTTTTCCTAGTATCCAAACTGGACTTTTCCTGGCCAAACTTCAGGGCATCCCTCAGGTCCTGGTAATCACCAGTAAGTTTTTCCTGTCTATTTATATGTATGCTTATCATTCATCTGTACTCAAAGTGAATTTAGTCAAGTAAGAACGTTGAAATAGACTTCAGTAATAGGATAACTTTCGTTCCAACTTGTGAAGTTGCTATCCTTGTGTGTAAGGGTTTTAAGTCTATTTTTCATAATTTTGCTTTGTATCTTATTTCTCTTTACACGCACTCTCTACCACCTAGACTGTAAACATCAACAACTCAGACATTATTTAGAAGTATGATTATACCATATCATACAAGCAAGATAATATAAAGCTATTATCATCAACGGAAGCATTTATTTACCTTTATTTACAGACTACAGGAGCATCCATCTAGACTTTTTAGTGTTAAGCATGGTAATCACACAATTCAAAGTAAACTACTGAAATCCGTTGCAAACTGTTGTAGTTTAAAATCCAGCTGGAAATTAAACTCCTCATAGCCATTGCCTTCCACCCACCCCCTTGAGAGACAAAAGGCAGAGATTCTGAGTTGAGATTAGAACTGTTTACTGGAAACAACAATGAGATAGGAAAACAAACAGTAACAGCAACAGGACTAATAACAACAGTGTATAACAGAGTGTGATTTCATACAAAAATGCACACTGAGTCTAACCCAACATGACTGCAGTGCCACCCCGCACTGCTGCTTGCTCCCCCAGAAAGGGGAACAAATGGCCATGACCCCTCCAAGCAGCACCTTTTTCTTTCATCCAAAGCCATGTCCCCTTTCATTGCAGAACTGAAAATCCCTCTGCCCTCCTACCATGAGTGAGTGGTATGGAATAACTACCTATGCATACCCACATGGCTCCAAGCTCTGCCCCCTCACAGCTACAGTGAGAAAATTAACTCTGTCCTGAACAAAACCAGGACACACACTCAGAATATTAAAAGCACATGAATTCTGAAATCCAAATATGCTATACAAATTAGAGAATTCTTCTAAATTTTCATTTCTTATCTCCATAAATGTTCATGAAAACAATTGATGAGCTAACATATCTAGTCACTCCCTCATCAAGGTACACTGCAAAAGAATTTCTCTTGCAAATTGAATCACTGTACTATTAAAGTTCTTGTTGATACAAATTAAATTCATAGGAGGCAAGCAGCCTCTTTTCATAATTGAATAGAAAAATCACAAAGATGTTGAATGTATCTTTTGAGAGGAAAAGTTTCTACTGGAAAATACAAACTGGTGATTCTGTGTCTCCTTTGAGTTTTATTTATGATGCCTACATTTACACTAGAATATAGATGGAATGAACATACAGTAACAAGATTGGGTTGTTCTCTAGCATTTTTGAACTATTCTGATAAAAGCTGCCAGTCAAAAAGCTGACAAAGATGTTTTCAGCATTTCAAAATTTACAGGAACTCGGGGGTGGTGTCACTGAATCTGTGGAAGAGAGATGTTTTTTGTTAAATATTTACTGGTCCTGATAACATTCTAAAAAATGTTTCAGTAAATCATTTTCAGAGAACAGCCTTGTTATTCCCTCCTTCCACCCCTGCAAATGATCAAACAACATATAAGGATACGAGTCTCTTCACAAACTTTTACTGGTGGAAGATTTACACCATTAAAGACAATGCCATTAACATTATTCAGTCTAAGAGTGCACTCTATTTAGAGCTTCATCTAATGTGCATTTCTCTGATAAGCAATAGCACAAGTGAGGTGTCAGATGTCCATGTTTTTTCCCCAGCATGAATGACATTTTGATAGAAAGGGGCAGCAACCCATTTTAGATCACGAGAAGTACAGTCGTGTACTGCATTTGCAGAAGTGCTTTAGTCTTGTGAGACACAATCCTAGTAAATTCATCTTGCTTGTCTCTGATCTGTTAAGACAGTCTGCTTGTTCTACTATTTCCTTTCAAATGTAGTAGTCATATCTTTCAATGTTTAAACCTACATGGTCAGAGCCAGCCTCTTTCATGCACTCACACAGGTCCTCAAGCTAACTAAAAATCTGTGCTGAAAATAAGCATTCAGAATCAAAATTACAAATGCAACTTGCTATCTGTATTTTGACCAGGTATGCCTTTTCATTTCTAACAGAAAACAAATGGTGACTGCACACACCAATTCCAACCTGATAACATGCTTATATAGTGTGTTAAGAAAACTTGGAAATCTGCATTTGAACACATATTTGCTGGACCTTTTCTAATCCAGCAAAATTAAGATAATTTTTTAAAACTGAAACAGTGATGAACCTCATCAGGAAAACACTGCTCCTGCCAGACACTGTCACTTCTACCTCCTTGCCTTTGGGATTTTCACCAGGAAGAGTGGTTTACCTGCACAGAGGAGAAAAAGACTAAAATGATTTCACAGATATATTTATCAATATGCAGCCTTTATCTTAGTGTTTTAAAGTGTTTAAAAGATCTGAGGTCTTTGTAGATACAATATATGTTAAAATGCTGAACTGAGAAAAATGAGATATAGTTATAAGGAACTGAATGCCAACAGTAGATACCACCTTCCTCCCGGCTTTACATAGCAAATAGCAAAGGAGGCACTTGTAACTATTGCTTCCATATTAACACTCAACAGCAAGAGATGATCTCAGAGCAGGACTGTCCAACTGTTGTTTGCAAAAGATATTGACAAAAGGAGTTTTAAAATATAAAGTCTTAATGAATGTGAGTAAAACTTCTTTGTAGTTTCAAACATTTTAATTGATTTAGGCTTTAACCTGAAATATTATTTTTTTTTGGATCAATAAATGGTTAAAAAATTTTCAAAGTATTGAAAGTCTAATATTTTTCTATTAACTTGACTGTCTAAATTGCTAAAATGAGATTATTCTCCTGACAGTTTTGTACCAGTTTTAAAAAATCAAAGCAGGAAAGCTAGAAGTTCTGGAAAAGTATTTTATTATTTAGCTTAGTGTGCAAATAATTAAAACTAAGCTCTTCGGACTTTGGAAGCTAACTCATCAGGAAGTGATGGAGAACACTTTTCCCCCATCTAGACATTTTCTTTCATTTAACCTTCTGCAATTTTCAACCATTCCCCATCCTTTACTGTATGTATTTATAGATACATTCACATTCATCACAACTTTTATTACTAATATAAAACTATTCTTTTTACTGCATTGCTAGAATTCTTAATACTTAAAAATCTTTTTTTCCTTTTTGTTTTTTATTTCCAGACAGGAATCCTATCTGCTGCATGCAACTGTTATCATCCCTTAATTTAGCAGTCTGCCTCCTGGTTCTGATGAATATTTTTCCCATGAAAAGGTGTAAAAGCTTATGATGCTGCACAGAAAACAGAAAGAAGCAGTCCATCTTTATTAGTAAAGGATCACTATCTGTACTATCTTCCTATAAAACAGCCCTTTTCTATATGATAATTTTCTCTTTATTTTTAAATAGCATATTCCTCAGCAGATGTTGCATGTGAAACAATGATGTGCTTATTTTGTTATAACCAATGAATAGGGAGGGAGCTGTGAGAGTTCACATGTATTACTAATTTTTAGAACGCCAGTCTGCAGTAATGCTAGAGCTGGAGATTGCAGGCAGAGCTAGGTGTTATCACAGTAAAACAAAGCCCAGAAATTTACTTTGCAGCTCTCTTGTTTTCTCAGCTAGAGTATCAAAGGATACTTGTGTTCAGTCTGCAATTTTCTGCAAATCATTTTCACAACACCGTTAACCAGCAGATACACTGTGACAATTGCTAAAATCTTATTTTCAGCAAAACACATATTGCTCCCCTCCACATGCAAACATTTCCACATATGCTTCCGCTGTCACATTTACAAAAGATATAAATTAATGTAAAATTACCATATGTTCCTGACAGGATAGTATCTTTCCTAGTAACTCTTCACTAGATTTTCATTTTTTAATACTGAAATCCAAATAATATGTATCATAAAGAAGAGACATTGTTTTACCTGCTGTTTGGCCTCTCAGATGGTTATTAAGCTCAGAGGTAACCCCTAAGAAGCTAGAACAGGGTTCCATTGTGAATTGGCCATTGCAATAAAATAGGGCAGTATTTTATTATTGGATAGTCCAAGACATTGAACCATATGATGCCATGCCTGTATCCTAAATGCACTGAATCTGAGTAGTCAGTCTTTTCTCTGGATATACTTTTCTCAAACTTACATCCTGAAATAAGAAGGAAATGATATAGTAAAACCAGGGACTGAACCCATTGCATGGGTCCCTAATTCTCAGCAAGGAAATTAAAAAAAGGCCTCAATAAAAGGTAGAATAATCAATTTCCAGTCCATAAGGGCTATAAACAACTTAAGAACACTACTGAATGTCCCTATTACATAAAGCCATCACTAAAGACTTAGCTGAGCACCTAAGACTCTGCTATCCTATTAGAAAACTTATTATTTTTAGAAGAATGAAGAAGTCACAAATACCGCATTAACTAATGTTAAATGTGTTTTAGCAGTCAAGTGTTCACCTGCAATTTTGTCTGTACCATTATGGTATTTACGGCTTTGTGAGGATTCAATAATGCATGGGATCCCTACCACCCCCCAAGACAAGGGCCAGTAGGGCACTGAAGAGATGCACATGGGACATCTTCTGCTTAATCTCTCCCCCCCACCTCCTCTGTCTCTTCCTCCCCCTATCCCTTACCCCCTTCCTGTTTCTGTCTCTCTCTACCTCACATTTACTGTCAAATGAAATCTGTTCTATTGACTTCAGCATATGCTCTCATTTGCATCTTAATTCAGGCAGAGGCATCTCTTAAGATGTGGATCCTAACATCATTTCAGTGTATCATAACATTATTTTGGTGTCAGAAGTGGTATAATAACAAGAGGGAGAATCACAATGATGTCTCTGAGGCAGGGAAGCAACAGACACACAAAGGTCATGCAGCAAGAGCCCATTTTATTGAGAACCCCTCTCCTCACATGGATGAGAGGGCACATGCATCCAATCTTCCTCAACTCAGCCAGTTGGCACCCAGCCAAGCAGCCAATGGCAGCCTGAACCCCTGGGGCCTGGGCCTGCTCTCTGACAGGCCTTACAGGTCTAGTTACATCATCAGGGTAATTATACAATCAGTCACATTTCAGTTATAAGGTTGGAATTATTTATAACTGTGAGGCCTACAGGCCAGCTGTAGGCTACCACAACGGAGCTTCACTTTTCAGTCCTCATCAGTGAACAAGATGAGGCTCAGCTGAGTCTCAGTTTACATGAATGTAAATCAGCCCCATATAAACCATGGGGACAATTTACATGTAAGTCCAAGTTGATGAAGGGCTTATCAAAGAGAGATACCACTTTCATCATGCAATGTCATCCTCAAGACTAAAGCCAAACTGTAACAGATTACATAAGCTGCAGGTAGAGAATTTTACTCAAATATGCTCACTGCCATTTTATGAATCCATTCTTGCAGTTCCAGTACAAATCATTCTTTTTTCTGGATGAAAAATATAAAAGCACACACTGTATTTTACAAATTTTTCATCACATCTTTTGAAAAAAAAACAAGATTAGCCAAACATTTCCTGCAATTTCTCCCTTCCTTCAGTCCACCTTATCCACCCCAATGTCCAGGTAAACGATTTAAGGTAATGTCTTGCACTGGAATTTTTGTTAATTGTCACTCTCATGGAGCCCTGTGTGAAAGCTTCACCCATGTGCTGGTACTAAATAGAATTTAATGATCAGATCCTGTATTCCTATAAGTGGCAGCAGCAGTGTCTTCCAGCTTGGTTTGCTGCTGTTCATATACAAAGTATCCAAAATACAGAGAAGGTGAAAAGGCAGAGGGAACAAAGCAGCAGCATTTTTTCACTGGTGAAAGCAAAGGTAAAGGGGAGAAAAGGAAAAAAAAAGAACTGCAGTTAGAATTGATGTTAAGTGATACTATACTTTCTGTCTAACTAGACTAGCTTGCTTAACTTTACTTGTTGAAAGTGATCTTATACAAGGTTGTCCTGTAAACAGTCAGCAGAATCATTTGTCATTCAATAGTCACATACAAAAAGGAAAGGAGGATAAAACAGAGGAAGATTTTATCTACTCAAATAGAATAGAAAAGGTGTAGCTTTACTGAAGTCTCTGAACACAAGCCTGCTTACAGGTAACAAGGCTGAGCTGAGCTACTCTGCTCTTGTAAAAGAAAAGCTGTTATATTTCTGAGTTAGGAGTATTCAGAGATCATCTGTCATTTCAAACCTCTTCTGAATCGTACTGATCTTTTCCCTTGAAATTCAAAATATTATCAGAAAATCTTCTTTCTGAAAACAACATTGCAACATAGAAATTTGACATATCCCTGGTGAATCAAAAATTCATATGAGTGCATTCATCAGCTATGAGTGCATTCCCTGTACTATTTTGTTATTTAAACCAACAATACTTGAATAAAACCCCTTGTCTTTTAATTAAGTAAAACAATGACTTAATATTAACATCCGTTTGTAATTACTGATATGAGATGGCTAAGTTCTAAGGTGCCATCAATAAATGTAAAAAAATATGTTCCTCATACCAGAAAGAGTTTCCTGGTGCCCATTCTGTTATCTCAGAATTAATTCCAGAAGTAACATATTCCTTTAATTAACTATACCAATTGGGATTTTTTTCTGTTTCAAAAACATTTCTGATCCCATAAAATGCAGGTGATCTTTGTTGATTCTTCTTTTATCTTGGTGCAACCCAACAGATCTCAGCTGAGGATTCTGCATGGAGCAGTCTTGACTAGACCAAAAGGAAGAGAGGGACAAGGTGGCAGCAGTCCACCACCAGTGTTATTATAGCTTACCTACATGCAATTGCCTCCAAACCCCAATCACCCCAGGCTTTAACATCACTTAAAACCACAGGAGGTCCAACAGTCTGTGTTGCTGTTGTTGTGTTCTGGCTTTTGTCTGAAGTAATTTTCAGTTTGTTGTTGGCCATTAACATCTGTCTAACCTTTAAGGAGAGACTAACCTTTAAGTTATTGAGCAGCTATAAGACGCAGTACTTACTTTTTCTAAATTGTTGGCAGATCTGAAATAGATGTCATGTCACAATTGATACAACATGACAGTGACACTTCTCCAGGGCATTCCCAAACAGTATATTCAAAGTTCACATTGTTTAATGGAACAATTAATGCAATAATTTTGACTCATATATCTTCACTTGTAAATCATGAAGTCATTAACCTTAAAAAAGCCAACCTATTGTTATTCATCATGCTTGTCTGAAGAACTTGATACTGCAATGAGACAATACTTCACAGAATGAAATGTTTGAATGCCCCAGTGAAACCTGATAAATACAACATTGCACTGGGAGTACTTTGTAAAGAACAAAGGCAGGGCAGAAATATATAAAAAAGAAAATAGGGCCAAAACCTCCCAGGTAGTGTTAAGCATAAAAAAAATAGAAGGTGCTGATGGTGAACTTTGTCCCTGCATTATAACAACAACCAGATATTTAAAGGGCAGGGAATGTAGGTAAAAAGAATATCTTGGCACAAAACAAGAAGTTAAATCATATAGCTAGGGAGTATAGACAATATATGTAAGTATTCTCTTCTGACTGAGAAAAAACAGGCATGAAGACAAATATGATTCAATAGCCAGAGTATACAGTGTTTGTCATGGAATGATCTTCTATTACAGTAATTAGTGCGAATTTTGGCCAGAAAATTTTGGTCATAAGAACTAAGTCTCTTAGTTATAATGTAGATTTTACCTTAACTCTTATTGAGTAAAACTTCTTTTTACTGAAAATGCCTAATCACAGTGTAGGTTTTTTTATTTCAGTTGCTTTCTTAATGATGAACTAATTCTTAATGTGCTTTTTCTGCCAATAGTTATTGATTTATATATTCAAAAAGGACTAAATAATTTCCAAATAAAATAATTAGAAGCATAACAACACATAAGAAAATAAATTAGAAGTCCTTTTCAGTTAGAGGATGGATTTAAAAAAACCAACCTGAATCCTGTAAACAATTTAGGAACTCCTTAACAGCATCCTGAAGAATAATTTCAGAATTAAATGACCAAAATAAGGTTAGGAAAAAAAAAGGTTCAAAGGAAATGAGCAGATTAGTACAGGAATAGTTGTCTATTACATACAAGATGTCAAATGTGGAAGTGACTGCACTCCACACTGGTCTGAGGGGAAACAAAATTCTGAAAGTGAAAGAAAAATGCCTAAATCATACTTTTAGTTTTATCTCCCCTAATCATCAACTGTCAGCATTACCTAACTTCATGCTCATAAAGATGTATTGGTTATACACTAAGCTGAAATGAAATCTTGAATAACAAGTTCTAGAGGACAGAGAATACTATTTAAACTTACTGGCCCAGATCAGCAACTGGCATGTATCATTGAAGTTCTGCTTAAATCAACACAACTTAGGTCTCTGACTCAGATTTCCAGAGGGAAATGATCATATATCTATGAATATCAGCCTGACATTGTCTACTGGTTTATAGGAAAGGTCTATAATTGAGCGCACTCCCAATTTAGATATTTTAAACTTTCTGAGATACTGGCTCAAGTTAAAAGTACATCTGTTACTATCTATAATAGACACTTGGCAAACTTATCTCAACAAAAATAGCAGATTTAATATTTCATGGAAAATGATGGTTTGCAGCAGTTCAAGGCAGGATAACCCCCACAGTATTCAATCCCATCGTAGAAGAGAATAGTTTGTTCAAAACTATTTTGTGAGTTTCATTGCAAGTTAATTTTGTGCAATAACCATAAACAGATCTTATTTTAAATTATATTTTTCACAGTATTTTGTGCTATACCAGCACTAATCTTCCACACTAGCTCTGATTTTATTTGTCCATGTGTCTTAGTCAAATAATCTGTGAAAAAATAACACTATAATATATAGAGTATAACCATCACCCATAGTCATCCAAACGGACTGGATTTTTGTCTCCCACATCTCTGATCAACAGATTAATAGCATTCACTTCACAAAATATATGGGGAGTGTGGGGTGTAAATTAAACCAGCACTGCAAACACAGGTCCTTTTCTTGGCAGGTCCCAAATCTTCTGTTGACAACCTTGGTCTAAGTACTTCTTCTGCATTGGAAGGCCAAGTGAGAATGTAAAAGACCCTTTGTAGGATTAAAGCCATGGGATTTTTTTGTTGAGTTAACCAGCTGTACCACACAGTTCTGCTTTGGCAATCTAATTTAACATTACACTAACTATGACTAAATAGTTTCAGAGAACAGGACCTCCCCCAGTGTCCTTCAGTGATTTCACTAAATTTCAACCAGAGTCTCAGAGAGCTTTCTCCAGCCCAGCACTGGCTTGGCAACAATATTATAGTGATTGTGCATTTGGAAAAGTTATGTTATTCTTGCAAGTGACTTTTCACATTTTCAAGTACCCGTGAAATGAGATTAGAGGCATAATGCAGACCTACTCTCTTCACTGGAGTAGGATGGAAAACAAATATTGATTTGGCATACTGGAGTGCCATGCATGCAGTCCAGCTCCGTCTGGAAAATATCTGGATTACCTTTAAGCAGAACTGCCTGCTCTGCTAACACAAACATTTTGTTTCTGGCCAGCTTAGTGTGTGGCATCAACACTGGTAGGTCCACACATCCGACAACCTGGAAATACAGCCTATGTCTGTTTATCAGGGCACCAGTCCTGCTCAGGGCAGGATGAGTTAGGCTGTAAGTCAGAGACATTCTGCACTGGTGAGAGAACATCAGAACACCAAGAACCCTGGAGCCAAGAGCCAAAAAAGTTCTGCTGGTCTCCCTGGATGAGAAAAATGGAGCTGGAAGTCTCCATTTCCTGTAAAAGTTTAAGATCTTCTAAGGAGTTTCAATTTGACAAATGAAGTATTTCAATAAATATGTTTCCAAACTGTCAAAACTGTTCTAAGTCAAAACTTAGAACTCCAGAAGTACAAAACAAAATCAGATGTTAATTCTTAGACAGAAACTCTTGGTCTGGAAATTCATGGTTCTGACATAAATTCCTGTACTTTGTCTGTTAAAATACACAAAATGTAATCACTAATAAATATGTGCCAAATAAAAGTGAGAGGCAAGTAAATAAAAAAGAACTATAAAATCCAATGTGCAAAGGTGTTAAAATGGAAAGATATAATCAGAAGTTAAAGAATAAATATTCACAGTTTATGAAACATAACAAACCTATATCATAAAACATCCATTTCACCCCATTTTCTGCAATTTCTTGTGTTTATGGTGGCAATAAATATTATTTGTATTCTAATTATTATAGTGCCTCAGAGATACAATTTCATAACAGTATGGGTGATATTTAGATACGAATTTGTGATATATTTATTTATTTTAATGGCAACAACTTTGATCTTTCTTCTTGCTCATTGCTTGGAAATTTTACTCCTAAACAATTATTGAGTAGCATTCATAATTTCCTTTTATTTTACTCATATTTATATATGTTTGGTCTTTTAGGAGTGCAGGATACTTCTACTGGAATGTGCACCATGGGTATATACTGTTATTTATGCACTCTTTTCACTGTGCAACTGTCATCAGTAAAATCCTAATTCCAAAATTGCTTCCAGTTTTGATTTCCAGGTTGTTTCCTCAATGTCGTTAGAATTAACATAAAAATAAAAAGTAATACATTTAGTACAGTTAAAATGGCATACAACTATGTAAAAAGAATGACCAAACATGAATATAAATTCTACACTATAATATAGGAAAATGTGTAAAATTATATAAAAATGAGGAGAGTGTTTCAAAGGCAACTCAGAGCAGTGACATACTCAGAATCTGATGAAATTCCACTGCAGCAAAAGCCCATTTATACTTTTGAAAAAGTTTCACCTTTGTGAATGTCACAGAGAAACTAAATCTGCTCTTTTTTCATGTTTATGAATGTGTTAACTTCACAAGCAGTTCTACTGATTTCCTACTTCTCTTGAGAAATTCTCTCCAAAAGTGCCTCGTTCCTCCCATATTCAGCTGTCTCCTTCTAAATATCTCCATATCATCTCCTATTTGCTACCCAGCTGCTCAAATTTTGGAAATCCTGCCAACTTCATAATATGCCTTGTTTCTTAGAAAGTCTTACATTTCCCTTTTGCTTTTCTTTCCATACATCTACATTCATTTGCTCTTCTGTGTCCTTTAGATTGCTTATACTGAAAATTGTAAATTCTAATAAGTATTTTACATTCTGGCTACCTTGTTTTGTCCTGTAAAGTCTATGGATGCTCATGTCTGATGATGGCAGTCTCTGACTTACGTATCAGTGTTTTAGAGAGTATGATGATCAGTTTGTGTAAGATGGGACTACTTGCAGAAATCATGTGAATTTAGTGAACATCTCAAGCAATTTCTGAAAGCTTGAAAATACTGCTATTAAAACCAGAATGACTGTAAGTTTAACAAATAAATTGATCATAGAAATTGTTAACAAATCTGTTGATCAATAGTATATTTTCTTCTATGCTAAACATAAAATCCCACCAGCCATATGTATGAAAAAAAAAATAAAAGGGCCAGAGCCCAACTAAAACTTAATGTGACTGCTGCAGTTAAGGACAATAAAAAATGTTTATATAAATACATTAGTAACAAAATGAAGACTGAGGATAATCTTCATCATTTATTGAATGCAGGGGAAAACACAGTCACACAGGATGAAAAAAAAAGCAGAGGTACTTAATAACTTCTTTGCTTTGGTTTTTAACAACCAGAATAGTTGCTCTCAGGGTACCCAGCCTCCTGAGGTGGGAGACAGGGACAGGGAGCAGAATGATCCATAATACCCTGTAATCCAAGGGGAAATGATCAGCCACCTGCTACACTGTTTACATGCACATAAGTCTCAGGTCAGATGGGATGCACCTAAGGGCACTGAGAGAGAGGTCAGAAAAGGTCACTGAGATTCTTTCAGTCCTTTACTAGAGGTCTCAATTGACTGGAAATTAGAAAATGTAACACATACCTAAAAGAAGGGTGGGAAGGAGGATCTGGGGAACTTCAGGACTTTCAGCCTAAACCACAGGACCAGGGAAGGTCATGGAGCAGATCAGCTTGAGTGCCATAATGCAGCACATGTGGAACAACCAGGGGATCAGGCCCAGGCAGTATGATTTTAGGAAAGGCAAATCCTGCTTTACTGAGCTGATCTCCTTCTCTGACAAGGTGATCTGAGTAGTGAGTGAGGGAAAGGCTAGGGATGTTGTCCTACTTGGACCTTAGAAAAGCCTTTGACACTGGTTCCTTCAGCATTTTCCTGGAGAAACTTGCTGCTCAAGGCTTGGATGGGCACCTTGAAGAACTCATTTAGTGCAGTAGCTGACTTTGCAACCTACAGTGCAAGTTGAAACTTGAGCTTAGGAGGGCAGGAGCCTGAGCCCAAGACCCAGCCCCAGACTGTGAACTGCCAACCCTTTTGTGCAAAGGGTACAGAGACCTTGGGCACTGGCCAGGTGGCAGGAGCCAGGATTCCAGACTTTCTGCTTTTAGACAATAAGAGTATAAAAGCCCAGATGTACCTTTGTTTGTGGTCCCTCCCAGAAGCACCCAGCTCAAGCTGTTATTCTGTTATTTAGTTATTGAATCAAGATTTAATTATTTTAAGGAAAGAGATGTTTAGGACTCTGCTATGGGAAACTGGGCTCAAGCCAGTAAGAAAATCTGGTCTGTCTATGTGAGATGTAGCTGTGAACAGGGTATGTAGCAGCAAACAGACCTCCATCTCAGCTCAGGTGGTGCAAGAGTGACTGCCAGAGTAAATGGTTGGACAGGGAAATTTCCTTAATATGTGCACTTCACTGAGTGCAAATCCAGCTGGGTGGCCAGGTCTAGAGATTTATTGTGAATGGAGTTACATTCAGCTGGCAGACAGCCACATGAGGTGTTCCTCAAGGATAAGTATTGCATCTAGTCCTATTTAATATCTTTATCAATGGTCTGTATGAGGGATTGCATGTGCTTTCTGTAACAAGCTGGGAGGGAGTATTTTCTGCTGGAGAGTAGGAAGGCTCTGCAGAGGGATCTGGACAGGTTGGATCAATGGACCAGGAATGAGGTATGAGGCTGCATGACATTCAAACAAGGCCAAGTGCCAGGTTCTGCACTTGGGTCTCAACTTTCCAAGGCAGTGCTACAAGCTGGGAGCAGAGTGACTTGAAAATTGCCCAGCAGAAGAAGACCTGGGGGTACTGATTGACAGTGGCTGAATATGAACCAATCTGTGTCCAGGTGCCAAGAAGTGCCAATGGCAGGTGCCAATGGCATCTTGGCTTGGATCAGAAATAGTGTGGCCAGCAATATCACGTACAGTATTCAGTACTGGAGAGGCCAAACCTAAGATTCTGGTTTTAGTTTGGCCCCTCATTGCAAGAATGAAATTGAGGTGCTGGAACACATCCAGAGAAGGGCAAAGAAACTGGTAAAGGATCTGGAGCACAAGTCTCACAAGGAGCAGTTGAAGAAGCTGGGGCGTTTAGCCTGGAGAAAAGTAGGGTCAAGGGGAACCTCATTGCTCTCTACAACTATGTGAAAGGAGGCTGTAGTCAGGTGGTGGTTGGTCTCTTCTCCCAGGTAGGAGGCAATAGTAGAAGAAGAAATGACCTCAAGTTGCACCAGGGGATATTTATATAGGATATTAGGAAATTCTTCTTTACTGAAAGTGGTGTCAAGCATTTGAAGAGGCTGTCAGGTGATGCAGCTCCTGAGCCTGCTAGCTCTTCCATGGCACCATGCCAGCAGTGGGACACACTTCAGGTGCCAGATGACCTAAGGTGTGTCTTAGAGCAGATGCTCTACGGCACTTGTTAGTAATAAGGTGCACAGTAGGGGTAAAGGATGAGAGGGAGATCTTCAGTATAGGTTCCAGGGAAAGGTTCATTTGCTGAAGGGTCCAGGGATTGAAGACCCTGAACATGGGTGTGCAGCAGCTTAAAGACAGGGGTATTTTGGAGGGAGTGTACAATTTTTTAACCAATGGGGAACATCTTAGGAAGGAGAATTAGGTGGAGTTTACAACTTGAGGACTAATGAGGAAAACAAGAGAAGAGCAGGTCACATGGACCAATGGGGCATTGAAGATTAGGGACTTTCTATAGGAGATTTCCAGGCAGGGGATGGCCCCAGGGTGGATTGACAAGGAGCAGTCTAGAACAAGGGGCAGGGTTAGGGAAAGATGGACAGCCGGGTTAGGAGGGTACAACTTGGACTGAACCATTAACATAGGGAATAACAGAACAAACCATTAGATAGGGAACACACCACAACACCTAGGAAAGTGCTTGGGTCATCATCTTGGGAGGTATTTAAAAGATGCATAGATGTGGTATCTAGGGACGTAGTTTAGTAGTGGGCTTGGCCATCATAGATTTATATTGGACTTGATGATTTTAAATATCTTTTCCAATCTAAGTGACTCTATGATTCTATCTAGCTGAGAGGCAGTCTGTGTTTTCTGTGAGATTTCAGGGTAAATACCAAAAGTCTAGATAAACAGAAAAGATGAGAGTCTAGAAAATTGTATTTGTCTTTAGTTCAGAGTTTTTGTTGTTTGATGGAAGAATTATTTCATGGATCATTTATTTGAATATCAGCCTTTTTCAAGGGTAGGCTGATTTCCTAGACATTCCTGCTTACTTCAGAAATAGGCTATATTCAGCATGATAGCTCTGAATGTGCAGGATGGGATATAAGTTTCTGTGCATGGTCTTCTGCCTTCTAAAAGAAGAATAAATCATGAGTGAGAAAAAAAAGTTATGATTTTATGTGAAACTCAGAATTAAGCAAAGTGTTTCGTGATGGATGTTTGAACACAGCTAAGAACCAGTTTTCCAAGTTAAATGGAACTTTCTTTTCTTAGACTTTACCACAGTGATTTAATAATATGATACTTTAATGAGCAGAAATGTTCTGAAGCACATAGAAATAGAATGAGTAGTGACAGTTAGCATTCTTTTCAGTACATAAAACCACTGTGGATATTAAGCCATTTTCTGGAGTAAAAAACCATAATCTGCAAAATATGTAAATTATTCTTTGCTGTGTGAATTAGTAATCAGCTTACAAAAAAAAGCTTGAAATTTAAGTCGACTAATCCTACATATAGAATTTTACAAGTTGAAAAAGGCTTTACCTTTACAATTTAATTTCCAAGAAACTGTGTAAATTTTTCCTTGGTATATAAAAAATAATTTTCAGAGTCTCACAATGAATTTTCAAGATACTTTGCTATCCTGATTGCTTCTAGATTTTTTTACTCAAGAAATTCTAACAATTTAGAAAGTTCAGTGACCCAACTATTCTATTTAAAGTACACTTCACTAATACTGGAATATTATTATTACTTGTAACAAATTAGCATGAATACCAGAATTGATACTTAAATTACATCCAATCTCTTTTTTGATGTTTAAACCTTTTATAACTGTTAATGTTTGGCTAAGGAGCTCACTTTTCATGAGTTTATATACTACATCAAGGTGGGTCATTTTCTCTGGCAAAATCTGTTCAAGGTGTCAAAATTCTAAGAGAGAGAGCACAGGTTAAAGTCTCATGATAGCATGGGTGTTTAATTACTTCAAAGGAGCAGGACCTGCTAATTACATGAGAGGAAAAGAAAATAGTTGAATGGATTCTTTCTTGATTAATATGCTCTGAGATGAGTTTTGGTCAGAGTGTTCTTTCAGAGCCTTGCTGATAAAAGCCTGTTTATTTGCCACTACCCCACACAAATCTGAATATTTTAGAGGTCTCAGAGGAGTTCCCTAATGACATAGAGTTGGGGTTACTATATGCAGACACAACAGTAACAGCTAGACTGACCTAGGCTTTTCTGTAGGATAAAACCAGAATTATAATGTGACTGACTAGAAGAATATGTAAAATGGACTTTTTATATAGCCATCAGTGTTGATATCAAAATCAATATAGAATTAGAGTTTCATAGAGAGCTGATAGAACCTCCTTTTTCCAGTCTCATAGAGAGACTGAACCACCCAATCCCCAAAGCAGAGTTTTTACAGGACAAAGCCACACATATTTGACAGCCCCAAACCAAAGTAAAAGTGACATCCTCTTCACTTGCGTCAGACTCATGCAGGAGTTTAAGTCTGTGAAAACATGTCAGCTAAAGGAACTAGATTCTCTCAAAAAATCATCCTGGAATTTGCTCATGTTCAAATGAGATGAGAGAACTTTGAAAGCAATAGAACCCTAAAAAGTGCAATACTGTGACAAATTACCTGGTGCCAAACTCAAATAGCTTTTCCTGTATCCATCATTACTCACTGTAATGAGCAATGACATAATCAGTCAGCTAGACAAATAAATGTTAAGAATAGTTCAAATCGCCTTAGGAAAGCTTTAAGAAAGATACTGACAGCTTGCTCATTTAATATTCTAGAACACCTACAAGACCATAGTAATTTATATTAATTGACTCACTTCCATAGCATCTTTCTGAAGGCAATCGTGATTCAAGGCTATGATTAAATCAAGTAGCAAGCACAAACAGATATTCTTAACCAATACAAAATAAATGGCCCTTTTGTTATATTCTGAGCTGTTGCAGATCACAGAGGAAGCTGGCATAGAAATACCCCGGCTACCCAAAGACTGAAAATTTTCAGAAATTAGTAAAATGTCAATGATTGGCCTAGTGATTCAGGTTTTGAGGCATCAGTGATTCCACTTATTTGCCCATCCAGATCTACAACTGCAGTATAAGTGCCTAAAAGTAAGTACAAATCTGGATATGTGTGCTCAAAGCATCTCATATCTTTAAAAAATCAGCAGCTTTATTCTGCTTTAAAAAAAAAAAATCTGCTATTCTAAAGTATATGAGAATACTTATATGAGATATATATTTATCTCATATATATATTATAAGTATTTTTATATATCTCATTTATATATGAGATATATATAAATACTTATATAAGTATATATACTATATACTTATAAAGTATATGAGATTCTTTAATACCAGTAAAGAATCTGGTATTCTAAAGTATTTCTAATGTGTGTAATACAGAAATCTGTTTCATATTTAGAATATAAAGTGACAGTTATAAAGTCATCACCTAATAGGATTAACTACATTTTTTTTCAAATGCAAATGACATAATCTAAAATCTTAGGTATTATAATATTGACTTTGTGTCATCTTCATGCCTGGCATAGAATGAAAATGATAGATGTTTCAAGATTTGTATTGATGAGTCCACAAGCAATGTTAACTCTAGCACTGAAATTCTGTACATTGGTGGGTATTGACATTGAAATGTAATCAAAGTAAACACCTCTGTATATATACTCTCGAGAAAAATTCAGTGCTCCTTTGGGATTTTATTTTCCCTCTTTCTCAATTATTCCAACCTTATTTCTGTAGTATGTAGAAAGCAAGAGTTTAATTGATTTACTTCAAGTGCTGTAACATGCTGGTCTCAGTAATGTAGTACCAGTTATCTAATGACAAATACTCTTGCACTTATTTGAAAAAAAAAATATATATATATATATAAACAGGACTGATGAGGACCAAGAAAAATATGGTTTCTTTACTAATAAGATCAAAATTATTACCTCTCCAGAATAAAAGAAGCAGAACACAGAATTCAACTTAGTATTTCAACTTTGTGAAAACTTAGCAACTTTCATGCTGAAACACGACCTGAGTAGAGGCAGATAACACAGAATACAGTTCATGTAGCTTGAATGACAAATTCAAAAACAGGTTAACAAAATGGATAATGGTGTGGGGATTTGAGGTTGTTATCTTCCAGGCAATAGTTAGAAAATGGTTTACACTGTGTGTAACTCAAGAGCAAATGTCTGCATTTTACAACTGTATATAAGCCTCAAGAACAAGAGGATTCCCCAGTAATAAACCTCAGATTTAACAGACACTGAGATTAGGCAATAATCAAAGATTTACTGATGATTTAGCTCCTCCCTCTTTTGGCTCTATTTCAATCTATGGCATATTTTCTGCAGACTGATACTCTGTGACAGCCATCCAGAAATTAAATTAATATCTTGTCTTACAGTGCCAGTGCCAGAACTTAAAGAGCAGGATGTGTCTTACAGGCAAATATGCTGGTTTGTGAATTATATGCCTATGAGTGTTTCAATTTTCATATTCTTCTCAGGACTTTTCCAAATATTAGTAACTAGATAAAATAATAACAATTAAATGTTAAGTCTCATGGAGAAAATCCTGAATTTTATTGGAAAAAACCCTAATGCTCCAACCAACCATTCAATCCAACTTTAGTGCCATGTCTAAAACATGAAAAAATCTTTAGTGTTTTATTTTTTAATAATCTGCAGTGCTCTGCATTTGAATTGGGAAAAAGATTATTTTATGCATAATAGTGAATCAAAATTTCAACTCATATTGCAGATGTCTTCCTGGAAGACTTCCAATTACAGCTATGTGAAAGTTAATCCTTTAAGTTATGCTTAATTTCTAGAATTATGTAGTGGACATAAGTCATTGAACTGGAAAATTCATTAACAGTTGATTACTTTTTCTAAGATGTATTTCCCATGTTTGTCTGGTAGACAAAAATTTCAGGGCCTTGCATGCCACCATTTATTTCAAATATGATACTATACCTCCAAAGGTCTTAATTTTTTTCGTGCTAAGTGCCATCACTAGTGAACTGAATTCAATGATTTTACCCTTTTCAGTTTTAGACAGATGCAGAGGAATAAATCCAATGCCTTAAAGCAGTGAAATACAATACCTAGTGAAAGTAAGATGAAGGTTGTTTCAAGGAACAGATATCTTGAACCAACTGTGTGGGAGATTGATATTTTTCTCTTTAACTATACTGCTAATTAATTGCATCAGTAGCCAGAAGAATTCCACATTCTCTGCAGAATGTGAAGCAGCAGCTCAGCAGACAAGTTGCTCTCTGAGACAAGTCAAATTCCTCAGGAGAACTTGACTGCACATGATTATTTACAACACTCCCAGGCTGGCTGGTTGTTTTTGTTCTATTTAGTTCAGTCCCCAGTAACTCAGGATACTGTCATTGTTGCCTGAAATTATAAATTTCATATTGATCAATGATTTTGTAGAAGATCTTTTAGATATGACTCTTGGAATTAAGCAGCTTCCTTTAACAAAAGTAGGCAATTTTACATGTAAGGCAGGACTTCTCCAGATATGAACACCCACATTTGCAACCTGCTCTGTATCATCCTTGTTTATCCACAGTATCTACATACATTTTTTGCATTGCAAATTTTTTGTGATTTCCTTGTGTATTGCTGCTGTTGTTGGATGTAGAAGTGGGACAAAAGTGGCAGTATTTTGGTCTATTTTGCTTGAGAATGTAAAAATAGATCTATATGTTTATATAACTGCATATATGTATATTAAGGTGTGAGAATTTAATCTCTAGGCCTAGATATGCAGAAACTGGGGTGTAATCTTCCCTCATTTTGCCAATGTTCTTAAACCAATGACCTGAGTTCATCCCACCTTCTCTTAGGTACTTAGTGGAGACAATTAATTTAGGATTCTAGTACTGAAAGTGTGTCCTGTGGAGAATTACAGACATCTTGACAGAATTATTCATATCTTACACAAGCTGACTCACTTTTTGGAAATTAATATCTTTTTGCATTAATGATAGAAGCCTAAGGTGAACAGGTTCCTAACTTAGGCAGCCAGCTACAGACACAAAATTAGATGAGTGAAGTTAAGTTCAAGTAATTCATCTCTAGCCATCTGAAGACATCTCAATCAAAATTGCCTCATACTGTTGTCACAAAAATGAGGGCATTCTTAAATCCAGGAATGGATTTAACACAATTTGGCAGAGGTATTTCCATTTTTGAGAATATTTTTTAGCTTTAAAATTCTGACTCTTTTTAGTGATGAAAAGTTTTCTTTTTTTTTTCTTTCTAATTTCAAAAACTTGGATAAGAAAAAGAACAGTACTTTAGTTGTGGAAGTCCTATAGTTGCCTCCAGTATATATCATTCATTCAAAAGTCTCTGAGCTGTCAAAGTGATTAAAGTAGCAGAAAGAGCTAGAAAGGAGAATAGTATCAGGGGACTGAGCTATTGCTCATTTGGAACTGTAGAGTTGAGAGTAAGGTTTAAATACATGAAAGCAGGAAAAGGAGGACTAATCCTTGATAAGATGTTCGTATATACAGGTGAAGACAAAAGGATAGAGTCACAGGACAGAGAACTTTTCTGAGAAGTTGTTCTACAGTACATTTGGCTGACTAGCTCAGGTTACTGGCAGTGCTTGCAACTCCAGCTGTAATGTCACAGCCTTTCTTGTTAACTTTCCAGGGAAAGTTGAGTTGAACACTAGAAATGTCAGAAAGATTCAAGGCCATTTTTAAGTTTCAATATTACACTCGACCCTTCAATACAAGACCCTGTATATGAGCAAGCAACAAATGTTACTAGAGGCAAGGTACAGAGATATACTGTTCAAGCTGGAACCCTGCAGTCCTAACTTGAAGTTAATTTGCCTTTGATTTTTGAGAGGAGATGGTGCAGTGTTAGTTCAGGTTGCATGGTTACTCGAAGAGATGGATGAATATAAAGAATTTATGCAAAAACCTTCAGTTATTTACAACTATATTCAAAACCACATTTCAAATTTATTTTTGGAGCATTATAAGAATTTCCAAACCACCTTTTGCTTACATTTTTTTCATAATGATAAGGGGTTTTTTTTAAATAAAACTACAACTTTTAACTCCAAACTGGCCAAGTACTCACTGTGAAACACAGTTCAAAGCAGTTATGGAAAGGTCCTGAAAGAAAAGAAAAAGACAACCAATGAACCAACCAGAGTAAAACTCTTGCAGTAGAGGTTGAAAATAAGTGCTTTTATTCACTACTCTGTTACTCTGAAGTATAAGGGGAAAATCAGAACAAAATGAAAGACAGCAAATCAAAATTCAACTTGCTTTTAATTTAATACTTTAAAGCAAACACTCTTCATCCAAACAGCATTTTTTCTTCTCTCAGATACATGTATAAGACTATTTTGGCTCTCTACTGGGTGGCTGGTGGTAGCTATAAAATAGCTATATTATTCTATAATTTCTCTTACAAGTTCTTCTCACAAAATCATTTAAAACAATCAATTCCCTTCGGTAAATGCATTCCCTAAATCTTGAATTTTACATTTCCCATTGCTTCTTAAGTAGATGATGTGGGCTATTCAGGACATACTTTTCGCCTTTTTGTTTTTAAACTAATAGTTTAGAAACAGACTAAAACAAAATTTAAACCTTTCAACTGGAAACTTTCTGAGACACTAAACTACTATCATCTTCCTATACTTGCATACTCCTATACAACAGTGTGTGTCATAGACTGATGACTTAATTCCAGGGACACAAGCTATTTATATTGTCAGCTCTAGCATGCATCTGTGATTATCTAAGAATTTAAAATCTTATTTACTATTTTCCTCACCTTTCCAAATTTAGGTTTTCTGTAATGGGAAAATAAATGCAGTACAAAGGCCAAGAAAACCTCCATAAATAGCACTGATCTATTTATTTAGTTATTTAGTTATTTAGTTATTGGAATCTCCTTCTCTTTTTTTAGTGTACTATCACAAATATTAAAATTATATCTACTTAAAAACCAGTGTTTTCATTTACCTCAATAAGAACAGTTCCAGTAACACAGTATGTGCAAAGAACACTATTGTTTAAGATATGCCTGAGCATTCAGAACTCCCATTCGCTGGTAAGGATGTAGAAGGCAATAGTTACAAATATTCACTATATTAATAAATAAATACTACATAACTACAACTATCTATAACTGCAAATAGATTAGGACATAATATTTAGTTTAGTCAGTACATTTTCAATTATTATTGAACTTTCTTCCCCTAGGTACTTAAAGACTAAAATACAACTGAGAACTCTAGTTTGAGGATCAAAATGCAAGTGTAAGTTAATATTGCATTTTATGTGAGTGACTTGAAAAAAAAAGGGCAGATGTTGAACTTGTAAACAATTTGGGATTTCATGTTTTGCTGTTTCCTCTAGGTCACAATACCCAACTCAAACCACAAATACTTGTACATCAGGATAATTTTAGCCAAGGGTGAAAATATATATAACTGCTTACAATGAATATACATTCAGGAAAGTCATTTGTGTGAAAACAATCTAAAATACAAAATGTCATACTTAATGCTCAATAACTTTGGGCTCCAATGAAGAATTTAGTTTCTCAGGGAGTGGTAATAGGTCTCAAGATGGGCAGGACTTTAAGGAACTGTTAGACATGCTCCTAATTCAGGAGTCCACTGCAGCAGTCTCCAAAGTTGTCATAAAAGAGCAAAGCAGTCACTCTCAATGACAAAACTCATATCTCAAGGGAAAGTCTTTGCTTCTCTCTTGCCTGTTACAGGTGCAAAGTCAAGAATTTTTCTCCCAGTCTGACTTTCTAATTGGCACCTTCAGTAACTTCCTGGGTCAATCAAACTTTACTAAGTCCTCCAAGACCACTAGATTACATCTTTCCTTGACTATTGAGAACAATCTATAATCTCTTCTCCCTAACAGTTCCCAGCTGAGCAAACTTGCTCCCTCCCACAAAAGGCATCTGCCAGGCTCAATCTACCCACAGGCCAAAGCTGTAGCAAACCCTCTGCTGAAGTCTTTTCTCACTGATGCTATATAATAATTCATACCTTTAGCTGGTGGGTGTGTCTGTGTTTTGATGCTTTTGATGCCTATAAGACAAATTCTTGCCTCTACGAAGAAATCAGAAGTTACTTTTCCCATCTCTTTCTACTTCCTTTACTGGTAGGTGCACTGACATAATCTAACAGGGAATTGGTTTCTTCTGCTGTACAAATTTTCTTCTGTGATTCAAGTTTTTCTTTTGCTTTGCAGCATTTATAATACAAATCTCCAATTTGCATATTTGCAGATTTTGTCTTTTATGCATTCTGTTGGTACATTTATCACTTTTGGTTCATTGTTTTCAACTTTGATATTGTCTGCATCTTGAATAACCTATTTTTCTTTTCTAGTTTGGATGTTATTTTGAACCAAAATATTGCCTGTAATGCATGTTCATTCTTTGAATTACAAAGGAAAGAGTATTTATTCTCTGCATTGTCATGCAAGCTTTCTCTGCAAAAAGGCTTTTTTTCCCTTTTCCCTTTCTTTTTCAGCTGAGCTGAACTCTTCATAAATTCCATTTGTATTGCCAGCAACCTCAGTAAAAGAAATGCAACAAACAATTATGATTAGACTTTTGGGATCAAGAATTAATAAGTGAAATTACTTCTGTTTACTTTTAATATTTATGAAGATGCGGTCTGTTTGTTAGAGTGCTTACAATGTAGCAAAAAATAACAAAATGTGAAAGTGGTCTGGAACTTAAATTACTAGTCATAATTACAGTGTGACTTTGCATTCACAAGAAAGAAATAGGAGACTGCAGAGCAGCCCATGGGACCTTTTATTCTCAGCTAAATGCTCCTGCTGAACCTCCTTGCTATTTCCTTAAGGGATGTGTTAACCCACTGCTAGGTGTACAAAGTTACTGAATGGCTCAAGATCTAGAAGATTGTGCTCAAGTTTGCTAGTCTCTTGCAAGAAGGATCCTTCTTTACACAGATATTTTATGACAGACATTTTTACTTTTTATTGACTTTTTACTTTTTATTCACAAATATAGCTTCCATTTTTTTTTCCTAGCAATATTCACTACCATTATAGTCTTCCCTGGACAACAGCAATAAAAAAGTGATTTTAAAAATCCCCAAAGCCCAGATCATCAGTTTTTCACATTAAGCTCTTTATAAATGCACAAACTATAAAATTATCTTGTTGGTATGTGTGTGAATTTTACAGAGGAAAGTAGCTCACATTCCATAAGCCATGGGTGTAAGTGCAAAGGGGCTCTCCCAGTAATCCTTACATCCATGCCCAGTATAAATAAAGGACTTTAACAAGCCATTCTTCTTCCACTCAGCTCTGCTATAAGACTACTGGGGTAAAAAAAACCAAACCAACAAACACAACAAGCCACCAACTCACAACGAAAACTTGATAGTATTCTTTAGAAAGATTGCAGCAAGTGTTTGAAGTAAATTTAAATTTTAGTATGAAACAGACTGGTAATTTTATTCTAAGTCCAAATCTTGAAGTATTCTGCACACAATGATCCGCTATCATTGCATTTCTAATAAAGAAAACTATGAGACAGCATGATTAATTACTTTAATTATTTATAAGAAAAAAATACCCCAAAGAACTACGAATTACAAGTAATTAAGCAGTAATACTAGTCTTAACAGAAATTGCAACATATTTTTCTAAGTGTTTCTATGACTGAAGGTAAGGACTTATTTTTTTCATGTACTCGTGCAGTGTCCACATTTCATTTGCTAAAGTTATAGGTCAACAGCTTGGTATGCTGTTAAATAAAAAGAATGAAAAAAAAAAAAAAAAGCTTGGTATAACCATGCAATGGAAAGAAGCTCTGGTGCTGGCTTTAAAACACAGCCTCTGAAAAACATTTGTATTTTTGTCTCTGATAGAGTTTTTCTGCATGATATTGTTTAATGCTCCCACCAAAAATGTTATTCTAATTGCAAATTAGCTAGTTTACTGGAATTATGCCAGTTGTGACTTTTGGCATTTTTTCTACATGTCTGTAAACTATAGCTTAATAACAGAAGTGCAGATAGTGTGCTAAAGAAGACACTGATTATTTAATTGAAGATTTTCTATGAGTTGCTATTTTCTATGAGTTTATAGTAGTAGCGATTCTGGACTGTCATTTGAGATTACTTCTTAAGCATTCATTGGTCACTATAAAAATTTCTTACACTCCAGTTGGAGTACTCAGTGTTCCAGATTAGCAATATATATGTCACTGAAAATGGCAGGGATTTCTCAGGGAAAAAAAAGGGAACACCAAAACTCAATAAACTACCCCCCCCCCCCCCAAAAAAAAAAAAAAAAAAAAAGCAAAGCAGCAAATCCCCCCTTCCACTGGGATACAATATTTCATTGAAATACAAGTCTTGTTACCCTATTATTATGCATTCTAGAAAAGCTTGGAAAAATGTTGTGGACACAGCCAAAACTTGGAGTGAGCTCCTGCTAGCATCACAAAGCTGCCTTTTCTATGAAGTCATACAGGTTTACAGCCTGCCAAGTGCTGTAGGAATGACAGGGAAGAATAACAAATACTTAAATAATGAAGTGCTTGGATATTAAAAGGCCTGAAAAAAGAAAATAATAAAAAAGAGATGACTAAGAGTGAGGAAATTTTAAGGCTGTATTTGAGTTCAGTATTCCTAAAATAACCAAAAGTAATTTCTTCTGTTCTTTCCATCTTTGTCATTTACATAAATCGAAAATTCCCATGGAGTATATGTATTTGGTATGGAAAGGGCTGACAGGAATAATAAGATTAAATAAATTATTTTGCATGTTCCTGGATTTTTCCTGTAATTAGTAAAGGGTGTAATCGAGTGGTGGTCTAATGGCATTTATTTAACTCTTATGTCTGCTTAAGAGTGGTAATTTTACACTTACTTTTATTTGGACTCTTCCAGGAAACCAAATTCACCAGATCATATAAGTGGTTTTCTTTGTACCACTTCTGTTCCTCCTACAGAGACAGACAGGATACTCTGAGAAAACAGAGTTTTCTCCATTGTTTATCTCCATCTTCCATGGAGACCTAAGCAGTAACTCCTATTTTTATATTTTCTTTATCTGTTTATTCCACCATTACACAGTAGAAGCTCTGAGTATCATCAGCACTTGCCAGCCTTCATTGGATCATAGCAGCACAAGGATGTAGTTTACATTCTCTAGTTATTTTAGGAGTTGCTTGACTTGCTGAACGTGCCTCATTTGTACATCCAGCATGGGATTCATCTGATCTGATGTAAGCATCTGCAATACACATCTGTCTATGCCTGAGACAGAAGTGTATATTCCCTTTATAGCCAAAGGAGAGAAACAAGTATTTCTAGAATGCAGCTCACCATCCCTTAATGTAGATTCCCAAATTAGGCCAGATGAATCACACCTTAAAAATTGATGTACCTCTCTGTTGTCTGTTAAGCAATTGTTTGGTGACTGGTTAAGATACAGATAATTGATAAGCTCTAGTCTCTTTCCAAATGTGCCAAGCTTGTTGATCTTATTATTTGGGAAAAAAAAAATCCTATGGATCTAATTTTCAACATTGTTATTTTGTATTATAAATAGTAATAAATAATAAGAAATATAATATATGTGTGTAAAAGATATAATTTTGTATAACAAATAGTAATTAAAAGTAAAGTAAATTTTATCTTAGCTTTACTCTCCACAATAATGCTGGTTAATGACATTTAATTTGCTGACTGTCAGTTTAAGACTGGTCATTGTGTTAGGCCCAGAGTTGATACATGGGAAGAAAGATGTTCAATAGGCAATTTCATAGCCTAATTAAAGACATAAATAGGGATAAATTGGAGTGCAAGGCTATAAATGTTCCTTGACTGGCCCTCTCCTGAGAGTACTGCTTTCTGTGGGATAGCAGCTTCCAACTAACCTTTGCAAAACTGGAATAAAATTTGCTCTTTATAAAGAAAGCAATTACATCATGACAATATCATTGTTTTAAAAATAATTTAGAAGTTAGGTACATAACTGGTCAGATTGAATAAATTCTTTGAAAACCCTCAGATTAAAAAGAAAATTGAATCTGGGTGCTCAAAGAAATCGATTATTTGGTAATGGATATTGCTATTTTCTAGAAAAGCAGAGAACAGTAAAAATTGGTCAAAATGTTATTGCCTATTCTTGTTCCAGGTACATGTAATTGAGGAGCCAACAAGAAAGGGATCTCTCCTGGACCTAACAGGGAAGAATTGGTTAGCATGTAAAAGCCAGAGACAGCCTTGATTGCAGTGCTGATGCTCAAGATCGTAAAAGCAGGGAGTAGCACAAAAGGCAGGTCTGCAATCCTGGCTTTTTGGAGAGACTTTGGTCTCTTCAGGGACCTGACTGAGAATCCCATGGGACACAGTCTGAGAGAGAAGAGAGGTTCAGGAGAGCTGGTTGATATTCAAGGATCACTTCCTCCAAACTTAAGGAAGAGTCATACAGACAAGTAGGAAATAAAGACAGCATGTGGGCTGAAAGGATGAGCAAGGGGATTTTAAATGGATTTGCATAAAAAGGTATATCAGAGTTGAAACCAGGGGCAGGTGACCCTGAAGGAGTTGACAGTTGCTCTCCAGTCTTGTAGGGACAGGGCTTGGGAAGGCAAGAGCTGGCTTTCCTGCAGCTGAATCTACCAAAGCCAACAAGAAAGGATTCTACAAGTAGATAAATAGCAAAAGGGAAAACAGTACCCCTCTGTTAAATGGGGCATGGAATTTGGTGACAGATAACATGAAACATGCAGAGGTACTCAAAGGCTTTTCTACCTCTGCCTTTACCTTTAAGAACTGCATTCAGGAACATAAAGCACCTAAGATCACAGGGAAAGTTTGAAGCAAAGAGGACTTCCTTGCCCTCCGTAAAAAAGGACATCAGGGAGTACTTAAACAAACTGGATATATATTGGAGGTTGTGAAGTCTCCATTCAAGAAGATATTAAAAAACCTGATTGGACATGGTCAACTTGCTCCAAATGAGCCCTCTTGAGAGAAAGGGTTTGGGCTAGATGATCTCAAGAGGTGCCTTCCAGCTATAAACATCAGATTTTAGAGATGGTGGATAAAATAAATTTATGTTTGAACTACAGCTAAACTGTGGTAATGCAAAGAGTTCAGGACGTGCACAAAGACACATCTAGACACAATAGCTAGTCTGAATTTGCTGGACCTGACCTGTGTAGGTTTCTGACACAGCCAATGAAAAGGCAATTTTCTTCAGAGATAGTTCAGTGTGGAAAATCAGCTGAAAATGTTTTGACTCCCTTCTGGAAGGATTCTCTTGCTTGTGTGGCAAGGAGGACACCTAAGAAAACATACAAACCTGTGGAGGTTATACAGCTGCTCCCAGCTGGGGCTTTTCAGCTGATGCTTTAGACTTTATTGCTAAATCTCACCGAGCCCCACTTCAGGTCCTTTTTTTGGATCTAACCCAGAAAACTTTCTTCAAAGCCTGAATGGTGAATGAGAGAAAACCTTTGAGCACAGTTTTCTCATTAAGCACCAAACAGCCAGATTTTAAGTTCAGAAATATTAGTCTAATATTCTTTTATCTGCATAAATACATTTTTACAGCACATTTGGCCTTTTTCATTCCCACAGATCTCTAATAAGTATTGAACTTCAAAGGAACAGTGAAGGGCTGTTCTGATTGTGTGAAAAGAGTAACACTGAGAGAGTAACTCTTTCTCTATAAATTGAATCTCTCTGACTCAGATTGTTTTTTATATATTTGATATCAAGAGCAGAATGATTGACTTTGCAAAAAGAGAAAAATATAGAAACACCTCCAGAATGTCATAGCATTCCCTTGCAATTTTAAATTATATGAAAAGTCTTGCTTTAGTTAAGTAAGAAACATGCTTCAATTTTAAAGGTATGCAACGAAAATGATTAGAAATCAGAAGTTAAATTTTACTTTGTAATTTAAATCCCCCATTTAAAAATATACTTTTCATTACTATTATAGCTGGCATTTTTTATTGGGCAGAAAAATAGACAACAAGAACTTGGACCCATTCCTTTACCTTGAGCATTTCTGAAATGATTCTACAGTGAAACATGCATCCATCAACCTAATACTTTTGCAGTCATA
This sequence comes from Acrocephalus scirpaceus scirpaceus, assembly GCA_910950805.1. NCBI lineage: Eukaryota > Metazoa > Chordata > Aves > Passeriformes > Sylviidae > Acrocephalus > Acrocephalus scirpaceus. The sequence goes on from OU383777.1 coordinate 23,330,586, forward strand.
ATCATTCCACTAGCCTTACATTATTATGGTGCCTTTATTTGGTAGTCCATGTACGTATTTTTTGTTTAAAATTGTGTTTCTTTTTCCCACAACAGAACTCAAATTATTTTAAATTCCCAATTTACCATTTTTGTCTTTCGCTTTTTGTGGGGCGGGATTTACTTGACAAGTGACAGTGGTAGAGCTAAATAGGGAGTTTAAGCAGTTCAAAATTAAACTCAGAAGTTAGCTGTGAAGAAGAAAACAAAGTCGAGGAAAGCATGAGTATCTTTTATTCTTTAATGGCTTTGTTTTTAAGCTCTTTGATATAGCAGACATTGACTTTTAAAAAATGACAGTGCTTCATATTGACTCTTATAAAGAAGGTAATTAAACCAGAGAAGAAAGCAAACTAGTATTCAAAAATGCAAAATTTACTTGGTGGTCTGTTGCTGGCTCACAGCCAAGAACCCACACAGTCTAATTTCCACTGTACTGGCATGGGTCCTCCAGAGAATGTAGTTCCTTTGGGGTTTATCCACGGGCTATGGCCTCCCTTGGGGTGTTACTAGTTCCACTGTGGATCATCTCCTACAGTTCTGGGCACACTGATATTTTTAATTGGTGTTCTCTCTCCTTCCCTAAATATATTTTCACAAAGGTGCCAGCAGCCTGACAGATAGGCTAAGCTGTGTCCTGTGGTGCATCCATTGAAAGTGGCTGGAACCAACTGCAAAAGTAAGTGCCCAGTCAGTAACTGATTACTGAGTAGCAGAATTTAAGAGTCAGAAGGGAAAGGGTCAGAACAAGGTGAAGTAACAAGAGAGGGAAGATGGAGTAGAAAGCATGTGAGAGAACAAAAGGAGTGAATCCATAAAATTTTAAACTGTTATTTATTCAAAATCTAATGGGAAAAATCTATCTGCAAAGGAGCTGACTTGTATTGCTTCAGTGAAATGCTTCAGAGTAGTGTTAGAGTAACTCCATAGCAGGATGCCATAGTCCATGACCCACTGAAATAAGCAGCATTTTAAAGTTTCATTGACTAATTTTGGCAGAATTTTCTTGTCCAGTGTCAATTTCATGTACCAGGGGTGAAGAGATATACAGGGAACCACAGGCACCATGCATTGCTGCCTTTCATTTGGAATTCACACTTTTCTCATATACAGCATCACAAAGAGTTACAAATCTTTGCCTCAACATGGAAAAATGTAAAGAATGTTCATTCACAGAATGTATATTTTCTGGCTCAGAAGTGTGGCTGAAACAAAGTACAGTTTGCTTCATTTTGGTTTGATAGGGAAATAAAAGTCTGTTTTCTGTAAAATTTTGCTCCTGCCAATCCTAACTTTGTGACTTTTTCTTTTTTAATATGTCTGATTGCTTCTTCATTCAGATTTTGCCAAGCATAACACCCCCTCATTAGCTAAATCTAAATCTAAATCTAAATCTAAATATTGCTAAACTAAGCCCTGCTCAGCAGTCAGTTAATTGTGATGAAACTATCACAGGCTTTGGTCCCTACACTTAGTTTTCCCCATGCCTCTCAGTTGTGTCTCTCTTATTATATGTGGTGGGGATCTAATTGAACCAGTGCACAGTGGCAGAATATTGCAGCCCTGACAGTGAAATAAGAGCTGATACGGTGTTGCAGCAGTACCACCCCTGTTCAGATCTCATAATGTTAGAGGAAGGTAATTTCTAGATGGATAGAGGATGCTCAAATATTTATTGAAGCTCCTTTAAATTTGCATGTTAGATATCAACTCTTAAAATGAAACTTTTATATTCAAGGCCCCTCAAAACTACTGGTGCATTACTCACAGGTAGTTGGTTTTGTCCATGTCTTTTAAAGTTCTCATGGATTACTGAAATGATTTGGGGATATTTTTTTCTAATCTGAAAATTCTTCCAAATCGTGTTATCATCACTTATCTGTACAGTTGATTTGGGGTGTGCTTTTCATTTATATTTAGTTTTGGTTTGGGTTTTTTTCTTTTTGGTTTGTGCTTCCATACCTCTCAAAAAATAAAAGAAAAATAGATTCTTCTTTTTCAGATTACCTGAATTTTCACATTTTTAAAACTTTTCTAGTAATAACTAAAATAAATAAATAAGTGCCTCTAAATGTATCAAAATCCTCAAATCTTTCTGAACTGGTAGTTCAGTAGATACTTTTAAAATTTCAGTGATGAAAATTAATCCAGTTATAGACCTCTACTCTTCCTATTAGATTTAGTAGCTGAGAATATTCATAAAGAGTAGGTTTGCATAATAACAACAAAATAGCATGCAGTTCCTATAGCTGAAGAAATTTCACAATATGTTGAATTAAGCTTTGGTGTAGGTTTGTTACAAAACTCTTGCTGGCATGAAGAAGTCATAAAATAGAGCAAGGTTCAATGTAAATGGCACCCAATGGCATAAATTTTGTCCAGGACTAAAAGGTGAGATGGAATCACAAAAATTAATTAGCAACATTACAACATTACAATTTCCTTTATAAGCAAGAATGAGAAGTCTCTGGTTTGCTGAGGTTCATAACTATTAATTTATGAGAAGTTCAGAATACAAGTTTTGAGTCCAGAGGAGGACCACCAAGATGATTAAAAGGATGGAGTACCTCTCCTAGGAACAAAGACTGAGAGAATTGGGATTGTACAGGCTGGAGAGGAGAAGTCAGGGTGACAAAACTGAAGGGAGACTACAAGAAGGATAGGGAGAGTCCATTTACAAGAGCATGTAGTGACAGAACAAGGGGCAATGCCTTTAAATTGAAAGAGAATAGTTTGGGATTAGCCATAGGAAGAAATTATTTACTGTGAAGGTAGTGAATCACTGGAAAAGGCGGCTGCTCCATCCCTGAAAGTGTTCAAGGCCAGGTTGGATGGGCTCTGAGCAACACCTGATCTGGTAGAAGGTGTACATGCTCACAGTGGGAGGGTTGGAAGTAGATGATCTTTTGTCGGAACCCAGGACATCCCTCTAGATGTCCTGGGTGGTCCGAGACCCCAGGAGGGGGTCTGGGGACCCTGGTGCAGTGGCAGAAACACCAGTGCCTTTGATTATACCCCTTGGGAGCGACTGCCAACGTTATATGAAGAATTACAAGTCACAGGTGTGTGATTGGGATAATAGATAGCTAATTATTGAGTGAAAATGTGAGATTTTGGGGGTTCACAAAGGAGGCTCAAGGAGACAAGATGGAGGGATTTGGGTATGTCCCTTGTCTTTCTTCTTCTTCTTCTTCTTGTCCTCCATCTTCTGGTGAGGTGGTGGCACTTTTGGATTGGTTTAGTGTGAAAGTACACTGTTCAATAAAGGTGATGGGTATTGGCACAATATTGAAAACAACTAACACGTAACAAGTATAAGAGATAATGACCGCCCTTGAGCGGCGCAGTTAGCCTTGGACAGCAGTGTAGGTAGCATCCACGCTGGCTGAAAAGGAATGTTTATAGATAAGAAAGAATAAACAACTTTGAGAAAGAAACCGGCGCATCCTGACTCCTTCTTCTGGTAACGGGGCTTGGGAAAAAGGACTTTATCCACAGTCTCAGAAGGCTATCAGCCCGGGATCCGAGAATCTTTAAGGTACCTTCCAACCCAAGACTTCCTATCACCTGTGATCTATAAATGCTGCTGAGCCTAACTCCTAATCCTTCCAAGAGGAATTAGTTGTATACAGAACTTCGTAAATGCCTGTGCAACATGGTCAAAGGGCTTCTGAGGTAGGCACAGAATGAAATACTGAGGAGGTTAGGTACCAAAATTTAGTCCATTTGTGGAGCTGGGTGTCTCTGAATCATGTTGCAGAATATCAGCTCACTGGTAAATAGCTGCCTAGAGATTCCCCACTGGAAATACATAGAATCAAAGTTTATCAGAAAAGGTCTGGGTGCCTCTATCCTCTTGAAGTCCAGTGTCCATTAATCCTCCTAAGTCTGAGGACCTGAAAAAAACAGAAGATATCTCAATGTAAGGAAGCTATTATATCACCTTTTGTGTTACTGGAAACACAGATCCCATAGCTTATCTACTAAAAAAGTAGGTATTCAAACAGCTATCTCATTTTTAGAGAAAATGCAGTCTATCAAAACTGCTGCTTTTTCAACACTCCCACTGAATCTGTGTCACTCTGCAGTAAAGAACACATGCTGCACAGAGAGAGCTGGTGCCTTAGAGGGACATCCCAGCATGCCACCACATTGAAGAATGAGGCATCAAGCAAGAGACATTTACTGCATAGCCCAGACAGGGTAGAGAATACTAAAGAAGGACTCCTGAGAATAAAAATGCTTTTTAGATCCATTATTTCAGAACCACTTAGACACAAAGATAACTTCTAATTATTAACCCTTGTGTTGGTAACTTTCAATTGCAGAGAAAAAAAATTACTGTTTAAAACTTCTTCACATACCCTGTTTATTTAAAAAGTGTTTCAATTCTGATGAATAGCTCCTCCCTTATTTTCACCTCATTTTAATTTATTGCTAGACAATGTTCAGGAAATGCTCAGAATCATGGTTGCTGACAGAGGTTTGCATTCCTTAGTAGGTGAACTCCACAAAATCACTTGTAAACTCTTAAAGAAAAATTGACCCTGTGTCATATCAGAAGCTACACAAGAAAACAACCAGCCCATGTGATGTTCATAATACTCTCTCAAACATAATACTGAGCACAATGTTGTGCAAAGATGCTTAAAATAAAAATTCGTATATAATGGAAAGCACTAGAATAATTTTGTGTTTGCTCTTGAATCGAGTTGACAAGATGACAAAAAGTACTGTTCTTTTTTTTCTACCATGTCTAGAACTAGTAATGTCTATTGTACACTTAAAAAACTAGTAGAAATTATTACTTTCCACTACAATTTCCTCTCAATCTTCTGCCTATGCTGTACTAATCAGGTCACTGCACAGAATACTACAATTTCTACCACGCATCAAGTTAATATGGGCAGAGTTGGAAAAACAGCTCCAACATATACCTCAGACAAACCTATGAAAATGTTCCAGTGTTATGTAACCATTTTAGATTGGCAAAACCCCCAAAAACCCAGGAGTTTTGCAAATACTCTGCCTATTAGTGTTTAAGCCCAGCAATGATACTCCAAAGATACAATGGACAAATGTATGCTAAGCAGCTTCAACTGCGTTTTCAAGAACTCTTTTGAAAACCTCTTATGCAGCTGCACAGTTTAGAAAAGTAATACAATTAAGTAGAGCAACTGAAGTTTTTCAGTCTGCCTACCAAATTTTACTTTTCAGAATTAAGATGCCATAAAAGTGCTTGAAATCTCAAAAATTTAATGTTTTGCCAATTACCAAGTGAAAATGACAAATAGCTAAGTAGAGCTATTTAAATGTCCTCAACTGATAGGCTAAGTTTCAGTCTGAAGCTGTAGAAATATTAACGTCATCTGTAGAGCATTAATGAAGAGAATGTCAGTAGAATTTCAGCTAGAGTGGGGGTATCAATGGAAGGTTTTTCTAGTGTGGCCATTTCAGAATATTTACTACTGTAATTTTAATTAATGTAGTGTCAGATTTGTTTATAAAATTTATTTAAATGAGCATACTCATCACTTCAAACTCCCTTTTAGCTATACCTTGATCTCCATGATTTTGTTAAATATGTTTCTATTCACTTTTCTTTCCCAGTCTCTATGACATAAAGTGCAAGTAATTTCATTGTTTCTTTTTCATTATCACATGTGAAACACCTGTGGACAGCGCTCTATTGGTTTTTAAGCAGCTTTGCACCTTTGACTAAATTTTCCTCTTATTCAAATTCAATTTTCTTTCCTCCATTACTGAGAAACAGTTTTACCTTTCAGAGTTGGAGAAGGGAATAAAGTTTGGGTTTTAGAGCTGGCAAAATGGTTAAATGTTTGTGTTAGCAAACAAAAAGGTGTGTCCATCTTGTGAAAATATTAAGTTTATGTAGTGATAAAACAGATGACTAGTGCAACTCAGACTTCTGAAAAAACAGGCAATTCCTTCCATATTATTTATTTCCTGTGCTGGCTTTCAATGCAGTTGAAGTTAAGAAGGCATGTCCTATATGTCCTATAGGAATATAGGGAGGCTTACTGTCCTTTTATAGTCTATGAAATAACTCCTCGCCATTATTCCTGATATTGTCCAAAGCACACTCATCACTGTGTAAATAATTTGTAAAGTGCTGTGGAATAATATTGGATAAATTTCATCCTGTAAGCTTGTTGTCCCTTTTCCCCTTCCTTTTCTGCTCAGTATTTTTCTTCATGGCAATTTCTTTTGTAGCTTTTTAGTAGTTTGCTTTCATGGTGAAAGTAATAGGACTATACCAGGCTGGTTTCTAAACATCTCATCTGTCATACCCATTCCTGCAGCTTTCTTGGCTGAAGTGTCTCTGTTACAGAGTACACTAGCAGCTCATTGTCAGTTGCAGGAAAACTAATCTCAGCCTTGAGTGAACACACCTAGTGATATACACAAAACTTGGAGAGAAAAGTGTGGATTGTACAAAAAAGAGAAAAAGACAAGCACCAGAAAGCCTACACAGTTGCAACACTTTTCTAAACAGTATGCCTAATCTCTGAAACAGTTTATTTTTAAGTAGGATTTGTAGGCATTTTGGGTTGGTTCGCCTAGTAGGTCACAGCCAGGTATCTCACTGCCTGCCACAAGTTGCCATCAGCCTTGAGATTCCCATTGCAGTCTCCATATCTCTTGGCCAAGGCATCTTTGCCTGTGGCCTGTCACAACTCAGACTCAGCAAAGCAAGTGGCTCACACCACTCCACAACGCCTTGGGGCACTCTTGTGCTTAGTGACACTGACCTTCTATGAAGGACACTGAGGAAGAAGGGATTCAACTCTTCTCCATTGAAAAAGTCCCACAGTGATGTCATCAGGGTTGGCCAATGGCAGCTATTAACAATCTCCATTGTTTTCAGATGAAGTTGGCTCATATTTAGTATTATGTGCTTACACCTTACAGGCACCAGACCAATGAATGTATCCCAAAGGACTTTACTTCCAATTACCTGTTTCTATATTACCATACCTACTTGTGAAGGTACTTACTCATGGTAACTCTTCAATAATTGTTTGTTGGGGTCTATCAATCTTCCTTTTCTGCAGTGTTATCTCTACTTTTGTTATCCTGTTGAGCTTTAACATAAGCAAACATTGAACTTTCATGTAGCAATATTTGACTATATTCCTTAGTATCTTCCTCATCAAAGTTTTTTTATTCTCTTATCAGATTCTAGTACAATGTGAAAAAATCATAATAATTTTAACTTGTCTTGTGTGGTTTTTTTATTCTTTGATTTAATGGATTTATTAGAAAAAGCCCCCATACATGGTGGCTTTTGTCCTTTTTCATCACTTTCCTTCTGCAATTTTCTTCTACATCTTCTTTGTTTTTATAGCCTTCTTTGTCTTCTCCAGATCGTTTGCATTATTCACAGTTTTACCACGTTAAATATTATTTTACCTTATTACTTAGAAATACTACATCATAGTACACTCTATGTTCCTCTTTTCAATTACTGACATGAGTTTTGCTTGTAGCTTCTGATGTAATACAAAATTTCAAACTATCTTTCTCATAAATTGTAGTTCCTCACAGAACTATCTCCCTTAATTTTAAATTCCTTTCAAAATTTGATTTTCTAAAGAGAAATTGTTGTTGTTGTGGGATCTCTAAGAAATTCTTTGTGCTGAAGACTGAAGGGTATGTATCAGAGGTGGACAACTAATGATTAGTTTGTGTGATTAAAGGCACATATGTCCATGAACACAAAGGAGCCCAGAGGAGCAGTGACAGTTGGGGGGACTTCAACAACCTCATCAGAGCACAGGGAGACCCGGAGGTGGCTCCTCCCCAGGAGGGTCACAGTGGAGCCTCAGCCCATGGCCCCAGAGTGGCCACCAACCTAATCCTTCCTTCAATCAGTGGGAGGTGATAACAGCCCTTGCAAATGTGGGGGGCATTACTAGATGTCAAGAAGAGCTTTCTGCAATCAAAGGCAAGGAAAGTTTCAAAGAGAGTGTCTTGTCCTCTCATTACACTCCATTTCTAACTATTTTCCCAGATGCAGGGATCTTTGTCCCATGTGCATATGTGGGGATTTGAGTGCAGCAGAAAGAGTCTCAGGGTCTGTGTGTCTGGGGTGGGAGCAATTGCAGAGATGACAAAAGGGGTTCCTTGTGTTCAGATGTGTGTTCCAGTGTGTAATCACTTCAGTGTACATCAAGATGGACCAGTCAATACATAGAAGAGGTTCAGCAGCTGGGTGTCAGAGTGGCCCCAGAGTATGGATCCTGGAGACACAAGGGAGTCTGAAAGTTGGCTACCTCGAGGACCGGAGGATCCATGCCAGGTACGAGAGAAACCACAGAGTCTGAGGTGGCCGTCGCTTAGCACCATGGCAGGTTCATAGTTTTGAACCAGGTAGTACAGCATGGCTTTCACATGTCTTTGTGTGAGGCAGCTGGGCTGGGGTCTAGGGCCAGCTAATGAACAAGATGAGTGTGCAAGGATGGTTACTGGAGCAATCTGTACTGTGTGTGGGAATGTGTCAACATGTCTTTGCATGCAGGCTAGAGTACCAGCAACGAGAGTGGGGCTGTGGTCTCAGAGGCTTCTATGTTCAAGTGCCAGCAGCTGGGAAGTCTGGGATCCAGGAGAGATACTGGGCAGCCTGAGTACTTAAGCCTAACTTCTGGAGGGCTCCAAGTTGTACGTGCCCGTTTTCCACTAACAGACTTTCATTGTTATTAGCCAGAAAGGGGAGCAGGATGAGTCCCTCTGTGCTGTTTATGATTTCCTGAGTGCTGTGGTTTCTGCCTGTTTTGATCTGCACGTTCACAGGGGTGCACACATGTGTGCATGTCCTGGGTACATGTGTGTATGTGTGCCTATTGGGAAGCTGGCCTTGGAAGCACAAATCTGCATCATCTTCCCTCCATCAGGCTGTCAGATTAGGCAGCTCCTCAAAGTATCGTCTGAGAACAGCATGTTCTGAGTAGGATTTGCAAAAACTCTTAGCGCATGGTTGAATGAATGGGAGATTTATCATTTGCCTCAACAAGTGTGGATTCCAGCAAGGGAAGTCTTAAGAGCATAAATATTCCATGGATCAAATAATTCTTCAAAGCAATTTTTAAAAAAAACCCTGCCTGTGAAAATATACTGAGTTCAAGAGGTACAGTCTCTCATATTTACATCCTGTTCTGTTACACTGTTTCCAACTTTCAGACCTATTTTACAAGCTGTATATAACAGAAAAATTCTTTACTTACCACAGTATATCTGTGAAAATAATCGGTTCCTCTATATTTTCTATTAACTTTTGATAAAAAGTGTATACTAATTAAACAGGACAATAACAGGAGTTTAGTTATCTGTGGTTTTAACAAGAATTTTGGTATTATTTACACTGTGTTTATGCCATATGAAGACCACTAGTGTTCTCTGATGTTCCAAGCTATATATTCTCCTTTAATTATTTTATTAGCACTAGAAGATATATTGAGAAATGAGATTTTTTTTTTTTCATCAAAGATTAAAAAATAATTTCTCTCCCTTCTCTGCAAAACATGAGAATTCACTATTGAATCATAGGATCATAAAATATTTCAAATTGTAAGGGATTCATAAGGATAATCAGCTCCAACTCCCTGCTCCTCTCAGGACTGCCTAAAACTAAAAGCTAAACGCATCATCCAGTCATTCCTTAAACTCTGACAGGATTGCTGCCGTGCCCACTTTCCTGGGGAGACTGTTCCAGTGACTTACCAATCCTCAGAGGTGTTGGCATTGTTCATTGCATCTATAGATGGTAAATCTAAACATGGAAAATCAAATAATATATTAATCAGATCTTTTACAGTGTTAAATATTGCAACACTCAGTTTGTCATTACTGGCAGTTTTAAGAGATACTTCTCTCTCTTTCTCTTCATGCATATATATATGTATTCTCCATGAAGATTATGGTACTCTAAATGATTACTTTAATTCCTTATTTAACTATATAAGATGTCAGACCAGTTGCAGTTATTCTTGGAGACTTCCATTTTCTGTCAATATGGCAGAGGCTTGGTGAAAAAATGTGAAAAAAATTACTAGTTCTAGAATTTCAGAAATATAAGTTCAGAACAGCTGTTTTGTTTAAAGGTTCTTTATGCTTTCCATTTATACTTTGAAATATGTATATAACTACTGGTGTGGGTGTGTGTATATTTTTTCCATTACTGGGAATAAGTTTGCATGAAATAGTGATAAATCTGCAATTTAAATTTTGAAGTGCTTGAGGTATAGAATGTAAGAATGAATAATTTCCAACTGTAGTCTCAGAAGTAACAAATTCCTCTACTTTGACTTACATTAGTTTAAATTCCTCTAAAAGGCTTCAGGAATATTTTATTGATTTTTTTTTTATTTCTATGTCTTTGTTTTTAAAGATAGCATATATTGAACATGCTATATGGTTTATGAACTGTTTATGTCCAGTGTATTTGCATTTTTTTAACTTCTTATATTTTTAAGAATATATTTTTCTATAGATGTACATTTGCAAGTTACATATCTAGTAAGAAGTTTTGCATTTTGATATAACAAGGAGAGTTAATATTTTCGTTGTTGTAGCAACTTAACAATTGATGCTTGTTAAAATGTATATTATTTGAGAAACTAATTATTCATTAATGTTCAGAAAGTTCTCAAATTTCAAAAGTGTCATACCTCTCAGAGCTTCCTAATACCTCTTGAACTGAAAATAAAAAATATCTTTTGCATAAGTCACTCTCCTCAAAATCAAAACAAAAGTAACAAAACTTGACTGTAAATTTCCGACCTGAAGGGACAGCTGAAGGAGTTCTTCCTTAATTGCAATGGCAACTTGTTCCAACCCTCTCAAATGTTCAGCTCTTTCTACTAACTGAGAAGATCAGATCACATTACCAATAAGCAGCTTTCTCTGTGACACCCTTCACTTCCTCACTTTTAATCTGCATATCCTGCTCACCAGAAACAGTCCAGCTGCAGCAGCACAGATCTCCATGGTGTGTCATCTATGCCCTGGAAGGCACACTCAGGCACCTTTGGCTCACAGCACTGCAGAAAGGAGCTGGATCCAGTTAGCTGCAACTGAAACCAAAATATTATGTGAGAAATATTCTACTGAACCAGTAGGTACTGAACAAGCCTCTCCCAGGTAGATGTAGCAGATTCATATCCGACTTCCTATTTAACTCATGTCCAGGGAGCAAGCACAATCAGGAGTGCTGCCATCAGGTCTGACAACTCATGCAAGGCAATTAACGCAGGGATTGTTATGGATACAGGAGGCCAGAGCTGCTACTCAATGCTGCTTAAGTCAGTGCAGGGATGGTGGTGAGATGCCAAAGGGTGCTAGCCCCCTGCAGTCTGTGGCATGTCAGAGGCCTAATTCCAGACTGCTCACACAGAGTGGTATTAGGGAATAGCAAAGAAAACAGATTTTTATTATCGGGGCATATAAGTGCATACTGCTAAAAGAAGTTTAACAGCTACTGTATATACTTTAAATTTGGATGTAAGATGAAGAATTTGGAACAGGAAGGGTTCTCCCACAGCATGAAGACCAGTCCCAGCTGTTATAGCAGGCAACTGATTCATCACAATTCCTTTAACTAGCTTCAAGATAGAACTTAATCAGTTTATTAGGTTTGAATTCCCACCCTCCTCTCTCCCCCCTAAATGTCACTCCTCTGATGGTTAGAACTGTTATAATTTACAACCTAATTTAATTTATGAGTAGATTAAATTTATCATTTGCTTGTGTCAACATCATCCTTTACCTAAAATAAGGCTTTTTTTTTATCCTGAAGTTAATGCATATAATGTAGGCTGTGGGAAAGTGATTTATCACTTCAGTTATATCTTTTCGTACCCTTTGTTTTGGAGGTGAAAGAAGGAAACCCATTTTTCTTCTTCAAAATAGTCAGCCTTTTCCCCACATGTTTCTAGAAGCATTATTGTGTCAAATAAACTTCAGTATGAGTAAATATTTTCAAAACATGGGTGGCCAGTATTGCATATATCACCAGTGCTTTCTACATACGCATTTTTTTTACACTTGCCTCATCTGAAAATGCCTTTCCTGGATGCTGTCTGTGATGTCTCTTCTCATTTACATTTTCACAATCTGATCTATTAGAATAGTCAAATTTGTTCTTTATTATTTGTAAGTGATCTTGTGCTTGTCCTTATTTGAACATCATCCAATATTTTAAAGACCATATCTCAATTATTTTGAAAATATTTCATATTCCAGCCTATTCTCTAGTACTTATCTTGCTATTCTGCGTCAGCCCCTCTTCTTAAATTCTTGTTATCTAACACATAGATACTTTAAAATAATGCTGAAAATTAGAGCAGATTGTTGTGGTAACCTGCCATTCTCTTTGATAGTCCCTGCCTGAATGTACCTTTTAATCCTTGTCTTTCCTACCAGTTTGCATCTATTCTTTCTGAAAACAAGAATTCCTAAATTTGTTTATGAAATATCATGTGAAACAATGTTAAAAGCCTTACTAACATCAAGATATTTGACATCACTGTTCTTCCAGGATTCACAATGCATGTTACCCTGTCACAAAAACAAGATGGGTTTGACACTTCCTGATTTTGGCAGATCTATGTGTGCTCTTACTCATCAACTTGTTCTCTTGCAGGAGTTTACTGAATTGTTTGATAACTTACACAAGAATTTTTTTTTTAGGAGCTGAAGCTCAGCTGCGGATTTATAAATACCCAGATCCTTCTATTTTTTGCTTTCAGTATATGGGTACCACACTTTTGCCACTCATGCCACTGTTAAAAACTGCAGTGTCATTACATACAGTTTCTATTTCATCTTTACTGCCATCAAAGAAATAAACTTGTAGCCAGGACAGATTTAGAATCTGATGCAAAACTACCTCCCTGATAACACTGGGAAAAGGGAGAGAGAAGCTAAAAAAAAAGCAAAATATTTATTCAAGGACAGAGATTTCAGAAATGAGAGGTGTATGGCAAAAATGTTCATTTTCCTTAAAATCACTACACAGAGAGATTTTATAGCAAAACATTGTTTCAAAATGGGGATAGCAGCATCTTACCCACATGATGAAATCAGTGCACCTATAAAAATGTTAACTGTTAATGGAAATATTAACATTGTTTGGACAAGATTAACAAACCTTAAATGTTATTACTGAAAGATACAAAATTTTAGCAATTCATCAGCAGTGCAATATAAAAGTATTCTTACATTCAAAATAAGAAACAGCAGGCAGAGGTATGTGTTAGATTGTTAATCACAAAGTCCTGGGCCATCAGATGTGGACAGGAAAACTAAGAGTCATACAGATGTGGACACATATCTTGCTTCACAGAGGTGAGTGGTGACTGGCCATGCTCACTGTTGTACAACATGTGGCAAGCCAGTCACCAACTGCTGCAATCACTAAGACATAGGCTGCTAGATTATGGTACAATGGAAAATTTAGAAAAATGGATAGGAGGATCAAAAGCTTTCTGAAATGTCTATGGGCTCATGTCTCATAACATGCCTGAAAAGTGAATTGAGATATTCTTTTATTCAGAGACCTAGTAACTGGATATAATAAAGACTTTTAGAGCAACTAAAACCCACCATTTAACTCCCAGCCTTAGGACTGTTGTGTTTTATGTTAATGAATCACTGGATAAAACCCACAAACCAGGTTAGGTAGAAATTTGTGATTCACTATCCCTTTGAGAGAATCCAAACTACTTGTTTACCAACTCATACTACCTCTGACTCAGTGAATTTTAAATTAATTTTTTTTCTTATGGTATTGCAAAGCAGAAATAATGTTTAATCTTTTTATCATAGCTGTAGAACAGGACTAGACTTTGAATATTCTTGGCAGGAAAGTTTGAGTTTGTTGTTTCTTGGGAAGATGAGCTAGCCACAGCCATCTATGAAAGGCTGATGCCATACACACAAATTTTTATTGAAAGCACTGGCTGCAATTTCATCCATGTTTACTACTTGCACTCAGGGAATGTTCAACATGACAATTCCCTCAAGAAACCTGAGGCAAGAAACCCTTGTATCTAACTCTGCTCAGGTTCAGGTGTGAAGCAAATGGTTGTGCTGGGCACAGAGGAGCAGTTCTGAGTGTTGATATGGGGAACTTGGGGCTGATGGCAGAAAAACAGAGGTCTTTTTCTGATTTGCAGTTGGTGTTTATGATTGAAATTAAGTTTTAAAAGTCATATTGTGTGTAACCTTTAGCGAAAATAATCTACCTTTCACTTACATTCTTCAACATATAAGCTGTTTAAAGTTGCCTGCAATCAACAGAGTTCACTAGTCTTGATGTAAGACTGATATTCCACTAACAAATTCATTTAGGCCAGCTGTATTTCTGTGACCAGCAACTGGAATGGGGAAATGACTCAGGGCAGATATGTCCAGGTGATGACAACTGGAAAGATGGGGACCCAGGGCCAGCTACAGGTTGTCAGAGACTTAAATTTTACGGCTCATGGCTCAAACATTGTTATGAAGGACTTTTGCCTATTATGGCAAAACTGTATAAAGAAGCTGCAACCACCAAATCTCACCGCTCCCTGAAGATCTCACCCCTGAAGATGTCTCCTGACTGAAATTTTGGATTAAGAATCAAACTATTTAAGGGAACTTGAGATAAGATGAAAGTGATAGTATTTTTCAATCATCTCAGGTCTAGGTAGAAGGAAACAAAGTTGAGGGAGAAGAATACATCCACAAAAAGCCAAACCCAGCACCTGTCCTGAAAGCCATCCCTGGCTGGGTTTGGGGTGGAAGAGGCCACAGACCACAGGTCCTTCTGCTGAGGCGACCTTTGCATACACTCCCACACAACCTAGGGGAGAGGAGGAGAGTTTTGTGTGTGTGGCATAACCTCTGATCAGAGGGAGTGATCCTGCCTTACGCAAACTGACTCAGCTGTAAAACCCCATATTGTGGGAAGGACACATTCCAGAATATTCATGCGAGGGGCAGCTGAGTAGGAGTCATAACCCACCAAAGATGTGGTTGTCGATACAGACACTGCACTCAAAGTGCTTCAGTAAAAACATCAGAAGGTTTCAACCATCAGCCCCTTGTTATCCAAAAGTCTCTTGTACCTGCTTCCCACAGGGCAGCTCCACACAGCCCCGGCTCTTTTTCCAGTCTTCTCTCTTCCTTCTGCTGTTCCAGCTCACTCCTTTCTGTCCCTTTCACGGCGGCCTAAACCTGTTAGTCCTATGTACAGCATCTTACCCTTTCTGTCTCTTGCGTGATCTCCCATCCCTTACTCCTCACAGCACAGCCAGCAGACGCCAGCAGACTCCAACTGAACTCCCTCCCAGCTAATTCACTCTTTATCACACCCATAGCTGGGAGGGCAAGGCTGTTCCCATTCTTGGATAATTAACACAGCCACAATATATCAAGGGTAAGATTGCCTTTAGTACTAGCTCTCTTTGTGTCCCCACAATCTGTCTTCCTACAAAAGATCCCCCCAGACTCATTCCTCAGGCCTTGCACCAGAGGACTGCACATGATGCAAAGGGATGCAGCAGATCCAGGGTCTGTTACAAGAGACTGCATAAAACTGCACCCACCCCCACACAGGGGAGATGCCTGGCCATTCCAAACTTGCCCAAATGTATATTAATTCATTGGACTGGTTCATTCATTCTCTGGTGTTTTTGGGAGAACCCTCACAACCAAGAAGACCTGATGGAGAAGATCAATAGGATGGTGTTAGGATCCACAGAGTGGTGTTATTTTCTACTTAATCTGTCTCTGTCACTACTTTTATCTTCCCCCACCTCTTTTCTATGTCTTTCACACACAACCTCTCTCTCTTTCACATTTACGGTTAAATAAAATTCATACTATTGGTTTTGGCATATAGTCTTGTTTGCGTCTTAATTCGGGCAGAGGCATCACTCTAGAAATTTTGATAACTAGATCTCAGCACTGGGCAGGCCAAGAAAACGCAGCTGCTGGAGGGACCCACATTGTACATATGGATGTATATTTCTCATCACCAGACCTCCATCCTGTCCAGCCCGAGAGGCAAGGAGGGCATTGGTGCAGCCTGTGTTCATGTGGGTGCTCTGTGGATATATATGTGTATGTATATGTATGTGGATAGGTATGTGTGATTGTATATGTAGGATACAGATGGGCTCTGCGTTGTGTGCACCTGCTTGGAACACATCTTCAGCCTTACCACTGTATGGACATAAGAACAGCATTGTAATGAAATAATTCTGTTTATTGTCTGTATGTTTAAATTTGTTTTCTTTTTAATAGGCCAGTTAATTGTGGTTACATTGCTCGCCCAAACATTTTGTCCCCTAAAGCAAAGAAAGTAAGTAACAAAAACAATAGTACTTCAACTCTGTATTTGCATTAAGAGAGTTGTTAAAATTTATTTTGTTTCTTATTTTTTCCGAGCAGTAAATTTTGGAAAGAAGTATTACTTGGCACCCAACAAAAACTTTTCATCTGTTTCTTTTAAGCCCATCCTAAAGACCATCTGTGCCTTTGTAACACAAGGGAGAGAAAGAGTCCTTCATTTAGCTCATATTTCAGCTGCATAAGTCAGTTTGACTTGTAGTGATATTGTTATTGAATAAGAAAACCAATCTTTGAATTGTACTGATGAGAAATTATATTTTGCTACATTTTCCACATGATTTTTTCCTAGGTTATGCAGAACTAATAGAATTTAAGTAGAAGTCAATTGTTTTCCAGTTTATTTCCATTATTTTGGAATATATGTTTTGTTAAAAAAAATCCTGTATAATTTGATACCATTTTTTCCAAGTAGATGAATGAAAATTCTTAATGATATATGAAACTGCAACTCAAATATTACAGGTCACTATGTTCTTTATACATCTGTTTTAATTTGTATGTGCAATGATCACAATAAATTATATGGGAAGAGCAGAGACTGTATGAAATCCTCTGAACAAACGTAGATCACAAAGATGTCACAATTTGAGAACCCAAGAGAACCAGCGCTGTAAGACGAACTCAAGGAATAATGTATTATTACAGTAGCAAGTCCATTCAAATGTAACTGGTGTTTGGAACAGCCACACACCTTAACAGAGCTGTAAGAACAAAGGCTGATAATGTCTCAGCAGCCTGGATGAACCAAGAACTTCCCTGAAAGAAATTTCTTAAAATCATCCCACATGTTTCATGTGTCTTTCTGCAAACTGTTGGTAGATTTCAGCTATTTTGCTTGTTACTTTAATCATATAGGAATATTAACATATTCTGATTTTTCAGGATAATTTCCTATATAATTATCCTTCCTTGGTTCAAAAATCTAATATTTTTCTTATATCCTCTATACATGTACCTAATTTGCTTTTTTTGCTCATCTGAGCAGTTCATGATCTCACAGCTAATTGTTCATTATCAAACCTTAATTGCCTCATTTTTCAAGCCATTGCTCAGCATTGCATTTAAAAAAGAGATACCAGTTGATACCCATCTTCTGTATTTTGTTCAGTTTCCCTGTCTGAAAAAAAAAATTGTTAACTGTTACACATCCGATTTTATAAAAATCTGAACAGGCATGTTTGCAAAAAATCTGTAAGCACTTGAATGCTTTTGTTACATATTGAAAAAATATTCTCAATTAACACCCCCATCTTGTCTGATTTCAAAGGATGTGTCAAGCGTTGTTACAAAATACCACAATAAACTAATTTTCTGTTCTTCATGGCAGTAGATAGTATAACTTATCTGCAAATAAATACAGTAAATCTAGTTCAGAACAAGTTTCTTGTAATCATATGCATTTAAAGGAATCAAGCAGATAATGGGGTTTTGACTTCCTATTCTCCCAGAATTCTGAGACAAGGCTCTCTGCTACTTCTCAAAGAGTTTGTGTATCTCTTAGCACTGGATGTGCGTGGTGAGGTGCTGGCCAGGGGCTTGCAGGGTGGTCTCTGTGAGGAGAGGCTGGGGCTGCCCAGAGTGGGCGTGGATGGCTCCAGCCAGCTCCACCCAACACACACAGGACAGCAGAGCCTCTTGGCCACAGTGATGGCTCCTCTATGATACTGGATTTGAGAAAGGGCAGAACACCAGAGAGGAGAAGAGGAGATAAAAGTAGTGCAAAACAGCAGAAGCAGCACTGAAGTCAGACAAGGTGGGGGTGAGGAGCTGCTCCGTGGCAGCTTGATCCCTTCCACCGAAGGAAAACCTGCTCTAGAGAAGGTTTTCCTCAAGCATTACAGCAACTGGAAGAACTCACACTGAAGCAGAGGAAAGGTGTGAGAAGATGGGAATGTTATAGAAAAAACGCTAAGTATAGACCGTAGGGTGCCCTTCTTCATTTTTTTGCTTGCTGAATGGATTAAGGGCAACCTGCAGGGATAAAGAGAGGGATTGGAAATAAAGAGTGAAGTTAAACCTGGAAATGCAGGAGAAAAGGATTTGCGACCTTGTGCATGGCCTTAGTGGACCCCATGAGGTTTCCATTGGCCCACTTCTGGAGTTAGTCTAGGTCCCTCTGGATGGCTTCCTGTCCTTTGGGTATATCAATTACACCACCCAACTTGGTGATGTAAATCCATACGTGGATTTAATAGGAAAAGGGGAATGTCTGTCTTAGTGTGTTTGTGAAGGCTGGTACAGTGTTTACATCTGAGTTACCTGGAATTGATTAGGTTTTTTAGATATTAATACTGTATTCAATTTAAATTTATATTTTAATACAACTAAAATTACAAAAAATTATGTACTTGAAATGTAGTTTCTAAAATTATTGAAGGCTATATCTTTCTTACTTCAGAGACTGGGGAAAAAATGTGAACTCCTTTCCCTTTTTCTCTTCCTCCCTCCCAATCACCCTTAGCTAGTGTAGAGCTCTCCAGGGAGTCATTCCTACAACTAAAATAGTTCAACCCCTTCCCTGAAAAATGGAAAGAATAGGATAATTGTCATCCTAGAAACCTTTTCTATTCACAGATGGGCTAGATTTGCCCTTACACAAGTTTTTTATCCTTGATGTCAATGTAGTTAATCATTCTCCTTCCCACTATTGCAAGACCCAAGTTATTTTTAATGTGTTGTACTTCCTACTTCCTAGCAGTAACTATTCAAAAATAATGTTTCTTGAAGTACTTAGGATTGCTAGTGGTAAGTGGAAGATTCAAGAACAGGACTTGTCTCAGCCAATAATCGGAAATGTCCTTTCTTCTTCTCCTACTTCTTTTTATTTTGACAAACATATAGTTCAGCATATTTACATGTTGCTGAAATGGTAATTAGCATGCAGTTAGTTCCTGTGTTTGAGAGCTGAACTAAAGGTCTTCGGAGTAAATGGAAATGATACAATTAATGTTAATGGGTAAAGAGCCATTGCATAGGGCAGAGGAAAAAGACAAGCCTGACAAATGTACTAAAATTTAAAGAAATCCACCTTGGTGCCTACGCTTTGTCTAGCTGGCAGATAGAATTAATTCCACTGCTGTCAGTTTGGCACTTTGTAGTGGCACTTCTGAAAAGTAAAAAGAAGAAAATATATCTTAATGAGTGTCTGCTATGCTGATAAATTAGAGATAGTAATCTAATAATAGAATTTGTATTATTTTGGTAATTTAAATTCTGTTACTCATCTTTCTGCATGTTGCTTCTATAAGTATTTTTGACATACATCCAAGAGGAAAGTGTTCTGGAAATTCCTCTAAAACCAAATAAATGTTTAATTTTCATTAAAGAGAATTAAATATAGGTTGGGAAAAAACCCTCAATATGCCTCAACAAAACACTTTAGCCCCTTCCAGCATAACAGGTTATTATTATGCATCCGAAAAAGGAATGAGGATCATTACTGACGAACTCAGACATGCGGCATGTCTCTTACAGCAGGAATAAGAAGCATGTGCTGGAATAAATTTCTGCATAAACTGTAACAATAAATTGAGGACTGATGTTTAAAAGAGTAGGAGGAAACCTAATAGTTACAGGGTATTCAGATAGTAATGACAGATGTATTTTATTCAAACAACATTTTTTGTTCAAAATTTTAAAATTTTTGAAAACCTGTAGAGGAAATAGAGAATTGGATGGTACATATTTACCATGAAATTTGTGGTACCATAGTACTGAATCAGTTATCTCAATACGTACCTGATCAAGTTGGCTTGTGCAGACCTACCAAGGCTAGGCATCTGTAGGCTCATGGGCAGCATCATGGTCTGCAGAGTCACTGTCAAGCATCTGTTCCAACCAGATGGGACTCTCTGTGTTAGCCATCTACATCCTGATGCCATCTCCTCCTATGCCAGTTCTGCTGCAAAGTAGTTCTTTCCTGCTTCCAGAACTCTACCAAAATGTGATTCTGAAGATTATTGTTTTAAATACTCTCAGGGACAAGACAGCAATGAAATAAAGATAAGACCAGAGTAGTCAAAAGATACCTAAACAACCACAGATAGCTCATAGAGAAGCTCAGGAAGTACATTGCCGTTTGGAAAAGCATTAAAAGTTTCCACTCAAAATCTAATCCCAAAATATCTACATTACTTTAAGTTTTATTCAGACCTTTCAAGATCTTAAGGTCTTTGCAGAGTCCTTCTTTCTACTCTCTTTTCTTTTTATAAGTATGACTGTGAAGGCTTTCCTTTTGTAAAGTTCTGGGTCTCTCAGTCAAGTAATTATTGACAGACTTGAAAGACTTGAAGTCTTTCAGCAGGTGTTCTGTTGCTTCCACATAATCTTCCCTGAGAAAACCCTGTTTCTGCTTCCAGATTGGTCGTTGAGATAAGGGGGTGTAATTTCAAAAGTAACAATAATGTTTTATTATTAGCTCTCTGTTAATAATCTCTCCAACACCAGAGGAAAATAACAAACAGAAAAATGGCCTCAGTGGAAATCCTTCTCTACCCCAATGAAAACATTTTTTATATAGAATGCACACAAATAAAAAAAAAGGAAAGATAGTATGCATATATTAGAATCTATCGTGTAATCTATTAAAAACTCATTAGAATATAAATTCTAAGTTCTTCCATAAAAAATTTCTAATTTTAAATCTGGAAAATATAAATAGCAAACATTCTGGCACACTTGTTCTAGGAAAACAAATACATAGATCACAGAGGAAAATTTTTAATTTGATCACATTTCTTAATAGAGGGTAATAAAAACTGGCTTCATACTTCACCTGTCATATCTATGGCATTTCTAAAATCTTAAATGAGTTATTTTAAGTAGTGTCATGATTTGTAAACATATAAACCAGCCATAAATTTTGACAGACACAAAATCATCAATGCTAGCAGTCTTTTTAGAAAAAGCACTTGTGAGTGTAGTAGAATGATTATGTTTTTCAGCATTTCAAGCAGAATAGTTATTTAAAGCTGAGGTAGTCCCATGAGATGCAGAATAAGTGACAGCTGATTTCCTACACACTATGTTTAGGTCTCCTTAATAAGTCCCGTGGTGCAATACTGGGCTAGCTGTGTCTTTTATTTTTTAGTGTTCCTGTGTCAGGATGTATTACTGGTACCTCAGAGAATATATGTGTTGATTTTCTTGGAATTATTCAGTGGGCTGAATTCAAACCTGCTTTTCCTTATCTTGGTCTCCATCCTCTACTTACCTTGAAATTTCCACAAAATGTGTCAAAAATCTTTTCTCTTTGAGATTTCTACCTCTTGATTTGCTTAGAAATTGCCCAATTAAATTATATAGGGAGATACAAAGTAAGAGCAACCCAATATACTTAATTTTCTTAATAAATCAGGCATCAAGATTTCACAGCTGATTCTTTGTCAAAACATTTCCTCACATTGCAGGGTTCTGAATTTCAGTTTATCCGGAATAAGGACCAAAAAAAGAGACCAAGAACAACTTGCTGTT
Organism: Acrocephalus scirpaceus scirpaceus; assembly: GCA_910950805.1. Classification (NCBI taxonomy): domain Eukaryota; kingdom Metazoa; phylum Chordata; class Aves; order Passeriformes; family Sylviidae; genus Acrocephalus; species Acrocephalus scirpaceus. The sequence goes on from OU383777.1 coordinate 23,352,512, forward strand.
TGAGAACTGTGGCAAATAGTGCTGCTCTTTTTTACCTCTTTATTGGTCAGAGAATTTTACTTTTTTTAAACTCCACTTGTTCCCTCCACTGTGGTAGCATTTCAGTAATTTACCTGGAAAGATACCAGATATTCCAGAAGCAATTGTTTTTAGCAGGATGACCTGGTATTTCTGATGGCTATATTAGAAAAAAACACATCTTATTTCAAAGATACACGATCATCTGTTCACTGTTTTCAAATTATTTTCTTTTAAGTGTAGTTTAAGAGAACATGAACTCAGCTCAATTTAGTGCTATCACACGTTCTGTGCATTCTATTTTGTGCAATATCAAGGCAAAGTACTTCAGCAAAGTTCAAACATTGGAAAAATGAAAAACTTGCTAGAATTGGCAAGTTAATATTCAAAGCAAAATTTGGAAATAGCCTTTGAAAAGAAACAGCAGTGGTGTGTGGCTCATGTGTGGTATGAAACAAAAGCAAAAGTTGGCCTCAAATGATCATAAATTGCAAAAATAAAACTGGAAAAGGCAGAATTTTGAAGTCAGTGTTTGGAATGCAGAGCTTGCACATCCATTTTTCTAAGCAGGATTTTAAATTTCATATGCTTTTTTCTTTATATCTTTCCAATACTGAGCACCTTTGGAAATGCAGCTGATTCTGTGCTCGGCAGATTAGCATATTTTGTATTAAGAAACCTACTTACAGTCTTTTTAGGCCATTCTCTCTAATTCATGTTCATCTCTGTCATACAGCTTTGAGGACAGAATGGCAGAAATGCAGCTAATGCTATGTGTCTTTTCTGTTTTTTCTTTTGGTGCTTGAAAGAAAGAAATCTTGGTCCCTCATTTAGATACTTGCTTCTCATTTCTCTGCCGGTTTTCAGGAAATATTGTATGGACTTGTAATCTTTATAATCTTCAGAATAATGAGGATTTAAAGGATTGTTCTACATTTAAAGCCTAGACAACATGATCTTATTTTTTCTTTCTGGCAAAAAAGAAATAAAGATAAAAAATGAATGAAGATTTTATCTGAGTAGTCCTTTAATCTTCTCTTTATAAAGAAAAAAAAAAGAGAAAAGCTTAACTACTTCTTTCTCCTTTTTTATCCCAGGAAGAAAAATTGACTACAAAATCCTACCATTCAAAAAGTACTTTCACATATTTAAGCAGCCTAAAAGGACAATCTATACAATATTTTTTTCTGGCAACACTCTTAAAGGTTGAAACAATTTATGTTTATAAAACATTTGGAAAGATGATATTTGCTTCCTACTCTTGTTAGATGGAGTAAACATAGTTAGACTGGGATTGACATAATAGGTTTTCTTAACTGCCCCTCAATATCATTGCATTCCCATCATGTCTTGATGATACAGAAAATCATGATCCATCTCATCACACTATCTAGCATAAATTCTGCACTAATTTTTCCTTGAGTTGAGATTTGCATGAATAAAAGAACAATATGGTTCCCATACTTGCATTATCTCACTGAACACTCTTTGAGCCTTGTCCCTGTCATATCTGAGTGTACAAACATGTGGGTGCCATTTTATTAAATAATATCTGTTCAAATATTTCAATAGCTGAATCTTAGGAGGGGGTAAAAATTCTGTTTTTCCACGTTGAAGGCCTGATGAAGCTGATCTGAAATTGCATTTTTTTAACTTCCTGGGGTACACCTCTTCATCTCAGTTCACACGCTCAGAGATTTACTCCATGTGCCAAGCTTGGTAAGAGGGCATGAGGACAGTCACTTTAACTATGTACTATTAAACCAATAAAGTTGTTACTTCTGAGAGAATCACAAATATTTTATGCTGGATGAGTTATCAGACTTAGAAGAAAGTCTGACTTTTGGAGTTATATAGGTAAACGTTTTAAGAGTAAAATTCAAGACATGGTATCTAAGCTAATCTTTGCTAACAATTCTCCAATGGTCATGACAACATAGGTTCACCCTTCTAGCAGACTTGAAATAAATCATTGTCAGGAGCTGCAACAAGTGTCAAACAAGAATTAATTTTGCACTGATATATAATCAATTTTGTTATGAAATCAAGTTGGTGCAACCAAGCAGTTTTTGGGGACTGTGAGCCAACAGCATTGACACAGTAGGCATTGCATTGTTTTTCCATGAATATAAAAGAAAATTTATTATAGTTTATGATAATTAAGAAAATTTGTTATGGGAAATTATAGAAAATCTTAATCTCATAATTTCTATATGCAATAGAAAAATAATTTTCTTTTTGGATATATTTTGTTTCACTGAATTGTGAAGCACTTTTGGTTTTGGTAAAGGACAATCGATAAATTACTAAATGATCAGTTTTAAAGAATTAATGATTGTTAAAGTCTTAAATAATTTTTTTCTTCTCATCATCACAGCAATAACATGATTTAAGGAAGTTAGTATGTAAATTAAATAAAATTTCAAAATCTTTACAGCTAGTATAATATGATTATGCTCTATTATAGCAGCAGACATGAATAAAAGAATCAAAGAAGTAGCATTTATTTCATGTGCCATTATCTAATCTAATCTAATGAAATCTGGTCTAAACTATTCATAATTATAGGCTCTGGATAACTTTTAACACAGGACCACCACTTGATAAACTCCTTCATTGCAGAATACTTTCCTTCTTGATAGATCCAAATGTTGTAGTTGTAACTCTGTTTTTTCTATTTGAATGTGTATTTGTTCAATAAAGCGAACAAATATATGCAAAGAATAAAAATGATTAAAAAAGGGATGGTGCACATGAAGGTCACTACTATAGCAGTTTCCTCTTCAAGTCCATATTAAGACTGAGCGTTCCATGAAGTCTAAAATAAAAGAATAGCTACTCACATGTATTTGGCCTTAAGAGGAATCTGCAAATGCAGATGATCAAAATCACATAAAATATGTAATAATCTTAATGAATGAGATGTTTAATGAACCAGGAGGTACTAAAGATGAAATTCATCACATTGACATCAGCTTTAGGGTACCTCCTCTAGAGTTCCATTAGCTCTAAAAGAAAGAAATTAATGATATGGATTAATATATAAAGCAAGTAAATTGAACTCTTACTCATAAACACTTGCAGCATTTGTTCTAATAACTTGCTTTCTGCAATTAGAAAAGCCAATTTATGGAATTTTATACATACAAAAGCTCTGAATGAGACTTGTTAACAAGTATGTTTTCCTTAGAAAATAACTGAAGAGGAAATGTATCTTTAAATGTACCTGAAAGACATACTTTTTGCAATTCCTGCTACTTCAACTCCTTTATATAATATTACCTGTAGCACCTGCATTAAAACTGACTAAGATGTTGCCTTTTGAATTTTGTTAGAGCTTCATTTATGAGAGAGCAAATATCAGAGAGCTACAGGAAATGTACACAAAAGTATGTCTTTCACATACTCAACTAATCCAATCTTGTTACAGTGGAATAAGCATGTTTTACTGCTGTGTGCTTTCTTATGTCTTTCAAAAAACATGATTTAAATGCAGTTTCAGGAGTTTGGTATTAATAAACAACTTTCACAGTTCACTTTTACCTTGTGGATTAAAAATTTTTGGAGAGGAAGCTAAGATAACTATTAATGTAATGATTGCAAAAATTCTTCTGAATTATGAAGGATACTGTAATGTATTGAAGAGTTAATACAGAGGACTCCTCATTTAAAATCACAGATTAGATCTTCTGGTGAAATTGAATTATCAGCTTAAATGCAGTTCGAGTTCAGATTCTCTTTAGCACATTTATATTTTATATGTGGAGGGATACTGATCTTTTCAAGTTTATTTCACCTAAAAGGCATGGTCTAGCCTAAGGTAGCTGGACTCAGATCTTACACTCACGGAAAAGAGAAAGGCACCTCAGCAGATAATGAATTCTGTCTTAAAACAGAGCACTAAGGTAAGAGAAATGACAGTGTTATCTATAGGTGTGCCCCAGGGGATATTCTGTAATGAGACTAATAACCCAGCAGATCTCACAGTACTTCATGATGAGACAGAGACTCCTCTAGAAAATGATTCAGAGCATCCAAGTTAGGCTTCAGAGGAGCCTCTGCCTTTCCATTGGCTTCAGAGACATTAAAGAGCCAAAAATGAACTCTTGACGAATCCTCTCCTTTTCCACTGGCTTTATAAGATAGCCTTGGTGACCAACTATTAATAGATATTCTTTTTTTTTTTTTTGAAAGCTGAAATTAAGAGGCATGAGTCCTGACCACAGATCCCTCTTACAGAAGGTTTACATTCCAGCTGTTGCTCTTTCCTATGTATAAGCACCGCAGAATCAAACCCAAAGTTTTAAATTATAGCTTATATCTAAATTTAAACTCTGCCTAACTTGCTAAAGCAGAAGAATGCAGGAATTCAGCTTTCTGTTTCTTGTGCGGATCAGTGGCAGCTCTGCAAGTGCATGGAAGGCTAATTTTGAAAACTGGTAACATCATGGAGTGACAAATGATAGCTCAAATGAAATTATAGGAAAATTATCTCTAGGAAGAAAAAGAAGCATCACTCTCTCTTCCTCCATTGGTCTGAGCATCAGAATTTTGTGATATCCCTTCAGCTGCATCCTATATCCATCACATCACTGTTCTTTCTGCTTCTTTGAACTTTCCACCATGGAGTAAGTTGAAGAATACCTTGGCAATTTTAGGGGTTGCAAAAGAAATTGCCATTATAACAGTGTGTGATAACATCATCCTCTGACATTTCATTTTTAATGTTATGGAAAAGAAATAAAAGAAAACAATGTTATAAATTACTACAAAGTAATGACTTGCAAGGGAGAGGAAAATAATGATCAATGGAGGACAAACAGTCATGTAAAATACTCCTTAAAACATACCTTTCAAATTCTCATAATCATTTGAAGGGTAAAGTGTTCTTCTACTCCCTAATACAGAAATTCTTCCTTGGTAGATGGAAAAACAGGAATAGGTGTCAGTAATTCTATAAATGTGAATACAAGGAAATCTTGATTCAAGTCAAAGATAAAGCCATAAAACTGAACGAGATTTTATCTGCTAGTTATATTAAAGTACATTAATATAATACATAATGTACATTAAGACTGTTACACTATTTGTGTGATGGTTTCATAATCTCAACTCCTTTGTTGTATTCCCATTTCAGAACAAAAAAATGAACCAAAATCAATATCACAGCTGTATTTATATCTTTCATAGGTTTCATATTTATACTGTATTAAGAAATCAGGGAGAAGGAGTTGGACTGATCCTAATATAACTTATTGAAATCAATGTATTCAGTTAATTACATTTTTATGACATTTTTTGTGTGCTTTTCAAATAACTGGTTTTGTATCCTGTTGTTCTTTTCTGGTTTTATGCTCTATAATATATTCTCATAGTTTTCTCTTTAGAAGTTCTGCACTATGTGATTTTTTTTGTTTGTATTAACTCAGCAGGTAGGTCTCCAAACTATGCATATACAAAACTGGTGTAACACTTAAAGCACAGCTGGATATGGTCCCTTTTCACTGCTTCATGATACAGTTGCACTGTACATGACTGGGACAATAATCTCCTCTTTTTATTGTTTTTTTTAAATGAGGAAAGAGGGAGAAAATGCACTGCAGGACACCATTGCTGAAAAAATTAAATAAGAGAGCTATGACTAGTAAATGTGACTACATATAACTTTTCTTTGAGGAGTTAGATTGCACCATGATGTGTCCCAGCAGAGGAGCTCCCTCCTGTGTAGAAGGAGGTCTCTTGGTAGAAGGAGGTCTCTGGAAATATATGTGCATAGAAATAGTAATTTATTTGTGCAGAAATAATACATAAAAAATTGCAGTTTTAGCTTCATTAGAGAGCACAAAATTCTGAATCCTTGCACAAAGAAAGGTCTTGTATTCTTTGATATTCAGGAATTGTTTTGAGTAGGTGGTTTTAAAAATGGCCTGAATGCCAGTTGCTTTTACCTAGTAGATTAGGGCCTTCTACACATCCTTCTCTTCATTTCTTCTCATCCCTGGCTCCAGACTTTCTTTGTAAAGTGAAGCAACTCAATGCACAATTTCTATACTTTCTTTCCCCAAGAAAAACTAATAAATGTTTTATATGGCATGCATTTTGACATGCATTTTTTTATACTAGTAAATAAATAATTTTTAAAATTGAACAAAACCCTCAATTCAGCCACTTCAGAACGACTTTTCATTAACTGTATATTACTTTGAAATATTGATAAAAGACAGTATAAAGTACATTTATCAAAGTCCTTTGATTTCACGATACTTAGACCATTTGATCGACTATTTACTATAGTAGTTGGTAGCTCACAGATCTTCCCAGAAAAAAAATTATAAACTTGACTATTTTCACTTGTAAAAAGTGAAATATTTTCAATAACTGTAGAATGTGGTTGTCAGCTATTAGATTCTAATGAGAGAGAAGAGTAGTGTAATGTCATTCATTCATATTTGTGGAAATCAATCTTTGCTGCAGACGTGTACATCATTTGCACAGGGACAGCAGGGCCCAAAAAATGGGGCAGCTAATTGCACTGGTTTTTTCAGTAACATTTTTCTATCATTTTCTCTTGAGTCTGGAAACCCCGTAGTTTTTATTCTCATGCTCTATTCTAAGGTGCAGAATTACGACTTCGCATAGACTGGTATTCATATTATTAACCTTAGAATATTTGGTGTTTTATAGATTCTTAGATTCCCAGAGAGAACATCCTATTTTCTTTTCTCTTTGCTCTTTTTTTTTTTTTTTTTCTGTTTATTAGAGGAAAGAGAACTTACCTAAAGGCATGAATTAAGCAGTAACTTGAATTGCAGGTGATTGTTCTCTATTTTTTTGAGAACATTCCATTTAACAAATGCTTCTGTAGAGAAAAACTTCACACATTTTAAGTTTAAAATGCAAGAATTGTGTTGTTGGTAGTAGAAATCCTGTCTTCATGTTTCTTTTTGTATCTGTCTCTCCAGTTCTCATCTATCCTGATATACCTAGTTCATATCATTCATAATGATCATAAAAGCAACTCCATAATCTTCAAATTTTATCTTTTTTTCTTTGGCTACCTAGAATTACTAAGAAAGTGATATGCTGGCAGAACCTAAAGGGTTACCTGTCCTGAGAGTGGGTGGACATCATGACTATGGGTTCAAAGGATTCAGTAATACACAAGACAGACACTTTATTTTCTAAATTTTTCTACTTTATTATTGTGTGAGATAACACAAATACCATAAAAAAATTTTAGCAAGTAAACTACCACAAATTCACCACTAGTAAATACATTTATGATTAATAAAGACAACATATATGATCTATTATATCTAATAGATTATAGTTTACTTAATCTGTATCAATAAGTATAGCTTTTTGGTAATCAGGTATTAACAATTACTATCCTCAATCAGTAATATAATATTAATCAAACAGTATGGCAGCAATCAATAACAGCAACAATCAGTAACATCAACAACTAAATAGGTATACACATACATATATTACAGATATACTACTATAAATTTATCTTTAGTGAAATAACTTGTTAACAATGCAGACATGATTGATTGCTTACAGAGACATGTGATGTGTAGCAAATGAATTAGACAGATTTCAGAGGGAGCCAAATGATCGCAAAGGGTGACACAACCATCCCAGAGATAGGAGGAAAACCCAATCCAAGCTGTTGGGAACATGAAACAGTGAAGAAAATGCAAAGCTCAATGTGATAGGGTCTATGGTGCAAACATGAAAACCAGATGGAGGTCTTGTGGTTGGTGTTGCCATGGCACTGGGGAGAAACCTGGAGTGAGGTGGAAGGGGCTCAGTCTTTGGTTTTGTACAAGCCAAGTACACCTCCTACCAAGAAATATTCTATACAACGCAACTACACAGAATGGAAGGTTTGACCACAGAGCCATCCACAGACATACACACTATAGTGGTAAATAAGGTATAAATTGTACTCCAATTTCATACCTAACTGGGTGATGAGAACTTGACACAAAAGCCATGGGCAGAGATCAACGGCTTTGTCATCCTCCCCTTGTCCAAAAAGGGTAAGTTTCCTTTTGGTAAGTTTTCCATCCTTGGCTACGATGAGTGTTGACCCAGGAAACTAAACTTGTGATTGTAATTATATTATTAATATGCTATATGCTATATTTTTATTATATATATTATATATATAACATCTGGTATATCCTATATATTGTGCATTTTTCACCAGCAATCCAAAAGAATCATAAAGGCTGCATTCAATAAACAGTGCTATTCATGAACCTATCTCTTCTGAATGCAACAGGACTTAAGGTTAATAGACTATTCATGCATCCAGATTTGGGCTTTTAATTATGTTTTTGCAACACAAACCAAGCACAAGGAGGGAAACAGAAAAGTAACAGGGTCTCACTTCACAAATTATCTGTGTCACAGAGTCTCGAGTCAGCCAGGAAGCCTCAGTGACAGTCCAAAGTATAGTGGAAAGTTTGTGCTGAGTGTTCATATTTATGAAATTAAAACTATGTGCAGAACAGTAAACTCTTAGAGAGAGAGGCTCTATTTAGGATAAAAATCAAATCCTTTACATATCAGAGATGAATGGGGGTATAGGACATCACAACTTCAGGCAGCTAATAGATGCTGTTAATTCTGATTTTTCATCTCTAACTGCCAATAGATGATGGGGGTTTTGCTTCTTGTCTCAGTTCAATTTTTTTTTCCAGATTCCTCTCACTTTTACCAATGATAAGTGGCCATTACACATTCTTGGGTTTGAACTTACCAATCCTATCTCAGCATGTCTCCAGTTTCTGGGTACCCCAGCTGTACAGCAAAGAGGTCAGCTGCACTTTTCAAGGATTTTTCTTATTTGAAGGCCTAGGTCCCAAGTTTGCAGGTCCCAGGCTGGCCTGAAATTTCAGTCAGTGTTTTTCATCAGACAATTTCTTCTGTTCAGTATAACATTCAGCCTTTATAATCAGGCCACATTTATGGCTGCTCACATCACATAGTCACAAATGATCAATTTAAAATAATCTTTCTGATTATCTTTTCAACAAGATAGAAAAGTTGATACAAGAAGAAAGTTGATACAGATTAATCAACTGTTCTGTTGTGGTCCAACATAGATGTGGCCCTTAGGGCCTCCATGATCTTAAAGCTCTTTTTTATCCTTAACAGTTCTACAAATCTATGATTCTATACTTTGTTTTGTGCATGGGGGGGCATACAAAACAAAAAGAAAAGCACTTTTCCCAGTAGGATTGTTGTAGTCTTCTTGATGACACTGAAAAAGCTGTCCTGGAGCAGTAAAACTTACAGAATTAGATAGCCATGACAATTCTTACAAGCTCTCAGTATGCCTCACATTACCTTACTTGTGCTGTTTGTCTTAATTTAGCCATATGAATTTTTAAACTGAAATAGTAAGGGTGGCTCCTGTATCAAATAATAGAGGTAAACAAACCTGGAGAGGGACTTGGCCCATGTATAATCATTGCCTTGGCCCATGTATAATCATAGCTGGAATTCCTTTCTGGCTATGTGTGTCCTTCCACCCAATTTAGATTAAATGTAGTGTAATTTTCAATCTGCTAGAATCTCCTGGTTCTGATATAACTTTGGTAAGAAGTATTATATATTTTTTCTACCTTCCTGGTTTTGTGTCATCTTACAGGTTGTCTGCTGTGGTTTTTGGTAATCTGAAACTCCCAGTCAAATTCACCTTGTCAAACTACAGCACCACTGTCCGTTCTTTATCAGCTCTTTTTTGGCCAACCTTCACTTGCCTGGAAAGCTGTCATTCAATTGCTAAAAGATAAATTGAGGTCTGACTGATTTTTTGTTCCCCATGACTATTACGTTTGTATCTTCTGTCAGATACTTAGATTTTTACTGGGATATGTACCTTTAAATTTGTCTTCTGAGCTGTGTGTGTTTTTTCAGTAGCAATGCAATCTGGCTGCAATCCATATCAAAAAGTACTGAATTTTCAGCCCCTCTATCAGATGGAACAAGGTTCAGTTTCCATCTGAGCATTTTCTTCAAAACCCATCTAATATGGATACGTATCTGAGCTAACATAGAGACTTTAATATCCATTACAGGAAAAGTATAGAAAATAGAAAAGGGCAAAGAACTTTGTGAAATTCTGGAAGGATAAAAAGAAAAAATAAAATAAATTGAAAAATGTAAAAAAATAGGCAACCTGGACAAACAGTTTTAAAGATGCAGTAAAAGTACACTAAGCTTTATTTGAGTATTAGACTATACAATAGAAGAGTTCACCAAATATGTGCCCTGAGTACAATACATGAAAAGATCTGCTTTGAATTTGAAACTTTGTAAAAGTTTTAGTTCTACCTGCTGATGAGTCCAGATTGGCAGACCTAGTAGAATTATTGAATATAATAGCCTCTTTTCTAAATATGTAATACAATATCCTGTTCATTGTATTACACCTCTTAAAAATAAAATTAGATGGCATTTGATCAATTAAATTTGGCTATCAAAGTATAGATGATATATATTTGATTTAGATTGTTTTTCTAAGTAATTTTTGAGACAATATCTTACCCTCAAGTTTACTTCTTGTTAATCATACCTGTAAATCTTGCTATTATTTATGATTGGCAATTACTGAAAACCAAAATCCACTTTTTGGTGACCAGTAAACTGCTTTCTAGCCTAGAGAATAATTGTGTAGGACAAGCTGTGGAAATAACCTCCAAGTGATACTTTTGTTTTGAAGTAATTTAAGAGCTTGAATCCTTTGTGTAGACCATAAATAGCAGTGCTAAATGGTTTTGGGGGGTTTTTTTGTGATGTAGCTGTGAAGGGGTCAGTTAGCACATCTATTCATTTCAAATTGCTTCCACTGACACCAGACCTGTCCCTTCATCACCACAGAGGGAGATGAAGAGAAATAATGAATGAACTAAAAATAGAGGAGTGAATCTATTTGAGGATGACCTGATACAAAGTCATAAAGAAAGGCAGAGGAAACCATCTGGATATTTTCTGAACAGTAACGTAGGGTGACATTTGTCTCTGTTGAAGACATGAAGTCTTTTGACTGTCCTCACTGTCCTTAGAATTTTCCCTTTGCTTTCTAAAGTTTTGAATTCTTTTTCTTCTCCCAACCACTACCAACTTGATCTTTACTCCTTGACATCCAAAATTAAAAGAAATCTAATTAAACAGAAGTACGACTTTTCCTAATAAGAAAAGAAAAAGATTTTAGGTCCATGGCAAGGCAAATACATGGTCCCAATAAAGAACTTAGATAAAAGTTGTGGTGACAAAGCTCTTGTATTTTGTTCCCCCAGTTTTAGATGGAGGCAATATTGAAGGACAAAAGGATCATGGCTAAGGGGTAGAGGGGTTTGAGTTCAAGTGTGATTTATTTTGGAAATTACAAATAAATCTAAAGCAATGGAAGAAGCTTAAGAAGTTGGAATTTGATTTATCTTTTATAGCATTATTTAATCCTACTGAGAGTAAGAAGAAAGGGGAAATTGAATTTTTATTTATGGTTTAAAGCACTCCAAAAAGTTATTGAAAAAGGGACAAACCTCCTGCATAATTTCAGTTCAGAGTAATTAAATATTGGAGAGGCTCTGATTTCCAACAGGAATTATAACATATCACTTTGAGACTTTATTATGTACAGACTTCTGGCAAGTATGTGAATAAGATGTGAAATTGAGAGGAAGCACCAGAGTATGAGGGCAGGAACACCTGTTTCAAATGTCTTTTCATTCCTGTCAGAAATAATTTCTTTATCAGAGTTTGTTTTGTTGCTGGTAACATTAAACACTCTCAGACTGAGTGCATGGCCCAAGTAGTGACTAAAATAAATATTAACGCATCAAGCCCCAAGAAACTGGTCATGAAATAGCATCTCAAAATGTCAGGGACATTGGGCTGAACCCAGCAGCCCAGCAGAGAGAAGGTGGCTGTGACTGCCTGCCCTTGGGTCCATGCTGAGCCAAGGGAGAAATCACCTCTCTCCACCTAGAGCAACCCAGGATGATACTAGCATACAGTACCATGTGAGCAGAAATAGTGTCTGAGTTGTTGTTAGAGCTGAAATTATGCACTCCTGTAATGTGTCACACTCCAGCAGAAAATAAAAGTCCAGAGAACTGTTGTTAGGGAGGGTGGAAAGAAATTTGAATATATTGCTCAGGCTAATAGTCTGTCTCACAACATTTTTTAGCATTCTTTTCTAACATTATTTTTCTAGCTCAGCTTCTTTAATATTCTCTAAAAAATTGATGGCAAATCTAGTAATTAAAAAGGCAATAATCTAAGAGCAAGGAAAGAGAACTCTCTAAATGTTTAAAACACAATTAAGTGCCAAAAAAATGTCGGAGGAAGCTCCCCAGCTCAAAGACAAGGAACTGCTGGAATGGACTCAGTGAAGGCTGCAGATATGATTAGAGAATTGGAGCATCTCTCTTATGAGGAAAGGCTGAGGGTGCTGGACCTGCTCAGCTTGGAGGATGGAGGGGAAACCTTATCAATGCACACAAGGTGGTGTCAGGAGGATTGGGCCAAACTCTTTTCAGTGGTGCCCAGAATCAGGACAATTGGCAATGGGCACAAACTGAAGCATTGCAAGTTCCATCTGAATATGAGGAAAAGCTTCTTCACTTTGAGGTTACAGAGAACTGGAAGAGACTGCCTGGAGTGCCTGTGGAGTCTCCTCAAGATTTACTCAAAAGCCACCTCAACATAATCCTGTGCAATCTGCTCTAGGTAAACCTGTTTTAGCAGGGGGTTTGAACTAGATGATTTCTTCAGAGATCTCTTTCAACCAGAAGTCTCTTTCAACCTCAGCCATGACACTATTCTGTAAAAGCCTTTAAAACTGCTTGGAAGGCTTTCTAAAGTAATACTTCTAAATGTGCACATAATTTTTGTGGTGACTGGAAGGCTATAAAGCAACTCCAGTGCAAGCAAGTTTTTACTTTCATTACTAATATTTCTCATGTGACACAGGAATAAATTGGGCCCAAAGTGTCAGCTTAAGTGTTTGTGACTAACATGGGAAATTTAAGAAATAAAAAGCCTCTCAAACCTTGGAAAAGAAAGCCTGGATCTTGGGCAGTGTATTTGATCTTTAATTTTGCTTTACTCTGCAGCCAGAGAAAAATCTATCTTTTTTTTTTTTTCTTGGCTACGAATTCAACAGAGGCAAGTTGTTATTACTGCTTCTAAACAAATAAATAACGAAAATTAAAAAAAAAAAAAGAAAGAAAAAAGGATCTACTGTCCCTCTATTCTCTGACATCACAGAAGTGTGGAATCAGTTGTGGGGTTAGCAAAATTGTCTGGCTCAGAGCAGAAAATTGTTATTAGCTACTTGGCAATAAAGAAAAAGTGAGAGCATCCCACCAGCACCCAAACCTTTCAGCTTCTAGAAATTGGTCCCATTGGAAGCATACACTTGATGTTAAAAAATGACCTCTGCTACATGTTCTGAGGGGATGAAAAAGAAAACAAAGCAACTACTCAGGCAGTATAATTGGAGGAAAAAAAAAAAAGTATTCTGGTCCAAAATGAGTTAACAAGCTTAGTTTTGGAGATAAGTAAGGAGTGATCTGAGCACAGCCTAAACTAGTACCATTTTTCCATCCATCTGCACTTCAATATTTCTATAACTTATTTCTCAGTTTTATTATTAATTTGTTTCCTTTTAATTTATAATTTCTTTAGTCATGACTATTTTATAGAATTGGTGATATGAAATACTTGAATGCTAGGAGAGTAATTCCCACTGTCAGGATTTGAGGTGAGATTTTGTTCCACCTTTAGAAAGCTGTGGGAAAAGAGTTTCAGATAAGTACTAATTCATTGCCAATTACATAAAAGATCATACTACGTGTACACTTTTTAGTCAGAAGACCAAAAACATGTTTTCAAAAGAAGTAAAAAGACTGTCAGCTAGAATTTTGAAAAGTATACTGGAAAGCCTGGTTGTAAGTATACTTTGAGAATCCAAAATTAGCAAAGATGACATTATTTATTTTTTCATCTTGCTTTCTCTGAGATTTGAGTTACTTGTGGGCTATTCATGAACTGCATGAGCACATGGAAGTAAAAGGCTCTGAGGTATAATGCATCTTAACACACATATCCTATCATGAATTAAGATGATGTGCTGTAAATTAAGCCATGCAGTGGCCACATTCATCAAATACCTCTAGGTGTCCTTCAGTTTGTGCAGATGTTAAAACTGGTGTTCCTCAGCAGGTTGGAAAAACAGCAATGAGATTATCAAAATGGATATTGAGATTATGCAAATATTCAACCATATGGGTCCGTCAAAATCACATTGCAGCTAATGAAAATAACTGTCTTTTCAAGAGCCTGTTGAACATTAACCATTAGAAATCAAAACTGCATACAGTTCCCTGCCTTTATAAGTTCTCATTCAGGAACCCTCAAGTAATGATTTGACATCAAAACGAGTTTGTCTGAGTAAAGATTGTGTCAAGCACTGCAAGGAAGCAAATTATGAATTCTGTATAATAACTAAAAATCCTAATTTCAGTGTTACTGTTATTCATTCCCACTAAGAAGAGTTAGCTTGCCAGATTTCTGTGTTAAAAAAATTTAAAATGTATCCTGAGTAAAACAAGACTTCCAAAAACACAGCACAATACAATAAAAGTGAATACTAATAATATCCAAATATTGTCAAAAAGAAAAGTATCCTTGTCAAATATTAAAGCTAATCACATCCTGAACAAAGAAGCAACCATGACGCAGTGCAATTACTACCATGCTGTTCTCATTACTTACTACTAAAAGCTGTGCATCTTTTTTTTACCCACAAATATAGTCTCTAATCCAGAAAAATTAGAATACATAATTTATTCTTTTTTTCTTGTGGATAAGATGTTGATAAACACTGGTAGCCTAACAGCCATAATTTCAGATTTCTACTAAGATCATAAATGAGGAAAATTTTATTTTATATAAATTTTAAAAAACCCAAACAGGACAAACAAAAGTATAAGTAACTATCCCTTCAGTATTCAGGGCTCTGTGTTTAGTTTTCAGTTTAACTGTAATCAATTTTTGGGGGCGTTATTTAGATTTTAAAGGTGTTTTGTTTTGTTCTGTTCTATTTTGTTTTTGTTTTTGTCCTCCAATGTTACATTCTGATACATTAAGCATTTTAAGTGTTAAGAGTAAGGATTAATCAGTGCTGCTTTTTTTCCTTTCTCTGTCTGTATGATACAACAAAGAGAAAATGGTAGGGCAATATTCTCTTTAATTAGTACACACTTTTTAAACATATGAGACAGAACCATTTTACTATTGGCATCACTTCTTGGCTTAGGAATTACAGTCATAATTCTCAGGATGATACTGGTGGGCTTTGGCAGAGCTGTGCAGTACTGAGACCTCCAGACCTTGCACAGGACACAACCTTGCCATGGATCACCTCATCTTTCATTGTTGGAGCTAATGCATACAAGCAGAGGTCATAGCCTACATGTGAGATGTTTAATTGTTGAGCTGAATGAGGGCAGTGCAATGTCCACAATTCTTCTATGATGCATACGGTTAAAATATAGAGCAGTGCAACAAATAGGCACATAAAGAGCATATTGATGAGATGAGCTCTTTTGGTTCCAGTCAGCAGCAGCATTTATTTTACTGATTAGAAATGAGGTATAAAGCAAAGAGTATTAGCCATGTTTTAAAGGTTGAGGGGAATGTGATAAGAAAAAGCCTCTGGTAGATCATTTGAGATGAGTAGCTCAGCACTTTTAAGAATTTAGTGTCTATTTTTCCCATTCCTCAGCTGGGAGCTAAGTGACTCCTAAATCAATATCAAGAGACCATTCAATTACAAAAAAGGTGAGATTATAAAGTGTACATGGAGACATAATCCTGAAGATATGGAGCAGGTCAAAAAAGTGGGAAAGGCCCAAAAGGAAGCATTTTACCAACATGCTTGTGCATGTAGTATAGCATTCTGAATTAAAATATCTTTCATACCTGCAGAAGAGATGTTTAGGGAGTAACAGTGATCACATGTTATTGTGACTGAAAGAAAACCAACTGGGGCATTGAGAGATGGGGGTGGCATGAAAAAATTGTACTGTAAGAATTATTCAATGATGGGTTGTAGGCCAGAGGATTGTGATGGAAAAACATACTAATTGCAATATCTTTATTCATGTTTCTAAAATCTTGTATGATGACATTTTTAAAGCTTCATATTTGCAACCAAATTATAATCTGTATTACTTCTTACATTTAAAATAAATGTATGGGATTTTTTTCTGTGTTTATATCTTTTAATTTGCACCAGTTTGGAAACTTCAACTGGATAAGAAAAGTCAGTATTTAGTCCATGTTATTTTCATACCATTTTCTCTGGTGATGGGCTCATAACACAAGGGGTATTTCCTTTTAGCCAAAAACTTACTATCGAAAGTCACTGTTTGAGCAGAGAAATGGGCATTTTTGTGCTTGCAAAGGTATATCAATGTCTATACTAATAAAAATATGTTGATACTCAAGCAATGTATTTTAGCACACAGCATTACTTTAATCCTAACATACTTACATGTACAGAACTCCTGCTGCAGCATCCTGTAAATATGAACCTTGGGGATGCCTTTCAATGCAGCATATTCTGTGATTTCCTCTGTATTTAATTCAGATGTAACAGCAGTGTGAATGTTAGATCTGTAAGTTTTCACTAACAAGATCCTAAACCCAATGTGAAATATTCTGAAACTTGTAGTGGTTTTAACGCTTTTGCAAATTCCCTGGTTTAAGGATTTTAATCCTACATTAGTGAAAAAGGAACCACAAGCCTGAGAAAAGGAGAAGATTATAAATATAATAAAAATAGATTTTGGATTAGAAAAAAAATTACTAAAAGTAATTTTCAATATATTATTTTCTCTGTTTAAAAAAAATTAACACTTAAAAACCAAGGTGCTTTGAAAGACATTGTTTTTTGTAAGGAAAATATAGGTATTACAATAAGCATAATAGGGTAATACTGAAGTGTTATTTTAAAACATGAATTATTTGGATAAAAAAGGGGAGTTTTTAATAGTATGGGAGAGACATGCAGGAAAATGTCTAATGAAGAGGAATAAACATGGATATGGAGCGCAGGTGTCTCATTTTAGGCAGGTGTTGTTAGAAAATGAAATTATTGCTAATTACCATTACAATGGTGTCTAAGACAGTCTAGGTGTAAAAAGATCTATAGTAAAGAAAGATGATTCATGGAGGAAATATTGACTGTCATACTTAGTCACTTTAGATCCTAAAATGGAAACAAATATGCAAGGATATTCTTCATTTCTTTTTACTGGAAACAGTTGAGGAACAGTAAAATGCATTGGTGCTACTAATTTATTAAATTTAGCATTGGTGCTAAATTTATCTACAAGTTTTGCTTTCACTGTATGAAGAAATGTGGTTATCTGGGAGAAACATCTTAACTTAATGAAGGGAATGTAATAATTTAAGCAAAACTCACTCTGTCCAGAAATTTGTGAATGAAGCTCAGACTCCTGGTAACATCATATGATACAAGCTGTCATAAATACTTGAACAACTGATTTGCTGAAATTCTACCATAAATTCAATTGCAGTATGGAAACTGGAAAAAAACAATAAGGCCCCAACATTGGACTATATTTTTGGGCCTTCTTGTGTTCACTGTTAGAATGTCAACCTCAGTGCACAAATTGGGAGTACAAAAAGTCCCTCTCCTAAGGAGTTTTCAGTCTAGATACACAAGGTAGCAAACTATCTATCTCTACTTTACTGTTAGGAGTTGGGGGCAAAGCACTGTTAAGGTTATGATTCAGACAACCCAAACCCTGAGCTTTAGCTGTATAAAAATATATACCTATATACAGATCACTCTTCAGCTCTGCCTAAAACCAAAGAGTAACAACATCCATAGTCCAATAACATGAGGTACAGATCCTATGACAAAAGCATTCTGGTCTGGAAATAGAGGCTACTATGATCATTTATCCCATGTGGCAATCCAGAATTCTGTCACTTTTCTACACTAATTTCCCCCAAGGCAGGGTACTCATAAGCAGAGTGGTAAAACCAGATGGATTCAAGACCAGAGGAAGAGAGAAAAAAAGCTTCTATTCACAGCCCACCTGGTAATTTGGTGGTGGCACCCTAGGAGCCAGGGCTTCCTCATCCTCCTGTGAAGCCAGAGCTGTTGCATCTGAACTGACATGTCTGGTGCTGGAGTCACCTCTTCCAGAAAAGGAGTGCTGATTCTTTGCAAGCTTCCTCAGAAAGCTGTCCTGCTGCCTGGCAGAAATGCAAAAGGCCACATTTCCAACCACAAGAGACCAGATTTAGCAGACAGAGACTGCCCTAAGCTTTGTTCTTATTCATTTCATGTCTCATTTCTATTAATTTCTGCAGTCAAAGGAAGACACGCATTAAAAAAAAAAAAAAAAAAAAAAGAGAAGAAGAAGCAAAAATCAAATGAAAACAAAACCCAAATAAGACTTCTGTTTTATACTACAATAATAAACCAAGATGCCCTTTAAACTATAGTTTTCACAAAATCCTCTTTTCCTATGAACTTACTGCTTCTTAGCCAAATTTCTCATTGAGAAATAATTAAGTCTAATTAGAGTAATTAAGAAGAAGTATAAGAAGATAACTTTTCAGCTGCAAAAGAAGGTTAAACATCTTGTCATGACCTTTGACAAGACCATCACACTGAAATATTTTCAGACTGGGCATTATGCTTTTTTTTTTCTATAAATGCTTTTATAATATGCTTTTTTTTTTTTCTATAAATTTCTAGTGCTTGCTAAAAATAATATTTTCTTTCTTGATTTGAAAAAATGCATTGTCTCCAGAGGTCCAAATATAATGGAAAAGATGAATTTGGGGGATGTGCTTTTTTTGTGCATGTTGATTCTCAATAACTTTGCCTTGTGATAGTTTGGGTGAGACAATGCAGCTCACCAGGAGCTCATAAGCAATCAAGAGTATTTAATTACATTAAGCTGGACATGCAAAGATAAACTGAAGCAAACAAAAAGATGTATTAAATACAGCAATCAAGAGCTGTGATTTGAATTTGCCTTGATTGTGACAGCTGAGTGTTTCAGAAGTTTTTTTCATTTCAAATGAAGCAAGTAAACACATTTTTGTAATTTGCTAAAAAAGCCTGTGAAATCCAGAAAGTCTGTGAACCCTATTCATGTGACATAAGTCAAGATGATATCTTGGTTAAAGATGAAATCTTCCTTTTCTTACTTCTAAGGAGTCTTACACAATGTGAGCAATTATATTTCACACTTGTGTTAAATAGATCCATGTATCTCTCAAATTTACATAGCATTAATTACATTAGGAAGTTACTTTTAGTGTCAAATGACAAAAAATTGGTTATTACATTAATTAGAAAAAAAACCACAATTGGGAAGTTTTGAAATAATCTCCACATGTAGTCCTTTATGCATGCTTTCAATGAAAGCATGTTGATGGAAGGAGAAGGGTGTGGGGAATGGCTCATTTCTGTTCAAGGGCTCAAAAGGAGAGAAATGTTTTCATGCTCAGGACTGTTTTGGGTATTTCTAGATATGATTATTTATTGAATTTTTGGCCAACAAATGTCAGTACATGAAATCAGTTACAAAGGATAACACTGTAAATCTACTTGTATATTAACACTTCAAAAAATGGCTTGTGATTAAAAGTGGATTGCTTTAGTGGAGTGAGCTGAATAAGGCAGTAGCAGCTAGCCAGCAGTTTAATCAATTAACCAGATTTCTAAAAATATCTTGACTTTTTCATCTTCCTTTTAATTGGGAAGATAATCCTCTGATATAAGAAATATAATTGGTCTGTGCCATGCATTTGAGCCTAGGCTTACAAGGGCTTTAAAACCTCTTCTTTAAAGACAGAAATACATTGCAGTTTAATTTTTATGTTTGGCTTAGCATCCAGAAGATCTTTCTCTGTAACTACAAGAAAACATATGTCACACGGTTGCATTGCAGCAGTTCAGAGTTCTAGAAGTCTTTGCACAGTCTTCATTCAGGCCTCAGTGTCACTCACTCAGCTGTCTTGTACAGTCACCTATTTGGATTTCTCACGGTGCACTCTAAAATTAATGAACTCAAAAGAACTTTTTGAAAGTATTATTTAATATGTTGTACAAAAATATCAACAGGCTAAGACAATTATCATGTAGAATATTTCTGAATCTAATTACACCACAATTTAATCAGTAAAAGTAGGAAGAAATGGCTGATGTTTAGAAAGGATAGGGGTGTAGTAATTTTTAAAAATCTGGTTACAATTATTTCATTATGATCCTGTAATTAATATTTAAGTAAGGGTTTCACTTTTCCATTTTAAAGACTGTTTTAAAAATATTATACCTCCACATTAATCAGCCACTAATGGAATTTTAGCAGTGGCATAAACTATATTGCATAAAAACATCTGATGCTTTCTACTGTATTCTAGATACAAACCTATTCATGCTAAGACAAAATGTAAGAGAACTAAAATTGTACACCTGTAATATTAGAAGGGAGCTTGAAAAATCACCTGAATCATCTTACAGTGAAGACATCCTAATAAATATTTTTTTAACTTACTCTTGAAACCACAGTGGAAACAGTTTTATAGTAACATGAAGTAATTTGGTCCACTGTTTCATAACATTAGAAAGTTAATATCTTACCTATAGCTTCTTCTTACAAAAGAAACGGATTTCTACTTGTCCTTTCCTATGATCTTCATTACTTCTTCATAGCAACCCATAATAATTAAGAGACTGTCTTTCCACTTCCTGCCTCCAGCAAAGGCAATTTGATTCTTTTTTTGCTTCATGTACTCTCTAATATGCCTGCCATATATGTCATCCTCTTCTGGGCTCTTTTTTTCTTTCTTAAACTGTGGTGCCTAAAACTGACTGTGGCATTGCAACCAAGGATCACCAGTGCTAAGTAGAGCTGAATAATTGTATTCCCTGTTGTAGAGGGATGAGAAAAAATTTCTGTCAAACAGTGGTTGGCTTCCAGTTATCTGCTTCGCTCCATTGCCCCGTTATGGTCAAAGCTAGGGTACACTGTGTCCACAATCTAACCTTTCGCACATACAGATTTCTTCAGTTTAGTTTAAATGTACCTCTATTGAAAATTTAAGCTAGGGCTTTAATATTTAAATATTTGCCTTAACTACTTTCTAATTATTTGGATGTAGAAATGAGTTAACTATATATTCTAGAACTGTCTGGGCTAACCAGTTTAAAGCTTTTGTTCTTCCTTTTCTTTGCACTTTTGAAGATAGGTCTATGTATTTTCTTGTGCCATTTTCAGTACCTAAAAACTACGTAAGGATTTCCTACACATACATTTTCTGAAAGTACCATTGATATTTCAAATTCTTCACACAGTGCTCAAACACTTTAATGTGATTTTGAAAAATGTCTGAAACCATCACCAAAGAATTTTTCTTTCCAGAATCAGACCACTTTCTTGCCAAATTTCTGAGATTTAATTCATGCTTCAACAAAGAAGGAAGAGAAATCTCCAGTTTTTGTTTGAGTTTTTTTGGTTTTTTTTTTTTCCATTTAGACTTGGATCAGTATTTATTCTAGTTTTTCTCTTATGCAGTTTTAGGATCTCATATTTTGTTTTTTAATTTCTCTTACTAACTAATGCTCATATGCTCTGTCCTATTTCTGGATTTATCCTTAAAACTATAGGACCCTTTTTTATGATTTCTTTTTGCTTTTCTACTCAATATGGACACCCTGAGTAGTTAAAATGTTCTTCTAACTGTGCTTACCATCTTCTTCTTGCATTAAATAGTTTGATAGTGTGTGCTAATACTGTTTCTTCCAGTAACTGCCAGATATGCTGCATTTCTGTCTCTCTCAGGTTATCTTCCCAAATGATCTATCATATGAGTTTCCTGAGTTTTCTATCAAAGCGTGACTTCTAAACTACACTGGTTTTAGTTCTTCTATCACTTTTTCCTTAGGGTAGTTCACTTTACCATCTTGTGATTAGTTTCACCCCATATAGCAATGTACCTTTTTCATCTCAATCAATTCTTCCTGTTAGGCAAAACTAAATCTAAGTTAGTTAACCCCCTTCCAACATTTTAAACAGTTTTTTTCCCAGTACAGTTCATGAGATGATTGCCTGTCATAGCACTATGTCATAGTAAAATTTTCTGCTGCTGCCAAAATCTAATGTTTGAATTGGCTAAGAAATGCTTCATCAAGTTCTTCAATAAAGGTCTGTACGGATTACTGCAATTATTCCATTCTTCTTGTTTTTCTTTTACTAGGATAAAAAAATTTGTTTCTCAGTCTTAATAAAGTCTAGATATAAATATGATGAAAAAAGAAAGTATTTCTTTCCTTATCTGTCTTTCCTGGAATATCAACTCTCCAAAGAAAAAACATTGTTCCCAGAATTGTTCACAGAATTTCTATAATATTATTCATGTCATATGAAAAATTTTACCAAGATTTCTAGATATTCCAATCAATTTTGTGTTCTTGTGCTTCATTCCCAAGATCTGGCACCTTGGTATTTTACACTCAGCATCAGGTTTACTCTATGATTCTCTCTGTATTATAGTAGCAGCTGGTACACTCTTATTTACACAGGTGACATGTCTAGTGGAGACTCCACCTCTACCAGGAATTCTTTATTTGAAAACCCCTTCATCATTTCTACAAGTCTTCTATCTTGGATGGATGTTACTCACTGATAAAGAAGCCAGGGAGGCAGATACTTCACTCTCCCAGAACAAAAGAAGCACAAGAGTACTTGTTGATGAACATATTTAAGGGAGATGAACTGAACTGGCAGACAGAATCTCTGGAATTTTTTGATAAATGTATGAATAACTCCTCATTTCTTAGAGTTATTGAAGAACAATTTATGTCATACTCTTAGCTGATGTAAATTATCATTTCTCAGTTTACTTCACAGATAATGTTACTTAATTTCAAAACCTGTTCGATTTTTTTTTTCATATTACATATAAAGGTTTGCAATGGTATTGCATGGTAGTTGCTCACCTAAATGAAAAGAATTTACTTGCATACAATGTAGTTCTAGACAGCAGTGACCAGGACTGCAGTTTACAGATTTGAATCAAGTCAAATTAAATCTGACAGATCCCCATTAAGTATAATATGAGTTGGAACAACTCTTTGTCACAAGCAGGAAAGGAAAATACTCTTCAATAACATGTGGGAAGTTATGTTTAGTGATAAAATATGACTGTAACAAGAAATGAGCTAAAAATATCTTACACCAAAAATACTCCCAAGAATGATTTAAGAATAATACTTTAGCAGAAAACCATATCACTTCCTTTTCATATTCTAACCCTTGAAAAAACTGGATTACTCAGCATCATCTTTCTGGGCCCTAGCAGGATACTTTTCAGTGAATGTTCACTGATGTGAAAAACATCATCCTAACTGTGTCATCTCAGATATTTCGCAAATCAAACAAGCTGGTGTTTCCACACAGTAAGATGCTAATTCTAACTTTGTCATAAACCTCAGCTGTACATAACTGTGCCTCCTGATATGGAAAGCAAGAAGCAGATTATAATTCTTGCATACAAATCTGTTTTCTCTTTGCTGAGTGGAGAAATAATCTGGGCTTGTCTTATGCTTGGTTTAGGGAGATTGCTCAAAAGGGCATCACGGAACCTGTGCTGGTGTTCAAACTCAGTTCTACCAGTTTCTTTCTCTACTCTTCATCTCTTTAACCACTTGCATATATGCAGAAATTGTGGTTCGAGAATGCCTACTTTTCCTCCACTCAACTGTTATTATTATAAACAGCAGGAGCTGGAGAGGAAAGGAGGTCTAATCTCTTTCATACTTTTGTAGGTGAAAAGGGTGGACATGAATTATGTGTGAGCTAGAAGTGACCAAGGAATGTGAATTTCAGGTATGGGAATAGAGAAATTTATAAATTCAATTACAATTTGTGTTCTTAATCTGTAATATTAATAATGAAATATTTTCAAGTATTGACAACAGATCAAGCTGATCACAAAAACATGTGAGTGCCAGATACAGAAAAAAAAAACCCTGAACAATGCACAAAGAATCTTTTTCTGTAATCATATACATTTTGAAACAAAGTGACAACCAGATTGCAGAATCAGTTGTGTGAAATAGCAGCCAGTTCAAGTCTTTAATAATGTGACAAATTACAGCTTGTTGTGTTCAAATAGCTGTGGTTCAGATTGTGTCAGCATTTCTATTATAACCTCTATTGTGGACTTAAAGCTCAGCCATACATGTTGGAGCTTTTGCTGGTTTTGTTTTGCACTGAAGCTTAGCTTTCTTATGCACTCTCACCAATAAAATATTTAGCCTTATAAAATATAGAGGTTTGAAAACGAACTATAATACAATCAATGCATTTTGACTCTTTTCTGGCATCTTGTGGTTTGAGGGCATAAGGTAAGAAGTGAAATGTTGTTTTCAGGCAATGGTAACTTGATAGTGAATGAAATTTTGCATATGTGCCCATGCATTTTTACTTAAGTCAGTAAAGCATGTGTGATTTCAATTTAAGTGTATTTTAAGGTCCACTGAAGTAGGACTAAAAGGTTGGGCTGAGCCAAGTCTTTATGCAGGTGTACAGATGTCTAAAGCAGAATCATGGGCATGTTTTTAAAATGCTGATTTTTAAGGAAGAACATATAGAAATTAATGACTGATCAACATACCAATTTTCTAGATGGAAAGCAGCAGACAGTTAAGAAAGCTAAAATGTTTTAAATCTCCCTCACTTCAGCAGCCCTGGCTGGCACTGAGTATGCCTTCTCCATTATGTGGCACAGCAGCAGCTGTGGAACTGCCCTCCTGTAGACGCTGTAGAGAATCCTGTGATCATCTGCAAGACTTGTCTAATGGATTGTTCATTGGAAAATTTATCATGTATTCTTTTTGGATAGAAATTAGTTTAGTCTGTTTACTCTGAAACTTACCTTCACTAATTGTGTGTGATAATTTGATTATTTTTGAAAGGTATTTCAGACCCTGAGATTGGCTCAGTTGATCAGAGCACAGTGATAATAATATCAAGCTTGTGGGTTAAATCCCCCATAGTCCCTTTATTTACAATTTGGACTGATTGATTCTTGTGTGTCCCTTCAATTAAGAATATTCTGTGCATCTGTAGTTTTATTAAAAATATCTCAGTAGTAACATTCTGCATAGTATTGTGCCAGAATTGTGGTGTGAATAACAATTTACATTTGTATAGTGTCTTTTATCCTATGGGATGTCTGAGTTGTTTACAAGTATATAATTGGTTATTTGGTTTAGTGGCTGTTTATTTTAGTTTATAAAGAACCTAATCACATGTTTACATTACATTACATTAATTTTGTACTTTGAGACATTTCTGGTGTACCTTGCTATTGATAAAAATAACCTGTATAGTTTAATTTTGTTTTGTTGCTGTTTGCCATAAGTAACTATTGTAAAAATAGTTTAAATCAAATACTTCTAATTGTACAACATCTCTTGGTTTATGATTTATTTCCATGCTAAGCAGCTGCAGCAGTGTCAGCAGCAGTTCTTGTGGCATGCCAGGTAGGCCAGGAGGCTTGCGAGGTCTGTGGAAGCTAGGTGTCCACATGGCCAATTCAAACCACAAGAAGCTGCATGGAAATGGTCCCTGGAGAGGGCAAATGACCAGGAGTCACATAACCAGGTTGTACAAGAAGGAGGCCGTGCCTGGGAGGAGTGGCATGGAATTTTGCTGCACAGTTGGTGCAAGGAGGACAGCGCACTCTGACAGCTACCAGGCTGCGCCCTGCTCTGCTCCTCCACAGCTGCAGGCATCTCTATACCAATGTACACAATATGGGTAACAAAAAAGAGGAGCTGGAAGCCACAATGGGGTTGGATATCTTTGATCTGATCATTGTCACTGAAATTTGGTTGGATGAATCACGATTGGAACACTGTAATTGATGGCTATGAACTGTTCTTGAGGAACAGAGGTAGAGGGGCTTGCTCTCTACCTAAACAGATGGCTATTGCTCAGATCTTTCTTTGAAAAGCAGTAATGCACAGGTCAGGAGTTTATGAGTAAGAATTAGAGATCAAGGCAACAAAGGAAACCTTGTTGCTGGTGCTTAGCAAAGAGTACCTGATCAAGGGGAGGTTGTCAATGAAATGTTCTTACTTCAAATATAGGAAGCATCATGCCTGTAAGCCCTGCTCCTGATAGAGTATTTCAGCTACCCTGACACCTGCAGAAAAAGCAGCACAGCAAGCTGCAAGCAGTCCAGGCAACTTTAGGAATGCATGGAGGACAACTTTCTAATCCAGATGATAGTAAGGCCAACCAGAGGACATGTGTTAGATGTGTTGCTCACCAATACAGATGAATTTATTGGAAAGGCCAAGATGGATGGTATCCTTAGCTACAGTGATCATGCTCTGGCAGAACTCATGATCTCAAAGGACATAGATTAGGTAAATAATAAAGACCCTGAAACACATGAAAGTGAAAATTCAGACTTCTAAAGGATCTGGTGAATGGGAACCCTGGGAAACTGCCTCCAGGGATAAAGACATTTTTATTATAAACCAAGAAGTATCAATTCCTATGCACAAGAAGTTGGGCAAAGAAGGCAAGAAATGAGCTTAGCTGAGTAAGGACCTTCTAGTCAAACTAAAACACAAGAGGGACATGCATAGGCAGTGGAAGCAGGGACACACATTCTGGGAAGAATATAGACATAGTGCCCAAGAGTGTAGGGATGAGATCAGGAAAGCAAAGGTGTAGCTGGATCTAAATTTGTCAAGTTATGTAAAGAAAAAGAGCTTCTACAGGTACGTCAGTCAGAAAAGAAAGACGACAGAAATAGTACAGCCCCACTCGCCAATAGATGAGGCAGAGGATCTAGTGGCAATGGATGTGGGGAAGGCTGAGGAACTCTAGAACATTTTGCCTCAGTTTTAACCAGAAACTGTTCTTCCCACATCTTGAGTCCTTGGATCTCAAGGCAGAGGGTTCCTGGAATCCAGGGTACCTGACAGTACACAAGTCCAGGGGACCTGGTTAGACCCATTCCAGGGTCCTGAGGGACTTGACTAATGTAATCTCATAGTCAGCCTCCATCATACTTGAAAGGTAATCAAAATCAAGTGAAGTCACTTGTGGCTGTAAAAAGGGAAATGTCACACTGATATTTAAAAAGGATAAAAAAGAAGACCCTGGAACTACTGACCAGCCAGCCTCACCTCTGTAAGATCACAGAAAAGCTCCTCCTGGAAGCTGTGTCAAGGCAAATAGATGACAGGAAGTGAATAGAGATGGCCAATATGACTCCACCAAGGACAAAGAGTGCTTGACTAATCTAGTGGCCTTCTACAACGGAGAAACTGTGTTGGTGAATAAGGTAGGAGCAGCTGTTGTCATCTATCTTAATTTATGTAAGGCTTTTTAAATGATCCCCCATTACATTCTTGTTGCTAAATTGTAGAGATATGGGGTTTACAGACATACTATTCAATGGATAAGAAATTGGCTGGATATCTTAATTAAAAGTGTTGTAATCAACAACTCAGTGTCCAAACGGAGATCAGTGCTGAGTGGTGTCCCCCAGAGGACTGTACCAGGACTTGTACTGTTCCCAGGACTTGTACTGTTCAATAGCTTTATTAAGAGACAAGGGAATCTGGTTTACAATTGAGAGACTGTAGGCTTAGATTGGATATAGGGGTGAAATTATTTGTTATGAGGGGAGTGAGACACTGGAACAGGTTGCCCAGAGAAGTTGCAAATGGCCCATGACGTCATCTAGTGAAAGATTCCCCTCCTCACACCAGAGATTTGGAACTAGGTTATCCCCTTAGATTGCTTTCCACCCAACCCATTCTATGATTCTGAGTTTCTATGGTTCTATGCTTACAAGAACCTCACAGCTAATATTTCTAGGAAACACCTGTATACACTAGGCTTCAATAAATTATTAGCAAGAAGTTCTTGGGCCTTAGGCAGAAACTTTAAGTTTTTGCTGAATCTCAGCATATTCTATGATTCTGTGATATTGTGTTTTAAGGTTGGTACTGGTGCTATTGAAACAGCAGACTTTCACAACTGACTCTCATGGGAAGAAAATTGCATATATTATTGCATGCACCATTTAAGTAAAAGAGGATCTGGAACAGCACATTCTCTATGACACTGATTTCTACCAGCACCCTTAATACTGAAGGCTACTTTCTGTGCCCACTGGGTCCAATTTTGCTTGTCTTAAATGCTTAGAGAACTCCTGAAATTTTAATATTTGACTAATTTAGATATTTGGTCTTCAGCTTCTGCATGAAGCTTTGACAAGCTTTGTCTTGTCTTTTTCTACCACCAAGGAATAGTTCAAATACATCAGACATGAAGAATACACAATTTTATTCTGTGATGAAGTTGATGTCACTTACAATGCTCTACTGAGATTACTTAAATTGGAGAGATGTGCTGTATTATTTATGGTGATTTCTACACAGTTTACAAGGAAAGTGTCCATGCTGTGGTAAAGAAGCAGGAAAGGAAGTTTCCTACAAATTATGGCTCTGTAGTGGTCACTCATAAGAGTACCATGTGTACTCCTTCCTGTGGGAGTCTCAGGGATTGACCATACACAGTTTCCACAGGATGAAAATAATCTTGTGTAAACCTGCACTATCCTACTCCTGCCCATCTAAACTGTAAAGAATTTACCTTCACTCTTCTCAGACCTTTATGTATTCATCAAGGACTCACATATCTCCAAATACTAAAAGCTGCTGTTCCCGTTCCTAATATTCACAAGTTTTGCAGTCTGACAAAAGTGGACAATAGTATATGAACCAAAAATCTAAACCCATGACAACCCTTTGGACTATCAATGTAGCCTTTAGCTGTTGGGCTGTTCCTTCCATAACTTATAAGGATGGAAGATCGACAAGGCCAGCTATGACTAAAATCATTATATAAAGCCTATTCATTGGGAAAATGTTACAGCTTACACGTTACAATTTGCAAATATATTCAATATTTTAATAATGTTCAGTGCAAATTATACTAAACTCTAGTATGACTTTCACTAACCTTCTGTCTGAGAATTCCTTAATGAATGTCACAAGCTGTTCAAACAAGTTTTTTAAAGACATCATCTTTGACAGGACCAATTTATTACGTTAAAATGTGATGTAACACTTCGTTCTGATGACTAGATACTTCTTCATTTTCTTCTCATTGAAATAATCCTTTCTTCAGTAACACATCATTATAGTCTGCACATTTACCTTAATGTGAAAAAGAAACACATCTAGAAACAACTTATCTGTTAGATATTTCCTTTTCAGCTGGTCCAGAGCATTTGTTGTATAATATTCCATTCATGAGGTTACCTTTCAGTAATGTCAGATCCTTTAAAAGACTACAACTTTTTTTTTTTTTTTTTCAAACAATTGGGGATACTACAAAAACAGAACAGGAGAGTTGCTTTTTAATTAAAAATTGGTTTGAAGATCAATAACAAAAACCAAAGATACCTGAGCACAAAACCTTAGTTTTGCTACTAAATTGAGTCCTAGTACAGTTATTGTATTTTACTATGTGTCCTGATAACAAAGTGAGATATTAATTTTACTTAGCCAAGGTATCTGATTAATTGATATGGATTGGATAATGTCTTGATTTCCCATGGATTTAATAGCTGCTATTACAGGAAAATTGGCTTGTTGTCAGCCAACAGCATTAGCTTTCCCTGAATTGTGGTTAAAGGTCATAAAAGAGCACTTAGTTTGATTTATTTTATTAATCAAAGCCATACGTGTTTTATAAAGGTCTCATGATCTTGCATTTGATATCTGCAGTCTGATATGAATCCATCCCATCAGCCTTTAAAACTTTCAGCACCTTGAGGAAGTGTGCTTGGATACTGCTGGCATTCTCCTCAAAGAACACATTTTAAAGATATCCTTGAAATTTTGCAAGTAGAAACAAAGCTTACTTAATTTCTAATAAAAGTAAGAATTATAAGCAATCTTTAAGGTTTTGCAGACACATGGTATTGACAGAAAGTTGGAAGATTTGGACCTAAATGTCCACTGTTATATATCAACCAACCAACAGCATCACTGCTTAAATTTCCATTGACCTATGCAGAACATTTTGTACCATTAAAGGCTTCAGTTAAGTCCATTTTATTAAGATAAAAGGCATTTTTACTAAATTATAACGAACATAAAGTTTGCCCTGTACTTTTGTCCTGTACTTTTCCCTAAAGTCACACTAACATATCTCAAAAAAAAATACTGCAAGTAATTAAAAAACTTCTGTTCCTTGACTTAACAACAGAGATAATTGAGCAATAAGACTATGGTTAGATAATACTGCTGAATCACAAAGCTTTTTTTTGAAGAATAGAACAATAGCTGAAGTTCTGAATTCAATACGCAGCTGTTCTTAGGAAAAGGGAAATTTACATGACATAATAAGAATTTAAAGAAAAACTCCCAAAACTTACAGAAAGGAAGAAATAATTACCTCTAGCCTGTTATCTGAGAGGAAATTTTCAATATGAAAATTAATAATTTTTAACATTCTTTTGCACTTCACTATAATTATATCTGTAGTTTTTCTTCAGTCTGAAATGCAAAATACTAATTCAATCATGATCTGGAACGTGAGTAAGCAAGAATTGTCATTCTGATTTTGTGATTTCATTTCTTAAACAAGAACACTGTAAATTTATAGAGTTTTCTGATCTAAATGAAGTTATGCATGGATTGAGTGGTTTCCTTTAGAGACAAAACTGTGGAACTGGAGCTTGCAGTAGGGAAAAATTAGGAATTCCCAGCTGCAGCATCCAAGAGAATAATGAATATATCTACTAAAATATTTCATTTCTAATATCAAGGTAATAATGCATTTCAAAACATTGAATGTTAATTACTTCATGCATAGCACTGAGAGAAAATAACTATTAATTAGAACTATTAATTGTTAAAAATATTAACTATGTTTCAATTCTTGCTCAGAAAACAGTCAGGAACCATTTAAACAATTATGTTATATTTCAACCCTTGTTTAGAAAAAAGGCAGTAGCATACATTTAATTAATATTTTAACATTTTATGATTTTTCTAACAAAGATGTGGTGTTCCTGAAGCTGAACAGTTATTTTGTGCAGGGGAAAAATTGAATGTTTTGAAAATTACAGCGCAAATAATAATAGTGCTCAAAGTATTATATTCAGTGCTAATAAGAATAGGGTTAGTGCAATTTCCAAGCCACCTGCTCAGAAAATGGTTTGCTACATGTCAGTTATGTCACTTTTCATTTCAGTAGTTAGTCAGATAAAAGGCAAGGAAGAAAAATAATTTCCTTTACAAACTTTGAATTTGTAAGGGGTTTTGTTTCCAGAAGGTAAGTAGACTTGACAGAAGGAATCAAATATCTGAGTTCTAAGAAATTTGTTGCCTAAATAATTGCATTTTTGAGCAGTTAAGTTCTCTTCTGTAAGACTGTAATTTCTCTAGGCAGAGGAAACTTATTGATCCTTTTGAATGTGTTCAGTCCTATCTGACTATTCACTTGTTTGACCCACATCAGTGTAGGCAGTCTATAAAAATTTTGACACTTTCTCAAGTTTTACATTCAGATTTATCATAAATTATATCAACATAGAAAAATGAATACAGAGATGTGAGGAATAGATTATGTGAAAAGATAAAAAGTTCTGCTTTAAACTACTCATTGCTATAGAACACTGTAGTGCCAAGACAATGACTAAGATGGGAATAAATGAAAGGGTGGGGGGAAAGCAAACTCAAGGATATCAACACAAAAGTATTGAGTTTGGTGTTAGTTTTTTTCACATCTATCCATACAGTGCTGTTTAGACTGGTGACCAAAACCACTGATGTTTTCCCTCTTACTGAACAGTTCTTGCCCAGTGTCCAGGTTGTCTGCTCCACCCTCCACCCCTCAGCCATAGGGCTTGGAGTGAGCAAGAACCTGGGAGTAGACACAGCTGGGACAGCTGACCAAAACTGACTAGATATATCCCATGCCTTGTAACATCATATTTAGAAATTAAATGTGTGTCTGCATATTTCAAAAGAGAGCCATTGCTTGGGGACTGGATGGGCATTGATCTGGTCATGGTGACTGAATTTTTTTACGTCCCTTGTAGGAGGATTCTTCCCCCCCTCCCTCCCATATCCTCCCCACTTACTAAACTATCCTTGTCTTGATCCATGAGTTTTCTTGCTTTTTGTTCTCTTAATACTCTCCCCCATTCGAAAGGGGAGTGGAGGGTTTTGGTGCACAAGTGACTCAGTGGGGACTTACTTTAGCTGCCTGTAGTTAACCCACAATGCCAAGGTAGGAGTAATTGCAAAGCAAGAATAGGCTACTATCAATGTAATTTTTTCTTCTCTATCTTTTAAAAAGGGATGGAAGTCAATGAAAGATAAACACACATGGGTCCCAGAGCTATTGCTCAGCAACTATCCATGCTTTTAGATCTAACCCTTTATTTAAAGACTGAAGGACTTGTCTGCCAATATAGGGCATCATTATAGATTACATTTTAAAAATGTGGATGGGATGGAAATTGGATTTCTGGCAATTTCATTATGCTTAATTCCATTGACAGATAATATTAAAGCCATGGTTTCAATGACCAAATCTATATCACTAAAAAAGGAAAAGGAACATGCTTCAGCTTTGGGATACTGGTTATTCATACTACCTAAATTATTCCTGTGTTAGGTTTACTGGCATTTTCCAAGAAGATTCCCAGGCATGAGTTTGGGAGTAGCACATGACAAAGATCATTCACAACGGGCAGCATGGAAAGGTCTATAGTGATTTGTTTCTCTCTGTTCTGTGTAAGACTATTTCCACACTCAAAACCATAACAATATAAGCAAAATTATATTAATGTGTAGGAGCCACCTGAAACTGAGGTGAAATCACATGATCAAGTGTTGTATGAATGAGATGCACCCAAATTATGCCACTTGACTTCTAGGCTAGTGGTAACCTGATCCTATGGTATTTATCTGTATAGATGGAACAGATGTTTCCACCAGCTATTCTTCTTAAGCATGCAATATCATGAATACTGCAATGTATAAATAGCAATATGACATTTCATCAGGTTAAGAGGCACGTTTACAGAAAGAAAAATTGTGGAAATTTGTGATGACAACACAACTTCTAGCTTCCAGATTGTGCTTTCCATAAGAATGAATATAATTTTTTTTTTTTTTTGTACTGAACAACACAGTTGAGACTAGTATTTTAAATAATTTATCAGGTAACCTTATAATACTTAGGCATTTACTGCTTGCTTCCTTTCTTCATTTCAATAGCTTCATTCACCTATGTATAGACCTGTCTGAAAAGTGAATTTGGTTTAATTTTTGCTACTGATCAGAGCTGTAATTCTACCAGTGGCTATACTCAGGTAATCAAGTTGGATTCATTAGTACTGCCAGGGGGATAGAGCACTGAGTGTGAGACAGTCCTCTTTGGGATCTGAGGTGGTCTGACTGTCCTCACAAAATCCTTCAGTTTATTCTGATTTAGAACTGGAAAGTGATTCAAATTGCAGAGATTCAAAATGCAGATTTATCTGGGCTCAAGTGTGTACTGACTGTATAGATGACGTGCCCAGCTAGTTCTTTATTCAACAATACTTTAATTATATCTCTGCAAGTCACAGGGAACATGGTCATTGCTAGTCATAGCAAAATATTATATACATGTACATATTATATATTATATACTGGTTACTGCAGAATAAACACAAATAAATTTGCTTACAATTAGACCACACCTCAGCTTGGAAATATCAGGCTGTTGTTGACCATTTCAGAAAACATAAATGATTTTAGATTCATTTGTTCTCTTATAATATAAAAAGCATTGAGACCTGGTAGAGTATTTATGAAGGTTTTCTAAATTTTCTTTCTTTGCAGGTGTATTTCTTTCATGGTGATAAGGCTCATTTTTTTGTTGCATAAACACACTTTAGGCCAGCATCTAGTGCAGTTCATAAAGCTAAATGCATGCAGACACTACAAAGGGGAAGAGTACAAATACTACTCTCTGCAAAAACTACATACAAGCCTCTCTTCGTTCCGTATCTCATAGGCAACATCTACATGGAAAGTGAGTTTTACTTTGGCTGCTTGTAAAGGTTTTATTGTCAGAAACAGGTTCCTTCTTCTTCCTCAGATTCCAGCTTTGCTGTAATCTTATTAAACTATCTGCCAACTTGTACAAGATAGACCCATTACAGCAATCCTAGATCACACATCTGAATATCACTGCCCCCTTTTTCTCAGGTTCCCAATCAGGTCTATGATGTGTCTGGTTCTGTTTTTAGTAATGCAGGTGGTTGAAAATTTCACTATTCATATTGTTACTGTATTGATTTGTAAAAGAGAATAGCATTCTTACACCTTAAATGCCAGTTTTCAGTAACAGAATGAAAGTGGTTTCTCACAAGAAAATTAAGAGCTGAGTACTTCAAATAGTGATATATTATTATGGTGATTATTTCAAGTGGTTGTTTACCTAAGGATTTGTTCCATTTGATATCCAGTTGACAATTCTTTTTGTAGAATGCAGGGAGTTTTTTGTCATAGTAAGTGCTTCTATTTATGTATGGAGGTATTTAGCACAACCAGCAGGAAATCTCTAGTAAAGGGAAGAATTGGCCTACCAGACCTAAATCAGACTTGACTCCACTCAATTTTGATGGATGTGAACTCTATTTGAAAGCCCAGTGACTGTGCTCACAATGACTAGAATGCAGGGAACTGATTTCTCAGATGTAGAAGTAGACTACTTTGCATTTATTGATCATTATGAGATTCTTATTAATTCATCAGATGCCCTGATACCCAAGTGTTTTGGGAGTGCTTGAAATATGCGTGACCCTTGCAAAAATCTTTATTTTACTGAATTTGAGAAGGAAGTAGCTCTCTGTAGCTCTACAAGTCCCCTATGCAACTGCAGCATTTCTCATTCTCTTGTGCTGAACCTGGTCCACCATATACAATAACTTAATATTGATTTGGAGTATGCACTTTTATCATTTCACATGGTTGGATAATCACAACTGAATTGCAGTATTTGCTTGCCCTGGTGAATATTTAGGTTATGTAATATGGAATAACATCACCTGGTAAGACTTAGAACAAACTCTTCCAGAAAGGCCTATGAAGTGATGGTTAGGGCACACTTGCTATAAAGCCTACATTTCAAAGTCCTTTAAATTAGAGAGACTCAGATACACATGAAAGTGACTCTAGAATGGACATGAAAACAAGTGTCTCAAAACTTCAGTGGAATGCAGTGATCAGTGGGTAACTTGAATAACCAGACAGGGTGTGAATGACATATCCTTAGAAAGAAGAATAGGTGAAAGGATTGTCAAATGTGGAAATCTGGGAGTACTGAGTTACCTGAGTGATTTAGTGTCTTTGGGACTCTGTAAAGCAGAGTAAAAACAGCATAATTGCAAGCACATAGAACATTTTGTTGGTGGAAAGTCACATTTAATACTATAAAATACAAAAATTATTTTATATATATGGTTTGGAAGAATTCAAAAGTGATGAGGCAATTAGAAAAACTATCCAGGAACATTCAAGTTCAAATTCTCAATCTAAACCTGAAAGAAGCAGTACTTAAACTTCTGCCTCCAATATCCAAGGTGAATAGTACAATCATATTTACTGGCCATGCTGAATTTGCTTATGTTCTTTTATTTTCCCTATGGCATGTCTAATGCATGTTATTTCTAACACATTGTGTTTATGCTTTTCTTTATCCAATGCTGCATCTGCAAAATCATTACTCTCTCTCTAATACTGATGTAATATTTAAAATACCAAATATAAATACTAAACTTATCTTCTTCTTGGAGTCAAACTAGGGTAGAATTTACTATTGCAATTATATTTCAAATTGGTGAAACCTGAGGAAAGCAGGTTTATGAACTGTGCTTCTTGCATTCTTTGATTCTACTACAACATGTCAGCTTATGCTTCAATTCACAAACAAGCACAATGGAAATTGTAACATGGCCCTTTCTGCTTTCTTCCAATGTGATTTGAATACCAATAAATTCAAAAAAGGTGAAATAGTTGTGTTGAAAACCCTCAGAAGCAGAAGTGTTAGCTTTGTGGTATTACAGATAAGTCTCACTATTCATTTGCTTGTAATCTCCTATCAATTGAATTTCTGTACTCCAAAACCAAAGTAAATAAAATAATTGGAAAATAAAAAAGACAGAAAAAAAATCAATTTTCTTACAATTTTTAGAAGTTTGAAAAAATATAAATCACAATTCTCTTTCTTTTCCACAGTAAAACATTTTGAGGAGATTCAGAAATCAATTTGCAATTGATTGATCAATTCTGCTTTTGAGAAAGTTATCTTTTTGGTTAAGAATACTCCTCTGTTTTTTTCCTGGCTCTTCAGTGGCAATTCTATAACTCAGGGAGGGTAATTGGACTGGAGGAGGGCATACTGAAAATTGGCATTTGCTGCCTAACCAAGATTTATGAATGCAGGAGATTAACTCATCATTAGAAGCAGGTTACGAGATTCAGCTTTGAAATATATTAAAATATACCATAAGGGACAGGGAGAAGAACAGCGTAAAATATTTTTGGTATGTGCATTTGGTGAAAAGGTTCATCAGTTATTTTCATTTTTACTGTAAGGGGGAAACTGCAGGAGGCCAGATGACTCAGGTCGATTCAACACCCTGCTCAAAACAGGGCAGCCGAGGGTCTTGGCAAGTTGAATTCTGGAAATCACTAGGGAGAGAGGTTCCTCCACCTCTTTGTGCAGCCTTTTCCAGTGCTTGACCTCCTTCACAGTGAATAATATACCCAAGGATAATTTTTCTTACTCATGATTTTGGCTACTAGCCCTTGATCTTTCATTGTACCCATCTAAGAAAAAATTGGGTTCTGTCTTTACTGTAACGCCCTTTTAAGTAATGAAAGATGGAATAATATTCCTCCCTATCCTTGTTTTCTCTGTGCTAAGCTGTTTCAACAGTTTTCCCTGATATGTCATGTTCTTCAGCCTTTTCAATCATCTTGGTGATTCTCCAATAGATTCTGTTTGTTGATATATCTCATTTACCAGAGGTCCAAAATCAGACATGGTACTCCAGATAACACACATTGAATTCAAAATCACTGATTAAAGAATAACCATTTGCTTCAATCTGTTAACCACACCCTCAGTTTACTAACTACATCCTTGCTAATACAGCCCAATAGGCATTTGGTTTTCACTGTTGTAAACATATCTTGATCTCAGGTCAGTTTTTAAAGCCATACTGCCCAGACAGTCTGTTCCCAGCCTGGACTGATGATGCACTTTCTGCATGCCAAGTAGAAGACTACTTTGCATTTATTGATCATTATGAGATTCTTATTAATTCATTTTTTCAGCTTGTTTACTCTTTAATTAGCAAGAACAGCTCAGCTCTCCAGCATATCAACCATGGTTCTCAATTTGAAATAATACAAGAACCTGATAGGGTGAATCATCATTGAAGTCACTGGCAAAGTTGTTAAAATACCATCCCTTTAAATCAGTTTCAGAGTAACATGTCTTAATTGATTGCTAGATTCACTTTGACTCCTTGGCCATTACCCGTTGGGTCTGATTGTCCAAATTTTTCACCCAGATTATACTTCATCCATCTAATCTTCAGTTTGGCTACCAGGACTCCATGGAAGACCTTGATATAATGGAGATAATTATATAACATTGATATGGTCAAGGTAAATGGAGGTCACTGCACTCCCTTCAACCACAGAACTTGTCATTCATTCAGAAAAGAAAAACTCAGTTTGCCCATAAGAAACTGATACTGAATATACCCATTAGCTTGTTTGGGATTTTTGTTTCCTTCATGTACTCCGAAAGAACTTTGGGGTATTGAGAGTGAGTATTAGCTCTATAATTCTGCTAGGTACTAAGGCTGACTCTTCTGTCTGCCTAAAAAGAAGTTTTGGATGTGCTTACTTTCTGGAGCCTCTAGGATAAGAAGTAAACTAATTTTAATTTCAGTAACTAAATTTTAGTCTTTCCATGGATGTCAGCTACCTATCTTCCTTACCATAGCCAACATAGGATCTGGATACCCAAAAGAATCTAGTGTCACTGGAGAAACCGTAGGATACCTGAGACAGACCCACAAAACTCGCAGATATGACCCATGACCTGCAGAACAATCATACTTTCCCAAATAAGTTGGAGATCAAGGAAGATATTGCAAAGAATCTCAGATGGAAATAAATACATGTGTTTAACAAACTGAATCATTCCATGGACAACTGTTGTGAATCTGAATCACCCTTTTTGCTTCCACTAATGGTATTAACTTAATCTCTATGGCTTGTGATGGAAGCATAAGCTATGTTTGTAGCATACACGGAAAAACTATTTTTTGAACTAAATTTTACCCTCCATTCTCTGTACCTAGTTTTCACTTCCACAGCATTGATTAACAGCATGTCCAAAGAGAAATGAATTATAAAATATTAGGTTTTGAGTAGATTGTAGAGCCTTGCTGCTTGAGTATTACAAAGGTGTGTATATAATGGAAGATTTTGCCTTGTTCAGGTTGACAAGAACTCAAATAGATGTGAATTGCACAGAGAGATCTTCTCAGATCTTTTTGTGCCATCAAATACTCCTAACTGTATTTTTACTGAATGCATCTCCACTGTACAAAGAGTTTTTGCTAAGAACATTAAGAAATTTTGACAATGAGGTTCACATTACTGATAAATTGCATTATTTATTCCTAGCTCTATGAAAAAGGAAAAAAAGTGTTCTAAAGTTTTCCACTTTTTGATAACATGAATATTGTAACCAATAGAGCTTTTATGTTATTGTTTTGTTGGTTAGTGGGGTTTTTTTTCCGCTTATCCTTCTTTATCTTGTCTGAAATCTATACTTTGAAATTTGGAATTAAAAAACATATTTAAGTACAGATGAGACCTGAAGAATGTCCTTGAAAATGCAAGCTAGGTATGGAAGAGCAAAAGTACAACAGTCATTTCTGCATCTGCTATAACACACCAAAGTTTGCAAATTTCCTAAGTCACTCTAGGGCAATGGTTAATGTTACCAAATTCTGCATCTCATCTGTGACAAACGTACAGTAAAAATAGATATTAATTGACTAAGTTCTGCCATAAATTTAATTGAGGTTATAACCATGATAGCTAAATTGTACTACACCACTTAGAGGATTCTTCATAATCAACCTACTTTCTCACAACAGATAAGAATGACTATTGTGATAACTTGTACAACAGATGCTTATGGTGATCACCTGTTTTTGTTGAGCTAGTTCTGATAGCAAAACATGAAATGCCAGTTCTGTGATAATTAGCGGCTAAACAGAATACATATTTCCATTTTATTTTAAAGATGATAGAGTGTGACTTATAGGTCTTTATATCACAAGTCATCCCTCTGAATTTAATAGGCCTCCTTGTACCAATAATGTTTTATGTGGCAGACTATCAGAATTTTGTTTTCAAGATCTGAATCTGCTTGGTTCATTCCTATAGATATATATAATTCTATCTTTTCAAATCTGCATTTAATTGTTTTAGGAACAAGAGAAGAGAGGAAAAAAGATTTGTTCTTAGCAGGAAGCAAACATATTTTGAGAGTCTTATAACTGCCTTCTTACCAAACTGAAATGAGATTCTATGAAAATGACAGAATTAATTTTTGTCCTCTGATAATCTCAAATACATACAAATTGAGAACTGAAAAATATGTTGTCACTCTTCTTAACAGTTAAAAAATACGGCACTGATGATGAGCTGAAATCCTGGGCCATAGTGAAGAACACTTGAATCCAAAATTAGATGTTTCTTCAAAAATGGAACATCAAATAAACTCTTAAACTATACATAGGCCACAGGCATGATACTCCTGCCATTAATGACTCATTAGGAATGGGCGTGTCTGTGTGTGTGTGTGTGTGTGTGTGTGTGTGTGTGTATGTGTGTGTGTGTATTTATTTATTATTGAATTGTGAATTACTGACTGCAATTGCTAGCAGCCACTATTATCCAAATATACAATTTAGGTATTAAATCTCTGGGAAAACAATTTTCCATGAGCGGACACTTTCTAGAACCCTACTAAGTTTAACTTCTGGGATTTCCTTATCAGACGCTTGAAAACTGGATTTGGTTTGCCTGACAAGGCTTTGGGAGTGGTGGGCCTACAGGGGTGGCTTCTGGGAGAAGCTGCTTCCTCCATGTCTGGCAGAGCCAATTCCTGGCAGCTCCAAAGACAAATGTGATGCTGGTCAAAGCTGGGGCAATTAGAAATAGTGGTAACACCTCCATGACAACATATTTAAGAAGGAAAAATAAAAATATTGTGCAGATGTAATGGTGGCCAGGGAAAAGTGGGCTGATAATATGTGAGAGGAACAACTTTGCAGACACCAAGGTCAGTGGAGAAGGAGGGGGAGGAGCTGCCCCAGGAGCTGGAGCTGAGATTTCTCTGCAGACCGTGGTGGAGACCATGGTGAAGCAGCTGTGCCCCTGCAGCCCATGACAGGGGGATGCAGAGATCCATCTGCAGCCTCCAGAGGAGCCCCATGCTGGAGCAGGTGGATGCCTGAGAGGGGGATGTGATGCCGTGGGAGGCCTGTGCTAGGACAGGGTCTTGCCAGATACCTGCAGACCCATGGGGAGAGGAGCCCATGCTGCAGCAGGTTTCCTGGTAGAACTTGAGACCCCATAGAGGACCCATGCTGGAGCAGGCTGTGCCTGAAGGACTGCACTGTGTGCAAAGGGATCCACATTGGAGCAGTTCATGGAGAACTGTTGCCTATGGTATGGACTCATGTTGGAGCAGTTCATGGAGAGCTGTCCCCCATAGGGGAACCCCAAAGTGGAGCAGGGCAACAACTCCTCTCCCTGAGCAGAGTGCAAAACAGGTGATGCACTGGCCATAACCCCCAGTCCACCTGCACCACTGGGAGGGGAGGTAGAGCTGGGATGGAGGGAGAGGTGGGAGGAAGGTTTTTTAAATTATTGCGCTTTGATTTTATTAGTAATAAATTAAATGAAAATGTGTCCAACTCTAATTCTAGCCTGTTTTACCAATACCTGGTGAGTGATCTCTCATGGCCTTTAATTCATGAACTCTTTGCTCCCCTGTCCAACCGTGGAGGGAAGTGATAGAGAGGCTTTGGTGAGTGCCTGGCCTCCAACCAGGGTCAACACACTATGAAATACATATGACATTGATAAAACACTAAGATTCACCCACTGAATTACACATAGAAAACTCTCCAGGAGTAATGCATGGGGTTTAGAGACAGATAATTTTAAGATGTAAGATATCTTTTAGACAGATAATTGTTGTTCATATTTAGTAGAGTAAACTATTGAAGCTCTTGTTTTCCAAGAAACTGCTGTCAGCTTCTCAGACATCTCACAAAATTTCATCAATTAAATTCATTCATCTAATCAAATCAATCACATTTTACTAAAATGTGCATATTCACTCATGTGACAGGCAAGCAGTTCCATTACAGTAAGACTCATTACTAATTCCAGTTAATTTTAGGGGTTTTCTTCAAGTTTAATTAAGCTTGTATTTCCACATTCCACTTTACTGTGAGCTGCATAGCTCACAGTATTTTTTTAAATAATGCACATTTCATCAGTCTCATTTCATATATAGTTAATAAGTAGAAAATCCTCTTCGGAAATTAAAGAGCCCTTTTACATTATCTTTATAATTAACACAGTATTAAATTAATAATGGAGACATAGTAAAACTTTA
This sequence comes from Acrocephalus scirpaceus scirpaceus, assembly GCA_910950805.1. NCBI lineage: Eukaryota > Metazoa > Chordata > Aves > Passeriformes > Sylviidae > Acrocephalus > Acrocephalus scirpaceus. The sequence continues at coordinate 23,394,451 of OU383777.1, forward strand.
AATTGAAGCTTTGAAATACAGAATTACAAATAGCTAATCTAAAGAAAATTATAGATGAAAGAAATATGAGAAACAGGCCCACTTCAGGGGAAAGTATCATGAAACTAAATCAGTGAATTTTGTGTGTGTCTGTTTACAAATAATCTTTAAGCTAATGGTATTTCTGAATTCAGGCTATAAATATGTTGTGCTACATTTGCAAATTGTACTGCCTAAAAATTATGAATATTGTATTTCACATGTAACCCAATTCTCTAAGGGAGCAGATGAAATTCTTGTGTCCCATTAGACACTAGAATCTTCTAATCTTCTAATACTTCTTATTCCAGCAAAATAAAGATTTAATCTCCAGGTTGTCTCAAGTTTGTGATTTATAGCATGGCTGAGTGTGTGTCAAAGAGCCCACTTAAGCAGCAAGACTGGCAAATTCTTGGAGCCCTTTCTGACTCTCATATATAGATATGGATTTTGCTCCAGTTGAAGTCAGTGGCTCAGTCTGGAGAAAGAGGAAATGCTATTTTCTCTGGGTTTGTTGCTGCACAGATTTGGATCACAACAGCTGTTGCATATATCCAAACAGATGAACTGAAAGCCTTATTTCTCAAAATAGTTGTTCTCACCAATCCTGTCCTTACTTCTACTTTTGCCATGATGGAACTCTTCATATAACTCTTCATATCTTCTTAACAACCCAAAAGATCAGAATCAGTTAATTTTTCCAGAGGACTTTTCTAAGACTGAATAATACAAATAATTGCTTTTATCATTCGTTTCCTAGCAGTATTTACAATATTGGCATATTTCCTGAGAAAATATCAGTTTGTTCAATGGGTAATTTTTACAAAAAAAATCTCTTAATCTTTGTTTGCCAATACTGCAATACTTGTGTTCTGAGATGTCATCAATGTTTTGAATGATTATGTTCAACTTTTTATTTCTTTTTCCGTATGTCAATAAAGCTGGAACAATTTTCAGATCTTGTCTAGGTAGAGTGCTAATCTAAACTTTAAAAGGAACTCTATAACATAAGAGGCAAACTTACAACATATCCAGAGATAATTAATTCTCATCTTTCTAACAGAATAAACAAATCTCTGCACGAATAAAAATGTATTTTATTTATAAATGAAAAGTCAAAATCCAAACCCACAACTTAAAAAAACCAATTTCTCAGAAAAAATTCAATTGTGAATGTAAATTGCATGCATAGTAGTGACATTTTTCAAATCTACATCATCATTTATTTTCTCTTCATACATATCAATCTTTTTTTTTTCTCTCCTGCCAAGTGACCTGGGTTATATAAACTTTACAATTGAAAAGGAAGAATTTAAAAGTTAAAGGAAAACATAATTTGAATGTAAATGAGAGAATTTAAACACATTTCTGAGGGATGCCTATGATACTTGAAAGACTTCACAAAATGAGATTTAAGTTGATATTAACAGTGTCTGACTGGAATGTAAAGGTTTAAGGATGTTCATTTGCCATTGATAGGACATTAGAAATAGGCCGAGAAAAAATTGCCTGAGGTCTTAGGGTTTAAATTATGATTAGCTATAGTTAACTGTTATAATTCCTGAAGGAGTCATGAGAGACCATAAAATAATGATCCAGTAAGAAAATTAAAACATTTGATTATTTTAGAACGAACTTTACAGCAACTGCCAGCAATCAAACATCATCCCAATTGACTTTCTCCACCTACATCCCTTGATAGCTCTTTCTTGAACCATGATTTCTTCCACAGAAACTTCTAACTCTTTGAGTAATATTTTACAATGCAAAAAAATGCCTATAAACCTCTCAAGGTCCTGTTCTTTTATGTATAGTTCCACTTGCAGGGGACTTATTACCTCAGACAAGAGACCATTGTTAAGGGAAGAACAGGGTCAGACAGAGGAGAATGCCCTGTACATGCTCATCTAGTTTAGCCTCACTCAGTTTGAGACCTAATGTGCCCATGATGAGACAGAAGTTTTCATTAACTCCCTCCGTTGTCACAGGGAAGAGACAGGCATCTTCTTCTTGTCTTGGACTGCTGAACCCTCAACTACCAGGAGACTACACAGAGAGCATGGAGAAAATATTTTCCTAGTGGTATTCTTCCTAATGGCATTCTATCTACATGTTCAAGTTTTCCTTATTTCACGTTGTGTGCATACACAAATAAACATAATCTTTGGATTATTTATGAAAATTATTCCAGTGCAAAAGAAATCTGAAGAAGGAGAATCTGGACATTCTGTTCATCTGACTTCCAAGTGAAAGGTGCCTTGCACACCCCAAGCTACTCATAGGACATAAATTGAAACTCAGATGCTTCTTGCAAATAAAATAATACAGCTGCTATAATAAAACCGGGAAAGTAAACTGGAGCAGAAGAAATATAAGGTACTGTGAAGGTTGAGTTGGTTAAAATGTCAAGCATAAGAGACAATTTTTTATATTTCATACTTGTTCTCCAAACGGAAAAAATCCCACCAGACATATATAAAGTGTCTTGTCTGGAAAAAAAGGTTTTCATGATATAATTTTATAAATACCTTCAAATGTCATTGCAGTGATTATTTTCCCATTAATTTGGTACTGTCAGGCCATTATTAGAGAGTTACGGTGCTGTAATTCACCCTTTTTTAAAATTTTACTTTCACAATTATTTTTTTAAAATTCCACTGTAGACAGTACTTTACTCCTTCAAAATTAAATAGTATTTCAAGAAACCACAAAGTGGACCAGAGAATAATATATAATTCTGGGAAATATGCTGCATACGGGTTCAAATTCTGAACTTGATAAATGCTTTATGTGATAGAATTATTGAGAGAATTAGATAAATGTAATATAATGTCTTGATATTAGTGGAGTACAAAACAATATTTCTTTGAGAAAGAGATCTGGAAAGCTCGTATAAAAGCTAGTGCTTCATTTTGGCAGAAAAAAGAATTACTTGCATTGAACAGTGTATAGTGTCTTCTGGTTTGAAAATCCAACTAATTTCTTATGAAGCCGCACAGCTGATATTCATATTAAGAGTGACTGATAATCTCAAAAACAAAGAAGGTAGAGGGGCTGCTGTATTATACTCAGTGCAATATCAATAAAGTTTCTTCATGGAAAAACTCCTCAAAAGAGGCTCATGCCATAACTTTTATGAACAAAATAAATTTTGCTCTATCTTCCTTGGTTTCTTTTTTTTTCACCATAAAATTTCATGCATTCTGCTTTCTGTTTACATCAGTGGACAATATCAAATACTAGGATACTAGATGCAAGATAGAAAATGCCCGTGATATTTTTGGGCATCACATTAGTATTTAAAAAGTTTGCTCCTAGATACTTGGCAAAGTTTATTTTATTCTTCAGGTAATTTATAGTTTCAGAACAAAGAGCTCCTTTCGAAATTGAAAAAGAAATATATTGTTTCTGTATAAGCCCTAGTACTGGAATTGGTGCAGTAAGATTGTTAAGGGTCCTCATTGTACAGTTAAGGCCTGTTCATTTTAGCTTTCATCCCAAGTGCTTTACTAAACTAACTGTAGGGAGAGTCAAAGATATAGAGTTAGTATTTCTCCTTTCTCATAGAACACTTAAAGGCAGACCATTTTCTTTTAAGAGGTTTCTAATCCTGCTAAAGGGAATTACAAGGAAAAAAATGTATACTTTAAGTAGGAAAAAAATACTGCATATTTTCCTTGAAAATGCTAGTATCTAAAAAAAAAATCCTTAGACAAGTTGCATAGATTAGTTCTTATACTATTTTGTATTTGATTAAATGTAATAAAATTTTATGTTAAAAAAATATAACAGCAAAACAATTGCATGACAATATATACTTATGTGGTGGGTTAACCCTGGCTGGATGCCAGGCAGTCACCACAACCTCTCTGTCATTCCTCCATCTCAACTGGACAGAGAAAGAAAATTAGGACAAACGGCTTGTGGGTCAAGATAAGGACAGGGAGAGTACACTCACCAATTATCATCAAACAAAAACAGACTTGGGGAAAAATTAATTTAATTCATTGACATTCAAATAAGAGTGGGGTAATAGGAAAAAAAGCCCTATCTTATAACATCTTCCCCCAACCTTCAGTTCTTCCTGGATTCAACTTCACTCCCACCTTTCTCTACCTTCTTTCCCCCAAGTGGTGCAGAAGGATGGGGAATGGAGGCTACAGTCAGTGCATCATGTGTTGTCTCTGCTGTTCCTTCTAGCTCAGGGGGAGGATTCCTCACACCCTCCCTCTGCTCCAGTGTGGTGTCCCTCCCGTAGGAGGCAATACTCCATGAACTTGTCCAACACGGGTTTATGCCATAGGCTGCAGTTCCACAAAATGCTCCAGCACATATCACTTACTTGTGTTCTTTCTACAGGGTGCCATCCTTCAACAACAGAGTGTTCCAAGCATGGCCTTCCCACAGGGTCACAGCCTCCCTTGGGTGCAACCACCTGCTCTGCCATGAGGTCCTCCAGGGGCTGCAGGTGGATCCCTGCTCCACCATGGACCTCCATGGAATGCAGGGACACAGCTGTCACACCGTGGTCTGCACCATGGGCTGCAGAAATAAAAAGGCAAAATCTCGGTTCCTGCAAATAACCTGCTCTTTGTCCATTTTATAATGTGCTGAGTTTCAGGAAGGCAAGCTGAGCTTTAGAAAGTGTATTATGAGTGGAATATTATTGAGTGAAATAGCTGAACATTTAAGGACTTTTCTTGAGTTTCCCAATAATTCTCTTAACTAGGTTCTAATACATAGAGGAAATAGTTTATCCATTTTTTGTCTTCAGAGAGCTCATTTTTTTATCCAAATATAACCTAAGTTGGAATAAAAACTGATATGGTAACAACAGTCATATTAGACACAATCTTGAAATTTATAATTTTGATACTAAAAAGCTTTCTTGTGGAACTTCAGGTTTCAGAACATTACATCAAAATTTAAGTTAGTACTTTTAAACAGTACAGCAGAAACTATATGGTGTAAGAGAGGTGAGCTCCATTAAAGAAGAGACAAAAGTTAGGTTCATGGTATTAAAGGTTCAGTGTGATATTTATCTAATGAAGCTTCAGATGTCTATCAGAGAAACATCTGTGCTTGCTGTCATCAAAGGATCTACCTCCATATGTCCAATGCAAAGGAACCAACACTTTTATGCTCTTACACTCACAACCTGTTTGAAATTACTTCTTTTGTGACATGAATCATACATGTTCTCTTCAGAAATTAAAAATGTTTCATGAGGTATCTGTATTTCTGTTTCTGTGTCTTGCAGTATTTTGGAGAGCGGAGAAGCCTTTTTGGAAGATATATGAATCCTTCTTATGTAAGTATTAATGACAAAGTCATCTGTGATTGAGAAAGATGGAACTGGATGACTTATGCTGTTTCATGGGTAATGTCTATAAAAGTAAATAAAATAATTCAGAATGTGAGCTTGTAACAGCCTGTGATTATAGACACTGTTTAAATTTTAGCACAGTTTTAGTCCCTAGCATGGTTTGTGCCAAACAGTTTCCCAGAAAACTGCTGCATTTTCAAGGTAACTGCATGTGTCAGGGACCATTTCCAGTTTGGATCTGGCCACCTTCTTTGAGGGGAAAAAAATTGCTGGATGGTACACCATTTAACATGACCTTAACAGGCCAGAAGGTTTTCATGGCACGGGTAAATTTGTACTGTAGACATTTCCTTTCAGTCCGTTCATTCTTACAAGATTTAGGGCAATGTAAAGGCAAAATGGCTCCATTTCTTCCAAGCCATTTTGGTACAGATCTTCCTAGCAACTTCTACAAATCTAAGGTATTGTGTAACGTCACATAAATTTTACAGGAACATCTCTAACAATTTTGTGGCATTTCTGTCTTGTATCTGAAGAAGAATCGCTTCTTTTGCAGGTGAAACTCGTGTAGACTCCACAGAGTCCTGCCAATGGATATGAAGAAGAATTAGTTCACTAGTGATTTTCTGTGACATAATTAAACTCTATATTATCAAAACCCTGTAGCTCTAAGCAACTTCTAACGTTAAAGCTGTATTTGAAACACTTTAAAGAACTGAGACATGTAAACAGCATCTCAGGGAAACACATTTAAAAGGGAATGGTGAATATTTAGATACAGTCTTAAATGCAACCATAGTTTTTTTGGTTTGTTTTTTTTTTTTTTTTTTTCCAAATAACAGAATGCATCAAACAGCGAAGGAGAAAGACAGAAGAGGAAAAAGGATTTCAAGAATTTTGGAAATTATAAATATTTCTTTTCCACCAGAAAAGAAGGAAAACATTGTGAGAAACTGGCAATTTCCCAGTCTGGCAATGAAAAAGCAAAACTAATAGTTTTTTTATCATGCATGCACATACTGACAAAATGTAGTGATATTTTAAGAAAGAATGAAAAATTAATATGCAGGAGTCATTAAAGTGTTACACTATTATGAAATTAAGCTTTATGCACTATGTTATCCATGAAATATACTATAAAGAAGTAAAGAAAATATCCCAGCAGAAAATACGGCCCGTCCTGGTGTTGGCTAACTGCCTGAAACCATAATTTGTATCCAAGGAAATGCAAAGTGCATAAGTTAGCTCTGCAATTGACTGTGTCATTCCTTACATTGCTTTTATTATTACTTAAAATATATCAGAATCTCACTGAGTAGTGTTTCAGCTGAGAATTGACAATCTTTACCTTAACATAAAATCAACAAATACATAGAAATCAAGGTAGTGTTGCAGTAAGTGGTGTTGAAGTAAAGAAATTGTGTTCAGAAAGGCAAATTTACCAAGCAACGAAGATGAGAAGGAGCACAAAAATGTCTGAATCATCATATGCAATTCATGGATCTCAGCAAGATCCAGCATGAACTTAATCCCTTTCTTTCTTTTGTATGCATATTTCCTTGTGGAAAGATTCTGCCATATCTCTTCTGGTAGTGATATATATCGTTTAATTTTCAAAATAAATTAATGGTCAAAGTGAAGGTATATATTCTTTCATTTCAGTAGTACTCTGTAGCTTAAACACTCTTCCTCTGTCTTTTGTGCAGTACTGCACACTGACACATTTACGTTATTCTCTGTTGCGAAGCACTCCTAGCCCAGGACCACAAACAAGGGGGCTGCGACACTTCCCCTGGGGTTCCTGAGTGTCTTTGGCACCCACCAGACGATTGGGGTAGGAAAGAATGAGGTGGGCTCCCCTCGCCACTCCAAGGACTGATTTTATTAACAGAAACTCAAAGGAAGGGCAGAGGCAGAGACGCTGGACACCGGCTTACAGTGACCTATAAGCAGGGGAGCTCTCAGGGGAGGGTACAAACCCTTAGCCAATTAGGTACACTTAGCGAGGATCATAAGAGGGGGTTTATAGTAAAATGAGCAATGAGGAACACAAAGGGTGAGGAACACTCTGAACCAGACATTGGGGTGTCGAAGATTAGGGGATTTCCAGAGTGGGAGGGACTGGCACAGGGTAGCATTGGCATGTGGGTAGGAGGAGTGACTTGGAACAATCAGGAGCAAAGGGTGGATCCAAGGGGAGAGTGACAATTGTATAAAGGGATACAGTAAGGACTAAACCAACTATACAAGGAAGGGGGCAGGGTACAGAAGAAACCATTTGGGGGACTAGTATCAGGAAAAAATGCACCACCACAATTCTCTTGAGATTACTAAAATAGTAACGAATATTCTTGAGATGAGTTAACCTTGGCCAGCTGCCTGACATCCACCCAGCTGCTCTCTGGCTTCCCCTCCTCAGGACAGGACAGAGGAAGAAAACAAGACAAAAAAGCTCATGAGTTGAGATAAAGGCAAGGAAATATTTTGCCAGTTACTCTCACAGACACAACTGACTCAGAAAAAATGAAAAAATCTTACATCCACCCATGCCCCTTTTAGTCAGTCTCAACTGATAAAACTCCCATTTTCTCTACCACCTTCCCTTCTAGCCCCTGACAGTATAAGGGAGAAAGAATGGAGAGTGACAGTCATCTCATAACAGCTGTCTGCTGCTCCTTCCTCCTCACACCTCTTCCCTGCTCCTGCAATGGCTTTCCACGGTCAGGTGGTCTGTCAGGTATGTGTTTTTTTAGCTCAAATGCAGAGTTGTTGCAAAGAGGCTTCTCTATATCCCAGATAAACAGAGGGGATATAGCCTGCCTGGCGTCTGTCCCCTCACTCTTGGTAGGACCAGGTATTAAAGATTTCTCCCCCTTCAACTTCTGTGTTTTGATGTTTTGATAGCCATATATATTTCCAGACCCTCAATTAAGGATAACAGCACAGTAATTCAAGACTATATTTTTTGCAAGAAAAAGAGACTAAAAGACGGCTTTCAAGACTGAGTTTTGCCTGGTAAATATTTTGCTTATAAGAAAATTGATGCTTGGATATGTACCATTTGGTCCCCTTCATCCCAAACCCTATGGGTCTGATGTATTTCAGTGGGGAGGATCTGATATAGTACCAATGGAGCTAGGCTGAGAAGTTTGCAATCCACTCCCCAATGCATTTGGTTCTTGAAGAAGTTATGAGAGCTGACAGAGTACCACGATACTGGATAGATGAAAATTGCAGTGACCATGTGATGGTCTGCCTGAACAAATGAGTCTTCACAGAACTGATTGTGCCAAGATATCTGAGCTGTTTTTCTCTGGTGCCCAATCAAGTTTGACAGGGTTTATTGCTTAGGATTAAGGTCATGGTAATATAGCTCTTTTGCTTTAGCTTTGATTCTTAGCTTGGGGATTGTGCCTGATTTAATAAATTCTACAGAATTGAATTGGTTCTTCATAATGCCAGCTTGGATGCCTGATCTGTTTTACATTGCTTTGTTATGCTCTGTTTTGAAGCTTGATATTCCACCATTTTAAAGAGGTGATTCATGATTGGATCTCTTTGACTATAGCTCACACAGTTTTGATCAGGCAGAAAAAAGAAACCGCTTTTAAGAAAACAAATGCTTACTAGTAGCAAAGGGCTCTACCTGATTTCTCCTTTTTTGCTTTTTCCCCTTAAAGGAATCAGGCTGAGAAAAGCAAAAAATATTTATTGTTAAACATCCTAAAACGTGAAGTAAGTAGTTATTTACTTCACAGTCAAAGGTGCACATAGCAGCTTTGGTGTTTACCTTTAGTATACCCTCTTGTACAGAGAGTTTAAATTCTCTAAATCAGTAATTCAGCCAATGTGTCTTTTGCCATGAGTTACTGCTTACTACTGCTTGCTTGAGGCAGAAAATTACCACAAGTTAGTATGGAAAGCCAAAAATCAAATAATCATATCTCATAGTTAGAAATATTTTTTGTTACATTTCTATGTAAAAATAAATCTCTCTCCACAATTCTTATCACATCAAACATGCTTATTATACTAAAAATATTCCCTAGAATTGTTTGTGGAAATTATTCTTCGAGCAGTTTGTTCTAAAGTTTGGGGTTTTTTAAATACAAAGAAGTTTTGAAAAGATGCACAGAAACAGGGTGTTTTCTAATTCTATGACTGTCTCTAAGAATTGGAGATTTGTGGTATTAATAACAATGATTAGAGACATAGAAATTGGCTGCCTTTCATATCTTGCAGTATCAGCTTAAAATGCACTCCTTCAGCAAATAATCATGACAGTAAACTCAGCTGTGAGAAAAGATGAAGGACTGTTTTGGTTTAACTAGGCAGGCACACAGCTCACTGCACCCCAGTAGGGTGATGAAGAGAATTTGAAAATAAGATAAAACTCAGTGATAAAGATAAAATATTTTAACAGGACAGAAAAGGAATAGGTTTCAATGCTAGTCTGCTAATTCCTACTGCTCATGCTTCACTATCAAATTGTTGGAGAAGGTAATAGTTGCATGGCAGATATTAAAAAAAGGTTTTGTGTAAGTCAGTTAAAAATGCAACCAAACAAGCTAGAATTCTGAAAACACTCCAGCTCTATTAGTCCCAGGGACTGTTAGCCTACTGATTTTAAGAGATATTATTTCTCTGGAGGAACTCCAGAGAGGCACGGACGACTTAGAAGTAACTTGCACAAGGAAATGCAATAAGGATCAATTTGTTTAGTTCTCAAGCTGTTAAAACGCCTTCCATGTTTTGTTCCATTCTAGGGTACATAAAAGCCATTTTCTTTCATTCCATACAATATCATTGAGGGTATTTTCTATGATTTTTCACTTAATAATACAGTAGAGGTGTATCAACAACAGATACCTTTGTAGACAAATTCAGAGACAGTATTTTTCATTTGATAGGTGATGAATAACAGTAATTTTAATAATATTAAGTGATTGAACCTATTTCTTGTACATTCTGATAGTGCCATATGCTCATAAGTTGGAACCAATAATCAGACCTAGACCTCTCTTGTTTTAAATAAAAACCAGTCTCACCATTTATTATTGATTAAAACTGAGGTGGAATATCTAGTTAGTGCAGGGACTGATTTGTTTCAGCTTGCTGCAGGAAATTTAATTGATGGACAGTCTGTTTGCAAAACATCTGCTGAAGAACCATGAACCTATTCAACAGCTCCAAAGATAAGGGGTTATTTCCCTGCACAGAAAGTGGTCTGAGGGTATCAGATTCACAAAGTATTCTGAGTTGAAAAGCACCCAAAATGATCATCCAGTCCAACTCCTAAGTGAACAGGCCATGCCATATGGGGATCAAACCCACAACATTGGTGTTATCAGCACCATGCTCATGTTATCAGCACCATACTCTGACCAAGTGAGCTAATCTAGAATCTAGTGGTTTTACCAGCCTTGTATTTCACTAGAAGTAGTCTCAATAGCATGTCTTAGATTACACTACTAAAATTATTTCTGTTTAAAGTGCACAACTTCACTTTCTTACTAGAATTCAGATCAACCAATGAAAAGAATAAAGTCAGAAAAAGTACTAAGGAATCTATATTTGGAAAGCAACACTGGAGTATACTTGTGATGTTTTAGCTATGCCCTCTATGTGAAAATCTGGGACCATTTTAGCCTAGCTGGATGACAGTGAGAGAGAAAAAGTTCTGTTATATTCATCCCTGTGAAAAACCTGGAGACAAAAAAGCATTCTAATAATAATGGACTTGCATTGTGCAAAAACAGGCAGATCTCATGTATCATTCTTCTTTGTATGTATGGAATTCTTAAAATACATTAATGTCTTTAATTTAAATATAGGCATTGGGGTTTGATAATTTTCTCTTGGATAAGGCCAGTAAAATCAGTTTGAATTTAAATTAATCAGTGATGAATTTGACTGTGAGCCAAAGAAATTTTAATAATTTAAGCTGGGACATAGAGAGAAAGGATATGGAGAGAAAAAGCAAATGTGAACAACTTAGAAAATATATACAAGTGGCAGAAAATTTATAGCACATACAGCTGTGGTTCATTGCAGCACATTTTTCAGTGACTATATTATGGCACTGACTCTTAGGAGAGGCACAATGGGATTATTTTTTTGTGGTTTAGTTTAAGTTGCCTGATGTCTAAAAGTCCATGTTCCTAAGTCTAGTCCACCTCCAAACCTCCTTCTCTCTCTGCAATATGTTGGGGCAGCAACAACCTTTTGTCCCTGCTCAGCATCCCTAGTCAATCCAGTCTACCAGAAATCCTGGTTGCAAGGGGACCCCTTGATAGTTCCTTAAGCTGCAGAGAAAATATGTATTGCAACTCATTTACCTCCCTTACATTGTGAAAGCTGGAGACTAAAGGTCACCTTCAAGATTCTAGTAAGCTGGTAAGACAGCAAATGCTTGCTTATAGTCAAATCTAGCTATAGCTAAATCTAATACAAGAAAACTGAGAGTTTCTCAGATATAGTATCTAGCAGCAGTTTGGATCCTCAAAAGGGAAGTTCACCATCTTAAAGAGATGGTTTCAGAATGTTTTCTTCACATTTGATAGAGATTTTCATTGCTTCCTCTTGTATCCTAAAAGGATGGAAAACATATGAAAAGAGAATCAATCTAGAACACAGTATTGTGTGTTTTAGAGATTCTGAACTCCATCAAAAATAGCTTATTCCAGTGTACATTATTTGAATTTAAGTGCATTTTATCCTACTGATTTAGAATGGAGATAAAAAACTTGTTGTTGCTGTATCTTTCCCACTGATTTATGTCACTTTTTTGGGGGTAAGTTTGAGAAGGTCTTTTCTGCATTACAGTGATCTCCTATAATTCATTTAGCAGTTAGAGAAATTACAATGACAGAGCAAATCAGTAAGATATAATGTTTAGATCTGATTCATTGCCAGCTCTAAGCGCCCTGATCAAATGCTTTAAATTTAATATTTAATGAATAATGGCTAAAAATAAGAAACTAAATGACCTGAAAAAAGAGCAAATGAAAACCACTCAGGAGAACTTGCATGTTAGAAGGAAAAATGGAGTAGAGATGACTGTAAAAGTTTTAGTTTCCACTTCCTGAGTTACTTGAAATGTCAATACATGATCTCTTACTCATAATCTCAAATAAAGCACCTGCTCACTAGGGTGCAAATTTAAGAGCTGGCATTGCTAACCTAGGAGTTAGCATGACTCTGTTGTCAAAAGGTATGTGAAATTTGAGTACAACAGCTCTTTATTAACAGGAAAGAAAAAAGGTGTAAAAAGCACCATAATTGGACATTCTTTTATCATGCAAACATGGTGAATGAGTTATTTCACCATATTCTCATTCTGAATATTGAATTAAACCTGTATTTTTACCTCATTTCAGGATTGTTTGTGTTACATCAACTTGATATGTCTTTTCCATCTTTGATTTTTAGTGTGTAGTGTAGTGATTTTTTGTAATTCTGTACCTTTCCACTTGTGTTTTTTCCTTTACTGAAATACAATGCTCCCTTGTGTCAGTGCTATCTCTCTACATGCTACATAATTCCAAGCCTTCAAGGACTTTGACCACAGCACATTTTCCGCTGGAGTTGTATTTCAAGGGAGGAAATCCTTAACCATCCTAGAAAATTTTGCTTGTACTTCCATCCACATATCTCAAGCATATCTAATACTGTGAATTTATATTTCAGTTTTGATATGGCACAGATATATAACAATGTGGCATTGTTGACCTGAATGAATTCTGCTTCCATTTTGGTTCATTATGAACTGATGTAGTTTAAGTGGTTTCACAGTGTGTCAGAATTAGATGCAGCCCAGCAGGACCATTCACAGCACTACAAATGTGCACATTCATTCCCTATCAATTTGATAGAGAAGTTAAGTTCCTTAGAAACATAATTCGCAAAATCTGTGTTTGATGGCAGAAAGCCACTCAGAGCAGGTATAAAATATAGTGGTGACTGAGAACTCCAGAACTTCCCACTAGCTTTAATGAGTGACTCAGGACTTGAACCTTTAAGCTCTTGGATCATTTGAAAGCTAAGATGGGTAGGCACCTAACTGAGCAAGGTGCACTCTTTTTAAAATCAGAGAAGCGGCCTTGAGTCCCTTATTTTGGAAAAAAAAAAAAAAAGCACTTTTGCAATCAAAGTAGCCTTCCCAAAAGCAGGAAATTAAGGTTTATTTCCAACGACAGCCATAAATTATTCAGATGCACCCTGCTACTTTCCAGAGGACTTTCCCAACTTCCAGACAGGACATACATCCTTGCAGGCAAGCCCATAGAGGGATATCTGGTTGGTGTTTGTAATGTGTCAGTTTCCTCCATAATGAGGTTCAGACTTCCAGTCTCCAGATAAGGATATAAAGAAAGATGCATAGGGAACCTTTAGGACAAACAAGAGTCAGTAAATCAGGTAAATCTGGTAAATCCTGGCAGCTGCTTGAGTTGAGCGCTGATATCAAAGTGGTGTCTCCTCCCACATAACAAGCAATAGGGTAAGAGAAAATGTCCCCAGGCTATTCCAAGGGAGATTTAGATAGACTCTGAGGAAAAATTTCTTCACTGAAAGGGTTTTCAAGCATTGAAATAAGCTTCCTAGGGAATTGATTGAGTTATCCCTGGAGGCATTTAAAAGACCTGTAAGTTTGGCACTTAATGACATGGTTCAGTGGTGGACTTGACAGTGTTAGGTTAATGGTTAGACTCAATTTCAGTGGTCTTTTTCAACCTCAATAATTCTATTGTATTTTTTTCAGATATAAAACATATTGTAGGAGCAAAGTGTAATCTACTGACAATACAAATACTAACCTACTCAGAGAATTTTTAGGTTTCCCAAATTAGCTGACTCTGACATATCTCACAGTTAAGATCCAATAGCTCTGAATGCTGCCATTTAGAAATGTATTTCCATGGCTTCCCATACACACTACTGTAGGAAGCTATCAATTTCTGGTGCAACAGACAGCAAAGTGCTGTTCCTCAGTGGAAAAATTCGCAGCTCAGGATTCACTAAAACAGTTAATGAACATCTGCCAGTTTTTTATTCTCTGCTCTTCGCTGCTCACACAACTTCTATTTCTGACAAGAAAAAAGAGAGGACTTCTTAGTCCAAGACAATAAAAAGTTTTGTATACAACCACTTCTTAAGAAGCAGAGAAGGACTTGAGTATCTCAAATTCACAAAACGAAACTTCATGTTTAGGTTATTTTCATAAAGGTCACCATTCCTATTTTAAAATGCCTGAAGTATTCAACTACTTGATATAAAGAAAGTGACCTAGGTCCTCCTCAGTCCCACACAAATGATGCCGCAAGTCATAATAGAGAAATAGTCACACACAGAACTTGTCTGAATCTCATGTTTGCAGTGAAATTGTTACAAGACAAATTTGGAGACTATTTGTCTCCAAAGCCTGATCTGTTTACCTCCACTTTGATGTGAGAGCACTCATTTTCCATTACAACTGTTTTGTTGTTCTGTTTACAAATGAAAACAGTTGGAAGTCAGGAAAAATGCCTTTTAGCTCACAAGCCACTCTGTTAGAGGTCTGACACAATAGTAAAGTGTTCTTCTGTCCTTGACTTCTCAGTACAACAATAACCTTTCTTTGCTTCAGATGAATTTTACATGGAGCTCTGATACCTGTTGCCTGAACTCAGAATTTAGATAACTATAATATGGTGTGTGAAATTGCAGTCAAGATTATGACATAGAAAATTTCTAAATAATGCAGACAGTATGCTGCAACATAAATTTAGTAGACTCTGTAAAGCTAGGCACCTTTCTAAATATTTAATCCTCTTAATGTATTTTTGCAGCTAGATACTCTGTAGAAATAGCCAAATATATACTACTCCATACATATTTGAAAATCCTCCGAATATAATTTAATAATAATGTTTCAGACTGGTACACATGAATCTTTAGAATTCCCCTCTGTCACAATATCACAACATTAAAAAGCATGTTATTAAAATACATTGACTTGATGTTTCCCTTATTGGCTTCCATACATTTTTTGTTAAGGGAAACAGTATACTGCTGAGGTTAAATTTGATTTACATTTTCAATAGAGGCATGGAAAATTATAATACCAGGTGCTTCTTCTCAGTTGGATTTATTTCTCCAACATGCTCAGTGCATGAAGGAAATACTTAATGATATTAGCTGCAAAAGGACAGTACCCAGAAATGTCATAGCACAGCAGGACAGAGGCACCCTACCAGTCTCAGGAAGATGACTTTTAGTCAGCAGCCGCCAAGGAGAGGAAACTGCTTTGGCACTGGTGCAACAATATTTAGCCTTTCACTTGCCATATAAACATGCCTAGGAGTGTAGCTGGCCAAACCCCAAATACACTGCAGTGTTTGGGACCTTTTCATAAAAACTGCTTTTGATAAAAGAGTGCAATGGATGCCTGCTATGTTTTGCTTTCACAAAGGTCCTTGTAGCAGAGCTAATATTACAGATTCACTGATAAACTTTGCAAAAGTGAGATCTGAAATCTACAGACCAAGTGAATTAATTGAGTTTTTCAGGATCTAGTAGTACACAAATAGAGAGGGTACATATGCTGGAACATATTCTTTCTCTGGTTGTTTATTCTGGTCCACATGACAGAAAAATCATATGCCCCAGTGACTTGTGAGAAGGAGAGCTGAAAGCTCAACTACAAAAAAAAAATCCGATTTTTTGCTACCCATTATAGCGTTTTTGCCCTCTGTGGATCACTGATCAGTGATTCCTTTGCCGTGCCCGGCCCCTGGCTAGAAGCGTGCTCAGTTTTCGGTAGGGCCCACTGGACAGATCTGCAGAACACCCACGCGGTGGGCTTTTGGCTGGCAAGCACTAGATGTAAATTAGCAGCTATGGCGATGGAGAAAAGGAAGGCTCTCTTCTGAGGTACAACAGGAGATGTTTATTACCTGTCCTCACCTCATGGATGGTGGATGAGAGAGAGAGAGCCCCCCGGATCCCCGCTTAAGAAGACAGGTACCAAGGGGCGTGTACAAAAACCTTACACCAATAGGGGGATACAAAGGGAGGAGTTGGGGGGTAGATTGACACACAAAAGGGCCAATCCCTGGAGGGGGGGGGGAGGGGATTTCCAGAACCTGTTCCAATCAGAAGCCAGGTCTCCCCGAGATTTCCAGAAGGGGGAGAGGCTTTCCTGGATGACTGGCAGGCTCCGGGGGAAGGGACAAACATGGATAAATAGGGGGGTTTGGAATAAACCATTTTCCCAACATAAATAACATTAATTATATAAACCCAAAACTTGCGAGCACAGCTCACGCACCACTACAACCCATAAAGATTATTGAAACAACAGAAAAGTAAACTAAGAACACATTTTACATTTTTTAATACATTTTCAAGAATGTGTAGAGCATGCCTCTTAAAAGTTTAAGTTAAGAGACAATAATAAAAGACACTTCAAATCACACAAGACCTACAATACATAGAGTATAAGAATATAACCAGCAAATATTTTTCTGTGGGAATTAGATCCAGTAGACTCTATGTATATATTATTTTATTCTGAGCATTTGTTTGAATATTTCACCTATGAAAACTTTACTCAATAAACTGATGCAATTATAAGTGCTCAAACTTTATACCAAATTTTTAGTTCATGTATTAGAAACAATATTTTTTCTCCCTTTGTCTTCTGCTACATAAAACTTGAGACATGTCTCTTGACTGTCAGGGTGAGGTTGGGTAGGCAGAAGACCATTATATTATCAAGTAATTAAAATTTGAGATATGGCAATATTTTATATAACACAGTTTGACTATAAGAAGAAAAGTGAACCTAGTCAAATTCCACTAATTTAAAAATCTACCTACTGATAGAAAACCATTCCATACTGACAAAATGCATTACTACTAAGCAAAACATTAGTAAATTTTCAGGATCTTTTTATTTCCTTTTCTTTCTACTTCTTTGCCAGGTCATTGCAAGAGTCCATGCTTCAGTTTGTTAAAAAAAAAAAAAAAAAAAAAGAAGGTTGGATAAAACTGGGTCAAACATACATGACATCATTTTTACTATATGCTTTCAAATATGTCATAGATTTCAGACCACAGAATTAATTGAATTTTCCTTCACTTAATTTCTACATGTTAATGTGATTGATCAAACACTGCCTTGGGATGGATCATTTCTTCTCTGAGGGTAACTGTAGCTAAAATGAGAACATTTCTCTAGTAACTTGCGTTCACTGCTTCAAACTTTGAGGTAACATCTGGTGTGAAAAATTATGTCAATAATCTGTTGCCATCTGAAAGTTAATATTCTTAAGAACAATAGTATATAGTCTAGCCTACCCATATATATGGTACTTTATGGATAAATGCTACGATTCCTCAGATTCTGCAAATAATAAGGAAGGAACTTTCAAGGAACTTTCATGTTGCAGATGAAATAATTTTCTCAGCTTTTAAGACACCTTGTAAGAAACTTCTAGAACTAAGATTAGATTACTGTGTTTACAGGCTCTGACATGAACACATGTACCCAAATATTCACATAAGAAGTCATTTTTCTTATAACAAATTAGGCAAGTATAACAATACAAACCTCACTACAGTCCACAAAAAATATATCTTGATAAAATACAGCTTTCTAAGTACTTCAAAACTTTCAGATGAAAATGAACATGTTTTTCTTTTACTTTGATTTGAAAGCCATAGAAATTTTCTAGTATGATTACATACAACAAATACCTAAAGTATTAATATTACTTTTCAGAAAAATAACTGCCCAATAATATCCACTGTTCTGTATTTAAACTTTGCCTGTTAAAAAAATATGAAATGGAAAATGTACTACATAATTCACTTTTAAATCAGCTTTAGAATATTTGAGAAGATGGATCAATACAGGAAACCTAACCAGACAGCTGAAAATACTAAGCATAAATATAATATATCTATTTTCCAAACTTTCATAATTGTTACTATCGATATTTTAATTGGAGAGATAGTTTAGTATCTAATATTTTCTCTGCATTTTTATACATTTTGCAATATAAAGATACTAAGAAGCTCAGCAGAGTTCATTCAGATTAAATATTCCTGATTTATAAGGAAAAAATGTTGGCACAAAATTTTCACCCTTCAGAGATTAACATATATGAATTTCCTAATCTGAGGAAGGCTTCTTCAGCAAAGAGATTGTCTTAGCTTTGGATCAAATCATTATTCAGTTATCTAAGTATTTAATTGATTAATTATTGAAATATTTTTCCTCTTTTACAGGTCAGTTTATAACCTTATAATTTTGTGTCAAATATTGTCAGATTCAATGGTTATTAAATATTGAAGGTAAGTATATCCATGGCACAGACTGGAAGCTTACAGCTTTATTAAAGTTAATGGATTCAAATATTTATGCTACCTTAAGATCACACCCTCTGATTCTTTTTTAGATTCTTTTCACTGCAGACTGTGGTTTTTTTATTTAGAAAGACTTTGATAATCTTCTAAGTAGGAAGTAGGCTGTCAATAAATGCTGCATAAAGTAAAATATATATGGCTTTTCCTATTTTTTAATTTAGAGTGAATTTACTATTCCTCATTACTTGGAATGCAACAAACCCAGAAAGCTGTGATATGTCTGTGATAAATTTTGAGTTTTACTGGAAGGACTCTCTTTTTCTTCCCCTTGTAAAATTTTGGAGTATTAATAGTAGGAACGACAACAACTTTGCTAATACAGTCTAACACTTTCAAAAGTAAAAAAATACATTTTACTAAAATTAGATTTGATGGAGGAAGGGGAGGAAACAAAATTATTGCAGCATATAATGTATTCAAGGGAGCTCAAACTGAAATAGGATTTGCTGAAATATACCTAGGCATTCATAGTGCTATGAACTCTTTCTCTTTAACAAGCAGTATTTCAACTGCTGGCAGAAAAACCAGTAACATGAGGCTTGATAACAATATTCTCTTAATTATTATTGCTGCCATTCACAGAGATAGATTTTTCCATTGACTGCTATCATTTTGAGTCTCTATATCTCATCTTAATTTGAGTAGTTGCCTGATGGAAGTCATATGTAGACTGAAAAATTGGCCTTTTCTATCAGAATGTTTGGGTGAAAGAGGGATTGCTTCTGTTTACTGTCACATGTCTGGAGTTTAGACAGGAAGAATGCATTGAAACAATGCTAATACTAAAATCTTACTATTCTTGGAGGGTCAATATAGCTCTCTGTGGTAAAAGAACCATGTGTCTGTGTGCGCAAGTGTGTTTGCCCTGAAAATGTGGATTCATTTTACCTAAGTTTAACTACTTAATTGAGGTTCCTAAGCTAGTAAGAGCAGAGGGTTGCATCTGGTCTAAACTAGATCTTTGAACTGAACAGGATTAAGTCGAATAACCAGAACTAACAAACCCCATCTTTCTACAGGCAGTAAGTAAAGAGTTTCAAAATATAAATTATTTGACCAAGAAAGACAGGCATGTCACAGAGTCTCTGCTTTGTCTATTGACTATATAGATAGTCTACACGGTTGGATGATTTCCCTGAGTCAGAGACATAATTTCCTCTAAAAGTGCACCATTATTATCAAACAGACTAATAGCAACAATGCAGAACTACCAAATGCAGGTACCAAGTTTGCTAAGTCCAGATCCTTCCAATTTATCAAGGTGAAAAAGGAAATGAAAAATAGTGTCTGTAAAGTCCATAGTCCTGTCAAGAAAACAATCTCTTGAGAAAGCATATTAATGACTAACACTGAGGAAGACTATTGTTGACTGGATAATGACTGTTGTGTGCTTGTGAGACAACAACTTTCTGCTTTGTAAATCATGACCTCAGAATGCCATGTATGACGTGTATAGCCTACATTACTGTGTGACTCCTCAGCCTTTGTACTTTGTGTTACCATTTTCATCTGTTGTCTCAGGCCTTACCTGAGAATAACAGGCAGAAGAGTTTCTTAATTTTAGTATTTATCTGAAGTCAAAATAATTAAATTGTTTACAGAAAAGATCTGGCACAACCTTATAGTAATGCACCCTGCACCTGAGTAAGTGAGTCCATGTAAGGAAAGGTTTGTGACTTACCCCTTGTACTTCTTATAAGGTAAAAAACCCAGAAACTTCTTTACTGTCTTGGAAGTAATTGGCTCAGTGCCAGCACAGAGGCATTGATTAGGTTTGGAAAGTTCAAGTCAAAACCTATTGCTAATTTCTTTGGGCCAAGGACCAAACAGCCCACCTGAACTATCAAGTACTAAAAGAGAGAGCACAAAGGAATGAAGGAGCTTTTTAGGGTGTCTTAGGAAGGTGCAGAGACATCTCAAGCACCTGTGCTTGGCTTTTCTTTTATTTCTGTAACAGTTACTATTTTGTATTTATTAAGCCTTTTGCTTTTACAAAACACACCTGAAGAGCTGTCTTGCTAATTATTTAAGCCATGTCTCTGCAAGGCTGGACCCTCAGAGATACAGGAAAGAAATCCTATGCAACCTGAAGTGTTTTATTCTTACTGAAGATTTCTGTTACACAAGCCCCTAGATTGAGCGAATAATATGCTGATGAGAATGTAAAAGTAATGAATCACTGGAATCTATGCCTTTGTCACAGAACAAAGATGAATTAGCTGAACTACTATCCCAAGGATAAGAAGTCTAGAGTGATGGTTATCATTAGCAAAGTTAAAGGTTTCACTGTCTGATTTGTATACTGTAACTCTCAAACCTCACAAGACTGCCTACAGTCGAGTTCTCTGGGGTCCAGTTAATAATTCTGACTATCTCACTAGTTTGTTGACAGCTTCTTGCTGAAGGTCATATTCTGATGAAGTAGATAATTTTAAATACTCCTTTTGCCTTTTGAGACTTAATCTAAAATACTTCTGAGACAAAAAGAAAGGTGCTCTAATGTTTATTTTTCTTGATGTGTGATGTATTTGAGAAAATGTATCTATAAAAATTAATGATATTTTCACACTGAAAGTTTACTCAGATATCTGAAATCTGAAGGTAAATAGTTGTAGGAATCTGAGCCAGGTGAACTTCACTGGACTTAACAGAAAAATGCATTCTGTGTCTTTGAAGATTTTGTCATCCCTTGTATTTGATTATTGCCACATACATGCATTTTGATTCAAGAAGGAGCACAGTGCTTTCTTACCCTTTTTCACCATTTGTAAAATGAAATTATTCCCTATTTTAATGTGGGGAAAAATGGAAAGACATTGGAGAATTATGAGCCCACCAATGAAAATATCTATCCTTGATGTAAAATTTGAATAGAACTCAAGAATGAGCTCTAAGCTACATTTCCAATCTGATATACTACTACAGGTTTATGGTGGGCTAATTTTGGTTGGCTGGTTGACTGATGCTTTCCCAGCTGCCTTCTCACTGTCCCTCTTCAGCAGAGCAGGAGGAGAAAATAAGATAGGAAAGTTTGAGGACAAAGATAATGATAGCGAGATAGCTTACCATCATTGAAAACAAACTTGACTTTAATTTATTAAACGAAAAATCATTAGAATAGTAATGAACTACTGAACTAAATGACCCTTCTGCCTGTCTCTTCTTCCAAGGCTTCACTTCACTTCACTTCCCAACACTTTTACCTTCCACATGATGCCTCAGCACAGATCCTCTCTGGGGAGTGTGGTCCTTCAGGAACAGACCACCCCAGTGTTAGTGCCCCATGGGTTGAAGGTCCTGCCAGCAACAAGTTCCTGCATGTGTTCCTCTGTGCAGGCCACAGCTGCAGCATGGACCCTTTCAGGGGCTGCAGATTCATTCAGGGTATCTCCACCTGCTCTGGTGTGGAGTCCTCCAAGGCTGCTGTGCTGGTATCTTCTCCACAATGGCCATCCATGTGTTGCAGAGGGACTTCTGCAACAGAAGATCTTCTCTATGATTTTCTTCAGTGGCTGCAGAGGAATTTCTGATCCAATGCATGGAACACCTTCTGCCTCTCCTTCTTTTCTTACCTTGGTGTCTGCAGCATTGTTCCTCTTACATTTTCCTCATTTCTCTCTCTCACGGCTGTGCAGTAGTTTTGCCCTTCTTAAAAATCTTTTCCCATTTGTGCCACTACCTTGGCCAAGAGGCTCAGCTCTGCCCTGTGGTGGGTCTATTGGAGTTGCCTGGAAATGGTTGTCTCCCACATGAGGCATCTTTATCTACTTCTCTCAGAGGGCATCCCTAAGGGCCCCTTACAAACAAAACTTTGTTAGAGACACTCAATAAAAGGTTTAAAGCAAATAAAAATCTGTGTAACATCTTTGCATATGAATAATAAGAAGGTTTGTCCTAAAACTTGCAGTAATAGCATCTCAAAGGCATATCCTGATTGGCAAATCTAGTCCTCAATAACTAGCATTGTTCTGACTGACAGTCAGCCCTTGCCTTTTCCCTCTCCACGTGTAAAAGAACAGCCCATTCAGCTACAGCTTTGGAGTTATACAGCTTAAACTGCTGCACATGCTTCTGTACCATATTTTAGGATCTACAAATTCAGCAGCTGGAACCACCGTATCTTTATATCCTTATTATTATCCCTCACAACTGATCTGAGCATCAAATCTGCTCATAGGAATGGAATGTAAAAGAGCCAATAATTTTGTGAAAAATGGGTAAGACATAACATTTCAAAACAATAGAGTTGACAGCTCTAAAAGAACCAGAAAATCATGGTTTTTAGGACTAAACAAAGAGACACTATAGAAAACTTTCCTCACAACCAATTGGTTTCAAACCTGAATGTCACTGGATGGCATATGACTGACTACATGGGAGTTATTTACTCATAGCATCATCTGACCTAGAGCTAACAGAGAACAATCTGGTGTAAATAATTGGCAATGAGCACAATATCAGCTATATAACTTCAAGGACTGTCTCCTGTACAAAACTGAGTGCAACATATTTTGAGTAGGACAAAGTTCCTTACAATCTCAGAATAAACTCTCATATGATGTTGGCTGTGCTATATATCTTTTCACTGTTCACTAAAAATAATATCATTAAAACTCATTACAGGGTTCACCTATTGGAGATAGAGGTATGTGTTATCACACCAAAGTACTTTTGTTTCAATATACTTAATCCTGTGTATTTTCTTAAGAGTCCAGATAAAAATGACTGAAAATGTATACGAAAAGTTAGATAAGCACTATAATATTTAAATTCTTTAAGGTGTTTTTGGGGTTTTTTAATTGTTCCCATAGTCTATTGAATCATTCAAAAAAGTTAAATTTGTTACTTCTAATGTAATTAAAAACTCACAAAGAAAGCAGTGACTTTGAATACTGAATTTGGACAATAAATGTGTTTTCAATTTTTGTCTACTTTATTTTAAGATATTGCTGCTGAAATATTTGCAGAGAATAGTTCTATGGTTAAAGGAAAAGTAGTGAACTGATTTCAGATAAACCATCAAAATATTTAGGGCCCTGGAGACAAAGAGGAGGAATATACTGATCTGAGAGACAGCAAGCCTAGACTTCATAAAGAGAGTTCATGAACCATAAATTTAGTTCTCCAAAATTTACAAGCGCTTTGGAAATTTATGAATTTTTGAACCTTAGGTTGGAGTTAGATGTTGCAATTTAAAGTATACAGTGAAGTTCCAGATATAAATTTAAGCAAATATTTGGTGTGTGACAAAACTCATCTATTATTTTTTTCTCTCGAGTTTTTGATGAAGATCTGAGTTGAGCAGCAATTAATGACATGGATCCTGATGTTCAATAGAATAATGTGTTTGTATATGTCTATGTAGGCAAGGACTAGTGAAAAGATGTAGGCCTTTATTACAAATTAACAGAAAAATGGTAGATAAAGAAAAATGGGAGTCGATTGAGATGTATTTATGTTTCCAAAAGATTCTTTTAAAATGTCCAAAAAGTAATAAAGAACTTAAGCAGCCATCACCAATAAATAACTTGTACATTAATTTAACATAAATTCTAGGAGAGACAATGGAAAAGGTAGAAGTAAGTATATGCTATGCTGTCTCTCTGGGGCAGTATCAAGTCAAGATTTTCAGAAAAAAAGTAATGTATTTTATTATACCTACCAGTGTAACTGAGGAGGGGAAAAATCAGATATAAGAAGATGTCCTTCAGTTTCATATTTCAGAAGAGTAGAGTAGAGTAGAGTAGAGTAGAGTAGAGTAGAGTAGAGTAGAGTAGAGTAGAGTAGAGTAGGAGTAAAAAAGCATATATGCGCCATACAGCTTTTTCAGATCTGGCTTGTCTGCCACAAAGTATGATTGTGTTTCCCATTTGATATATAGTAGATTTTAACTCTATCTGTAGTTCTTGTTTCAGGTCTTTATTACGGCATAATGAAAACCCTTAAGTTTCCATAAGCATTTCAATATATGATGACATTGAAATCAGGCTAAGATGTGGCAAAATATTTTAGTTATGCAGAAGGAGTAGACCCTGAAAAACCAGCAGCACCTTTAGAAACACTAGGGAAATTGACATTACTTGACTAATGAAAAGGAATGCAAAAATAAAAATTGCATGCTTGCTCAAAAAAGAGGTTCTACAGGAAAACAACATTTGCTAACATATTTGTTCAGAAAACAGGGAGTCAAAATTATCTAAGGAAAAGAACATGAACATCAAGGATATCAGTTATCATGAATTACTTCTTTTTCAAAATTGGAAAAAAATTGAACATTGAAAAATATTTGAAAATTTGTTTCTGTAAACAAACTCGTTTACATACACTGTGTGGTCTGGCTTTGAAACTTATTGCCACAGATCTTGAGGTCAAGAAATTTCCAAACTCAATGTGTACAAATTGCACTGTGTGATGTTTTTTCCTACCACCTTAAGAACGCATTTTAACTCCTGTGCTTCAAATCTTACAGAAAACTCTGATAATTGAGAAAAGACCTGAGGTAGCATAGTCTGTTGTGTGTTTGTGCCTATACTTTTCTCAGAAGAGGAGGTATGGGCAACTTTTAGATAAGATACTCAGGCAAACAAATGAAAGATCTAATATATCACAGGAATTCTTAAAAACTGAGAGATGCAAGAGTTCAAAGCTCTCAATATCAGTTCTTGCTTCTAGCTGAGTGCAAATGCTTTCATGCATTCAGATACATGCAGTCAGCATTACCTTGCCTTTCTAGCTCCAACTTCTTAAAATATAAATTGCTTCTCTTTTCATTTTCCAGATCTTTTCTGTACTTCAAACTCTTATGAAAATATTTATCTCTTTTCATAGGATTGTTTGGTATTATAATTAGGTCTTTCTCTGCTTGCAAGCTCATTGTTATATTACCAGTTGAAATCATCATCTGTCAATATTTTTGTTGATTCCATGATTGTCGTAATTTCTTTGACCTGACCTTTCAGGTCAGGTAATTTCATTTCACTTAGACTTTGTATCAAGATTGAAATATAAATTCAGAAAAAAAACCAAAAAACAACCAAAACCAAAAAACAAAGTAACAAACAAACAAACAAAATCTATGTTAAAGCAGCAAGATCTCTTTACTTGCAGTCTCAGACATTTAGAATGCAGACTGTGCATCAGAAAGAGAGAAAAAAAATGACATTAAGATATTTGGAGAATGAAGAGATACACAAGCAAAGCAAAGTACAATCAGATAGGAGTATAGAGAGATATACAAAACTGGAATGAGACAGACAAGGAGATAGCAAAATGATAACCACATACTGAGCTATAATTACCTCAAGGTTATGATATGTACACTGTAATGTCACCAACTAGCATTGTCTGTTGGAAAATACTTATATATATTTTTCACTGCATAAGAGAAGAGTTTAAGGAGATCAGAAAATCAGATGGCTACATATTTATAATGTGACTGGAATAATTTCCTTGGGTTTTTCACAGTGGATTTCTATTCATGTATTATGTTAGATGCTGACCTTTAGATTTCTAACCGCATATCCTTCTTATTTCTGTCAGTTTCTACAAAATTTGAAAAATATGTTTGTCTACAAGAGTAGCACTAGAAGCTGAGATTTGGAAATCACTGTTTCAGTCTTCTGTCATATGGTAAATGGGCATAACTGCCCAATAACAACATGGAGCAGCATCTATAGGAAATACACTTTCTTTTTTTCCGTATTTCAAATGAATTCTTAAATTAGTCAGTTACACATTAAAGGCAGCTAAGAAGTCTTTGACATGTTTTCTGCCACTAGAAAATGCAGATTTTTTTTTTTAAGTTATGTCAAAAAAACCCCATTTGTATCTGCTGCAAAGTTGCCTGATTAGGAACTAAGGAGCTTTGTCTTAAGCCAGTGTTCATTTGGAGGAGACAGAGATCTGAGTTTTGGGAGCTGTAAGGGCTTTCAGATTTCTCGGATTCTCAGCCTAAAACTTAGAATGTCACATGGATACTTGGGCAATCAGGGCAATTCATCATGTTTATTTAAGAAAGAAGTTAAAATAGACTAGTTTAATTTTTGTCAACAAAAGGTTTGAATGCTTTCTAGTATTCAAGATATTTCAAAACAACAAATTTTAATTTTAGTGTCTAAAGATATTTACTTATATCTATAAATAGAAAAAGAATTTCCCCTAAGTGAAAATTCCATTTTTCATGCATCTATCATTTCTCTCTTTTGGATCACAATTCCTCACTCTAAGTAGCTATCTCACAAGACTGACATAGAGGAAAAGTGCAAGAAGCAAACAACTGCTGGTTCCACTAACAGTTTTTCTTCTCTTCCGCCAGTCCCTGTTTTTATATAAAATACAGTAGAAATCCTATTTGGACAAGAGTAAAATGAAGATCTCATAAAATTATTATTTCAAAATGTGTATAACTCATGAGTGACTGGTTTCAACTGCACTTATTCTTTGATCTGCTCTGTAATGCTATGATCAGTTATGTCAGTAATTCCTCAAGTTAAGGGCTCCAAAATACATCTAATTAGGTATTGCACTGATAGCAGAAGTCTTAGTTATCCTATGCAAGCTAGTCACAGGAGAAAGTGAATTTCTCTTGTGAAGTTGTGATGACTCTTGCAATAAAAATTCCATATTTCTTTCTGATGTGCGTTTGTCTGTTTGCTATCACTATCCTAAGTCATTGGTGCATCCTCAGGTACTTGCAGAACATTTTGAGAAAACCTTTCTGAAACTGATGTAGGTTAGGATCCAATAAAATATCACTCTTCAAAGAAGTTTCTGAAAGGTGTCTATCTTCAGAAAAAGCATCACATTAAATTCCAACTTTCACTAATAACACTGATCATGAATCAAGAAATTCTTTAAGATTTATTCCCATGCTATAGACTTTGCTTGTTTGAGTTTTTAAACTAAAATTTATTTACCAGTATTCTAAGATATCGTTAAACTGAGGGCACTCATACATGTGAAGATTTACTTACAGTACTCAGAAAGCCTGTGTAAATATCACTGTGTTTACCTCTAAGTATGTCTATTTAAAACTTACTTACTGGCAACATAGACATTAGATCATTTTTAGCTATGCAGAAAATTACACAGAACAACAAAAAAAATCTTATTCGTCTCAGTATTGCTATTAGTTCTAAAGAATTTTCAAGTAGAATGACGTAAATGAATTCACAGCTTTGGTCCAGAGTAAAAAGCTGCACAATGTAGGCAAGATACTAAGGCAGGAGGTCTTAATAATCTAAAGAAATTCTGGAAAGTACCTACAAATACAAAGTGTTTGCCTGCAAATACATAGTCACACAGGTCTTTCATGAAGTTTAAAAATAATAAGAAATTTTGCAGTAAGAATACTGACCAAGGCACAAAAGGATTTTCCAGAGATTAATGATATTGAGGGTCCATTTGTTCTTTAGAGATGCCTGATAACTCAGCCCTCATCAGGATAGGCAATGGTATCCTTATATCCCCCAAAGGTTATGTATTTTCATCCCTCTATTTCACAGTAAAGGTAAGTGAAAAAAAATAATCAATTTTGTTTGGAGTTTCTAATATTGTCCTTCAGAATAGTGCTGTAACACATCATGCAAAAAACCCTAAAAGGACAGTGAACAATGCCAGATGCTAGCAATGCTAAAAATGATCTCTGAAAGATTCTCACACATAATTGAATGTGAGGGTTTCTCTGCTGACTAATCCAGCACTTATTTCAAATGTGGATAATTGATAGATATTTGGTCTTGTTCTTGTCCTTGACCTTCTTCAGTATGAAACTGCACTGTTAGCTACAAGAGGAGCAAAGTTATGAGTGAATTATGATCTCACTGGAACAGCTTTTATGAATACTTTTTTGCAAAATTAAAGATTATCAATGCCTCAGATCTTGATCATTCCATTATAAGACCATGCTACTGGTGCAAAGCACATATGCTTTCTCTAAACCAAATTCAACTCTATGTTATGCTGAATCTAAAATAACTCTATTAAATTCAGTAGAATTTTATTTCTGCATATAAATCCCTAGTATAGCTGCAAGCAAAAAAAGGAGTCTATTTGATATAGCTGTGCTATATAGATCTATCTGTCCTCTATAGATCTGACCGGACCTCTTGTTTATTACTTAATAGTTAACAGGTAGAAATACATTTTCAAGAAGTTTCAGTATGTCAGACTTCTTAAGATATCCTCAAAATACAAATAAATCTGTCAATAAAGGTGCCTTCCATTTCAAAAGTAATACAGCTTCTCACTTTTGTGTGCTATAGGAAGTATATAATGGTTTCCAGTGGAATACAAATTACACTTAAATGAAAAGTGCCTCTTGCATTTGCATGTATTTATGAAACTATGAAAATAGGGTTGTGCTTAGCATTGCACAGTAATCCACAGAAGGATTGTACCAAGGCACAAGGTAGGTACAAGTACTTAAAATAATCTGGACACATGAAATAAAAACAGCCAGACAAAAATTAAAATACTAATAATAGTTCCTATTTCTTTATCTCCCTTTCAATTTTGATTAACTGCATAATTTGCCTAACAAATCACCTCTCAATTTTGGTAGGAAACATTTTGATCAAAAAACCCCCAAACATAATAATGGAGATAATTTTTTTTAAAGTTTTGAGCATTGGAAGATGCTAGCTATATTTTTTCTTCCTTTGTAGTCTAACTTATTTTCATTAAAAAACACTCCATAACTGGAAACCAACCAGCTGGTTTTAAGGAAAACATCCAGGCAGAATTTTGTGTTCTTCTATTATAATTCCTCTTGGAAACCTTACAAGTTAACTTTTCTCCCTTTTTCTATGAATGAATTATTTAAAGACTGATTTAACTTCTTATTTATGTACTGATTTCAGGTTGGGGTCTCCTAAGAGTTTTACAAAAACTCTAGATATAAGTGAATTTCTTATTGAATATTTTTGTAGCAATTATAGAATGGAAGTATTGATGTAAGTGATTATTTGTGTTCTACATTACTAGGTTACCATATTTCTTGGATTATAGGAATAAAGATTTTTTAAGAGAATTCCAATAGAAGAAATTGCCAAGACCATTTATTTAGACTCAAGCAGCAGTTCAAACACATTCACATATTTCTAGAACTGTAGTCATCTGCAAATTTTAATTCAAACAATAGTAGTCTTTATCTTATTGAGAACTGGATATTACAGGCTGAATGCTGTTACTGAAAACAATATTTTCACATGTGAAAACAGTAGAACAGTCATCCATACCAGGACTTAAGGATAACCACAGTAGTTGTCTAACTCAAGCTAGTTTTATGGTAGGTTCTTAATCTTGTATTTCTGAATCCTATTCCTCCTTACTGATTTCCAGTAATGGAAAAGTCAAATGAAGGTATAAATACACGTTTTATCAGTGCTTCTACATTTCCTTTCTTCCATTATGCAACTGCCTATGAAAGAAGAGATGGCCAATATTCCTATATTTGGTATGAGGGGTGATGCAGCATTGTGGAGTAAGGAAAGCTGCTCTCCCCATTGGAAACATTACATTTGAAAACTGTGATGACTGTGTGAAACCAAGTGTCACAATAGTCACACAGATTTGGAGCCACAAAGAGAAAGAAGAAAGATAAGAACAAAGGAATAATTTTCCACACTTGCAACAGGAAAAAGATTGTAAGAAAAATAACAACAAATAATTATTGTTCTACAAACTTATGTAAGATATGGGAGTGAGCGTATAATGAAAGTTGAGGATTTGGAACCCTTGTGATACTATTCCTGTTCCTATTTATTGGCTTTTTCTTCCCTGTGATTCATATTGCACGTCACTGAGATCTTTGGAGAGTTTCAAACAGAGAATCATGGAATGTCCTAAGGTGGAAGGGACCCACAAGGATCATCAAAAGTCCAGTTCCTGGCCGTGCAGAGCATCACATGAAGAATCACCATGTTCCTGAAAGTATTATCCAAGTACTTCTTGATCTCTGTCAGGCTTGGTACTGTGACCACTTCCCTGGGAAGCCTGTTTCAGTGCCTGACAACCCTCTGGGTAAAGAACCTCTTGCTAATATCTAACATAAACTTGCCCTGATACAGTTTCCCTTGTGTCCTTATGCTGGTCACCAGAGAGAAGAGATCAGTGCCCACCCCTATTTTCCCCCTCATGAGGAAGCTGTAGACCACAAAGAAGTTCTCCCTCAGTCTCCTTTCAGCTGAACAAGCTAAGTGATCTCAGCCATTCATCATAAAGCTTCCCCTCCTCCCGTCACCATGGGTGACCCAGATTAGAAAAATGTGCAAAAAATTAACCCTGTCCTGTCAAAAACCAGGACAGGGAAGAAGAAAAAGAAAGGGCAAATGTTGGGACTTATGGTATTTGTCTTCCCAAGATACCTCTATGCATTATGGATCTCAGTTTTTTGTGGGGATTACTGGACACCTGCCTGCCCATGGGATGCCGTGAAGATTTGTTGTTTTGCTTTGCTTGTGCACAGAGTTTTTGGTTTATTTAAACTGTCTTAATCACAAGCTTTATCAAGTTTACCTTTCTCCCCCATCCTAATGCAGGGAAAGTGAGTGAAAGGCCAGGTGCGGTTTGGTTGATGAATGGGATTTAACTATGACAACCATGGAACAAAGTCCACATGAATGTCACATTAACTGTTGCAAGAAATCTTTAGGATTACTAATTTAGTTGCTACTTCATTTGTTAATTGGAAAGCTGGGCTACAACACATAATAAGTTGCAGTTATTGGTGCGTTGTTCTGCCAACGAGAAAAGGAAAACAGTAAAATGGCTGAAGTCAATGATATAAAAAATATCTTTGATTTGGGACTCATCCCAAAAGGTAAGACTAGATACATGATCCCAGATGTGAGGAGCAAACAGCCCACATGTAAGTACTAAATGAAATCAAACTAAATGAGACTGGAGGTCTTTTTTAGATATGTTCCAAAATTAATGCTATTCAAGTAACTTCTACAAAGGAAAAGGCAATACAGTGCAAGTTTTATCTCATTTCTTTCTTTAGAGTTCCTGCAGCTTCACTTTGCACCCTCTTTTCATAATACTTCCCCTCTAAAGATATGGTAGATGATACTGGACTGGGAGAAAGGAATTGTCATTTGAAGTAGAATTTTATTTTAAAACATGTACTGTTCGTCAAAGGCATATCCACAAACAGGAGAAAAATATAAAGAAGGAAGTAATATTCTCAAATGCATGTTTTTTACCTTACAGATAGTCTTTATAGCAACATAAATCCATGCATAAACATAAATTATAGACAGTGTACCCAATATCAAAACTTTTAAAGTAGATACATAAGAAGTGAATGGTCTAGTAAATGGTCATCTAAACTACATGAATTTTAGGCAACAAAAATAAGTACATCCAATGTAATCATCTGTAGTATGCCTTGACATTCCAGACCAAGATCCTGGCTCAAAGAAAGTTATTTTCATAGCTGGATTTCTGTACTTAAATGCAGTGGTAGAAGCTATAGAATTGATCTGCCGCTGGCTAAGAATGCTTTGGGTTTGGAGGTTTTTTTGGTTTGGAACTAGACAGCAGTGATAGTACAAGTTGTGCCTGATCTTCGTATGTATGGACTTTCATTTGTTTGACATAATCTTGAACAAAGTTAAATTAATACTGTAAGTATTCTTCATAATACTTTGTACAAAATTACAGAAAATGGATTATTTGATTTGTATGTATAGGCACTTGTGGGTTAACGCAGGTTGATTTTTTTAGTTAAAGAGAAATACAGAATATTGCCCTGTCAGGACCTTGGAGTTGTTTTGATGTGGGTGGGCTCCTATCAGAGTGTGCTTTAGATATTGGCATGCTGTTTGACCACTGACAAACGACTTTGGAAGTACACACATAAAGCTGGGATTGTCCAGGCCAAGCCCTTTCCCTTCGGGACAGCTGAGCAGGTACCAGGGCCGGCCCTGGCCTGCCACTGGGTACCTGGGGCCCTGGGCGCGGCCCACCCCCGCTGCGGGGGCAGGGCTGGGCTGGCCCGGGGCCGGCCGTGCCTCTGCTCCCCCTTCTCCCCATCCACTACCGGGACCGGCCGTGCCTCTGCTCCCCCTTCTCCCCATCGGCTGCCGGGGCCGGCCGTGCCTCTGCTCCCCCTTCTCCCCATCCACTGCCGGGACCGGCCGTGCCTCTGCTCCCCCTTCTCCCCATCCACTGCCGGGACCGGCCGTGCCTCTGCTCCCCCTTCTCCCCATCCACTGCCGGGACCGGCCGTGCCTCTGCTCCGGGACCGGCCGTGTCTCTGCTCCCCCTTCTCCCCATCCACTGCCGGGACCGGCCGTGCTTCTGCGCCCCCTTCTCCCCATCCACTGCCGGGAGGCGCTGCAGCTGAACATCCAGAGAACTTTTAAAGCCTAGCCCCCCAAGCCGGCTGGGTCCGGGATAGTCCCGGGGGTCCCTGGGGGTCCCCGGGAGCAGCCTCAGCACGAGTTCAGCCCGTCCTGTAAGATCCAAGGGTGGGCAGGAGGCATTGATCACATTTATGATCCCTGACTGCCCGGCACCTCCGAGCTCCGACCTTTCCAGCGTCCTCCTCCAGCCTGGCCTTGGGAAAAACCTGATACCATGAGCCGCTGCAGCCAGTTAAGGGAGAGAGAGAACCTGGGCAAGATTTAACCCTTTCCTAGAAAGATGAAGCTTTCGGAACTCCAGTCTTGTTCCCTGCGAGAGGAAACGACAGATTGATTTGAAACATAGAGCAGCAACATGATAAGAAGTCAGTGGAAGAACTGATAAGATTACTGGATTCGGGGATAGAAGAAGTGGACGTTACTGGACTTCTCTAAATGTAAACCGTGGAGACTGAACTAAATATTCCTTTAAACCATAGAAAGATACGCATTTTGGGGAGGTGATTGTTTAGATTTATGTGTGGATTCTTTGAGCAAAAAGTGTTGTGATGACTAAGGGAAATTGATTTTATGAGATGCTTGGACAGAGATTGAGATAAGTGGTCTGCCTTCACTTCAGTGAAGAAGTGAGGAGATATTTCTGTTCCCTGAGACAAAGAATCCTTTGTTTTTGAAGTGGTTCACAGTTAAAAACGAACACCCCAGCTTGCAATGTTTGAGTATATGACCCATTGAGCAGCGTTGGAAACTGCTAAATGGGAGGAATCATGGAAGCAGGGTTTGCTACCGGCCGGCTGCTTGTAAGACCCACATGAGAACCTTTCTAAGTAGTTTGTAGGATCCATGGGGCATTTGAGGGACTCTTCTCCCAGAGCGAGGAAAGATTATGTTTAAATGGTGGAGCTGACTGAAAAATCATAGTTTTGTCTCTCTATGTTGGGTGTAGGAAAGTGAACAGTTTGTGAGGAAAAAGAAGGGTTTTGAAGTTTCAGTTTTCAATTTTCCTTTCTTTTTTTCTTTTTTCATTCTTTAGGGTGTAAAAATAAACTATGTGTGTAACTTTCAAGTTTAGACCTGTTGTGCTTTTCGTTTTCTCCTGGTCAAGTCCCACTAAGTTTGGTAAACAAGATCTAGTGAACGTGAAAACCACTACAGCACTGAAATGTGGTGACTCTGTTTATTCTTGATCTGCAGCTGAAATAATAAAAATCTAAAACCAAATCAGAATGCATCAAAGAAAACAGCTGAATCAAGCTTTATCTTCTCCTTAATTTTCAAAAAATACTTATCATAACATAATAAAAAAAAAAAAGCTGAATTCTTTTTGTTTGTAAACTTTCTTATGAGAAAGTTAATTAATATATCAAAATATCTATTTTTGAGTTTCCCTACCTTTCTGTAGATAAAAATAAATTTATGGGTTATTCAGTGTTTATTTGGCACAATATCTACTTGCTTTGAATGCTTTCTTTTCATAATTCTTTTATTGCATTCATTGCTCCTGACTAATTTTTTATTTTATGAAGATAATGATTTCTTTAGCTTGTCTTCAAAGCAGACACATACGGTTCCAAATAAGTATCAGTCTTAAGAACCAATTGTTTAAAATTGCCATCATTTCATTTATAGCATGATAAAGATTGACACACAGCAATTCACTGTGTGATTATGGCAAGTTGTCCAGATGTGCTTCTTTAAGCATTATCACAGCAAGTGTTCTTTTATGATTGTATATTGCCTCTATCCCCTCACTAATTTCTTTTCATTTCTAACTACTCTGGAAAATAAAATGGTCAGCAACAGCCATTAAAAAAATTGGATCACTGAGATCCACTGAAGTTGTAAGACATCTTTAATGCTCATTTGCTATACCCAAACAATATTTAAAAGTGCAACTGTTGACACAGTATGTAATTATTTCTTGCTTTTTTCTAGGGGGGTAGTGACTACCTTCATAAACCAATAAAACAAGGTACCTCTAAGACATGCATGGTGATCAATGTGACCATATGCTCAGTCAAAATTTCCACATTACCATAGGACTTGGGCAGGCTTCCTCAATGCTTCCAAAGAATTTGGAAACCTTTTGGAAAGATTTTTTTTTTCATAAATTCAGAGTTGAATTTTATCTTAAAAATAAACTACTCAATGTTACTAAAAATTACTACTACATACTACTAAAATAAGAGACTAGCAAAATCCAGCAAATGTCAGTTTAATAGTTTTCAAGTGAAGTATTAATGTTTCTTATTTGTTAACACACAAAAACATTTCAATAGCTGTAAATATTTAGTGAACTTGCCATATGTTATCAAAGAATAAAATATGCATTTAAAGATGTGAAGAAATATTACATAAAAAAGCACTCGCTGCTGAAGTAGGAAGCAGCTTATAAAGAGATTACATTTTTTCCTAAGAAAAATAGCTAGCCTAGGAAAATAAATACAAAACTTATGAAATAAAAGCTAAACATTTTTAAAAATAAATATAATTAAGGGTAATTTAGGTGCTTTTCAAAGTTGCTGGCTAGGAGAATTATTATAAAGCCCCTCCATTATGACAAATTAAGCACATAAAATATATAAATTATTTGTTTGTAGTTTCACTCTGTATGGTAAATACAGTTTTACTCAAGTCCAGGTTTTTGTACTTAGTTGAAAAAACAAATAATTTTATCCTTTTTAGTAAATATATAAAATTGAGATTGAAATGTTTAAGAAGCCTCATCAATTTCACAAGAATGAAACATTTTAAACTGAAACATCTGTTCGAAAATATTTATTATAACTGTTATTAGAAATTAAAGAAATGCCCAATTTACTTTGTTACAAAAGAATTTTACAATCCACAGTACTTGTGATAACTCTACAATAATTAAAACAGCAAAGAAATTATAAGAAAAAACCACAATGAGAACATAAAACAGAATAATTAGAAGTTTATATCCAGGATTTTGAAACCATAAAATAATTCAAGTGGAGGATCTCTTTTTACAGTAGTCTGATGTCATGATTGTAACCTCTGACAGAAGCAGCCGCCAAAACCCTCAAGCAATGATATCCAGATGAGATTAAAACTTCCTGCATTTTATTAGGTGATGCAAGTATTTCAAAACTTTCCTCATTTACTATATCAAACAGTGCCTGCTCAATGACCAGTAAACCCAGGTAGAGATGAGAAGTTCATAGAATCAGGGAATATCTCAAGTATGAAGGGACTCGTAAGTATCATTGAGTTCGACTCTTGCACCTTGTAAGACAGCCTAAATCTAAATTGTGTGATTAAGAGCATCATCCAGATACACCTTGAACTCTTATAAGCTTAGGGCTGTTCAGTGACTAACTTCCAGTGAAGGATCTTTTCCTAATGTCCAGTCTGAATTTTCCCTGATGCAGATCCATTCCATTCCATTCCATTCACTTGGGCTCTAATTCTGTCCCAGGAAGTCATAGACGCCCTCTTTTCTCCAAGCTGAACAGAGTGACCTCTGCCCCTCCTCTTAAGTCTTGTCCTCAAGACATTTCACCATCTTGGCCACTCTCTTCCAGGCACTCTAATAATTTGATGACTGTCCTAGCTTACAATGTAAGATGTGCCCAAAGTATGTATTCTATCACCATCTCCATGAACTGTTGAAACCAGGTGGGGCAGTGTTTCCCTTATCTTCTGTTAATGGGCCCAACAATGCCTTGCTGCATGACTCATGGGTAACTCCCTCTGGGAACTATTTCTGTTTAATGGCCATCAAGGACTCACTGCATGACTCATAGAATGAGATCAGCCCATTGGGAGATGCTCTGCCCAGGGGGAGGAGCCAAGCATTCCCACCTGGGTATAATCCAGGGTTTGAGACAGAACAGGCAGCTTTACCCACTGGACTCCCAGAAGTCAAGAGCTACCAGACCTTTCTACAGGAATCACTGCTTTGACAAGACCATTTCATCTGGACTGCTACTATCACCCTAGCAGGGTGTCAGGTTGTATTCTGACTCAGTCAGTGTATTTTTTGTACTATTGATTTTATTTTACTTTATTTTACTTTCTTTTATTTCTTTTCTTTTCCTCCAATTAAATTGTATTTCTGACTTGGAGTCTCTCACTGGTTTTGCTTTCAAACCAGCACAATGACCTTCCTAAAATGAGATGCCCAAAACTTCTCCAGGTAGTTCCAAGGTGGAATCACACTAGTGTGGAGTACAGTGGGAAAATCATCTCCCTTGACTGGCTGGTGATGCTGTGTCTGATGCATGCAAGGACAGGGTTGGCACTTTTGGCTGTCAGGGCACACTGCTGACTCATATTCAACTTACCATTGACCCGAACCCTGAGATCTCTCAGTGAGCCAATTTGCGTACACTCACTTATGGCTCTGTATTTTCTTGGGCTTTGGATTTTTACTGCTAGTTAATGCTAGCTGTTTTCCATGGGAACAAATTCCCATTCTCATAACAATGTCTTTGTTATTTTGTAAATACTAAAGAGAGCTTTGCTCTTCTCACACAAATTTCCCAAAACAATCTGTCACCTGTTGCTTTGCTAAAGAAGAGACGCAGTCCTCCTCCAACCAATCACTGCCCTTTCAGCGTTTTATGTTATAAAAGAGCAAAGATTCAAAATAGTAAAAGCCTTCTGATCATCAAGAACTGCCTGTGTGCCTTCTTTGCCACCCAATCACTGTAACACTCACTCTTGTTAAATTTCTATGTTGATTCCCTCTTGATGGCAGTAATTATCAATTATCTTTTCCAGTCTCTTCCTGCATTTTAGCTCATGTACAAAATCAGAAAATTTTAAAAAAAAAACCAAAACAGAAAGAGCTTAATCACCTTAAAGTTGTCTAGTGTTTTTAGGAACAGTAGAAAAATCTGTGTACTAAATCTGGAATTTATTTTGAATTCATGATGAATTAAGCACTGCGGGGAGTTTTCTGCTCTTGGATGTGAAAGGCAGAGCTTGATCACTGAAGTTTTCTTTTTCTGCATTCATAATTCTTCCTTTAATATCTTATATAATTGTATATCCTTTGTATTTTAAAATAAAGCCTTTAAAAAGGAATTCTCAGCAGCAGGGAAAAAAGGTGCACTACAGGAAATAGACTGCAGACCGACAGTATTAATTTATAGATAACATTGTTAGTTAGAAAAGAGAACTGTTTTTCATGAGAAAAACAGGAAATATTTGCAGGAAGAAATGACAGGGAGAGACAGAAATAGGCAAATCTCTCATATTCGATACATTCTGTATAAAAGCAATCCTACAAAAAATTATTGAAGATCTATTGTAGCGGTTTACGCTGAGAGCTCACCTAGAATAAAGCCAGTTCAGATACAAACAGTGGTTAAAACCACAAGCACGCCACTTTTAAATGCAGATCATCCATCAGCTTTCAGTTTGTACTGATGAACAAAAGATATCTCTTCACATATCTTGTCTTTCTGCTGGGTGCAGCCTTATGATGTTGAATCTGCCAATTTAACCTTTGATTTGGCCACAAGTTTTGTTTTGTTTTCCTCTTATGTTTTTCTTTCTTTCTATGTTACTATCTTCTTTGTGTTTGTGCATTTGAGCTCCTTCAATGTTTGTTTCAAAACAACCAGTACATTTTCTCGTCTTTAATCTTCCATCCTCTTATCTTTAATCCCCTCCCTCCTGCTAGTTCTGTGTTGTTTCTTGCTGTTCAGGAATGAGATAATTGAAAGGGAAACTGCTATTCTTATAAACGAATGAAAAAGGTTTTAACTTTTCTTCTTTAGGAACAGTATTTTTATTTTCACAGTCCCACTGCATGAAGATAAAAGTTATTTACTCAGATTACCCTGATAATTAATCTTTTAAAGATAAAATTCCAAATTTACAAGTCTGTTACAGAAAGGAAACATCAATTCATCAGATGTATTGATTAACTCAGTTTCAGATACTGGTTATACCCACAAAATGTGAATGTGAAGGAAATAATTTTGTTTCTCATCTTTTCTTCAGAACTAAATTAATGGTGAAAGCTAATTGAAAGATTAAAAATCTTTCCTTTGTACCAAAATAATTGGTCAAAAAGACTTTGGGGGGAAAAAGTCTAGATTACACTTAATTTAAAATTATATAGTTTCTGGAAAACACAGTCAAACATGTTATAACTACAATTATGTTTTTCATTAGAAAAAGCATGGGAAGAGGGAAATAGAGACACTTCCAATCAGCAGAACTGTGGCATCTTTTCTTTTTCTTTAATACTATCCCTTGTCATCTTATTGCCTTATTTAAATACATCATTCATCAGAACAAAAGATCTTGAGCTCTGCTCAAGTATGAGGACCTCCAGATATTACTAGTGAGAGGTATCAACAGCTGTGCTTCCAAGGAACTTCCTTGCCTTTGATGTAGCTTTGAATGATACAGTACTGTTGGACACACGCTGGCCTTTCACAAGTGTAATTTATCCTGTCATGCACTTGGCTTCTGAATGAGCTACTTTTTCAATTCTAAGTCAAACCTGACAAAACCATAGATTTTCTCAGACACTACAAGGTTTTCTCATCACAGTTTGTTTTCAGGTAAATTCCCAAAATCTCTCCTCACGAGGCTGGGCAGTTGTAACCCTTAGACTTTTGGCACTGCCTCTCCTTCTCAGATAAGGATATTTAGAGGCTACTGAATCGCATAACACCTCAGCCTCTGTACTTCTGGGGACCTGCAGTCTTCACCCTCTCTCATGACTAGAATAGAAGGCAGTAGAAGAGCAAGAACCTTCAAATTTTGGGATTTAAGCACTGCCTACACATGGGAGTAGGGTAGAAATGAGACAGCAGAGTGAGACATCAAAAGGGATTATTTTGACACAAACATGGGTGGTGTGGCATTTGCAATCTAGTGACACAAGGCCCACAGGGACTTTGCAGCTGCACTCTATTTTCTATATCCAAGAACAATTTTTTATCAGTTTAAGCAACAATATATTATGTGAATCACATTTAAATAGTCACCTTTTTGTTTTCAAACACTGCCAAGTAGTTTAGCACAAGATAATATTTCATACCCTGGAAGTGTTTAAGTACTAAGCATTTTTAGAAGTTTATGAAAATAGAGCACTGTGAACTGAATTTTTTCTTGTTTGCCCTGTACTACAGTGATACTCATAATAATAAAGAAAATGAATTCCTATTCTATTATATAATTATTATCAGGTGGTTGGGGTAGTAAAATGTTATAGACAGTTGTGAGATTTATTCTTTCAGTACTCTTTTTGCAACAGGGCCTATAAATAGAATTGCTACAAAATGTGGGAATACAGCTCAGAAGCAGGACTCAAAGTACTGCTGAACTTATTACAGAAGTAGATGTGCTAGAGGGCTACAAGCTCTGGCAAGTCGAGGCAAGACCCTGAAGGAGGAAATCAAGTTGCATGTATATATGTTTGCTTGCAAGACAGTATCACAGAATAACAGAATGGGTAAGGTTGGAAGGTGGTTTTTCTGTTCCAACCTCATTGCTCAAGGGAGTGTCATCCCAGAGCACTCAGCACAGGACTGCATCCAGATGATTTTTAAATATTTTCAGTGAGGGAAACTCTACACCCTCTCTGGGCAAACTTTTCCTGTACTTGGTCACCCACACAGTAAAGAAGTTCTTTGTCATATGTAGGTGGAACTTCCTGTGCATCAGTTTCTGCCTGTTGCTTCTTGTTCTATAGGTTGGCACCACCAAGTTGAGCCTGGTTCTCTCCTGTT
Organism: Acrocephalus scirpaceus scirpaceus; assembly: GCA_910950805.1. Classification (NCBI taxonomy): domain Eukaryota; kingdom Metazoa; phylum Chordata; class Aves; order Passeriformes; family Sylviidae; genus Acrocephalus; species Acrocephalus scirpaceus. The sequence goes on from OU383777.1 coordinate 23,435,295, forward strand.
GACACCTACACTTTAGATATTTATATTAATTGATTTTAGATATTTATACTCATTGATGATGCTCCCTTTCAGTAGCCTCTTCTTGAGACTCAACTCCCTCAGCCTTTCATCATGAGAGAGATTTTCCAGACCCTTGCCCATCTTTGTAGCTCTTCATTATGCACCCCAAGATTCCATGGGCCTTCTTGGCCACAAGGGCACTGTTGGCTCATGGACAGTTTTTTGTTCACCAGGAACCCAGGTGCTTCTCTGCAGAGCTGCTTTCCAGCAGGTCAGCCCCCCACCTGTGCTGGTGCATGTTGTAGGTCTTCTACAGGTGGAGGACCTAGCATTTGCCCTTGCTAAATTTCAGAAGGTTCCTCTGCCCATCTCTACAACTTATTTAAGGACCTTCTGAAGGGCCATACAACCCTCTGGCTGCTCCTCCCAGTTTTGGATCATCAGCAAACTTTCTGAACTTGGACTTCATCCAAGTCATTGATGAGCAAATTGAACAGCATTGGGCCCATTAAAGAAGCCTGAAGGACTCCATGAGTGACAGGCCTTCAGCTAGACTCTGTACCACTGGTCACAGACCTCCGAAATCTGGCACTCAGCTAGCTCTCAATCCATCCCACTCTTCACTCATCCAACCTACACTTCTTTTTGTCTATGAGGATTTCATGCAAGACAGCATTGAAGGACTTGCTGAAGTCAAGAGAGATAATATTCCCTCCTCTCCCTTCATCCATCCATGTCGTTGTTTCATTGTGGGAGGTGATCTAGTTGGTCAATCAGGACTTACCTTTAGTGAATGAATGCTAATTACTCTTGATCATCTTGTCTTCCTTGTATGTAGAGATATTTGACTGGATAAAAATTTTCATATTCATCTGAACTCTAAATTTTTAATGATTCCATCTTATTTTTCAGAGAATATCAGTAACATGTTCAATAAAGAATAGAATATTTACTATTAGGTTTTGTTTTCTCTGTTCTTTTCCTTATTCCTTTTCCTTATTCCTTTTCCCTTATTCTCTGTATAAAACCAAGAAACAAAAAAAAAACAAAACAAAAAACCCTAACAAACCTCCAAATAGACCATATTATGTTGGGAATATAGGTATGTCAGTGTCAGATAAGTCTTCTGGGCCTTGTCATTTGGACAAGAGGAGAGCTCTCCTAAGTTCATCATCAGACACTAGCCTATAGACAGACTTTATCATTATACTAGATTCTAGTAAATACTTTAAGTAACTCTAAAGGAACAGGGACACTCTTCTCCTGGTAAGGTGTGTAAGTAAGTCGCCCTGTTTTTCAAAATTCTTCTAAGCCTTCTGATGTTTACATTTATGTATTTGAGTCTTCTCACGCACTTTCATCTAAATATTGGATTGTTTACATTCCTTTCTGGAGGAGGAGAGAATTGATGGACTGTTGGTTTGACCAGTGTGGTTGAGAGGAGACGATTTCATCCTCCAATCCAGTGTCACTGTTGGAACTCAATAAATTACGAGGTCTGTAAAATAAACTCGCTCTTTTGCCTTAGACATCTCGGTGTTGAGTGTGTGTTCATTTTGTGTCCTATTGCAACAGTTCCGCATTTCTTCAATATTTTCACACATTTTATTAATGTCATCCACCAAAAAAAAATTTAATTAAGTGAAAGCTGTAATTTCCTTTTAAGCTAAGAAACTCACTACAGACTCTCTGCTTGCTGTAATTAAGACAAGGGGCTTTTTTAATGTCATTCCAAATTCTATATTTGGATGTTTATCCAGACTTTTATTTATCCTTATACATATCCCTCCATCTTTTTTTTCATACCATTTGTATTACAAACAGCTATTCTAGGAAATAGAATATTGTATTGATCTGAGAATTATATTGTAAAATTTATGAAAAAATAAGATTCTAAATTTTTTTTTAAATAACAAGAAATCATCAATTATTCAAAGACACCTTTGCCCCATCTGAAATCAGAATTACACTGTTAACATTACAGTGATTCTGTGTAAGTAAAAGGCAGAAATATAGCCTTTTTTATGTTGCAATATATAACTCGTTACAGAGGGTTTTTTTCACAGAGAAGGTGAAAAAAACCAGGTTTTTTGAAACAGTGGGTTAAGTCAACTAAAACAAATCCCTTTTGGGAATCTTCCTGTTTAATTTTCATTTGTATTAGACAAATAAAGGGATAATAATTTTGAATGGTAATATATTTTTGTTAAACAGACTTAAAAACTCCTAGTTTAATCAATGTGAACTTCTAAACATGAAATGGACTAAAGAAAATTAATATGTAGAAACAAACTTTTCTTTGTTTTAAGAATAATGGTAGCCTAAACAAAATCAAATTATTTTTACTACTTTTTCTTATTGACATGGGAAAAATATTTTAAGATTAATTCTCATGTCAGGCTCTAGCTATTTTTAAAATTTTTGGTGAACAGTGAGTGAGGCTGGCTTATTCATGCTATGTAATGTGAAAGTAGTTCTTCAATAAATAATTAAAATATTTTGTCTGAAGTAATCTTTCAGCACAAGATAATTTGCATGCAATCTGTTCATGATTTATTGGAAGGTTTTCTCTTCAGAAAAATTCCAAAGTTATTATATAGAGCACCTTTCTGTATCTAGCAATATGGTGGGTATTTCATGTGACCAATAGGTGAGCATTAATCCTCTTAATATGTTCTTATACATCTATTTTAGTATCCATACATCTATTTTAATATCCAGATAATTGAGATAGAATTTCCCATTATCTGAAATATTCATTAGAAACTAATTCAGTGTATTTAGTTTTCATGTCAATACTGTACTATAAAATAAGAAAAGTTAGATTTAGAATCATAGACTATCATGAGCTGGAAAGGACCCACAAAGATCATCAAAATCTAGCTCTCAGTCCTGCACCAGACAGCCGCAAGAACTACACCATGTTCCTGAGCATGTTGGCCAAATGCTTCTTGAACTCTGGCAGGCTTGTTGCTGTGTGCACTAGGTTAGAAGTAGTATTTAAGGAAATTGTTACTGTAATGAACTTTACATCTGAGGGATAACAATTTTTGCTCTTCAATGGCATTTCATTTATAAGCATCCATGTGTAACTTGTGCAAAGCACAATTACATCTACTAAATGAAATTCCCCTTCAAAGAGTGATATGGAAAGGCATCTGACCATTTCAATATTAAATGGTTCAGTTACAGAAATGCAATGTATTTTTACCTTAAAAGTGTAGCAACTAGTAATTAGAACCCTATTCCACGGGAAAATCATGTTTTAGTGTCATGTGTCTCTTCTGACATTTTTCAGTCATGGAGAAAAACACACAGAGTAACATTTCAGTTCTGTGTCATTTTCATTAAAAGATAACACAAATTCAATAAAACATTCTCATCTTGGACACATGGAGGACAGAATGGCACTGAATGTGCCAAAACTGAAAATGCTTTATTATTCCAGTATAAATATATGTGCCAATAGAGTCTTGACTAAAGCCAAAAAAAAAGGAATAAGGAGAGAGAGATGTCTTCTGTGTTTCTCTCTTCTACTGGCAATGTGATATGGCTCTGATGCTCATATCTTCCTCTTTGAAGAGGATATTTTGTAGCAGCAGCAGACCTAACAGGAGTGGCCCTAGAAGTTGAATCAAAGTCTTTCCTTGACCAGCATCTTGAAGGAACTGAAGAATTTACTGCGTTACTTCCAGATGTTCTTGGGTCAAGAATTCCTGAGAGAAAATACTAACTGCTCAAGGAGTAGATCTTCAGTATGTTTCTTTGGAGGTACTAAGCAGAGCTGTCACTTCTGAAGCTTCATTCCCAAAGTTCAACAGCTCATCCATGGCTCTGTCTTACCGAGGTGATATAATTCCCATATCTTGGATGGATGGAAAAGTTAACCCAAAATAGTATGCATTCAAAATGCTGATTGCAGTAATTTACGCAGATATGTCAGAGCTGGCTGGAAGTGGCTCTTTATCTTACTCTGTCTTTGGGCAGCTTTTGATATCTTCTTCCAGAAGCCACCCCTGCAGCACTTTCTACTACCGAAACCTTTCCACATAAACCAGGATACATTCCATTCTTTGGCATTGTGAATCACATGTTTAAGAATTATCATTCAAATATATTCATAGCACAATCTACAATCTTTATAAACTTCTCTTAAATTGACAAAAAATGCCCCCCCCAAAAAATCAAAATAACTTCAACTCAGCACTGAAAAAGGTGAGTAATTTATGTGCAAATCATCCCTTCACTACAATTAAACCAACAAAAATTCCCTACAATCTTCAATCCATATTTTGCCCATTGCCTCTCTCAATTTCTGTCCTTATCTCAAATTCCTTGAAAACACCACTTTGGGTGCTAGAAAAAGACTGTAGTATGTTGATCACCTGGCTGTTAGATGGTCACCAAGCCACTCTCTGTTCCCTCAGCAGAGCAGGGGAAGAAAATAAGATTGAAAAACTCTTAGGCAGAGATAAAAAGGTAGATTAATTCAACAAAGCAAAGGCCTCACAAAGAAGCAAAGGAAAACATAGACATTTATACCGTACTTTCCTTAAGCTGGTTAGGTCCAGCCATTTTCTGGGAAGTAGGTCCTCAATACACATCATGGTTTTCTTCAGAAGAAAAAATGCCTTAATTACAAATATCCCCTTTCTTCTGTTTCCTACTTTTTATTGCTAAGAAAATGTCACACGGTGACATCCCTTTGGTGAATATACCTTCGGTGAATTTGGATCATCTGTCCTGGCTATGACCCATCCCAAACTCTTTTTTCGCACCAGCATTTTTTTGGAGGGATGGGAAGGTGATTTGAAGAGACATCCTCTAAGCTTGGGAGCTGCTCAGCAGTAGTCAAAACATAAGAGTGTATCAACACCATTCTAGCTACACATACAAAATACATTATTATAAGGTTTGCTGTGGGAAAAGTTAGCTCTATCCCAGCCAGACCAAATAAAAGAAGGAAAACTTGTGTGAAATGAAGTAATTATAAAACCAACATATGAAGCTGCTGACAGTGTTGCTCGCTACCAGTGAATTTTGACAAAGTTGCATAATATTGAGGATATATTTTCCTCAGGCATTCAGCACATCATATGTAAGAGAACCAGAGTGTCATGGTCCTCTTCAATATATATCCTTAATTTGCTGTGAACAGTGTTCAGGTTACCATTGAAGTTCTTCCCATTAGTAATATCTGGAAGTCAAATCTTGGTATTAAAATATGACTTGTATTTTAAATACAAGATAAAATAAGTCATTAAATGAAGTCAATAAGATTGGATGGCTGGATAAGAATCTTTTTTGCCTTTCTAGATAATGGTTAAATTTGTGCAGGACTATAGCATATGGATGTTTTAAAGGTTATGTTGACAGGTGCAATTCTCATCTACAAAGGATTAACCAGCTTCCCAAGAGCATTAATATCTGGGCTCCAAGTCATACTTTCATCCCTTTTGTAAGGGTCAAAATGTAAGGTATGGACTGAGGCATCAAAAATAAAACTTTTACAGAGACAGCTTTGTCCCAGATGGCAGGTGTGGAGAGGGGTCTAAGGTACCATATATAAAAACCTTCAGCATCCATAAACTTTTCACCTTGATCTCTTATACTCTCAATCCACATTTTAGTAGATTAATGCATCACATAAAAAGAGCAGTCATGCTTATGAACTTCCTCTTTTGTGTGAACTAATGAACACTATGTTCCAACTTTGACAGGGTCCTCCAAAGCTTATTTATGAAAATACCCTGCTCAAAGCATGATCACTGCTGAAGTGTTGTTGACAAATGTTTGCTTGTTAGCAATGCTCCAGGGGTAAAGTTTATGAAATTTGTAACCCTTTTAACTTGCCTTTTCTTATGCTTGCTGCATTGTGGATACAATTTCTTTTGGATGCTTTCCCATCATGACAGAAATTGATGTGTTCTTTCCTTCTGAGACAGCAGGAAACAAATGACAGGCTGACGTTTTATGCTACATCTGTGTATCAGGCAAACTTCTCTTTATCTCTTCTCTTTAGGAAGTGCAGTAACTGAAACGTGGCGGAAATAAAACTCTACAGCTAATAATAGTTGTTAGAGAGGTATGTATTTAATCAGCTGAGATGCATGGGGAATAACTTCGCCAAAGACATGCATACCTACCTGACGGTCTTTCTCCATATTATTCCCCAGGGTTTTGCATATGCATGATATTGCACAATCTGCTTCATACATATTCATTCTCTGGCCCTGCCTGTCTTTGCCTTGTATGGCAATTAACTCTATGCCCTTCTGGGCATGCTCAGTTTGCTGCAGGGGTCTTCTGGTGGTCTAGGGGGATGAAGGAAACGGAGTCTTCTTCAATGAACTTTTCACCCTTATCTCTTCTGCGTGGCTTCTGGTTCTCTTTGGCATCCTTTCAAGGGAATAGTCAGTTTGTGCTGTCTAGGGGTCTGCATTCTCTCTCTTTATCTGCCTTCTCAGCCTTGTTGTTCTGGGATGTTTGCAATTTTCTCTTCGCTATCACCAAAGAGTCTTAGATGCTTATAATATGCAAAAGGTTAACAGACACAGTGTTCAGTATCTTATAAATGCCTTCTAAAAGGGATTTAATATATTCTAAAGCACTATTTGAAATACATGCAGAGGCCTACTATAAAGGATCATCTAAAATTCTCACATCTCTGTGTCAGTAACTAGTACCAGTACACCACAGTTCAAGGCCTTCCATTAGAGCATTTGAGCAATGTGTTTTGCTCCTCCCTTCAACATGGTGTAGGGCTTATTATATTCCAACACATGATACCTTCACTGCAGATCAAAAGAGACTTCCCAAGCAATCTGTTCTTCAGCTTCACAGTTTCTCTTCTCTTTGCAGAAAATTTTCATGCATTTGAGGGCTGTAATCATGTTGCTGCTTCATTTTTGTTTCTCTCTCAGAACAATTACAGTCTGTTTATTCTTCTCTTACAGTTCATGTCTCCTTGATCTTGGACGAAACCTTTTACTCTCCACCAGACATTGTCCAACCGCTCACATATTTTTGGATTTAGGAACTCAAACTGGATTCAAGCCTTGAGCTATGTTTTTGTCTTATCAGTTTTTCAAGTAGACAAAGACTAAGTCACATGACGAAATTGCTTTTCATTAGCTGACACTTAAAACATGGGAGCTTAGCACTGGGAACCTATACTTTGGCAGACATTCATGTCAATGTTCATATGTATAGTTGCATTTTTTCTATTGGAAAGAAACTCCTACTTTTATCTTTAGTTTTACTCTGAAACAAACATCCAGCACATCTGTTCAGAGCATTCTCCCTAACATCACTATTGAATGGCTTAAACAATCCATCTACACGGGAAAGCTGGTGGCCAGCCACTTTTTTACCCTAAGGAACAGTAGTTTAACAAGTGACCCTGAATTTCTTCCAGTAATACGTACAGCAAAAAAAGAACTGGCCCAAACCCAGCTGTCAGGCTTTGATTCAGGAACGAAGACTTTCCAAGGCAGGAGTTATCTATCAAAACGGCAGCCCCATACTCAGGGAAATATATCTGACCTAAAGCTGATAGAGTGTGAAATCAAAGGTTGTGAATGGCTACTCAAGGGGAACCAAATACATTTCTATGGGGTTGCAGTACAAATGGTGTTGGTAATAGGTTGTGGCAGGACAAAGAGCAGCTGAATTAAATACCAAGATCTAGCACTGGATCAAAGTGTAAGATGGCACACTGACACTAGGAAAATTCTCTCTTTAACTTTTCTGTACTAAGTCACTGATTATTACTTTACTTTGTCTTCATCTCATCAATTTATCTGATAGAAAGTGTTCATCCAAGAAATACCAGGAGGAAGCTCTGACTATATAATTATTCTGGATAAAGACTCTTCTTTTCTAACAGTTTCATACCATGAAGGACTAATTCCTTTAAAGCAAATGCTGTCATCCAGGTAGCAGGTCAAGTACTCACAACTGTTCATTTTACTTATGGTTTTTGAAGACCTCGAATTTCAAATAATATAGTCTGTTCAGTGATATCTTCAAAATATTGAATGCAATAGAAGACAATAGCATGTTAGCAGCAGTGATGATTAGTAATCATTTTTTCATGTGATTATTTAAAATGTGGACTTTGTAGAAAGATTAATATATTTCTAGGTAAATGCTGAGTAACATTTAAAGTTATAAAATTTAAATTTGATTTTAAAAAAATGAAATTTAATTTTATTAAATTTGCCTTGGATTTTATGGGGGTTTTTTTTACAAGCACTGAGATCACTATTCACAAAATTCTTGGCCAGAAATAGTAATTTCAAAAACAATTACTTTAGCTAAGTATATTAATAATTGAGCCTATGTGTATGCAACTAAAGGAACAGTTCTATATGAATCAAAGTGGAGAAAATATTTCTTCTTCCTATTACAGTTCTTGTTAAACTGATATATTGTAAATAGGTTGAAATACTTCTGTTAATCTCTCAGGTATAGAAGTCAGTACTTGCTTTTACTATCATTCATTTAGAGAGCCAGAAAAGGAGTTTCTGAAATGTTGCAGTTTCAAGAATCAATGCAGTTGCATTAAATTGTTATTTTAAATCATTATTTTATGCCTCTGGAATGTGTTTTGAACAGATCTTTTGGTCATTTTGTAGAACATCTTGGCCCTAATATTTGGTTCTCTGAGTGCTATTATTCTACAAATAGCACTAATAACATCATTATAGTTACTATGAGTAGGAGTAGCAATTGTGAGTAGCAGTAATCCGATTTCTTCTTGTCTTCTTTGTAATAAACACTTAAGGGATGATTTCTGTAGATCTATATTGGTCTTTGTAAGGGTGGCATGGAGATAAATCTTCTGGAAAAAAAAATTCCTTGGTACTACTGCATAAAGAATATTTTCTTTCCTGAATGCTCAAATGTTTGGTTTATTGGCCTTCTAATTTTTGACTATGGCCAGAGATTTAATAGATTTTCTGACAAATCCATCAGAATAGTACCTTGCATGTTTCCTATTAAATGCCTGAATGTAGCGGCGCATTTTCTGTTTTTTATTTTTCTGTTAATGTTAGCTGAGTTCTGTAATGGTTTAGTCCATGTTCCCCCTATCCCTTTCCCCTGATGGTTTCCCCCTGCACTTGTTTGTCCAGCACCTGTGCCTGTCAATCTCCAGGAAGGACTCTCCCCTGCTTCTAGAAAGATTAGGAGAGATGGATCCCTGATTGGAACAGGTTGGGAAATCCCCCACCCCTCGTTTTCTATTCGTTGTCTGTGTGCCATCCCCACTCTCCCGATTGGTTACCCATCTTGTGTACGCCCCTTTTTCTAGTCCCTTATAATCACTTACCCCACCCCCATTCTTTACTTCGTGGGCTCGCCTGCATGCTGAGCAGGTGACAATAAACGCCATCTTGCTGCGAAGTCTCCTTCTCCTCCCTTCGTCGTAGCCTCCTCAACAGCGCTCGTGTAGCTCCTGACCCACCGGGGGGTATTCGCCGGTCCGTCCTGCGACTGCCTGACCGGAGCTGAAACGGCTCCCTGCCAGGGCAGCCGGGAATAGCTGGGAAGCTGCTTTCCAGCGGGCAGAGGGAACTCACTTCACCTGAATACTTTACCTGCCCTTTGAGACTCAGTCCCAAATTTTTCTCATTGCCTTCCAGAATTTTTTGTACTATAGGCATTTTCTGGTATAATAGCAAATAATAATAATTCCTTGCACACTGTTTAACACCTGGAATTCAAGAGTTTCTGCTTATCATTTAGGGAATGCTTCACAATGCCACATTCCTTGTCATCTGTGAAAAAACAGGTAAAAGCTAATTCTTCACCCCTCACACACACATACCACACAAACATTTCACAAATATTTCCCTTGCAGTGTCAAAGTATACCTATTGTGTTAAAGTATGTGTCTTCTGAAGTGACTTATTGCTGAACAGAACTGGTGTGACTTCTAGACCTGGTGGATTATCCCTATGCAGTGCTCTGCTAGCAGCCTATTTTGAAGATAAAGACAAAAATAAAGAAAAATGCAGAAAAATCAGTCTCTAGAAAAGTCATAAACTGCACAACACTGAAAAATATCCCTAAAAAAAAGCTAAACAGAGTTTCAAATTTGCTTACAAACATAGACTCTATAAGTGATTCCCTAATGTTACAGATGAATTATATTTCAAAACCAGAAAATAGTATTTAATGTAATAAAAATGCTAGTTTTTAATCATGTCGTTATGGTGCTTTTTCTCATAAAGACAATGAGCATTTCCAAAATAAAATCCATTGTATGATGTTAAGATAGGAGATCAAGAGTTACTGCAAAATATAGTGTGTTAAACCTGAATAAAGATATAATTGTAATGATATTAAATATGCCAAGGTGTTTGAATGCTTTTCAAAATTCTAGTTAGTCCCTTTTAAATAGTGCACTAATCCCAGAAAAGTTCTGAAACTCCTCAATTGCTTTTCAATTTATATCACCTTTTTTGTAAAATCAGTACTGTGCAAGCCATTCACAGATCAATTTGAAAGCAAATACTGAGGCTTACTCAGTTCATTTGTTTTAATGATTGAAGATAATGAATTTTATTCTACTAAAATTTGGATGGTTGAAGTATCTGTTTTCATCCAGAATAACATTATTTTAGGGAAAAGAGAGGCTTGTGAGTTTCTTTTGGGTGGAAAAAAATGCCTTTATAAATGCTTGTCACAGATAAGTTTTCTGATTAACCATAAATTGTTACCATAATGTTAGAAAAGTTGTAGGAAGACTACTACTATACTGTTAACATAAAATGGGAGGTTTTAGGATACATGATAGCACAGAATGATTGCAAATACAAATTTTTAAGTAGTTTCAGAAAAGTAATAGTGTTCTCATACCCTTAGATTATATTTGTCTAGGTTTTAATATTGAAACTCATGAGCATAAGAGCTGAAAAAGGAATTTAGAATTTTTTATTGGAATAAATGGGATTTCACTTATTCAAAATGCAGGCTCTAGAATAAGAAAGTTTTAATCTGGAAAGATGAATTTGTGTTTAATTTTACTATTTATGCTACCAAGTGTTGTCAGGAGACATAGTCTTCCCCTCCACCAGCCCTTAATTTTTTTTGTATTGCATTATCATTCTTAGTTGTGTGGCTCTGGTTCTATACTACACTCAACTACTAGAAATTAGATTTCAGCCATCAAGTCATTGATTTGCCTTGTCTTGAAATATGTTTCTGGGAATCACTGCTATCCAGGCACAGTAGTTCTGGGAATTAAGCTGAAAAACAGCAGGTCAAATAGGAATGTATGAATAGGAGTAGAATCCATATCCAAGGCTATGAATGCTCTCTTATTTTGTAGAGAGCATCTATTCTGAAGGTCCTAGAACAGTCAGGATGTAATGATCAGCTTGCAAATATGTATGGGGTAAAACTTCAAGCTTCTTCTAAAGTATAAGCCAGTCAACCTATAAACTAATTTAATGAGGACTGTACATCAGCAGAAAATGCATCATGTAGGGCAAATGTGTTTTAAATAAGGGTGCCAGAGTCTTTAAGTCCATAACCAGAGACAGGAAGGATGCGCACATTGCCTGTTTCTAATCACTAACATGTCTGACTTTTTGCACAGGGATAGTTTTCTTTGGTTATTACAGAGCCAATCTATATGTGCTCTCCAGGCACACAAAATGAGAAATGCTTTCAGCTTTAACTGGCAATACTAAGGACATATTCCCTTTGTATTTTGGATGGGGAAGAAAGGCATTAAGATTCATTTTCTTGTGGCCATCATTACTTCTGCTGTTTTCTATATTCATTTTATGACATCCAGGTTCAGCATTTTTTCCCTCCAAAACTTTTGAAGATGTGTTTATTTTAGCTTCCTCTGTAATTATCTCTAACATTAGTATTTTGTATAATATGTTTCATATATCCTCTCTTCATATTATGTTCAGATTTATGAAATCAAATCAGGCTTGGTTGCTATGTGATCATGTTGTGCTTCCCTATATTCTGTCTCCTGCATTATTTCTACAGCCTTTTAACTCTAATACTCTGCCACAGTGCTCCTAAATCACTTTATCCGAAAATCAAATTACAAGAAAAAGCTGGAAAAAACCCCCCCTCTCATTCTCCTAGATGATTCTATTTGCTTTTCCTTATAATGTGAGTCAGTTTTTTAAATATAGCTCATAGATTTTATAGCTTAGCTGTGTTTCTTATAAATATCGCAGATGAAAAATCCTGCATGAATGTAATAGTCTAATTGTGCATTTAGAGAAACACAAGTTAAGAATCCAAGAGATAAACTTCTCATAGGAAAAGTAATCCATTTATTCTGCACTTTTATGATATTTGTGATTTAACAAATAGATAAATAAATAAAACCAAGCATTTCCAAAGGATGTAGGATACCAAGTAATTTTATGGCTCGTTTATTAAAAGTTCATAAAAAATTCAGTTCCCACGAAACACTAAATAAGTTTAGCATTGGCACTGATATGACTACAAAAGTGTCCGAACACATCTGTCAGGTAGCAAGTAATATTGGTATCTTATAGGATAGACTGTGTCATAGGAGATGTTACAGGGGATAAAATTTGCACACAGGAACAAAAACATTTTGGAACCATATCAAAATATCAGTAGCAAAAAAAGCAAGTAGAATATGTATAATGGTTTATGTGCATATTGAACACTTATACAAACACTTAATTAAACAATACAGAATCTATCCATATATATGTGAATAAGTATATATATTTGCATGCTTTTCAGTGTTTTGCAAAAAATATTACATGATTCAGGATTTGTTAAAACTAGACATCTTCAGTTATTCTGAGAACATTATTTCTCTCCTGTATTTTTTTGTTTAGACAGGCTTTCTGAAGGATTTTTTCTTTGTGCTTCAAATGCAAATTCAGATGCAAACTGTCTCAACAACATGTCAAGATTAGCAGCAACCCCACACAGATTGTGCAGAGGGAATGAACAATTTTCCCAAATTCCTTAATAAATCCACTAAAAAAGCAAGCTTTCCCTGGGCTGAATTTTAATCCCTGAAGAGAATTCTCAAGTCATTTGTAGTAGCTGATCAAAAGATTTATCTGATTTATGTTCTCTCTTTTGATTCCACCACCTTACAAATTCTGAACATCTTGCTCAGTGGTGCAGAAGATAGCATAAAGTAATTCAAACTTCCAATATAACTTACACCATCTTTTTTCTTGGCTTCCATGAGTGGGTACTCATCATTCAGCTACCCAATTTTGAGATCCCTCATGCTGCATAAACCTGCTATGTATCTTTGATAATATGCAGTAGCAGAGACACTCATGTGTAAAACTGCTACCACCCTTCTGCTTTCATATTACTGCCTGGCACCACCTCTAAGCCACTGTTTCAGATGTGTAACTAGAGACTCTGTTCATATCATAGAGAAGAGACACATATATGTAATTGCTTCTTTTGACTAATAACACAAACTTGTTCAATCAGGGGCATGTCACATTGTGGTCTTGCCCATAACTTCATTTTTGCTGTTTTTAATGTATGTCTCCCTGATTTTTCTAGCCTTCTCATTGTTCTCATATTGGAGTCAGAGTTCTCACTTTCTCACTCTTCCATAAACGATCCTTTGTTTTTACAAATACTATCATTGTTTACATACTTTGTAGTAGGAAATGAACCTTGATTGATAGTCTGTTTGACCAACATGGCTGAGAGGTGGCAATTCCACCCTCCAATCCACAGTCATTTTTGTAAAACTATAAATGATGAAGTTTCAAAATAAACTGCCCCTTTTTGGGCTTCTCAGGGTCCTTGCTGAAAAGCTCCGGTGTCCGTGTCATTTCGTGTCTTATTGTGACAAATACACCCACATTAAAATCCAGTCAATGGCTCTTTTAGTATCTGCAGCAAAGTTTACGTATATTTAAGTGATGACAAAATGCCATAACATCAAAACTGTTTTGAATTTGTTTGGCCAAATCCCTGACTTTAGTTGTTTTTGTTTTTGCTTTTTTTCTCTAGGCTGCTTGTGATGCAGGGAAGAGGGTGCAAGGGGAAGAAGAATTCCTAGCCAGATGGGTTCTTGTGGAATGCTAACTCTATTTTAGGTGGTTTTTAGTTACTCAAGAAAAACAAAACATACAATCAAGGAAAAATATCCAAACAAACCCCAAACCTTAACAAAAAACTCAACACATTTGTCCTTTAAGATGTTATTTCACTTTACTATTCCACAACTCCAAATCAGTTGTTGAATATTTCTGAAAGTCATGGGAGGTAAGAAATTTGGAAAATACAAATTCTTAAGCAGATATTTGGAGTACAACATTGGAAAATTATAGGTTATATATCGATTAAAAACAAACAGAAACTGTTGCCCACAACTGACCAGCATGGTTTCCTATATAAAATTTTAAAATGTCTTAGCAGTTGAGGGCCAAAAGCTGAGTAAAAGTTTCTTTTATATATATTACTGAACTATTTTCTCTTTGAACTGTAATGAGGATTTCCCCAAAGTTTGTAGATTCATGACTGCCACAGTATGTGATTTCTGTTAATATGGATTTAGTTTTGTACATATAGTAAATGTATAATTACTGCAAGCCAAACATTTGTTCATTGCTGTAGGAATACAGTCATTTGAATGTAATTGTATTGTATAGACCCTGTTTCCCCCAAAATCAATTCAGTCAGTAGTAGTTGATTATGATGGCTGGATCTGGTTCGGTTATGTGAAGATAATAAGGATGAAAGTAAGCCCTGCAGTCCGGGGAGAATGAGAACCTCAGATCACAGTGCTTTCAGTCACTGTTTTGGAGACTCCACAGTACTGATGGCTAGGCTCTTGATAATTCATTTACTTAGTGGTACTGTGTAATGTGTTCTGCACAGTGATGCAAGCTTGGCTTTTGGAACAAAATTTTCATTGCAACTAAAAAAAAATCTTTTCCAAGTGCACCAAAGTGTTGTTCTTTACAAAACAGCATTTACCCATGGAATCAGCACAATTTTCACCGGTTCTTTTATTAGTTTTATCCATTAGCAAGTATTTTCTTTCCTTTTCTTTTCTTTTCTTTTTCCTAATGTGATAAATCTGAAAAATTAAAATTTTTCTTTCCTGCTCTCTCCACTTCCTTTTTTTTTTTTAATTTCCCTTCAGCTTTGTGCCATTTCAGTTCTCTAATTATTTTCATTCTTTCCTTTCTTGGAAAGATGAGTAAATGTATGGGGAACATAACTACTAATGTCAAGTCAGGAGAGATTACCAAGTTAGAAGAGACGAAACAACGCAATGGTTTGGATCAGATATTGAACTTTTCATCCTCTGGGGTCCTGAACATATATCAGGCTTTGTAGAACATAACCTTCTACAGAAAGTTAGGTTTACTAATTGCTCTCTCTTATAAAATGACACAAAATTCAACAATCCTGCTGTACAAAGTAGCTAGTTCCTTCCTGACTTTTACTGAATATTCCTTTTCTGTATCTTCAGAGATCTCAATAGTACTTTTGGCCACAACACAGCACTAGAAGTTTTATTTGGGACAATAATAAACTATGATCACTAATTTCTTGTCCAAGTCAATGCTCTCCTAGAACTTCCTACTCTATATCTCTAAAAATGTATTCTTTCTACCTGCATATTTTTTCCTGCATTTGATAAGACTATACAATGTTTTTCAAGTTTAGTTGTGAATTGTGTGTTTCTTTCCAATATTATATAGAATGGAGGGTACATCTCCCACTTTTTTTTTTTTTCAATTACAGAACAGAAATCATTATTGGATTATCTAAGGAGTTAGGCATGTCCAACTGTATTGTTATCTGTATATAATTAAGAGGTCATCTTAATATGTTCAGGAACAAAGCTTCAATGTCTTTGTTAAGTGAGATAAAATGCATATTTGGGGTGAATAGTTCTTTTTAATTTTAAAAACATACATTCTTCCTGGACTCTGGAAAGAGAAATGTCCTGGGTAATCATCATCCCACAGAGTGCACAGTAACATCTAACAGTTACCCCGGAGATTTAAAGCTGCTCATCAGAAGAGCCTGAAGAAGGGTTCAGGTCTCTTGACTTCTGTTTGCTATGGAATATGCATAAACTACATTTATAGATAATTATGCTGCTGTTAAGAGCACTAGCTAAGATACAATGTGAATATATGTATATATGCTCTTTGAATTTATGATCAAAACACTCTTACCTAGAGTCCTAGAAATTAAATACATTCTTAGAAAAAAAATCCCATCACACAGTTCAGTATTATCTTTGAAGTCTAACACATTAAGAGGAGTTTTAGAAGAACTTTGAACCCTCAGACATTTTTTGTTCTCTTCATACAATTTATTCAGCTTGGCAGTTTTGACTTTTTTCCCTAGTATTTATCTGCTATTTTAAAAGCAGTAGAAATAGAGAAAGATAGATGGAAAAATGAGGGAAGAGAGAAATCCTTTCTCTGTGAGCTAAACAGAGGGGTGGATCACCTAATTATGTAGCCATTGCACTTAGGCACTTAGAATGTTCTCTGTCCTAATAAACAGGGTGAACCACTCCCTTCCTGTGTCAAATTCCCTCCGCTATATCATGTACATATTCACACTGAAATTGCAAAATAAACATACAGCAATATATCCCTGGGCAGATTTGGGAAAGTTAGAGGAGGATGTGCACTGAGGGAGAAAAAGCTGACTCAGTCAAAAGTTCTCTAACACTTCCAGGAATACTCTTTATGCAGATTAATTCTATTGGCCAGCAGGTAGGCATGGTAAGTTTGTCCCATGCTGGACCTGTCAGTGCCAGAAATTCTACTGACCGCAGTGGATATGTTCCTTTTCCCTCCAGCACTGTCAGAAAATTCCCTTCCATGTTTTCTGACATATAAGGCCCAGTTTTAAGAGGCTGTAATTAGAAGGGAGAAATGAGGGCAGCACCCTTATCCTGACCCTCTAGTGAGAATGTTTTCCACTGAGTAATTTGTTGATTTTAATACTACTTGAGTTAAAGCAAGGAAAGCTCAGGTCATATGGCTACATAAAAATTTCATTCATGAGGTAAACTGTTAAGATAGGGAGGAAGTTACTGGGACATGTAATGAGAAGTTATGAAGTTATCTGTTTCTTAATAACAGACAATATGAATTTTACATTTTAGCTGCTTGGTTGTCCTGCAGTCAAAGAAATTACAAATGTATCAAATGTTATGCTGGCTATGAACTGTCAAAATATTACTGCAGACCATTACAGCTTCTGCAGAATCCTTGAAAAAAATCTGTCATGAAGAAAAATCCTTCTGAGATTTGTTTCTTCAGGCTAAAATATAATTGATTTTTAAATAGTTTAGAGAAAAAATGCTAAAAAACCTGCTTGTTTCCAAGTGATCACAGCGTATTTGATAGAAATATAGTCCTGAATAAGGAAATAACACTTAAATCAGCATGCAAAGAACATATTAGTCATGCTTTAATAAAATCTATGTTTGATGCTTATTAATTTTCCAGTTCATTTTGTGGTCTTAATGAAGTTCTCTGGTATTAAATTTTAACTTGGGAACTGAATTTTCAGAATTACACAGAATTGCATGATGTTAAAAAAGTTGGCTTTGTAAAGCATTCACTCTGATTGTTAAGCTTCAATCAAGTTCCACTCTCAGCATCATTTTAGTTATAAAACCAAAACGACAACATTTACTGACAGTTGCAATTGCAACTGCTTGCCCTATAGATTATGTCGGAGAAAGGGCCATTGTAAGATATTTTTGTCCATGCCAAGATGTTGTATATCAATAACCTAATGGCAGAATGTAACTTACTTTGAGTAATGGCATAAAATTCTTGGCCATTAATAAGTAGAGACAAATTGTTCTTATCATTTGAGAACATAACAACAATTCTTTGCTGCAAAAATAATTTCTTTGTTATACACTGCAAAAAGAAGTAGGTACTTTATCATGCCTGCCAATCTGTGCAGGACTGAAATACCTGTAGTTTTGTGACATTGTGCAAAGAATTGTTGTATTTATAACTGGATGTCAAATGGCTTAGCTGACAAATTAAGCACTGCTCTTTTGAAAAAAATGGTTGGATAAAAAAGATTATATACATTAGTAAACAAAGTAATAAAAAGATGGTATTTTACTGGAAGTTTTTCAGTATTGCTATTGAGACTTGCATTTGCTGTCCAATAGGCCTACTACTTGCTTTGAAACTTTAGGTGAAACTGGACTGACAGGGTGTCTACATCCATCTCACTCTGCATGCATTGTGTGTCATTCACTAGAGGCTGGGTGAATGCAACAAAACAATTTCTATGAGTGTTTGCCTGAGTTTGAATTAGTTTCTTTTCTTCTTATACTCTTTTTTATGTTGTTTTGGGGTTATTGGTTTTTGGTTTTTTCCCAAGAGATGCATCTTGTGCATTGTACGGATATTTGCAGAAGGAACATTTTATGTGGGACTATTCCAAGTTTTTATGTGAGTACATTTTATATACTGCAGTAAACCACTTCAGAAAACAGTATGTGTTTCCATACAATACAAGCACAGCAGTGACTGAATGTATCAAGATGGACAGGCTAGTGAAAGTATGTGCAATTACACTTCATGAATGAGAAAAGAGAAAATAAATCCCATCATTTCAGGCAGGTTGCTTCAAATTAATCTAGTAGTAGTAAAGTCCCACTAGGTTTTAAGTCTGCCACCACTTCCTATGTCAATTTTTCTCTGTGGCAGACTTAAACCCTTAGTGATTTACAGTCGTTATTTCTCCTGTTATAGTCATGGTTCTGTAATCAGAGATCAGACATCATGCAGTGGTTGACTGTAGTGGCCCATCATAACTTAGCTCGGCTTCCCAATACCTATTCTTGGATATTCCTAATAAGCCATACATATTATCTCATAAACAATACCAGAAGTTAAAGAGACAAACTTTTCCTATCCAGTTTCCAATCTTCTGTTCACCTGAATACTCTAAGCAAAGAACAGCCTACCCTTGCCTTTGCTGGAAAAGGAAGCACAAGCTCATGGAAATCCCTTTTAAATAGATTCAGGAAGGAAGGGTCTAGGAACAGATGATGGAAGAATAGAAATAAGAGTGGAAATAAGCAATAAAATACAAGTGATAACCTTTAGGAGAAAGAAATATACAACATATACGTGTTATAATAGAATCAAGCTAGAAAAAAGCATACTGTTAAGATAGGTTGGAAATTAATGAGTAGTGATAAGACTTTCAGTTTCATAAGAGAATATATTAAATAACATATCAAAAGATCAGTGTGATCAAGTGATCAGTGTGATCCAGGTATGGTGTGATGTCAACAAAAGAGTAGAAATTGCTGTCTGTTATCTGTTCAATAAATCTACTAGTATAGCTTTGTCTGATACATAAATAAAACGTTAGCCTTATTTGAAGGGTAGTGATCCTTTATTCCTACAAATCGTAATTTTATTTTCTTTCAGATATCTTCTCCTATAAATCTTTCACTAAAATCCACGTTAAGCTTTCCTAAAGACAGAGTTTTTTTTCCTAGGCTTCCTCATAACTCTTCCTAATTCATGTCTCTGCTCTGTGTGTCTGATATTTACCTGGCACAGTACAGATCTACTCATTTTTCTAGTATTTTGGAGAAGAAATCTTCTGAACTTAAATATCAACTCTATTCGTATTTATCACACAAAGAATACCCATGTAGTGAAGGGGTGGGTTTTTTTCTTCCAACACATTTGCACAGCCCATTAGTGATGTCATCTTTAATGTAGTTCAAGTCCCTCATTTATTTAATCTTATAAAAATAAAATTATTGCTTATTTTTCTCCTTATTACTCAGAGGTCTATGATAAAAGCCACAGAGAATTCTTCTTTTACAACCTAGATTACCTAATATACTGATTGACTTGGGGCTGGTTGGCTTTCCGATTCTACCCAAACCAAACTGATAAATCTCCTAGATTAATGCTGAATTGTTTCAGGAAGTAATTCTTCTATGTATTGTTTATTTTACCAAATAAGCTTCCTGGTATTCAGAATTTCCATCTGTTCCATAACTTCTTTGGTTTCCTTTCTAAAACTCACATACCATTTGCTAATTTTTAAAATACCCCAAAATCTAGTTCAGAATTTTGAAATCAATTCCCAGATTTTGAGCTGCAAACCTAAGTATTTCTTTGTCACATTTACTTTTCTATTCTCCATATGTAGGACAGTGAAACAATAGAGTGCATTGAATTAACAGAAAAAGTAAACTTTCAAGAATGTAGAGTTCACAATTCTGTAAGGATGCATAATTTCTCTGTAATCCAGAAGAGAGTTAACATGAGCGTATCATCACAGTCTATTCAATAGACTTTGCTATATTTTTACCAAACAAATATTTGTACATACTTGCCAATCATTGCCCAATTTTCCAGTCTGTGAAGACAGACTATTAAGATCCCATATTTTTGAAAGCCCTTCGCTGTAACAAAAAAAATACTCTGGCTTTTACTCAGCTCTGTCATTAGAGGTTTCCTGCATTAACCTTAATATCGGTGCTGCTTTCATGACTCCATTTCATGAAAACTGGTAAAATCCTTATTTCTTCCCTAAGATGGCTGGAAGCACAGTGATCACAGGTGTACAAGGGCAGGGAAATGACAGAACTAGAGTGTGCACCCTCTTGATTCCCTCTATCATGTGAATTAATATCCTAAGAACTACAAATTAAAACTGTAGTGCCTGGCACACTTAATTCAGATAGTCTCTAATCTTTACCAGGGATCTAGAGCAGAATGGGTATATTGCAAAGGATAATGTTTAGCAGCCAAAAAAAGTATGTCAGTGACTTAATTTAATCACTGACTTTTTCTTTGTGGAATTCCAACAGCCAAAGATATCTCTCAATCAATTCTTCCTGTTAAATGGAGATAAACTCTGTCTAGAGAATGCATCAGTTTGCTGCATGAGCAGTGTAGAAATCTGCTGAAACAGTTTGGGATCCACAGAAGACTGTATATATGCAGGAAAATGGAGAAGCTGTTTGCATGCATGATTTCACCTATCTTCCAATATCAGATGTGTTTGCTAAGAACTGTGTCCTCTGTCTTCAGACAGTGGGTAAACCCAGACTTTCTGGTCAGTTGAAACACATGGATTTGGCTGTTTTGGCATATTAATATGATTGAAGGTCATACTGTGGTTTTCACACAACTTGTGGTTCTCTCAACATAAGCATCAAGGAGGATGCATTTGAGGATGTGCAATCTGAATGGACAAATTAGGGACAAGAGGAATATTCATCAGGCTTTGACTGTATCATGGCCTGTGATGAACTATGAAACCCAACCCATGCTTATAGCTACTTAATAGTGCTTTTATTTCATTGCCTGCCTGCTGAAATAAATGCTGGTTTAATATTTTTGTAGGCTGATTTTACCTGAAGAACAGGTAATAGGTTGCAATAGTAACTAAGTCAATTTAACCTTGGGATTATATTTGGACATGCTTGTTTAGCTGGCAGCCTTTCTGGGTATGTACACAGCCTCTCTATCCAATCTTTTCCAGCCTTAAAGATATTTAATATCTTTTCTTTATGAAAGTTTGATCTAGATAGTGATGAAATAGTTAGCAGGCAGAGTAAAAAGGTGAAATATTTGTCTTTTTGGACAATTAGCCTTCTTCAGGGGGGAGAATTAACTTCTGGACTCCAGTGTAAAATAGCCTCCTATCATACATATTCATGGATTTGAAGGGCTCAGAGCACTTGATCTTGCAGACTGCTTTGTATTAACAACTCCCAATGAAGTCAGTAGGAACTGAAATACATTAGAGAGCTCTGATATGCAATATTTAAGGTATGGTTAAGATTTGAATATTGAAATATGCAATCTGAGTACAGGAGTTTAATATCCTACAGCAGACTGCATCTTCTATCAGCAAGGATACATCCTCCTGTCAATTAGGTTCACTTCTATTATGCATCACGTGTGAAAGAAAACATATGATCACATACAAACACATGATCACATATATCTGTGAGAACACATTTTTCTTGCCTGCCTTATATGTAATTTAGGTCTTTTGCCAATAGCCTATGGTCTCTTTCACAGACCCTGTTTTACTGCAGTTTGTAAATTTGCAGCTTTATTAGGCCAAGGTAATACAACAACTCAAGAGTTTGTGGTTTCCTAGGTTAGATTTCTGAGAAATGTGGAAATACTGCTTTTCAAATGTGATAAAATCTCCAGAAACTATATAGCCTTCTGCTTATTAACAAATCAAACAAAGAGCACATGGATAAAATGTTACTTTTCTAAAGTTCTTTTAGTATTTTTTTTCTGAATGCTTTGTTTCTTTCCTGCAAAAGTCACGTGGAATGTTAGAGAAGGATATTGTATTATTGACACTTATTTCTTAGGTTCTAATAGAAGAAATCCAAAGTTTCTCCTCAGGAAAAGAACCCAAATTCTGGACCTCAAGGTCAGACTAACATTCTGACCTTGTTGGCAAGTGCTGAAAAGATCCCTGTAATCTCTAGTTGAAGAAAGGAAAAAGGAGGCTTCAAACTCAGTAAATGCTAGATTTTCTGGAATGGAAGGCTTCTTTTAGAGGTTTGAGAATGGGGAAATAATCAAGCTGACTGCCTTATGTTCAATCTGTCAAAAATGTTCATCTTTTTCAACTGAATCTTTTCACAGTGTTCTGCATGCTCTGAAATGGGTTCAACTAATACAAAAGGAAAATGCTGTTGAATATGCTAGTTTGTGCCTGTGAGCAGTTATTTCAACAGAATTTCACCAGACCTCCATTAACCACCTCTCAAAATTCATACTGCAGGCCTCAGAAGAAAGTCACTTATTCATGTTTCAGCTATAAAAATAAATTTATTCAATACAGAACACAGGCTGAAAATAATAAAAATAACTGCTTCCAGTCTAGTTGTTTAATTCATAGTGCATGTTTGAGTTGCAGCAGAAGTTTAGGTCAAGAATATGTCTCATCAGAAACCAAATGCCATTTTAGTGTCAATTGGTCTGGTTATTTCCACCTGTTCCATTCCTTCATGCTTATCTCTTCATATACTTTGCCCATCCTACTAAAGATCTTGCACAGTCCACCTAAATACTTATCTTTACTACTGTGTAAATATGTCCTCTCAAAACATCAGTTAGATATACTAACATTTAAATTCATATATACACATATTTAAATATATGCATATACATTTTAACCTAATGGTCTTTTCTAAATGCTATCAAACACACATGTCCTCAGGCACTCCTATGATTGTATGGCAGGACTATCTGAACCTATGTTTACATATATCTATATGTCCTAGGTTACAATGTAAGATGTGCCCAAAGTATGTATTCTATCCTCATCTCCATGAGCTGTTGAAACCAGGTGGGACAGTGTTTCTCTGATCTTCTGTTAATGGGCCCATCAATGCCTTGCTGCATGACTCATGGGTAACTTCCTCTGGGAGTTATCTCTGTTTAATGGGCCATCAAGGACCCACTGCATGACTCATAGAATGAGATCATCCCATTGGGAGATGCTCTGCCCAGGGGGAGGAGCCAAGCATTCCCACCTGGATATAATCCAGGGTTTGGGACAGCACGGGGAGCCCTTACCCACTGGATTTGCAGAGGACAAGAGCTACCAGACCTTTCTACAGGATCACTGCTTCGACAAGACCATTTCATCTGGACTGCTACTACCACCCTAACTGACAGGGTGTCAGGTTGTATTCTGACTCTGTCAGTGTTTTTTTGTACTATTGCATTTATTTTATTCTACTTTATTTTACTTCTTTTCTTTTCCTCTTATTAAATTGTATTTCTGACCTGGAGTCTCTCACTGGTTTTGCTTTCAAACCAGCACACTATATCTATATCTATCTATAGCTAATATAGTATATAAATATACGTTTATATATAATATGTTTAAGAAATATATCTAATATATTATATAAATATACAATATATACTATATATTCAAGAAATGGACATCAGCCAATCACAGACCTGTGTGAAAATATGTGAGTTATGTGGTTTGACAAAATGGCAGCTGGCTGCCACAAAATGGTGGCCAAAATCAAACCGTTTCCTGATGGGTAGGTTGGAGAAGGGCCTCCTTGGTCTGTTGTTTCAGGTAAAGCAACAAGGGTGACTTGTTCAGGCAGTCATGACAGACAATGTGGGTAGGGGAAAGGGAGTGACTGCTAGAGAAAATGGCCTGTGAGCTTGGTGGGAGTGGGTCAGACTTCTGTTAGACATCGGAGACAAGGCACCATCGCTTCATGCCCAGCTATCAGTAATATCTGTCCTACTGACCAACATGCAGAGAAAAACAGCAAAATAACCAGAACAGGGAAGAGATATTTAGGGATTTTTCTTGTTCTAAAAAACCTACATTTTGGTTGAAGCTTGTAAAATCTTCAGTATCATGACACAGTCTTGTCTTTATCACAACTCAGTTTGCTTTCTCCATCTTTCAATTCTATAAGCTGTCCAGTTTTGAATAATGTTTTACTAGGTTCAGGGCTAAATAAGAATAAGTATATTAAAGTATTTATTATATTTCCTCCAGATACAAAATTCATTGCTCACTGATCACAGTAAAATCACTGCTCAGTGATGCAAAAGTTTTTGAAATAACAGACATTTCTGACATTTTTTGTGCAAGCAGAAATATTTTTAAAATAATTTTTATTCTTTCACAGCATCTGCAATCAGTGATGTAAGAAAGCAATGAAATTGTCAACAAATAAAATATACTTACATATTTTCATCTCCCAAGGCTGTGACACATTCACTTTAATTTTTGGTAAAGAGATAACTTGTGTATAATTATATATTTAGATAGCATACTATATTTTTTAACCATAACCTCTAAAAACAAATGTCCTAGAATTTTAAGACTAATCCTATTTCTGACTTCTGTATGTGATGCCATTAAAATTTATTCTCATTAAGCCAGCTGCACAATCAGGGTTTATAATTCAATATTATTCATCTATTAGCCATTAATCATCTTATTAGCTCAGCTTTACAGAAAAAAAAATCAAACATAAAAACAGTCTCCTCTGCAAATCCTATAAAAATGCTGCTCCTTGTAACATCCCTTCACCATCCATTTAACCAAAATTTGAAGCCAACCTAGCAAACTCTACCCAGTTGTTTGTGTCATGCAGCTTATTCCCTCATTACAAAAAATATATTGACAACTAGAGATTAACTTGTTAGTGGAAAGTTTAGCACCTCAGCCCTTTGCATTACAATAGGAACTCCTTTTTTATAGATATACTAGATTTGCTAAGAATTTTGGGATGTTGACTTTTAGTGTACCTATTATAAATAATTAGATCACTTAGTTTTCAGCTGAATTTTAGAATCCCATAAAAGATGTATGTCATTTTCAAATGCTGGAGGTTTTTTTAGAAAAAAAAAAAGAAAATCTAAAACTTGAATCCCAAATTTATTATATATTATTTTTATATCACAGGATGTCTGAAATAGTTCTCAAAATTATTTTTCATGCTTTAATACTGCTCAAAAATTAATTACTCATTGTTTTTTATCCATTCTACAAGCATTACATGTTGTCTGTTATTTATTTAATTTTATAATCTACTATATGTCATCTTACCTCTTACAGCATTGGTTTGGACTGGTTTTAAGAACTTTTGGATGCTGCCTAAAGTAGTATTGAGTGCTTGCTTTATAGTCTCAATAAATCTACCAATTTGCAAGATCAAATGACAAGAAGGAAGTGGCATCTAATATGATATGGTTGATATTTCATCTTTCTCAGATAGTGTTTTGCTACTGGGATACCTGTGTTCTAAACACAAGTACAAGGCTCATTTATGCCAGTACTCTACCACCAACCACAATGAACTCTCAAAAGCATGCTAAAAACCTCTTTCATGGAAGAGAATAAGAAAATATCAGGAAACACATGCTGACCCCTACATCAACCCAGCCTAATCAGGCCCAAAACACAGAGACTGATGTATTTCCTCGTGTACAAATATGAAAGAAACAGTCTTTGCAAGTCCTCTCTATTTGGATGGGGGAGGTCTTGGGCAGCATCAGCATGCCCAAGCCTGGAGGGAGAGGTGACGCCCTTCTGGGCCTCCAGAAATCTTCTCTTCTGTCTTGTTATGAACAGCTCAGCTAACAATCATACAGATTCATGCACCATTTAGAAGGTCCAAAGGAATCAAAGTTTGTTGCTTTGCAAAGTCTCTGACTACAGTGATACTGATGAAAAAGATCTCTTGATTCTTTGAGTCAAAACAAAACAAAACAAAGGAATCTGAACAATTAGAGATCAGGGAGATAGATAAATGAGAGGAAGGAAGGAGATATAGACTTCTGAGTACAGAACTCCCTTGAGTGATACATCTGGGATTATACTACTTTTTGTCCTATGACATTAAGACTACTGCGACCGTATTTGCCAGTCTGGCGTAATAAGTAATTTACCTGTTACTCCAGTAATAAAGGTATCTCAAGACAAAAACAAGCATGCCACTGACTTAACTCTAGGTTCACTCCAGGTTTTTGTAGCTTCTCTAGCTCAGTTAAAAATAATAGGATTAAAAAAACATCCATTACCGTTGTCTAAATATTTTAAGCTCTTGTTCATATGTAGCACATAAAGAAAGGCATCCACTAAAAAATTACTTGGAGAACAGAATATTAAATTGTTGCAAAAATAATTAATAAACTCTTTAAAATCTAGTGAGACACTCTTCATCTATTTTCCAAATCTGAAAATTAATGTAGTTTCTAATTTGAAAAATTCTCAAGTGAGAATATCCAGCTGGGCTTTTATTTCCATAAGTAATTTGATAAGTAATCTCAGATAAGGTAATAAATAAACAAGTACTATAAATCTCCAACAAGCATATATATCTGACAATTTAAACCGGCTTGAATAGCACCTACTGGGAATATTCAAATTCCTTAAACAATTAGACATAAAAAGCAGTGCATTTTGGGCCAGTTTTAATATACCTTGGGTAGTGGAATAAAATATTGGACTCAAGACCCAAGTGATTCTAGTCTACTGTGAAGTATAATAATGGTCCTGAAATGCACAATGCCTAGAGCAGATTATTGTCATTATAAATTAGAATTCATGCAGAAAAACAGTGGAGTCTCACTAGACTCTTTTGATTAGGGTTTGACATTAGAATCAGAGAGTTAAATCCGGAAATCTACATTAACTTTGCAGTAAAGTGTAAAGGCTTCATTCATTGTCAGATCTCCCTTTGTCTTTCTCTTGGTATCAGCTTGGTTGTGATTTTTGTCAAACAGAAAATCTGTTCTAGGCAGTCACACAGCAGTTAGTTGACAACTGGAGCAGAATCCGAAGATTTGCACAGTCCTTTATGGATGAATAGCTCAGGTATGTTTGTATTGTCACTGGTTGTTATTTCAAAAATAGTAATTTAATCAATGCAAATATAATTAACAAGCTCTTTTAGAACAGAATGCTTTGTGGCTCATATTGTTTACTGCCTTTAGACAAAATTCTGGATGAAAAACCTGAAGTCTGTCTTCAATATAATGCAAAAGGAAAGAACAGTCAGCTAACCTTGTTGATCTCTTCTTTACAAGCCTATCAAAAACATCTGCAAGATTTTGCTTTGTTGCTGCAAATGGATCCCGGGAATTGTTCAAAGTGGTTGCCTCTTTACACTTTCTCTAAAAGACACCAGCACAAATTGTGTTGTGAAATACTGAGAATAAAATATTAGTGTAGTTGTTATCTGTGCTTCATAACAACAATAGCAATTTGCATGCACATAGTTTTCCATGGATTCTGAGCTACTGATAGGATTAATCAGCCATTCATTCTTTTGTAGGAAATAGTCCAACAGTTTGTGTGACTAGACTTGCTGAAAGAAAACTTTTCTGGAATTGGACACTTGGACTTTTAAGAATGAGTCATAATGAGTCATTGTAGAAGTATTAGGATAATAAAATAAATAATTAAAAATAACTTGTCTTGCATCATGCTGTCTTGAAGCAATGTTTTGGAATTTGGTATGTCTTACTGAGGAAAATAAAAAGTGCCTTTAGAAACAGCTATTACATTGCTACAAAATCCTTTTTTTAGATAGTGACAATTACATAAGAGATGTTCACAGGACATTCATATTTTTCAAAATACATTCATATTTTTCATTAAGACATGCTTAACTTTTTTTTTATTCTATATAGTGCCTTGTCTTTCAGAGGAGGAATCCTGTTGCATTTTTGTACCATTAAAACAGTCTTTTGAAACTTCCCAAAAGACAGAAATTATAATCTACAAGGAAGACTTGTGTATAAGCAAACAGTGGAAATTATTAGAAAAAGGATTAATATGTTGCTGACTGAGCTAATGAGAATTCTCAGCTATCTGAAGAATTAGATATATATTGTGAAGGGAAAATGAATACAAATGTCTGTTCCTCATATTTAGTATAAAAAGACAGTATATTTCATACTTCCAAATGATGCAGCAAGAAAGTAGGGGCTTTGATATCAAATTTTTTAACTGTAGCATCTGAATCATAAAGATTTCCCCACCTTAACTGGGTGAAAACATACCTCCATGCATCCATATCAAACAAATATCTGTCAGCATTGCTGCTGCTTTGGTTAGAGGATGATATCGCCCCTCTACTAAATTATGTTTCCTTCATAAATGAGAGAATTTCCAGAAAGGTAGGCTATGTGTATGTGTTTGTAGTCATCACTTCAATGAGGTCATATCTATGGAGTTTGAAAAACAATATTCATTGAAATGACAAGTGCATTTGGGTAGTCTCTGGGAACTTAGTACAGATGTACGAATTGGGAAAATGCCTGAACTGAAACAATGTTATTCTGCATTTCCTGTTGGGAGGAGGGACATCTTGCAAATTGAAGATTTCCTATCTAAGACAAATGTCTTTCACTTTGTAAAAAGCATTAGGAAAGTGAATCTTGCAAGAAACACTTCAAGGAGAAAATACTTGATTCTGTTATTTACAGGGATATATATGGTTGAGTTAATAGTCAAGTGCTAGAAATATACATTGGACATCTGCAATTTTAAAATTATTTATGAGGAAATTACCAGCAGAGTTTCCAATGTATATATATATATATATATATGCGCGCGCGCACACACACACACACATATACACACACAGAGATATGAATCTGTACTATTCAGAAAAATAATAATTTTCAGGCCAAACATTGGAAACTATAGACTTTTCATTATAGTTTGTGAGTTCTAGTCAGTAAATTTTGAAGCAGAATTAACTTGGGACCAGGAAAAAGGTCTCTATGGAAACTTCTGCACTGAGGGGCATTCATTATCTGTGATCAGCCCTACCAATTCATCTATAGTCAAGAGCCTCCTGCCAAACTTCAGTTTTTCCCTGCAGGCCTTGTTTCATCTCAAGGTAAGCCAAAGCTTGGGGGAAAAATTGCCTATCTCAGCCTGGCACGTGTTTTGGACTCAGCAAGAAACTGAAATTAAGCCCTGGAGCTAGGAGACAGTCTTATGAAGCAATCTGTGAAAAGAGTACCCTCTCCACATTATTATACCTCTATGTCAACTGGTTTTAAAAAATCTGAGCACATATTACCATACCAATAGGTATTTCTCCCAGCATTTCCAAAGTTATTTTTATTTCAGTCCGCTAAAAGAGTAGGTTCTGCTTCCATGTTCAGAACTGGATCCAGTGTATTGCAGAAGATAAGTGGTCAAACAGGGATTTTGCCTACTTCTGATACAAGCTAATCACTGCCAGCATTGCACAGCTGTTATTGCATAGCCTATGAAAGCAAGTTAAAGTCAATTTAGCTTTCTTTATGCAGTAAAATTGCAAATGGAGTTTAGTATTCTGAAACAAGATCCTTGGTAAGAAGTGGTTTGACATATGAACTAAGAGAAGAACCTTGCTTTTTTTTTTTCTGGTAACTGGAAAAAAAAAAGGGCTGGAAATCTTTTGTTTTGACATGCAGACTTAAAAAGTTAGCAATAACCAATGAAGAATGAGAATACACAGAAAGTAGATAGTTCTACAGCAACCTTTCCCATCATATTTTCATGTTAATAATGGTCAATAAATAAAAATGCAAAGTAGACTTTCACAAGCAAAAGTTTTCAACAGTGTTTCAGCTTTTATTTTCACTGGCAAATACTAAGAGCTAATCAAATCTTCACCAGGATAAATTTCTATTTCAGTTGCATGCAAGGACTTAGAATATATTTAGAATATATCCCATGTTACTAAAACTCAGCTACACTAAAGGATTGAGTTTAACTGAAAGAAAGGGATCATAGCTGATAGTCTAATACTACTTTTACATTTTTCTAAATAAATTCACTTTCTTGAGTTTCTGAAGTAGTAATTTGTTTGTTTGCAATAGTTTTTTCTTTGTTTCATATTTCAGTTGAATTAGAAAGCTTCATTAATCCCAGGAAGATTAAGAGCTGAACTAACATAACTTCATTGTTTACTCTCCTTCAATGATCTGTACCAGCCCTTCTATTCTTTCTTTCTTAGTACTGCCACAATGGTTGCTATCAACATGGGCATGTGATTTTCTGAAATTATTTACCTGAGATAATAAAGCAGTTATCTGAATAAATATAGTAGAAGCCTTTGTTCCAGGTTTTTGTTTGTTTATTTTTTTCCATCATAGAAACATTACACATGTTTGAAGATCCATTGTCTAGCTACACCTTCTGCTGCTGTAGTGGATGTCTCTGCTCCTGTGTCTGACTTATCAGAAAAAAGATCTTAAGATTACACATTCATATATCTCACTGCCAGCATCCAGTTAGGTACATTTCAGCTTTAACAGGTCTGCATAAATCTCTCTATACCTAGGTTTTCTGCTTCTGAAAGTTTCATCCATAAACAAAACCCAAAAAGCTGACCTCAGATCAGACCTCAACTCTGTGTTTGTCCTTCAGAAAACAGGGATGTTTTCTGCTACCTTCCAGTTTGGTATCTAATCAGGGACAGGCAATATTTGTTAATTTAATGCCTTCAGTTACTTACATGGTAACATTTTTTGAAAGATAGCTGACATTAAAAAAAAAAAAAAGGTAATCTTGAGGATAAATAATTGAGCACAAAATGGAAATCATGAGCATGACAGTGGTACCCCTCAGTTCTCCATCACAGATATATGGTGTGTAAAAACTCTTCCTTTGTCACTCTCCCCCAAAAAAACTCAAAGAAAACTAGAAAATTTTCAGAGGATTAAAATAGATGACCAAAATTGTAGAGGCACAAGGGAAAATTTCACAACCACCAGTCTTAGAAAAGTGAAAATAGAAAAGAGGACATATGAAACAGCACTGCATGTAATTATACTGTTCTCTTTGCTCCTATCTAGAATGTGCTTTTGAAGAGAAACTCCTGATTTATCAGCATTTTGTGTATTTGAAATTTTGGAAAGCTGTTGTTTCTGTTTGCAGGTCCAGCCCATAGCAGGACTGAGCATGAATTTCACAGATGCATGTGCACACACATACACATGCACAGAGAGGACTTAAGTTCCCTAGCTATACGCACAGACAACCCAATCTATAGCTGATGTCACTTAGACTTTCCAACTCATGCACACATAGAAAAGAGAATGACATTACTGAAAAAACTGAAGTAGTGAGGCTCAGTCATACAATTGTACTGACCACCCATTTGCTCACATGCCAAAAAGCCTCCTTGCCTCTTCTTTGTTTTTCATAGTTGAACTTCTCTCCCATCCATCTTGATCCTTCCTTTCTCCATCCTTGTCTGCTCCTAAAATAAAGAGTGTACATGTAATTAGGGTTTTTGTCCAAAGGTGTCAGTTTTGCTGCATCCTTATCCAAATTTGGTAGTACTGATGTTTGGTTATCTAAGCCTTACCTCATATTACCAATATGGTTACTTAGGTGCTCCTCCCCCAAAGGGTTCCAATCCTACTCACAATTATCTGTGAATCTTGGCCGTTTCTCACGTGCCTCCTCCTTAGCCATCTGTGCAATCCAGCCATTCCTCACAGCACTAGCTGTAATTTCTGCCAGCTTCTCACTGTGTTATTTATGGTGTTCAGCAATTTCTCACGTCACGTTCTGTAGCTTCTCAGAGTCTGTTTGGCTAGATAAACTTCATGCCAGGGCTGCATATCTTAACACTCAGCACCAACCATTTCACTTTAGGGTTCTGCTCTTCTTGAATGACATTGCTCAGTAACATTGATGCAGCTGCTACAATAATTAAGTGTCACAGAAAAAGGAAAAAGAGAATTCACATAGTATACTCTTACACCTATAAACATTGAGGGTTGTATAGGGTTCAGTTAACCACAGCGCAAAGCAACTTTTCCATAAAAATTAATTTAATTGAATGAAGAGGTTGATGTGAAGAGACTGAAGAAATGCATGCAAGGATGAGAAAGGCATGCATGTATGGATGTGTTTGAGGTGAAGAATAAATTGTTAGTGCTAACAGACAGCAGCCATGTAATTTTTAAATTCCTACAAAGGAGTGCATCCTGACTAAATTGCAATAAATACAAAATGTTTTCCCATCACCAGCAAACCTGAAATAATTGAGAAAGCTCTTTAAGTGTTTGTGAACATGCCTTTTAAATGGTAGGAGGAGAAAGGAGGTTTAACATAGTGTATTCTTCATTACACTCTCCAACACAGACTCTAAGTTACTGTGTGATTCACAACATATTAAGATACCTAGATATAGCATGAGATATGCATGAGATTGGGGCTATATCTTTTGTTAGACCTGAGTAACCTTTAATTTTTCAACAAGAAACTTGGTCACTGAGTATACATTGCCATATGTCATTTCCAAATTTCTGAGGAGATGAAGACACCAATTACTGTTTTAATGATTTTCTAGTAGTCAGTGTCTGAAATTGTCCTTGTTGTTGGTCACAAATGTAAAAAAATTCTAGCCATGATTTTCATCAATAATGATAAGCATTAAAGAGCACTCTCATATACCTTGCAAGAGTATAAGATGAAATGGCAACATGGGAAGAATTAAAAATTTTTTGTAGCTTCATGATTTGCAACTCAAACTAAAATCAAAACATTAAAACAAGAAAAAGAAAGGTGAGTGTAATTGATTTACAATACCATTTTCCACAGATTCTCTTAACAAAAATTAAAATCTATCCTAAGTCTAAGATGGAACATGAGAAAGGGATGATTAATACTTGACAGATTATTGACAGGACTAAAATACAAATATGTTTCTACATAATATACTGTAGCTCCACAGAAAACACTCACTGAAAATCATAAACTCATTGCAGCATTTTTCTTTTCTGGAGATGTGAAGGTGTATTTTAAAGCCTTCATTCTGTTTTTAATTATGAAACCTCCTATTGTCTTAAGAAGAAAAATATCCTTCTACTATCTTAAGAAAATCACCCAAATAAAAATTAGACAAGGGAATCTGAGCTATACATCTCAATAAGAGTTCTGCAATTTATCTTCCTGAGATTAGACTAAACACATTCTTTTCTGTAGTCTGAATAAGAAAGGGGCTGAGCAAAGAAGACAAAAATCTAGGTAAAGTAAGCACTGAACTGGATAAATGTCTCATCATCAGATTGTATAATGGAAATTCTAATATGACATTTAACATGGTAAAAAAAGATAAATTAATTTTATAGAGAGCACTAAGTTGAACCCAGCTTTTCTCTTCTTTTCCCTTTGTAAAATAACATCAACAGTGGTGTATTACCTAGACAGTCTGTTGGTCTCCCCCAGGTGAAGCTACAGACAGCAGGGGAATCACCAGCTGACATTCTGATCTCACAAAACTAATGTGTGAATGAAAGGACAAGGCATGTAGAGGTATCAGGGATGAGAGGATCTAGGGAACTAGTGGATATACTAACAGATATACTAGGGTTTTTTTTGAGTTCACAGAAACAGCTGACTCCCTTTATAGGTGTAATAATCACTTGATAGGATAATAATGACTGAGATTATTATTTCTAGAACAATTCCATAAAAATCAGGAGTGGATACATGTGTAAGTACATAACACATTCATTAACATAGAAAAATATAACTGCCCGTTTTCCTTTGATGAATCAGTATTAATGGTCAATTATTGCTTAGAAGTCAAAATGCCACTCTATCTAAGAATACATTAGAAATTTAGTGTTGCCTTATTCTACCCACTGTTATGCTTTTTAATGAGTTTGCTAATGGCAAGCAAGAATTTTGTTACTTCACAGTGCCATCTTCACCATTAAGGCCTTGTAAATGACATGGACATTTTCTTCATCTCATTTGGTGTGGGACTTTTCAATTAAAGTAAACAAAGGGATTGTTAAATGAGTGTCTTTCTTCTCACAGAAACTGCATTACATCAGTATTTAAATTCATTAAGGCTTGGCATCTTTTATTTAATCCTAATAAAATTAGAAAATGCTACATAACTCCTCATACCCACTCCAACAATAGCAATTCACTTGAGCTTAATTTTAAACTGTTGAAGATCCATTAATCCATTCTTTATTTCCTTAGAAAAATGTCTTTCAGTGGCTTTCTAACCGTTGTTCCTGGTTTAGTCACAGAAGGATTATTTAATTGTCTATAGAGTAATTTACATCTTGGCTTCATAACCTCAAAACTCAAACAAACACCTAAAAACTTCAAGAAAAAAAAGTTACATGCATAATACTAAACCCTGTTACCTCTAGAATCCTTTTTCTTTATATCTTTTGCTTCCCCCAAAGTTTTGATTAGAGAAAAATTAAAATTATCCAGATGTCATGTTCAGTAGTCATTTTTGTAGATTAATAGTCTTCTTACTGAAAAAGAGCCACTGAGTACACAAACCTGAATTCTATTTTAAACTTTTTTATTTATAGGTAATTATGATATGTCATGATACTCCGCTTCCAAAAAAGTCAAGGTGTGCTAAATCCTCCAAAGTCATGTCCATGCCTCTGTTCACAGAAATTTAAATCATGCAGAGACATGTTTTTTCCTTTACATTATCTTTGTAATGGGAGAAATTTAATAGTTATCTAAGGAAGTTTGAGTCATTCTACATACTCTTTTACAAAAAATCTTGACTAAGAAACCTGAGGACTCTTACTAATGATATTGTCTATGAGCAATAAAACTACAGTACTTAATTTAGGCTTTCTCTGAAAGAACAGGGGGTTTATTTTGGGACAAACAGCATCAAAAGGTACTTGTAAGTATTTTCTGTACTGGTACTCAGAAAAATAGGCTCCAATTCAAGGTGGGGTTATGATGTCTTCTAAGAACACATTTCCTGGACATTCAGTACTTCTGGAACTGAAGCTTTGTGGATGAAGCCAGCAAAAAAGTCCTATGAGAGCATAAGGGAATCTTAGACTGTGACAAACTGGGGTCTGAGGGGTGTATGACACAGTGGAAGGAGGGGCTGCCAATTTGATAAGAATTATTTTTTTCATCACATTATCTCAACAGTATTCAGCTTTAGAGCTTCTTCAGAAAGCCTTCAGGAATTTTAAGCTTAAAATTGTTTTTTCTCTCCTTATTAAACTGTCTGTCTCTGAACCCATGAGTTTTCTTGGTTTTCCTCTTCTTCTCCCCCTTGTCCTCTGGGGCAGGGTAATAGAGTAGAGACTTAAACTACTGGCTTGGGTCAACCCACCACACCAAAACCAAAATATGGTATGTCCCTTCAGCTTTCCACTTATGCATCTGCAAGTCCAAGTGTGGACAGACAATCTTACCTTTAACAACTGAGCTTCATTCTTCAGCCAGAAGTCTGTACCAGAATGAATGGACCTGACTTTAAACTTACCTTTGCAGGTAAAAATGGATGTTTACATGCCAGCTTAGTCTAAAGTTAAAGGCTGATTAAAATATATATTCATGAGGAGCAGAAAAACTACAATATCTCTGCTTATAGTCCAATAGTGTATCACAAATTCATTAATAAGGAAAAATAATTAGTGCTAAAAAGAAATTATTCCTTTTTCTATAAATACAACAGCAGAAGTGCTGCAGGCCAATATTAGCTCTCAGGCTAGTATGTTTGATTTGAAATTATGGAGTAATAGGCATCTGGCCCCCCCAATATATGCATCAGAACAGGAAATAAGAGAAAGAAAAGTGTGAAAACCTGAAATAAGATAATTTGTATTAATGAAGGAAAAAAAAATGTTGCTGCTTTTTCCTGCCTGCTTGCTTCTGCTCATCTTTGTGCTGTACCTTTTCTTTATCTTATAAGCATCCAAATCAAGGTCAACCTTCATCTTGTTATCAGACTGATGTGATCAAGTGGAACTGAACTGCAGTATATGATATTGCCCTTTTTTTTCCCCTAAACAGTCTCGGGCTCCAGGACTGAAGCCTAACAAAATGTAGCAAAGTAAATAGTTTATACCTTATAAATGCATTACTGGATTTGGATTGCTATGAAATCCAATGCAGTGCAGATGCTCCCATTAGCAGGCTGTTTGCTCAGACTGTCAGTGATTCACTGTCTAGCAGTGCTGCTTCAGTAAATTGTTTTTTTCTGGGCATCAATCTGCAACTAAGAAAATTTTTAGGGACAAAAATCTATTTTTTAATCTTATGTGTCCTTTCAAATTAAATTCTTGGTGTAAGAGGATACAAACCAGCTACATTCTCCATGAAATTCTCCTCCCTTTTACCTATTTCATCCATGCAACTCCTCCATGATGCTTTCCTTGTACACTGCTTCTCAATTATCTAGGCACGTCACTGCAAAATGGCATTCATCAACAAAAATAAACATTTTCTGCAGCTCATGAGAATTTGAAGCAGCAGCGCTAATAAGTCCCTTATAGTCTTAAAAAGTGTACAAAAGCTTTGAAAACGGGAAAAACTGCTTTTAAAAAGGCATGAGTTCTGTTTTTGTGATAGCAATAAGAACCAAGGGATAGGCTTCTCGAATTATATGGATACTCTCTCAAGAAATATTGGTGTGAAATGAAGCTCATTCCTTACCAGAAGTCAGAAAATTGAAATTTGCTCTCTAACTTAATAAAATGTCAGTAAATCATTACTTCTCACAGAAGAATTACAGTTTTCTATACTGTCTGTCTTCTTATTAGACTAGGAATTAGCAAAGTGGTTCAAATAAGAAAAGATAGGAAGTCTACATTCTTACTAACACAAATTCCTGAATTTTCTCTGTCTATGAGAAAAGACAAACTGACTACTTTCCTCTGTTTGTCTCAATTTAGTTAAAATCCTGTTTATGCAAAGGTCATCGGAACTTTCAACAAAATAAAAGCTGGGATATCACTTCACTGCTTATCATCTGTGTATATGGTGTATGATGTAAGAGACAACCCAGATGAATGCAATCTGCATCTGGAAGAAAATATAATTTTGATTCTCTCAGATTCTTTTAAAAACATACTTTTGTGAAAGATAAACATTATAATATAGGGTTTTTTCTTTATATATGCATTTAATCAATGTGTGTGTGGTTACCAGCACAAATATTTCTTCTGTTTGGTTTGCTGAATCACGTCCTAAATGACACATACTAAGCCAGTTGAGAGACAGAGTAAAGAAGTTGAGAATGACATGAAAGTGAGAATAAGGAACATAATCAAAATTAGAGGAAACTGAGGACTTTTGGCAGACTTGAGGAATGTAGACTTTAGCACAGAAATTCGTATCTTAATATTGCAGGAAATAAGCCAATTGTTTGCTAAGCAGGATTTAGAAAGAAAGAACATGTTCTCCTATACTGATTTTTCAAACATTTTTCACTGTCAAGGCTTTTTTGCTTCTTCTGAGGCATCTGGTTCTGGCCACTACTAAAGAAATGTTGGCTGGAAAGGACAAATTAACTAAATTAGGCTGGCAGTGCTTACATTCCTATGACATCTGGTGTTTCTGCCATGTTACTGATATGTCATTTTGACAAATTATGTTACATCATGTGGTAGTAATGAGCAACATCACAGAATCTAAGCAATGCAATCTGAAGTGACTCCAACAATTTAAAACAATCTGTTATATTTTTTCAACTGTCTGTTACCAATTTAGAAACTGAGAGGAATAACACAAGAGGTAAATTGAAGTCCAAATCTAACCTCCAAAATAATACTATTTTTTCTACTCCAACAGGTTTACTTCTATAAATACAGATCTGAGATGCAAGCCATGAATGATGATTTAAGGATATCTAAACAGAAATTAAAAATCCTTATGAAACAAAAAAATGAGAGAAATTAATTTCCTAGTTTCCTAGCAGCATAAAAATATTGACTATATTCACTCATTTCAGTTTTGTTCATGATTCAAAGTAGAGAATAAGATCAGGCAATTCTCTGAATGCCTAACACATGATTTAAACTTGTTTAAAACTGATTGAACTGAAGGATTTTGTAGCCTCATTGCTTATTTCCTGATACGAGAGTGTATTAAGAATGAAGATATCAAGCCAAACAACTGGTATTTTAATTACAGAGGTGCAATATGATATTGAAAGAAAAGACAATAAATCCTTATTTACTAAAGTGCTTTTTTTACCATGAGCTATTCCAGGTATATTTGAAGATTCATATTCCTATGCTTGCTAGTTGTAGATTTTTAAGTAGCTGGTTGATTTAGAACTGATTTTAGTGGTAAAGTACCATAGATGTGAAAGAACTTTTGAGGATGATTGTGAAGATGTCTGGAGCCTGTGATTACTTTGTCTTTCTAGTAACAGATGTCAGGATGGATTTCTTGGAAGAATGTAGCTGAAATAGACTTGAAAAGAATGACTTTGATTCTATAGTGAGTGGTCAACGGTTGAGCTGTAAAATAAACCTACTGTCATCATACTACTATCTAATCCTGAGTTTTTGTGAATATCTAGACAACAGTGACTAAAAAAAACACCTCTATCAAATGCATATAATGAAATAAATTCAAATATGTGAAAAAAGCAAATATTTCTCCTTTTTTGATTTTAAAACAACAGCTAAACTTAGCACCTGGTAAAGACCTAAACAAATACAAATATATTTTTGTGTCCTTTAAAGAAGGTGAATCTCACCATTTCTACAGAGCAGCTATTCTTCTGGTTCAACAGTAAGAATGAAAGCTGAAAAAGCTGTCTGAGATCTTTCATAAGAGCCCTAGAATTCTGAAATTCAAGCTTCATGATTTATAAGTCTATGTATAATTAGGTGTTTGACTACTTGGATTCATAAGACTGAGTATTAGTCCAAAGGTCTGGAAAAGGCATGTTGGTGATTTCTCCCCATAGTTGATTCATATTAGAGCAGAGTATTTACACGAAATTATTTTTTGCTTCATCATTTCTGAAATTATGTCTGAACAGTTATAAACAGTACATTGCAGTGTTTGTAAATATATCAACTAATGATAAAATAATTGATATTTTTATAAGAAAAAAATTCTTCCGTATAGCTAATTTTACAAGAAAATAGTAATACTTTTTATTTTCTTATGATGAATAACCAGCATTTAAAAATTGTTATAGACATCAAAATAATATTTTATCATGATTTGCTTCTCATTTTCTCATTTGGAACCCATATGGAACTGCAGTACTTTCAGAGAATCACAGAATCATATAATGTGTGAGGTTGGAAGGGAATTCTCATATCCTTTCATTTTGTAAGTTTCTATAAGCAATGCAATAACAACCTCCAATCTCTCATTACTTTCTTGATATGGATGAAATCTTTTACCTTCATCTTTGTGAAAAATTTTGTTTGTTTCTGAAAGAAAGAAAGTTAAGAGAAACCATAGCATTATGAGGTTTACTGAACATTACAGATAATATTCCTTAAAAATCTTAAGTGTCTATATTGTAAAGCTATCTAGACATGTACAGGCCTACCTAAAATTCAGAAACTTTATTCAAATATATGAAAAGGCTTGAGGTTCATTACCTATTTATATGATTGACACTGAGAAGATTTATTCTGGGCTACTCAGAATTGCAATTTATTAGAATGTAGAAATGCCTACAACACAAAAGCATGAAATTTAA
The DNA here is from genome assembly GCA_910950805.1 of Acrocephalus scirpaceus scirpaceus. Lineage (NCBI taxonomy): Eukaryota > Metazoa > Chordata > Aves > Passeriformes > Sylviidae > Acrocephalus > Acrocephalus scirpaceus. Next base: position 23,475,292 of record OU383777.1, read on the forward strand.
GCATTATTTTATTCCACTGTTTATATTTAATGGATCATTCATTACTCAGTACAAAATTCTGTGCAAAAACATGTAACTAAACTGCCTATTAAACCCACTAAGAATCATGTCTACAAATCTGAAGCAGAATTTGAGCCAATGTTAATTCAATATGTAAAATTATTGTGTAGTAATGGTAAGTTAAAGTAAACACATTATACTGGACTCTTACCTCTGTGTAAACAGATGAGCTAGGAGAGAAAAAACCCACCATTCCCCCATATTAATCTCCTATTAACAATTCATTTGATGAGAGGATTTGTAGGCATCAAAACAATTATTCTAAGGAAGGACAGAAGAGGTCTTTCAGTCTAACTGAATAAAGGAAATGAAAGGATGAAGCCAAAAAAGGCAAAATGCAGGTTTGAATCCAAGTTACATATAAAGAGGTTCATGTCTTCTTTGCCCCTGAACAGAAACTCATTTTCTGTGGCTGCCAGTAGAAGCAGTAATTTATTCCAGCCTTTGCTAGGAACTGACTGGCTGACACATCTGCAAAAGGCAGCTTGTTCTGAATCCCTCCTCTTGCAACCCCAGGTTTAATCTCAATACTTCAATAAGAATTCCAGGAGTACAAAATAAATGCCCTTCATTTACCACTCAAATTCCACCTGTATATGAGGAAGCCTATCTGCACTAAGAATAGAAGTAAGCAGAGGATTAGCTTGGGTCAATGAAGTACTTGTTGCTGCAAATTATCTACTTATAGCATTGCACTCTCTGTCCCTCTGAAACACTCATGCATATGGATTGCAGTTACCCAGCAGCTGTCCGAGTCTCTGGGCTTACATGTGTGACTCAGCTCTGAGGTTCAGTTGTCTGTAGGATGCTTGATCACAAGGAGCTTTATAGATCAGACATTCACACTCTGGAAGATTCATCAAAGACTGAGATGCTATAAATGCCTGTCATCCTGGAGAATCAGCATAGCATCTGCATAAATAAATCAATAATAGTAATAACAAATGCAAAGTTTCCAGTGTGCTGTGCAGCCATCTCGAGTGAATATATTTCAGGGACAGCAGCCTGAGAAAAAAATCATGACAGGATTGATGAGCACAGGCAGACTTACATTAGTCTCAGAAATTTTGAGGTTTAGTAAATGTGCCTACATGCAGTGTCAGATATTTAAAATAAATTGTTTCTGACTTAACAGAAGCCCAAGTATGTGTCAATTATGTTGGCTCTGTAATTTCAAATTATTAAAAAAAAATCAGGAAAAATATGAAATCTTCCAGAACCATGCCCAAGCACAGTAAAAAGTTAAATCCATCAAAGGAATATTTATTCCAAACTGTCAGATTACTATGATAATTTTTCCAACTGTATACATCTTTAGGTTTTTGCATTTCTTTTAATACAAAGCTCCCTTCTAGCAGGTTTATTTATTCTTTAAAAATAAATCTATTCTTTAAAAATAGGGGGCTGAGAAAGATGCTGACAGTGAATCAGGTAGAGGGTAAAAATATAACTCAGATATGCCTGTTTTACTTGTTCAGTACAGCAAGTATGGAACTTCTATTTTCTATTATGTTTGATATCATTCAAATGTGCATTTGAATGATATTAATCATTTGTGTTGTTCTCTGGGCACTAGGAATACAAGAAATCTAATTCTTTCAAGAACCAAACTGCTATTTAAAATCAAAAACTTAAAAAGAATTTTTGGAGGGCTTGTGCATCTCAGTACAATGCTTACAGAAGTGGAAATGAAGTTAGCTAAGCTAACTTATAGCAACTCAGGATTTTATCTGTGGATATTGTGCATAATGAAATAATGGGGTTACAGGGCACGTCATTCTCAATTTGGGAGAAAAAATTACATTAAACATTGTTTGAATTGTCATAGTGGATATGTTGTTCATTTAGCAAAATCTCCACATGGTTCAATTTATGTTGAGGACAGTTGTAAGATGTTAAAAATAAAAATATTGGAACATAAAATTACTGTGAGGAATAATGACATAAACCCCACAGTATTACATCATTTTAATAGTGTGAAATTTTTGGTGTTCCTAATGTAACGTCAATTGCAATAGATCATGCAATGTAATTAAAGAGACAAGGTAATAGATAAAAGGGACAGAAATAGGCTTTTTGGATTAATAATTTTGAAAACGGTTCCTCAATTTGAAATGAAAGAAGAAATGGAATTATACAAGCACTTAGAAAGTAGATGAAAGGGGAAATTTGCTGAAGAAAGGCAGGACTCTGCTAGAGCTCAAAAAGAACAGTTGTTCCATATCATACCAAGAGATTACAATCTCCAATATGCCACATCCAAAAGCAGGCACTAGAGGAGGCCTGTGGAAGAAGGTTGGGTCAGAGTGAGCAGGAATTCGTGGTACTCTGCAAGTGACTCTCCCAGATCCCTGATATTCCTATCTCAAGAACTTTCTGCTTCAGAGCTGGAATTTATTAATCTCACTGAACTTCACCATCCCCGCTTGTCTAATTTTTTTTTTGCATCCATGTAAATTATTTGAACCCTATATCAGAGAGTCCTCAAATACAAATGAGTGAAGAAACATCATTTTTCTCTTGTTTTGAATGCCAGCTGCCACTTTATGTGATCACTTCTAGACATTTTGTTAGATGGAGAGCATGAAGAATAGCTTTCTGTTCACATTCTTTCTGCCATTCTTGCTTTTTATCATACTGTTGTTCAGTTGTCTTTTCCTCAGCCAGAAGAGTCCTGGTTCACTTGTTCATTCCTCACAAGGAATGTGGGAGAAATTATCCTGTTCTACCAATTTCAGATTTTGTGAAAATTGGGCAATTTATGCACAAAATGCTCACCAAGCCCTGATGTAGCCTGATGTGACAGGAACTGGCACCACCCCACCCCAACCACACTTGCCCCAGCCAGAAACCATGCCCCTTCTTCTCAGAAGTGAGAGGCCCTTTCCATCACCCTTTGCCATGGTGTGAGAGAGTACCAAATAAAAAAATATCTTGGCCACACCACCTTCCTCTGATCTGGTCTGGACCTAGGACAACCTGAAGACTTCTCAAGGCTCCCTGTCCTTCTGACACTGAGAACCCCAGAGCTGAATGGAAGTCCTTGCAGTGTGTCCTGGTAGCCAGGAGGGCCAAGTGTGTCCTGGGGTGCATCAAGCATGGCATCACCAGCCGGGCAAGGGAGGGGATTGTACCGCTCTGCTCTGAGCTGGGACAGCCCTGTCTTAAATATTGTGTGCACTTTTGGGTGCCACAATATAAAAAAGATATAAAGCTGTTAAGAGAACACCCAAAGGAGGGCTATGAATATGGTGACAGCTTTAAAAGAGAAACCATATGAGAGTCTGAGGTCACTGGTTCAGCCTGGAAAAGAGGAGACTGAGAGCAGATGTGGTGCATAGGTTCATCACAAAGGGACGAGGAAGGGTGGGTGACCAGTGACAGGACCCAAGGGAAGAAGCATGAAGATGTCAGGGGAGATTTACGGGACATATTGGGAAAAGACTCTTCACCTAGAGAGGGGTTGGGCACTGGTACAGGCTTCCCAGGGAAGTGGTCATGATACCAAGGCTGCCAGACTTTAAGAAGCATTTGGACAACACTCTCAGGAAGAGTGAGTTTTGGACTTGTCTTGTGCAGAGCCATGAGTTGGATTTGATGATTATTGTCTCTTACAACTCAGGATATTCTATGATGGCCTTAACAATTCATATCCTCTTATACTCTGTAGACTTTCCCACACAACTTGAAGAAAAATCTGTTTTACAACTGCAATATCAAAAGGAGTATTATGCTTCCCCTTTCTTCTTTTGTTTTGGATTTTTTGTGTCAATATAGTAAACATCTATATTATTTTATGCATTGTATACTAATTGTATCTACATTATATGCAAATTGTATGTAATTGCATATATATTATACACAAATATTATTCATCAGGTTACCTTACACAACAATATTCTGACGCCAAGTAATATGAAAACAAAATAGAACTGTGTTTATAAATTCAGTTGCCGTCTCAACAACTATGGACCTTATTTCTTAGAGAATTGTAATTTCTTTCAGGACTTCTCAAATCCTCTGACTTTCTGTACCAGCAATAATGCCAGGAACTAGCTACTTAATTCAATGAAAATTGAACTTCAGATCATGTTTCACTATTTAAATAAACACCCTCCTTTTCAAGACTGTCTGTCATTTGTGTTGTCTGTGCTTAGAGTTCACTCTGACCAAAAAAGTCACCTTGAAACTCATTCAGCTCACTCTTAGAGGAGCATGACGTCCCTAATTCCATAATTTGTTCTTAACATGAGTAGTGTTTTATATCTAATATGACTCATGCACAGATCAGATGTCACCAGCTGCTAGAGATTATTACAATCACTGGGAACCAAACTGGGAATTTTTACCATAAAATAATTTAAAGGATTTAACAGCATAACATCGATAAGTGTTCATATAGAAAATAAACAGCTTGTCTGATCTTGATTAAACTGATTTGTAGCATCAGGTGCTACAGTGTTTGTGATCGAGTCCAGGAAGGTTACAGCACCGGCAGAAAAGCAGATGGGAACGGGTCTCTGTTTTGTAAGGCTCCATTTATATTTCCGCCCCTCCCCTGGGCCGGGGAGGGGGAGAGTGCCAAGAGGCCAGGAACACAGGAGGGCAGGAAGGAGGAGGAGGGCCAAGAGGGATCAGGAACAGGATCTTGGGGGTTATATGGGTTGTAGGGGCAGAGTTTACAAAAGAAGGGTTGGGGTTAACAAAGCTAGGATTAGATCTTAGATCTGCTTCTTAAAGCAGAAGCACTCACACTGATTTAACTACAGTATGAAAATAAATGCCGGTTTTGTTTTGCTCATGATATGGCCATTTCTAGTAGGGTCTACTTCCTGCTGTATGAAATGCTTTTGTCAGTAGTAAAATTCTACATTGTAAGAATAGTCTGTCTTACAAATACATCAGGGTTTAATGAGAAGCAATTTAACGTAAAGATAACTTTTTGGCACATTGTGGGATAATGCCATTAAAACTATCACTTTATTTTAGCACCTGTTTTACTATGACTTCTTTCCTGTTGCTTTTTGCAAGTCAGTATTGTAAGTTGAAATTTTTGGTATGTTTTTGGATAGTTTTACTTTGAGTCACTATGCATGACATTCTTTTTAGCATTTGTAAATCCCTTTGTGTGAGTATTGTTCTCTTTAGGGGCTCCTGTGGCTTACAAAGGAAAGTATTTGCAGGCCATTGGAGTCATTGGGATAAAGTTAGCATCAAGATCCTAAGCCTATTCTGTTTCTTAAAATTCAGGCTGAGAACATAGAAGATTCTGCTCTTATAAATCCTCAAATTTTACCTGCCTTTTGTGATAGTATCTCAATGACGCACAGGAGTATTGTTAAAACTGAAGACTGTTATTAGAAGGGCAGAAATATTTTAGGAAATTCCTCATATTTGGTAAGTTCATCACCAAGATAGTTTCTCAGCAATGATACTTGTAGGGAACTGAAATCTGTACCTTTGCATTTTGCATTAATCAACCCTTACTTGACTACTCACTTCCTCTCTTAAAAGGAGTTCTTTTACTGTATTTGTTACTTTTGGTATATAGCTAAAAGAGTTCAATATTCCTTCAATTGTCAAAAAGGAATTCTCATTTAATGTAAAACAGATGGAATTCAAAGTTAAAAAATATTCTGGTGCTAGATTTATCCGTCTCCCCAGTATCTATTCAATATATAAAAGAGCACTGTTCTCTTTCAAATTCGGGATTTTATTTTTCAACATACATAAGAGTGATCACCAATGTTGTTGTTCTTCTAAAACAAGTGTTCTATGAATGCAATGCAGAAGCTTCTGATAATTGACTATTAGCTATTGACTATTGAATATTATTTCTGGTATAAGGGTTGCTGCAACTATTTTCACATCATTATATTGCAGAAAACAGGCAGAATTTTCATTGCTGATCTTCTACATTGAACAAGCAGATCATAAAATACTAATTTCTTTTGGTTAATAATTTCCCAAAAGATCTGTCCTGAAACAAAGCTGAATCACATGTAGGTTAGATAAATGGTGTACTGATAGGAATATTAGCTCAGTTTTCAGTCTTGACAGCCCAATCAAATGCCTTACAAATACTTCCAAAATGATAACTCATGCTTTGGTAATAACATTACATTTTCAGCATCTTAGAAAGGGTAAAACAAAAATAGAGGGCTTTCTCTCACTTTTGAAATTAAGAAAAAACTAGCCTGTAAAATAGATTATTTTTCTCACAACAAATAAATGTAGGTAAAATGGCAAGAGCAATACAAAAATTTTTTCTTCCCTTATGAATCCACATAAAGAAGTTGGGGCATATTTGTAGAGATAAAAGTGAGAAAAGTTTTGGGGAGTTCATATACAGATTTAGCAAATTATACTTAGCTTAGTTAACAGGCTTTATTTGTAAAACATTCCACAGACACTTTTAAGCACAAACTCCATCAGTCATCCATCATCACCACATGGATAAGGCCTGCACAGAGGGATAGAAGAATGTACCTTTTCCTTTTTTGCTTTCTCAGAACTAAGAAATACTAAAATTAAACAGTTCAAAGGTGTAAATAAACCTTAATGTTTGGCTGTTTGGCTTAACCAAATGGTTAAATTTAACTTAGTTAAAATTAAATTTAGTTTAAATAAGATTCTGTCCTACTTTTCCTATATTTATATCTTAGAAGGAGAAAATCCATGGTTTTCCAGAAATAACTTCCTGTATGGGACACTCTTTCTGTATTTAAACCAATTAAGTATTATGTGCTATGTGGTTTGATGTGATAGGCATAATTTGCTGCTGCAATGTCAGAAGCAGACTGTCTTCATATAAATGAAACACAAGACTGAAACTTGCCCGTAAGGAATAACAGTGAGACATCACAACCATTCTTCCATCCTTCCCATGTTGCTACCATGTGCATAATAGATTTCAAGCCTTGGAAGACAGGACAAACACTAAATAGGGCAAACATCAGCAAGATGAATAATGGAAATTAATTTAACACCTCAGTTGCTAAAAAAGTCTTTGAACTGTTCACAGAGAAGAACAGAAGCTGCTGTTCTTCCAAAGCCACCACCATTCTGTGGCATATGCTAAGTATAACTTCAGATGGAGGTAGACATAATTTTTAAAACTGGTACTGACTTGAATTCTCATTTTAGTATTATATGCATGATAAGTGCTTTCTTGTATACTAAATAATCTGATAGAATTGAAGGAAAGGCCCTTCTGAATGAGGCTGCTTTGTTGGGATTTAATGCTACTTTATACTTAAAGGAAATTCAAAATTTTTTTGTAATTTTGAATATATATGACAGAAAAAAAACCATCAATACTGCAACTGACTTGCTTTTGAACATTTGGGAAACATTGATTCTAATTATTGTTTAATTACATTTCACTGAACCAACTCTATAGTGGGAAGGGAACATTAACTTTGATGTTCTATTGAGAGTCATAGACCTAGCCATATTCCCACTTAACGCTGATCTATGCATCATAATCAACCAGCTAAACTATTCAGACTATTTTGATATGATAGAACCTAATCACAAGACAAAGTTGGGAAAAAAATGGAAATATTTATTTTTAAATGTTTAAATATTTACTGACCTTATATAGAAAACTGGTTGACAGAATACTTGTAATTCCTTTTTATCTTAACAGTGTGACAAATACAAAATTCATTTTCATATTTCTGCAGTAAGAATAACTTGATATGTGTTTTGAAAATACCTGGTTTTCAATACTATGAAAAAAGGGGGTTGTGTCATTTTTCCAATTAAGCAAGCACTTATAAAACAAGAAAAGGGGACTTTCTTTTACATTTAGGACAAATTCTTAGTTGTGAAAAATGTGTTAGTGGTAGCATTGTTAAGTTATGTTGTGCCTTTCTCAGCCATACTCAGTATACTCATGTCAGGTGTAATTTATCTGTACTGTTTTCCTGGTTACAGCTAGGGTAGAGCTAATGTCTTCTCAGTAGTTGTTACAGTGCTGTGTTTTGGATTTAGAATTAAAATGGTGTTGATAGCACACTGTTGTTTTGGGCTTTCCTAAGTCAAGGACTTTTTTTTTCCAGTCTCATGCTCTGGCAATGAGGGGGTATGCAGAAGAAACTGAGAGGGAGCATAGCTGAGACAAGTGACCCAAACTGACCAAAGAGATACTCCACACCACAGAACATCATGTCCAGTATATAAACAGAGGGGAATTACACAGAAGGATGGACCATCTAGGTTTGGGATGAGTGGTCTGGCATTGGTCAGCATGATGAGCAATTGCATGGTATAATTTTGTCTTTTTCCCTTTATATTATTATTATTATTATTATTATTATTATTATTATTATTAACCATTATTATGTATTTTACTTTATTTTTAAACATTAAACTGTTTTTATCTCAACAAACAAGTTTTACTTGTATGTTGAGATAAGAGGATTCTCCTCCCCATTGCACCAGAGGAGCAGGGAGAGAGGGAATTGAGTGAGTGACAATGTGATTTTTCATCTCCAGCTGGGCTTAAAATCAGGACTACTCCGTTGGTGATTTTCAATCCTAAACGAGGCAAATAACTAATCCCACTTAGACACTCATTTGTTTTGGATATTATCAAACAGTAGTAATGAAATATGTCTGTAGGAGAAAACGTAACAATATTTTTAAAGCTCTACCCATGAGATAGAAGAGGTTGAACAGAGGATAGAAGGCTAGTAGATGAGGGGAGAGCAGTGGATATTTCAACACTATAGGGCATAAAATCCTCCTGGAGAAGCTGGGGAAGAGTGGACTGTGTAAGCATGCAATGAAGTGAATTGCAAACTGACAGAACTGCCAAGCCCAAACAGTGGTGGTCAGTGGCATGAAGTCCAGTTGCCACTGACTAGCAGTGTAACCCACGGGCCAATATGGGGTTCAGGTCTGTTTGAAATCTTCATCAATTATCTGGATTATGGGGAAGACTGTGCCCTCATCAAGTTTGCTGGTGACACAAACCAGGAAGTAGTGGCTGATATGCCAGAGGGTTGTGCTGTCTTCCAGAGGGACATGGACAGGCTGGAGATAAGGGCTGATGAGAACCTCATGAAGTTCAACAAGGCTAAATGTACAATCTTGCTCACAGGGAAGATTTCCATGCACAACTATATGCTGAGAGCCAACTGCTTGGGAAAGTCCCCTCTACAGAAGATACTAGGGGGCATTGGTGGACCAAGCTGAATATGAATCCCCAGTGTGCCCCTGTGGAAAGGCTGGGAAGTTGGACCAAATGACCCACTGTGGTCCCTTCCAACCTACCCATTCCATTATTCTGTGTGAAGAGAAGGTGAATGGTATCCAGGGCTACTTAAGTTGGACTGTTGCCAGCAGATCAAGGGAGGTGGTTCTTCCCCTCGGCTTAGCACTGGTGAGGCCATATGTGGAGTACTGTGGCCAGTTCTGGCTTCTCTCCTACAAGAGAGAGGTGGAACTACTGGAGACAGAGTTTAGCTAAGGGCCACTAAAATGAATAAGGGCCTGGAATATCTTTCATATGAGGAAAAACTAAGTGAGCTAGCACTTTTCAGCCGGGAGAAAAGGAAGTGTAGGGGTGATCTCATCAGTGTGTACAAATATCTGAAGGGAGAATGAAACGAGGACAGAGCCAGATCCTAGAGATAATATGTGCCTAGAAACAATAAGAACACACTGAAACATGAGAGAACTCTTCTGAATTTCAGGAAATATTTTTTACTGTGAGGATGACCAAATGCTGGACAGATTACCCAGGGAAATTGTGAAGTCTCCATCTTTAGAGGTATTCAGAATTATCTGGGTATGGTATTGTCAAGATGCTGCAAGTGGCCCTACATGAGTAAGGATGTTGAACCTGATGACCTTTAGAGGTCCCTTCCAAGCTCATCCATTCTGTGATTCTGTGAAGACTGTTACATAAATAATGTATCTTTCCCATAAAACATTAACCAGTCGTCTTTATCTGATATCTTTTCTGACATTGATATTATTGCTTTTCTACATCTATGGAAGAACTAAAAGAAACAATGGGATGGCATCAAATATTAACTAGCACTGCAGTGAGCTTCCTGATGTAGGCCATCTCAATGAAGAACAAATGTAATACATATAACAGCAAGAAAAGGAATAAGGGACTGTGAAACACAAATCTCTAAAAATTACAAGAGCCTTTATGCATAGGATAATGCTACAATTACGCAATTACAATGCTTTTGTTCCAATGGTGAGCTAAACAGCAGGAAGGAATCAATTCTCAAATTAGAAATGCTTCAATGTTTCAATGTTGGAACCTTGAAACAAGTTCACCTGATCATGGAGCTATAGTACAGATTAGGCCAGGTATATACTGTAGGGTCAGCATGCCCTTCAGAGACCTTGCTGTTATGTTCTCTATTGTCTTGGAATAACTTTTTCCACATTTCAGCTGATTTCGGCCACCTTTGAATGTAGTTGGATTTCAAAGTCTTTTGGAGATTTCTTTTAAATGGAAAGAAACATGCAAGTAGGCAAAGAAATATTTAAAAAGAAAGAGAAAACAATTCATAATGAAATTGCCCCATTTTGAAGAGCTGTAAATATCATGTAGTGTCCTCTGAGAGTCTTCTAGAAACAGTTTTTGCTCACAGCAAGAAGAACGTAACTGCTCTTCAAATAATTAACTTCCTGATTGTTCTGATATGTTAATCACTCCAGTCTTGTCCCTCAAATCTCTAGTTCCTACTCCTGTATCACCTATCATTTATCTGTATTTCTTACCCTTTGAAAAATAAAAAAAGAAATTAAGTAAAATTAAATAAATAATTAAGTAAAATAGTTATGCAGAATGTTTAAGAATTGACAGCTTCAGGGCTGTATTATTACGTTCTCTTTGTATTAACTGATGTGACAGAAACAGCAAGAAGCTTGTGGCTTAAAGAAGAGCAGCACCACCGTTACAAAAAAAGATCTGTAAGAAGTAACAAAGTTTTGAAAAAAACCTCAACAAACCACAAACAACAAACAAAAATACTTGATGTAAGGGGAAGGAACCAGAAGACAGTGGAGAGGGAAAGCAAAACAAGAAGCCAGTCTTTCTATGGGATCTGGAATCCTTAGGACCTTATTAGAGATAAGTCAGCTGCTGTTAATTTAGGCGGTTTGGGATTCCACAACAGCATAGCCACACTGATACAGTGTTTTATAGGTCTATACATTTTGTTTCTCATCTGTAGTGATGTGCTTGGTCCCATGTCCTCTGGCATATTCTCCCTGGATCCTGAAGCCTATCTCTATCCTTCCTTTGCTTTATTAAGTGTCCTAGGTCACAATGTAAGATGTGCCCAGAGTATGTATTCTATCCTCATCTCCATGAGCTGTTGAAACCAGGTGGGACAGTGTTTCTCTGATCTTCTGTTAATGGGCCCATCAATGCCTTGCTGCATGACTCATGGGTAACTTCCTCTGGGAGTTATCTCTGTTTAATGGGCCATCAAGGACCCACTGCATGACTCATAGAATGAGATCATCCCATTGTGAGATGCTCTGCCCAGGGGGAGGAGCCAAGCATTCCCACCTGGATATAATCCAGGGTTTGGGACAGCACAGGGAGCCCTTACCCACTGGATTTGCAGAGGACAAGAGCTACCAGACCTTTCTACAGGATCACTGCTTCGACAAGACCATTTCATCTGGACTGCTACTACCACTGTAACTGACAGGGTGTCAGGTTGTATTCTGACTCAGTCAGTGTTTTTTTTGTACTATTGCATTTATTTTATTCTACTTTATTTTACTTCTTTTCTTTTCCTCTTATTAAATTGTATTTCTGACCTGGAGTCTCTCACTGGTTTTGCTTTCAAACCAGCACATTAAGTTGCATGATTTCTTTGATGGTAATCCTTCTCCCCTTCCTATATATTTTGTGTATTGAGTATTGAAATCAGGGGTGAAAATGAAAGCAACCTGATCAATGAAGAAATATTAAGTCTCTAAGTAAAAGACTGAGATAAAGAAAAGAGATTCATTTGTGAGGGACATATAAGTTTTAAAACAGAGTATGAGGAAAGACAATAATCAAAAAGAGGCCAGAAGTGAAAAGGTAAAATAACAAGAAGCTCAGTGGAAGCTAGTGATGGCACTTCCTACCCCTTGGTTTATCGTTGCCATGAGCATTAAATTTACCTTGAACCTGAAATCCAACGTTTTCTCACTTCAAGACAGCAAATTAGAGTGAGAGAGTCACAAACAGGATGGTAATGACACTCTCCAAAGCTGAGTGACATCTCCTCTCACACTTCCAAATAGATTTTTCTAATTAGTACAGTGTTGAAACTTACAGGAAGCGCATTATATTACTATAAATTATACTTATCTACTTTAGGAGCCTAAAGTCAGTCATATGAAATGAGCAGAGGAAATATAGACATTATCCCTGTTACAACCAAGCCATAGAAATTCAATATTGGATCAACAGGAAACTTGAAGAATTGCTGTCTTAACACCATCATAGTAAAACTGTATATTTCTTATTCTGCATTAGTTCCACTTGAATTGTTTGAATTGGTATTTTTGAAGGGAATTGAGCAGTCATTTCCAGAATAAAATAGATAAAATCATAAGAATAGGGAGATAAAGAGTAATGGACACTCTTAGTCTATTGTACAACATTTTCTTAAAAAGAATTAGGTCAATGTCTAAAGCCACCTATTGTGGAATTTTAAATATTTAACCATCTACACATATCAGATTCAGTTAAGAAACAGACAGATGAACATTAGAGAACAAGTCTCAGACAACAGAAATGGGAGGAGTGAAGAAATCATTCCCCCTGATTTCTCCCAAGGTCAACCAAAGTTTTTTACAATATACAGCAAAGTTAGAATTACTAATTAGGAAAAGTTAGTAATTGAAATCTTCAAATCCCTGTCATAAAAAAAAAAAAAAGCCAAACCAGAACCAATTTGTCCTTGTTGAGGAAAACTTACAACTCAGTGCCACAAAAAAAGGAGAATAAGAAAATTGTCTCCTTACCAATATGTGAAATAGATTGAAAACTGTTACGCTGGATATAACTTTTTGTTTTTAAAAATATTACATGGAAATTATTCAAAGACTAAATTACTTTCTCCAAATACTGAAAGCAGCCACTGCTGGAAACTATGTTACTGAAAAAATAAGGAAAAAAACCCAAAAATTGATGATGTGTGTGCTGTGAATGGACATATGCAACATGGTATTTATTGAAAGAAAAAATTTCATATTTATGAAAATAAAAGAAATCCCATGAGAGGGGAGGGAAGGAGAGTCTTTTTGATCCCATAAGGCTCTGCAGCCTTTGGTGATGCAGGTGGCAGATGCTGTGAATGTTCCAGCACTGCAGGATAAACACTGACCTTATGTGTATATATGCAGAACACTACTCATAAGCACAGAGGTAGCATTAACAATACTTAGAAGTTTAATGGAGGTATTTTATGATTTTTGAAATATTGGAATGAATTCAGAAAAGGGTATTAACAATAGTGATCTGGGCCCTGGAAAATGCATCATATCATAAACTAATTTATGAAACACTAAGTTCAGTTTGTGTAATTTGTTGTATAAAAGAGTAGGAGGCAGGTAATATTCTTAATATGCACACTGGGAAGAGATTTCTGACACTGCTTTTGAAATGAGAAGAAAGTGGTATAAGAAGACAAAGTGAAGGAAAGTTTTAGGCAGGCCAGTAAGAAAAGAAGTAAGGCATTGTAATTTTTTTGTGTTTGTTTCCTGGGGTTTTTTAATCATAATGACTGGAGCTATTGGGTAAACAGATAGGCTCACTGGACTTTGAATCACTTGAAGTACTTATATAAAAATCGAATAATTTTTAGGGGAAAGAAACAAGTTTCAAATTATGCCTATTAAGACTGAAATCTTTTAACCTATTTTATTTAAAATATCAGATGAGACAACACAGTAATCACAGTAATCTTTTAGTACGTGCATACCAAGACCATTTTTAATTTCATTATCATATTCTTTTGTTTTCTTAAGGTTCTTAATAAGGTTGCAACATTTGAAGCCACAAAGTAATAGTGAAACCATAATAAATATATTTGCTCAGAACTTTTTATATAATTCCTACTTTCTCTCAATTCCCAAATATTATCTGAAAGATTGTTAGTCTACTCTGAGAATATTTTGGCAGATGTAATGACAAAGCATGTAATAAAAGGAAAATAATGTAATTAATATAAATCTGTGGCACTGATATAATAATAGGAAATTCATACCTTAAATTTAAATTTTAATAGATTGGGTGTGCCTTTTGGAAAAATATATATTGATAGTCAATTTTTTTGTCATTTCAACAAAAATCATATCAAAATATGTAATTTTCAAAATTTTTCAAACTATTCAAGGTGATGTTTTGTGAGACACCTAAATGAAGCTCAAAACCTGAATATTCAGTAGATCAAATACTACCCGTATCTATCCTTTCCACGATGAAAACTCTAATCAGTCCAAATACTACAGTGTTTTAATATTATAATTGTTTAAATAAAATTTCATTTCATATATGAAGTACTGCAAATAAAATACAGCATAAAAGTCTTGAACTCAATCAAAATTTTAGCTTATTTAGTTTTAGATTTACATAAAATTTTACTTGTTTCTGGAAAATTTCCTCATTTTTCAGTAAAAGGAGATTGTGCATTCATATTTTGAATCCAATTTTTTCCAAATAAGCTATAAATCACCTCACATGATTAAAATAAGAATGTGAAAAAGTGTACTTAGATTTCAAGCTTACACAGAACAAAGGCTAATCATTATTTTAAAAGCTTATGCTCTTTGACAACTTTTGCCTCTTTCCAAATACAACAAAAAATTCAACATCTCGTTTTCATTACCAGCTACCAATGTTGTGATATCTTTCTATAGAATGCTTATGAAATATACTTTTTTTTTCCTAGTATGAAACTATAAATCTGGCAATTAGTTGCAGCAAGACTTATTGTTTCTGTTACTTTTAGTATGTGTGACTCCAAGCAGAGTCAAATTAAAGTGCCCTGGATCACTGGGTCAGGACTGTAACAACAGAGCAAATTAAGTGAATACCAGACAATATGAATTTTTGAGATGTGTAATGCTTAAAATCACCTGATAAATGAGAAACTCTTCTTAGGTTGTGTGAAATTCTCCAGGCTATGCTTCCTACTTCTTCAACTCGTCCTTCCAATTGTTTCGAATCTATCTCTTTTTGCAGTGGCCCCTTAATTAGGAAACCAATACAAAGACACAAAACAGTTAGAGAAAACACCTTTGCTTAAAAAACTACTGCTTGTCTTATGCAGGTAAGTTTAAAAATCATGCTATAATATTGATTTATATAAAAATGCTCAATCAGTTGCCACAAAGTAAAATCAGAAACCAATATCAGAGAAATGGGGCAAAGAAATAAAGTTTAGACTTAGCTCCATCTCTCCATCCTCTGACATAAATAAGGAATAAGTCTATATCCAGGTTATTTATCCTGAAATTATTTGGTTTTTAAAATCTAATATTAGAAAATAGAAATAAAAAATGGCCCACAAGAAACCATCCCAACTCCCCCAAAAAGCCTCTAAAACCTCTTTTCCTATTTATAAACCAACCATGTCTTCTATTTTTGTATTTGCAGTAATTTATTGGACAAGATACAGAATGCTAAAATTCAGATTTATAGAGACATTGAGTGCAATCTGGAGATTTTACATTCCAGCACCATCTAAATTTTGGTGTCTCTCCTGAGCATCATGATAGTTAATGTCCACAGGGATGGATACTGCCTGGCATTCACTTAGCAGGCTGATGACGTGTGGACCACATAGCATGCCTGAACAAACACATCTTGACAAAATCAATGAAACTGGTGGTGAGTTGGATCTCTTCTTTTATATATGTACTTTTATTAATTTCTTTGATGTGAATATCCAGTGTACACAGATTGCCCCAAGGGTCCAAATTTATTTTGCTCAGAACTTGGCATCCATTAACTCTCTTACCATGCATGGTTTCATTTTGTCAATTACTTTCTCACTGTAGTACGATTCTTCTCTCTCTAGTTGTTGCACTTGGTAAGATCTGGTGCATTTGTAGACATCAGTTTTGCTGACTTCAGGGGATAGTTATGTGAGTTTCATTACGTGTATTGATCTTCCCCAAAAGGGGATTTTGTTTTTCAAAATTCATTTTTTAGTAGCTGATTATTGTCCTGAGTATGAAGAATTCTCTATGCTTATTTATCCCAATGTAAATGCACGTTGTCATTACTCATTTTAGTTATAAAGTCCTGTTGCAGTGTGTTCTTCATACTAATAGTGATTTTAAAAATCACTCTGTTTCATTGAATATGCCTTCATTTTTTCTGCTTTACAAAAAAAAGGAGTGGAACGAACTTGTATTTTGAGGCTCATTTCTTCCTGTTTGTACTTTTAAGAGTAAATCTATATGTAGTTGGATTTAATGTAGGAAAGTATACAGTGTGCTCAGAGGGAAACACTATTATAGTATGGATGCAGAAAAGAAGTAATTATGCATTTCTAAACTCAGCAAAGAGATTAAGCCATGATTTAATCCTTAATATATTTGTCTAACTTTATTCTTTGTGATGCAATTAGATTTGACATCCTCTTTAACCTCTTCAACCTTTGTTTTTACCATTGTTGCAACTCAGTATATCTCTATTAGAATGTTTGCTTTTTAAGAGCTTATAGGCAAAAAGCTATATATTTGCAGCTGAGCCTATAAGCATTTAACTTGTATTATAGAATCACAGACATAGAATATGGGTATATATACCTAAATGCAGGTCTAAATATGCTTAATTATACATAAAGAAAAGAATAAATCAGAACAGAAAGTCAGATCCTACAGAAATTTGAAAGAAAATATATAAAACTTTTTTACCTCATAAAATCTTTACAGCCTTCTGTAGGCTGCTTTCAAACTGGACTCACATGGATAAAATTCTCTCACGCAGTTCATGTGAAGCATGTGACATAACTCTGGTGGTATACAGTACTTTATTTGTCTTTTCTACAGGAGAACCTGCCTGAGTCACAATTCATTTATCATCAGCAATAACAAACTGATAAAACCTTTAGTGTTGTACTGCACTGCCATGAATTTTTCTATTCCCCATAAAGTTAATAATTAGATGTCATTCTTGATTGTATTGTTTCTGGCTGAACTGGAGTTCATTTTTCCATAGCAGCCCTCACAGTGCTGTGCTCTGCATTGGTAGCTGCAAAGGTGCTGATAACACACCAGTCCTTTGGCTACAGCTGAGAAGCAGCAGCACAGCATCAGCGCTGTCTCTCAACATTCCCCACTCCATCAAGGGGCTGGGGGTGGGCAGGGTCCTGGGAGGGAGCACAGCTAGGCCAGCTGACCCAAATCCACCAAAGGGACATACCACTCCATTTCACATCCACTCAGAGATAAGAGCTAAGAAAAGGAGGAGGAATGGCTGGTATTTGTTATTTACAATGTTTGCCTTCTGGAGCACATTGCTATGTGTGTTGAAGCCCTGCTTCCTGGGAAGTGCCTGAACATTGCTTGCTGGTGGGAAGTAGAGAATAAGCATATGTTTTTTCCTTTGCTTGTTCATATAGCTTTTGTTTTGCTTTAGCAAACTGCCTTTTTCTAATCTACATCTTATTTTCTCTCCTTGTCCAGTTGGGAAGGGGCTGTGCAGTAGGACGTGGTGTCCAGCCAAGGTCAACTCTCCACAATAACATCTCTAGTGGAGCTATAACTGTGATTTTTTGCTATGACTCATCAAACATACAAACAACAAAAAAAACCAAAAAAAAAAACCAACCCAAAGCTTGAGAAAGAAGCTAAAAAAAATTGACTAATATTTCATTTTGCTTTGCTTTGTTTTACCCCCCGAAGTAAATAATTGTAAAAGAATTACTACATACTTCCGCAGAAAGCAAGTCTTTCTAATCTGAAACAATACCACCATACCAGGTACTTGTGAAAGAAACAAATTCAAGCAATCACTAGCATCACCAAAAAGCCAAATGAGTAATTTTTCTTTTATTCAGAAGCACAGTGTCTAGGGATATTTATCAAGGACAAATAGAATTGTACTTCAATTCTTGTCTCTACCTGAGGAGCTTTTGAACTCATCTGTCATATTTGAAACATCTGACTAGGCAATATTTTTTCAGGTAAATATATGGTTAATTATTGTCATCCACTATTCCATTCTTTGGAAAAGAATGTTAGTATGAATAATTGTTCTCTCTTGTTCCACTCCACTGAAAGCTGTTGACATCAGCAAACTAAGGATTTTTTTTTTTCCTGTACCCCACCAGAACCTCTTAAGATGCCTCATATATTCAATGCTAATAGGACTATTCGAAAAGCATGTGAATCCATTTCTTATATACAGGAAAATATTTAAATAGTATGATTATTTTCTTTGAGCCATATTCCTCTTGACAGTATATGCAAACATCAAAAAGCTATTGAATCTTTGTATCTGGAAATTTCAGTTAATGAAAAATTCAATCTGCCACTTATGATCTCTCCAAAAAAAAAAAAATTAAGCCTACATATTTTCCTGGTTTCAAGGTCCTGGGAAGATATAGAACAATCTGATATATAGGCAACCTGATGCACATTTTGTCACACACCTTATGGACCTCCTTGCTTATATGTACTAAGCAAAATTATAGAAACCTCTTTTAGGCTCTTGCACATCTTATGCTGCAATTCCCTCAGAAACATCAGTGATGTTTAATGTGGTTTAATGAACTCCAGTGAGACCTTAACTGAACAAATAAAGAGCCACAGAGGCACTTAATGAAGTATGGAATCAAGCATCATCACAGAAGGGAGTAAGACCCAGCAGCAGAGAGTGCAGAAAAGGCTGTAGTGGTATATATTATGAACACTGGTGGGGAAAAAAAGAAGTAAAAAAATTCTGTACTGTCTTCTGCTTCTCATATTCTTGAGCACTGCCAATAAACATTACAAAAATGCGAAACTCTTATAATATAACAATTTCTACGCTTGTGTTACATGAAATGTTTCTTGGTGATAACATTTTTATTTAATTATGTCTGTGAGCATCATAACTTATATTGATGAACATGGATTGGCATAGTTGTTTAGGCCTATAATGAACTAAATGTTATACAGAATACAATTTTCCTCTTCATTTACTTTAATTATTCTAGTTGTAAATGCTGTTTCCTTCCATGATTACTGAATAAATCTCACTGTAGGATCAATTACTACAGTTTAAGAATTAGACTTAAGAGTTGGTTTGTGATTATGTACAGTTTCTGTGCCATTAGGTATCAGCATTATTCTCCCTAAAATATTTGGAGATCTAATGACACAGAGGGTCATAAAAACATTAGAGTCGATGTCCCAGGATAGTTAAATACTGAACTTTTGTTAACATCTCACTATTCAACTGAACTATATTTTGTTAATTTGGTCTCTTTAAGGTTTTAAATGAAGATGCTGGCAAATTAAATCAAATTTTGATAATTTCTGCCAAAGAGTAAAAACATTAATGAAATCAGGTGGTGGAGACAGATCCATAAACATTTCATAGTTCTACCTTACAGAAGGAAAGAATGACCTAAATTTTTTTTATGATGGTTTTAGAGAGTTTCTGTATGGTTCCTGTAGAAATGGACAGATATAACACTCTAGCAGAAAGAAGCAATTCATTAAAAATCTGCTACCTGGCTTCAGAAATTTGTTGACAACTGAAAGCTATTATTCAAACTAAAGAATTCAATAACATACACAACTTATCCTAATTCATGGTACCATCGGAGTGACCCCATAAGTGTTCTATCTCTTATCAGAAGATGAAGGTTAGGACACCAAGTTTTTTCAGTTGCTATATAATCCCAACTAAATGAAAGACTGATTCAGAAGCATTGTGACAAATTACCATATTAATATATATGCTAATCTGCTCTGTTATCCAATTGTTCTGAGATTAAAGCTTGCATCTCTCATTTTATTCTAGAGAAAAAGAACAAGAAAAACGATCCCACTTCTGTTAACATTAGCTGTCATAAACAAGCAAAATTTGAAGGATGAAATGAAAACTAATTCATGAGTCAGTGACCAAATTCATAGATGGAGTTATAAATTAAGCCAAGTAATTCTAAATTAAATTACTGAAAATTATAAATTGGTATATTTTACATGTTTCTTACGCACCACTTACTGTACAAGTTATAACTGCTTAAGCTCTCTCCATTCATTTAGTATTTCTTTTCTCTTTAGAATTTTCTTAAATTCACCAATAAAGGCCTAATTTAGAGATGATGTGCAAGCTGAATTCCTGTGTGGTTGTTTACATCCAATTGCTCTTGTCTACAAGTGTTACATCTGATGTTACTCACTGAGAAACAAGGGGAGGGGAATTATGTCTCCATAATTTAGAGTGCTTTTACATTCAGACCTTTTGGCACCTTTTAGCAAGCAGATATGCGTTATAAAATATTAAATTCTTTACACACAAGCAATACAGTTGTGTATTGTCACTTGGAAGTTACTGAAAGCTTTCCAAAAGTTGCTAAGGGCCCATTACTAAGCATTTCATAAAATGTTATTATATGTTTATTTCATAAAATGCAACAGAATGAAATAATTTATATATATATGAAGTAAAAAGGTCTGAAAGAAAGAAAAAAACCCCTGAACAGCTGAGTATCATCACATCTGTTCTAGACCAGGTCTTGGTCTAGGCTGTAGGTTAATTCCTAATTTTTTAATGTTGCAAATAAAATGCAAAAAACCCCTCTTTGGACTTATATAGAATGACTTAACATGATTAAATGTATTAATAAGGTGATTAGATCACCATCTGCATCACTAGTGCAAAACTTAATATGTTCATGACGGTGTTTTAGTTTCTAATGTATCCTTAAATTCATTTCACCAGCCATCTTCAGTGTGATTCTGTGTAACAGGAAAATGGATGGTAAAACCAAACCAGAAATTCAAGGACAATCTGTTCTATTGCCCCAATAACATCTGTCGATAGTACTGTACCAAAGAAACCACCTAGATGAACTTCCAATGGGGGCTAGGAAAAAGAATTTACCTGCCTGTTAGGTTGACAGTCAGATTTGAGAGAGCAAAGTCTATATGTTTTTTCCATTTTAGCCCTGTAAAGTCCAATACTTGGATGAGGCAAAATATTTTTAAAGGATCCTATATTCATATTCACCAGCTCTGCATTGCCTCTGATGAACCTTCCAAACCATTCTGCAACAAAAAACAAATATTTCCTCTGTATTTTGGGACAACGCAACAATTTTGAACGGAGGCCAGTTTACCATATAGTAGATAATGATGAAAACATCCACTTCAGTCAGTTAAGTAATAGCACTTAAATTTCTTTCATAAGACATTGAGATCATATAACAGGATCATATTAGTTTCTTTTATATTGATTTTCGAATACATATTCATTACACAATACTAATCTCTTCACTCTGATATTTGCCAATTTACTAGTTTCAATTTATTGTTATAAGCATTTCTTTTTTCAAATTTAGAAAAATATTTCTATAAAAAACATAAAATAATCTTTTATTTTTTTTAACTCTCCTAGGAGTTCAAATAGTGACTCTAAAATCGTTATAGTGAACTAAGCGAACACACAGGAGTGTATTTGCCCTGACTCCAGTTTTAGTCAGAGTAAAAATACTAGCATCTTCAGAGTACTTTAAGTTCCTCCAACATGAATTGCTCTTGGGAGAATCTTGTTTTTTTCATTGTCTGTAGTGAAAAATTAGAACCTCTACAGGAAAATCTAATTTGCTTCAATCCTGCTGATATTGGGTTGTTCATGCATTCTGTATTTCTGCGTGATACTATCGGCATCTGGATGAATTGAAGACCTTTATATACATTTCATATACATAATAAGTATAATATTTTTCATTAAACTTACAGGGCTTCTTGGTTTTTTTTCAATTTCTTTCCCATCTTCTCACATATGTACATTACACTTCCTGCCTATCAAATTAATAGAATTTTTCCATGTATTTGGAACTCAGAAACAGTACCTAAGCAGATTCAGAAACATAGATATGCATAATGGACATCCCCAAAAAGTCAGTACTTCAGGAAATCAAAGAAAAATATCCCAAAGATGGGATAACTTGTAACACCTAACAAGGAATCATTTTCCAGCCTTAGATTTTAGCTATATGGAAAATGAGTTCTATCACCTTTTTAGAAACATGATTGAAATATTTTAGAGCCCAGATTACTCACAAAAAAGAGGAAATATGTCAATTTGAGCCCTCTTTTGAAATACATATTATCTGACATTTGGTGTAAGTTGCTAGTTAGCTGGATGAAGAATTAGTGGTAATCCTGTTGCTAGTTACCTGATATCAAAACATACAGAGACATTTACAGTCTGGTTACGGAAGAAAAAATAGAAGCAATGGTCACATCATCCTCTCAGTTTTGTAGACTTCTCTCATGTCATTAATGAGCTGTGCTTTGATAGAGCAATATTGCCCAAAGGATTGTTGAGTACTTTCATTACTACAGATCTCCAAATTGGTGAAATGTCTTTGAGCAGTTTAAACTTGTGATGGAGAGCATTTAAGCATTTCACTGCCCCCAGCCTGATTGCTTTCTTAGACTAGGGTTTAAATGTTTTGCCCCACTGCATTAGTGGAAAATGGCCATCAACCCAGAATAACCTGAGGTGGGCCATTTACCAGGTATTGCAAAATAGTACATGTATTACTATTATGCTGTCCAGTAATTGCACCTTAACAAAAAATGCAAATAATTTCCTACAAATGTTGATTCATTTTCAATATCTGAGGGCAATAATAGGAACTAGAAATATGTTCCAATGAATAATAGATTATGAAATTATCTTGCATCGTTTAATCATTTTTCCCTTGAGAAAAAAAATAGTCATGCTTTTGAAATCCTAATGTTTCTTGCCTATTTGAGGAACAATTATGCACTCCACAGGCATAGTGATATTTTAATTTATTTTGCTTTCCAAATTGGTAATGATACCTTGGGAAGGCTGACCTGAAACAGAGACTGGACAAAGCTAGAGAATGAAGTAGATATTTATTGAAAGGCCTTTAGGGTACATCTTGGGCAACAGAGCCTGACCAGGGCTGCACCCAAGGTGGACTTAGAATGGTCAAAAAATGGATGGCCAGTCACGAGGTCTTATTCTTTCATAAGTTTTGGTCCGTTTGCATATTGGGGTTTATTGTCCAGTTGAAGCTTTAGGTTACAAGGTCCCATCCTTCTTGTTTCTCCTTTCAGTCCACTGTTGGTTTTGGGCCTGAAAATTGTCCTTGGTCTTCAGCAGGAAAAGGATTTGTTTTGTCTACCTACTCTGTGAAGAGAGCTTAGTAGAACTTAATATGAGGCTCAGAACTGCACCCCTAGGCAGCACAGAATCAGAAAAACATGAAATCTAACACTTATGGCATCATTAAAATGGTAGATTTTCTGTTCTAGACATAGCCCCAGAATCCAGAGTTTTGGAATGCTATGCTAAGTCATTCCTATATGTCTCTGTACAAATCATATCTCATTTTTCTACATCACAATTATGTTTTAGAAAATTCTCCCAAAGGGTAGTTGCAGTCTTTTAAGAAAATACTGAATGGGAATCATTTAGGGTACATAAACTATTCTTCCCATACAGCTAGGCACACATAAAAAAATTCAAGAACAATTTATCTTTCACAATGACCTTTTTGGCAGAATTCTGTAATAAGGTCAAAATATTTTCACATATGTAGAGAAGCTTTATTTATCAATTGTAAACATCAGTGTAATAATTCAATTGTGTAATAGTTCTATTTTCAAGGATACCAAGTGGTAGACTAGTACTGTCAGTACCTAAATTCCAGATTAATTTGCTTTTCCAGCATAAAGTTTTCATTCTTATATTTCACATCTCCTAAAGATCTCGCCCATTGGACTTACCCTCTATAATGGAGGAAAATAATTTATTATAACTTAGAGAATTCTGCTAGAGTTGACATGCTTCTATTGTGCACCCAGATGATATTTTTATGGGATCTTTACCTGTGGTGAATAGAAGTTTCTGCCTGATACCTTTGTGCATCTGCTCTACAGAGCACATTCTGATGAGCTTCATCTGCCAAAAGTTGCCAAACTGATTGTCTTTTTATTCAACCTGAGCTAGTGATTTGTGTTTTATTGAAATATCATTCTAGAAACTGAGCCCTACCTCCGTAACTTGTGTGGGTTTATTCTTCTCTACATATTTTTTCCTTTAACTGCTAATTATTTTGTATAATTTTTTTCCAGTTGTGATTATTAAGAGGTGTTTTGAATGAGTATGATGTCAAGATAAATAGCTTTAGACCTTCTTAACTTCAGAAACCCAAAAACAGGCATTTCAGCTACATTTTCAGACATGCACACCTTTGTTTAGTGAATCACCCTATGCAGCTGTACAACACAAGCTATTAATTCACTTTTTAGGAGCCTTTACTCAAGGCAACATTTCTCCCTCATTTAGCTCAAGAGGAATGGACCACAAAAGGTCAATCTAATGAGAAGAATAACATAAACATTGGCTAACAGATTAATCTATGAAAGTATGGGGTTCACACACAAATGCATACACAGCACCAACCCTATCTGCCTCCACACTTATTGACCAGGTCTGATGTGCTGATGGGTCTCATATGGGCAAACTGTTCAGATTTGAATACTTATGCACAAAGAAAGAAAAGAAGAAGCAATAAATAAATGTGACAACTGCATTATAGCAATTACAGCTAAAAGGTATACTGATTTGTTTATTGTACTTTAAGACTGGCACCAGTTAGGTACTGGTGAGGTAGAAAAATAAGAGAGAGATTTCATGGTAGGAGGAGTAATATGCTTCTACCAAATAAATCTAAGAGTATAAAAAGGTTAAGATAAGCAGACTTCCCCTATCACTTACACAAAAATTAGGAGCTTCTTTTCAAAGAAAGAGTGAGACTCCTAAGCTGGTGTTAATTAACACAGTGGAGATATTGTCCAAAACTAATATATTTTCTCTCTTTTAATTTTTTTTTTTTGCATCATGCTCAGGAGTAATGGCAACCATGGCTCTAGTAAGCTCTATTTGCATTCAGGCAAATAAAGTACTATCTAGAAAGGAGATGCAGAGGTGAAATTTGCAAGAAATGGCAATACCTCCTGTGAGGAAGACAATAAAAAGTAACTCAGTGGAAAGATACCAAAGAAGTATGAAAATAAAAAAGATATCCTGATCTACTCATGTATGAACATGAATATGTGTGTGAATTAATGTTCCTTCTGGGTACCATGTTTATTCTGCACTTCCAAGTAATATTGTGAAACTAGCATTAGATTAGAGTACTAGTACTTATCAGTCAACCAAAAAGACAGTTTTGACCTGGATCAGCCTCATAACTCATATCTACATGCATTGATTTGGGATGCCATACATCTCCCTGTACATCAGTATTGGGTAGTATTTTTTTTTTCTATTAACAAACCATCTATTTTTAAAAGGTACATTCTTTATCTTCCTCGAAATTTTGCAGTATCTAAGAGCATTATCACTCTATCTACTGGCACTTGAAGTAATGTAGAAAAACAAAAGAGAGAAATTTACAAGAAAAAAAAGCCTTCTTATCTAGCAGAACATATTAGTAAAATGTTTTTTGCTTTTACAGTGAGAGCAAAAAAGGTTGAAATAGATTAGTTTTTCACCACCAATGGTGGGTGTTTCCTGAATTAGTATGCAGCACATATGAGCAATCTTCACCAAGCAAAACAGCAATGGATGCATAATAATTATGTTAGAGCAGTGTAGACATTATTTAGGAAGGCAGAACTTGGAATGCATCTAAGGGGGTTGGATTATAGATGAAACTGAGAAGCAAATTTTTGCATGTGAGTGAGTACATGTGCAGCCATTCATGCTCTAGCATGTGTAAAAAATAACCTTCAGTTTTCATCCATGTCCCGCAAAGACATAGACTATTACGTTCAGCTTAGAAGATTGCAAGGAATACAAAAGCAGATCAAAAATCATGCTGCCTATTAAGTAAATAAAAGAATATTCAACAGGTATAAAATACTTGTGTTTTAAAATATTTGAAAATTATTGAGCATTGCATATTTCATTTTGTCATCTATGTATTTCCCTCTAATTCATTTGGGCTATATTTTTTCTTCATTACTTTATAGCTTTTCAGCTTGATAATTTGTTGTCTAATTATATCTAATTACTCATTCACAGCAGTATACCTACTTTTCAAGAACTACCAAATTTGTACTGTCAAATGTTCTGAGAATTTGTCCAATACACAGAATTGTTTCACTTCATTTAAGCTGCAGCATACTAATTTAGGAAAAAACTGGACCAGCATTTTCTGATCTATAAATATAATATTATCATCTTAAGGTCATCTCCTCTGGTACTTTATGGAAATTAAGTAACAAATAGGGCATTTGTCCTTGATTAGAATCAACAGATTTTTCACTAGATTCTATTAAAAGTTAAGACCATAAGTAGTTAACCTGAGAAGCAGGATCACACCCACATCTGTCCTCTGGCATCTTTTTTATATCTAAGAAAACATACTGTGCTCAGCAAAACTTCAAAATTTAAAACTTGCATTGTTTTTGTTTCTGGGATGTTGCACATTTTCAATTTCTTTTAATTTTTTCCTTATTCTAAAGGAGGGCTAGGATGGTTTTCAACTTAATCTCTATTGCTGGTTTCTCTCTAGAGAGATATGATTTATCTAGTTGAAATTCTTTCAGTTGAATCTTGTTCTGAAAGGGGAGGGAACTTTAAACAGAAATTTGGTCATATGTGCATCTTTGCTAAGTGGATTTTGGAAAGTTACAGAAAATGTTTCAGTTGTTAAAAAAATCTTCCACCTTTGTGTTTAACTGTGCTGTCAGACCCAGAAATAATTCTTCACAGCTCACATGTTGATCACAAACTGGTAAATCAGAATTTTTTTTTCTTGTTTTTTTTTTCCCCACAGAGAGCAGACTGAACATAGAAGTCACTCTTTTTTGTTGGAAGATAGACCATTGCTATTGCAAGAGTTTATCTGAAGAGGACTGCAAAATTTGATCATCCTTAGTTTCCTAAAGTAGGTTTGCATCCTATAAGCCTATGAAGGTGCATATTGGTCCTGTAGCTTGTTGGAATCTAGAGGACTGGTGAATTCAGAGGCTTATATTCACTGACTTTTGAGAGCTGTGCTACCCTGTAGCAAAGCTTGGATGCAAAATAAAGGGAATTTTCAGTTGTGCCATCTTGATACATTTTCTAAATTAACCTTTTACAATTAAACTTTATTTTTCTTAGGCAGGAAGAAAAAACATAAGAGGATCCTACATTTCTGATCTTAAGGATCTTAACTTTCTGGTCCTTACATTTTCACATTGCAGCTGGAAGTCCAAAGAAAAGTGTCCAAAGAGAACTTGCAATTAAATTAGGCTCTGTTTGACATAAATCTTCTCAGGATCTTGGGAAAAAGGATAAACTGTCCCATATAATTATTGTCTTCCCAAAAATGTGGATAGAATATGACATCAGTGCTTAAGAATGGAGTTTTCTCAGCTGTATCCAAAAGAGCATTAGCCTTCAATTTGGTCAGCTAAGCTCTTGGTAAGTTTTGAAACAGCATATGCATACATTAGCCCAGTAAAAGCCAAAAACTTGAGATAATTTATTGGAAAACCCTTCAGAAAGCTTACTATTCAAACATCTTTATGACCCAACTGGATACAGTCACAGAAATTTTTCCAAAGTAGGCTTAGCCACAGCAAGAGGTTTCCCATCTGTCTGAGGAACTGCTATCTCTAAAAGTAGCAGAGGGAAAAAAGGAAGATTCTAGTGCAAATGTGTTGCTGACAGCATCATGGCTGTGTACGAAGGATTGCCTTTAATCAATTTCCATGGATTCAGAAGCAGGGATTAGACACCAGGGCAGGTTTACAGTTGTCTGAATATAGGCATTGCTACAACGTGAGCTGTTCTTCAGCTTCTCATCTGGCCAACAGCTTTTGTTTCAGAAAATCAAGATTCTGCTGAAGGACCTTGGTTTTTTTTTCCAGACACATGCAGATACTTGAGGCACCTAAATTGATTTCATAGATAGTGCTGGGGGAACTGAATCCTACCCCAAGAGTTTATCAGTTAATATTCTGCTGTATAGTTGCCATTTGAAGAATAGGTTACTCCTAAACACTGTGGAACTGTATCTTTTCCCAAGAATTAGATGACTTCCCAAATAGAAATCTGAAGGAATGAAGACATCTTGTGGACATCTCTACTGAGAACACTGTTATAACCATTACTCAAATATGCTGTAGGGAAATTATGGATCACCAGTGGACAGAAAGTCAGCAAGAAGCTTAGTTAATTTATTTGTTACAGAGATCCTGTGGTCCAGGCTGTAATTAAGGTTTGGCAGGTTCTCAAGCCTGTCACCATACACTCAGACTGCTGCCTGTAAGACAAGCAGTGGGTTTTAGTGGCAGATCCTTAACAGTAGTTCAAACTTTAGGAGCTGTTGTGCTGTTGGGTTTGGGACCCTGTAAGGAAGGGCCCTAGTCTGCTCCTTAGCCACATAATAAAGCTATCTTGACTTGGCCTGGCACAGCCAGAGACTGCCATGTTATTTCTACAGGTTTGTAAATGTAGCCAAAGCTCCTCTGTTCAGTGGTTCTACCTAAATCATTACCAACTTTTAAAAAACTACTACCACCAAAATAGTCCTCAAATACATTTCCCAAGCAACATGGAAATAAAAAAATATGAAAACAGAATGAAAAAACATGATTATCAAAACCCACCCTCATTTGATGACAGGTGGTAGGAGATCTAAACACAAAATTATAACCTTATAAGATGAAGTGATTTTCACATTAATATTTTAGCAGTCTGCCTCTCAAGAGAGTAAGTTCAAGAGGACAACAGAACAAAGCTAGGTCAAACAGTGGGTAACAGTGGGGTAACATTTTTATTGTTCCTAGCAATAGGACAGAAATGAGGGTAAGTTTTTTCCTTTCCAGGGGCATGGTGAAACTGCTCACTGATGATGCTAGCTATCCCAGGATGTACCAGAGCTGCCTTTCTTCAAAAATCTACATTCTTCTACATGTTTGCCAGACGAAACAGACAACATCTTTCAGTGTTTAGAGTCCAACATAATTATCAGTAGTAGACTGGATTAAAAGAGTGTCTAGGTAAATGAGTGTTGGTAAATGACATTCACTTTAAGTGCTGACTTTTAGAGTTCTACTGAATTAGATAGGATAATCAAATCATTTCTAAATAACTGAAAATCCTTAGGACAGCATAGGGTTCTGGTTTATGCATTTAAATCTTTACTGTATGACTTGAACAAGCATTAAACACCAGTATCATTGTGTGTGTGTTTTGGAAATACTGCTCACATATGTATTTCCCAGTGAAACAATGTATAATTTACTAGTTCTGGTGACTTTTATCCCTCCAAGGAGTTCAAAGATTTTCTGTGCTAGGCAGTGTAAAAACACACAGTTGTAATGGTAAATATATTAACTAGTGTCTCACATTGCATTGCATGAAAAATTAAGTCTCAGAGGTGTTTCTGGTATTTGGAATAAGAATTCTCATCACTTTTTGACAGGGGATTACTCCTCTGGGCCTTCTTTTCAGAGCAGCATTTCTTATTGTGATGCAGTGATGATGGCAAATACTCAGTGGTGGGTCTTTGCTCCTTTACAATGCCTGAAGGAGTTTAAGTACTGTCTTGTCAATGTCATACAGTATATCCACCATAACTCCTCTACAGACTTCTCAAGTTTCTTTCATCCCAAAAAAGAACCCATGCATTATGTCATTTTATGAAAAAAATAAAAGAACTGGGTCATTTGACCATGAAGAGATTGAGGCACTAAAAGAAACTCAAAGTGTGAATTAAATCAGCTCATGTGGAACTTATTCCTTTATTCCTTTAACACTGTCTAGTCTCTTTTCTAGATAGTCTCTCAAGGCATCAAGTAAGCACACTCAAAGCTGCAATGCAGCACTCTCTGCCTCTGTCCTGCATCTGCAAGTCTTTACTCCATATCCATGACCAACAATATTCCCAAATTAATAGTAAATTTCAGAATAGGTCTAGTAAGCCATGTCATATGTGAGGCTACAGAATCTCAGGAAGATGATACAGAAATACAAATAATTATGGTACAGGCCCAGCTGTGAAGGAGTAAGAGACTGGCAATAACTCTCGGTCAGGTTCAGTATGAGAGATGACATGTCTGCATCTTTGACCTCTAGAGTCTCCAACAACCATAAACAACCCATTACAATTCATCCAAATTACTGACATCCTGACAGTAGAGATGAGCATTTGGAGACAAGACCACTTCAACTTCTGGACTCCATTTCAGCTAACATACTTAGTCATGAAGAGATATGAGTCTAGAAAATAATGATGCGGTGTCTCCATCAAAAGAGCAATTCATGTAATTTTCTTCACTTGTGGGCCAAACTCGCAGCATCCAAAAAATGTTATCAAATCAAATGGGATAAGACTCTGTGGCTTTGTACAAGCAGAAAAGCTGACATTTCAAATCAGATGACAGAAAAAAATTTAATAGTGCATTGAAAAGGATGTTATTAATAGAACATAACTTGCTGAAACCTCAAAGCTGTCTATTAGATTAACAACCAGATGATAAATTAGTAATACCTAAGACCTTTGAGAAAACATAAGGGAAAGTATTCTTTTCTAATTTTTTATATATGGCTTGATTTAATATCTGAACAAATAAAAAATGCTTTGTGGATATTTAAACACCTGAAAATAGTCAGGAAAATGGCATCAGCATTTATAAATCCACTAACTTATCAAAATGGATTTCCTTCTTTCAAAATATGTATTGTAATCAATATTCCTATTTGCTGTGTCTTTTAGATCACAAACTGTCTCATTGCAACCATTCCTCTGTATTTAAGAAGGTAATTTCTCATCTTATGGGTCAAATAACAGAAGTCATAATATTTTTAAATTTAATGAAGAACATATGCATGGATTATATACTTGGAATTGCATTGGAAGTTGGTAATGGTTAGAGCAGCTTTTAATCCAGGTTGGATAGAATTCAACATGTATTTCACTTGAGCTTTTTTTTCTTCTGGGTTGTTGATGAGTTTCTTTGGAAGAAACTCAGAGGAACTGTGTTTTTCATTGGGAATGAAGAACAGGTGTGTGTAATGAGTATCTGGGGTGAGAAGGAAATCTCTGCAGCTATGTATTACATCAGCTTTGTTTACTATCATTCTCAATTAGCTTTGGAGAGCATTGACTACAGTGTCACTAGATGCTCTTTCAACTGATTGTTCAGTTTTACTAATTTTAAAATGTACCCTATACAGGCATTTACATTCCACTGTCTTGTTAAAAATTAAAAGACAGATTATAGCAAGCCAACGTATTTGTACTTTATCACGACCTGTCCCAGGAGACAAGAGTAACCCAGGTTCTTGTTAATAGATCCCTTGGGGTGGATTAGAGTGAAACAACACTGAATGATTGATGTTTGTAAATATATATATATATATATACATATATAAAAATGCATTATGGTTTATTTTAGAACAATTTGGTAGCAACGGAAAGCAGGTATACAGTCGTTTTGATTGCTATTGCTTATAGTATGAAAGCATTGCAATGTGAAAGCACAAAAATATCACCCAAGGACATGTGTAAGGGAAAAGAGAGAGAGAACAAATAACATGAAAATCTCACTGCCCTGTCAACCTTCCAAGAGTCTTGATTGTTGCAGCTCAGATGTCTCTTGGTCAAAGGGATGGTGCATCGGGGGTGGGGGTGGAGGGGGAAGCCTCCAAAATACAAAGTCCAAAGGGCTAAAGTACACTCAGTCTAGGTGGGAATTCCCAGGTACCTCCCCTCAGGGAGGAGCTTTCAGTCGTCTAGTGGAAGGCCTCAGAAATGAGTGTGGGAGTGTTTTGGGAGCCTTTCTTTATGAAACCTTCTGAGATATGACAGCTGACTCTCAGGATTCTGAGCCAGGATGTCCCATCAGTCCTTCAATGGGATAGGGGAGGAGGAGAAGTTTTACAAACCAGGGGTTGTGTAAGCATGACAAGAGACTTCTCCACAGGGTTTTCTTCTCTTATCTCACTCATAGCTCATCATTCACTCTGCATCTTAGAGCTTGACCCTTACACACCCAAAAGGCTCCTGCCTCTAAAGGCAGCTCTAACAAAGCCCTCTGACGCCTTCACAAGTGGGGAATGTTTTGAGTCACTGACCCATAGAAGTCCACTGTCTCACATGCTTCTATCATCCTTCTAGTTTTAACACCTTTTTTACTGTTGTTTTTATCAGCATCTGAACAAAAGGGAAGTACATGAAGTACATGGGCATTACATATCTTGTATCTTACCTTTGAATCTCTATAATTTCTTTTCTCAAAGGCTTAATCTACAGTAAAATTAAAGGATATGGAATACGTTGTTTATTTTCTATGCATTGAGCTAAAATTGAGTTTGCACCAAGATGCCTATGCCTACGTTATATGAATGAGTAGAGCAATCTTTCTCAGAGAGGAAACCACTTTCTTCTTACAGTACAGTATTGAAAAAATCTGAATTATCATACAAATCTATTTGGTTTGATATACTTGTCCAGTTTATCAAGTAGAATCTTATTGTAAATCAGTGTCTTGTTTCAAAGGCAAATTCCATGATAAATTCCTGAAAATCTTTGAATTTCATCTCTGCCAATACACCATTGTACTCTGTTTAGATTGAATTCTAGAGACAGAAGACAAAATCCACAAAAGTTCTTTGATCTCTACCTCATTTAGACTACATAAGAGTTATATCCTGTTAAAGATGTATTACAAACACAGAGGCATCTGATAAATTTAGAAGCTATTTTTAGAAAAACATATTTGTTTTTCTAATTATTTATACTATTGAAGACATTATACCACTCACTTCAACACGTACAATAAAGATTGTTCAAGAATATTTGAGAATAGATACAGACTAAATATATTCTAATTTAGGTTGCTTTCTCAAATAACCTGAGTTTGGACCTTTCCTCTTTAGACACATCTTCTTTTATGTGCCAACACAAGTGGGAACACTGGAACTATATGAGACCTTAATTTTTGAACTTTAGTGACCCATGAGTACCTAAACATAAATTTTTACTCATTCTAGCAAGGGCAAACTCACCGTTCTGTGATGACTAAAAATTGAACAGATCCACACAGCTGTGCTGTAAATTGTCAAGCCAAGTCTGAACATGTGTGTGGCAGGTGTTTGGCACAGTGGGCAAGAGAAAATATTTCATCATGATTAGGAAGAAATCGTTCTTGGAGGCATTAATTACTTAATTCCTTTCTTCAGGGATGCAATGTCTTTTTAAGTAGATAGAATGAATATGCTTTATGTAAGTGCACTGTTTCAAAGACACTGGAAGATAAGAAAGAGGATTTGTTTAGTGTGAAAATTCTTAGGTTTCAGTATAGCAATAAGAGGTTATATATTAAAAATTATTTCATCTATCCTTTAATCAGGGCAGCCAGATCTCAGAAAATGTCTACTCAGTAATTCTGGGGAAACACAGACACACATCACATGCATCATTTATCTAAAAAGTAGTGGCAGCCAAGTTTTCTTGTGAGTCTGTAAAGAACACTTATGAGAGGGCATCTGATGACTTAAATAACATCCCTGAGTATTGAATTGTGACTTCCTCTAACAGAAAGAAGAAACCTCCTTCAGCAGGTTGAATGAGGGACTTCTAAAATTACAGTGTGAAAAAACACACACCTAAAAACGTATCTAAAATAATTTAGATCACGAATGAAAACAGCTTGAACAAAGATTAGCCATTATTTCTGCTTAATTCGTTATTTAAAATTGATTTATGGTGCAGTAGATATGGACAGCCTTATTCTTTGATTTTCCCTCTGTGATTAAAACAGTGGATCCTTCACTTGTTAGGGCTGGATTTTATGACAGTGTGTTAATAGTCAATCACTTGCAATTTCTACAAGTGCCTCATCTAATATAATCAATAGTTTTTTCCCTTGTTCCAGGTGTCATCTCTGTGATAAAATCTGTCTTTTATGTGGCTGTAAACTGATCATGGGTCATGAAATATAATGAGTGCATTTCACAAGTGAACACATCACTACTCATTCTCAGTAGTCAGTGAATGCACAAGTAAATGAAAGCAAGTTAAGTTTTGTCTTCATATACAGCTAAAACTTAAATTCGATTAAAGGCTCACTGAGATAATGGTCCATATTCCAACCTTACCCATGTTTAATTCAATGAATTGTTAAAGCTGAATTTTTCCAAAGGTTATATAGGGTGCCATATCACTCAAGGAATGGGATGACACAATTTTGAGTGATCAATTACACACTGAACAGAAGACTGAAAAATCTGATTAGGAAAGCTTATGTGTTCCTGATAGACTACTGATTTATGTCATCAAGACTTTTTGCCATCAGAAGAAACATAAGTCATTGCGCTATTCTAAACTGCTACTGACAATTCTAATTATTTCTTGGAAGATGTAGGTTTGTTTATATTTAGTAATGATGTTATTTCTTCCAGTTTATGAGCAAGTGAATAGCTATTAAGGAAAAAAATATTTTTGTCTTATAGAAAGGAGTATAATTAAATATCTAACAACAGAAAAAAAAATCTCAATATTGTACAAATGAATTTCATGTCTAATATGTAGTATCCGTTTGAAGTTCAGAATGGGAATAATTATCAGGTGGTTTTCAGTAACACATTTCAAGGTAAAGCAAGTGAAATCATTTGATGCTAATGCATAAAAACCTAGATTCACAAAATCACTTTTTATATTACAGTGTTCAGTGAATTGTAATAAACCTCAGGAATATCCATGACCCAATTAGGCCTATAAGATTCCACAACTTAATAGGAAATGTTGTCTCATCATATCTTGCCTTGCTGGATCTTCCTGTATTTTAAACCATAGCCATCAACCCCTTTCTCAAAATAGGATTCAGAGATGTCTGCCAGATAACACAAAATTTTACATTCAGTGAACCTCCAGATAGAAAATGCCCCAGAAGTCAGGAGATCCAAATTCAGCTTATTCTTTCAATGACATGAATGTCAATGCACACCTTTCAGAAGACCACAAATCTAGTATGACTTTTTATAGTGGATCTTTCTCAGCCCTTAGAGCTGAAACCCTTTGATTTTGAATGAATACATATAAAGACAAAAAGAAGCTAATTAAGAACCTAGAGCTGAATACGTATGGCTTAGCTTAAGCATCTAAAAATTATACCTGTTGTCCGTTGTACTCACATGGGTCTCTTTTTATAGTCAGTGAAGAGAAATAGGCACTAGAGGGACATTTGTATTGTGCTGCTATAGCCATGACATAAAAAAGCTCAGATGAATTTCCTTTTTGGAGGTTCCTGATTCTCTTCTTTGACTGTGAGTGGAGCATAAGTGACTATCTCATACTTTGATGTATAAATTTTATCTGTCTAAAGTTATATGAAATAAATTCCAACCCCAGAGGCTAAGGCAGGATGCTGGAACATGAAGTCATAGAAAAAGCCGTCATTGCTCAAATAGCCTGGAAGGATTTTTACAAACTAGAACTCCACTTTCCCAACATCCTCTCTAAAATCTGTAACACTGAGCAGACAACCCAGTAGGAGTTAGAGACAGGTAAAGATTTATTCTTTGGAAAAAAAGCTATATCTTACATGGAATATCCATGTATTTATCTTCTGTGATGTCTATGCTATCTTCTTAAAAGGAACTCTCACCTGCCTGATTTATCTTTAATTAATGAAAAACACTTCTTTTGAATAAGAGTTTCCTCATCTAAGTTTTTGATTTCTTTATGTGGCACTCATTACTAGCAATTAAATAGTTTATCCCATAAAACCTTCCCACTGAGCAGTTACTATATGAGAAATTGGCAACATTATTAATAACCACACAATAAGACATATTGTTCACTTGTTCTGTTGCGAAGAAGGCTAGGACCCTTTGTACAGCCTTTTATCCTGCACCTTATAAACTTTACCTCTTGTGCTTGGTGAACTAGAAAGCGGCACACTAGAATACCAAGCTAATGAATTATAGACTAAAATATGTAAATCTATACTGATTTGCCATGCTGTCATGGATATACTGGAGTTATAATAACTGATCTCTAAGGTAAGTTATGTATATGCTTTGTGGTTTTTTTGTTTCACCATCACTGAAATGTAAATGATAAAGCTTCAACTTCTCTGAGGTAAGTATATGTTAAGAAACCAAAATATAAAGCACTCTAGTAGTTCACCTGTTATTTGTCAGGTTTGACTAATATTTGCTCAAAACAATGGAAGACAAGTCGCATACCTTTTGGCTTTATTGACAATACAGACGAGTAAAGACACAGGCTCTAACTCATGATAAATAATGTGACCTATCTCAGCCAAGTGGAAGTTTCTGGTTGGTATCTTTCCTTGAATGATACATCTGCAAAGACTGGGGGGGACTCTGATGAGACATGCCTTCTTAAACATCTATTCTCTTCAGACTGAGTCATTGTTTAATACATGGTGAAAACCAGTTATTTAACTGGTTTAGTATATAACCATACTGTTATTTGGAAAGCTTTATTTTTGGATATGACCTACACCTGCCTAAAACTTCTTCGCTGACTATCATAAAATATTGATGAGTTGGTGTCCTGATTTCAGCTGGGATAGAGTTAATGTCTTCTCTGTAGCTGCTACAGTGCTGTGTTTTGGATTCCAAATAGAATGGTGTTGATAACATACTGATGTTCTGGGGTTTTTTAAGTAGTGTTTACCCTAAATTGAGGACTAATTTTTATGTGTGTCTTCTGTTTTGCCAGTGAGAAGGTACTAAAAGGAAACTGGGGGGGGAGCACAGGTGGGACAGGTGATATTCCACATCATAGAATGCCATGCCTAGTGTATAAACTGGGTGAGTTACCTTGAAGGATGGCCAATTTGGATTTAGGAAGAGGAGTTCAGCATTGGTCAGCAGGTGCTGAGCAATTGCATTGTGCATCACTTGTTTGTGATAGTTTTTTCTTTTTTTTTTTCCTTTTTTTTTTTTCTTTTTTTTTTTTTCAACTATTAAGCTGTTCTTATCTCAAGCTACAAGTTCGACTTTTGATGCTCCCCCTCATTCCACCAGGGTGGAGGGGGGGAAAGAGAAGAGGATTGAGTGAGTGGTTGAGGGGTGCCTAATTTCTAGCTGGGCTCAAACCACAGGAACCCAGTCATGATTCTGGCTCTTCAATCAGTCAGGAAGAGTACAGGGAGAAATGCATTTGATATGCATTAGGCACCAAGAGGTGCTATGAGATAACTTCTGAACCTCAGAGTACCCACAACTGCAGTTTACCAAAGAAACTAGTGTCACTACTTGGAATCTTCCCATACTCACTTCAGTACTTATGCTAACTTAAAAAAAACCCCACTTATATTTCTCACAAATAACTTGGTAAAAAGTTCTTAAATCCTCAATGAGCATTAGTTAAGGACAAATGTAACTTTAATTGAAGTGATGAGTACAGATTATATTTGACAGCTAGAATTCAGGATAGAACTTTCCTCATGTGGAGAAATGTCTGGTCAGGAATATACATTGCAAATACTAGGACCTGATTAGTCATCTGCTGAAATACAGGGGGAAAATAGTTCCTTCACAGAACAGGGATTTTCCATAGGAGTATGTGAGAAATCTCTAGGAGTAATGTTGAGTACAAAATAGCAATGCCATATAATTTCCAACAGAAATTAAACTATTCTTGTTCTAGAATGGGCAAATAGGAGTTCATATGTAAGGTAAATGGAGTCCACTCTTTTCAGTATCAGTAGGGCTCTGCTTATTCATCGGTTCATTTTTTTTCCAGATCTGAATACAACCACCTATTTTAAAAAAGAAATAAATGTACAAGACAGTAAGAGCTAAACAGTCAGAATGGTTCAAAAAATAAAAGAATGGAGAGGAAAGATTAGTTCACTGATTTTAGTAAGGGTAAATAGGAGCTAACTGAAGGGAACAACGTATCTCACTGTCTTCAGATGAATCCATGATCCTTGCAAAAATAATAAAAACCCGTTCCATTACAGATAAAACAAGTAATGATCTTAAACTGAGACAGCTATTCTAAGACATTAGCACTAGGGGTAAATTAAAGTTACATTAGTAGCCTAACTTTTGACCACTTGCCTCCTTGAAAGTTTTATGTTTTTGTATATTTAAAATGTTGTATTTAAGAGCACACAAGGAAAAAAAGGATTCAGCCATTATGTATCACTGTTCTTTTTTGAATAAGTAGAAATATATATCACTGCTCTAACAAGCACAGATTCTTTTCTTTAAAAAGGTTCATTAATCCCATCTCCAAAATCCTAATTAGGTACTTCAGAGTGTTTTTGGCAGTAATACCAATTTTCTCAAGTTCTTTGACGGCAATAGCTCTCTTTAGATTGTAATTTGTACTTTTTTTCCTTTACAATAGCCCCAGAGGTGAACGTTATCTCATAGTAACACACACTTGATTTTGTATCTCACTGCCTGAACAAGGAGGGTATTTTGTGAAGAGAATTTTTTAAAAATCCTGCTTTCTATTTTGCTTCTACATTCAGAACACATTAACATAAGCAAGGAGATTTTTCTGTTCTTTGTATTTCTCATAAAAATCTATTTCCTTTTTGGTGCAAGTATGACCCTTAATTGTTATCATATAAATAAAATTGGAAAAATTGAATCATATCATTCTACATGTACTACACCAGACACCTTGAGTGGCAACAGTGTAAACTATGCTTCTGAATAGTCTGTTTAGAGTTCATGACAAAATGTGGCATAACAGTTCATTTCTTCGGTAAAACACAAATTAACAGTGTAGGATATTTATATATATTACTTTTCTATATCACTATTTAAATTTCAAGTTTTAAGATACCAAAACAAGGTAAATATATTTCTCAAAATGTCTTTTTGCTTCATAACTGTATACATTAAACTAAATATACAATTTAGTCTATTTAGTCTATTTAGTGCAAAGAAATCACTTATCAGTAATACACAGACCCAATGTGTTAGGCATGCTTTCCCCCCATTATCAAATGATTGATTTTTACAATATGCATCCAGGTCAGAAAATGGGGGTTTTTGACATTGGAGAGAGTTAGAATTCAGAACATATCATGGAACTTATATATAAGCTTCAGGGCAGGAAAAAATTATCAGTTAGTGCTGACTGAGGGCAGATACTTCTCTGAAGATTGCATTAATTGTCCTTGGAAATTTCTGTTTCTTGCCACTGACTGAGGAGGCAAACCAGGCAAACAGCAAACCCTAGATTCCCTTTGGAAAGAAATCATTCAGTGAGCTGGATTCCATCAGTGGCATCTTCACTGTTCAGTTTCTGACAGTTTAGAAGTCTAATTTATATAGCCTCAAGTCTAAGTGAAGTCAGTATTTTGTCTGAGGGCTCAATTAATCTGGCAATACACATATTGTGAGTCCAGATTTTCCTCACAAGGCTACTCCAAAAAAAATCAAAGGCTATTTTTTTAAAGGATTATACTCCAGCAGTTTTCTCCACGTTACTGTCTTCCAAATGCCACAAGAGCTACCCAGTAGCTTGCCATTTACTAAGTACTTTAATTTCTGAAATTCTGACGCATCTTCTGACATTACTCCTGTCAGAAGACTTGCAAATATTTAAGAAATTTAAGGATGGCAGTGGATTTGATGAGTAACAGTAAAATGATAAGTAAAAGTCCCAATTACAGTAAATCAAATACTGAACTATAGAGTTTAAGTGCTTATGAAATTATATTTAATACGCACACACACACACATACATATATATAAAAAATACACATAGAAAATCTTTTGTTAACATGATTTGTACAGATAGCCAGAAGCAGCAATAAAGTTCAAACTTTTCCAGGAATGTCAGCCAAGCATTACAAGGAGTAATTATTTTCTTGCCCTTTTTTCCTTTTTTCCCTACTTTAATTCCTTTTGCAGGATCCTGATGAGATACCTTCTAAGTCTGCTTACACCCTGTGGGCCTGTTTTAATTTTCATTTTTTTCTTTGTTTGGTCATCTGAACATCTACACAGTGTCGTGTTTCTTGGCTTTTGTCAGACCAACTTAGAATGAGCAAGTTGCAACAAGAATGGTAGAGCCATTTATGCACAACAGCCACACAGAAAGAAAGAGTATCAGTGTAAAGATCCATTTTCCAATCTATGCTTAGTCATTACAGAAATAGATGCATCTCCCTCTGGACTTCCATAACACTAACTATAAATAAAGGGTCTAATTTCAGCTTGTTTCCTCCTACTTTCTCCATGTTCAGAATTTATAGCCTGGCAGCTTTATCAATACATTTTTCCAGATGATATTAAATCTGGAGATTTCCTAATTAGTACCACAATAAGTGGTATGAACTCAACACTAAAATTTGGGAAGTGTAATAATTGGGAAGGAAAAAAATATGCCTTGGCATGATTTGTTCCACTGAATGAAAATGGCATGATGAGTCTGAATCTCGCCAGACTTTAAGTGCCACAACAGAATTGTAGAATCCTTTTGATAGTCTCATATAGGAATTTGTAATGTCTTTTGTCTCTCTTCTCAATTTTCCCTTTGTATTTTTCCTGTTATTATATAATTTTTAAATGGATATAAAGTCACTGCACATGTAGTGTAACCAAATGTCCAGTCAGATAAGAAGCAAAACTTTAATATAACATTCTGAATTGAAAGGGATAAAACCAGTCATTTAAAACTAGAGATTAAAGTTTGAGGAAAAGATAAGAAGGAATTAGTATCCCCTATAGTAGTCTAATTCCTTTTCCCCCTCCTACAGTGGAGTGAAAAACATTAATTGATCCCGTAGATACTACATGGGACAGAGAAACAGAAAAAGTGAGAAATACAATGCCAGAATGCTGAAAATACTATGATTAGAAGGAAGAGCATCAAAGGATAGTACTTTTTTGTAAGGAAACACTTCCCATAAGATCTAAACTTGCAAGATTAACTAGGTATCTTACATTGCTAGAGAGAATCTTCAGCTTATGTAGTTTCAGGGTGAACTTGGGGTTTCATCAAGAAAGGCTCAAGAGGAGCTCAGAATTTGGCAGAAACAATCCCACATTACAGCATGAAATCTTTAACATGAATAAACCTGACTAAATTGAAATTTTATATTCACTTACAGGTGATTTCTGGTAACTTTAAAATATAATTTTCAAAAGCTAAAGTCCCTCCACTGCCAAATGGAAAGACTAGATGCAGTACACTGAGCAAAAATAGACAGCTTAGAAGTTCATTATTTTGATAATTGCTCCATTTCACAGTGAAAGGGTAACTTTTCTGCCAAAGTTGGTGATAAGAGCAGCAAGCTAAAAAATCTAGATTAATTTGAAAAATTGTAAAACAAACTTGTTTGAGCTCCCACCGAAAGACTTTGGAAGACTCTTCCCGCATATGCTTAAAAGTCCTTCTCTGACTTATAATCAGGAAGCTTGCTCAGTATAAAAGAAACTTTTGGGAAACAGGAATCAAATTTTTTGACAAAAAACCAAAGTCATTTCAATGTACCAAGAACATGTCCAGTCCCATAGCATTTTGGTAAAAGTTCCATGCTTCAGTTGAAAAAACATCACAGATCTGAAAAGCTCCCATCCATTGCTTCCAGCAAGAACATCAAATTAATGATTTCTCATGGAAGTTTAACCAAGACCAAGGTCAAACATTCATCTCAAGTATGTCTCCAGTCTGATAAGAACATGAATTAAATACAAGCCTGCTCATCTCTGCTCTGCACTGGTGTGGTCTCATCTTAAGCACTGTATGTAGTTTTGGGCACAACAATATAAAAAAGATATGAAGCAATTGGAGAACATCCAAAGGAGGGCTATGAAGATGGTGAAGGGCCTTGAGGGGAAGCCATACGAGGAGTGACTCAGGTCACTTGGTCTGTTCAGCCTGGAGAAGAGGAGACCTCCTTGCAGTTACAACTTTCTCATGAGAGGAAGAGGAGGGGCAGGCACTGACCTCTGTGGTGACCAGTGACAGGACCCAAGGGAATGGCCTGAAGTTGTGTCAGGGATGTTTAGGTTGGATATTAGAAAAAGGTTCTTCATCAAGAGGTTGATTGGGCACTGAACAGGCTCCCCAGGGAAGTGGTCACAGCACCAGCCTGACAATTCAAAAAACATTTGGGCAATTCTCTCAGACACATGGTGTGACTCTTGGGGGTGTACTGTGCAGGGCCAGGAATTGGACTTCTATGATCTTTTTCCCTTGCAGCTCAGGATATTCTATAATTCTTGACAGTCTCCAAATTTCTCTGCATTTTTACTGTATGCCATCACCTGCCACCACTCCGCTACCTCCATGCTAGTAGCAGTCAACTTTGGTTTGACTGAATCCATCACTTTTTTTTGTTTGTCTCTAGTCAATCACACTGAAACTATTACATGATACAACAGAAACTGATGTATAGATAATATTTTTTATTACTTTATCAGGCATTTATTTTCTACCAAAGCACAGGACCAAGTTGTGTAGCAAGACCTACTTCAGGCTTTATGCATGGCCCCCGTTGCAACTTGTTTTATACATTAAACCTTCTTAGCAAAGCAGAACTGAAAAGTTAGTAAACAGAATACGAAGAAAAAAATGAAAACAACTATCTCTTTCAACCATTCTTTCAGGCTGAATATTAAGTGTATGTATATATAATTGTAGATGTTCCTACAGCATTTTGTTAAATGCACTAAATTAACTGATAAAGATTACCCATAAAGATGCATATTTACATCAAACCACAGACAACATTTATTGTGGGCTTTATACAACTCAAAGTTCCATGCTAACATGATGACAGATACCAAACAAGCCATGGTTTCTGTATTTCAAAGTAGTAAAAGTTTCATATGTGTATGTTCATCTGCTCTTTTCTCCAGCAAACCCCTGCAAATATAGAATTTCTTGTGTAAGAGAAAAAGCTTACTACGTATCATCACACCTACAATTCATCCATTTAAATCAAATAGAGGGTTTAGGGTTCAAATATTCCCTTGCTGATTATTAATTTTATTTTTTGCATAGATAGCATTTTTATGGATGGGTTGCCATGAACAGTATGACAGATATTTGAATTGTTCTGCGTCTTCTCAACTAGACTTGCAGAGCATCACCTTCCACTTTGCTTAACTGCTATAAGAATAGATAA
Source organism: Acrocephalus scirpaceus scirpaceus (assembly GCA_910950805.1). NCBI lineage: Eukaryota > Metazoa > Chordata > Aves > Passeriformes > Sylviidae > Acrocephalus > Acrocephalus scirpaceus. The sequence goes on from OU383777.1 coordinate 23,518,693, forward strand.
TTGTTCAAGAAGAATTAAGGAGGGGGGAGGGGCGGGGGAAGGATATGAAAGACCACGTCTCATCCTTGCAGAGTCTTATGCCGAATGAAAACTCCATCACCTACCTTTAGTCTTCAAGATTTCTCTTACCAGTGAGTCTGGTGGGCAGAGAAACCTGATCATTGTTAAGTACTTTTTGCCATTGCTGATCACTGCACTGTTAGCTCCAATCTGTGTCACAAGCAAGCTGGTGATCAGAGCTTTAATAATTGTGCAATACCACAAGAACTCTCAGAAGAAATCTCCTGTAAAACATGAAAACCTAAAACATGAATTATATGGTTCAAGCTATCTCTTAGGATTTAACAGAGTCCTTATTTCCAAATAAATGACCCAGTCCAGACTGGAATCTAAACTACCAGACTGATATTTTAAATTCTTCCTTCAGGACTGAAAGGACAAGCTTGTTCAGAGAAATAAAATGGCCACAACTACTGAAAAAAACAACAGTGGCAAATAATTTCCTTTCTTCTGGCAGCTTGAATTTTTTGGCATTGAGGCCCATCCTCATAATTTAGTCTGATTGTATTTATTTACAGTATTATTTTTTAATTTCCAGAATGCTGAAAACATGCAGGATTAAAAAATAGGCTTTATTGTTTCCTCAGCAGAGGGAGAGGGCAGTTAGGCAGAACAGACACACTGTGAACAAAGATGGCTTCACTTCTTGTTTACTTCACACATTTCATGAAGGGAAGTACCAGCCTGGTGCCAGGAAAGCAAGACAAGATGTGTGCAAAATGCAGACTGACACTGTGTGTGTCATACACAGGTATCAGGCATCCCTGAGTATCTACTGTACCTGGCTGTGACTGGAAGCCCTAGGCAAGCAAGCAGGATATAAAGATGCTGATACCATGTACCAAAGAACAGTCTTTCCAGGCAGGGTCTTTCTTACCTGGTAACCTTCAAACTGGGACAGAGTTTGAAGCTTAACTAGGCATACAGCTGCACTAGAGGCATGCAGGGCTTAACTCAGCCTGGCTTAATGACTGCAACAAAGACAGCTTTTTTAGAAGTGAATTAGACCTTTCTCAGTACCCCTGAATCACTTAGGCTATACTGTCTTTCAGATTACCTACAACAACTAAGTAAATTATATCCACAAGAGTTTATATTTATTTCACTAAGCTTGGTGGATCCACAGCTTATTTTTTTATAATCTTGGTGCACCCCTGACTTTCAGTTTTCCAGAAAAAGATTATACAAATGTCTCTTTTCGGTGTGGAGATTTAATTGGTTATCTTCTCAGCTCTCATATTTACCTTTTATACATATTTGTACAGATTAACATCTAGACCAAAGTCTAGATTAATTCCCCTAGGCTTTAGACACTTAGTTGCCTAAATTATTTATTCCAAATATTTTATGGGTAAAATGGAATCTTAGGGTTCATTTCATGTATCTTTATTCGTATAAATAGATTTCTAAGAAGGGTCAATGGAGGCTGTTGCCATATATTCTTAATAGGCTATGTTCCAGGGCATGTTTTAGGTAAATTCAAGTTGAAATCTTCTAGAAAGAGATATTACACTTCCTGAATTAGTATGTAAGCAAATAAGATCTTGCATGAAAAAACATGCCAAATCTGCTTTTAAGGAAAAGGCAGGAATAGTGACATCTTCTGTGAAGTCTAATACCACTCAGTTTAATGTGTTTCAAATGTACCCCCTTTAGAGGACTAAGGTGAAAAAAATGTCTTA